>CM057344.1:170447269-172947269 GCA_030015575.1 Agapanthus africanus | reverse complement strand
TTTGAAGTCCTAAAATTTTTCACGTTGTTTCAGAATGATGTGTAGGACATTCTAAGAGTTCTGTGAAAATTTGGTCTCGTGAACAGTCTAAACGACCGTGGAACCGCGGCCAAACCCATGCTTGGGCCGCGGTTCCGCCGCGTCTTGAACTGTTCAGTGTACCAAAATTTTGCAGAATGCTCCTGAGTGGAAAATAGGTTTTCTGGAATATTATTTTTAGGCCCAGAATTTCTTGATGTGCTACAGTAGTACTTGGGGGCCCACTTGGTAATTTTTGATCGATCGGATATTTTAAATACATTGGTTCACAGTATTTACATTATATTTGCGACCGTGAATGCCACTCGATCGGTAAATCCTGTCTAACTGCTATAGCCCGGTTAGACGGATTTGCGAACGTGACTTTCACGTTGATGTTCTATGTATTGCTGTGATGTTGCGGATCGGTCGTGGGGATAGCCTGGATGCAATGCTAGTACAGTTTTTGTTGTATTATGTACATTTGATATTGCGGGGCGAGCGTCCGACATGTGGACTGCCGTCACTGCCTGATTATATTATTATTTTTGGGGCACGACCAGGTTGCGGTCGTTGTACCCGTTGTATGTATATTTTATTTTCTGTACTAGGATTGCCCCGCGGAGGGGTGCACGGATAGCCGGGTTCTAGAGGGCAACAAGCCCGCATCTCATGGCATAGAGACGGAGGGGGCTTTACTCTAAAATTGGCGGGCTATTCGCCGCACTCGTAGGGGGTACAGGTTGACCCAGGAGGGGTGCTCAAGTTACCGGATTCCGTGAAGTGCTGGGTGGTCCATTCACATTGCTGAATGGGGCTGCCTCGCTTCAGGTTTTGGCGGGTAACTTTCCGCGGCCGTAGGGGTCTAGGTTTTCCTTGCACAGGCTATCCACACGACCAGGGGAACGTCGGGTTTCAGTAGTGGCTCTGTGAAACCCGGGGATCCCAGATATCTGTATTTTTCTGTGATGCTGTACATTTCTGTGATGTTGCATTTTTATCATGCCTTGAGCGAAATATTATATATTGGTATATATATTAGTAGATGTTGTATATGTTTTGCATCCGCGCTAGTCCAGTCCCCACTCTGTCGTTAGTTAGCTAACCTAACGGGTAATGACGGGACCCAGTGGCGAATGCGGATGGCATATACGTACATCAGTATATTTTCGTTCTTTGTGGTGTGATCAATTGATGGGACTGCGTTGATTCGGATCAATGCAAGTTAAAAACAAATCTAATCTGATGTTGTTGGAACACTTTTCAAAAAGCTGTTATTGGAAGGACGTTCACTTTTGTTTTGCACCGTGGTATTCAGTTGGAATATCCTGCTCCTCAGTCGACGAGGCAAGGGCCGAGATCCCTTCACCGGGAGTGACCCCTTGGACAAAAGTTTGCGTCAGGGCATTAACTTAACTATAGCCGATTACTTTTGCTTTGCACCGTAGTATTCAGTTGGAATATCCTGCACCTCATTTTACGGGGAAAGAGCTGAGATCCCTTCACCGGGAGTGACCTCTTTAGCAAAGGTTTTCGTCACTATATTTTTTATAAAAAAAAAGCTATCCGTTCCATCAACGATATCAAGTTCATTACGTTAAAGGTTTTCGCCAGAAACCATTCGTAGCCCTCCGTCGTTTCATATGGGTAGTCAATAGTATTCAAGCTGTGTTTGTTGGCCAAAGTCAAGGCACAGTGTTTGGTAGCTGTTGGGTATTCATATGCAGCATACATAGATGCGTTGGTTTGGAACAGTCGTACTGCCTTGTTGGCCAAAGTCAAGGGTAGGTATGGGTGGATTCAAATTAACCTGGAGAATGACGGGTAGAACTTGACATGTGACTTATGATTTGTTGGCCAAAGTCAAGGTCATAAGATCATGGGGTAAAAATCACATCGGGAGTTTCAAAAGAACTGAAACTTGCCAGATATGCGCATACCTTCTGGAGTGTGATAACGTGAGCAGATTCCGTCACATTATCATGCGATGATAGTTGGATCCCGATTCCCACTGATGAGTTGGTTTACTCCTTGGGTGATCCCAACTAATTCTTCTTTTAGGATTGGAGGAGAATTTGACGGTACAGTGGGAGGTTTCCAGATTAGATAAATTGGTAACCATTCTGATCTAGGTTAGAGTGCACGCCGAGTATTTCTTTTCTCTCTCTCTCTTTGGCAGCGACCATTGACCCGACCCTAAGACTATGACTCAGAGACCAGAATTAACCGAACCTTCTTAAACATTGGCTTTTGGATTGTCAGAGTTGCAAACCTCGTTGCCACTCCTACTTTTTACCCTTTTCTCCAGGACACCCCGTATTACTACGAACGTCCACTTCCATTGGACAAAACCATCGTATGGTTATATACGAACTCGAAGGGATTTATTCGAGGATGGTTTCTGGTTCTGGAGAAAACGAATAGGACTATTCAGTTGTCTTTTCCCTTTTACCTTCTCTCAGGTTGCGAGTACCCCTTAGATTAGGGGATAGTACACCTATTACGCAAATTGGATAGTCTTCTTCCAAACCTTAGGCTGGTGCCGAACGGTAGGGAATGAGGAAAACCAATTAGCCTAAACGGTGTACAAAAGGTATTAAGTTAAGACAAAGCAAGGGATTAGTAAGAGGGCAAAGTAAATTGCGACTGATATTCACGACCAAACCAAGTATTTCATTACCACTCCCACTTCACCTTTGTATTTCTCCAGGACACTCCGTATCACTACGAAGATCCACAGTTTATTGGATAATCCATCGTATGGTTATATACGAACTCGAAAGGAACTTGTTCCAGTTCGGGGATGGATTCTGGTTCAGGAGAAATAGGAATAAGGTTGATTCGGTTGTCTTTTATCTTCACCTTCTCTCGCATTGCGAGTGTTCCTAGGATTAGGATAGTACACCCATTATGCTTATTGGATAGTCTTCTTCCAAACCATAGGCTGGTGCCGAACGGTAGGGAAGGAAGAAAACCATTTGGCCTAAAGGGGTGTGCAGAAGGTAATGACTAAAGACATATAAAGGGATTTGAAGAGGTGGCAAAGAATTATACGGTTACAGTCGTGAATCTGGAAGAGGCATTACTAGGAATACCGGGATACCCCATCGAAACATTTCAATGTTTCAGTTTCACTGTGTACTGTTAATGGAAAACTGATTTCCCAATTAGACACTTACTCCAGGGTATGTATTTACCAGGTATGATCCTCACATCTGTATAGTTTTACAGATGATGAGTGGGAGTAAGTTATTGGGAATTGGGTGATCATCCTCATTATATCGGGATTCGTTGTAATCGGTGATATTTGAGGAAGTCACCTGGACTGTTTGCCGGTCGGCAAATATTTGGTTTTGAATATCCGCTGTCATGCACCAATTTCAAATTGATATATATGTACGTCTATTTTCATAGAGTGAGATATACCTTTTTGAAATTATGTCTATGACATTTACCTATATCAGTTGATGGTTAGGTAAGGAGCATTAAAAAGCGGTGTAATTCTTCTTAACCGTAAGTACAGTTTTCAACCTACGACACACAGTGAATGAGTTATCAGACTCAAGGGACTTATACAGAGTATTGTATGTTGTCCAGGGTCCATCAGGACAGAGGGGTTGGTCCTCGTACTATATTCGGTTTACTTATGACTTCTCTAGTTTTTAGACAGTTGTTTCGTGGAAACACAGGGTCCGAATTTTGAGAAGTTATAGGTATTTGAATAAAGTAGAGAACCAGGTATTGCAAGTATCGGGATTCTTCAAAGTGATCGAAGATGTAGATACTTGTGTATGGTATTCAGTTGATAGTAGTGATTATGAGAACTTGCTTCTCCTTCAGGTTACTCAAAATTGGAAGCATTCCTAAGTTGAGTAATGCTGATCGGCCTCCTTCCATTTAGTTGCATGCACTGGGGACAGTTGCATGATTTGAATCTGGTTCAATTAAATCAGTGCCTCTGGTCCTATATTGGATATAGAACAGTTCGTATCTTAACGATGTTAAGGTACGGGGAGTTGTCCGGCTTATGATTAAAACCAGACACTGGACAACTCAAGGCACGTTTCTGTAATGGCTGCTTGTGGGTTGACCCAGGCAATGACGAGTGTTGATTTCTACCATAAGAAAGATCAATAGTAATATTGTTCTTGACTCGCCACAGTCTTAATAAAAATGGATTTTTTCAGAAAACAGTAGTGGGAGTATGGTAGAACTGGAAGTGATTCCAGAACCACAAACGATTACTGAAGATTTGATAAGGAACCTAAAGATTCAATTTGATTTGACATTCCATTGGCAACTCCGCAGATAAGGTGGGTAACCTCAGGCACCCGAGAGGTACTCAGGTAGCCTCAAGGACGGTGACAGGGAGATTCTTGTTTACCCAGACTTGCCAATGCTGTTGTTCCAGACTGTGAGACCCGGCAGGAGGATGAGTATAGCGTCGTTCTAAACTATCTTTAGAATCGTACGTGTATATGACTCTGCCAGAGGGTTGTCGTAGTCAATGGGAGCAGCGGAAGCATTGGTGGACGGGTGGCTTATGTCTATTTATAGACTAAAGCAGATATAGCGGAGATAGATCGTCATTTTCTGATGTGACAGTCATAGGATTGACTTCATCAGAATAGGGGATGCATCTGTTGAGAAGGTAGTAGGGTGTGATGTTATGGTATTTAGATGACATACACAGAGTAGGAAGTGATATTCCTATACTACGATCGGTTATACTTTGGTCGTCACACAGTGGTTTCTCCACATAGGACTTGGACATTATATCAGACATACTGGTTACTAGATCTATGGTTTTAGATCTAGATTTGGGTGGTTTCCCAATCAGGGTACTTAGACAGCATTCTAAGAGTATTTAGAATGGACGACTCCTGGCATGGTGGTGTACCTGCAGGTAATGAAGTCACCCTCTCTAAAGATCTCTTACAGACTAAAGGGGAGAGGGATGTGTATGATTGGCAGATCACTTGCTTAGGCAATTGAGTCAATCATGAGATGTCAAGTACCACACCAGATGTTGTTCTTGTACTAGATGCTATAAGTTGACATTGATCCTATCTAGAGAAACAGTCGGAAGCAGTTTTAGAACATAAGTGAATGTTTTAGGGATATGATAACGACAGCCTCATTCGGGGGACAGTTATCATTCCAGGCTTCCAAGGTGACCTGGACGACAGGGAGGTTGTCAGAGTTATAGTTTTCCCTCTGACGAGGGGCAGTATATTGGACAGATGGTCCAGGTGGATACTGAGGGAAGGTATGGCGCGGGATACTGATTAAGTTAAGTTGACAATACAGTCTAAGAAGTTTGGATTTGAAGTTCATTTATGAACTAGGTCCCATCAGACATCCAGACACATTCTAAGACAGGTATTGCTCATTTCGGGAGATGGCTTTCTCCGCGAACTTGAGATATAGAGAGACATAGAAAGAAACATCAAGGCGGATCCACTCACTGAGGCTATTCCTCGAACGCAATAGTTTCGCAAACGAGATTTGTGAGACTGACTAGTAGAGGAGTTGGGTGTTCGGTATCATACGGGCTGTGAGTATGCGACATCGCAATAATTAGCCTTGAGTGCAAGTGGGAGATTGTTGAAGATAGTGCCCTCAGAGTCAATTATTGGATCACAGGCAGGTGATTGCAATGATTGAGGGAGGACCTATCCCGGTAGGACAGTCTTACTCAAGATGATAGTATGCTATCCGGTTTACCTTTATCATCGTGTACTGCTTCAGGTGACCTTACAGGTCGCTATTACACGTTGATAGAGCCCCTAGGATTCTTGCTTGACTGCCAGCAGTATGAGGGCGATCATATACGTGGGAGCTGGTAGTCTATAAGCACATCCTTAAAAGGTCCCTAGTCATGGGAGTTTCGAGACAGGGCATCGATACTCCGGAGTAGACTAGTGTATACAGTCGAGACCCCGACGAGGGGCGGTGGCCGGTCTCACAAGCCACTGGTGTCAGTTTGTTCACCTAAGATGTATACAGGTGCTCATTGGGTTATGAGTACACCGGACAGGACTCGCTGGGAACATGCTAGTTGGTCTTATACCTGACGTCAGATAGCAGTTCCCTGGTGACATGTGTACAGGTTAGTTCATCGACCTGAGGATCGTCATTTGTCTCGTGTGAGTTCCCACTGTACTTTGATTACTACCCTACCATGCTCAAAGAAGACGTGCAAACAGGTTTTAGTTGGGTACAGTCCCGAGCCACATGGAGGCAGTGAGCGGATCTTCAGGGGTTCTTCTCTCCCGGTATTGGGGGTGAGTTCGCGCTGTGTCTAGGAGAGCCATTACACGAAGTCCTTGGCCAAGACAGGAGATTTACTGGTAAGTATTCCAGTAGTATCTCAGGGTGTTCTGGGCTACACTCCGACACGACTTGTACCGCTTTTGGGGGTCTGACTTTTACCAACCCCCTAGGCCCGCCATGCGATGCTCATAGATGAACGGACCGGACTGTACGGATATTGTCACTGACAGGCTCAGTAGGGTGTCAGGATGAGTTCGCTCATCGACGTCCCTTTTGGTCAATAGTTGGTGGCCCGTTACGTATTGGCTTATACCTCTGACGTGCTAGTGGTTAAATCCACAACCAAGGTGTTGACAAGTCTTTAGAGTCCCCCACATTCAGTTACTCAAGTTTCGGGCGAAACGCTGTAGAGGCCGTATGGAGATATGGCAGGGTTCGATCAGATACGTGCGGTATTGCACGGATCGTGATCGGACGGTTTTTACTAGTCGGCTTTGGCTTAAGCCGGATCCTAGTATTAGATAGTGTAGTTTTGTCTCTTTGCATTTGTGTTCAGTGGGAATACAATGCGGGCATGTATATGCAGTAATGGGGTTTTCCTGTAATTTATTACGGGATCAGTTTTCTGAGGTTGCCAGTTTGTATTCCGTTCCGGCCAGTTTTCCTTTGTTCTTTCCCGGCCGGACTTTTCCGATGGAGGGGGTTATTTGCAAGTTTGCAAATAACTCTTTGTGGAGGTGTTATTTGTGAAATGGGAGATTTTGAAAGCATCTTTTGATACCATTCTTTTCTATCATCATTTCTTGCTTTTTTGAGATGAGAAAGGATTTGAAGTTGATTTGATTTTGTTATGATTGCCTTTTGGATGTGGTCACCCCTTTGCTTTTACTACCACCACCTCCCTTCATGTTTCAATTTGATTCCCTCCACCATTTCATTAGAAGAAGGGGCCGGCCACTTGAGAGAGAGAGAGAGGGTTTTCATTTTGGATGAGGAAAATTTGATCATCTCAATTTACATGTTACACAAATTCTTCTACCTCACTCCAAAGTCCATTCTTGATTCCTCCATCCTCCATGGCAACTAAACCCCAAAGAGACAAAGACTCTACACTATTCTACAGCAAATCTTGGGCACGTCGACTTGCCAGCTTCGTGCCCGAGTTGCCTCGGTATAGAGGCGGGAGCCCGTAAAAGATGCAGACGATGTGGTGCCCTTCCGGCAAGGAGGCGACGACCGGAGTTTCCGCGGGAGATCGGGACGACGACGAGAAGACCGGAGGACTCGGATCACTCGGTATATCTCTTCCCTATCTTGTAGTTAGCTAGGACTAGTTAATGGTTCGATCCGGGTTTTTTGTGCGCGGTGGTGCCGGTTTGCTAGTTTGCAAAATTAAAGTTTTTCGCTTCCACATTTTGGCGTCGGATTGACGGCCGGGGCGCCGCCGTGCACTTACAGCTTATGTCTATTTATAGACTAAAGCAGATGTAGCGGAGATAGATCATCTATTTCTGATGTGACAGTCATAGGTTTGACTTCATCAGAATAGGGGATGGATCTGTTAAGAAGGTAGTAGGGTGTGATATCCTGGTAGTTGGATGACATACACAGAGTAGGAAGTGATATTCCTATACTACGATCGGTTATATTTTGGTCGTCACACAGTGGTTTCTCCACATAGGACTTGGATATTATATCTAACATTCTGGTTACTGGATCTATGGTATTAGATCTAGATTTGGGTGGTTTCCCAATCTGGGTACTTAGACAGCATTCTATAAGTATTTAGAATGGACGACTCCTGGCACGGTAGTATACCTGCAGGTGATGGAGTCACCCTCTCTAAAGGTGCCTTACAGACTAAAGGGGAGAGGGATACGCATGATTGGCAGATCACTTGCTTAGGCAATTGAGTCAATCATGAGATGTCAAGTACCACACCAGATGTTGTTCTTACAGTAGATGCAATAAATTGATATTGATCCAATCCTGGAGAAACAGTCGGAAGCAGTTTTAGAACATAAGTGGATGTTCTAGGGATATGATAACCACAGCCTCATTCAGGAGACAGTTATCATTCCAGGCTTCCAAGGTGACCTGGATGGCAGAGTGGCTATCAGAGTTTTAGTTTTCCCTCTAACGAGGGGCGGTATTTTAGACAGGTGGTCCAGGTGGATACTGAGAGAAGGATGGCGCAGGATACTGATTATGTTCAGTTGACGATACAGTCTAAGAAGTTTGGATTTGGAGTTCATTTATGAGCTAGGTCCCATCAGACATCCAGACATTCTAAGACAGGTATTGCTCATTTCGGGAGATGGCTTTCTCCGCGAACATGGAATATAGAGAGACATAGAAAGAAACACCACAGTGGATCCACTCACTGAAGCTATTCCTCGAACGCAATAGTTTCGCAAACGAGCTTTGTGAGACTGACTAGTAGAGGAGTTGGGTGTTCGGTATCACACGGGCTGTGAGTATGCGACATCGCAATAATTAGCCTTGAGTGCAAGTGGGAGATTGTTGGAGATAGTGCCCTCAGAGTCAATTATTGGATCACAGGCACGTGATTGCAATGATTGAGGGAGGACCTGTCCCAGTAGGACAGTCTTACTCAAGATGATAGTATGCTATCTGGTTTATCTTTATCATCGTGTACTGCTTTAGGTGACCTTACGAGTCGCTATTATACGTTGATAGAGCCCCTAGGATCCTTGCTTGACTACCAGCAGTATGAGGGCGATCATATACGTGAGAGCTGGAGTCTATAAGCACATCCTTAAAAGGTCCCTAGTCGTGGGAGTTTCGAGACAGGGCATCGATACTCCGGAGTAGACTAGTATATACAGTCGAGACCCCGATGAGGGGCGGTGGCCGGTCTCACAAGCCACTGGTGTCTGTTGGTTCACCTAAGATGTATACAGGTGCTCATTGGGTTATGAGTACACCGGACAGGACTCGCCGGGAGCCTGCTAGTTGGTATTATACCTGACATCAGATAGCAGTTCCCAGGTGACATGTGTACAGGTTAGTTCATCGACCTGAGATCGTCATTTGTCTCGTGTGAGTTCCCACTGTGCTTTGATTACTACCCTACCACGGCTCAAAGGAGTCGTGCAAACATGTTTTAGTTGGGTACAGTCCCGAGCCACATGGAGGCAGTGAGCGGATCTGCAGGGGTTCGTCTCTCCCGGTATTGGGGGTGAGGTCGCGCTGTGTCTAGGAGAGCCATTACACGAAGTCCTTGGCCAAGGCAGGAGATTTGCTGGTAGGTATTCCAGTAGTATCTCAGGGTGTTCTGGGCTACACTCCGACAGGACTTGTACCGCTATTGGGGGTCTGACTTTTACCAACCCCCTAAGCCCGCCATGCGATACTCATAGACGAACGGACCGGACTGTACGGATATTGTCACTGACAGACTCAGTAGGGTGTCAGGATGAGTGCGCTCATCGACGTCCCTTTTGGTCAATACATGGTAGCCCGTCACGTAGCTTATACCTCTGACGTGCTAGTGGTTAAATCCACAGCCATAGTATTGACGACTCTTTAGAGTCCACCACACTCAGTTACTCAGGTTTCGGGCGAAACGCTGTAGAGTCCGTATGGAGATATGGCAGGGTTCGATCAGATACGTACGGTATTGCACGGATCATGATCGGACGGTTTTTACTAGCCCGCTTTGGCTTAAGCCGGATCCTAGTATTAGATAGTGTAGTTTTGTCTCTTTGCATTTGTGTTCAGTGGGAATACAAATGCGGGCATGTATTTGCAGTAGCGGGGTTTTCCTGTAATTTATTACAGGATCAGTTTTCTGAAGTTGCCAGTTTACATTCCGTTCCGGCCGGTTTTCTTTTATTCCTTCACGGCCGGACTTTCCGTTGGAGGGTGTTATTTGCACATTTGCAAATAACATTTAGTGGAGGGGTTTCTTGCATAATTGTAGCCTCTTCATCATGAGATTCTATTCTAGTCTTATTCATTGCATTTATTGTGATGTTTTGGTGAAAGGATTGAAATGGGAAATGAGAGTGACTTTAATCTTGGGTTATCTTTTCTTTTCCTTCTTGAATTATTCCTTTTTTTCCCACTTGGAAATTGAGAGGCCGGCCACATGATATGTGAGAAGGGGAGAGGTTTATTTTTGTGGGAAAATTTTCTTCATGCAATTTTCGTGGCCCCCACTTGGATGGGATGATGAATTGTTTCCTTTTGTGCTGTGGGCTGATTGGATTAAGAAGAGCCATTCATTCTTTCATACAAAAATAAGTCACAGAGCTTAGTTTTGGTTTATACACTCCAACTGTTTTTTCCAGTGAGCATTACTCTTGTTCAGCCCACTTTTTATTCAGCCATCAATGTTTTGGCCGAGCCAAAAAATTTCCTTGCATGAGTTGGAAAATTCTATGCTCTCAATCCTTCTCATATGGCAACTTCAAACCCCAAAGAGGCAAACCACTCTACACTACTATACTTCAACCTTGGACGTGTCGGCTAGCCAACTTCGCGTCCGAGTTGCTTCGGTCCAGAGGCGGGAGCCCGTAAAAGAACCCGGCGATGTAGTGCCCGTTCCGACGAGGAGCTGAAGACCGGAGATTCCGCGAGGAAATCGGAGTGGAGGCTGAAGACCGAAGGACACGGATCGCTCGGTATAGCTTCCTTCCCATTTTCTTGTTTGCTAGTAGCTAGGTTAATGGCCCGATCCAGGTTAAAAGTGCGCGGTGGTGCCGGTTCAATAGTTTTTTGCAAAGTTTTTCGTTTCCGCATTTCCGGCGTCGGATCGACAGCCGGGGCGCCGCCGCGGACTTACAAAGGAGTCGTGCAAACAGGTATTTTTTGGGTACAGTCCTGAGCCACATGGAGGCAGTGAGCAGATCGTCGGGGATTCGTCTCTCCCGGTATTGGGGGTGAGATCACGCTGTGTTTAAGAGAGCCATTTCACGAAATCCCTGGCTAGGGTAATCGAGATTTACTGGTAGGTATTCCAGTAGTATCTCAGGGTGTTCTGGGCTTCTCTCTTTTTGGCATGACTTATACAGCTATTGGAGGTCTGACGTTTATCAGCCCTAGGCCCTATATGCGATACTCATAGACGAACGGACCTGACTGTACGGATATTACACTGTCAGACTCACTAGGGTTTCTGGATGAGTTCGCTCGTCATTTTCCCTTCCGATCAATACATAAGCAACCGTTACGTACAGCTTGTACCTCTGACATGCTAGTGGTTATACCCAGTGCTAGTGTGTTGATGAGTCCTTAGAGTCCCCCACAGACAGTTTCCCAAGTTCGGGCAAAACGTTGTAGATGCCGTATGGTTTTATGGCGGGGTCGGAAAATGCACGTGTGTTTACGCACGTGTCATATTTTGGGCAGATAATACTGGGGGGCTTTGGTTTAAGCCGGATCCGAGTATTATACTGTGTAGATATAATATCTTTGTCTCAGTTGCATTTGTATTCGGTCGTAATACAAATGCAGGTATGTTTATACTGTTACGGGGTTATCCTGAAATTCGTTTCGGGATCGCTTTTGGAAGTTGCCAGTTTCCAGTTTTCTATCACCCGTCTTTAACATTCGGTTAAATACGGATTTATCTTTTCGTCATGAGGGTGAGTTGTGAGTGTGTGGAAGCTTCTAGATGGTGACTAGGATGATGAGGTGGCTAGTGAGTCATTAGTGCATTAATTGTTCAATTAATGTTTTGATGACTAGGGTTTTTGATTCAATGTTTGCATTTAATGTTTAAGCTAGGTGTTATGTTGAATCATTCATATCATTCATTGTTGTGGTCACCTTCTTAGTTCCTACACTCACCTCCCCCCTCATATTTGTGGCCGGCCCCTCTTGTGAGAAGTAGTGGGTAATTCATTTGGAAAAAGATGCAAGTTTTGGTTCATGGAAATTAGATAACAAGATTCCTCATTTCACCCGATTCCAAAAAGGCAACTTCATTTACCGTTCATCCATAGCTTTGGATGTAACGAGACAAAGTGTTCTACTCATTCTCTACATCAATCTTGGTCATCGCTTTTAGCAAACTTGATGTCCGAGTTGCCTCGGTTCAGAGGCGGGAGTCCGTTTAAAGATCCATCGACGTGGTACCACCTGGACGAGGAGACTGGAGATTCAGGAGATCGGAGCAGCCGCAACAAAGCGTGGGATGATGGTTAAAGACCGAAGGACTCGGATCGTTCGGTATAACAATTCTACCCTCTTTACAGTTTGTTACTTTAGCGTTAATGGCAGATCCGGGTTATAGTATGCGATAGCGCCAGTTATAAAAGTTTTTGTTCCGCATTTGGCGTCTGAAAGACGGCCGGGGCGCTACCGTAGACTTACATGGTATCAGAGCCTCGCCATTAAGTTTTACTAATTTGTGCTAACGCATTTAAAATATCGATCAAACGGATTTTCAAAAACTGCAATTTTTCTGTTCAATGTTTCTGTCGATTTTAAATCAGGTCTAAAAATTATTTTGAGCATCACAGAAAATTGTGCAGGCTTTTTGAAGAAAACTGATGAAATTTCATCATGTGATCCCACAGTACGGCCGCGGATCCGCGGCCCCAACCAGGGTTTGGCCGCGGATTTGCCGCGATATTGTGAGAACAGTGAGTCAAATTTCTACAGTGTGTTCTCCATGGTAAATTGTGGTTTTTGGTATATTTCTTTTGGGCCCAGATTTTATTACTGTACACCAGATGTACGTGGGGCCCACTTCGGGAAGTTTTGTCGATCGAAATTTTAAACTTGTTTGTTTACAGTACTTATATTATATCTCCAATCGTGAATGTCATTCGAGCGGTAAATTACATCTAATTGCTATAGTTCTTTTAGACGGATTTGCGAACGTGACATTCGCGTTGATGTTCTGTGTTGTGCTGTGATGTTGCGGATTTATCGTGGTGGATAGCTCCTGTGCAATGGTAGTGCTGTTTGGATTTATTTGTACATTTGATATTGCAGGGCGAGCGTCCGACTTGTGGACTTCCGTCACTGCTTGTTTGTATAATATTCTTTTGGGGCACGACCGGGCTGAGGTCGATGTACCCGTTGTATATATTTTCTTTTGTGTACTAGGATTACCCCGCGGTGGGGTGCACGGATAGCCGGGTTCTAGAGGGCAACGGGCCCGCATCTCATGGCGTTGAGACGGAGGGGGCTTCACTCTAGAATTGGCGGGCTATTCGCCGCACTCGTAGGGGGTACAGGTTGACCCAAGGAGGGGTGCTCAAGTTACCGGATTCCGTGAAGTGCTGGGTGGTCCATTCACTTTGCTGTAGGGGGCTGCCTCGCTTCAGGTTTTGGTGGGTAACTTGCCGCACCCGTAGGGGTCTAGGTTTCATTGCACAGGCTATCCACACGACCAGGGGAACGTTGGGTTTCAGTAGCGGCTCTGTGAAACCCCGGGGATCTCAGATTATCTGTATTGTTCTGTGATGCTTATTACTTTTCTGTAATGTCGCATATTATCATGCCTGGAGCGATTATTATATATTTATATATATACTAGTAGATGTTGTATATGTTTTGCACCCGCGCTAGCCCAGTCCCCGCTCTGTCGTTAGTTAAGTAACCTAACGGGTTATGACGGGACCCAGTGACGAATGCGGATGGCATATACGTACATTTTATTTTCGTTCTTTTCTGGTGTGATTAATTGATGGGACTGCATTGATTCTTATCAATGCAAGGATAAAGCAAACCTATATTTAATGTTGTTGGAACCAATTTTAAAAATTGTTATTACAAAGACGTTTCCTTTTGTTATGCATAGAGGTATTCGGTTATGAATATCCAGCACCTCATTCGACGAGGCAAGGGCCGAGATCCCTTCACCGGGAGTGACCCCTTCGGTAGAAGTTTGCGTCAGGGTAATAACTTCACTATAGTCGATTACAAGTTGCTATGCATCGTGGTGTTCGGTTATGAATATCCTGCACCTCATTCGACGAGGAAAGAGCCAAGATCCCTTCACCGGGAGTGACCTCTTTAGCAAAGGTTTTCGCCACTATATTTTTATAAAAAGCTATCAGGTTCCTTCAACGAGATCAAGTTCATTACGTTAAAGGTTTTTCACCAAAAACCAGCCGTAGCCCTCCGTCATTTCTTATGGATGGTCAGTAGTATTCAAGCTATGTTTGTTGGCCTACGTCAAGGCATAGTGTTTGGTAGCTGCCGAGGTATTCATTTGTTGCATCGATAGATGCGTTAGTTTGGGACAGACGTATAGCCTTGTTGGCCTACGTCAAAGGCTTGTACGGGTGCTTCAAATTAACCTGGACAATGACGGGTAGAACTTGACATGTGACTTATGATTTGTTGGCCTACGTCAAGGTCATAAGAGAATAGGATAAAAATTACATCGGGAGTTTCAAACATACAGGAAACTTGCCAAACTTGCGCATACCTTCTGGAGTGTGATAACGTGAAGGGATACCGTCACGTTATCATGCGATGAGAGTTGGATCCCGATTCCCACTGATGAGTTGGTTTACTCTTTGAGTGATCCCGACTAATTCTTCTTTCAGGTTTGGAGGAGAATTTGAGATTACAGTGGGAGGTTTCCTGATAGATAAAGTGATAACTATTCTGATCTAGGTTAGAGTACACGCAGAGTATTTCTTTTCTCTCTCTCTTTGGCAGCAACTTTTGACCGACCATAGACTATGACTCAGTGACCAAGTTGACCGAACCTTCTTAAAAATACTGGCTTTTGAATTGTCCGAGTTGCATAAGTCATTGCCGCTCCTTCTTTTACCCTTTGGATTTCTCAGAACACCCCGTATTATTACGGATATCCACTTCCATTAGATAGATCCATCGTATGGTTATATACGAACTCGGAGGCATTTCTTCGAGGATGGATCCAGGTTCAGGAGAAATAGAATTGGTTTATTCAGTTGTCTTCTATTATCACCTTCTCTCAGGTTGCGAGTACTCCTAGGATTAGGAGAGTACACATATTACGCTTATTGGATAGTCTTATTCCAAACCATAGGCAGGTGCCTGATTGAATGATTTAGCGTGCTTGCGCTTTCTAAAAGATAGATCAAAAATATTTGTAACCGCAATCAAGAACGGCGTCGCATGAAGCTAGCCGGTGAGTACGGGTCGGCCCACAGGGATGTTGTGAATCTCCTAGTCGCGCTAACGAGTTAATTCCGAAGGGTGTTCGGATTGATTATTAAATCTAAAATCTAAATCTATCTATCTACGATTATCTAGATCTAGTCTTGCTAGGGTTAGGTTTAGGTATGGTTTAGAAATGCAAGTAAATCTTAACGCTTTCTGTACCCGAATGAAGATCTATGAGGAGTTATGGTAATTATCAATAAAGGGGATTAGATCCGTTCGGGAAGGTGTTCCTTCCTCTAGGTTCTTGTCCTTCCTTTAGAGATCCTTACCCTAACCTCCATAGAAAACGTGCGCAACCGGGCCTTTACACTATGGTATCACCGCTACCTCGAGGGATAGGGTGTCGTAGGGCGCGGTGTGTGCGTGTATGCATGGAGTCCTATTGAAAAGATATAATGGGTAAGAAAGGGATGAGAGATCTCATCTCTCAAAATCCTTCCCCAAAGCTAACTCTAAACAATTTCGGAGGGCAAGGAATTTAAATCTACCTAGGGCAAAGAATTCAAATCTAAACTAGAGCAATGAATTAAATCTACTTACAGATGCATCTCTCCAACCATCAACGCAGCTTTGTCAGATCTGAATTCATGAGTTGAAAAGAAAACACCGATGCTCTCTATAAAGAGATCTGAATTTATTATTTAAACGGAGGCATAAAGAAAATACAATGTTTTGGGTTCCTATTTATAGAGAATAGGAAACCCTAGGGTTACATTTGTCTCGCATGTCTACAATTACAAAATAGCCCTTAGGAAGACCGGTCAAAGATTTTACACAATATAGTAAAAATTTTAACTCACGATCGCTCTCTACAGCCGCGGAACCGCGGTCCCAGCCTGGGTTTGGCCGTGGTTCCACGGTCAAACTGAAGAGTTGACTGCTCAGAATTGTTGTGCTGTCTCCTGATGACTTGTACTTCCTGTTTATACAGGTTCTTTTTCAAATTGTTTTCTCGTTTTCTTCCAGATCTTTCCAGTGAACATTGTAGTGGACTTTTACTGTTTCTTCATGTCGCTGCCTGTATACTTGATTAACTGTTGTTCATTGTTCCTCAAAATGTAGGCGCGATCAAGATTTCACCATTTAACATTCGCAGTCTCACTTTTTCATTGTCTTTTCATTGTTTTCACCGTTTTAGATCCAAGAACCTGTAACCTGTAACATGTAGCAGACATGCGTCAAAAGCACCCGTTTATTTTTAAAAAGAATAAGAATGGGGAATATAATAATGCAATATTATGGTGTGAACAAATACCCCCAAACTTATCTGTTGCTCGTCCTCGAGCAACTTATTTTTATTCACTAAAATCCTAACCGCACTTTCACAGGGAAACGCGATTGCACTGAGCACGTGCAACAAGTCGTTAAACCTCTAGGTGTCCCTAGTAGGAGGAGTGTTGTCTCCTGAGGGTTTTCAACGGATTACACCCACAAAATCCTATCAATTCGGCCCATTGATTTTTGTTCTCCAATTAGGTTTTCTAACTAAGAATTCTATTATCTTTGACTCATAAATCATTCACCCATATTTTTCACACTTCCTCATCATCTAACTTAAGATTATATATGTTCTGCAGACCTACTTAGCTTTCGGCATCTCTTAAGTTTTCCTTCTAGGGTTCCATCTCCACTTAGGAATTTCTATCAACTCTACTAAAGATACAAGTTCTATTCTTCATCCCTTTCTCTTATCTAAACTCTAATCACATATCCCCACGTGTGTGTAAATATCACCCCTACATTTGGAAATTCAAATCAAGTAATCATACTCTCGTCCATTGTCCAAAGCACTTATTAATTGGTGAATTTTTTTAATTGAATTTTTCTTACACATCCTTCATGCGATCGTTAATACTTCTTGAGGTACCAACAACCGATTACAAGATATGTTTGCACATTTAAAGCGTAATTCCTAGTCTTGCAACACCCAAGGCTTTTAGCAGTGACTCCCAAACCAGTTGGTCTAAGGCACTAGGTGATGAAGCACCCTCGCTAAATATTTTTCTATTTTTGCAGCCTTAAGTAATCACAAAAATCAGTGTTCATTTTTTTATTCTTCATTCACACTTGTATATATTTTTTCATTTTCATTGTACTAAGGACTTTAGACAAGAGCATTTCAAGGTCTCTTCTACTATTCCAAGTTTCAAGGTGCGTGATTGTGCAAATTGTAGGGTATACGTTTTCAGAATCTAGACTTAAGCTAGGAATTATTTTTCAAACTTATACTCTAATAAGAACATCAATACTCTTCCCTTGTTTCGACTTAGCCCAAGAAGTGAACCCAAAATTTTCCTATTTCTAAATAAACTACAAAAACATATACTTTCTACCGTTAAACTTTAAAGAAGGTTATCTTTAGGGTTTTTAATTTACTAAGTCTAAGATCTAGTTGTTCCTAGCCAGTTAACCTATTTGTCAAACTCAAATCAATTAGACCAAATTGAATACAATAATTTTTATAATTTTTGAAAATTTTCAATTTTTGTGGGTTTTCAAATAAATATGCAAATGCAAAAATATGTACAAATGAATGCGAAGGAAGAAGACGTACCGAGCATACCCCCAAACTTGAACTTGACAGTGTCCTCACTGTCATACTAAACCAAGAGGGTCAAAATGTAGGCACTCCCCTGTTTATTTATTTACAATTTTTTTGTTTTTATTTTTTGAATTTTTTTTATTATAAAAAGAAAACAAAAAATATGTGTACATATATACAAAGGCCCTCCCCCCCAAACTTAAGCTTGGCCTTACACAAGCCCAAGGTTAGCACCAACCATTCAAAAATCTTATCGTGGTAATGGTATAGTTGGTGCAAGAAAATGAGAAACACGCGAGACCGTGTGGAAAGAAGAATGGTAGAATATGGTCTCGGTGGGGGAGAAGAAGGGCGGAAAGGAAAAGAAGGGTAGCGCGATCTTGAGGGTGTAAATCGAGTGAAGAAATTAGCGCAATATGTGATGACCAATATGTTGCGCCACGGCAGCGCCCCGGCCGTCTACTCAAGGCCAAAATGCGGAATCAAAATTTTTCTTAACTTTTAAACTGGCGCTACCGCGGACAATAAAACCGGGATCGTGACCATTAACCCAATCCTAGCTAACAAGAGAAGGGGTGAGAGATATACCGAGCGATCCGTGTCCTCCGGTCTTCGTCTCCACTCCGATCTCCCGCGGAATCCTCGTCCGTCACCTCCTCGTCGAAAAGGGCACCACGTAGCCGAATACTTTTACGGGCTCCCACCTCTGGACCGAGGCAACTCGGGCGCGAAGTTGGCTAGCCGACGCGTCCAAGGGTACTGTATGTTGTAGTGTAGAACCTTGTCTCTTGGGGTAGTGAAGTTGCCATGGATGTGGAGGAGAGGAGAAAGAACTTTTGAAGAGGAAGAAGGTGTATCATATTTTCAAGCATCAAGAATGAGAGATGAATAAAAATCCCCTTCTCAAAAATGAACTCACTCTCTTTTGGAAATATGGTGGTGAATCAAATCAAGAAGGGAGGTGAGTATAGGATAGCTCAAAGGTGACCATAACCAAAAGCAATGATAACAATATCAAATCCAATTCAAATCAACTCTAATCACAAAAAGCAAGCCATCATGAAAAAGCAAAGATGCTTAACTTATCATAATGCCACAAATGCAAGAAACCCCCCTCCACAAATGTTATTTGCAAACTTGCAAATAACCCCCTCCATCGGAAAAGTCCGGCCGGGAAAGAACAAAGGAAAACCGGCCGGAACGTAATGCAAACTGGCAACTTCAGAAAACTGATCCGGTAATAAATTACAGGAAAACCCCGCGACTGCATATACCTGTCCGCATTTGTATTCCCACTGAACACAAATGCAAAGAGACAAAATCTACACTGTCTAATACTAGGATCCGGCTTAAACCAAAGCCGGCTAGTAAAATCCGTCCGATCACGATCCGTGAAATACCGCACGTATCTGATCGAACCCTGCCATATCTCCATACGGCCTCTATAGCGTTTCGCCCGAAACTTGAGTAACTGAGTGTGTGGTGGACTCTAAAGACTCGTCAATACAATGGCTGTGGGTTTAACCACTAGCACGTCAGAGGTATTAGCCATACGTGACGGGCCACCAGCTATTGAACAAAAGGGACGTCGATGAGCGAACTCATCCTGACACCCTACTGAGCCTGTCAGTGACAATATCCGTACAGTCCGGTCCGTTCGTCTTTGATTATCGCATGGCGGGCCTAGGGGGTTGGTAAAAGTCAGACCCCCAAAAGCGGTACAAGTCGTGTCGGAGTGTAGCCCAGAACACCCTGAGATACTACTGGAATACCTACCAGTAAATCTCCTGCCTCGGCCGAGGGCTTTGTGTAATGGCTCTCCTAGACACAGCGCGACCTCACCCCCAATACCGGGAGAGACGAACCCCTGCAGATCCGCTCACTGCCTCCATGTGGCTCGGGACTGTACCCAACTAAATCCTGTTTGCATGACTCGTTTGAGCCGTGGTAGGGTAGTAATCAAAGAACAGTGGGAACTCACACGAGACAAATGGAGATCTCAGGTCGATGAACTAACCTGTACACATGTCACCAGGGAACTGCTATCTGACGTCTGGTATAATCCCAACTAGCAGGTTCCCGGCGAGTCCTGTCCGGTGTACTCATAACCCAATGAGCACCTGTATACATCTTAGGTGAACCAACTGACACCAATGGCTTGTGAGACCGGCCACCGCCCCTCGTCGGGGTCTCGACTGTATACACTAGTCTACTAATGGAGTATCGATGCCCAGTCTCGAAACTCCCACGACTAGGGACCTTTTAAGGATGTGCTTATAGACTTCAGCTCTCACATATATGATCGCCCTCATACTGCTGGTAGTCAAGCAAGAATCCTAGGGGCTCTATCAACGTGTAATAGCGACTCGTAAGGTCATCTAAAGCAGTACACGATGACAAAGATAAACCAGATAGCGTACTATCATCTCGAGTAAGACTGTCCTACCGGGATAGGTCCTCCCTCAATCATTGCAATCATATGCCTGTGATCCAATAATTGACTCTGAGTGCACTATCTCCAACAATCTCCCACTTGCACTCAAGGCTAATTATTGCGATATCGCATACTCACAGCCCGTGTGATACCGAACACCCAACTCCTCTACTGGTCAGTCTCACAAAGCTCGTTCGCGAAACTATTGCGTTCGAGGAATAGCCTCAGTGAGTGGATCCGCTGTGATGTTTCTTTCTATGTCTCTCTATATCTTAAGTTTGCGGAGAAAACCATCTCCCGAAATGAGCAATACCTGTCTTAGAATGTGTCTGGATATCTGATGGGACCTAGCTCATAAATGAACTCCAAATCCAAACTTCTTAGACTGTATCGTCAACTGAACTTAATCAGTATCCTGCGGCATGCCTTTCCCCCAGTTTCCACCTGGACCACCTGTCCAAAAAAAACTAGCCCTCGTCAGAGGGAAAACTATAACTCTGACAGCCACTCTGCCATCCAGGTCACCTTGGAAGCCTGGAATGATAACCGTCTCCTAAAGGAGGCTGCCGTTATCAAATCCCTAGAACATTCACTTATGTTCTAAAGCTGCTTCCGATTTTTTTTTTCTCCAGGATTGGATTAATATCAACTTATTGCATCTATTGCAAGAACAACATCTGGTGTGGTACTTGACATCTCATGATTGACTCAATTGCCTAAGCAAGTGAGCTGCCAATCATGCGTATCCCTCTCCCTTTTAGTCTGTAAGACACCTTTAGAGAGGGTGACTCCATCACCTGCAGGTATACTACCGTGCCAGGAGTCGTCCATTCTAAATACTCTTAGAATGCTGTCTAAGTACCCAGATTGGGAAACCACCCAAATCTAGATCTAAAACCATAGATCTAGTAACCAGAATGTATAATATAATATCCAAGTCCTGTGTGGAGAAACTACTGTGTGACAACCAAAGTATAACCGATCGTAGTATAGGAATATTACTTCCTACTATGTGTATGTCATCCAAATACCAGGACATCACACCCTACTACCTACTTAACAGATCCATCCCCTATTCTGATGAAGTCAAACCTATGACTGTCACATCAGAAATAGATGATATATCTCCGCTATATCTGCTTTAGTCTATAAATAGACATAAGCCATCTGTCCACCAATGCTTCCGCTGCTCCCACTGACTACGACAACCCTCTGGCAGAGTCATATAGACGTACACTTCTAAAGCTAGTTTAGAACGACGCTATACTCATCCTCCTGCCGGGCCTCATAGTCTGGAGCAACAGCAATGGCAAGTCTGGGTAAACAAGAACCTCCCTGCCACCGTCCTTGAGCATACCGAAGTACCTCTCGGGTGCCTGAGGTTACCCACCATATCTGCGGAGTGGCTAATGGAATGTCAAACCAGGTTGAATCTTTAGGTTCTTATCAAATCTTCAGTAATCGTTTGCGGTTCTGGAATCACTTCCAGTTCTACCATACTCCCACTACTGTTTTTCTGAAAAAATCCATTTCTTTTAAAATTGTGGCGAGTCAAGAACAATATCACTATTGATCTTCCAGATGGTAGAAAATCAACCCTCGTCATAGTCCGGGTCAACCCACAAACAGCCATTACAGAGACGTGTCTTGAGTTATCCGGAGTCTGGTTTTAAGCATAAGCTGGACAACTCCCTATACCTTAACATCGTTAAGATACAAACTGTTCTATATCCAATACAGGAACAGAGGCACTGATTTAATTGAACCAGATTCAAATCATGCAGCTGTCTCCAGTGCATGTCAACTAAATGGAAGGAGGCCGATCAGTGTTACTCAACTTAGGAATGCTTCCAATTATGAGTAACCTGAAAGAGAAGCAAGTTCTCATTACTATCAACTGAATACCATACACAAGTATCTATATCTTCGATCACCTTGAAGAATCCCGATACTTGCAATACCTGGTTCTCTACTCTATTCTTATACCAATAACTCCTCAAAACTCAGACCCTGTGTTTCTACGAAACACATGTCTAAGAACTAGAGAAGTTAAAAGTAAACAGAATATAGTACGAGGACCAACCCCTCTGTCCTAATGGACACTGGACAATATACAATACTCTGTATAAGTCCCTGAGTCTAACAACTCATTCACTGTGTGTCGTAGGTTGAAAACTGTACTATGGTTATGAAGAATTACACCGCTGCTTAATGCTCCTTACCTAACCATCCACTGATATAGGTAAATGTTATAGACATAATTTCAAAAGGTATATCTCACTCTATAAAAATAGACGTACAGATATATCAATTTGAAATTGGTGCATAACAACGGATATTCAAAACCAAATATTTGCCGACCGGCAAACAGCCCAGGCGATTTCCTCAAATATCACCAATTACAACGAATCCCGATATAATGAGGATGATCACCTAATTCCCAATAACTTACTCCCACTCATCATCTGTAAAACCATACAGATGTGAGAATCAAACCTGGTAAATACATACCCTGGAGCAAGTGTCTAATTAGGAAATCAGTTTTCTTTTAACAGTACACAGTGAAACTGAAATATTGAAATGTTTCGATGGGGGTATCCCGGTATTCCTAGTAATGCCTCTTCCATTATCCAAATTCACAACTGTAACCGTATAATTCTTTGCCACTTCTCCAAATCCCTTTATATGTCTTTAGTCATTACCTTCTGCACACCCCTTTAGGCCAAATGGTTTTCTTCCTTCCCTACCGTTCGGCACCAGCCTATGGTTTGGAAGAAGACTATCCAATAAGCATAATGGGTGTACTGTCCTAATCCTAGGAACACTCGCAATGCGAGAGAAGGTGAAGATAAAAGACAACCGAATGAACCTTATTCTTATTTCTCCTGAACCAGGATCCATCCCCGAACTGGAACAAGTTCCTTTCGAGTTCGTATATAACCATACGATGGATTATCCAATAAACTGTGGATCTTCTTAGTGATACGGAGTGTCCTGGAGAAATACAAAGATGAAGTGGGAGTGGTAATGAAATACTTGGTTTGGTCGTGAATAGCAGTCGCAGTTTACTTTGCCCTCTTACTAATCCCTTTCTTTGTCTTAGCTTAATACCTTCTGTACACCGTTTAGGCTAATTGGCTTTCCTCATTCCCTACCGTTCGGCACTAGCCTAAGGTTTGGAAGAAGACTATCCAATTTGCGTAATAGGTGTACTATCCCCTTAATCTAAGGGGTACTCGCAACCTGAGAGAAGGTAAAAGGGAAAAGACAACCGAATAATCCTATTCGTTTTCTCCAGAACCAGAAACCGTCCTCGAATCCCTTCGAGTTCATATATAACCATACGATAGTTTTGTCCAATGGAAGTGGACGTTCGTAGTAATACGGGGTGTCCTGGAGAAAAGGGTAAAAGTAGGAGTGACAATGAGGTTTGCAACTCTGACAATCCAAAAGCCAGTCTTAAGAAGGTTCGGTCAACTTGGTCACTAAGTCATAGTGTAGGGTCGGGTCAATGGTCGCTGCCAAAGAGAGAGAGAAAAGAAACACTCAGCGTGCACTCTAACCTAGATCAGAATGGTTATCACTTTATCTAATCTGGAAACCTCCCACTGTAATGTCAAATTCTTCTCCAAACCTAAAAGAAGAATTAGCCGGGATCACCCGAGGAGTAAACCAACTCATCAGTGGGAATCGGGATCCAACTATCATCGCATGATAACTTGACGGAATCCACTCAAGTAACCACACTCCAGAAGGTATGCGCATGCCTGGCAAGTTTCAGTTTCTTTAGAAACTCCCGATGTAGGTTTTTACCCCTAGGACCCAAGTGACCTTGACGAATAATCAACAAATCAAAAGGTCCTAGTCAAGTTCAACCCGTCATTATCTTGATTGCGTTAGACCCACCCGCACGACCCTTGATGAATAATCAACAAAGCCGTACAACTGTCCTAACCAATCCGCATATCCATGAGACAGAAAGCATTACAGAGCTACCGCACACTACGCCTCGGCGAATAGCAACGACAAACGCAGCGCGAATACCAAGCAATACTAATCTGAAATGACGGAGGGCTACGGCTGGTTTTTGGCGAAAAAACCTTTAACGTAATGAACTTGATATCACTGAAGGAACCGGATAACCTTTTATAAAAATATAGTGACGAAAACCTTTGCTAAAGAGGTCACTCCCGGTGAAGGGATCTCGGCTCTTTCCCCGTAGAATGATGTGCAGGATATTCCAACTGAATACCACGATTCAAAGCAAAAGTAAATGACTATAGTGAAGTTATTGCCCTGACGCAAACTTCTGTCCAAGGGGTCACTCCCGGTGAAGGGATCTCGGCCCTTGCCTCGTCGACTAAGGAGCAGGATATTCATAACCGAATACCACTGCGCAAAACAAAAGAGAACGCCCTTGCAATAACAGCTTTTTGAAAAATGTTCCAACAACATCAGAATAGGTTTGTTTAGCTTGCATTGATCCGAATCAACGCGGTCCCATCAATTGATCACACCAATAAAGAACGAAAATAATGATGTACGTATATGCCATCCGCATTCGCCACTGGGTCCCGTCATCACCCGTTAGGTTACTTAACTAACGACAGAGCGGGGACTGGACTAGCGCGGATGCAAAACATATACAACATCTACTAGTATATATATCAATATATAATATTTCGCTCAAGGCGTGATAAAATGCAACATCACAGAAAGATAACCAGCATCACAGAATAATACAGATATCTGGAAGCCCCGGGTTTCACAGAGCCGCTGCTGAAACCCGACGTTCCCCTGGTCGTGTGGATAGCCTGTGCAATGTAATCCTAGACCCCTACGGGCGCGGCAAGTTACCCGCCAAAACCTGAAGCGAGGCAGCCCCCTTCAGCAACGTGAATGGACCACCCAGTACTTCAGGGAATCCGGTAACTTGGGCACCCCTCCTGGGTCAAACCTATACCCCCTACGAGTGCGGCGAATAGCCCGCCAATTCTAGAGTGAAGCCTCCTCCGTCTCAATGCCATGAGATGCGGGCCCGTTGCCCTCTAGAACCCGGCTATCCGTGCACCCCTCCGCGGGGCAATCCTAGTACAGAAAGTAAAATATACATACAACGGGTACATCGACCGCAACCTGGTCGTGCCCCAAAAGAATAATACAAACAGGCAGTGACGGCAGTCCACATGTCGGACGCTCGCCCCGCAATATCAAATGTACATATGAAACAAAACTGTACTACCACTGCAACCAGGCTATCCCCATGACCGATCCACAACATCACAGCATAAACACAGAACATCAACGTGAATGTCACGTTCGCAAATCCGTCTAACCGGGCTATAGCAGATAGACTGGATTTACCGATCAAATGACATTCACGGTCGCAGATATAATGTAAATACTGTGAACTAGCATGTTTAAAATATCCGATCGAACAAATATACCCAAGTGGGCCCCAAGCACTACTGTAGCACTCTCAGAAAATCTGGGCCCAAAAAGAATGTCCCAAAACCCATAATTCCATGTCAGAAGCACACTGGAAAAAATTGGTGAAATGAAGCCTAAATACTGCGGCGGAACCGCGGCCAAAGTGGGGTTATGGCCGCGGTTCCGCGGTCGTTTTGAAGGATCATGTTACCAAATTTTTTCAGTGATCTTAGAATACCATGTACATCATTCTGCAACAACCTGAAAAATTTTTAGAGTCCAAAAAATTTCGACAGAAACCTGATGCACACGAAATACGGTTTTTGGGATTTTTGTTCGATCGGGTCTTTAAACATACTAGAGCAAGCTAGACTAGGTTAATGGCGTGGCTCTGATACCATGTTGCGCCACGGCAGCGCCCCGGCCGTCTACTCGAGGCCAAAATGCGGAATCAAAATTTTTCTTAACTTTTAAACTGGCGCTACCGCGGACAATAAAACCCGGATCGTGACCATTAACCCAATCCTAGCTAACAAGAGAAGGGGTGAGAGATATACCGAGCGATCCGTGTCCTCCGGTCTTCGTCTCCACTCCGATCTCCCGCGGAATCCTCGTCCGTCACCTCCTCGTCGAAAAGGGCACTACGTAGCCGAATACTTTTACGGGCTTCCACCTCTGGACCGAGGCAACTCGGGCGCGAAGTTGGCTAGCCGACGCGTCCAAGGGTACTGTAGGTTGTAGTGTAGAACCTTGTCTTTTGGGGTAGTGAAGTTGCCATGGATGTGGAGGAGAGGAGAAAGAACTTTTGAAGAGGAAGAAGGTGTATCATATTTTCAAGCATCAAGAATGAGAGATGAATAAAAATCCCCTTCTCAAAAATGAACTCACTCTCTTTTGGAAATATGGTGGTGAATCAAATCAAGAAGGGAGGTGAGTGTAGGATAGCTCAAAGGTGACCATAACCAAAAGCAATGATAACAATATCAAATCCAATTCAAATCAACTCTAATCACAAAAAGCAAGCCATCATGAAAAAGCAAAGATGCTTAACTTATCATAATGCCACAAATGCAAGAAACCACCCTCCATAAATGTTATTTGCAAACTTGCAAATAACCCCCTCCATCGGAAAAGTCCGGCCGGGAAAGAACAAAGGAAAACCGGCCGGAACGGAATGCAAACTGGCAACTTCAGAAAACTGATCCTGTAATAAATTACAGGAAAACCCCGCGACTGCATATACATGCCCGCATTTGTATTCCCACTGAACACAAATGCAAAGAGACAAAATCTACACTGTCTAATACTAGGATCCGGCTTAAACCAAAGCCGGCTAGTAAAATCCGTCCGATCACGATCCGTGCAATACCGCACGTATCTGATCGAACCCTGCCATATCTCCATACGGCCTCTACAGCGTTTCGCCCAAAACTTGAGTAACTGAGTGTGTGGTGGACTCTAAAGACTCGTTAATACAATGGCTGTGGATTTAACCACTAGCATGTCAGAGGTATTAGCCATACGTGACGGGCCACCAGCTATTGACCAAAAGGGACGTCGATGAGCGAACTCATCCTGATACCCTACTGAGCCTGTCAGTGACAATATCCGTAAAGTCCGGTCCGTTCGTCTATGAGTATCGCATGGCGGGCCTAAGGGGTTGGTAAAAGTCAGACCCCCAAAAGCGGTACAAGTCGTGTCGGAGTGTAGCCCAGAACATCCTGAGATACTACTGGAATACCTACCAGTAAATCTCCTGCCTCGGCCGAGGGCTTTGTGTAATGGCTCTCCTAGACACAGCGCGACCTCACCCCCAATACCGGGAGAGACGAACCCCTGCAGATCCGCTCACTGCCTCCATGTGGCTCGGGACTGTACCCAACTAAAACCTGTTTGCACGACTCGTTTGAGCCGTGGTAGGGTAGTAATCAAAGCACAGTGGGAACTCACACGAGACAAATGGCGATCTCAGGTCGATGAACTAACCTGTACACATGTCACCAGGGAACTGCTATCTGACGTCTGGTATAATCCCAACTAGCAGGTTCCCGGCGAGTCCTGTCCGGTGTACTCATAACCCAATGAGCACCTGTATACATCTTAGGTGAACCAACTGACACCAATGGCTTGTGAGACCGGCCACCGCCCCTCGTCGGGGTCTCGACTGTATACACTAGTCTACTAATGGAGTATCGTTGCCCAGTCTCGAAACTCCCACGACTAGGGACCTTTTAAGGATGTGCTTATAGACTTCAGCTCTCACATATATGATCGCCCTCATACTGCTGGTAGTCAAGCAAGAATCCTAGGGGCTCTATCAACGTGTAATAGCGACTCGTAAGGTCACCTAAAGCAGTACACGATGACAAAGATAAACCAGATAGCGTACTATCATCTCGAGTAAGACTGTCCTACCGGGATAGGTCCTCCCTCAATCATTGCAATCACGTGCCTGTGATCCAATAATTGACTCTGAGGGCATTATCTCCAACACAATATGTTATAAGCGATTGCGCTAACCTATCAACCTGTCGAGAAATAGGATCAAATCCCTCAAGATTCGCAAGAAAACATGGGTACGCCGAACTTGGTATTTGAGATGAAAGCGTAACGGTCACTTGCACGGTCGGAACAATAGGAAGGAGGGAGGGTGATATAACAGTCAAAGGTTCAGGAGGCTGAATTGGAAAATCCGACACATTAAACAAAAATGGTTCAACCTCAATATAATCCTCAAAACTCTCCTCAATATTATCCTTATAATTTTCCTCAAAATTTAACTCATCCATGCCATTATCATCAAAGTCAAGACGCATATGAGATTCGGGAGAGACATCTAATAACTCAGGATGATGATTTGAACATAAAATTTCAATCAAATCGACAGGTTCATCATCCGAAATATTCCCGGCGTCTATATCCTCAATCCAGTGAAAATTAATTTCTTTAGACACCTCATTAACAGCATGGATATGTATCGATTTAGGTTCTAGAGTGGAGGTGTAAAGGTCGAAAGGATTAAGTGTGGTTTCACTCGAAAGGGGTTCTTCACAATTTGGCAAATCAAGCACTACAAAATCACACAACTCATTTTTATTTTCAGCAGGTGAACTATTTAGGGCAATCGATGGAAAACAGGAGTTGTGGGCTTCAATTGGGTAAGGGTAGGTTTGATTTGGAAATCCTCTCTCATTCTCACTCTGTCCAACCGCCTCCTTATACATTAAAAAATTTGAAGCTAGCGGGAAACTAGCTACCGTTTCACTTGGTTGCATAAGGGCGGCCACAGACGCTTCCACATTCCAAGTCATTTTATTTGTTGCTGCAATATAAGCCTCCAACAACTCTTCCAAACTAGACTTGGGTGGTGAGAGGGTTTCGGTAAAAGATTCGAAATCATGTGGATATGCAAAACTCCCAACAGGCTGTGTAGAAATAGTGTCTAGTGAGGGTGGTAAGGTCGGGTAGGACTGGTAGGAAGTGGATTATCAATAAACGGGCTGTGTAGAAACAGTGTCCAACGACTCATTTTTGATTCGTATGTCAAAAACTATCTATTTACCGCAATCAAGAACGGCGTCGCATGAAGCTAGCCGGTGAGTACGGGTCGGTCCACAAGGATGTTGTGAATCTCCGATTCGTTCTTACGAGTTAATTCCGAAGGGTGTTCGGAGTTGTTATTAAATCTAAAAATCTAATTAACCTAGGGCAATTATCTAGATCTATTCTTGCTAGGGTTAGGTTTAGGGATGGTTTGGAAATGCAATTAAATCTCAACGCTTTCTATACCCGAATGAAGATCTGTGAGGAGTTATGGTAATTATCAATAAAGGGGATTAGATCCATTCGGGAAGGTGTTCCTTCCTCTAGGTTCTTGTCCTTCCTTTAGAGATCCTTACCCTAACCTCCATGGAAAACGCGCGCAACCGGGCCTTTACACTACGGTATCATCGTTACCTCGAGGGGTAGGATGCCGTAGGGCGCGGTGTGTGCGTGTATGCATGGAGTCCTATTGTAAATATTTGGTGGGTAAGAAAGGGATGAGAGATCTCATCTCTCAAAATCCTTCCCCAAAGCTAAACCCTAAACAAGTTCTTAGGGCATGAAATTAAATCTACCTAGGGCAAAGAATTGAAATCTAACCTAGGGCGGGAAATTAAATCAACTTACAGATGCATCCCTCCAATCATCCATGCAGGGTTGTCAGATCTGAATTTCTGAATGGAAAGGAAACACTGATGCTCTCCAAAAAGAGATCTGAAATTTATTATTAAGAGGAGGCATAAAGAATTACAATCTTTAGAGTTCTATTTATAGAAAATAGAAACCCTAGGTTACATTTTGATCCGCATGTCTACAATTACAAATATAGCCTTTAAGGTTGACTATTCAACGCCGCCAAACATTTGATAAAATTTATTTCCTCTGATCGCACTACCTTGCCGTGGAACCGCGGCCTGAGGCATGGTTTGGCCGCGGTTCCGCGGCCAAATGTTGGAGTTGGGCTGCACAATTTTATGGTTTTGTTTTAGGTCTTCTTGGGCTTCTGGTTATTTGGTTCTTTCTCCAATTGGGCTTCTACATTAGCTCCAGATCTTCAGTGAACCATTTGCAATGGATTTTTAACCGTCCGCTTTGTATTTTTGGACCTTGAGTTGCCTTATTAATTGTGAACTGTCTTTCGATGTATGCTTGACTAAGGTCCTCCCATTTGTTGGTCAAAAGTCCATATTTTCATCGTCTTTACATCGTTTTCACTGTTTCCTGCCCAAGAACCTGTAACCTGTAACATGTAGCAGACATGCGTCAAAAGTACCTGTTTATTTATAAAAAGAATAAGAATGGGGAATATAATAATACAATATTATGGTGTGAACAAATACCCCCAAACTTATCTTTTGCTCGTCCTCGAGCAAACTTATTTTTTTATTCACTACAAAAAACCTAACCGCACTTTCACAGGGAAACGCGATTGCACTGAGCACGTGCAACAAGCCGTTAAATCTCTAGGTGTCCCTAGTAGGAGGAGTGTTGTCTCCTGAGGGTTTTCAGCGGATACTACCCACAAAATCCTATCAATTCGGCCTATTAACTTTTGTTCTCCAATTAGGTTTTCTAACTAAGAATTCTATTATCATCGACCCGCAAATTATCCACCCATATTCTTCACACTTTCTCATTATTTAACTTAAGATTATATATGTTTTATAGACTTACCTAGCTTTCGGCATTTCTTAAGTTTTCCTTCTAGGGTTCCATCTCCACTTAGGAATTTCTATCAACTCTTCTAAAGATACAAGTTCTATTCTTCATTCCTTTTTCTCATCTAAACTCCAATTACATACCCCCACGTGTGTGTATAAATCACCCCTACACTTGGAAATTCAAATCAAGCAATCATACCCTTGTCCGTTGTCCAAAGTACTTATTTGTAGGTGAATTTTTAATTGAATTTTGCTTACAAATCCTTCATGCGACCGTTAATACTTCTTGAGGTACCAACAACCGATTACAAGATGCGTTAGCACTTTAAAGCGTAATTCCTAGTCTTGCAACACCCAAGGCTTTAGCAGTGACTCCCAAACCAGTTGGTCTAAGGCACTAGGTGATGAAGCACCCTCGCTAAATATTTTTCTATTTTTACAGCCTTAAGTAATCACAAAAACCAGTGTCCATTTTTTTCTTTATTCACTTTTTTTTCTTTTATTTTCATTATACTAAGGACTTTAGACAAGAGCATTTCAAGGTCTCTTCTACTATTCCAAGTTTCAAGGTGCGTGATTGTGCAAATTGTAGGGTATACATTTTCAGAATCTAGACTTAAACCAGGAACTATTTTTCAAACTTATACTCTAATAAGAACATCAATACTCTTCCCTTATTTTGACTTAGCCCAAGAAGTGAACCCAAAATTTGCCTATTTCTAAATAAACTACAAAGACATATACTCTCTACCATTAAACTTTAAAGAAGGTTATTTTTAGGGTTTTTAATTTACTAAGTCTAAGATTTAGTTGTTCCTAACCAGTTAACCCATTCATCAAACTCAAGTCAATTAGGCCAAAATTGAATACATTGATTTTTATAATTTTTGAAATTTTTAAATTTTTATGGGTTTTCAAATAAGTATGCAAATGCAAAAATATGTACAAATGAATGCGAAGGAAGAAGACGAACCGAGCATACCCCCAAACTTGAACTTGACAGTGTCCTCACTGTCATATTAAACCAAGAGGGTCAAAATGTCGGCACTCCCCTATTTATTTATTTACAATTTTTTTTAATGTTTTGAATTTTTTTTTATAGAAAAAGAAAACAAAAATATATATACATATATACAAAGGTTCCCCCTAAAGTTAAACTTGGCCTTACACAAGCCAAAGGTTAGCACCAACCATTCAAAAATCTTATCGTGGTACTGATCTAGTTGGTGAAAGAATGGGGTGGAAAGAAAAGAAATGAGAAACACGCGAGACCATGTGGAAAGAAGAATGGTAGAATATGGTCTCGGTGGGGGAGAAGAATGGCGGAAAGGAGAAAGAAGGGTCGCGCGATCTTGAGGGTGTAAAGCGAGTGAATAAATTAGCGCAATATATGATGAGCGATATGTTATAAGCGATTGCGCTAACCTATCAACCTGTCGAGAAATGGGATCAAATCCCTCAAGATTCGCAAGAAAACATAGGTACGCCGAACTTGGTACAGTAGATGAAAGCATAACGGTCACTTGCACGGTCGGAACAATAGGAAGGAGGGAGGGTGATATAACAGTCAAAGGTTCAGGAGACTGAATTGGAGAATTCGACACATTAAACAAAAATGGTTCAACTTCAATATTATCCTCAAAACTCTCCTCAATATTATCCTTATAATTTTCCTCAAAATTCAACTCATCCATGCCATTATCATCAAAGTCAAGACGCATATGAGATTCGGGAGAGACATCTAATAACTCGGGATGATGAATTGGACCTAAAATTTCAATCAAATCGATAGGTTCATCATCCGAAATATTCCCGGTGTCTATATCCTCAATCAAGTGAAAATTAATTTCCTTAGACACCTCATCAAAAGTATGGATATCTATCGATTTAGGTTCTAGATGGGAGGTGTAAAGGTCGAAAGGATTAGGTACGGTTTCACTCGAAAGGGGTTCCTCACAATTTGGCAAATCAAACACTACAAAATCACACAACACGTTTTTATTTTCAACTGGTAACTTATTTAGGACATTCGATGTAAAACAGGAGTTGTGGGCTTCAATTGGGTAAGGGTAGGTTTGATTTGAAAATCCTCTCTCATTCTCACTGTGTCCAACCGCCTCTTTATACATTAAAAAATTTTGAGCTAGCGGGAAACGAGCTACCGTTTCAATAGGTTGCATAAGGGCGGCCACGGACGCTTCCACATTCCTAGTCATTTTATTTGTTGCTGCGATATAAGCTTCCAACGACTCTTCCAAACTAGACTTAGGTGGTGAGGGGGTTTCGGTAAAAGATTCGAAATCGTGTGGATATGCAAAACTCCTAACGGGCTGTGTAGAAACAGTGTCTAGTGAAGGTAGGAAAGTCGGGTAGGATTGGTAGGAAGTGGGTGATTGGACAGGGGTAGGGTCAATATATGGATAAAAAGGTGAATAGTCGTGCGGATCCCTAGAACTAGATGAGTGGAGAAGGGTGAAAGATCGACTGCGAGATTGAGCAATATGCTCAGCAATGGACATCGGCCTAGGAGTGACAGAAGGACTTGCAGAAGTGGTATCAACATATGTAGGTGGTAGAGGTTGACTTGGTTGACACAAAGTGGGTTGAAAAGTCAAACTATTTCTCCTAGACGCCTCTATTTGATCTTTCAAAGATATTTTTGGCAAGGAAGGATCGTCTTTAAATTGACCGAACAAATTGACGTACGATGCAAAATTAGGTTCGGGATACCAAAATTCAGCAAGTGATTTATTATGTGGTGTACCCATGTTAGAAGAAAGGGTGAAAAGAAAGAAAGTTTGTGGTGCAAGGATCTATTTGCGGCCAAAAAAACTTTGCAAGTTTCTACAAAATTTGCCTTATTCTTTTTTTTTCTTTTTCTCTTTATTAGGAAAAATTTGTTCCAAAAAAAAATTTTCAACACAAGATATGCAACAACAAAATAATACTTGCAATCTAATTTCAAGCTGGGCCCAAAAATCCTGCACAAGATCGTTATTTGGAAGGGAAAATATTTTTTAAAGTGTACAAAAATCCTGCAGGAAAATCTACAGAGAATATTTCAATATTTGCAGAAGAGAAAGAGCGGAGCTTACAGAAAAAATTTCGCCAGATGATGCCTCTAGATGATCGCCCTTCCGCGGCCAATGTGATGTTCCCACCGCGGTTCCGCGGTGGAGAAGCAGGCGCGGATCCCCAAAAAAAATTTGGTGCTCTGATACGACAAGACGGCCGCGGTTCCGCGGCCTAAGGTGGGTTTTGGCCGCGGAATCGTGGCGGTTTGGGCGATTTGGGTCTCCAAAATTTTTGCACTGTTCTGTTGTTCAAAATCTCTTCTGTTCTGATATTTTGTTTCCTGTTTTGCTTTCTGAAAATCTCCAGATCCGAATTTGTATATCCTGAAAAATTCAACCACAAAGTATTCCTTCCAAAAATAACAAATGATATATATTTTTATATTTTTTTTAATGATTTTTCAGATTTTTATGATTTTTTAAATTTTAAGATTAACCCGAAATCGCAAAAAGGAAAGTTCTACGCCATCCCCGGCAACGGCGCCATTTGATTCAATGATTTAGCGTGCTTGCGCTTTCTAAAAGATAGATCAAAAATATTTGTAACCGCAATCAAGAACGGCGTCGTATGAAGCTAGCCGGTGAGTACGGGTCGGTCCATAGGGATGTTGTGAATCTCCTAGTCGCGCTAACGAGTTAATTCCGAAGGGTGTTCGGATTGATTATTAAATCTAAAATCTAAATCTATCTATCTACGATTATCTAGATCTAGTCTTGCTAGGGTTAGGTTTAGGGATGGTTTGGAAATGCAAGTAAATCTCAACGCTTTCTGTACCCGAATGAAGATCTATGAGGAGTTATGGTAATTATCAATAAAGGGGATTAGATCCGTTCGGGAAGGTGTTCCTTCCTCTAGGTTCTTGTCCTTCCTTTAGAGATCCTTACCCTAATCTCTATGGAAAACGCGCGCAACCGGGCCTTTACACTACGGTATCACCGCTACCTCGAGGGATAGGGTGCCGTAGGGCGCGGTGTGTGCGTGTATGCATAGAGTCCTATTGAAAAGATATAATGGGTAAGAAAGGGATGAGAGATCTCATCTCTCAAAATCCTTCCCCAAAGCTAACTCTAAACAATTTCCCAGGGCAAGGAATTTAAATCTACCTAGGGCAAAGAATTGAAATCTAAACTAGAGCAAGGAATTAAATCTACTTACAGATGCATCTCTCCAACCATCAACGCAGGTTTGTCAGATCTGAATTCATGAGTTGAAAAGAAAACACCGATACTCTCCATAAAAAGATCTGAATTTATTATTTAAAAGGAGGCATAAAGAAAATACAATGTTTTGGGTTCCTATTTATAGAGAATAGGAAACCCTAGGGTTACATTTGTCTCGCATGTCTACAATTACAAAATAGCCCTTAGGAAGACCGGTCAAAGATTTTACACAATATAGTAAAAATTTTAACTCACGATCGCTCTCGACAGCCGCGGAACCGCGGTCCCAGCCTGGGTTTGGCCGCGGTTCCGCGGTCAAACTGAAGAGTTGACTGCTCAGAATTCTTGTGCTGTCTCCTGATGACTTGTACTTCCTGTTTATACAGGTTCTTTTTCAAATTGTTTTCTCGTTTTCTTCCAGATCTTTCCAGTGAACATTGTAGTGGACTTTTACTGTTTCTTCATGTCGCTGCCTTTATACTCGATTAACTGTTGTTCATTGTTTCTCAAAATGTAGGCGCGATCAAGATTTCACCATTTAACATTCGCAGTCTCACTTTTGCATTGTCTTTTCATTGTTTTCACTGTTTTAGATCCAAGAACCTGTAACCTGTAACATGTAGCAGACATGCGTCAAAAGCACCCGTTTATTTATAAAAAGAATAAGAATGGAGAATATAATAATGCAATATTATGGTGTGAACAGTGCCGAAAGGTAGGGAATGAAGAAAACCAATTAGCCTAAATAGGGTGTACAGAAGGTAATAACTAAAGACAAAATAAATGGATTAGATAGAGGGCAAAGTAAATTGCGACTGCTATCATTCACGACCAAACCGCATACTTCATCGCCACTCCTATTTCACCTTTGCTTTTGTCCCCAGTTCGGGAGAAATAGAATAAGGTATTATTCGATTGTCTTTTATCATCACCTTCTCTCAAGTTGTGAATACTCCTTGGTTTAGGAGGGTACACCTATTATGCTTACTGGATAGTCTTCTTCTAAACCATAGGCTGGTGCCGAATGGTAGGGAAGGAAGAAAACCACTTAGCCTAATGATGGTGTACAGAAGGAAATGAATAAAGACAAATAAAGTGATTTGGAGAGATGGCAAATAAATATACGGTTATAGTCATTAATTAGATTATGGAAGAGGCATTGCAAGGAATACCAGGATACCCCTACGAAATATTTACATGTTTCAGTTTCACTGTGCATTGTTAAAGGAAAACTGATTTCCCATTTAGATACTTACTCCAAGATATGTATTCACCAGGTATGATTCTCACATCTATATGGTTTCATAGATGATGAGTGGGAGTGAGTTATTGGGAATAAGGTGATCATCCCCATTATATCGGAATTCGTTGTAATTGGTGATATTTGAGGAAATCGTCTGGGTACAGTTTTCAACCTACGACGCACATGTTTTGAGTTATTCAACTCAGCAGACTTATACAGAGTATTGTATGTTGTCCAGTGTCCATCAGGACAAATTGGTTGGTCCTCGTACTCTGTTTTGTTTACTTGTGACTTCTCTAGCTTTTAGACAAGTGTTTCGTAGAAATACAATGTCTAAGTTTTGAGAAGTTATGGGTATAGGAATAAAGTAGAGAACCAGGTGTCACAAGTATCGGGATTCTTCAAAGAAACCGAAGATGTAGATTCTTATGATTGGTATTCAGTTGATAGTAACGGTTTTGAGAAACTTGTTTCTCTTTCAGGTTACTCATAATTGGATGGATTCCTAAGTTGAGTAATGTTGATTTGCCTCTATCCATTAAGTTGATATGCACTGGAAATAGCTGCATGTTTTTTGAATCTGGTTCCAATTAAATAAGTGCCAAAGTTTCTATATAGGATATAGAATGGTTCATATCTTAACGATGTTAAGGTACGGGGAGTTGTCCGGCTTATGCTTAAAACCAGACTCTCGATAACTCAAGGCACGTTTCTGTAATGGCAGTTTGTGGGTTGACCCGGGCTATGTCGAGGGTTGACTTTTTACTATCTGGATGATCAATAGTGATATTATTCTTGACTCGCCACAGTTTTAGTAAAATGGATTTTTTCAGAAAACAGTAGTGGGAGTATGGTAGAACCGGAAGTGATTCCAGAACCGCAAACGATTACGGAAAATTTAATAGGACCTATATATTCAATCAGGATTGACATTCCATTAGCCACTCCGCAGATATGGTGGGTAACCTCAGACACCCGAGAGGTACTCCGGTAGCCTTAAGGACGGTGACAGGGAGGTTCTTTTTTACCCAGGCTTGACACTACTGTTGTTCCAGACTATGAGACCCGGCAGGAAGTTAAGTATACGTCGTTCTAAACTAGCTTTAGAAGTGTACGTATATATTATTCTGCCAGAGGGTTGTCGTAGTCAGTGGGAGCAGCGGAAGCATAGTGGGCAAGTAGCTTATGTCTATTTATAGACTTGAGCAATTATAGCGGAGATAGATCATTTAATTTTTGATGTGACAGTCATGGGTTCTGACTTCATCAGAATAGGGGATGGATCTGTTAAGAAGATAGTAGGGTGTGATGTCTTGGTATTTGGATAACATTCACATAGTAGGAAGTAAAATTCCTATACTACGATCGGTTGTACTTTGGTCATCACACAGTTGTTTCTCCACAAAGGATATGGATATAATATCAGACATTCTGGTTTCTAGATCTATAATTTTAGATCTAGAATTGGGTAGTTTCCCAATTGGGGTACTTTGACAGTACTCTAATGGTATTTTAGAATAGATGACTCCTGGCATGGTGGTGTACCTGCAGGTGATGGAGTCACCCTCTCTAAAGGTGTCTTACAGACTAAAGGGGAGAAGGATGTGCAAGATTGGTAGATCACTTGCTTAGGCAATTGAGTCAATCGTGAGATGTCAAGTACCACACCAGATGTTGTTTTTGCACTAGATGCGATAAGTTTATATTAATCCAATCCTGAAGAAACATAACGAAGCAGTTTTAGAACATAAGTGCCAGTTCTACGGATTTGATGACGACAGCCTCCTTCGGGAGACGGTTATCATTCCAAGCTTCAAAGGTGACATATATGACAAAGTGATTATCAGAGTTATAGTTTTACCTCTGACAAAGGACAGTATTATATACAGGTGGTCCAAGAGGATACTGTGGGAGGCATGGTGCTGGATACTGATTAAGTTCAGTTGACGATACAGTCTAAGAAGTTTGGTGGACTTGGAGTTCATTTATGAACTGGGTCCCATCAGATATCCAGACATATTCGAAGACAGATATTGCTCTTTTCGGGAGATGGCTTTCTCCGCGAACTTGAGACAAAGAGAGACATAGAAAGAAACATCTGCGTGGATCCACTCACTGAGGCTATTTCTCGAACACGATAGTTTTACAAACGAGTTTTGTGAAACTGATTAGTAGAGAAGTTGGATGTTAGGTATCACACGAACTGTGAGTTCGCGACATCGCAATAATTAGCCTTAAGTGCAAGTGGGAGATTGTTGGATATAGTGCCCTCAAAGTCAATTATTGGATCGTAGGTACGTGATTGCAATGATTGAGGGATGACCTATACCGATATGAAAGTCTTGCTCGAGATGATAGGTTGCTATCTGATTTGTCTTTATCATCATAGAGCCCATAGGATTCTTGCTTGACTGCCAGCAGTATGATGGAGATCATATATGTGGGAGCTGGGGTCTATAAGCACATCCTTAAAGTGTCCCTAGTCGTGGGAGTTTCGAGACAGGGCATCGATACTCCAGTGTAGACTAGTGTATACAGTCGAGACCCCAACGAGGGGCGGTGGCCGGTCTCACAAGCCATTTGTGTCAGTTTGTTCACTTAAGATGTATGCAGGTGCTCATTGAGTTATGAGTACACCGGACTGGACTCGCCGGGAACATGCTAAGTTAGTATTATACATATCGTCAGATAGCAGTTCCCGGGTGACATGTGTACAGGTTAGTCTGTCGACCTGAGATCGTCATTTGTCTCGTGTGAGTTCCCATTGTGCTTTGATTTCTACCCTACCACGGCTCAAAGGAGTCGTGCAAACAGGTATTTTTTGGGTACAGTCCCGAGCCACATGGAGGCAGTGAGCAGATCGACAGGGATTCGTCTCTCCCGGTATTAAGGGTGAGATCACGCTGTGTTTAGGAGAGCCATTTCACGAAATCCCTGGCCAGGGTAATCGAGATTTACTGGTAGGTATTCCAGTAGAATCTCAGGGTGTTCTGGGCTTCTCACTCTTTGACACGACTTATACAGCTATTGGGGGTCTGACGTTTACCAGCTCCTAGGCCCTATATGCGATACTCATAGACGAACGGACCGGACTGTACGGATATTGTCACTATCAGAATCACTAGGGTTTCTGGATGAGTTCGCTCATCAGCTTCCCTTCCGATCAATACATAGGCAACCGTTACGTACAGCTTATACCTCTGACGTACTAGTGGTTATACCCAGTGCCAGTGTGTTGATGAGTCATTAGAGTCCCCCACAGACAGTTTCCCAAGTTCGGGCAAAACGTTGTAGATGCCGTATGGTTTTATGGCAGGGATCGGAAAATGCACGTGCGTTTACGCACGTGTCATATTTCGGGCAGATAATACTGGTGGGTTTTGGTTTAAGCTAGATCCAAGTATTATACTGTGTAGATATAATATCTTTGTCTCAGTTGCATTTGTATTCGGTCGTAATACAAATGTGGGTATGTTTATACTGTTACGGGGTTATCCTGAAATTCGTTTCGGGATCGCTTTTGGAAGTTGCCAGTTTCCAGTTTTCTATCACCCGTCTTTAACATTCGGTAAAATATAGATTTATCTTTTCGTCATGAGGGTGAGTCATGAGTGTGTGGAAGCTTCTAGATGGTGACTAGGATGATGAGGTGGCTGGTGAGTCATTAGTGCATTAATTGTTCAATTAATGTTTTGATGACTAGGGTTTTTGATTCAATGTTTGCATTTAATGTTTAAGCTAGGTATTATGTTGAATCATTCATATCATTCATTATTGTGGTCACCTTCTTAGTTTCTACACTCACCTCCCCCCTCATATTTGTGGCCGGACCTTCTTATAAGAAGTAGTGGGTAATTCATTTGGAAAAAGATGCAAGTTTTGGTTCATGGAAATTAGATAACAAGATTCCTCATTTCACCCGATTCCAAAAAGGCAACTTCATTTACCGTTCATCCATAGCTTTGGATGTAACGAGACAAAGTGTTCTACTCATTCTCTACATCAATCTTGGTCATCTCTTTTAGCAAACTTGATGTCCGAGTTGTCTCGGTTCAGAGGCGGGAGTCCGTTTAAAGATCTATCGACGTGGTGCCATCTGGACGAGGAGACTGGAGATTCAGGAGATCGGAGCAGCCGCAACAAAGCGTGGGATGATGGTTAAAGACCGAAGGACTCGGATCGTTCGGTATAACAATTTTACCCTCTTTACAGTTTGTTAGTTTAGCGTTAATGGCAGATCCGGGTTATAGTATGCGATAGCGCCAGTTATAAAAGTTTTTGTTCCGCATTTGGCGTCTGAAAGACGGCCGGGGCGCTACCGTAGACTTACAGGTTTTTGGCGAAAAACCTTTTACCGTAATGAACTTGATATCGTTGAAGCAACTGGATAACCTTTTATAAAAATATAGTGACGAAAACCTTTGCTAAAGAGGTCACTCCCGGTGAAGGGATCTCGGCTCTTTCCCCGTAGAATGAGGTGCAGGATATTCCAACTGAATACCACGATGCAAAGCAAAAGTAATCGACTATAGTGAAGTTATTTCCCTGACGCAAACTTCTGTCCAAGGGGTCACTCCCGGTGAAGGGATCTCGGTCCTTGTCTCGTCGACTGAGGTGCTGGATATTCATAACCGAATACCACTGTGCAAAACAAAAGAGAACGTCTTTGCAATAACAGCTTTTTGAAAAATGTTCCAACAACATCAGAATAGGTTTGTTTAGCTTGCATTGATCCGAATCAACGCAGTCACATCAATTGATCACACCAATAAAGAACGAAAATACGATGTACGTATATGCCATCCGCATTCGGCACTGGGTCCCGTCATCACCCGTTAGGTTACTTAACTAACGACAGAGCGGGGACTGGACTAGTGCGGATGCAAAACATATACAACATCTAATAGTATATATACCAATATATAATAATCGCTCAAGGCGTGATAAAATGAATACATCACAGAAATGTATTAAGCATCACAGAACAATACAGATATCTGGGATCCCCGGGTTTCATAGAGCCGCTACTGAAACCCGACGTTCCTCTGGTCGTGTGGATAGCCTGTGCAATGAAATCCTAGACCCCTACGGGCGCGGCAAGTTACCTGCCAAAACCTGAAGCGAGGCATTCCCCTTCAACAACGTGAATGGACCACCCAGCACTTCACGGAATCCGGTAACTTGTGCACCCCACCTTGGGTCAACCTGTACCCTCTACGAGTGCGGCGAATAGCCTGCTAATTCTAGAGTGAAGCCCCCTCCGTCTCAGCGACATGAGATGCGGGCCCGTTTTCCTCTAGAACCCGGCTATCCGTGCACCCCACCGCGGGGTAATCCTAGTACAGAAAGTAAAATATACAACGGGTACATCGACCTCATCCCGGTCGTGTCCTAAAATAATAATATACAAACAGGCAGTGACGGCAATCTATATGTCGGACGCTCGCCCCGCAATATCAAATGTACATATACAACCAAACTGTACTAACATTGCATCCAGGCTATCCACATGGACAAATTCGCAACATCACAGCACAACACAGAACATCAACGTGAATGTCACGTTCGCAAATCCGTCTAAAAGGGCTATAGCAATTAAACAAGATTTACCAATCAAATGACTTTCACGGTCGCAGATATAATGTAAATTCTGTGAACTAACATGTTTAAAATTTTCGAACGACTAAAATTCCCGAAGTGGGTCCCAAGCACAACTGTAGCACTCAAAATAAATCTGGGCCCAAACAAAATATACCAAAAACCCCAATTCCAACACAGAGAACACTGTACAAAATTTGGTGGATTATTGACTTGGAATGGCGGCGGAACCGCGGCCAATGCATGGATTTGGCCGCGGTTCCACGGCGCAACAGTGACAACATGAAACCAAATTTTCACAGATCTCTTAGAATCGCCTGCACATATTTCTGCAACACTCCAAAAAAATTTTTTGACAACTAAAAAATTTCGACAGAAACTTTCAAGTTGGAAATGCGGTTTTTGAAATTTTCGTCCGATCGAAGTTCTAAACACGCTAGAGCAAGCTAGTAAAGGTTAATGGCGTGGCTCTGATACCATGTAATGACACGGTAGTGCTCCGACCGTCTTTCCGAGGCCAAAATGCAGAAACAAAAACTTTTCTTTGCTTAGAAACCGGCGCTACCGCGGACTATAAACCCGGATCGGACCATTAACCTACTGCTAGCTAAATGGAGAAATGGTAGAGAGCTATACCGAGCGATCCGTGTCCTTCGGTCTTCGACCACCATCCTGATCTCCCCGCGGAATCGCCGGTCTCGATCTCCTCGTCGGAAAGGGCACCACATCACCGAGTCTTTCTACGGGCTCCCACCTCTGAACCGAGGCAACTCAGATACGAAGTTGGCAAGCCGACGTGTCCAAGATTGTTGTAGACTGAGTGTAGAATGCTATGTCTCAATGGTTAATGAAGTTGCCATTTTTGGATGGAGGAAGGAGATGAGCTAGAGAATTTTGTGGCAAGCAAATGAGAATGAATATTTTCCCCACAAAAAAAAATGAATCCTCTCCCTATCCAAAAATGTGGCCAGCCTCTTTCAAAGAGAGGAGGGAGGTAGAATAATGTAAGAAAGAGAATGGGTGATAATCATGAAGAATAATGTCACCTTACCATCCAACTCAATCCTTTCACAAATCCCATCTCAAAAAGCAAGTCATGATGAGAAAAAGAAGTCAAAGGATGCTAGAACCATTATGAACCCTCCACCACAAAAACACCCTCCATTTTGCTAATTTGCACATTTGCAAATAAGCCCCTCCATGGAAAATTCAGCCAAGGAAAGAAAGAAAGGAAAATGGTTGAAACGGAATGCAAACTGGCAACTTCAAAAAGACGATCCCGTAATAAATTACAGGAAAACCCAGCGACTGTATATATATACCAGCATTTGTATTGCGACCGAATACAAATGCAATGAGACAAAATCTACACTGTATAATACTAGGATCCGGCTTAAACCAAAGCCCGCTAGTATTATCCGTCTGAACCATAACACGTGCACAAGTGCACGCGTACGTTCGAACCCTGCCATAAATCCATACGGCCTCTACAGCGTTTCGCCCGAAACTTGAGAAACTATCTGTGGGGGACTCTAAAGACTCGTCAATATTTTGGATGTGGATTTAACTACTGGCACGCCAGAGGTATTAGCCATACGTAACGGGCTACCAAGTATTGACCAAAAGGGAGGTCGATGAGAGAACTCATCCTGACACCCTACTGAGCCTGTCAGTGACAATATCCGTACAGTCCGGTCCGTTCGTCTATGAGCATCGCATGTCGGGCCTAGGGGGTTGGTAAAAGTCAGACCCCCAAAAGCGGTACAAGTCGTGTCGGAGTGTAGCCCAGAACACCCTGAGATACTACTGGAATACCTACCAGTAAATCTCCTGCCTCGGCCGAGGGCTTTGTGTAATGGCTCTCCTAGATACAGCGTGACCTCACCCCTAATACCGGGAGAGACGAATCCCCTGCCGATCCGCTCACTGCTTCCATGTGGCTCGGGACTGTACCCAACTAAAACCTGTTTCCACGACTCCTTTGAGCTGTGGTAGGATAGTAATCAAAGCACAGTAGGAACTCACACGAGACAAATGACGATCTCAGGTCGATGAACTAACCTGTACACATGTCACCAGGGAACTGCTATCTGACGTCTGGTATAATCCCAACTAGCATGTTCCCGGCGAGTCCTGTCCGGTGTACTCATAACCCAATGAGCACCTAAATACATCTTAGGTGAACCAACTGACACCAGTGGCTTGTGAGACCGGCCACCGCCCCTCGTCGGGGTCTCCACTGCATACACTAGTTTACTCCAGAGAATCGATGCCCTGTCTCGAAACTCCCACGACTAGGGACCACTTTTAAGGATGTGCTTATGGACTACCCAACTCTTACGTATTTGATCGCCATCATACTGTTGGTAGTCAAGCAGGATCCTAAGGGCTCTATCAACGTGTAATAGTGAGCATGTCACCTAAAGCTGTACACGATGATAAAGACAAACCAAATAGTATACAAACCTCTCGAGTAAGACTGTCCTACCCGTATAAGTCCTCCCTCAATCATTGCAATCACGTGCCTGTGATCCAATAATTGACTCTGAGGGCACTATATCCAACACGTAGGTCATCTTGCCTGAATTTAGGGGCAAATGCTATTTGGATTTACCAGTCTACCTCTCCGAAAATGCCAAGTTGATTTATGGCACCGTGTATCGGAGGTTTAGACGGATGCGGCCATTGTAGTTGACTTTGTCAAATTCCCCCTCGTTGTGAAGGGTTTTTAATTGTGGGGACGCTCTTCCCTGCAGGCGTAAGCCCCTGCAGTTAATTACGTTACCGCGTAGCGATAACCACTTTCTCCTGCTCCGGAAGTTCACTTCGTATCGTGTGTGTTTTTTATTTTTGGTTGCCCGTAGATTGTATACAAAGACTAATTTATGTTGTCGCCTGTAGGGCGTGGATTAGCCCAAATCCGTATATTCTTAGATTTGGGTTTGGTTTGATTTAAGGATCGTTAATCTCGTTTGAGATTAAGATCAACTTAAATGTTTGTTAAGGATACGTTAGTCCAATTTTAGACTAAGATCAACTCAACAGGATTTTGGGACCATTCAGACCCAACAAGGAGCATTTGAGCCCTATTGCTTTAGTTTAAGAACGTTACGGTCCATTGTTAGTTTAAGGAAATTTCGGTCCGTAACTAGTTTAAGGACATTGCGGTCCGTTGTCGCCATTTTGGGAAGCGCATCCAAAAGAAGTTGGTTGTCGGGACCCGCTACCTCTCTGAAGACGTTGAGCAATTACAACGACATGTATCAGATGTGTAGAGAGATGTACCCTTGAACCAATTCCATCATTAGTCATATTTTGAGACAAAAATTTCTTCATTAATTTGGGAAGTCATAAGCATAGAGGCTCGGTCTATTTGGAGACCGAAAATATTTTAATCTCAAGAAGACTTAGCCAATTTGAGCCTGGAATTGATTTCCCATAGTGTTAAACACTAGTATACGTTCAGCACTCACGTGTTCCAATGTGAGGTTATAAAGCAGTTGTAACGTTTTAAAAATAATTAAATAAATAAAATCCTTTAGGTGAATTTTCTGATAATCGGTAAAACAAACCGTATTTTCCATAAAACTCAACTATAATTATTTTTCAATATAGAATTAAATACGCCTATTTTAACTATATAATTGCTAGTAATTGATATTATTTAGTGACTTATAAATTATTAGTTTACCTAAATATTTTTCCTTAAGTAATTATTTTTAATATTAACATAAGCTTTTAATTATACATTAAATTGGTGCAAATTTCAAATTGCAATGGGTTAATTTGAAAAATATGAACCATGACCAATTAAAATAATTTTGTAGTATGCTCACTCTATTCCTAATATGTCTTCGTCATTCTAGTAGATTCTAGGTTGAAACAAATTAGAAAATAAATAAAATTTAATAAATTATTGAAAAGACATAAATAGATGTAAATAATTTGTGAAGTTTCTACCCTTTACCCCACATTTCTCTTTCTCTCCCTCTCCTCCATTAAGTGGCCGAGCCTAGCATGAGGCAGCCCCAAATTTTTCCCACTTTATATCAAAAATCTTCAAAAATCAAATAAAATCTACACCAATTTCCATTAACTCCTAATCCAACCTTTAACCCTTGTTCCTTGGCCAAATCAAGCATGATTTTATGAGCAAGAGAGCATGTTGGGGTGGCTAAGTTGCAAGTTAGATTTCTAAACTTGTGAGGTATAATCCTAAACCATGTTTAATTTGTTGCTAATTATTTTAATCTAGTTCAATTTGGTGTTTAATATGGTTTAAATTGTAGATTTAAAATTCCAGAAAAGGGTTTGTAAATCAAGTTAGGGTTTTTATAAATTGTTTATGATTACATAGTGTAGTTTAACATGTTAAATAATGCAAAACCTAATCTAGTAACAAATTTGTTAATTGTTACATTTTAATTGTTCAAATTAAGCTATTTGTAAACTAGATTTTTATAAATCATATATATTTGTGAGATAAAATTCTAATTAGGGTTTTTATCATTAGGTTATGGTTTTAATGGGTAGATTAACATGTTAATTGAATGCAAAGGCTAATCTAGTTACTAGTTTCAAATTGTTAGTTGGAAATTATGTTAAATATGCTAATTTTGCTAACTATGTTTTAGAAATTGACTAAATAATTGGGATTAAAATCTAATTAGGGTTTCTTGACATTATTAACATTATAAATTGTAGTTTAATAATTTAGTTCATGCAAAACCAAGTTTAGTTGTGGAATTGTGAATTTTTCTTTAAATAGTGTTAAAATTTGATATTTTTGCAAACTAGAATTTTTAATTCAATACAAATTGATGAGAATAAATTATAGAAATGGTTTATATAACCTAGTTATGATATTTAGTGAATATTATGGCCATTAGTTTTGTTTAAATATCAAATTTTGAAGTAAAACGGTTAGTTGACGCATTCTAGGTTTTTGCGAAATAGAACGACTTGATTGATTTTAGGGTTTTGATGATTTAAACCCTATTTTATATTATAATTAGTGAGTTTTGGAACTACGACTTGTACGTTCGTGTTTTATCTCGATCAATCAGCGTTTGTACGCCGACGTCGAGGGTTTTTCGGTTCTTTTGCATGAGCGGGTCATAGGTTTTAACCTATGCGCGTTTCGTGCGCCGTTTTGGTTTTGTCTGTAATTCGGTTTACGATATTATATATGTTTACGCATAGGTATCCCTCACGTGGTCTTCGGACGAGAAAGAAGAGGAGGGCGATATCGATTTTGGCAGACAAGGACCAGGTGAGTAGATGTATATCTACGGGGGAAGTCGGGTGGATGGCGTAAAGCACCCCCGCAAACATAGAATAGGGATATACTTACTGTTATTAAGAAGTCGTACATGACCTTAGATTCTTGGAGAGAAGGGTCCTATCTAAGACTTTAGGTTGGACTAGACTGATTTAGGAAGACTTAACCATGAGATGACTGCCTTGGAGAGAATTCGTAGGTTTCATGTAGACACACACATACGCACACACACAAACTTGACTTGGTGTGTGTGTGTGTGTGTGTATAAGGATGTGTGTAGGTGTGTGTGTGTGTGTGTGTATATATATACATACAACATATACATGTGATATGAGGAGGTTATGATACATGGGGATGAGTCGATATGACTAGACTTGATGCCGTGATTTATTGGATATATGATCGAGTTATGACATGAGATGTGTTATGATGGTAGCGAATCGTTGGGCAATGAGATTATATAAAATATATTTATATAAACGATAATATGTGTTAATGACATTGGAATGAACGAGACTCTAGAGTAGAACCCGGATTGTAATATGTGACTTAATCACGACATGATATATGACATGATATTTTAGTGGATCATTTGACGATGTATATTTACACAGACGATAATATATGTTTGATGATATTGGGATGTATGCGATTATAGTACAGTACTCTTGATCATGATATTGTTTGATGATGATACTATACGAACGATGATGTATATATGTGATAGTTGACCCGTACCCCAATTTTGGGATGCCGTACGATGGATTTTACCGTACGAGGAAAAGATGTGATGATTGATTCGCACTCTTGACTCGAGAAAGTCGTACTATATACGTGACGCTATTGAGGCTAGATTGCCGACTACTAGAGATATCGACTCAGACTTTAGGAGGATTCTTCTTACCTTTCGACTGGTGTCTTTAGTTAGTTCCTTAGTTGGTTAGGTAGATTGTAACGTTTTAAAAATAAATAATAAATAATTAAATAAATAAAATCCTTCAGGTGAATTTTCTAATAATCGGTAAAACAAACCGTATGACTCGTAATCAGTATGTATTTTCTAGTTATGCGTTACTACACATTCACCGTTATATTCATGTTGTATTCATCGCATTGCATATTCATACATATATTTCTTTAGCTAATATGAAACTCTACCTGTTAGGACACCAGCACCATTACCGATGATGCACATGTTACACATACACTTATTTGCCAGCTCACACACATCATCATCGGTAATTGCCATGTCACGTACACTTTAGAACATATTATCTTTTATTGATAGAATCAGCTAAAGGCTAGACCAATATAATATTGTGTGATTTCTCTTATGTGCTAGTTTAGACATTGCATTTATTAGTTAGACACTTCATGCATTCACATTTTCATGTTATCATGCAGTATTGTGGGGCTTATGCCGATACTCATTATTTACTTACTCATGATTTTGGGATTTTAGATTTCTATGAGATTTCTGGATTTTTGGGAAAACTGCAAGAATATATATACAAACTTCTCTCTCTCTCTCCCTCTCTTTTTAAAATACAAGTTGTGGTTTTCTCGTGATGTATGTGTCGTCCACCATTAGATTTCATGTTTTCTGTTGGATTTTGAGACCCGATTCGAGGAGTGGATGAACCGTCTCGGGTACATGGCGGGCCCGGTATGGTGCCCCGGGGCAAGAAGATCGAGTTGTAGACGATGAGCCTGGCAGGGGAAGACTACCTACCGGTGATGTCTGGCGTGGCGGATACCCGGAGGATACCGACCATTGTCGTGAGATTTGATGATATGGGCCGATCTGGACTGACGTAGCCCGAGATATTGAGACTATGAGATATTGAGATTATGAGGTATTGAGACTTTGAGATTTACATGTTTTATGTCGATACTTGACACGGCTTTCCATGGATTTCATTGATGATGTTTCAGATTACCATACAAATTTTACTATGATAAAAGTTAAAGATTTCTTATACAGATATATCCAGATTTCATGGTTGATTATTTTACATTCATGGTGCATGCATACTCATACACATAATATGTTACTACTTGAGGCCCAAACATGAGCACTGAGCATTGCACTTACGCATAGATTATTACCCTGCCACTACTAGATGACTAGTGATATATTAAGTATATTATTATGACCTAGGAGAGTGTCGTGCATGCGATTTCTACTCGCAGATGTCTTCTACTCACGAGTTGGCAACTCACCCCCGTTGTGCCAAATTTTCTTACAGGTTTCGATGTACAGGTTTCCTTGACAGTTTGCTGGCATATAATTTCATTCAGGGTGATTTTCTTGGTAGGTTGGTTCACTTGTATCAGGACCACCATTGTACTTTTATTATTTAATTTGTATCTAGTAAGCTCCATCAACCAGACTTGTATTACTTGTTAGATTTAGAAGACCAGTTGTTTTTATTTCGACCTTAGAGTCGCTCTTGTATTATTATGGTTTTTTTTGGTGGATTTGGTTTTCTTTTGAGTTCTGAGCCTCGCCCTTCGGCGTTGTATATTTTAGTGCATTGTGTGGTTGTTTTCCGCATTTTAGCGAAGAGCTAGCTCCCGCTTGGGGATGCTTTTTTATTATTGCATATGTATATATTTTTATTTGTACCCGTTTGGGGCCAGTTTTTACAAAGGAGACTTTGCCGAAATTTTTGAGAAATTTGATGTTGTTTTTAAAACTTGTTTTCCTACACTTCTTCTTTTAAAGGGTTTAGATTTCTGGGCTTCGACTTGCTTAGATTACATTACGCCTCTAAACGTTTCGTAATTTAAGTGTCGGTCACGTTCCGTACCTTCGGGTCGTGACAAAGTTGGTATCAGAGCGCTAGGATTAACCCTTGTCTAAGTCTAGGTTGACCTTGGTTGATGGAGTAGGCGACTTAGGTAGAGTGACGTACCGAGGGTATGATCCGCGGCATACTTACAATACGCTACTCTGCTTAGGAAACCTTAGGATGTACATTTCTTTGCATCATATTCTATTCGTTCCTATGATCTATCTTCGTCAATGTTGGATGGTGGTTTCTGTTACCACGGTCGCACAGGCATAGGGAGCTGCGGCTCGAATGCAATAACTGTTAGGGTATCGTTTATTCTTGAGGATTGAAGCATTGTTTAGCGTGCGGACGAAGGGTATTCACATCTTGTCTAGACGAAATTAAAAGGTTCGAACGATTGTCAGAAACCCATTTTCCCAAGTTTAAGGTATTCGGAAGAACATGCTGGTATTTCTATGGACCCTTTAGAAGAATGAAACCCTAACTCGACATAATGACCATGAGAACGCCTTTGAACCTTAGGGTTTACGGCAGTTCCGCGGTGGCATTAGTAGGGCTTGGGTTTGCCCTTCTACGGCTGGTCCGCAGATGCTGGGGCATGTACTGGATATTTTTAAACTATACTTGATTGTGAGCTCTCAGGGGATTTTGGGACTTTGATAAATCGATCGAAAAGTTAACGTAGTCCAGATATCAGGTGAAGGGATAGATTACGTGGGAGACTCTAGATATGAGTATAGCCGTTTGTAGCATAGTCAGCACAGCTATGAGGAGACGAGTCTGAATCAGTCGACATTAGAAAAGGCGCACATTGACGATAGTGTTTACGATTACGATTTGGTGATTTGAATTTTACATTTCCGTTGTTTGGATTTTGGTATTTTGAGGATTTTGTTTTATGATTGGTATTTCCTATGTGTACATTCATTACACTCTATTCGTGTTTCATATATCAGTGGTATTGATGTTGTTTTGTGCATACCCAGTGCACTCGATTTGGTTTTATACATTTTGAGATATTGATTTGATTTCGTGCATATGGGTTGCACATAATTTTTACGTATGTTTCGACATAGTTTTCATGCACTTTTCGTACTGTGATTTCGATTTTGATATTCGGTATATGTTTTCGTATGCCATGTGCACTTGATTGAGATTCTTGCGCACCCTTGGCGCACTTGATGCGATTTTGTGCACACCAGATGCACTAAATCGAGATTTTGTGCAGTTTAGATGCACCTGATATTATTGTCGTGCAAGCCCGTTGCACTTGACAGATGTTTTTGGTGCACAACCGTTGCACTCCGTTTTGTTTCTGTGCATATTCATGGCTTCTGTATGTGGTTTCGATTTCAGTGCACACCGGACGCGCATGAGTTTTTTTTATGCTGTGATTGGGATTGATTTCATTTTGAGGAGTATGTTTTTATAACGATTACTATTTGGTTTAGTAACCAGGTGGGACGTGTATGTTAAATAAAAAATATATATATATAGCTATAGTTTTTTTTTAAAAATGAACGTCCGCTACTTATGTCGTGACATGCGCATCGCACGGCGATTTTAAAAAGGGTTTTTTTACATGCTTCTTTATTCAGATGTTTAGACGATTTAACTATGATGCACACTATATATAAGTTATAGTTTTGATGTATATCATGTTGGTTTTTGTATTGGGCCTTGTTATTGTATTCTCACCATAACTCCGATGATTGCGTTATACTTGACGGAGTTTTGATTTTGAGTTATGTACTTGTTTTTCATGCTCATGCATTACGCTAAGATGTGTTTTATGTATTGATGATTTCGGAGCCCCGATGATTTGAGTGTTTTGCTAAATGTTTTAGTATTTAGGGCGGGGAGTTTTAACATAAATTCGGGGACTGAATTTTTTTAAGGGGGGAAGATTGTAACGTTTTAAAAATAAATAAATAAATAAATAAAATCCTTTAGGTGAATTTTTTGATAATCGGTAAAACAAACCGTATTTTCCATAAAACTCAACTATAATTATTTTTCAATATAGAATTAAATACGCCTATTTTAACTATGTAATTGCTAGTAATTGATATTATTTAGTGACTTATAAATTATTAGTTTACCTAAATATTTTTCCTTAAGTAATTATTTTTAATATTAACATAAGCTTTTAATTATACATTAAATTGGTGCATATTTCAAATTGCAATGGGTTAATTTGAAAAATGTGAACCATGACCAATTAAAACAAGTTTGTAGTATGCTCACTCTTTTCCTAATATGTCTTCATCAGTCTAGTAGATTCTAGGTTGAAACAAATTAGAAAATAAATAAAATTTAATAAATTATTGAAAAGACATAAATAGATGTAAATAATTAGTGAAGTTTCTACACTTTACCACACATTTCTCTTTCTCTCCCTCTCCACCATGAAGTGGCCGAGCCTAGCATGAGGTAGCCCCAAATTTTTCCCACTTTACTTCCTCTCCAAAAATCTTCAAAAATCCATCAAAAATCCAATAAAATCTACACCAATTTCCATTAACTCCTAATCCAACATTTAACCCTTATTCCTTGGCCAAATCAAGCATTATTTTGGGAGCAAGAGAGCATGTTGGGGTGGCTAGGTTGCAAGTTAGATTTCTAAACTTGTGAGGTATAATCCTAAACCATGTTTAATTTGTTGCTAATTACTTTAATCAAGTTCAATTTGGTGTTTAATACGATTTAAATTGTAGATTTAAAATTCCAGAAAAGGGTTTGTAAATAAAGTTAGGGTTTTTATAAATTGTTTATGATTACATGGTGTAGTTTAACATGTTAAATAATGCAAAACCTAATCTAGTAACAAATTTGTTAATTGTTACATTTTAATTGTTCAAATTAATCTATTTGTAAACTAGATTTTTATAAATCATATATATTGGTGAGATAAAATTCTAATTAGGGTTTTTATCATTAGGTTATGTGGTTTTAATGGGTAGATTAACATATTAATTGAATGCAAAGGCTAATCTAGTTACTAGTTTCAAATTGTTAGTTGGAAATTATGTTAAATATGCTAATTTTGCTAACTAGGTTTAAGAAATTGACTAAATAATTGGGATTAAAATCTAATTAGGGTTTCATGACATTATTAACATTATAAATTATAGTTTAATAATTTAGTTCATGCGAAACCAAGTTTAGTTGTGGAATTGTGAATTTTCTTTGAAAAGTGTTAAAATTTGATATTTTTGCAAACTAGAATTTTCAATTCAATACAAATTGATGAGAATAAATTATAGAAATGGTTTATATAACCTAGTTATGATATTTAGTGAATATTATAGCCATTATTTTTGTTTAAACATCAAATTTTGAAGTAAAACGGTTAATTGACGCTTTCTAGGTTTTTGCGAAATAGAACGACTTGATTGATTTTAGGGTTTTGATGATTTAAACCCTATTTTATATTATAATTAGTGAGTTTTGGAACTACGACTTGTACGTTCGTGTTTTATCTCGATCAATCAGCGTTTGTACGCCGACGTCGAGGGTTTTTCGGTTCTTTTGCATGAGCGGGTCATAGGTTTTAACCTATGCGCGTTTCGTGCGCCGTTTTGGTTTTGTCTGTAATTCGGTTTACGATATTATATATGTTTGCGTATAGGTACCCCTCACGTAGACTTCGGACGAGGAAGAAGAGGAGGGTGACATCGACTTCGGCAGACAAGGACCAGGTGAGTAGATGTATATCTACGGGGGAAGTCGGGTGAATGGCGTATAGCACCCCCGCAAACGTAGAATAAAGATATACTTACTGTTATTAGGAAGTCGGACGTGACCTTAGATTCTTGGCTAGTAGGGTCCTATTGAAGACTTTAGGTTGGACTAGACTGATTTAGGAAGACTTAACCATGAGGATGACTGCCTTAAAGGGAATTCGTAGGTTTCATGTAGACACACACACACGCGCACACATAAACTTGACTTGGTGTATGTATGTGTGTGTATGTATACATATAGGGATGTGTGTAGGTGTGTGTGTGTGTCTATATATATATATATATATATACACACACACACGCATACAACATATACATGTGATATGAGGAGGTTATGATACATGGTGATGAGTCGATATGACTAGGCTTGATGCCGTGATTTATTGGATATATGATCGAGTTATGACATGAGATGTGTTATGATGGTAGCGGATCGTTGGGCAATGAGATTATATAAAATATATTTATATAAACGATAATATGTGTTGATGACATTGGAATGAACGAGACTCTTGAGTAGAACCCGGATTGTAATATATGACTTAATCACGATATGATATATGACATGATATTTTAGTGGATCATTTGACGATGTATATTTACACAGACGATGATATTGTGATGTATGCGATTATAGTACAGTACGCTTGATCATGATATTGTTTGATGATGATACTATACGAACGATGATGTATATATGTGATAGTTGACCCGTACCCTAATTTTGGGATGCCGTACGATAGATTTTACCGTACGAGGCAAAGATGTGATGATTGATCCGCACTCTTGACTCGAGGAAGTCGTACTATGTACGTGACGCTATTGAGGCTGGATCGCCGACTACTAGAGATATTGACTCAGACTTTAGGAGGACTCTTCTTATCTTTCGACTAGTTTCTTTAGTTAGTTCCTTAGTTGGTTAGGTAGATCTTAGTTTAGGCTCGAGTCATACTTATTTTCAAACTGTTGAATCGTTCTTTTTCAAACAACAAACCGTATGACTCGTAATCAGTATGTATTTTCTAGTTGTGCGTTACTACACATTCACCGGTATATTCATGTTGTATTCATCGCATTGCATATTCATACATTTGTTTTCTTTAGCTAATATAAAACTCTGCCTGTTAGGACACCAGCACCATTACCGATGATGCACATGTTACACGTACACTTATTTGCCGGCTCACACACATCATCATCGGTAATTGCCATGTCACGTACACTTTAGAACATATTATCTTTTATTGATAGAATCGGCTAAAGGCTAGATCAATATAATATTGTGTGATTTCTCTCATGTGCTAGTTTAGACATTGCATTTATTACTTAGACACTTCATGCATTCACATTTTCATGTTATCATGCAGTATTGTGGGGCTTATGCCGATACTCATTATTTACTTACTCATGATTTTGGGATTTTGGATTTATATGTGATTTCTGGATTTTGGGGAAAACCGCAAGAATATATATATAAACTTCTCTCTCTCTCCCTCTTTTTTTAAAATACAAGTTGTGGTTTTCTCGAGATGTATGTGTCGTCCACCATGAGATTTTACGTTTTCTGTTGGATTTCAAGACCCGATTCGAGGAGTGGATGAACCGTCTCGGGTACATGGTGGGCCTGGTATGGTACCCTGGGGCAAGAAGATCGAGTTGTAGACGATGAGCCTGGCAGGGGAAGACTACCTACCGGTGATGTCTGGCGCAGCGGATATCCGGAGGATACCGACCGTTGTCATGAGATCTGACGATATGGGCCGATCCGTACTGACGAAGCCCGAGATATTGAGACTATGAGATATGAGACTATGAGATATTGAGATTTTGATGTATTGAGACTTTGAGATTTACATGTTTTGTGTCGATACTTGACACGGCTTTCCATGGATTTCATTGATGATATTTCAGATTACCATACAAATTTTACTATGATAAAAGTCTTATACAGATATATCCAGATTTCATGGTTGATTGTTTTACATTCATGGTGCCTGCATACTCATACACATGACATGTTACTACTTGAGGCACTGACACGAGCACTGAGCATTGCACTTACGCATAAATTATTACCCTGCCACTACTAGATGACTAGTGATATATTAAGAATATTATTATGACCTAGGAGAGCGTCATGCATACGATTTCTACTCGCAGATGTCTTCTACTCACGAGTTGGCAACTCACCCCCGTTGTGCCAAATTTTCTTACAGGTTTCGATGTACAGCTTTCCTTGGCAGCTTGCTGGCACATTATTTCATTCAGGGTGATTTTCTTGGTAGGTTGGTTCACTTGTATCAGGACCGCCATTGTACTTTTATTATTTCATTTGTATCTAGTAAGCTCCATCAACCAGACTTGTATTACTTGTTAGATTTAGAAGACCAGTTGTTTTTATTTCGACCTTAGAGTCGCGCTTGTATTATTATGTCTTTTTTTTGTGGATTTGGTTTTCTTTTGAGTTTTGAGCCTCGCCCTTCGGCGTTGTATATTTTAGTGCATTGTGTGGTTGTTTTCCGCCTTTTGGCGTAGAGCTAGCTCCCGCTTGGGGATGCTTTTTTATTATTGCATATGTATATATTCTTATTTGTACCCGTTTCGGGCCAGATTTTACAAAGGAGACTCTGCCGAAATTTTTGAGAAATTTGATGTTGTTTTTAAAACTTGTTTTCCTACACTTCTTCTTTTAAAGGGTTTAGATTTCTGGGTTTCGGCTTTCTTAGATTATGTTACGCCTCTAGACGTTTCGTAATTTAAGTGCCAGTCACGTTCCGTACCTTCGGGTCGTGGCAGCAGTGTTAAACACTAAATTCCAGGGGCGCTCACGTATGGCATATGAGGCACCTCAAAGTTGGCTCTGTACATTGGGTTCAAGTCCCCGTTCATATATAAGTGTTAAATACTTAATTTTTGTGGCACTCACGTATGAGCACGTGAGGCGCCCCAAAGTTGGTACTACCTTTTTTTGGGTTTATTCCCTTTTCTTTTATAAGTGCTAAGCACTTAATTCATTAATGCACACGTGCAAACACATGAGGTGCTCTCAAAATGTGAGCGATGCCTTTGGGTTTATTCCCTTTTCTGTATAAATGCTTGGGGGTCACGTGGGAACACGTGACTGCCCTAGGAGGCACTTCTTGTTCTTCTTTTTAGACGCTTGCGTGTGAATCATCAGTCTTTCCCTCTATGTGCATGAAGATCCTGATCTTATATCAATGATGCTGGGATTTGAGTTTAGAGAATTTCAAGTATCTAGTTTTATAAGAACTAAATTCATTTTACAGGGTTAAACCCTAGTTTTATCAGAGGAATTAAATTCTTATATACTTTTGTAAGAATTAAATTCTTTAAATTTAGTTCTTTCCCCTAAGTTTTGAATCTGCAGAACAGAATCTCCCCGATGAGAATTAAATTCTCAACTTGTTGGGAGATCTGTTTCTGCAGAGCTCAACAAGAGGAAGAACTAAGTTCTTGTATGAAGGGTTAAACCCTTAAAAAAGAGATAAGATAATCTATGTACTTTCTTCTTATCTAGGGTTTTTTGTTTAAGAATGGGACCTTCTTCTTCTAGATAATTGAATTCTCTTTTTCTCTTTTTTTTGTTTCTCAAAGCTTATGGGGGGGTCTCTCCTCTGTAGACTTGAAGTCTTGGTTTCTTTATATAGTGGAGAAAAGTTTGTTAATTAGTTTTAGGAAATCTCTTATTGAGAGACTTCAATTGATTTGGGGGTTTTACTCGCTGTTGGATCTTTGATCCAAGGGTTTTGTCCCACAGAACATATTTTCTTGTTTCTTAAACAAGATTAGGAAAATATTTTCCTATACAGAATTTATTCTGTAGATTGGTGATTTTTAATCACCGTTGGATTTTTCATCCAATGGTGCTTGGAGAGATGAAAAATATTTTCTAACTCATGGGATCTTTGATCCGTTAACTTTCTGTTTAACAGAAAATATCATTTCCCATTTAAAAGTTCAATAGAATTTAATTCTATCATCATTGGATCTTTGATCCAACGGTTCCTTGTTAAGTAGGGAAGTGCCCTCACGTGTTAAACACGTGGGGCTTATTAGCTTGGCAATTGTTTGAATTGCTGTGCCTATATGCGTTGAATATATGCACTCATGTGTTAAACACGTGGGACTGTTTTAGCCTAGCAATTATTTTAACTACTGTGCCTATATGCGTTGCATATAGGCACTCACGTGTTAAACACGTGGGGCTGTTTTAGCCTAGCAATTGTTTTAATTGCAGTGCCTATATGCATATAGGCACTCACGTGTTAAACACATGGGGCTGTTTTAGCCTAGCAATTGTTTTAATTGCAGTGCCTATATGCATTGCATATAGGCACTCAGGTGTTAAACATGTGGGGCTGTTTTAACCTAGCAATTGTTTTAATTGCAGTGCCTATATGCGTTGCATATAGGCACTCAGGTGTTAAACACATGGGGCTGTTTTAGCCTAGCAATTGTTTTAATTGTTGTTCTTATATGCATTGCATATAGGCACTCACGTGTTAAATACATGGGGCTGTTTTAGTGAGGAACTTTCCCTCATCCCTTTTTTTATAAGGGAACAAGGTTAGTCTGTCGACCTGAGATTGTCATTTGTCTCGTGTGAGTTCTGTTGGAGATAGTGCCCTCAGAGTCAATTATTGGATCACAGGCACGTGATTGCAATGATTGAGGGAGGACCTATCCCGGTAGGACAGTCTTACTCGAGATGATAGTACGCTATCTGGTTTATCTTTATCATCGTGTACTGCTTTAGGTGACCTGACATGTCGCTATTACACGTTGATAGAGCCCCTACGATTCTTGCTTGACCACCAGCAGTATGAGGACGATCATATAAGTGGGAGCTGGGGTCTATAAGCACATCCTTAAAAGGTCCCTAGTCATGGGAGTTTCGAGACAGGGCATCGATACTCCAGAGTAGACTAATGTATACAGTCGAGACCCCGACGAGGGGCGGTGGCCGGTCTCACAAGCCACTGGTGTCAGTTGGTTCACCTAAGATGTATACAGGTGCTCATTGGGTTATGAGTACACCGGACAGGACTCGCCGGGAACATGCTAGTTGGTCTTATACCTAACGTCAGATAGCAGTTCCCTGGTGACATGTGTACACGTTAGTTCATCGACCTGGGGATCGTCATTTGTCTCGTGTGAGTTCCCACTGTACTTTGATTACTACCCTACCACGCTCAAAGGAGACGTGCAAACAGGTTTTAGTTGGGTACAGTCTCGAGCCATATGGAGGCAGTGAGCGGATCGTCGGGGGTTCGTATCTCCCGGTATTGGGGGTGAGGTCGCGCTGTGTCTAGGAGAGCCATTACACAAAGCCCTTGGCCGAGGCAAGAGATTTACTGGTAGGTATTCCAGTAGTATCTCAGGGTGTTCTGGGCTACACTCCGACACGACTTGTACCGCTTTTGGGGGTCTGACTTTTACCAACCCCCTAGGCCCGCCATGCGATCCTCATAGACGAACGGACCGGACTGTACGGATGTTGTCACTGACAGGCTCAGTAGGGTGTCAGGATGAGTTCGCTCATCGACGTCCCTTTTGGTCAATACCTGGTAGTCCGTTACGTATTGGCTTATACCTCTGACGTGCTAGTGGTTAAATCCACAACCAAGGTGTTGACGAGTCTTTAGAGTCCCCCACATTCAGTTGCTCAAGTTTTCGGGCGAAAAGCTGTAGAGGCCGTATGGAGATATGGCAGGGTTCAATCAGATACGGGCGGTATTGCACGGATCAGGATCGGACGGACAATACTAGCCGGCTTTGGTTTAAGCCGGATCCTAGTATAGTACAGTGGAGACTTTGTCTCATTGCATTTGTATTTCGGTTGGAATACAAATGCGGGTGTGTATACACAGCATCGGGGTTTTCCTGTAATTTATTACGGGACCAGTTTTCTGGAGTTGCCAGTTTGCTTTCCGTTTCGGCCATTTTCATTTGTATCCTTCTTTGGCCGAAGATTGGTGGAGGAAGGCTTATTTGCAATTGTGCAAATAAGCATTAGTGGAGGGGGTTCTTTGCATTTTGTTGCTTCATGATAGCTCTTGTTGACCTTGACTTGTTCACTTCATCATTGCTTGACTTTTGGAGTCATCATGTTTGATGATGGTTGTGGTTGAGTGTGGATGTGTTTGTGATCATGTTCTTTCATGATTTCTTTTGATCCCCTCTTGCATTATTGGGTGGCCTCTCTCATTTTTGATACACACTCTCATTTCTCTCCACTCTATCATGAATGGCCGGCCAAGCTCCTTGGGGGCTGTCCAAAATTCAAAAGGTGGGGTTTTTGTGCTTTTTCTTTGATAAAAATCCCACAAGATCAATCTCCATTATCTTGTATCATCTCTCGACCAAAAGGCAACCTCCATGGACCCCAAAATGAGACATGAGCACTACACGCATTCTACAGCAAACCTTGGGCACGTCGGCTCGCCAACTTCATGCCCGAGTTGCCTCGGTATAGAGGTGGGAGCCCGTAAAAGAAGCCGGCGACGTAGTGCCCTTCCGGTGACGAGGTGGAGACCGGAGCTTCCGCGGGAGATCGGGACGACGACGAGAAGACCGGAGGACACGGATCAGTCGGTATATCTCTATTCCCCTTCTTGTAGTTAGTTAGGACTAGTTAATGGTTCGATCCGGGTTTTTAGTGCGCGGTGGTGCCGGTTCAGAAAATTTAAGTTAATCACTGCTTCCGCATTTTGGCCTCGGGATGGAGGCCGGGGCGCCGCCGTGCCCTTACAGTGGTATTAGAGCCTTGCCATTAACATAGTCTAGCTTGGTCTAATGTGTTTTACGTTTCCAATCGAACAAAACTCCCAAACCCGTATTTTTCCTAGCAACAGTTTTCTGTCGAAATTTTTTTGTCTCGAAAAATTTTTCAGGTTGTCTCAGAATACTGTGCAGGAAATTATAAGACATCTGTGAAAATTTGGTAGAGTGTTACTGTAGGACCACCGCGGAACCGCGGCCAAACCCCCCTTGGCGCCGCGGTTTCGCCGCAGTTCAGTGAGTTCACTGGACCAATTTTTCACAGTGATCTTTTTACAGGAAAATAGGGGTTTTTGTATACTTTTTTTGGGCCCAGAATTTCTTGATGTGCTACAGTAGTACTTGGGGGCCCACTTGGTAAAATTTGATCGATCGGATATTTTAAACACATTATTTCACAGTATTTACATTATATCTGCGACCGTGAATGTCACTTGATCGGTAAATCCTGTCTAACTGCTATAGCTCGGTTAGACGGATTTGCGAACGTGACTTTCACGTTGATGTTCTGTGTATTGCTGTGATGTTGCGGATCAGTCGTGGGGGATAGCCTGGATGCAATGCTAGTACAGTTTTTGTTGTATTATGTACATTTGATATTGCGGGGCGAGCGTCCGACATGTGGACTGCCGTCACTGCCTGATTGTATTATTAGTTTTTTGGGGCACGACCAGGTTGCGGTCGATGTACCCGTTGTATGTATATTTTACTTTCTGTACTAGGATTACCCCGCGGAGGGGTGCACGGATAGCCGAGTTCTAGTGGGCAACAAGCCCGCATCTCATGGCATTGAGACGGAGGGGGCTTCACTCTAGGATTGGCGGGCAATTCGCCGCACTCGTAGGGGGTACAGGTTGACCCAGGAGGGGTGCCCAAGTTACCGGATTCCATGAAGTGCTGGGTGGTCCATTCACGTTGCTGAAGGGGGCTGCCTTGCTTCAGGTTTTGGCGGGTAACTTGCCGCGCCCGTATGGGTCTAAGATTTCATTACACAGGCTATTCACACGACCAGGGGAACGTCGGGTTTCAGTAGTGGCTCTGTGAAACCCGGGGATCCCAGATATCTGTATTATTCTGTGATGCTGTACATTTCTGTGATGTTGCATTTTTATCACGCCTTAAGCGAAATATTATATATTGATATATATATATTAGTAGATGTTGTATATGTTTTGCATCCGCGCTAGTCCAGTCCCCGCTCTGTCGTTAGTTAGCTAACCTAACGGGTAATGACGGGACCCAGTGGCGAATGCGGATGGCATATACGTACATCAGTATATTTTCGTTCTTTGTGGTGTGATCAATTGATGGGACTGCGTTGATTCAGATCAATGCAAGTTAAAAACAAACCTAATCTGATGTTGTTGGAACTTTTTCAAAAAGCTGTTATTGCAAGGACGTTCACTTTTGTTTTGTACCGTGGTATTCAGTTGGAATATCCTGCTCCTCAGTCGACGAGGAAAGGGCCGAGATCCCTTCACCGGGAGTGACCCCTTGGACAAAAGTTTGCGTCAGGGCAATAACGTCACTATAGCCGATTACTTTTGCTTTGCATCGTGGTATTCAGTTGGAATATCCTGCACCTCATTCTACGGGGAAAGAGCCGAGATCCCTTCACCGGGAGTGACCTCTTTAGCAAAGGTTTTCGTTACTATATTTTCTAAAAGCTATCCGTTCCTTCAACGATATCAAGTTCATTACATTAAAGGTTTTCGCCAGAAACCATTCGTAGCCCTCCATCATTTCAGTTAAATATTCGGTAGTATTCATGTATTTTGACCTCACGCCAAGGCATAGTGTTTGGTAGCTGCCGGGTATTTATCTGTTGCATAGATAGATGCGTTGGTTTGGGACAGTCATACTACTATTTTGGCCTACGTCAAGGGTATGTACGGGTGGGTTCAAATTAACCTGGACAATGATGGGTAGAGCTTGACATGTGACTTATGATATTTTGACCTCATGCCAAGGTCATAAGAGCATGGGGCAAAAATCACAACGGGAGTTTCAAAAGAACTGAAACTTGCCAGATATGCGAATACCTTCTGGAGTGTGATAGAGTGAGCGGATTCCGTCACGTTATCATGCGATGATAGTTGGATCCCGATTCCCGCTGATGAGTTGGTTTACTCCTCGGGTGACCACGACTAATTCTTCTTTCAGGTTTGGAAGAGAATTTGAGGTACAGTGAGAGGTTTCCAGATTAGATAAATTGGTAACCATTCTGATCTAGGTTAGAGTGCACGCTGAGTGTTTCTTTTCTCTCTCTCTTTGGCAGCGACCATTGACCCGACCCTAAGACTATGACTCAGTGACCAAGTTGACCGAACCTTCTTAAAACACCGACTTTTAGATTGTCAGAGTTGCGAACCTCATTGCCACTCCTACTTTTACCTATTTCTTCAGGACACCCCGTATTACTACGAACGTCCATTTCCATTGGACAAAACCATCGTATGGTTATATACGAACTCGAAGGGATTTATTCGAGGATGGTTTCCGGTTCTGGAGAAAACGAATAGGACTATTCAGTTGTCTTTTCCTTTTTACCTTCTCTCAAGTTTCGAGTACTCCTTAGTTTAGGAGATAGTACACCTATTACACAAATTGGATAGTCTTCTTCCAAGCCATAGGCAGGTGCCGACCGGTAGGGAATGAAGAAAACCAATTAGCCTAAACGGTGTACAGAAGGTATTAAGTTAAGACAAAGCAAGGGATTAGTAAGAGGGCAAAGTAAATTGCGACTGATATTCACGACCAAACCAAGTATTTCATTACTACTCCCACTTCACCTTTGTATTTCTCCAGGACACTCCGTATCACTACGAAGATCCACAGTTTATTGGATACTCCATCGGATGGTTATATACGAACTCGAAAGGAACTTGTTCCAGTTCGGGGATGGATTCTGGTTCAGGAGAAATAGGAATAAAGTTTATTCGGTTGTCTTTTATCTTCATCTTCTCTCGCATTGCGAGTGCTCCTAGGATTAGGACAGTACACCCATTATGCTTATTGGATAGTCTTCTTCCAAACCATAGGCTGGTGCCGAACGGTAGGGAAGGAAGAAAACCATTTGGCCTAAGGGGTGTGCAGAAGGTAATGACTAAAGACATATAAAGAGATTTGGAGAGGTGGCAAAGAATTATACGGTTACAGTCGTGAATCTGGAAGAGGCATTACTAGGAATACCGGGATACCCCGTCGAAACATTTCGATATTTCAGTTTCACTGTGTACTGTTAAAGGAAAACTGATTTCCTGATTTGACACTTACTCCAGGGTATGTATTTACCAGGTATGATTCTCACATCTGTATGGTTTTACAGATGATGAGTGGGAGTAAGTTATTGGGAATTTGGTGATCATCCTCATTATATCGGGATTCGCTGTAATCGGTGATATTTGAGGAAATCACCTGGGCTGTTTGCCGGTCGGCAAATATTTGGTTTTGAATATCCGCTGTTATGCACCAATTTCAAATCGATATATCTGTACGTCTATTTTCATAGAGTGAGATATACCTTTTTGAAATTATGTCTATGACATTTACCTATATCAGTGGATGGTTAGGTAAGGAGCATTGAACAGCGGTGTAATTCTTCATAACCAAAGGTACAGTTTTCAACTTACGACACACAGGGATTGAGTTATTAGACTCAAGCGACTTATAGAGAGTATTGTATGTTGTCCAGGGTCCATCAGGACAGAGGGGTTGGTCCTCGTACTATATTCGGTTTACTTATGACTTCTCTAGTTTTTAGACAGGTGTTTCGTGGAAACACAGAGTCCGAATTTTGAGAAGTTATAGGTATTTGAATAGAGTAGAGAACCAGGTGTAGCAAGTATCGGGATTCTTCAAAGTGATCGAAGATGTAGATACTTGTGCATGGTATTCAGATGATAGTAATGACTAAGAGAACTTGCTTCTTTTTCAGGTTACTCATAATTGGAAGCATTCCTAAGTTGAGTAACGCTGATCGGCCTCCTTCCATTTAGTAGACATGCACTGGAGACAGCTGCATGATTTGAATCTGGTTCAATTAAATCAATGCCTCTGGTCCTATATGGGATATAGAACAGTTTGTATCTTAACGATGTTAAGGTACGGGGAGTTGTCTGGCATATGCTTGAAAACCAGACTCTGGATAACTCAAGGCAAGTTTCTGTAATGGCTGTTTGTGGGTTGACCCAGGCTATTACAAGGGTTGACATTCTACCATCTGGAAGATCAATAGTGATATTGTTCTTGACTCGCCACAGTTTTAAATAAAATGGATTTTTTCAGAAAACAGCAGTGGGAGTATGGTAGAACTGGAAGTGATTCCAGAACCACAAACGATTACTGAAGATTTGATAGGAACCTAAAGATTCAATCTGGTTTGACATTCCATTGGCCACTCCGCAGATACGGTGGGTAACTTCAGGCACCCGAGAGGTACTTCGGTAGCCTCAAGGACGGTGACAGGGAAGTTCTTGTTTACCCAGACTTGCCATTGCTATTGTTCCAGACCGTGAGACCCGGTAGGAGGATGAGTATAGCACCGTTCTAAACTAGCTTTAGAAGTGTACGTGTATATGACTCTGCCAGAGGGTTGTCGTAGTCAATGGGAGCAGCGGAAGCATTGGTGGACAGGTGGCTTATGTCTATTTATAGACTAAAGCAGATGTAGCGGAGATAGATCATCTATTTCTGATGTGACCGTCGTAGGTTTGACTTCATCAGAATAGGGGATGGATCTGTTAAGAAGGTAGTAGGGTGTGATGTCATGGTATTTGGATGACATACACAGAGTAGGAAGTGATATTCCTATACTACGATCGGTTATACTTTGGTCGTCACACAGTGGTTTTCTCCACATGGGACTTGGACATTATATCAGACATACTGGTTACTAGATCTATAGTTTTAGATCTAGATTTGGGTAGTTTCCCAATCAGGGTACTTAGACAGCATTCTAAGAGTATTTAGAATGGACGACTCCTGGCACGGTAGTGTACCTGCAGTTGATGGAGTCACCCTCTCTAAAGGTGTCTTACAGACTAAAGGGGAGAGGGATGTGCATGACTGGCAGATCACTTGCTCAGGCAATTGAGTCAATCATGAGATGTCAAGTACCACACCAGATGTTGTTCTTGCACTAGATGCAATAAGTTGATGTTGATCCAATCCTAGAGAAACAGTCGGAAGCAGTTTTAGAACATAAGTGGATGTTCTCGGGATATGATAACGACAGCCTCATTCGGGAGACAGTTATCATTCCAGGCTTCCAAAGTGACATGGATGACAAGGAGGTTGTCAGAGTTATAGTTTTCTTTCTGATGAGGGGCAGTATTTTGGACAGATGGTCCAAGGCAATACCGAGGGAGGCATGGCGCAGTATACTGATTAAGTTCAGTTGACGATACAGTCTAAGAAGTTTGGATTTGGAGTTCATTTATGAGCTAGGTCCCATCAGACATCCAGACACATTCTTGGACAGGTATTACTCATTTCGGGAGATGGGTTTCTCCGCGAACTTGAGATATAGAGAGACATAGAAAGAAACATCAAGGCGGATCCACTCACTGAGGCTATTCCTCGAACGCAATAGTTTCGCAAACGGGCTTTGTGAGACTGACTAGTAGAGCAGTTGGGTGTTCGGTATCACACGGGCTGTGAGTATGCGACATCGCAATAATTAGCCTTGAGTGCAAGTGGGAAATTGTTGGAGATAGTGCCCTCAGAGTCAATTATTGGATCACAGGCACGTGATTGCAATGATTGAGGGAGGAACTATCCCGGTAGGACAGTCTTACTCGAGATGATAGTACGCTATCTGGTTTATCTTTATCATCATGTACTGCTTTAGGTGACCTGACATGTCGCTATTACACGTTGATAGAGCCCCTAGGATTCTTGCTTGACCACCAGCAGTATGAGGGCGATCATATAAGTGGGAGCTGGGGTCTATAAGCACATCCTTAAAAGGTCCCTAGTCGTGGGAGTTTCGAGACAGGGCATCAATACTCCAGAGTAGACTAGTGTATACAGTCGAGACCCCGACGAGGGGCGGTGGCCGGTCTCACAAGCCACTGGTGTCAGTTGGTTCACCTAAGATGTATACAGGTGCTCATTGGGTTATGAGTACACCGGACAGGACTCGCCGGGAACATGCTAGTTGGTCTTATACCTGACGTCAGATAGCAGTTCCCTGGTGACATGTGTACAGGTTAGTTCATCGATCTGGGGATCGTCATTTGTCTCGTGTGAGTTCCCACTGTACTTTGATTACTACCCTACCACGCTCAAAGAATACGTGCAAACAGGTTTTAGTTGGGTACAGTCCCGAGCCACATGGAGGCAGTGAGCGGATCTTCGGGGGTTCGTCTCTCCCGGTATTGGGGGTGAGGTCGCGCTGTGTCTAGGAGAGCCATTACACAAAGCCCTCGGCCGAGGCAGGAGATTTACTGGTAGGTATTCCAGTAGTATCTCAGGGTGTTCTGGGCTACACTCCGACACGACTTGTACCGCTTTTGGGGGTCTGACTTTTACCAACCCCCTAGGCCTGCCATGCGATGCTCATAGACGAACGGACCGGACTGTACGGATATTGTCACTGACAGGCTCAGTAGGGTGTCAGGATGAGTTCGCTCATCGACGTCCCTTTTGGTCAATACCTGGTAGCCCGTTAAGTATTGGCTTATACCTCTGACGTGCTAGTGGTTAAATCCACAACCAAGGTGTTGACGAGTCTTTAGAGTCCCCCACATTCAGTTGCTCAAGTTTTCGGGCGAAAACCTGTAGAGGCCGTATGGAGATATGGCAGGGTTCGATCAGATATGGGCGGTATTGCACGGATCAGGATCGGACGGACAATACTAGCCGGTTTTGGTTTAAGCCGGATCCTAGTATAGTACAGTGGAGACTTTGTCTCATTGCATTTGTATTTCGGTTGGAATACAAATGCGGGTGTGTATACACAGCATCGGGGTTTTCCTGTAATTTATTACGGGACCGGTTTTCTGGAGTTGCCAGTTTGCTTTTCGTTTCGACCATTTTCATTTGTATCCTTCTTTGGCCGAAGATTGGTGGAGGAGGGCTTATTTGCAATTGTGCAAATAAGCATTAGTGGAGGGGGTTCTTTGCATTTTGTTGCTTCATGATAGCTCTTGTTGACCTTGACTTGTTCACTTCATCATTGCTTGACTTTTGGAGTCATCATATTTGATGATGGTTGTGGTTGAGTGTGGATGTGTTTGTGATCATGTTCTTTCATGATTTCTTTTGATTCCCTCTTGCATTATTGGGTGGCCTCTCTCATTTTTGATACACACTCTCATTTCTCTCCACTCTATCATGCATGGCCGGCCAAGCTCCTTGGGGGCTGTCCAAAATTCAAAAGGTGGGGTTTTTGTGCTTTTGCTTTGATAAAAATCCCACAAGATCAATCTCTATTATCTTGTATCATCTCTCGACCAAAAGGCAACCTCCATGGACCCCAAAATGAGACATGAGCACTACACGCATTCTACAGCAAACTTTGGGCACGTCGGCTCGCCAACTTCGTGCCCGAGTTGCCTCGGTATAGAGGTGGGAGCCCGTAAAAGAAGCTGGCGACGTGGTGCCCTTCCGGCGACGAGGTGGAGACCGGAGCTTCCGCGGGAGATCGGGACGACGACGAGAAGACCGGAGGACACGGATCAGTCGGTATATCTCTCTTCCCCTTCTTGTAGTTAGCTAGGACTAGTTAATGGTTCGATCCGGATTTTTAGTGCGCGGTGGTGCCGGTTCAGAAAATTTAAGTAAATCACCGCTTCCGCATTTTGGCCTCAGGATGGAGGCCGGGGCGCCGCCGTGCACTTACAAGTTCCCACTGTGCTTTGATTACTACCCTACCACGGCTCAAAAGAGTCGTGCAAACAAATTTTAGTTGGGGATTCATCTCTACCGGTATTGGGGGTTGATGTCGCGAGGTGCACGGGTGGCCATCACCAGAAATCCTTGGTCAAGCTAGACGAGAATTACTGATTTGGATCAGTAGTTTCTCAGTTGGTGATGGGCTTCATACCGACATGAAATATCGCGTTATTAAGGGTATGACTTTATCTACCCCTAGACCCGATATGCGATACTCTTAGACGAACAGACCGGACTGTACGGAGATTGTTACGGACAGACTCAGTAGGGGTTCGGATGAGTTTGCTCGTCCGCCTTCCGTTCGCTCAATACTTAGGTAGCCGTTACGTACAGCTAGTGCCGCTGACGTGTTTGTGGTTAAACCCACTGCCAGCGTATTGACGAGTCTTTAGAGTCTCACATAGAGGATTTCCCTGCTTCGGGCGAAATGATGTAGAGGCCGTATGGTATTACGGCAGGGTTCGATCATATACGTGCACTTGTGCAAATATCATGATTCGGACGGATAATACTAGTGGGATTTGGTTTAAGCCGGATTCTAGTATTATATTATTGGATTATTTTCGTCTCCTTGTATTCGTATTTTTTGGAATACAAATTTGCGTATGTATATACAGATGAAGGGTATTTTTGTAATTTATTACAAGGTGCTTCTAGAAGAAGACACCTCATTTAGTTTTTACCATTTAGGATTAAATGGTTAATGAGGTGGAGGGACAAGTTCTTTGCATTTATTGAGGCATGGCTCACATGGTGACTCATGGGATGACTCATGGTTTACTATTGGAGCATGCTTGATTTATTTGTGGGGTGAATTATTTGTTCACAAGACTTAGCCATTCTTGATAGAATGTTATACACTACACTCTCATCTCCTCCAAGCTCTCTTCTTCTTCCTCAAACCCTTAATGTCTCATTGTTGAGAAACCTAAGGTATTTTGAGACAAATCAATCCATCATTAGACTCTACATCCTCCAGGCTATCTAGTTTAGTGAACTAGGTACCCTAGTTACCTAGGCTTTGAAGTTGGAGCTCGAACTATAAATCCTCAGGTGGATCATCTTCGATGGAGGGAGATCTGGGGCCAAACTCGACCCATGACGCCTCACGGAGCTTATGAAGATGACAGAAGACCGAAGGACTCAGATCATTCGATATAACCATTCTAACTCTTTTTTAGTTTGCTAGCTTATAGGTTTATGGTAGATCCGGGTTTGTTTCCTGATTTAAAATCAGGAAAGCTTCTGGGAAAAGCTTCAGAAGAGGGTCACGTGCTTACACGTGACTAGCGGTCACGTGTTGGCACGTGACACCTAAAAACATCATCAAGGCAAGTTCAGTTTCCTGACTACGTTGAAGAAAAGGGGCTTCAAAAAGAGTCACGTGCTCCCACGTGACCCTGGTCACGTGGCGACACGTGACATTTAAATGCAAGAGTCAAAAGGCACACCAGTTCCCTGATCAAGTCAAGGAAAAGGCTTCAGAAGAGGTCACGTGCTTCCACGTGACCAGGGTCACGTGTTGCCACGTGACGTTCAAGACAGCAGACTTGTTCTCCAGTTGAACCAAGGAAAGAGAGAGTTCAAACAAGGGTCACGTGCTCACACGTGACCAGGGGTCACGTGGCAGCACGAGACGTTTAAGCATCAATAAGAAGACAGAGCGCAAAAGAAAGGAAAAGGCTCATTCCAAAGGGGGTCACGTGCCCACACGTGACCATGAGTCACGTGGTCACACGTGACCGGCTTTCAAAGCCCATTTTGTCAAACAGAATTAAATTCTGAAGGAGAATCAAATCTTTCCAAAGGAAAGCGGCTATCTGGAAACGATCGAATTAAAGATTCAGAGGTGATCTATCTATGGGAAAATCTCGGGTTTGGAAAGATTTCCCCTTTAAATCTAACCAAAATAACAAAGGAGAATCTCTGGATTTAAAATCCAATGGTGAATAAAATTCACCTAATAATCCAAAGGTCCAAAATGAATGATGGATGCAAATCAAATCTTTCACGAAGATTCGTCAAAAACTGATTGATTCGGCTGCTTCTCCTATAAATAGGAGCCAAGAGACATACATACATATACATACGCAGAGAAAAAAAAAAGAGAAAAAAGAAAGAGAGCTTCGATACTTGGAGAACTTGGATCTTCTGCAAAAACCCTAGGTAAGAAAGGGAAAAGCTCCTTGAAAGAAAGAAGAGAATTTAATTCTCAACAGAGTTTAACTCTGATACATAAAAACAGAAGAATATATTTCTTCTCTCTTTGATAGAGGATCTGCAAAGTGCACATCTCCCCTTAAGGTTGAGAATTTAATTCTCAATGGGTCGAGATCCTGCCATGCAGATCCAAAACATAGAGAGGGAATGCAAGCATGAGAATTTAATTCTCACAGAACTATAGGAATTTAATTCCTTTAAAATAAAATTAGGGCTTGACCCTGTATCATGGGAATTTAATTCCTTCAGAATAAAAAGAAACAGGGTTTAACCCTAATTAAGAACTTAGTTCTGTTGAAACAACGGGAATTTAATTCCCTTAATCATCATTTAACAGGGAATGGGAATTCAATTCCTTAAAAACTTTTCTTAGGGTTTAACCCTATTCAGTCCTTCACATATATGAGGAATGTAATTCCTACAGAAAATTCAGAGTTAAACTCTATTCCAGAATATAAGTCTTCGAAAGGAAGTAGGAATTTAATTCCTCTGAAATTTATAGCTCGAGGAATTTAATTCCTGAAAAAAGATTAACAAAGCCTCTAAACAAAATACATAGAGGCAGGGTCACGTGTCATCACGTGACCCCCCAAAAGATCTACAGAAAGCCCCTTTGAGGCAGCGCCCCACGTGATCCACGTGACCCTTGACAGAAGCTCTAATACATAGGCATTTGAATGCTCATCACGTGATGGCACGTGACGCTCTGAAAGACGCGATAATCTCAGCAGAATAAATGAAGGGAGGGCGCTCTCACGTGCTGCCACGTGACCCCTCTTGCCTTAGTGTTTAACACTAAATTGAAACTCTCGAACCCAGTGTTAACATACTATTGGGCCTTAGTGTTCAACACTAATTAAAAAGCTTTATCTGCAGTGTTCAACACTGATTGCCTTAGTGTTTAACACTAATCTGAGATCTTCATTTGCAGTGTTCAACACTGATCTGTTTTACTGTTTAACACTAATTTGAAAAGCCTTGTTGCTGGTGTTTAACACCGATTATCTCTTAGTGTTAAACACTAACTTGTCAACCTCATTCCCAGTGTTCAACACTGATTGCTCTGTAGTGTTTAACACTAGGCTTTGGCCCAATTGGCCTAAATGGATGGAGGCAAAGCCTCTCCTGATTGGACTTAGCCCAAGATGGCCATAAGTCCTCAATTTGTGCTTAACTGGGCCAATGGACTCATAACATAATTAATCGTCTTGACCCCAAATTGGGCCAAGGACTATTTAATCCACTCTGGTTCTAGGGTACATCTCTTCACTCCTTTGATACTTGGCATTGTAATCCCTCAATGTCTTCAAAGAGGTGACGGGTCCCGACGACCACACATTGATACGGACTGCGGGGTCCTTAAACCCGTGTTTAATGCAAATTCCTGGTTACGTGGAACGCGGATAATGTCACTCTTTGACCCCGTGGAAAACGTCCAGAGCGGAGCCTGGTCCTCGCAGAACACGGCAGCGAACCCGTGTGAAGCATCCAGAGCACATAACGGACTGTGGGGTCCTTAAACCCATGGACTACGACGTCCTTAACCTTGACCGGGATGTCTTAAAACTAACAACGGACTGTGGGGTCCTTAAACCCATGGACTACGACGTCCTTAACCTTGACCGAGATGTCTTAAAACTAACAGTGGACCGCAATGTCCTTAAACTACCCATGGACCGCAATGTCCTTAAACTACCCATGGACCGCAATGTCCTTAAACTAAAACAATAGAGCCCCGCATGCTCTTTTATCGGATCTAAACGGTCCCGTTTAAGTTGATCTTAGCCTCAAAGATGGCTAACGTATCCTTAAACCTTCAAACAGAGTGGACTATAAATCCCCCCAATTAACTCTGGCTCAAGGGTACATCTCTGAACTCCTCGGACATCCGTCGTTGTAATTCTTCAACGTCGTCAGAGAGGTGACGGGTCCTGACGGCCATACATACGTTGGACCTCTAGGTCCCTAAACTGGAACAATGGAGTTCAAACACTCCTTTATCGGATCTAAACGATCCCGTTAAGTTGATCTTAGTCACAAAGTTAGACTAACGCATCCTTAACAAACATTTGAGTTGATCTTAGCCTCAAGTATGGCTGACGTATCCTCAAACCAAACCCCCAAACCCAAATCTAAGATAATACAGATTTGGACTAGTCCACGCCCTACGGGCGACGACATAACTCAGTCTCCGTAAACAATCCACGGGCAACAAAACACAAAACAAACACCCACGACACGAAGTGACCAGCTGGAGAAGGAGAAAGTTGTTACCGCAATGCGGTAGCGTAATTAACTGCAGGGGCTTGCGCCTGCAGGGAAGAGCGTCCCCACAATCAAAAACCCCTCAAGCGAGGGGGAATCTGACGAAGTCTGCTACATCGGACGCATCCGTTTAAACCTTCGATACATGGTGCCATAAATCAACTTGGCATCTTCGGAGAGGTGAACGGATAGCACCAATTAGCATCTGCCCCGAATCTCAGTGCCAAGACACCGCAGTCCTGCGCGCCGTCTTTCGGAGGGGAACAGATTCTGGCACGCCCGGTGGGACCTTTTCCTCTTTCCACTCCACACTTCGTGTGTCGTGACTCGCGAACCAATCGCGGTTCGCCAATGGTTGCCCTTGGGTTTCAAGATACTAAGAATTGGCGTCTTGCTTATTGCAGAAAGCAAAGGATCGATGGCTTCTACTTCCATGAAATGCTCCAACTGCTCAGGCTGCAATTGCAGCCAACGCTCTGCCTCGCCAGGAGGTATAGCCTACGGACCCCAAGCTGCTTCGCTATTCACAATGCCCGTGGAACAGTCACTCGCGCCACCACAGGATTGTTCTTTGGGACCATGCTCCCACCTACAAACTTCACCGCTCCAGCGCTGACAACGGAACCTCTCAAGAAGTCGGTCTTTGATCGTCTTACCCCTGCCGCGGCTCCTCTCAACGAGTCGCCCAACGTCAACGCCTCGGTCTTCTCTAGATTGGGACAGAAATCCTGCGAACCCATCATGGGACCTACAATCTCAGAGAAGGCTGCTTCTAAGAAGGTGCCCGCTCCTGCCCCCGAAGTCGTCAAGGCAGCTTCTCCGGCCAAAAGGTCGGTCTTTACAAGATTAACGGCTTCAGCTCCCGCTCCTACTGCCCAAAGGACATCGGTCTTTGACAGGCTAATACCAACTGTGACCCCCCACCCAGACAGGGGGCAAGACGAAACCATTCTTACCGCTGACCCTACACCGTCCGCTCGACACGCTCGACGTCGCCATTGGCGCCGAGTAAGGAAGGCTGGGGGCAACTCCCCCTCCGGGTTGACTCCATCGGCCCCGATGGCAGAGGTTAATGCTGCTGTTCCAACTGGGAACAGCTTTGAAATGCTAAATAAGGTGCGAAGGAATTCTCCTACGGCAGTGCTGAAGAGGTCTCCTCCCTCATTAAAAAAGGTTGTCGAAATAAAGCCCGAACAACCCCGACCTCCTCAACGGCTGTCTTCCAAAATCTATAAGGTTTGGCGGCAGGCACGGGACTCGATCATCGATCCAAACTTCTCTCGCCAACACAAGAAGCTGAAAATCCAACCGGAAGCTGGTCACCAGGTTAAACCCCAAAAGGCTGTCTGGACGCCCACCTCAACGGCCCCCTCAACCTCCATGGCTCATAAAAGGAGGAGGCCACAGAAAACCCCACAGCATGCAACGACGGCTAAAAGCACTGAGCCCAGACGCCCTAAATCTGGGAGCATGGTGGTCCACACTGTTTACATGGCCTCTGGAAAAGAGGAAAGCCGCACGTCTACGGGCCACCGACCGCTAACCCGATCCGTGACGAAGGCTCAAGAGCAGCAACAAAAGCTTCAAGAAATGATGAATGCTATGGCCGCGCTCACCGGGCCAAAAGAAAACCCAGAAACATCCTCAGACGCACGCCGGGAGGAAGAAACCGATGCTGAATTCCTTCGCCGGACACTGGAGAAAAAGGATAAAGAGGCTGCTGAACAAGCGGCCAATATACAACGGATGGGCCTCCTCTTCCAAGATGTGATAGGAATGATGATCCAGCAGGACTTACCCGCCGAGGATCCCCCAATCGTTCTTGAAGACGACCGAGGAGAAACGTCAAATCCACCACCAGCCCTCTCAACGGCCAAGGAGGAGGCAATCTCTAAGGATGACTTGGCTGACTACATAGCCCAGCAGATCCGGGTTCATCACGCGACTGAGGCAGCTGGTCAAGTTGTGAAAACGGGGCGGCCGTATCCGAGCTGGTACGACCAAATCAAATACCCGCAAGGCTATACAATACCAAAATTCCACGTGTATAAGGGGACCGGCAATCCCCATCAACATGTCGCCCAGTTTCGGGCCCTCTGCGGTAACACCGGCGGTGATGATAAACTGTTGCTCCGCCAGTTCGTGGGCAGCTTATCAGAAACTGCGTTCGAATGGTATTCGGAACTCCCGAACGATTCTATCAAAACGTTCGCTGAAATGGAGCTGTTGTTCACTCAGCGATTCGCAAGTGCCAGCGAACGCACTCCAATAACTGCACTGATTAACGCCAGGGTAAAACCGGGCGAAACCTGGGTCCAGTACGCCATACGCTGGTGGAACTTGTGGTCGAGATGTGAGCAACGCATTGAGGAAGCACCTGCGGTGGGCATGTTCGTGGGAACTCTAGACCCTCACGCAACTATCTCCCAGTTTATGATGTTCTTTAAGACAACCACATTCCAGGCTTTGATCGACAAGTTGGCTCAGATGGACCAGATGGGTCATAGACCACCTGCCCCGAAGTCGGAATCTCGGAATGACAAGGGTAAAGGGAGGGCAACCTTTGTTGCGAATGCCCAGCAGCAACCTAACGTACCGAAACCGGCAGATCAACTCGAGGAAAGACGTCGGTATTATAATGAGAAGATGAAGCGTCCCTACTCGTTCCCACGGGACAAGACGAAACGGCTATTCGAGCTGGCAATACGCAACAGACTTATAAACCTGCCAAATCCAAGGCGACCGCCGCAACCCACCGAAGTGAATAACCCTAACTATTGCCCTTACCATCAAACGGTAGGCCATCCGATTGAAGATTGCTTCTTCTTCAAAGGATGGATTGAAGACCAATACCTCCAGGGGAAGTTTGTACTGTCCGAAAAGTGGAAGGTGAACCCCCCACAGCCGCATGCTCCTAGGAAAGCGGATACACCGGGGGCAACATGTTCTTTTATTGAAGAAGCTCCATGGGAGGTCGTGCTATCAACTAAAACCAGAAGAATGCTGAGAGACCTTCATGCGTGCCCTGCGATCGAATGGAAGGACCCTCTTGAGCCTCAAATTATCAAAGGGATGCTAAGGCGCCGCCCGACTACAAAGACTCACGATAAGAGCCCAGATACTCACGCCCAATCGTCAAAATCTTCGAAGAAAAAGAAGAAGAAATCCAAGAAGTCCGTGAAGCCTGGAAAAGAGCACACGAACTTGCAGAAGCAAATCGACGCACTGGAAGAGTACAATCAAAAGGCGCGAACCCCTGTCACATTGCAAGAGTTTCTCAACCACATCTTTCAAGAAGAAGATGATGGAGAAAGCTCGTCGGATGAATCCGAAGGATATGTGGCGAGTTGTAACGTAATCTCCCATTCGTTTACCGATGATGGGAGAACTCCTGGCATTGAAAAGATGGAAACAGAGCCTGTACCAGAGCGTGCATGGCCAACAGATGAAATGATCGACGCTTTTCTAGACGAGATTCGTCTAAAATGTAAAGCGGACCAGGAGCGTGAGATGACCACGTCGGAAGGAGCCAAATGCGGGCAACTGAATGAAAGAGCTGAACTACCCCTGCCAGAGCGTAAGGCATCCGAAGTAGACAAGAAGATATTCAAGACGAGAAAAAGGTTTGCCAAAGCCATGTCAATGGGGATGAAACTACCACCCTCAGAAGGAAACGCACACGATGGGGTGGAAAGGCACCCTGACTATTGCACATATCATCGGAGAATATCACATCCCACGGAGGAGTGCGACGCCTTTAAGATATGGTGGCAAGGATATGTCGCTCGTCGGCAACATGTTAAGCCCATGAAACGCAAGAGCCGTCGGGAGCGAAGAAGTACTGTCGATGGGCACAACAGAACGACTGGCAACTGTTACATGGTTAACGCCAGGGGGTCACAAGTTCTCACCTTTGGGAGCGACTCTGACGAAGAAATAGCTCTGGACCCTCTCTTTAAAGAATCCGTTTTGGGGAAAGAAGAAGAATCGGAGGCCTGCGAGAACATTCAGCTGCGCAATCGCACACTCCCAGAAAAGAATCTCGGGCCCGGGAATAGAAAGGATAAGGGAAAGGAAAAGGTCTCTGAAGATATCACTTTAGATGACCAAGTCATGACGGAGCTGGCTGCCAAAGACCCTCCTAGGAAGAGTAAAGTGGACTATAACATCCTCGCGCACCTAAGGAAACTGCCTTCTCAGCTTAGCATTCTCGATGCCCTCCTACTATCAAAAGAAGCGCGAGACTCACTAAGTAAGGCGTTACAAGAACCTGAGCAATTCCAAGCCTTCCTCGCCACTGAAAAGATGAAGGATGAACTGGAGGAAGTGCATACAGCCGACATCACTTTCGGTGATGAAGACCTCCTTCTCGGGACATGCGACCATAACCGTCCCCTATATGTCTCCGGATACTGCCATGATATCAAGATAGGCAAGATCCTGGTGGATAATGGATCCTCCGTCAACCTCCTTAATGTTCGGGTGTTGAAGGAAATCTGCATGAGCGTGCAACACCTCGCTCGTGACAAAATCACTATCTCCGGTTTCGATTCACAATCGTCACGGACTCTCGGATCTGTGATATTAACATTACGCTTTGGACTTCTCGTCACAGACATCAAATTCCATGTCATTGACGCCAAGACCTGCTACAACGCCTTGCTCGGTCGTCCTTGGCTACACGAGTACAACATCATCCCTTCTACACAACATCAGTGTATGAAGTACTTTAAGGACGGTTTCGAGTATACTGTAACAGGCGAGCTGAACCCATTTTCCGTGAACGAAGTCCGCAAATACGAAGATGCGAAATACTTTTTGCCAGATTTCGAGGATACAGAAAGGTGTCGCAATCCGGAGGACAAAGCCGCCGCCACCATCCCCGTTTTCGGAAGCGACACCGAAGAAGAGGAAGAGATAGTTTATGCAGGGCCATCTCAACGCAACAACCTGGGGACGCCCGCCCCCATGTTAGTCTTCGGAAGTGACTCAGAAGATGAAGTGAACGCTGTGTTCTCCAATCGACTATCAATACAAGCACCCCCTGGCGATGACCATAGTTTGCAAATCACCATGGTACCACGAGAACACTACAAGGATCTCGACACGCTTCGGGCTCACAATGTGCAGGACCTGCAAACATTCTACGTCCCTCCCAGGCGAAAGGGTGAGAAGGTGATCCTATTCTACCGATCCTCAGAGTCGAAAATAGAGAAAGAGATCTGGCATGGCGCGGATGCTACGCTTGACAGGCTCCAACCCATCCGTCTGCCCAGATACTATACAAATGGATTAAAGAAGCTATTGAAGCGCCAAGGAGTACCCTTAGAACAGACCGTTCGGCAGGCGCGGTTCTACAACAGGATTTGGGATGTCCCCGGGACTCAACGCAAATTGCCCAACGGGAAGATGGAAACACTCGGGCTTGGATACGCAAGAGCCGGAAAACGGGAACGGGCCCACAGTAGCTACGCCATATATACCTTTGATGAAGAGGAGGACGCCCTGTCAGGAGATGCCAACCACCCATCAAAACTAGACCCCGCAATTAAAGCGCCGAGTCCGTCGTTTGAAGAGCGAGTGGGCAAGCCTATCAGGAAAATGGGTCAGGAAGCTCGGGAAGACCACAACCGCGAAATGGCCATCTACGAGAAGGCCAGGACGCAACGTCTATCTCAACGTGCTGCAAAAGACAAAGACGCTTATCCTCGTCAATCCGTTGTACGAAAGGCCCGACGCAGAGACGGAAATAAATCAAGAAGCGGCTCGGGTTTGTCCCTCATGAAGAAGATGAGTCGAGCGTACTCCTTCCTCCGAGACAAAACGGGGAGGTTACTTAACCTCGCCATAAAACATCAAATGATCACGCTTCCAGAGTCTAGACATCCTGAGCAAGCTAGTAAGGCTTCTCATCTGAGTTATTGCTCTTATCACCGAGCCATAGGACATCCTACCGAAGACTGCTTCACCTTCAAGAACTGGGTCGAGGACCAGTACCGACGGGGCAGATTCGCTTTATCCGACGGCTGGAATGTGACGCCACCGCAAAAGCATGAGCCCAAGGCCGCAAGAGCAGAACCGGGTCCACTTCAGTCCAGGGAGCGGGTTCGCACTTGTTATACGATTACGATATTAGGAGAAGAGCCCGAGAACGTAGATGACCTTTACCGGTGCTTTGAGAACAGCGATGATGAGGTGATCTCGGAATTTCCGCCCGCTCCGAAAGAACTGGAAGATGGTATACATACTACTGCAGATAACCTCAAGAAGATTGAGTTGGGATCGGCAGACGACCCGCGACCGACATTTGTCAGCGAGCTGTTATCTGAAGAGAGGGTGGCTGCATTAAAGGACGTGCTTCTACGGCATAAAGATTGCTTCGCGTGGAACTACTCCGAGATGCCAGGATTGGACCCGGAGATTGCTGTGCATAGATTAGCAATATTCCCAGATATCAAGCCAGTCAAGCAGGCGCCAAGGAGGATGCGACTCGAGCTTGAAATGAGCATCAACGCCGAAGTCAAGAAGTTGATCGATTCTGGATTTATCCAAGAAGTCCAATACCCCGACTGGATCGCCAATATCGTCCCGGTAATGAAGAAGAATGGGACGGTACACATATGCGTGGATTTCAGGGATCTCAATAAAGCCTGTCCAAAGGAAGATTTCCCGGTGCTGGTAACCGAGCTAATGATAGATAACACGTCCACTCACGAGGTTTTCTCCTTTATGGACGGTTCATCAGGATACAATCAGATAAAAATGCATCCCGAAGACCAGAAGCACACCGCTTTCCGGACCCCTTTGGGTATATTTTGCTACAGGGTTATGCCCTTTGGTCTTAAGAACGCTGGCGCTACCTATCAAAGGGCCATGACAAAGATCTTTGATGACCTCATACACGACGTCGTCGAGTGCTATATCGACGACCTCGTAGTAAAGAGCATGTCATACGAAGATCATTTAAAGCATCTGGAGACTGTATTTCGATGCCTTCGGCAATATAATTTGAAAATGAATCCCCTCAAATGCGCGTTTGGAGTCTCCTCGGGCAAATTTCTGGGATTCATCGTTCGACACCGAGGTATTGAAATAGATCCGTCAAAGATTAAGACGATCATGGAAATGCCTCCGCCAAGAACCCTCAAGCAGTTGCGGTCTCTCCAAGGGAAGCTCGCATACATCCGGCGGTTTATCGCTAATCTTTCAGGCAAATGCCGTCCTTACAGCCACCTGATGAAAAAGGGAACTCCATTCGTTTGGAATCACAAATGTCAAGGTGCACTGGACGAGATCAAGCAGTACCTGCAGAACCCTCCAGTGTTGGCTGCTCCAGTGAAGGGAAAGCCTCTCATTCTTTACACGGCCGCCCTCGAAGGTTCTTTGGGCGCATTATGGGCACAAGAGAACGATCAGGGGAAAGAAAGAGCACTTTACTACTTAAGTCGAGTGCTGCTGGGGGCAGAAAGCAACTATTCCCCCATTGAAAAGCACTGCCTGGCGTTGATCTTCGCAATAACAAAGCTTAGACATTACGCATTAGCACATGAAGTCCGTCTTATTTCGAATGTGGACCCTCTCAAATATCTGATGTCGAAAGCCATATTGACGGGACGACTTGCTAAGTGGGCCCTGCTCTTGATGGAGTTCTCGATAACATATCAACCTCTCAAGGCAGTGAAAGGCCAGGCCATTGCCGACTTCCTCGCCGAGCACCCGATACCGGCCGATTCTCCTCTGAACTGTAATTTGCCGGACGAGCATGCATTTGATGCGATTAGCGGCGGAAGCGCCCGATGGGAACTCTATTTCGATGGAGCATCCTCCATAAAGAAACAGAAACAAGGTGTCCCAATGGTCAAATCAGGGATAGGCCTCATCTTTGCAACTCCACAAGGAGGGATAATGCGCTTCGCCTTCTCCTTGACAGAACCGAGGACAAACAATGAAGCCGAATACGAAGCTCTGATAGCAGGCCTCGAAATCGCCATCGACATGGGAATTGAAGACCTCCTTATATACGGGGATTCTCAGCTGGTCGTTAGTCAAGTAAATGGTGACTACCAAACGTGCAAACCGGAGTTGGTGAAGTACGGCGAAAAGGTGCAACAACTATTGACCCAAATTCCCTCCTATACTTTGGAGAACATACCGCGCGCGGAAAACAGCAAAGCAGACGCGTTTGCTAAACTTGCTAAAGAACTGGCTGACGAGAACCTCGATGACGTCAGAATCGTGGTACAAAGCCGTCAAGTGCTCGCCCCAGCAGAAATATCTCTGGAATCATGCGAAGAAAAGGGAACGACTGAGCAGACGACCCTACAAATAAAAGACCATGAGAAGGTCGAAGACTGGAGGGAAGTCTTCATAGACTACTTTAAGTCCCACCGAATGCCCGAAGAAGCGTCCTCAAGACATCAGCCCATGAAACGAGCTTTATCTTTCGCTTTTGTCAACGATATTCTATACAAGAGATCGTTTGGTTCTCTATGGCTGAGATGCTTAGGACCTGACGAAGCAGAAAGAGTCATTCAGGAAGTTCATGACGGACTTTGCGGTTCTCACCAAGCAGGCCCAAAGATGAAGTTAAAAATCAAACGGATGGGTTACTATTGGCCCACGATGACCCAGGACTGCCTCGAGTATGCGAAGCAATGCCACTCATGCCAGATTCATGGAGACTTCATCCACCAACATCCGAATCCACTGCATCCAACGGTGGCTAGTTGGCCATTCGAAATGTGGGGGACTGACATAGTAGGCCCCATTGAGCCAGCATCATCCCGGGGACACCGTTTTATTCTGGCAACAACTGATTACTTCTCCAAATGGGCAGAAGCAGTACCACTGAGGGAAGTAAAGATGGAGAATATCCTCCATTTCTTCAAGACGCACGTCATCTATCGGTTCGGGACTCCACGGCGGATTATCTCCGATAACAGGCCGGCCTACCGAAGCCATAAGATTAGCCGCTTCGCACAGCAGCACAATATAGACTGGAGATATTCTTCGGTTTACAATCCTCGAGCTAACGGTCTAGCCGAGGCCTTCAATAAGACCTTGACGAAGATCATAAAAAAGACCGTTTCCAGGAATAAGAGAGACTGGCACGAAAGGCTGCAAGAAGCCCTTTGGGCTTATCGGACCACATTCAAGACGGCCACGAACACAACGCCGTACGCGTTGGTATTTGGGACTGAAGCAGTGCTCCCCCTCGAGATAGAGTTACCCTCTCTACGAGTAGCAGTCCACCACGAGCTGACAAATGAAGAAAATGCTCACCTTCGTCATGAGGAGCTTGATGCTCTCGACGAAACCCGGCTCATAGCGCAACAACATCTAGAGGCCTACAAAGCAAAGATGACGCGCTCATACGAAAGATTGACCAGGCCGAGGACATTCCGCCAAGGCGAACTTGTACTAGTGGTCAAAAGACCTATGATCCCCAATCGTGCCAAGCGAGGAAAATTTGAGCCAAACTATGAAGGCCCGTACATCATAGACAAGGTCTACCAGGGTGGAGCCTACCTACTCATGGACATGCACGGTGAAAGGCCTTTCAGGCCAATAAACGGCCGCATCTTAAAGAAGTACTATGCTTAATGAGCCGCAGCCGGGGTCAATGATAGATGACGACGACTATGTCCGCTCACTATCTTCCTAGGCTCAGACTTTACAAGCAGCAGCCGGCCTTCCCATAACGGTGGACCGAAACGTCCTTAAACTAACGACGGACCGAAACGTCCTTAAACTAACGGTGGACCGAAACGTCCTTAAACTAACGACGGACCGAAACGTCCTTAAACTATCAACGGACCGAAACGTCCTTAAACTAACGACGGACCGAAATGTCCCTAAAACTACTACCGCAGCATCTTTAGGCTGACGAGATAAAAAAGAAAAAATAAAAATAAAAATATATGAAAAAGAATAAAAAAAAACGGTACGTCCGTAAGCAAAATGGGCACGGATGAAAACCCGAAAGAGCTCCGTGAGTAAAAACAGCAGGGCTGCCGGCAAGCGTTCGTGAAAACCCGAAAGGGCGCGACCTTGTAAAAAAAAAGGTGAAAAAGTAAAAAAAAAAGGGGGGGTATGTCCGTAAGCAAAATGGGCACGGATGAAAACCCGAAAGGGCTCCGTGAGTAAAAACAGCAGGACTACCGGCGAGCGTTTGTGAAAACCCGAAAGGGCGCAACCTCGTTAAAAGACACTTGTAGGGTCCTCTCGACCTTGTAAGGAGAAACCACCTGCGTGAGATCCTTACGACTCACAAAGGAGCAACACACTTAGGGATCCTCACGATTCCTAAGGAGAAAATACACTTACGAGATCCTCACGACTCGTAGGGAGAATTCTCTTATGGGACCCTTACGGCTCATGAGATTTGAAAGTCTTAAGATACAGAAACCTGAACCTATTCTTAAGCAAATCCTCCACAACTTTCGATATTGCCCTACAAGAGGCTCAATACTGACCCTTGTATACAATCCACGGGCGCGAATAAACATTTCCCCAGCAAAGTCCAACCCTTGTAGGTCCTCTCGACCCATAAGGTGAAAACCCTCTTGTAGGATCCTTACGACTTACAGAGGAACATACACTCAGGAATCCTCACGATCCCTAAGGAGAAAATACACCTGCAAGATCCTCACGACTTGTAGGGAGAAATACCTTTGTGAAACCCTTACGGCTCATGAAGTCAAAAGCCTTAGTCGACAGGACCTTAACCCTGTTTGCTAAGCCACCTTTGTTCAACATCGACAGAGGCAAATGATGATTCGCTCCTGGCAATATTCCAGTTGCAGCGATGCTGATGCCTAAACCGGTATCAAATCCCAAGTTCTTTCATGGCCAATGATGATTCGCTCCTGGCAACATCCCAGTTGCAGCGATGCTGATGTCGAAATCGGTGTCCAAAATCCGAGCTTGCGGCGAAAAAGCTAGCAGGCCACACATGCATACGAAATAGCCGAAATGATGGGGCAACATGCAATAAAAATCAGCAAGTAAAAAAATGTATGCATAAAACAAATAGCCGAAATGATTGGGCACCGCGAAAAATAGCCGAAATGATTGGGCAATCGCGACCTTCGCGATATAAAAAGCTGAAATGATAGAGCATCGCGGAAAGAAAAAATATGACGAAAGAATGAAATCTTCGCCCTACAGGTAATGTTACATCTATCCCTGTATACAATCCAGGGGCGCAAACAAAGAGGGAGTCGTACTCCTCCCCCAGGTTTCATCATGAGAGGAAGCCAAATCTCGACGGTTCACAAATAACCTGGAGATCATCTCGACGCAGCAGACACAACTTCAAGCTAAATGGAACAGCGGTAACCCCCAGTTCCATGGCTCGGCGATATACATATCACCAAGAGTCAAACCTTTATTCCGTGAAATGCGGATATATCTAGTGCAAAATTCCTGGTCACGTGGAACGCGGATAATGTCACACTTTGACCCCGTGGAAAACGTCCAGAGCGGATCCTGGTCCTCGCAGAGCATGGCAGTGAACCCGTGCAAAGCATCCAGAGCGGAGCCTAGTCCTCGCCTAACGCGGCAGTGAACCCGTGTGAAGCATCTAGTGCAAAATTCCTGGTTACGTGGAACGCGGATAATGTCACTCTTTGACCCCGTGGAAAACGTCCAGAGCGGATCCTGGTCCTCGCAGAGCATGGCAGTGAACCCGTGCGAAGCATCCAGAGCGGAGCCTAGTCCTCGCCTAACGCGGCAGTGAACCCGTGTGAAGCATCTAGTGCAAAATTCCTGGTTACGTGGAACACGGATAATGTCACTCTTTGACCCCGTGGAAAACGTCCAGAGCGGATCCTGGTCCTCGCAGAGCATGGCAGTGAACCCGTGCAAAGCATCCAGAGCGGAGCCTAGTCCTCGCCTAACGCGGCAGTGAACCTGTGTGAAGCATCTAGTGCAAAAAATTCCTGGTTACGTGGAACGCGGATAATGTCACTCTTTGACCCCGTGGAAAATGTCCAGAGCGGATCCTGGTCCTCGCAGAGCATGGCAGTGAACCCGTGCGAAGCATCCAGAGCGGAGCCTAGTCCTCGCCTAACGCGGCAGTGAACCCGTGTGAAGCATCTAGTGCAAAATTCCTGGTTACGTGGAACACGGATAATGTCACTCTTTGACCCCGTGGAAAACGTCGAGAGCGGATCCTGGTCCTCGCAGAGCATGGCAGTGAACCCGTGCGAAGCATCCAGAGCGGAGCCTAGTCCTCGCCTAACGCGGCAGTGAACCCGTGTGAAGCATCTAGTGCAAAATTCCTGGTCACGTGGAACGCGGATAATGTCACTCTTTGACCCCGTGGAAAACGTCCAGAGCGGAGCCTGGTCCTCGCCAAGCGCGGCAGTGAACCCGTGTGAAGCATCCAGAGCAAATACTGGACTGTGGAGTCCTTAAAATCCACGGACTATGACGTCCTTAACCTCGACCGTGATGTCTTAAAACTAACGATCAACCACCCCGATTCCTTACAGACTTTGCCTTGGTTTAAGGGTACATCTCTTCGCTCCTTTGATGCCCGGCGTTGTAATTCCTCAACGTCTTCAAAGAGGTGACGGGTCCCTGCAACCAAACACCGGACTGTGGAGTCCCTAAATCCACGGACTATGAGGTCCTTAACCTTCACCGTGATGTCTTAAAACTAACATCGGACTGTGGAGTCCCTAAATCCACGGACTATGAGGTCCTTAACCTTGACCGTGACGTCTTTAAACTACGATACCTTGAGAAACTCCCGACTCCGTAAAACACGGACAAGGATGACCGCATCCAACACTTGCAGGCCCTCACGACCTGTAAGGAAGAAAAAAAAAACTCTCTAGCGAGATCTTTACGACTCTCAAGGGAAGACCCGCTTAAGGATCCTCACGATCTTTAAGAAGAACTTACACCTATGGGATCCTCTCGACCTGTAGGGAGAAAAACTCTTTATAAGACCCTCGTGGCTCGTGAAATGCAAAAGTCTTAGGAAGCAGATCTTAACCCTGAGTCCTGAGCCATTGCTGTCCTGCAAGGAAATCAAGATAGAATATCCGCAGAACACATTCGATGAAAAGGAGACACACCATTGAGAAGAAAAATGTATTTTTTATTCATAAACCAAAATGGGTGCAAAGTAAAATTCATGAAAGAAACAAAAAGAAAATACTCTCATCCATGAGTATGTACAAAAGGGAAGAAAAAGATACAAATGTTTCAGGCCGGCGGGCGATTCAGCAGCTTGGTCAGCTCATCCTGCTTTTGCTGAGCCACGGCTTCATGACGCAAGATCTCCAGAAGACGAGCCTCCGCTTGAGCTTGCTGAGCCTGATACGAAGCGAGCCGAACTTCGAGCTCTTTCTCGGTGGCTTTATGAGCCTCGACCCTCTCACGAGTGAACGTGGCAGCTTTGTCGAGAGCCACCACCTCTTTGATGGACTCCTGAAGCACTCGCCAGAGTTCATACGCTTTGTTGACCCTGGCTGTGAGATTGGCTTGAAGCTCGCTCAGCGCCTTGGAGGCTAACTCCCTTTCCGAGAACTTGCGACCGAGCCTCTTCTCACATGACGTCATGTTGGCCGCGCACCGTGCTATCAGCCCTCGTAACTCCGCCTTTGCAGCCACGGCCTCCGAGGAAAGGCGAGAACACTCGAGAGTGTGCAGGCAAGCCTCCACTCACCGGCAGAACTCCACCCAGACTCGCACCACCTCTTCGCTGTGGTAGGTGGCAAGAAAAGGAAGAGAACCGTTAGCCTCGGCAGCGAATGCTTCAGCCGTGGTCGTGCTGCCAGCACGAAGCTCCTCGATCAGAGACGATAAGGAGACGAGGCTTAATTGGGCCAAGCGTTCTGAAGCCCGCAAGGCATAAGGGCCGGGTGGCATCACGATGCGCGACTCCAACGCCGTAGAGATTGGCAGAGCTGTTCAAATTTAGAAGACGTCAACAAAATTCTTAAGCAAAGAACGAGTGAGAGTGCAATGAAATGTAACTCACCGATAGTCGTGCAAGTAGGAGCTGAAGGCTCCCCTGGCCCTTCGAGAATCTCGACCTCGTCATCGGCTTCCAGAACTGCAGAAAACGTCAATGTCAGTACGCAAAAATAACGACGATGCTATGAGAAGGAATAGACGACACCAACCTTGCCCAGACGAAAGGACAATGCGCTGAGGGGAAATCGCCTGCGGAGCTGCCATCTCCAATAAACGCTGAAATGACTGTCGAGGCGACAGATCCGCGATCGTGGCCGCCAAACCGCGCAATTCTGAGAAAGATAAAAGAGTTCAGACTATGAAGGGGTTGCTAAATTAAAACGCAGAGGGATACCTTCAACACTCCTCCCATTCTGAGCCGGGGGGATAGCAGCTTCAGCGGTTTCTGCCGTGACCTCAGGCTCCAACAAAGGGAGAATAGTCCCGACTACCTCGCTCCCAGCCTTTGGGTTGCCCTCGGTAAGAGTCATTGGGGCGGCGGCCTCCAAAGGAGCCTCCCCCAGAGGGGCAGGCATTCCCTGGTCAAGAACCGCCGCTGGAAGTTCCACCGTGAGAGGAGCAACCTCGTCAGCCCCCTCCACATCCAGCAAGGCTTCATTGAGAATTTCGGCGGGCTTTAGCTTTAATGGGCCCGTAGGGAGCTCCCCCAGCGTCGAAGATTCTGCACGATTCAAATAAGAATAATGATACAGATGCACAGGCATAAATAATCGGAAAGACTACAAAGGAAGCACAACATACCTATACGCAAAGAAGCCCTCAATATGGCTTCTTCAAGCCGCTGCTCCTTCTCAAGGAGGTAGGCTCGCCAAGGTTCGAGGGTGGACTCATGGCCGCCGGTCCACAAAGAAAGTGCGTCAGCTGCATCCTCTGAAGCGGCCTGCTTCAAAGCCCTTTCTACCCATTCCTCCAGAGGACCGATAAATCGTCGCCGAATCCACGAAGGGTCTTCGTAAAAAATTACAGCAGGATAAGACTTCTTCGGAACCTTGGCGTTATGAGACGCGTCTTTTGAACGCCGTATGGCCTCAGCCAACTGTGCGGCCTCCTCATCCACTGAACTCGGGAAGAGAAGTCCAGCGTCTGACCCTGGCACGGCCAATGGTTCGTCTTCAAGGATAGGCTCGGACTCCACCACAGAATCAAGCGGGGCAGTAGCCGCTTTCTTCCGCCGTTTAGACCCAGAGCTGGTCGCTGAGGATGACCGCTTCCTCCCTCGCGAAGCCTTATGGCGGCGCTGGCCCACATCGCCCTCAGCGCCCTCATCCCTGTTACTCTCGCTCGGTGCCACAACCGAGGACGACATCGCCATTGTCGACACCACGGGGGGCGGTGCCGCCACCAGCAAGGGTGCTACCACCGGAGCCCGTTTACCCCGTGATCGAGAACCCAAAGGCATACCAGCTATCGGAGTAAGGTCTACCCCGGATTCTCCCGGAATGAGCGCGGTGCCAATCTCCCTCAAAGGAAAGCGGACCGGAACCCTCGGTCGTAGCTTAGCCCCAGGAACCAGAGGAGGGGCATCGTGGCCGAGAAGCACCCTCCTTTCCTCGAGAATGATTGGGCTGACCCGATGAAGGTACCAACCCGTAAACGCGCCCACGCATCGGGGCATGTACTCGGCTTCAGGGACCATGAAATAAGAGCCGGTATTCAGCCTCATGAAATGATGAGCGACATCGCAAACAGCATCGAGCGAAGGGACCGGGGCAACTATAAAAGCCTCGAAAGGAACGCCCTGGTCGTATCCGAGTTGTCGAGCAAATCGATGCGGATTGTACCGCATGAAAAGAGCCGCACTGTCCTGGCGAAACACCAAGTAACCCGGTCTAATTGCATACAAATGCGTGGCCTCCCGGGGCTTCAGAGAAGGCGCGTTGTCTTTCGACTGGTCCCAGAGTTGTTGGACGGGACCCGAAGGAGTAGACAAGACCCGATCAGTAAAAACCAACCCGCCAGCGGTGGCATGAGGAGAAATTAGCACCCGAATAGCCTCGAATTGAGTCGGGTCGGCGGCAGAAGCATCCACTAGCCGCATAAGTCGTGGAAAGGGGTAGGCATCGTAAAATGAGGGCCTCTGATGCATGGCGAAGGCCCCTAATACATGCATTTCGATCCAGGACGTGAAATAATGAAGTGAAAAGTTTACCACATCCACGCCAGGCGTAGAGGTATTAGCTACGGTGCCCAATCCATTATAGAGGTGCGCCAAGGCCGGGATGCCGATGGCCAACCGCGTCCCCTCAGCAATACGATGAGCCGGGTAGATGACCGAGGCTCTCATGAAGCGGCGATGCATGGGGATAACGAACCAGCTAAGCCAAACGCTGACAAACCCCACAAAGAATGTTTCATCATCCATACCGGGTGCCGCAACGGACTCAAAAGACATCGGCGACACGATGGGAATATAATATTGTGGCAGGTCCGATTCGGCAGTCGGTAGCTTCTTCGGGCCAAACCCAAAGGGGTCTCTTATGTTAGCAAACTTCGGAGCAGTCTTCGATATGATATCCTCACGAAGGAAGCAAGAAATGAAGCTTTTAAAAGTGACACCCTGTTCCTCGGACTCGGTGAATAATCGGTCGAAGATGCCTAGGGCCTTAATTAAACTAGGGCGCTTATGGCGAACAGCATTCTCAGCGGACAGGCCGTCAACCGTTGCAGACTCGGGCTCGAAGACATACTCGTCAGGAGGCAATAACTCCTCATACAGTGCGCCCCTGATTGGCAATTCCGAGATTTCATAAAATTCTGCAAGAGAGATCGAGACCTCACGATCTCCTAGAATGAAAGTGTTGGTGGGAAGATTCCATTGGTTCAAAAACGCCTTAACCCACCAGGCATGCGGGGACTTATAATGGAATAGTGACGCGTATATGGCCTGATAAAGCCCGACTTTCTGCAACCGCGCACGATGGGCAGAAAGGATGTAGCGAGCCCAGAGAAGATAGCCCGTAGGATACCGGGGAGTGAGCCCTATCTTATAAATTTGCCCCTACGGGTGGGCCTCACCCTGGCAGATACGCCGCCCCAAGATGTCTATGGCCGGAATCGGATGGTTCGGAATACCGGTCGTCGAAGGCTCAACCTCCCCGTTGGAGTCCAGTTGGGCATTTCCACAGCAAAAGCTGTCCTTGGAGGATCCATCGGTAAAAAGGGGAAAGTGGGCTCCGTTGGCACCGCGCAGAGAAAACTCCGACGACCCTGAATAATCTGACTATACCAAGACCCCCACTGAAGAAGGTTGGTGCAGTTCGGGTCATGGGCCCGAATCATCGCCATCGCTTCCTCATCAGACGGTGACTGAGGAAAAGCCTCCTCCGAGCGAGAAAAGGGAAAGCGTGGAGCAGAAGCCATCGTACCTGAAATCCAATAAAAGAAAACCGTTAAAAGAAAAGTCAGCGATATATATATTCATGCATGAACATGAAGACTAGTGGGAGAAAGCAACAGCAAAGTTTCCTGGGACCATTGGCTACAAAACACATGGGCCCCACAGAATCCCGATGACGGCTCATTAATAAAGAGACCAAACAGTTACAATAAAACAAAAGGGAATATCCTCATTTAATAAAAAATGATGGCCATGCACATTCCCCCAACAGGATCTGTCTCGGGCTCTACAGTGGATCCAATAAAATCAAAGGAATTAAATTCACACAAAAAGACATCATTACAAAGCCCCCATTGCATTAATTGCAGAAGAACAACCTCGGGCCAAGAGACCCCAGGAAGCCTCTGTGTGAAGAAATCGAGTTCTTCGTTGGAATTAAATTCCTTATTGAGAAAAGGGAATTAAATTCCCAGAAGCATTTTGGATGGAATTAAATTCCATGGATTTGAACCGTCATCATCATCTCCCCAAAGATCATCTAAACCCTAAGAGATCTACAGTTGAAAGATTAAACAGTTTCATGTTCTTATGGAAAATATGAAGAAAAAAGGGTAAAAACCCTTGTTTTGGATTTAAAATCCAGAGAAATGTGAAGGTCCATCGTTGTCCAAGAACATTACCTGAGGAAAAAGGATTCCTTTCGAACAGAGTTAAACTCTGAAGATTGTTTCAAGACAGAGAACTAAGCTCTGAAAGCGAGAATTAAATTCTCAAAGAAGAAGTTCTCAGAAGAAGAAGATGAAAAAAGTGAAGGCTCCTATGAAGAGACAGAGGTATTTATAGAAGACGATGAAAACGTTTCGTCTCCCCAGATCCCTAGAAGAATCCAACGGTCGCAAGAGGTGACAGCGTTGCACTCACGTGCAGACACGTGAGAACAACGCTGTGGGGGCATTTGTTTCCTGATTTAAAATCAGGAAAGCTTCTGGGAAAAGCTTCAGAAGAGGGTCACGTGCTTACACGTGACTAGCGGTCACGTGTTGGCACGTGACACCTAAAAACATCATCAAGGAAAGTTCAGTTTCCTGACTACGTTGAAGAAAAGGGGCTTCAGAAAGAGTCACGTGCTCCCACGTGACCCTGGTCACGTGGCGACACGTGACATTTAAATGCAAGAGTCAAAAGGCACACCAGTTCCCTGATCAAGTCAAGGAAAAGGCTTCAGAAGAGGTCACGTGCTTCCACATGACCAGGGTCACGTGTTGCCACGTGACGTTCAAGACATCAGACTCGTTCTCCAGTTGAACCAAGGAAAGAGAGAGTTCAAACAAGGGTCACGTGCTTACACGTGACCAGGGGTCACGTGGCAGCACGAGACGTTTAAGCAGCAATAAGAAGACAGAGCGCAAAAGAAAGGAAAAGGCTCATTCCAAAGGGGGTCACGTGCCCACACGTGACCATGAGTCACGTGGTCACACGTGACCGGCTTTCAAAGCCCATTTTGTCAAACAGAATTAAATTCTGAAGGAGAATCAAATCTTTCCAAAGGAAAGCGGCTACCTGGAAACGATCGAATTAAAGATTCAGAGGTGATCTATCTATGGGAAAATCTCGGGTTTGGAAAGATTTCCCCTTTAAATCTAACCAAAATAACAAAAGAGAATCTCTAGATTTAAAATCCAATGGTGAATAAAATTCACCTAATAATCCAAAGGTCCAAAATGAATGATGGATGCAAATCAAATCTTTCACGAAGATTCGTCAAAAACTGATTGATTCGGCTGCTTCTCCTATAAATAGGAGCCAAGAGACATACATACATATACATACGCAGAGAAAAAAAAAGAGAAAAAAGAAAGAGAGCTTCGATACTTGGAGAACTTGGATCTTCTGCAAAAACCCTAGATAAGAAAGGGAAAAGCTCCTTGAAAGAAAGAAGAGAATTTAATTCTCAACAGAGTTTAACTCTGATACATAAAAACAGAAGAATATATTTCTTCTCTCTTTGATAGAGGATCTGCAAAGTGCACATCTCCCCTTAAGGTTGAGAATTTAATTCTCAATGGGTCGAGATCCTGCCATGCAGATCCAAAACATAGAGAGGGAATGCAAGCATGAGAATTTAATTCTCACAGAACTATAGGAATTTAATTCCTTTAAAATAAAATTAGGGCTTGACCCTGTATCATGGGAATTTAATTCCTTCAGAATAAAAAGAAACAGGGTTTAACCCTAATTAAGAACTTAGTTCTGTTGAAACAACGGGAATTTAATTCCCTTAATCATCATTTAACAGGGAATGGGAATTCAATTCCTTAAAAACTTTTATTAGGGTTTAACCCTATTCAGCCCTTCACATATATGAGGAATGTAATTCCTACAGAAAATTCAGAGTTAAACTCTATTCCAGAATATAAGTCTTCGAAAGAAAGTAGGAATTTAATTCCTCTGAAATTTACAGCTCGAGGAATTTAATTCCTGAAAAAAGATTAACAAAGCCTCTAAACAAAATACATAGAGGCAGGGTCACGTGTCATCACGTGACCCCCCAAAAGATCTACAGAAAGCCCCTTTGAGGCAGCGCCCCACGTGATCCACGTGACCCTTGACAGAAGCTCTAATACATAGGCATTTGAATGCCCATCACGTGATGGCACGTGACGCTCTGAAAGACGCGATAATCTCAGCAGAATAAATGAAGGGAGGGCGCTCTCACGTGCTGCCACGTGACCCCTCTTGCCTTAGTGTTTAACACTAAATTGAAACTCTCGAACCCAGTGTTAACATACTATTGGGCCTTAGTGTTCAACACTAATTAAAAAGCTTTATCTGCAGTGTTCAACACTGATTGCCTTAGTGTTTAACACTAATCTGAGATCTTCATTTGCAGTGTTCAACACTGATCTGTTTTAGTGTTTAACACTAATTTGAAAAGCCTTGTTGCTGGTGTTTAACACCGATTATCTCTTAGTGTTAAACACTAACTTGTCAACCTCATTCCCAGTGTTCAACACTGATTGCTCTGTAGTGTTTAACACTAGGCTTTGGCCCAATTGGACTAAATGGATGGAGGCAAAGCCTCTCCTGATTGGACTTAGCCCAAGATGTCCATAAGTCCTCAATTTGTGCTTAACTGGGCCAATGGACTCATAACATAATTAATCGTCTTGACCCCAAATTGGGCCAAGGACTATTTAATCCACTCCGGTTCTAGGGTACATCTCTTCACTCCTTTGATACTTGGCATTGTAATCCCTCAATGTCTTCAAAGAGGTGACAGGTCCCGACGACCACACATTGATACGGACTGCGGGGTCCTTAAACCCGTGTTTAATGCAAATTCCTGGTTACGTGGAACGCGGATAATGTCACTCTTTGACCCCGTGGAAAACGTCCAGAGCGGAGCTTGGTCCTCGCAGAACACGGCAGCGAACCCGTGTGAAGCATCCAGAGCACATAACGGACTGTGGGGTCCTTAAACCCATGGACTACGACGTCCTTAACCTTGACCGGGATGTCTTAAAACTAACAACGGACTGTGGGGTCCTTAAACCCATGGACTACGACGTCCTTAACCTTGACCGAGATGTCTTAAAACTAACAGTGGACCGCAATGTCCTTAAACTACCCATGGACCGCAATGTCCTTAAACTACCCATGGACCGCAATGTCCTTAAACTAAAACAATAGAGGCCCGCATGCTCTTTTGTCGGATCTAAACGGTCCCGTTTAAGTTGATCTTAGCCTCAAAGATGGCTAACGTATCCTTAAACCTTCAAACAGAGTGGACTATAAATCCCCCCAATTAACTCTGGCTCAAGGGTACATCTCTGAACTCCTCTGACTTCCGTCGTTGTAATTCTTCAACGTCGTCAGAGAGGTGACGGGTCCTGACGGCCATACATACGTTGGACCTCTAGGTCCCTAAACTGGAACAATGGAGTTCAAACACTCCTTTATCGGATCTAAACGATCCCGTTAAGTTGATCTTAGTCACAAAGTTAGACTAACGCATCCTTAACAAACGTTTGAGTTGATCTTAGCCTCAAGTATGGCTGACGTATCCTCAAACCAAACCCCCAAACCCAAATCTAAGATAATACGGATTTGGACTAGTCCACGCCCTACGGGCGACGACATAACTCAGTCTCCGTAAACAATTCACGGGCAACAAAACACAAAACAAACACCCACGACACGAAGTGACCAGCTGGAGAAGGAGAAAGTTGTTACCGCAATGCGGTAGCGTAATTAACTGTAGGGGCTTGCGCCTGCAGGGAAGAGCGTCCCCACAATCAAAAACCCCTCAAGCGAGGGGGAATCTGACGAAGTCTGCTACATCGGACGCATCCGTTTAAACCTTCGATACATGGTGCCATAAATCAACTTGGCATCTTCGGAGAGGTGAACGGATAGCACCAATTAGCATCTGCCCCGAATCTCAGCGCCAAGACACTGCAGTCCTGCGCGCCGTCTTTCGGAGGGGAACAGGGTTATCGGGATGTTCTAGCGCCAGTTTATAAAATTTTTGTTCCGCAAAAGATCATGGTAGATGGCCAGGGCGCTGGCATAACCCAACATGGTATTAGAGCCACCCCATAAACCTATACTAGCTAGTTTGCATAAGGTTAAAATATCCATCGACTAATTTTTCCGAATCATAGTTCCATGTTCATGTGCTTGCTGCCATTTTTTAAACTTGTTCAAATTTTTTTCCGGAGGGTCTTAAAAATACGTGCAGGCAATTATAGGGAACTAGAAGAAATTTGGTCGCCTAAGCCAATAATTTGGCTGCGGAACCGCGACATAATGTGCCTTTAGGCGGCGGTTCCGCGGCAATATTGTGGCGATATGGCGCCAATTTTCGTCTTGTACTATTATTCATGGAAATATGATTTTTGGTATATATGGTTTTAGCCCAGATTTGTTTGAGTGCTGGTTTGCATTTGGGGCCAATTTGGAAAACTTTAGTTGATCAAAATTTTAAGTGTGTGTTTTCAGTATATACATTACTATCTGCGACCGTGAATGTCATTAAAATGGTATATCCCGTCTAATTACTATATGTTCTTTTAGACGGGTTTGCGAACATGACATTCACGTTGATGTTCTGTGTTGTGCTGAGATTGTGGTTGATTGTCGTGGTGGATAGCTTGCGGTGCAATGGTAGTAGTACAGTTGAGATTCATTTATACATTTGATATTGCGGGGCGAGTGTCCGACATGTGGACTGCCGTCTCTGCCAGTTTGTATATTATTTGTTTGGGGCACGACCGGGTTAAGATCGATGTCACCCTTGTATATATATTTTTCTTTTCTGTACTAGGATTACCATGAGGAGGAGTGCTTGAATAGCCGGATTCTAGAGGGCAACGGGCCCGCATTTGATGGCGTTGAGACAGAGAGGGCTTTACTCTAAAGTTGGCAGGCTATTCGCCGCACTCGTAGAGGGTATAGGATGACCCATGGAGGGGTGCTCATGTTACCGGATTCCATGAAGTGCTGGGTGACCCATTCACTTTGTTGATTAGGGTTTCCTCACTTCTGGGATTGGCGGGTAACTAGCCGTGCTTGCAGAGGTCCAGGTTTTCATTGCACGGGCTATCCACATGACAGAGAACGTCGGGTCTCATTTGCGGCTCAAATGAAACCTGAGGCTCTAAGATTATCCACCATTCTGTGTTGCTTGCTGAGATTCTGTGATGTTACTTATATTATGCATGGGATGAATGTTATATATATATTTATATATATACTAGTAGATGTGATCGCACGCCAAAAGCGTGTCGGATGTTCAAAGTTCTAAAGTTTACCGTGATCAGGACGGTGTCGCTATGCAGCTAGCCGGTTGAGCACGGGTCGATCCATAGGGAGATGGTTGTATTTCCGTTCTTGTCTTAGACGAGTCAATAAAGAATTTGTATGAGTTTGTTCAATCTAACCTATGTGTATTTATTTGCAAGTATGAAGTTGTTAAGAAGAAGATACAAGATTGTAAGCTAAAGAAATCCGTACTCAAAACCTTTGAGCCGAGTCTTGACCAATTGAAGCTAAAGCAATTGGCAACAACGTGGATTAGGGGATTTAAGCGCGGTAATCATGGAATACGGCTTATTTACCCTTGTCCTTCCGTTCTTGTCTCTTGCTTTCGCCTCCGGCCAAACCGAACGCAACCGGTCGCGGTTAGGAATCACCGTTACCTTGTTAGGGTAGGGTGCCTAACGGAGCGCTTGTGCATGGTTTGGGCGGAGTTCAATGGAAAATAACGGGAAAAGAAAATGAGAAAGAAGATATTAACTTACAATACCGTATTTCATCTTAACAACGATAATTACAACCATTCACAAAATAAACAAAAGAGAGCAAAAGAAAAGAACAAAGAAAAGAAAAGATTACAAGTAATTAAGTGCATGAATAAAATTGCAAGTAATAAAAGACAAGAATGAAAAATGCAAGAAAGAATAAAAAGCAAGTAATAAATAAGCAAATAAAAAGAACAAGAAACTAGAACTCAAGACAAGCATGTGATCAATAGCCAACCCTTAAACTTGCAAGCTCAATCAAGAGGTTGCAAGATCAAGAGAAGGGTAGAGAACGCATGTGAAATGAAGCGCTAATTCCATAAGAAAATACGACCCTTGAGATCAATAACTAACCCTTAACCATTCAAGCTCAATGAAGAGGTTGAATGATCAAGAGAAAGCAAGAATCTCAAGGGGAAGAAGAAACAAAAGAGAATGATACAAAAGGCCCTCATCTTCATTGATCTCCCACTCAAAAAGCTCTCACTACAATTTTCATGGAAAAAGAATGAAGAAGAAGAAGAAAAAGACTAAATCCTAACAAAAAGAGGAACAAAAGAATGACCCCTTGGCTTGGCTCAGTTCTGGAGTATTTATAGGCGGGGAAATGGAAACCTAGGGCAACATTCTGGCATAAGATGAAAGTACCAAACTGCCCACAAAATTTGACCCAGCAAGGAGCCTACATGGCCGCGGATCCGCGGCCAATACCCCCTATTGGCCGCGGATCCGCGGCCGTATAGAGGAATTGGGTGCTCCGTTTTTCTGTGCTTCCCTGGTCTGCTGTCCACTGTTGTCTGGTACATATATTTTCTGAAAATACTTTCACATTTCTTCCAGAATTTCTGTTGAGGAAAGGTGGACTTTTGTGGATGCTTTTGTCATGATTGCCTCGAGCTCCGCGTAGATTTCTTGGAACTTGTTGTTGCCATTGAGCCTTGTGCATGAAGGTGACATTGATTTGACATTTTGTCTTCCTGAACTGGTATCTGGCAACATACGGATGACGAGCGGAGACCGTATTTTCTCAGTGGTTGGCAGGAACCCGGATTTTGTCGTGTTTTCCATGAATTTCACCGTTTTAGAACCGAGAACTTGTATCCTGCAAATATGTAACAAACACGGATTAAAAGCACCTACCTATAAACAACCGAGCGTAAGAATGGGCGGTATAAAATGCAGTATTCTGTGATGAACAAGATGTTGTATATGTTTTGCATCCGCGCTAGTCCAGCTCCTGCTCTGCCGTTAGTTAAGTAACCTAACGGTGCATGACGGGACCCCGTGGCCAATACGGATGGCATATACGTACATTGTATTTTCGTTCTTTTCTGGTGTGATATGGATTAATTGATAGGACTGCATTAATTCTGATTAATGCAAGGAAAACTAACCTATAAGATGTTGTTGGAACCAAGTTTTTGAAAACTGACATTATAGACGTTCTCTTTTGATTTGCAGAGCGGTATTCAGTTATGAATATCCAGCACCTCATTCGACGAGGCAAGAGCCGAGATCCCTTCATAGGGAGTGGCCTCTTGGGCAGAAGTTTATGTCGGTGTAATAACTTCACCATAGTCGATTCTTTTTCTTGCATCGTGGTATTCAGTTAGGAATATCCTACACTTCGTTTGAAGAGGAAAGAGCCGAGATCCCTTCACAGGGAGTGACCTCTTTAGCAAAAGTTTGCGCCATTATATATTTGTAAAACCACTCGGTTTCTTCAACGATATCAAGTTCATTACGTTAAAGGTTTTTCGCCAAAAAAAACCCATCCGTAGTTCTCCGTTATTTCGAATAAGTAGCACATAGTATTCATGCAGTGTTTGTTGGCCAAAGTCAAGGCATCATGAATGGTAGCTGTGTGTTGCTTATCCATAGCATAGATAAATGCATTGGTTTAGCACAGTCGTACCATTTTGTTGGCCAAAGTCAAGGGTGTGTGTGGGTGGGTCTAAATAAATCTGGATAATGACGGGTAGAACTTGACTTGCGTGTTATGATTTGTTGGCCAAAGTCAAGGTCATAAGCGCTTGGGGTAAAAACCACATCGGGGGTTTCAAACATACAGGAAACATGCCCGGCATGCGCATACTTTCTGGAGTGTGGTGACTTGAGTGGCTTCCATCAAATTATCATGCGGTGATAGTTGGATCCCGATTCCCACTGAAGAGTAGGTGTTACTCCTAGGGTGATTTTAGATGATCCCGACTAATTCTCCTTTTGGGGTTTGAGGGAGAATTCGAGGAAACAGTGGGAGCCATCCTGATTAGATAAAATGATCAACAAATCTAATTTAGGTTAGAGTGCACGCTAAGTGTTTCTTTTCTCTCTCTCTGGCAGAGACCATGGCCTGACCTTAAAAACTCATGAACCAAGTTAACCGAACCTTCTTAAAAACACATTGGCTTTTGGATTGTCATTTAGTCGCATATATCATTGCCGCTCCCACATCCCCTTTGTATTTCTCCAGAACACTCCGTATTATTACAAAGATCTATATTGATTGGATACTCCATCGTATAGTTACATACGAACTTGAAGGAACTTGTTCCAGTTCGAGGATGGTTTCTGGTTCTGGAGAAATTGAATAGGATTATTCGGTTATCTTTTATCTTTACCTTCTCTCAGGTTGCGAGGGCTCTTGGTATTAGGAGAGTACACTTATTGCGCTTATTGGATAGTCTTCTTCCAAACCATAGGCAAGTGCCGAATGGTAAGGAAGGAAGAAAACCAATTAGCCTAAGTGTGATGTACAGAAGGTAATAAGTAAAGACATATAAAGCGATTAGATAAAGGGCAAAGGAAATTGCGACTGCTATCATTCACGACGAAACAGCGTATACCCCTGCCACTCCTATATCACCTTTGCATTTATCCGGAACACTCCGTATCACTACGAAGATCCATATTGCTTAGGTATGCCATCATATGGTTACATACGAACTCGAAGGAACTTGTCCCAGTACGAGGATGGTTTCTGGTTCTGGAGAAATAGAATAGGATTATTCAGTTGCTTTTTCCCTTTACCTTCTCTCAGGTTGCGAGAGCTCCTAGTATTAGGAGAGTACACATATTGCGCTTATTGGATAGTCTTCTTCCAAACCTTAGGCTGGTAACGAAGGGTAGGGAAGGAAGAAAATCAATTAGCCTAAGTGTAGTGTACAGAAGGTAATAAGTAAAGACATATAAAAGGATTGGAGTGAGAGATAGGAAATATACGGTTACAGTCATGAATCTGTATAGTGGAAGAGGCATTACTAGGAATACCCGGCCACCCCTTCGAAATATTTTCATGTTTCAGTTTGACTGTGCGATGTTAATTGAAAACTATTTTCCCAATTAGATTCTAACTCCAGGGTATGTATTTACCAAATTTGTTTCTCACATCTGTATGGCGTTACAGATGGTGAGTGGGAGCAAGATATTAGGAATTGGGTGATTAGATCCTCTATATATCAGAATTCTTTATAATTGGTGATATTTGAGGAAAACACCTGGGGTTTGCCTGACGGCAAATATTTGGTTTTGAATATCCGTTGTTATGCACCAATTTCAAACTGATATATCTGTATGTTAATTTTATAAAGTGAGATATAACTTTTTGAAATTATGTCTATGACGTTTACCTATATCAGTTGATGGTTAGGTAAGGTGCATTATACAACGGTGTAATTCTTCTTAACCATAGCATAGTTTTCAACCTACGGCATACAGGATTTGAGTTATGAAACTCAGTGGACTTATACAAAGTATTGTATGTTGTCCATTGTCCGTTAGGATAAAGGGGTTGGTACTCGTACTATATTCTGTTTACTTATGACTTCTCTAATTTTAGACAAGTATTTCGTTGAAATATAAGGTTCAGATTTTAAGAAGTTATAAGTATAAGAATAAGGTAGAGAACCATATGTTGCAAGTATCAGGATTCTTCAAGATGATCGAAGATATAGATACTTATATTAGGTATTCCGTTGTAAGTAATTGTTTTGAGAACTTGCTTCTCTTTCAGGTTACTCATACGTGGATGCATTCCTTAATGAGTAATGCTGCTTGGCCTCCCTGCATTTGGTTGATATGCACTAGAAACGGCTGCATGATTTTGAATCTGGTTTCAATTAAAATAGTGCCTTTGTTTCTATATTGGATATATAGAATGGATTCATATCTTAACGATGTTAAGGTATATGGAGTTGTCCGGCTTATGCTTAAAACCAGAATCTGGATAAACTCAAGGCACGTTTCAGTAATGGCAGTTTGTGGGTTATCCTGGGCATTGACGACGGTTAACTTTCTACCATCTGGAAGATCAATAGTTATATTGTTCTTGACGCGCCACAGTTTTAGTAAAATGGATTCTTTTCAGAAAACTTTAGTGGGAGTATGGTAGAACTGGAAGTGATTCCAGAACCACAAACGATTACTAAAAATTTAGAAGAACCTAAAGATTCAAATGGTTTCGACATTCCATTAGTCACTCCGCAGATTTAGTGGGTAATATCAGCCACCCGAGAGGTACTTCGGACTCCTCAAAGACGGTGACAAGGAGGTTTTTGATTACCCAAACCTGTCACTATTGTTGTTCTAGACTATGACATCTGGCAGGAGGATGAGTATAACGTCGTTCTAAATTAGCTTTAGAAGTGTACGTGTATATGACTCTGCCAGAGAATTGCTATAGTCAGTGGGAGCAACGGAAGTATAGTGGGCAAGTAGCTTATGCCTATTTATAGACTAAAGCAGATATAGCGGAGATAGATCATCTAGTTTTGATGTGACAATCATAGAGTTTGACTTCATCAAAATAACAGATGGACCTGATATGAAGGTAGTAAGGAGTGATGTCCTGGTATTTGGATGACATGCACTTAATAGGAAGACATCTTCCTATACTACGATCGGTTATACTGTGGTTGTCACAAGGTGTTATCAGGGATTCCGGTCGACTCCTGGTGTGGTGGTGTACCCACAGGTGATGGAGTCACCCTCTCTAAAGAGATGTCTTCTAGACTGATGAGGAGAGGGATTTGCATGATTGGCATATCTCTTGCTTAGGCAATTGAGTCGATCATGAGATGTCAAGTACCACACCAGATATTGATTTTGCACTGGTTGCAATAAGTATATATTAATCCAATCCTGGAGAAATATTAGGAAGCAGTTATGAACATAAGTGGATGTTCATGGTCTATGGTAACGGCAGCCTCCTTCGGGAGGTGGTTATCATTTCAGACTTCCAAGATGACATGGATGACAGAGTGGCTGTCAGAGTTATAGTTTTCCCTCTTTTGAGGGACAGTATGTTGGACAGGTGGTCCAAGCGGATACCGTGGAAGGCATGGCGCGGGATACTGATTAAATTCGGTGGATGATACAGTCTAAGAAGTTTGTTGGATTTGAGGTTCATATGTAAACTGGGTCCCATCAGATATCCAGACAAATTCTAAGACAGGTATTGCTCATTTCGGGAGATAGACTTTCCCCATTAAGTCTAGATATAGAGAGATAAAGATAGAAATATTGGAGCGGATCCACTCACAGAGGAGATTTCTCGAACGCAATAGTTTCACAAACGAGCTTTGCGAGACTGGTTAGTAGAGAAGTTGGGTGTTCGGTATAACACGGGCTGTGAGTATGCGATACCGTAATAATTAGCCTTAAATGCAAGTAGGAGATTGTTGGCTATAGTGCCCTCAAGGCAATTATTGTAATCATAGGCAGGTGATTATGATGATTGAGGGAGGACCTATACGGATAGAACAGTCTTACTCAAAATGATAGTATACTATCTGGTTTGTTTTTATCATCATGTACATGTATTATGTGGTATTACAGATCACTATTATATATTGATAGAGCCCATATGATTCTTTCTTGACTACAGTATTATAATAGCGATCATATACGTAGGAGCTGGGTGGTTTATAAGCACATTCTTAAATGTCCCTAGTCGAAGGAGTATCGAGACTGTGCATTGATACTCTAAAGTAGACTAGTGTATACTTATCGAGACCCTGATAAGGGGCGGTTGCCGGTCTCACAAGCCATTGGTGTCAGTTTTTCACCTAAGATAGTATATAGGTGCTCATTGGATTATGAGTACACTGGACGGACTCGCCGGGAACATGCTAGTTGGTATTATACCTATTGTTAGATAGCAGTTCCCAGGTGACATGTGTACAGGTTAGTCTGTCGACCTGAGATCGTCATTTATCTTGTGTGAGTTCCCACCGTGCTTTGATTACTACCCTACCACGGCTCAAAGTAGTCATCCAAACAGGTTTAAGTTGGGTACAGTTCCGAGCGACATAGAGGCAGTGAGCGGATCGTCGGTGATTCGTCTCTACCGGTATTGGGGGTTAATGTCGCGAGGTGCACAGGTAGCCATCACCAGAAATCTATGGCCAAGGTAGACATGAATTACAGATTTGGATCAGTGGTTTCTTAGTTGGTGATGGGCTTCATACCGACACGAAATATCGCGTTATTAGGGATCTGAATTTATGCACCCCTAGACCCGATATATGATACTCTTAGAAAAACAGACCGGACTATACGGATATTTTCATGGACAGGCTCAGTAGGGGTTCGGATGAGTTTGCTCAACTTCCTTCCTTTCGTTCAATACCTGGGTAGCCGTTACATGCAGCTAGTGTAAGTCCACGTTGCGACCCCCGGTTCTTACGGGGAGGCGGAAACGGTATAAAAATCAAATTTTTAGCGCAAGGGGCAACATGGACTAAGCAAAGTCGGGATCTTTGACTAACCTAAAACTAGCATACTTTGCTAAAGAGAGTTAGCTACTCGGATGGAGATGGTTATACCTTGCTTGTCTTGAACTCCTTCGTCTTCAAAGCTCCGATGGTGGTCCAATGGCTTCTTCTCGTCGTCTCCGTACGCCGAAGATAGATCCACCTGAAAACTCCAACCTTTAGCTCCTTCTTCGTTCTTTGAAGAAACTAGTTCACTTGGTTTGCCAAACCTAGTGAACTAGAATGAGTAGAGAGGAAATAGAATGGGATTTTATCTATGGTTCTTGATTCTCAACTCATGAGACAAGAGAACCATAGATCAAGAGAGGGAGCAAGAGGTTGAGGGTGAGAGCAAGAGGAGAGCTCAAGAACAAGAGAGAGAATGAGCAAGAAAGAATGAGCAACTCTTTTGTCTTTCACCCTCTCATAATCCAAAGTGATCATAACTCATCATATGAAAAAAGTCTTATGTGATGGTTTGAAGCAACCATAACCTTATCATGTCATGCACTCATTTTACTCAAATGAGCAAGCAAGTAAAAGTCTTTGGCATGAAATGATAACCATGGTTATCATGATGGTCAACTAGTCAAGCCTAGTCAACCGGTCAACAAGTCAACAAAAGTCAACAAGTCAACAAAGTCAACAAAAGTCAACAAGTCAACAACCATATCACCATAATACTTAATTAATATAATAGTTAATCACATATCATATTCTCATTAGGGTTGAGCATAAAGTCAAATAGTCAACGGTCAACAGTCAACAACCCTAATGAGAATCCGCCGCCGCTGCCTCCCTGTCAACTGTGCATACACACCCGGATCCGCGTTCCGAGGAACACGAATGCAAACTGGATAAATCCGATCCCATAAGGTACACTAGGATCTGGCTTAAACCAAAGCCCGCTAGTGTAAACTGTCCGGACACTGTACGTGCACAAGTGCACGGATGTGACCAAACCCTGTCGCAAAACCATGCGACCTGTCGCAATACCATGCGACCTCTACTCTTTTGCCTAAAGGCGAAAAGCTTTCTGTGTGGGACTCTAAAGACTCGACACTACGCTGGCAGTGGGTTTAACCACAGACCGCAAGCGGCACTAGCTGTGCGTAACGGTCCCCAGGCAATGCCGACAAGAAGACCGACGAGGCGAAACCCATCTGAACTCCTACTGAGCCTGAATGTGACATTCTCCGTACAGTCCGGTCTGTTCGTCTGATACATCGCATGGCGGGCCTAGGGGGCGGTAAACGTCAGTCCCCCAATAGCGGTACAAGTCGTGCCGGAGCGAAGCCCAAAACACCCTGAGATAACACTGGAAACCTACCAGTATATCTCGATTGCCCTGGCCAGGGACTACTCGTGTAATGGCTCTCCTAGACACAGCGCGATGTCAACCCCCAATACCGGGAGAGACGAATCCTGTCTAACCGTCACTGCCTCCAAGTGCTTCGGGACTGCACCCAACCACTACCTGTTTGCACGACTCCTTTGAGCCGTGGTAGGGTAGTGATCAAAGTACAGTGGGAACACACTCGAGGCGGAGTGACAGTGTCAAGTCAGCGGACTAAGCTGTACTCATGTCACCTGGGAACTGATAACTGACGATAGGTATAATACCAACTAGTCAGTTCCCGACGAGTCCTGTCCAGTGTACCCGTAACCTAACGAGCACCCGCATACTATCTCAAGTACGACGTACTGACGGCTGTGGGACAGACCGTCTCCCACACTGGGATGAGAAGCGCATGCGCTGGTCTACTCCGGAGTATCGATGCCCTGTCTCGATAGTCCTGCGACCAGGGACCTGCATAAGGATGTGCTTATAGATTACCCAGCCCCACTAGTGTGACGGCCATCACATCGCTGGTAATCAAGCAAAGATCCTAAGGACTCTACTAATGTGTATAGGCGATATACAAAAATAAACACATGTACACATTGAAGTAGAAACAAACCAAGTAGCATACTACTATTTTGAGCAAGATTGTATATACAAGGTGAATATCCCAAGCATCCATTAAGTAATATACAAACTAGTATGATACAGTAATGGCCTCTAGGGCATATACACTAACAATCTCCCACTTGCACTAAGGCCATGTACTGGCGTATCGAAGACCTATCATCTCGATCAGCCGCTCGAACTGAGTCTGGGGCAAGGCCTTGGTGAATGGATCTGCAGTGTTGTCTTCTGAAGCGACTCTCCGAACCTCGATCTCCTGGCGATCCACGATCTCCCTGATCAGGTGATACCGCCTCAAGATGTGCCTGGATTTCTGATGGGACCTTGGTTCCTTCGCTAAAGCTATAGCCCCGTTGTTGTCGCAATACAGAGGTATTGGATCAACAATGGACGGAACCACCTGAAGTTCTTTCAAGAACTTACTCATCCAGACAGCTTCTTTTGCGGCATCAGATGCAGCGATGTATTCCGCTTCCATCGTCGAGTCTGCAACGGTTTCCTGTTTGGAACTCTTCCAACACACCGCCCCTCCATTGAGGGTAAAGACAAAACCCGACATGGACTTGGAATCATCCTTGTCACTCTGGAAGCTGGAGTCAGCAAAGGCCTCGATCTGGAGGTCTTTTCCGCCATACACCAAGAACATCTCCTTAGTCCTTCTCAGGTACTTGAGAATGTTCTTTACCGCTATCCAGTGTTTCTCCCCAGGGTTAGACTGATACCGGCTTACCACACTCAGTGCATAAGCTACATCCGGTCTGGTACACAACATCGCATACATTATAGAGCCTACCGCAGAAGCGTAGGGTATAATAGACATGCGATCCCTCTCCAAATCAGTCTTGGGAGACATCTCTTTAGAGAGGGTGATCCCGTGACAAGCCGGTAGGTTACCGCGCTTGGAATCTTCCATACTGAACCTCTTCAGTATGGTGTCGATGTACCTGGACTGTGAAAGTCCTAATATCCTCTTGGATCTGTCACGGTAGATCCGGATACCCAGAATGTATGAGGCATCACCCAGGTCTTTCATGGAGAACCTGTGTGACAAGAACCCCTTGACAGATTGTAGCATAGGAATGTCATTTCCTATTAAGAGAATGTCATCTACGTACAAAACGAGGAATACTACAGTTCTCGCTACAAATCTACTATAGATGCATGGTTCATCTGGATTTTTGATAAAGCCAAATTCTTTGACCGTCTCATCAAAGCAGATGTTCCAACTCCGCGATGCCTGCTTTAGCCCATAGATGGACTTAAGCAACTTGCACACCTTTCCGCTGCTCCCACTCTGAATGAAACCCTCTGGTTGGTCCATATAGACACACTCCTCTAAATTTCCATTTAGAAAAGCTGTCTTTACGTCCATTTGCCAGATCTCATAATCGTGGAAGGCAGCAATGGCAAGAAGGATCCGAATGGATTTCAGCATGGCTACTGGAGAAAAGGTTTCGTCGTAGTCCAAGCCAGGTCTTTGACGAAAACCCTTTGCTACCAGCCTAGCTTTATAGGTCTCAACCTGTCCATCTACACCAATCTTCCTTTTGAAGATCCACTTGCATCCTACGGGTTTTACCCCGTCTGGAGCAATGTCCAACGTCCATACCTTGTTGGTGTACATGGACTCCATTTCGGTCCGCATTACATCCAGCCATTTTACTGAGTCAACGCTCTGAACGGCCTGCTGGAAGCTAGTAGGCTCATCATAGTCTATGATGCAATCCTCTCTATCCCCGTCTACGAGAAAACCGTAGTATCTCTCGGGCGGATGAGTCTGCCTACTACTCCTGCGGAGCGGCGTAGGAATGTCCTGTTCTTCCGAACCCTTTGGTTCCACTAATCTTTCAGTAATAGTCCGTGGTTCTGGAATTTCTTCCAGTTCTACTGCGCTCCCACTTATTTCTTTTTCTATGAACTGGTGTTCTAGAAAGTGGGCATGACGAGAAACAAGAACTTTTTGTTCCTCTTCACAGTAGAAGAAATATCCCTTGGAATTCTTTGGATATCCCACAAACTTGCACAGTACTGAGCGTGCCTCGAGCTTGTCCGCATGCTGCTTTTTGACAAAAGCTGGACTTCCCCATATCTTAATGTGATTAAGATGGGGTCTCTTCCCACACCACATCTCAAATGGCGTAGTAGGCACAGTCTTAGTGGGAACTCGGTTCAAAAGGTATGCGGCTGATTCTAGCGCATATCCCCAGAATGATCGCGGCAACTCAGCGTTACTCATCATGGACCGCACCATATCCAATAGGGTGCGGTTCCGTCTCTCCGATACACCGTTATGTTGCGGGGTGTATGGAGGAGTAAGCTGAGAGAGAATTCCATTCTCTTTTAAATAGTCCAGGAACTCGGCACTTAAGTATTCTCCACCTCGATCCGATCTTAGAATCTTAATACTTTTGCCGGTCTGTTTCTCCACTTCATTCTTATACTCCTGGAATTTTCCAAAGGCCTCGGACTTATGTTTCATTAAGAAGACATAACCGTACCTTGAGAAGTCATCCGTAAAAGTAATGAAGTAAGAATGTCCGCTTCGGGCATGTGTAGACATTGGACCGCACACGTCACTGTGTACGAGTCCTAAGAGCTCGCTCGCTCTTACTCCATGTCCAGTAAACGGAGTCTTTGTCATCTTTCCTTTGAGACAGGATTGACAAGTGGCATACGACTGATATTCGAACGCATTCAAATACCCTTCTGTATGTAACTTCGTCAACCTTCTCTCATTGATGTGACCCAATCTACAATGCCATAAGAAAGTCTGATTTATTTCTGGAGACTTTCTTTTGTGTGTATTCTGGACATTAAAAATCTGTGGTTGGTTTAACACGTATATACCATTACTCAAAGTACCTGACCCAATCAAAACTTGATTAAGGTGAATGTTTACAACATTGCTTACAAACGCAAATTCATAACCTTCTTTAGAAACTAAAGATACAGAAATGATATTACAAGTTGCGTTGGGTACAAAAAAGCAATTACGCAAAACCAAAACATGTCCATCTGACATTCCCAGGTGATAGTCCCCCACGGCTTTAGCATCCATGCTAGCTCCGTTTGCAACTCTGAGGGTCATGTCACCTGCCTTCAAAACCCTACGGTTTCTCAACGCCTGCAAAGAATTACAGATATGAGATCCTGATCCGGTATCCAATACCCAGGAAGTAGAGTTTATTGAAAGACAGTTTTCAATAACATACACACCTGAAGCTGAAGCTGCAACCTGCTTCAATTCCTGTGTTCTGGCCTTCCAGGCCCTGCAATCATTCTTCCAGTGTCCTCTCTTATGACAATAGAAGCATTCTTCCTTATCCACAAGCTTCCCTGCTATCTTTGTTGCTTTACCTTTTCCCTTCGTATCCACTTTACTAACACCGCCCCTTGGTTTGGCGGGGGCCTTCTTCTTCTTTCCCTTGGCTTTCGCCTTGGACCTAGAAGAAGATGATCCTCCTACAAACAAAGTGGATGTTTCCCTACCTTTCTGTAGGGTGCCCTCTGCGCTCCTCAGCATGTTGAGGAGCTCTGAAAGTTCAACCTCTTTTTCTTGTAGGTTGAAGTTCAGTATGAACTGGGCGTAAGTGGAAGGAAGGGACTGGAGAACTATATCCGTATATAGCTCACTCTCCAATGTGATCCCTAGGTCAGCGAGCTGCTCAATGTAGCCGATCATCTTTAGCACGTGCTCGGCTACTGATGATCCGACGGCCATTCTTGTCGAAAATAACTTTTTCGACGCTTCGTATCTTGCGATACGAGACTGCTCTCCATACAGTTCTTTTGTATGAAGCAATATGGACTCCATGTCCATATTCTCATGCCTCCTCTGATGTTCGTTGTCCATCGAGGCAAGCAGGAGGCACTTGGCCTTCGCGCTATCAATCTCCCAAGTCTTGCGGATTTCCTTATCCGCGACGCTGGAAGTTGGACCAGGGACAGGGGGAGCTTTGGTGGTAAGAAGATACCCCAGCTTGTCATAAGTGATTGCTATCTTGACATTCCTGAGCCAATCTTTGTAGTTTGGCCCTGTCAGTTTGTTTTTATCTAGGAGTAACTTAAGTCCAGTCATGTTGATTGGTCGCTGCAATTAGGAGAGAGAAGAAGAAACACTCAGCATGATGCTCTTGCAAGTTTAGAGTGGTTTTTAGTTTGTCTAAACAGGATGGCTCCCACTGTTTCTCGAATCCCTCCTCAAACCATAAAGGAAGAATTAGTCAGGATCAATCCCACCGTACAATACTTGCTTAACCGTTCAGCCAGGCCGGTGTCGGTACTTCGAGGGAGGTTTTCCAACGCTTTCGCGAAGTTCCTTAATTAGAGAACCTCTTTTCCCTGGGGGCGTAGCCCCGCTAACACCTTTCTAGGCACCTACTAGGTTTATAGCATTGATCGTTAAGTGAGAAATTTCCCGAGGAGTAGCATATACTCACAGTAGGATCGGGATCCAAATATCATCGCGTGACGAAACTGAAGGAATCCTACCAGAATCATCACACTCCAAATGGTATGCAAATCTAGCAAGTTTCAGTACTTATGAAACTCCCGATGTGGATTTTTGCCCCATGCTCTTATGACCTTGACTTTGGCCAAAATATTATAAGTCACATGTCAAGTTCTACCCGTCATTATCCAGGTTAATTTGGATCCATCCGTACCTACCCTTGACTTTGGCCAAAATGGCAGTACGACTGTCCCAAACCAACGCATCTATCTATGCTACACATGAACACCCAATAGCTACCAATCACTGTGCCTTGACTTTGGCCAACATACACAGCTTGAATACTATTGACTATTCATGTGAAACGACGGAGGGCTACGGATGGTTTTGGCAAAATCGTGAACGTAGTGAACTTGATTTGGTCGATGGAACGAGATAGCTTTTAAAAGGAGTGGCTCAATCTCCGCATTTAAAAGTTGTTTTTGAAAAGAACCGAGTGGTTTTTCGAAAGTGTTCCAACGACTTTAACTTGGTTTATTATCTTGCATTAGTTCTTTTAATGCGTGATATTCTTGCATTAGTTCTTTTAATGCGTCCCATCATTTAATTCTACCATTGCAGAAAACAACCAAAATATGACGTACGCTTATGCCATTCGCATTCGCCACTGGGCCCCGTCATTACCCGTTAGGTTACTTAACTAACGACAGAGCGGGGGCTGGGCTAGCGCGTCTGTAAAACATAAGCAACGCCTAAATAATATCATATATAGATATACTGCAATGATAAACATTTCAGATCACAGATAAATACATTGGATATACTAGGAATCTGTAATTTGTATGAGCCTGTAACAAAAACAGATTACACGGTCGCGGTGAATAGACAATACCCCACCCAAGACCCCTACGGGTGCGGCAAACTACCCGCCAAGTACCCGAAGCGTAGCAACCTCCCTCATCTCCATGAGTAGGCCACTCGACACTTCGGCATACCCGGTAGTTTGTGCACCCCTCCATGGGTCTATCCTAGGAGCAAAAACAGTAAAAAGAAATTATACAATGACGGCTACAACCCCGACCCGGTTGTGCGGCCATACAAATAATTATTACATCAATTTACAAATTTACATGAATTGCAAGAAAAGAAAACTCTCGTCTCACAACCCCCGGCTATTCACCCGCGACAATCCAACATATTTATATACACATTCCAGCACATTACAGATCATGTGTAACCCCGACCAATCGACTTATAGCGATTAACCGACGTTCAATACATGCAAACATCACAGATACAACCATCATAGTCAAAGTGCAGTGAAGTTCGGAAAAATACGGAATTATAGGACCCCAAAAGGAAATTTCTTTTCTGGAAAATCTGGGCACATATAATATATTTCAAAAATCCCAAAACCAACACAGACACACACTGCACGAAAAACGATGCAGAGAAGACGACAAACCGCGGCTCTTCCGCGGCACATGCCTACCTCGTGCGGCGGAAGCGCGGCGGTTTGAAGGAAACAGTGGACCGTTTTTCATGGGTGTTCACACAAAACCCTGAGCCGAATTTAGGAGTATAAAGTTTTTCATTTTGACCAGAAAAAATTTCAACAGAAACTCAGGTTTTGTAAAAGTTAGGTTTTTGGATTCTTTTTCGGTTCCGAACTTCGTTACACTTTACTACCAAGCTAGTTTAAGTCTAGTTAGGCTCTGATACCACTGTAAGTCCACGTTGCGACCCCCGGTTCTTACGGGGAGGCGGAAACGGTATAAAAATCAAATTTTTAGCGCAAGGGGCAACATGGACTAAGCAAAGTCGGGATCTTTGACTAAACTAAAACTAGCATACTTTGCTAAAGAGAGTTAGCTACTCGGATGGAGATGGTTATACCTTGCTTGTCTTGAACTCCTTCGTCTTCAAAGCTCCGATGGTGGTCCAATGGCTTCTTCTCGTCGTCTCCGTACGCCGAAGATAGATCCACCTGAAAACTCCAACCTTTAGCTCCTTCTTCGTTCTTTGAAGAAACTAGTTCACTTGGTTTGCCAAACTTAGTGAACTAGAATGAGTAGAGAGGAAATAGAATGGGATTTTATCTATGGTTCTTGATTCTCAACTCATGAGACAAGAGAACCATAGATCAAGAGAGGGAGCAAGAGGTTGAGGGTGAGAGCAAGAGGAGAGCTCAAGAACAAGAGAGAGAATGAGCAAGAAAGAATGAGCAACTCTTTTGTCTTTCACCCTCTCATAATCCAAAGTGATCATAACTCATCATATCAAAAAGGTCTTATGTGATGGTTCGAAGCAACCATAACCTTATCATGTCATGCACTCATTTTACTCAAATGAGCAAGCAAGTAAAAGTCTTTGGCATGAAATGATAACCATGGTTATCATGATGGTCAACTAGTCAAGCCTAGTCAACCGGTCAACAAGTCAACAAAAGTCAACAAGTCAACAAAGTCAACAAGTCAACAAAACTCAACAAGTCAACAACCATATCACCATAATACTTAATTAATATAATAGTTAATCACATATCATATTCTCATTAGGGTTGAGCATAAAGTCAAATAGTCAACGGTCAACAGTCAACAACCCTAATGAGAATCCGCCGCCTCTGCCTCCCTGTCAACTGTGCATACACACCCGCATCCGCGTTCCGAGGAACACGAATGCAAACTGGATAAATCCGATCCCATAAGGTACACTAGGATCTGGCTTAAACCAAAGCCCGCTAGTGTAAACTGTCCGGACACTGTACGTGCACAAGTGCACGGATGTGATCGAACCCTGTCGCAAAACCATGCGACCTGTCACAATACCATGCGACCTCTACTCTTTTGCCTAAAGGCGAAAAGCTTTCTGTGTGGGACTCTAAAGACTCGACACTACGCTGGCAGTGGGTTTAACCACAGACCGCAAGCGGCACTAGCTGTGCGTAACGGTCCCCAGGTAATGCCGACAAGAAGACCGACGAGGCGAAACCCATCTGAACTCCTACTGAGCCTGAGTGTGACATTCTCCGTACAGTCCGGTCTGTTCGTCTGATACATCGCATGGCGGGCCTAGGGGGCGGTAAACGTCAGTCCCCCAATAGCGGTACAAGTCGTGCCGGAGCGAAGCCCAAAACACCTTGAGATAACACTGGAAACCTACCAGTATATCTCGATTGCCCTGGCCAGGGACTACTCGTGTAATGGCTCTCCTAGACACAGCGCGATGTCAACCCCCAATACCGGGAGAGACGAATCCTGTCTAACCGTCACTGCCTCCAAGTGCTTCGGGACTGCACCCAACCACTACCTGTTTGCACGACTCCTTTGAGCCGTGGTAGGGTAGTGATCAAAGTACAGTGGGAACACACTCGAGGCGGAGTGACAGTGTCAAGTCAGCGGACTAAGCTGTATTCATGTCACCTGGGAACTGATAACTGACGATAGGTATAATACCAACTAGTCAGTTCCCGACGAGTCCTGTCCAGTGTACCCGTAACCTAACGAGCACCCGCATACTATTTCAAGTACGACGTACTGACGGCTGTGGGACAGACCGTCTCCCACACTGGGATGAGAAGCGCATGCGCTGGTCTACTCCGGAGTATCGATGCCCTGTCTCGATAGTCCTGCGACCAGGGACCTGCATAAGGATGTGCTTATAGATTACCCAGCCCCACTAGTGTGACGGCCATCACATCGCTGGTAATCAAGCAAAGATCCTAAGGGCTCTACTAATGTGTATAGGCGATATACAAAAATAAACACATGTACACATTGAAGTAGAAACAAACCAAGTAGCATACTACTATTTTGAGCAAGATTGTATATACAAGGTGAATATCCCAAGCATCCATTAAGTAATATACAAACTAGTATGATACAGTAATGGCCTCTAGGGCATATACACTAACAGCTAGTATCGCTGGCATGCTTGTGGTTAAACCCATAGCCAGCGTATTGACGAGTCTTTAGAGTCCCATACAGAGCGTTTTCCTGCTTCGGGCAAAATGATGTAGAGGCCGTATGGTGTTACGGCATGGTTTGATCATATACGTGTACTTGTACACGTATCATGATTCAGACGGATAATACTAGTGGGCTTTGGTTTAAGCCGGATTCTAGTATTATATTATTGGATTATTTTTGTATCTTTGTATTTGTATTTTTCGGAATACGGATACAAGTATGTATATACGGATGAGGGGTATTCTTGTAATTTATTACAATGTGCTTCTAGAAGAAGACACCTCATTTAGTTTTTAACATTTAGGATTAAATGGTTAATGAGGTAAAGGGATGAGGTGTTCTTTGCATTTATTGAGGCATGGCTCACATGGTGACTCATGGGGTGACTCATGGTTTATTATTGGAGCATGCTTGATTTATTTGTTGGGTGAATTATTTGTTCACAAGACTTAGCCATTCTTGATAGAATGTTATACACTACACTCTCATCTCCTCCAAGCTCTCTTCTTCTTCCTCAAACCTTTAATGTCTCATGTATTGAGAAACCTAGGGTATTTTATGACAAATCAATCCATCATTAGACTCTACATCCTCCAGGCTATCTAGTTTAGTGAACTAGGTACCCTAGTTACCTCGGCTTTGAAGTTGGAGCTCGAACTATAAATCCTCAGGTGGATCATCTTCGATGAAGGGAAATCTGGGGCCAAACTCGATCCATGACGCCTCACGGAGCTTATGAAGATGACAGAAGACCGAAGGACTCAGATCATTCGATATAACCATTCTAACTCTTCTTTAGTTTTCTAGCTTATAGGTTGATGGTAGATCCGGATTATCGGGTTGTTCTAGCGCTAGTTTATAAAATTTTTGTCCCGCAAACAATCACGGTAGATAGCCAGGCGCTGCATAACCAACAGCCCAAGCCCAAGTCAAGACCAAGCATGGAAGGGGCCGGCTCCATACCAAAAAGAAGGCAATAAATTAGTTTAAATGCAATTTTTAGAAATAAATGTATGAGAAATGGGCAAAAAGCCAAAATTTTATAAACCCCATGGCTTATGTGCAAAAAGAAATAAGCATATGAGGCATGGAGAGGCACAAGTGCCATTTAGAAAAGCCCAAGGGGCTATATGTAAAATGTGTAGCCTTGTTCATCACAGAAAACTGCATTTTAATACCGCTCATTCGTTATCTATTTTGTTATATATCGGTGCTATTAAACAGTGTCTGCTCAGTAATTACAGATTACAGGTTTTCGTGATAAAATACTGGAAATACATTCAAAATCACGGATATAACGTTTGTGAGCCGACACTGCAAACAGAATAGGAAACCGACCGATATTCAAAGAGCTTTTGCAAAATAAATATGTGCACACAATTTTGGTCCAACACATACATGTGTGACACTAGCTCTTTGGCACTAGATCATGATGGGGGGCTGCCTTGGCACAAAGGAGCATGTATGGGTGTGATGTGCATTAAATGTGCATTGAATGCTAAAGATTATGATGTGATTTGAAGCATCTAGTTTCCCTCCAAATCCCTGAGTGCATCCAAGGTCTCTACAGACAAAACTAGCAGCACCAGAGTGATATTGGGATGCATACAAGACCACACAACAAGAACGAGCCCACTTGCTCGGTTTTGGACCGACTACATGACCTCTTTGGCCTAGCAGGCCTGCCCCTTTGCTCCAATAGCCCCCAGTTTTCCACTGTCTCTCCCTTTCTGCCACGTCACCTTATTTTTATTGCTTGTTTATTTTTCTTTGGTGCCTATAAAAGCAGACCAGTGAGCAAGGGAAGGGTCCTCTTTCTCTCTCTCTCTCTCTCTCTCTCTCTCTTATTCTTTCATATAGTATATACATTTTGATAGTTTCTTTATTTTTGGTTTAGCTTAAGAGTGAGTGGGCTTCAACTTGGTTTCTTCTTCTTCTTCCCTCTTGAAGCTTTCTTTGGAGAGCTTCATTTAGGAGGTTGAACAAGTTACCAAAATCTTATAACTCTTCATCAAGTGTTAATAATATTGTTGTTTCTTTTATACTTGCTTTCTTTTCCTTATTTGCATTTTTTTTATCATGCTTAACTAATCTTTTTTTGGTTGTGGTTATGGTGAGGAAGTGAGATAAAAGGCTTTGCCTCCTCCTCCTCTTATTTATGTTTAATGTGCTTTAACATGATTATAACTTAAGGATTGTTTTATATATTGATGTGATATGGTATTTTGAAACATGGTTACTTTGTAACCTCTTCATATACCATATTCATTTCCCTTCCCTATTTAACAATGTTTAAGTTAGAATCAATTTCGTGTTAAATTTGCTAAGTTTGGATACGGTATTTTGTGACCAAGTGCTTGACAAACCCTTGGTTTTCATATACCTTATACCATCACAAACCCTTAGCAAAGTTAACAGTAAAATTATTTGCTCTCACTCACTAACTTGTGTTTTTGATGTTGTGGTAAGCTTGTTATACCTTGTGCTTAGTGTTGTTACCCCAAGCTCGGACATACAACGGTAAGTGAACAAAACGGACCTATTTCGTGTTTTGCGGAGAATATCGGAATATGACGACTTGTGCCTCACAACCGCCTTGACAAGTCGTGCTTCATGCCAGGATCAACGTGAGGACGGACAATTCATGATCAAAGGAGCATCGAGGGGATCATCGCGATTCGATCTTCTGAGCCAAAGCCATGACCATTCTTTCTTAACTTGTTTTCTTGTTTTTCTTGTTTTCGTATTCTTAACTTTTAGTGACAAACCAATCATTCGTTATTTGTTGAACCTTAAAAACCAAGACCTAATACACAATTCCCTGCGAATCGACCCGTACTTGCCGGCTTGCTACAACACGCCGTGCACTTGCGGTTTATAAATATTTAAAACGAGAACGATCTCGTGTGCGCATTCCGTTTCCTTAAATCATATCCGTTTCCAAAATATACGCGTTTGCTCGTGCGGGTGAGTTATCAGTAAGCCTATAAAAGGCAAACATGATGAGAAAATTGTGGGGTTATGCCAGCGTCCTGGCCATCTACCATGACCGTTTGCGGAACAAAATTTTTATAAACTGGCGCTAGAACAACCTGATAATCTAGATCTAACATAAACATATAAGCTCGCAAACTAAAGAGGAGTTAGAATGGTTATACCGAATGATCCGAGTCCTTCGGTCTTTTACCATCTTCCTAAGCTCCTAGTGGTCTCCATGATCAAGCTTGATCGTCAGTGTCCCTCCATCGAAGATAATCCACCTAAGGATTTGTAGTTCGAGCTCTAACCTTAAAGCCGAGGTAACTAGGGTACCTAGTTCGCTAAACTAGATAGCCTAGAGGATGTAGAGAGTGATGATGGATTGATTTGTCTCAAAATACCCTAGGTTTCTCAAAACATGAGATATTAAGGGTTGAGGAAGAAGAAGGGAAAGCTTGGAGGAGATGAGAGCGTTGTGTGTAGCAACTATGGAAAAAATGGCTAAGTGTTGTGGAGCAATGAAGCATAGCAATAATTCGCACCACAAATGAATCAAGCATACAACAATAGTAAACCATGAGTCACCCCATGAGTCACCAAGAGAGCCATGCTTCATTAAATGCAAAGAACACCTCATATCCTCCACCTCATTTAACCATTTAATCCAAAATGGTTATAAACAAATGAGGTGTCTTCTTCTAGAAGCAATCTTGTGATAAATTACAAGAATATTCCCGAACGTATATACATACCCGTATCCGTATTCCGAAAAAATACGAATACAAAGAGACGAAAATAATCCAATAATATAATACTAGGATCCGGCTTAAACCAAAACCCACTAGTATTATCCGTCCGAATTATGATACGTGTACAAGTGCACGTATATGATCGAACCCTGTCGTAATACCATACGTCCTCTACATTGTTTCGCCCGAAGCAGGGAAACCCTCTGTGTAGGACTCTAAATACTTGTCAATACGCTGGCAGTGGGTTTAACCACAAGCACGTCAGCGGCATTAGCTGTACGTAACGGCTACCCAGGTATTGAGCGAAAGGAAAGGCCGACGAGCAAACTCATCTAAACCCCTACTGATTCTGTCCGTGACAATCTTTGTACGGTCTGGTCTGTTCGTCTAAGAATATCTCATATCAAGTCTAGGGGTGGATAAAGTCAGACCCCTAATAACGCGATATTTCTTATCGGTATGAAACCCATCACCAACTGAGAAACTACTGATCCAAATGAGTAATTCTCGTCTACCTTGGACAAGGATTTCTGGTGATGGCCACCCGTACACCTCACGACATCAACCCCAATACCGGGATAGAAGAATCCCCGACGATCCACTCACTACATCCATGTGGCTCAGGACTGTACCAAACTAAAACCTGTTTGCATGACTCCTTTGAGCCGTGATAGGGTAGTAATCAAAGCACATTGGGAACTCACACGAGACAAATGACGATCTCGGGTCGAAAGACTAACCTGTACACATGTCATCTGGGAACTGCTATCTGACAATAGGTATAATACTATCTAGCATATTCCCGGTGAGTCTATCCAGTGTACTTATAACCCAATGAGCACATGCATACTATCGTAAGTGACTAGCTAAAACCAATGGCTTATGAGACCGGCCACCGCCCTTCGTCGGGGTCTCGATAAGTATACACTAGTCTACTCCAGAGTATCGATTCCCAATCTCGATACTCCCTCGATTAGGGACATTTAAGGATGTGCTTATAGACCATCCAGCTCCCACGTATATGATCGCCATCATAATGCTGGTAGTCAAGCAAGAATCCTATGGGCTCTATCAACATGTAATAGTGATCTGTAATACCACATAATGCATGTACATGATGATAAAGGCAAACCAGATGGCATACTATCATCTTGAGTAAGACTGTTCTATCCGTATAGGTCCTCCCTCAATCATCATAATCACCTGCCTATGATTACAATAATTGCCTTGAGGGCACTATAACCAACAATCTCCGACTTGCACTTAAGGCTAATTATTGCGGTGTCGCATACTCACAGCCCATGTGATAATGAACACCCAACTTCTCTACTAATCAGTCTCGCAAAGCACGTTTGTGAAACTATTGTGTTTGAGAAATAGCCTCAGTGAGTGGATCCGCTCCAATGTTTCTATCTTTATCTCTCTCTTTATATTTTAACTTCACGGAGAAAAACTATCTCCCGAAATGAGCAATACTTGTCTTAGAATTTGTCTGGATATTTGATGGGACCCAGTTCACAAATGAACTCCAAATCCAACAAACTTCTTAGACCGTATCATCCACTGAATTTAATCAATATTCTCCGCTATGCCTTCCACAGTATCCGCTTGGACTACATGTCCAACATACTGCCTCTCAAAAGAGGGAAAACAATAACTCTGACGGCTACTCTGTCATTCAGGTTACCTTGGAAGCCTAAAATGATAACCGCCTCCCGAAGGAAGCTGTCGTTACCATATACCAAGTGTAGGGTTACGTAGCGCGGCAGTAAGGTTTCGGGAGTTATCGTCCATACCAATTTCAAAAATTTGCCGTACTAAAGAACCCTAACCATAGAATCTTAACTAGAGATTTAGACGAAACAAAATACAAAAATCTTTACATACTAAGTGAATGAGGAATACAACCTTTATAGACCGGTCATTCACTTCTAAAGCTCCGTGTAGTAGTCTCTTCGCTTCAAGTAGTGAACACCCGGATTCTAATAAGGTTTCACATGAAGAAATGAACAACCTTGCTCAATGTCTTCGAGGCAAAAGATGATCTACGTCGAGGAGACTCAAGCTCATGCTACCTCTTCACTAATAAGTGAATCAGTGAAGCAAACATCCTAAACTAAATGGCTAATATAGTAGAGAATGATGAAGTAGGAAATGGGCTCACTTTAGATTTAATTTTCTCACAATAGTTTCTTACTTAGAGAAAAGCTAGCAAGGTTTTTCTCAATGAAAAAGAAGATGAAGAACATGAGAATGAAACTCATGAGGTGAGAATAGCAACCATGGATGAGTTAGTGTCATACACTAACTCATGTAGAGAATAAACCATGACTAACAATAATGGTTAGGTTAATAAATATTTACAAGTAAAACAAAATTAGTGGACATGGTCAATGGTTCCACAAGCTTCTATAAGCTTCAGCCATGTGACTAATTAGTAACTAATTTGATTTACTTTAAATAAATAAAACCTTATCATTATTATAAGCTTGGTGTGAGTCTCATACACCTATGTAGCATGTGGCATCAAGCATGATACAAAATAATGTACATTAATATATACCATATATATACCAAGTGTACACTGGTGAGAAAAAGAAATATTTAAGTGAGCTAATATTAGTTAATATAAATTAATATATCACATATATAATTATACATTAAATTATTAAATCAACACTTGATTTAATAATCCGGCTATATCACATACAACCGGCTAATATCAAATGTAACAATCTATCGAATTAACACTTGATCCGATAACCCGGCTATATCACATATAACCGACCGATATCACATATCGCGAGAATAGAATGCGGTATCACATACGCGCATTAATCTCGGTCTCGCACATATCACATATGTGCTCCTACTTCATTTCGCATGAACCAGGAAACCTCTTTGTAGGTTTCTAAAGACTCGTTAATATGCCGGCAGTAGGTGACGATCATATCAAACACCCACAAGCCACAAGCGGTCTGCTAAACGTAACGGCTATCCTGGTATTGAGCGATCAGAAGATCAACAAGCAAGACTGCTCATACTCCTGCAAATCCAATCAGTAACACTACCGTACAGTCCGGTCTCTTCGTCAGATATGTCGCATATCAACAGTCTGGGGGTGGTATAACGTCAGACCCTAATAGCCTGATAAGTCATGCCGATGCAAGGTCCATAACGGTTCGAGAAATTACTGATAACACTTACCAGTAGATCTTAGCAACCCTGGCCAGGGATTTCCTATTATGGCCAATCGAGCATAGCGCAACATCAACTCCCAATACCGGGAGAGACGAATCCCCTCCTATCGCTCATTGCCTCCATATGACTTGGGACTGTACCCAAAAACTACCTTTTTGCACGATCTCTTGATTGTGTTATGGTGGAAATCAAATCACAGTGGAAATCACACAAGACTCTATGACGATCTCAGGTCGACAAACTAACCTGTACCGGTGTCACCAGAGAACTGCTAGGTATAATACCATCTAGGAGTTCTCGGCGAGTCCGTTCAATGTATCCAGTCTCCACTGAGCACCCATATACCTTCTTTAATGTCAAACATCAATGGATATGAGATCAACCATCGCCCATCATATGGGTCAAGAAGCATATACGCTAGTCTACTCTGGAGTATCGATGCCCTGTCTCGATACTCCTACGACTAGGAACATTTTAAGGATATACTTGCCGACTACCACTGCCCCTCTAGTATGATCCGCATCATAATCCTGGTAGTCAAGTACTCATCCTAAGGGCTTTATCAACATGTAATAGAGAGACAATAAGTGTACATGTTAAGATAAAGAGGAACCAGATAGCATACTATCATGTCGAGCAAGAAAGTCCTCCCTATATATGTCCAAGCATCCACTATAATATACATCACATGTACAGTAATGGCCTCTAGGGCATACATATAACTAACAATCTCCCACTTGCACTAAGGCTATTTGTTGCAGTATCTCATACTCAGCGTCCTATAGAAGTCTCTCTAGGGTAAGGCCTTTGTGAGTGGATCCGCTGTGTTATCCTTCGTGTCTACTCTCCTGACCTCGATCCCTTGGAGATCAGCCATCTCCCTGATCTATTGATACTTACCTCAGATTATGTCTGGAACGCTGATGGGACCTGCGTTCCTAGGCCAAAACCACAACTCCATTGTTGTCACAATAACACTTATTGGACGCTCAATGGTAGGAACCATGTTCATCTCATGAACAAGAATTATCCTGACATCCACTTTAGTAGCATCGTTGGTAGCGATGTATTCAGCCTTTGTCATCTAGTATGCCACGGTATCTAGCTTAGAACTCTTCCAACATACCGTCCCTCCATTGAGGGTAAAGACAAAGCCTGTGACCGACTTTTAGTCGACCTTATTACTCTGGATGCTCGAACCAAGAACATTTATTTAGTGCTTCTCAAGTACTTAAGAATGTCCTCCACAGCTGTTCAGTGATTCTCCCAAGATCTGATTGATTCTTGATCACTACACCTAGTGAGTTAGCTACATCTAGTCTCGTACATAACAATGCACACATGATAGAGCTTACTGCCGAAGCATAGGATATCCCTTGCACGCGAGCTCTCTCCAAATCAGTCTTGGAAGACATCTTTTTGGAGAGAGTGATTCCTCAGTATGTGGGCGAACCACCACGCTTAGAATCTTCCATACTAAACCCTTTTAGTATGGTGTTATTATACCTGGATTTGGGACACTCCCAACATCCACTTAGATCTATCACCATAGATCATAATTCACAAGATGTAGTAGGTATCATCCAGATCTTCCATGGAGAATCTTCGTGATAAGAGGATCTTGACCGAGTGTAGCATAGGAAACCTTTCCTATCAAGAGTATGTCATCTACGTACAATACGTGTAGGACAATCTTACTCTCTACAACCTTCTTGTATATATAAGGTTCATCTACCTTTTTGATGAAGTCAAACTCTTTGACTGCCACATCAAAACAGATGTTCTAACTCCGCGATGCGCGCATTGACCCTGATGGACTTAAGCATAGCTTTGAAAGTCTCAACTTTTCCATCTACACCAAGAATCTTCTCAAGATCCATTTGCTTCCAATGGGTTTTTACCCCTTCAGGTGCAACATGAAAAGTCATACTTTGTTGGTGTACATGGATTCCATCTTTGATCGCATAGCATCCATCCATTTCACAAAGTCTCCACTTGTGATGGCCTTCCTGAATCTAGTTGGGCCATCATCTACCATGATGCAATCCTCTCTCCCACTGTCACCGAGAAGACCGTAATATCTCTCAAGTGGATGAGGAGCCTTACCAGATTCGTGGAGAGGCTGAGGTTTGTTGGAGACTATTGAATCCTTTGGTTTTACCAAATCATCAGTTAGTTTGTCTAGCTGGAACTCTTTCCAGTTCTACCTCATGACCACTAATTTCCTCACAAGAAATTCTTTTTTCTAAAAAGGTGGCATGCTGAGAAACAAAACACCTTTTGCTCCTCAGTGTGGTAGAAGATATTCCCTCGCAGAGCTGTTTGGGATATCCAACAAACTTACAGAACCGACCTTGCCTCGAGCTTGTCCGGATTTTGCTTTTCAACATAGGCCGGACAACTCCATATCTTAACTCGTTTAAGACATGGTCTCTTCCCATTCCATATCACATATAGAGTAGTAGGCAGTGATTTGGATGGAACCCCATTCAATAGGTATGCAGCTTCTCAAGTGCAAAACACCCAAAAGGAAACAGGTAACTCAGTAGTACTCATCATAGAGCGTGCCATATCTCATAGGGCGTGATACCTCCACCACGATACACCGTTGTGCTGTGGTGCATACGAAGGAGTAATCTGAGAGTGAATCCTATTCTCTGTTTAGAAAATCCAGGAACTCTATGCCCAAGTATTCGCCTTCTCGATCACATCGAAGGATTTAATACTTATACCCGTATGGTTCTCAACTTCAAACTTATATTTCTTGAATTTCTCAAAAGTTTCAGACTTGTGCTTCAACAGGAACATATGTCCGATCCTAAGAGAAGATCAGTGAATATAATGAACTACGAAGAACCAACCTTGGCATTAGTAGATTTCGGACTGTATACATCATCATGTATCCATCCCAAGAGTTCAGCAACTCTTCCTCTGTTTCGAGTAAACAGATTATTGGTCATTTTACCTTTGAGACAAGTCTGGCAAGTATCATAAGATGAAAATTCGAACATATTCTCATATTCATCCTTATATAACTTAGCCGGTCGTGTCGCATTGATATGACCTAGTCTACAATGCCGTAAGAAAGATTCATTCATTTCTGAACTACTCCTCTTGCGTGTGTTCGGTATACTTTGAACTGTGGTTTGATTTAGAACGTATATGCCATTACATAACGTGCCTGATCCAATCTACTCTTAATTCAGGAAAATGTTCACAACATTATCCTCCAATACAGAATTATATCCTTCTTTAACTTAATAAAGAAACTGATGTAATATTGTATATCAGGTTCGGTATCTATTAACATTTGTTCAGAATCACTGTATTAATACAAGGTGATATTTGCCAACTGGTTTGGCTGCAACACTTGCACCATTCTTTACACCTTAGAGACATATCATCCATTCTCAGTTCTCTACCTGTCTGTAGCCCATGTAATATCTTACATATGTAGGATCCTTAATCCGGTATCTCATACCTAGGATGTAGAGGATACTGAGAAACAGTTTTTGGTAATGAACACACCCGAAGTGTTGGATATGTATGCCTTAGAGGCCATTATTGTATAGTACTAGTTTGTATATTACATTTTGGAAGCTTGGGATATATACATGGATTGACGACAGTCTTGCTCGATATTGTAGTATGCTACTTGGTTTGTATCTATCTTAATATGTGTATATGTTTCTTTTTAACATATCGCTAATACATATTGATGGAGCCCTTATGATCTTTGCTTGACTACCGGCGTTGTGATGGCGATCACACTAGTGGGGGCTGGGTAGTCTATAAGCACATCTTTATACAGGTCCCTAGTCGTAGGATTATCGAGACAGGGCATCGATACTTCAGAGTAGGCTAGTGCATACGCTTCTCATCCCAGCAGGGGAGATGGTCTGACCCACAGCCATCAGTACATCGTACTGGAGATAGTATGCAGGTGCTCGTTAGGTTACGAGTACACTGGACATGACTCGTCGGGAACTGTTGGTTGGTATTATACCTATCGTCAGTTAGCAGTTACCAGGTGACATGAATATAGCTTAGTCCGTTGACTTGACACTGCTATTTTGCCTCAAGTGTGTTCCCACTGTTCTTTGATTGCTACCCTACCACGGCTCTATTGAGTCGTGCAAACAGGTAGTAGTTGGGTGTAGTCCCGAAGCACTTGGAGGCAGTAGCGGTTAGACAGGATTCGTCTCTCCCGGTATGGGGGGATGATATCGCGCTGTGTTTAGGAGAGCCATTACACAAAGTCCCTGGCCAGGCAAGTGAGATTTACTGGTAGGTGTTCCAGTAGTTTCTCAAGATGTTCTGGGCTGCACTCTGACACGACTTATACCGCTATTAGGGGACTGACGTTTACCACCCCCTAGGCCCGATATGCGATATTCTTAGACGAACAGACCGGACTGTACGGAGATTGTCACAGATAGGCTCAGTAGGAGTTTGGATGAGCTTACTCGTCGACCTTCTTATCGACAGATACCTGGGTAGCCGTTACGCACAGCTAGTGCCGTTGACGTGCTTGTGGTTAAACCCACTGCCAGAGTACTGTTGAGTCTTTAGAGTCCCAAACAGAGGGTTTCCCAGCTTCGGGCGAAACGAGTAGAGGTCGTATGGTTTTACGACAGGGTTCGATCACATACGTGTACTTGTATGCGTGTGGTGCTCGAGCGGTCAATACTACTGGGCTTTGGTTTAAACCGGATCCTGGTATTTGATTATTGGATTCGCTTTGTCTCATTGTATTCGTGTTTCTCGGAACACGGATGCGGGTATGTATATACGGTTGAGAGGGACAGAGAAGGAGACACATCATTAAGGTTTTGACCATTGACTTGATTAAAACCATAATGAGATGGAGGAAATTGTTTACTAATCTTTATTAGAGATAATTGTGTCATGATTAATTGGTTTGACCATTTGACTTGTTGACCATTGTTGACTTAGATATTTTTGTTGAGCACAAGATATTTTGCATAGAATTAATTGTGACATGATAAAGGTCAAATCAAATGAACCATCACAATTATCTTAATAAAACTTATTATTCTTTTTCCTCATATGAGAGCTCTCTTCATTATTCTTACTCTCATTCTCTTTTATGGTTCTCTCCTTCTTCCTCTCTCAAACCCTAATGTCTCATGTGTTGAGAATCAAGGGCATGTGAGACTAATCCACTCAAATCACACTCTACTCACTCTAGTCTACTTAGATTATCAAGCTAAGCATTCTAGTTGCCTCAAGTTAGAGGTTTAGCTCAAGGTTGGAGCTTTCGGGTGGATCATCGTTGACACAAGAAGTCCGAAGTTCAAGCACGATCCATTCTTCCATCGAGGAGCTTAAGAAAAGGATCGAAAACCTGAAGGACTTGTTTTCTTTAGGTATTTTTCTATCATAGTAGATAGAACACTTTTTGCTAACTTGGTTTATGGTAAAGATCCGGTTTAGGGTTGTTATAGCGCCAAGTTTTTTATCGTAATAAAATTTTTGTCCTGCATTTGGCTATGGATGTTGGCCGGGGCACTGTCGTAACCCTTCATGGTATCAGAGCTAGGTTATAAACCCTAGTCTAGCAAGTTTAAACAATGTTAAAATAACAAAACCGAAATGACTCCGTAACATCAAAACCCAAACTGCAGTTTCTGTCGTTTTTTAAAATGCTTCAAAATTTTTTTTAAACAACTGCAGAGTGATATTTACACTATGAGATAAACACTGACCAAAAATGACACAATTATGGAACATTTTGGCCTGCCACATACTGAAAAAATCAGGCCTCCTCGGATTTCTTGTGGCAGAATGTGTGGTGCTTTGGTCTGTGGTCTTGTCTCTTGTAGTTTGGGTTTCTGGTGTAGTTTGTTTATTGCCCAAATTTGATTATCTGTTGTTTTCTGTACGTGGCAATTTGGAGTGATTCGAAGTCGTTAAGTTTAACACTGTTTAATAGTTTACAGTACTTTCACTTTTATCTGTGATCGTGAATGTCACTTGATCGGTAAACTCGTCTGATTGTTATATGTTCTTTTAGACGGGTTTGCGAACGTGACATTCGCGTTGATGTTTTGTGCTTGTGCTATGATTGTGGTTGGATAGTCGTGATGGATAGCAAGTGGTGCAATGTTAGCAGTACAGTTTATATTCATTTATACATTTGTTATTGCGGGGCGAGCGTCCAACATGTGGACTGCCGTCTTTGCCGGGTTGTATATTATTTTGGGGCATAACCGGGTTGAGGTCGATGTCACCATTTGTACATATTATTTTCTCTTTCTGTATTAGGATTACCCCATGGTGGAGTGCACGAATAACTGGGTTCTAGAAGGCAACAAGCCCGCATCTCATGGCGTTGAGACAGAGGGGGCTTCATTCTAGAATTGGCGGGCTATTCGCCACACTCGTAAGGGGTATAGGTTGACCCACGGAGGGGCGCCCAAGTTACCGGATTCTGTGAAGTGCTGGGTGGCCCATTCACTTTGTTAAAGGGGGCTGCCTCACTTCTAGGATTGGCGGATAACTTGTCGCGCTCGTAGGGGTCCCGGTTTTCATTGCACAGGCTATCCACACGACCGGGAACGTCGGGTTTTATTTGCGGCTCAAATGAAACCCGGGGCTCCAAGATTATCCACCATTCTGTATTGTTGGCTGAGATTCTGTGATGTTGTTTATTATCATGCCTGGGACGAATGTTGTATATACTTATATATATACTAGTAGATGTTGTATATGTTTTGCACCCGCGCTAGTCCAGCCCCCGCTCTGTCGTTAGTTAAGTAACCTAACGGGTGCTGACGGGGCCCAGTGGCGAATGCGGATGACATATACGTACATTTTGTTTTCGTTCTTTTCTGGTGTGATAGGTTAATTGATGGGACCGCATTAATTTTGATTAATGCAAGAAAATAAACCTAAAAGACGTTGTTGGAACAAATTTTGAAAAACTACAGATATATTCTTTCTCTTTGCATAGTGGTATTCGGTCATGAATATCCAACACCTCATTCTATAAGGCAAGGGCCGAGATCCCTTCGCGGGGAGTGACCTCTTGAGCTAAAGTCTATACTGTAGATTACTAGGTTTTTTTTTCAAAACCAGAAATTTTCAAAAGGCGGAGCTTAAACCACTCTTTTTCAAAAGCTATCAAGTTCCTCCAACGATATCAAGTTCATTACGTTAACGGGTTTTTCGCCAAAAACCCAGCCGTAGCCCTCCGTCATTTCTTACAAGTATTACATAGTATTCATGCTGTGTATGTTGACCTCTGTCAAGGCATAGTGAATGGTAGCTAAGCAATGCTTGTATGTTACATAGATAGATGCGATTATTTATGACAGTCACACGGTCATTTTAATCTCTACCAAGGACTTATGCGGGTGGGTCTAAATCAATCCAGGACAATGACGGGTTGAACTTGACTTGCGACTTATGACAAATTGACCTCTGTCAAGGTCATGAAGCCACTCGGGGCAAAAACCATATCGGGAGTTTTAAATATACAGGGAACTTGCAGATTTAGCATACCTTCTGGAGTGTAGTGACTAGAGTGGATTCCATCTAGGTCATCACACAATGATAGTTGGATCACGATCCCACTGATGAGTTGGATTACTCTCGGGAGATTATTTCACTTAACAATCAATGCTATAAACCAAGTAGGTATCTAGAACGGTGTTAGCGGGGCTACGCCTCCAGGGAAAAGAGGTTATATAATTAAGGAACTTCGCGAAAGCGTTGGAAAATCTCCCTCGAAGTACCAACACTAGCCTGGGTGAAAGGTTAAGCAAGTATTGTGATGTACGATTAAATCCTGACTAGTTCTTCTTTTAGGGTTTGAAGAAGAATTTGAGGAAACAGTGAGAGCCATCCTGGTTAGATAAATTAATAACCAATCTAATCTTGCAAGAGCGCACGCTAAGTGTTTCTTTTCTTTCTCTCCAGGTAGCAACCATTTCACGCCCTAATCAAGATAATAAAATGTATCGCTTGACCGATCCGAATTCTTATTCGGGGCTGGGGAACGGCAGTTTGGCTCTAACTTATGACCGTGATCGTAAGTATGAGCAGAGGAAAGAGGATAGTCTAGATTCCAAGGAGACCCCATTGAAGAAGAAACATGCTATTGCATTTGCTTCAGGTGTTCTTGTAATTAAGAACTGCTTTTCGGTCAGTCCTACCTCCTGGGTACTAAATACCGGATCAGGATCTCATATCTGTAATTTATTGCAGGGACTGAGAAAAAGTAGGATAGTTAGACCTGGGGATATGTCTCTCAGGGTAGGGAACGGAGCACAAGTTAATGCTGCAGCCGTTGGTGAATATCACCTAGTGTTGCCAAATGGTAATACTATGATTTTGAACAATTGCTACTATGTACCTTCCATGGTTTGCAACATCATATCAGTTTCTTTACTTAATAAAGATGGATATAACTTTGTTCTTGATAGAAATATCATGAACATTTACCTTAATAAGGTACTGGTTGCAGAAGGTACACTGTGTAATGGTATCTATATTCAAAATCAGAATACAGCTCTCAATGTACAAAACACACGCAAGAGGAAGAGTTCCGATATGAACGAATCCTACTTGTGGTATTGTAGACTTGGTCATATCGGAGAGAAAAGACTAAGTAAGTTACATAAAGATGGACTCTTGAATACGTTCGAATTTTCATCTTATGAAACTTGTCAGTCTTGTCTTAACGGAAAAATGACCAAATCTCCGTTCACCGGACATGGAGAAAGAGCAGCAGAGTTCTTAGGACTCATACACGGTGATGTTTGTAGTCCGATGTCTATACATGCAAGGGGAGGGTTCTCGTACTTCATCACATTCACTGACGAACTTTCTAGATTCGGATATGTGTATCTTATGAAGCACAAATCTGAAGCTTTTAAGAAATTCAAAGAATTCAGAAACGAAGTAGAGAACCAGACTGGCAAAAGTATCAAGATCCTCCGATCTGATACAGGAGGGGAGTACTTAAGCAATGAATTCAGGGACTTTCTAAAAGAGAATGATATTCTCTCTCAGCTTACTCCTCCATACACACCACGGCACAACGACGTATCGGAGCAGAGGAACCGTACCCTATTGGACATGGTTCGCTCCATGATGAGTAGTGCTGAGTTACCTCTCTCATTCTGGGGACTTGCGCTTGAAACAACAGCGTACTTATTGAAGCAGGTTCCGTCTAAATCTGTGCCAAAAACTCCATATGAAGTATGGAGTGGTAGAAAACCATGTCTTAAATGGGTTAAGATATGGGGTTGTCCGGTGTATGTGAAAAACCAGAATCCGGACAAACTTGAGGCACAGTCGGTTTTATGTAAGTTTGTAGGATATCGAAAGCATTCAAATGGATATCTGTTCTACCACACCGAGAAATAGAAGGTGTTTGTTGCTCAGCACGCCACCTTTTAGGAGCGGCAATTTCTTGCAAAAGAAATAAGTGGGAGCACGGTAGAACTGGATGAAATATCTGAACTACAAACTCAAACTGAGGATTTAGTAGAACTAGAAAATTCAAAAGTCCCAGACGAACCTCAGCCACTCCGTAGATCTGGTAGGATTTCTCATCCGCCCGAGAGATACTACGGTTTTCTCATAGACGGGGATCGAGGGGATTGCATCTTGGAAGAAGATGATCCTACCAGTTTCAGGCAGGCCATTATTAGTAGGGACTCTGATAAGTGGACGGATGCTATGCGATCCGAAATGGAGTCCATGTACACCAATAAAGTGTGGACCTTAGATATTGCTCCACCTGGGGTAAAATCCGTTGGATGCAAATGGATCTACAAAAGGAAACTTCGTGTAGATGGGCAGGTGGAAACCTATAAGGCTAGACTCGTTGCAAAGGGTTTTTGTCAAAGACCTGGTGTAGACTATGACGAAACCTTTTCTCCAGTGGCTATGCTCAAATCTATTCGGATCCTACTTTCCATTGCTGCCTTCCATGACTATGAGATCTGGCATATGGACGTAAAAACGGCTTTTTTAAATGGCAGTTTGGAAGAGTGCGTTTATATGGATCAGCCAGAAGGTTTTGTAGACAGTGGGAGCAGCGGGAAGGTGTGCAAGTTGCTTAAATCCATTTATAGATTAAAGCAGGTATCGCGGAGCTGGAGCATCTGTTTTGATGAAACGGTCAAGAAATTTGACTTCATCAAGAACGAAGATGAGCCTTGTATTTATAAGAAGATTGTAGGACGAACTGTCGTATTTCTAGTCTTGTACGTGGATGACATTCTTTTGATAGGAAATGAAATTCCTATGCTACAATCAGTCAATCTATTCTTGTCACAACGGTTCTCCATGAAGGACCTGGGTGATGCCTCGTGTATTCTGGGGATCAAGATCTACAGAGATAGATCTAAGAGATTACTGGGACTTTCACAGTCCAGGTACATAGAGACCGTACTAAAGAGATTTAGTATGGAACATTCTAAGCACGGTAATGTACCCGCATTGCACGGAATCACCCTCTCCAAGAAGATGTCTCCCAAGACTAACGAGGAGAGGGTTCGCATGGGCACTATACCCTACGCTTCAGCGGTAGGATCTATAATGTATGCGATGCTATGTACAAGACCAGATGTAGCTTAAGCGCTGAGCATGGTGAGCTGGTATCAGTCAGACCCAGGTGAGAACCACTGGACAGCAGTGAAGAACATTCTCAAGTACCAGAGAAGGACTAAGGATATGCTCCTGGTTTACGGTAATGGAGACCTCAGGGTCGAGTCCTTTACCGATTCAAGCTTCCAGAGTGACAAGGATGACAGCAAGTCTGTCTCGGGTTTTGTGTTTACCCTCAATGGAGGGCGATATGTTGGAGGAGTTCCGAACAGGATACCGTCGCAGACTCGACGATGGAGGCTGAATACATTGCTGCGAGCGATACCGCAAAAGAAGCGGTCTGGATGAAGAAGTTCCTCAGTGAACTTCAGGTAGTTCCGTCCATTGTTCACCCAATACCTTTGTATTGCGATAACAATAGGGCTATAGCTTTAGTGAAGGAACCACGGCCCCATTAGAAATCCAGACACATCTTAAGGCGGTATCACCTGATCAGGGAGATCATTGATCGCCAGGAGATCGAGGTACGGAGAGTGGACACTAAAGACAACATGGCGGATCCATTCACAAAGGCCCTTCCTCAAACAGAGTTCGAGCGAATTTTTGAGCTATTGGGTATGTGGTACACCAACAGCTGGTCTTGGTGCAGACGTTGCGTATGCGGTACACCAATTACTGGCCTTCAGTGCAAGTGGGAGATTGTTGGATATGTATGCCCTAGAGGCTATTATTGTATAGTACTGGTTTGTATATTACATTCTGGAAGCTTGGGATATATACATGGATTGACGACAATCTTGTAGTATGCTACTTGGTTTGTATCTATCTTAATATGTGTATATGTTTCTTTTTAACATATTGCTAATACATATTGATGGAGCCTTTAGGATCTTTGCTTGACTACCGGTGTTGTGTTGGCGATCACACTAGTGAGGGCTGGGTAGTCTATAAGCACATCCTTATACAGGTCCTAGTCGTAGGATTATCGAGACAGGGCATCGATACTCCAGAGTAGACTAGTGCATACGCTTCTTATCCCAGCAGGGGAGATGGTCTGTCCCACAGCCATCAGTACGTCGTACTGGAGATAGTATGCAGATGCTCGTTAGGTTATGAGTACACTGGAAAGGACTCGTCGGAAACTGTTGGTTGGTATTATACATATCGTCAGTTAGCAGTTTCCAGGTGACATGAGTACATCTTAGTCCGTTGACTTGACACTGCTACTTTGCCTCAAGTGTGTTCCCATTATTCTTTGATTGCTACCCTACTACGGCTCTATTGAGTCATGCAAACAGGTAGTAGTTGGGTGCAGTCCCAAAGCACTTAGAGGCAGTAGCGGTTAGGAAGGATTCGTCTCTCCCAGTATTGGGGGTTGATATCGCGCTGAGTTTAGGAGAGCCATTACACAAAGTCCCTGGCAAGGGCAAGTGAGATTTACTGGTAGGTGTTCCAGTAGTTTCTCAAGGTGTTCTGGGCTGCACTCCGACGTGACTTATTCTGCTATTAGGGGACTGACATTTACCACCCCTAGGCCCGATATGCGATACTCTTAGACGAATAGACCGGACTGTACGGAGATTGTCACAGATAGGCTCAGTAGGAGTTTGGATGAGCTTGCTTGTTGACCTTCTTATCGACAGTACCTGGGTAGCCATTACGCACAGCTAGTGCCACTGACATGCTTATAGTTAAACTCACTGCCAGAGTACTGTTGAGTCTTCAGAGTCCCAAACAGAGGGTTCCCAACATCGGGCGAAACGAGTAGAGGTCGTATGGTTTTACGACGGGGTTCGATCACATACGTGTACTTGTACGCGTGTGGTGCTCGAGCGGACAATACTAGTGGGATTTGGTTTAAGCCGGATCCTAGTATTTGATTATTGGATTGGCTTCGTCTCATTGTATTCGTGTTTCTCGGAATACGGATGCAGGTATGTATATACGGTTGAGAGGGACAGAGAAGGAGACACCTCATTAGGGTTTTGACCATTGACTTGATTAAATCCATAATGAGATGGAGGAAATTGTTTACTAATCTTTATTAGAGATAATTGTGTCATGGTTAACTGGTTTGAGCATTTGACTTGTTGACCATTGTTGACTTAGATATTTTTGTTGAGCACAAGATATTTTTCTTAGCATTTATTATGATATGCTAATGGTCAAATCAAATGAACCATCATAATTATCTTGATAAAACTTATTATTCTTTTTCCTCATAGAGAGCTCTCTGCATTATTCTTACTCTTATTCTCTTTCATGGTTCTCTCCTTCTTCCTCTCTCAAACCCTAATGTCTCATGTGTTGAGAATCAAGGGCTTGTGAGACTAAGCCACTCAAATCACACTCTACTCACTCTAGTCTACTTAGATTAGCAAGCTAAGCATTCTAGTTGCCTCAAGTTAGAGGTTTAGCTCAAGGTTGGAGCTCTCAGGTGGATCATCGTTGACACAAGGAGGCCGAACTTCAAGCACGATCCATACTTCCATCGAGGAGCTTAAGAAGAGAATCGAAGATCCGAAGGACTTGTTTTCTTTAGGTATTTTTCTATCATAGTAGATAGAACACTTTTTGCTAACTAGGTTTATGGTAAAGATCCGGTTTAGAATTGTTATAGCGCCAAGTTTTTGATCGTAATAAAATTTTTGTTCCGCATTTGGCCACGGATGTTGGCCGGGGCGCTGTTGTAACCCTTCACGAAGAATATGCATCAATATGCTCATTCCCCGATTGGGTTGCGTGGAAATCCGGATATTCACCTATTTCCTACTCGGACTTATAACAGTTATAAGATAGAGCGGAACCAACGTTCCACAGCTCAGGATAATAAGCAGGTTCGGTCAATACATCTATATTATTATCTTGATTAAGGTGTGACATGGTCGCTGCCAGGAGAGAGAGAGAAGAAAACACTCTGCCTGCGCTCTTGCAAGATCAGATTGGTTATTATTTTATATAATCAAAATGGCTCCCACTATTTTTATCATATCTTCCTTCAAACCCTAAAAGGTAAGACTAGCCAGGATTAATTACACCCTACAAGTTTGCCAATCTTTTGACCAGGCCAGTGTCGGTACTTTGAGGGAGGTTCCCCGTGCTTTCGCACGGACCTAATTAAAATAAACCTCATTTTCCCAGGGGCGTAACCCCGTTAACACCTTTCTGGACACCTACTTGATCGGCTAATTGTAATGTGTAGAACTATCCCAGGAGTAACTCTTACTCGCAGTGGGTATCGGGATCCAACTATCTCATAGAAGGTATGCAATCTCATTGCAAATTTCAACACTTGAAATTCCCGATAATCTTTTGCCCCTGGCAACTTATGACCTTAACAAGGTCAACAAATCATAAGCGCTAGCCAAGTTCAACCCGACATTTCCTAATTGAATTAAACCCACCCGCACGACCCTTAACAAGGTCAACAAAGTCGTACGACTACCCTAATCCAATCGCATCATATGCTTAAGCAGATAAGCACTAATCAGCTACCACACACTACACCTTAACATGGTCAACAAACGTAGCACGAATACTAAATAATACTTATCTGAAATGACGGAGGGCTATGACATGTTTTTAAGAAAACCTTTTACGTAATGAACTTGATATCGTTGTGAATCGAGTGATTTTGAAAAGGAGTGTTTTTGAGACTTTTACTAGTTTTGCTAAAGAGATCACTCCCGGTGAAAGAATATCGGCTCTTTCCTTATCGAATAAGGTGCAGGATATTTCACAAATACCACTATGCAAAGCAAAAACTATAGAAGCAATTAAAAGACAAACCGTGTGGGTTGTGGCATCTGCTAGTTTCGCTAAAGAGGCCACTCCCGATGAAGGGTTCTCGGCTCTTTCCTTATCGACTAAGGTACTGGATATTCTACAAGGAAAACCGCTATGCAAAATAAGAACTACAGCTACCAGTTTTTAAACAAGTTTCTACAACATCTTTAGGTTTCTTTTTCTTTTATTTCATTAATCTCATTAATGAAGTCCCATCAATTATGCTTCCTAAGCATCACATAAGAAACGAAAGCAGCAATAGTTATTATATATCATATATATAATATAGACATTCATCTCAGAACATATCAAGTGATCACATCACAAAATATCAGCAGCAGAAGAACACATATGAAATATTGGATATACTAGGAATTCCGTGTTTTAATTAAGAGAATAAAAAAACGCGGATTCCACGGTCGTGATGAATAGCCAAACCCACATCCCTAGACCCCTACGAGAGCGGCAAGCAACCCTACCAATTCTAGAGTTAAGAGACCCGGTCTTGACTCCTCGAGATGGTCTCCCACTAGACCCTAGAACCCGGTTACTTGTGCTCCCCTCTTTGGGTCTATCCTAATGCGGAAAAGTAAATAATATACATCAAAGGTGACATCATCCTCAACCCGGAAGTGCCCCAATAAAAGAATATTACATACAAGATTTTACATGAATGAAAATGAATAACTCTCATCTCACATAAAACCCCCTGGCTATTCAGAACACGACGATCCAATATAACATATCACAACAACACATAATATCACATGTCATCAACGTAAGTAAATATGCGTATCCCAATTGTCGTTCAAGTATAGTAACGAAACTGGCGATACACCACATATTACACTTACGGTCGCAGAAAAGAAAGTGAAAACTATAACAATTAGAATCCACAACCACCTTCGACATTATAAACCCAATGTATCACATACTTTGGATTTCATGCCCAACAAAATGAATTTCTTAGACATCACATGCCTAACAATTATAAACCCCGCAATTTAGTCTCGATATTGAAAACACTTTCCAATAATGTGTCGAGTAATTCAACAAGATTCTCGATAACCTGATCGAATGCTCGTCGGAAACTTTAGTAGACGGCCGCACCCTCCGATGCCGTTGACGAAGTGCACTAAAGCGGAACACCGCGGCCGTGAGCACCCAAACGGATGCTTTTGACGATGGGGTTCTCCTATAGTCACTTGGTCGGGGCTATGGGGCATGGCTATCTAGTAAGGTTACCTGGCGAGTATCCGCGTACACTACGTAATTGCGATGGACTTTTGATCCACATCAAAATTCCGTGGCAACCGATCAAATGAGACTAAACTGCTAGATTTATAAAATTCAAACTAGTTATCACATAACTAATTATGTGGATTCCAAATATTTTATCACAATCACAGATATCTAGACGATGTTAAAATTTTCGATCGAATAAACAAACACCCAAAATTTCCCAAAGAGCTCAACACTTGAGCGAAGTTTAAAAAGTACCCAGAACATGCCACAGCTCCTATGAACCATCCGTAGAAAGGCCGACCCATGCCTCACTCATGTCGCCACGGAACTGCCGCAAACCCTAGGGTATTATAGTGGTTCCACGATCCAAAAAAGTCGAGTTTGGGTATCGTTTTTCTAGAGGGTCTACAGAATCGCTTGCATGATTTTCTGAAGATTTTAAACTTGAAAAAAATAAAACTCTTGGAAAATTTCCAGCGAGGGAAAATATAGGTTATTGATATCCGTTCGAACTTTTTAACGTCGTCTAAATAACCCGAAGACATGTTAGAATTATAACTACGAAACACTCCGAATTGCTTTGGAAGAAAGTTAACATCACATGCAAATTTAGCAAAAACAAGTAACACCTGAAACACCAAAACCCAGAGACTGGAACACCCTAAAAATTTGGAGCCAGAAATCCCAGAATGACCTGGTGAGCTCGGTTTTTGTAGGGTTATGGCCGGCCAAAAACTTGCCAAAATACTTCAAATTTTGATAGTGTTCATGTTATATCACATACAACATTCTGCAGCTGCTTAAAAAAAATTCGACACCTTTAAAATTCGACAGAAACTAGATTTTGATATCGGGTGTTTCGGAGTTGTTTCGGTTTCGTAACCCTACAAACATCGTTTAAATCTCTAGCTTGGCTCTGATACCACTGTATGGTTACGTAGCGCGGCAGCAAGGTCTCGGGAGGTATCGTCCATGCAAATTTCAAAAATTTATCGTACTAAAGAACCCTGACCCTTGAATCTTAACTAGAGATTTACAAGAAACAACATGCAAACATCTTTACATACTACATGAAAGAGGAATGCAACCTTTGTAGACCGGTCCTTCACTTCTAAAGCTCCGTGTAGTAGTCCCTTCGCTCCAAGTAGTGAACACTCGGACTCTAGTAAGCTTTCACATGAAGAAATGAACAACCTTGCTCAATGTCTTCGAGGCCAAAGATGATCTACGTCGAGGAGACTCTAGCTCATGCTATCTCTTCACTAATAAGTGAATTAGTGAATCAAACATTCTAAACTAAATGGCTAATATAGTAGAGGATGATGAAGTAGGAACTGGGCTCACTTTAGATTTAATTTTCTCACAATATTTTCTCACTTAGAAAAAAGCTTGTAAGGTTTTTCTTAATGAAGAAGAAGATGAAGAACATGAGAATGAAACTCATGAGTTGAGAATAGCAACCATGGGTGAGTTAGTGTTATACACTAACTCATGTAGAGAATTAACCATGGCTAACAATAATGGTTAGGTTAATAAATATCTACAAGTAAAACAAAATTAGTGGACTTGGTCAATGGTTCCACAAGCTTCTACAAGCTTCTACAAGGTGACTAATTACCAACTAATTTGATTTACTTTAAATAAATAAAAACTTATCATTATTATAAGCATGGTGTGAGTCTCATACACTACTAAAATAGGGGGTTGCCCCTACGGATAACAAAATCCGTAGGGGCAGATTTCTTTTGGCCCTACAGATTAGTCCGTAGGGCTAGACGATTGCCCCTACGGTCCTGATGTATTAATTTAAAAATATTAAATCGTAAATTGTTGTTTGCCCCTACGGAGCCGCAAACCAAAGACCTAAGGACTAATCCGTAGGGGCATATAAATAGAGATTTAATTATAAAGGCACAGATCCCCCTATGCTGATTATCTTATCTCTCGATAATCTCTCGCGCGCGAACCCAAAATCCCCAAATCTCTCATTCCCGCCGATCGCCGTTCTCGTCGCCGTTCTCGTCGTCGCCACCGCAGGCCGTTTCGTCGTCGCCACCGCCCTGGTTCTTCCTCGTCGCCGATTTCGTCGCCGCCTCCGTTTCGTCATCGCCACCGATCGATCGTCTCCTCCATTGCACAGGTTAGTAAATCTTCAATTAAACAAATTTTTGATTATTTTAGGGCTAGGGTTCATGGTTTGGGTACCGATGAGGCATCGGTTAGGGTTAGCGTTAGGGTTAGGGTTGGGGTTGCGGTTGAGGCTAGGGCTGGGGTTGTGGTTGGGGTTGGGGTTCGGCAGGGGTTGCGGTTGGGGCTGGGGTTGGGGTTAGGGTTGGGGTTAGGGTTCGGCTGGTATATGGGGCTGGGGCTGGGGTTAGGGTTAGGGTTAGGGTTGGGGTTTGGCTGGGGCTGGGGCTGGGGCTGGGGTTAGGGTTAGGGTTGGGGTTGTGGTTCTTAAATTTTAGAGTATGATAGGTGTGCTACTAATTTTCCTGGGGAAAAGTGTGTGAGAGCATGGACTGCAGATCAGTTCAAATTAGAGCTGAAAATTGAAAATGTTGCATGCATTTTGCTCAGCCATAACTCTTGAACGAATAGATTCTGATGGTGCAGTGCATGTTAAGATACGGACTGTTTTTTTGTCACGACCCAATAATTTGGCCCGTGACCGGCACTTAGCCACGTAACGTCTACAGGCGTAACGCGACTAAGTAAGCCGAAACCCAGAAATCATAACCAATAAATATAGAGTGATTAAAACATTTTTGTAAAAACAGTTATACATGTCTAGGAAACATTAATTAATTTAGTAGAAATCCTTTTTAAGTTCAAGAGTTATATTTTAATAATTTTGGCAACATTTCCTTTATAAACATTTGTCCCGCAAGTCGGGTAAAGGCAAGGTGTAGTAGAAATAACATGTGAAATGAATAGAGCATCACAACATGATATACGACGCCGTAGCGAAGAATAAGCAGTAAGGCAAAGACAAATATCATAAAAAGTAAGACTGCATAAAATAAAGTCGGCTCACATGCGAGCTCGACACCAGAGTACAAAATCATATGCATCGCCCTCACAACTGTCTCTAAGTCAATACAGGAAGGTAGATGGAGAATACTAGATACATCAATATACAACTGAAAGGTAAACAGATACCGTACAAAACCCACCTAATAGCAAAAGGGCTAACACGCCTCAGAAATGGTATCTGTGTCAAAAGATGCGGTAAACAGCCAGCCGCGACTACTCCAAAGGGCAACATGCAAGCACTGTGGCACAACGGGGGTGAGTTGCCAACTCGTGAATAGTAGATAACATAAAAAGGTAATCGCGAGTATGCACGTGCTGCGATACTCTAACCTATGCCAACGGATAAACATCTATATGATGAACTGGATGCTCAATATCATGCAACAAATGCGATCTAATAATCGTGTCTATATAATGAGCAAGATATGTGATAATCAGGCATGGCGATGCAATCTAACAACCCTATATATATATAATGAGCAAGGTACGCAATGATATGCAAGCATGTGTACTCTATCAGGTATACTAGCTACAGGATGAGATGTCTAGTACTGAATGCTGAGTACGGAAAGGAATAATATCTACACGGAATATCAACGTGGAAAATAACTGGTGTCTATCAATACACCAAAACCCAGTACAACTCAAGCGTCGTCATCCACATCGGTCCTCAAATCCTGTAATCTCATAAAATCGGGAGTACCCATCACCGGCACTCAAAATATCATAAAATCAGCCGTGTCCAGCATCGACACGCAAATCCTCCAATATGGGGCGTCCGTCCATCGGATCTGCCCACGGGCTCCGTCTGCGGAATCGGCCCTCGGCCCCGGGCCCCGGCAGTACGCGTCGTCCCGTATCCATCAAGCTACTCTGGTCAGTATCCTCCGGATAACCGCCAGGTCCAACCAATCACCGGTAGGTAGTAGTCCCTCTGCCGGGCTCACCGTCTAACAATACGAGTCTTCTCGCCCCGGGGTACCGTACCGGGTCCACCATGTACCCGCAATCGATGCCTACCTCTCCTCGAATCGGGTATACTCACATAAGCTCTCTGGAACCAAGAAAACTCATGGTGGACGCACTAAAATATCATATCAAGGGAAACCGGGTTTTCAAACAGTGCGTATTTTCTTAAAATAGTACTCCGGTTCCCAAATCCAGAAATCACAGAAATCAAATCCAATGCGTAGATCCATGCAATGTGTTGTATGTCACTATGAGTAAAAGAAAGGGAGAACCGCTCTTTTTAAAAGATCCAGTTTTGAAAATATCGTTTGCGGTCCCTTAGTTTTAAATCAAGTCAATATTATCCATGTATGTAACGTATGAATGTGGTATAGGTATGGATGTGCGAATGGATAAGTACGCAAAGTGAATATAGCAATGTACATGTGCACTAATGTAGACATATGATGTAGATGTGCCCAAGTATGAACATATGTGATGTATACGGCACAAGTATAGATATGTGATGTATGTGTGCCCAAGTATGAATGTATGTGATGTTTGTGGCACAAGTATAGATATGTGATGTATATGTGCCCAAGTATGAACATATGTGATGTATATGTGCCCGAGTATGAAAGTATGTGATGTAAGTGGCACAAGTATAGATATGAATATACATATGCTAGTATGCGGCAAATCATAACAACGTCAAATAAGCAGAATCAATATGATATGCGGTTTATAGCAATCCTATAATGTGAGTGGCATGGCAATCACTAACGGTGTGAGTGTAGCATATAAATCATGCTCGTGCAACTTGGACCGTTAGTGACAGTGCAGTGTTCTATACTACCAGTATATCTATATAGACACTCATGACTACAAATCCTATTACGCCCTGACGCTTAACGCCATACGGGCGATTTCTCCGTAGATGTTAAATCTACCCACCTGGTTGCGTGCTAAGTATAGCCGACCACCTGCTTCCCTTTCCTGGCGACGTCTGACGTACCCGCCTGTGAACCTGGAATTTACACAAGGAATCCAATTATATAAGCAAGAATCTCGCAAAACGCGATATCGAAACAAAACGTGAAACTCACGTCGCGAATCAACGTGCGCGTGTGCAATAGGCTGAAACGTGTATGCACGCGTCTACGACTCATCCCGATACGCCGCGATACGCTGAATCAAAAAACCCACTCGCGTATCGCGCAAACTAAAAACACCAGAAAAAGATATATCGTCCCAGATTCTACCCAGGTTACAATATTACAAAACTATATGCACCAAGAACCTACATAACATAGCAGATACCTACCCTAAAAACTCTAGCTCCTATCTCCCTGCTCTGGCCGCAATTTGCGGCAAGAATGATTTTTCCGGCGGCCTAAGGTTGGGCTGGTGGGGTCGGGCTCTGGTGGTGGGGTCAGGGTGTCACTAGTAGGGTATGGTCCACTCAATTTTATTCTGGACTCACTGGGGTAACAGCAGATATCAAAAAGCTAAGTTTTGCTTTAAGAAGTCACATTTTGCACAATCATGAAAAAATCAGGGTATTTTGGTGCAATCTGGGGTTTACCTAGGTTTACTTGGCTTCAATAGCACCTAACTAACTTAGTCTAACCAAAACTAACCTTGCCTAAGCAAAGTTTACACTAAACATCACAAATATCACTAATAACGCATAATCTAGCACTGACAATCATAAATTTACACTAATAAGCTAAACCGACACACAAGTCAAGCATACATGCAAGTGAAGCTCAGAGGTTATACCTCACTTGACCCTACGACGCTGGGTCAGGAGAAGAAGAGGAGAAGAAGAAGTTGCTACTGCTGTTGCTGTTCCAGATGCTGTTGCTGTTGTTACTGCCACTGCTGATGCTGCTGTTTGTTGTTGTTGTTGGTGTTGTTACTGCTACTGCTGATGCTGCTGTTGATGGTGTTAGTGCTGGGGCTGCTCGGCTGCTGCTACATATGCTGGGGCTGCTGCTGCAAGGAGCTGCTGCTGTTGCTTGGTGTTGCTGATGCTGGGGCTGAAGCTGATATAGCTGCTGTTGTTGCTCTGTTGTTGTTGTGTGTGCTGTTGCTGCTGCTGCAACTTCTGCTATTGCTGCTGATGATGGTGAGAGTGTGTGTGTGAGAGAGAGAGAGTGAGTGAGTGAGAGTGACCAACAAAAGAATGAATGAATGAATGAATGATAACAATAGAGAGTCAAGCCCCCATTTCTCTCTCTCTTGCCACATTAAATGCAAGCATGGGCTTGCCATGATGCACTCTCTCTCTCTCTCATTTAATGCAAGCATGGCTTAGCCATGATGCACTTACAAGTCAACCAACTTAAAAATTAAATCCCCTTTCATTTAAAAAAATTACCCTAAATAAAAAAAAATCATTTTAAGTTAATAATAGGGAGGTTTAATCCACCATGGTTGTTAAACATGGTTAAACCCAACCCTAGTTTACATGCACAAGTTTGTGCAAGCTTGGGAAAATTTTAGAAAAATATTTATTAAATTTGAAAAATTATTTGAAAATCAATTTGGTAAACTTTTTATTAAAATTCACATATTAAAATATAATTAGCCACTAACACATCCTAGGGTGTTACAATCTTCCCCCCTTAAAGAAATTCGTCCCCGAATTTAAAATATAAAGCAACGCATACCTTCAAAGAGATGAGGGAACTTCTTCCGCGTCTCGCCCTCGGTCTCCCAAGTGATCTCATCACTATTCGGGCTGCGCCAAAGCACCTTCACAGATGGCAAGACCTTCGATCTAAGCTTCTTCACCTGCCTGTCCATGATCACGACTGGCTGCTCGGTGAACGTAAGATCGCGCTCGAGCTGAACGGCCTGATGCTGAATCATATGCGAAGGGTCATGTAGGTATCTGCGAAGCATCGACACGTGGAATACGGGGTGAACATCTGGGAAGTCGGGTGGAAGAGCCAAACGATAAGCTACTGCGCCCATACGCTCGAGGATCTCAAAGGGACCTATGAATCTGGGGCTAAGCTTCCCCTTCCGTCCAAACCTCATCACTCCCTTCATCGGAGAGACCCTCAGAAACATGTGATCGCCAACTGCGAACTCTAGTCTGCGGCGGCGCCTGTCAGCATACGATCTCTGCCTGCTCTGAGCTGTTCTCATCCTGTCTCGAATCAACTGTATATTCTCAGTCGTCTCATGTACGATCTGTGGCGCCAAAATACTGCCCTCGCTGAGCGCTGTCCAACAGACAGGCGATCTACATCTCCTCCCATACAAAGCCTCGAATGGTGCCATCTGAATCGTATCCTGGAAGCTATTGTTGTAGGAGAACTCTATCAAGGGTAAATGATGATCCCAGCTACCACCAAAGTCTAAAACGCAAGCTCGGAGCATGTCCTCGAGAATTTGAATGGTCCGCTCTGACTGTCCGTCGGTCTGCGGATGGAATGCCATGCTGAAACTCAAACGAGTGCCCAAAGCCTCCTGAAGTCTATGCCATAATCTGCTGGTAAATTGGGTGCCTCGGTCGGACACAATACATGTCGGGACCCCATGTAGTCATACAATCTCATCGATATAAGTCTGGGCATACTGCGCAAATCCGAAAGTCGTCTTCACTGGCAGGAAGTGAGCCGCTTTCGTCAGACGATCCACGATCATCCAAATAGAGTCATACCCTCGCCTAGTCCTGGGTAGACCCAGCATGAAATCCATCGAAATCTGTTCCCATTTCCACTCCGGAATGGGTAATGGCTGTAGCTCTCCTGCGGGCCTCTGGTGCTCGGCCTTGACTTGCTGACAAGTCAGGCATCTCGATACGAACTCCGCGTTGTCCCTCTTCATTCCGTCCCACCAGTAGGTCTCTCTCATATCATGGTACATCTTGGTGGAACCGGGATGGACACTGTACACCGATCGATGTGCCTCCTCAAGAATATCACGCCGCAATCCTTCAGCATCTGGTACGCACAGTCTAGACCCAAATCGTAATATCCCCTGATCATCAATCACAAACTCGGAGAATCTTCCTTGTCCAATCTGTGTCAGGATCTCTGAGCAACGGTCATCCCTGCGATGTGCCTCATATATACGGTCAAGCAACTGTGGGCGTGCACGAACATGCGCGAGTTGTCCCCCAATCTGCATGAACTCGAACTGCACCCGGCTGTCGCATAATATCTGCCAATCTGCCGACGACTGCCTCTGTACTGCACTCAAACACGCTAGACTACCCTCGGGCCTCCTACTCAAAGCATCTGCTACTACGTTAGCCTTGCCCGGGTGATATAAGATCTCGCAGTCGTAGTCCTTCACTAACTCCATCCATCGGCGCTGTCGGAGATTCAGGTCTCGCTGCTGAAATATGTGCTTGAGGCTCTTGTGATCAGTGAATATCTGGCACGACTCGCCGTATAGGTAATGTCGCCAGATCTTAAGTGCAAAGACCACTGCGGCCATGTCCAAATCGTGAGTAGGGTAGTTCTGTTCATGTTTCTTCAGCTGTCGTGAAGCATACGCGATCACCCTGCCATGCTGCATCAATACGCACCCTAGCCCCACTCGTGAAGCGTCACAATAAACTGCAAATCCGCCTGATCCTGAAGGCAACGATAATACTGGCGTCGTAGTCAAACAAGTGCGTAGCTGCTGGAAACTGTGCTCGCAATCCTCTGTCCAATCGAAGGGAACTCCCTTCCGGGTCAATCCGGTCAAGGGTGCAGCAATACGGGAGAAATCCTGTACGAATCGCCTGTAGTAACCGGCCAATCCTAGAAAACTGCGTATCTCAGTGACGGATGTAGGTCTGGGCCAACTCTGAACGGCTTCAATCTTCCTTGGGTCCTAACATATACCATCCCGTGTAATCACGTGACCCAAGAAGTCTACGCTGTCGAGCCAGAATGCGCACTTGGAGAATTTTGCATAAAGCTGGTGCTCCCTCAAGGTCTGTAGCGTGATCCGCAGGTGCTGCTCGTGCTCCTCTCTGCTGCGGGAATACACCAATATATCATCAATGAATACGATGATGAACAAGTCGAGATACGGCCGGAATATACGGTTCATCAAGTCCATGAAGGCTGCTGGCGCGTTGGTGAGTCCGAACGACATCACCAAAGACTCATAATGGCCATAACGTGTATGGAAAGCTGTCTTCGGAATGTCCTCCTGTCGAACTCGCAGCTGATGATAGCCTGATCGCAAATCGATCCTCAAAAAATATCCTGCCCCCTGAAGCTTGTCGAACAAATCATCGATACGTGGCAAAGGATATCTGTTCCGCACGGTCACCCGGTTCAGCTGCCGGTAGTCTATACACAAACGAAAGCTTCCGTCCTTCTTCTTGACAAACAGGACTGGAGCACCCCAAGGAGAAACACTGGGTCGAATAAGTCCCTTGTCCAGCAAATCTTGCAACTGACTCTTCAACTCACTAAGCTGCGCCGGGGCCATCCGATAAGGCGGTATAGAAATAGGCCCCGAGCCGGGAATCAAATCAATACAAAAGGCAATGTCGCGCTCAGGCGGCAGCCCAGGAAGCTCGTCAGGGAACACATCAGGGAACTCACATACAATCGAAACCTGCTCCAATGGAATATCTGTGGCTCTAGTGTCACAAACATAAGCTAGGAATCCCTGACATCCCTTCCTCAAAAGCTGTCCAGCGCGAAGAGAAGAAATCAAAAGGTGAGGAGTGGCACCACTGTCACCCTGCACGACAAAGGCCGACTCGCCGGGAAAACAGAACCTTACTGTCTTCTCATGGCAATCCACAGATGCATAGCACGTGGCTTACCAATCCATGCCCAAAAGAACGTCGAAATCCAACATCTCAAGAAGGATCAAATCGACAGGCAGATCTCTATCGCCAATACGAACGACGCAGGATCGGAACATGTGCCTACCAACAAACGACTCTCCTACGGGAGTGGTCACAACAAGCAGCTGATCAAGCAGACCGGGCTCTCTACCCAGACTCGGCACGAAGTGTGTGGACACGTATGAGTGCGTGGATCCGGGATCGAACAACACGTGTGCATTAACAGAACATACTGGTAAGATACCTGAGACCACCGCATTGGACTGCGCGTCCTGATGCGTCAAAGCGAAAACTCGTGCATGTTCTCCACCTGCAACTGGCGGTCCCCTACTAGCAGCTGGCTGTACTCTGCCGGTGGCTGGCTGTCCCCTGGCTCGACCGCCTCGCCCTCTAGGAACAAACCCTCCGTGACCACGGCCTCTCTATGTCTGCGTCTGACGCGGAGTAACTGTGGGTACAATGGGCAACGCCCTCTGGGGTTGAGAAGGTGGAAGTGTGACATGCGGTACGGCTGGCTCCCTCTGACGTGTCTCGGTACAATCTCTGACGCGATGATGAGGACTACCACATCCAAAACATCCACGGGACGACTGCTGACCCTCCTGGGGGTATGAGCTAAACATCTGACCTCGCCCCGAATATCTGCCACCTGTACCACGTCTATCACGGCGTCCGAATGGATGTCTCTGAGCTACTGTGTCAGTACGAACCCTCTTCGGCCTTGGAACTACTGAAGTCTCGGCAAGGCGCTCCTCGACCAATAGGGCTGCATCTACCGCTGCGGCATAGGTCTCGTAATGCTGGGAGCTGATCGCAAGGAATAGCGGGGTAAGCAAGCCTCGGACAAATCTCTTGACTCGCATCTCCTCAATAGCTACTAGGTACGGAGCATAAACTGATAGCTCGGTGAACAGCACATCGTACTCTGCCACTGTCATCTCTGGCGTCTGGCGCAAGGACTCAAATCTGCGTGCTCGGGCATCCCTAACACTCTGGGGAAGGAAGCGGGCAAGGAACACCGTCACGAACTCCGTCCAGGTCATAGGAGGAAGACCTGCTGCTCTGCCCTTCTCAACCGATTCGCACCATTTCTGCGCAAGACCTTCCAGGAGAAAGCTCGCGAACTCGACCCATCTCGCATCTGCGCATCGGAGGGAACGGCATATCCGGGCCATCCTATCAATAAAAGACTGCGGGTCCTCGGCTGCATCCGTGCCTGTGAAGACCGGAGGTTTCAGCCTCATGAACTCTGATAGCGATACCGTAATCACCTCTGTGGCTGCAGGGGCAACTGGCTGTACGGTCGGTACCATCGCGGTCCCTGTGACTGGTGAAGCTGCCTCTGGTCGCTGTGCTCGAAGCGTCTCAACAAGCGATCCTATCATCTGGCGCATCTCCTGCATGCTGGCCCCAACGTAGCGATCTGATCTGTCATGGGAGGAGCAGTCTGCTCGGGTACGACGGGTGCACTGCCCGGATCAGTCCTCGTCTCGGATGAGTCAACACGAATCTTGCCCCTCACGGCCGCTCTCTGCGCCCTAGTAGTCTTTGGCGGCATAGTGGCTGAAAAAGGAAAGTAGGATTCAATAAGGATACTAAAATCGAATCGCAAGAAGGTATGCAAAAATGAAGGAATTTCAACCAATAAGTCCTAAGGTCGCTTAGGCGGAGTACCATGTCGTGAGTATGCCGCGGAACATACGCACGCTACGCCACTCTGCTGCAGCTACCTACTCCATCATACCAGGGTCATCCTACACTCCGAAGGTAAAACCTACGCTCTGATACCAACTTTGTCACGACCCAATAATTTGGCCCATGACCGGCACTTAGCCACGTAACGTCTACAGGCGTAACGCGACTAAGTAAGCCGAAACCCAGAAATCAAAACCAATAAATATAGAGTGATTAAAACATTTTTGTAAAAACAGTTATACATGTCTATGAAACTTTAATTAATTTAGTAGAAATCCTTTTTAAGTTCAAGAGTTATGTTAGTTATATGTATGCCCTAGAGGCCATTACTATACATAGGATGTATATTGTAGTGGATGCTGGGACATATATAGTAAGGACTTTCTTGCTCGACATGATAGTATGCTATCTGGTTGCTCTTTACCTTAACGTGTATACTGATTGTCTCTCTGTTACATGTTGGTAAAGCCCTTAGGATCTGTACTTGACTACCTGGACTATGATGCGGATCATACTAGTGGGGACATGGTAGTCCATAAGTACATCCTTCAAAGTCCCTAGTCGTGGGTGTATCGAGACGGGGCATCGATATACCAGAGTAGACTAGCGTGTACCTTCTCGACCCATACAGATGGGCGATGGATGATCCCATATCCATCGGTGTTTGACATCAGAGATGATATACGGGTGCTCAGTAGAGACTGGGTACACTGGACGGACTCGCCGAGAACTCCCAGATGGTATTATACCTTACGTCAGATGGCAGTTCTCTGGTGACACTGGTGAGACTGGGTACACTGGACGGACTCGCCGAGAACTCCCAGATGGTATTATACCTTACGCCAGTCATGTCACAAAGATAAGATGACCATAGCTCTGTTTAATGGAAACAGAGAAAGAGTTGGCAAACTCTTGGGATGATACATGTTGATGTATGTAGGTCCCCTGTCTACACATGCCAGGACAGGTTATTAATACTTCATTACATTCTCTGATAATCTCTTTAGATTCAGACATATGTTCTTGTTGAAACGCAAGTCCGAACCTTTTGAGATATTCACAGAATATAAGTTAGAAGTAGAGAACCAATACGGGTATAAGTATTATGTCCTTTGATGAGATCAAGAAGGAGAATACTTGAGCACGGAAATCCTGGATTATTCTAAAGGAGAATGAGATTCTCTCTCAGCATTACTCCTCTGAATACACCATAGCACGATGGTATATCAGGGCGGAGCAATCACACCCTATATAATAAGGTGTGCTCTATGATGAGTACTACTGAGATACCTATTTCCTTTTTGGGAGTTATGCACTTGAGAAGATGCATACCTATTGAATTAGGTTCGAATCAAATCAATGCCTACCACTTCATATGTGATATGGAAAGGGAAGAGCCCATATCTTAAGTTAGTTAAGATTTGGGGTTGTCCGGCCTATGTCTAAAAGCAAAATCCGGACAAACTCAAGGCAAGGTTAGTTATGTAGAACTGGAAAGGTTCCAGCTGTGCAAACTACAGAAGATGATTTGATAGAACCAAAGGATTCAATAGTTACCAATGAACCTCGGCCTCTCCGCCGATCTAGTAGAGTTCCTCACCCACCTGAGAGATACTTCGGTTTCTCTATGACAGTGGGAGCGAGGATTGCATCATGAGATGATGACCCAACTAGTTTCGAGCTGGCCATCAGGAGTGGGACTCTGTAAGAATGGCTGGATGTTTAGCGATCTGAGATGGAATCCTTATACACCAACAAAGTATGGACTTTGGTTGCTATATCTGAAGGGTTAAATCCCCATCAGGAGCAAGTATATCTTGAGAAGATTACTTGGTGTACATCGAAAAGTTAAGACTTTCAAAGCTAGACTTGTTAAAAGTTTGCATCATTGACCAGCTGTGGATAATGATGAAACCTTTTCAAGTACCTATGCTTAAGTCCATCCAGATCCTACTTGCCACGGCTACATACCATGAATACGATATCTGGCGGTTGGGTGCCATGACTGCTTTTCTAAATGCTGTTTTAGAAGAGAGCGTCTATAAGTACACAGCCAGAGGGCCTCGTAGACAGTGGGAGCAGCGGAAACGTGTGCAAGATGTTTTATAGGATAAAGCAGGCATCGCGGAGTTGGAACTTCTGTTTTGATGAATTAGTCAAAGAAGTTGACATCATCAAAATAGTAGATGAACCTTGTATAAACAAAAAGGTAGTAGGGAGTATGGTGACGATCCTCGTAGAGTACGTGGATGACATACTCTTGATAGGGAAGGAGTTTCCTATGCTACGCTCGATCAATTTCCGCTTATCACAATGATTCTCCAAATAGGATCAAAGTGATACCTACTAAATCCTAGGTTTTGGATCTATGAGATAGATCTAAATGGATGTTAGGATTCTCACTAGTTGTAGTGAGAAGGTATCAATCGACCCTGGGGAGAATCACTGGAATGGTTCCAGGGTGATAAAGACGACTGAATGTCAGTCACAGGCATTGTCTTTACCCTCAGTAAAAGGGACGGTATGTTGGAAGAGTTCCAAGCTAGATACCGTGACATACTAGACGATAAAGGCAGGATACATCGCTACTTAAGATACTACCAAAGAGGCTGTTTGGATGTATAATGGTTCATGAGATGAACTATGTTCCTACCATTGTGAGACAATGGAGTTGTGGCTTATGCCAAGGAACGCCGGTCCCATCAGTGATCCAGACATATTCTAAGGCAGTGTCACCTGATCATGGAGATGAATGATCTCCAGGGTGATCGAGGTTTGGAGAGTAGATTCAGAGGACAACACAGCGGATCCACTCACAAAGGCCTGTTCCCAGAGAGAGACTTTTATGGGATGGTTGAGTATGAGATACTTCAAACCACTGCTACAGATGGCCCTAGTGCAAGTGGGAGATTGTTAATTATATGTATGCCCTAGAGGCCATTACTATACATAGGATGTATATTGTGGTGGATGCTGGGACATATATAGTGAGGACTTTCTTGCTCGACATGATAGTATGCTATCTGGTTGCTCTTTACCTTAACGTGTATACTGATTGTCTCTCTGTTACATGTTGGTAAAGCCCTTAGGATCTGTACTTGACTACCTGGACTATGATGCAGATCATACTAGTGGGGACATGGTAGTCCATAAGTACATCCTTCAAAGTCCCTAGTCGTGGGTGTATCGAGACGGGGCATCGATATACCAGAGTAGACTAGCGTGTACCTTCTCGACCCATACAGATGGGCGATGGATGATCCCATATCCATCGGTGTTTGACATCAGAGATGATATACGGGTGCTCAGTAGAGACTGGGTACACTGGACGGACTCGCCGAGAACTCCCAGATGGTATTATACCTTACGTCAGATGGCTGTTCTCTGGTGACACTGGTACAGAGTAGTCTGTTGACCCGAGATCGTCATAGAGTCTTGTGTGGTTCCCACTGTGCTTTGATTTCCATCTTACCACGTCCAAGAGGGCGTGCAAAACGGTGGTTTTTGGGTACAGTCCCGAGTCACATGGAGGCAATGAGCGATAGGAGGGGATTCGTCTCTCCCGGTATAGGGAGTTGATGTTGCGCTGTGTTCGATTGGCTATAACAGGAAATCCCTGGCCAGGGTTGCTGAGATTTACTGGTAAGTGTTACCAGTAGTTTCTCGAACAGTTATAGACCTCATATCGACACGACTTATCGAGCTATTGGGGTCTGATGTTTACCACCCCTAGGCGAGATATGCGACATATCAGACGATCAGACCGGACTGTACGGTAGTGTTACTGGTTGGATTCACTGGAGTGTGAGCGGGCTTGCTCGTCGATCTTCAGATCGCTCAATACCCGGGTGGCCGTTACGTTTAGCAGACCGCTTGCGGCTTGTGGGTGCTTGATATGATCATCATCTACTGCCGGCGTATTGACGAGTCTTTAGAGTCCTACACAGAGGTTTCCTGGCTCAAGCGAAACGAAATAGGAGCGCATATGAGATATGTGCGGGACCGAGAATAATGCGTGTATGTGATACCGTATTTCATTCTCGCGATGTATGTGTCGAATGGTTGTATGCGATATAACCTAGTTATCGAATCGTAGATTGATTCGATAAACCGATGCATAGGATACTAGTCGGTTATATGCGATATGACCGGATCGTTAAATCAAGTGTTGATTTAATAATTTAATGTATAATTATATATTTGATATATTACTTTGCATTAACTAGTATCGGTTCACTTAAAATGGATTTTCTCACTCGGATGTGCACATTGAATATGCGATATGATTTTGTGCACATGTCTGTATCATGTTTGATGATACATGGTTTTTGGTTAAGTGTATAGAATTAAACAATGGTTAAGATGATGATTAGGGTTATGTTTATTCTTTTAGTTATTTGCTTATTCATTTATTCTTTTATTCTTTTAGAGAAAGAAAAAAGAAATGAGATAAATGGTGGCATTCTTTTCATTCATGAAGCTTCATGAATACTTTGACCATGTCACCATTTTTGTCTTCTTTTTAACCCTAACCATTCTCATTAACTCAAGTTAGCTCTCTACACTTTACCATGGTCATTATTATGATAAGGATTATTATTATGAGATATTCATTATTCTTATCATAACAATTTCCTTCTTCTTCTTCATTTTTCAAGTGAAGAAAACCAAGCTCCATCAATGGTGAATTGATGAAATGAGTGAGAAATCCAATTCTAAAGTTTACCCACTTCCTATTTCTTCATCCTCTACCTCTTGCCAAGTAGTAGAGTGTGTTTCCTTCACAAGTTTTCATGGCTTGGTGAAGGTGGAGCTTGATCTAGTGATGCTTCGACGTAGATCATCTTCGGCACGTCGTCGATGACCTAGCCCGCTTCTTCTCCGATGAAGCCGACGCAAGATCCCGGATCTCGATATGGACAGCGAGGATACTTCGTTGCGGAGCTATGGAGGTGGAGAACCGGATCTACAAAGGTTGTATTTCCGTATTCTTGTAGTTAAGTGTTAACTAGTTTCTTTTTCGCCTAGAAATCTAGCCAACGATCCGTAGTTTAGGGTTTCTCGGCACCGTAAATTATTAAATTGGCATGGTTGATGCCTTGTGAGACCTCATTAGGGTGCCTAGGAACCCTACAGTGGTATCAGAGCCTAGATAGAGCCTTAGGCGAAGTCTAGACGGAATTTGAAACCCGATCGAACCCGAAACCCCAAATCAAAAATGCTCTCTGTCCTTTTTTCAAAAACGTGGTTTTTTCAACATTAAAAATGCTTAAAAAATTCAGCAGGGAAATCTAAGAATTACGGCGCAAAAAGTTTCTGATGAACAGTACAAATTGCGGCGGAACCGCGGCAGAAGCTTGGCTTCTGCGGCGGTTCCGCGGTCATATGGTGACATCATCAATTCCTGTTTGCACAGTAACTCCTATTTTATTATACTGGATTTTCTGGGAATTTTTAATATTTATTCAAGAGTTGAATTTTCTGGGATTGTTTTGGGGATTCGGTGTTTCTATCGGGGTATCAGATTTTGTCTATGTGGCTTTCCGGATAATTTTTATAATATGTTAAAAAGTTCGACCGGATATAAATACCCAATTTTTCCCCTGTCGGGAAATTTCCAAGTGTTGGATTTTTCCGCAGTTTAACGACGTTCTAAGTAGTGCAAGTAACGCGATGGACCCTCTAGAAGACAACAAACCTTAACTCGATTATGTGACCGTCTTGAACTGCCCTTTGAACCTTCGGGTTTGGGGCAGTACGGCGTGCCACATGTGAGGCGTTGGCTTGACCCTTTTACGGCTGGACCGTTGGTACTGAGGCACGAACTGAATGTTGTTAGACTTATGTTTCATGTGTTGATCTATATCGGGAAAACTTGGGTGTTCGATTGTTCGATCGGAAAGTTTAACATTTTCTATTTATCCGGAATGTGATACAATAATTGGAATTCATAAGTAGTTATGAGATAACTGAATGAATGTTATAAATCTAGCAATTTAGTCTCACTTGATCGGTTGCCACGGAATTCTGATGTGATCAAAAGTCCGTCGCAATCACGTAGCGTACGCGGATACTCGCCGGGTAAACTTAATAGACAGCCTCGCTCCATAGCCCCGACCAAGTGACTGTAGGAGAACCCCGTCGCCGAAAGCATCCGTTCGGGTGCTCGCGGTGGCGGTGTTCCGCCTTGGTGCACTTCGTCGACAGTATCGGGGGTGCGGCCGTCTACTGAACTTTGCGATGAGCATTCGATCAGGATGTCGGGAATCTTGTTGAATTGCCCGACTTGATGTTGAAAAGAGTTTTCGATAATGAGACTAAAATACGGGGTTTATAATTGTTAGGCATGCGATGTCTAAGGAATTCATTTGATTAGGCATGCGATGTCTATGCAGATTGCGGATTCCAACTGTTGTAGTTTTACACTTTCTTTTCTGTGACCGTAAGTGTAATATGTGATATCGCCGGTTTCGTTGCTATATGTCAACGACAATTGGGTTGCGCATATTTACTTACGTTGATGACATGTGATGTTATGTGTTGCTGGATATGTTATATTGGATCGTCATGTTTGAATAGCCGGGGTTTTTTATGTGAGATGAGTGTTTTTCATTTTCATTCATGTAAAAACTTGTATGTAATATTCTTTTATAGGGGCGCTTCCAGGTTGCGGAAGTTGTCACCGTTGATGTATATTATTTACTTTTCTGCACTAGGATAGACCCAAGGAGGAGGGCACAAGTAACCGGGTTCTGGAGTCCAGTGGGAGACCAACTCGAGGAGTCGAGTACGGGTCTCCTAACTCTAGAATTGGTAGGGTTGCTTGCCGCTCTCGTAGGGGTCTAGGGGTGTGGGTTTGGCTATTCATCACGACCGTGGAATCCGTGTTTTATACTGGCTCGTATTGAAAACACGGACGTCCTAGTATATCCAATATTTCATATGATTCTTCTGCTGCGATATCTGTGATGTGATCATGTGATGTTCTGTGATAGATACAGTATATAGTATATATGATATATTATATATACGTTACTTATGTTTTACACCCGCGCTAGCCCTGCCCCGCTCTGCCGTTAGTTACCTAACCTAACGGTGCACGAGGGGACATTGAGGCGAATGCGGATGGCATAAGTGTATGTCGTATTTATCTGTGATGTTTAGGTACTTAAATGATGGGACTTCATTAATGTGATTAATGAAAGTAAAAGAAACCTAAGATCTTGTAGAATCGAATTTCAAAATAAAACAGGTAGCTACAGTTCTTGCTTTGCACAGCGGTATATGAGATATATCCTGCACCTTATTCGATGAGGAAAGGACCGAGATCCCTTCACCGGGAGTGACTCCTTTAGCAATAACTGGCAGATGCTACACACTCGGTTTGTCTTTTGATTGCTTTTAAGTGTTTTTTCTTTGCACAGTGATATATATGATATATCCCGCACCTCATTCGACGAGGAAAGGACCGACGATCCCTTCACCGGGAGTGACTCCTTTAGCAAAACTGGAAAAGCCTCAAAAACACTCCATTTTAAAATCATTCGATCCTACAACGATATCAAGTTCATTACGCAATAGGTTTTCAGAGAAACCTGTCGTAGCCCTCCGTCATTTCAGATAAATCCTGTTTAGTATTCGTGCTGCGTTTGTTGACCTTGTCAAGGCGCAGTGTGCGGTAGCTAACCAGTATTTATCTGCTTATGCATATGATGCAGATTGGGTTAGGGTAGTCGTGCGGCCTTGTTGACCTTGTCAAAGGTCGTGCGGGTGGGTTTGATTCAATCAAGAAATGATGGGTTGAACATGACTTGCGGTCTATGGTTTGTTGACCTTGTCAAGGTCATAGATCGTTCGGGGCAAAATATTATCGGGAATTTCAAGTGTTGAAATTTGTAATGAGATTGCATACCTTCTATGAGATAGTTGGATCCCGATACCCGCTGCGAGTAAGAGTTACTCCTGGGAGAGTTTTATACATTACAATTAGCCCATCAAGTAGGTGTCTAGAAAGGTGTCAACGGGGTTACGCCTCTGGGAAAACGAGGTTTACATTAATTAGGTTCGTGCGAAAGCACGGGGGACCTCCCTCAAAGTACCGACACTGGCCTGGCTGAAAGATTGGCGAACTTGTAGTGTGTAATTAATCCCGGCTAGTCTTTCCTTTTAGGGTTTGAAGGAAGATTTGATAAAAAGCAGTGGGAGCCATCCTGATTAGATAAAATAATAACCAATCTATTCTTGCAAGAGCGCACGCTGAGTGTTTTCTTCTCTCTCTCTCCTGGTAGCGACCATATCACGCCTTAATCAAGATAATAATACAGATTATTGACCGAACCCGCTTGTTATACTGAGCTGGGGAACGTTGGTCCCGCTCCAACTTATAATTGTTATAAGACAGAGCAGGAAATTGGGGAATACCAGATTTCCCGTGCCGCCCAAACGAAGAGAGTGCATGCTGATGCATCATCTTCGGGTGTGTTCATTACAAAGAACTGTTTCTCAGTATCCTTTACGTCCTGGGTATGTGATACCAGATCAGGATCCCAGATATGTAATCAGTTACATAGGGCTACAGAAAGGTAGAGAACTGAGAATGGGTGATAAGTTTCATGAGGCAGAAAACGGGGCAAGTGTTGCAGCCAAGTCTGTTGGTCACTGTCACCCTGTATCACAATACATTGATTCTGAACGAATGTTATTAGATACCGAACCTGATATACAAAATCATATCTATCTCTTTATTAGTAAAGAAATGATAAAATTTTGTATAGTTGGATAATGTTTTGAACATTTCCTATATCAAAAGTTGATCGGTTCAGGCACGTTATCTAAAAGCATTAATGTTCTAAATCAAACTACAGTTCTTAGTATACGGATCACGAACAAGAGGAAGAGTTCAGAAATGAACGAATTCTTCTTGAGGTATTGTAGACTAGGTCATATCAATGCGACCCGACTAGCAGAGTTACATATAGATGCATATTTAAATCAGTTTGAATTTACATCTTGTGAAACTCGCCAGTCATGTCACAAAGATAAGATGACCATAGCTCTGTTTAATGGAAACAGAGAAAGAGTTGGCAAACTCTTGGGATGATACATGTTGATGTATGTAGGTCCCCTGTCTACACATGCCAGGACAGGTTATTAATACTTCATTACATTCTCTGATAATCTCTTTAGATTCAGACATATGTTCTTGTTGAAACGCAAGTCCGAACCTTTTGAGATATTCACAGAATATAAGTTAGAAGTAGAGAACCAATACGGGTATAAGTATTATGTCCTTTGATGAGATCAAGGAGGAGAATACTTGAGCACGGAAATCCTGGATTATTCTAAAGGAGAATGAGATTCTCTCTCAGCATTACTCCTCTGAATACACCATAGCACGATGGTATATCAGGGCGGAGCAATCACACCCTATATAATAAGGTGTGCTCTATGATGAGTACTACTGAGATACCTATTTCCTTTTTGGGAGTTATGCACTTGAGAAGATGCATACCTATTGAATTAGGTTCGAATCAAATCAATGCCTACCACTTCATATGTGATATGGAAAGGGAAGAGCCCATATCTTAAGTTAGTTAAGATTTGGGGTTGTCCGGCCTATGTCTAAAAGCAAAATCCGGACAAACTCAAGGCAAGGTTAGTTATGTAGAACTGGAAAGGTTCCAGCTGTGCAAACTACAGAAGATGATTTGATAGAACCAAAGGATTCAATAGTTACCAATGAACCTCGGCCTCTCCGCCGATCTAGTAGAGTTCCTCACCCACCTGAGAGATACTTCGGTTTCTCTATGACAGTGGGAGCGAGGATTGCATCATGAGATGATGACCCAACTAGTTTCGAGCTGGCCATCAGGAGTGGGACTCTGTAAGAATGGCTGGATGTTTAGCGATCTGAGATGGAATCCTTATACACCAACAAAGTATGGACTTTGGTTGCTATATCTGAAGGGTTAAATCCCCATCAGGAGCAAGTATATCTTGAGAAGATTACTTGGTGTACATCGAAAAGTTAAGACTTTCAAAGCTAGACTTGTTAAAAGTTTGCATCATTGACCAGCTGTGGATAATGATGAAACCTTTTCAAGTACCTATGCTTAAGTCCATCCAGATCCTACTTGCCACGGCTACATACCATGAATACGATATCTGGCGGTTGGGTGCCATGACTGCTTTTCTAAATGCTGTTTTAGAAGAGAGCGTCTATAAGTACACAGCCAGAGGGCCTCGTAGACAGTGGGAGCAGCGGAAACGTGTGCAAGATGTTTTATAGGATAAAGCAGGCATCGCGGAGTTGGAACGTCTGTTTTGATGAATTAGTCAAAGAAGTTGACATCATCAAAATAGTAGATGAACCTTGTATAAACAAAAAGGTAGTAGGGAGTATGGTGACGATCCTCGTAGAGTACGTGGATGACATACTCTTGATAGGGAAGGAGTTTCCTATGCTACGCTCGATCAATTTCCGCTTATCACAATGATTCTCCAAATAGGATCAAAGTGATACCTACTAAATCCTAGGTTTTGGATCTATGAGATAGATCTAAATGGATGTTAGGATTCTCACTAGTTGTAGTGAGAAGGTATCAATCGACCCTGGGGAGAATCACTGGAATGGTTCCAGAGTGATAAAGACGACTGAATGTCAGTCACAGGCATTGTCTTTACCCTCAGTAAAAGGGACGGTATGTTGGAAGAGTTCCAAGCTAGATACCGTGACATACTAGACGATAAAGGCAGGATACATCGCTACTTAAGATACTACCAAAGAGGCTGTTTGGATGTATAATGGTTCATGAGATGAACTATGTTCCTACCATTGTGAGACAATGGAGTTGTGGCTTATGCCAAGGAACGCCGGTCCCATCAGTGATCCAGACATATTCTAAGGCAGTGTCACCTGATCATGGAGATGAATGATCTCCAGGGTGATCGAGGTTTGGAGAGTAGATTCAGAGGACAACACAGCGGATCCACTCACAAAGGCCTGTTCCCAGAGAGAGACTTTTATGGGATGGTTGAGTATGAGATACTTCAAACCACTGCTACAGATGGCCCTAGTGCAAGTGGGAGATTGTTAATTATATGTATGCCCTAGAGGCCATTACTATACATAGGATGTATATTGTGGTGGATGCTGGGACATATATAGTGAGGACTTTCTTGCTCGACATGATAGTATGCTATCTGGTTGCTCTTTACCTTAACGTGTATACTGATTGTCTCTCTGTTACATGTTGGTAAAGCCCTTAGGATCTGTACTTGACTACCTGGACTATGATGCAGATCATACTAGTGGGGACATGGTAGTCCATAAGTACATCCTTCAAAGTCCCTAGTCGTGGGTGTATCGAGACGGGGCATCGATATACCAGAGTAGACTAGCGTGTACCTTCTCGACCCATACAGATGGGCGATGGATGATCCCATATCCATCGGTGTTTGACATCAGAGATGATATACGGGTGCTCAGTAGAGACTGGGTACACTGGACGGACTCGCCGAGAACTCCCAGATGGTATTATACCTTACGTCAGATGGCTGTTCTCTGGTGACACTGGTACAGAGTAGTCTGTTGACCCGAGATCGTCATAGAGTCTTGTGTGGTTCCCACTGTGCTTTGATTTCCATCTTACCACGTCCAAGAGGGCGTGCAAAACGGTGGTTTTTGGGTACAGTCCCGAGTCACATGGAGGCAATGAGCGATAGGAGGGGATTCGTCTCTCCCGGTATAGGGAGTTGATGTTGCGCTGTGTTCGATTGGCTATAACAGGAAATCCCTGGCCAGGGTTGCTGAGATTTACTGGTAAGTGTTACCAGTAGTTTCTCGAACAGTTATAGACCTCATATCGACACGACTTATCGAGCTATTGGGGTCTGATGTTTACCACCCCTAGGCGAGATATGCGACATATCAGACGATCAGACCGGACTGTACGGTAGTGTTACTGGTTGGATTCACTGGAGTGTGAGCGGGCTTGCTCGTCGATCTTCAGATCGCTCAATACCCGGGTGGCCGTTACGTTTAGCAGACCGCTTGCGGCTTGTGGGTGCTTGATATGATCATCATCTACTGCCGGCGTATTGACGAGTCTTTAGAGTCCTACACAGAGGTTTCCTGGCTCAAGCGAAACGAAATAGGAGCGCATATGAGATATGTGCGGGACCGAGAATAATGCGTGTATGTGATACCGTATTTCATTCTCGCGATGTATGTGTCGAATGGTTGTATGCGATATAACCTAGTTATCGAATCGTAGATTGATTCAATAAACCGATGCATAGGATACTAGTCGGTTATATGCGATATGACCGGATCGTTAAATCAAGTGTTGATTTAATAATTTAATGTATAATTATATATTTGATATATTACTTTGCATTAACTGGTATCGGTTCACTTAAAATGGATTTTCTCACTCGGATGTGCGCATTGAATATGCGATATGATTTTGTGCACATGTCTGTATCATGTTTGATGATACATGGTTTTTGGTTAAGTGTATAGAATTAAACAATGGTTAAGATGATGATTAGGGTTATGTTTATTCTTTTAGTTATTTGCTTATTCATTTATTCTTTTATTCTTTTAGAAAAAGAAAAAAGAAATGAGATAAATGGTGGCATTCTTTTCATTCATGAAGCTTCATGAATACTTTGACCATGTCACCATTTTTGTCTTCTTTTTAACCCTAACCATTCTCATTAACTCAAGTTAGCTCTCTACACTTTACCATGGTCATTATTATGATAAGGATTATTATTATGAGATATTCATTATTCTTATCATAACAATTTCCTTCTTCTTCTTCATTTTTCAAGTGAAGAAAACCAAGCTCCATCAATGGTGAATTGATGAAATGAGTGAGAAATCCAATTCTAAAGTTTACCCACTTCCTATTTCTTCATCCTCTACCTCTTGCCAAGTAGTAGAGTGTGTTTCCTTCACAAGTTTTCATGGCTTGGTGAAGGTGGAGCTTGATCTAGTGATGCTTCGACGTAGATCATCTTCGGCACGTTGTCGATGACCTAGCCCGCTTCTTCTCCGATGAAGCCGACGCAAGAGCCCGGATCTCGATATGGACAGCGAGGATACTTCGTTGCGGAGCTATGGAGGTGGAGAACCGGATCTACAAAGGTTGTATTTCCGTATTCTTGTAGTTAAGTGTTAACTAGTTTCTTTTTCGTCTAGAAATCTAGCCAACGATCCGTAGTTTAGGGTTTCTCGGCACCGTAAATTATTAAATTGGCATGGTTGATGCCTTGTGAGACCTCATTAGGGTGCCTAAGAACCCTACAAGTTATATTTTAATAATTTTGGCAACATTTCCTTTATAAACATTTGTCCCGCAAGTCGGGTAAAGACAAGGTGTAGTAGAAATAACATGTGAAATGAATAGAGCATCACAACATGATATACGACGCCGTAGCGAAGAATAAGCAGTAAGGCAAAGACAAATATCATAAAAAGTAAGACTGCATAAAATAAAGTCGGCTCACAAGCGAGCTTGACACCAGAGTACAAAATCATATACATCGTCCTCACAACTGTCTCTAAGTCAATACAGGAAGGTAGATGGAGAATACTAGATACATCAATATACAACTGAAAGGTAAACAGATACCGTACAAAACCCACCTAATAGCAAAAGGTCGAACACGCCTCAGAAATGGTATATGTGTCAAAAGATGCGGTAAACGGCCAGCCGCGACTACTCCAAAGGGCAACCTGCAAGCACTGTGGGACAACGGGGGTGAGTTGCCAACTCGTGAATAGTAGATAACATATAAAGGTAATCGCGAGTATGCACGTGCTGGGATACTCTAACCTATGCCAACGGATAAACATCTATATGATGAACTGGATGCTCAATATCATGCAACAAATGCGATCTAATAATCATGTTTATATGATGAGCAAGATATGTGATAATCAGGCATGGCGATGCAATCTAACAACCCTATATATATAATGAGCAAGGTATGCAATGATATGCAAGCATGTGTACTCTATCAGGTATACTAGCTACAGGATGAGATGTCTAGTACTGAATGCTGAGTACGGAAAGGAATAATATCTATACGGAATATCAACGTGGAAAATAACTGGTGTCTATCAATACACCAAAACCCAGTACAACTCAAGCGTCGTCATCCACATCGGTCCTCAAATCCTGTAATCTCATAAAATCGGGAGTACCCATCACCGGCACTCAAAATATCATAAAATCAGCCGTGTCCAGTATCGACACGCAAATCCTCCAATATGGGGCGTCCGTCCATCGGATCTGCCCACGGGCTCAGTCTGCGGAATCGGCCCTCGGCCCCGGCAGTACGCGTCGTCCCGTATCAATCAAGCTACTCTGGTCAGTATCCTCCGGATAACCGCCAGGTCCAACCAATCACCGGTAGGTAGTAGTCCCTCCGCCGGGCTCACCGTCTAACAATATGAGTCTTCTCGCCCCGGGGTACCGTACCGGGTCCACCATGTATCCGCAATCGGTGCCTACCTCTCCTCGAATCGGGTATACTCACACAAGCTCTCTGGAACCGAGAAAACTCATGGTGGACGCACTAAAATATCATATCAAGGGAAACCGGGTTTTCAAACAGTGCGTATTTTCTTAAAATAGTACTCCGGTTCCCAAATCCAGAAATCACAGAAATCAAATCCAATGCGTAGATCCATGCAATGTGTCGTATGACACTACGAGTAAAAGAATGGGAGAACCGCTCTTTTTAAATGATCCAGTTTTGAAAATATCGTTTACGGTCCCTTAGTTTTAAATCAAGCCAATATCATCCATGTATGTAACGTATGAATGTGGTATAGGTATGGATGTGCGAATGGATAAGTACGCAAAGTGAATATAGCAACGTACATGTGCACTAATGTAGACATATGATGTAGATGTGCCCAAGTATGAACATATGTGATGTATATGGCACATGTATAGATATGTGATGTATATGTGCCCAAGTATGAATGTATGTGATGTATGTGGCACAAGTATAGATATGTGATGTATATGTGCCCAAGTATGAACATATGTGATGTATATGTGCCCGAGTATGAAAGTATGTGATGTATGTGGCACAAGTATAGATATGAATATACATATGCTAGTATGCGGCAAATCATAACAACGTCAAATAAGCAGAATCAATATGATATGCGGTTTATAGCAATCCTATAATGTGAGTAGCATGGCAATCACTAACGGTGTGAGTGTAGCATATAAATCGTGCTCATGCAACTTGGACAGTTAGTGACAGTGCAGTGTTCTATACTACCAGTATATCTATATGGACACTCATGACTACAAATCCTATTACGCCCTGACGCTTAACGCCATACGGGCGATTTCTCCGTAGATGTTAAATCTACTCGCCTGGTCGCGTGCTAAGTATAGCCGACCACCTGCTTCCCTTTCCTGGCGACATCTGACGTACCCGCCTATGAACCTGGAATTTACACAAGGAATCCAATTATATAAGCAAGAATCTCGCAAAACGCGATATCGAAACAAAACGTGAAACTCGCGTCGCGAATCAACCTGCGTGTGTGCGATAGGCTGAAACGTGTGTGCACGCGTCTACGACTCATCCCGACACGCCGCGATACGCTGAATCACAAAACCCACTCGCGTATCGTGCAAACTAAAAACACCAGAAAATGATATATCGTCCCAGATTCTACCCAGGTTACAATATTACAAAACTATATACACCAAGGACCTACATAACATAGAAGATACCCACCCTAAAAACTCTAGCTCCTATCTCCCTGCTCTGGCCGCAATTTGCGGCCAGAATGATTTTTTCGGCGGCCTAAGGTTGGGCTGGTGGGGTCGGGCTCTGGTGGTGGGGTCAGGGTGTCACTAGTAGGGTATGGTCCACTCAATTTTATTCTGGACTCACTGGGGTAACAGAAGATATCAAAAAGCTAAGTTTTGCTTTAAGAAGTCACATTTTGCACAATCATGAAAAAATTAGGGTATTTTGGTGCAATCTGGGGTTTACCTAGGTTTACTTGGCTTCAATAGCACCTAACTAACTTAGTCTAACCAAAGCTAACCTTGCCTAAGCAAAGTTTACACTAAACATCACAAATATCACTAATAACACATAATCTAGCACTGACAATCACAAATTTACACTAATAAGCTAAACCGACACACAAGTCAAGCATACATGCAAGTGAAGCTCAGAGGTTATACCTCACTTGACCCTACGACGCTGGGTCAGGAGAAGAAGAGGAGAAGAAGAAGTTACTACTGCTGTTGTTGTTCCAGATGCTGTTGCTGTTGTTACTGCTACTGCTGATGCTGCTGCTTGTTGTTGTTGGTGTTGTTACTGCTACTGCTGATGCTGATGTTGATGGTGTTAGTGCTGGGGCTGCTCGGCTGCTGCTACATGTGCTGGGGCTGCTGCTGCAAGGAGCTGCTGCTGTTGCTTGGTGTTGCTGATGCTGGGGCTGAAGCTGATGTAGCTACTGTTGTTGCTTTGTTGTTGTTGCTGTGTGCTGCTGCTGCTGCTGCAACTTCTGCTGTTGCTGCTGATGATGGTGAGAGTGTGTGTATGTGTGTGAGAGTGAATGAGTGAGTGGGAGTGACCAACAAAAGAAGGAATGAATGAATGAATGATAACAATAGAAAGTCAAGCCCCCATTTCTCTCTCTCTTGCCACATTAAATGCAAGCATGGGCTTGCCATGATGCACTCTCTCTCTCTCTCTCTCTCATTTAATGCAAGCATGGCTTAGCCATGATGCACTCACAAGTCAACCAACTTAAAAATTAAATCCCCTTTCATTTAAAAAAAATACCCTAAATAAAAAAAAATCATTTTAACTTAATAATAGGGAGGTTTAATCCACCATGGTTGTTAAACATGGTTAAACCAAAATTTTAACCCTAGTTTACATGCACAAGTTTGTGCAAGCTTGGGAAAATTTTAGAAAAATATTTATTAAATTTGAAAAATTATTTGAAAATCAATTTGGTAAACTTTTTATTAAAATTCACATATTAAAATATAATTAGCCACTAAACACATCCTAGGGTGTTACATTTTTTTTGTGGGAAAACTGGTCTCAGGAGACGGAGATTTTATTTATGATCTGCTGAGGGCAACTGCATATACAACAGAGACAGCAAAGCTGAATACACTTTCATTTTTAGCAAAAGTAATTAAAAATTCAGAGCTTGGAATTGAACTTCCTTGAATGTAACTCTGATGTATGGTAAATTTGTTATACTTGATTTTGCACCATCTACATTCAATTCGTGCCTATCTTTGTGAGGTTTTACCCGGCGAGTATATCTGATCAGGTTAAATTTATTAACTCGACAGATAATATTCAGTATGCAGGCTAGTTGAGGATAAGGGTTGCTTCCTGTGTGTCAGGACCGGGTTTCTGATACCAGTTACAATTTTCAGCCAGATGGATTCTGAAGTGATTTGATGACCTTGATATTTCATTTCACACCTAGCCTTCTATAGATTCCATACAAGTAAATGGGGTACCCACTTTGCAACATCTGGGAAATTTTGGATATTATACCGGTAGTCAAAATGATCATGGATTATGTTCCATGTACAATCATCCTTGTCTATATGGAACGCTGCCGGAGGCCTTTCCCCATAATGCAATAGCTTGCTCACTGTCTAGAAATAAGTGCTTAGGATCTCCATGAGAATGCATGGGGGCTACTGAACTATATAGCTGCCAGTATCTATCAAATGGATCTAATGGCCAATTCAATAATATATCTAAAAGCATTTTCCATGGTAATGAATATGTATTTCTATATGTAAGCATTCATGGAGGCAAAGATTAATCATTCCATCTTTTATTTTATTTTTTAAAGAAAGGGCTAAATTACCCTGTGCCCTTCAATATGGTTTTTGAATATGCCCTACTGTTTGTGACAGTCTATCCAATGTATGATTAAAAAAGTCTTAATTCTCAAAAACTACTTAACTTAGGGGTTGCGGCAAGTAACTACCAAAATATGCATCTTAGTTTTTTAATGCTCAATTCTTCATATATCTTATTCTTTATACATCTTAGTTCTTTAAAATCATGTTATATCAGTTACTTTATATTTTATTTAAATATCCCGTATAGTCTATGTGACGAGAAGATTCAATCGTATGATAACCGATAGAAGCCTTACCCCCGACAGCCGAAACACACACACATAACAAGAATACACAACAAACGCATCATTAGAGAGTGATTCAAGATGTTCAAGTTAAAACCAATATATGATACTCGATGATAATATGAAACTTTCATATTCTCATCGATAGTCATATATGAAACTAAAAGCGCCACTTAGTCCCCGTCTATCGGTTAACATACGTTCGATGTTCGTCGTGACATAGAACTATACGAATGTTGTTAAATATCGGACGGTATAGCTCGATACTAACAACCGTCGTATAGTCTATGTGACGAGAAGATTCAATCGTATGATAACCGATAGATTTGTCCCGTGTGGACAAGTTAGGAATGTATAAAGCAAACACCTTCATTCACTTGTGTTTTCATCCATTTCGAGATATTTCGTCGGTACCTTTCCGCTGGTTCTCCGTGTAAAAAGATAGATTAGATGTTCATTTCAACGTTGTTTCACAGCTTTGAAATGATTATCTATTCTATTACAGTGTACTCGGAGAACGCGGGGAGGTGCTTCCGAAATTTACTCGAAACGGTTGAAAGCACAAGCGAATGGGTGTTCGCTCTATACATTCTTAATGAGATAAAAGCCTTACCCCCGACAGACGAAACACACACATACAACAAGAATACACAACAAACGCATCATTAGAGAGTGATTCAAGATGTTCAAGTTAAAACCAATATATGATACTCGATGATAATATGAAACTTTCATATTCTCATCGATACTCATATATGAAACTAAAAGCGCCACTTAGTCCCCGTCTATCGGTTAACATACGTTCGATGTTCGTCGTGACATAGAACTATACGAAGGTTGTTAAATATCGGACGGTATAGCTCGATACTAACAACCGTCGTATAGTCTATGTGACGAGAAGATTCAATCGTATGATAACCAATAGATTTGTCCCGTGTGGACAAGTTAGGAATGTATAAAGCAAACACCATCATTCACTTGTGTTTTCATCCGTTTCGAGATATTTCGTCGGTACCTTTCCGCTGGTTCTCCGTGTACAAAGATAGATTAGATGTTCATTTCAATGTTGTTTCACAGCTTTGAAATGATTATCTATTCTATTACAGTGTACTCGGAGAACAGCGGGGAGGTGCTGCCGAAATTTACTCGAAACGGTTGAAAGCACAAGCGAATGGGTGTTCGCTCTATACATTCTTAATGGGATAGAAGCCTTACCCCCGACAGCCGAAATACACACATACAACAAGAATACACAACAAACGCATCATTAGAGAGTGATTCAAGATGTTCAAGTTAAAACCAATATACGATACTCGATGATAATACGAAACTTTCATATTCTCATCGATACTCATATATGAAACTAAAAGCTCCACTTAGTCCCCGTCTATCGGTTAACATACGTTCGATAATTTATTCTTTTCAACGACAAACGCACACACAAAGCATATACACGGATTTTCTCCTTTGTCAGTAACTATCCCGTTCTTAGATTTCTCAATATAGTCACCATAACCTACAATTTATATGTTATACAGTCTAACATGGCCCATGAGTACGTCAGAGTTAAGGACTGGATGTATGTGGATTGGAAACAACGTATGCAACCTAAGTTTGTCGCAGGAGTTACTGCTTTTATTGAATTTGCACGCGCACATAATAAGATCGTGATAGAGAAGATTCTCTGCCCGTGCGATAGATGTGGCAATAAGTACTGGCAGAAGGTAGAATTGGCAGAGCTTCATATCGTAAAATATGGTTTTACTAGACTTTATACAACTTGGAAATATCATGGGAAAGGAGAAGAACGCAGTAATGCGGTAGAAGAAGAAGGAGAACACGATAATGCGGCAGGAGAAGAAGGAGAAGACGGTAATGCAGCCGAAGAAGAAGACGGTTATTTCCATCAGAAAAAATAGAGGATATGGAGGCTTCCCTAGGTGAATCTATTCTTACCGAAGATGACATTCCTTCTGGTCAAGGACCACGTGCGGATAAATATGAAAATTTCATGAATGATGCTAGAAAACCAATTTATGAGAATGCAAAGTATTCCACCCTCTCATAGTTCGTCCAACTTTTCAAGATTAAGTGCCTAAATGGATGAAGCAACAAGTCATTCACAATGCTTCTTTTGTTCTTGAAAGATTCTATGCCCCCGGGAAATAACGTGCTCGACAGCTGGTACGGAGCCCAAAAGATGATGTCTGATTTGGGTCTAAAGTGCGAGAAGATTCAAGCATGTCCTAAAAATTGCGTGTTGTACCGGAAAGGGAATTCAGATTTGAAAGAGTGTCCAACATGCGGAGAGGCCAGGTATAAGTCGAAAGATTTTGATAAGAAGCCTGATATACCTGTCAAGATAGCACGAAAATTTCCCATAACACAGAAGCTACAGAGGCTATTCAGGTGCAAGAAAACAACCGAGGCAATGATTTGGAATTACCGTGCTCCTCCAAGTGAAGATGGAAAAATGAGCCATCCAAGAGATCCACCGGTATGGAAGGATTTCGATAGGAGGCACGCAATATTTAGTAGCGATCCTCGCAATGTCCGGCTCCGACTGGCTAGTGATGGCTTCTGCCCATTCAACTATATGGCTGGAAGTCACAGAACATGGCCCGTTGTAATGATAATTTATAATCTGTCGCCTTGGTTGGCTATGGACCAATCATACTTTATGATGCCTCTTCTTATCGACGGACCAAACTCACCGGAAAACAATATCGACGTCTATCTCCGACCTCTGATCGAGGAGTTAAAATCTTTGTTCATTGATGGTGTAAAGACTTACGATGCAAACACAAATACAACCTTCATACTGCGTGCGGCTTTAATATGGACAATTAATGACTTTCCTGCATATGGAATGCTATCAGGTTGGTCCGTACATGGTCACAAAGCATGTCCTCATTGCCCTCAACACACAACATCGAAATTCTTGAATTTTAGCAGGAAGGTTTGTTATTGCGGCCATCGACATTTCCTGCCTCTAGACCATCCCTACAGGTTAGACACTGTTCACTTTGATGGTCATTAGGAGCTTCTTAGACCTCCAGTCCCATTGTCCGGAGAGGACGTGACTGCTCAGTGGGATGGTTACAATAATGTGACCTTCGGGATGGATCCAACAAAACAGGTCAAACCACCATTTTGGAACAAGTCAAGCATTTTCTTCGAGCTTTCGTACTGGTCAACAAATTTAGTGCGTCATTGTATGGACGTCATGGATATAGAGAAGGGAGTATCAGAGCACATACTCAACTTGCTTCGTTGTAAAGTCGGGAAATCGAAAGACAACCTGAATGCTCGGATGGATCTACAGGAGTGGGGAATAAGAAGTGAATTGCACCCTAAATCGGTAGCGGGTAAACCAGGAAAGTTTGTACTTCCCAATGCTGCTTATCATATGTCACAACCGGAGAAGAAAAGATTCCTACAGGTGTTGCATGATTTGAAAGTTCCCACAGGTTTCTCAGGATCATTCAGCAAGAAAATAAAAATTGTGAAAGGCAAGATCGATGGGCTGAAAAGTCATGATCACCATGTTATCGTGGAGCACCTTCTTCCATTAGCCCTCAGGACTTCTCTCCTAGAATCGGTTGGTCTAGTAATCAACGACCTATGTTGTTTTTTCATAGAGTTGTGTGCTAAAACACTGGAGGTTGTGACACTGGATAAACTAGAAAATTCTATTGCGTTGATACTTTGCAAGTTTGAGCGTATTTTCCCACCGTCATTCTTCGATATCATAATACACTTGACGATTCATCTTGCAACTGAGGCTAAGTTAGCCGGACCGGTACAATATCGATGGATGTATCCCGTCGAGAGGTACGTGGAATTTTTCGTTTCGCTCAATTTTTAAAATTATTGTTGTCCTGTATGCCCGTATTTATTTATTCAACATATTTTCTTTAGGTACCTCTAGACTCTTAAAAAGTATATACGCAATAGAAATTAACCAGAGGGTTCTATCATGCAAGGTTATCTTCTTGATGAAGCACCGGCAGAGGCAGAGGTAGAGGCAGAGGCAGAGGCAGAGCGGTTCTGCCGTCCGGAAAGCTGCGTAGGGAGCTTCAGAGGGCCGGTCTTGCACCCAGATCGGAGACCCCTTCGGATACCTCCTTCCGTGTTGACTTTACCACACCTCAAGATATATTGCACGCATATCCATTTTGAATGTAATATTATAGATATTCATGCCTATTCATGTCAGAATTACTTATATTGTCAATGTTTGATTATCTAGCTGTTGGTGATGCGTCCACATCAGAGACAGAAGCCACTCCCGCACCTCCAGGTATGTTTATATATCATACAGTGCATGTATATTGATTTAGAATGCTATATCATAAATATACACACATTCCTTTTGCTCTTATTTAGATAATCATTTTTTTATTGTCTAGCTGTAGGTGGTGCCACCACCGCACCTGCGGGTATGTTTATATATCCTATAGTGCATGCATATTGATTTAGAATGTTATATTATTGATCTACACATTCTTTTTGTAATACTTATATAATCTACTTTTAATTGTCTAATTATAGGTGGTGCGTCCACATCTAACGCAGGGGCCACTCCCGCCACTTCCGTACCCTCCGCTCAGTCTGTAGGTTAGTATGAATAAATATAAAATATTTATTCATTTTACATATCCTTTAAAGAATAAATATGAACTTCATGGAAATTTAGCGTCAATGTTTATTTTCTACTTGGAGGGGATGCGTCCGCATCCGGGACACCGGCTGTTCCTCACCGGAGGAACTATCGTCCCGCTCGTGCTGCTGCCCGAGCCCAGGCTCGTGCTTTAGTCACCGGAGGTATATATCACACTTCAATTTTCGTTTAATCTTGATTTCTTAATACAACTTTGTCTTAATATTGATTGTCTTGATATTTCTTACAGACACAGGGCCTCCCCATCCCCAGAGGGGGACTCGAGGCCCGAATCAGTCCTATAGGCTGAGGCCTGACAGAGCTAGGGAGAGGCAGCATTCCCCCTCTTTTTTACCCCTGATTATCGGTATACCGGCGATCATGCCGAGAGGTTCGGCCGGTATATGGGGGATGAGAGCCGGCTCGTGAAGAACTACCCACTTCACGTTGAGTGGGGCGACCAGCACCGGCGCTCATTCGCCCTCTTCTTTGATCATGTTCGGGTATTAATATATATTTTCATTTGATATATCCAATATATTTATTATTAACACTTGCAATCTAATAAAAATATTTTTTTTGTATTTTCAGTTGGATTACGATTTTCAGCCTGTGCCCGACCCTGATCACCCTGGGAGGGTGCTCGATCTTCATGCTCTATACAATGTCCTGATGAAGAACATGCAGACCAAGGTATGATACAACAGGAATGAGCTGAAGGCCGACTGCTACTCCCTATGGATGGAGACCCCCGAGGCAGAGAGAGCGGACCTCCTATCCACTCCGGCCTTTGCGAGAGTCGACGTAAAGACATGGCCTCTATTGTGCGAATATTTCGACTCTCAACGCAAACAGGTATGTATTTTAAATGTAATTCATTGTTTAGTATATAATTTATTTTTTTTGTTCCTTAATTAGAAAACTAATTGTGAATGTGTTTTGCAGAAACAGGCCGCTCAAAATATAGAGAATAGGAAGTCGGCGAAGAGGGGTCGCCCCACATATACAGGTGGCTCGAGGAATATTACTTGTGCTATGGAGTTATCGGTAAATTACAATAGACCGGCCTTTGTGATATATAATGCAATATTAAGAGTTAATTTCTAATATATCTAATATTAAGAGTTATTTTCTAATATTGTAGAGAGCACAGACCCTGGCGCAAGGTGGTACACCGAGCGTGCTGTCCGCATATCTTGCCGTCCACGGCACCTCGACAGATCCCGCCACGGGCGAGCTTCGATACCCCGACGCCGCTACCCAGGAGTATTGCGTAAGTGTTAATATTTATTCAACCCCTATTTGAAATTTTAGTTTTGAAAGGTTCAAATTTAAATGATATACTTATATTTTACTGGTTAATGTGGGTGTAGGAGTGGGTGGTTGAGCAGGCCGAGGCATCGGGGATCGATTTTACTGGATAGAACGATCCGATGCTGCTGACCCCAGTCTTGGACGCCGCACACGGAGGGCACCACAGAGGTTAGGAGAGAGGCCGGGGACTGGGCCCTAGCAGGGCCCATATGAGGTTGGACTCCACCCCGGCGGTTACTTCCTCCGTCTTCAGTGAGCGACGTTTCCAGCAGGAACTGGAGAGCTTGAAGGCCACCGTTCAGGAGTTGAAGGAGATGTTGGTATGTATACTACTTAATAGTAAAATATTATATCATATTATAGATAGCAACATATCCAATATTACTACGTAACCTGAGCTTATTTGGTTGTAGATTTAGCTTTGATTAATCATACATACATATAACTGTCTAATTAAAATAAACTACGGTTTTCCAAACTAGATATCCTAACGAGGCCTAAGTCCCTAAGTATACATAGATTGGGATTTCGAAATAACTTGATAATGATACGAATTCGAATAATACACAGTTCTTACTCGCTTATTACATACGTAGGTCTAGACGCGACAGGGTACATCGGCCGAGCCTCCATATGCATCTCTTTCGTCTGCGGCTCCGCAAGCCACTACATCGGCTGCGGTTCCGCAGACAGCTCCTATAGCTCCACTGCCCGCTCAAACTCCCGCAGCCGCGGCTCCGCAAGCCACTACCTCGACGGCGGCTGCGCAGACCACTCCTACAGCTCCACAGCCCGCTCAGACTCCCGCACGCTCCGCATTGCATGATTTATTGACTCAGGATATATCTGATGAGCTGGCGTGCCAGATTCTGGCGCTTATCAGAGGTGGAGCTGAAGCGAGCTAGGGTAGCTTTTTGATTCTTATATTTTAAACATGTATTTATTTATATGATATATATTGTACTACATTTTGGACGATATTGATATTGGTGGTGTTTGCGTGTTTATATTGATATCATATTCTGCTTGTTGATTTCTTTTGTATATTATGCGTGAGATGTGATTATGAATACTGCGATATATGTTCTGCGTGATGATTAATTTTATATATGATGTATATATTATTGTGCACAGGGCGAGAAAAAAATAGGCAGACCTTTTTTTAAAAAAACCTGATAATATGTACCTACGGATTTAACCGTAGGGCCAAACATTGCCCCTACGGATTAATCCGTAGGGCCCAACAATGTATCTACAGATTTATCCGTAGGGGCAAAATATCAGGATACCTGATATTTTGCCCCTATGATCTCAGTATTAGGGGTTAAGCTTGCCCCTACGGATCTATCCGTAGGGGCAAACAAATGCCCCTACACAGGTATCCGTAGGGACAAAATATCAGGATACCTGATATTTTGTCCCTACGGATTGATACCTACGCACTTATCCGTAGGGGCAAATACTTGGCCCTACGGATGGGTCCGTAGGGACACCTAATTTATTTTATAAAATCATAACTTAAATAAAATTTTTATCCCTACGGCCTAATCCGTAGGGACAATGGGACCTACACATTACTCTGTAGGGGCAAGTTTTTAACCGTAGGGGTATGTTCAAGGCTGTGACTTGCACCTACAGCGTTTGTACCCACAGGGTATTTTCTTGCCCCTACGGATATATCCGTAGGGGCAGTGGTTTGCTCCTACGAATAAATCCGTAGGGGCAACCCTTACTTGTAGTAGTGATACACCTATGTAGCATGTGGTATCAACCATGACACGAAATAATGTACATTAATATATATCACATAAATACCAAATGTACACTAGTGAGAAAAAGAAATGTTTATAGCATGTGGCATCAACCATGACACAAAATAATGTACATTAATATATATCACATATATACCAAGTGTACACAAGTGAGAAAAAGAAATGTTTAAGTAAGCTAATATTAGTTAATGTAAATTAATATATCACATATATAATTATACATTAAATTATTAAATCAACACTTGATTTAATAATCCGGCTTTATCACATACAACCGGCCAATATCAAATGTAACAATCTATCGAATCAACACTTGATCCGATAACCCGGCTATATCACATATAACCGACCGATATCACATATCGTGAGAATAGAATGCGGTATCACATACGCGCATTAATCTCGGTCCCGCACATATCACATATATGCTCCTACTTCATTTCGCATGAACCAGGAAACCTCTGTGTAGGACTCTAAAGACTCGTCAATACGCCGGTAGTAGGTGATGATCATATCAAACACCCACAAGCCGTAAGCTGTCTGCTAAACGTAACGGCCACCCGGGTATTGAGCGATCAGAAGATCAACAAGCAAGCCTTCTCATACTCCTGCGAATCCAATCAGTAACACTACCGTACAGTCCGGTCTCTTCGTCACATTTGTCGCATATTAGCATCCTGGGGGTGGTATAACGTCAGACCCTAATAACCTGATAAGTTATGCCAATGCAAGGTCCACAATGGTTCGAGAAACTACCGATAACACTTACCAGTAGATCTCAGCAATCCTGGCCAGGGATTTTCTGTTATGGCCAATCGAGCATAGCGCAACATCAACTCCCAATACCGGGAGAGACGAATTCCCTCCTATCGCTCATTGCCTCCATATGACTCGGGACTGTACCAAAAAACCATCTTTTTGCACGATCTCTTGACCGTGGTATGGAGGAAATCAAAGCACAGTGGAAATCACACAAGACTCTATGACGATCTCGGGTCAACAGACCAACCTGTACCAGTGTCACCAGAGAACTGCTATCCGACGATAGATATAATACCATCTAGGAGTTCTCGACGAGTCCGTTCAGTGTACCCAGTCTCCACTGAGCACCCGTATACCTTCTCTGATGTCAAACACCAATGGATATGGGATCATCCATCGTCCATCATATGGGTCAAGAAGCGTATACACTAGTATACTCTGGAGTATCGATGCCCTGTCTCGATACTCCCACGACTAGGAACATTTGAAGGATGTACTTGCCGACTACCACTGCCCCACTAGTATGATCCGCATCATAATCCCGGTACTCAAGTACTCATCCTAAGGGCTTTATCAACATGTAATAGAGAGACAATAAGTGTACATGTTAAAATAAAGAGGAACCAGATAGCATACTATCATGTCGAGCAAGAAAGTCCTCCCTATATATGTCCAAGCTTCCACTATAATATACATCACATATACAGTAATGGCCTCTAGGGCATACATATAACTAACACTAAGAACATCCACTTATGTTTATAACTGGTTCCCAATGTTTCTCCAGGATTGGATTAATATATACTTATTGCAGTCTGTGCAAAATCAATATCTGGTGTTGTACTTAACATCTCATGATCAACTCAATTGCCTAAGCAAGAGATATGCCAATCATGCAAATCCCTCTCCTCATCAGTCTAAAAAACATCTCTTTAGATAGGGTGACTTCATCACCTGCGGGTACACCACCACGCCAGAAGTCGTCCATTCTAAAACACTTTAGAATAGTGTCAAGTACCCGAATTGGGACACTTCCCAAATTTAGATCTAAAATCATAGATCTAGTCACCAGAATCCCTGATATTTTATCCATATCCGATATGGAGAAACCACCTTATGACAACCACAGTATAACCGATCGTAGTATAGAAAGATCTCTTCCTATTAAGTGCATGTCAACCAAATACCAGGACATCACTCCCTACTACCTTCTTACCAGGTCCATCTATTGTTCTGATGAAGTCAAACTCTATGACTGTCACATCAAAACTAGATGATCTATCTTTGTTATTCCTACTTTAGTCTATAAATAGACATTAGCTACTTGCCCACTATACTTTCGCTGTTCCTACTGACTACAACAACCCTCTAGCAGAGTCATATACATGTGCTCTTCTAAAGCTAATTTAGAACGATGTTATACTCATCCTCCTGCCAGATCTCATACTCTAGGACAGCTGTAGTGGCAAGTATGGGTAATCAAAAATCTCCTTATCATCTTCTTTGAGGAGACCGAAGTATCTCTTGGGTGCCTGAGGTTACCCACCAAATCTGCGGAGTGGCTAATGGATTGTCGAATCCAATTGAATTTTTAGGTTCTACTAAATTTTCAGCAATCGTTTGTGGTTCTGGAATCACTTCCAGTTCTACCATACTCCCACTAATGTTTTCTGAAAAAGAATTCATTTTACTAAAACTGTGGCGAGTTAAGAACAATATAAATATTTATCTTCCAGATGGTAGAATGTTAACCTTCGTCAAAACCCAGGAAAACCCACAAACTGCCATTACTGAAATGTGCCTTGAGTTTTTCCAGATTCTGATTTTAAGCATCAGCTGGACAACTCCATATACCTTAACATCGTTAAGATATGAATCCACTCTATATATCCAATATAAAAACAAAGGCACTAATTTAATTGTAACCAGATTCAAAAATCATGCAGCTATTTCCAGTGCATATCAACCAAATGGAAGGAGGCCAAGCAGCATTGTGCATCAAGGAATGCATCCACGTATGAGTAACCTGAAAGAGAAGAAATTTCTCAAAACTATTAATTACAACGGAATATCTTACACAAGTATCTACATCTTCGTTCACCTTGAAGAATCCTGATACTTGCAACATATGGTTATCTACCTTATTCTTATACCTATATCTTCTCAAAATCTGGACCTTATATTGTTGGAGATAGTGCCCTCAGAGTCAATTATTGGATCACAGGCACGTGATTGCAATGATTGAGGGAGGACCTATCCCGGTAGGACAGTCTTACTCGAGATGATAGTATGCTATCTGGTTTATCTTTATCATCGTATACTGCTTTAGGTGACCTTACGAGTCGCTATTACACGTTGATAGAGCCCGTAGGATTCTTGCTTGACTACCAGCAGTATGAGGGCGATCATATACGTGAGAGCTGGAGTCTATAAGCACATCCTTAAAAGGTCCCTAGTCGTGGGAGTTTCGAGACTGGGCATCGATACTCCATTAGTAGACTAGTGTATACAGTCGAGACCCCGACGAGGGGCGGTGGCCGGTCTCACAAGCCATTGGTGTCAGTTGGTTCACCTAAGATGTATACAGGTGCTCATTGGGTTATGAGTACACCGGACAGGACTCGCCGGGAACCTGCTAGTTGGGATTATACCAGACGTCAGATAGCAGTTCCCTGGTGACATGTGTACAGGTTAGTTCATCGACCTGAGATCGTCATTTGTCTCGTGTGAGTTCCCACTGTACTTTGATTACTACCCTACCACGGCTCAAAGGAGTCGTGCAAACAGGTTTTAGTTGGGTACAGTCCCGAGCCACATGGAGGCAGTGAGCGGATCTGCAGGGGTTCGTCTCTTCCGGTATTGGGGGTGAGGTCGCGCTGTGTCTAGGAGAGCTATTACACAAAGCCCTCGGCTGAAGCAGGAGATTTACTGGTAGGTATTCCAGTAGTATCTCAGGGTGTTCTGGGTTTCACTCCGACACGACTTGTACCGCTTTTGGGGGTCTGACTTTTACCAACCCCCTAGGCCTGCCATGCGATACTCATAGACGAACGGACCGGACTATACGGATATTGTCACTGACAGGCTCAGTAGGGTGTCAGGATGATTTCGCTCATCGACGTCCCTTTTGGTCAATAGCTGGTGGCCCGTCACGTATGGCTAATACCTCTGACGTGCTAGTGGTTAAATCCACAGCCATAGTATTGACGAGTCTTTAGAGTCCACCACACTCAGTTACTCAAGTTTCGGGCGAAACGCTGTAAAGGCCGTATGGAGATATGACAGGGTTCGATCAGATACGTGCGGTATTGCACGGATCGTGATCGGACGGTTTTGGCTTAAGCCGGATCCTAGTATTAGATAGTGTAGATTTTGTCTCTTTGCATTTGTATTCAGTGGGAATACAAATGCGGGCATGTATTTGCAGTAGCGGGGTTTTCCTGTAATTTATTACGGGATCAGTTTTCTGAAGTTGCCAGTTTGCATTCCGTTCAGGCCGGTTTTCCTTTGTTCCTTCGCGGCCGGAGTTTCGATGGAGAGGGTGTTATTTGCAGTTTGCAAATAACATTTTGTGGAGGGGTTTTCTTGCATATGATGGCTTCATGATTTGACTAGTATCATGAGATCCTTTTTCTTTCTTATCTTTTGCTTTTTGAGATTAGAAATGGATGTGAAGCTTGCTTTTGATGTGGTCACCACCCTTGATCTCCTATACTCACCTCCCATGAGGTTTTTGTTCCTTCCTCCACCATTTTGAGAAAAAGGGGGCCGACCACTTCATTGAGAGGGAGAGAGAGGTTTCATTTTGTATGAGGGACATTTGATTATTTCATTTGGCTTGCTCACAAAATCCTTCTTACCTCTCCAAAGTTCTTGATTCCTACTTCCATCCAAAGGCAACTTCAAACCCTCAAAGAGACAATGGCTACTACACTTGTCACGCCCCGCTTCCCAAAATACGGAATACGAGGGGTAGACAAGGCCAGCCATGCTCCTACGGTCAAGGAAAAGTCCTGCCGTAGTCACACTTCGACTTCTAGTTTTTCATGGTAAACAGTAAATAATGCGCAAGTAATGAGAAATGCAGTAACTGAAAGAAACAATAATATAAACTGACCTGATGGGAAATAAACGAATGTAACTCGGAATGGCAAGTCAAGAAGTCTGTGATGCACGTCTAGTTCTGGTCCAGGCTAAGTCTTCTCCTCACACTGAGCATGCATACTCAGGTCGTCAGAGCGACACAATAGCAATATAAAACCTAAAATCATATGACAATTCTAACAGTGATAACTGATATATGTAGCAGTAAATCAGAATGATATAGGTATGAACATGCAGTAATCAATGCAGCGGAACAGTAAAAGCAGTAGAACGACATGCCATGTATGTCAACACAGTATATAAGATATATCAATGCCAGTATCCCTATCAGTCTCTAAGTCTCACTGTACAGGTCACTAAGCCTATCGTCAGTTCAAGTGTGAGACTCAACCACTCGCGAGTGTCCTCCACCCAAGGGTAGAACCCAAGGGCAAGGGACCACGGGCCCAACATGTATATCACGGTGAATATCACATACCCTGTAAATCTCCATATAACTCCCTAAATATATAAGCCGGCATGGGACTCCCGAGATTCTGTTGAACTCACACTTAAACTACCCCACACCCCGTGGTCTACATCAAACGCTAACCATAACCCTAAATACTAATCGATCCGTGACAAGTCTGCGCGAGAACTGGAGGCAGGACCTCCATCAAGCACGTCCCGACTAATACCTAAGATAAATGGCAGTGTCTGGTGTCTTATCTGTGACACCCGTGCAAGCGCTTCCATAAGTGTCCCATACCACTTATAATCACACGTACATGCATCCCACAGACGTCGACAATGCAATAGAATAATAGGGTTACTGGTTGTGCACAAGTACGTATCACTTTCACTTATTCACGGATACACGAACACTGACGTACTTGCCACAATCCTCACTAAAATCTAACATGGGTAAATGCACGATATCACTAGGTTATCAATACAATGATATGGGTATGATATGATGCGTGAACAGTATATAAGCATGATTAGGATGTTATGAAACGGTATTTTATCACTTGCACGATTTATCATGAAACGTACGTGTATAGTTTAGCGAAACGATAAACAGGTAATACTTAGTATGTTCAGTTTTCCATCCATAGAATTTAGTTTCATCCCAATCGGATTCCAGGATCATTAATTATAACCATTTCATTTTAAGCGCTCGCGGCTGGAAATCCGGTTTCCGAATCAGAAGTCCGTTTAGCAACGCATTTTAATCCCAGTTGGGATCAGAATTTAGCGACACTACAGTTGAATGAAATCTAGGGTTCTCAGTAAGGTTTTCAACTCAACAGACATACCTTCGATTGCGTCTGTACGTTAGGAGTTATACTCTGTTTATTATTAGTATGTCAATTCTGATTCTGTTAGGACTGTTATGCGTCCCGATCTTTTAAATTACAGATTAAATATCAAACGGTAACGAAACAGAATGAAACTGATTGTGTTGTCTAGATAACAGATTTATCTATAACAAGAAGTAGAGTTCCACAATCTAAGAGTTAAGGAGATCTTGTGGTACCCATTACGGAACAGCAAGCAACAACTGGAGTCGCTCTGGACTGCAGTCCAGAGTCGCACTCCGATCCAAATATCTTCACAATTTAAGTACAGGAATGCCACGAAACCAGTATAGGGTTAAAGTTCATTGAGTCTTCTTCGATTTGAGCCCTCGAACGCACCATTCCAGTATGTATATGATTTATGGTGAATTTAACGGTTTTCAGGTACAATAAAATTCCAGTTTTACGGTTAAACTTGGGGGTAGTTGTTTTAGTCGTTAACGGTCATACTTTCCAGCGAAATTTGCACACGTTATCCATCCCTACAGGGGCCAAAGTAATTAATCTAGTTCCGTCAATTTAGAAAAGTATTTTCTTTGGGAACACGCGTCGAACAGTTATGGCACATAATTGGTTTAAACTTGTAACCTCATAATCTATGTATTCAACGATTGTAACTTAAGTAAATAGCATGTAAACAAGTAAAATACTTTCCTGGAGGTGCACGGCAGCGAGGTACAGTACGGACGCGCGACGAGCTAGCACCGCGACGGCTACGGCTCCGGGTGAGCTCGGGTCTGTTCTCGTCCAGTGGGGGCTCGGGCTTCGTCGGGGTGTCTGCGGTGGTCGCAGTTCCTGATGGTGGGGCTGCAGTGGGTTGGATGAGTAGAGGGATCAAGTGAGGGGGATAGAGAGTAATGGAAGAGAGAGTGAAAGAGAGTTAGAGAGAAATAGAGTGAGAGAGAGAGGTCGCGAATAGAGGGGGAAAGCAGGGAGTGAGGAAGAGGGATAGAGCTAAGGTCAAGAGAGAGAGAGAGAGAGAGAGAAGAGAGAGAGAGAGAAATTGTTCAGAGGGAGAGAGAAGAGAGGGAGCAGTGAGAGAGAGAGAGTGTAAGAGAGAGGGGGTGAGGTATTTGAGAGGGAAGGCTCGGCGGTGCTGAGGGGGTGATGCTCGGGTGTCTACGAGGCGACATGGGACGGCAAGGGAGCTCGTCGGCGTGCAACAGGTGGCCGGAACAGGGTGTTGGGAGAGTTGGAGCTCGAGCGAGTGGTGTGCAGGGGGTCGTCTCAAGTTCGAGCTCCGGTGAGGGAGGGTGTGTCAGCGAGTGAGGAGGTGGATAGAGGGATGAGGTGGTCGGTGATGGTGGTCGCCGCCGATGACGAGGGTGCAAGGTGGCCGAGCTCGGTGCAGGGTTGGTGTGCAGGGGTGCTCGGCAGGGGGTTCGGGTTGATGTATTGTGGCGGTGAGGAGTTCTGTTGGTAGAGGAGGAGCTGGCGAGGGGTCGCTGAGGGGTTGTCATCGTCGGGGCCGACGAACGGAGTTGGGGAAAACAATGGCGCTCGGTGAGTTTGCGTGAGTGGAGAGGAGGAAAGAAAGAGAGGGAGATGGGAGTTTGAGTCGAGGAGGGTTGAGGAAGAGTGAGGAGTGCGCGTCGTGGGAGTAACTGCGCTCGAGCGCGGGCGTCGGCGAAGGAAGCGCGCGCGCGTGGGTGTAACGGCAGATTCGAGCGGGAGGGAAGGAGAGACGTTGGAGGAGATGAAATAGGGTAGTGGGCCGGGTCGGGTAGGCAGCTGCGGCTGAAGAAAGATTAATGGGCTCGGGAAGTTGGGCTAAAAGAAAAATAAAATAAAAAAGAAAAATCAATTAGGGAAAAGAAAAGAATTGGGCCGGAGCCGGGCTTGGGTTAAATAAAAGGGAAATTCCTGGGAGAGAAGTGTGGGCTCGGGCTGAGTGGCAGGGGGAGATTTAAAAGAAAATAAATTAAAAGGAATGGCTGGGCCGGCAGAGATTGGGCCAGAGAAAAGAAATAAGGAAATGGAAAAGAAATTTATTTAGTGAAATAGAACGGGCCGGGGCTATAAATGAAAAATCAAAGGATAAAAAGGAATGGGCTTGGGGTAAAATAAATAAAAGGGAAATAGATTTTGGTTTTATTGATGAAGAAAATGGGGTTTAGAATGAAATAAATTTATAAATAAAATAAATAAATTATAAGTAAAAAAATGAATAAAATTGTATATAAGAATAAGTAGAATTCTAGAGTAATAAAATACTAATTTTGGTATAAAAAGGGGCCGGGTATTACATCATACCACCCTTACAAAAATTTCGTCCTCGAAATTTAAAATAAACGATAGGTTATACAAATATAGGCGAAAACTATTATATTGCAAACTAACACATAAAGATTTATTAGAAATCCGTGGACGAAGAAATTTGATGGCATAAACATGTAAGAACAGCATACAGAAGATAATTCTAAATAGGTATAAGGTAGGAATAACTATAAGAGCAACCTATAAGTACACGAGAACATATATAACAATGATGAACAAAAATAATCAGAGCGTATTCAATAAAATCGAAATCCAAACATGTGCACGTATAAGTATATTAAAGGTAGCACGACAGAAAAATAAGTATAAGGCACAATCATTTATAATAGTAATTATAGGCACACAGCCCGAAAATAAAATAACAAGAATAAAGTAGTGGAAGTTTAGTCGGTAGGTTAAACCATTTTAGGAAAACGTATCGGTCAAACAGTTTTAAAATAGCTTAGAAAACCCATATAGTGAAAATAAGAAACATGGAACAAAATGTGCGTGGTGTAAGGTTGCGCTACTGAAAACTGAGGGTAATAGTAGTGCACTTTAAAATACGTAAAACTAAGCAGTCAATAACACGCACTCTTCGACAAATACAAGATAACGAAAACCAATTTCGAATAATAAAGCCCCTAAATATATATAGGGTACTAGGAAAACACACAAAAATGTATAGGGCTAGCTAGGGTAAAGATTACAAGGAAGTGTGGATCATTCAAAGGTTGGAGTATGGTGGCTTTAGGCTGAAGGTCAAGGAGACTGCGATCGGGTCTGCACAGGATGTAAGGGCAAACAACAAATGACTACAAAGGAAGAAGTATGGGTAGGATAACGGTTGGTACATTCTATGAATCAAGAATTTGAAGGGTTAGTGAACTCGGAAGTTTCACAAGATATGTCCATCTCCCAGAAGGATCTCAAGCGGGCCACAGACAGAATATGAAGAATGGATCTCTAAAAGATCGGGTGTGGTACTAGTTATTCTCAGTGAGGGCTAGAACAATGTAAGGAGTAGGGGTGGACCGATCTCAGTAGAAAAATAATTGTATAGAAGAAATAATCAAGTATCAAGAGAACTAAGAAGATTGAAGTATTAGCAAACCCCGCAATTTATTTCATTCCAGGAAATTCTAAATAAATCATTCTTAAAGATGAAGGGTGGCCCTAAACTATACACAGTTTTATTTGGCCAGAAAGACAACATCGAAAAGGAATTCCGTCAGTCGCTGTTGTGGAGATTCAGTAGGTTGCGGTAGGCTCGCGCACTCAGGTAGGGGCGTCCATTTCCATATCGCCTCGTGGGCATCGCCATTGGGAGTTCTTCCACAGCAGGGTCTTGATCTTCTGGTTCTTCTTCCTCGGATGGAGCTTCTTCATCGAGGTCCGATTCCATGTGATTCTCTTCTTCTGGATTTTCTTTCACGGGATTTTCCTCAACTGGATTTCCTTCTATCGGGTCTTCATCGGGATCTTCCTCTATCGGGTCTTCCTCTATAGGGTTCTCTTCAGGATCTCCTTCTTCTTCGTCGGAAACAGCTATCATGTTAAACTCTGGGGCGGCTACTCCTTCGTCCTCTGAATCGTTGTTTCTGAAATTGACCTGGGGACCGTTGATCTCATCGTCAGAACTCATCAGCGTGTGGTCTAAGGAAACGCATGACTGTGCATCCTCGTCTAGTTGCGGCGCTGCTCCGGGGTGAGCCATGGCCTGAAAAGAAAGAGTTATGATTAGGCAATGAGACATATCAAGGAAGTAGTTAAGTGTACGAAGTATAGAAAGATATTCGGTGGCAGGAACTGAAAGATCAGGATTAAAATACTGTGATAATGAATAGTATAAATAAGAAGAAAGCAAGAGAATGATACATATATTACGATTCAAAGTTTTATTGCATTCAACTAAAAATTCAACGGATACAAGATTTCAAACGGAAAGAAATATTCATAGTGGATGACAACATAATGCTGAAATTGGAAAACAGGAAAATTCTTCTTTGATTGCTAGGCCGCTGCATTCTCGTCTCGCGAGTTGAAACCTGTGTTGGCTCCGCCTTGTAGAGTTCCTAGGCACTCACAAGAGGACTCACAAGGCATCAAACTGTAGGGTTCCTAGGCATGCTAATGAGGTATCACAAGGCATCAACCATGCCAATTTCATAAATTACGGTGCCGAGAAACCCTAATACGGATCGTTGGCTAGAAGTTTAAGCGACAAAGCAAACTAGTTAACACTTAACTACAAGAATACGGAAATACAACCTTTGTAGATCCGGTCCTCCACCTCCACGGCTCCGTGATGAAGTCCTCTCCGCTGTCCATATCAAATCCCGGGCTCTAGCGTCGGCTTCATCGGAGAAAGAGCGGGCTAGGTTATCGACGACGTGCCGAAGATGATCTACGTCGAGCCATCACTAGATCAAGCTCCACCTTCACCAAGCCATGAAAACTTGTGAAGGAAACACACTCTACTACTTGGCAAGAGGTAGAGGATGAAGAAATAGGAAGTGGGTTCACTTTAGAATTGGATTTCTCACTCATTTTCATCAATCACCATTGATGAAGTGAAGCTTTCTTCATGAAAGAAGATAAAGAAGAAGAAGAAAGTGTTATGATAAGTTAATTAATATTGAAAAGAAAATCAATACTTATCATATATTGAACTATGGTCAAGTGTAGAGAACTAACTAAGGTTTAAGTGAAAGGTTAGGGTTAAGCATGAGACAAAATGGTCACTTTAGTCAAAGCTTCATGAAGCTTCAAAGATAAAACAAAACTAGCAACCATTTTCCCATTTTCTTTCCAAAATAAATAAATAAATAAATAATAAAGAAAAGCAAAACCCTAATCATTAACTTAACCATGGTTTAATCTTTACACTTAACCAAGTTAACATGTATCATCAAACATGATACAATCAAGTGCACAAAAGTATATCACATATACAACTTGTGAACTTCAAGTGAGAAAATCCATTTAAAGTGAACCAATACTAGTTAATGCAAAGTAATATATCAAATATATAATTATACATTAAATCATTAAATCAATACTTGATTCAATGATCCGGTCATGTCGCACATAACCGACTAGTATCCAATGTATCGGCTTATCGAATCAATCCTTGATTCGATAACTAGGTAATATCGCATACAACCATTCGATACAATCATCGCGAGAATAGAATACGGTATCACATACACGCATTATTCTCGGTCCCGCACATATCTCATATGCGCTCCTATTTCGTTTCGCTTGAGCCAGGAAACCTCTGTGTAGGACTCTAAAGACTCGTCAATACGCCGGTAGCAGATGATGATCATATCAAACATCCACAAGCCGCAAGCGGTCTGCTAAACGTAACGGCCACCCGGGTATTGAGCGATCAGAAGATCGACGAGCAAGCCCACTCATACTCCTGTGAATCCAACCAGTAACACTTACTGGACAGTCCGGTCTGATCGTCTGATATGTCGCATATCTCGCCTAGGGGTGGTAAACGTCAGACCCCAATAGCTTGATAAGTCGTGTCGATATGAGGTCTATAACAATTTGAGAAACTACTGGTAACACTTACCAGTAAATCTCAGGAACCCTGGCCAGGGATTTCCTGTTATAGCCAATCGAACACAGCGCAACATCAACTCCCTATACCGGGAGAGACGAATCCCCTCCTATCGCTCATTGCCTCCATGTGATTCGGTACTGTACCCAAAAGCCACCGTTTTGCACGCCCTCTTGGACGTGGTAAGGTGGAAATCAAAGCACAGTGGGAACCACACAAGACTCTATGACGATCTCGGGTCAACAGACTACTCTGTACCAGTGTCACCAGAGAACTGCCATCTGACGTAAGGTATAATACCATCTGGGAGTTCTCGGCGAGTCCGTCCAGTGTACCCAGTCTCCACTGAGCACCCGTATATCATCTCTGATGTCAAACACTAATGGATATGGGATCATCCATCGCCCATCTGTATGGGTCGAGAAGGTATACGCTAGTCTACTCTGGTATATCGATGCCCCGTCTCGATACACCCACGACTAGGGACTTTGAAGGATGTACTTATGGACTACCATGTCCCCACTAGTATGATCCACATCATAGTCCAGGTAGTCAAGTACACATCCTAAGGGCTTTACCAACATGTAACAGAGAGACAATCTGTGTACACGTTAAGGTAAAGATTAACCAGATAGCATACTATCATGTCGAGCAAGAAAGTCCTCCCTATATATGTCCGAGCATCCACTACAATATACATCCTATGTACAGTAATGGCCTCTAGGGCATACATATAACTAACACAAACATGCCAATTTTAAATTTTACGGTGCCGAGAAACCCTAGACTAGATCGTTAACTAGAATTTTAGGCAACAAAGTGAAACTAGTTAACTACTTAACTAAAAGAAAGATGCTACAACCTTTGTAGATCCGGTTCTCCACTTCCTTAGCTCCACGTAGACGTCCTCTCGCTGTCCGTATCGAATCCCGGACTCAAGCATCGGCTTCATCGGAGAAATGGGCGGGCAAGGTCGTCGGCTTCGTGCCGAAGATGATCTACGTCGAGGTTACACAAGATCAACCTCCAACTTCACCAAGTTGTGAAACTTGTGAAGTAAACACCCTATACTACTTGGCAAGAGGTAGAGGATGAAGAAATAGGAGGTGGGTTCACTTTAGAATTGGATTTCTCACTCATTTGCTCAAGTTGCCATTGATGAAGGCAAGGTTTTTCTTGAACTCAAGAAGAAGAAGAAGATGAAGATGATTATGATAAGTCTTTTTCAAATGCAAAAGAAATGAATACTTATCATAATAAGAACCATGGTTAGGTGTAGAGAATTGACTAAGGTTAGATGAATGGTTAGGGTTAAGCATGAAGACAAAATGGTCACTTTGGTCAAAGCTTCATGAAGCTTCAACAAGCTTCAAGAAAGCAACCATATTGTTTTCTTTTGCAATTTCTTTTTAATCCAAATGAAAAAGATAAATGAATGAATAAATAAAAACCCTAACCATTTACTTAACCAAGGTTTAATTCTTTACACTTAACCAAGTGAGCAAGTATCATCAAACATGATACAAACATGTGCACAAAAGTATATCACATATACAACTTGCACATCAAGTGAAAAAATCCATTTAAAGTGAACCAATAATAGTTAATGCAAAGTAATATATCAAATATATAATTATACATTAAATCATTAAATCAACACTTGATTTAACGATCCGGTCATATCGCATATAACCGACTAGTATCCTATGTATCGGCTTATCGAATCAATCCTTGATTCGATATCTAGGTTATATCGCATATAACCAATCGATACATTCATCACGAGAATGGAATACGGTATCACATACACGCATTATTCTCGGTCCTGCACATATCTCATGTACGCTTCTATTTCGTTTCGCTTGAGCCAGGAAACCTCTGTGTAGGACTCTAAAGACTCGTCAATACGCCGGTAGCAGATGATGATCATATCAAGCACCCACAAGCCGCAAGCGGTCTGCTAAACGTAACGGCCATCCGGGTATTGAGCGATCAGAAGATCGACGAGCTAGCCCGCTCACACTCCTGTGAATCCAACCAGTAACACTTACCGTACAGTCCGGTCTGTTCGTCTGATATGTCGCATATCGAGTCTAGGGGTGGTAAACGTCAGACCCCAATAACCGATAATTCGTGCCGATATGAGGCTCATAACGGGTCGAGAAACTACTGGTAACACATACCAGCAAATTTCTGATCAGCCCTGGCCAGGGACTTCCCTGTTACGGCCAATCGAGTACAGCGCAACATCAACCCCCAATACCGGGAGAGACGAAACCCCTCCTATCGCTAATTGCCTCCATATGACTTGGGACTGTACCCAAAGACCACCGTTTTGCACGCCCTCATGGATGTGGTAAGGTGGAGATCAAAGCACAGTGGGAATCACACAAGACTCTATGACGATCTCGGGTCTACAGACTAACCTGTACAAGTGTCACCTGAGAACTGCCATCTGACGTGAGGTATAATACCATCTGGGAGTTCTCGGCGAGTCCGTCCAGTGTACCCAGTCTCCACTGAGCACCCGTATACCATCTCTGATGTTAAACACCAACGGATATGGGATCATCCATCGCCCATCTCATGGGTCGAGAAGCGTATACGCTAGTCTACTTTGGTATATCGATGCCCCGTCTCGATACACCCACGACTAGGGACCTTGAAGGATGTACCTATGGACTACCATGTACCCACTAGTATGATCTGCATCATAGTCCAGGTAGTCAAGTACACATCCTAAGGGCTTTACCAACATGTAACTATAAGACAGTTTAAAGAGACAAGTGTACATGTTAAGATAAAGAGCAACCAGATAGCATACTATCATATCGAGCGAGAAAGTCATCTCTATATATGTCCAAGCATCCAATATAATATACATGATCTGTACAATACTGGCCTCTAGGGCATACATACAACTAACAATCTCTCACTTGCACTAGGGCCAGCTGCTGTAGTATCGCATACCGAGCATCCCGAAGAGTCTCTCAAACTGTATCTGGGGAATGGCCTTCGTGAGTGGATCCGCCGTGTTGTTCTTCGTGTCAACCCTCCTGACCTCGATCTCCCGGCGATCAACTATCTCCCGGATCAGGTGATACCGCCTCAGAATATGCCTGGATCGCTGATGGGACCTGGGTTCCTTGGCCAAAGCCACCGCTCCATTGTTATCTCAATACAAAGGTATTGGATGCTCAATGGATGGAACCACACCAAGTTCAGTAATGAACTTCTTGATCCAGACAGCCTCTTTAGCAGCATCGTTGGCAGCGATGTATTCAGCCTCCATCGTCGAGTCTGCCACGGTTTCCTGCTTGGAACTCTTCCAGCTAACCGCCCCTCCGTAAAGGGTAAAGACAAATCCCGACTGCGACTTAGAGTCGTCCTTATCACTCTGGAAGCTTGAATCGGTAAAGGACTCCACTTGGAGTTCTCCGTTACCATACACCAAGAGCATCTCTTTAGTCCTTCGTAAGTACTTAAGAATGCTCTTTACAGCTGTCCAGTGACTCTCTCCAGGATCAGCTTGATACCTGCTCACTACACTTAGTGAGTATGCAACATCGGGTCTGGTACATAGCATCGCATACATGATAGAGCCTACAGCCGAAGCATAGGGTATCCCTTGCATGCGAGCTCTCTCCAAATCAGTCTTGGGAGACATCTCTTTGGAGAGAGTGACTCCAGAGATCGTGGGCAAGTTCCCACGCTTGGATTCTTCCATACTAAACCTCTTTAGTATGGTGTCAATGTACCTGGATTGGGACAATCGCAATATCCGTTTGGATCTATCTCTATAGATCCTTATTCCCAATATGCAGGAGGCATCACCAAGATCTTTCATTAAGAATCTTTGTGATAAGAAGAGCTTGACCGATTGCAGCATAGTAATATCATTTCCTATCAAGAGTATGTCGTCCACGTACAATACGAGGAAGACAACCTTACTCTCTGCCACCTTCTTGTAGATACAAGGTTCATCTGGATTTTTGACGAAATCAAACTCTTTGATAACGACGTCAAAGCAGATGTTCCAACTCCGCGATGCTTGCTTTAATCCATAAATGGATTTAAGCAGCTTGCACACCTTCCCGCTGCTCCCACTGTCTACGAAGCCCTCTGGCTGAGTCATGTACACGCACTCTTCTAAATCACCATTTAGAAAGGCGGTCTTAACATCCATTTGCCATATTTCGTAATCATGATATGCAGCGATGGCAAGCATGATCCGGATGGATTTAAGCATAGCCACTGGAGAAAAGGTTTCGTCATAGTCTACACCTGGTCTTTGACGAAAACCCTTTGCTACAAGTCTAGCTTTGAAAGTCTCCACTTTCCCATCTACACCAAGTTTTTTCTTAAAGATCCACTTGCTCCCGATGGGTTTTACCCCTTCAGGAGCAACATCCAAAGTCCATACTTTGTTGGTGTACATGGATTCTATCTCGGACCGCATAGCATCCAGCCATTTCACTGAGTCCCTACTCGTGATGGCCTGCTCGAATCTAGTTGGGTCATCATCCTCCATGATGCAATCTTCGCTTCCACCGTCAATGAGAAAACCGTAGTATCTCTCAGGTGGACGAGAAACCCTACTAGATCGGCGGAGAGGCTGGGGTTCGTCGGGTACTACTGAATCCTCTGGCTCTACTAAATCATTAGTTGTAGTTTGTGGTGCTGGAACCTCTTCCAGCTCTACCTCTTTGCCACTAATTTCTTTTGTGAGAAATTCCCTTTCCAAAAAGGTGGCATGTTGAGCAACAAACACTCTTTGTTCCTCAGCTTGGTAGAAAAAATATCCTTGAGAATTCTTTGGATATCCTACAAACTTGCAAAGAACTGATCGTGCCTCGAGTTTGTCCGGATTTTGCTTTTTGACATAGGCCGGACAACCCCATATCTTAATTCGTTTAAAATATGGTCTCTTCCCACTCCATATCTCATATGGTGTGGTAGGTACAGATTTAGATGGAACCAGATTCAATAGGTATATGGCTGTCTCAAGCGCATACCCCCAAAAAGAAATAGGTAACTCAGCATTGCTCATCATTGAGTGCACCATATCTAATAGGGTGCGATTTCTTCGTTCTGATACACCATTGTGCTGTGGTGTATAAGGAGGAGTAAGCTGAGAGAGAATCCCATTCTCTTTTAGATAATCCAGGAATTCAATGCTTAAGTATTCACCTCCTCGATCAGATCGAAGAATCTTAATACTTTTGCCTGTTTGGTTCTCTACCTCGTGCTTATATTCTTTGAATTTCTCAAAAGCTTCAGACTTGTGTTTCAACAGGAACACATGCCCGTATCTAGAGAGATCGTCAGTGAATGTAATGAAGTAGGAAGAACCATTTCTGGCATGTGTAGACATGGGACCGCATACATCACTATGTATCAGTCCCAAGAGTTCAGTAACTCTTTCTCCGTGTCCCGTAAACGGAGTTTTGGTCATCTTTCCTTTGAGACATGAATGACAAGTGTCATAAGAAGATAATTCGAATGAATTCAAATATCCATTCTTATGTAACTTAGCTAGTCGTGTCTCATTGATATGACCAAGTCTACAGTGCCACAAGAAGGATTCGTTCATTTCTGAGCTTTTCCTCTTATGTGTGTTTTGTATATTGAGGACTGTATTTTGATTGAGAATGAATATGCCATTATGTAACGAGCCTGATGCAATCATCTTTTGATCTAGGAATATGTTCATAACATTATCCTTTACTACAAAATTATATCCTTCTTTACTTAATAAAGAGACTGATATAATGTTGCACATCATGTTCGGTATATAATAGCATTCATTCAGAACTAGTGTATCACCATTTGGTAATACCAGGTGATATATGCCAACAGCTTTGGCTGCAACATTTGCCCCATTCCCTACTTGAACGGAATGATCACCTTTACCCAGTTCTCTACCTTTCCGTAGCCCATGTAACTGCTTACATATGTGGGATCCTGATCCGGTATCTAATACCCAGGACGTAGGGTGAACTGAAAAACAGTTCTCAATAACTAACACACCCGAAGAAGATGAATCAACATACATGCTCTTTTGGGCGGCTTGAGAATCTAGATATTCTCCTATTCCCTGTTCAGTCTTATAACTCTTATAAGAAAGAACGGGTCCAACGTTCTCCTGCACAGTATAACATGCGGGTTCGGTCAATACATCCATATTATTATCTTTATTAGGGCATGACATGGTCGCTACTTGGAGAGAGAGAGAAGAAAACACTTTAGCGTAAGCTCGTGCAAGATCAGATTGGTTATTATCTTATCTAATCAGCATGGCTCCTACTGGTTTTTATCAAATCTTCCATCAAACCCTAAAAGGAAAGACTAGCCGGGATTAATTACACACTACAAGTTCGCCAATCTTTCAGCCAGGCCAGTGTCGGTACTTTGAGGGAGGTCCCCCGTGCTATCGCACGAACCTAATTAATGTAAACCCCGTTGACACCTTTCTAGACACCTAGTTGATCGGCTAATTGTCATGTGTAAAACTCTCCCAGGAGTAACTCTTACTCGCAGTGGGTATCGGGATCCAACTATCTCATAGAAGGTATGCAATCTCATTGCAAATTTCAACACTTGAAATTCCCAATAATGCTTTTGCCCCTAGCGATCTATGACCTTGACTAAGTCAACAAACCATAAATCGCTAGTCAAGTTCAACCCGTGCATTTCTCGATTGAATTAAACCCACCCGTACGACCCTTGACTGAGTCAACAAGGCCGTGCGAATGCCCTAGTCCAATCACATCTCATGTTGTAACAGATAAACATTATTTAGCTACCGTACACTATGCCTTGACTAAGTCAAAAAACATAGTACGAATACTAAATAATATCTATCTGAAATGACGGAGGGCTACGCAGGTTTTTCAGAAAAACCATGAGCGTAAAGAACTTGATATCGTTATAGAATCAAATGAAGTTTTGAAATGGAGTGATTTTGAGGCTTTTCTAGTTTTGCTAAAGGGGTCACTCCCGGTGAAGGGATCGTCGGCCCTTTCCTCGTCGAATGAGGTGCGGGATATATCATATATATCACTGTGCAAAGCAGAAACTATAGAAGCAATCAAAAGTCAAACCGAGTGTGTAGCATCTGCCAGTTATTGCTAAAGGAGTCACTCCCGGTGAAGGGATCTCGGTCCTTTCCTCATCGAATAAGGTGCAGGGTATATCATATATACCGCTATGCAAAGCAAGAACTGTAGCTACCTGTTTTATTTAAAATTTGATTCTACAACATCTTAGGTTTCTTTTCTTTCATTAATCACATTAATGAAGTCCCATCATTTAAGTCACCTAAACATCACAGATAAATACGACGTACACTTATGCCATCCGCATTCGCCTGGATGTCCCCTCGTGCACCGTTAGGTTAGGTAACTAACGACAGGGCAGGGCAGGGCTAGTGCAGGTGAAAAACATAAGTAACGTCTATATAATATATCATATATACTATATACTGTATCTATCACAGAACATCATATGATCACATCACAGATATCGCAGCAGAAAATATCTTATGAAATATTGGATATACTAGGACGTCCGTGTTTTTAATACGAGCCAGTATAAAACACGGATTCCACGGTCGTGATGAATAGCCAATCCCACACCCCTAGACCCCTACGAGAGCGGCAAGCAACCCTACCAATTCTAGGGTTAGGAGACCCGGACTCGACTCCTCGAGATGGTCTCCCACTGGACCCTGGAACCTGGTTACTTGTGCTCCCCTCCTTGGGTCTATCCTAATGCGGAAAAGTAAATAATATACAAAGGGTGACAACTTCCGCAACCTGGAAGAGCCCCAATAAAAGAATATTACATACAAGTTTTTACATGAATGAAAATGAAAAACACTCATCTCACATAAAAAACCCCAGCTATTCAAACACGACAATCCAATATAACATATCCAGCAATACATAACATCACATGTCATCAACGTAAGTAAATATGCGCATCCCAATTGTCGTTGACGTATAGCAACGAAACCGGCGATATCACATATTACACTTACGGTCGCAGAAAAGAAAGTATAAAACTACAACAATTGGAATCCGCAACCGCTTTAGACATCGCATGCCTAATCAAATGAAATACTTAGACATCACATGCCTAACAATTATAAACCCCGCATTTTAGTCTCATTATTGAAAACACTTTTCAATATCAAGTAAGACTAAACCGCTAGATTTATAACATTCATTCAGTTATCTCATAACTGTTTGTGAATTCCAATTATTGTATCCCATTCCGGATAAATAGAAAATATTAAACTTTCCGATCGAACATTCGAACACCCAAGTTTTCCCGAAACCGTTAAACACATGAAATAGGTTCAAAGACATTCACTTCATGCCTCAGTACCAACGGTCCAGCCATAGAAGGGTCAAGCCAACGCCTCACATGTGGCACGCCGTACTGCCCCAAACCCGAAGGTTCAAAGGGCAGTTCAAGACGGTCACATAATCGAGTTAAGGTTTGTTGTCTTCTAGAGGGACCATCGCGTTACTTGCACTACTCAGAACGTCCTTAAACCACAGAAAAATCCAACACTTGGAAATTTTCCGGCAGGGGAAAAGTTGGGTATTTATATCCAGTCGAACTTTTTAACATATTCTAAAATTATCCGGAAAGCCACATAGACAAAGTCTGATAATCCGATCGAATCTACGAACTCCCAATACACCCCAGAAAATTCAACTCTTGAATAAATTTTAAAAATTCCTAGAAAATCCAACACCTGAAGAAATCAGTTAATGTGCAAAAATTATATGATAATTCAATAAATTGGCCGTGGAACCGCCGCAGAGCAAGGCTTCTGCCGCGGTTCCGCCGCACTGTAGACACTTCATTAATTAATTTTTGCACCGTAATTCATAGATTTACCTGCTGAATTTTTTAGCAATTTTTAATTGGAAAAATCCCAGTTTTTGAAAAAAGTCCAGAGAACATGGAAAAATTAGGGTTTCGGGTTCGATTGGGTTTCAAACGTCGTCTACACTTCGCCTAAGGCTCTAGCTAGGCTCTGATACCACTGTAGAGTTCCTAGGCACTCACAAGAGGACTCACAAGGCATCAAACATGCCAATTTTAAATTTTACGGTGCCGAGAAACCCTAGACTAGATCGTTAACTAGAATTTTAGGCGACAAAGTGAAACTAGTTAACTACTTGACTAAAAGAAAGATGCTACAACCTTTGTAGATCCGGTTCTCCACTTCCTTAGCTCCACGTAGACGTCCTCTCGCTGTCCGTCTCGAATCCCGGACTCAAGCATCGGCTTCATCGGAGAAATGGGCGGGTAAGGTCGTCGGCTTCGTGCCGAAGATGATCTACGTCGAGGTTACACAAGATCAAGCTCCAACTTCACCAAGTTGTGAAATTTGTGAAGTAAACACCCTATACTACTTGGCAAGAGGTAGAGAATGAAGAAATAGGAGGTGGGTTCACTTTAGAATTGGATTTCTCACTCATTTGCTCAAGTTGCCATTGATGAAGGCAAGGTTTTTCTTGAACTCAAGAAGAAGAAGAAGATGAAGATGATTATGATAAGTCTTTTTCAAATGCAAAAGAAATGAATACTTATCATAATAAGAACCATGGTTAGGTGTAGAGAATTGACTAAGGTTAGATGAATGGTTAGGGTTAAGCATGAAGACAAAATGGTCACTTTGGTCAAAGCTTCATGAAGCTTCAACAAGCTTCAAGAAAGCAACCATATTGTTTTCTTTTGCAATTTCTTTTTAATCCAAATGAAAAAGATAAATGAATGAATAAATAAAAACCCTAACCATTTACTTAACCAAGGTTTAATTCTTTACACTTAACCAAGTGAGCAAGTATCATCAAACATGATACAAACATGTGCACAAAAGTATATCACATATACAACTTGCACATCAAGTGAGAAAATCCATTTAAAGTGAACCAATACTAGTTAATGCAAAGTAATATATCAAATATATAATTATACATTAAATCATTAAATCAACACTAGATTTAACGATCCGGTCATATCGCATATAACCGACTAATATCCTATGTATCGGCTTATCGAATCAATCCTTGATTCGATATCTAGGTTATATCGCATATAACCAATCGATACATTCATCACGAGAATGGAATACGGTATCACATACACACATTATTCTCGGTCCTGCACATATCTCATATGCGCTTCTATTTCGTTTCGCTTGAGCCAGGAAACCTCTGTGTAGGACTCTAAAGACTCGTCAATACGCCGGTAGCAGATGATGATTATATCAAGCACCCACAAGCTGCAAGCGGTCTGCTAAACGTAACGGCCATCCGGGTATTAAGCGATCAGAAGATCGACGAGCTAGCCCGCTCACACTCCTGTGAATCCAACCAGTAACATTTACCGTACAGTCCGGTCTGTTCGTCTGATATGTCACATATCAAGTCTAGGGGTGGTAAACGTCAGACCCCAATAACCGATAAGTCGTGCCGATATGAGGCTCATAACGGGTCGAGAAACGACTGGTAACACTTATCAGCAAATCTCTGATCAGCCCTGGCCAGGGACTTCCCTGTTACGGCCAATCGAGTACAGCGCAACATCAACCCCCAATACCGGGAGAGACGAAACCCCTCCTATCGCTCATTGCCTCCATATGACTCGGGACTGTACCCAAAGACCACCGTTTTGCACGCCCTCATGGACGTGGTAAGGTGGAGATCAAAGCACAGTGGGAATCACATAAGACTCTATGACGATCTCGGGTCTACAGACTAACCTGTACAAGTGTCACCTGAGAACTGCCATCTGACGTGAGGTATAATACCATCTGGGAGTTCTCGGCGAGTCTGTCCAGTGTACCCAGTCTCCACTGAGCACCCGTATACCATCTCTGATGTCAAACACCAACGGATATGGGATCATCCATCGCCCATCTCATCGGTTGAGAAGCGTATACGCTAGTCTACTCTGGTATGTCGATGCCCCGTCTCGATACACCCACGACTAGGGACCTTGAAGGATGTACCTATGGACTACCATGTCCCCACTAGTATGATCTGCATCATAGTCCAAGTAGTCAAGTACACATCCTAAGGGCTTTACCAACATGTAACTATAAGACAGTTTAAAGAGACAAGTGTACATGTTAAGATAAAGAGCAACCAGATAGCATACTATCATATCGAGCGAGAAAGTCATCTCTATATATGTCCAAGCATCCAATATAATATACATGATCTGTACAATACTGGCCTTTAGGGCATACATACAACCAACACGCCTAATCCTCGAAATTCGAACTACGCAGTAATCCTCACTTGGCATAAGTAGGGAGTGTGGACGAGTCTCCTCCCTGTAGTTCTTTTCTTTCTGGGCAGCCGTTGATGAGATGTGTGTTGGACCCGCATATCAGATATTTTCCCTGGGCGCAGCGACAATCCCTCTGAAGATGTCCTGGCCTTTTACAGTACCCACAACATGGGATCTTCTGCTGCTTCTGTCGCGGAGAACCAAATTGGCGCTTCATCTTCTTCTCTTCTCCTCGTCTAACGGGGATCTCTTTATGATTGGAGACTCCCGCCGGTGCCTGATTCACCTGCCTTCTCTGTCCTTCAGCTAACAAGTCGTTTGTTCGCTCCTGAGCTTCCTTCAAACCTTGTAGTACACTCAGAATCTCAATGGTCTGATTCTGGGGAGCGGATATAGACGAAGAGTCGTTGAAAGACATGATCCTGAGACAACAATTTTGCGAATGATATAAGTCACAAGCTAAACGAATCAAAATATAATATGGATAGGACAAGGATTCGAGAATATCAGAGGTGATGAATTTATTACAAGTGGGGAATCAACTGTATGACTTTAAGCCACTTGAATAGAGTACGGTGGTGCAATTGCAACCACGTAACCTTGTCAATTCACCTGAAACCATAGCGAATGGATAGCTGAACACACGATGTGAATATGGATCAAGAATGACGAGTTTACAACCTAGACCGATGGATGTCTTAGATTGCCAAACTATACACGGAAAACTGCAATCCCAATCGATGCAAAAACTGGCTCTGATACCAACTAAACCATGTCACGCCCCGCTTCCCAAAATACGGAATACGAGGGGTAGACAAGGCCAGCCATGCTCCTACGGTCAAGGAAAAGTCCTGCCGTAGTCACACTTCGACTTCTAGTTTTTCATGGTAAACAGTAAATAATACGCAGGTAATGAGAAATGCAGTAACTGAAAGAAACAATAATATAAACTGACCTGATGGGAAATAAACGAATGTAACTCGGAATGGCAAGTCAAGAAGTCTGTGATGCACGTCTAGTTCTGGTCCAGGCTAAGTCTTCTCCTCACACTGAGCATGCATACTCAGGTAGTCAGAGCGACACAATAGCAATATAAAACATAAAATCATATGACAATTCTAACAGTGATAACAGATATATGTAGCAGTAAATCAGAATGATATAGGTATGAACATGCAGTAATCAATGCAGCGGAACAGTAAAAGCAGTAGAACGACATGCCATGTATGTCAACACAGTATATAAGATATATCAATGCCAGTATCCCTATCAGTCTTTAAGTCTCACTGTACAGGTCACTAAGCCTATCGTCAGTTCAAGTGTGAGAGTCAACCACTCGCGAGTGTCCTCCACCCAAGGGTAGAACCCAAGGGCAAGGGACCACAGGCCCAACATGTATATCACGGTGAATATCACATACCCTGTAAATCTCCATATAACTCCCTAAATATATAAGACGGCATGGGACTCCCGAGATTCTGTTGAACTCACACTTAAACTACCCCACACCCCGTGGTCTACATCAAACACTAACCATAACCCTAAATACTAATCGATCCGTGACAAGTCTGCGCGAGAACTGGAGGCAAGACCTCCATCAAGCACGTCCCGACTAATACCTAAGATAAATGGCAGTGTCTGGTGCCTTATCTGTGACACCCGTGCAAGCGCTTCCATAAGTGTCCCATACCACTTATAGTCACACGTACACGCATCCCACAGACGTCGACAATGCAATAGAATAATAGGGTTACTGATTGTGCACAAGTACGTATCACTTTCACTTATTCACGGATACACGAACTCTGACGTACTTGCCACAATCATCACTAAAATCTAACACAGGTAAATGCACGATATCACTAGGTTAACAATACAATGATATGGGTATGATATGATGCGTGAACAGTATATAAGCATGATTAGGATGTTATGAAACGGTATTTTATCACTTGCACGATTTATCATGAAACGTACGTGTATAGTTTAGCGAAACGATAAACAGGTAATACTTAGTATGTTCAGTTTTCCATCCATCGAATTTAGTTACATGCCAATCGGATTCCAGGATCATTAATTATAACCATTTCATTTTAAGCGCTCGCGGCTGGAAATCCGGTTTCAGAATCAGAAGTCCGTTTCGCAACGCATTTTAATCCCAGTTGGGATCAGAATTTAGCGACACTACAGTTGAATGAAATCTAGGGTTCTCAGTAAGGTTTTCAACGCAATAGACGGGCCTTCGATCGCGTCTGTACGTTAGGAGTTATACTCTGTTTATTATTAGTATGTCAATTCTGATTCTCTTAGGACTGTTATGCGTCCCGATCTTTTAAATTACAGATTAAATATCAAATGGTAACGAAACAGAATGAAACTGATTGTGTTGTCTAGCTAACAGATTTTCCTATAATAAGAAGCTGAGTTCTGCAATCTACGACTTAAGGAGATCTTGTGGTACCCATTACGGAACAGCAAGCAACAACTGGAGTCGCTCTGGACTGCAGTCCGGAGTCGCACTCCGATCCAAATATCATCACAATATAAGTACAGGAATGCCAGGAAACTAGTATAGGGTTAAAGTTCGTCGAGTCGGCTTCGATTTGAGCCCTCTAACGCACCATTCCAGTATGTATATGATTTATGGTGAATTTAACGGTTTTCAGGTACAATAAAATTCCAGTTTTACAGTTAAACTTGGGGGTAGTTGTTTTAGTCGTTAACGGTCATACTTTCCAGCGAAATTTGCACACGTTATCCATCCCTACTGGGGCCAAAGTAATTAATCCAGTTCCGTCAATTTAGAAAAGTATTTTCTTTGGAAACACGCGTCGAACAGTTATGGCACATAATTGGTTTAAACTTGTAACCTCATAATCTATGTATTCAACGATTGTAACTTAAGTAAATAGCATGTAAGCAAGTAAAATACTTGCCTGGAGGTGCACGGCAGCGAGGTACAGTACGGGCGCGTGACGAGCTAGCACCGCGACGGCTACGGCTCCGGGTGAGCTCGGGTCTGTTCTCGTCCAGTGGGGGCTCGGGCTTCGTCGGGGTGTCTGCGGTGGTCGCAGTTCCTGATGGTGGAGCTGCAGTGGGTTGGATGAGTAGAGGGATCAAGTGATGGGGATAGAGAGTAGTGGAAGAGAGAGTGAAAGAGAGTTAGAGAGAAACAGAGTGAGAGAGAGAGGTCGCGAACAGAGGGGGGAAGCAGGGAGTGAGGAAGAGGGATAGAGCTGAGGTCAAGAGAGAGAGAGAGAGAGAGAAATTGTTCAGAGGGAGAGAGAAGAGAGGGAGCAGTGAGAGAGAGAGAGTGTAAGAGAGAGGGGGTGAGGGATTTGAGAGGGAAGGCTCGGCGGTGCTGAGGGGGTGATGCTCGGGTGTCGACGAGGCGACACGGGACGGCAAGGGAGCTCGTCGGCGTGCAGCAGGTGGCCGGAACAGGGTGTCTGGAGAGTTGGAGCTCGAGCGAGTGGTGTGCAGGGGGTCGTCTCGAGTTTGAGCTCCGGTGAGGGAGGGTGTGTCGGCGAGTGAGGAGGTGGATAGAAGGATGAGGTGGTCGGTGATGGTGGTCGCCGCTGATGACGAGGGTGCAAGGTGGCCGAGCTCGGTGCATGGTTGGTGTGCAGGGGTGTTCGGCAGGGGGTTCGGGTTGATGTATTGTGGTGGTGAGGAGTTCTGTTGGTGGAGGAGGAGCTGGCGAGGGGTCGCTGAGGGGTTGTCATCGTCGGGGGCGACGAACGGAGTTGGGGAAAATAATGGCGCTCGGTGAGTTTGGGTGAGTGGAGAGGAGGAAAGAAAGAGAGGGAGACGGGAGTTCGAGTCGAGGAGGGTTGAGGAAGAGTGAGGGGTGCGCGTCGTGGGAGTAACTGCGTGCGAGCGCGGGCGCGGGCGTCGGCGAAGGAAGCGCGCGCGCGTGGGTGTAACGGCAGATTCGAGCGGGAGGGAAGGAGAGACGTTGGAGGAGATGAAATAGGGTAGTGGGCCGGATCGGGTAGGCAGCTGCGGCTGAAGATAGATTGATGGGCTCGGGAAGTTGGGCTAAAAGAAAAATAAAATAAAAAAGAAAAATCAATTAGGGAAAAGAAAAGAAGCGGGCCGTAGCTGGGCTTGGGTTAAATAAAAGGGAAATTCCTGGGAGAGAAGTGTGGGCTCGGGCTGAGTGGCAGGGGGAGATTTAAAAGAAAATAAATTAAAAGGAATGGCTGGGCCGGCAGAGATTGGGCCAGAGAAAAGAAATAAGGAAATGGAAAAGAAATTTATTTAGTGAAATAGAACGGGCCGGGGCTATAATGAAAAATCAAAGGATAAAAAGGAATGGGCTTGGGGTAAAATAAATAAAAGGAAAATAGATTTTGGTTTTATTGATGAAGAAAATGGGGTTTAGAATGAAATAAATTTATAAATAAAATAAATAAATTATAAGTAAAAAAATGAATAAAATTGTATATAAGAATAAGTAGAATTCTAGAGTAATAAAATACTAATTTTGGTATAAAAAAGGGGCTGGGTATTACAACACTATTCTACAGCAAATCTTGGACGCGTCGGCTAGCCAACTTCGCGCCCGAGTTGTCTCGGTCCAGAGGCGGGAGCCCGTAAAAGTACCCGGCTACGTGGTGCCTTTTCCGACGAGGAGGCGACGACCGGAGATTCCGCGAGGAGATCGGAGTGAAGACGAAGACCGAAGGACACGGATCGCTCGGTATATCTCTCACCCCTTCTCTTGGTCGCTAGGATTAGGTTAATGGTTACGATCCGGGTTTATTGTCCGCGGTAGCGCCCGTTTAAAAGTTAAGAAAAATTTTGATTCCGCATTTTGGCCTCGAGTAGACGACCGGGGCGCTGCCGTGGCGCAACATGGTATCAGAGCCACGCCATTAACCTTGCCTAACTTGTTCTAGTGTGTTTACATCTTCAATCGAAAAAAATTCCAAAAACCCGCGTTTTCAAATACACAGTTTCTGTCGAAATGTTTTTGGCTCCAAAAATTTTTCAGGGTGTTGAAGAATACTGTGCATGGAAATACAAGCAATTTGTGAAAATTTGGTCGTGAGATCTCACCAAACCACCGCGGAACCGCGGCCAAACCCATGCTTGGGCCACGGTTCCGCCGCGCTTTTGACTTGTCAACGCACCAAATTTTTGCAGTGGGCTTTTGGGCTGGAAATAGGCTTTTGGTATATTCTTTTTGGGCCCAGATTTTCTTTATGTGCTACAGTAATGCTTGGGGGCCCACTTGATAAAATTTGTTCGATCGGATATTTTAAACACGCTAGTTCAAAGTATTTATATTATATCTGCGACCGTGAATGTCACTTGATCGGTAAATCCTGTCTAACTGCTATAGCCCGGTTAGACGGATTTGCGAATGTGACATTCACGTTGATATTCTGTGTTGTGCCGTGATGTTGCGGATTGGTCGTGGGGGATAGCCTGGATGCAATGGTAGTACAGTTTTATTTTATATGTACATTTGATATTGCGGAGCGAGCGTCCGACATGTGGACTGCCGTCACTGCCTGTTTGTATTATTCTTTTGGGGCACGACCAGGTTGCGGTCGATATACCCGTTGTATGTATATTTTACTTTCTGTACTAGGATTGCCCCGCGGAGGGGTGCACGGATAGCCGGGTTCTAGAGGGCATCGAGCCCGCATCTCATGGCATTGAGGCGGAGGGGGCTTTACTCTAGAATTGGCGGGCTGTTCACCGCACTCGTAGGGGGTACAGGTTGGCCCAAGGAGGGGTTCCCAAGTTACCGGATTCCGTGAAGTGCTGGGTGGTCCATTCACGTTGCTGAAGGGGGCTGCCTCGCTTCAGGTTTTGGCGGGTAACTTGTCGCGCACGTAGGGGTCTAGGATTTTCATTGCACAGGCTATCCACATGACCAGGGGAACGTCGGGTTTCAGTAGCGGCTCTATGAAACCCGGGGATCCCAGATATCTGTATTGTTCTGTGATGCTGGTTACATTTCTGTGATGTTGCATTTTATCACTCCTTGAGCGAAATATTATATATTGATATATATACTAGTAGATGTTGTATGTGTTTTGCATCCGCACTAGTCCAGTCCCCGCTCTGTCGTTAGTTAAGTAACCTAACGGGTGATGACGGGACCCAGTGGCGAATGCGGATGGCATATACGTACATCATTATTTTCGTTCTTTTGTGGTGTGATCAATTGATGGGACTGCGTTGATTCGGACCAATGCAAGATAAACAAACCTATTCTGATATTGTTGGAACATTTTTCAAAAAGCTGTTATTGCAAGGACGTTCACTTTTGTTTTGCATCGTGGTATTCAGTTGGAATATCCTGCTCCTCAGTCGACGAGGCAAGGGCCGAGATCCCTTCACCGGGAGTGACCCCTTGGACAAAAGTTTGCGTCAGGGCAATAACTTCACTATAGCCGATTACTTTTGCTTTGCATCATGGTATTCAGTTGGAATATCCTGCACCTCATTCTACGGGGAAAGAGCCGAGATCCCTTCACCGGGAGTGACCTCTTTAGCAAAGGTTTTCGTCACTATATTTTTATAAAAAGTTATCCGGTTCCTTCAACGATATCAAGTTCATTACGTTAAAGGTTTTTCGCCAAAAACCAGCCGTAGCCCTCCATCATTTCAGATTAGTATTGCTTAGTATTCGTGCTACGTATGTCGTGCTCAGCCGAGGCGTAGTGTACGGTGGCTCTGTAATGCTTTTCTGTCTTATGGATATGTGATTGGTTAGGACAGTCGTACGGTCATTTTGGCTCAGTCAAGGACTCGTGCGGGTGGGTCTAATGCAATCAAGATAATGACGGGTTGAACTTGACTAGGATCCTTTGATATGTTGGCTCAGTCAAGGTCACTTGGGTCCTAGGGGTAAAAACACGCATCGGGAGTTTCTAAAGAAACTGAAACTTGCCAGGCATGCACATACCTTCTGGAGTGTGGTGACTTGAGTGGATTCCGTCAAGTTATCATGCGATGATAGTAGGATCCCGATTCCCACTGATGAGTTGGTTTACTCCTCGGGTGATCCCGACTAATTCTTCTTTCAGGTTTGGGGAAGAATTTGACGTTACAGTGGGAGATTTCCAGATTAGATAAAGTGATAACCATTCTGATCTAGGTTAGAGTGCACGCTGAGTGTTTCTTTTCTCTCTCTTTTTGGCAGCGACCATGGACCCGACCCTAGACTATGACTCAGTGACCAAGATTAACCGAACCTTCTTACAAGACTGGCTTTTGGATTGTCATAGTTGCAAACCTCATTGCCACTCCTACTTCTACCCTTTTCTCCAGGACACCCCGTATTACTACGAACGTCCACTTCCATTGGACAAAACCATCGTATGGTTATATACGAACTCGAAGGAATTCGAGGATGGTTTCCGGCTCTGGAGAAAACGAATAGGACTATTCAGTTGTCTTTTCCTTTTACCTTCTCTCAGGTTGCGAGTACTCCTTAGTTTAGGAGATAGTACACCTATTATGCAAATTGGATAGTCTTCTTCCAAACCTTAGGCTGGTGCCGAACGGTGGGGAATGAAGAAAACCAATTAACATAACGATGGTGTACAGAAGGTATTATGTTAAGACAAAGAAATGGATTAGTAAGAGGGCAAAGTAAATTGCGACAGCTATTCACGACCAAACCAAATATTTCTTCGCCAATCCTAAATCACCTTTGTATTTCTCTAGGACACTCCGTATCACTACGAAGATCCCAAGTTTATTGGATAATCCATCGTATGGTTATATACGAACTCGAAAGGAACTTGTTCCAGTTCGGGGATGGATCCTGGTTCAGGAGAAATAGGAATAAGGTTTATTCGGTTGTCTTTTATCTTCACCTTCTCTTGCATTGAGAGTGCTCCTAGGATTAGGACAGTACACCCATTATGCTTATTGGATAATCTTCTTCCAAACCATAGGCTGGTGCCGAACGGTAGGGAAGGAAGAAAACCATTTGGCCTAAAGGGGTGTACAGAAGGTAATGACTAAAGACATATAAAGGGATTTGGAGAGGTGGAAAAGAATTATACGGTTATAGTTATGAATCTGGATAATGGAAGAGGCATTACTAGGAATACCGGGATACCCCATCGAAACATTTCAATGTTTCAGTTTCACTGTACTGTTAAAAGAAAACCGATTTCCCAATTAGACACTTGCTCCAGGGTATGTATTTACCAGGTATGATTCTCACATCTGTATGGTTTTATAGATGATGAGTGGGAGTAAGTTATTGGGAATTAGGTGATCATCCTCATTATATCGGAATTCGTTGTAATTGGTGATATTTGAGGAAGTCACCTGGGTTGTTTGCCGGACGGCAAATATTTGGTTTTGAATATCCGCTGTTATGCACCAATTTCAAATTGATGTATCTGTACGTCTATTTTTATAGAGTGAGATATACATTTTTGAAATTATGTCTATGACATTTACCTATATCAGTGGTTGGTTAAGTAAGGAGCATTAAACAGCGGTGTAATTCTTCTTAACCATAAGTACAGTTTTCAACCTACGACACACAGTGAATGAGTTATTAGACTCAAGGGACTTATACAAAGTATTGTATATTGTCCAGTGTCGATTAGGACAGAGGGGTTGGTCCTCGTACTATATTCTGTTTACTTGTGACTTCTCTAGTTCTTAGACAGGTGTTTCGTAGAAACACAGAGTCTGAGTTTTGAGAAGTTATAGGTATAAGAGTAAAGTAGAGAACCAGGTATTGCAAGCATCGGGATTCTTCAAAGTGATCGAAGATGTAGATACTTGTGAATGGTATTCAGTTGATAGTAATGATTAAGAGAACTAGCTTCTCTTTCAGGTTACTCATAATTGGAAGTATTCCTAAGATCTGTAACGCTGATCGGCCTCTTTCCATTTAGTTGACATACACTGGAGACAGCTGCATGATTTGAATCTGGTTCAATTAAATCAGTGCCTCTGTTTCTGTATTGGATATAGAACAGTTTATATCTTAACGATGTTAAGGTACGGGGAGTTATCCGGCTTATGCTTAAAACCAGACTCCAGATAACTCAAGGCACATTTCTGTAATGGTTGTTTGTGGGTTGACCCAGGCTATGACGAGGGTTGATTTTCTACCATCTGGAAGATCAATAGTGACATTGTTCTTGACTCGCCACATTTTTAAAAGAAATGGATTTTTTCAGAAAAACAGTAGTGGGAGTATGGTAGAACTGGAAGTGATTCCAGAACCGCAAACGATTACCGAAGATTTAATAAGAACCTAAACATTCAATCTGATTTGACATTCCATTGGCCACTCCGCAGATATGGTGGGTAACCTCAGGCACCCGAGAGGTACTTCGGTATGCTCAAGGACGGTGGCAGGGAGGTTCTTGTTTACCCAGACTTGCCATTGCTGTTGTTTCAGACTTTGAGACCCGGCAGGAGGATGAGTATAGCGTCGTTCTAAAGTAGCTTTAGAAGTGTACGTCTATATGACTCTGCCAGAGGGTTGTCGTAGTCAGTGGGAGCAGCGGAAGCATTGGTGGACATCAGGCTTATGTTTATTTATAGACTTAAGCAGATATAGCGGAAATAGATCATCTATTTCTGATGTGACAGTCATAGGTTTGACTTCATTAGAATAGGGGATGGATCTATTAAGAATGTAGTAGGGTGTGATGTTCTGGTATTTGGATGACATACACAGAGTAGGAAGTGATATTCCTATACTACGATCGATTATTCTTTGGTTGTCACACAGTGGTTTCTCCACATAGGACTTGGATATTATATCAGACATTCTGGTTACTGGATCTATGGTTTTAGATCTAGATTTGGGTGGTTTCCCAATCTGGGTACTTTGACAGCATTCTATGAGTATTTAGAATGGATGACTCCTGGCACGGTAGTGTACCTGCAGGTGATGGAGTCACCCTCTCTAAAGGTGTCTTACAGACTAAAAGGGAGAGGGATACGCATGATTGGCAGATCACTTGCTTAGGCAATTGAGTCAATCATGAGATGTCAAGTACTACACCAGATGTTGTTCTTGCAGTAGATGCAATAAGTTGATATTAATCCAATCCTGGAGAAACAATCGGAAGCAGCTTTAGAACATAAGTGAATGTTCTAGGATTTGATAACGGCAGCCTCATTTAGGAGACGGTTATCATTCCAGGCTTCCAAGGTGACCTGGATGGCAGAGTGGCTGTCAGAGTTATAGTTTTCCCTCTGACGAGGGGTAGTATTTTGGACAGGTGGTCCATGTGGGTACTGAGGGAAAGGCATGGCGCAGGATACTGATTAAGTTCAGTTGACGATACAGTCTAAGAAGTTTGGATTTGGAGTTCATTTATGAGCTAGGTCCCATCAGATATCCAGACACATTCTGAGACAGGTATTGCTCATTTCGGGAGATGGCTTTCTCCGCGAACTTGAGATATAGAAAGACATAGAAAGAAACATCACAGCGGATCCACTCACTGAGGCTATTCCTCGAATGCAATAGTTTCACAAACGAGCTTTGTGAGACTGACTAGTAGAGGAGTTGGGTGTTCGGTATCACACGGGCTGTGAGTATGCGACATCGCAATAATTAGCCTTGAGTGCAAGTGGGAGATTGTTGGAGATAGTGCCCTCAGAGTCAATTATTGGATCACAGGCACGTGATTGCAATGATTGAAGGAGGACCTATCCCGGTAGGACAGTCTTACTCGAGATGATAGTATGCTATCTGGTTTATCTTTATCATCGTGTACTGTTTTAGGTGACCTTACGAGTCGCTATTACACGTTGATAGAGCCCCTAGGATTCTTGCTTGACTACCAGCAGTATGAGAGCGATCATATACGTGAGAGCTGGAGTCTATAAGCACATCCTTAAAAGGTCCCTAGTCGTGGGAGTTTCGAGACTGGGCATCGATACTCCATTAGTAGACTAGTGTATATAGTCGAGACCCCGACGAGGGGCGGTGGCCGGTCTCACAAGCCATTGGTGTCAGTTGGTTCACCTAAGATGTATACAGGTGCTCATTGGGTTATGAGTACACCGGACAGGACTCGCCGAGAACCTGCTAGTTGGGATTATACCTGACGTCAGATAGCAGTTCCCAGGTGACATGTGTACAGGTTAGTTCATCGACCTGAGATCGTCATTTGTCTCGTGTGAGTTCCAACTGTACTTTGATTACTACCCTACCACGGCTCAAAGGAGTCGTGCAAACAGCTTTTAGTTGGGTACAGTCCCGAGCCACATGGAGGCAGTGGGCGGATCTGCATGGGTTCGTCTCTCCCGGTATTGGGGGTGAGGTCGCGCTGTGTCTAGGAAAGCCATTACACAAAGCGCTCGGCTGAGGCAGGAGATTTACTGGTAGGTATTCTAGTAGTATCTCAGGGTGTTCTGGGTTTCACTCCGACACGACTTGTACCGCTTTTGGGGGTCTGACTTTTACCAACCCCCTAGGCCCGCCATGCGATACTCATAGACGAACGGACCGGACTGTACGGATATTGTCACTGACAGGCTCAGTAGGGTGTCGGGATGAGATCGCTCATCGACGTCCCTTTTGGTCAATAGCTGGTGGCCCGTCACATATGGCTAATACCTCTGACGTGCTAGTGGTTAAATCCACAGCCATATATTGACGAGTCTTTAGAGTCCACCACACTCAGTTACTCAAGTTTCGGGCGAAACGCTGTAGAGGCCGTATGGAGATATGGCAGGGTTCGATCAGATACGTGTGGTATTGCACGGATCGTGATCGGACGGTTTTTACTAGCCGGCTTTGGCTTAAGCCGGATCCTAGTATTAGATTTTATCTCTTTGCATTTGTGTTCAGAGGGAATCCAAATGCGGGCATGTATTTGCAGTAGCGGGTTTTCCTGTAATTTATTACGGGATCAGTTTTCTGAAGTTGCCAGTTTGCATTCCGTTCCGGCCGGTTTTCCTTTGTTCCTTCGCGGCCGGAGTTTCGATGGAGAGGGTGTTATTTGCAGTTTGCAAATAACATTTTGTGGAGGGGTTTTCTTGCATATGATGGCTTCATGATTTGACTAGTATCATGAGATCCTTTTTCTTTCTTATCCTTTGCTTTTTGAGATTAGAAATGGATGTGAAGCTTGCTTTTGATGTGGTCACCACCCTTGATCTCCTACACTCACCTCCCTTGAGGTTTTTGTTCCTTCCTCCACCATTTTGAGAAAAGGGGGGCCGGCCACTTCATTGAGAGGGAGAGAGAGGTTTCATTTTGTATGAGGGACATTTGATTATTTCATTTGGCTTGCTCACAAAATCCTTCTCACCTCTCCAAAGTTCTTGATTCTTACTTCCATCCAAAGGCAACTTCAAACCCTCAAAGAGACAATGGCTACTACACTATTCTACAGCAAATCTTGGACGCGTCGGCTAGCCAACTTCGCGCCCGAGTTGCCTCGGTACAGAGGTGGGAGCCCGTAAAAGTACCCGGCTACGTGGTGCCCTTTCCGACGAGAAGGCGACGACCGGAGATTCCGCGAGGAGATCGGAGTGAAGACGAAGACCGAAGGACACGGATCGCTTGGTATATCTCTCACCCCTTCTCTTGGTCGGTAGGATTAGGTTAATGGTTACGATCCGGGTTTATTGTCCGCGGTAGCGCCAGTTTAAAAGTTAAGAAAAATTTTGATTCCGCATTTTGGCCTCGAGTAGACGGCCGGGGCGCTGCCGTAGCCCAACATATATTTCAACAAAATACTTGTCTAAAACTAGAGAAGTCATGAGTAAACAGAATATAGTACGAGTACAAACCCCTTTGTCCTGACGGATATCGGACAACACACAATATTTTGTATAAGTCCACTAAGTTTAACAACTCAAAGCTGAAGGGTTACGCTAACGTCCGGGCCAACTTCTGTGGCCAAATGCGGAACAAATTTTTTTCTACAATTAGAAACTTGGCGCTAGAATAAACCTAAATCGGATCTTAACCATAAACCTTACTAGCATGTAAGGGTTCTATCCACTATGATAGAAAGTATACCTGAAGAAACCAAGTCCTTCGGGTCTTTGATCCTCTCCTTAAGCTCCTCAATGGAAGTATGGATCGTACTTGAGCTTCAGTCTCCTCGCGTCAATGACGATCCACCCGAGAGTGCCAACCAAGAGCTCCTACCTCCTAATTGAGGTAACTAGAATACTTAGCTTGCTAATCTAAGTAGACTAGAGTGTGTAGAGTATGAAGATGAATTTATTTGTCTCTTAAAACCCTAGGATTCTCAACACATGAGAGCTTTTAGGGTTTGTAGTGAATAGAAAAAGAGAGCTAACATGAGAGCTCACTTGAGGAGAGAGAAATGATTTTTACAAATGATAAAGATAAATGACAAATGATATGGCTCCCTTGACATGACCACAAGCATAGCACCAAAAATATCTAGGTCACAAAATATCTCACCAAAATATCTAGTTAAATAGTCAAACCAAGTCAAGTGGTCAAGCCAAGTCAAAATGTCAAACAAAGTCAAGTAGTCAAAACTAGTAGACATGCCTCAATTATGATTTATAAAAATAACAAATACTTTCCTCCACCTCATAATTGTTTTAATCAAGTAAATGGTCAAAACCCTAATGAGGTGTCTCCTTCTGTGCTCCTCTCACCCGTATATACATACCCGCATTCGTGTTCCAAGAAACACGAATACAAAGAGACAAAACCGATTCATCAATATAATACTAGGATCCGGCTTAAACCAAAGCCCATTAGTGTTATCCTCCCGATCATCATACGCGCACAAGTGTACGTAAGTGATCGAAGCCCTACCGTAAAACCATACGGCCTCTACACCTTTCGCCCAGTGCAGGGAAACTCTCTGTGTGGGACTCTAAAAACACGACAGTACGCTGGCAGTGGTTTTAACCACAAGCACGTCAGCGGCACTAGCTGTACGTAACGGCTATCCAGGTACCTGTCGAAAAGGAAGGCCGACTAGCAAACTTGTCTGAACTCATACTGAGCCTATCCGTGACAATATCCATACAGTCCGGTCTCTTCGTCAAAGAGTATTGCATACCGGGTCTAGGGTGGGTGAACGTCAGACCTTAATAACCTGATAAGTCGTGCTGATGTGGCTCAGGACCAATCCGGAAAACTACTTATCAACCTATCAGTAAATCCCAACTGCCTTGGCCAAGGTCTTATGGTCCTGACTAATCAATCACTGTGCGATATCAACTCCCAATACTGGGAGAGACGAATCCCCAACAATCGCTCACTGCCTCCATGTGGCTCGGGACTGTACCCAACCAAAACCTATTTGCACGACTCGATAGAGCCGTAGTAGGGTAGTGATCAAAGCTCAGTGGGAACTCATACGAGACAAATGCCGATCTCAGGTCCAAAGACTAACCTGTACACATGTCACATGAGAACTTCCATCTGACGATAGGTATTGTACCATCTGGAAGTTCTTGGTGAGTCCGTCCAGTGTACTCACACCCAGTGAGCACCTGTATACGATCTTAGGTGCATCAGACCAATGGCTGCGGGACCAACCATCCCCCGACGGGGCTAGAAACATATACACTAGTCTACTCTGGAGTATCAATGCCCAGTCTCGATAATCGCACGACTAAGGACCATTTAAGGATGTACTTATGGACTACCCTACTCCCACAAGTATGATCGCCATCACAACGCAGGTAGTCAAGCAAGATTCTACGGGCTTTATCAATAAATAACCGCAATATGTAATAACTAGTATGACATATGCCATGTTAAGATAAAGGCAAACCATAATAGTATACTACCGTATCGAGTCTTTATCAATATGTGCAAACTAGATATAACAACAATAGAAATAAATACACATATCCTGACAAAGACAGGTCAAATAATATACTATAAAACTGAGCAAGATTGTCCTGTACATACATATCCCTATCATTCATATGTATACATATACAATACTGGCCTCTAGGGCATATATATCCAATAATCTCCCACTTGCACTAAAGGCCAGTAATTGGCATACCGAATACCCAACGTCTACACTAAGGTCAGCTGCTGGCGTACCGCATACCTAATATCTCAAAAAGTCGCTCGAACTGCGCTTGAGGGAGGGCCTTTGTAAATGGATCCGCCGTGTTCTCTTTCGTATCCACTCTCCGGACCTCGATCTCCCTGATCAGGTGATACCGTCTTAAGATGTGCCTAGATTTCTGATGGGACCATGGTTCCTTCGCTAAACCTATATCCCCATTGTTATCACAATACACAGGTATCGGATCAACAATGGACGGAACTACCTGAAGTTCAGCTATGACTTCTTCATCCAGACCGCTTCTTTTGCGGCATCGCTTGCAGCAATGTATTCATCCTCCATCGTCGAGTCTGTGACAGCGTCCTGTTTGGAACTCCTCCAGCACTCCATCCCTCCGTTGAGGGTAAACACAAAATCCGAGACAGACTTGATATCATCCTTGTCACTCTGGAAGCTTGAGTCGGTAAAGGACTCGACCCTGAGGTCTCCATTACCGTAAACCAGGAACATCTCCATAGTCCTTCTCAGGTACTTGAGAATGTTCTTTACTGCTGTCCAGTGGTTCTCACCTGGGTTCGACTGATACCGGCTTACCACGCTTAGCGCATAAGCTACATCTGGCCTTGTACATAGTATCGCATACATTATAGATCTTATCGCCGAAGCGTAGGGTATAGTGCTCATGAGAACCCTCTCCTCGTCAGTCTTGGGAGACATCTCCTTGGAAAGGGTGATTCCATGTAATGCGGGTATGTTACCTCGCTTGAAATCTTCTATAATAAATCTCTTCAGTACGGTCTCTATATCCTGGACTGCGACAGTCCCAATAATCTCTTAGATCTATCTCTATAGATCTTGATCCCCAGAATGTACGAGGCATCACCCAAGTCCTTCATAGAGAACCTTTGTGATAAGAATATATTGACCGATTGTAGCATAGGAATGTCATTTCCTATCAAAAGAATGTCGTCCACATACAAGACTAGGAACACGACAGTTCGTCCTACAATCTTCTTATAAATACAAGGTTTATCCTCGTTCTTGTTGAAGTCAAAATCTTTGAATGTTTCATCAAAACGGATGTTCCAGCTCCGTGATGCCTACTTTAATCCATAAATGGATTTAAGCAACTTGCACACCTTCCCATTGCTCCTACTGTTTATGAAACCTTCCGGCTGATCCATATAAACGCACTCTTCCAAACTTCTGTTTAGAAATGCCGTTTTTACATCCATCTGCCAGATCTCATAGTCATGGAAGGCAGCAATGGAAAGTAGGATCCGAATGGATTTGAGCGTAGCCACTGGAGAAAAGGTTTCATCATAGTCCACACCTGGTCTTTGACGAAAACCTTTTGCAACGAGTCTAGCCTTATAGGTTTCCACCTGCCCATCTATACTAAGTTTCCTTTTGTAGATCTATTTGCATCCAACGGGTTTTACCCCAGGTGGAGCAATATCCAAGGTCCACACTTTATTGGTATACATGGACTCCATTTCGGATCGTATAGCATCCAGCCACTTATCAGAGTCCCTACAGATAATGGCCTGTCTGAAACTGGTAGGGTCATCTTCTTCTAAGATGCAATTCTCTCGATCCTTATCTATGAGAAAGCCGTAGTATCTCTCGGGCGGACGAGAAATCCTACCAGATCTGCAGAGTGGCTGAGGTTCATCTGGGATTATTGAATCCTGAGATTCTACCAAATCTTCAGTTACAGTTTGTTCCTCTGGAATTTCTTCCAGTTCTACCGTGCTCCTACAAATTTCTTTTACAAGAAATTCCTTCTCTAAGAAGACGGCATGGTGAGCAACAAACACCTTCTGTTCCTCGGTATGGTAGAACTGATATCCTTGCGAATGCTTAAGATATCCTACAAACTTACAAAGAACTGACCGTGCTTCTAGTTTATTCGGATTTTGTTTTTTAACATAAGCCGCACAACCCCATAACTTAATGAAATTAAAGTATGGCCTTTTCCCTTCCCCTGTTTCATATAGGGTGGTAGGCATGGATTTGGTGGGAACACTATTCAATAGATATGCTGCAGAGTCTAGAGCATATCCCTATAATGAAAGAGGTAACTCGGCTTCACTCATCATGGAGCGAACCATGTCCAATAGGGTACGGTTCCTCCGCTTCGATACACCGTTGTGCTGTGCTGTGCTGTGTATGGAGGAGCAAGCTGAGAGAGAATACCATTCTCCTTTAAGTAATCAAGGAATTCCGTGCTTAAGTACTCCCTCCTCTATCAGATCAAAGGATCTTAATACTTTTTCCAGTCTGTTTCTCTACTTCGCTTCTGAATTCTTTGAATTTCTCAAAAACTTCAGATTTGTTTTTCATAAGATACACATATCCAAACCTAGAGAAATCGTCAGTGAATGTGATGAAGTACGAGAACCCATCCCTTTGATGTATAGAAATTGGACCACATACATCACTGTATATGAGTCCCAAGAGCTTTTTCTGCTTTTTCTCCATATCCGGTGAACGGAGATTTGGTCATCATTCCTTTGAGACAAGACCGATAAGTTTCATAAGATGAGAATTCAAACGTATTCAAATATCCATTCTTATGAAATTTACTCAATCTTTTCTCTCCGATATGACCAAGTCTACAATGCCACAAGTAGGATTTGTTCTCTTCTGAACTCTTCCTCTTGCTAGTGTTTCGTATATTGAGAGCTGTGTTTTGATTTAGAACATAGATACCATTACACAATGTACCTTCTGCAACCAATACTTGATTAAGGTAAATTTTCATGATATTTCTATCAAGAACAAACTTATATCCATCTTTATCAAGTAAAGAAACTGATATGATGTTGCAAATTATGGAAGGTACATAGTAGCAATTGTTCAAAATCATAGTATTGCCAATTGGAAACACTAGGTGATATTCACCGACGGCAGCAGCATACTTGTGCTCCGTTCCCTAGTCTGAGGGACATATCACCAGGTCCAACTATCCTACTTTTTCTTAGTCCCTGCAATAAATTACAAATATGAGATCCTGATCCGGTATCTAGTACCCAGAAGGTAGGACTGACCGAGAAACAGATCTCAATAACAAAAGCACCTGAAGAAGACGCAACAGTGTGCTTTATCTTCGATGGGGAAATCAAGGAATTCATGCAATCATCTTTCCCTAGCTTATTTTCATGACCAGCATCATAAGTTGGAGCTAAACTAATGTTGTAAGTCTACGGTAGCGCCCCGGCCGTCTATCCGAGGCCAAATGCGGAAACAAAAACTTTTTAGGAAACCGGCGCTATCGTAGCCTTTCACCCGGATAGAACCATTAACGCTAAACTAGCTAACTACTAAGAAGTGAGAGTGGCTATACCGATCGATCCGTGTCCTTCGGTCTTTGGCCACCATCCCAAGCTCCTCGCGACATCTCCGATCTCCGGTCTCCTCGTCGGAAGGGCACCACATCAATGAGTCTTTTTACGGGCTCCCGCTTCATCCGAAGCAACTCGGACACGAAGTTTGCTAGCCGACGTGTCCAAGGTGAAGTAGAGAATGTGTGTGATAACTTTGTCTCTTGACACTCTAGGATTCTCAACACATGAGATGTTTAGAGTGGAGGTAGAAGATGATACCAATGGTGGAGCTTGTGAGCAAGAAGAAGAAAGAAAAGGGAGGAGCCTTTTGTGTTATTGTGTTGATTTATTGTTGTGAGCACAAGAATGAAAACCCAAGAGCCAACCCCAAGCCTATGGCTGCCCTCTCTCTCTCCATCCATCAATTCAACACAATAAACAAATCCTAATGTGACATTAGCACAAATAAAGAGACCATGAGTCACTAAACATGTCCATGTCACATTAAATGCACCTCATCATGAAATCCTCTCACAATTTCCATATGTAAACATTAATCCAAATGTTTACAACAATAAAAAAATATGGCAACATCTAAAGTAAACTCGTGACGGATCACAAGGATACCCCTCACCAGTATATACATACCTGCATCCGCATTCCGACCGAATGCGAATGCGATGAGACTAAAGTAATCCAACAAATTTAATATTAGGATCCGGCTTAAACTAAAGCCCACTAGTACGATCCGTCCGATCATGATCCGTGCACGACTGCACGTATATGATCGAACCCTGCCATAATACCATACGGCCTCTACAACGTTTCGCCCGAAACTTGAGAAACTGTCTGTGGGGGACTCTAAAGACTCGTCAATACTATGGCTGTAGATTTAACCACTAGCACGTCAGTGGTACTAGCCGTACGTAACGGGCTACCAGGTATTGACCAAAAGGGAGGTCAATGAGAGAACTCATCCTGACACCCTACTGAGCCTGTCAGTGACAATATCCGTACAGTCCAGTCCGTTCGTCTATAAGCATCGCATGTCGGGCCTAGGGGGTTGGTAAAAGTCAGACCCCCAAAAGCGGTACAAGTCGTGTCGGAGTATAGCCCAGAACACCCTGAGATACTACTGGAATACCTACCAATAAATCTCGTGCCTTGGCCAAGGACTTCGTGTAATAGCTCTCCTAGACACAGCGCGATCTCACCCCCAATACCGGGAGAGACGAAACCCCTGCCGATCCACTCACTGCCTCCATGTGGCTCGGGACTGTACCCAACTAAAACCTGTTTGCACGACACCTTCGAGCCGTGGTAGGGTAGTAATCAAAGCACAGTGGGAACTCACATGAGACAAATGACGATCTCAGGTCGATGAACTAAGTTGTACACATGTCACCAGGGAACTTCTATCTAACGTCAGGTATAATACCAACTAGCATGTTCCCGGCGAGTCCTGTCCGGTGTACTCATAACCCAATGAGCACCTGTATACATCTTAGGTGATCCAACTGACACCAATGGCTTGTGAGACCGGCCACCGCCCCTCGTCGGGGTCTCGACTGTATACACTAGTCTACTAATGGAGTATCGATGCCCAGTCTCGAAACTCCTAAGACTAGGGACCACTTTAAGGATGTGCTTATAGACTACCCAACTCTCACGTATATGATCGCCATCATACTGCTGGTAGTCAAGCAAGAATCCTAAGGGCTCTATCAATGTGTAATAGTGATCTGTAAGGTCACCTAAAGCTGTACACAATGATAAAGATAAACCAGATAGCATACTATCATCTTGAGTAAGACTGTCCTACCGGCATAGGTCCTCCTTCAATTATTGCAATCATGTGCCTGTGATCCAATAATTGACTTTGAGGGCACTATATCCAACAATCTCCCACTTGCACTCAAGGATAATTATTGCGATGTCCCATACTCACAGCCCGTGTTTTAAGTCAACGTTACACACCCCACAAGATGAGGGGAGGCGGAATAGGTAAAACAATCATTTTGTTTAAGGTAATGTCGACTAACTTTACGGATCTTTGCTAAACCCTAACTAACAACTATCTAGAAGTGCTAAACTACTATGATAGATGATTATACCTCAAGATACTAGTCCTTCTTGTTCTTATTGTTCACCTCCTCGTCGGCCTCCTCGATGTGATAGAAGATCCACCCGAGAGTTCCTTCTCTAAGCTTTAACCTCTCACTTGAGCTAACTAAGTGGCTAGGATTGCTAATCCAAGTGACCTAGAAGATATAGAAGTGGATTAAGGATCTATTAGTCTTTCTAACCTTTGGGATCTCAACACATGAGAGGATTAGGGTTAGGCTGAAGAAGAGGAGAGCTTGAGGGGAGAGAGTGTGTATGCGAGAATGAAATGAAAATATAACTCATTTCTATATATTATGAAGCATAATAATTATCAAATAAATCATATGAGATAATTACAACCATGCTTCATTTAATACAAATGAATGAATCATCTCATGAGTCATCAAAACAATTAATGCTTCATTAACTCATTTGGATGAATCATCTTATGAGTCACTAATTCATTTAATACAAATAACACATAAGCTCTCCACCTCATTTAGATTAATTCATAAATGAATTAAATCTAAATGAGTCACCTTTCTTCTAGAAGCTTCTCGACTAATTACGAGAATGCCCCTCCCATCCATATTTACGAAAAACATGGATATACTGAGACTGCATAAATCCAATAATCCAATATTAGAATCTGGCTTAAACTAAAGCCCACTAGTATAATCTGTCCGAACATCATACGTACACAAGTACACGTATATGTCTGAACCCTGTCGTAAAACCATACGACCTCTATCTCGTTTCGCCTGAAACAGGGAAGCTCTCTGTGTGGAACTCTAAAGACTCGACACTACGCTGGAAGTGGGTTTAACCACAGGCCGCAAGCGGTACTAGCTGTAACGGTCCCCAGGTAGATGTCGATAAGAAGGTCGATGAGGAAACCTATCTGGACTTCTACTGAGCCTGATGTGACAATCTCCGTACAGTCCGGTCTGTTCGTCTAAGACTATAGCATATCGGGCCTAGGGGGCGGCAAGCGTCAGTCCCCTAAAAAGCGGTATAAGTCGTGTCGGAGTGAAGCCCTTTACACCTTGAGAAGCTACTGGAAATCCTACCAGTAAATCTCGTTTGCCCTGGCCAGGGACTTTGCGTAATGGTTCTCCAAATACAATGCGATATCAACTCCCAATACCGGGAGAGACGAATCCTTTCTAACTGCCACTGCCTCCAAGTGCTTCGGGACTGCACCCAACTGCTACATGTTTGTACGACTCCTTTGAGCCATGGTAGGGTAGCAATTTAAGAACAGTGAGAACACACTCGAGACGAAGCAGCAATGTCAAGTCTACGGACTATGCTGTACTCATGTGACCTGGGAACTGTTAACTGACGAAGCGTATAAAACCAACCAACAGTTCCCTGTGAGTCCTGTCCGGTGTACCCGTAACCCAACGAGCACCTGCATACTATCTCCAGTACAACGTACTAATGGCTGTGGGACAGACCATTTCCCCTGCTGGGATGAGAAGCGTACACACTAGTCTACTCTGGAGTATCGATGCCCTGTCTCGATAATCCTATGACTAGGGACCTGAAAAAGGATGTGCTTGTAGACTACCCAGCTCCCACTAGTGTGACTGCCATCACAACGCTGGTAATCAAGCAAAGATCCTAAGGGCTTTACTAATATGTATAAGCGATATGCTAAAAGAAACACATGCACATATTAAAGTAGAAACAAACCAAGTAGCATACTACCATTTTTAGCAAGACTGTCAATACAACTGTGAATATCCCAAGCTTCCATTAAGTAATATACAAACTAGTATGATACAGTAATGGCCTCTAGGGCATAAACACTAACACGTGTGATACCGAACACCCAACTCCTCTACTAATCAGTCTCACAAAGCCCGTTTGCGAAACTATTGCGTTCGAGGAATAGCCTCAGTGAGTGGATCTGCCTTGATGTTTCTTTCTATGTCTCTCTTTATCCCAAGTTCGCGGAGAAAGCCATCTCCTGAAATGAGCAATACCTGTCTTAGAATATGTCTGGATATCTGATGGGACATAGTTCATAAATGAACTCCAAATCCAAACTTCTTAGACTGTATCGTCAACTGAATTTAATCAGTATCCCGTGCCATGCTTCCCTCAGTATCCCCTTGGACCACCTGTCCAAAATACTGTCCCTCGTCAGAGGGAAAACTATAACTCTGACAGTCACTCTATCATCCAGGTCACCTTGGAAGCCTGGAATGATAACTGTCTCCCGAAGGAGGATGCCGTTATCATATCCCTAGAACATCCACTTATGTTCTAACACTGCTTTCGAACGTTTCTCCAAGATTGGATTAATATCTGAACTTATTGCAGCTTGTGCAAAAACAACACCTGGTGTGGTACTTGACATCTCATGATTGACTCAATTGCCTAAGCAAGTGATATGTCAATCATGCACATCCCTCTCCCCTTTAGTCTGTAAGACACCTTTAGAGAGGGTGACTCCATCACCTGCAGGTATACTACCGTGCCAGAAGTTGTCCATTCTAAAACACCTGTAGAATGCTGTCTAAGTACCCAGATTGGGAAACTACCCAAATCCTGATCTAAAACCATAGATCTAGTAACCAGAATGTCTAATATTATATTTATATCCTATGTGGAGAAACCACTGTGTGACAATCAAAGTATAACCGATCGTAGTATAGGAATATCACTTCCTACTCTGTGTATGTCATCCAAATACCAGGACATTACACCTTACTACCTTCTTAACAGATCCATCCCCTATTCCGATGAAGTCAAACCTATGACTATCACATCGGAAATAGATGATCTATCTCCGCTATATCTTCTTTAGTCTATAAATAGACATAAGCCACTTGTCCACTATGCTTCCGCTGCTCCCACTGACTACGACAACCCTCTGGCAGAATAATATACACGTGCACTTCTAAAGCCAGTTCAGAACGACGCTATACTCATCCTCCTGCCGGGTCTCATAGTCTGGAACAACAGTAGTGTCAAGTCTGGGTAAACAAGAACCTCCCTGTTACCGTCTTTGAGCATACCGAAGTACCTCTCGAGAGCCTGAGGTTTCCCACCATATCTGCGGAGTGGCCAATGGAATGTCAATCCAGATTGAATCTTTAGGTCCTATTAAATTTTCTGTAATCGTTTGCGGTTCTGGAATCACTTCCAGTTCTACCATACTCCCACTTACTGTTTTTCTGAAAAAGTCCATTTTACTAAAAATGTGGCGAGTCAAGAACAATATCACCATTGATCTTCCAGGTGGTAGAAAGTTAACTCTCGTCATAGCCTGGGTCAACCCATAAACAGCCATTACAGAAACATGCCTTGAGTTATCCAGAGTCTGGTTTTATGCATAAGCCGGACAACTCCCCGTACCTTAACATCGTTAAGATATGAACCGTTCTATATTCAATATAGAAACAGAGGCACTGATTTAATTGGAACCAGATTCAAATCATGCAGCTGTCTTCAGTGCATGTAAACTAAATGGAAGGAGGCCGATCAGCGTTACTCAACTTAGGAATGCATCCAGATATGAGTAACCTGAAAGAGAAACAAGTTTCTCAAAACCATTACTATCAACTGAATACCGAATACATGTATCTACATCTTCAATCATCTTGAAGAATCCTGATACTTGCAACACCTGGTTCTCTACTTTATTCTTATACCTATAACTTCTCAAAACATAGACCTTGTATTTCTACAAAACACTTCTCTAAAAACTAGAGAAGTCAGAAGTAAACAGAATATAGTATGAGGACCAACCCCTCTGTCCTAATGGACACTGGACAACATGTAATACTTTGTATAAGTCCGCTGAGTTGAATAACTCAAACCCTGTGTGTCATGGGTTGAAAACTGTACTATGGTTATGAAGAATTACACTGCTGTTGAATGCTCCTTACCTAACCATCAACTGATATAGGTAAATGTCATGGACATAATTTCAAAAAGTTATATCTCACTTTATTAAAATAAACGTACAGATATATCGGTTTGAAATTTGTGCATAACAATGGATATTCAAAACCAGATATTTTCCGTCCGGCAAAAACCCAGGCGATATCCTCAAATATCACCAATTACAACGAATCCCGATATAATGAGGATGATCACTTAATTCCCAATAATTTACTCCCACTCATCATCTGTAAAACCATACAGATGTGAGAATCATACCTGGTAAATACATACCTGGAGTAAGGGTCTAATTGGAAATCAGTTTTCTTTCAACAATACACAGTGAAACTAAAACATGTAAATGTTTCGAAGGGGTATCCGGGTATTCCTAGTAATTCCTCTTCCATTATCAGATTCACAACTGTAACCGTATATTTCTTTGCCATCTCTCCAAATCCCTTTATATGTCTTTAGTCATTACCTTCTGTACACCACCTTTAGGCCAAATGGTTTTCTTCCTTCCCTACCGTTCGGCACCAGCCTAGGGTTTGGAAGAAGACTATCCAATAAGCATAATGGGTGTACTCTTCTAATCCCAGGAGCACTCACAACGCGAGAGAAGGTAAAGATAAAAGACGACTGAATAAAACTTATTCTTATTTCTCCTGAACCAGAATCCATCTCCGAACTGGAACAAGTTCCTTCAAGTTTTTTATATAACCATACGATGGATTATCCAAATAACTGTGGATCTTCGTAGTGATACGGGGTGTTCTGGAGAAATACAAAGGTGAAGTAGGAGTGGCGATGAAATACTTGGTATGGTCGTGAATGATAGCTGTCGCAATTTACTTTGCTTTCTTTCTAATCCCTTTATTTTTCTTTACTTAATACCTTCTATACACTTTTAGGCTAAATGGTTTTTTTTCATTCCCTACCGTTCGGCACCTGCCTATGGTTTGGATGAAGACTATCCAATAAGCGTAATAGGTGTACTCTTCTTCTAATCCTAGGAGCCCTCACAACCTGAGAGAAGGTAAAAGGAAAAGACAACTGAATAGTCATATTCAATTTCTCTAGAACCAGAATCCATCCTCGAATCTGGAACATATTCCTTCGAGTTCGTATATAACCATACGATGGATTTATCCAAAGGAAGTGGATATTCGTAGTAATACGGGGTGTTCTGGAGAAATGCAAAGGGTAAAAGAAGAAGTGGCAATGATGTATGCAACTCAGACAATCCAAAAGCCAGTGTTTTAAGAAGGTTCGGTTAACTTGGTCACTAAGTCATAGTCTAGCATCGGGCTATGGTCGCTGCCAAAGAAAGAGAGAGAAAAGAAATACTCTACGTGCACTCTAACCTAGATCAGAATGGTTATCACTTTATCTAATCAGGATGTCTCCCACTGTATCCTCAAATTCTCCTCCAAACCTGAAAGAAGAATTAGTCGGGATCACCCGAGGAGCAAACCAACTCATCAGTAGGAATCGGGATCCAACTATCATCGCATGATAACTTGATAGAATCCACTCAAATCACCACACTCCAGAAGGTATGCGCATGCCTGGCAAGTTTTAGTTTCTTTAGAAACTCCCGATGTGTGTTTTTACCCCTAGGACCCAAGTGACCATGACGGAGTCAACAAATCAAAGAGTCCTAGTCAAGTTCAACCCGTCATTATCTTGATTGCATTAAACCCACCCGTATGTGCCCTTGACGGAGTCAACAAGGCCGCACGACTGTCCTAACCAATCGCATATCCATGCTACAAACAAGCACCACTTAGCTACCGTACACTACGCCTTGACGGAGTCAACAAATGCAGCACGAATACTAAGTACCACTTGTAGGAAACGACGGAGGGCTACGAATTGGTTTTTGGCGAAAAACCTTTAACGTAATGAACTTGATATCGTTGAAGGAACCGGATAGCTTTTTATAAATATAGTGGCGAAAAACTTTGCTAAAAAGGTCACTTCTGGTGAAGGGATCTCGGCTCTTTCCCCGTAGAATGAGGTGCAGGATATTCCAACTGAATACCGCGATGAAAAGCAAAACGTAATCGACTATAGTGAAGTTATTACCCTGACGCAAACTTCTGCCCAAGGGGTCACTCCCGGTGAAGGGATCTCGGGCCTTGCCTCGTCGATTGAGATGCTGGATATTCATAACCGAATACCACTGTGCAAAAAAAAAGAGAACGTCCTTGTAATAACAGCTTTTTGAAAAATGTTCCAAAAACATCAAACAGGTTTGTTTAGGTTGCATTGATCCGAATCAATACAGTCCCATCAATTGATCATACCAATAAAGAACGAAAATATGATGTACGTATATGCCATCCGCATTCGCCACTGGGTCCCGTCATCACCCGTTAGGTTACTTAACTAACGACAGAGCGGGGACTGGACGAGCGCGGATGTAAAACATATACAACATCTACTAGTATATATATCAATATATAATAATCGCTCATGGCGTGATAAATGCAATATCACAGAAATGTAATAAGCATCACAGAACAATACAGATAATCTGGGATCCCCGGGTTTCCTTTGAGCCATAAGTGAAACCCGACGTTCCCCTGGTCGTGTGGATAGCATGTGCAATGAAATCCTAGACCCCTACGGGTGCGGCAAGTTACCCGCAAAAACCAGAAGCGAGACAGCCCCCTTCAACAAAGTGAATGGACCACCCAGCAATTCACGGAATCCGGTAACTTGAGTACCCCTCCTTGGGTCAACCTATACCCCCTACGAGTGCGGCGAATAGCCCGCCAATTCTAGAGTAAAGCCCCCTCCGTCTCAAAGCTATGAGATGTGGGCTCGTTGCCCTCTAGAACCCGACTATCCGTGCACCTCACCGTGGGGTAATCCTAGTATAGAAAATAAAATATGTACAATGGGTACATCGATCTCAACCCGGTCGTGCCCCAAAAGAATAATATACAAATAAGCAGTGACGGCAGTCCACATGTCGGACGCTCGCCCCGCAATATCAAATGTACAAATATAACCAAACTGTACTACCATTGCATCCAGGCTATCCACCATGACAAATCTGCAACATCACAGCACAACACAGAACATCAACGTGAATGTCACGTTCGCAAACCCGTCTAAAAGAACTATAGAAATTAGACAAGATTTACCGCTCGAATGACATTCACAGTCGCAGATATAATGTAACTACTATAAACTAACGTATTTAAAATTCCGATAGACAAAACATCCCGAAGTGGGCCCCAAGTACAATTCCAGCACTCAAAATAATCTGGGCCAAAACTATATAACACAAAAATCATATTTCCATGAACTAAACCCTCAGAAAAAATTTAGGGCACTGTAGCCTAAAATGGGCCGCGTAAGGGCCGCTAAATGCGACATTTCGCGGCGGTTCCGCGGTGGAATTTTGGACTTAGGTCTCCAAAACTTTTCTGTAGCTTTAGTTATTCCTGCATGTATTTTTAAGAAGCTTAAAATAATTTTTTGAACAACTTTGAAATTCGACAGCATGCACACTGAAATGAAAATATGATTCGGAAATTTCGATCGATCGATGTTTCAAACACGTTAGAACAAGCTAGTAAAGCTTAATGGCGTGGCTCTGATAACATGTAAGTCTACGGTAGCGCCCCGGCCGTCTATCCGAGGCCAAATGCGGAAACAAAAATTTTTTAGGAAACCGGCGCTATCGTAGTCTTTCACCAGGTTCGAACTATTAACACTAAACTAGCTAACTACTAAGAAGTGAGAGTGACTATACCGATCGATCCGTGTCCTTCGGTCTTTGGCCACCATCCCAAGCTCCTCGCGACATCTCCAATCTCCGGTCTCCTCGTCGGAAGGGCACCACATCAATGACGGGCTCCCGCTTCATCCGAAGCAACTCGGACATGAAAATTGCTAGCCGACGTGTCCAAGGTGAAGTAGAGAATGTGTGTGATAACTTTGTCTCTTAACACTCTAGAATTCTCAACACATGATATGGTTAGAGTGGAGGTAGAAGATGATGCCAATGGTGGAGCTTGTGAGCAAGAAGAAGAAAGAAAAGAGAGGAGCCTTTTGTGTTATTGTGTTGAATTATTGTTGTGAGCACAAGAATGAAAACCCAAGAGCCAACCCCAAGCCTATGGCTGCCCCCTCTCTCTCCATCCATCAATTCAACACAATTAACAAATCCTAATGTGACATTAGCACAAATAAAGAGACCATGAGTCACTAAACATGTCCAAGTCATATTAAATGCACCTCATCATGAAATCCACTCACAATTTCCATATGTAAACATTAATCCAAATGTTTACAACAATAAAAAAATATGGCAACATCTAAAGTAAACTCGTGACGGATCACAAGGATACCCCTCACCAGTATATACATACCTGCATCCGCATTCCGACCGAATGCGAATGCGATGAGACTAAAGTAATCCAACAAATTTAATATTAGGATCCGGCTTAAACTAAAGCCCACTAGTACGATCCGTCCGATCATGATCCGTGCACGACTGCACGTATATGATCGAACCCTGCCATAATACCATACGGCCTCTACAACGTTTCTCCCGAAACTTGAGAAACTATCTGTGGGGGACTCTAAAGGCTCGTCAATACTATGGCTGTAGATTTAACCACTAGCATGTTAGTGGTACCAGCCGTACGTAACGGGCTACCAGGTATTGACCAAAATGGAGGTCGGCGAGCGAACTCATCCTGACATCCTACTGAGCCTGTCAGTGACAATATCCGTATAGTCCAGTCCGTTCATCTATGAGCATCGCATGTCGGGCCTAGGGGGTTGGTAAAAGTCAGACCCCTAAAAGCGGTACAAGTCGTGTCGGAGTATAGCCCAGAACATCCTGAGATACTACTGGAATACCTACCAGTAAATCTCGTGCCTTGGCCAAGGACTTCGTGTAATGGCTCTCCTAGACACCGCGCGATCTCACCCCCAATACCGGGAGAGACGAAACCCCTGCCGATCCGCTCACTGCCTCCATGTGGCTCGGGACTGTACCCAACTAAAATCTGTTTGCACGACTCCTTTGAGCCGTGTTAGGGTAGTAATCAAAGCACAGTGGGAACTCACACGAGACAAATGACGATCTCAGGTCGATGAACTAACCTGTACACATGTCACCAGGGAACTTCTATCTAACGTCAGGTATAATACCAACTAGCATGTTCCCGGCGAGTCTTGTCCGGCGTACTCATAACCCAATGAGCACATGTATACATCTTAGGTGATCCAACTGACACCAATGGCTTGTGAGACCGGCCACCGCCCCTCGTCGGGGTCTCAACTGTATACACTAGTCTACTAATGGAGTATCAATGCCCAGTCTCGAAAATCCCACGATTAAGGACCACTTTAAGGATGTGCTTATAGATTACCCAACTCTCACGTATATGATTGCCATCATACTGCTGGTAGTCAAGCAAGAATCCTAAGAGCTCTATCAATGTGTAATAGTGATCTGTAAGGTCACCTAAAACTGTACATGATGATAAAGATAAACCAGATAGCATACTATCATCTTGAGTAAGACTGTCCTACCGGCATAGGTCCTCCCTCAATTATTGCAATCACGTGCCTGCGATCCAATAATTAACTTTGAGGGAACTATATCCAACAGACGTTTCCCAGCCCCGAATAATAATTCGAATCGGTCAAGCGATACATTTTATTATCTCGATTAGGGCGTGAAATGGTTGCAACCTGGAGAGAGAGAAAAGAAACACTCAGCGTGCGCTCTTGTAAGATTAGATTAGTTATTAGCTTATCTAATCAGGATGGCTCCCACTGTTTTCTTGAATTCTTCTTCAAACCTTAAAAGAAGAATTAGTTGGGATTAATCGCACGCCATAATACTTGCTTAACCTTTCGGCCAGGCTGGTGTTGGTACTTCGAGGGTGGTTTTCCAACACTTTCGCGAAGTTCCTTAATTACATAATCTCTTTTTCCTGGAGGCGTAGCCCCGCTAACACCTTTCTAGACACCTACTTGGTTTATAACATTGATTGTTAAGTGAGAAAATCTCCCAACAGTAATCTTACTCATAAGTGGGATCGGGATTCAACTATGATTGTGTGATGCACTAGATGGAATCCACTCTAGTCACCACACTCCAGAAGGTATGCTGTATCTGCAAGTTTCTTGTATGTTTGAAACTCCCGATGTGGTTTTTTCCCTAAGCGTCTTATGACCTTGACGGATGCCAACAAATCATAAAGCGCGAGTCAAGTTCTATCCGTCATTGTCCTAATTAATTTAGACCCACTCATACTCGTCCTTGACAGATGCCAACAAGGCTGTACGACTGTCCTAAATTAATGCATCTCAATGCTACAAATAAGTATCATTTAGCTACCGTACACTATGCCTTGACAGATGCCAACAAACATAGTACGAATACTAAATGGTATTTATCTAAAATGACGGAGGGCTACGGCTAGGTTTTTGGTGAAAAACCCGTTAACGCAATGAACTTGATATCGTTGAAGGAATCTGAGCAGTTTTGAAAATGAGTGGTTTAGGCTCCGCTTTTTGAAAACCTGTGGTTTTGAAAAAACCGAGTAATCTACAGTATAGATTTTTGCTGAAGAGGTCACTCCCCATGAAGGGATCTCAGCTGTTGCCTCCTGGAATGAGGTGCTGGATATTCATGACCGAATACCACTATACAAAGCAAAAGAATATAACTGCAGTTTTTCGAAATTTGTTCCAACAATATCTTTTAGGTTTATTTTCTTGCATTAATAAAAATTAACGCGGTCCCATCAGTTGAATCCTATCACACCAGAAAAGAACGAAAATACAATGTACGTATATGCCATCCGCATTCGCCATGGGGCCCCGTCATGTTGGCTATAGTGCCCTCAAGGCAATTATCGTAATCGCAGGCAGAGATGATTATGATGATTGAGGGAGGACCTATACCGATAAAACAGTCTTACTCAAGATGATAGTATGCTATCTGGTTTGTCTTTATCATCATGTACGTGTTGATAGAGCCCATAGGATTCTTGCTTGACTACCAGCATTGTGATGGCGATCATATACGTAGGAGCTGGGGGTCTATAAGCACATCCTTAAATGTCCCTAGTCGTGGGAGTATCAAGACCGGGCATCGATACTCCAGTGTAGACTAGTGTATACTGATCGAGACCCCAATGAGGGGCGGTGGCCAGGTCTCACAAGCCATTGGTGTTAGTTTGTTCACCTATGATAGTATACAGGTGCTTATTGGGTTATGAGTACACTGGACGGACTCACCAGGAACCTGCTAGTTGGTATTATACCTATTGTCAGATAGCAGTTCCCAGGTGACATGTGTACAGGTTAGTCTGTCAACCTGAGATCGTTATTTATCTCATGTGAGTTCCCACTGTGCTTTGATTACTACCATACCACGGCTCAAAGGAGTCGTGCAAACGGGTTTTAGTTGGGTACAGTCCCGACCCACATGGAGGCAGTGATCGGATCGTCGGGGATTCGTCTCTTCCGGTATTGGGGGTTGATGCCGCGTTGTGTATGGATGGCCATCACCATAAATCCGTGGCCATGGTGGATGGGAACTATCGATCCAGGATCGATAGTTTCTCAGGTGGTGATGGGGTTTTATACCGACACTAAATGTCGTGTTCTTAGAGGTCTGACTTTAACCACCCCCCTAAACTCGATATGTGATACTCTTAGACGAACAGACCGGACTGTATGGATATTGTCACTGTCTGGCTCAGTAGGGGTTCAGGATGAGTTTGCTTGTCGGTCTCCCTTTCGCTCAATACCTGGGTAGCCGTTACGTACAGCTAGTGCCGCTGACGTGCTTGTGGTTAAACCCACTGCCAGCGTATTTACGAGTCTTTCAAGTCCCACACAGAGGGTTTTCACGGTTTAGGCGATATAGTGTACATGGCGTATGTTGGTACATACAGGTGTCCGATTAAATATATGCACATGCTGCGCAGACTTTAATCGGACGGTTGATAATACTAGCGGCTTAGGATTAAGCCGGATTATTAAATCAGGTTTTGATTTAATAATTTACATATGTATTTATATATATGTATGCTAGTATTATTGTTCACAATTTATTTTCTCTCTTGGTTATTCGTATTTTTTACGAATACACGTATATATATTTCGATACATGTACCGGGAAGTATTCCGTTTTTTATACGGAATAGCTTCTAGAAGATGCAACCTCATTTATATGATTTTCCATTTATGGAAATTCATTTGTTTTATTAATGAGGTGGAAAAGGTGACATGACTTTGGGCATGGGTCAAAGCATGGACTTTGAGGTATGGTTTGCTTTGTTTAATTGGAAAAAGAAAATGATAATTTTTTGGGGGGATGAGAGAGGGGGCTGGCCACTTTTGGTGGTAGGGATTGATTTCATTTGGTTGAGGATTACACTAGCATTACTCCCACTCTCTCATGCTCACAAAAAGACTTTGCCATTTTTAGTTGCCTCATACCAAAGTTTCATCACCCCATTCATCTTCTATGATTGCTCCCATGTGTAAGTCCACGTTGCTCACCCCGGTTCTTACGGGGAGGCGGAAACGGCGAAAAACAACTATTTAGCGCAAAGGCAACATGGACTATCAGCCGGATCTTTGCTAAACTAGAAACTAGCAAACTACTATGCCGTAGAAATTATACCTCACGAAACCGTTCCTTCGGGTCTTCATTCCGCTGTCCCGCTCGTCCATCCAAGCTCCGAGTGTCGATCCGGATCTTGGTCACCTCCGCGGCCTCTTTGAGTCGAAGACGATCCACCCGAGAGATGTACACCGAGCTCCACCTCGAGCCGAGGCAACTAGGGCAACGAGATCGCTAGTCTAGATGCCCTAGGTTGTGTAGTAGAGATATATGGAAGTGTTTGTCTTTGTGGGATCTTTTTTTCTCAACACATGAGATCAAAAGAAGAAATCAAGAGGAGGAAGAAGGAGGAGCTAGCAACCATGAGAGCTTTTCTTTTCTTCTCACAAGAACAAGAGAGAGAATGAGAAATGAATTATAAGATAAAGAATTGAACCATGGTTGCAATAATGCAAAACTATCATCATTACCAATCCTTTCATGATAAAGTTGATGGCTACTAATTGAATTGACCATTTTCATAATCCATAAAAGAAAAAGAAATCCAAAGAAGAGTGTAGACCTCTCATGAAGGTCAATGGTCAACACCGGTCAACGGGTCAACAAAATCAAGAGAGGTCATGGTGGTCAAATGGTCAATGCAATTAGCCATCACAAAATTATCACTAAAAGGATTAGGAAATAATGTCTCCGGCTCATAATGGTCTTGACCGAACGAATTGCCAAAACCCTAATGAGCCTGCCACATAACGGTTTTGGCCGAACCAACTGCCAAAACCCTAATGAGGCACCTCCTCCTTCATCGCTCCTCAAAACTGTGCATACACACCCGTATCCGTATTTCGTAGAATGCGAATGCATAGAAGACAAAACAAATCCATCCGTGCAATACTAGGATCCGGCTTAAACCAAAGCCCACTAGTATTGCCTTCCCGAACAGCATACGCACACAAGTGCATGTAAGTGATCGCAGCCCTGCCGTAAAACCATACGGCCTCTACACGTTTCGCTCAGTGCAGGAAAACTCTCTGTTTGGGACTCTAAAGACTCGACACTATGCTGGCAGTGGGTTTAATCACAGACCGCAAGCGGCACTAGCTGTACGTAACGGTCCCCAGGTAGATGTCGATAAGAAGGCCGATGAGGTAAACCCATCCGAACTCTTACTGAGCCTGTATGTGACAATCTCCGTCCAGTCCGGTCTGTTTGTCTGATACATCGCATGGCGGGCCCAGGGGGCGGTAAACGTCAGTCCCCTAATAGCGGTACAAATCGTGTCAGAGTGAAGCCCAGAACACCCTGAGATAACACTTGAAACCTACCAGTATATCTCGCTTGCCCTGGCCAGGGACTACTCGTGTAATGGCTCTCCTAGACACAGCACGATGTCAACCCCCAATACCGGGAGAGACGAATCCTGTCTAACCGTCACTGCCTCCAAGTGCTTCGGGACTGCACCCAACTACTACCTGTTTGCATGACTCCTTTGAGCCGTGGTAGGGTAGTAATCTAAGTACAGTGGGAACACACTCGAGGCGAAGTGACAGTGTCAAGTCGGCGGACTAAGCTGTACTCATGTCACCTGGGAACTGATAACTGACGATAGGTATAATACCATCCAACAGTTCCCGACGAGTCCTGTCCAGTGTACTCGTAACCTAACGAGCACCCGCATACTATCTCCAGTACGACGTATTGATGGCTGTGGGACAGACCACCTCCCGTGCTGGGATGAGAAGCGTATACGCTAGTCTACTCCGGAGTATCGATGCCCCGTCTCGATAATCCTATGACTAGGGACCTGTATAAGGATGTGCTTATAGATTACCCTGCCCCCACAAGTATGACTGCCATCACAACGCTGGTAATCAAGCAAAGATCCTAAGGGCTCCACTAATATGTATATAAGCGATATGCTTAAAGAAACACATGCACATATTGAAGTAGAGACAAACCAAGTAGCATACTACCATTTTGAGCAAGATTGTCTATACAACTGTGAATATCCCAAGCTTCCATTAAGTAATATACAAGCTAGTATGATACAGTAATGGCCTCTAGGGCATATACACTAACAATCTCCCACTTGCACTAAGGCCATGCACTGGCGTATAGAAGACCTATCATCTCGATCAGCCGCTCGAACTGAGTCTTGGGTAGGGCCTTCGTGAGTGGATCTGCAGTGTTATTCTCCGAATTTACTCTCTTCACCTCGATCTCCCAGTGATCTACGATCTCCCTGATCAGGTGGTACCGCCTCAAAATGTGCCTGGACTTCTGATGGGACCTGGGTTCCTTCGCTAAAGCTATAGCGCCGTTGTTGTCGCAATACAGCGGTATTGGATCAACAATGGTAGGAACCACCTGAAGCTCCGTGAGTAACTTCTTCATCCAGACAGCTTCCTTTACGGCATCGCAAGCAGCTATGTACTCTGCTTCCATAGTTGAGTTAGCAACGGTCTCCTGCTTGGAACTCTTCCAGCAAACCGCCCCTCCATTGAGGGTAAAGACATAACCCGACATGGACTTGGAGTCATCCTTGTCACTCTGGAAGCTGGAGTCAGCAAAGGCCTCGATCTGGAGGTCTTTTCCGCCATACACCAAGAACATCTCCTTAGTCCTTCTCAGGTACTTGAGAATGTTCTTTACCGCTATCCAGTGTTTCTCCCCTGGGTCCGACTGATACCGGCTTACAACGCTCAATGCGTATGCTACATTTGGTCTGGTACATAACATCGCATACATTATAGAGCCTACCGCAGAAGCATAGGGTATAATAGACATTCGATCCCTTTCCAAATCAGTCTTGGGAGACATCTCTTTGGAGAGGGTGATCCCGTGACAAGACGGTAAATTACCGCGCTTTGAATCTTCCATACTGAATCTTTTCAGTATGGTGTCAATGTACCTGGACTGTGAAAATCCCAACATCCTCTTAGATCTATCACGATAGATCTGGATCCCCAGTATGTAGTTGGCATCGCCCGGGTCCTTCATGGAGAACCTCTGTGACAAGAATCCTTTGACTGATTGTAGTATAGGAATATCATTTCCTATTAGGAGAATGTCATCCACATACAAGACGAGGAATACCACAGTTCTCCCTACAATCTTACTATAAATGCATGGTTCATCTGGGTTTTTGATAAAGTGGAATTCTTTGACAGTATCATCGAAGCAGATGTTCCAACTCCGCGATGCCTACTTCAGTCCATAGATGGACTTTAGCAACTTGCACACTCTACCGCTACTCCCACTCTGAATGAATCCCTCCGGCTGATCCATATAGACGCACTCTTCTAAACTTCCATTTAGGAAAGCCGTCTTTACGTCCATCTGCCAGATTTCATAATCGTGGAAAGCAGCAATGGCAAGAAGGATCCGAATGGATTTTAGCATAGCCACTGGAGAAAAAGTCTCGTCATAGTCCAAACCAGGTCTTTGACGAAAACCCTTTGCAACAAGTTTAGCTTTATAGGTTTCAACCTGCCCATCTACACCTATCTTCTTTCTAAAGATCCATTTGCATCCTACGGGTTTTACCCCTTCTGGAGCAAAGTCCAAAGTACAAACTTTGTTGGTGTACATGGACTCCATCTCGGTCCGCATTGCATCCAGCCATTTTACCGAGTCACCGCTCTGAATGGCTTGCTGGAAGCTAGTAGGCTCACCATAATCCATAGTACAATCCTCTCTATCCTCGTCTATGAGAAAACCGTAGTATCTCTCGGGCGGATGAGACTGCCTACTACTCCTGCGGAGTAGCGCTGGGATGTCCGGTTCTCTTGAACCTTCTGGTTCTACCAAGGTTTCAGTAATAGCTTGCGGTTCTAGAATTTCTTCCAGTTCTATTGCGCTCCCACTTATCTGATTTTCTAAAAATTCAGTTTCCAAGAAGTGGGCATGCTGAGAAACAAAAACCTTTTGTTCCTCTGCGGAATAGAAAAGATACCCCCTGGAGTTCTTTGGGTATCCCACAAACTTACACAATACTGAGCATGCCTCGAGCTTGTCCGCATGCTGCTTTTTTACAAAAGCTGGACACCCCCATGTCTTAAGATACTTAAGACAGGGTTTCTTCCCACTCCACATCTGATATGGGGTGGTAGGCACAGTCTTGGATGGAGCCTTGTTCAAGAGATATGCAGCTGTTTCTAGTGCATAACCCCAGAAAGATCGCGGCAACTCAGCCTTACTCATCATGGAACGAACCATATCCAATAGGGTTCGATTCCGCCTTTCCGATACACCGTTGTGTTGTGGTGTGTATGGAGGAGTAAGCTGAGAGAGAATTCCATTCTCTTTTAAGTAGCCCAGAAACTCGGCTCTCAAGTATTCACCACCTCGATCAGATCTTAGTGTCTTGATACTTTTGCCTGTTTGTTTTTCAACTTCATTCTTGTATTCCTGAAATTTCTCAAAGGCCTTGGATTTGTGCTTCATTAGGAAGACATGTCCATACCTAGAGAAATCATCTGTGAAAGTATTGAAGTATGAATAACCACTTCGCGCATGTGTAGACATTGGACCACACACATCATTGTATATGAGTCCCAAGAGCTCGCTTGCTCTTTCTCCGTGTCCAGTGAACGGAGTCTTTGTCATCTTTCCCATGAGACAAGATTCACAAGTGGCATAAGACTGATACTCGAACGGATTCAAGTATCCCTCTTTATGTAACTTTGTCAACCGTGTCTCATTAATGTGAGCCAGTCTACAATGCCATAAGAAAGCCTGATTTGTTTCCGGAGACTTTCTTTTAAGTGTGTTCTGGACACTGAAGATCTGAGCTTGATTCAAAACGTATATCCTGTTTTCTAATGTACCTGACCCAATCAGAACTTGATTTAGGTGGATGTTAACTACATCGCTTACAAAAGTAAAATCATATCCTTCCTTAGAAAGTAAGGATACAGATATGATATTACAAGTCGCACCTGGTACATAAAAACAGTTACGTAGAATCAATATCTGCCCAGTTGTCAGTCCAAGATGATATTCCCTTACGGATTCAGCATACATGCTCATTCCGTTAGCAACCCTGAGAGTCATATCACCTTTCCTGATAACCCTACGGTTTCTCAGAGCCTGTAACGAATTACAGATATGAGATCCTGATCCTGATCCGGTATCCAATACCCAGGAAGTAGGGTTAACTGACATACAATTCTCTATCACAAACACACCCGAAGCCGAAGCCACAACATGCTTCGAATTCTGGCTACTGGCTATACTAGCCCTACAATCCTTCTGCCAATGTTCATTCCTGTAACAATAGGAACATCCCTCTTTTACTACATCCAGTCCCGAAACTTCTGCCCTTCCCTTTCTTTCCACTTCACTGGTTTCCTTCAGGGTAGTAGGTAGAGACTGTTGAACTAAGTCAGCATCTGACCCATTCTTCAACGTGGTCTTCAGGTCCGTGAGCTCAAAAGAGCTGGTCTCTGTAAGGACGTTGCCCCCTACAGATGACCCGATAGCCAACTTCGCTGCAAGCAATTCGTTCGAGGTCTTATATCTTGCGATACGAGATTGCTCTCTATATAAATCTTTGTTATGGAGGAAGATAAAGACTAAGTCCATCTTCTCGTGCTGCCTCTGGTATGCACCATCAACTGAGGCTAACACGAGGCACTTGGCTTTCGCACAGTCTTTTTCTGATGTCTCGCGGATATGAATATCCGTGACAGGGGAAACTGGACCTGAGACGGCAGGGGTTGGATCAGTCAAGAGGTGTCCCAACTTGTCATGGGCAATGGACATCTGGACAAACCTTTGCCAGTCATAACAGTCAGATTCAGTCATTTTATTATCTAGATGTAACCTAGGTGCGATCACTGGGTCGCTGCAATTAAGAGAAAGAGAAGAAAATACTCAGCATGATGCTCTTGCAAGTTTAGATTGGTTTTTAATTTATCTAAACAGGATGGCTCCCACTCTCTCTCGAATCCCTCCTCAAACCATAAAGGAAGAATTAGTCGGGATCATTCTCACCATACAATACTTGCTTAACCGTTCAGCCAGGCCAGTGTTGGTACTTCGAGGGAGGTTTTCCAACGCTTTCGCGAAGTTCCTTAATTAAATAACCTCTTTTCCCTGGGGCGTATCCCCGCTAACACCTTTCTAGACACCTACTTGGTTTATAGCATTGATCGTTAAGTGAGAAAGTTCCCGAGGAGTAGCATATACTCACAGTAGGATCGGGATCCAAATATCATCGTGCGACAAAACTGAAGGAATCCTACCAGAATCATCACACTCCAAATGGTATGCAGCGCTAGCAAGTTTCAGTTCTTTTGAAACTCCCGATGTGGATTTTTGCCCCATGCTCTTATGACCTTGACGAAGGTCAACAAATCATAAGTCACATGTCAAGTTCTACCCGTCATTGTCCAGGTTAATTTGAACCCACTTGTATATACCCTTGACGAAGGTCAACAAGGTAACACGACTTTCCCAAACCAACGCATCTATCTATGCTACATATGAGCACCCAACAGCTACCAATCACTATGCCTTGACGAAGGTCAACAAACATAGCTTGAATACTATTGAATATTCATACGAAACGACGGAAGGCTACGAATGGTTTTGGCGAAACCGTAAACGTAGTGAACTTGAAATAATCGATGGAACGAGATAGCTTTTAAAAGGAGTGATTCAAGCTCCGCGTTTAAAAAGCTGGTTTTTGAAAAGAACCGAGTGGTTTTGAAAGTGTTCCAACGACTTTTACTTGGTTTATTTTCTTGCATTAATTTTAATGCGTCCCATCATTTAATCCTACCATTGCAGAAAACAACCAAAATATGGCGTACGCTTATGCCATCCGCATTCGACACGGGGTCCCGTCATCACCCGTTAGGTTACTTAACTAACGACTGAGCGGGGGCGGGACTAGCGCGGATACAAAACATAAGCAACACCTAAATAGATATCATATATAGATATATAGCAATGATAGCCAATCCAGATCACAGATGAACACTTTGGATATACTAGGAACCCGCGATTCGTTCGAGTCTGCAACGAAAAGCGGATTACACGGTCGCGATGCATAGCCAAACCCCACCTTAGACCCCTACGGGTGCGGCAAACTACCCGCCAAGTACCCGAAGCGAAGCAACCTCCCTCAACCCGTGAGTAGGCTACTCGGCACTTCGAGATACCTGGTAGTTTGTGCACCCCACCTTGGATCTATCCTAAGAGCAAAAACGGTAAAAAGAAATTATACAATGACGGCTACAACCTCACCCCGGTTGTGCAGCCAAACAAATAATATTACATCAATTTATAAATTTTACAATGAATGAAAGAAAAAGAAACTCTCATCTCACATCCACCCCGGCTATTCATCCGCGACAATCCACCGAGTTCATATCCACAAACCATCAACATTACAGATCACAGATATGTATAACCCCCATTAATAGACGTATAGCGATTAGCGGACGTTCAATACATATATCACATCACAGAAAATATCCATTAGCCAAAGTGTACAGAATACCGATCAAAATACGGATTTATAACCACCCAAAAAATCAATTTGTTCTCTGGAAAATCTGGGCAAAAACAACATGTACTAAAAATCCCAAAACAGTCCAATAAAAACACTGCAAGAAACCCGGTCCACGACCGAGTCAACTAGGCTGCGGATCCGCGGCAAGAAGCAGGTTATTGCCGCGGAACCGCGGCGCATTGACCGGTTCAGTGGACCGTGTTTCTTCTGTGTTTTTACAAAACCCTGAGCAGATTTTTCATGCAGGTGAAATAATTTTTTGAACAGTATAAAAAATCGACAGAAAGTTGGTTTTTGTCGGATGTGCTTTGCGACTTTTTTCCGATCGATATTCTAAATACTCTGCTAACTTGCTAGTTTATGTTTAGGTAGGCTCTGATACTACTGTAATTCCACGTTGCTCACCCCGGTTCTTACGGGGAGGCGGAAACGGCGAAAAACAATTATTTAGCGCAAAAGCAACATGGACTATTAGCCGGATCTTTGCTAAACTAGAAACTAGCAAACTACAAGAGGTGTTAACTACTATGCCGTAGAAATTATACCTCACGAAACCGGTCCTTCGGGTCTTCATTCCGCTGTCCCGCTCGTCCATCCAAGCTCCGAGTGTCAATCCGGATCTTGGTCACCTCCGCGGCCTACTTGAGTCGAAGACGATCCACCCGAGAGATGTACACCGAGCTCCACCTCGAGCCGAGGCAACTAAGGCAACGAGATCGCTAGTCTAGATGCCCTAGGTTGTGTAGTAGAGATATATGGAAGTGTTTGTCTTTGTGGGATCTTTTTCTCTCAACACATGAGATCAAAAGAAGAAATCAAGAGGAGGAAGAAGGAGGAGCTAGCAACCATGAGAGCTTTTCTTTTCTTCTCACAAGAACAAGAAAGAAAATGAGAAATGAATTATAAGCTAAAGAAATGAACCATGGTTGTAATAATGCAAAACTATCATCATTACCAATCCTTTCATGATAAAGTTGATGGCTACTAATTGAATTGACCATTTTCATAATCCATAAAAGAAAAAGAAATCCAAAGAAGAGTGTAGACCTCTCATGAAGGTCAATGGTCAACACCGGTCAACGGATCAACAAAGTCAAGAGAAGTCATGGTGGTCAAATGGTCAATGCAATTAGCCATCACAAAATTATTACTAAAAGGATTAGTAAATAATGTCTCCGGCTCATAATGGTCTTGATCGAACGAATTGCCAAAAACCTAATGAGCCTGCCACATAACGGTTTTGGCCGAACCAACTGCCAAAACCCTAATGAAGCACCTCCTCCTTCATCGCTCCTCAAAACTGTGCATACACACCCGCATCCGCATTCCGTAGAATGCGAATGCACAGAAGACAAAACAAATCCATCCATGCAATACTAGGATCCGGCTTAAACCAAAGCCCACTGGTATTGCCTGCCCGAACAGCATACGCACACAAGTGCAAGTAAGTGATCGCTGCCCTGCCGTAAAACCATACGGCCTCTACACGTTTCGCTCAGTGCAGGGAAACTCTCTGTGTGGGACTCTAAAGACTCGACACTATGCTGACAGTGGGTTTAACCACAGACCGCAAGCGGCACTAGCTGTACGTAACGGTCCCCAGGTAGATGTCGATAAGAAGGCCGATGAGGTAAACCCATCCGAACTCCTACTGAGCCTGTATGTGACAATCTCCGTACAGTCCGGTCTGTTCGTCTGATACATCGCATGGCGGGCCTAGGGGGCGGTAAACGTCAGTCCCCTAATAGCGGTACAAGTCGTGTCGGAGTGAAGCCCAGAACACCCTGAGATAACACTTGAAACCTACCAGTATATCTCGCTTGCCCTGGCCAGGGACTACTCGTGTAATGGCTCTCCTAGACACAGCGCGATGTCAACCCCCAATACCGGGAGAGACAAATCCTGTTTAACCGTCACTACCTCCAAGTGCTTCGGGACTGCACCCAACTACTACCTGTTTGCACGACTCCTTTGAGCCGTGGTAGGGTAGTAATCTAAGTACAGTGGGAACACACTCGAGGCGAAGTGACAGTGTCAAGTCAGGGGACTAAGCTGTACTCATGTCACCTGGGAACTGATAACTGACGATAGGTATAATACCATCCAACAGTTCCCGACGAGTCCTGTCCAGTGTACTCGTAACCTAACGAGCACCCGCATACTATCTCCAGTACGACGTACTGATGGCTGTGGGACAGACCACCTCCCGTGCTGGGATGAGAAGCGTATACGCTAGTCTACTCCGGAGTATCGATGCCCCGTCTCGATAATCCTATGACTAGGGACCTGTATAAGGATGTGCTTATAGATTACCCAGCCCCCACAAGTATGACTGCCATCACAACGCTGGTAATCAAGCAAAGATCCTAAGGGCTCCACTAATATGTATATAAGCGATATGCTAAAAGAAACACATGCACATATTGAAGTAGAGACAAACCAAGTAGCATACTACCATTTTGAGAAAGATTGTCTATACAACTGTGAATATCCCAAGCTTCCATTACGTAATATATAAGCTAGTATGATACAGTAATGGCCTCTAGTGCATATACACTAACACCATGAGCAGATGAGTTGAGAGAAAATTGTAGTAACACTTTCATACACCCCCACTCTCCATCGCTAGCAACTTTGGAGCGTCGGTTGCCTCGTTTGTCGAGGTTGGAGCTTGCGCCGTTTCCCTCAGGTGGATCATCGGAGATGGAGGAAGACCGGCAACCAAACCACATCAAGGAACCACTAGGAGTTGGAATGAAGACCGAAAGACACGGATCAACTCGGTATAACGATTCTAACTTCCCTTTTAGCTTGCTAGATTAGGGTTTAAGGTCGATCCGTAAATCGGGTAATGGTAGCGCCAATTTAGAAAAATTTTGTTCCGCATTTTGGCCGCGTTTTGATGGCCGGGCACTGCCGTAACCCTTCATGGTATCAGAGCCACCCTTTAAACCCTCAGCTAGCTAGTTTAGACAATGTAAAAGTATCAAAGTCGAAACAAACCCGAAACGATGCACTTCAGATTGTGTTCTCTGTCGATTTTCAAAGTGTTCAAAAAATTTTGCAAACAAGTGCAGAAGACTTCTTGAGTGACCAGAAGACCACACCCCAAAAACGAGCCCACCTCGTCGGATTTTAACCGAGCACATGTGAGGAAAATCTAAGGAGGCCAGCCTGGGGGTAGGGTTTTGACTTCGTTTTTTGCGTGGGGTTTGGTCTCTGGAAACTTGATGCAGTGGTGTTGTTTGTTTAGCCCATTTTTTATATTGTGTTATCAGTTGTTCGGGGGCTATTCGGGGTGTTTTGAAGTCGTTGTTTTAACACTGTTTAAATGTTTATATCAGTACATACATTATTATCTGCGACCGTGAATATCATTTGATTGGTACAACTCGTCTAATTTGTTAGTGTATATGCCCTAGGGACCATTATTGTATCATACTAGCTTGTATATTACTTAATGGAAACTTGGGATATTCACAGTTATATTAACAGTCTTCCTAAATATGGTAGTATGCTACTTGGTTTATATCTATCTTAATATGTATGTACGTATTGATAGAGCCCTTAGAATCTTGCTTGACTACCAGCATTGTGATGGCAGTCACACTAGTAGGGGTTGGATAGTCTACAAGCACATCCTTTTTCAGGTCCCTAGTCGTAGGATTATCGAGACAGGGCATCGATACTCCGGAGTAGACTAGTGTGTACGCTTCTCATCCCAGTTGGGGAGATGATCTGTCCCACAGCCATCAGTACGTCGTACTGAAGATAGTATACAGGTGCTCGTTGGGTTACGGGTACACCGGACAGGACTCGCAGGGAACTGTTGGTTGGTATTTTACCTGTCGTCAGTTAACAGTTCCCAGGTGACATGAGTACAGCATAGTCCGTAGACTTGACACTGCTGCTTCGCCTCGAGTGCGTTCCCACTGTTCTTAGATTGCTACCCTACCACGGCTCAAAGAAGTCGTGCAAACAGGTAGCAGTTGGGTGCAGTCCCGAAGTACTTGGAGGCAGTGGCGGTTAGACAGGATTCGTCTCTCCCGGTATTGGGAGTTGATATCGCGCTGTGTCTGGAGAGCCATTACGCAAAGTCCCTGGCCAGGGCAAGCGAGATTTACTGGTAGGTTTTCCAGTAGCTTCTCAAGGTGTAATGGGCTTCATCCCGACACGACTTATACCGGTTTTAGGGGACTGACGCTTGCCACCCCCTAGGCCCGATATGCGATAGTCCTAGACGAACAGACCGGATTGTATGGTGATTGTCACATCAGGCTCAGTAGGAGATCGGATGGGTTTCCTCATCGGCCTTCTTATCGACATCTACCTGGGGACCGTTATGTACAGCTAGTGCCGCTTGCGGTCTGTGGTTAAAACCACTGCCAGCGTAGTAGTCGAGTCTTTAGAGTCCCACACAGAGAGTTTCCCTGCTTCGGGTGAAACGATATAGAGGTCGTATGGTTTTACGAAAGGGTTCGGACACATACGTGTTTTCACGCACGTACGATGTTCGGACAGTTTTTACTAGCGGGCTTTAGTTTAAGCCAGATTCTAGTATTGGATTATTGGATTTATACAGTCTTAGTATTTCCGTGTTTTCACGGATAGGAGGGGCGTTCTCGTAAATTGTCGAGAAGTTTCTAGAAGGTTGATGAAGTGGAGAGCTTAGGTGTTATATGCTTTAAATGGTTTTATGACACATGGAGATGATTCATCAAGAGAGTTAATGAAGCATTAATGCTTTTAATGACTCATTTGATGACTCATTATGTATTAAATGAAGCATGAAGATATTTGTGCAAAGATATTTTTGTGCAAGATATTTTATGCTTCATATATATACACAAATGAGTTAATTTCCATTTCATAATTATTCTCACATTCTCTCTCCTCAAGCTCTCTCTCTCTTCAACCCTAACCCTAACCTCTCATGTGTTGAGATCCAAGGGTTAGCAAGACTAACAGATCCCTAATCCTCTTCTATATCCTCTAGGTTGCTTTGATTAGCACTCATAACCACTTAGTTACCTCAAGTGTGGGGTTTAAGCTTGGAGAAGTAGCTCTCGGGTGGATCTTCTATCACATCGAGGAGGCCGTCGAGGAGGTGAACAAAGAGAACAAGAAGGAATTGATTCATTAGGTATAATCTTCTTTCATAGTTGCTAATCACTTCTATGTTGTTGTTAGTTAAGGTTTAGCAAAGATCCGTAAAGTTAGTCGATGTTAGAACAAAATGATTGTTTTACCTATTCCGCCTCCCCGCATGATGTGGGGTGTCTAACATTGACTTACAGTGGTATCAGAGCCTCGCTAAACCATAACTAACTTATTAGAAAAGTCGTTAGAAATTCAATCGCAAAACGAACTCTAAAATACAACTTTTTCACCATGTTTCTGCCGATTTTAAAATGGGGTTTAAAAATTTTTCAGGGACCCTTAAAAATACAAGCAGGGAAATATAAGGTTACTGGAGAAATTTGGGGTTGTAACTCGGCCAAACCGCCGCGGAACCGCGGCCGATCCAAAGCGATCCGCCGCGGATCCGCGGCCGAGTTGGAGCCGAGTCAGCCAAAAATTCCCCAGTAACTCTTCTGTGTTAATTTTGTATTTGCTGGGATGTTCTGTTTCTGCTCAGGTTTCAGGTGCACAGAGAATTATTTGGAGTAGAATCATTTGCGTTTGCTTGATCAAAATTCTAAGATGTTTGGCAAATTTGATTATATCTGTGATTTGTTTAATGTGTTCGTAAACCTCCCCTAACTGCTAGTATGTCGGTTAGCAGGGGGTTGCACATTTCTGTAATGGGTTGTGTTTATGAACTTGTTGGATTGTCGTGAATGGATAGCCGGGGATGTGAGACGAGTGTTTCTTTCATTCAAATGTAATTTGTAAATTGTTGTAATATTCTTTTGTGGGGCACATCCGGGCTGAGGTTGTAGCCACCGTTGTATTATTTCATTTACTGATTTTTGCTCCTAGGATAGGCCCAAGGTGGGGTGCACAAACTACCGGGTACTTTGAAGTGTTTAGTGGCCTACTAACGTTGTTGAGGGAGACCTGTCACGTCCCGAAAGTACGGAACATGACCGGCACATAAACTACGAAACGTCTCGAGGTGTACGTAATCCAAGTAAGCCGAAAACCTAGAAATGCAAACCAAGAAAAGTAGTAGAGTGAAGGAAAACCAATTTAAATAAGTAGTTTTAAAAGCATAAGCCGAATTATGCGGGTTTCTAAAAACATCAAAAATTTCCTAAAAATTTCGGTAGAGTCTCCTTTGTAAATACTGGCCCCCAAACGGGATACAACATGAATAGTATACGAAATCAATAAAAATGCATCCCCAAGCGGGAGCTAGCTCTTCGTCAATCGACGGTCACAACCACACAAGCAATATAATATACAACGCCAACGGCGAGGATCAAAAACTCAAAAGGAAACTCAAAACCACAAGAAATCCGCAGAAATATAATGCGCGACTCTAAGGTCGAAAGAATAACATCACTGGTCTCTATCTCAAAAATAAATACATGTTTGGTTGATGGAACTTCTAGATACAACAGACTAATAATATACAAGATATATAATGGTGGTACGATACAAGTAAAACCCACCTACTAGCAAATCACCTGAAGGAAACTATGCCCGCAATCCGTAAAGAAACCTGTACGGCAAACCTGCAAGAAACTGGGGCACAACGGGGGTGAGTTGCCAACTCGTGAATAGAAAAACATCTACGCACAGAAATCACATAAATAACGCAACCTAGGTCAATGATCATAATATATCCTCAAATATATGAATAACATGCAGCCTATAACAATGGTTAGGGTAATATCTAACCCGAGTGTGATCTCATGTGCCCGTGTCAGTGCCTCAGGTAGCCATATATCATATGAAAGAGGTATGAATGCATGAAAACAGAATACATGTAAATGAAGAAACTGTTTTCATAAATTAGTGAGATTTCCTTTGTATTTTTAAAATGAGGTATCATAAATGAAATCAGCATCAACAGTGTCTAGCATCGACACAAAACATAAATCTCAATGTCTCAAAGCCTCAGGCTCCGGCTATCCGGACTAACCTGTATCATCAAATCTCAGTACCTCAATATCTCGAAATCTCAATGTCTCAATCTCAATATCTAGGGCGCCGTCAGTCCAGACAGGCCCCTACCATCCATCTCAAGACCACGGCGGTATCCTCCGGATATCCGACGAGTCGGGTAAAATCACCGGTAGGTAGTCTCCCCCTGCCAGGCTCATCGTCATCACCACGAGCTTCTTGCCCCGGGGTACCTTACCGGGTCCACCATGTACCCGAAATGGTTCATCCAACTCCTCGAATCGGGTCTCGAAATCCATCAGCAAACTCATGGTGGACGACTCATACATCATGGGAAAAACCGCGCTTTTCATTTAAAAAGAGAAAGAAGAAGTTTGTATATGTTTTGCGGTTTTCCCCAAATCCAGAAAATCTCATGGAATCCGAATCCAAAACCTCAATAGCACGTAAACAGTGAATATATGCATGAGAATCCATGAATGCGGCATAACAATGAATAACAGTATGCATGAAGTAGCAGGTAATAACTACAATGTCTAAACTAACATATAAGGCAAGTACACTAATATCATGTCTAAACTATTAGCTAACAGGCTATGTCAAGCAATAATATTTTCTAAGGTGTACGTGACATGGCAATTACCGATGAAGATGTGTGTGAGCCGGCAAGTAAGTGTACGTGGTACATACGCATCATCGGTAATGGTGCTGGTGTCCTAACAGCATGATATCAATAATGGAGTATGAAACATAATATAAGCATGCGATGCGAAGCGAACTAAAATAATGAGCGGGAGCTGAATACTAGACGCAACTGTAACTAATCTGCTTTAATCTAATATAAGTCCTACAAAAGGTGCCTTTTGAAATAACACGAATCATGGGGTTTTGAAAATAGGGGCTACGGTGTTTTTATGAAAAGATACGTCTTTTGAAATATCCGTAGGATCCCTTGGGCTGTCTTTTAAAATACCCACGATTCGTTAGTTTTTGAAATAGGTAAGAATCGAATCTAATCTAACAACTAAACTAAACTAAAGGGCTAAGCTAACAAGCTGGACTACAGGTGAGGAAACCGCCTAACATCTGAGTCGATCCATATACATACCTGTATATATATTAGTCGGTGATCCCGCCTCAATAATATCATATCCGATACCATATCTATAATCAGACATTCCAAATCAAGAGTGCGGATCAATCTTCAAAATATAGCTCGTACGTAAATCCGTCGTACGGCATCCCCAAATCTGGGTACGGGTCAATATCATATCCCTCACACTATTCCTCTGGTATCCTCTTTATCGAAGATCATAGTCTAGGGTACTGACCTATGTCTAGTACAATACTAATATCCTCAGTATACTCATGATCTGACTACTGATCGACAATCTCGTACAAACCGATATCGTCAGCACATATCATCATCAAGGGGTATACATCGCCCGATACGACCTAATATCAATATCCTAGCATATCATGCCTCATATCACGATCACATGTCGACCATTTTATTTATAACACTATTCACCCGTATCGCCGCCCTAAGATCCGCTATAACACCAGGACGTACCTCAAGTACGAATCCTGCCATATCACTGATATCACAACCACAAAACAAATCTCATCGACTCAGCCCAATCCCAAGTATCATCCTCAAATCCGTATGTGAACACATAGTCCCATACCCATGTGAACACATAACTATAAAGAATCCCATGAGCATATATAAATACGAATGTATGCAAGTATGTATGTGTGTATGTGTAGTGCAACACTACCCTAGGGTTCGCAACACTAAAGTAATCCAACACACCAATATCCATCCTAACATCGTTATTAATCCCAAATAACATATAATAATTGTTGGTGTGTATACGCATCCGTATACACCACCACGGACTGCAGGGGTGCTATACGCCATCCACCCGACTTCTCCCCGTAGATATAAATCTACTCACCTGGTCCTCGCTAGCCGGTGCCGACGTCGCCACGCGCTAGCTTGTCGTCTCGAAGTCCACATGGATTACCTACATATCATAATGCACCGTATCGCATTAGAATCCGACTCATGTCCAAAACGACTCACGAATCCCACATAGGTCAAAACCTATGGTTGCTTTCACAAATCAACCCAAAAACCCTCGACGTCGGCGTACAAACGCCGATTGATCGAGAAAAACACCAAACATACCAATCATGGTTTCAAAACTCACTAACTGCATAAGAAATAGGGTTTAATTCGTCAAAACCATAAAATTAAACTAATCGTTTTGTTTTCCAAAAACCTAGTTAGCACAAATTCTCATTTCGGTTAAAAACTTGATGTTCTAACCAATCTACCAATTTTAATGATTCAAATGGCCAAAATGCTCATTAAATAACATAATTAGGTCATATAAATCACTTTCATAAATTAAACTCATCAATCTGTATAAATTTCAAATTCCTAGTTTGCAAAAATACCGATTTTAACTCTTTTTAAAGTAAAATTCACAATTTTACAATTAAGCTTGGTTTTGCATGATCTAAACTATTAAACTATAACTTATAATGTTAATAATGTGATAAAAACCCTAACCATATTTTTAATCTCACATATAAATGTATTTCATAAAACCCTAGTTTGCACAAAAAGCTTAATTTGGACATTTTACAAGTAACGAATTGTAATTAGCAACTAGATTAGTTTTCAACAAGTCTTAAGATGCTAATCCATATCACATAACCATGCACAATTGATCATAACCCAATTCCAAAACAAAACCCTAACTTGAATTCCTTAATCATGCAATTGAACCCATTTAAAACCCAATTAACACTTAATTAAGCTAAACACATGCAATTAACAACAAATTAAGTAAAATGGTTAGAACTTACCTAAACAATTTGAAGATCCCACAAGCACACTTAGCCTCCCAAATTGAAATCTTGTTCCCTAGATCCATACTAGAATAGCCAATAAGAAATGGGTAGGGATTAGATTTTGATTTTTATGGGTTTTTTGATGAATTTGTGAGGTTTTTAGCACAAGAATTGAAGAAGCAAAAATGGGGGTTGTTGCAAGAGGGAGGCTCGGCCAGATTAGGGAGGAGGAGGAGAGAGAGTGAGGTGGGGAAAGTGATTGGTTAAGTCAAAGACCCATATCACATGTCAACCCATTCTCATTTCTTTATTGTTTTCATTTTCTTTTCTTTTCTTTTCTTTAGCCTTAGAAGTGGGGACATATTTTGGGGATGGGGAAGCTAGGCTCGGCCAGCACATAGGGAGGGGGGGTGAGAGGGTGTGGGTGAGTGTGGGTGAAGAAAGAAAATGATAAATATTATACCCCAATTTCTATTTAAACTAATTTCACTAATTAAGCCTTTTTCTTCGATATTTTCTAAACCGTTTTGGCAAACGATTTCATTTCAAAAACCACATGATAAAATTTTATTTAATGTTTTATGATGCACAAAATTTGTTTCAACTCATTCCAATTTGTAATTTTCCCTAATTAAATGTATTAGTGACGGCTTAAAATAATATTTTTTTCAGAAAATTTGAAATTTCACCAGTGGCTCAATAACACCAAATACTAGCAATTACATAGCTAGAATATGTATATTTAATTTTATAATAAAAATATTTGCATTTTAACTTTTTACAGAAAACCCCCTTATTTTACCGTTTTTTCGAAATTTCACCGAAACGATTTTCAAAACTTACAATCTTCCCCCCTTAAAGAAATTCGGTCCCCGAATTTAAATTCAAACTCCCCCCAAATACAAAAACATCTAAGCAAAACCATCAAGTCATCGGGGCTCCGAAATCATAAATATATCAAACAAATCGTAGCGCAGCGCATGCGCATGAAAAATGAGCATATAACTCCAAAATCAAAACTCCGTCAAGCATCCCGCAATCATCGGAGTCATGGAAAAGACACAAATGTTAAGATCCAAAACGAAAATTAATATGATATACATCATTAAAGCATCTAAAAGCAATGCATGACAAACCTTTTTCAAATCGCTGTGCGATGCTCGCGGCACAGCACAGTGGCGGACGTCTATTGCAAGAAAATAACTACATATATATATATATATCCTTTGTTTAATATGTACGTTCCGCCGTTTTGGGAAACAATTTAGAAGGGTTTTCCTTGTTTTAAACGTTTCGCGTCATATCAGACACGTAGGTAAATACTGAGACTATAGCTCGCTTTTTGGAATTCCCTTCAATAGCTATCAATGCATGCAAAATACATTCAGGTACTGTCCTTTGACTAGTCCTGCTTAGTACGAAAACACATCGCAATTATCATAAAAAAAACGTACCGCTATATAAGAAATCAATCCCAAAATACGCGTATGAATACTACGTGCGTCTGGTGCGCACGACAATCAAAATCCATATACGTGCCATACAAGTGCACAGAAACAAGATCTAAGTGCATCGGGTGTGCACAAAGCATCTGTCGTAGGCAACGTGTGTGCCTAACAGCAAAATCAGGTGCATCTGAAATGCACGAAAAATCTCGATTTAGTGCATCTGGTGTGCACCAAAATCGCACCTCAAAACATGCGCCCAACATGCGCGAAAATCCAAATCAGGTGCATCCATCGTGCACGAAATCATGAAATCCAATATCAAGCGCCAAATATGCGCAAAATCAAATTAGGTGCACAAGGTGCACAAAACAAATATCGAGTATCACAATCGAAATCGAAGTCCAGTGCATCTAAGTGCACAAAAGGCGTATCACTGCACTGCAAGCATATGTGAATCATACCGAGTGCAAAAACCAAATCATATGCATATATACGCACAAATCAACTCAACTGTATGAAATCCACATAATCACAACATGAGAAACCAAGACACGAAAACTATCTCAAGTGCAACAACTGTGCAAAAATCGTAAATACTCAGTAGGTGCAACCATGGTCCATGAAAACAAATATCATGAAACTCAATCATCAAAATCAACCATGCGAATAAATCGCCCAAAATACGCAAAATCAAGTATGGCGGAATAGTCCCGCTCAAGCACATCCTCCAAGAATCTCTGACCAACTGCCGTGGTCACTCATGTTGGAGATAGTGCCCTCAGAGTCAATTATTGGATCACAGGCACGTGATTGCAATGATTGAGGGGAGGACCTGTCCCAGTAGGACAGTCTTACTCGAGATGATAGTATGCTATCTGGTTTATCTTTATCATCGTGTACTGCTTTAGGTGACTTTTCGAGTCGCTATTACACGTTGATAAAGCCCCTTGGATTCTTGCTTGACCACCAGCAGTATGAGGGCGATCATATAAGTGGGAGCTGGGGGTCTACAAGCATATCCTTAAAAGGTCTCTAGTCGTGGGAGATTCGAGACAGGGCATCGTTTCTCCAGAGTAGACTAGTGTATACAGTCGAGACCCCGAAGAGGGGCGGTGGCCGGTCTCACAAGCCAATGGTGTCAGTTGGTTCACCTAAGATGTATACAGGTGCTCATTGGGTTATGAGTACACCGGACAGGACTCGCCGGGAACCTGCTAGTTGGGTTATACCAGACGTCAGATAGCAGTTCCCTGGTGACATGTGTACAGGTTAGTTCATCGACCTGAGATCGTCATTTGTCTCGTGTGAGTTCCCACTGTACTTTGATTACTACCCTACCACGGCTCAAAGGAGTCGTGCAAACAGGTTTTAGTTGGGTACAGTCCCGAGCCACATGGAGGCAGTGAGCGGATCTGCAGGGGTTCGTCTCTCCCGGTATTGGGGGTGAGGTCGTGCTGTGTCTAGGAGAGCCAGAACATGAAAAGTCCTTGGCCAAGGCAGGAGATTTGCTGGTAGGTATTCCAGTAGTATCTCAGGGTGTTCTGGGCTACACTCCGACACGACTTGTACCGCTTTTGGGGGTCTGACTTTTACCAACCCCCTAGGCCCGCCATGCGATGCTCATAGACGAACGGACCGGACTGTACGGATATTGTCACTGACAGGCTCAGTAGGGTGTCAGGATGAGTTCGCTCATCGACGTCCCTTTTGGTCAATAGCTGGTGGCCCGTCACGTATGGCTTATACCTCTGACGTGCTAGTGGTTAAATCCACAGCCATAGTATTGACGAGTCTTTAGAGTCCACCACACAGACAGTTACTCAAGTTTCGGGTGAAACGCTGTAGAGGCCGTATGGAGATATGGCAGGGTTCGATCAGATACGTGCGGTATTGCACGGATTGTGATCGGATGGTTTTTACTAGCCGGCTTTGGCTTAAGCCGGATTCTAGTATTTGATAGTGTAGTTTTGTCTCTTTGCATTAGTGTTCAGCGGGAATACAAATGCGGGCATGTATTTGCAGTAGCGGGGTTTTCCTGTAATTTATTACGGGATCGGTTTTCCGGGGTTGCCAGTTTGCATTCCGTTCCGGCCGGTTTTCTCTTTTTCCTTCCCGGTCGGACTTTTCGTTGGAGGGTGTTAATTGCAAGTTTGCAATTAACATTTGGTGGAGGGCTTCCTTGCATATTCTACCCTTTTCATCATGAGATTCCATTCTTGTCCACTAGATTGTCTTTTCTTGTGATGGTTTGGAAATGGATGTTGAAAAGAAATGAGAGTGACCTTTTTGGTTTTAGCATATTGTTTTTCCTCTTGTATGGATTTTATTCCATTAATATTTCTTAGTGGGCTGGCCACTATTCTGCCCAGGGAAAATTAGATGGTTTTCATTTGTGTGTGCAAATTAATTCCTTGTTGTCATTTTTGGTGGACCCCCTTCTTCATGATTGGCTGTGAAGTGTTAATTCTTTTATAGCATGGTTTTTATTTATAAACATACACTTCACACATTTTTCCAGTGAGTGATTTTCTTTGGCCGAGCTCTTTTAAAAGAGGTGCTCATTTTTCTTTGATTGGATGATCCATTCTTTAGCAAGCTTTGATCCATAAAAATCATTGTGCAAAATTCCTCCAACCATGGCAACCTCATACACCCCTAAAGAGACAAGCTTCTACACTATTCTATAGCAAGTCTTGGACGCGTCGGCTAGCCAACTTCGTGCCCGAGTTGCCTCGGTCAAGAGGCGGGAGCCCGTAAAAGATTCCGGCTACGTGGTGCCCTTTCCGACGAGCGAGGAGGTGACGGAGATTCCGCGGGAGATCGGAGTGGAGACGAAGACCGAAGGACACGGATCGCTTGGTATAGCATCTCTACTCTTTTCTTTTTTGCTAGTTAGCTAGGTTAATGGCCCGATCCGGGTGAAAAGTCCGCGGTGGTGCCGGTTGCAAGTTTTTGCAAAGTTTTTGTTTCCGCGTTTCCGGCGTCGGATCGACGGCCGGGGCGCCCCCGCGGGCTTACATTGGTATCAGAGCCACGCCGTTAACCTACCTATCTTGCTCTAGTATGTTTAGTGCTCGATCGAACGAAAATCCCCAAAAACCGTATTTTCCCATGCTTCAGGTTTCTGTCGATTTTATTTTGTCTCAGAAAATTTTTCAGTACATTGCAGAAACATGAGAATGAAATTCTAAGGACTCTGGAAAAATTTGGTTTTGCGATGCTTTAGGATGACCGCGGAAGGGCGGCCAAACCCCTGGTTTGGCCGCGGTTCCGCGGTGGAAAGAAGTCCTTGCTGTGCGAAATTTTTCCAGTAGGCTTTTGGCTTGGAAATAGGGGTTTTGGGATATTCTTTTTGGGCCCAGTTTTTCTGTAAGTGCTACAGTAGTGTATGGGGCCCACTTGATAATATTTGTTCGATCGGATATTTTAAACATGCCAGTTCACAGTTTTTACATTATATCTGCGACCGTGAATGTCACTTGATCGGTAAATCCCGTCTAACTGCTATAGCCCGGTTAGACGGATTTGCGAACGTGACTTTCACGTTGATGTTCTGTGATTGTACTATGTTGTTGCGGATCGGTCGTGGGGGATAGCCTAGTTGCAGTGGTAGTACAGTTTTGTTTTATATGTACATTTGATATTGCGGGGCGAGCGTCCGACATGTGTACTGCCGTCACTGCCTGTTTGTATTATTATTTTGGGGCACGACCAGGTTGCGGTCGATGTACCCGTTGTATGTATATTTTACTTTCTGTACTAGGATTACCCCGCGGAGGGGTGCACGGGTAGCCGGGTTCTGGAAGGAAACAAGCCCGCATCTCATGGCATTGAGACGGAGGGGGCTTCACTCTAGAATTGGCGGGCTATTCGCCGCACTCGTAGGGGGTATAGGGTTGACCCAGGAAGGGTGTCCAAGTTACCGGATTCCGTGAAGTGCTGGGTGGTCCATTCACGGTGCTGAAGGGGGCTGCCTCGCTTCAGGTTTTGGCGGGTAACTTGCCGCGCCCGTAGGGGTCTAGGTTTTCATTGCATAGGCTATCCACACGACCAGGGGAACATCGGGTTTCAGTAGCGGCTCTGTGAAACCCGGGGATCCCAGATATCTGTATTGATCTGTGTTGCTATACATTTATGTGTTGCTTTTTATCACGCCATGAGCGAAAATTATATATTATATATATATTAGTAGATGTTGTATATGTTTTTCATCCGCGCTAGTCCAGTCCCCGCTCTGTCGTTAGTTAGCTAACCTAACGAGTGATGACGGGACCCAGTGGCGAATGCGGATGGCATATACGTACATCAGTATATTTTCGTTCTTTGTGGTGTGATCAATTGATGGGACTGCATTGATTCGGATCAATGCAAGTTAAACAAACCTATTCTGATGTTGTTGGAACACTTTTTCAAAAAGCTGTTATTGCAAGGGCGTTCACTTTTGTTTTGCACCGTGGTATTCAGTTGGAATATCCTGCTCCTCAGTCGACGAGGCAAGGGCCGAGATCCCTTCACCGGGAGTGACCCCTTGGACAAAAGTTTGCGTCAGGGCAGTAACTTCACTATAGCCGATTACTTTTGCTTCGCATCGTGGTATTCATTTGGAATATCCTGCACCTCATTCTACGGGGAAAGAGCCGAGATCCCTTCACCGGGAGTGACCTCTTTAGCGAAGGTTTTCGTTACTATATTTTTCTTCAAAGCTATCAGTTCCTTCGACGATATCGAGTTCATTACGTTAAAGGTTTTCGCCAGAAACCATTCGTAGCCCTCCGTCATTTCAGTTAAATATTCGGTAGTATTCAAGCTATGTATTTTGACCTCACGCCAAGGCATAGTGTTTGGTAGCTGCCGGGTATTTATCTGTTGCATAGATAGATGCGTTGGTTTGGGACAGTCGTACTACTATTTTGGCCTACGTCAAGGGTATGTACGGGTGGGTTCAAATTAACCAGGATAATGACGGGTAGAACTTGACATGTGACTTATGATATTTTGACCTCACGCCAAGGTCATAAGAGCATGGGGCAAAAATCCACATCGGGAGTTTCAAAAGAACTGAAACTTGCCAGATATGCGCATACCTTCTGGAGTGTGATAACGTGAGCGGATTCCGTCACGTTATCATGCGATGAGAGTTGGATCCCGATTCCCACTGATGAGTTGGTTTACTCCTCGGGCATTCCCGGCTAATTCTTCTTTCAGGTTTGGGGAAGAATTTGACGTTACAGTGGGAGGTTTCCAGATTAGATAAAGTGATAGCCATTCTGATCTAGGTTAGAGTGCACGCTGAGTGTTTCTTTTCTCTCTCTCTCTGGCAGCGACCATTGACCCGACCCTAGACTGTAACTCAGTGACCAAGTTGACCGAACCTTCTTAACACTGGCTTTTGGATTATCAGAGTTGCAGACCTCTTTGCCACCCCTACTTTTACCCTTTTCTCCGGGACACCCCGTATTGCTACGAACGTCCACTTCCATTGGACAAAACCATCGTATGGTTATATACGAACTCGAAGGACTTCGAGGATGGTTTCAGGTTCTGGAGAAAACGAATAGGACTATTCAGTTGTCTTTACCTTTTACCTTCTCTCAGGTTGCGAGTACTCCTTGGTTTAGGAGATAGTACACCTATTATGCAAATTGGATAGTCTTCTTCCAAACCTTAGGCTGGTGCCGAACGGTAGGGAATGAAGAAAGCCAATTAGCCTAAACGGTGTACAGAAGGTATTAAGTTCAGACAAAGCAAGGGATTAGTAAGAGGGCAAAGTAAATTGCGACTGCTATTCATGACCAAACCATATACTTCTTTGTTAATCCTAAATCACCTATGAATTAAGTTCATTCGGTTGTCTTTTATCCTCACCTTCTCTCGCATTGCGAGTGCTCCTAGGACTAGGACAGTACACCCATTATGCTTATTGGATAGTCTTCTTCCAAACCATAGGCTGGTGCCGAACGGTAGGGAAGGAAGAAAACCATTTGGCCTAAAGGGGTGTACAGAAGGTAATGACTAAAGACATGTAAAGGGATTTAGAAAGATGGCAAAGAATTATACGGTTATAGTTGTGAATCTGGATAATGGAAGAGGCATTACTAAGAATACCAGGATACCCTATCGAAACATTTCAATGTTTCAGCTTCACTGTGTACTGTTAATAGAAAACTGATTTCCCAATTAGACACTTGCTCCAGGGTATGTATTTACCAGGTTGGATTCTCACATCTGTATGGGTTTACAGATGATGAGTGGGAGTAAGTTATTGGGAATTAGGTGACCCTCCTCATTATATCGGGATTCGTTGGAATTGGTGATATTTGAGAGAGCCACCTGGGTTGTTTGCCGGTCGGCAAATATTTGGTTTTGAATATCCGTTGTTATGCACCAATTTCAAATTGATATATCTGTACGTCTATTCTGATAGAGTGAGACATATCTTTTTGAAATTATGTCTATGACATTTACCTATACCAGTGGATGGTTAGGTAAGGAGCATTGAACAACGGTGTAATTCTTCTTAACCAAAAGTACAGTTTTCAACCTACGACACACAGTGAATGAGTCACCAGACTCAGGGGACTTATACAGAGTATTGTATATTGTCCAGTGTCCATTAGGACAGAGGGGTAGGTCCTCGTACTATATTGTGTTTACTTTTAACTTCTCTAGTTCTTAGACATGTGTTTCGTAGAAACACAGGGACTAAGTTTTGAGGAGTTATAGGTATAAGAGTAAAGTAGAGAACCAAGTGTTGCAAGTATCGGGATTCTTCAAGGAGATCGAAGATGTAGATACTTGTGAATGGTATTCAGTTGATAGTAAAGATTAAGAGAGCTAGCTTCTCTTTCAGGTTACTCATAATTGGAAGTACTCCTAAGTTGAGTAACGCTGATCGGCCTCTCTTCCATTTTAGTTGACATGCACTGGAGACAGCTGCATGATTTGAATCTGGTTCAATTAAATCAGTGCCTCTGTTTTTGGATATAGAACAGTTCATATCTTGACATTGTTAAGATACGGGGAGTTGTCCGGCTTATGCTTAAAACCAGACTCTGGACAACTCAAGGCACGTTTCAGTAGTGGCTGTTTGTGGGTTGACCCGGGCTATGACGAGGGTTGATTTTCTACCATCTGGAAGATCAATAGTGATATTGTTCTTAACTCGCCACAGTTTTATCAAAAATGGATTTTTTCAGAAAACAGTAGTGGGAGTATGGTAGAACTGGAAGTGATTCCAGAACCACAAACGATTACTGAAGATTTCATAAGAACCTAAAGATTCAATCTGGTTTGACATTCCATTGGCCACTCCGCAGATAAGGTGGGTAACCTCAGGCACCCGAGAGGTACTTCGGTATGCTCAAGGACGGTGGCAGGGAGGTTCTTGTTTACCCAGACTTGCCATTGTTGTTGTTCCAGGCTGCGAGACCCGGCGGGAGGATGAGTATAGCGTCGTTCTAAACTGGCTTTAGAAGTACACGTGTATATGACTCTGCCAGAGGGTTGTCGTAGTCAGTGGGAGCAGCGGAAGCATTGGTGGATATCAGGCTTATGTCTATTTATAGACTTAAGCAGATATAGCGGAGATAGATCATCTATTTCTGATGTGACAGTCAGAGGTTTGACTTCATCAGAATAAGGGATGGATCTGTTAAGAAGGTAGTAGGGTGTGATGTCCTGGTGTTTGATGACATACACAGAGTAGGAAGTGATATTCCTATACTACGATCGGTTATACTTTGGTCGTCACACGGTGGTTTCTCCACATAGGATTTGGATATTATATCAGACATTCTGGTTACTAGATCTATGGTTTTTAGATCTAGATTTGGGTGGTTTCCCAATCTGGGTACTTTGACCGCATTCTATGAGTATTTAGAATGGACGACTCCTGGCACGGTAGTGTACCTGCAGGTAATGGAGTCACCCTCTCTAAAGGTCTCTTACAGACTAAAGGGGAGAGGGATACGCATGATTGACAGATCACTTGCTTAGGCAATTGAGTCAATCATGGGATGTCAAGTGCCGCACCAGATGTTGTTCTTGCAGTAGGTGCAATAAGTTGATATTGATCCAATCCTGAAGAAACAGTCGGAAGCAGTTTTAGAATATAAGTTGATGTTCTAGGATATGATAACGGTAGCCTCTTTTAGGAGACGGTTATCATCCCAGGCTTCCAAGGTGACCTGGATGGCAGAGTGGCTGTCAGAGTTATAGTTTTCCCTCTGACGAGGGGCAGTATTTTGGACAGTTGGTCCAGGTGGATACTGAGGGAAGGCATGGCGCAGGACACTGATTAAGTTCAGTTGTCGATACAATCTAAGAAGTTTGGATTTGGAGTTCACTTATGAGCTAGGTCCCATCAGACATCCAGACATTTTAGGACAGGTATTGCTCATTTCGGGAGATAGTTTTCTCTGCGAACATGAGATATAGAGAGACATAGAAAGAAACATCAAGGCGGATCCACTCACTGAGGCTATTCCTCGAACGCAATAGTTTCGCAAACGAGCTTTGTGAGACTGACTAGTAGAGGAGTTGGGTGTTCGGTATCACACGGGCTGTGAGTATGCGACATCGCAATAATTAGCCTCGAGTGCAAGTGGGAGATTGTTGGAGATAGTGCCCTCAGAGTCAATTATTGGATCACAGGCACGTGATTGCAATGATTGAGGGGAGGACCTGTCCCAGTAGGACAGTCTTACTCGAGATGATAGTATGCTATCTGGTTTATCTTTATCATCGTGTACTGCTTTAGGTGACCTTTCGAGTCGCTATTACACGTTGATAAAGCCCCTTGGATTCTTGCTTGACCACCAGCAGTATGAGGGCGATCATATAAGTGGGAGCTGGGGGTCTACAAGCATATCCTTAAAAGGTCCCTAGTCGTGGGAGATTCGAGACAGCGCATCGTTTCTCCAGAGTAGACTAGTGTATACAGTCGAGACCCCGAAGAGGGGCGGTGGCCGGTCTCACAAGCCACTGGTGTCAGTTGGTTCACCTAAGATGTATACAGGTGCTCATTGGGTTATGAGTACACCGGACAGGACTCGCCGGGAACCTGCTAGTTGGGTTATACCAGACGTCAGATAGCAGTTCCCTGGTGACATGTGTACAGGTTAGTTCATCGACCTGAGATCGTCATTTGTCTCGTGTGAGTTCGCACTGTACTTTGATTACTACCCTACCACGGCTCAAAGGAGTCGTGCAAACAGGTTTTAGTTGGGTACAGTCCCGAGCCACATGGAGGCAGTGAGCGGATCTGCAGGGGTTCGTCTCTCCCGGTATTGGGGGTGAGGTCGTGCTGTGTCTAGGAGAGCCAGAACATGAAAAGTCCTTGGCCAAGGCAGGAGATTTGCTGGTAGGTATTCCAGTAGTATCTCAGGGTGTTCTGGGCTACACTCCGACACGACTTGTACCGCTTTTGGGGGTCTGACTTTTACCAACCCCCTAGGCCCGCCATGCGATGCTCATAGACGAACGGACCGGACTGTACGGATATTGTCACTGACAGGCTCAGTAGGGTGTCAGGATGAGTTCGCTCATCGACGTCCCTTTTGGTCAATAGCTGGTGGCCCGTCACGTATGGTTTATACCTCTGACGTGCTAGTGGTTAAATCCACAGCCATAGTATTGACGAGTCTTTAGAGTCCACCACACAGACAGTTACTCAAGTTTCGGGCGAAACGCTGTAGAGGCCGTATGGAGATATGGCAGGGTTCGATCAGATACGTGCGGTATTGCACGGATTGTGATCGGACGGTTTTTACTAGCCGGCTTTGGCTTAAGCCGGATTCTAGTATTTGATAGTGTAGTTTTGTCTCTTTGCATTAGTGTTCAGCGGGAATACAAATGCGGGCATGTATTTGCAGTAGCGGGGTTTTCCTGTAATTTTTTACGGGATCGGTTTTCCGGGGTTGCCAGTTTGCATTCCGTTCCGGCCGGTTTTCTCTTTTTCCTTCCCGGTCGGACTTTTCGTTGGAGGGTGTTAATTGCAAGTTTGCAATTAACATTTGGTGGAGGGCTTCCTTGCATATTCTACCCTCTTCATCATGAGATTCCATTCTTGTCCACTAGATTGTCTTTTCTTGTGATGGTTTGGAAATGGATGTTGAAAAGAAATGAGAGTGACCTTTTTGGTTTTAGCATATTGTTTTTCCTCTTGTATGGATTTTATTCCATTAATATTTCTTAGTGGGCCGGCCACTATTCTGCCCAGGGAAAATTAGATGGTTTTCATTTGTGTGTGCAAATTAATTCCTTGTTGTCATTTTTGGTGGACCCCCTTCTTCATGATTGGCTGTGAAGTGTTAATTCTTTTATAGCATGGTTTTTATTTATAAACATACACTTCACACATTTTTCCAGTGAGTGATTTTCTTTGGCCGAGCTCTTTTAAAAGAGGTGCTCATTTTTCTTTGATTGGATGATCCATTCTTTAGCAAGCTTTGATCCATAAAAATCATTGTGCAAAATTCCTCCAACCATGGCAACCTCATACACCCCTAAAAAGACAAGCTTCTACACTATTCTATAGCAAGTCTTGGACGCGTCGGCTAGCCAACTTCGTGCCCGAGTTGCCTCGGTCAAGAGGCGGGAGCCCGTAAAAGATTCCGGCTACGTGGTGCCCTTTCCGACGAGCGAGGAGGTGACGGAGATTCCGCGGGAGATCGGAGTGGAGACGAAGACCGAAGGACACGGATCGCTTGGTATAGCATCTCTACTCTTTTCTTTTTTGCTAGTTAGCTAGGTTAATGGCCCGATCCGGGTGAAAAGTCCGCGGTGGTGCCGGTTGCAAGTTTTTGCAAAGTTTTTGTTTCCGCGTTTCCGGCGTCGGATCGACGGCCGGGGCGCCCCCGCGGGCTTACAACTCATAGCATGTCTCGTCGACGATCCTGAACTCTGGCCTGCCGGTGTGCATAACATGACTACTCCTGGGTCCAGGTCTTCTCGTAATTTATTCCAGAAAGGTCCCGTCGAGATCTCTCCCAAATCTCGCCTCTGCCGAACTGTCCAAAAGTCATCGTCCCTTTCTAGATCTGTGCTCGTTCCGGAATGGCTGCATACTCATCGCGACTCCTTCTGGAAGATATATCCAAGTATAATACCTCGGCATGCGTATCGCATCTCTGATGTCGGCGGAGTGGAACGTCGTCTCATCAAGATCTCATATGAACCTCTTACTCCACTTTCTCTAATGTTGACTGCTTCGGACTCATCTCGTTGTGGCTGCATGGACTGAGCTCCTACGGCTATCCTCGTATCTGGAGTCTCCCAAGAAATGCATCTCACCACCTAGCATCCGAATGAAGTCGATCCATCCGATCGATTTGTCAAAACCTCATAATCCCCCAAGAGCTCAAAATCTTGGGTACAGTTTAATAGTATCGAGTACGTACCACTGCATCGATGGTCCAGCCATAGAAGGGCAAACCCAAGCCTCACTAATGGCGCCGCGGAACTGCCGCAAACCCTAAGGTTCAAAGGCTTTCACACGGTCATTAAGTCGAGTTAGGGTTCCATTCTTCTAGAGGGTCCATAGAATTGCCTGCATGTCTTTCCGAATACTTTAAACTTGGAATAATAGGTTGCTGACATTCGATCGTCTTTGTCGACTCTCAACGTCTCTGCGTGAAGTCGTCTCTAACTGGAATCAATCTATCTGATGACCTCGTATCGGGGTAGGCGAACAAACCACATGTCCTAGTCATTCATCCTCGGGTGACTAGCGACCTTCTATCATCTCTTAGTACAACCTGTACTGCAATAGGTCCAACATCTGGGGCGATATCTCGTCACTCGCAGCAATGACTGGCTCACTCGTCTGCATACTGAACAGTGCCTCAATCATCAGGAGTAAGCAATACCTCAACGGTCATCAAAATCTGGCTGGCCTCTGTCAGTGGCTCAATCTTCTGGTACTGATCGGCACGTCCAAGTAAACTCATACAGCAATCCACCCAACGCTCGTGGCGCGAAAAAACAATGAAAAGACACATCTCCGCAATCGTGTGTCGCCGGAATTACGCCCTGGTCAGTCCTCGTTCGTGACGAGCTCGTGCTGACCGCAACTCTAGCCGTAGCTCTCCCTGCCCGTAATCGTGGCAGCAAAACCATAACTGGTATTGATGAGGCTAGATCGGAATGAATATAATACTGAGCAAAGAAATGTACATCCTAAGGCTTCTTAAGTGGAGTAGCGTATCGTAAGTATGCCGCGGAACATACCCACGGTACGTCACTCTACTTTAGTCACCTATTCCATCAACCAAGGGTCATCCTACGCTCCGAACGTAAAACCTAACGCTTTGATACCAACTTTGTCACATCCCGAAAGTACGGAACATGACCGGCACTTAAACTACGAAACGTCTCGAGGCGTACGTAATCCAAGTAAGCCGAAAACCCAGAAATGCAAACCAAGAAAAGTAGTAGAGTGAAGGAAAACCAATTTAAATAAGTAGTTTTAAAAGCATAAGCCGAATTATGCGGGTTTCTAAAAACATCAAAAATTTCCTGAAAATTTCGGCAGAGTCTCCTTTGTAAATACTGGCCCCCAAACGGGATACAATATGAATAGTATACGAAATCAATAAAAATGCATCCCCAAGTGGGAGCTAGCTCTTCGTCAATCGACGGTCACAACCACACAAGCAATATAATATACAACGCCAACGGCGAGGATCAAAAACTCAAAAGGAAACTCAAAACCACAAGAAATCCGCAGAAATATAACGCGCGACTCTAAGGTCGAAAGAATAACATCACTGGTCTCTATCTCAAAAATAAATACATGTTTGGTTGATGGAACTTCTAGATACAACAGACTAATAATATACAAGATATATAATGGGGTACGATACAAGTAAAACCCACCTACTAGCAAATCACCCGAAGGAAACTATGCCCGCAAGCCGTAAAGAAACCTGTACGGCAAACCTGTAAGAAACTGGAGCACAACGGGGGTGAGTTGCCAACTCGTGAATAGAAAAACATCTACGCACAGAAATCGTATAAATAACGCAACCTAGGTCAATGATCATAATATATCCTCAAATATATGAATAACATGCAGCCTATAACAATGGCTAGGGTAATATCTAACCCGAGTGTGATCTCATGTGCCCGTGTCAGTGCCTCAGGTAGCCATATATCATATGAATGAGGTATGAATGCATAAAAACAGAATACATGTAAATGAAGAAACTGTTTTCATAAATTAGTGAGATTTCCTTTGTATTTTTAAAATGAGGTATCATAAATGAAATCAGCATCAACAGTGTCTAGCATCGACACAAAACATAAATCTCAATGTCTCAAAGCCTCAGGCTACGGCTATCCGGACTGGCCTGTATCATCAAATCTCAGTACCTCAATATCTCGAAATCTCAATGTCTCAATCTCAATATCTAGGGCGCCGTCAGTCCAGACCGGCCCCTACCATCCATCTCAAGACCACGACGGTATCCTCCGGATATCCGACGCATCGGGTAAAATCACCGGTAGGTAGTCTCCCCCTGCCAGGCTCATCGTCGTCACCACGAGCTTCTTGCCCCGGGGTACCTTACCGGGTCCACCATGTACCCGAAACGGTTCATCCAACTCCTCGAATCGGGTCTCGAAATCCATCAGCAAACTCATGGTGGACGACTCATACATCATGGGAAAAACCGCGCTTTTCATTTAAAAGGAGAAAGAAGAAGTTTGTATATGTTTTGCGGTTTTCCCCAAATCCAGAAAATCTCATGGAATCCGAATCCAAAACCTCAATAGCATGTAAAAAGTGAATATATGCTTGAGAATCCATGAATGCGGCATAACAATGAATAACAGTATGCATGAAGTAGCAGTTAATAACTACAATGTCTAAACTAACATATAAAGCAAGTACATTAATATCATGTCTAAACTATTAGCTAACAGGCTATGTCAAGCAATAATATTTTCTAAGGTGTACGTGACATGGCAATTACCGATGAAGATGTGTGTGAGCCGGCAAGTAAGTGTACGTGGTACATACGCATCATCGGTAATGGTGCTGGTGTCCTAACAGCATGATATCATTAATGGAGTATGAAACATAATATAAGCATGCGATGCGAAGCGAACTACAATAATGAGCGGGAGCTGAATAATAGACGCAACTGTAACTAATCTGCTTTAATCTAATATAAGTCCTACAAAAGGTGCCTTTTGAAATAACACGAATCATAGGGTTTTGAAAATAGGGGCTACGGTGTTTTTATGAAAAGATACGTCTTTTGAAATATCCGTAGGATCCCTTGGGCTGTCTTTTAAAATACCCACGATTCGTTAGTTTTTGAAATAGGTAAGAATCGAATCTAATCTAACAACTAAACTAAACTAAAGGGCTAAGCTAACAAGCTGGACTACAGGTGGGGAAACCGCCTAACATCTGAGTCGATCCATATACATACCTGTATATATATTAGTCGGTGATCCCGCCTCAATAATATCATATCCGATACCATATCTATAATCAGACGTCCCAAGTCAAGAGTGCGGATCAATCATCAAAATATAGCTCGAACGTAAATCCGTCGTACGGCATCCCCAAATCTGGGTACGGGTCAATATCATATTCCTCACACTATTCCTCTGGTATCCTCTTTATCCAAGATCATAGTCTAGGGTACGGACCTTTGTCTAGTACAATACTAATATCCTCAGTATACTCATGATCTGACTACTGATCGACAATCTCGTACAAACCGATATCGTCAGCACATATCATCATCAAGGGGTATACATCGCCCGATACGGCCTAATATCAATATCCTAGCATATCATGCCTCATATCACGATCACATGTCGACCATTTTATTTATAACACTATTCACCCGTATCGCCGCCCCAAGATCCGCTATAACACCAGGACGTACCTCAAGTACGAATCCTACCATATCACTGATATCACAACCACAAAACAAATCTCATAGACTCAGCCCAATCCCAAGTATCATCCTCAAATCCGTATGTGAACACATAGTCCCATACCCATGTGAACACATAACTATAAAGAATCCCATGAGCACATATAAATAGGAATGTATGCAAGTATGTATGTGTGTATGTGTAGTGCAACACTACCCCAGGGTTCGCAACACTAATGTAATCCAACACACCAATATCCATCCTAACATCGTTATTAATCCCAAATAACATATAATAATTGTTGGTGTGTATACGCATCCGTATACACCACTACGGACTGCGGGGGTGCTATACGCCATCCACCCGACTTCTCCCCGTAGATATAAATCTACTCACCTGGTCCTCGCTAGCCGGTGCTGACGTCGCCACGCACTTGCTTGTCGTCTCGAAGTCCACATGGGTTACCTACATATCATAACGCACCGTATCGCATTAGAATCCGACTCATGACCAAAACGACTCACGAATCCCACATAGGTCAAAACCTATGGTTGCTTTCACAAATCAACCCAAAACCCTCGACGTCGGCGTACAAACGCCGATTGATCGAGAAAAACACCAAACATACCAATCATGGTTTCAAAACTCACTAACTGCATAAGAAATAGGGTTTAATTCGTCAAAACCATAAAATTAAACCAATCGTTTTGTTTTCCAAAAACCTAGTTAGCACAAATTCTCATTTCGGTTAAAAACTTGATGTTCTAACCAATCTACCAATTTTAATGATTCAAATGGCCAAAATTCTCATTAAATAACATAATTAGGTCATATAAATCACTTTCATAAATTAAACTCATCAATCTGTATAAATTTCAAATTCCTAGTTTACAAAAATACCGATTTTAACTCTTTTTAAAGTAAAATTCACAATTTTACAATTAAGCTTGGTTTTGCATGATCTAAACTATTAAACTATAACTTATAATGTTAATAATGTGATAAAAACCCTAACCATATTTTTAATCTCACATATAAATGTATTTCATAAAACCCTAGTTTGCACAAAAAGCTTAATTTGGACATTTTACAAGTAACGAATTGTAATTAGCATCTAGATTAGTTTTCAACAAGTCTTAAGATGCTAATCCACATCACATAACCATGCACAATTGATCACAACCCAATTCTAAAACAAAACCCTAACTTGAATTCCTTAATCATGCAATTGAACCCATTTAAAACCCAATTAACACTTAATTAAGCTAAACACATGCAATTAACAACAAATTAAGTAAAATGGTTAGAATTTACCCAAACAATTTGAAGATCTCACAAGCACACTTAGCCTCCCAAATTGAAATCTTGTTCCCTAGATCCATACTAGAATAGCCAATAAGAAATGGGTAGGGATTAGATTTTGATTTTTGTGGGTTTTTTGATGAATTTGTGAGGTTTTTAGCACAAGAATTGAAGAAGAAAAAATGGGGGCTGTTGCAAGAGGGAGGCTCGGCCAGATTAGGGAGGGGGAGGAGAGAGAGTGAGGTGGGGAAAGTGATTGGTTAAGTCAAAGACGCATATCACAAGTCAACCCATTCTCATTTCTTTATTGTTTTCATTTTCTTTTCTTTTCTTTTCTTTAGCATTAGAAGTGGGGACAAATTTTGGCGATGGGGAAGCTAGGCTCGGCCAGCACATAGGGAGGGAGGGTGAGAGGGTGTGGGTGAGTGTGGGTGAAGAAATAAAATGATAAATATTATACCCCAATTTCTATTTACACTAATTTCACTAATTAAGCATTTTTCTTCGATATTTTCTAAACCGTTTTGGCAAACGATTTCATTTCAAAAACCACATGATAAAATTTTATTTAATGTTTTATGATGCACAAAATTTGTTTCAACTCATTCCAATTTGTAATTTTCCCTAATTAAATGTATTAGTGACGGCTTAAAATAATATTAAAATAATATTTTTTTCAGAAAATTTAAAATTTCACCAGTGGCTCAATAACACCAAATACTAGCAATTACATAACTAGAATATGTATATTTAATTTTATAATAAAGATATTTGCATTTTGATTTTTTTACAGAAAACCCCCTTATTTTACCGTTTTTTCGAAATTTCACCGAAACGATTTTCAAAACGTTACAAGACCGCTTCGCTTCGGGTACTTGGTGGGTAGTTTGCCGTACCCGTAGGGGGCTAGGGTGTGGTTTTGGCTATTCATGACGACTGTGTAATCCGTCTTTCTTTGCAGGCTCAAAAGGAATGCGGATTCGTAGAAAATCCAATATGTTCATCTGTGATCTGGAATGCCTATTATTGCGTCTGACGAATGTACAATATCTATATATCATAGCTATTAGACGTCACTTATGTTTTACACCCGCGCTTGCCCAGCCCCAGCTCTGTCGTTAGTTAAGTAACCTAACGGGTGAATGACGGGACCCAGTGGCGAATGCGGATGGCATAAGAGGACGTATTTTCGTTGTTTTCTGCAATGATAGGTTAATTGATGGGACGCATTATATTAATGCAAAGAAAATAAATCAAAGTTGAATCGTTGGAAAAGTTTAAAAGAAACCACTCGGTTATTTTAAAACAGAGGATATTTTTTAAATTGCGGAGCTTTAACCACTCCTTTTAAAAGCTATCGGGTTCCTTCGATCATATCAAGTTCACTACGTTCACGGTTTCGCCAAAACCATTTATAGCCCTCCGTTATTTCATTTGGGTATTCAGTAGTATTCAAGCTATGTATTTTGACCAACACCAGGGCATAGTGTTTGGTAGCTGCTGGGTATTCATTTATTGCATAGATAGATGAGTTAGTTTGGGACAGTCGTATTATCATTTGGCCAACGTCAGGGGTATGTACGGATGGGTTCAAATTAACAAGATAATGATGGGTAGAACTTGACATGTGACTTATGACATTTTGACCAACGCCAAGGTCATGAGAGCATGGGGCAGAAATTTATATCGGGAATTTCTAAAGAAACTGAAATTTGCAAAGAGATGCATACCATTTGGAGTGTGATAATTTTGGTAGGATTCCTTCAGCTTTATCACACGATGATATTTGGATCCCGATCCTACTGTGAGTATCCGCTACTCATCAGGAGATTCGTCACTTAACGATCATTTCTATAAACCAAGTAGGTGTCGAGAAAGGTGTCAGCGGGGTTATGCCCCCAGAGAAAAGAAGTTATTTAATTAAGGAACTTCGCGAAAGCATTGGAAAACCTCCCTCGAAGTACCGACACCGGCCTGGCTGAACGGTTAAGCATGTATTGTACAGTGAGAATAGTCCTGACTAGTTCTTCCTTTTTGGTTTGAGGAGAGATTCGAGAAACAGTGGGAGCCATCCAGTTTAGATAAACTAAAAACCACTCTAAACTTGCAAGAGCATCATGCTAAAGTGTTCCCTCTCTCTCATTGCAGTGACCCAGAACATGACATGCCTTAAGTTACTATTAGAAAAAAATATATTGACAGGGCCAAACTATAAAGATTGGTTCTGGAATGTTAAGATGGCTTTGACTTATGACAAATTGGGGTATGTCCTTACTGCTAAGGCACCTGCTGTCCCTGGTCCAGATTCCAGTATTGCGGATAAGGAAATCCACAAGACCTGGGAGTTAGATTGCGCGAAGGCCAAATGCATCGTGCTTACATCTATGAATAATGAACATCAGAGGAGGCACGAGGATATGGATCTTGAATCCATATTTCTCCATACAAAAGATCTGTATGGAAAGCAATCTCGTATAGTAAGATACGAGACCTTGAAGAACTTGTTTCAGTCGAGGCTGGCCGTCGGATCATCTGTAGGAGAACATGTCCTAAAGATGATTGGCTATATAGAAGAGCTCGCGGACCTCGGGACAACTTTAGAGAATGAGCTGTATACAGACTTTGTTCTTCAGTCCCTTCCTTCCACCTACGCCCAGTTTATTCTGAATTTCAACATCAAGGAAAAGAAGTTGAACTTCCAGAACTCCTTAACATGTTGAGGAGTGCAGAGGGCACCTTGCAGAAAGCAAGGGAAACACACACTATATTTGTTCGCGGTGCTTCCTCTTCCTGGTCCAAGGCTAGGGCCAAAGGAAGGAAGAAGAAGGCCGCTACCAAACCTAGAGGAGGTGTTGGTAAGGTGGGAGCTAAGGGAAAGACAAAGGTTGCAATGCCAGTAGTGGCAAAGGACGAGTGCTTCCACTGTCATAGAAAAGGCCATTGGAAGAAAGATTGCAAAGCTTGGATTGCCAAGAACCAAGAACCGAAGCAAGCAGTGGTTTCGACTTCAGGTTTGTTTGTAATTGAAAATTGTCTGTCAATCAACTCTACTTCCTGGGTATTGGATACCGGATCAGGATCTCATATATGCAATTCATTGCAGGTACTGAGAAACCGTAGAGTGCTGAAGGTTGGTGATATGACCCTCCAGGTTGCTAACGGAGCTAGAGTGGGTGCTGTGTCCATAGGAAATTATCACCTTGGATTGACGAGTGGACATATTTTGGTTTTACATAACTGTTTTTGTGTACCTAGTTTAATGTGTAATATCATATCAGTATCGTTGTTATCAAAAGAAGGTTATGATTTAACGTTTGTAAGCGATATTGTTAACATCCACCTTAATCATGGTTTGATTGGGTCCGGTACACTAGATAACGGTATATATATCTTAAACCAATTACAGATTTTCAATTTCCAGAACACACTAAAAAGAAAGTCTCCGGATATAAATCAGGCTTTCTTATGGCATTGTAGACTGGGTCACATCAATGAGACAAGGTTAACTAAGTTACATAGAGAAGGATATTTGGATCCGTTCGAATATCAATCTTATGCAACTTGTCAATCATGTCTCAAAGGAATGATGACAGAGACTCCATTCACTGGACATGGAGTAAGAGCGAGCGAGCTGTTAGGACTCATACACAGCGATGTATGTGGTCCAATGTCTACACATGCAAGAGGTGGTTTTTCATATTTCATTACTTTTACGGATGATTACTCTAGGTACGGATTCATTTTCTTGATGAAACATAAATCCGAGGCCTTTGAGAAATTCCAAGAATATAAGAATGAAGTAGAAAACCAAACCGGCAAAAGTATCAAGACACTGAGATCTAATCGAGGTGGTGAATACTTAAGTGTCGAGTTCCTAGGTTACCTAAAAGAGAAAGGAATTCTCTCTCAGCTTACTCCTCCATACACTCCACAGCAAAACGGTATATCGGAGAGACGGAATCGAACCCTATTGGATATGGTACGTCCATGATGAGTAATGCTGAGTTACCGCGATCTTTCTGGGGTTATGCGCTAGAATCAGCAGCATATATTTTGAACAGGGCTCCTACCAAGACTGTGCCTACCACGCCATATCAGATGTGGAGTGGGAAGAAACCCTATCTTCAGTATCTAAAGATATGGGGATGTCCATCTTTTGTAAAAAAGCAGCATGCGGACAAACTCGAAGCACGATCAGTATAGTGTAAGTTTGTAGGATATCCAAAGAACTCCAAGGGGTATTTCTTCTATTACGTAGAGGAATAAAAGGTTTTTGTTTCTCGTAATGCCCATTTTCTAGAACATCAGTTTTTAGAAAAGGAAACAAGTGGGAGTGCAGTAGAACTGGAAGAAATTCCAGAACCACAAACTACTACTGAAAGTTTGGTAGAACCAGTAGTTCAAGAAGAACAGGACATTCCCGCACCATTCCGCAGGAGTAGTAGGACGTCTCATCCGCCTGAGAGATACTACGGTTTTCTCATAGATGGGGATAGAGAGGATTGCATCATTGATGATGATGAACCTACTAGCTTCCAGCAGGCCATCCAGAGTGGCGACTCGGTACGATGGATGGATGCAATGCGGACCGAGATGGAGTCCATGTACACCAACAAAGTATGGACTTTAGACTTTGCTCCAGATGGGGTAAAACCCATAGGATGTAAATGGATCTTCAAGAAAAAGATTGGTGTAGATGGACAGATGGAAACCTATAAGGCTAGACTTGTTGCAAAGGGTTTTCGTCAAAGACCTGGTTTGGACTATGACGAAACTTTTTCTCCAGTGGCTATGCTCAAATCCATTCGGATCCTTCTTGCTATTGCCGCCTTCCATGATTATGAGATCTGGCAGATGGACGTAAAGACGGCTTTTCTAAATGGTAGTTTAGAAGAGTGCGTCTATATGGATCAGCCAGAAGGTTTCAATCAGAGTGGCAGCAGCAGGAAAGTGTGCAAGGTGCTTAAGTCCATTTATAGACTGAAGCAGGCATCGCGGAGTTGGAACATCTGTTTTAATGAAACGGTCAAAGAATATGACTTTATCAAAAATCCAGATGAACCATGTATATATAGTAAAATTGTAGCACGAACTGTCATATTCCTCATCTTGTACGTGGATGACATTCTATTGATAGGAAATGACATTCCTATGCTACAATCTGTCAAACGATTCTTGTCACACAGGTTCTCCATGAAAGACCTGGGTGATGCCTCTTAAATTCTGGGGATCCGGATCTATCGTGATAGATCCAAGAGGATGTTGGGACTGCCGCAGTACAGGTATATCAACACTATACTGAAAAGATTCAGTATGGAATATTCTAAGCACGGTAGTTTACCGGCTTGTCACGAAATCACCCTCTCCAAAGAGATGTCTCCCAAGACTGATTTGGAAAGGGATCGCATGACTATTATACCCTACGCTTCTGCGGTAGGCTCTATAATGTATGCGATGTTGTGCACCAGACCAGATGTAGCTTACGCACTAAGCGTGGTAAGCAGGTATCAGTCAGACCCAGGGGAGAAGCACTGGATAGCAGTAAAGAACATTCTCAAGTACCTGAGAGGGACTAAGGATATGTTCTTGGTTTACGGCGGAAAAGACATCCAGATCGAGGCTTTTGCCGACTCCAGCTTCCAGAGCGATAAGGATGACTCCAAGTCCATGTCAGGTTATGTCTTTACCCTCAGTGGAGGGGCAGTGTGCTGGAAGAGTTCCAAGCAGGACACCATTGCTGACTCGATGATGGAAGCGGAGTATATCGCTGCTTGCGATGCCGTAAAAGAAGCAGTCTGGATGAAGAAGTTCCTAACAGAACTTCAGGTGGTTCCTACCGTTGTTGATCCAATTCCGCTGTATTGCGACAACAACGGAGCTATAGCTTTAGCAAAGGAACCCAGGTCCCACCAGAAGTCCAGACACATCTTAAGGCGGTATCACCTGATCAGGGAGATCATAGATCGCCGGGAGATCAAGGTCTGTAGAGTTGCTACAGAGGAGAACACTGCTGATCCATTCACAAAGGCCTTACCTTAGATTCAGTTCGAGAGGCTACTCGAGATGATCGGTCTTCGATACGCCAGTACATGGCCCTAGTACAAGTGGGAGATTGTTAGTGTATATGCCCTAGGGGCCATTATTGTATCATACTAGCTTGTATATTACTTAATGGAAGCATGGGATATTCACAGTTATATTAACAGTCTTGCTAAACATGGTAGTATGCTACTTGGTTTATATCTATCTTAATATGTGTGTACGTATTGATAGAGCCCTTAGGATCTTGCTTGACTACCAGCGTTGTGATGGCAGTCATACTAGTAGGGGCTGGGTAGTCTACAAGAACATCCTTTTTCAGGTCCCCAGTCGTAGGATTATCGAGACAGGGCATCGATACTTCGGAGTAGACTAGTGTGTACGCTTCTCATCCCAGTTGGGGAGATGATCTGTCCCACAGCCATCAGTACGTCGTACTGGAGATAGTATACAGGTGCTCGTTGGGTTACGGGTACACCGGACAGGACTCGCAGGGAACTGTTGGTTGGTATTATACCCGTCGTCAGTTAACAGTTCCTAGGTTACATGAGTACAGCATAGTCCGCAGACTTGACACTGCTGCTTCGCCTCGAGTGTGTTCCCACTGTTCTTAGATTGCTACCCTACCACGGCTCAAAGAAGTCGTGCAAACAGGTAGCAGTTGGGTGCAGTCCCGAAGTACTTGGAGGCAGTGGCGGTTAGACAGGATTCGTCTCTCCCGGTATTAGGAGTTGATATCGCGCTGTGTCTGGAGAGCCATTACGCAAAGTCCCTGGCCAGGGCAAGCGAGATTTACTGGTAGGTTTTCCAGTAGCTTCTCAAGGTGTAATGGGCTTCACTCCGACACGACTTATACCGCTTTTAGGAGACTGACGCTTGCCGGCCCCTAGGCCCGATATGCGATAGTCCTAGACGAACAGACCGGACTGTATGGAGATTGTCACATCAGGCTCAGTAGGAGTTCGGATGGGTTTCCTCATCGGCCTTCTTATCGACATCTACCTGGGGACCGTTACGTACAGCTAGTGCCGCTTGCGGTCTGTGGTTAAACCCACTGCCAGCGTAGTAGTTGAGTCTTTAGAGTCCCACACAGAGAGTTTCCCTGCTTCGGGCGAAACGATATAGAGGTCGTATGGTTTTACGACAGGGTTCGGACACATACGTGTTTTCACGCACGTACGATGTTCGGACAGTTTTTACTAGCGGGCTTTAGTTTAAGCCAGATGCTAGTATTGGATTATTGGATTTATACAGTCTTAGTATTTCCGTGTTTTCACGGATAGGAGGGGCGTTCTCGTAAATTGTCGAGAAGCTTCTAGAAGGTTGATGAGGTGGAGAGCTTAGGTGTTATATGCATTAAATGGTTTTATAACTCATGGAGATGATTCATCAAGAGAGTTAATGAAGCATTAATGCTTTTAATGACTCATTTGATGACTCATTATGAATTAAATAAAGCATGAAGATATTTGTGCAAAGATATTTTTGTGCAAGATATTTTATGCTTCATATATATACACAAATGAGTTAATTTCCATTTTATAATTATTCTCACCTTCTCTCTCCTCAAGCTTTCTCTCTTCAACCCTAACCCTAACCTCTCATGTGTTGAGATCCAAGGGTTAGCAAGACTAATAGATCCCTAATCCTCTTCTATATCCTCTAGGTTGCTTTGATTAGCACTCATAGCCACTTAGTTACCTCAAGTGTGAGGTTTAAGCTTAGAGAAGTAGCTCTCGGGTGGATCTTCTATCACATCGAGGAGGGCGTCGAGGAGGTGAACAAAGAGAACAAGAAGGACTTGATTCATTAGGTATAATCTTCTTTCATAGTAGCTAATCACTTCTATGTTGTTGTTAGTTAGGGTTTAGCAAAGATCCGTAAAGTTAGTCGATATTAGTTTAAACAAAATGATTTTTTTACCTATTCCGCCTCCCCGCATGATGTGGGGTGTCTAACGTCGACTTACATAATTGCTATATGTCTTTTAGACGGGTTTGCGAACGTGTCGTTCACGTTGATGTTCTGTGTTGTGCTGTGATGTTGGTTGGATCGTCGTGGTGGATAGCTATAGTGCAATGTTAGTATAGTTTATTTTCGTTTGTACATTTGTTATTGCGGGGCGAGCGTCCGACATGTGGACTGCCGTCACTGCCAGTTTGTATATTATTCGTTTGGGGCACGACCGGGTTGAGGTCGATGTCACCCTTGTATATTATTTTATTTTCTGTACTAGGATTACCCCACGGTGGAGTGCATGAATAGACGGGTTCTAGAGGGCAACGGGTCCGCATCTCATGGCGTTGATATGGAGGGGACTTTACTCTAGAATTGGCGGGCTATTCGCCGCACTAGTAGGGGGTATAGGTTAACCCACGGAGGGGTGCCCAAGTTACCGGATTCCGTGAAGTGTTGGGTGGCCCATTCACGTTGTTGAAGTGGGTTGCCTCGCTTCTGGTTTTGGCGGGTAGCTTGCCGCGCTCGTAGGGGTCTAGGTTTCATTGCACATGCTATCCACATGACAGGGAACGTCGGGTCTCACTTGCGGCTCAAGTGAAACCCGGGGCTCCAGATTATCCACCATTCTATTTTGCTTCTGTGATGTTACTTTATATCATGCCTGGGACGATTGTTATATATTTATATATATATACTAGTAGATGTTGTATATGTTTTGCACCCACGCTAGTCCAGTCCCCGCTCTGTCGTTAGTTAAGTAACCTAACGGGTGATAACAGGACCTAGTGGCGAATGCGGATGGCATATACGTACATCATATATTTTCGTTCTTTTCTGGTGTGATTAATTGATGGGACTGTGTTGATTCTTATCAATGTAAGGATAAAACAAACATATACATGATGTTGTTGGAACAAAGTTTTTTTAAAAAAAACTGACATTACGGGCGTTCTCTTTTTCTTTGCACAGTGGTATTCGGTTATGAATATCCAGCACCTCATTCGACGAGGCAAGGGCCGAGATCCCTTCACAGGGAGTGACCCCTTGGGTAAAAGTTTGCGTCAACGTAATAACTTTACTATAGTCGATTCTTTTGCTTTGCATCGTTGTATTCAGTTTGGAATATCATGCACCTCATTCGACGAGGAAAGAGCCGAGACCCTTCACCGGGAGTGACCTCTTTAGTAAAAGTTTTCACCACTATATATTTATAAAACCACTTGGATTCCTTAAACGATATCAAGTTCATTACGTTAATGGTTTTTCGCCAAAAACCAGCCGTAGCCCTCCGTCATTTCAGATTAGTATTGCTTAGTATTTGTGCTATGTATGTCGTGTATTGCCGAGGCGTAGTGTGCCGTAGCTCTGTAATGCTTTTCTGTCGCATGGATATGTGGATTGGTTAGGACAGTCGTACGGTCATGTTGACTGTGTCAAGGACTCGTACGGGTGGGTTTAATGAAATCAAGAAAATGACGGGTTGAACATGACTAGGACCCTTTGATATGTTGACTGTGTCAAGGTCACTTGGGTCCTAGGGGTAAAACACACATCGGGAGTTTCAAATATACAGGAAACTTGCCAGGCCTACGCATACCTTCTGGAGTGTGGGTACTTGAGTGGCTTCCATCAAGTTATCAAGCGATGATAGTTGGATCCCGATTCCCACTGATGAGCAGGATTACTCCTCGGGTGATTCCGACTAATTCTCCCTTTAGGTTTGAAGGAGAATTTAAGGAAACGGTGGGAGCCATCCAGATTAGATAAAGTGATTAACCATTCTGATCTAGGTTAGAGTGCACACTGAGTGTTTCTTTTCTCTCTCTTTGGCTGCGACTATGACCCACCCTTGACTAAAACTCATGAACCAAGTTAACCGAACTTTCTTAAAACACTTTGGTTTTAGGAATGTCACGGTGTCGCATACATCATTGCCACTTCTATATCACCTTTGCATTTCTCCAGAACACCCCGTATCACTACGAACATCTACTTCCATTGGATAAATCCATCGTATAGTTACATACGAACTCGAATGAACTTGTTCCATATTCGAGGATGGATTCTGGTTCTGGAGAGATTGAATAGAATTATTCGGCTGTCTTTTCCCTTTACCTTCTCTCAGGTTGTGAGGGCTCCTAGGATTAGGAGTGGATACACCTATTAAGCTTATTGGATAGTCTTCCTCTAAACCATAGCCAGGTGCCAAACGGTAGGGAAGGAAGAAAACCAACAAGCTTAACTATGGTATACAGAAAGTAATAAGTAAAGACATATAAAGGGATTAGAATAATGGCAAAGGAAATTGCGATCACCATCTTTCACGACAAAAACCGTATATACCCCTGCCACTCCTACATCCACTTTGAATTTCTCTAGAACACTCCGTATCACTACGGATATCCACTTCCATTGGATATGCCATCGTACAGTTACATACGAACTCGAAGGAATCGTTCCAGATTCGAGGATGGTTTCCGGTTCAAGAGAAATTGGATAGGATTATTCAGATGCCTTTTCCCTTTACCTTCTCTCAGGTTGCGAGGGCTCCTAGGATTAGGAGAGTACACCTATTACGCTAATTGGATAGTCTTCTTCCAAACCTTAGGCTGGTGCCGAAGGGTAGGGAAGGAAGAAAACCAATTAGCCTAAAGTTGGTGTACAGAAGGTAATAAGTAAAGACATAATAAAAAGATTGGAGTGAGGGCAGATAAGTATATGGTTACTGTCATGAATCAGGATAGTGGAAGAGGCATTATTAGGAATACCCCGTTATCCCTTTGAAACATTTTCATGTTTCAGTTTGACTGTGCGATATTAATTGAAAACTGTTTTCCCAATTGGAATCTAACTCCAGGGTATGTATTTACCAGATCAGTTTCTCACATCTGTATGTTATTACGGATGGTGAGTGGGAGTAAGATATTGGGAAATGGGTGATTAGATCCTCATTATATCGGAATTCGTTGTAATTGGTGATATTTGAGGAAATCATCTAGTTTTTGCCAGATGGCAAATATTTGGATTTGAATATCCATTGTTATGCACCAATTTCAAACTGATATATCTGTACATTTATTTTATAAAGTGAGATATAATTTTTTGATATTATGTCTGTGACATTTACCTATATTGGTTGGTGATTAGGTAAGGTGCATTCAACAGCGGTGTAATTCTTCTTAACTATACTACAGTTTTTCAACCTACGACGCACAGGATTTGAGTTGTTGAACTCAGGGGACTTATACAAAGTATTGTATGTTGTCCAGTGTCCATTAAGACAATGGGGCTGGTACTCGTACTATATTCTTTTTACTCATGACTTCTCTTATTTTAGACAGGTATTTCGTTGAAATACAAGGTTCAGATTTTGAGAAGTTATATGTATAAGAATAAAGTAGAGAACCATTTATTAGAAGTATCAGGATTCTTCGAAGTAGTTGAAGATGTAGATACTTGTGTTTGGTATTCCGTTGATAGTAATGGTTTTGAGAAATTGCTTCTCTTTTTGGTTACTCATATATGGATGCACTCCTAGATGAGTAATGATGATTGTCCTTTTTCCATTTGATTGAAATGCACTGGAGACAGCTGTATGATTTTGAATCTGGTTCTAATTAAATTAGTGCTTTTGTTTCTATATTAGATATATATAGAATCAATTTATATCTTGACGATGTTAAGGTATAGGGAGTTGTCCGGCTGATGCTTAAAACCAAAATCCGTATAAACTCAAGGCACGTTTTAGTAATGGTTGTTCGTGGGTTATCCCGGGCTTTGACGAGAGATAATTTTCTACCACCAGGAAGATCAATATTTATATTGTTCTTGACTCGCTACAGTTTTAGTGAAATGGACTTTTTCAGAAAACACAAGTGGGAGTACGGTAGAACTGGAAGTTATTCTAGAACCACAAACGATTACTGGAAATTTAATAAAACCTAAGGATTCAATTGGATTTGATGTTCCATTAGCCACTCCGCAGATTTGGTGGGTAACCTCAGGCACCCGAGAGGTACTTCGGTCCTCTCAGTGATGGTTACAGGGAGGTTCTTGTTTACCCAAACTTGTCATTGCTGCTGTTCTAGACTATAAGACCCGGCAGGAGGATGAGTATAGCGTCGTTCTAAACTAGTTTTGGAAGTGTACGTGTATATGACTCTGCCAGAGGGTTGTTGTATTCAGTGGGAGCAGCGGAAGCATAGAGGACAAGTAGCTTATGTCTATTTATAGACTAAAGCATGTATAGCGGAAATAGATCATCTATTTTTGATGTGACGGTCATAGGTCTTGACCTCATCAGAATAGGAGATGGATCTGGTAAGAAGGTAGTAGGGTGTGATGTCCTGGTATTTGGGATGACATGCACTTTATAGGAAGAGATATTCCTATACTACGATTGGTTATACTGTAGTTGTCACAAAGTTGTTTCTCCACATAAGATATGGATATAATATCAAGGTTTCCGGTTACTAGATCTATGGTTTTAGATCTAGATTTGGGTAGTATACCAATTTGGGTACTTTGACATTATTCTAAAGGTATTTTAGAATGGATGACTCTTGGCAAGGTGGTCCACCTGCAGGTGATGGAGTCACCCTCTCTAAAGGTGTCTTATAGACTAAAGGAGAGAGGGATCTGCATGATTAGCATATCACTTGCTTAGGCAATTGAGTTAATCTCTTTTCCTTAATAGACGGGCATAGAAATGTGAGAACGGGTCTTTTTCTGATCCTATATCTGCTACCGGCTCTGCTCAAAGCCGGGAGCACATCTCAAACAAAAGATATATGGGAGAGCCATGAAATGTCAAGTACCAAACTAGATGTTGTTATTGTACTAGCTGCAATAAAGATATATTAATCCAATCCTAGAGAAACATTGGGAAGCAGTTTATTGAACATAGATGGATGTTATTGGGAAATGATTAAGGCACCCTCCATCGGGAGACGATTATGTAGGGTTCCTAGGCATGCTAAGGAGGTCTCACAAGGCATCGAACATGCCAATATAAAATTTTACGGTGCCGAGAAACCCCAAAACAACGGATCGTTTGCTAGAAAACTAGGCGAAAAGATAACTAGTTAACACTTAACTAAGGGAATACGGAAATACAACCTTTGTAGATCCGGTGCTCCACCTCCATAGCTCCGCAACGAAGTCCTCTCCGCTGTCCAAATCAAATCCGGGCTCTAGCGTCGGCTTCATCGGAGAATAAGCGAGCTAGGTCGTCGATGTCCATGCCGAAGATGATCTACGTCGAGGCATCGCTAAATCAAGCTCCGACTTCACCAAGTCCAAAAACTTGTGAAGAGAACACACTCTACTACTTGGCAAGAGGTAGAAGATGAAGAAATAGGAAGTGGGTAGACTTTAGAATTGGATTTCTCACTTGTTTTCATCAATCACCATTGATGAAGTGAACTTTCTTCATGTGAAGAAGATGAAGAAGAAGAAGAAAATGATAAGTATTATGATAAGTTGATTTAAATTAGAAAAGAAAATCCAAACTTATCATAATCCAACCATGGTTATGTGTAGAGAGCAAACTATAGTTAGGTTAATGGTTAGGTTAGGTATAAAACAAAAATGGTGGACTTTATTCAAAGCTTCATGAAGCTTCAACAAAGAACAAAAATAGCCACCATTTTCCTTTTACCAAAATGAAATAAACAAATAAATAAATGAATAAAACAAAACCCTAACCATTATTATGTAACCATGGTTTGATCTTTACACAAAAACCCTAGCAAACAAGTATCATCAAACATGATACAATCAAGTGCACAAAACTATATCGAATATACAATGTGCACATCCGAGTGAGAAAATCCATCTTAAGTAAACCGATACTAGTTGATGCAAAGTAATATATCAAATATATAAATATGCATTAAATCATTAAATCAACACTTGATTCAATGATCCGGTCATGTCGCACACAACCGACTAGTATACAATGTATCATCTTATCGAATCAACGCTTGAATCGATAACTAGGTTATATCGCATACAACCATTCGATACATTCATCGCGAGAATGGAATACGGTATCACATACACGTATTATTCTCGGTCCCGCACATATCTCATATGCGCTCCTATTTCGTTTCGCTTGAGCCAGGAAACCTCTGTGTAGGACTCTAAAGACTCGTCAATACGCCGGCAGCGGATGATGATCATATCAAACATCCACAAGCCGCAAGCGGTCTGCTAAACGTAACGGCCACCCGGGTATTGAGCGATCTGAAGATCGACGAGCAAGCCCGCTCACACTCTAGTGAATCCGACCAGTAACACTACCGTACAGTCCGGTCTGATCGTCTGATATGTCGCATATCTTGCCTAGGGGTGGTAAACGTCAGACCCTAATAGCTCGATAAGTCGTGTTGATATGAGGCTCATAACGGGTCGAGAAACTACTGGTAACACTTACCAGCAATTCTCTGATCAGCCCTGGCCAGGGACTTCCTGTTATAACCAATCGAACACAGTGCAACATCAACTCCCTATACCGGGAGAGACGAATCCCCTCCTATCGCTCATTGCCTCCATGTGACTCAGGACTGTACCCAAAAACCACCGTTTTGCATGCCCTCTTGGACGTGGTAAGATGGAAATCAAAGCACAGTGGGAACCACACAAGACTCTATGACGATCTCGGGTCAACAGACTACTCTGTACCAGTGTCACCAGAGAACTGCCATCTGACGTGAGGTATAATACCATCTGGGAGTTCTCGGCGAGTCCGTCCAGTGTACCCAGTCTCTACTGAGCACCCGTATATCATCTCCGATGTCAAACACCAATGGATATGGGATCATCCATCGCCCATCTGGATGGGTCGAGAAGCTACACGCTAGTCTACTCTGGTATATCGATGCCCCGTCTCGATACACCCATGACTAGGGACTTTGAAGGATGTACTTATGGACTACCATGTCCCCACTAGTATGATCCGCATCACAGTCCAGGTAGTCAAGTACACATCCTAAGGGCTTTACCAACATGTAACAGAGAGACAATCAGTATACACGTTAAGGTAAAGTTCAACCAGATAGCATACTATCATGTCGAGCAAGAAAGTCCTCCCTATATACGTCCCAGCATCCACTACAATATACATCCTATGTACAGTAATGGCCTCTAGGGCATACATATAACTAACAATCTCCCACTTGCACTAGGGCCATCTGATAGCAGTGGTTGCAGTATCTCATACTGAACCATCCCATAAAAGTCTCTCTCTGGGAACAGGCCTTTGTGAGTGGATCCGCTGTGTTGTCCTCTGAGTCTACTCTCCTAACCTCGATCTCCCTGGAGATCAACCATCTCCATGATCAAGTGATACTGCCTTAGAATATGTCTGGATCACTGATGGGACGGACGTTCCTTGGCATAAGCCACAACTCCATTGTCACACAATGGGAGGAACATAGTTCATCTCATGAACCAATATACACCCAAACAGCCTCTTTGGTAGCATCTTAAGTAGCGATGTATCCAGCCTTTATCGTCTAGTATGTCACGGTATCTAGCTTGGAACTCTTCCAACATACCGTCCCTTTACTGAGGGTAAAGACAATGTCTGTGACTGACATTCAGTCGTCTTTATCACCCTTGAACCCTTCCAGTGATTCTCCCCAGGATCAACTGATACCATCTCACTACAACTAGTAAGAGTCCTAACATCCAATTAGATCTATCTCATAGATCCAAAACTCAGGATTTAGGAGGTATCATTTTGATCCTATTTGGAGAATCATAGTGATAAGCGGAGATTGACCGAGCGTAGCATAAGAAACTCCTTCCCTATCAAGAGTATGTCATCCACGTACTCTACGAGGATCGTCACCATACTCCCTACTACCTTTTTGTTTATACAAGGTTCATCTACCATTTTGATGATGTCAAACTCTTTGACTAATCCATCAAAACAGATGTTCCAACTCCGCGATGCCTGCTTTATCATATAAAACATCTTGCACACGTTTCCGCTGCTCCCACTGTCTACGAAGCCCTCTGGCTGTGTACTTATAGACGCTCTCTTCTAAATCATCATTTAGAAAAGCAGTCAAGACACTCAACCACCAGATATCGTAGTCATGGTATGTAGCCGTGGCAAGTAGGATCTGGATGGACTTAAGCATAGCTACTTGAAAAGGCTTCATCATTATCCACACCTGGTCGATGACGAAAACCTTTAACAAGTCTAGCTTTGAAAGTCTCAACCTTTCCATGTACACCAAGTAATCTTCTCAAGATATACTTGCTCCTGATGGGGATTTAACCCTTCAGATATAGCAACTAAAGTCCATACTTTGTCGGTGTATAAGGATTCCATCTCAGATCACTAAGCATCCAGCCATTCTTACAGAGTCACACTCCTGATGGCCAGCTCGAAACCAGTTGGGTCATCATCTCATGATGCAATCCTCGCTCCCACTATCATAGAGAAACCGAAGCATCTCTCAGGTGGGTGAGGAACCCTACTAGATCGGCGGAGAGGTTGAGGTTCGTTGGTATCTACTGAATCCCTTGGTTCTATCAAATCATCTGCTGTAGTTCGTATAGCTGGAACACTTCCAGTTCTACATAACAGACCTTGCCTTGAGCTTGTCCGGATTTTGCTTTTAGACATAGGCCGGACAACCCCAAATCTTAACTGACTTAAGACATGGGCTCTTCCCATACCATATCATATATGAAGTGGTAGGCAACTGATTTGATTCGAACCCTATTCAATAGGTATGCAGCTTCTCAAGCGCATAACTCCCAAAAGGAAATAGGTAACTCAGTAGTACTCATCATAGAGCACACCTTATCATATAGGGTGTGACTGCTCCACCCCGATATACCAACGTGCTATGGTGTATACGGAGGAGTAATTCTGAGAGAGAATCTCATTCTCCTTTAGAATAGTTCAAGAATTTCCGTGCTCAAGTATTCTCCTCCTCGATCACATCAAAGGACATAATACTTATACCCGTATTGGTTCTCTACTTCTAACTTATATTCTGTGAATATCTCAAAAGGTTTGGACTTGTGTTTCAACAGGAACATAGGTCTGAATCTAAAGAGATCATCAGAGAACGTAATGAAGTATAAAGAACCAGTCTTGGCATGTGTAGACAGGGGACCTACATACATCAACATGTATCATCCCAAGAGTTTACTAACTCTTTCTCTGTTACCAATAAACAGAGCTATGGTCATCTTATCTTTGTGACATGACTGGCGAGTTTCACAAGATGTAAATTCAAACTGATTTAAATATGCATCTACATGTAACTTCAGCTAGTCGGGTCGCATTGATATGACCTAGTCTACAATGCCTCAAGAAGGATTCATTCATTTCTGAACTCTTCCTCTTGTGTGTGTTCCATATACTAAGAACTATAGTTTGATTTAGAACATTAATGTTTTTAGATAACGTGCCTGAACCGATCAACTTTTGATATAGGAAATGTTCAAAACATTATCCAACAATACAAAATTATATCGTTTCTTTACTAATAAAGAGACGGATATGATTTTGTATATCAGGTTCGGTATCTAATAACATTCGTTCAGAATCAATGTATTGGTAATACAGGGTGACAGTGACCAACAGACTTGGCTGCAACACTTGCCCCGTTTTCTGCCTCATGAAACTTATCACCCGTTCTCAGTTCTCTACCTTTCTGTAGCCCTATGTAACTTATTACATATCTGGGATCCTGATCTGGTATCACATACCCAGGACGTAAAGGATACTGAGAAACGGTTCTGTATAATGAACACACCCGAAGATGATGCATCATCATGCACTCTCCTCGTTTGGGCGGCACGGGAAATCTGGTATTCCCCAATTTCCTGCTCTGTCTTATAACAATTATAAGTTGGAGCGGGACCAACGTTCCCCAGCTCAGTATAACAAGCGGGTTCGGTCAATAATCCGTATTATTATCTTGATTAAGGCGTGATATGGTCGCTACCTGGAGAGAGAGAGAAGAAAACACTCAGCGTGCGCTCTGTCAAGAATAGATTGGTTATTATTTTATCTAATCAGGATGGCTCCCACTGCTTTTTATCAAATCTTCCTTCAAACCCTAAAAGGAAAGACTAGCCGGGATTAATTACACACTACAAGTTCGTCAATCTTTCAGCCAGGCCAGTGTCGGTACTTTGAGGAAGGTCCCCCGTGCTTTCGCACGAACCTAATTACTGAAAACCTCGTTTTCCCAGAGGCGTAACCTCGTTGACACCTTTCTAGACACCTACTTGATCGGCTAATTGTAATGTATAAAACTCTCCCAGGAGTAACTCTTATTCGCAGCGGGTATCGGGATCCAACTATCTCATAGAAGGTATGCAATCTCATTGCAAATTTCAACACTTGAAATTCCCGATAATATTTTGCCCCTAACATGCTATGACCTTGACGAAAGCCAACAAACCATAGCCCGCTAGTCAAGTTCAGCCCGTACATTTCTTGATCGAATTAAACCCACCCGCACGACCCTTGACGAAAGCCAACAAAGCCGCACGACTACCCTAATCCAATCGCATCGTATGCTAGCAGATAAGCAGCATATAGCTACCGCACACTGCACCTTGACGAAAGCCAACAAATGCAGCACGAATACTATATACAACTTATCTGAAATGACGGAGGGCTACGACAGGTTTTTCTGAAAACCTATTGCGTAATGAACTTGATATCGTTGTAGAATCAAATGATTTTAAAAATGGAGTGTTTTTGAAGCTTTTCTAGTTTTGCTAAAGGAGTCACTCCCGGTGAAGGGATCGTCGGTCCTTTCCTCGTCGAATGAGGTGCGGGATATATCGTATATATCACTGTGCAAAGCAAAAACACTTAAAAGCAATCAAAAGAAAAACCGAGTGTGTAGCATCTGCCAGTTATTGCTAAAGGAGTCACTCCCGGTGAAGGGATCTCGGTCCTTTCCTCATCGAATAAGGTGCAGGATATATCACATATACCGCTGTGCAAAGCAAGAACTGTAGCTACCTGTTTTAATTTTGAAATCCGATTCTACAACATCTTAGGTTTCTTTTATTTCATTAATCATATTAATGAAGTCCCATCATTTAAGTACCTAAACATCACAGATAAATACGACGTACACTTATGCCATCCGCATTCGCCTCGATGTCCCCTCGTGCACCGTTAGGTTAGGTAACTAACGGCAGAGCAGGGCAGGGCTAGCGCGGGTGTAAAACATAAGTAACGTCTATATAATATATCATATATACTATATACAGTATCTATCAAAGAACATCACATGATCACATCACAGATATCGCAGCAGAAGAAACATATGAAATATTGGATATACTAGGACGTCCGTGTTTTCAATACGAGCCAGTATAGAACACGGATTCCACGGTCGTGATGAATAGCCAAACCCACACCCCTAGACCCCTACGAGAGCAGCAAGCAACCCTACCAATTCTAGAGTTAGGAGACCCGGACTCGACTCCTCGAGTTGGTCTCCCACTGAACTCCAGAACCCGGTTACTTGTGCTCCCCTCCTTGGGTCTATCCTAGTGCGGAAAAGTAAATAATATACAAACGGTGACAACTCCCGCAACCTGGAAGCGCCCCAACGAAAGAATATTACATACAAGTTTTTACATGAATGAAAATGAAAAACACTCATCTCACATAAAAACCCCCCCGGCTATTCAAACACGACGATCCAATATAACATATCCAGCAACACATAACATCACAAGTCATCAACGTAAGTAAACATGCGTATCCCAATTGTCGTTGACATATAGCAACGAAACCGGCAATATCACATATTACACTTACGGTCACAGAAAAGAAAGTGTAAAACTACAACAGTTGGAATCCGCAACCACCTCAGACATCGCATGCCTGACCAAATGAATTACTTAGACATCGCATGCCTAACAATTATAAACCCCGCATTTTAGTCTTATTATCGAAAACACTTTTCAATGTCAAGTCGGTGAATTCAACAGGATTCCCGACATCCTGATCGAATACTCGTCGCAAACTTTAGTAGACGGCCGCACCCCCGATACCGTCGACGAAGTGCACCAAGGCGGAACACCGCTGCCGCGAGCACCCGAACGGATGCTTTCGGCGACGGGGTTCTCCTACAGTCACTTGGTCGGGGCTATGGAGTGAGGCTGTCTATTAAGTTTACCCGGCGAGTATCCGCGTACGCTACGTGATTGCAACGGACTTTTGATCACATTAAAATTCCGTGGCAACCGATCAAGTGAGACTAAACTGCTATGTTTATAACATTCATTCAGTTATCTCATAACTTTTTGTGAATTCCAATTATTGTATCCCATTCCAGATAAACAGAAAATGTTAAACTTTCCGATCGAACAATCGAACACCCAAGTTTTCCCGATACTTATCAACACATGAAACTAGTCTAACAACATTCAGTTCGTACCTCAGTACCAACGGTCCAGCCGTAGAAGGGTCAAGCCAACGCCTCACATGTGGTACGCCGTACTGCCCCAAACCCGAAGGTTCAAAGGGCAGTTCAAGACGGTCACATAATCGAGTTAAGGTTTGTTGTCTTCTAGAGGGACCATCGCGTTACTTGCACTACTTAGAACGTCGTTAAACTACGGAAAAATCCAACACTTGGAAATTTCCCGACAGGGGAAAAATTGGGTATTTATATCCGGTCGAACTTTTTAACATATTCTAAAAAATTATCCGGAAAGCCAAATAGACATAATTTGATACCCCGATGGAACACCGAATCCCCAAAACAACTGCAGAAAATTCAACTCTTGTAATTTTTAAAAATACCCAGAGAACTCAGAAGCTGAAACATTGAATTACTGTGTAACAAGGTAGGGCTGACGTCATACATCCGCCGCGGAACCGCCGCATAAGCTTAGCTTATGCCGCGGTTCCGCCGCCAAAATCACTGTTCATTAAAACAATTTTCCACCGTAATTCTTAGAATTTCCTGCTGAGTTCTCTGCATATTTTTAATTTGCAAAAATCCACGTTTTCAGAAAAAGTACAGAGAGCAATTTTCCGGGTTAAGTTTTGGTTCGATCGGACTTCAAATTCCGTCTGGACTTCGCCTAAGGCTCTAGCTAGGCTCTGATACCACTGTAGGGTTCCTAGGAACGGTAAGGAGGTCTCACAAGGCATCGAACATGCCAATATAAAATTTTACGGTGCCGAGAAACCCTAAACAACGGATCGTTTGCTAGAAAACTAGGCGAAAAGATAACTAGTTAACACTTAACTAAGAGAATACGGAAATACAACCTTTGTAGATCCGGTGCTCCACCTCCATAGCTCTGCAACGAAGTCCTCTCCGCTGTCCAAATCAAATCCGGGCTCTAGCGTCGGCTTCATCGGAGAATAAGCGAGCTAGGTCGTCGATGTCCATGCCGAAGATGATCTACGTCGAGGCATCGCTAAATCAAGCTCCGACTTCACCAAGTCCAAAAACTTGTGAAGAGAACACACTCTACTACTTGGCAAGAGGTAGAGGATAAAGAAATAGGAAGTGGGTAGACTTTAGAATTGGATTTCTCACTTGTTTTCATCAATCACCATTGATGAAGTGAACTTTCTTCATGTGAAGAAGATGAAGAAGAAGAAGAAAATGATAAGTATTATGATAAGTTGATTTAAATTAGAAAAGAAAATCCAAACTTATCATAATCCAACCATGGTTATGTGTAGAGAGCAAACTATAGTTAGGTTAATGGTTAGGTTAGGTATAAAACAAAAATGGTGGACTTTATTCAAAGCTTCATGAAGCTTCAACAAAGAAAAAAAATAGCCACCATTTTCCTTTTACCAAAATGAAATAAACAAACAAATAAATGAATAAAACAAAACCCTAACCATTATTATGTAACCATGGTTTGATCTTTACACAAAAACCCTAGCAAACAAGTATCATCAAACATGATACAATCAAGTGCACAAAACTATATCGAATATACAATGTGCACATCCGAGCGAGAAAATCCATCTTAAGTAAACCGATACTCGTTGATGCAAAGTAATATATCAAATATATAAATATGCATTAAATCATTAAATCAACACTTGATTCAATGATCCGGTCATGTCGCACACAACCGACTAGTATACAATGTATCATCTTATCGAATCAACGCTTGAATCGATAACTAGGTTATATCGCATACAACCATTCGATACATTCATCGCGAGAATGGAATACGGTATCACATACACGTATTATTCTCGGTCCCGCACATATCTCATATGCGCTCCTATTTCGTTTCGCTTGAGCCAGGAAACCTCTGTGTAGGACTCTAAAGACTCGTCAATACGCCGGCAGCGGATGATGATCATATCAAACATCCACAAGCCGCAAGCGGTCTGCTAAACGTAACGGCCACCCGGGTATTGAGCGATCTGAAGATCGACGAGCAAGCCCGCTCACACTCCAGTGAATCCGACCAGTAACACTACCGTACAGTCCGGTCTGATCGTCTGATATGTCGTATATCTTGCCTAGGGGTGGTAAACGTCAGACCCCAATAGCTCGATAAGTCGTGTCGATATGAGGCTCATAACGGGTCGAGAAACTACTGGTAACACTTACCAGCAATTCTCTGATCAGCCCTGGCCAGGGACTTCCTGTTATAGCCAATCGAACACAGTGCAACATCAACTCCCTATACCGGGAGAGACGAATCCCCTCCTATCGCTCATTGCCTCCATGTGACTCGGGACTGTACCCAAAAACCACCGTTTTGCACGCCCTCTTGGACGTGGTAAGATGGAAATCAAAGCACAGTGGGAACCACACAAGACTCTATGACGATCTCGGGTCAACAGACTACTCTGTACCAGTGTCACCAGAGAACTGCCATCTGACGTGAGGTATAATACCATCTGGGAGTTCTCGGCGAGTCCGTCTAGTGTACCCAGTCTCTACTGAGCACCCGTATATCATCTCTGATGTCAAACACCAATGGATATGGGATCATCCATCGCCCATCTGTATGGGTCGAGAAGCTACACGCTAGTCTACTCTGGTATATCGATGCCCCGTCTCGATACACCCATGACTAGGGACTTTGAAGGATGTACTTATGGACTACCATGTCCCCACTAGTATGATCCGCATCACAGTCTAGGTAGTAAAGTACACATCCTAAGGGCTTTACCAACATGTAACAGAGAGACAATCAGTATACACGTTAAGGTAAAGTTCAACCAGATAGCATACTATCATGTCGAGCAAGAAAGTTCTCCCTATATACGTCCCAGCATCCACTACAATATACATCCTATGTACAGTAATGGCCTCTAGGGCATACATATAACTAACAGATTATCATTTCAGGCTTCCAAGGTAACCTGGATGACAGAGTGACTGTCAGAGTTATAGTATTCCCTCTTTTCGAGGGACAGTATGTTGGACAGGTGGTCCAAGCGGATACTGAGGAAAGGCATGGCGCAGAATACTGATTAAATTCAATGGACGATACAGTCTAAGAAGTTTGCTGGATTTGGAGTTCACTTGTGAACTGGATCCCATCAGATATCCAGACAAATTCTAAGACAGGTATTGCTCATTTCGGGAGATAGCTTTTCTCCGCAGAGTTGAGATACAGAAAGAAACATTGGAGCGGATCCACTCACTAAGGCTATTTCTTGAACGTAATAGTTTCGCAAACGGGCTTTGCGAATCTGATTAGTACAGAAGTTGGGTGTTCGGTATCACACGGGCTGTCTGTGAGTATGCGACATCGCAATAATTGGCCTTAAGTGCAAGTGGGAGATTATTGGCTATAGTGTCCTCAAGGCAATTATCGTAATTGCAGGCAGATGATTATGATGATTGAGAGAGGACCTATACCGATAAAACAGTCTTACTCAAGATGATAGTATGCTATCTGGTTTGTCTTTATCATCATGTACGTGTTGATAGAGCCCATAGGATTCTTGCTTAACTACCAGCATTGTGATGGCGATCATATACGTGGGAGCTGGGGGTCTATAAGCACATCCTTAAATGTCTCTAGTCGTGGGAGTATCGAGACCGGGCATCGATACTCCAGTATAGACTAGTGTATACTGATCGGGACCCCGACGAGGGGCGGTGGCCTGGTCTCACAAGCCATTAGTGTTAGTTTGTTCAACTATGATAGTATACAGGTGCTCATTGAGTTATGAGTATACTGGACGGACTAGCTGGGAACCTGCTAGTTGGTATTATACCTATTGTCAGATAGCAGTTCCCAGGAGACATGTGTACAGGTTAGTCTGTCGACCTGAGATCGTCATTTGTCTCGTGTGAGTTCCCACTGTGCTTTGATTACTACCATACCATGGCTCAAAGGAGTCATGCAAACTTTTAGTTGGGTACAGTCCCGAGCCACATGGAGGCAGTGATCGGATCGTCGGGGATTCGTCTCTCCCGGTATTGGGGGTTGATGTCGCGTTGTGTACGGATGGCCATCACCATAAATTCGTGGCCACGGTGGTGGAGAATTATCAATCCAGGATCGATAGTTTCTCAGGCGATGATGGGGTTTCATACCGACACTAAATGTCGCATTGTTAGGGGTCTAACTTTAACCACCCCCCTAAACTCGATATGCGATACTCTTAGACAAACAGACTGGACTGTACGGATATTGTCACTGTCAGGCTCAGTAGGGGTTCAGGATGAGTTTGCTCGTTGGCCTCCCTTTCGCTCAATACCTGGGTAGCTGTTACGTACAGCTAGTGCCGTTGACGTGCTTGTGGTTAAACCCACTGCCAGCGTATTGACGAGTCTTTAGAGTCCCACACAGAGGGTTTTCATGGTTCAGGCGATATGGTGTACATGGCGTATGTTGGTACATACAGGTGTCCGATTAAATATGTGCACATGCTGCGCAGACTTTAATCGGACGGTTGATAATACTAGCGGCTTAGGATTAAGCCAGATTATTAAATAAGGTTTTGATTTAATAATTTACATATGTATTTATATATATGTATGCTAATATTATTGTTCACTATTTATTTTCTCTTTTGGTTATTCGTATTTTTGTACGAATACGCATATATGTATTTTGATATATGTACCGGGAAGTATTCCGTATTCTATACAGAATAGCTTCTAGAAGATGCCATCTCATTTATATGATTTTCCATTTATGGAAATTCATTTGTTTTATTATTGAGGTGGAAAAGGTGACATGACTTTGGGCATGGGTCAAAGCATGGACTTTGAGGTATGGTTTGCTTTGTTTAATTGGAAAACGAAAATGATAATTTTTTGGGGGGATAAGAGAGGGGGGCCGGCCACTTTTGGTGGTGGGGATTGATTTCATTTGGTTGAAGATTACACTAGCATTACTCCCACTCTCTCAAGCTCACGAAAAGACTTAGCCATTTTTAGTTGCCTCATGCCAAAGTTTCATCACCCCATTCATATTCTATGGTTGCTCTCATGAGCACATGAGTTGAGAGAAAATTGTAGTGACACTTTCATACATCCCCACTCTCCATCGCTAGCAACTTTGGAGCGTCGGTTGCCTCGTTTGTCGAGGATGGAGCTTGCGCCGTTTCCCTCAGGTGGATCATCGGAGATGGAGGAAGACCAGCAACCAAACCATATCAAGCAACCACTAGGAGCTTGGAATGAAGACCGAAGGACACGGATCAACTCGGTATAACGATTTTAACTTCCCTTTTAGCTTGCTAGATTAGGGTTTAAGGTCGATCCGTAAATCGGGTAATGGTAGCGCCAATTTAGAAAACTTTGTTCCGCATTTTGGCCGCGTTTTGATGGCCGGGGCGCTGCCGCAACCCTTCACGTCATCACCCGTTAGGTTACTTAACTAACGACAGAGCGGGGGCTGGACTAGCACGGGTGCAAATCATATATTGTTAGTTATATGTATGCCGTAGAGGCCATTATTGTACATATGATGTATATTATAGTGGATGCTTGGACATATATAGAGAGGACTTTCTTGCTCGACATGATAGTATGCTATCCGGTTACCTTTATCTTAACATATAGACTAGTATTTATACTGTCTTGCTCTCACATGTTAATAAAGCCCTTAGGATATGTACTTGACTATCAGGACTATGATGGAGATCATACTAGTGGGGCCAGGGTAGTTCACAAGTACATCCTTTAATTGTTCCTAGTCGAGGGAATATCGAGACATGGCATCGATATTCCAGAGTAGACTAGCGTATGCGCTTCTTGACCTATATGATGGGCGATGGATGATCCCACATCCATTGGTGTTTGACATCAGAGATGGTATACGGGTGCTCAGTGGAAACTGGGTACACTGAACAGGACACGCCGAGGACTTCTATGTGGTACTATACCTATCGTCAGACAGCAGTTCTCTGGTGACACTGGTACAGGTTAGTCTGTAGACCCGAGATCGTCATAGAGTCTTGTGCGGCTCCCACTGTGGTTTGATTTCCTCCCTACCACGCTCAAAGGAGATATGCAAATAGGTGGATTTTGGGTACAGTCCCATGTGGTATGGAGGCAATGAGCGATAGGAGGGGTTTCGTCTCTCCTGGTATTGGGGGTTGATGTTGCGTTATGTTCGATTGGCTATAACTGGAAGTCCCTGGCCAGGGCTGCTGTCGAGATATACTGATTAGTGTTATCAGTAGTTTCTCGAACCGTTATTGGCCATACATCGACATGACTTATCACGTTACTGGGGTTTGACGATTTCCACCCGTAGACATGATATGCGACATATCAGACAAAGAGACCGAACTGTACGGGAGTGTTACTGATAGGCTTCATGGAGACTGTGGACAGGCTTGCTTGTTGATCTTCATATCACTCAATACCCGGGTAGCCGTTACGTTCAGGTAGTATCGCTGACGGTTTGTAGGTGACTGATATGATCATCACCTACTGCTGGCGTATTGACGAGTCTTTAGAGTCCCACACAGAAGTTCCCTGGTTCAAGTGAAATGAAGTAGGACACATATGTGATATGTGTGTGGGCCTGATTAAATACGAGTATGTGATACTGTATTGTAATCTCGCAGTCATCTGTTATCGGTTCGGTTATATGTGATATAACCAGTTTGTCGAATCAAGTGTTGATTCGATAATATGATATACAAATAAATGATATTAGTCGGTCATATATGATATAACCGGATTATTAGATCAAGTGTTGATTTAATAATGTGATATAATTATATATTAACTAATATCATTAGCTCACTAATTATTCTTCATTAAATATATATTAATATATATATATATATATATATTATAATGAAGCATGACATTTAAATTTCTATTTTGTGAAAATAGAAATGAGGTGGAAAGTAGAAGCATGGTTGCAAGCATGGGTTTAATTCATGTTTATTCATTCTTGACTCACTATTCAAGCATGGTTGCAATTTTATATTGCATAATTCCATGCTTGAATGAGTGGGGGGTCAAGGCTTGGCTCTCATGACTCTTGCTCATTTGCAAACACTTAGCCATTATTCTTCCCTCTTGCTCTCATGCTCTCTAGCTTATCTTCTTCTTCCTCTTCATGCCTTCAAAAATCCACACCCTCACATGTGATGTGAACCATGGATTTTTGATTGCATTTATGAGGTTCTAACATCCCCTACTTCATCATCCTAGTGTAGATTAGCACTCTACACTAGTGTGTTCTTACACTAAAGGAGTTTAGTGTTGTGGTAGCTTGAACTGGTAGGAGTTTCATGGTGGATCATCTTCAGCGCGAAGATCACCGGAGGAAGCCCGTTCAAAGCCTCAAGAGATGCCTAGTGGAGTCGCGGGACTACTACAAGGAGCATGTGAAGTGAAGGACTTGGTTCTACCAAGGTATAAACACCTTTCCTTCTCTCTAGTTAACATATCATCTAAAGAAAACCCTAATAATCTAGTTAAAGATCTTGTTAGTCTTGCTTAGCACCAAGAAAAATTTAAATTTGGCATGGTAGATGCTTCTATAACCTCATCATGGTGCTAAGGTAGTCCTTCATGGTATCAGAGCCAAACTAGAACATCGGGGAAGGTCGTTACAAAGTTAAAGAGTTTGATCGGTTTTCAAAATCGTGTAGGGTTTTCTATGGACCCACAAGAAAAATGAGAGCCTAACTTGACCGTACGACCGCGGAACCGCGGCCAAAACCTGGTTTTGGCGGCGGTTCCACGGCACCGTAGGTGAGGCAAGGACCATGCTTTCTTATGTAGGTCCGTAGCTGATTTATGCACTGTCTGGGTATTTATTACTGTGATTCTCAAGTTGTTGAGTTCTCTGGATTTTGTTAAACCGATCGATATATTTTGCATCGTATAGATCTAGATGATATGTGATACAATTGTTAGAATCCGGTTTATGGGTTTTGTGAAAACTGGTAAAGTATATAGTATATTGTGAATCTAGTATGTTAGTATCGGTTAATCGGTTGCCACGAAGTTTTGATTCGGATCAAAACTCCGCCGCAATCGCGTATTGTACGCGAACACTCGCCGGGTAACTCTAGTAGACAGCCACGACCCATAGCTGCGACCAAGTGACTGTAGGAGAACCTCGTTGCCAAAAAGCACCCACTCGGGTGCTCGTGGCCACGGTGTTCCGCCTTGGTGCACTTCGTTGCCGGCATGGGGGGTGTGGCCATCTACTAAAGTTTCCGACGAGTATTCAATATTGTTGTCAGGAATCTTGTTGAATTACCCGACTAAGACGATTGAAAAGTTTTTTCAATTTGAGACTAAAATACAAGGTTTACAGGTTAGGCATGAAATCCGGAATATGCGATATTCCGGGTTTATGATGTCTAAGGATATACAGATTCTAATTATCGTAGTTTTACAATTTCTTTTCTGCGACCGTAAGTGTAATATGTGGGGTATCCCAAATCTCGTTGCTATATGTCAACGGAATTTGGAATACGCATATTTACTTACGTTGATGATATGCGATGTCATGTGCTGCTGATATGTCTTATTGGATCGTCGTGAAAGAATAGCCGGGGGGTTTATGTGAGATGGGAGTTTTCTTTTTCATTCATGTAAAATTTGTATGTAATATTCTTTTTTTGGGGCACTTCCGGGATGAGGATGTTTTCACCTATTGTATATTATTTACTTTTCCGCATTAGGATAGACCCAAGACGGGGAGCACAAGTAACCGGGTTCTAGAGTCCAGTAGGAGACCATCTCAAGGAGTTGAGACTGGGTCTCCTAACTCTAGAATTGGCAGGGTTACTTGCCGCTCTAGTAGGGGTCTATGAGATGTTGGTTTTGGCTATTCTTCACGACTATGGAATCCGTGTTTTACATTGCTAAATTTAAAACACGGACATCCTAGTATATCCAATATTTCATATGTTTATCTTCTGCTACTGTGTTCTGTGATGTTGATCATATAACTGCGTGAGACGGATGTAATATTATATATATGATATATAATAAACGTTGCTTATGTTTTGCATCCGCGCTAGTCCTGCCCCCGCTCTGCCAGTAGTTAAGTAACCTAACGGTGCATGACGGGGCCCCGTAGCGAATGCGGATGGCATAAGCGTACGTTCTAATTTCATTTCATTTCTCTGTGATGTTTAGGAAAACATTAATTGATGGGACTTCATTAAAGAGATTAATGAAAGAAAAGAAACCAAAATGATGTTGTTGAATCAAATTTTCAAAAAGGGTAGCTCTAGTTTTTTCTTTACATAGCGGTATTCCTCGTAGAATATCCAGCACCTTATTCGATAAGGAAAGAGCCGAGATCCCTTCACCGGGAATGACCTCTTTAGCGAAACTAGCAAATACTACAACTCACTTGGTTTAGTTTTTGATTGCTTCTATAAGTCTTGCTTTGCATAGCGGTATTCCTTATAGAATATCTAGCACCTCATTCGATGAGGAAAGAGCCGAGATCCCTTCACCGGGAGTGACCTCTTTAGCGGAACTAGTAAAAGCCTCAAAAACACTCCTTTTCAAAATCACTCGATTCTGCAACGATATCAAGTTCATTACGCAAAAGGTAAGCATAAAATCTGTCGTAGCCCTCCGCCATTTCAGATAGGTACTACTTAGTATTCGTGCTACGTTTGTTGACTGTTAAGTCGTAGTGTGCGGTAGCTAATTAGTGCTTATCTGCTAAAGTATGAGATGCGATTGGATTAGGGTAGTCATGCGACTTTGTTGACTATGTTAAGGGTCGTACGGGTGGGTTTAATTCAATCGGGAAATGACAGGTTGAACTTGGCTAGCGCTTATGATTTGTTGACTATGTTAAGATCATATGTTGCTAGGGGCAAAAGAATTATCGAGAATTTCAAGTGTTGAAATTTGCAATGAGATTGCATACCTTCTATGGGATAGTTGGATCCCGATACCTACTGCGAGTAACTCCTGGGAGAGTTTTACACATCAAAATTAGCCAATCAAGTAGGTGTCTAGAAAGGTGTTAACGGGGTTACGCCCCTGGGAAAATAATGTTTATTTTAATAAGGTCCGTGCGAAAGCACGGGGAACCTCCCTCAAAGTACCGGCACCGGCCTGGCTGAAAGATTGGCGAACTTGTAAGGTGTAATTAATCCCGGCTAGTCTTACCTTTTAGGGTTTGAAAGAAGATTTGATAAAAATAGTGGGAGCCATCCTGATTAGATAAGATAATAACCAATGTAATCTTACAAAGAGCGCACGCAAAGTGATTATCCTTCTCTCTCTCCTGGTAGCAACTAATGACATGCCTTAATCAAGATAATAATATGGATGTATTGACCGAACCTACTTATTATACTGGGCTAGGTTCTGCTCTTCCTTATAATTGTTATAACTCTGAGCAAGGAATATGGGAATATCAGGATTCCCACGCCACCCAAACGAAGAATAAGTATGTTGATGCATTGTCTTCAGGTGTGTTCGTAACCTAGAACTGTTTCTTAGTTATCTCTACGTCCTCGGTATATGATACCGGATCAGGATCCCACACATGTAAATTGTTACATGGGCTATAGATAGGTGGAGAACTGGGAAAGGGTAATATATCTCTAGTAGTAGAGAATGGTGCAATTGTTGCAGCAAAAGAAGTTGGCAGATATCACCTTGTATTACCAACTGGTAATACATTGATTCTGAACGAATGTTATTACGTACCAAAAATGATGTGCAACATCGTATCGGTTTCTTTGCTAACTAAAGAAGGATATAATCTCACAATAGAGGATAATGTTATGAACATTTTCCAGAATCAAGTGTTGATTGGATCCGGTACGTTATGTAACGGTATATACGTTCTGAATCAAACTACAATTCTAAACGTACTGAACACAAACAAGAGGAAAAGTTTAGAAATGAATGAAACCTTCTTGTGGCCTTGTAGACTGGGTCATTTCGATGAAACAAGACTAGCTGAAGTTCTATAAGGATGCATATTTGAATCCGTTCGAGTTTACATCTTATGAAACTTGCCAGTCATGTCTCAAAGAAAATGTGACCAAATCTCCGTTTACTGGAAACGGAGAAATAGCTACTGAACTCTTGGACAGATACATTGTGATGTATGCGGTCCTATGTTTACACATGCCAGGATTGGTTCCACGTATTTTATTACATTCACCGATGTTCTCTCAAGATACAGACATGTGTTCTTGCTGAAACACAAAACTGAATCTTTTGAGAATTTCAAGGAATATAAATATGAAGAAAAGAACCAGATGGGTAAAGGTATTCAACTCCAAAAGATATGATCGGGGAGATGAATACTGGGGCACGATAGTCCGAGACTATTTAAAAGAGAATAGGATTCTCTCTCAGCTTACTCCTCCGAATACACCACAGCACAATGGAGTTTTGGGGCTGAGAAATCGCACCCTATTTGATATGGTGCGCTCTATGATGAGTAATATTGAGTTACCTATTTCCTTTTGGGGGGTTTTGCACTTATTGAAGTTGCATACCTATTGAATAGAGTTCCGACCAAATCCGTTACCTACCACTCCATATGAGATATGGAATAGGAAGAGACCATCTCTTAAACGAGTTAAGATATGGGTTGTCCGGCCGATGTTGAAAACAAAATCCGGACAAGCTCGAGGCAATATCAGTTCTGTGCAAGTTTGTAGGATATCCCAAACATTCGCGACGGAATATCTTCTACCATACCAAGGAACAAAAGGTATTTGTTTCTTGGAATGCCACCTTTTTGGAAAAAGGAATTTCTTATGAAGAAATTAGTGGCAATGAGGTAGAACTGGAAGTAGTTCCAGCTATAAAAACTGTTACTGACAATTTGGTGGAACCAGATGATTCAATAGTCCCCAATGAACCTAAGCCGCTCCGCTGATCTAGTAGGGTTCCTCATCCACCTGAGAGAAACTACTGTTTTATCGTAGACAGTGGGAGCGAGGATTGCATCATGTAGATGATGACCCAATTAGTTTCGAGCAGGCCATCACAAGCGGAGACTATGTGAAATTGTAACACCTTAGGATGTGATTAGTGGCTAATTATATTTTAATATATGGTTTTTAATAAAAAGTTTACCAAAACGATTTTTAAATAATTTATCAAATTTAATGGACATTTTATTAGAATTTCCCTAGGCTTCCACACACTTGTGCATGTAAACTAGGGTTTAAATTGGGGTTAAACCATGTTTAGCAACCATGGTAGACTAACCCTTTCTTATTAAGTTAAATTGATTTTAATTAAAGGTATTTTTTTTAAATGGAAAATGAATTATTGCTTTGGGTTTGACTTGGTGAGAGAGTGCATGATGGGCATCATGGCAAGAGCCCATGCTTGCATTATAAGAGAGAGAGGGTGTTGATCTTTGTTCTCTCATTTCTTTTGTTGTGCTAACTCTTTCTCACTTCTCTCTGTCACTCTCGCACTCCCTCACACACACACCAGCAGCAGCACCTGCAGAAGCAGCAGCCACAACAGCAACACCAGCAGCTTCAGCAGCACCAGCATCAGCAGCAGCTCCAGCATCAGCATCAGCAATAGCTCCAGCATCAACAGCAGCAACACCAGCAGCACCAACAACAACAGCATCAGCACAGCAGCAGTAGCAGGTAGCAGTAGCAGGCAGCAGTAGCTCCTTCCATTCTTCTCCTCCTCCCTTTTCCTGCTTCCTAGGATCTTTTGGGGTATATTTCTTAAACCCAACTCCTTGTTGCTAAGTTTATGTGTTGTTTAAAGCTTCTGTTAGGGGTTATTGTGGTTTTTAGTGTTAGATTTGTGTTTGATGTAAGATTTAGTTAAGTTAGAGTTTTTATATCCTAGTGAACCTAATTAAGTGATGATATTGCTATTTGAACCCATTAGTTTCACTATATTTAGCTAGATCGCCTTAAGTCACAAAACTTGAAGTTTTAAAATACGGTTTTGATATAATGTGTAGGATATTGAGATCTTCTATATCTTTGCTCATTTCCTAGCTTAGAAAACAACTTCAGATTAGTGTGCAGGGTTTTTAGGCTAGTGTTTTGAATCCGAGCCCATCACCTCCCCAAAAATCCGGCGACTTTCCTATGAAATCCGGCGTCGCCGGCCCCCATGAAGAGATGGGTGTTGGTGTTTTGGCTAGGGGATCCTGTAGGTTTTTTTTCTGAGTTTGGTATTTTTTGGTTTTGGGTTCTTACCTTGGATAGAATCTGGGTAGTTTAGCAAATCTTAGTGTTTGAGGGTGTTGTGTTGATTGATGGTTTAGGTGGGATTCTGTTAGATTAGGATTTTTATGGTTAGATTTGCTCTATTTTGTGCTGGTGGTGTCACTCGAATCTAGTAATTTCACCTTTATCACTTGTGCACCATATTATTGCAAATTTAGTGTTTTGAAACGTTTTTAGGTTAAACCAGTATGATACATAGAATCTGCTGTTACTAGGGTAATATTTGTAGTAAGCAAACATATACACTAGGCTATAAATTATGTTAGGACCCTAGTGTAGAGACCTGGACCCAACCCACCGGTTTTGGGCCGGTATGATACCCCCTTGCCGCCGGCCCAATGGTTGGGTTTTGTATTGGATTTTGTCAGGTAGATGTCTGCAGGTATTTTGAAGGGTTTGGTCTTGTTTCATTTTCCTGTTTTTGCTCCAGATTAAATCTGGAACCGTTTACCTATTTTTAGCGTAGCGAGACTTGTTAGAGATAGTGCCCTCAGAGTCAATTATTGGATCACAGGCACGTGATTACAATGATTGAGGGAGGACCTGTACCAGTAGGACAGTCTTACTCGAGATGATAGTATGCTATCTGGTTTATCTTTATCATCGTGTACTGCTTTAGGTGACCTGACATGTCGCTATTGCACGTTGATAGAGCCCTTAGGATTCTTGCTTGACTGCCGGCAGTATGAGGGGTGATCATATACGTGGGAGCTGGTGGTCTATAAGCACATCCTTAAAAGGTCCCTAGTCGTGGGAGTTTCGAGACAGGGCATCGATACTCCATAGTAGACTAGTGTATACAGTCGATACCCCGACGAGGGGCGGTGGCCGGTCTCACAAGCCACTGGTGTCAGTTGATTCACTTAAGATGTATACAGGTGCTCATTGGGTTATGAGTACACCGGACAGGACTCGCCGGGAACATGCTAGTTGGTCTTATACCTAACGTCAGATAGCAGTTCCCTGGTGACATGTGTACAGGTTAGTTCATCGACCTGGGGATCGTCATTTGTCTCGTGTGAGTTCCCACTGTACTTTGATTACTACCCTACCACGCTCAAAGGAGACGTGCAAACAGGTTTTAGTTGGGTACAGTCCCGAGCCACATGGAGGCAGTGAGCGGATCTTCAGGGGTTTGTCTCTCCCGGTATTGGGGGTGAGGTCGCGCTGTGTCTAGGAGAGCCATTACACGAAGCCCTCGGCCGAGGCAGGAGATTTACTGGTAGGTATTCCAGTAGTATCTCAGGGTGTTCTGGGCTACACTCCGACACGACTTGTACCGCTTTTGGGGGTCTGACTTTTACCAACCCCCTAGGCCCGCCATGCGATGCTCATAGACGAACGGACCGGACTGTACAGATATTGTCACTGACAGGCTCAGTAGGGTGTCAGGATGAGTTCGCTCATCGACGTCCCTTTTGGTCAATACCTGGTAGCCCGTTACGTATTGGCTTATACCTCTGACGTGCTAGTGGTTAAATCCACAACCAAGGTGTTGACGAGTCTTTAGAGTCCCCCACATTCTGTTGCTCAAGTTTTCGGTCAAAACGCTGTAGAGGCCGTATGGAGATATGGCAGGGTTCGATCAGATACGTGCGGTATTGCACGGATCAGGATCGAACGGATAATACTAGCCGGTTTTGGTTTAAGCCGGATCCTAGTATAGTACAGTGTAGATTTTGTCTCATTGCATTTGTATTTCGGTCGGAATACAAATACGGGTGTGTATACACAGTAGCGGGGTTTTCCTGTAATTTATTACAGGATCAGTTTTCAGGAGTTGCCAGTTTGCTTTCCTTTTCGGCCATATTTCTTTGTATCCTTCATTGGCCGAAGATTGGTGGAGGAGGGCTTATTTGCATTTGTGCAAATAAGCAATTTGGAAGGGGGTCTTTGCATTTTGTTGCATCATGATGATGCACCATCCATTGACTTGATTTTTCCATCTTGACTTGACTTTTTGCTTCATGATGGTTTTCATGATTGCTTGACTTTGGACATCATGATGGTTGTGGTGGAGTGTTGGTTTTAGCTTGTTATCATGCTTGAGCATGATAGCCTTTTCTCTCTCTCTCTCTCTCTCGGATTATTTTGGGGCTACCTCTTTGTTACACTCTCTCACTCACTCTCATTATCTATCTCCTCCCAAAGCCATGGCCGGCTAAGCTTGATGAAGGCTGTCCAAAATTTGATATGTGGGATTTTGCTCTCTTTTGGTTTTGGAAAAATCCCACAACACCATCTCCAAAAACTTATATCATTTCCTCCACCATCTCAAATGGCAACATCCACTACCCCAATGAGACATAGATCTCTACACTATTCTACAGCAAACCTTGGGCATGTCGGCTCGCCAACTTCATGCCCGAGTTGCCTCGGTATAGAGGTGGGAGCCCGTAAAAGAAGCAGGCGACGTGGTGCCCTTCCGGCGAGGAGGTGGAGACCGGACATTCCGCGGGAGATCGGGACGACGACGAAAAGACCGGAGGACACGGATCAGTCGGTATATCTCTCTTCCCCATCTTGTAGTTAGCTAGAACTAGTTAATGGTCCGATCCGGGTTTTAGTACGCGGTGGTGCCGGTTCAAGAAAAATTAAAGTTAACCATCGCTTCCGCTAATTGGCCTCGGGATGGAGGCCGGGGCGCCGCCGTGCACTTACAGTGGTATCAGAGCTTCGCCATTAACATAGTCTAGCTTGGTCTAATGTGTTTTACGTTTCCGATCGAACAAAACTCCAAAACCCGTATTTTTCCTAGCAACAGTTTTCTGTCGAAATTTTTTTGTCTCGAAAAATTTTTCAGGTTGTCTCAGAATACTGTGCAGGAAATTATAAGACATCTGTGAAAATTTAGTAGAGTGTTACTGTAGAACCGCCGCGGAACCGCGGCCAAACCCCCCTTGGCGCCGCGGTTCCGCCGCAGTTCAGTGAGTTCACTGGACCAATTTTTCACAGTGATCTTTTTACAGGAAAATAGGGGTTTTGGTATACTTTGTTTGGGCCCAGAATTTCTGTGAGTGCTACAGTATTGCTTGGGGGCCCACTTGGTAAATTTGATCGATCGGATATTTTAAACACATTATTTCACAGTATTTACATTATATCTGCGACCGTGAATGTCACTCGATCGGTAAATCCTGTCTAACTGCTATAGCCCGGTTAGACGGATTTGCGAACGTGACTTTCACGTTGATGTTCTATGATTGTTCTGTGATATTGCGGATTGGTCGTGGGGGATAGCCTGGATACAATGCTAGTACAGTTTTTTGTTGTATTATGTACATTTGATATTACGGGACGAGCGTCCGACATGTGGACTGCCGTCACTGCCTGTTTGTATTATTATTTTGAGGCACGAGCAGGTTGCGGTCGATGTACCCGTTGTATGTATATTTTACTTTCTGTACTAGGATTACCCCGCTGAGGGGTGCATGGATAGCCGGGTTCTAGAGGGCAACGAGCCCGCATCTCATGGCATTGAGACGGAGGGGGCTTCACTCTAGAATTGACGGGCTATTCGCCGCACTCATAGGGGTACAGGTTGACCCAGGAGGGGTGCCCAAGTTGCCGGATTCAGTGAAGTGTCGGGTGGTCCATTCACGTCGCTGAAGGGGGCTGCCTCGCTTCACGTTTTGGCGGGTAACTTGCCGCGCCCATAGGGGTCTAGGATTTCATTGCACAGGCTATCCACACGACCAGGGGAACGTCGGGTTTCAGTAGTGGCTCTGTGAAACCCGGGGATCCCAGATATCTGTATTGTTCTGTGATGCTGTACATTTCTGTGATGTTGCATTTTTTATCACGCCTTGAGCGAAATATTATATATTGGTATGTATATTAGTAGATGTTGTATATGTTTTGCATCCGCGCTAGTCCAGTCCCCGCTCTGTCGTTAGTTAGCTAACCTAACGGATAATGACGGGACCCAGTGGCGAATGCGGATGGCATATACGTACATCAGTATATTTTCGTTCTTTATTGGTGTGATCAATTGTTGGGACTGCGTTGATTCGGATCAATGCAAGTTAAACAAACCTAATCTGATGTTGTTGGAACATTTTTCAAAAAGCTGTTATTGCAAGGACGTTCACTTTTGTTTTGCACAGTGGTATTCAGTTGGAATATCCTGCTCCTCAGTCGACGGGGCAAGGGCCGAGATCCCTTCACCGGGAGTGACCCTTTGGACAAAAAGTTTGCGTCAGGGCAATAACTTCACTATAGCCGATTACTTTTGCTTTGCATCGTGGTATTCAGTTGGAATATCCTGCACCTCATTCTATGGGGAAAGAGCCGAGATCCCTTCACCGGGAGTGACCTCTTTAGCAAAGGTTTTCGTTACTATATTTTTCTAAAAAGCTATTCGTTCCTTCAACGATATCAAGTTCATTACGTTAAAGGTTTTCGCCAGAAACCATTCGTAGCCCTCCGTCGTTTCATATGGATAGTCAATAGTATTCAAGCTGTGTTTGTTGGCCAAAGTCAAGGCACAGTGTTTGGTAGCTGTTGGTTATTCATATGCAGCATAGATAGATGCGTTGGTTTGGAACAGTCGTACTGCCTTGTTGGCCAAAGTCAAGGGTAGGTACGGGTGGGCTCAAATTAACCTGGAGAATGACGGGTAGAACTTGACATGTGACTTATGATTTGTTGGCCAAAGTCAAGGTCATAAGAGCATGGGGTAAAAATCACATCGGGAGTTTCTAAAGAAACTGAAACTTGCCAGATATGCGCATACCTTCTGGAGTGTGATAGCGTGAGCGGATTCCGTCACGTTATCATACGATGATAGTTGGATCCCGATTCCCACTGATGAGTTGGTTTACTCCTCGGGTGATCCCGACTAATTCTTCTTTAAAGTTTGGAGAATAATTTGAGGTTACAGTGGGAGGTTTCCAGATTAGATAAATTGGTAACCATTCTGATCTAGGTTAGAGTGCATGCTGAGTGTTTCTTTTCTCTCTCTCTTCGGCAGCGACCATTGACCCGACCCTAAGACTATGACTCGGTGACCAAGTTGACCGAACCTTCTTAAACACTGGCTTTTGGATTGTCAGAGTTGCAAACCTCATTGCCACTCCTACTTTTACCCTTTTCTCCAGGACACCCCGTATTACTACGAACGTCCACTTCCATTGGACAAAACCATCGTATGGTAAGATACGAACTCGAAAGAATTTATTCGAGGATGGTTTCAGGTTCTGGAGAAAACGGATAGGACTATTCAGTTGTCTTTTCCTTTTACCTTCTCTCAGGTTGCGAGTACTCTTTGGTTTAGGAGATAGTACACCTATTACGGAAATTGGATAGTCTTCTTCCAAACCTTAGGCTGGTGCCGACCGGTAGGGAATGAAGAAAACCAATTAGCATAACGATGGTGTACAGAAGGTATTAAGTTAAGACAAAGAAAGGGATTAGTAAGAGGGCAAAATAAATTGCAACTGATATTCACGACCAAACCAAGTATTTCTTCGCCAATCCTGAAATCACCTTTGTATTTCTCCAGAACACTCCGTATCACTACGAAGATCCACTGTTTACTGGATACTCCATCGTATGGTTATATACGAACTCGAAAGGAACTTGTTCCAGTTCGGGGATGGATTTTGGTTCAGGAGAAATAGGAATAAGGTTTATTCGGTTGTCTTTTATCTTCACCTTCTCTCGCATTGCGAGTGCTCCTAGGATTAGGACAGTACACCCATTATGCTTATTGGATAGTCTTCTTCCAAACCATAGACTGGTGCCGAACGGTAGGGAAGGAAGAAAACCATTTGGCCTAAGGGGTGTGCAGAAGGTAATGACTAAAGACATATAAAGGGATTTGGAGAGGTGGCAAAGAATTATACGGTTACAGTCGTGAATCTGGAAGAGGCATTACTAGGAATACCGGGATACCCCGTCGAAACATTTCGATATTTCAGTTTCACTGTGTACTGTTAAAGGAAAACTGATTTCCAAATTAGTCCTTACTCCAGGGTATGTATTTACCAGGTATGATTCTCACATCTGTATGGTTTACAGATGTTGAGTGGGAGTAAATTATTGGGAATTTGGTGATCATCCTCATTATGTCGGGATTCGTTGTAATCGGTGATATTTGAGGCAGTCACCTGGGTTGTTTGCACGGCAAATATTTGGTTTTGAATATCCGCTGTCATGCACCAATTTCAAATTGATATATTTATACGTCTATTTTTATAGAGTGAGATATACCTTTTTGAAATTATGTCCGTGACATTTACCTATATCAGTGGATAGTTAGGTAAGAAGCATTAAACGGCGGTGTAATTCTTCTTAACCATAAGTACAGTTTTCAACCTACAACACACAGGCAGTGAGTTTTCAGACTCAAGGGACTTATACAGAGTATTGTATGTTGTCCAGGGTCCATCAGGACAGAGGGGTTGGTCCTCGTACTATATTCGGTTTACGTATGACTTCTCTAGTTTTTAGACAAGTGTTTCGTGGAAACACAGGGTCCGAATTTTGAGAAGTTATAGGTATTTGAATAGAGTAGAGAACCAGGTGTAGCAAGTATCGGGATTCTTCAAAGTGATCGAAGATGTAGATACTTGTGTATGGTATTCAGTTGATAGTAATGATTTAGGGAACTAGCTTCTCTTTCAGGTTACTCATAATTGGAAGCATTCCTAAGTTGAGTAACGCTGATAGGTCTCCTTCCATTTAGTTAACATGCACTGGAGATAGCTGCATGATTTGAATCTGGTTCAATTAAATCAGTGCCTCTGGTCCTATATTGGATATAGAACAGTTCGTATCTTAACGATGTTAAGGTACGGGGAGTTGTCTGGCTTATGCTTAAAACCAGACTCTGGATAACTCAAGGCAAGTTTCTGTAATGGCTGTTTGTGGGTTGACCCAGGCTATGACGAGGGTTGACTTTCTACCATCTGGAAGATCAATAGCGATATTGTTCTAGACTCGCCACAGTTTTATTAAAAATGGATTTTTTCAGAAAACAATAGTGGGAGTATGGTAGAACTGGAAGTGATTCCAGAACCACAAACGATTACTGAAGATTTGATAGGAACCTAAAGATTCAATCTGGTTTGACATTCCATTGGCCACTCCGCAGATAAAGTGGGTAACCTCAGGCACCCGAGAGGTACTTCGGTATGCTCAAGGACGGTGGCAGGGAGGTTCTTGTTTACCCAGACTTGCCATTGCTGTTGTTCCAGACTGTGAGACCCGGCGGGAGGATGAGTATAGCGTCGTTCTAAACTAGCTTTAGAAGTGTACGTGTATATGACTTTGCCAGAGGGTTGTCGTAGTCAGTGGGAGCAGCGGAAGCATTGGTGGACAGGTGACTTATGTCTATTTATAGACTAAAGCAGATATAGCGAAGATAGATCATCAATTTCTGATGTAACAGTCATAGGTTTGACTTCATCAGAATAGGGGATCGATCTGTTAAGAAGGTAGTAGGGTGTGATGTCATGGTATTTGGATGACATACACAGAGTAGGAAGTGACATTCCTATACTACGATCGGTTATACTTTGGTCGTCACACAGTGGTTGTTAGTGTATATGCCCTAGAGGCCATTACTGTATCATACTAGCTTGTATATTACTTAATGGAAGCTTGGGATATTCACAGTTGTATATACAATCTTGCTCGAAATGGTAGTATGCTACTTGGTTTGTCTCTGCTTTAATATGTGCATGTGTTTCTTTTAGCATATTGCTGGTATACATATTAGTAGAGCCCTTAGGATCTTTGCTTGATTACCAGCGTTGTGATGGCGCTCGCACTCGTGGGAGCTGGGTAATCTATAAGCACATCCTTATACAGGTCCCTGGTCGTTGGACTATCGAGACAGGGCATCGATACTCCGGAGTAGACTAGCGTATGCGCTTCTCATCCCAGTGTGGGAGACGGTCTGTCCCACAGCCGTTAGTACGTCGTACTTGGGATAGTATGCGGGTGCTCGTTAGGTTACGAGTACACTGGACAGGACTCGTCGGGAACTGTTGGTTGGTAATATACCTATCGTCAGTTATCAGTTCCCAGGTGACATGAGTACAACTTAGTCCGCTGACTTGACACTGTCACTTCGCCTCGAGTGTGTTCCCACTGCACTTTGATTACTACCCTACCACGGCTCAAAGGAGCTGTGCAAACAGGTAGTTTTTGGGTGCAGTCCCGAAGCACTTGGAGGCAGTGACGGTTAGACAGGATTCGTCTCTCCCGGTATTGGGGGTTGACATCGCGCTGTGTCTAGGAGAGCCATTACACGAGTAGTCCCTGGCCAGGGCAAGCGAGATATACTGGTAGGTTTCCAGTGTTATCTCAGGGTGTTCTGGGCTACACTCCGACACGACTTGTACCGCTATTAGGGGACTGACGTTCACCGCCCCCCTAGGCCCGCCATGCGATGTATCAGACGAACAGACCGGACTGTACGGAGACTGTCACATACAGGCTCAGTAGGAGTGCAGATGGGGTTCACCTCGTCAGTCTTCTTATCGACATCTACCTGGGGACCGTTACGTACAGCTAGTGCCGCTTGCGGTCTGTGGTTAAACCCACTGCCAGCGTAGTGTCGAGTCTTTAGAGTCCCACACAGAGAGCTATTCGCCTTTAGGCAAAACGAGTAGAGGTCGCATGGTTTTGCGACAGGGTTCGTTCGCATCCGCGCACTTGTGCACGTTTGCTGTCCGGACAGTTTATACTAGCGGGCTTTGGTTTAAGCCGGATCCTAGTATATGATTTGAGATTGGTTTTTCTCATTGTGTTCGTGTTCCTCGGATCACGAATGCGGGTGCGTATGCACAGTTGCTTGAGATTGGGGGAGAGGACCTTGTTTAGGGTTAATGGCCTTTGTCATTTTATTAACCCTATTGATTTTGTGTGGATTATTGTTAATTGATAATTAGCTTAATTATTGTGCATGGTTGTTGTTGACAATTTGACTTCATTGACTTGTTGACCATGTTGACAACTTGACCATAATCATTTCATTTGGAAGATGCTCTTTGATCTTTGGAAAAATGAAATGATAATGGTCAATTCATGATTTATCATGACAATTTTCAAGCTAATTATCTAATTAAACTTATCCTCACATATTAGTGAGAATGGCTCACTATTTTTCTCATTCTATCATATCTTTTCTCTCTCTTGCTCATCCTCTCCCTCAAGCTCTCTCCCTCTCATGTGTTGAGAAACAAATAGCTTGAGAAAAACCCTCTCTTGATCTTCTCTACTTACTTCTAGGGTTCAAGTCTTAGCATTTCTTGCACTCTAGTTACTCCTAGCTTGGAGTTGAAGCTAAAGGTGGTGGCTTTCGGGTGGATCCTTCTTTGACGGGAGAAGACAAGCAAGGTGATCCTTTTCTACCATACCTAGGAGCAAGAAGAGAAGGACTAAAGACCAAAGGTATAACCTTTCTACAACTTTGTTAGTTGTTAGTTTACTTTAGCTAGTTTTAGTTTAGCAAAGATCCTCACAAGCATAGTCCATGTTGCCTAAGTCATTAAAAATCCGATTTTTATTATGTTTTCCGCCTCCCGTAAGCACCGGGATGGGCAACACGGACTTACAGTGGTATCAGAGCCTAACTAAACTCAAACTAGCTAGGTAGTAAAGTGTAGCGAAGTTTCGAAACCGAAAAATCCAAAAACCGAACTTTGAAAAACCCTAGTTTCTGTTGAAATTTTTTCTGCTCAAAATAGAAAACTTTATATTTGTAAATTCATCTCAGGGTTTTTTAAAAACACCTACGAAAAACGAGACAGAGAATCATCCAAACCGCCGCGCTTCCGCCGCACGAGGTAGGCTCGTGCCGCGGAAGCGCCGCGGTTTGATGTCTTCACTGCATCGTTTTTCGTGCAGTGTCTTTCTGTATTGGTTTTGGGATTTTTAGGATATATATTATATGCCCAGATTTTCCAGAACTAAAATTTGCTTTTGCGGGCCTATAAATCCGTATTTTTTTCGGAACTTCACTACGCTTTAACTACATCGGTTATATCTGTAATGCTTGCATGTATTGAACGTCGGCTAATCGCTATAAGACGATTAGTCGGGGTTATACATGATCTGTGTTTGTTGTTGGTTTGTGGATATGAATGGATTGGATTGTCGCGGGTGAATAGCCGGGTTGGATGTGAGATGAGCGTTGTTTTTCTTTCATTCATTTGTAACATGTAAATTGATGTAATAATATTCTTTGTATGGCCGCACAACCGGGTCGGGGTTGTAGCCGTCATTGTATAATTCTTTTTACTGTTTTTGCTCCTAGGATAGACCCATGGAGGGGGTGCACAAACTACCGGGTACTCGAAGTGCCGAGTGGCCTACTCACGGTGGTGAGGGAGGTTGCTTCGCTTCGGGTGCTTGGCGGGTAGTTTGCCGCACCCGTAGGGGTCTTGGGTGGGGTATTGGCTATTCACCGCGACCGTGTAATCCGCTTTGCGTGGCAGGCTCGAACGCATTGCGGATTCCTAGTATATCCAATGTATTCATCTGTGATCTGTAATGTCTATCATTGCTATATATTTATATATAATAACTATTTAGGCGTTGCTTATGTTTTACAGCCGCGCTAGCCCAGCCCCCGCTCTGTCGTTAGTTAAGTAACCTAACGGGTGATGACGGGGCCCCGTGGCGAATGCGAATGGCATAAGCGTACGTCATATTTTGGTTGTTTTCTGCAATGGTAGGATTAAATGATGGGACGCATTAAAAGAACTAATGCAAGAAATAAACCAAGTAAAAGTCGATTGGAACACTTTGAAAACCACTCGGTTCTTTTCAAAACTAAACTTTTAAACGCGGAGCTTGAACCACTCCTTTTAAAAGCTATCTCGTTCCATCGATTATATCAAGTTCACTACGTTCACGGTTTCGCCAAAACCATCCGTAGCCCTCCATCATTTCGGTTAAATATTCGGTAGTATTCAAGCTATGTATTTTGACCTCACGCCAAGGCATAGTGATTGGTAGCTACCGGATATTTATCCGTTGCATAGATAGAATGCGTTGATTTGAGACAGTCGTACTGCCGTTTTGGCCTACGTCAAGGGTAGGTACGGGTGGGTTCAAATTAACCAGGATAATGATGGGAAGAACTTGACATGTGACTTATGACATTTTGACCTCACGCCAAGGTCATAAGAGCATGGGGCAAAAATCCACATCGGGAGTTTCATAAGTACTGAAACTTGCTAGCGTTGCATACCATTTGGAGTGTGATAATTCTGGTAGGATTCCTTCGGTTTTATCACGCGATGATATTTGGATCCCGATCCTACTGTGAGTATATGCTACTCCTCGGGAAAACTCTCACTTAACGATCAATGCTATAAACCTAGTAGGTGCCTAGAAAGGTGTTAGCGGGGCTACGCCCACAGGGAAAAGAGGTTACTTAATTAAGGAACTTCGCGAAAGCGTTGGAAAACCTCCCTCGAAGTACCGACACTGGCCTGGCTGAACGGTTAAGCAAGTATTGTACGGTGAGAATGATCCCGGCTAATCCTTTTCTTTATGGTTTGAGAAGGGATTCGAGAGACAGTGGGAGCCATCCAGTTTAGACAAACTAAAAACCACTCTAAACTTGCAAGAGCATCATGCTAAAGTGTTTCTTTTCTCTCTCCTAATTGCAGCGACCATTCAAGATGACCGGACTTAAGTTACTATTAGATAAAAACATATTGACAGGGCCAAACTACAAAGATTGGCTCAGGAATGTCAAGATGGCTATCACTTATGACAAGCTGGGGTATATACTTACCACCAAAGCTCCCCCTGTCCCAGGTCCCACCTCCAGCGTCGCGGATGTAGAAATCCGTAAGACATGGGAGATAGATTGCGCGAGGGCCAGATGCCTCGTACTAGCCTCGATGGACAACGACCATCAGAGGAGGCACGAGAATATGGACCTAGAGTCCATATTTCTCCATACAAAAGAACTGTATGGAGAGCAGTCTCGTATCGCAAGATACGAAGTGTCGAAGAAGCTCTTTTCGGCAAGGTTGGCCGTCGGATCATCGGTAGCGGACCACGTGCTTAAGATGATCGGCTACATAGAGGAGCTCGCGGACCTTGGGACCACGTTGGAGAATGAACTCTATACCGATTTGATTCTCCAGTCCCTTCCTTCCACTTACGCCCAGTTCATTCTTAACTTCAACATGCAAGGAAAGGAGGTTGAACTTGCCGAGCTTCTGAACATGTTGAGGACTGCTGAGGGCACCCTACAGAAGGGTAGGGAGACATCCACTTTGTTTGTAGGAGGATCTTCCTCTTCTAGGTCCAGGGCGAAAGCCAAGGGCAAGAAGAAGAAAGCCCCCGCCAAACCAAGAGGCGGTGTCGGTAAAGTGGATACGAAGGGAAAGGGTAAAGCAACAAAGGTAGCGGGGAAGCTGGTGGGGAAGGAAGAATGCTTCTATTGTCACAAAAGTGGCCACTGGAAACAAGATTGCAAGGCTTGGAAAGCCAGAACACAGGATTTGAAGCGAGTTGCAGCTTCAGCTTCAGGTGTGTATGTTATTGAAAATTGTCTATCAATAAACTCTACTTCCTGGGTATTGGATACCGGATCAGGATCTCATATCTGTAATTCTTTGCAGGCGTTGAGAAAGCGTAGAGTTTTGAAGACAGGTGACATGACCCTCAGAGTTGCGAACGGTGCTAGCATGGATGCAGAGGCCGTGGGGGACTATCACCTGGGATTATCAGATGGACACTTTTTGGTTTTGCGTAGTTGTTATTATGTACCAAATGCAACCTGTAATATCATTTCTGTATCTTTATTATCTAAAGAAGGTTATGAATTTGCATTTGTAAGTAATGTAGTGAACATTCACCTTAATCAAGTTTTGATTGGGTCAGGTACATTAAACAACGGTATTTACGTTTTAAACCAACCACAGGTTTTCAATATCCAGAATACACATAAAAGAAAGTCTCCAGATATTAATAAAACTTTCTTATGGCATTGTAGACTGGGTCACATCAACGAGAGAAGATTGACTAAGTTACATACTGAAGGATATTTAGATTCGTTCGAATATCAATCGTATGCAACTTGTCAATCCTGTCTCAAAGGAAAGATGACAAAGGCTCCGTTTTCTGGACACGGAGAAAGAGCGAGCGAGCTCTTGGGACTCGTACACAGCGATGTGTGCGGTCCAATGTCTACACATGCGCGAAGCGGTTTTTCTTACTTCATAACTTTTACGGATGATTTCTCTAGATTCGGACATGTCTTCTTAATGAAGCATAAATCCGAAGCTTTTGATAAGTTCCAGGAATATAAGAATGAAGTAGAAAAACAAACAGGCAAAAGTATCAAGATCCTAAGATCGGATCGAGGAGGAGAATACTTAAGTGCCGAATTCCTGAATTACTTAAAAGAGAATGGAATTCTCTCTCAGCTTACTCCTCCATACACCCCGCAACATAACGGTGTATCGGAAAGACGGAACCGAACCCTATTGGATATGGTACGGTCCATGATGAGTAATGCTGAGTTACCGCGATCATTCTGGGGATATGCGCTAGAAACAGCTGCATATCTTTTGAACCGTGTTCCCACTAAGACTGTGCCTACCACACCATATGAGTTATGGAGTGGGAAGAAACCCTATCTTCAATACTTGAAGATTTGGGGATGTCCAGCTTATGTCAAAAAGCAGCATGTGGACAAGCTCGAGGCACGTTCAGTACTGTGCAAGTTTGTGGGATACCCAAAGAACTCCAGGGGGTATCTTTTCTATTACGCAGAGGAACAAAAAGTCCTTGTTTCTCGCAATGCCCACTTTCTAGAACATCAGTTCATAGAAAAAGAAATAAGTGGGAGCGCAATAGAACTGGAAGAAATTCCAGAACCACAAACTACTACTGAAAGTTTAGTGGAACCAGAAGGTTCAAAAGAACAGGACATTCCTATGCCACTCCGCAGGAGTAGTAGGCAGTCTCATCCGCCCGAGAGATACTACGGTTTTCTCATTGACGGGGATAGAGAAGACTGCATCCTGGATTGTGATGAGCCTACTAGCTTCCAGCAAGCCATTCAGAGCGTCGACTCGGTAAAATGGCTGGATGCAATGCGGACCGAGATGGAGTCCATGTACACCAACAAGGTATGGACGTTGGACATTGCTCCAGACGGGGTAAAACCCGTAGGATGCAAGTGGATCTTCAAAAGGAAGATTGGTGTAGATGGACAGGTTGAGACCTATAAAGCTAGACTGGTAGCAAAGGGTTTTCGTCAGCGACCTGGTTTGGACTATGACGAAACCTTTTCTCCAGTAGCTATGCTGAAATCCATTCGGATCCTTCTTGCCATTGCTGCTTTCCACGATTATGAGATTTGGCAGATGGACGTAAAGACAGCTTTTCTAAATGGTCATTTAGAAGAGTGTGTCTATATGGATCAGCCAGAGGGTTTCATTCAGGGTGGGAGCAGCGGAAAGGTGTGCAAGTTGCTCAAGTCCATTTATGGACTCAAGCAGGCATCGCGGAGTTGGAACATCTGTTTTGATGAGACGGTCAAAGAATTTGGCTTTATCAAAAATCCAGATGAACCATGCATCTATTGTAGATTTGTAGCGAGAACTGTAGTATTCCTCGTTTTATACGTGGATGACATTCTCTTAATAGGAAATGACATTCCTATGCTACAATCTGTCAAGGGGTTCTTGTCACACAGGTTCTCCATGAAAGACCTGGGTGATGCCTCCTACATTCTGGGTATCCGGATCTACCGTGACAGATCCAAGAGGATATTAGGACTCTCGCAGTCCAGGTACATCGACACCATACTGAAGAGATTCAGTATGGAAGATTCCAAGCGCGGTAATCTACCGGCTTGTCACGGGATCACCCTCTCCAAAGAGATGTCTCCCAAGACTGATTTGGAGAGGGATCGCATGTCTATTATACCCTACGCTTCTGCGGTAGGCTCTATAATGTATGCGATGTTATGTACCAGACCGGATGTGGCTTATGCACTGAGTGTGGTAAGCAGGTATCAGTCAAACCCAGGGGAGAAACATTGGATAGCAGTAAAGAACATTCTCAAGTACCTGAGAAGGACTAAGGAGATGTTCTTGGTGTATGGCGGAAAAGACCTGCAGGTTGAGGCCTTTGCTGACTCCAGCTTCCAGAGTGACAAGGATGATTCCAAGTCCATGTCGGGTTTTGTCTTTACCCTCAATGGAGGGGCGGTGTGTTGGAAGAGCTCCAAACAGGAAACCGTTGCTGACTCGACTATGGAAGCGGAATACATCGCTGCATCTGATGCCGCAAAAGAAGCTGTCTGGATGAGGAAGTTCTTGAAAGAACTTCAGGTGGTTCCGTCCATTGTTGACCCAATACCTCTGTATTGCGACAACAACGGGGCTATAGCTTTAGCGAAGGAACCCAGGTCCCATCAGAAATCCAGACACATCTTAAGGCGGTATCACCTGATCAGGGAGATCGTGGATCGCCAGGAGATCGAGGTCCGGAGAGTTGCATCAGAGGATAACACAGCAGATCCATTCACCAAGGCCTTGCCCCAGACTCAGTTCGAGCGGCTGATCGAGATGATAGGTCTTCGATACGCCAGTACATGGCCTTAGTGCAAGTGGGAGATTGTTAGTGTATATGCCCTAGAGGCCATTACTGTATCATACTAGCTTGTATATTACTTAATGGAAGCTTGGGATATTCACAGTTGTATATACAATCTTGCTCGAAATGGTAGTATGCTACTTGGTTTGTCTCTGCTTTAATATGTGCATGTGTTTCTTTTAGCATATTGCTGGTATACATATTAGTAGAGCCCTTAGGATCTTTGCTTGATTACCAGCGTTGTGATGGCGCTCGCACTCGTGGGAGCTGGGTAATCTATAAGCACATCCTTATACAGGTCCCTGGTCGTTGGACTATCGAGACAGGGCATCGATACTCCGGAGTAGACTAGCGTATGCGCTTCTCATCCCAGTGTGGGAGACGGTCTGTCCCACAGCCGTTAGTACGTCGTACTTGGGATAGTATGCGGGTGCTCGTTAGGTTACGAGTACACTGGACAGGACTCGTCGGGAACTGTTGGTTGGTAATATACCTATCGTCAGTTATCAGTTCCCAGGTGACATGAGTACAGCTTAGTCCGCTGACTTGACACTGTCACTTCGCCTCGAGTGTGTTCCCACTGCACTTTGATTACTACCCTACCACGGCTCAAAGGAGCTGTGCAAACAGGTAGTTTTTGGGTGCAGTCCCGAAGCACTTGGAGGCAGTGACGGTTAGACAGGATTCGTCTCTCCCGGTATTGGGGGTTGACATCGCGCTGTGTCTAGGAGAGCCATTACACGAGTAGTCCCTGGCCAGGGCAAGCGAGATATACTGGTAGGTTTCCAGTGTTATCTCAGGGTGTTCTGGGCTACACTCCGACACGACTTGTACCGCTATTAGGGGACTGACGTTCACCGCCCCCCTAGGCCCGCCATGCGATGTATCAGACGAACAGACCGGACTGTACGGAGACTGTCACATACAGGCTCAGTAGGAGTGCAGATGGGGTTCACCTCGTCAGTCTTCTTATCGACATCTACCTGGGGACCGTTACGTACAGCTAGTGCCGCTTGCGGTCTGTGGTTAAACCCACTGCCAGCGTAGTGTCGAGTCTTTAGAGTCCCACACAGAGAGCTATTCGCCTTTAGGCAAAACGAGTAGAGGTCGCATGGTTTTGCGACAGGGTTCGTTCGCATCCGCGCACTTGTGCACGTTTGCTGTCCGGACAGTTTATACTAGCGGGCTTTGGTTTAAGCCGGATCCTAGTATATGATTTGAGATTGGTTTTTCTCATTGTGTTCGTGTTCCTCGGATCACGAATGCGGGTGCGTATGCACAGTTGCTTGAGATTGGGGGAGAGGACCTTGTTTAGGGTTAATGGCCTTTGTCATTTTATTAACCCTATTGATTTTGTGTGGATTATTGTTAATTGATAATTAGCTTAATTATTGTGCATGGTTGTTGTTGACAATTTGACTTCATTGACTTGTTGACCATGTTGACAACTTGACCATAATCATTTCATTTGGAAGATGCTCTTTGATCTTTGCAAAAATGAAATGATAATGGTCAATTCATGATTTATCATGACAATTTTCAAGCTAATTATCTAATTAAACTTATCCTCACATATTAGTGAGAATGGCTCACTATTTTTCTCATTCTATCATATCTTTTCTCTCTCTTGCTCATCCTCTCCCTCAAGCTCTCTCCCTCTCATGTGTTGAGAAACAAATAGCTTGAGAAAAACCCTCTCTTGATCTTCTCTACTTACTTCTAGGGTTCAAGTCTTAGCATTTCTTGCACTCTAGTTACTCCTAGCTTGGAGTTGAAGCTAAAGGTGGTGGCTTTCGGGTGGATCCTTCTTTGACGGGAGAAGACAAGCAAGGTGATCCTTTTCTACCATACCTAGGAGCAAGAAGAGAAGGACTAAAGACCAAAGGTATAACCTTTCTACAACTTTGTTAGTTGTTAGTTTACTTTAGCTAGTTTTAGTTTAGCAAAGATCCTCACAAGCATAGTCCATGTTGCCTAAGTCATTAAAAATCCGATTTTTATTATGTTTTCCGCCTCCCGTAAGCACCGGGATGGGCAACACGGACTTACAGTGGTTTCTCCACATGGGACTTGGACATTATATCAGACATACTAGTTACTAGATCTATGGTTTTAGATCTAGATTCGGGTGGTTTCCCAATTAAGGGTACTTAGACAGTATTCTAAGAGTATTTAGAATGGACGACTCCTGGCACGGTAGTGTACCTGCAGGTGATGGAGTCACCCTATCTAAAGGTGTCTTATACACTAAAGTGGAGAGGGATGTGCATGATTGGCAGATCACTTGCTCAGGCAATTGAGTCAATCATGAGATGTCAAGTACCACACCAGATATTGTTCTTGCACTAGATGCAATAAGTTGACATTGATCCAATCCTGGAGAAACAGTCGGAAGCAGTTTTAGAACATAAGTGGATGTTCTAGGGATATGATAGCGACAGCCTCATTCAGAAGACAGTTATCATTCCAGGCTTCTAAGGTGACCTGGACGACAAGGAGGTTGTCAGAGTTATAGTTTTCCTTCTGACGAAGGGCAGTATTTTGGACAGGTGGTCCAAGGCAATACTGAGGGAGGCATGGCGCAGGATACTGATTAAGTTCAGTTGTCGATACAGTCTAAGAAGTTTGGATTTGGGGTTCATTTATGAGCTAGGTCCCATCAGACATCCAGACACATTCTAAGACAGGTATTGCTCATTTCGGGAGATGGCTTTCTCCGCGAACTTGAGATATAGAGAGACATAGAAAGAAACATCAAAGCGGAACCACTCACAGAGGCTATTCCTCGAACGCAATAGTTTCGCAAACGGGCTTTGTGAGACTGACTAGTAGAGGAATTGGGTGTTCAGTATCACACGGGCTGTGAGTATGCGACGTCGCAATAAATAGCCTTGAGTGCAAGTGGAAGATTGTTGGAGATAGTGCCCTTAGAGTCAATTATTGGATCACAGGCACGTGATTGCAATGATTGAGGGAGGACCTGTCCCAGTAGGACAGTCTTACTCAAAATGATAGTATGCTATCTGGTTTATCTTTATCATCGTGTACTGCTTTAGATGACCTGACATGTCGCTATTGCACGTTGATAGAGCCCTTAGGATTCTTGCTTGACTGCCAGCAGTATGAGGGCGATCATATACGTGGGAGCTGGTGGTCTATAAGCACATCCTTAAAAGGTCCCTAGTCGTGGGAGTTTCGAGACAGGGCATCGATACTCCAGAGTAGACTAGTGTATACAGTCGAGACCCCGACGAGGGGCGGTGGCCGGTCTCATAAGCCACTGGTGTCAGTTGATTCACCTAAGATGTATACAGGTGCTCATTGGGTTATGAGTACACCGGACAGGACTCGCCGGGAACATGCTAGTTGGTCTTATACCTGACGTCAGATAGCAGTTCTCTGGTGACATGTGTACAGGTTAGTTCATCGACCTGGGGATCGTCATTTGTCTCGTGTGAGTTCCCACTGTACATTGATTACTACCCTACCACGCTCAAAGGAGACGTGCAAACAGGTTTTAGTTGGGTACAGTCCCGAGCCACATGGAAGCAGTGAGCGGATCTTCAGGGGTTCGTCTCTCCCGGTATTGGGGGTGAGGTCGCGCTGTGTCTAGGAGAGCCATTACACGAAGCCCTCCGCCGAGGCAGGAGATTTACTGGTAGGTATTCCAGTAGTATCTCAGGGTGTTCTGGGCTACACTCCGACACGACTTGTACCGCTTTTGGGGGTCTGACTTTTACCAAACCCTAGGCCCGCCATGCGATGCTCATAGACGAACGGACCGGACTGTACGGATATTGTCACTAACAGGCTCAGTAGGGTGTCAGGATGAGTTCGCTCATCGACGTCCCTTTTGGTCAATACCTAGTAGCCCGTTACGTATTGGCTTATACCTCTGACGTGCTAGTGGTTAAATCCACAACCAAGGTGTTGACGAGTCTTTAGAGTCCCCCACATTCTGTTGCTCAAGTTTTCGGGCAAAACGCTGTAAAGGCCGTATGGAGATATGGCAGGGTTTGATCAGATACGTGCGGTATTGCACGGATCAGGATCGAACGGATAATACTAGCCAGCTTTGGTTTAAGCCGGATCCTAGTATAGTACAGTGTAGATTTTGTCTCATTGCATTTGTATTTCGGTCGGAATACAAATGTGGGTGTGTATACACAGTAGCGGGGTTTTCCAGAAATTTATTACAGGATCAGTTTTCAGGAGTTGCCAGTTTGCTTTCCGTTTCGGCCATATTTCTTTGTATCCTTCATTGGCCGAAGATTGGTGGAGGAGGGCTTATTTGCATTTGTGCAAATAAGCAATTTGGAAGGGGGTCTTTGCATTTTGTTGCATCATGATGATGCACCATCCATTGAATTGATTTTTCCATCTTGACTTGACTTTTTGCTTCATGATGGTTTTCATGATTGCTTGACTTTGGACATCATGATGGTTGTGGTGGAGTGTTGGTTGTAGCTTGTTATCATGCTTGAGCATGATAGCCTTTTCTCTCTCTCTCTTGGATTATTTTGGGGCTACCTCTTTGTTACACTCTCTCACTCACTCTCATTATCTATCTCCTCCTAAAGCCATGGCTGGCCAAGCTTGATGAAGGCTGTCCAAAATTTGATATGTGGGATTTTGCTCTCTTTTGGTTTTGGAAAAATCCCACAACACCATCTCCAAATGCTTATATCATTTCCTCCACCATCTCAAATGGCAACATCCACAACCCCATTGAGACATAGATCTCTACACTATTCTACATCAAACCTTGGGCACGTCGGCTCGCCAACTTCGTGCCCGAGTTGCCTCGGTATAGAGGTGGGAGCCCGTAAAAGAAGCATGCGACGTGGTGCCCTTCCGGCGAGGAGGTGGAGACCGGACATTCCGCGGGAGATCGGGACGACGACGAGAAGACCGGAGGACACGGATCAGTCGGTATATCTCTCTTCCCCATCTTGTAGTTAGCTAGAACTAGTTAATGGCCCGATCCGGGTTTTATTGCGCGGTGGTGCCGGTTCAAGAAAAATTAAAGTTAACCATCGCTTCCGCTAATTGGCCTCGGCATGGAGGCCGGGGCGCCGCCGTGCACTTACAGGACTTGCGCGACACGTACGATGCGTGTTGACTTGGTTTGATGTGTATCACAGCGTGTCGCTGTGTGCCACAGCGTGTCGTGTTGGGTTTTGGCGTATGCGCACACGTTACGTATACACGCGCGTTTAGTTCGCGACGCAAGTTTCTCGTTTGAGTTCGATATCGTGTTTTCGCGAGATATTTGCTTATATGGATTCCTTGTGCAAATTCCAGGTTCGTAGGCAGGTATGTCGGACGCCGCAAGAAAGGGGAAGCAAGTGGTCGGCTACACTTAGCACGCGATCAGGTGAGTAGATTTAATATCTACGGGGAAATCGCCCGTACGGCATTAAGCGTCAGGGCATAATAGGATATTGTAGTCGCATATATTCTTATGTATATTGCTAGCGCATATGTACCATTGTAGCATACCCCTCTTTTGTTGCATATAGAAATGGTAGTTAGATAACACCGCATCATTGATGATTAAACATATTTCTACCACATATTGCGAACAATTCATATTGTATATTCACATTGATGCATACCTACCTTGATATATCAACACTGGTGCACACATACCTTATATATCCATGTTAGTGCACATATACATTGCTACACTCATATTGATACCTTCATACTTGCGCACATGCACACTATATACTAATATTGGTGCACACCCATATTCGCATACATATCCATTTGCACATCCATACCTAGATACATACGTATGTTACATACATGGATGATATTGACATGATTTAAAAACTAAGGGACCGCATGAGATATTTTCAAAACTGGATCTTTTTAAAAGTGTGGTTTCCCCTTACTTTTACTCTTAGTGTCATACGACACATTGCAAGGATTTGCGTATTGAGTTTGGATTTATGTGATTTCTGGATTTGGGAACCGAGGTATTATTTTAAGCAAATACGCACTGTTTTAAAAATCCGGTTTTCCTTGATATGATATTTCAGTGCGTCCACCATACGTTTTCTCGGTTCTGAGACGTGTGACCTGTGAACCCGAATCGAGGAGCTGGACGAGGCCGATTGCGGGTACATGGTGGACCCGGTATGGTACCCCGGGGGTAAGAAAGGGATGCTGTGTATACAGACGGTGAGCCTGGCAGAGGGACTACTACCTACCGGTGATTGGTTTGACCTGGCGGTTATCCAGAGGATACAGACCAGAGTCGATAGATGGATACGGGACGACAGGTACTGCGGGGGCCGAGGGCCGATTCCGCAGACGGAGCCCGTGGGCCGATCCGGACTGCCGGAGCCTGATACATGAGGATTTACGTGTCGATGCTGGACACGATCATTTTATGATATTTCGAGTGTCGATGTTGGGCACTCACGATTCTATGAGATTTACAGGATTTAAGGGCCGACGAGGGTGACGGCGCCTGAGTTTTACTGGGATTTGTGTGTATTGATGGGCACCGGTTATTTTCCACATTGACATTCCGTGCAGATGTTATTTATTCCCATGCTCAGTATTCATTATTTTACATCTCATCATGTATCTATTGTACCTGATAGAGTACACTTGCTATGCATGATTATCGTATACCTTGCTCATCATGTAGAGATGTTATTAGATTGCACTTGTTGCATTATTATTGCTCATCTAGCTCATCATATAGATGTTATCTGTTAGCATAGGTTAGAGTATCGCAGTACATGCATACTCGCGATTACCTTTATATGTTATTTACTATTCACGAGTTGGCAACTCACCCCCGTTGTGCCACAGTGTTCGCAGGTTGCCCCTCGGAGTAGTCGCGGCAGGCTGCCTTCTTGCATCTTTTGATACAGATACCACTGCAGTTGGCGTGGTAGCCCTTTTGCTAATAGGTGGGTTTTGTGCGGTATCTGTTTATTTTCCAGTTGTATACACTATTGTATCTAGTACTCTCCATCTACTATCCATGTATTGACTTAGAGACCAGTTATGAGGACGATGTATATTATTTTTTACTCTGGTGTCGAGCTCGTTGTAAGCCGACTTTATTTATGCAGTTTCATATTTCATGTTGTCTTCACTTATTTTGCTCATTCTTCGCTACGGCGTCGTATTTTATCATTGTGGTGATTGTTTCCGCCGTTGGGCGTGATTGCTTCCGTTGGGATGCTTATTTCTTATTGTACATCATTTTACTCATATCTTGCCTTGTACCCGATTTCGGGGCTACTTTTTACAAAGGAAATGCTGCCAAAATTTTTAAGATAATAACTTGAACTTTAAAGAATTTTACTAAACAACTTAACGTTTTCTAAATGTTTTAACAAATGTTTCCATCAAATGTTTTAACACTCACTACTTTTCAATGGTTTTGATTTCTGGGTTCGGCTTACTTAGTCGCGTTACGCCTGTAGACGTTACGTGGTTAAGTGCCGGTCATGGGCCAAACTTCGGGTCGTGACAAAGTTGGTATCAGATCATAGGTTTTACCTTTCGGAGTATAGGATGACCCTGGTATGATGAAGTAGGTAGCTGAAGCAAAGTGGCGTAGCGTGTGTATGTTCCGCGGCATACCCACGACACGGTACCCCGCCTAAGAGATCTTAGGACTTATTGATTGAAATTCCTTCATGATTATCTACATTCTTGCGATTCGATTTCCGTATCCTTATCGAATCCTACTTTCTTTTCAGCCATTATGCCGCCAAAGACTACGAGGGGGCAGAGAGCGGCCGCGAGAGCCAAGATTCGAGTTGACTCGTCCGAGACGAGGACTGATCTGGGCAGTACACCCGTTGTACCAGATCAGACTGTTCCTCCTACGACAGATCAGATCGCCATGCTACGGGACGGTATGTAGGAGATGCGCCAGATGATAGGGTCGCTAGTCGAGACACTTCAAGCGCAGCGACCAGAGGTAGTTCCACCCGTTGCGGGGACCGCGATGGTACCTACAGTACAGACAGTTGCCCCTGCAGCCGCGTAGGTTATTGCAGTATCGCTATCAGAGTTCATGAGGCTGAAGCCTCCGATCTTCACAGGCACCGATGCAGCCGAGGACCCACAGTCTTTCATTGATAGGACGGCCCGGATATGTCGTTCACTCAGATGCTCAGATGCGAGATGGGTAGAGTTCGCCAGCTTTCGCCTGGAAGGTCTTGCGCAGAAATGGTGTGAATCGATCGAGAAGGGCAGAGCAGCAGGTTTTCCTCCTATGACCTGGACCGAGTTTGTGACGGTATTTCTACCCCGCTTCCTTCCCCAGAGTGTCAGGGATGCCCGAGCACACAGGTTCGAGTCCTTACGCCAGACGCCAGAGATGACAGTGGCAGAGTACGATGTGCTGTTCACCGAGCTATCTGTTTATGCCCCATACCTAGTGGCGACTGAGGAGATGCGAGTCAAGAGATTTGTTCGAGGCTTGCTTACCCCGTTGTTTCTTGTGATCAGCACGCAGCGTTGCGAGACCTATGCAGCAGGTGTAGATGCAGCCTTATTAGTCGAGGAGCGCCTTGCTGAGACTTCGGTAGTTCCAGGTTCGAAGAGAGTTCGTACAGATACGTCAGCACAGAGACAGCCGTTTAGGCACCGTGACAGGTTCCGTTTAGGTATGGGGGTTAGCGGAGGATCGGGACGAGATCAGCTTATCAACTCTTATCCCCAGGAGGGTCTGCCAGCACCATCTAGATGTTTCCGATGCGGGAGTACTTATTATCGTGTTCGAGATTGCCCGGAGCCACGTGAGGGCGAGACTGCTGTGCCACACGTCACACTTCCACCTTCTCCACCCCAGAGGGCGTTGCCTATTGTACCTACTGTTGCTCCGTGTCAGGCTCATGCATAGAGAGGCCGTGGTCGCGGAGGGTTTGCTCCTAGAGGACAAGGTGGCCGAGGCAGAGGACAGCCAGCTGCCGGCAGAGTACAGCCAGTTGCTCATAGGGGATCGCCAATTACAGTTGGAGGACAGGCACGGGTTTTCGCGTTGACGCATCAGGACGCGCAGGCGTCCAATGCTGTGGTCTCAAGTACCCTATCAGTATGTTCTGTTGACGCACACGTGTTGTTCGATCACGAATCCACGCACTCGTACGTTTCCACACACTTTGTGCCGAGTTTGGGTAGAGAGTCTGGGTTGCTTGATCAGCCGCTTGTCGTGACCACTCCTGTGGGAGAGTCGTTTGTTGCTGGACACGTATTCCGATCCTGTGTTATCCGTATTGACGAGAGAGAGTTGCATGTCGACTTGATCCTTCTTGAGATGTTGGACTTCGACGTTCTTTTGGGCATGGATTGGTTAGCCACGTGCTATGCGTCTGTGGACTGCCGTGAGAAGACAGTTAGATTTTGTTTTCTCGGCGAGTCGGCTTTTGTTGTGTAGGGGGACTGTTGTGCCGCCCCTCACAGTTTGATTTCTTCTCTTCGCGCTGGACAGCTATTGAGGAAGGGATGTCAGGGATTTCTAACCCATGTTTGCGATACTAGAGCTACTGATGTCCCGTTGGACCAGGTTTTGATTGTTCTTGAGTTCCCTGATGTTTTCCCTGACGATCTTCCTGGGCTACCGCCTGAGCGCGATATTGTTTTCTATATTGATTTGATTCCCGGCACGGGGCCTATTTCTATACCGCCTTATCGGATGGCCCCGGCGGAGCTTAGAGAGTTGAAGGGTCAGTTGCAAGATTTGCTGGATAAGCGACTTATTCGACCCAGGGTTTCTCCTTGGGGTGCTCCAGTCCTGTTTGTCAAGAAGAAGGACGGCAGTTTACGTCTGTGTATCGATTATCGCCAGCTGAACCGGGTTACCTTGCTGAACAGATATCCGTTGCCACGCATCGACGACTTGTTCGACCAGCTTCAGGGCGTAGGGTATTTTTCGAGGATCGGCTTGCGATCAGGATACCATCAGTTGCGGGTTCGACAGGAGGATATACCAAGGACAGCTTTCCGCATGCGCTACGGCCATTACGAGTTTTTGGTGATGTCGTTCGGACCCACCAACGCCCCAGCAGCCTTTATGGACTTGATGAACCGTATTTTCAGGCTGTATCTTGATTTGTTCATCATCGTATTCATTGACGATATATTGGTGTATTCCCGGAGCCGAGAGGAGCACGAGCAGCACCTGCGGATCACACTGCAGACTTTGAGGGAGCACCAGCTTTTCGCAAAATTCTCCAAGTGCGCATTCTGGCTTGACAACGTAGACTTCTTGGGTCACGTGATTACACGAGATGGTATATGTGTAGACCCGAAGAAGATCGAGGCCGTTTAGAGTTGTCCCAGACCCGCATCAGTTACGGAGATCCGCAGCTTTCTAGGACTGGCCGGCTACTACAGGCGATTTGTACAGGATTTCTCCCGTATTGCTGCACCTTTGACCGGGTTGACCCGGAAGGGAGTTCCTTTAGATTGGACGGAGGAGTGCGAGCATAGCTTTCAGCAGCTACGGACTTGTTTGACTACAGCGCCGGTGTTATCATTGTCTTCAGGATCGGACGGATTTGTGGTCTATTGTGACGCTTCTCAAGTAGGGCTAGGGTGCGTATTGATGCAACAAGACAGGGTGATCGCATATGCTTCACGGCAGTTGAAAAGACATGAACAGAACTACCCCACTCATGATTTGGAGATGGTTGCAGTGGTCTTTGCACTCAAGATCTAGCGACATTACCTATACGGCGAGTCGTTCCAGATATTCACTGATCACAAGAGTTTAAAGTATATATTTCAGCAGCGAGACCTGAATCTCAGACAGCGCCGTTGGATGGAACTAGTGAAAGACTACGATTGCGAGATCTTGTATCACCCGGGCAAGGCGAATGTTGTGGCGGATGCTTTGAGCAGGAGGCCCAGGGGTAGTCTATCTTGTTTGAGCGCAGTGCAGAGGCAGTCGTCGGCAGATTGGCAGATTTTATGCGACAGCCGGGTGCAGTTCGAGTTCACGCCGATCGGGGGACAGCTTGCGCATGTTCATGCATGCCCACAGTTGCTTGACCGTATACATGAGGCACAGTACAGTGATGACCGTTGCTCAGAGATCATAGCACAGATTGGACAGAGCAGATTTTCCGAGTTCGTGATCGATGATCAGGGGATACTGCGATTTGGGACTAGACTGTGCGTACCAGATGCGGAGGGACTGCGGCGTGAGATTCTTGAGGAGGCACATCGATCGGTGTATAGTGTTCATCCGGGTTCCACCAAGATGTACCATGATATGAGAGATGTTTACTGGTGGGACAGAATGAAGAGGGACATCACAGATTTCGTGTCGAGATGCCTGACTTGTCAGCAATTCAAGGCCGAGCACCAGAGGCCAGCGGGAGAGCTACAGCCGTTACCCATTCCGGAGTGAAATGGGAATAGATTTCGATGGATTTCATTGTGGGTATACCCAGGACTAGGCGAGGTTATGACTCCATTTGGGTGATCGTGGATCGATTGACGAGAGCGGCTCACTTCCTGCCAGTGAAGACGACTTTCGGATTTGCTCAGTATGCCCAGATATACGTCGACGAGATAGTATGACTGCATGGAGTCTCGACATGTATCGTGTCCGACCGAGGCACCCAGTTTACCAGCCGACTATGGCAGAGGCTTCAGGAGGCCTTGGACACCCGCTTGAGTTTCAGCACAGCTTTTCATCGGCAGACCGACGGCCAGTCAAAGCGGACTATTCAGACTCTCGAGGACATGCTCCGAGCGTGCGTTTTAGACTTTGGTGGTAGCTGGGATCATCATTTACCCTTGGTGGAGTTCTCCTACAATAATAGCTTCCGGGATACTATTCAGATGGCACCTTTCGAAGCCTTGTATGGGAGGAGATGTAGATCGCCCGTCTGTTGGACAGAGCTCAGTGAAAGCAGTATTTTAGGGCCGCAGATCGTACAGGAGACGACCGAGAAGATACAGTTGATTCGAGATAGGATGAGGACAGCTCAGAGCAGGCAGAAATCGTATGCTGACAAACGCCGCCGTAGATTGGAGTTCGTAGTTGGCAATCACGTTTTTCTGAGGGTCTCTCCGATGAAGGGAGTGATGAGGTTTGGACGGAAGGGGAAGCTTAGCCCCAGATTCATAGGTCCCTTCGAGATCCTCGAGCGTGTGGGCGCAGTGGCATATCGTTTGGCTCTTCCACCCAACTTCCCAGATGTTCACCCCGTATTCCACATGTCGATGCTTCGCAGATACCTACATGACCCTTCGCACATGATTCAGCATCAGACCGTTCAGCTCGAACGCGATCTTTCATTCATCGAGCAGCCAGTCGTGATATTGGACCGGAAGGTGAAGAAACTTCGATCGAAGGTCTTGCCATCAATGAAGGTGCTTTGGCGCAGCCCGAATCGTGAAGAGATCACTTTGGAGGCCGAGGGCGAGATGCTGAAGAAATTCCCTCATCCCTTCGAAGGTATGTGTAGCTTTATATTTTTAAATTCGGGGATGAATTTCTTTAAGGGGGAAGATTGTAACACCTTAGGATATGATTAGTGGCTAATTATATTTTAATATATGGTTTTTAATAAAAAAAAAGTTTACCAAAACGATTTTCAAATAATTTATCAAATTTAATGGATATTTTATTACAATTTTCCTAGGCCTGCACACACTTGTGCATGTAAACTAGTGTTTAAATTGGGGTTAAACCAAGTTTAGCAACCATGGTAGACTAACCCTTTCTTATTAAGTTAAATTGATTTTAATTAAAGGTATTCTTTTTAAATGGAAAATGAATTATTGCTTTGGGTTTTACTTGGTGAGAGAGTGCATGATGGGCATCATGGCATGAGCCCATACTTGCATTAAATGAGAGAGAGAGGGTGTTGACCTTTGTTCTCTCATTTCTATTGTTATGCTAACTCTTTCTCACTTCTCTCTCTCACTCTCACACTCCCTCACACACACCAGCAGCAGCAACTACAGAAGCAGCAGCCATAGCAGCTTCAGCAGCACCAGCATCAGCAGCAGCTCTAGCATCAGCATCAGCAACAGCTCCAGCATCAACAGCAGGAACACCAGCAGCACCAACAGCAACAACATCAACAGCATCAGCACAGCAGCAGTAGCAGGCAGCAGTAGCTCTTTCCATTCATCTCCTCCACCCTTTTCCTGCTTCCTAGGATCTTTTGGGGTATATTTCTTAAACCCAACTCCTTGTTGCTATGTTTATGTGTTGTTTAATGCTTCGGTTAGTGGTTATTGTGGTTTTTAGTGTTAGATTTGTGTTTGATGTAAGATTTAATTAAGTTAGAGTTTTTATAGCCTAGTGAACCTAATTAAGTGATGATATTGCTGTTTGAACCCATTAGTTTCACTATATTTAGTTAGATCGCCTTAAGTCGCAGAACTTGAAGTTTTAAAATACGGTTTTGATATAATGTGTAGGATATTGAGATCTGCTATATCTTTGCTCATTTCTTAGCTTAGCAAACAACTTCAGATTAGTGTGCAGGGTTTTTAGGCTAGTGTTTTGAAATCCGAGCCCATCACCTCCCCAAAAATCCGGCGACTTTCCCATGAAATCCGGCGTCGCCGGCCCCCATGAAGAGATGGGTGTTGGTGTTTTGGCTAGGGGTTCCTGTAAGTTTTTTTCTGAGTTTGGTATTGTTTGGTTTTGGGTTTACCATGGACAGAATCTGGGTAGTTTAGAAAATCTTAGTGTTTGAGGGTGTTGTGTTGATTGATGGTTTAGGTAGGATTCTGTTAGATTAGAATTTTTATGGTTAGATTTGCTCTATTTTGTGCTGGTGGTGTCACTCGAATCTAGTAATTTCACCTTTATCACTTGTGCACCTTATTATTGCAAATTTAGTGTTTCGAAACGTTTTTAGGTTAAACCCGTATGATACATAGAATCTGCTGTTACTAGGGTAATATTTGTAGTAAGCAAACATATACACTAGGCTATAAATTGTGTTAGGACCCTAGTGTAGAGACCTAGACCCAACCCACCGATTTTGGGCCGGTATGATACCCCCTTGCTGCTGGCCCAATGGTTGGGTTTTGTGTTGGATTTTGTCCGGTAGATGTCTGCAGGTATTTTGAAGGGTTTGGCCTTGTTTGATTTTCCTGTTTTTGCTCCAGATTAAATCTGGGAACGTTTACCTATTTTTAGCGTAGCGGGACTTGCGCGACACGTACGATGCGTGTTGAGTTGGTTTGCTGTATATCACAGCGTGTCGCTGTGTGCTACAGCGTGTCGCGTTGGGTTTTGGCGTATGCGCACACGTTACGTATACACGCGCGTTTAGTTCGCGACGCGAGTTTCTCGTTTGAGTTCGATATCGTTTTTTCGCGAGATATTTTCTTATATGGATTCCTTATGTAAATTCCAGGTTCGCAGGAAGGTACGTCGGACGCCGCAAGGAAGGGGAAGCAAGTAGTCGGCTACACTTAGCACGCGACCAGGTGAGTAGATTTAACATCTACGGGGAAATCGCCCGTATGGCGTTAAGCGTCAGGGCGTAATAGGATATTGTAGTCGCATATATTCTTATGTATATTGCTAGCGCATATGTACCATTGTAGCATACCCCTCTTTTGTTGCATATAGAAATGGTAGTTAGATAATACCGCATCATTGATGATTAAACATATTTCTACCACATATTGCGCACATTTCATATTGTATATTCACATTGATGCATACCTATCTTGATATATCTACACTGGTGCACGCATACCTTATATATCCATGTTAGTGCACATATACATTGCTACACTCATATTGATACCTTCATACTTGCGCATATGCACACTATATACTCATATTGATGCACACCCATATTCGCGTACATATCTATTTGCACATCCATACCTAGATACATACATATATTACATACATGGATGATATTGACATGATTTAAAAACTAAGGGACCGCATGACATATTTTCAAAACTGGATCTTTTTAAAAGAGCGGTTTCCCCTTTCTTTTACTCTTAGTGTCATACGACACATTGCATGGATTTGCGCATTGAGTTTGGATTTATGTGATTTCTGGATTTGGGAACTGAGGTATTATTTTAAGCAAATACGCACTGTTTTAAAAACCCGGTTTCCCTTGATATGATATGTCAGTGCGTCCACCATGCGTTTTCTCGATTCTGAGACGTGTGGCCTGTGAACCCGAATCGAGGAGCTGGACGAGGCAGATTGCAGGTACATGGTAGTCCCGGTATGGTACCCGGGGCAAGAAAGGGATGCTGTGTATACAGACAGTGAACCTGGCAAAGGGACTACTATCTACCGATGATTGGTTAGACCTGGCAGTTATCCGGAGGATACTGACCAGAGTCGATAGATGGATACGGGACGACACGTACTGCCGGGGCCGAGGGCCGATTCCGCAAACGGAACCCGTGGGCCGATCCGGACTGCCGGAGCCCGATACATGAGGATTTACGTGTCGATGCTGGACACGATCATTTTATGATATTTCGAATGCCAATGTCGGGCACTCACGATTCTATGAGCTTTACAGGATTTGAGGCCGATAAGGGTGACGGCGCCTGAATTTTGCTGGGATTTGGGTGTATTGATGGACACCGGTTATTTTCCACATTGACATTCCGTGTAGATGTTATTTATTCCCATGGTCAGCATTCATTATTTTACATCTCATCCTGTATCTATAGTACCTGATAGAGTATACTTGCTATGCATGATTATCTTATACCTTGCTCATCATGTAAAGATGTTATTAGATTGCACTTGTTGCAATATTATTGCTCATCTAACTCATCATATAGATGTTATCTGTTGGCATAGGTTAGAGTATCGCAGTACGTGCATAATCGCGATTACCTTTATATGTTATCTACTATTCACGAGTTAGCAACTCACCCCCGTTGTGCCACAGTGTTTGCAGTTTGCCCCTCGGAGTAGTCGCGGCAGGCTGCCTTCTTGCATCTTTTGATACAGATACCACTGTAGTTGGCTTGCTAGCACTTTTGCTGATAGGTGGGTTTTGTACGGTATCTGTTTATTTTCCAGTTGTATACACTATTATATCTAGTACTCTCCATCTATTGTCCATGTATTGACTTAGAGACCAGTTGTGAGGATGATGTATATTATTTTGTACTCTGGTGTAGAGCTCGTTGTGAGCCGACTTTATTTATGCAGTTTCATATTTCATGTTGTCTTCACTTATTTTGCTCATTCTTCGCTACGGCGTCGTATTTTATCATTGTGGTGATTGTTTCCGCCGTTGGGCGTGATTGCTCCCGTTGGGATGCTTATTTCTTATTGTACATCATTTTACTCATATCTTGCCTTGTACCCGATTTCGGGGCTAATTTTTACAAAGGAAATGCTGCCAAAATTTTTAAGATAATAACTTGAACTTTAAAGAATTTTACTAAACAACTTAACGTTTTCTAAATGTTTTAACAAATGTTTCCATCAAGTGTTTTAACACTCACTACTTTTCAATGGTTTTGATTTCTGGGTTCGGCTTACTTAGTCGCGTTACGCCTGTAGACGTTACGTGGTTAAGTGCCGGTCACGGGCCGAACTTCGGGTCATGACAGAAATGGCTAGATGCTATGCGATCTGAGATGGAATCCATATACACCAACAAAGTATTGACTTTGGATGTTGCTCCTGAAGGGGTAAAACCCATCGGGAACAAGTGGATCTCTGAGAAAGATAATTGGTGTAGATGGAAAAGTTGAGACTTTCAAAGCTAGATTTATATTAAAAGTTTTTCATCAACGATCAAGTGTTGATATTGATGAAACCTTTTCTACTGTTTCTATGCTTAAGTCCATCACGATCCTACTTGTCGTTGCTGCATACCATGACTACGATATCTGGCAGTTGGGTGTCAAAACCGCTTTTCTAAATGATGATTTAGAAGAGAGCGCGTTCATGACACGGCCAGAAGGTTTCATAGACAGTGGGAGCAGCAGAAACATACGCAAGCTGCTTAAATTCACCTACGGGTTAAAGAAGGTATCGCGGAGATGGAACATCTGTTTTGATGTGGCAGTCAAAGAGTTTGACTTCATCAAAATGATAGATGAACCTTGTATACACAAGAAGGTTATAGAGAGTAAGGCGGTCTTCCACGTATTGTACGTAGATGACATACTCTTGATAGGAAATGGTTTCCTATGCTACACTCGGTCAAGCTCCTCTTATCATGATGATTCTCCATAGAAGATCTGGATGATACCTACTACATCTTGTGGATTATGATCTATGATGATAGATCTAAGTGGATGTTGGAAATGTCCTAAATCCATATACATTAACACCATACTAAAGGGGTTTAGTATGGAGGATTCTAAGCATGGCGGTTCGCCCACTCACTCAGGAATCACTCTCTCCAAAAAGATGTCTCCCGAGACTGATTTGAAGAGAGCTCGCGTGCAAGGGATACGCTATTCTTCGGCGATAGGCTCTATCATGTATGCGATGTTATGTACCAGACTAGATGTACCTGACTCATTAGAAGTAGTGATCAGGAATCAATCGGATCTTGGCAGAATCACTGGACGGCTGTGGAGGACATTCTTAAGTACTTGAGAAGAACTAAAAGAATGTTCTTGGTTCGAGCATACAGAGTAATAAGGTAGACTGAAAGTGAAAGGTTAGCCTAGCACCTCATGAAGGGTTTGGAAGCATCACATGTGCCAAAGGTAGAGTCTTTAGGGTGCTAAGTTAACAAACATCGGATCGTGCCTAGAAAATTAGGGTTTCTAAAATTTTCACATCAACATATGAAAGAATAGAAGGGGTTTAGAGAGTACAACCTTTGTAGCTCCCTATGCTAGACTCCTCGGCTTCTTGGGGTTTGAAAAAGCTCCGCTTGAACTCCTCGAGGTCACCGATGATCCACCCGGAGTCCGCTTTGTCCAAGCTTGCAACTTTACCCGATCAAGAGAACGAAAAGAAGCTAACACTCCAAACAAGTGGGCTAGACTTGTGTAGAATGGTGTTGTGGTTCTCTTTCTCACTTCAAAATCCTAACTTGATGAGTATATTGCTCACTACAAAAATCTAGAGAGCAAATGATCAAGGTTGATGAAGATGGTGGCTTTTTAGAAGAAGAGAAGAAAAACTCTCACAAGAAAAATGAAAAATATAAGTATATATATTTTTCATCTCTCATTTCAAACCATGGTTAATTATATAGATATTATTGTAATGGAGTTAAAAGCACAAAAGGGAAATAAACCAAGGGTTAAAAGGTAGGTGAGCATGGTAAGGTAAAGAAGAGTGTAGAAACTTTCTATCATTTAACCCTTTTTCTTTTCCTTTTTGTTTTAATTCAAAAGCAATAAAAATCCATATAATAACCATGGTGTGATTCTTATATTGCCACCATTCTCAATGTATAAGCAACCATGATGGATGTATGTATGTATGTATGTGTATATGTACATCCATGTGTGCATGAATCAAAAAGGAATGCATACATGCATCCATAGAAACAAGAAAGGATTTCTAGTGAGAATCTAATGGTTAAATGATAAATCAACACTTGATTTATCAATCCGGCCATATCACATATGACCCCTACCAAAAGAAAGCCGCCCGATCAATATACGGTATCCTATACGCGCATTTTAATCGGGTCCATGCGCATATCGCATACGCGCACCACAACATTTCGCCTGGACTAGGAAACTCCATTGTGGGACTCTGAGACTCGTCAATACGCCGGCAGTGGGTGATGATCATATCAAGCACCCCCAAGCCGCAAGCGGTCAGCTAAATGTAACGGCCACCCGGGTATTGAGCGATCAGAAGAGAACAAGCGAACCTGCTATAACTCTCGTCGAGCCAATCGGCGATACTACTGTGCAGTCCGGTCTCCTCGTCTGATATGTCGCATATCAAGTCTAGGGGTGGTAAACGTCAGACCCCAATAACCGATAAGTCGTGCCGATGTGAGGCTCATAACAGGTCGAGAAACTACTGGTAACACTTACCAGCAAATCTCTGAATCAGCCCTGGCCAGGGACTTCCCTGTTACAGCCAATCGAGCATAGCGCAACATCAACCCCCAATACCAGGAGAGACGAAGCCCCTCCTATCGCTCATTGCCTCCATGTGACTCGGGACTGTACCCAAAAACCACCGTTTTGCACGCACTCATGGACGTGGTAAGGTGGAAATCAAAGCACAGTGGGAATCACACAAGACTCTATGACGATCTCGGGTCTACAGACTAACCTGCACAAGTGTCACCTGAGAACTGCCATCTGACGTGAGGTATAATACCATCTGGGAGTTCTCTACGAGTCCGTCCAGTGTACCCAGTCTCCACTGAGCACCCGTATACCATCTCTGATGTCAAACACTAATGGATATGGGATCATCCATTGCCCATCTCATGGGTCGAGAAGCGTATACGCTAGTCTACACTGGTATATCGATGCCCCATCTTGATACACCTACGACTAGGGACCTTGAAGGATGTACTTATAGACTACCATGTCCCCACTAGTATGATCTGCATCATAGTCTAGGTAGTCAAGTACACATCCTAAGGGCTTTACCAACATGTAACTATAAGACAGTTTAAAGAGACAAGTATACATGTTAAGATAAAGAGTAACCAGATAGCATACTATCATATCGAGCAAGAAAGTCATCTCTATATATGTCCAAGCATCCAATATAATATACATCATCTGTACAATACTGGCCTCTAGGGCATACATACAACTAATAATCTCCCACTTGCACTAGGGCCAGCTGCTGTAGTATCGCATACCGAGCATCCCGAAGAGTCTCTCAAATTGTATCTGGGGAATGGCCTTCGTGAGTGGATCCGCCGTGTTGTTCTTCGTGTCAACCCTCCTGACCTTGATCTCCCGGCGATCAACTATCTCCCGGATCAGGTGATACCGCCTCAGAATATGCCTGGATCGCTGATGGGACCTGGGTTCCTTGGCCAAAGCCACCGCTCCATTGTTATCACAATATAAAGGTATTGGATGCTCAATGGATGGAACCACTCCAAGTTCAGTAATGAACTTCTTGATCCAGACAGCCTCTTTAGCAGCATCGTTGGCAGCGATGTATTCAGCATCCATCGTCGAGTCTGCCACGGTTTCCTGGTTGGAACTCTTCCAGCTAACCGCCCCTCCGTAAACGGTAAAGACAAATCCCGACTGCGACTTAGAGTCGTCCTTATCACTCTGGAAGCTCGAATCGGTAAAAGACTCCTCTTGGAGTTCTCCGTTACCATACACCAAGAGCATCTCTTTAGTCCTTCGCAAGTACTTGAGAATGCTCTTCACAGCTGTCCAGTGACTCTCTCCAGGATCAGCTTGATACCTGCTCACTACACTTAGTGAGTATGCTACATCGGGTCTGGTACATAGCATCGCATACATGATAGAGCCTACAGCCGAAGCATAGGGTATCCCTTGCATGGGAGCTCTCTCCAAATCAGTCTTGGGAGACATCTCTTTGGAGAGAGTGACTCCAGAGATCGTAGGTAAGTTCCTACGCTTGGATTCTTCCATACTAAACCTCTTTAGTATGGTGTCAATGTACCTGGATTGGGACAATCCCAATATCCGTTTGGATCTATCTCTATAGATCCTGATTCCCAATATGCAGGAGGCATCACCAAGATCTTTCATTGAGAATCTTTGTGATATGAAGAGCTTGACCGATTGCAGCATAGGAATGTCATTTCCTATCAAGAGTATGTCGTCTACATACAATACGAGGAAGACAACCTTACTCTCTGCCACCTTCTTGTAGATACAAGGTTCATCTACGTTTTTGACGAAATCAAACTCTTTGATAACGACGTCAAAGCAGATGTCCCAACTCCGCGATGCTTGCTTCAATCCATAAATGGATTTAAGCAGCTTGCACACCTTTCCGCTGCTCCCACTATCTACGAAGCCCTCTGGCTGAGTAATGTACACGCACTCTTCTAAATCACCGTTTAGAAAGGCGGTCTTAACATCCATTTGCCAGATTTCGTAGTCATGATATGCAGCGATGGCAAGCATGATCCGGATGGATTTAAGCATAGCCACTGGAGAAAAGGTTTCGTCATAGTCCACACCTGGTCTTTGACGAAAACCCTTTACAACAAGTCTAGCTTTGAAAGTCTCCACTTTCCCATCTACACCAAGTTTTTTCTTGAAGATCCACTTGCTCCCAATGGGTTTTACCCCTTCAGGAGCATCTTCAAAAGTCCATACTTTGTTGGTGTACATGGGTTCCATCTCGGACTGCATAGGATCCAGCCATTTCACTGAGTCCCCACTCGTGATGGCCTGCTCGAAACTAGTTGGGTCATCATCCTCCATGATGCAATCCTCGCTCCCACCATCCATGAGAAAACCGTAGTATCTCTCAGGTTGGCGAGGAACCCTACTAGATCGGCGGAGAGGCTAAGGTTCGTTAGGAGCTACTGAATCCTCTGGTTCCACTAAATCTTCAGTTTGAGTTTGTGTAGCCGGAATTTCTTCCAGTTCTACCTTGTTGCCACTAATTTCTTTTGCAAGAAATTTCTTTTCCAAAAAGGTGGCATGTCGAGAAACAAACACTTTTTGTTCCTCTGCATGGTAGAAAAGATATCCATGTGAATGTTTGGGATATCCCACAAACTTTCATAGAACTGACCGCGCCTCGAGTTTGTCCGGATTTTGCCTCTTAACATAAGCCGGACAACCCCATATCTTAACTCGTTTAAGACATGGTCTCTTCCCACTCCATATCTCATATGGTGTGGTAGGTCAGATTTAGTTAGAACTTGATTCAATAGGTATGCAGCTGTTTCCAGCGCATATCCCCAGAATAGGTAACTCAGCTGTGCTCATCATAGAGCGCACCATATCTAATAGGGTGCGGTTCCTCCGTTCCGATACATCGTTGTGCTGTGGTGTATATGGAGGAGTCGGCTGAAAGAGAATCTCATTCTCTTTTAGGAAGTCCAGGAATTCATTGCTCAAGTATTCACCTCCTCGATCAGATCGAAGGATTTTAATACTTTTTCCGGTTTAGTTTTCGACTTCTTGTTTATATTCTCTAAATTTCTCAAAAGCTTCTGATTTGTGTTTCATCAGGAACACATATCCGAATCTAGAGAGATCGTCAGTGAATGTAATGAAGTACGAAGAACCATCCCTGGCATGTGTAGACATGGGACCGCATACATCACTATGTATTAGTCCCAAGAGTTCGGTAACTCTTTCTCCGTGTCCCGTAAACGGAGTTTTGGTCATCTTGCCTTTGAGACATAACTGGCAAGTGTCATAAGATGATAATTCAAACAGATTCAAATATCCATCTTTATGCAACTTAACTAGTCGTGTCGCATTGATGTGACCCAGTCTACAATACCATAAGAAAGATTCGTTCAGTTCTGAACTCTTCCTCTTTTGTGTGTTTGTTATACTTAGAACTTTTGATTGATTTAGAACATAAATGCCATTGCACAACGTGCCTGATCCAACCAACTTTTGGTTACGGAAAATGTTCATAACATTATCCTGTAATGCAAAATTATATCCCTCTTTACTCAGTAAAGAAACCGATATAATGTTGCATATCAGGTTCGGCATGTAATAGCATTCGTTCAGAATTAATGTATTACCAGTTGGTAATGCAAGATGATATTCCCCGACAGTCTTAGCTGCAACAATTGCACCATTTCCAACTCTTATGTCTTTATCACCTTCTCCAAGTTCTCTACCTTTCCTAAGCCCATGTAACAGATTACATATATGGGATCCTGACCCGGTATCTAATACCCAGGACGTAGGGCAAATGGAGAAACAGTTCTCTGTAACGAACACACCCGAAGAAAATGCATCAACATGTACTTTCTTCATTCGGGTGGCATGGGCATCCTGGTATTCCCCTATATCCTGTTCAGTCCTATAACTCTTATAAGAAAGAACGGAACTAACGTTCCCCAGCACAGTATAACATGCGGGTTCGGTCAATACATCCATATTATTATCTTGATTAGGGCATGACATGGTCGCTACCTGGAGAGAGAGAGAAGAAAGCTCTTTAGCGTATGCTCTTGCAAAATCAGATTGGTTATTATCTTATCTAATCAGGATGGCTCCCACTATTTTTTATCAAATCTTCCTTCAAACCCTAAAAGGAAAGACTAGCCGGGATGTAACACCTTAGAATGTGTTTTGTAGCTAATTATAATTTATATGTATGGTTTTTTAATAAAAAGTTTACCAATTTGGTTTTTAAATATTTTATCCTATTTATTGAGTATTTTATTAGATTTTTCCTAGGCTTGCACACACTTGTGCATGATAACTAGGGTTGTTTTTGGGGTTTAACCATGATTAGCAATCATGATTAACTAACCATTTTCTCTAATCTAGCTTTTAGTTTTGTTTTAAGTATTATGGGTTTTAAGTATGATGGTTGTTTTAAAATGAATTTAAAAAGAGGGTTTAAATTTGACTTCTTGTGTTGACCTTGGTGAGTGAGAGAGAGAGTGAGAATGGGCATCATGGCAAAGGCCATGCTTGTATTAAATGAAGAGAGAGAGAGGGGTTGACCTCTTGTGCCATCATCCTTTACCACTCAATTTTCCTTCTCACTTCACTCCCACTCACTCACACACACACCCACCCCTCTCCAGCAGCAGCAGCAGCCTCATTAGCAGCAGCAGCAACAACAACACCATTGGCAGCAGCAGGCAACAGCTGGCAACAGCAGCATCAGCAACTTGGGACAGCAGCAACAGTAGCAGCTCCAGCAGCCACAGCAGCTCCAGATCCCCTCCTTCTTCTTCCTCCTGCCTTCCTGGGTTGAGTGTGGGGTATACTTCTTAACCCTATATCCTAGTTTGCTTAAGTTGTGCAGTGATTAGCTTCGGTTAGTATTAATTAGCTAGTTTGGTGCTAGTTTTGGTGATTTGTGAGATGTGGTGGTAAATTGTTGATTGTGTTAGCTACCTTAGTTTATTTAAGTGTTTTTAGGGTCACTGAACCGAGCTTAGCCCTGGATTACACTAAAATACCATAAGGTTTCTAATTTGTGCAAATTGGTGATTTTAAAGCGATATATTGGGTTTCTGTGATCTGCTTTTGACCCGGATCCTTCAGAACAAAATTGAGAAAACTGGGGCATGCTCACTAGGTCTAGATACCACCACCAGAACACGAGCCCCTCATTCTTGTTCCAGGCCGCAGATTTAATGGGTTTGGCCACAATTTGCGGCCAAGTTGGGGTCTGGGGTGTTGGGGTCTTGGCTAGGGTTGTCTGCAGTGTTGTCTAGTGCTTTGGCATGTCTAGTTTTGCAAGATTTGGCCTGTAAGAAAATCTGGGACTATATATCGTTTTTGTGTCCGTTGTGTTTGCGCGATACGCGCGATACGTGAGTGGGTTCTGTGATCCAGCGTATCGTGGCGTGTCGCGATGGTTTTAGACGCGTACGCACACGATTCAGCGTATCATGCACACGCGCGTTTAGTTCGCGACGCGAGTTTCTCGTTTTGGTTCGTTATCGCGTTTCGTGGAATATTTGGCTTATATATGATTTCCATGTCTTATTTGCAGGTTTGCAGGCAGGGACTACGAACACTACTACAGGGGGGAGCAGATGGTAGGATTTACCTAGCGTGGGGCGTAGGTGAGTAGATTTAACATCTACAAGGGAATCGCCCGCATGGCGTTATGCGTCTGGGCTAGAATTCAAATACCTGTCGCAAATACTACGTCACTGTTAGAATTGCGCCTTTACATTGTTTTCTTGATATAGTTATACTGTGACTAGCAGCCGTAGGACACTGCACATATTATTGACAGTTCATGTTGCACGAGCACTGATTGTATGCTACACACACACCGTCAATAATTGCCATGTCACACACTAACCATCATAGATACTATTGTTTATCACACATAACATCTAGCTTATCGGTATACCTTTAGTGTATCTTACCATTAGTGATGGGTACATATACACCTTGCGATACAGCTACAGGTATACCATGCACATATTTTACTTATAGGTAGATACCTATACTTAGCTGTACCTTATTGATTTTGCATACATCTGGTTTCAGCTACATGTTCTCATTTATATGCTCACATTCAGATATATCGCATTTATTTGTGCCTGGATTTGCTCATTGTTTATTTGGATTTTACATGGTGTTTTCTGGATTTAGGAACAGTGGGAGTTCATGAAATTATGCATACATTGAAAAACCCGGTTTGCTTGAGATGATATTTGCGCGTCCACCATGAGTTTTATCGGTGCTGATTATATACTCCATACAAGGTGTGGTTGCCGTATGAGAGTACATGGTAGGACCCGGTATGGTTCCTCTCGGCAAGAAGATCGATGGATTTTGCCGATTGAGCCTGGAGGCGGGCGAGTACCTACCGGTGACAGTACCCATGACTCGGCGGGGGATCACGGAGACACCGCTGGGAGTCATGTACGTATGCATACGTTGAAAGGCGCGGGTCAAAGCTAGGCACTCGTGCTTTCGGGATAGCGTATGATACGTGATCAGGATTTCTGTGTCGATACTTGGCACATTGTTTTCATGATATTCTTTTAATACCTTTGTATATATAACAGGGGATTTAGCTGTTGTTATATATACCCTTACACCAATATTAGTGGAATGGGACGCTAATATATGTGTATTGCCCCCATCATATTTATTTCTGCATATATATTTATTTAGGATGTTAGAAATTTACTTGAGGTTCGACTTGGGATATAGGTGATTCATTGAGATTGGATATTGGATATGAAAGAGATTGATGATTTGTACATTCGGGATATAGGAGATCTATTCGATATTGTACATTGAGGAGATATGAAACTTATATGATATGAGAGCCCGACTTGGGGGCTGGTTTGAGGATTTGGGATTTGAGTGTCTTGACGGATTGTGATCCGGCCACGATGTCAGGTTTTCGTGGAAATGACATATTCCACCCCATACCTCACACTTACCTTTTTTATGCACAGATTCATATATTGGTTGTACCTATTAGCGTACCCTTATGATAGTTGCATATCTATTTTTTCATATCCCTATTGCATAGTTATTGCATACTATTATCATGTCATCATTGCTTCACATATTGACTGTACTTTCCATTACTTTGCTTTCACATGACATGTTATTACTGTAATCACATATCTTAGATTCATGCTGTACGTACATTCCTACGATTACCTGCATATGTTATCTACTATTCACGAGTTGGCAACTCACCCCCGTTGTGCCACAGGTGTTTCAGGTTTTTCCCCAGAGTAGTCGAGGCAGGCTATTCAGCTTCTCATCTATCATCTTTTGCTACAGATATCGCATCAGCTCACAGTATACCGTTTTGCTTAGGTGGGTTAGATGATTATCTGTATTTCTTATTGTACATTCGTTATATTTTGTACTCTCCATCTACTATTGTATTGTTGACTTAGAGATTTGGTGAGGATGATATTGTATATCATTGTGGATTTGTTGTATTTTATATACAGCTTTCTCTCTATTGTCCTTATTTCTTCGCTACGGCGTCGTATATTTATGATATTATTGTTTTCCGTCTTGAGCTAGTTTTTTTTACAAAAAAAATGGGTGTTGCCAAAATTTTAAAGAAAGAAAGTGGGACTTTTAAAGAATTTGGGTTGTGATTTCAAATGTTTCAAAAACTACATTATCTTTTCCGTATTTTTTCTTGGTTTAGATTTCTGGGTTTTGGCTTTCTTGTACTGCGTTACGTCTTTGCGTTGCGTAGTATTAGGGCTGTCACGGGCCAATTTTGGGTCGTGACAAAGTTGGTATCAGTGCGCTAGGTTTTACCTTTCGGAGTGTAGGATGACCTTAGTATGATGGAGTAGGTAGCTTAAGCAAAGTAACGTAGTGTGTGTATGTCTGCAGCATACCCACGATGCGATACTTCACCTAAAGTGACCTAAGTACAATTTGCTTGACATTCCTTCCTTGATGATTCATATCCTTGAGATTCGATTCCTTATTCTCATCGAATCTTATATCTATTTATAGCCTTGCCGCCGATGACTATGGGGACTCAGAGTGATGCAGCGAGGGCCGAGGTCAGAGTTGGCTCGGGTGAGACGAGTACTGACCAGGATGGCACTCTAGTTGCACAGGTGCAGACGGATCAGCCTACGACATATACTATTGATAGACTTTTGGCAGAGATGCAGGACTTCTGCCAGACTATGAGTTCTTTGGTTGATGTCGTTCGGGAGCTATGACAGGAGGTTGTCACCCTTGTTACTCAGTTGTCACTTGCGATCAGCATGCAGCAGTCCGTCACCTACATAGCACCAGTGGTTGCAGCTCCAGTTGATGAGGCGCATATTCCAGAGGTTCAGAGAGTTCCAGGACAGTGGAGGACTCGTACCAGCGTACCAGCCCAGAGGCAGAGGTTTGATCATCAAGACAGATTTCGTGGCCGTCGTGGGAGTAGCAGAGGCTTAGGACGAGGACAGTCGTTCAGCTCTCATCCCCAGGATGGTCAGCAGTCAGCGCGTGGATGTTTTCGATGCGGAAGCCTTCAGCACTTCGTCAGGGATTGTTCCTTAGCACCTCGTCAGGATCGTCATCAGAGAGGCCGTGGACGTAGAAGATTTGCTCAGAGGAGTTCATCCAGCTGCGAGTAGAGGGCAGACACAAGAGTTTGCTTCTACTCATCGGGACGTGCAGACGTCCAATGTGGAGTTTTCAGGTATCTTTAATTCGCTTGTTCTTTTGATGTATTCGTTTGTTTTTCATACTTGTACCGTGGTTGGGTAGATTGGTAGTAGTTTGTGTTAACTTCTGTCAGCGATTCTTTTGTTGCGCGACACGTATTCAGTTGTGTGCCAATCGGATAGGAGATAGAGATTCGTCCATCGTTTCGATCCTTCTAGAGATGTTGGATTTGACGTTCTCCTGGGCACGGACTGTTTAACTACGTGCTAGGCGTCTGTGGACTACCGTGAGGAAACAGTCAGGAATTGTTTTCCCGGCAAGTCAGTTCTTGTTGTGCAGGTGGATAGTTGTGCCGCCTCTCACAGCTTGAATTCAGCCTTTTTCGCTAGTCGGCTACTGAGGAGATGTCGTGGATTCTTGGCGTTCATTTGTGATACCGGAGCCACAGTAGGATTGTTGGACCGAGTTCCTTTCGTGCGAGAGTTTTCCGACGTTGTTCCAGATGGGCCGGCGAAGCTTGGGAGCTTAAGGATTAGCTGCAGAGTTATGGTTTAGGAAGTTTTGTGCGTCTGAGTGTTTCGCTTTTGGAAGCTCCTATTTCTGTTCATCAAGGAGAAGGACGGCAGTTTGAGGTTGTGTATCGACGGATCGTCAATTGAACCGGCTTACGGTGCGGATAGGTGTCCCTTACCTCGCATTGACGATTGCTTCGATCAGCTCCAGAGTGCGAGACATTTTCTAAGTTTGCTTGGGATCAGGTCATCATTACTGCGGATTCGGAGTGATGGCATTCCGAAGACTGCCTTATGCGTGCTACGGGCCTGGTGTGTTTTAGTGAGTCGTTGGATTCACTGATGCCCTAGCAGCATTCGTAGATGTGATGAACCAGATTTCTGCAGGCCGTTCCTCGACCAGTTATTGTTGTGTTATTTACGACATTCTGGTCTATCTAATGTGTTTTGAGGGACAGTAGTAGCACTTGAGGATTTGTTATGCAGATACTGGGAGAGTACCAGTAGTTTGCTAGATTCTCGGAGTGTTTCTTCAGGCTTGTTTTGTGTTGACTCCTAGGTCTTATAGTCACGGGAGACGGTTTCGTATGGTTCCGAGGGAGATCGTGGCCGTACAACCTAGGCCCAGACTTGTGTGCAGGACGGAGATCCGCAAATTGTTGGGCTTAGCAGGTTTTTACCACCGTTTCATGCAGGATTGCTAGAGTAGTGCTGCACCGTCGACTGAATGGACTGGAAGGGAGGTTTCTTTTCTGTGGACTGAGGCATGTGTACGGAGTTTTCGGCAGTTGGAGATTCGGTTAACAACTGCATCAGTTCTTTCTTTGCCTTTGGTTCGGGCGACTTTGTTGTTTAACTATAATGTTTCTTGAGTGGGCTCAAGTGTGTACTGGTGTGACACTACAGAGTCATCGCTTTTGCTTCCCTACATTGGAGGAAGTACGAGAAGGATATTCTACTCATGATCTGGAGATGGCCGCGGTGGTTTTGCGTTGGAGATTTGGGGACACTACTTGTTTGAGAGTCGTGTCAGATTCCCACGGACCACCAGAGCTTAATGTACATCTTCCTGCAGCGGATTTTGATTGTTGTGATAGTCTTCTGCAGATTTACAGTTCTTGTGTGATCGTTGAGTACAGCTTAAGCTCGTCTCTACGGAGGGGACAGCTTGCTCATGTCCGCGCTCAACCGCCTTCCTTAAATCATTTTCGTGAGAAACTGCCCGCCGATACTCGTTCGTCAGTGATACTTGAGCATACTCGGCTGGGTAATGATTCGGAGACCTTGATTTGTGACAATGGTGTGCTAAGTTAGGGACGCGTTTGTGTACCTGGTATCATCGGGTAGAGACGTGTAATCCTAGAACATGCACATCAGTCAACTCTCTGTTTGCATTCAAGTTCCACCAACATTTAACGTGACTTGTGAGATAGTTACGGGTGGACAGTGATGTAAAGAGAAGTTTCAGGTTTCGTTTCAAGGTGTCTGTCTTGTTGTGTGCTTGGGTCGAGCATCTGAGGCTGGCTGGAGAGTTGCAATCTTTTACCGTTCCGAAGTAGGAGTGGGAGCATATCTCCATGAATTTTGTTATGGTTTCTACCCAAGTTTAGTTAGGGTGTGACTCCATTCGGATTCTTGTCGTCCGGTTATACTCAGTTTGCTCAGTTGTTTTTGTTAAAGTTGTGTGTTTGTTTGATTGTTGTCAGCGGTTGGGGATCATCACTCGCCATCGTTAGGGTTCTCCTTCGATAGCTGTTATCAGGAGACACTCCAATTGGCCACCTTTAGGATTAGGGGTTAGGTCGTGTCGATCCCGGTCTGTTGTTTTTCTGACTCTGCGTAAGTAGGACTTTGGACCCCAACTAGTCTAGAGACTTCGGAGATGGTCCAGTTGTGTTAGGTCAGGATGGGAATTGTCCATTGCGAACTGAGGCCTCATGCCGACTGCCTTGGTCATAGACTCGAGGTCGTAGGGACAGATCATGCATTCCTACGGACTTTTCGATGAATGACGTGTTGGATTTTGGGAAGCTTGTCCCTGGATTTAGGTCCTCCTGAGATCCTATAAGCGAGTTAGTTTCGTTGCCTTTAATTTGGCTCTTCCGCCCAGATTGTTGGATTTTCACCCCGTATTCCTTGTGATGAAGCTTTACAATTACCTTCATGATCTTTCTCACATAATTTGGCACCAGACCATTTGGCTTGGACGCGATCGTTTCGCTCACCGGCAGCCATTGTGTTAATGGCTCGGCAAGTGGAGGAACATCGGTCAAGGGTCTTGCCATCTGTGAAGGGTTTTTCTTGGGCGTAGCCGTAAAAGTGAGATAATCACTTGAAAGGCTACGAGCGAGGTCTGCGAGTTGTAATCTTCCCTTTGAAGGTACGCGTATCGGTATATTTTTAAATTCGGGGACGAATTTCTTTTAAAGGGGGGAGATTGTAACACCTTAGAATGTGTTTTGTAGCTAATTATATTTTATATGTATGGTTTTTTAGTAAAAAGTTTACCAATTTGGTTTTTAAATATTTTATCCTATTTATTGAGTATTTTATTAGATTTTTCGTAAGCTTGCACACACTTGTGCATGATAACTAGGGTTGTTTTTGGGGTTTAACCATGATTAGCAATCATGATTAACTAACAATTTTCTCTAATCTAGCTTTTATTTTTGTTTTAAGAATTATGGGTTTTAAGTATGATGGTTGTTTTAAAATGAATTTAAAAAGGGGGTTTAAATTTGACTTCTTGTGTTGACCATGGTAAGTGAGAGAGAGAGAGTGAGAATGGGTATCATGGCAAAGGCCATGCTTGTATTAAATGAAGAGAGAGGGAGAGGGGTTGACCTTTTGTGCCATCATCCTTTACCTCTCAATTTTCCTTCTCACTTCACTCCCACTCACTCACACACACACCCACATCTCTCCAGCAGCAGCAGCAGCCTCATTAGCAGCAGCAGCAACAACAGCACCATTGGCAGCAGCAGGCAGCAGCAGGCAACAACAACATCAGCAACTTGGGACAGCAGTAACAGTAGCAGCTCCGGCAGCCACAGCAGCTCCAGATCCCCTCCTTCTTCTTCCTCCTGCCTTCCTGGGTCGAGTGTGGGGTATACTTCTTAACCCTACATCCTAGTTTGCTTAAGTTGTGCAGTGATTAGCTTCGGTTAGTGTTAATTAGCTAGTCTGGTGCTAGTTTTAGTGATTTGTGAGATGTGGTGGTAAATTGTTGATTGTGTTAGCTACCTTAGTTTATTTAAGTGTTTTTAGGGTTACTGAACTGAGCTTAGCCCTGGATTACACTAAAATACCATAAGGTTTCTAATTTGTGCAAATTGGTGATTTTAAAGCGATATATTGGGTTTCTGTGATCTGCTTTTGACCCGGATCCTTCAGAACAAAATTGAGAAAACTGGGGCATGCTCACTAGGTCTAGATACCACCACCAGAACACGAGCCCCTCATTCTTGTTCCAGGCCACAGATTTAATGGGTTTGGCCGCAATTTGCGGCCAAGTTGGGGTCTGGGTTGTTGGGGTCTTGGCTAGGGTTGTCTGCAGTGTTGTCTAGTGGTTTGGCATGTCTAGTTTTGCAAGATTTGGCCTGTAGGAAAATATGGGACTATATATCGTTTTTGTGTCCGTTGTGTTTGTGCGATACGCGCGATACGTGAGTGGGTTCTGTGATCCAGCGTATCGCGGCGTGTCGCGATGGTTTTAGACGCGTACACACACGATTCAGCGTATCGTGCACATGCGCGTTTAGTTCGCGACGCGAGTTTCTCGTTTTGGTTCGATATCGCGTTTCGCGGAATATTTGGCTTATATATGATTTCCATGTCTTATTTGCAGGTTTGCAGGCAGGGACTACGAACACTACTACAGGAGAGAGCAGATGGTAGGATTCACCTAGCATGGGGCGTAGGTGAGTAGATTTAACATCTACAGGGGAATCCCCCGTATGGCGTTATGCGTCAGGGCTAGGATTCAAATACCTGTCGCACATTCTACGTCATTGTTAGAATTGCGCATTTACTTTATTTCCTTGATATAGTTATACTGTGACTAGCAGTCGTAGGAGACTGCACATATTATTGATGGTTCATGTTGCACGAGCACGGATTGTATGCTACACACACACCGTCAATAATTGCCATGTCACACACTAACCATCATAGATACTATTGTTTATCACACATGACATCTAGCTTATCGGTATACCTGTAGTGTACCTTACCATTAGTGATAGGTACATATACACCTTGCGATACAGTTACAGGTATACCATGCACATATTTTACTTATAGGTAGATACCTATACTTAGCTGTACCTTATTGATTTCGCATACATCTGGTTTCAGCTACATGTTCTCATTTATATGCTCACATTCAGATATATCGCATTTATTTGTGCCTGGATTTGCTCATTGTTTATTTGGATTTTACATGGTGTTTTCTGGATTTGGGAACCGTGGGAGTTCATGAAATTATGCATACATTGAAAAACCCGGTTTCCTTGAGATGATATTTGTGGGTCCACCATAAGTTTTATCGGTGCAGATTATATACTCCATACGAGGTGTGGTTGCCGTATGAGAGTACATGGTGGGGCCCGGTATGGTTCCCCTCGGCAAGAAGATCGATGGATTTTACCGATTGAGCCTGGAGGCGGGCGAGTACCTACCGGTGACAGTACCCATGACTCGGCGGGGGATCATGGAGACACCGCTGGGAGTCATGTACGTATGCATACGCCGAAAGGCGAGGGTCAGAGCTAGGCACTCGTGCTTTCGGGATAGCGTATGATACGTGATCAGGATTTCTGTGTCGATGCTTGGCACATTGTTTTCATGATATTCTTTTAATACCTTTGTATATATAACAGGTGATTTAGCCGTTGTTATATATACCCTTACACCAATATTAATGGAATGGGATGCTAATATATGTATATTGCCCCCATCATATTTATTTCTGCATATATATTTATTTAGGATGTTAGAAATTTACTTGAGGTTCGACTTGGGATATAGGTGATTCATTGAGATTGGATATTGGATATGAAAGAGATTGATGATTTGTACATTCGGGATATAGGAGATCTATTCGATATTGTACATTGAGGAGATGTGAGACTTATATGATATGAGAGCCCGACTTGGGGGCTGGTTTGAGGATTTGGGATTTGAGTGTCTTGACGGATTGTGATCCGGCCACGATGTCAGGTTTCCGTGGAAATGACATATTCCACCCCATACCTCACACTTACCTTTTTTATGCACAGATTCATATATTGGTTGTACCTATTAGCGTACCCTTATGATAGTTGCATATCTACTTTTTCATATCCCTATTGCATAGTTATTGCATATTATTATCATGTCATCATTGCTTCACATATTGACTGTACTTTCCATTACTTTGCTTTCACATGACATGTTATTACTGTAATCACATATCTTAGATTCATGCTGTACGTACATTCCTGCGATTACCTGCATAAGTTATCTACTATTCACAAGTTGGCAACTCACCCCCGTTGTGCCACAGGTGTTTCAGGTTTTTCCCCAGAGTAGTCGAGGCAGGCTATTCAGCTTCTCATCTATCATCTTTTGCTACAGATATCACATCAGCTCACAGTATACCGTTTTGCTTAGATGGGTTAGATGATTATCTGTATTTCTTATTGTACATTCGTTATATTTTGTACTCTCCATCTTCTATTGTATTGTTGACTTAGAGACTTGGTGAGGACGATATTGTATATTATTGTGGATTTGTTGTCTTTTATATACAGCTTTCTCTCTATTGTCCTTATTTCTTCGCTACGGCGTCGTATATTTATGATGTTATTGTTTTCCGTCTTGAGCTAGTTTTTTTACAAAAAAAGGGGTGTTGCCGAAATTTTAAGGAAAGAAAGTGGGACTTTTAAAGAATTTGAGTTGTGATTTCAAATGTTTCAAAAACTATATTATCTTTTCATTATTTTTTCTTGGTTTAGATTTCTGGGTTTTGGCTTTCTTGTACGGCGTTACGTCTTTTAGCGTTGCGTAGTATTAGGGCCGTCACGGGCCAATTTTGGGTCGTGACACGGGATTAATTACTCCTTACAACTTCGTCGATCTTTCAGCCAGGCCAGTGTCGGTACTTTGAGGGAGGTTCCCCGTGCTTTCGCACGGACCTAATTAAAGTAAACCTCATTTTCCCAGAGGCGTAACCCCATTGACATCTTTCTAGACACCTACTTGATCGGCTAATTGTCCTGTGTAAAACTCTCCCAGGAGTAACAATTACTCGCAGTGGGTATCAGGATCCAACTATCTCATAGAAGGTATGCAATCTCATTGCAAATTTCAACACTTGAAATTCCCGATAATATTTTGCCCCTAGCGTCCTATGACCTTGACAAAGGCCAACAAATCATAGGATGCTAGTCAAGTTCAACCCGTCATTTCCTGATTGAATCAAACCCACCCGCACGACCCTTGACAAAGGCCAACAATGTCGTACGACTACCCTGAAACAATCTGCATCATATGCATAAGCAGATAAGCACTATTCAGCTACCGCACACTACGCCTTGACAAAGGCCAACAAACACAGCACGAATACTAAACTGTTCTTATCTGAAATGACGGAGGGCTACGACAGGTTTTTCTGAAAACTTATTGCGTAATGAACTTGATATTGTTGCAGAATCAAGTGAAGTTTTTTGAAATGGAGTGATTTTGAGGCTTTTCTAGTTTTGCTAAAGGGGTCACTCCCGGTGAAGGGATCATCGGCCCTTTCCTCGTTGAATGAGGTGCGGGATATATCATATATATCACTGTGCAAAGCAGAAACTATAGAAGCAATCAAAAGAAAAACCGAGTGTGTAGCATCTGCCAGTTATTGCTAAAGGGGTCACTCCCGGTGAAGGGATCTCGGCCCTTTCCTCATCGAATAAGGTGCGGGGTATATCATATATACCGCTATGCAAAGCAAAACTGTAGCTACCCCTTTTTATTTAAAATTTGATTCTACAACATCTTTTAGGTTTCTTTTCTTTCATTAATCACATTAATGAAGTCCCATCATTTAAGTCACCTAAACATCACAGATAAATACGACGTACACTTATGCCATCCGCATTCGCCTCGATGTCCCCTTATGCACCGTTAGGTTAGGTAACTAACGACAAATCAGGGCAGGGCTAGTGCGGGTGTAAAACATAAGTAACGTCTATATAATATATCATATATACTATATACTGTATCCATCAGAACATATCAAATGATCACATCACAGATATCGCAGCAGAAACATAGATATAATGTGGGATATACTAGGACGTCCGTATTTAGTATTTAGCCAGCAATAGAAAATACGGATTCCACAGCCGCGATGAATAGCCAAGCCCACACCCTGGACCCCTACGAGAGCGGCAAGCGACCCTATCAATTCTGGAGTTTAGGAGACCCGGTCTCGACTCCTCGAGATGGCCTCCCACTGAACCCCAGAACCCGGTCACTCGTGCTCCCCTCCTTGGGTCCATCCTAATGCGGAAAAGTAAATAATATACAACACTGGTGGCATCAACCTCAACCCGGAAGTGCCCCAAATAAAAGAATATTACATTACATTTAAATTTACATGAATGAAAATATAAAACTTTCATCTCACATAAAAAAAAACCCGGCTATTCAATCGCGACAATCCTGCACATCATATCACAGCAACACATAATATCTCATATCATCAACGTAAGTAAGTATGCATACACCGATTGTCGTCGACGTATAGCAACGACAATCGGTAAATACATACTACACTTACGGTCACAGAAAAGAAAGTGTAAAACTGCAATATTTGGAATCTACATTCTCTTTAGACATCGTAAATGCGAAGTATCACATACCTCGTATTTCATGTCTTATAATATGAATTCCACACATTGCATCACATTCCAGATAAACAGACAGTATTAAAGTTTTCGAACGAACGATCAAATACCCAAGATTCCCTACAGCTCAACACTTGAGCGGAGTTCAAAAACCCGGAGTGTGACACAGTAGTAGCGGTCCAGCCGTAGAAAGGTCAAGCCAACGTCTCATATGTGGCACGCCGTACCGCCCCAAACCCTAAGGTTCAAAGGGCAGTTCAAGACGGTCACATAATCGAGTTAAGGTTTGTTGTCTTCTAGAGGATCCACCACAAAACTTGCACGTATCTCCAGAATATTGAAACCCCGTGAAAAGTGAGCAAATGATACTCATTCAAACACCTCAATACTTTCTAATTTATCCCGAAAAGACACGAAATCAAAATTCCGATCGAATCGACGAGTCCAAACCCATCTCCAGAATTTTCAGCACTAAATTCAGATTAAAAATACCCTAAAAAATATACAAGCAAAACCCAGCATTACTGTATAAAAATGATGCATTGATTGATGTATATGGCCGCGGAACCGCGGCCTAAGCAAGCTTAGGCCGCGTTTCCGCGGCAAGAATAACTGTTCATTGCATCATTTTTATACAGTAATTCTTATATTTACCTGCTAAATTTTTTTACATATTTTTAATTCTGAAAAAGAGCAGTTTTGAAATAACGACCAAAGAGCGCCAAAAATTCCGTATTTCGGTTCGATCGGAGTTTTTACTTCGCTAAAGTGTCGCCTAATGTTCTAGGTCGGCTCTGCTACCATTGAAAGGTTAGCCTAGCACCTCATGAAGGGTTTGGAAGCATCACATGTGGCAAAGGTAGAGTCTTTAGGGTGCTAAGTTAACAAACATCGGATCGTGCCTAGAAAATTAGGGTTTCTAAAATTTTCACATCAACATATGAAAGAATAGAAGGGGTTTAGAGAGTACAACCTTTGTAGCTCCCTACGCTAGACTCCTCGGCTTCTTGGGGTTTGAAAAAGCTCCGCTTGAACTCCTCGAGGTCACCGATGATCCACCCGGAGTCCGCTTTGTCCAAGCTTGCAACTTTACCCGATCAAGAGAACGAAAAGAAGCTAACACTCCAAACAAGTGGGCTAGACTTGTGTAGAATGGTGTTGTGGTTCTCTTTCTCACTTCAAAATCCTAACTTGATGAGTATATAGCTCACTACAAAAATCTAGAGAGCAAATGATCAAGGTTGATGAAGATGGTGGCTTTTTAGAAGAAGAGAAGAAAAACTCTCACAAGAAAAATGAAAAATATAAGTATATATATTTTTCATCTCTCATTTCAAACCATGGTTAATTATATAGATATTATTGTAATGGAGTTAAAAGCACAAAAGGAAAATAAACCAAGGGTTAAAAGGTAGGTGAGCATGGTAAGGTAAAGAAGAGTGTAGAAACTTTCTATCATTTAACCTTTTTTCTTTTCCTTTTTGTTTTAATTCAAAAGCAATAAAAATCCATATAATAACCATGGTGTGATTCTTATATTGCCACCATTCTCAATGTATAAGCAACCATGATGTATGTATGTATGTATGTATGTATGTATGTATGTACATCCATGTGTGCATGAATCAAAAAGGAATGCATACATGCATTCATACATCCATAGAAACAAGAAAGGATTTCTAGTGAGAATCTAATGGTTAAATGATAAATCAACGCTTGATTTATCAATCCGGCCATATCACATACGACCCCTACCAAAAACAAGCCGCCCGATCAATATACGGTATCCTATACGTGCATTTTAATCGGGTTCATGCGCATATCGCATACGCGTACCACAACGTTTCGCCTGGACTAGGAAACTCCATTGTGGGACTCTGAGACTCGTCAATACGCTGGCAGTGGGTGATGATCATATCAAGCACCCCCAAGCCGCAAGCGGTCATCTAAACGTAACGGTCACCCGGGTATTGAGCGATCAGAAGAGAACAAGCGAACCTGCTACAACTCCCGTCGAGCCAATCGGCGACACTACCGTGCAGTCCGGTCTCCTCGTCTGATATGTCGCATATCAAGTCTAGGGGTGGTAAACGTCAGACCCCAATAACCGATAAGTCGTGCCGATGTGAGGCTCATAACGGGTCGAGAAACTACTGGTAACACTTACCAGCAAATCTCTGAATCAGCCCTGGCCAGGGACTTCCCTGTTACAGCCAATCGAGCACAGCGCAACATCAACCCCCAATACGGGAGAGACGAAGCCCCTCCTATCTCTCATTGCCTCAATGTGACTCGGGACTGTACCCAAAAACCACCGTTTTGCACGCCCTCATGGACGTGGTAAGGTGGAAATCAAAGCACATTGGGAATCACACAAGAATCTATGATGATCTCGGGTCTACAGACTAACCTGCACAAATGTCACCTGAGAACTGCCATCTGACGTGAGGTATAATACCATCTGGGAGTTCTCTGCGAGTCCGTCCAGTGTACCCAGTCTCCACTGAGCACCCATATACCATCTCTGATGTCAAACACTAATGGATATGGGATCATCCATCACCTATCTCATGGGTCGAGAAGCGTATACGCTAGTCTACACTGGTATATCGATGCCCCATCTCGATACACCTACGACTAGGGACCTTGAAGGATGTACTTATGGACTACCATGTCCCCACTAGTATGATCTACATCATAGTCCAGGTAGTCAAGTACACATCCTAAGGGCTTTACCAACATGTAACTATAAGACAGTTTAAAGAGACAAGTATACATGTTAAGATAAAGAGTAACCAGATAGCGTACTATCATATCGAGCAAGAAAGTCATCTCTATATATGTCCAAGCATCCAATATAATATACATCATCTGTACAATACTGGCCTCTAGGGCATACATACAACTAACAGCAAGTCAGACACAGACATTGTCTTTACCCTCAGTGGAGGGACGGTATGTTGGAAGAGTTCCAAGCTAGATACCGTGACATACTAGACGATAAAGGCCAATTATATCGCTACCAACGATGCTACCAAAGAGCTTGTCTAGATGAATAAGGTTCATATGATGAACCCGGTTCCTACTATTGGGCATCCAATACCGGTGTATTGGGATGATAATGGAGCTGTGGCTTTGGCCTAAGAACCCTGGTCCCGTCAGCGATCCAGACATATTCTTGGACAGTATCACCTGATCAGGGAGATAGTTGATCTCCGGGAGATCGAGGTCAGGAGAGTTGACATAGAGGATAACACAGCGGATCCACTCACCAAGGCAATTCCCCAGATGCTATTCGAGAGACTTTTGGGACGTTGGGTATGATATACTACAACAACTGGCCTTAGTGCAAGTGGGAGATTGTTAGTTATATGTATGCCCTAAAGGCCATTATTGTACATATGACGTATATTATAGTGGATGCTTGGACATATAGAGAAAGGACTTTCTTGCTCGACATGATACTATGCTATCTGGTTACCTTTATCTTAACATGTAGACTGGTATTTATACTTTCTTGCTCTCACATGTTGATAAAGCCCTTAGGATATGTACTTGACTACCAGGACTATGATGGAGATCATACTAGTGGGGCCAAGGTAGTTCACAAGTACATCCTTTAATTATTTCTAGTCGAGGGAATATCGAGACAGGGCATCGATATTCCAGAGTAGACTAGCGTATGCGCTTCTTGACCTATATGATGGGAGATGGATGATCCCACATCCTTGGTGTTTGAAACCAGAGATGATAAACGGGTGCTCAATGGAGACTGGGTACACTGAACAGGACTTGCCGAGGACTCCTATGTGGTAGTATACCTATCGTCAGATAGCAGTCTTCTGGTGACACTGGTACTGGTTAGTCTGTAGACCCGAGATCGTCATAGAGTCTTGTACGGCTCCCACTGTGCTTTGATTTCCTCCCTACCATGCTCAAAGGAGACGCGCAAACAGGTGGATTTTGGGTACAGTCCCGAGTCGTATGGAGGTAATGAGCGATAGGAGGGGTTTCGTCTCTCTCGGTATTGGGGTTTGATGTTGCGCTATGTTCGATTGGCTATAACTAGAAGTCCCTGGCCAGGGCTGCTGCCGAGATATACTGATAAGTGTTATCAGTAGTTTCTTGAACCGTTATAGGCCATACATCGACATGACTTATCACGTTACTGGGGTTTGACGATTTCCACCCCTAGACATGATATGCGACATATCAGACGAAGAGACCGGACTGTATGGGAGTGTTACTGATAGGCTTCATGGAGACTGTGGACAGGCTTGCTTGTTGATCTTCATATCGCTCAATACCCGGATAGCCATTACGTCCAGCTAGTACTGCTGACAGCTTGTAGGTGACTGATGATCACCTACTGCTGGCGTATTGATGAATCTTTAGTGTCCCACACAGAAGTTCCCTGGTTCAAGTGAAACGAAGTAGGACACATATGTGATATGTGTGTGGGCCTGATTAAATACGATTATATGATACCGTATTGTAATCTCGCAGTCATCTGTTATCGGTTCGGTTATATGTGATATAACCAGTTTGTCGAATCAAGTGTTGATTCGATAATGTGATATACAGATAAATGATATTAGTCGGTCAAATATAATATAACCGGATTATTAGATCAAGTGTTGATTTAATAATGTGATATAATTATATATTAACTAATATCATTAGCTCACTAATTATTCTTCGTTAAATATATATTAATATATATGATATATATATATATATATATATATATATTATAATGAAGCATGGCATTTAAATTTCTATTTTGTGAGAATAGAAATGAGGTGGAAAGTAGAAGCATGGTTGCAATCATGGGTTTAATTCTTGTTTATTCATTCTTGACTCACTATTCAAGCATGGTTGCAATTTTATATTGCATAATTCCATGCTTGAATGAGTGGGGGGTTAAGACTTAGCTCTCATGACTCTTTCTCATTTGCAAACACTTAGCTATTATTCTTCCCTCTTGCTCTCATGCTCTCTAGCTCATCTTCTTCTTCCTTTTCATGCCTTCAAAAATCCACACCCTCACATGTGATGTGAACCATGGATTTTTGATTGCATTTGTGAGGTTTTAACATCCCCTACTTCATCATCCTAGTGTAGATTAGCATTCTACACTAATGTGTTCTTACACTAAAGGAGTTTAGTGTAGTGGTAGCTTGAACTAGTAGGAGCTTCGTGGTGGATCGTCTTCGGCGCGAAGATCACCGGAGGAAGCCCGTTCAAAGCCTCAAGTGATGCCTAGTGGAGTCGCGGGACTACTACAAGGAGCATGTGAAGTGAAGGACTTGGTTCTACCAAGGTATAAACATCTTTCCTTCTTTCTAGTTAACATATCATCCGAAGAAAAACCCTAATAATCTAGTTAAAGATCTTGTTAGTCTATCTTAGCACCAAGAAATATTTAAATTTGGCAAGGTAAATACTTCTATAACCTCATCATGGAGCTAAGGTAGTCCTTCATATATAACATCTACTAGTGTATGTTAGTTATATGTATGCCCTAGAGGCCATTACTGTACATACGATGTATATTGTAGTGGATGCTTGGACATATATAGGAAGGACTTTCTTGCTCAACATGATAGTATGCTATCTGCTTGCACTTTATCTTAACATGTAAACAAATACTGTTTTGTGATCACATGTTGATAAAGCCCTTAGGATGAGTACTTGACTTCCATGACTATGATATAGATCATACTAGTGGGGACTGGGTAGTCGATAAGTACATCCTTCAAATGTTCCTAGTCGTGGGAGTATCGAGACAGGGCATCGGTACTCCACAGTAGACTAGCGTATGCGCTTCTTGACCCATATGATGGACGATGGATGATCCCATATCCATTGGTGTTTGACATCGAAAAGGTATACGGGTGCTCAGTGGAGACTGGGTACACTAAACGGACTCGCCGAGAACTCCTAGATGGTATTATAACTATCGTCGGATAGCAGTTCTCTGGTGACACTGGTACAGGTTAGTCTGTAGACCCGAGATCGTCATAGAGTCTTGTTCCCACTGTGCTTTGATTTTCACCATACCACGGTCAAGAGATCGTGTAAAACGGTAGCTTTTGGGTACAGTCCCGAATCACATGGAGGCAATGAGCAATAGGAGGGGTTTCGTCTCTCCCGGTATTAGGGTTTGATGTTGCGCAGTGCTCGATTGGCCATAACAGGAAATCCCTGGCCAGGGTTGCTGAGATTTATTGGTAGGTGTTACCAGTAGTTTCTCGAATCGTTATGGACCTTGCATCGGCATGACTTATCGGGCTATTGGGGTCTAACGTTAAACCACCCCCAGGCTGTGATATGCGACATATCAGACGAAGAGACCGGACTGTACGGTAGTGTTACTGATTGGATTCGCAGGAGTTATAGCAGGCTTGCTTGTTGATCTTCTGATCGCTCAATACCCGGGTGGCCGTTACGTTTAGCAGACCACTTGCGGCTTGTGGATGTTTGATATAATCATCACCTACTGTCGGCGTATTGACGAGTCTTTAGAGTCCTACATAGAGGTTTCCTGGTTCATGCGAAACGGAGTAGGAGCACATATGTGATATGTGCGGGACCAAGATTAATACGAGTATGTGATACAGTATTCTATTCTCGCGATATGTAATATCGGCCGGTTATATGTGATATAGCCGGGTTATCGGAACAAGTGTTGATTCGATGAAATAATATATATATATATATATATATATTATGCTCACTTAAATATTTATTATTTTCACTTGTAATACATTTAAAATATATATGATATATGTTTATTGTATTGTTTTTTCTTTTGTTGCATAAATATTATATATGTGATATATAATATTGTGACATGCTAGGTTATACATGCAACATGGATGTATGAGAATTATACCATGCTATATATTATTTTGAGTTTAAATTCTTAAGTAATTCAAAAAAAGGAAGAAATGAGTCATTATGAAGCTTCATGATAAATTTTGACAAAGTCTTCTCTTTTTGTTTTGCTTAAGATATTTCTAAACTCAACCATGACACATAGCCATGGTTAACTCTCTACAAGTGTTAGTGGATGACATACACTAACTAAGGGTTGCATTTCTAACCTCATCTCTTTCATTATTCATCTTCTTCCTCATTTTGATTTTTGCTCTCTAGCTTTTGAGAAAAGAGAAGAAAATAATGAGAAAATAAACAATAAAGTGAGCAAAATTCCTACTTCATCATCCTATACTATTAGCCATTTAGTTTAGGGTGGTTGCTTCACTAATCTACACAATTAGTGAAGAGATGGCATGAGCTAGTGTCTCCTCGGCGTAGATCATTTTCGGCCTCGAAGACTTCGAAGCAAGCTTATTCGTTTCTTTGTCGGAGCCTCTCTAGAGTCCGGACGATCGTGATCGCAGCGAAGGGACTTCTACACGGAGCTATTGAAGGGAAGGACCAGTCTACAAAGGTTGTATTCCTTGTTCACTTAGATGTAATGTGTTTACATATCTTGTTTAATCCTAAGTTTCTAGTTAAGATCTTGGTTAGGGTTTGTTTAGCACCCCAAAAATATTAAAGTAGCATGATTGATACTTGCCAAAACCTTCATAAGGTGCTAAGCTAACCCTACAGTATATATATTAGTATATATAATATTCGTCCTAGGCATGATAATAAGCAACATCACAGAATCACAGCCAGCAATACAAAATGGTAGATAATCTTGAAGCCCCGGGTTTCATTTGAGCCGAAAATAAAACCCTACATTCCCGGTCATATGGATAGCCTGTGCAATGAAAACCTGGACCTCTACGAGCATGGCAAGTTACCCGCCAATCCCAGAAGTGAGGCAGCCCCCTGCAACAAAGTGAATGGGCCACCCAGCACTTCACAGAATCCGGTAACTTAGGCGCCCCTCCGTGGGTCATCCTATAGCCCCTACGAGTGCGGCGAATAGCCCGCCAATTCTAGAATGAAGCCCCCTCTGTTCTAAAGCCATGAGATGCGGACTTGTTGCCTTCTAGAACCCGGCTATTCATGCACTCCACCGTGGGGGAATCCTAGTACAGAAAATGAAAATAATATGTACAAATGGTGACATCGACCTCAACCCGGTCATGCCCAAAAATAATATACAACCCGGCAAAGACGGCAGTCCACATGTCGGACGCTCGCCCCGCAATATGAATATACAAATGAATCTTAAAGTGTACCACTAACATTGCACCACATGCTATCCACCACGACCATCCAACCACAATCACAGCACAAGCACAAAACATCAACGTGGATGTCCCGTTCGCAAACCCGTTTAAAAGAACATATAGCAATCAGACGAGTTGTACCGATCGAATGACATTCACGGTCCCAGATAAAAGTGAATATACTGTAAACTATTAAACAGTGTCAAATATAACGACTTCGAAACACCCCGAATAGCCCCAAACTACTAGATAATGCAATATCAAAACTGGGCTAAACTAACAATACCACTGAACCAATATTCCAGAAGCCAAACAACACACAAAATACGAACCCCAAATTCCATCATAGGGTCGGCCATCTCGGGAAAATGAGCAATGTGCTCGGGTGAAATCCGGTGGAATGGGTTCGTATTTGGTGTGTGCTCTTGTGGTCATATAAGTAGTCTTCTGCAGTTGCTAAAATAATTTTTTGAAGACTTTAAAAATTCAACAGAAACTGGAATATGTAGTCTAATGTTTCGGGGTTGTTTCGGTTTCGTTATTTTAACATTGTGTAAACATGCTATTGTAGGGTTTATGGTTTGGCTCTGATACCATGAAGGGTTACGCTAACGCCCCGACCAACTTCCGTAGCCAAATGCGAAACAAAATTTTTTCTACGATTAGAAACTTGGCGCTAGAATAAACCTAAACCGGATCTTAATCATAAACCTAACTAGCATGTAAGGGTTCTATTTACTATGATAGAAAGTATACCTAAAGAAACCAAGTCCATCGGGTCTTTGATCCTCTCCTTAAGCTCCTCAATGGAAGTATGGATCATGCTTGAGCTTCGGCCTCCTCGCGTCAATGACGATCCACCCGAGAGTGCCTACCTGTAGGGTTCCTAGGCACACTCAAGAGGTTCTACAAGGCATCAACCATGCCAAAATCAAAATTTTATGTGCCTAACAACTCTATGCAAGATCGTTAACTAGAGATTAGGCGAAACTACAAGTAAGCAAACTACTTTGCTACAAGTGAAAGGGATTACAACCTTTGTAGATCCGGTCCTCCACTTCTTTAGCTCCGTGATGACGTCCCTCCGCTGTGATCATCGGGATCCTGGACTCTAGCGTTGGTTTCATCAGAGAAATGAGCGGGCTAGGTCGTTGACTTCGGTGCCGAAGATGATCTACGTCGAGGCGACTCAAACTCAAGCTCCATCTTCACTAGGTCATGAAACTTGTGAAGATAACACACTCTACTACATGGAAAGTGGTAGAGAATGAAGAAATAGGAAGTGGGTTCACTTTAGAATTGGATTTCTCACTCTAAATCTCATGGCACCATTAGAGGTAGCAAGCTTTCTTCTTCTTGAAGAAGAAGAAGAAGAAAGAATATTGATAAGATAAAGAATAAAGAATGAAACTTATCCTTTTAATTATGGTACTATGGTTAAGTTAAGCCCTCATGCTTAACTTGTGTAGAGAATTAACCAAAGTATTAGGTTAAGGGTTGGGTTAACTAGTATCCTAAGAAAATGACAAAAGAGTTGATTTTGTCAAAGTTTCTTCAAGCTTCATGAAGCTTGATAACTTTGACCAAAGTCTAACCTCTTTTGTTATTTATTAGGAAATTAGTAAACCCTAATTTAACCTTAATTTGGTTTAAGTCTCATACACACATCTTGTATGTATCATCAAACATGATACAAACATGTACACTTGCATATATCACATATAAACAATGTGCACATTCAAGTGAGAAAATCAATCTTAAGTGAACAAATACTAGTTAATGTAAAGTAATATATCAAATATATAATTATACATTAAATCATTAAATCAACACTTGATTTAACGATCCGGTCATATTGCATATAACCGACTAATATCTAGCGTATCAATGTATCGAATCAACACTTGATTCGGTAACCCGGCTATATCTCGTATAACCGTCCGAAGATACAAATCGCGAGAATAGAATTCAGTATCACATACTGGTATTATTCTCGGTCCTGCACATATTTCATATGCGCTCCTATTTCGTTTCGCTTGAGCCAGGAAACCTCTGTGTAGGACTCTAAAGACTCGTCAATACGCCAGCAGTAGGTGATGATCATATCAAACACCCACAAGCCGCAAGCGGTCTGCTAAACGTAACGGCCACCCGGGTATTGAGCGATCAGAAGATCAACGAGCAAGCCTGCTCACACTCCTGTGAATCCAACCAGTAACACTTACCGTACAGTCCGATCTCGTCGTCTGATATGTCGCATATCTCGCCTAAGGGTGGTAAACGTCAGACCCTAGTAACTCGATAAGTCGTGTCGATATGAGGTCTATAACAGTTCGAGAAACTATTGATAACACTTACCAGTAAATCTCAGCAACCCTGGCCAAGGATTTCCGGTTATGGCCAATCGAACACAGCACAACATCAACTCCCTATACCGGGAGAGACGAATCCCCTCCTATCGCTCATTGCCTCCATGTGATTCGGGACTGTACCCAAAAACCACCATTTTGCACACCCTCTTGGACGTGGTAAGGTGGAAATCAAAGCACAATGGGAATCACACAAGACTCTATGACGATCTCGGGTCTACGGACTAACCTGTACCAGTGTCACCAGAGAACTGCCATCTGACGTAAGGTATAATACCATCTGGGAGTTCTCGGTGAGTCCGTCCAGTGTACCCAGTCTCCACTGAGCACCCGCATACCATCTCTGATGTCAAACACCAATGGATATAGGATCATCCATCGCCCATCACATGGGTCGAGAAGATATACGCGAGTCTACTCTGGAATATCGATGCCCCGTCTCGATACACCCACGACTAGGGACCTTGAAGGATGTACTTATGGACTACCATGTCCCCACTAGTATGATCCGCATCATAGTCCAGGTAGTCAAGTACACATCCTAAGGGCTTTACCAACATGTAACAGAGAGACAATCAGTGTACATGTTAAGGTAAAGAGCAACCAGATAGCATACTATCATGTCGAGCAAGAAAGTCCTCCCTATATATGTCCAAGCATCCACTACAATATACATCCTATGTATAGTGATGGCCTCTAGGGCATACATATAACTAACAATCTCCCACTTGCACTAGGGCCATCTGATAGCAGTGGTTGTAGTATCTCATACTCAACCATCCCATAAAAGTCTCTCTCTGGGAAAAGGCCTTTGTGAGTGGATCCGCCGTGTTGTCCTCTGAGTCTACTCTCCTAACCTCGATCTCATGTGTAGGGATTTCTAAACTCTTCCTATACAGGAGATGGTTGCGGAAGATGTCCTAACCTCGATCTCTTAACCTCGATCTCCTGTATAGGGATTTCTAAACTCCTGTATAGGGATTTCTTTTATTGGTGACATCTTCCTGTATAGGGATTTCTAAACTCTCTGGGAAAAGGCCTTTGTGAGTCTACCACAGTAACAGAGCTATGGTCATCTAATCTTTGTGACATGACTGGCAAGTTTCTTAACCATTCCATGGTTAAGAAACTTGCCAGTCATGTCACAAAGATTAGATGACCATAGCTCTATTTATTGAAAACAGAGAAAGAGTTAGTAAACTCTTGGAACTGATACATGATGATGTATGTAAGGTCCCCTGTATACACATGCCAGGACCAGTTCTTTGTACTTCATTACATTCTCTGATGATCTCTCAAGATTCAGCCATATGTTCCTGTTGAAACACAAGTCCGAAGCTTTTGAAATATTCACAGAATATAAGTTAGAAGTAAAGAACCAAAAACAATGTATAAGTATTATGTCCTATGATAAGATCAAGGAGGATAATACTTGTGCATAGAATTCCTGGACTATTCTAAAAGAGAATGAGATTCTCTCTCAGCATTACTCCTCCTTATACACCACAGCACGTCGATGTATCGGGGCGGAGCAATCACACCCTATATGATATGGTGCGCTCTATGATGAGTACTACTGAGTTACCTGTTTCCTTTTGGGGGTTATGCACTTAAGAAGCTGCATACCTATTGAATTAGGTTCGAATCAAATCAGTGCCTACCACTCCATATAAGATATGGTATGGGAAGAGCCTATCTCTTAAGTTAGTTAAGATTTGGGGTTGTCCGGCCTATGTCTAAAAGCAAAATCCGGACAAGCTCGAGGCAAGGTCTGTTATGTAGAACTAGAAAGAGTTCCAGCTATACAAACTACAGCAGATGATTTGGTAGAACTAAAGGATTCAGTAGAATCCAACGAACCTCGGCCTCTCCGCCGATCTAGTAAGGTTCCTCACCCACCTGAGAGATACTTTGGTTTCTCTATGACAGTGGGAGCGAGGATTGCATCATGAGCTGATGACCCACTAGTTTCGAGCTGGCCATCAGGAGTAAGACTCTGTAAGAATGGCTAGATGCTTAGCGATCTGAAATGGAATCCTTATACACCAACAAAGTATGGACTTTGGTTGCTTTATCTGAAGGGTTAAATTCCCATCAAGTGCAAGTATATATTGAGAAGATTAGTTGGTGTACATGGAAAAGTTGAGACTTTCAAAGCTAGACTTGTCAAAGGTTTGCATCATAGACCAATTGTGGCTAAACATGAAACCTTTTTCTGGGGCCTATGCTTAAGTCCGTCCAGATCCTACTTGCCACGACTACATACCATGACTACGATATCTGGTGGTTGGGTGTCATGACTGCTTTTCTAAAATGATGTTTTAGAAGAGAGCGTCTATAAGTACACAGCCAGAGGGCTTCGTAGATAGTGGAAGCAGCGGAAACGTATACAAGCTGCTTTATAGGATAAAGCAGGCATCGCGAAGTTGGAACGTCTGTTTTGATGTGGTAGTAAAAGAGTTTGACATCATCAAAATGGTAGATGAACCTTGTATATACAAAAAGGTAGTAGGGAGTATGGTGGTGATCCTCGTAGAGTACGTGGATGACATACTCTTGATAGGGAAAGAGTTTCCTATGCTACGCTCGGTCAATCTCCGCTTATCACAGGGATTCTCCATATAGGATCAGAGTGATACCTCCTAAATCCGGTGTTATAATCTATGAGATAGATCTAATTGGAAGTTAGGATACTCACTAGTTGTACTGAGAAGGTATCAATCGATCCTGGGGAGAATTACTGGAAAGGTTCCAGGGTGATAAGAACGACTGAATGCCAGTCGCAGGCATTATCTTTACCCTCGGTGGAGGGACGGTATGTTGGAAGAGTTCCAAGCTAGATACCGTGACATACTAGACGATTAAAGGCAAGATACATCGTTACCAAGGATGTTACCAAAGAGGCAGTCTGGATATATATAAGTTCATGAGATGAACTTCGTTCCTGCCATTGTATGACAATGGAGTTGTGGTTTTAGCCAAGGAACTACCGTCCTATCAGAGATCCAGATATAATTCTTAGGCAGTATCACCAGATCATGGAGATGGTTGATCTCCAGGAGATCGAGGTTGGGAGAGTAGACTCAAAGGACAACACGGCGGATCCACTCACAAAGGCCTTTTCCCAGAGAGAGACTTTTATGGGATGGTTGAGTATGAGATACTACAACCACTGCTATCAGATGGCCCTAGTGCAAGTGGGAGATTGTTAGTTATATGTATGCCCTAGAGGCCATCACTATACATAGGATCTATATTGTAGTAGATGCTTGGACATATATAGGGAGGACTTTCTTGCTCGACATGATAGTATGCTATGTTAGTTATATGTATGCCCTAGAGGCCATTACTGTACATTGGATGTATATTGTAGTGGATGCTGGGACGTATATAGGTAGGACTTTCTTGCTCGACATGATAGTACGCTATCTGGTTACTCTTTATCTTAACATGTATATTTTCTGTCTCTCTGTTACATGTTGATAAAGCCCTTAGGATGTGTACTCGACTTCCAGGACTATGATGCAGATCATACTAGTGGGGTCTGGGTATTCAATGAGTACATCCTTCAATGTTCCTAGTCGTGGGAATATCGAGACGGGGCATTGATATTCCAGAGTAGACTAGCGTATATCTTCTCGACCCATGTGATGGGCGATGGATGATCCCATATCCATTGGTGTTTGACATCGGAGATGGTATGCGGGTGCTCAGTGGAGACTGGGTACACTGAACGGACTCGCCGAGAACTCCCAGATGGTATAATACCTCACGTCAGATGGCAGTTCTCTGGTGACACTGGTACAGCTTAGTCTGTTGACCCGAGATCGTCATAGAGTCTTGTGTGTCTCCCACTGTGCTTTGATTTCCACCCTACCACGGCTCTACTGAGTCGTGCAAACAGGTGGTTTTTGGGTACAGTCCCGATTCACATGGAGGCAATGAGCGATAGGAGGGGATTCGTCTCTCCCGGTATTGGGGGTTGATGTTGCGCTATGCTCGACTGGCCATAACAGGAAATCCCTGGCCAGGGTTGCAGTGATATACTGGTAAGAGTTATCAGTAGTTTCACGATTGTAATGGACCTCACGTCGGCATGACTTATCGAGCTACTGGGGTCTGACGTTTACCACCCCTAGGCGAGATATGCGACATATCAGACGAACAGACCGGACTGTACGGTAAGTGTTGCTGGTTGGATTCACAGGAGTGTGAGCGGGCTTGCTCGTCGATCTTCTGATCGCTCAATACCCGGGTGGCCGTTACGTTTAGCAGACCGCTTGCAGCTTGTGGGTGCTTGATATGATCATCTGCTGCCGGCGTATTGACGAGTCTTTAGAGTCCAACACAGAGGTTTCCTGGCTCAAGCGAAACGAAATAGGAGCGCATATGAGATATGTGCAGGAACGAGAATAATGCGTGTATGTGATACCGTATTTCATTCTCGCGATGAATGTATCGATTGGTTATATGCGATATAACCTAGTTATCGAATCAAGGATTGATTCGATAAGCCGATACATAGGATACTAGTCGGTTATATGCGATATGACCGGATCGTTATATCAAGTGTTGATTTAATGATTTAATGTATAATTATATATTTGATATATTACTTTGCATTAACTAGTATTGGTTCACTTCAAATGGATTTTCTCACTTGAAGTTCACAAGTTGTATATGTGATATACTTTTGTGCACTTGATTGTATCATGTTTGATGCTACATGATTGTTAGGGTGTAGGTTTAGATTAAACCATGGTTATGTTATGGTTAGGGTTTTGATCTTATTTAGTTATTCATTTATTCTTTAATTTGGCAAGAAACAAAAGGGTGGCTACTTTTGTTTTTTCTTTGAAGCTTCATGAAGCTTTGAAGTATTGACCATTTTGTTTCTTAGCCTTAACCCTAACCATACAACCTAACCCTAGTTTAGTCTCTACACCTAACCAAGGTTGGATTATGATAAGAATGAGTTGGATTTTCCTTTTTGCAAGAATCCTTTTTATTCTATCATATTCTTTCTTCTTCTTCTTCATCTTCAACATGAAGAAACCATGCCACCATCAATGGCAACTTGAGAATAAGATTGAGAAATCCAATTCTAAAGTGAACCCACTTCCTATTTCTTCATCCTCTACCTCTTGCCAAGTAGTATAGGGTGTTTTCTTCACAAGTTTCATGACTTGGTGAAGTGGGAGCTTGATCTTGTGATACCTCGACGTAGATCATCTTCGGCATCGAAGCCAACGACCAAGCCCGCCCATTTTTCCGATGAAGCCGACGCTAGAGTCCGGGATCCGATTTAGACAGCGGAGGGACATCATCGCGGAGCTTAGGAAGTGGTGGACCGGATCTACAAAGGTTGTAGCCCCTTTTCTTTTAAGTTAAAGTCCTTAACTTGCATCGCATAGCCTATAAATCTAGTTAACGATCCGTATAAGGGTTTGTAGGCACATGTAAAAATTTGAATTAGCCATGTTTGATGCCTTGTGAGACTTCATTAGTGTGCCTAGGAGCCCTACATGCTATCTGGTTGCTCTTTACCTTAACGTGTACACTGATTGTCTCTCTGTTACATGTTGGTAAAGCCCTTAGGATGTGTACTTGACTACTTGGACTATGATGCGGATCATACTAGTGGGGACATGGTAGTCCATAAGTACATTCTTCAAGGTCCCTAGTCGTGGGTGTATCGAGACGGGGCATCAATAATCCAGAGTAGACTAGCGTATATCTTCTCGACCCATGTGATGGGCGATGGATGATCACATATCCATTGGTGTTTGACATCAGAGATGGTATGCGGGTGCTCAGTAGAGACTGGGTGCACTGGACGGACTCGCCGAGAACTCCCAGATGGTATTATACCTTACGTCAGATGGCAGTTCTCTGGTGACACTGGTACAGGTTAGTCTGTAAACCCGAGATCGTCATAGAGTCTTGTGTGATTCCCACTGTGCTTTGATTTCCACCTTACCACGTCCAAGAGGGCGTGCAAAATGGTGGTTTTTGGGTACAGTCCCGAATCACATGGAGGCAATGAGCGATAGGAGGGGATTCGTCTCTCCCGATATAGGGAGTTGATGTTGTGCTGTGTTCGATTGGCTATAACCGTAAATCCCTGGCCAGGGTTGCTGAGATTTGTTATATTGGATCGTCGTGTTTGAATAGCCGGGTTTTTTTATGAGATGAGTGTTTTTCATTTTCATTCATGTAAAAACTTGTTTGTAATATTCTTTTATTGGTGGCATCTTTCGCAACTAGGACTTGTACAGTTTAGAAATGAACGATTCCATGGTTAAGAGTTTATGTAATATTTCTTTTATTAGTGACATCTCATGTCACAGTAACAGACCATAGCTCTGTTACTGTGACATGAGATCGAGAATATACAGAACACACACAAGAGGAAGAGTTTAGAAATGAACGATTCCATGGTTAAGAGTTTATGTAATATTTCTTTTATTGGTGACATCTCATGTCACAGTAACAGACCATAGCTCTGTTACTTTGACATGAGATCGAGAATATACAAATGGTGACATCAACTAGGTTCCTACAGTGGTATCAGAGCCTAGCTAGAGCTTTAGGCGAAGTGTAGACGAAGTTAGAAGTACGATCAAACCCGAAACCCTAATCGAATACCCCTCTCTGTACATTTTTTGAAATCGTGGATTTTTGTGAATTACAAATTGTCAAAAAATAGAGCAGGAAATTCTAAGAATAATGGCAGAAAACGAAACCCTAATTCTACTGTAGCGCCGTGGAACCTCGGCCTTAACCTACTTTTTGCGGCGGTTCCACGGCCGTATGTACTGAATAGGGTCTCGATTTTCTACAGTTATACCAGTAGCTGTTTCCTGTTCTTTCTGGGAATTTTTAATATGTGCTCAACAGTTGAGTTTTTTCTGGGTTGTTTTGGGGACTCGATGATTCGATCGGATTTTTTAACTTTGTCTATGTGTTTTTCCGGGTAATTTTAGAATATGTTAAAAGGTTCGACCGGATATAAATACCCACCTTTTCCCCTGCCGGGAAATTTCCAAGTGTTGGATTTTTCCGTAGTTTAAGAATGTTCTAAGTAGTGCAAGTAACGCGATGGACCCTCTAGAAGACAACAAACCTTAACTCGATTATGTGACCGTCTAGAACTGCCCTTTGAATCTTAGGGTTTGGGGCAGTACGGCGTGCCACATGTGAGGCGTTGGCTTGACCCTTCTACGGCTGGACCGTTGGTACTGTGGCACGAAGTGAATGTTTTAAAACTTATTTCATGTGTTGAGCTGTTTCGGGAAAACTTGGGTATTTGATTGTTCGATCGGAAAGTTTAACATTGTCTATTTATCCGGAATGTGATACAATATTTGGAATCAACAAGTAGTTATGTGATAACTGAATGAATGTTATAAATCTAGCAGTTTAGTCTCAAATGATCGGTTGCCACGGAATTTTGATGCGATCAAAAGTCCGTCTAATAGATAGCCACGCCCTATAGCCCCGACCAAGTGGCTGTAGGAGAACCCCGTCGCCGAAAGCATCCGTTCGAATGCTCACGGTGTAGGGTTCCTAGGCACTCTCAAGAGGTCTCACAAGGCATCAACCATGCCAATTTCAAATTTTACGGGTGCCGAGAAACCCTAATACGGATCGTTAACTAGAATTCTAGGCGAAAAACAAACTAGTTAACACTTAACTACAAGAATACGGAAATACAACCTTCATAGATCCGGTCCTCCACCTTCATGGCTCCATGATGAAGTCCTCTCCGCTGTCCTCATGCAATCCCGGGCTCTAGCGTCGGCTTCATCGGAGAAGAAGCGGGCTAGGTCATCGACGACGTGCCGAAGATGATCTACGTCGAGGCATCGCTAGATCAAGCTCCAACTTCACCAAGTCAAGAAAACTTGTGAAGGTAACACACTCTACTACTTGGCAAGAGGTAGAGGATGAAGAAATAGGAAGTGGGTAGACTTTAGAATTGGATTTCTCACTCATTTTCATCAATCACCATTGATGAAGAAAGGTTTTCTTCAAGTGAAGAAGAAGAAGAAGATGAAGATAATATTATGATAAGTTAATTTTAAAATGAAAAGAATAATGAATTCTTATCATAATAGAACCATGGTTAGGTGTAGAGAATTAATTAGGGTTAAGTGGAATGGTTAGGGTTAAGGATGAGACAAAGTGGTCACAAAGTCAAAGTATTCATGAAGCTTCATGAATGAACAAAGAATGCCACCATTTTATCATTTCCTTTTCTTTTTCCAAAAGAATAAATAAATGAATAAAATGAATAAGCAAATAATAAACCCTAACCATTTCATTAACCAAGGTTTAATTCTTTATACTTAACCAATTCTACATGCACCATCAAACATGATACAAGCATGTGCACAAAATCATATCACATATATAATGCGCACATCCGAGCGAGAAAATCCATTTAAAGTGAACCGATACTAGTTAATGCAAAGTAATATATCAAATATATAATTATACATTAAATCATTAAATCAACACTTGATTTAACGACCCGGTCATATCGCATATAACCGACTAATATTCAATGTATCGGCTTATCGAATCAATACTTGATTCGATAACTAGGTTATATCGCATACAACCAATCGATACATTCATCGCGAGAATAGAATACGGTATCACATACACGCATTATTCTCGGTCCCGCACATATCTCATATGCGCTCCTATTTCGTTTCGCTTGAGCCAGGAAACCTCTGTGTAGGACTCTAAAGACTCGTCAATACGCCGGCAGCGGATGATGATCATATCAAACATCCACAAGCCGCAAGCGGTCTGCTAAACGTAACGGCCACCCGGGTATTGAGAGATCAGAAGATCGACGTGCAAGCCCGCTCACACTCCAGTGAATCCAACCAGTAACACTACCGTACAGTCCGGTCTGATCGTCTAATATGTCGCATATCTCGCCTAGGGGTGGTAAACGTCAGACCCCAATTGCTCGATAAGTCGTGTCGATATGAGGTCTATAACAGTTCGAGAAACTACTGGTAACACTTACCAGTAAATCTCAGCAACCCTGGCCAGGGATTTCCGGCTATAGCCAATCGAACACAGCGCAACATCAACTCCCTATACCGGGAGAGACGAATCCCCTCCTATCGCTCATTGCCTCCATGTGACTCGGGACTGTACCCAAAAACCACCGTTTTGCACGCCCTCTTAGACGTGGTAAGGTGGAAATCAAAGCACAGTGGGAACCACACAAGACTCTATGACGATCTCGGGTCAATAGACTACTCTGTACCAGTGTCACCTGAGAACTGCCATCTGACGTAAGGTATAATACCATCTGGGAGTTCTCGGCGAGTCCGTCCAGTGTACCCAGTCTCCACTGAGCACCCGTATATCATCTCTGATGTCAAACACCAATGGATATGGGATCATCCATCGCCCATCTGTATGGGTCGAGAAGGTATACGCTAGTCTACACTGGTATATCGATGCCCCGTCTCGATACACCCATGACTAGGGACCTTGAAGGATGTACTTATGGACTACCATGTCCCCACTAGTATGATCTGCATCATAGTCCAGGTAGTCAAGTACACATCCTAAGGGCTTTACCAACATGTAACAGAGAGACAATCAATGTACACGTTAAGGTAAAGAGCAACCAGATAGCATACTATCATGTCGAGCAAGAAAGTCCTCCCTATATATGTCCAAGCATCCACTACAATATACATCCTATGTATAGTAATGGCCTCTAGGGCATACATATAACTAACAATCTCCCACTTGCACTAGGGCCATCTGATAGCAGTGGTTATAGTATCTCATACTCAACCATCCCATAAAAGTCTCTCTCTGGGAAAAGTCCTTTGTGAGTGGATCCGCCGTGTTGTCCTCTGAGTCTACTCTCGTAACCTCGATCCCTTAGAGATCAACCATCTCCATGATCGGGTGATACTACCTTAGAATATGTCTGGATCACTGATGGGACCTGCGTTCCTCGGCATAAGCCACAACTCCATTGTCTCACAATGGTAGGAACGTAGTTCATCTCATGAACCATTATACACCCAAACAGCCTCTTTGGTACCATCTTAAGTAGCGATGTATCTTGCCTTTATCGTCTAGTATGCCACGGTATCTAGCTTGGAACTCTTCCAACATACCGTCCCTTTACTAAGGGTAAAGACAATGCCTGTGACTGACACTCAGTCGTCTTTATCACCCTGGAACACTTCCAGTGATTCTTCCCAGGATCAATTGATACCATCTCACAAATACTAGTGAGATTCCTGACATCCAATTAGATCTATCTCATAGATCCAAAATCCAGGATTTAGTTGGTATCACTTTGATCCTATATGGAGAATCTTTGTGATAAGCGGAAATTGATCGAGCGTAGCATAGGAAACTTCTTCCCTATCAAGAGTATGTCATCCACGTACTCTACGAGGATCGTCAGCATACTCCCTACTACCTTTTTGTTTATACAAGGTTCATCTACCATTTTGATGATGTCAAACTCTTTGACTAATTCATCAAAACAGATGTTCCAACTCCGCGATGCCTGCTTTATCCTATAAAGCATCTTGCACACGTTTCCGCTGCTCCCACTGTCTACGAGGCTCTCTGGCTGTGTACTTATAGACGTCCCTTTTCTAAAACATCATTTAGAAAAGCAGTCATGACACCCAACCGCCAGATATCGTAGTCATGGTATGTAGCCGTTGCAAGTAGGATCTAGATGGACTTAAGCATAGGTACTGAAAAGGTTTCATCATTATCCACGCCTGGTCGATGACGAAAACCTTTAACTAGTCTAGCTTTGAAAGTCTCAACTTTTCCTAGTACACCAAGTAATCTTCTCAAGATATACTTGCTCCTGATGGGGATTTAACCCTTCAGATATAGCAACCAAAGTCCATACTTTGTTGGTGCATAAGGATTCCATCTCAGATCGCTAAGCATCCAGCCATTCTAACAGAGTCTTACTCCTGATGGCCAGCTCGAAGCTAGTTGGGTCATCATCTCATGATGCAATCCTCGCTCCCACTGTCATAGAGAAACCGAAATATCTCTCAGGTGGGTGAGGAACCCTACTAGATCGGCGGAGAGGCTGAGGTTCGTTGGAATCTACTGAATCCTTTGGTTGTACCAAATCATCTGATGTAGTTTGCATAGCTGGAACCTTTCCAGTTCTACATAACAGATCTTGCCTCGAGCTTGTCCCGATTTTGCTTTTAGGCATAGGCTGGACAACCCCAAATCTTAACTAACTTAAGAGATAGGCTCTTCCCTTATCATATCAAATATGAAGTGGCAGGCACTGATTTGATTCGAACCTAATTTAATAGGTATGCAGCTTCTCAAGTGCATAACCCCCAAATGGAAAAAGGTAACTCAGTAGTACTCATCATAGAGCACACCTTATCATATAGGGTGTGTTTGCTCCGCCCCGATATACCATCGTGCTATGGTGTATACGGAGGAGTAATGCTGAGAGAGAATCTCATTCTCCTTTAGAATAGTCCAGGAATTCCGTGCTCAAGTATTCTCCTCCCTGATCGCATCAAAGGACATAATACTTATACCCTCTTGGTTCTCTACTTCTAACTTATATTCTATGAATATCTCAAAAGGTTCGGACTTGTGTTTCAACAAGAACATATGTCTGAATCTAAAGAGATCATCAGAGAATGTAATGAGGTACAAAGAACCGGTCTTGGCATGTGTAGACAGGGGACCTTTATACATCAACATGTATCATCCCAAGAGTTTACTAACTCTTTCTCTGTTTCCAGTAAACGGAGCTATGGTCATCTTATCTCTGTGACATGACTGGCAAGTTTCACAAGATGTAAATTCAAAATGATTTAAATATGCATCTACATGTAACTTCAGCTAGTCGGGTCGCATTGATATGACCTAGTCTACAATGCCTCAAGTAGGATTCGTTCATTTCTGAACTCTTCCTCTTGTGTGTGTTCCGTATACTAAGAACTATAGTTTGATTTAGAACATCAATGCTTTTAGATAATGTGCCTGAACCGATCAACTTTTGATATAGGAAATGTTCAAAACATTATCCAACAATACAAAATTTTATCATTTCTTTACTAATAAAGAGATAGATACGATTTTGTATATCAGGTTCGGTATCTAATAACATTCGTTCAGAATCAATGTATTTGTAATATAGGGTGACAGTGACCAACAGACTTGGCTGCAACACCTGCCCCGATTTCTGCCTCATGAAACTTATCACCCGTTCTCAGTTCTCTACCTTTCTGTAGCCCTATGTAACATATTACATATCTGGGATCCTGATCTGGTATCACATACCCAGGACGTAGAGGATACAGAGAAACAGTTCTACATAATGAACACACCCGAAGATGATGCATCAGCATGCACTCTCTTCGTTTGGGCGGCACGGGAATTCTGGTAATCCCTATTTCCTGCTCTGTCTTATAACAATTATAAGTTGGAGCGGGACCAACGTTCCCCAGCTCAGTATAACAAGCGGGTTCAGTCAATATTCCGTATTATTATCTTGATTAAGGCGTGATATGGTCGCTACCTGGAGAGAGAGAGAAGAAAACACTCAGCGTGCGCTCTTGCAAGAATAGATTGGTTATTATTTTATCTAATCAGGATGGCTCCCACTGTTTTTTATCAAATCTTCTTTCAAACCCTAAAAGGAAAGACTAGCCGGGATTAATTACACACTACAAGTTCGCCAATCTTTCAGCCAGGCCAGTGTCGGTACTTTGAGGGAGGTCCCCCGTGCTTTCGCACGAACCTAATTAATGTAAACCTCGTTTTCCCAGAGGCATAACCTCGTTAACACCTTTCTAGACACCTACTTGATCGGCTAATTGTAATGTATAAAACTCTCCCAGGAGTAATTCTTACTCGCAGCGGGTATCGGGATCCAACTATCTCATAGAAGGTATGCAATCTCATTGCAAATTTCAACACTTGAAATTCCCGATAATATTTTGCCCCGAACGATCTATGACCTTGACAAGGTCAACAAACCATAGACCGCAAGTCAAGTTCAACCCGTCATTTCTTGATTGAATCAAACCCACCCGCACGACCCTTGACAAGGTCAACAAGGCCGCACTACTACCCTAACCCAATCTGCATCATATGCATAAGCAGATAAATACTGGTTAGCTACCGCACACTGCGCCTTGACAAGATCAACAAACGCAGCACGAATACTAAACAGGACTTATCTGAAATGACGGAGGGCTATGACAGGTTTTTCTGAAAACCTATTGCGTAATGAACTTGATATCGTTGTAGAATCAAATGATTTTAAAATGGAGTGTTTTTGAGGCTTTTCTAGTTTTGCTAAAGGAATCACTCCCGGTGAAGGGATCATCGGTCCTTTCCTCGTCGAATGAGGTGCGGGATATATCATATATATCACTGTGCAAAGCAAAAACACTTAAAAGCAATCAAAAGACAAACCGAGTGTGCAGCATCTGCCAGTTATTGCTAAAGGAGTCACTCCCGGTGAAGGGATCTCGGTCCTTTCCTTATCGAATAAGGTGCAGGATATATCATATATACCACTGTGCAAAGCAAGAACTGTAGCTACCTGTTTTTATTTTGAAATTCGATTCTACAACATCTTAGGTTTCTTTTATTTCATTAATCTCATTAATGAAGTCCCATCATTTAAGTACCTAAACATCACAGATAAATACGACGTACACTTATGCCATCCGCATTCGCCTCGATGTCCCCTCATGCACCGTTAGGTTAGGTAACTAACGGCAGAGCGGGGCAGGGCTAGCGCGGGTGTAAAACATAAGTAACGTCTATATAATATATCATATATACTATATACAGTATCTATCACAGAACATCACATGATCACATCACAGATATCGCAGCAGAAGAATCATATGAAATATTAGATATTCTAGGACGTCCGTGTTTTCAATACGAGCCAGTATAAAACACGGATTCCACGGTCGCGATGAATAGCCAAACCCACACCCCTAGACCCTTACGAGAGCGGCAAGCAACCCTACAAATTCTAGAGTTAGGAGACCCGGACTCGACTCCTCGAGTTGGTCTCCCACTGGACTCCAGAACCCGGTTACTTGTGCTCCCCTCCTTGGGTCTATCCTAGTGAGGAAAAGTAAATAATATACAAACGGTGACATCTTCCGCAACCTGGAAGTGCCCCAATAAAAGAATATTACAGACAAGTTTTTACATGAATGAAAATGAAAAACACTCATCTCACATAAAAACCCCCGGCTATTCAAACACGACGATCCAATATAACATATCCAGCAACACATAACATCATATATCATCAACGTAAGTAAATATGCGCATCCCAATTGTCGTTGACATATAGCAACGAAACCGGCGATATCACATATTACACTTACGGTCACAGAAAAGAAAGTGTAAAACTACAACAGTTGGAATCCGCAACCATCTCAGACATCGCATGCCTGACCAAATGAATTTCTTAGACATCACATGCCTAACAATTATAAACCCCGCATTTTAGTCTCAAAATCGAGAACACTTTTCAATATCAAGTCGGGCAATTCAACAAGATTCCCGACATCCTGATCGAATGCTCGTCGCAAACTTTAGTAGACGGCCGCACCCCCGATACCGTCGACGAAGTGCACCAAGGCGGAACACCGCTACCGCGAGCATCCCAACGGATGCTTTCGGCGACGGGGTTCTCCTACAGTCACTTGGTCGGGGCTATGAAGTGAGGCTGTCTATTAAGTTTACCCGGCGAGTATCCGCGTACACTACGTGATTGCGACGGACTTTTGATCACATCAAAATTCCGTGGCCACCGATCAAGTGAGACTAAACTGCTATGTTTATAACATTCATTCAGTTATCTCATAACTTATTGTGAATTCCAATTATTGTATCACATTCCGGATAAATAGAAAATGTTAAACTTTTCGATCAAACTGTCGAACACCCAAGTTTTCCCGATATAGATCAACACATGAAATAAGTCTAACAACATTCAGTTCGTGCCTCAGTACCAACGGTCCAGCCGTAGAAGGGTCAAGCCAACGCCTCACATGTGGCACGCCGTACTGTCCCAAACCCGAAGGTTCAAAGGGCAGTTCAAGACGGTCACATAATCGAGTTAAGGTTTGTTGTCTTCTAGAGGGACCATCGCGTTACTTGCACTACTTAGAACGTCGTTAAACCACGGAAAAATCCAACACTTGGAAATTTTCCGGCAGGGGAAAAAATGGGTATTTATATCCGGTCGAACTTTTTAACATATTCAAAAATATCCGGAAAGCCACAAAGACAAAATCTGATAAACCCGATCGAATCATCGAAGCTCCAAAACATCCCAGATTATTCAACTCTTGAATAAATATTAAAAAATCCCAGAAAATCCAGCACCATAAATCATGAATTACTGTACAAAATTTATAGGAGAATATAATAATTAGGCCGCGGAACCGCCGCATAAGCAGGGCTTATGCCGCGGTTCCGCCGCACTCTGGAAGCTTCAATGGAAAAATTTTGCATCGTAATTCGTAGAATTCCCTGCTGAATTTTTTAGCAATTTTTAATTTGGAAAAATCGACGTTTTCAGAAAAAGTCCAGCGAGCGTGGAAAAATGGGGTTTCGGGTTCGATCGGACTTCAAACTCCGTCAGGACTTCGCCTAAGGCTCTAGCTAGGCTCTAATACCACTGTAGGGTTCCTAGGCACTCTCAAGAGGTCTCACAAGGCATCAACCATGCCAATTTCAAATTTTACGGGTGTCGAGAAACCCTAATACGGATCGTTAACTAGAATTCTAGACGAAAAACAAACTAGTTAACACTTAACTACAAGAATACAGAAATACAACCTTTGTAGATCCGGTCCTCCACCTTCATGGCTCCATGATGAAGTCCTCTCCGCTGTCCTCATGCAATCCCGGGCTCTAGCGTCGGCTTCATCGGAGAAGAAGCGGGCTAGGTCATCGACGACGTGCCGAAGATGATCTACATCGAGGCATCGCTAGATCAAGCTCAAACTTCACCAAGTCAAGAAAACTTGTGAAGGAAACACACTCTACTACTTGGCAAGAGGTAGAGGATGAAGAAATAGGAAGTGGGTAGACTTTAGAATTGGATTTCTCACTCATTTTCATCAATCACCATTGATGAAGAAAGGTTTTCTTCAAGTGAAGAAGAAGAAGAAGATGAAGATAATATTATGATAAGTTAATTTTAAAATGAAAAAATAATGAATTCTTATCATAATAGAACCATGGTTAGGTGTAGAGAATTAATTAGGGTTAAGTGGAATGGTTAGGGTTAAGGATGAGACAAAGTGGTCACAAAGTCAAAGTATTCATGAAGCTTCATGAAAGAACAAAGAATGCCACCATTTTATCATTTCCTTTTCTTTTTCCAAAAGAATAAATAAATGAATAAAATGAATAAGCAAATAATAAACCCTAACCATTTCATTAACCAAGGTTTAATTCTTTATACTTAACCAATTCTACATGCACCATCAAACATGATACAAGCATGTGCACAAAATCATATCACATATATAATGCGCACATCCGAGCGAGAAAATCCTTTTAAAGTGAACCGATACTAGTTAATGCAAAGTAATATATCAAATATATAATTATACATTAAATCATTAAATCAACACTTGATTTAACGACCCGGTCATATCGCATATAACCGACTAATATTCAATGTATCGGCTTATCGAATCAATACTTGATTCGATAACTAGGTTATATCGCATACAACCAATCGATACATTCATCGTGAGAATAGAATACGGTATCACATACACGCATTATTCTCGGTCCCGCACATATCTCATATGCGCTCCTATTTCGTTTCGCTTGAGCCAGGAAACCTCTGTGTAGGACTCTACAGACTCGTCAATACGCCGGCAGCGGATGATGATCATATCAAACATCCACAAGCCGCAAGCGGTCTGCTAAACATAACTGTAGGGTTCTTAGGCACCCTAATGAGGTCTCACAAGGTATCGAACATGCCAATATAAAATTTTACGGGTGCCGAGAGACCCGACTACGGATCGTTTGCTAGATTTCTAGGCGAAAAACTAACTAGTTAACAACTTAACTAATGGGATATCGGAAATACAACCTTTGTAGATCCGGTGCTCGACCTCCACGGCTCCGCAACGAGGTCCTCTCCGCTGTCCAAATCAAATCCGGGCTCTAGAGTCGGCTTCGTCGGAGAAAAAGCGAGATAGGTCGTCGATGTCCATGCCGAAGATGATCTACGTCGAGGCATCGAAAGATCAAGCTCCACCTTCACCAAGTCATGAAAACTTGTAAAGGAAACACACTCTACTACTTGGCAAGATGTAGAGGATGAAGAAATAGGAAGTGGGTTCAATTTAGAATTGGATTTCTTACTCTTTATCATCAATCACCATTGATGACTTCAAGCTTTTTTTCTTGAGTTCAAGGAAGAAGAAGAAGAAATGATATGATAAGTTGAATAAATATTGAAAAAGAAAATCAATACTTATCATAACATGAACCATGGTCAAGTGTAGAGATTAAACTAGGGTTAATGGAGCGGTTAGGGTTAAGCATGAGACAAAATGGTTACTTAGGTCAAAGCTTCATGAAGCTTCAACTAGAATACAAAACAAGCCACCATTTTCCTTTATGCTATTTATTTTTCCAAAAAGAATAAATGAACAAATAAATGAATAAGAAAATGTAAACCCTAACCATTACATAACCATGGTTTAAACTTTACACAAAACACAAGTAAACATGTATCATCAAACATGATACAATCAAGTGCACAAAATCATATCGCATATGTAATGCGCACACCCGAGTGAGAAAAATCTATTTAAAGTGAACCAATACTGGTTAATGCAAAGTAATATATCAAATATATAATTATGCATTAAATCATTAAATCAACACTAGATTCAATGATCCGGTCATGTCGCACACAACCGACTAGTATACAATGTATCGGCTTATCGAATCAACGCTTGAATCGATAACTAGGTTATATCGCATACAACCATTCAATACATTCATCGCGAGAATGGAATACGGTATCACATACACGCATTATTCTCGGTCCCGCACATATCTCATATGCGCTCCTATTTCGTTTCGCTTGAGCCAGGAAACCTCTGTGTAGGACTCTAAAGACTCGTCAATACGCCGGCAGCAGATGATGATCATATCAAACACCCACAAGCCGCAAGCGGTCTGCTAAACGTAACGGCCACCCGGGTATTAAGCGATCTGAAGATCGACGAGCAAGCCCGCTCACACTCCAGTGAATCCGACCAGTAACACTACCGTACAGTCCGGTCTGATCGTCTGATATGTCGCATATCTCGCCTAGGGGTGGTAAACGTCAGACCCCAATAGCTCGATAAGTCGTGTCGATATGAGGTCTATAACTGTTCGAGAAACTACTGGTAACACTTACCAGTAAATCTCAGCAACCCTGGCCAGGGATTTCCTGTTATAGCCAATCGAACACAGCGCAACATCAACCCCCTATACCGGGAAAGACGAATCCCCTCCTATCGCTCATTGCCTCCATGTGACTCGGGACTGTACCCAAAAACCACCGTTTTGCACGCCCTCTTGGACGTGGTAAAATGGAAATCAAAGCACAGTGGGAACCACACAAGACTCTATGACGATCTCGGGTCAACAGACTACTCTGTACCAGTGTCACCAGAGAACTGCCATCTGACGTGAGGTATAATACCATCTGGGAGTTCTCGGCGAGTCCGTCCAGTGTACCCAGTCTCTACTGAGCACCCGTATATCATCTCTGATGTCAAACACCAATGGATATGGGATCATCCATCGCCCATCTGTATGGGTCGAGAAGGTATACGCTAGTCTACTCTGGTATATCGATGCCCCGTCTCGATACACCCACGACTAGGCACATTGAAGGATGTACTTATGGACTACCATGTCCCCACTAGTATGATCCGCATCATAGTCCAGGTAGTCAAGTACAGATCCTAAGGGCTTTACCAACATGTAACAGAGAGACAATCAGCATACACGTTAAGGTAAAGGGTAACCAGATAGCATACTATCATGTCGAGCAAGAAAGTCCTCCCTATATATGTCCCAGCATCCACTACAATATACATCCTATGTACAGTAATGGCCTCTAGGGCATACATATAACTAACAATCTCCCACTTGCACTAGGGCCATCTGTAGCAGTGGTTGCAGTATCTCATACTCAACCATCCCATAAAAATCTCTCTCTCTGGGAACAGGCCTTTGTGAGTGGATCCGCTGTGTTGTCCTCTGAGTCTACTCTCCAAATCTCGATTACCCTGGAGATCAACCATCTCCATGATCAAGTGATACTGCCTTAGAATATGTCTGGATCACTGATGGGACCTGCGTTCCTTGGCATAAGCCACAATTCCATTGTCTCACAATGGTAGGAACGTAGTTCATCTCATGAACCAATATACACCCAAACATCCTCTTTGGTAGCATCTTAAGTAGCGATGTATCATGCCTTTATCGTCTAGTATGTCACGGTATCTGGCTTGGAACTCTTCCAACATACGTCCCTTTACTGAGGGTAAAGACAATGCCTGTGACTGACATTCAGTCGTCTTTATCACCCTGGAACACTTCCAGTGATTCTCCCCAGGATCAATTGATACTATCTCACTACAACTAGTGAGAATCCCAACATCCAATTAGATCTATCTCATAGATCCAAAACCCAGGATTTAGGAGGTATCATTTTGATCCTATATGGAGAATCATTGTGATAAGCGGAGATTGATCGAGCGTAGCATAGGAAACTCCTTCCCCATCAAGAGTACGTCATCCACGTACTCTACGAGGATCGTCACCATACTCCCTACTACCTTTTTGTTTATACAAGGTTCATCTACCATTTTGATGATGTCAAACTCTTTGACTAATCCATCAAAACAGTTGTTCCAACTCCGCGATGCCTGCTTTATCCTATAAAGCATCTTGCACACGTTTCCGCTGCTCCCACTGTCTACGAAGCCCTCTGGCTGTGTACTTATAGACACTCTCTTCTAAATATCATTTAGAAAAGCTGTCATGACACCCAACCACCAGATAGCGTAGTCATGGTATGTAGTCGTGGCAAGTAGGATCTGGATGGACTTAAGCATAGCTACTTAGAAAAGGTTAAATCATCATCCATACCTGGTCAATGATGTAGACCTTTAACAAGTCTAGCTTTGAAAGTCTCAACTCTTCCATGTACACCAAGTAATCTTCTCAAGATATACTTGCTCCTGATGGGGATTTAACCCTTCAGATATAGCAACCAAAGTCCATACTTTGTTGGTGTATAAGGATTCCATCTCAGATCACTAAGCATCCAGCCATTCTTATAGAGTCTTACTCCTGATGGCCAGCTCGAAACTAGTTGGGTCATCATCTCATGATGCAATCCTCGCTCCCACTGTCATAGAGAAACCGAAGTATCTCTCAGGTGGGTGAGGAACCCTACTAGATCGGCGGAGAGGCTGAGGTTCGTTGGAATCTACTGAATCCTTTGGTTCTATCAAATCATCAGCTGCAGTCTGTATAGCTGGAACATTTCCAGGTCTACATAACTGACTTTGCCTCGAGCTTGTCCGGATTTTGCTTTTCAGACATAGGCCGGACAACCCCAAATCTTAACTAGCTTAAGACATGGGCTCTTACCATACCATATCTCATATGAAGTGGTAGGCAACTGATTTGATTCGAACCCTATTCAATAGGTATGCAGCTTCTCAAGTGCATAACTCCCAAAAAGGAAATAGGTAACTCAGTAGTACTCATCATAGAGCACACCTTATCACATAGGGTGTAATTGCTCCACCCCGATATACCATCGTGCTATGGTGTATACAGAGGAGTAATGCTGAGAGAAAATCTCATTCTCCTTTAGAATAGTCCAGGAGTTCCGTGCTCAAGATTTCTCCTCCCTGATCACATCAAAGGACATAATATTTATACCCTTATTGGTTCTCTACTTCTAACTTATATTCTGTGAATATCTCAAAAGGTTCGGACTTGTGTTTCAACAGGAACATAGGTCTGAATCTCGAAAGATCATCAGAGAATGTAATGAAGTATAAAGAACCGGTCTTGGCATATGTAGACAGGGGACCTTTATACATCAACATGTATCATCCCAAGAGTTTACTAACTCTTTCTCTGTTTCCAGTAAACGGAGCTTTGGTCATCTTATCTTTGTGACATGACTGGCGAGTTTCACAAGATGTAAATTCAAACTGATTTAAATATGCATCTAAATGTAACTTCAGCTAGTCGGGTCGCATTGATATGACCTAGTCTACAATGCCTCAAGAAGGATCCGTTCATTTCTGAACTCTTCCTCTTGTGTGTGTTCCGTATACTAAGAACTGTAGTTTGATTTAGAACGTCAATGCTTTTAGATAACGTGCCTGAACCGATCAACTTTTGATATAGGAAATGTTCAAAACATTATCCGACAATACAAAATTATATCGTTTCTTTACTAATAAAGAGACTGATATGATTTTGTATATCAGGTTCGGTATCTAATAACATTCGTTCAGAATCAATGTATTGGTAATACAGGGTGACAGTGACCAACAGACTTGGCTGCAACTCTTGCCCCGTTTTCTGCCTCATGAAAATAATCACCCGTTCTCAGTTCTCTACCTTTCTGTAGCCCTATGTAACAGATTACATATCTGGGATCCTGATCTGGTATCACATACCCAGGACGTAAAGGACACTGAGAAACAGTTCTATATAATGAACACACCCGAAGATGATGCATCAGTATGCACTCTCTTCGTTTGGGCTGCACGGGAATTTTGGTAATCCCCAATTTCCTGCTCTGTCTTATAACAATTATAAGTTGGAGCTGGACCAACGTTCCCCAGCTCAGTATAACAAGCGGGTTCGGTCAATAATCCGTTTTATTATCTTGATTAAGGCGTGATATGGTCACTACCTAGAGAGAGGGAGAAGAAAACACTCAGCGTGCGCTCTTGCAAGAATAGATTGGTTATTATTTTATCTAATCAGGATGGCTCCCACTGCTTTTTATCAAATCTTCCTTCAAACCCTAAAAGGAAAGACTAGCCGGGATTAATTACACACTACAAGTTCGCCAATCTTTCAGCCAGGCCAGTGTCGGTACTTTGAGGGAGGTCCCCCGTGCTTTCGCACGAACCTAATTAATGTAAACCTCGTTTTCCCAGAGGCGTAACCCCGTTGACACCTTTCTAGACACCTACTTGATCGGCTAATTGTAATGTATAAAACTCTCCCAGGAGTAACAATTACTCGCAGCGGGTATCGGGATCCAACTATCTCATAGAAGGTATGCAATCTCATTGCAAATTTCAACACTTGAAATTCCCGATAATATTTTGCCCCTAACCTCCTATGACCTTGACAAAGGCCAACAAACCATAGGATGCTAGTCAAGTTCAACCTGTCATTTCCTGATTGAATTAAACCCACCCGCACGGCCCTTGACAAAGGCCAACAAGGTCGCACGACTACCCTAACTCAATCTGCATCATATGCATAAGCAGATAAGCACCAGTTAGCTACCGCACACTGCGCCTTGACAAAGGCCAACAAACGCAGCACGAATACTAACTACTACTTATCTGAAATGACGGAGGGCTACGTGTTGGAGATAGTGCCCTCAGAGTCAATTATTAGGTCACAGGTACGTGATTGTAATGATTGAGGGAGGACCTATCCCGGTAGGACAGTCTTACTCGAGATGATAGTATGCTATTGGGTTTACCTTTATCATCGTGTACTGTTTTAAGTGACCTGACACGTCGCTATTACACGTTGATAGAGCCCCTAGGATTCTTGCTTGACCACCAGCAGTATAAGGGCGATCATATAAGTGGGAGCTGGGGGTCTATAAGCATATCCTTAAAAGGTCCCTAGTCGTGAGAGTTTCGAGACAGGGCATCGATTCTCCACAGTAGACTAGTGTATACAGTCGAGACCCCGACGAGGGGCGGTGGCCGGTCTCACAAGCTACTGGTGTCAGTTGGATCACCTAAGATGTATACAGGTGCTCATTGGGTTATGAGTACACCGGACAGGACTCGCCGGGAACATGCTAGTTGGTGATATACCAGACGTCAGATGGCAGTTCCCTGGTAACATGTGTGCAGGTTAGTTCATCGACCTGGGGATCGTCATTTGTCTCGTGTGAGTTCCCACTGTACTTTGATTACTACCCTACCACGGCTCAAAGGAGTCGTGCAAACAGGTTTTAGTTGGGTACAGTCCCGAGCCACATGGAGGCAGTGAGCGTATCTTCAGGGGTTCGTCTCTCCCGGTATTGGGGGTGAGGTCGTGCTGTGTCTAGGAGAGCCATTACACAAAGTCCTTGGCCAAGGCAAGGAGATTTACTGGTAGGTATTCCAGTAGTATCTCAGGGTGTTCTGGGCTACACTCCGACACGACTTGTACCGCTTTTGGGGGTCTGACTTTTACCAACCCCCTAGGCCCGCCATGCGATACTCATAGACGAACGGACCGGACTGTACGGATATTGTCACTGACAGGCTCAGTAGGGTTGTCAGGCTGAGTTCGCTCACAGACATCCCTTTTAGTCAGTACCTGGTAGCCCGTTACGTATTGGCTTATACCTCTGACGTGCTAGTGGTTAAATCCACAACCAAGGTGTTGATGAGTCTTTAGAGTCCCCCACATTCAGTTACTCAGCTTTCGGGCGAAAGGTTGTAGAGGCCGTATGGAGATATGGCAGGGTCCGATCAGATACGTGGGGTATTGCACGGATCAGGATCGGACAGTCTGTACTATAGGCTGTATGGTTATATGGCAGGGTTCGATCAGATACGTGCGGTATTGCACAGATCAGGATCGAACGGATAATACTAGCCGGCTTTGGTATAAGCCGGATCCTAGTATAGTACAGAGTAGATTTTGTCTCATTGCATTTGTATTTCGGTCGGAATACAAATGCGGGTGTGTATGCACAGTATCGGGGTTTTCCTGTAATTTATTACGGGACCAGTTTTCTGGAGTTGCCAGTTTGCTTTCCGTTTCGGCCGATTTCCATTGTTCCGTTCATTGGCCGAAGATTGGTGGAGGAGGGCTTATTTGCATTGTTGCAAATAAGCTTTTGGAAGGGGGTCCTTTGCATATTATTTGTATCATGATGGTTTTCATGATATGCACCATTCCTTGACCTTGACCTCTTCATGATGGCTTGACTTTTTGAAGTCATCATGCTTGATGATTGTTGATGATGGGAGATGGTATGGTTGTTGAGTGAGGACTTTTCTTGGTGATCATTATTTTCCTTATGATAGCTTTCTCTCTCTCCATTGCATTATTGGATGGCTCTCTCATTTTCTTGCAGGGTTCCTAGGCACTCTAGTGAGGTCTCCCAAGCCATCAACCATGGCAATTTCAAAAATTATGGTGCCTACAAACCCTAAACAACGGATCGTATACTAGATTTCTAGGCGAACAAGAACTAGTTAACAGTTAACTATATAAAATACGGAAATACAACCTTTGTAGATCCGGTGCTCCACCTCCATAGCTCCGCAACGAGGTCCTCTCCGCTGTCCAAAACGAATCTGGGCTCTAGGATCGGCTTCGTCGGAGAATGGGCAAGCTAGGTCGTCGATGTCCATGCCGAAGATGATCTACGTCGAAGCATCGATGAATCAAGCTCCACCTTCAACAAGTCATGAAACTTGTGAAGGAAACACACTCTACTACTTGGCAAGAGGTAGAGGATGAAGAAATAGGAAGTGGGTAGACTTTAGAATTGGATTTCTCACTCATATGCATCAATCACCATTGATGGACTTCAAGCTTCTTCACTTGAAGCATGAAGAAGAAGAAGGAAAAAGGTTATGATAAGTTAAAAGAATAATGAAAAGAAAAACAATTCTTATCATAACTTGAACCCTAGTTAAGTGTAGAGAAAAGACCATGGTTAATGGAATGGTTAGGGTTAAGGATAAGAACAAAATGGTCACTAGGTCAAAGTCTTCAAGAAGCTTCAATATGAAACAAAAATAGCCACCATTTTCTTCTTATTCCTTTTCTAATTATTTCCAAAATAAATAAATAGATAAATAAAAAATAAAAGGAAATAAAACCCTAATCATAATAATAACCATGGTTTATTCTTAACTTACACTTAAACAATCATGTATCATCAAACATGATACAAGCAAATGCACAAAAGTATATCGCATATACAATGCGCCCATCCGAGTGAGAAAATCCATCTTAAGTAAACCGATACTAGTTGATGCAAAGTAATATATCAAATATATAAATATGCATTAAATCATTAAATCAACACTTGATTCAATGACCCGGTTATGTCGCACACAACCGACTAGTATACAATATATCGGCTTATCGAATCAACGCTTGAATCGATAACTAGGTTATATCGCATACAACCATTCGATATATTTATCGCGAGAATAGAATACGGTATCACATACACGCATTATTCTCGGTCCTGCACATATCTCATATGCGCTCCTATTTCGTTTCGCTTGAGCCAGGAAACCTCTGTGTAGGACTCTAAAGACTCGTCAATACGCCGGCAGCAGGTGATGATCATATCAAACACCCACAAGCCGCAAGCGGTCTGCTAAACGTAACGGCCACCCGGGTATTGAGCGATCTGAAGATCGACGAGCAAGCCCGCTCACACTCCAGTGAATCCGACCAGTAACACTACCGTATAGTCCGGTCTGATCGTCTGATATGTCGCATATCTCGCCTAGGGGTGGTATACGTCAGACCCCAATAGCTCAATAAGTCGTGTCGATATGAGGTCTATAACTGTTCGAGAAACTACTGGTAACACTTACCAGTAAATCTCAGCAACCCTGGCCAGGGATTTCCTGTTATAGCCAATCGAACACAGCGCAACATCAACCCCCATATACCGGGAGAGACGAATCCCCTCCTATCGCTCATTGCCTCCATGTGACTCGGGACTGTACCCAAAAACCACCGTTTTGCACGCCCTCTTGGACGTGGTAAGATGGAAATCAAAGCACAGTGGGAACCACACAAGACTCTATGACGATCTCGGGTCAACAGACTACTCTGTACCAGTGTCACCAGAGAACTGCCATCTGACGTGAGGTATAATACCATCTGGGAGTTCTCGGCGAGTCCGTCCAGTGTACCCAGTCTCTACTGAGCACCCGTATATCTCCTCTGATGTCAAACACCGATGGATATGGGATCATCCATCGCCCATCTGTATGGGTCGAGAAGGTACACGCTAGTCTACTCTGGTATATCGATGCCCCGTCTCGATACACCCACGACTAGGGACTGTCAAGGATGTACTTATGGACTACCATGTCCCCACTAGTATGATCCGCATCATAGTCCAGGTAGTCAAGTACAGATCCTAAGGGCTTTACCAACATGTAACAGAGAGACAATCAGCATACACGTTAAGGTAAAGATCAACCAGATAGCATACTATCATGTCGAGCAAGAAAGTCCTCCCTATATACGTCCCAGCATCCACTACAATATACATCCTATGTACAGTAATGGCCTCTAGGGCATACATATAACTAACAATCTCCCACTTGCACTAGGGCCATCTGTAGCAGTGGTTGTAGTATCTCATACTCAACCATCCCATAATAGTCTCTCTCTGGGAACAGGCCTTTGTGAGTGGATCCGCTGTGTTGTCCTCAGAATCTACTCTCCAAACCTCGATCTCCCTGGAGATCAACCATCTCCATGATCAAGTGATACTGCCTTAGAATATGTCTGGATCACTGATGGGACCGGCGTTCCTTGGCATAAGCCACAACTCCATTGTCTCACAATGGTTGGAACGTAGTTCATCTCATGAACCAATATACACCCAAACAGCCTCTTTGGTAGCATCTTTAAGTAGCGATGTATCGTGCCTTTATCGTCTAGTATGTCACGGTATCTAGCTTGGAACTCTTCCAACATACCGTCCCTTTACTGAGGGTAAAGACAATGCCTGCGGCTGACATTCAGTCGTCTTTATCACCCTGGAACCTTTCCAGTGATTCTCCCCAGGATCGATTGATACCATCTCACTACAACTAGTGAGAATCCTAACATCCATTTAGATCTATCTCATAGATCCAAAATCCAGGATTTAGGAGGTATCACTTTGATCCTATATGGAGAATCATAGTGATAAGCGGAGATTGATCGAGCGTAGCATAGGAAACTCCTTCCCTATCAAGAGTATGTCATCCACGTACTCTACGAGGATCATCACCATACTCCCTACTACCTTTTTGTTTGTACAAGGTTCATCTACCATTTTGATGATGTCAAACTCTTTGACTGCTTCATCAAAACAGATGTTCCAACTCCGCGATGCCTGCTTTATCATATAAAACATCTTGCACACGTTTCCGCTGCTCCCACTGTCTACGAAGCCCTCTGGCTGTGTACTTATAGACGCACTCTTCTAAAACATCATTTAGAAAAGCAGTCATGACACCCAACCACCAGATATCGCAGTCATGGTATGTAGCCGTGGCAAGTAGGATCTGGATGGACTTAAGCATAGTCACTTGAAAAGGTTTCATCATGATCCACGCCTGGTCAATGACGAAAAGCTTTAACATGTCTAGCTTTGAAAGTCTCAACTTTTCCATCTACATCAAGTAATCTTCTCAAGATTTACTTGCTCCTGATGGGGATTTAACCCTTCAGATATAGCAACCAAAGTCCATACTTTGTTGGTGTATAAGGATTCCATCTCAGATCACTAAGCATCCAGCCATTCTTACAGAGTCTTACTCCTGATGGCCAGCTCGAAACTAGTTGGGTCATCATCTCATGATGTAATCCTCGCTCCCACTGTCATAGAGAAACCGAAGTATCTCTCAGGTGGGTGAGGAACCCTACTAGATCGGCGGAGAGGCTGAGGTTCGTTGGTAACTATCGAATCCTTTGGTTCTATCAAATCATCTGCTGTAGTTTGTATAGCTGGAACATTTCCAGTTCTACATAACAGACCTTGCCTCGAGCTTGTCCGGATTTTGCTTTTAGACATAGGACGGACAACCCTAAATCTTAACTAACTTAAGACATAGGCTCTTCCCTTTCCACATCACATATGAAATGGTAGGCAACTGATTTGATTCGAACCCTATTCAATAGGTATGCAGCTTCTCAAGTGCATAACACCCAAAAGGAAAAAGGTAACTCAGTATTACTCATCATAGAGCACACCTTATCACATAGGGTGTGATTGCTCCGCCCCGATATACCATCGTGCTATGGTGTATTCAGAGGAGTAATGCTGAGAGAGAATCTCATTCTCCTTTAGAAAAGTCCAGGATTTCCGTGCTCAAGTATTCTCCTCCTTGATCTCATCATAGGACATAATACTTATACCCGTATTTTGGTTCTCTACTTCTAACTTATATTCTGTGAATATCTCAAAAGGTTCGGACTTGTGTTTCAACAGGAACATAGGTCTGAAACTCGAAAGATCATCAGAGAACGTAATGAAGTACAAAGAACCAGTCCTGGCATTTGTAGACAGGGGACCTAACATACATCAACATGTATCATCCCAAGAGTTCACTAACTCTTTCTCTGTTTCCAATAAACAGAGCTGTGGTCATCTTATCTTTGTGGCATGACTGGCGAGTTTCACAAGATGTAAATTCAAACAGATTTAAATATACATCTTTATGTAACTCTAGCCAGTCGGGTCGCATTGATCTGACCTAGTCTACAATACCTCAAGAAGGATTCGTTCATTTCTGAACTCTTCCTCTTGTGTGTGTTCCATATACTTAGAACTGTAGTTTGATTTAGAACATTAATGCTTTTAGATAACGTGCCTGAACCGATCAACTTTTGATATAGGAAATGTTCAAAACATTATCCAACAATACAAAATTTTCTCATTTCTTTACAGATAAAGAGACTGATATGATTTTGTATATCAGGTTCGGTATCTAATAACATTCGTTCAGAATCAATGTATTGGTAATACAGGGTGACAGTGACCAACAGACTTGGCTGCAACTCTTGCCCCGTTTTCTGCCTCATGAAACTTATCACCCGTTCTCAGTTCTCTACCTGTCTGTAGCCCTATGTAACAGATTACATATATGGGATCCTGATCCGGTATCACATACCCAGGACGTAGAGGATACAGAGAAATAGTTCTTTGTAATGAACACACCCGAAGATGATGCATCAGCATGCACTCTCTTCGTTTGGGCGGCACAGGAATTCTGGTAATCCCCAATTTCCTGCTCTGTCTTATAACAATTATAAGTTGGAGCGGGACCAACGTTCCCCAGCTCAGTATAACAAGTGGGTTCGGTTAAATATCCGTATTATTATCTTGATTAAGGCGTGATATGGTCGCTACCAGGAGAGAGAGAGAGAAGAAAACACTCAGCGTGCGCTCTGTCAAGAATAGATTGGTTATTATTTTATCTAATCAGGATGGCTCCCACTGCTTTTTATCAAATCTTCCTTCAAACCCTAAAAGGAAAGACTAGCCGGGATTAATTACACACTACAAGTTCGCCAATCTTTCAGCCAGGCCAGTGTCGGTACTTTGAGGGAGGTCCCCCGTGCTTTCGCACGAACCTAATTACTGTAAACCTCGTTTTCCCAGAGGCGTAACCTCGTTAACACCTTTCTAGACACCTACTTGATCGGCTAATTGTAATGTATAAAACTCTCCCAGGAGTAACTCTTACTCGCAGCGGGTATCGGGATCCAACTATCTCATAGAAGGTATGCAATCTCATTGCAAATCTCAACACATGAAATTCCCGATAATATTTTGCCCCGAACGATCTATGACCTTGACAAGGTCAACAAACCATAGACCGCAAGTCAAGTTCTACCCGTCATTTCTTGATTGAATCAAACCCACCCGCACGACCCTTGACAAGGTCAACAAGGCCGCACGACTACCCTAACCCAATCTGCATCATATGCATAAGCAGATAAATACTGGTTAGCTACCGCACACTGCGCCTTGACAAGGTCAACAAACGCAGCACGAATACTAAACAGGATTTATCTGAAATGACGGAGGGCTACGACAGGTTTTTCTGAAAACCTATTGCGTAATGAACTTGATATCGTTGTAGAATCAAATGATTTTAAAATGGAGTGCTTTTGAGGCTTTTCTAGTTTTGCTAAAGGAGTCACTCCCGGTGAAGGGATCGTCGGTCCTTTCCTCGTCGAATGAGGTGCGGGATATATCATATATATCACTGTGCAAAGCAAAAACACTTAAAAGCAATCAAAAGACAAACCGAGTGTGTAGCATCTGCCAGTTATTGCTAAAGGAGTCACTCCCGGTGAAGGGATCTCGGTCCTTTCCTCATCGAATAAGGTGCAGGATATATCACATATACCGCTGTGCAAAGCAAGAACTGTAGCTACCTGTTTTATTTTGAAATTCGATTCTACAACATCTTAGGTTTCTTTTATTTCATTAATCACATTAATGAAGTCCCATCATTTAAGTACCTAAACATCACAGATAGATATGACGTACACTTATGCCATCCGCATTCGCCTCGATGTCCCCTCGTGCACCGTTAGGTTAGGTAACTAACGGCAGAGCAGGGCAGGGCTAGCGCGGGTGTAAAACATAAGTAACGTCTATATAATATATCATATATACTATATACTATATCCATCACAGAAACATCACATGATCTCATCACAGATATCGCAGCAGAAGAATCATATGAAATATTGGATATACTAGGACGTCCGTGTTTTCAATACGAGCCAGTATAAAACACGGATTCCACGGTCGTGATGAATAGCCAAACCCACACCCCTAGACCCCTACGAGAGCGGCAAGCAACCCTGCCAATTCTAGAGTTAGGAGACCCGGACCCTACTCCTCGAGTTGGTCTCCCACTGGACTCCAGAACCCGGTTACTTGTGCTCCCCTCCTTGGGTCTATCCTAGTGCGGAAAAGTAAATAATATACAACAGGTGACAGCTCCCGCAACCTGGAAGCGCCCCAATAAAAGAATATTACATACAAGTTTTTACATGAATGAAAATGAAAAAACACTCATCTCACATAAAAACCCCTGGCTATTCAAACACGACGATCCAATATAACATATCCAGCAACACATAACATCACATGTCATCAACGTAAGTAAATATGCGCATCCCAATTGTCGTTGACATATAGCAACGAAACCGGCGATATCACATATTACACTTACAGTCACAGAAAAGAAAGTGTAAAACTACAACAGTTGGAATCCGCAATCTGCATAGACATCGCATGCCTAATCAAATGAATACCTTAGACATCACATGCCTAACAATTATAAACCCCGCATTTTAGTCTCATTATCGAAAACACTTTTCAATATCAAGTCGGGGAATTCAACAAGATTCCCGACATCCTGATCGAATGCTCGTCGCAAACTTCAGTAGACGGCTGCACCCCCGATACCGTCGACGAAGTGCACCAAGGCGGAACACCGCTACCGCGAGCACCCGGAGGGATGCTTTCGGCGACGGGGTTCTCCTACAGTCACTTGGTCGGGGCTATGGAGTGAGGCTGTCTATTAAGTTTACCCGGCGAGTATCCGCGTACGCTACGTGATTGCAACGGACTTTTGATCACATCAAAATTCCGTGGCAACCGATCAAGTGAGACTAAACTGCTATGTTTATAACATTCATTTAGTTATCATATAACTCATTGTGAATTCCAATTATTGTATCCCATTCCAGATAAACAGAAAATGTTAAACTTTCCGATCGAACAATCGAACACCCAAGTTTTCCCGAAACAGATCAACACATGAAACAAGTCTAACAACATTCCGTTCGTGCCTCAGTACCAACGATCCAGCCGTAGAAGGGTCAAGCCAACGCCTCACATGTGGCACGCCGTACTGCCCCAAACCCGAAGGTTCAAAGGGCAGTTCAAGACGGTCACATAATCGAGTTAAGGTTTGTGTCTTCTAGAGGGACCATCGCATTACTTGCACTACTTAGAACGTCGTTAAACTACGGAAAGATCCAACACTTGGAAATTTCCCGACAGGGGAAAAGTTGGGTATTTATATCCGGTCGAACTTTTTAACATATTCTAAGATTTATCCGGAAAGCCGCACAGACAAAATTTGATATCCCGATCGAAATTCCGAATCCCCAAATCAACTCAGAAAAATCAACTCTTGAAAATATATTAAAAATATCCAGGAATACCAGAACAGTACCATAGGAATTACTGTAGAAGACAAGTGGCACAAGACGACAAAATGGCCGCGCTTGCGCCGCACAAGCCAAGCTCGTGCCGCGGAAGCGCGGCTCACTGTAGGAATTGTGTGCACGAATTTTACAGTATTTCTTATAATTTCCTGCTGATGTTTCTGAATATTTTTAATGTTGAAAAATCCCAGAATTTAAAAATTGTACAGAGAGCAATATTGGTTCGGGGTTTCGGGTTCGTTCGGACTTCAATTTCCGTCTGGACTTCGCCTAAGGCTCTAGCTAGGCTCTGATACCACTGCAGGGTTCCTAGGCACTCTAGTGAGGTCTCCCAAGCCATCAACCATGGCAATTTCAAAAATTATGGTGCCTACAAACCCTAAACAACGGATCGTATACTAGATTTCTAGGCGAACAAGAACTAGTTAACAGTTAACTATATAAAATACGGAAATACAACCTTTGTAGATCCGGTGCTCCACCTCCATAGCTCCGCAACGAGGTCCTCTCCGCTGTCCAAAACGAATCTGGGCTCTAGGATCGGCTTCGTCGGAGAATGGGCAAGCTAGGTCGTCGATGTCCATGCCGAAGATGATCTACGTCGAAGCATCGATGAATCAAGCTCCACCTTCAACAAGTCATGAAACTTGTGAAGGAAACACACTCTACTACTTGGCAAGAGGTAGAGGATGAAGAAATAGGAAGTGGGTAGACTTTAGAATTGGATTTCTCACTCATATGCATCAATCACCATTGATGGACTTCAAGCTTCTTCACTTGAAGCATGAAGAAGAAGAAGGAAAAAGGTTATGATAAGTTAAAAGAATAATGAAAAGAAAAACAATTCTTATCATAACTTGAACCCTAGTTAAGTGTAGAGAAAAGACCATGGTTAATGGAATGGTTAGGGTTAAGGATAAGAACAAAATGGTCACTAGGTCAAAGTCTTCAAGAAGCTTCAATATGAAACAAAAATAGCCACCATTTTCTTCTTATTCCTTTTCTAATTATTTCCAAAATAAATAAATAGATAAATAAAAAATAAAAGGAAATAAAACCCTAATCATAATAATAACCATGGTTTATTCTTAACTTACACTTAAACAATCATGTATCATCAAACATGATACAAGCAAATGCACAAAAGTATATCGCATATACAATGCGCCCATCCGAGTGAGAAAATCCATCTTAAGTAAACCGATACTAGTTGATGCAAAGTAATATATCAAATATATAAATATGCATTAAATCATTAAATCAACACTTGATTCAATGACCCGGTTATGTCGCACACAACCGACTAGTATACAATATATCGGCTTATCGAATCAACGCTTGAATCGATAACTAGGTTATATCGCATACAACCATTCGATATATTTATCGCGAGAATAGAATACGGTATCACATACACGCATTATTCTCGGTCCTGCACATATCTCATATGCGCTCCTATTTCGTTTCGCTTGAGCCAGGAAACCTCTGTGTAGGACTCTAAAGACTCGTCAATACGCCGGCAGCAGGTGATGATCATATCAAACACCCACAAGCCGCAAGCGGTCTGCTAAACGTAACGGCCACCCGGGTATTGAGCGATCTGAAGATCGACGAGCAAGCCCGCTCACACTCCAGTGAATCCGACCAGTAACACTACCGTACAGTCCGGTCTGATCGTCTGATATGTCGCATATCTCGCCTAGGGGTGGTATACGTCAGACCCCAATAGCTCAATAAGTCGTGTCGATATGAGGTCTATAACTGTTCGAGAAACTACTGGTAACACTTACCAGTAAATCTCAGCAACCCTGGCCAGGGATTTCCTGTTATAGCCAATCGAATACAGCGCAACATCAACCCCCATATACCGGGAGAGACGAATCCCCTCCTATCGCTCATTGCCTCCATGTGACTCGGGACTGTACCCAAAAACCACCATTTTGCACGCCCTCTTGGACGTGGTAAGATGGAAATCAAAGCACAGTGGGAACCACACAAGACTCTATGACGATCTCGGGTCAACAGACTACTCTGTACCAGTGTCACCAGAGAACTGCCATCTGACGTGAGGTATAATACCATCTGGGAGTTCTCGGCGAGTCCGTCCAGTGTACCCAGTCTCTACTGAGCACCCGTATATCTCCTCTGATGTCAAACACCGATGGATATGGGATCATCCATCGCCCATCTGTATGGGTCGAGAAGGTACACGCTAGTCTACTCTGGTATATCGATGCCCCGTCTCGATACACCCACGACTAGGGACTGTCAAGGATGTACTTATGGACTACCATGTCCCCACTAGTATGATCCGCATCATAGTCCAGGTAGTCAAGTACAGATCCTAAGGGCTTTACCAACATGTAACAGAGAGACAATCAGCATACACGTTAAGGTAAAGATCAACCAGATAGCATACTATCATGTCGAGCAAGAAAGTCCTCCCTATATACGTCCCAGCATCCACTACAATATACATCCTATGTACAGTAATGGCCTCTAGGGCATACATATAACTAACATTTCTATCACTCTCTCCCTCATTCTCACTCACTCCCCCTTGTAGTGGCCGGCCATTCCTCTTGAGGGGCTGTCCCATTTTTTACATGAGGGGATTACACTCATTTGGCTTTGGAAAATTCATACAAGTTCCATCTCCAAACTCCATTGTTCATCCCTCCACCAAAAGGCAATTCTACAACCCCAAAAGTGAGACTTGAGGACTACATATTCTACAGCGAACCTTGGGCACGTCGAGTAGCCGGCTTCGTGCCCGAGTTGCCTCGGCATTGAGGTGGGAGCCCGTAAACAAAGTAGGCGATGTGGTGCACTTCCGGCGACGAGGAGGAGACGGGACATTCCGCAGGAGATCGGGACCATGACGAGAAGACCGGAGGACTTGGATCGTCGGTATATCTCTATTCCCTTTCTTGTAGTTAGCTAGGACTAGTTAATGGTTCGATCCGGGTATTAGTGCGCGACGGTTTGCCAGTTCAAGAAAATTTAAAGTTTATCACCGCTTCCGCATTTGGCCGTCGGATTGACGGCCGGGGCGCCGCCGTGCACTTACAGTGGTATCAGAGCCTCGCCATTAACTTAGTCTAGCTTGGTGTAGTGTGTTTTTCTGTTTCGATCGATCGAATGTTCCAAAACTACATTTTTGTTAGCATCAGTTTTATGTTGGAAATTTTTGGTGTCGAAAAATTTTTCAGGTTGTAAAATATTGATGTACTGGAAAATCTAAGAACTCTGTAAAATTTCGATGAAGTAAATCCACAGTGGGAGCGTGGAACCGCCGCATATACCCCCATTCCGCCGCTCTTCCGCCGCACACTGTGGAGATCACTTCACCAATTTTTTTCAGAGGCTTTCTGGGCTTAAAATATGGGTTTTGGAATATTAAAATTGGGCCCAGGTTTTCTGTGAGTGCTACAGTTTTGATTGGGGGCCCACTTGTTATTTTTTGATCGATCGGATATTTTATACACATTTTTCACAGTATTTACATTATATCTGTGACCGTGAATGTCACTTGATCGGTAAATCCGGTCTAACTGCTATAGCCCGGTTAGACGGATTTGCGAACGTGACTTTCACGTTGATGTTTTGTTTTTGCTGTGATGTTGCGGATCGGTCGTGGGGGATAGCCTGGATGCAATGCTAGTACAGTTTTGTTGTATTATGTACATTTGATATTGCGGGACGAGCGTCCGACATGTGGACTGCCGTCACTGCCTGTTTGTATTATTTTGGGGCACGACCTGGTTGCGGTCGATGTACCCGTTGTATGTATATTTTACTTTCTGTACTAGGATTGCCCCGCGGAGGGGTGCACGGATAGCCGGGTTCTGGAGGGCAACAAGCCCGCATCTCATGGCATTGAGACGGAGGGGGCTTCACTCTAGGATTGGCGGGCTATTCGCCGCACTCGTAGGGGGTACAGGTTGACCCAGGAGGGGTGCCCAAGTTACCGGATTCCGTGAAGTGCTGGGTGGTCCATTCACGTTGCTGAAGGGGGCTGCCTCGCTTCAGGTTTTGGCGGGTAACTTGCCGCGCCCGTAGGGGTCTAGGATTTCATTGCACAGGCTATCCACACGACCAGGGGAACGTCGGGTTTCAGTAGTGGCTCTGTGAAACCCGGGGATCCCAGATATCTGTATTGTTTCTGTGATGCTGTACATTTCTGTGATGTTGCATTTTATTCACGCCTTGAGCGAAATACTATATATTTGTATATATATTAGTAGATGTCGTATATGTTTTGCATCCGCGCTAGTCCAGTCCCCGCTCTGTCGTTAGTAAGCTAACCTAACGGGTAATGACGGGACCCAGTGGCGAATGCGGATGGCATATACGTACATCAGTATATTTTCGTTCTTTTTGGTGTGATCAATTGATGGGACTGCATTGATTCGGATCAATGCAAGTTAAAACAAACCTAATCTGATGTTGTTGGAACACTTTTCAAAAAGCTGTTATTGCAAGGACGTTCACTTTTGTTTTGCATCGCGGTATTCATTTGGAATATCCTGCTCCTCAGTCGACGAGGCAAGGGCCGAGATCCCTTCACCGGGAGTGACCCCTTGGACAAAAAGTTTGCGTCAGGGCATTAACTTCACTATAGCCGATTACTTTTGCTTTGCATCGTGGTATTCAGTTGGAATATCCTGCACCCCATTCTACGGGGAAAGAGCCGAGATCCCTTCACCGGGAGTGACCTCTTTAGCGAAGGTTTTCGTTACTATATTTTTAAAAGCTATCCGTTCCTTCAACGATATCAAGTTCATTACGTTAAAGGTTTTCGCCAGAAACCATTCGTAGCCCTCCGTCGTTTCATATGGGTAGTCAATAGTATTCAAGCTGTGTTTGTTGGCCATAGTCAAGGCACAGTGTTTGGTAGCTGTTGGGTGTTCATATGCTGCATAGATAGATGTGTTGGTTTGGGATAGTCGTATAGCCTTGTTGGCCCTAGTCAAGGGCTTGTACGGGTGGGTTCAAATCAACCTGGATAATGACGGGTAGAACTTGACATGTGACTTATGATTTGTTGGCCTTAGTCAAGGTCATAAGAGCATGGGGCAGAAATCACATCGGGAGTTTCAAAAGAACTGAAACTTGCCAGATATGCGCATACCTTCTGGAGTGTGATACCGTGAGCGGATTCCGTCACGTTGTCATGCGATGAGAGTTGGATCCCGATTCCCACTGATGAGCTAGTTTACTCCTCGGGTAACCCCGACTAATTCTTCTTTCAGGTTTGGAGGAGAATTTGAGGTACAGTGGGAGGATTCCAGATTAGATAAATTGGTAACCATTCTGATCTAGGTTAGAGTGCACGCTGAGTGTTTCTTTTCTCTCTCTCTTTGGCAGCGACCATTGACCCGACCCTAGACTATGACTCAGTGACCAAGTTGACTGAACCTTCTTAAACACTGGCTTTTGGATTGTCAGAGTTGCAAACCTCATTGCCACTCCTACTTTTACCCTTTTCTCCAGGACACCCCGTTTTACTACGAACGTCCACTTCCATTGGACAAAACCATCGTATGGTTAGATACGAACTCGAAAGAATTTATTCGAGGATGGTTTCCGGTTCTGGAGAAAACGGATAGGATTATTCAGTTGTCTTTTCCTTTTACCTACTCTCAAGTTGTGAGTACTCCTTGGTTTAGGAGATAGTACACCTATTACGCAAATTGGATAGTCTTCTTCCAAACCATAGGCAGGTGCCGACCGGTAGGGAATGAAGGAAACCAATTAGCATAACGGTGGTGTGCAGAAGGTATTAAGTTAAGACAAAGCAAGGGATTAGTAAGAGGGCAAAGTAAATTGCAACAGATATTCACGACCAAACCAGGTATTTTATTACCACTCCCAAATCACCTTTGTATTTCTCCAGAACACTCCGTATCACTACGAAGATCCACAGTTTATTGGATACTCCATCGTATGGTTATATACGAACTCGAAAGGAATTTATTCCAGTTCGGGGATGGATTCTGGTTCAGGAGAAATAGGAATAAGGTTTATTCGGTTGTCTTTTATCTTCACCCTCTCTCATTGCGAGTGTTCCTAGGATTGGGACAGTACACCCATTATGCTTATTGGATAGTCTTCTTCCAAACCATAGGCTGGTGCCGAACGGTAGGGAAGGAAGAAAACCATTTGGCCTAAAAGGGTGTGCAGAAGGTAAAGACTAAAGACATATGAAGGGATTTGGAGAGGTGGCAAAGAACTATACGGTTACAGTCGTGAATCTGGAAGAGGCATTACTAGGAATACCGGGATACCCCATCGGAACATTTCAATGTTTCAGTTTCACTGTGTAATGTTAAAGGAAAACTGATTTCCCAATTAGATACTTACTCCAGGGTATGTATTTACCAGGTACGATTCTCACATCTGTATGGTTTTACAGATGATGAGTGGGAGTAAGTTATTGGGAATTGGGTGATTATCCTCATTATATCAGGATTCGTTGTAATCGGTGATATTTGAGGAAATCACCTGGGCTGTTTGCCGGTCGGCAAATATTTGGTTTTGAATATCCGCTGTTATGCACCAATTTCAAATTGATATATCTGTACGTCTATTTTCATAGAGTGAGATATACCTTTCTGAAATTATGTCTACGACATTTACCTATATCAGTGGATGGTTAGGTAAGGAGCATTAAACAGCGGTGTAATTCTTCTTAACCATAAGTACAGTTTTCAACCTACGACACACAGTGAATGAGTTATCAGACTCAAGGGACTTATACAAAGGATTGTATGTTGTCCAGGGTCCATCAGGACAGAGGGCTTGGTCCTCGTACTATATTCGGTTTACTTATGACTTCTCTAGTTTTTAGACAAGTGTTTCGCGGAAACACAGGGTCCAAATTTTGAGAAGTTATAGGTATTTGAATAGAGTAGAGAACCAGGTATAGCAAGTATCGGGATTCTTCAAAGAGATCGAAGATGTAGATACTTGTGTATGGTATTCAGTTGATAGTAATGGTAAAGAGATCTTGCTTCTCTTTCAGGTTACTCATAATTGGAAGTATTCCTAAGTTGAGTAACGCTGATCGGCCTCCTTCCATTTAGTTGACATGCGCTGGGGACAGCTGCATGATTTGAATCTGGTTCAATTAAATCAGTGCCTCTGTTTCTATATTGGATATAGAACAGTTCATATCTTAACGATGTTAAGGTACGGGGAGTTGTCCGGTTTATGATTAAAACCAGACACTGGACAACTCAAGGCACGTTTCTGTAATGGCTGTTTGTGGGTTGACCCAGGCTATGACGAGGGTTGACTTTCTACCATCTGGATGAACAATAGCGATATTGTTCTAGACTCGCTACAGTTTTATTAAAGATGGATTTTTTTCAGCAAACAGTAGTGGGAGTATGGTAGAACTGGAAGTGATTCCAGAACCACAAACGATTACTGAAGATTTGATAAGGAACCTAAAGATTCAATCTGGATTGACATTCCATTGGCCACTCCGCAGATAAGGTGGGTAACTTCAGGCACCCGAGAGGCACTACGGTAGCCTCAAGGACGGTGACAGGGAAGTTCTTGTTTACCCACAATTGCCATTGCTGTTGTTCCAGGTTACGAGACCCGGCGGGAGGATGAGTATAGCGTCGTTCTAAACCAGTTTTAGAAGTGTACGTCTATATGACTCTGCCAGAGGGTTGTCGTAGTCAGTGGGAGCAGCGGAAGCATTGGTGGACAGGTTGCTTATGTCTATTTATAGACTAGAGCAGATGTAGCGGAGATAGATCATCTATTTCTGACGTGACAGTCATGGGTTTGACTTCATCAGAATAGGGGATGGATCTGTTGAGAACGTAGTAGGGTGTGATATCCTGGTATTTGGATGATATACACAGAGTAGGAAAAGAAACTCCTACACTACGATCGGTTATACTTTGGTCGTCGCACAGTTGTTTCTCCACAAAGGAAATGGATTTTATATCAGACATACTGGTTACTAGATCTATGGTCTTAGATCTAGATTTGGGTGGTTTCCCAATCTGGGTACTTAGACAGCATTCTAAGAGTATTTAGAATGGACGACTCCTGGCACGGTAGTGTACCTGCAGGTAATGGAGTCACCCTCTCTAAAGGTGTCTTACAGACTAAAGGGGAGAGGGATGTGCATGATTGGCAGATCACTTGCTCAGGCAATTGAGTCAATCATGAGATGTCAAGTACCACATCAGATATTGTTCTTGCACTAGATGCAATAGGTTGATATTGATCCGATCATGGAGAAACAGTCGGAAGCAGTTTTAGAACATAAGTGGATGTTCTAGGGAGATGATAACGACAGCCTCATTCAGGAGACAGTTATCATTCCAGGCTTCCAAGGTGACATGGACGACAAGGAGGTTGTCAGAGTTATAGTTTTCCTTCTGATGAGGGGCAGTATTTTGGACAGGTGGTCCAAGGCAATACTGAGGGAGGCATGGCGCGCAGGATACTGATTAAGTTCAGTTGACGATACAGTCTAAGAAGTTTGGATTTGGAGTTCATTTATGAGCTAGGTCCCATCAGACATCCAGACATATTCTGAGACAGGTATTGCTCTTTTCGGGAGATGGCTTTCTCCGCGAACTTGAGATATAGAGAGACATAGAAAGAAACAACTAAGCGGATCCACTCACTGAGGTTATTCCTCGAACGCAATAGTTCCGCAAACGAGCTTTGTGAGACTGACTAGTAGAGGAGTTGGATGTTCGGTATCACACGGGCTGTGAGTATGCGACATCGCAATAATTAGCCTTGAGTGCAAGTGGGAGATTGTTGGAGATAGTGCCCTCAGAGTCAATTATTAGGTCACAGGTACGTGATTGTAATGATTGAGGGAGGACCTATCCCGGTAGGACAGTCTTACTCGAGATGATAGTATGCTATCGGGTTTACCTTTATCATCGTGTACTGTTTTAAGTGACCTGACACGTCGCTATTACACGTTGATAGAGCCCCTAGGATTCTTGCTTGACCACCAGCAGTATGAGGGCGATCATATAAGTGGGAGCTGGGGGTCTATAAGCATATCCTTAAAAGGTCCCTAGTCGTGAGAGTTTCGAGACAGGGCATCGATTCTCCATAGTAGACTAGTGTATACAGTCGAGACCCCGACGAGGGGCGGTGGCCGGTCTCACAAGCCACTGGTGTCAGTTGGATCACCTAAGATGTATACAGGTGCTCATTGGGTTATGAGTACACCGGACAGGACTCGCCGGGAACATGCTAGTTGGTGATATACCAGACGTCAGATGGCAGTTCCCTGGTGACATGTGTGTAGGTTAGTTCATCGACCTGGGGATCGTCATTTGTCTCGTGTGAGTTCCCACTGTACTTTGATTACTACCCTACCACGGCTCAAAGGAGTCGTGCAAACAGGTTTTAGTTGGGTACAGTCCCGAGCCACATGGAGGCAGTGAGCGTATCTTCAGGGGTTCGTCTCTCCCGGTATTGGGGGTGAGGTCGTGCTGTGTCTAGGAGAGCCATTACACAAAGTCCTTGGCCAAGGCAAGGGGATTTACTGGTAGGTATTCCAGTAGTATCTCAGGGTGTTCTGGGCTACACTCCGACACGACTTGTACCGCTTTTGGGGGTCTGACTTTTACCAACCCCCTAGGCCCGCCATGCGATACTCATAGACGAACGGACCGGACTGTACGGATATTGTCACTGACAAGCTCAGTAGGGTTGTCAGGCTGAGTTCGCTCACAGACATCCCTTTTAGTCAGTACCTGGTAGCCCGTTACGTATTGGCTTATACCTCTGATGTGCTAGTGGTTAAATCCACAACCAAGGTGTTGATGAGTCTTTAGAGTCCCCCACATTCAGTTACTCAGCTTTCGGGCGAAAGGTTGTAGAGGCCGTATGGAGATATGGCAGGGTCCGATCAGATACGTGCGGTATTGCACGGATCAGGATCGGATAGTCTGTACTATAGGCCGTATGGTTATATGGCAGGGTTCGATCAGATACGTGCGGTATTGCACAGATCAGGATCGAACGGATAATACTAGCCGGCTTTGGTATAAGCCGGATCCTAGTATAGTACAGAGTAGATTTTGTCTCATTGCATTTGTATTTCGGTCGGAATACAAATGCGGGTGTGTATGCACAGTATCGGGGTTTTCCTGTAATTTATTACGGGACCAGTTTTCTGGAGTTGCCAGTTTGCTTTCCGTTTCGGCCGATTTTCATTGTTCCGTTCATTGGCCGAAGATTGGTGGAGGAGGGCTTATTTGCATTGTTGCAAATAAGTTTTTGGAAGGGGGTCCTTTGCATATTATTTGTATCATGATGGTTTTCATGATATGCACCATTCCTTGACCTTGACCTCTTCATGATGGCTTGACTTTTTGAAGTCATCATGCTTGATGATTGTTGATGATGGGAGATGGTATGGTTGTTGAGTGAGGACTTTTCTTGGTGATCATTATTTTCCTTATGATAGCTTTCTCTCTCTCCATTGCATTATTGGATGGCTCTCTCATTTTCTATCACTCTCTCCCTCATTCTCACTCACTCCCCCTTGTAGTGGCCGGCCATTCCTCTTGAGGGGCTGTCCCATTTTTTACATGAGGGGATTACACTCATTTGGCTTTGGAAAATTCATACAAGTTCCATCTCCAAACTCCATTGTTCATCCCTCCACCAAAAGGCAATTCTACAACCCCAAAAGTGAGACTTGAGGACTACATATTCTACAGCGAACCTTGGGCACGTCGAGTAGCCGGCTTCGTGCCCGAGTTGCCTCGGCATTGAGGTGGGAGCCCGTAAACAAAGCAGGTGTTGTGGTGCACTTCCGGCGACGAGGAGGAGACGGGACATTCCGCAGGAGATCGGGACCATGACGAGAAGACCGGAGGACTTAGATCGTCGGTATATCTCTATTCCCTTTCTTGTAGTTAGCTAGGACTAGTTAATGGTTCGATCCGGGTATTAGTGCGCGACGGTTTGCCAGTTCAAGAAAATTTAAAGTTTATCACCGCTTCCGCATTTGGCCGTCGGATTGACGGCCGGGGCGCCGCCGTGCACTTACACTACGACAGGTTTTTCTGAAAACCTATTGCGTAATGAACTTGATATCGTTGTAGGATCGAATGAATTTTTAAAATGGAGTGCTTTTGAGGCTTTTCTAGTTTTGCTAAAGGAGTCACTCCCGGTGAAGGGATCGTCGGTCCTTTCCTCGTCGAATGAGGTGCGGGATATATCACATATATCACTGTGCAAAGCAAAAACACTTAAAAGCAATCAAAAGACAAACCGAGTGTGTAGCATCTGCCAGTTATTGCTAAAGGAGTCACTCCCGGTGAAGGGATCTCGGTCCTTTCCTCATCGAATAAGGTGCAGGATATATCACATATACCGCTATGCAAAGCAAGAACTGTAGCTACCTGTTTTATTTTGAAATTCGATTCTACAACATCTTAGGTTTCTTTTATTTCATTAATCACATTAATGAAGTCCCATCATTTAAGTACCTAAACATCACAGATAAATACGACGTATACTTATGCCATCCGCATTCGCCTCGATGTCCCCTCGTGCACCGTTAGGTTAGGTAACTAACGGCAGGGCGGGGCAGGGCTAGCACGGGTGTAAAACATAAGTAACGTCTATATAATATATCATATATACTATATACTGTATCTATCACAGAACATCACATGATCACATCACAGATATCGCAGCAGAAGAATCATATGAAATATTGGATATACTAGGACGTCCGTGTTTTCAATACGAGCCAGTATAAAACACGGATTCCACTGTCGTGATGAATAGCCAAACCCACATCCCTAGACCCCTACGAGAGCGGCAAGCAACCCTACCAATTCTAGAGTTAGGAGACCCGGACTCGACTCCTCGAGTTGGTCTCCCACTGGACTCCAGAACCCGGTTACTTGTGCCCTCCTCCTTGGGTCTATCCTAGTGCGGAAAAGTAAATAATATACAAACGGTGACTTCTTCCGCAACCTGGAAGCGCCCCAATAAAAGAATATTACAGACAAGTTTTTACATGAATGAAAATGAAAAACACTCATCTCACATAAAAACCCCCGGCTGTTCAAACACGACGATCCAATATAACATATCCAGCAACACATAACATCACATGTCATCAACGTAAGTAAATATGCGCATCCCAATTGTCGTTGACATATAGCAACGAAACCGGCGATATCACATATTACACTTACGGTCACAGAAAAGAAAGTGTAAAACTACAACAGTTGGAATCCGCAACCACCTCAGACATCGCATACCTGACCAAATGAATTACTTAGACATCGCATGCCTAACAATTATAAACCCCGCATTTTAGTCTCTTTATCGAAAACACTTTTCAATACCAAGTCGGGCAATTCAACAAGATTCCCGACATCCTGATCGAATACTCGTCGCAAACTTTAGTAGACGGCCGCACCCCCGACGCCGTCGACGAAGTGCACCAAGGCGGAACACCGCCACCGCGAGCACCCGAACGGATGCTTTCGGCGACGGGGTTCTCCTACAGTCACTTGGTCGGGGATATGGAGTGAGGCTTTCTATTAAGTTTACCCGGCGAGTATCCGCGTACGCTACGTGATTGCGACGGACTTTTGATCACATCAAAATTCCGTGGCAACCGATCAAGTGAGACTAAACTGCTATGTTTATAACATTCATTTAGTTATCACATAACTACTTGTGAATTCCAATTATTGTATCCCATTCCAGATAATTAGAAAATGTTAAACTTTCCGATTGAACATTCGAACACCCAAGTTTTCCCGATACAGATCAACACATAAAATAAGTCTAACAACATTCAGTTCGTGCCTCAGTACCGACGGTCCAGCCGTAGAAGGGTCAAGCCAACGCCTCACATGTGGCACGCCGTACTGCCCCAAACCCGAAGGTTCAAAGGGCCGTTCAAGACGGTCACATAATCGAGTTAAGGTTTGTTGTCTTCTAGAGGGACCATCGCATTACTTGCACTACTTAGAACGTCGTTAAACTACGGAAAAATCCAACACTTGGAAATTTCCCGACAGGGGAAAAATTGGGTATTTATATCCGGTCGAACTTTTTAACATATTCTAAAATTTATCCGGAAAGCCACATAGACAAAGTTAAAAATCCGATCGATTCATCGAGTCCCCAATCCAACCCAGAAAATAAAACTCTGGAATCAATTTAAAATTCCCAGAAAACTCAGAAGAATTTATCAGGAATTACTGTGGAAATACCAAGGGCTGACGTCACCAACTTGCCGCGGAAGCGCCGCAGAAGCAGGCTTATGCCGCGTTTCCGCGGCTGTTTGCACTGTTCATGGGAAACGTTTTGCACAGTAATTCTTGTATTTCATTGCTGAATTTTTCAAGCATTTTTAATTGACAAAAAACCACATTTTACAGAAATGTCCAGAGAGCATTTTCTTGTCGGGGTTTCGGGTCGATCGGAGTTCTAATTCCGTCTAGACTTCGCCTAAGGCTCTAGCTAGGCTCTGATACCACTGTAGGGTTCCTAGGCACCCTAATGAGGTCTCACAAGGCATCGAACATGCCAATATAAAATTTTACGGGTGCCGAGAGACCCGACTACGGATCGTTTGCTAGATTTCTAGGCGAAAAACTAACTAGTTAACAACTTAACTAATGGGATATCGGAAATACAACCTTTGTAGATCCGGTGCTCGACCTCCACGGCTCCGCAACGAGGTCCTCTCCGCTGTCCAAATCAAATCCGGGCTCTAGAGTCGGCTTCGTCGGAGAAAAAGCGAGCTAGGTCGTCGATGTCCATGCCGAAGATGATCTACGTCGAGGCATCGAAAGATCAAGCTCCACCTTCACCAAGTCATGAAAACTTGTGAAGGAAACACACTCTACTACTTGGCAAGAGGTAGAGGATGAAGAAATAGGAAGTGGGTTCAATTTAGAATTGGATTTCTCACCCTTTATCATCAATCACCATTGATGACTTCAAGCTTTTCTTCTTGAGTTCGAGGAAGAAGAAGAAGAAATGATATGATAAGTTGAATAAATATTGAAAAAGAAAATCAATACTTATCATAACATGAACCATGGTCAAGTGTAGAGATTAAACTAGGGTTAATGGAGTGGTTAGGGTTAAGCATGAGACAAAATGGTTACTTAGGTCAAAGCTTCATGAAGCTTCAACTAGAATACAAAACAAGCCACCATTTTCCTTTATGCTATTTATTTTTCCAAAAAGAATAAATGAACAAATAAATGAATAAGAAAATGTAAACCCTAACCATTACATAACCATGGTTTAAACTTTACACAAAACACAAGTAAACATGTATCATCAAACATGATACAATCAAGTGCACAAAATCATATCGCATATGTAATGCGCACACCCGAGTGAGAAAAATCCATTTAAAGTGAACCAATACTGGTTAATGCAAAGTAATATATCAAATATATAATTATGCATTAAATCATTAAATCAACACTTGATTCAATGATCCGGTCATGTCGCACACAACCGACTAGTATACAATGTATCGGCTTATCGAATCAACGCTTGAATCGATAACTAGGTTATATCGCATACAACCATTCGATACATTCATCGCGAGAATGGAATACGGTATGACATACACGCATTATTCTCGGTCCCGCACATATCTCATATGCGCTCCTATTTCGTTTCGCTTGAGCCAGGAAACCTCTGTGTAGGACTCTAAAGACTCGTCAATACGCCGGCAGCAGATGATGATCATATCAAACACCCACAAGCCGCAAGCGGTCTGCTAAACGTAACGGCCACCCGGGTATTGAGCGATCTGAAGATCGACGAGAAAGCCCGCTCACACTCCAGTGAATCCGACCAGTAACACTACCGTACAGTCCGGTCTGATCGTCTGATATGTCGCATATCTCGCCTAGGGGTGGTAAACGTCAGACCCCAATAGCTCGATAAGTCGTGTCGATATGAGGTCTATAACTGTTCGAGAAACTACTGGTAACACTTACCAGTAAATCTCAGCAACCCTGGCCAGGGATTTCCTGTTATAGCCAATCGAACACAGCGCAACATCAACCCCCTATACCGGGAGAGACGAATCCCCTCCTATCGCTCATTGCCTCCATGTGACTCGGGACTGTACCCAAAAACCACCGTTTTGCACGCCCTCTTGGACGTGGTAAGATGGAAATCAAAGCACAGTGGGAACCACACAAGACTCTATGACGATCTCGGGTCAACAGACTACTCTGTACCAGTGTCACCAGAGAACTGCCATCTGACGTGAGGTATAATACCATCTGGGAGTTCTCGGCGAGTCCGTCCAGTGTAACCAGTCTCTAGTGAGCACCCGTATATCATCTCTGATGTCAAACACCAATGGATATGGGATCATCCATCGCCCATCTGTATGGGTCGAGAAGGTATACGCTAGTCTACTCTGGTATATCGATGCCCCGTCTCGATACACCCATGACTAGGGACATTGAAGGATGTACTTATGGACTACCATGTCCCCACTAGTATGATCCGCATCATAGTCCAGGTAGTCAAGTACAGATCCTAAGGGCTTTACCAACATGTAACAGAGAGACAATCAGCATACACGTTAAGGTAAAGGGTAACCAGATAGCATACTATCATGTCGTGCAAGAAAGTCCTCCCTATATATGTCCCAGCATCCACTACAATATACATCCTATGTACAGTAATGGCCTCTAGGGCATACATATAACTAACAATAACGGCCACCCGGGTATTGAGCGATCAGAAGATCGACGAGCAAGCCCGCTCACACTCCAGTGAATCCAACCAGTAACACTACCGTACAGTCCGGTCTGATCGTCTGATATGTCGCATATCTCGCCTAGGGGTGGTAAACGTCAGACCCCAATAGCTCGATAAGTCGTGTCGATATGAGGTCTATAACAGTTCGAGAAACTACTGGTAACACTTACCAGTAAATCTAAGCAACCCTGGCCAGGGATTTCCGGTTATAGCCAATCGAACACAGCGCAACATCAACTCCCTATACCGGGAGAGACGAATCCCCTCCTATCGCTCATTGCCTCCATGTGACTCGGGACTGTACCCAAAAACCACCGTTTTGCATGCCCTCTTGGACGTGGTAAGGTGGAAATCAAAGCACAGTGGGAACCACACAAGACTCTATGACGATCTCGGATCAACAGACTACTCTGTACCAGTGTCACCTGAGAACTGCCATCTGACGTAAGGTATAATACCATCTGGGAGTTCTCGGCGAGTCCGTACAGTGTACCCAGTCTCCACTGAGCACCCGTATATCATCTCTGATGTCAAACACCAATGGATATGGGATCATCCATCGCCCATCTGTATGGGTCGAGAAGGTATACGCTAGTCTACACTGGTATATCGATGCCCCGTCTCGATACACCCATGACTAGGGACCTTGAAGGATGTACTTATGGACTACCATGTCCCCACTAGTATGATCTGCATCATAGTCCAGGTAGTCAAGTACACATCCTAAGGGCTTTACCAACATGTAACAGAGAGACAATCAATGTACACGTTAAGGTAAAGAGCAACCAGATAGCATACTATCATGTCGAGCAAGAAAGTCCTCCCTATATATGTCCAAGCATCCACTACAATATACATCCTATGTATAGTAATGGCCTCTAGGGCATACATATAACTAACACGCGGTAGCGGTGTTCCGCCTTAGTGCACTTCATCGACGGTATCGGGGGTGCAGCCGTCTACTAAAGTTTGCGACGAGCATTCGTTCAGTATGTCGGGAATCTTGTTGAATTGCCCGACTTGATATTGAAAAGAGTTTTCAAGAATGAGACTAAAATGCGGGGTTTATAATTGTTAGGCATGCGATGTCTAAGGAATTCATTTGATTAGGCATGCGATGTCTAAAAAGTTTGCGGATTCCAACTGTTGTAGTTTTACACTTTATTTTCTATGACCGTAAGTGTAATATTTGATATCGCCGGTTTCGTTGCTATATGTCAACGACAATTGGGATACGCATGTTTACTTACGTTGATGACATGTGATGTTATGTGTTGCTGGATATGTTATATTGGATCGTCGTGTTTGAATAGCCGGTTTTTTTTATGTGAGATGAGTGTTTTTCATTTTCATTCATGTAAAAACTTGTATGTAATATTCTTTTATTGAGTTGGGGTCACGTGTTGGACAGTAACTTCTAGAAAACCCTGCTGAATTTTTTGTCTTTAATCTTTGTGACATGAGATCGAGATTAGGAGAGTAGACTCGGAGGACAACACGGAGGATCCACTCACAAAGGCCTTTTCCCAGAGAGAGACTTTTATGGATGTAAATTCAAAACTAATTTAAATATGCATCTAAATGTAACTTAAGCAAGTCGGGTCACATTGATATGACCTAGTCTACAATACCTCAAGAAGGAATCGTTCATTTCTAAACTCTTCCTCTTGTGTGTGTTCTGTATACTACGAACTGTAGTTTGATTTAGAACGTCAATGCTTTTAGATAACAATCCTGAACCGATCAACTTTTGATATAGGAAATGTTCAAAACATTATCCAACAATAGAAAATTTTATCATTTCTTTACTAAATAAAGTGATTGATATGATTTTGTATATCAGGTTCGATATCTAATAGTATTTGTTCAGAATCAATGTATTTGGAAATACAGGGTGACAGTGACCAACAGACTTGGCTGCAACACTTGCACCGTTTTCTGTCTCATGAAACTTATCACCCGTTCTCAGTTCTCTACCTTTTATAGCCCATGTAACAGATTACATATTTGGGATCCTGATCCGGTATCAAATACCCAGGATGTAGAGGACACTGAGAAACAGTTCTTTATAATGAACACACCCGAAGGAGATGCATCATATGCACTTTCTTCGTTTGGGCGGCATAGGAATTCTGGTATTCCTCTATTTCCTGCTCGGTCTTATAACAATTATAAGTTGGAGCGGGACCAACGTTCCCCAGCTCAGTAAAACAAGCGGGTTCGGTCAATACATCCATATTATTATCTTGATTAAGGCGTGATATGGTCGCTACCTGGAGAGAGAGAGAAGAAAACACTCAGCGTATGCTCTTGCAAGATTAGATTAGTTGTTATTTTATCTAATCAGGATGGCTCCCACTATTTTTATCAAATCTTCCTTCAAACCCTAAAAGTAAAGACTAGCCGGGATTAATTGCACGCTACAATTTCGCCAATCTTTCAGCCAGGCCAGTGTCGGTACTTTGAGGGAGGTCCCCTGTGCTTTCGCACAAACCTAATTAATGTAAATCTCGTTTTCCCAGAGGCGTAACTTCGTTAACACCTTTCTAGACACCTACTTGATCGGTTAATTGTAATGTGTAAAACTCTCCCAGGAGTAACTCTTACTCACAGCGGGTATCGGGATCCAACTATCTCATAGAAGGTATGCAATCTCATTGCAAATTTCAACACTTGAAATTCCCGATAATATTTTGCCCCAAGCCTCCTATGACCTTGACAAAGGCCAACAAATCATAGGCTGCTAGTCAAGTTCAACCCGTCATTTCTTGATTGAAATAAACCCACCCGCACGGCCCTTGACAAAGGCCAACAAGGTCGCACGACTACCCTAATCCAATCTGCATCATATGCATAAACAGATAAGTACTATTCAGCTACCGTACACTACGCCTTGACAAAGGCCAACAAACGCAGCACGAATACTAAACAGTCCTTATCTGAAATGACAGAGGGCTATGACAGGTTTTTCTAAAAACCTATTGCGTAATGAACTTGATATCGTTGTAGAATCAAATGATTTTAAAATGGAGTGTTTTTGAGGCTTTTCTAGTTTTGCTAATGGGGTCACTCCCGGTGAAGAGATCGTCGGCCCTTTCCTCGTCGAGTGAGGTGCGGGATATATCATATATATCACTATGCAAAGAAAAAACTCCAAAAGCAATCAAAAGACAAACCGAGGGTTGTAGCATCTGCCAGTCATTGCTAAAGGGGTCACTCCCGGTGAAGGGATCTCGACCCTTTCCTCGTCGAATAAGGTGCAGGATGTTCTACAAGGAACACCGCGATGCAAAGCAAGAACTGTAGCTACCTGTTTTTGAAAATTCGATTCCACAACATCTTTTAGGTTTCTTTTTCTTTCATTAATCATATTAATGAAGTCCCATCATTTAAGTCACCTAAACATCACAGATAAATACGACGGACACTTATGCCATCCGCATTCGCCTTGATGTCCTCTCGTGCACCGTTAGGTTAGGTAACTAACGGCAGAGCAGGGCAGGGCTAGCGCGGGTGTAAAACATAAGTAACGTCTATATAATATATCATATATACTATATACAGTATCAATCTGAACATATCACATGATCACATCACAGATAACGCAGCAGAAGAAACATATGAAACATTGGATATACTAGGACGTCCGTGTTTTATTTTGAGCCTCTATAAAACACGGATTCCACGGTCGCGATGAATAGCCAAACCCACACCCCTAGACCCATACAAGAGCGGCAAGCAACCCCACCAATTCTAGAGTTAGAAGACCCGGACTCGACTCCTCGAGTTGGTCTCCCACTGGACTCTAGAACCCAGTTATTTGTGCTCTCCTCCTTGGGTCAATCCTAGTGCAGAAAAGAAAATAATATACAAATGGTGACATCAACCTGGATAGTAAAGACAAATGGTGTGTTCTAACCATGGACTTGTGCGGAAAAGAGAGACTCCTAACCATGGAATCGTTCATTTCTAAACTCTTCCTCTTGTGTGTGTTCTGTATTGTAGGGTTCCTAGGCACACTAAGGAGGTCTCACAAGGCATCAACCATGCCAATTTCAAATTTTACGGGTGCCGAGAAACCCTAATACGGATCGTTAACTAGATATATAGGCGACAAATGAAACTAGTTAACAACTTAACTACAAGAACGGAAATACAACCTTTGTAGATCCGGTCCTCCACCTCCATAGCTCCGCAATGAAGTCTCCTCGCTGTCCAAATCGAATCCCGGGCTCTAGCGTCGGCTTCATCGGAGAAATGGGCGGGCTAGGTCATCGACTACGATGCCGAAGATGATCTACGTCGACGCATCACAAGATCAAGCTCGCACTTCACCAAGTCATGAAACTTGTGAAGAAAACACCCTTTACTACTTGGCAAGAGGTAGAGGATGAAAAAATAGGAGGTGGGTTCACTTTAGAATTGGATTTCTCACTCAATTGCACAAGTTGCCATTGATGAAGCAAGCTTCTTCTTGAAGAAGAAGAAGAAGAAGATGAAAAAATGTTATGATAAGAATATGATAAGTTGTTTTTAAAAAAGAAAATAAAAACAATACTTATCATAATCAAACCATGGTCAAGTGTAGAGAATGAACTAGGGTTAAGTGGAATGGTTAGGGTTAAGCATGAGACAAAATGGTCACTTAGTCAAAGCTTCATGAAGCTTCAATATACAAACAAACAAAGCCACCATTTTCCCTTTTTCTTTTCCAAAATAAAATAAATGAAATAAATAAATAAATGAATAAGAAAAAGAAAACCCTAACCATTACACAACCATGGTTTAATCTTTACACAAACCCTAGTGAGCATGTATCATCAAACATGATACAAACTTGTGTACAAAAGTATATCACATATACAATGTGCACAATCCAAGTGAGAAAATCCATTTAAAGTGAACCAACACTAGTTAATGCAAAGTAATATATCAAATATATAATTATACATTAAATCATTAAATCAACACTTGATTCAATGATCCGGTCATGTCGCACACAACCGACTAGTATACAATGTATCGTTTTATCGAATCAATCCTTGATTTGATAACTAGGTTATATCGCATATAACCATTCGACACATTCATCGGGAGAATGAAATACGGTATCACATACACGCATTATTCTCGGTCCCGCACATATCTCATATGTGCTCCTATTTCGTTTCGCTTGAGCCAGGAAACTTCTGTGTAGGACTCTAAAGACTCGTCAATACGCCGGCAGCAGATGATGATCGTATCAATCACCCACAAGCCGCAAGCGGTCTGCTAAACGTAACGGCCACCCGGGTATTGAGCGATCAGAAGATCGACGAGCAAGCCCGCTCACACTCCTGTGAATCCAACCAGTAAGACTTACCGTACAGTCCGATCTCGTCGTCTGATATGTCGCATATCTCGCCTAGGGGTGGTAAACATCAGACCCCAATAGCTTGATAAGTCGTGTCGATATGAGGTCTATAACATTTCGAGAAACTACAGGTAACACTTACCAGTAAATCTCAGCAACCCTGGCCAGAGATTTCCGGTTATAGCCAATCGAACACATCGCAACATCAACCCCTATACCGGGAGAGACGAATCCCCTCCTATCGCTCATTGCCTCCATGTGACTCGGGACTGTACCCAAAAACCACCGTTTTGCACGCCCTCTTGGACGTGGTAAGGTGGAAATCAAAGCACAGTGGGAATCACATAAGACTCTATGACGATCTCGGGTCAACAGACTACTCTGTACCAGTGTCACCAGAGAACTGCCATCTGACGTAAGGTATAATGCCATCTGGGAGTTCTCGGCGAGTCCGTCCAGTGTACCCAGTCTCCACTGAGCACCTGTATATCATCTCTGATGTCAAACACCAATGGATATGGGATCATCCATCGCCCATCTGTATGGGTCGAGAAGGTATACGCTAGTCTACTCTGATATATCGATGCCCCGTCTCGATACACCCACGACTAGGGACTTTGAAGGATGTACTTATGGACTACCATGTCCCCACTAGTATGATCTGCATCATAGTCCAGGTAGTCAAGTACACATCCTAAGGGCTTTACCAACATGTAACAGAGAGACAATCAGTGTACACGTTAAGGTAAAGATCAACCAGATAGCATACTATCATGTCGAGCAAGAAAGTCCTCCCTATATATGTCCCAGCATCCACTACAATATACATCCTATGTATAGTAATGGCCTCTAGGGCATACATATAACTAACAATCTCCCACTTGCACTAGGGCCATCTGATAGCAGTGGTTGCAGTATCTCATACTCAACCATCCCATAAAAGTCTCTCTCTGGGAAAAGGCCTTTGTGAGTGGATCCGCCGTGTTGTCCTCTGAGTCTACTCTCCTAACCTCGATCACCCTGGAGATCAACTATCTCCATGATCAGGTGATACTGTCTTAGAATATGTCTGGATCACTGATGGGACGGACGTTCCTTGGCATAAGCCACAACTCCATTGTCACACAATGGAAGGAACTAAGTTCATCTCATGAACAAATATACATCCAGACTGCCTCTTTGGTAGCATCTTAAGTAGCGATGTATCGAGCCTTTATCGTCTAGTATGCCACGGTATCTAGCTTGGAACTCTTCCAACATACCGTCCCTTTACTGAGGGTAAAGACAATGCCTGTGACTGACTTTCAGTCGTCCTTATCATCCTGGAACCCTTCCAGTGATTCTCCCCAGGATCGATTGATACCATCTCACTACATCTAGTGAGTATCCTAACATCCAATTAGATCTATCTCATAGATCCAAAACCCAGGATTTAGAAGGTATCATTTTGATCCTATATGGAGAATCCTTGTGATAAGCGGAGATTGACCGAGCGTAGCGTAGGAAACTACTTCCCTATTAAGAGTATGTCATCCACGTACTCTACGAGGATCGCCGCCATACTCCCTACTACCTTTTTGTTTAAACAAGGTTCATCTACAATTTTGATGTAGGGTTCCTAGGCACTCTAATGGAGTCTCACAAGTGATCAAACATGCACAAATCAAAAATTCCTTGTGCCTACAAACACTAATACGGATCGTTAACTAGAAATCAAGGCGATGCAAGCAAGTAAACGGAATTATAGCTAAAGGGAAGGGGCTACAACCTTTGTAGATCCGGTCCTCCACCTCCTAAGCTCCGCGATGAAGTATCCTCGCTGTACAAATCGGATCTTGGGCTCTAGCGTCGGCTTCATCGGAGAAAAAGCGGGCTAGGTCATCGACGACGATGCCGAAGATGATCTACGTCGAGGCATCGCTAGATCAAGCTCCAACTTCACCAAATCAAGAAAACTTGTGAAGGAAACACCCTATACTACTTAGCAAGAGGTAGAGGATGAAGAAATAGGAAGTGGGTAGACTTTAGATTTGGATTTCTCACACTTTTTCATCAATTACCATTGATGTAGCAAGCTTTCTTCATGGAAGAAGAAGATGAAGAAGAAGAAGAAGATGTGATAAGTGTTGAATAATAAGATAAATAAATCAATACTTATCATATATTAACCCTTGGTTAATTGTAGAGAATGGACCATGGTTAACTTGAATGGTTAGGGTTAAGGATGAGACAAGAATGGTGACTTAGTCAATGCTTCATGAAACTTCAACTAAAAACAAACTAAACCACCATTCCTTTTTTCTCTTTATCATTTTCTTTTTCCAAAATAAACAAAAAGAATAAATAAATGAATAAGTAAATAAAATGAAACCCTAACCATTCATATAACCATGGTCAATTCTTTACACAAACCCAAGCTTGCATGTATCATCAAACATGATACAATCTTGTGCATAAAAGTATATCACATATACAACTTGCACAATCCAAGTGAGAAAATCCATTTAAAGTGAACCAATACCAGTTAATGCAAAGTAATATATCAAATATATAATTATACATTAAATCATTAAATCAACACTTGATTCAGTGATCCGGTCATGTCGCATATAACCGGCTAGTATCCAATGTATCGGCTTATCGAATCAATCCTTGATTCGACAACTAGGTTATATCGCATATAACCAATCGATACATTCGTCGCGAGAATGGAATACGGTATCACATACATGAATTATTCTCGGTCCCGCACATATCTCATATGCGCTCCTATTTCGTTTCGCTTGAGTCAGGAAACCTCTGTGTAGGACTCTAAAGACTCGTCAATACGCCGGCAGCGGATGATGATCATATCAAACATCCATAAGCCACAAGCGGTCTGCTAAACGTAACGGCCACCCGGATATTGAGCGATCAGAAGATCGACGAGCAAGCCCGCTCACACTCCAGTGAATCCAACCAGTAACACTTACCGTACAGTCCGGTCTGTTCATCTGATATGTCGCATATCTCGCCTAGGGGTGGTAAACGTCAGACCCCAGTAGCTCGATAAGTCATGCCGACTTGAGGTCCATAACATTCGTGAAACTACTGATAACTCTTACCAGTATATCACTGCAACCCTGGCCAGGGATTTCCTGTTATGGCCAATCGAGCATAGCACAACATCAACCCCCAATACCGGGAGAGACGAATCCCCTCCTATCGCTCATTCCCTCCATATGAATCGGGACTGTACCCAAAAACCACCTGTTTGCACGACTCAGTAGAGCCGTGGTAAGGTGGAAATCAAAGCACAGTGGGAGACACACAAGACTCTATGACGATCTCGGGTCAACAGACTAAGCTGTACCAGTGTCACCAGAGAACTGCCATCTGACGTGAGGTATAATACCATCTGGGAGTTCTCGGCGAGTCCGTTCAGTGTACCCAGTCTCCACTGAGCACCCGTATACCATCTCTGATGTCAAACACCAATGGATATGGGATCATCCATCGCCCATCGCATAGGTCGAGAAGATATACGCTAGTCTACTCTGGAATATCGATGCCCCGTCTCGATATTCCCTCGACTAGGAACATTGAAGGATGTACTCATGGACTATCCAGGCCCCACTAGTATGATCTGCATCACAGTCCTGGAAGTCGAGTACACATCCTAAGGGCTTTATCAACATGTAACAGAGAGACAGAAAGTATACACGTTAGGATAAAGAGCAACCAGATAGCGTACTATCATGTCGAGCAAGAAAGTCCTACCTATATATGTCCCAGCATCCACTACAATATACATCCAATGTACAGTAATGGCCTCTAGGGCATACATATAACTAACAATCTCCCACTTGCACTAGGGCCATCTGTAGCAGTGGTTGCAGTATCACATACTCAACCATCCCATAAAAGTCTCTCTCTGGGAATAGGCCTTCGTGAGTGGATCCGCCGTGTTATCCTTTGAGTCTGCTCTCCTTCCCTCGATCACCTTGGAGATCAACTATCTCCATGATCAGGTGATACTGCCTTAGATTATGTCTGGGTCACTGATGGGACCGGGGTTCTCGGGCCAAAGCCACACTTCCATTGTCATACAATGGTAGGAACCTAGTTCATCTCATGAACCATTATACACCCAAACAGCCTCTTTGGTAGCATCTTAAGTAGCGATGTATCCTGCCTTTATCGTCTAGTATGTCACGGTATCTAGTTTGGAACTCTTCCAACATACCTTCCCTTTACTGAGGGTAAGGACAATGCCTGTGACTGACATTCAGTCGTCTTTATCACTCTGGAACCCTTCCAGTGATTCTCCCCAGGATCGATTGATACCATCTCACTACAACTAGTGAGTATCCTAACATCCAATTAGATCTATCTCATAGATCCAAAGCTTAGGATTTAATATGTATCACTTTGATCCTATATGGAAAATCATTGTGATAAGCGGAGATTGATCGAGCGTAGCATAGGAAACTCCTTCCCTAACAAGAGTATGTCATCCACGTACTCTACGAGGATCGTCACCATACTCCCTACTACCTTTTTGTTTATACAAGGTTCATCTACCATTTTGATGATGTCAACTTCTTTGACTAATCCATCAAAACAGATGTTCCAACTCCGCGATGCCTGCTTTATCCTATAAAGCATCTTGCACACGTTTCCGCTGCTCCCACTGTCTACGAGGCCCTCTGGCTGTGTACTTATAGACGCACTCTTCTAAAACATCATTTAGAAAAGTAGTTATGGCACCCAACCACCAGATATCGTAGTCATGGTATGTAGCCGGGGCAAGTAGGATCTGGATGGACTCAAGCATAGTCCCTAGAAAAGGTTTCATCATTATCCACACCTGATTGATGACTAAAACCTTTAACAAGTCTAGCTTTGAAATTCTCAACTTTTCCATCTACACCAAGTAATCTTCTCAAGATATACTTGCTCCTGATGGGAATTTAACCCTTCAGATATAGCAACCAAAGTCCATACTTTATTGGTGTATATGGATTCCATCTCAGACCACTAAGCATCCAGCCATTCTTACAGAGTCCCTACTCTTGATGGCCTGCTCGAATCTAGTTGGGTCATCATCTCATGATGCATTCCATGCTCCCACTGTCATCGAGAAACCAAGGTATCTCTCGGGTGGGTGAGGAACCCTACTAGATCGGCGGAGAGGCTGAGGTTCGTTGGAATCTACTGAATCCTTTGGTTCTACCAAATTATCTGTTGTAGTTTGTATAGCTGGAACCTTTCCAGTTCTACATTACAGACCTTGCCTCGAGCCTGTCCGGATTTTTCTTTTAGACATAGGCCGGACAATCCCAAATCTTAACTAACTTAAGATATGGGCTCTTCCCTTTCCATATCACATATGAAGTGGTAGGCAGTGATTTGATTCGAACCTAATTCAATAGGTATGCAGCTTCTCACGCGCATAACTCCCAAAAGGAAATAGGAAACTCAGTAGTACTCATCATAGAGCACACCATATCTAATATTGTGTGATTGCTCCACCCTGATACACCATTGTGCTGTGGTGTATTCATAGGAGTAATACGGAGAGAGAATCTCATTCTCCTTTAGAATGGTCCAGGAATGCCATGCACAAGTATTCTCCTCCCTGATCTCATCATAGGACATAATACTTATACCCATATTTTGGTTCTCTACTTCCAACTTATATTCTGTGAATATCTCAAAAGGTTCGGACTCATGTTTCAACAGGAACATATGACTGAATCTTGAGAGATTATCAGAGAATATAATGAAGTATAAATAACCAGTCCTGGCATGTGTAGACAGGAGACCTTACATACATCATCATGTATCAGTCCAAAGAGTTCACTAACTCTTTCTCTGTTTCCAATAAACAGAGCTATGGTCATATTATCTTTGTGACATGACTGGCAAGTTTCACAAGATGTAAATTCAAACTGATTTAAAAATAAATCTAAATGTAACTTCAGCCAGTCGGGTCGCATTGATATGACCTAGTCTACAATGCCTCAAGAAGAATTCGTTCATTTCTGAACTCTTCTTCTTGTGTGTGTTCAGTATACAAGGAACTGTAGTTTGATTTAGAACGTCAATGCTTTTAGATAACGTGCCTGAACCGATCAACTTTTGATATAGGAAATGTTCAAAACATTATCCATCAATACAAAATTTTAACATTTCTTTACTAAATAAAGAGAGTGATATGATTTTGTATATCAGGTTCGGTATCTAATAGCATTTGTTCAGAATCAATGTATTAGTAATACAGGGTGACAGTGACCAACAGACTTGGCTGCAACACTTGCCCCGTTTTCTGCCTCATGAAACTTATCACCCGTTCTCAGTTTTTCTACCTTTTTGTAGCCCTATGTAACAGATTACATATCTGGGATCCTGATCCGGTATCATATACCCAGGATGCAGAGGATACTGAGAAACAGTTCTTTGTAATGAACACACCCGAAGGAGATGCATCATATGCACTGTCTTCGTTTGTGCGGCATAGGAATTCTGGTATTCCCTATTTCCTGCTCTGTCTTATAACAATTATAAGTTGGAGCGGGACCAACGTTCCCCAGCTCAGTATAACAAGCGGGTTCGGTCAATACATCCATATTATTATCTTGATTAAGGCGTGATATGGTCGCTACCTGGAGAGAGAGAGAAGAAAACACCCTGCGGGCGCTCTTGCAAGATCAGATTGGTTATATATTTTATCTAATCAGGATGGCTCCCACTGTTTTTATCAAATCTTCCTTCAAACCTTAGAAGGAAAGACTAGCCGGGATTAATTACACTCTACAAGTTCGCCAATCTTTCAGCCAGGCCAGTGTCGGTACTTTGAGGGAGGTTCCCCGTGCTTTCGCACGGACCTAATTACAGTAAACCTCGTTTTCCCAGAGGCGTAACCCCGTTGACACCTTTCTAGACACCTACTTGATCGGCTAATTGCAAAGTGCAAAACTCTCCCAGGAGTAACAATTACTCGCAGTGGGTATCGGGATCCAACTATCATATAGAAGGTATGCAATCTCATTGCAAATTTCAACACTTGAAACTCCCGATAAAGGTTTTTACCCCTAGCACCTATGGCCTTAACTATGGTCAACAAATCATAAGTACTAGTCAAGTTCTACCCGTCATTTCGTGATTAATTAGACCCACCCACATGACCCTTAACTAAGGTCAACAAAGTCACGCGACTGTCCTAACTAATCGCATCATATGCGGTATAGGAAGACATCACTTAGCTACCGTACACTGTGCCTTGACTATGGTCAACAAACACAGCACGAATACTAAGTACTCTACTTCCTAAAATGACAGAAGGTTGCGAATGGTTTTTGTGAAAACCTTTAACGCTTTGAACTTGATCTCGTTGCGGAATCAAATGGTTTTTAAATGGAATGTTTTCGAGGCTTTTCTAGTTTTGCTAAAGGGGTCACTCCCGGTGAAGGGATCGTCGGCCCTTTCCTCGTCGAATGAGGTGCGGGATATATCATATATATCACTGTGCAAATCGGAAACTATAGAAGCGATCAAATGACAAACCGAGGGTTGTAGCATCTGCCAGTTATTGCTAAAGGAGTCACTCCCGGTGAAGAGATCTCGGTCCTTTCCTCATCGAATAAGGTGCAGGATGTTCTACAATGAACATCGCGATGCAAAGCAAGAACTGTAGCTACCTGTTTTTATTTTGAAATTCGATTCCACAACATCAATTAGGTTTATTTTCTTTCATTAATCTCATTAATGAATATCCCATCATTTAAGTCTACCTAAACATCACAGATAAATATAACGTACGCTTATGCCATCCGCATTCGCCTCGATGTCCCGTCTGCACCGTTAGGTTAGGTAACTAACGCCAGAGCGAGGCAGGGCTAGCGCGGGTGTAAAACATAAGCAACGTCTATATAATATATCATATATACTATATATAATATCTGTCACAGAACATCACATGATCACATCACAGATAAATCACAGCAGAAGAAACATATGAAATATTGGATATACTAGGACGTCCGTGTTTTCAATACGAGCCAGTATAAAACACGGATTCCACGGTCGTGATGAATAACCTATCCCACACCCCTAGACCCCTACGAGAGCGGCAAGGAACCCTACCGATTCTAGGGTTAGGAGACCCGGACTCGACTCCTCAAGTTGGTCTCCCTCTGGACCCTAGAACCCGGTTACTTGTGCCCTCCTCCTTGGGTCTATCCTAGTGCAGAAAAGTAAATAATATACAAAGACGGTGACAACTTCCGCAACCTGGAAGTGCCCCAATAAAAGAATATTACATACAAGTTTTTACATGAATGAAAAAGAAAAACACTCATCTCACATAAAAAACCCCGGCTATTCAAACACGACGATCCAATATAACATATCCAGCAATACATAACATCACATGTCATCAACGTAAGTAAATATGCGCATCCCAATTGTCGTTGACATATAGCAACGAAACCGGCAATATCACATATTACACTTACGGTCACAGAAAAGAAAGTGTAAAACTACAACAGTTGGAATCCGCAAACCCTTTAGACATCGCATGCCTAATCAAATGAATTCCTTAGACATCGCATGCCTAACAATTATAAACCCCGCATTTTAGTCTCATTATCGAAAACTCTTTTCAATATCAAGTCGGGCAATTCAACAAGATTCCCGACATCCTGATCGAATGCTCGTCGCAAACTTTAGTAGGCGGCCGCACCCCTGATACCGTCGACGAAGTGCACCAAGGAGGAACACCGCTACCGCGAGCACCCGAACGGATGCTTTCGGCGACGGGGTTCTCCTACAGTCACTTGGTCGGGGCTTTGGAGTGAGGCTGTCTATTAAGTTTACCCGGCGAGTATCCGCGTACGCTACGTGATTGCGACGGACTTTTGATCACATCAAAACTCCGTGGCAACCGATCAAGTGAGACTAAACTGCTATGTTTATAACATTCATTCCGTTATCTCATAACTACTTGTGAATTCCAATTATTGTATCACATTCCGGATAAATAGAAAATGTTAAACTTTCCGATCGAACAATCGAACACCCAAGTTTTCCCGAAACAGCTCAACACATGAAATAAGTCTAACAACATTCAGTTCGTGCCTCAGTACCAACGGTCCAGCCGTAGAAGGGTCAAGCCAACGCCTCACATGTGGCACGCCGTACTGCCCCAAACCCGAAGGTTCAAAGGGCAATTCAAAACGGTCACATAATCGAGTTAAGGTTTGTTGTCTTCTAGAGGGTCCATCGCGTTACTTGCACTACTTAGAACATCGTTAAACTACGGAAAAATCCAACAATTGGAAATTTCCCGGCAGGGGAAAAAGTGGGTATTTATATCCGGTCGAACTTTTTAACATATTCTAAAATACCCGGAAAAACACACTGACAAAATTAGACAATCCGATCGATACACTGAGTTCCCAAAACAACCCAGAAAATTCAACTCTTGGAAAAATATTAAAAATTCCCAGGAAAACCAGCACTGCATACTAGGAATTACTATGCACAATTCATTAAACAAGGATACATTATGGCCGCGGAACCGCCGCATAAGCCATGATTATGCGGCGGAACCGCGGCTCTTTGATGGATACAGGAGCTCGAATTTCACAGTAAGTCTTAGATCTTCCTGCTGATTTTTCTGCATATTTTTAATTCACAAAAATCCACGAATTTCAAAAAAGTCCAGAGAGCATGTTAAAATCGGGGTTTCGGGTCGATCGGACTTCTAACTCCGTCTACGCATCGCCTAAGGCTCTAGCTAGGCTCTAATACCACTGTAGGGTTCCTAGGCACTCTAATGGAGTCTCACAAGTGATCAAACATGCACAAATCAAAAATTCCTTGTGCCTACAAACCCTAATACGGATCGTTAACTAGAAATCAAGGCGATGCAAGCAAGTAAACGGAATTATGGCTAAAGGGAAGGGGCTACAACCTTTATAGATCCGGTCCTCCACCTCCTAAGCTCCGCGATGAAGTATCCTCGCTGTACAAATCGGATCTTGGGCTCTAGCGTCGGCTTCATCGGAGAAAAAGCGGGCTAGGTCATCGACGACGATGCCGAAGATGATCTACGTCCAGGCATCGCTAGATCAAGCTCCAACTTCACCAAGTCAAGAAAACTTATGAAGGAAACACCCTATACTACTTGGCAAGAGGTAGAGGATGAAGAAATAGGAAGTGGGTAGACTTTAGATTTGGATTTCTCACACTTTTTCATCAATTACCATTGATGTAGCAAGCTTTCTTCATGGAAGAAGAAGATGAAGAAGAAGAAGAAGATGTGATAAGTGTTGAATAATAAGATAAATAAATCAATACTTATCATATATTAACCCTTGGTTAATTGTAGAGAATGGACCATGGTTAACTTGAATGGTTAGGGTTAAGGATGAGACAAGAATGGTGACTTAGTCAATGCTTCATGAAACTTCAACTAAAAACAAACTAAGCCACCATTCCTTTTTTCTCTTTATCATTTTCTTTTTCCAAAATAAACAAAAAGAATAAATAAATGAATAAGTAAATAAAATGAAACCCTAACCATTCATATAACCATGGTCAATTCTTTACACAAACCCAAGCTTGCATGTATCATCAAACATGATACAATCTTGTGCATAAAAGTATATCACATATACAACTTGCACAATCCAAGTGAGAAAATCCATTTAAAGTGAACCAATACCAGTTAATGCAAAGTAATATATCAAATATATAATTATACATTAAATCATTAAATCAACACTTGATTCAGTGATCCGGTCATGTCGCATATAACCGGCTAGTATCCAATGTATCGGCTTATCGAATCAATCCTTGATTCGACAACTAGGTTATATCGCATATAACCAATCGATACATTGGTCGCGAGAATGGAATACGGTATCACATACACGAATTATTCTCGGTCCCGCACATATCTCATATGCGCTCCTATTTCGTTTCGCTTGAGCCAGGAAACCTCTGTGTAGGACTCTAAAGACTCGTCAATACGCCGGCAGCGGATGATGATCATATCAAACATCCACAAGCCGCAAGCGGTCTGCTAAATGTAACGGCCACCCGGGTATTGAGCGATCAGAAGATCGACGAGCAAGCCCGCTCACACTCCTGTGAATCCAACCAGTAACACTTACCGTACAGTCCGGTCTGTTCGTCTGATATGTCGCATATCTCACCTAGGGGTGGTAAACGTCAGACCCCAGTAGCTCGATAAGTCATGCCGACTTGAGGTCCATAACATTCGTGAAACTACTGATAACTCTTACCAGTATATCACTGCAACCCTGGCCAGGGATTTCCAGTTATGGCCAGTCGAGCATAGCACAACATCAACCCCCAATACCGGGAGAGACGAATCCCCTCCTATTGCTCATTGCCTCCATGTGAATCGGGACTGTACCCAAACACCACCTGTTTGCACGACTCAGTAGAGCCGTGGTAGGGTGGAAATCAAAGCACAGTGGGAGACACACAAGACTCTATGACGATCTCGGGTCAACAGACTAAGCTGTACCAGTGTCACCAGAGAACTGCCATCTGACGTGAGGTATAATACCATCTGGGAGTTCTCGGCGAATCCGTTCAGTGTACCCAGTCTCCACTGAGCACCCGTATACCATCTCTGATGTCAAACACCAATGGATATGGGATCATCCATCGCCCATCGCATGGGTCGAGAAGATATACGCTAGTCTACTCTGGAATATCGATGCCCCGTCTCGATATTCCCTCGACTAGGAACATTGAAGGATGTACTCATGGACTATCCAGGCCCCACTTGTATGATCTGCATCACAGTCCTGGAAGTCGAGTACACATCCTAAGGGCTTTATCAACATGTAACAGAGAGACAGAAAGTATACACGTTAGGATAAAGAGCAACCAGATAGCGTACTATCATGTCGAGCAAGAAAGTCCTACCTATATATGTCCCAGCATCCACTACAATATACATCCAATGTACAGTAATGGCCTCTAGGGCATACATATAACTAACATTTGATGATGTCAAACTCTTTGACTAACACATCAAAACAGATGTTCCAACTCCGCGATGCCTGCTTTAACCTATAAAGCATCTTGTGCATGTTTCCGCTGCTCCCACTGTTTACGAAGCCCTCTGACTGTGTACTTATAGACTCTCTCTTCTAAAACATCATTTAGAAAAGCAGTCATGGCACCCAACCGCCAGATATCGTAGTCATGGTATGTAGCCGTGGCAAGTAGGATATGGATGGACTTAAGCATAGCCACTTGAAAAGGTTTCATCATTATCCACGCCTGGTCGATGACGAAAAGCTTTAACAAGTCTAGCTTTGAAAGTCTCAACTTTTCCATCTACACCAAGTAATCTTCTCAAGATATACTTGCTCCTGATGGGGATTTAACCTTTCAGATATAGCAACCAAAGTCCATACTTTGTTGGTGTATAAGGATTCCATCTCAGATCGCTTAGCATCCAGCCATTCTTACAGAGTCCCTACTCTCGATGGCCTGCTCGAAACTAGTTGGGTCATCATCTCATGATGCAATCCTCGCTCCCACTGTCATAGAGAAACCGAAGTATCTCTCAGGTGGGTGAGGAACCCTACTAGATCGGCGGAGAGGCTGAGGTTCGTTGGTAACTATTGAATCCTTTGGTTTTATCAAATCATCTGCTGTAGTTTGTATAGCTGGAACATTTCTAGTTCTACATAACAGATCTTGTCTCGAGCTTGTCCGGATTTTGCTTTTAGACATAGGCCGGACAACCCCAAATCTTAACTAACTTAAGATATGAGCTCTTCCCTTTCCATATCACATATGAAATGGTAGGCAACTGATTTGATTGGAACCGTATTCAATAGGTATGCAACTTCCCAAGTGCATAACCCCAAAAAGGAAATAGGAAACTCAGTAGTACTCATCATAGAGCACACCTTATCATATAGGGTGTGATTGCTCCACCCCGATATACCATCGTGCTATGGTGTATTCAGAGGAGTAATACTGAGAGAGAATCTCATTCTCCTTTAGAATAGTCCAGGAATTCCATGCACAAGTATTCTCCTCCCTGATCTCATCATAGGACATAATACTTATACCCGTATTTTGGTTTTCTACTTCTCTCTTATATTCTATGAATATCTTAAAAGGTTCGGACTCATGTTTCAACAGGAACATATGACTGAATCTTGAGAGATTATCAGAGAATATAATGAAGTATAAAGAACCAGTCCTGGCATGTGTAGACAGGAGACCTTACATACATCATCATGTATCAGTCCCAAGAGTTTATTAACTCTTTCTCTGTTTCCAATAAACAGGGCTATGGTCATCTTATCTTTGTGACATGACTGGCGAGTTTCGCAAGATGTAAATTCAAACTAATTTAAATATGCATCTTTATGTAACTCTTGCTAGTCGGGTCACATTGATCTGACCTAGTCTACAATACCTCAAGAAGGAATCGTTCAATTCTGAACTCTTCCGCTTGTGTGTGATCCGTATACTAAGAACTGTAGTTTGATTTAGAACGTCAACGCTTTTAGATAACGTGCCTGAACCGATCAACTTTTGATATAGGAAATGTTCAAAACATTATCCATCAATACAAAATTTTATCATTTCTTTACTAACAAAGAGATGGATATGATTTTGTATATCAGGTTCGGTATCTAATAACATTCGTTCAGAATCAATGTATTTGGAATACAGGGTGACAGTGACCAACAGACTTGGCTGCAACACTTGCCCCGTTCTCTGTCTCATGAAACTTATCACCAATTCTCAGTTTTTCTACCTTTTTGCAGCCCTATGTAACAAATTACATATCTGGGATCCTGATCCGGTATCATAAACCCAGGATGCGGAGGATACTGAGAAACAGTTCTGTGTAACAAACACACCCAAAGGAGATGCATCATATGCACTTTCTTCGTTTGGGCGGCACGGGAAATCTGGTATTCCCCAATTTCCTGCTCTGTCTTATAACAATTATAAGTTGGAGCGGGACCAACGTTCCCCAGCTCAGTATAACAAGCGGGTTCGGTCAATAATCCGTATTATTATCTTGATTAAGGCGTGATATGGTCGCTACCTGGAGAGAGAGAGAAGAAAACACTCAGCGTGCGCTCTTGCAAGAATAGATTGGTTATTATTTTATCTAATCAGGATGGCTCCCACTGCTTTTTATCAAATCTTCCTTCAAACCCTAAAAGGAAAGACCAGCCGGGATTAATTACATACTACAAGTTCGCCAATCTTTCAGCCAGGCCAGTGTCGGTACTTTGAGGGAGGTCTCCCGTGCTTTCGCACGAACCTAATTAATGTAAACCTCGTTTTCCCAGAGGCGTAATCTCGTTGACACCTTTCTAGACACCTACTTGATCGGCTAATTGTAATGTGTAAAACTCTCCCAGGAGTAACTCTTACTCGTAGTGGGTATCGGGATCTAACTATCTCATAGAAGGTATGCAATCTCATTGCAAATTTCAACACTTGAAATTCCCGATAATTTTGCCCCTAGCGTTCTATGACCTTGACGCAGACCAACAAACCATAGAGCGCTAGTCAAGTTCAACCCGTCATTTCCTGATTGAATTAAACCCACCAGCACGACCCTTGACGCAGGCCAACAAAGTCGCACGACTACCCTAATCCAATCTGCATCATATGCATAAGCAGATAAATACTAGTTAGCTACCGCACACTACGCCTTGACGCAGGCCAACAAACGTAGCACGAATACTAACTACTACTTATCTGAAATGACGGAGGGCTACGACAGGTTTTTCTGAAAACCTATTGCGTAATGAACTTGATATCGTTGTAGAATCAAATGATTTTAAAAATGGAGTGCTTTTGAGGCTTTTCTAGTTTTGCTAAAGGAGTCACTCCCGGTGAAGGGATCGTCGGTCCTTTCCTCTTCGAATGAGGTGCGGGATATATCATATATATCACTGTGCAAAGCAAAACTCTTAAAAGCAATCAGAAGACAAACCGAGTGTGTAGCATCTGCCAGTTATTGCTAAAGGAGTCACTCCAGGTAAAGGGATCTCGGTCCTTTCCTCATCGAATAAGGTGCAGGATATATCACATATACCGCTGTGCAAAGCAAGAACTGTAGCTACCTGTTTTATTTTTGAAATTCGATTCTACAACATCTTTAGGTTTCTTTTTATTTCATTAATCACATTAATGAAGTCCCATCATTTAAGTTACCTAAACATCACAGATAAATACGACGTACACTTATGCCATCCATATTCGCCTCGATGTCCCCTCGTGCACCGTTAGGTTAGGTAACTAACGGCAGAGCGGGGCAGGGCTAGCGCGGGTGTAAAACATAAGTAACGTCTATATAATATATCGTATATACTATATACAGTATCTATCACAGAACATCACATGATCACATCACAGATATCGCAGCAGAAGAATCATATGAAATATTGGATATACTAAGACGTCCGTGTTTTCAATACGAGCCAGTATAAAACACGGATTCCACGGTCGTGATGAATAGCCAAACCCACACCCCTATGTTAGTTATATGTATGCCCTAGAGGCCATTACTATACATAGGATGTATATTGTAGTGGATGCTGGGACATATATAGGGAGGACTTTCTTGCTCGACATGATAGTATGCTATCTGGTTGCTCTTTACCTTAACGTGTATACTGATTGTCTCTCTGTTACATGTTGGTAAAGCCCTTAGGATCTGTACTTGACTACCTGGACTATGATGCGGATCATACTAGTGGGGACATGGTAGTCTATAAGTACATCCTTCACAGTCCCTAGTCGAGGGTGTATCGAGACGGGGCATCGATATACCAGAGTAGACTAGCGTATACCTTCTCGACCCATACAGATGGGCGATGGATGATCCCATATCCATTGGTGTTTGACATCAGAGATGATATACGGGTGCTCAGTAGAGACTGGGTACACTGGACGGACTCGCCGAGAACTCCCAGATGGTATTATACCTCACGTCAGATGGCAGTTCTCTGGTGACACTGGTACAGAGTAGTCTGTTGACCCGAGATCGTCATAGAGTCTTGTGTGGTTCCCACTGTGCTTTGATTTCCATCTTACCACGTCCAAGAGGGCGTGCAAAACGGTGGTTTTTGGGTACAGTCCCGAGTCACATGGAGGCAATGAGCGATAGGAGGGGATTCGTCTCTCCCGGTATATGGGGGTTGATGTTGCACTGTGTTCGATCGGCTATAACAGGAAGTCCCTGGCCAGGGCTGCTCAGAGAATTGCTGGTAAGTGTTACCAGTAGTTTCTCGACCCGTTATGAGCCTCATATCGACACGACTTATTGAGCTATTGGGGTCTGACGTTTACCACCCCTAGGCGAGATATGCGACATATCAGACGATCAGACCGGACTGTACGGTAGTGTTACTGGTCGGATTCACTGGAGTGTGAGCGGGCTTGCTCGTCGATCTTCAGATCGCTCAATACCCGGGTGGCCGTTACGTTTAGCAGACCGCTTGCGGCTTGTGGATGTTTGATATGATCATCATCCGCTGCCGGCGTATTGACGAGTCTTTAGAGTCCTACACAGAGGTTTCCTGGCTCAAGCGAAACGAAATAGGAGCGCATATGAGATATGTGCGGGACCGAGAATAATACGAGTATGTGATACCGTATTCTATTCTCGCGATAAATATATCGAATGGTTGTATGCGATATAACCTAGTTATCGATTCAAGCGTTGATTCGATAAGCCGATATATTGGATACCAGTCGGTTATGTGCGCATGACCGGATCATTGAATCAAGTGTTGATTTAATGATTTAATGTATAATTATATATTTGATATATTACTTTGCATTAACTAGTATCGGTTTACTTAAGATGGATTTTCTCGCTCGGATGTGCATATTGTATATGTGATATACATTTGTACATTTGATTGTATCATGTTTGATGATGCATACCACTTTGGTTAAGTGTAAAGTTTGAACCATGGTTGTGTTTATGTTTAGGGTTTTATTTTCTTAATTATTCATTTATTCTTTTTGATAAATGAATAAAAGAAAGTGAGAAAAGAAAATGAGAAAAGAATGGTGGCTTCTTTTGTTGTTTAGTTGAAACTTCATGAAGCTTTGACCTAAGTCCACCATTCTTATCTCATTCTTAACCCTAACCATACAACTAACCTTGGTTAACTCTCTACACTTTACTATAGTTAGAATTATGATAAGAATTGTTTTTCTTTTCATTTTTTTTTTCTTTTAACTTATCATAACCTTTTTGATGAGCTTCTTCTTCTTCTTCAAAAAACACATGAAGAAAAAGCTTCTAGTCATCAATGGTAGATTGATGATATGAGTGAGAAATCCAATTCTAAAGTATACCCACTTCCTATTTCTTCATCCTCTACCTCTTGCCAAGTAGTAGAGTGTGTTTCCTTCACAAGATTTTAGGGTTTGGTGAAGGAGGAGCTTGATCTAGCGATGCCTCGACGTAGATCATCTTCGGCATGGACATCGACGACCTAGCTTGCCTATTCTCCGACGAAGTCGACTCTAGAGCCCGGATTTGATTTGGACAGCGGAGATGACCTCGTTGCGGAGCCGTGGAGGTGGATATCCGGATCTACAAAGGTTGTAATTTCCGTATCTCTTTAGTTAACTGTTAACTAGTTCTTGTTCGCCTAGATATCTAGCAAACGATCCGTACTTTAGGGTTTGTAGGCACCATAATTTTTGAAATTGCCATGGTTGATGGCTTGGGAGACCTCACTAGAGTGCCTAGGAACCCTGCAGTGGTATCAGAGCCTAGCTAGAGCCTTAGGCGATGTCCAGACGGAAATTGAAGTCCGAACGAACCCGGAACTCCAAATCAAATATGCTCTCTGTACTTTTTTCAAAACAGTGCATTTTTCCACATTAAAAATATTCAGAAAAACATGCAGGAAAATATAAGATTAACTGTGCAACCCGTAGCCCTAACTCCATTAAATCGCCGCGCTTCCGCGGCACGAGCATGGCTCGTGCGGCGGAAGGGCGGCCGTTTTGTCGTCTTCTGTGGTTTGGTTTGCACAGTAACTCCTATTTAGTTGTGCTGAGTTCTCTGGATATTTTTAAAAATTTATTCAAGTGTTGAATAATCTGGAATGTTTTGGAGCTTCGATGTTTCGATCGGGGTATCAAATTTTGTCTGTGTGGCTTTCCGGATAAATTTTAGAATATGTTAAAAAGTTCGACCGGATACAATACCCAACTTTTCCCCTGTCGGGAAATTTCCAAGTGTTGGATTTTTCCACAGTTTGACGACGTTCTAAGTAGTGCAAGTAACGCGATGGTCCCTCTAGAAGACACAAACCTTAACTCAATTATGTGACCGTCTTGAACTGCCCTTTGAACCTTCGGGTTTGGGGCAGTACGGCGTGCCACATGTGAGGCGTTGGCTTGACCCTTCTACGGCTGGATCGTTGGTACTGAGGCACGAACGGAATGTTGTTAGACTTCTTTCATGTGTTGATCTGTTTCGGGAAAACTTGGGTGTTCGATTGTTCGATCGAAAAGTTTAACATTTTCTGTTTATCTGGAATGGGATACAATAATTGGAATTCACAAGTAGTTATGTGATAACTAAATGAATGTTATAAACACAACAGTTTAGTCTCACTTGATCGGTTGCCACGGAATTTTGATGTGATCAAAAGTCCGTCGCAATCACGTAGCGTACGCGGATACTCGCCAGGTAAACTTAATAGACAGCTTCACTCCATAGCCCCGACCAAGTGACTGTAGGAGAACCCCGTCGCCGAAAGCATCCGTTCGGGTGCTCGCGGTAGCGGTGTTCCGCCTTGGTGCACTTCGTCGACGGTATCGGGGGTGCGGCCGTCTACTGAAGTTTGCGACGAGCATTCGATCAGGCTGTCGGGAATCTTGTTGAATTGCCCGACTTGATATTGAAAAGTGTTTTCGATTTTGAGACTAAAATGCGGGGTTTATAATTGTTAGGCATGCGATGTCTAAGAAATTCATTTGGTCAGGCATGCGATGTCTGAGGAGGTTGCGGATTCCAACTGTTGTAGTTTTACACTTTCTTTTCTGTGACCGTAAGTGTAATATGTGATATCGCCGGTTTCGTTGCTATATGTCAACGACAATTGGGGTATGCATATTTACTTACGTTGATGACATCTGATGTTATGTGTTGCTGGATATGTTATATTGGATCGTCGTGTTTGAATAGCCGGGGGTTTTTATGTGAGATGAGTGTTTTTCATTTTTATTCATGTAAAAACTTGTATGTAATATTCTTTTATTGGGGCGCTTCCAGGTTGCGGGAGTTGTCACCTGTTGTATATTATTTACTTTTCCGCACTAGGATAGACCCAAGGAGGAGGGCACAAGTAACCGGGTTCTGGAGTCCAGTGGGAGACCAACTCGAGGAGTCGAGTCCGGGTCTCCTAACTCCAGAATTGGTAGGGTTGCTTGCCGCTCTCGTAGGGGTCTAGGGGTGTGGGTTTGGCTATTCATCACGACCGTGGAATCCGTGTTTTATACCGGCTCGTATTGAAAACACGGACGTCCTAGTATATCCAATATTTCATATGATTCTTCTGCTGCGATATCTGTGATGAGATCATGTGATGTTTCTGTGATGGATATAGTATATAGTATATATGATATATTATATAGACGTTACTTATGTTTTACACCCGCGCTAGCCCTGCCCTGCTCTGCCGTTAGTTACCTAACCTAACGGTGCACGAGGGGACATCGAGGCGAATGCGGATGGCATAAGTGTACGTCATATCTATCTGTGATGTTTAGGTACTTAAATGATGGGACTTCATTAATGTGATTAATGAAATAAAAGAAACCTAAGATGTTGTAGAATCGAATTTCAAAATAAAACAGGTAGCTACAGTTCTTGCTTTGCACAGCGGTATATGAGATATATCCTGCACCTTATTCGATGAGGAAAGGACCGAGATCCCTTCACCGGGAGTGACTCCTTTAGCAATAACTAGCAGATGCTACACACTCGGTTTGTCTTTTGTTCGCTTTTAAGAGTTTTTGCTTTGCACAGTGATATATATGATATATCCCGCACCTCATTCGACGAGGAAAGGACCGACGATCCCTTCACCGGGAGTGACTCCTTTAGCAAAACTAGAAAAGCCTCAAAAGCACTCCATTTCAAAATTCATTCGATCCTACAACGATATCAAGTTCATTACGCAATAGGTTTTCAGAAAAACCTGTCGTAGCCCTCCGTCATTTCAGATAAGTACTAGTTAGTATTCGTGCTACGTTTGTTGACTATGTTAAGGCGTAGTGTGCGGTAGCTAACTATTGGTTATCTGTATTAGCATATGATGCGATTGGATTAGGGTAGTCGTGCGACTTTGTTGACTATGTTAAGGGTCGTGCGGGTGGGTTTAATTCAATCGGGAAATGACGGGTTGAACTTGACTAGCACTTATGATTTGTTGACTATGTTAAGGTCATATAGATGCTAGGGGCAAAATATTATCGGGAATTTCAAGTGTTGAAATTTGCAATGAGATTGCATACCTTCTATGAGATAGTTGGATCCCGATACCCGCTGCGAGTAAGTGTTACTCCTGGGAGAGTTTTATACATTACAATTAGCCGATCAAGTAGGTGTCTAGAAAGGTGTCAACGGGGTTAAGCCTCTGGGAAAACGAGGTTTACAGTAATTAGGTTCGTGCGAAAGCACGGGGGACCTCCCTCAAAGTACCGACACTGGCCTGGCTGAAAGATTGGCGAACTTGTAGTGTGTAATTAATCCCGGCTAGTCTTTCCTTTTAGGGTTTGAAGGAAGATTTGATAAAAAGCAGTGGGAGCCATCCTGATTAGATAAAATAAAAACCAATCTATTCTTGATAGAGCGCACGCTGAGTGTTTTCTTCTCTCTCTCTCCAGGTAGCGACCATATCACGCCTTAATCAAGATAATAATACGGATTGTTGACCGAACCCGCTTGTTATACTGAGCTGGGGAACGTTGGTCCCGCTCCAACTTATAAATATTATAAGACAGAGCAGGAAATTGGGGAATACCAGATTTTCTATGCCGCCCAAACGAAGAGAGTGCATGTTGATGCATCATCTTCGGGTGTGTTCATTATACAGAACTGTTTCTCAGTATTTCTTTACGTCCTGGGTATGTGATACCAGATCAGGATCCCAGATATGTAATCTGTTACATAGGGCTACAGAAAGGTAGAAAAACTGAGAACGGGTGATAAGTTTCATGAGACAGAAAACGGGGCAAGTGTTGCAGCCAAGTCTGTTGGTCACTGTCACCCTGTATTACAATACATTGATTCTGAACGAATGATATTAGATACCGAACCTGATATACAAAATCATATCTGTCTCTTTATTAGTAAAGAAACGATATAATTTTGTATTGTTGGATAATGTTTTGAACATTTCCTATATCAAAAGTTGATCGGTTCAGGCACGTTATCTAAAAGCATTGATGTTCTAAATCAAACTACAGTTCTTTAGTATACAGAACATACACAAGAGGAAGAGTTCAGAAATGAACGAATCCTTCTTGAGGTATTGTAGACTAGGTCATATCAATGCGACCCGACTGGCTGAGTTACATTTAGATGCATATTTAAATCAGTTTGAATTTACATCTTGTGAAACTCACCAGTCATGTCACAAAGATAAGATGACCACAGCTCCGTTTACTGGAAACAGAGAAAGAGTTAGTAAACTCTTGGGATGATACATGTTGATGTATGTTAGGTCCCCTGTCTACAAATGCCAGGACTGGTTCTTTGTACTTCATTACGTTCTCTGATGATCTTTCGAGTTTCAGACCTATGTTCCTGTTGAAACACAAGTCCGAACCTTTTGAGATATTCACAGAATATAAGTTAGAAGTAGAGAACCAAAATACGGGTATAAGTATTATGTCCTTGATGTGATCAAGGAGGAGAATACTTGAGCACGGAATTCCTGGATTATTCTAAAGGAGAATGAGATTCTCTCTCAGCATTACTCCTCCGAATACACCATAGCACGATGGTATATCGGGGCGGAGCAATCACACCCTATATGATATGGTGTGCTCTATGATGAGTACTACTGAGTTACCTATTTCCTATAGGGAGTTATGCACTTGAGAAGCTGCATACCTATTGAATAAGGTTCAAATCAAATCAGTTGCCTACCACTTCATATGTGATATGATAAGGGAAGAGCCCATCTCTTAAGTTAGTTAAGATTTAGGGTTGTCTGGCCTATGTCTAAAAGCAAAATCCGGACAAGCTCGAGGCAAGGTCTGTTATGTAGAACTGGAAAGGTTCCAGCTATACTAAATACAGCAGATGATTTGATAAAACCAAAGGATTCAGTAGATACCAACGAACCTCAGCCTCTCCGCCGATCTAGTAGGGTTCCTCACCCACCTGAGAGATACTTCGGTTTCTCTATGACAGTGGGAGCGAGGATTACATCATGAGATGATGACCCAACTAGTTTCGAACTGGCCATCGAGAGTAAGACTCCGTAAGAATGGCTGGATGTTTAGTGATCTTAGATGGAATCCTTATACACCAGCAAAGTATGGACTTTGGCTGCTAGATCTGAAGGGTTAAATCCCCATCAGGAGCAAGTATATCTTGAGAAGATTACTTGGTGTAGATGGAAAAGTTGAGACTTTCAAAGCTAGACTTGTTAAAGCTTTTCGTCATCGACCAGGCATGGATCATGATGAAACCTTTTCAAGTAGCTATGCTTAAGTCCATCCAGATCCTACTTGCCACGGCTACATACCATGACTGCGATATCTGGTTGGGTGTCTTGACTGCTTTTCTAAATGATGATTTAGAGAGCGTCTATAAGTACGCAGCCAGAGGGCTTCGTAGACAGTGGGAGCAGCGGAAACGTGTGCAAGATGCTCTATAGGATAAAGCAGGCATCGCGGAGTTGGAACGTCTGTTTTGATGAAGTAGTCAAAGAGTTTGACATCATCAAAATGGTAGATGAACCTTGTATAAACAAAAAGGTAGTAGGGAGTATGGTGACGATCCTCGTAGAGTACGTGGATGACATACTCTTGATAGGGAAGGAGTTTCCTATGCTATGCTCGATCAATCTCCGCTTATCACAATGATTCTCCACTTAGGATCAAAGTGATACCTACTAAATCCTGGATTTTGGATCTATGAGATAGATCTAAATGGATGTTAGGATACTCACTAGATGTAGTGAGATGGTGTCAATCGATCCTGAGGAGAATCACTGGAAAGGTTCCAGGGTGATAAAGACGACTGAGTGTCAGTCGCAGGCATTGTCTTTACCCTCAGTAGAGGGACGGTATGTTGGAAGAGTTCCAAACTAGATACCGTGACATACTAGACGATAAAGGCTGGATACATCGCTACTTAAGATGCTACCAAAGAGGCTGTTTGGATGTATAATGGTTCATGAGATGAACTATGTTCCTCCCATTGTGTGACAATGGAGTTATGGCTTATGCCTAGGAACGCCGGTCCCATCAGTGATCCAGACATATTCTAAGGCAGCATCGCCTGATCATGGAGATGATTGATCTCCAGGGTGATCGAGGTTTGGAGAGTAGACTCAGAGGACAACACAGCGGATCCACTCACAAAGGCCTGTTCCGAGAGAGAGACTTTTATGGGATGGTTGAGTATGAGATACTTCAAACTACTGCTACAGATGGCCCTAGTGCAAGTGGGAGATTGTTAGTTATATGTATGCCCTAGAGGCCATTACTATACATAGGATGTATATTGTAGTGGATGCTGGGACATATATAGGGAGGACTTTCTTGCTTGACATTATAGTATGCTATCTGGTTGCTCTTTACCTTAACGTGTATACTGATTGTCTCTCTGTTACATGTTGGTAAAGCCCTTAGGATCTGTACTTGACTACCTGGACTATGATGCGGATCATACTAGTGGGGACATGGTAGTCTATAAGTACATCCTTCACAGTCCCTAGTCGAGGGTGTATCGAGACGGGGCATCGATATACCAGAGTAGACTAGCGTATACCTTCTCGACCCATACAGATGGGCGATGGATGATCCCATATCCATCGGTGTTTGACATCAGAGATGATATACGGGTGCTCAGTAGAGACTGGGTACACTGGACGGACTCGCCGAGAACTCCCAGATGGTATTATACCTCACGTCAGATGGCATTATACCTCACGTCAGATGGCAGTTCTCTGGTGACACTGGTACAGAGTAGTCTGTTGACCCGAGATCGTCATAGAGTCTTGTGTGGTTCCCACTGTGCTTTGATTTCCATCTTACCACGTCCAAGAGGGCATGCAAAACGGTGGTTTTTGGGTACAGTCCCGAGTCACATGGAGGCAATGAGCGATAGGAGGGGATTCGTCTCTCCCGGTATATGGGGGTTGATGTTGCACTGTGTTCGATCGGCTATAACAGGAAGTCCCTGGCCAGGGCTGCTCAGAGAATTGCTGGTAAGTGTTACCAGTAGTTTCTCGACCCGTTATGAGCCTCATATCGACACGACTTATTGAGCTATTGGGGTCTGACGTTTACCACCCCTAGGCGAGATATGCGACATATCAGACGATCAGACCGGACTGTACGGTAGTGTTACTGGTCGGATTCACTGGAGTGTGAGCGGGCTTGCTCGTCGATCTTCAGATCGCTCAATACCCGGGTGGCCGTTACGTTTAGCAGACCGCTTGCGGCTTGTGGATGTTTGATATGATCATCATCCGCTGCCGGCGTATTGACGAGTCTTTAGAGTCCTACACAGAGGTTTCCTGGCTCAAGCGAAACGAAATAGGAGCGCATATGAGATATGTGCGGGACCGAGAATAATATGAGTATGTGATACCGTATTCTATTCTCGCGATAAATATATCGAATGGTTGTATGCGATATAACCTAGTTATCGATTCAAGCGTTGATTCGATAAGCCGATATATTGGATACCAGTCGGTTATGTGCGCATGACCGGATCATTGAATCAAGTGTTGATTTAATGATTTAATGTATAATTATATATTTGATATATTACTTTGCATTAACTAGTATCGGTTTACTTAAGATGGATTTTCTCGCTCGGATGTGCATATTGTATATGTGATATACATTTGTACAATTGATTGTATCATGTTTGATGATGCATACCACTTTGGTTAAGTGTAAAGTTTGAACCATGGTTGTGTTTATGTTTAGGGTTTTATTTTCTTAATTATTCATTTATTCTTTTTGATAAATGAATAAAAGAAAGTGAGAAAAGAAAATGAGAAAAGAATGGTGGCTTCTTTTGTTGTTTAGTTGAAACTTCATGAAGCTTTGACCTAAGTCCACCATTCTTATCTCATTCTTAACCCTAACCATACAACTAACCTTGGTTAACTCTCTACACTTTACTATAGTTAGAATTATGATAAGAATTGTTTTTCTTTTCATTTTTTTTTCTTTTAACTTATCATAACCTTTTTGATGAGCTTCTTCTTCTTCTTCAAAAAACACATGAAGAAAAAGCTTCTAGTCATCAATGGTAGATTGATGATATGAGTGAGAAATCCAATTCTAAAGTATACCCACTTCCTATTTCTTCATCCTCTACCTCTTGCCAAGTAGTAGAGTGTGTTTCCTTCACAAGATTTTAGGGTTTGGTGAAGGAGGAGCTTGATCTAGCGATGCCTCGACGTAGATCATCTTCGGCATGGACATTTAATGTGGAAAAATGCACTGTTTTGAAAAAAGTACAGAGAGCATATTTGATTTGGAGTTCCGGGTTCGTTCGGACTTCAATTTCCGTCTGGACATCGCCTAAGGCTCTAGCTTGCCCATTCTCCGACGAAGTCGACTCTAGAGCCCGGATTTGATTTGGACAGCGGAGATGACCTCGTTGCGGAGCCGTGGAGGTGGATATCCGGATCTACAAAGGTTGTAATTTCCGTATCTCTTTAGTTAACTGTTAACTAGTTCTTGTTCGCCTAGATATCTAGCAAACGATCCGTACTTTAGGGTTTGTAGGCACCATAATTTTTGAAATTGCCATGGTTGATGGCTTGGGAGACCTCACTAGAGTGCCTAGGAACCCTGCACCCTAGACCCCTACGAGAGCGGCAAGCAACCCTACAAATTCTAGAGTTAGGAGACCCGGACTCGACTCCTCGAGTTGGTCTCCCACTGGACTCCAGAACCCGGTTACTTGTGCTCCCCTCCTTGGGTCTATCCTAGTGCGGAAAAGAAAATAATATACAAAAGGTGACATCTTCCGCAACCTGGAAGTGTCCCAATAAAAGAATATTACATACAAGTTTTTACATGAATGAAAATGAAAAACACTCATCTCACATAAAAACCCCGGCTATTCAAACACGACGATCCAATATAACATATCCAGCAACACATAACATCTCATGTCATCAACGTAAGTAAACATGCGTATCCCAATTGTCGTTGACATATAGCAACGAAACCGACGATATCACATATTACACTTACGGTCACAGAAAAGAAAGTGTAAAACTACAACAGTTGGAATCCGCAATCTCCATAGACATCGCATGCCTAATCAAATGAATACCTTAGACATCACATGCCTAACAATTATAAACCCCGCATTTTAGTCTCAAAATCGAAAACACTTTTCAATATCAAGCCTGGTAATTCAACAAGATTCCCGACATCCTGATCGAATGCTCGTCGAAAACTTTAGTAGACGGCCGCACCCCGGATGCCGTCGACGAAGTGCACCAAGGCGGAACACCGCTGCCGCGAGCACCCAAACGGATGCTTTCGGCGACGGGGTTCTCCTACTGTCACTTGGTCGGGGCTATGGGGCGAGGCTGTCTATTAAGTTTACCCGGCGAGTATCCGCGTACGCTACGTGATCGCGACGGACTTTTGATCGCATCAAAATTCCGTGGCAACCGATCAAGTGAGACTAAAGTGCTATGTTTATAACATTCATTCAGTTATCTCATAACTTCTTGTGAATTCCAATTATTGTATCCCATTCCAGATAAATAGAAAATGTTAAACTTTCCGATCGAACATTCGAACACCCAAGTTTTCCCGAAATAGCTCAACATATGAAACAAGTTCAAAAACATTCACTTCGTGCCTCAGTACCAACGGTCCAGCCGTAGAAGGGTCAAGCCAACGCCTCACATGTGGCACGCCATACTGCCCCAAACCCGAAGGTTCAAAGGGCAGTTCAAGACGGTCACATAATCGAGTTAAGATTTGTTGCCTTCTAGAGGGACCATCGCGTTACTTGCACTACTCAGAACGTCCTTAAACCACAGAAAAATCCAACACTTGGATATTTTCCGGCAGGGGAAAAGTTGGGTATTTATATCCGGTCGAACTTTTTTAACATATTCTAAAATTATCCGGAAAACCACACAGACAAAATTTGATAATCCGATCGAATCTGCGATTCCCAAAGCAACCCCAGAATACTCAACTCTTGAGTCAAATTAAAAATTCCCATAAAACTCAGCATCCTTAAATAGGAATTACTGTGCAAAAAGGGTAGGATGACGTCATCATCTGGCCGCGGAACCGCCGCAGAAGCAAGGCTTCTGCCGCGGTTCCGCCGCCGTTTATACTGTTCATGATTTAAATTTTGCACCGTAATTCTTATAATTCCCTGCTGAATTTTTTAAGCATTTTTAATCTGGAAAAAACCCAGTTTTAGAAAAATGTCCAGAGAGCGTGAAAAAGTTAGGGTTTCGGGTTCGATCGGGTTTCAAACATCCTCTAAGCATCGCCTAAGGCTCTAGCTAGGCTCTGATACCACTGTAGGGTTCCTAGGCACACTAAGGAGGTCTCACAAGGCATCAACCATGCCAATTTCAAATTTTACGGGTGCCGAGAAACCCTAATACGGATTGTTAACTAGATATATAGGCGACAAATGAAACTAGTTAACAACTTAACTACAAGAACGGAAATACAACCTTTGTAGATCTGATCCTCCACCTCCATAGCTCCGCAATGAAGTCTCCTCGCTGTCCAAATCGAATCCCGGGCTCTAGCGTCGGCTTCATCGGAGAAATGGGCGGGCTAGGTCATCGACTATGATGCCGAAGATGATCTACGTCGAGGCATCACAAGATCAAGCTCGCACTTCACCAAGTCATGAAACTTGTGAAGAAAACACCCTTTCCTACTTGGCAAGAGGTAGAGGATGAAGAAATAGGAGGTGGGTTCACTTTAGAATTGGATTTCTCACTCAATTGCTCAAGTTGCCATTGATGAAGCAAGCTTCTTCTTGAAGAAGAAGAAGAACAAGATGAAAAAATGTTATGATAAGAATATGATAAGTTGTTTTTAAAAAAGAAAATAAAAACAATACTTATCATAATCAAACCATGGTCAAGTGTAGAGAATGAACTAGGGTTAAGTGGAATGGTTAGGGTTAAGCATGAGACAAAATGGTCACTTAGTCAAAGCTTCATGAAGCTTCAATATACAAACAAACAAAGCCACCATTTTCCCTTTTTCTTTTCCAAAATAAAATAAATGAAATAAATAAATGAATGAATAAGAAAAAGAAAACCCTAACCATTACACAACCATGGTTTAATCTTTACACAAACCCTAGTGAGCATGTATCATCAAACATGATACAAACTTGTGTACAAAAGTATATCACATATACAATGTGCACAATCCAAGTGAGAAAATCCATTTAAAGTGAACCAACACTAGTTAATGCAAAGTAATATATCAAATATATAATTATGCATTAAATCATTAAATCAACACTTGATTCAATGATCCGGTCATGTCGCACACAACCGACTAGTATACAATGTATCGTTTTATCGAATCAATCCTTGATTTGATAACTAGGTTATATCGCATATAACCATTCGACACATTCATCGCGAGAATGAAATACGGTATCACATACACGCATTATTCTCAGTCCCGCACATATCTCATATGTGCTCCTATTTCGTTTCGCTTGAGCCAAGAAACCTCTGTGTAGGACTCTAAAGACTCGTCAATACGCCGGCAGCAGATGATGATCATATCAATCACCCACAAGCCGCAAGCGGTCTTCTAAACGTAACGGCCACCCGGGTATTGAGCGATCAGAAGATCGACGAGCAAGCCCGCTCACACTCCTATGAATCCAACCAGTAACACTTACCGTACAGTCCGATCTCATCGTCTGATATGTCGCATATCTCGCCTAGGGGTGGTAAACGTCAGACCCCAATAGCTTGATAAGTCGTGTCGATATGAGGTCTATAACATTTCGAGAAACTACAGGTAACACTTACCAGTAAATCTCAGCAACCCTGGCCAGAGATTTCCGGTTATAGCCAATCGAACACAGCGCGACATCAACACCCTATACCGGGAGAGACGAATCCCCTCCTATCGCTCATTGGCTCCATGTGACTCGGGACTGTACCCAAAAACCACTGTTTTGCATGCCCTCTTGGACATGGTAAGGTGGAAATCAAAGCACAGTGGGAATCACACAAGACTCTATGACGATCTTGGGTCAACAGACTACTCTGTACCAGTATCACCAGAGAACTGCCATCTGACGTAAGGTATAATACCATCTGGGAGTTCTCGGCGAGTCCGTCCAATGTACCCAGTCTCCACTGAGCACCCGTATATCATCTCTGATGTCAAACACCAATGGATATGGGATCATCCATCGCCCATCTGTATGGGTCGAGAAGGTATACGCTAGTCTACTCTGGTATATCGATGCCCCGTCTCGATACACCCACGACTAGGGACTTTGAAGGATGTACTTATGGACTACGATGTCCCCACTAGTATGATCTGCATCATAGTCCAGGTAGTCAAGTACACATCCTAAGGGCTTTACCAACATGTAACAGAGAGACAATCAGTGTACACGTTAAGGTAAAGATCAACCAGATAGCATACTATCATGTCGAGCAAGAAAGTCCTCCCTATATATGTCCCAGCATCCACTAAAATATAAATCCTATGTATAGTAATGGCCTCTAGGGCATACATATAACTAACATGTATACTAGGAACTGTAGTTTGATTTAGAACGTCAATGCTTTTAGATAACGTGCCTGAACAGATCAACTTTTGATATAGGAAATGTTCAAAACATTATCCAACAATACAAAATTTTATCATTTCTTTACTAAATAAAGAGATTGATATGATTTTGTATATCAGGTTCGATATCTAATAGTATTTGTTAAGAATCAATGTATTTGGAAATACAGGGTGACAGTGACCAACAGACTTGGCTGCAACACTTGCACCGTTTTCTATCTCATGAAACTTATCACCCGTTCTCAGTTCTCTACCTTTTATAGCCCATGTAACAGATTACATATTTGGGATCCTGATCCGGTATCAAATACCCAGGATATAGAGGACACTGAGAAACAGTTCTTTATAATGAACACACCCGAAGGAGATGCATCATATGCACTTTCTTCGTTTGGGCGGCATAGAAATTCTGGTATTCCTCTATTTCCTGCTCGGTCTTATAACAATTATAAGTTTGACACTTGAACACTCCGTAAAGGGATTAGTTATATGTATGCCCTAGAGGCCATTACTGTACATAGGATGTATATTATAGTGGATGCTGGGACATATATAGGGAGGACTTTCTTGTTCGACATGATAGTATGCTATCTGGTTGCTCTTTACCTTAACGTGTACACTGATTGTTTCTCTGTTACATGTTGGTAAAGCCCTTAGGATGTGTACTTGACTACCTGGACTATGATGTGGATCATACTTGTGGGGACATGGTAGTCCATAAGTACATCCTTCAAGGTCCCTAGTCGTGGGTGTATCGAGACGGGGCATCAATATACCAGTGTAGACTAGCGTATACCTTCTCGACCCATACAGATGGGCGATGGATGATCCCATATCCATTGGTGTTTGACATCAGAGATGATATACGGGTGCTCAGTGGAGACTGGGTACACTGGACGGACTCGTCGAGAAAACTGAGTCGTGCAAACACTACCAAGAGCTCTTACCTCCTAATTGAGGTAACTAGAATACTTAGCTTGCTAATCTAAGTAGACTAAAGTGTGTAGAGTATGAAGATGGATTTGTTTGTCTCTTGAAACCCTAGGATTCTCAACACATGAGAGGTTTTAGGTTTTGTAGTGAGGAAGAAGAAGAGAGCTAACATGAGAGCTCACTTGAGGAGAGAGAAATCATTTTTACAAATGATAAAGATAAATGATAAATGAGATGGCTCCCTTGACATGACCACAAGCATGACACCAAAAATATCTAGATCACAAAATATATCACCAAAATATCAAGGTCAAAAATATCTCACCAAAATATCTATGTCAAATAGTCAAACCAAGTCAAGTGGTCAAGCCAAGTCAAAATGTCAAAAAAAGTCAAGTAGTCAAAACTAGTAGCCATGCCTCAATTATCATTTATCAAAATAACAAATACTTTCCTCCACCTCATAATTGTTTTAATCAAGTAAATGGTCAAAACCCTAATGAGGTGTCTCCTTCTGTGCTCCTCTCACCCGTATATACATACTCACATTCGTGTTCCGAGAAACACGAATACAAAGAGACAAAACCAATCCATCAATATAATACTAGGATCTGGCTTAAACCAAATCCCACTAATATTATCCGCCCGATCATCATACGCGCACAAGTGTATGTAAGTGATCGAAGCCCTGCCGTAAAACTATACGGCCTCTACACCTTTCGCCCAGTGCAGGGAAACTCTCTGTGTGGGACTCTAAAGACTCGACACTATGCTAGCAGTGGGTTTAACCACAAGCATGTCAATAGCACTAGCTGTACGTAACGGCAACCTAGGTACCTGTCGAAAAGGAAGGCCGACGAGCAAACTCGTCCGAACTCCTACTGAGCCTATCCGTGATAATATCCGTACAGTTCGGTCTCTTCGTCAAAGAGTATCGCATGCCGGGTCTAGGGGTGGTGAATGTCAGACCCTAATAACCTGATAAGTCGTGCTGATGTGGCTCAGGACCAATCCGGGAAACTACTGATCAACCTATCATTAAATCCCAACTACCTTGGCCAAGGTCTTATGGTCCTGACCAATCAATCACTGTGCGATATCTGTTAGTTGTATGTATGCCCTAGAGGCCATTATTGTACATATGATGTATATTATAGTGGATGCTTGGACATATATAGAGAGGACTTTCTTGCTCGACATGATAGTATGCTATCTGGTTGCTCTTTATCTTAACATGTATACTTGTCTCTTGATACTGTCTTATGGTTACATGTTGGTAAAGCCCTTAGGATTATGATGCAGATCATACTAGTGGGGCCATGGTAGTCCATAAGTTCATCCTTTAATGTTCCTAGTCGTGGGTGTATCGAGACGGGGAATCGATATACCAGAGTAGACTAGAGTATACGCTTCTCGACCCATATGATGGGTGATCCCATATCCATTGGTGTTTGACATCAGAGATGGTATACGGGTGCTCAGTGGTGACTGGGTACACTGGACGGTCGCCGAGAACTCATAGTTGGTATTATACCTATCGTCAGATAGCGGTTCTCTGGGGATACTAGTACAGGTTAGTCTGTAGACCAGAGATCGTCATAGAGTCTTGTGTGATTCCCACTGTGCTTTGATTTCCACCTTACCATGTTCAAGAGGACATGCAAAACGGTGGTTTTTGGGTACAGTCCCGAGTCACATAGAGGCAATGAGCGATAGTTGGGGATTTCGTCTCTCCGGTATTGGGGGTGGATGCCGTGCTTTGCTCGATTGGCCATAAAAGGGAAGTCCCTGGCCAGGGATGATTTAGAGATTTAGTGGTAAGTGTTACCAGTATTTTCTCGACCCGTTATGAGCCTCGTATCGGCATGACTTATCGAGTTATTGGGGTCTGACGTTTACTACCCCTAGACTTGATATGCGACATCTTAGACGAAAAGATCGGACTGTACGGTAGTGTTACTGATAGGCTTTACAGGAGATAGAGTGGGCTTGCATGTTGATCTTCTGATCGCTCAATACCCGGGTAGCCGTTACGTCCTGCTAGTACGGCTGACGGCTTGTGGGTGCTTGATGTGATCATCACCTACTGCCGGCGTATTGACGAGTGTTTAGAGTCCTACATAGAGGTTTTACTGGCTCAGGCAAAACGAAGTAGGAGCACATATGTGATATGTGCGGGATCGAGAATAATGCGAGTATGTGATACCGTATTATATTCTCATGATTTATATGTATCGGTCTGTTATATGTGATATAAACGGGTTATCGAATCATGTGTTGATTTGATAAGATGATACAGATTATATTAGTCGGTTGTATGTGATATAGCCGGATTATTAAATCAAGTGTTGATTTGATAATTTAATGTATAATTGTATATGTGATATATTAGATTACATTAACTAATATTAGCTCACTTAAGCATTTATTTTTCTCACTTGTGTGCATGTGATATATATGTGATATATATTAATGTACATTATTTTGTGTCATGGTTGTTGACACACACTACATGGGTGTATGAGACTTACACCATACTAATTATAATGTGGGGTTTAAGTATTTAAAGTAAATCCAAATTAGTGGATAATTGCTCACATGCATGAAGCTTATAGAAGCTTGTGGATGCATTGACAAAGTCCACTCATTTTGTTTTACTTAAGATATTTATTAACCTAACCATTATAATTTAGCTATGGTTATGTCTCTACATGAGTTAGTATATGATAAAAACTCACTCATGGTTGATTCTCTCAACTCATTAGTTCATTCTCTTCTCTTGATCTCATCTTCTTCAACCTTGAGAAAAAGCTCACTAGCTTTTTGCAAAGTGAGAAAATATTGTGAGAAAAATAAAATTAAAGTGAGCCCAATTCCTACTTCATCATCCTCTATTTGATTAGCACTTTAGTATAGGGTGTTAGCTTCACTAATCTTTCATTAGTGAAGTAGAAGCTTGAGTTAGTGTCTCCTCAACGTAGATCATCTTTGGCCTCGAAGACTTCAAACAAGATCGTTCCTTTCACCTTGAGAAGCCATGCAAGAGTCCGGGAGTTCCATGATCGCAGCGAAAGGACCACTACAAGGATCCATTGAAGTAAAGGACCGATCTACAAAGGTTGTATTCTGTTAACACTTAGAAGTAAAGATGTTTACTTTCAAGTTTAGCTCCTAAAACTCTAGTTAGATCCTTAGTAAGGGTTGTTTTGCACACTAAATTTTTAAATATAGCATGTTTGATGCCTTGTAAAACCTTATGGTTGTGCCTAAGAACCCTACAGTGGTATCAGAGCCTTGCTAGAGCATTAGGAGTTGTCTAGGCGAAGTTAGAAGTTCAAACGAACTCCGAAAACCCGATATTGCCCACTTTCTGGAAATTTTTCAAAATGTTGGAATTTCTCGCATTAACAATGTTGGATATAGTGCCCTCAAAGTCAATTATTGGATCGCAGGTACGTGATTGCAATGATTGCGGAGGACCTATACCGGTAGGACAGTCTTACTCGAGATGATAGTATGCTATCTGGTTTGCCTTTTTCAGTCGTGTACAGCTTCAGGTGACCGATCAATGTTACACTTTGATAGAGCCCTTAGGATCTTGCTTTACTACCAACAGTATAATGGCGATCATATACGTGGGAGTTGGGTGGTTTATAAGCATATCCTTAATTGTGGTCCCTAGTCGTGGGAGTTTCGAGACAGGGCATCGATACTCCGGAGTAGACTAGTGTATACAGTCGAGACCAAGACGAGGGGCGGTGGCCGGTCTCACAAGCCACTGGTGTCAGTTGGATCAACTAAGATGTATACAGGTGCTCATTGGGTTATGAGTACACCAGACAGGACTCGCCGGGAACCTGCTAATTGGTATTATACATATCATCAGATAGCAGTTCCCTGGTGACATATGTACAGGTTAGTTCATCGACCTGAGGTCGTCATTTGTCTCGTGTGAGTTCTCTCTGTGCTTTGATTTCTACCCTACCACGGATCAAAGGAGTCGTGCAAACAGGTTTTAGTTGGATACAGTCCCGAGCCACATGGAGGCACGTGAGCGGATCGGCAGGCGATACGTCTTTCCCGGTATTGGGGGTGAGATCGTGCTGTGTCTAGGAGAGCCATTACACAAAGCCTACGGCTGTGGCAGGAGATTTACTGGTAGGTACTCCAGTAGTATCTCAAGGTGTTTTTGGGCTACACTCCGACACGACTTATACTGCTATTGGGGGTCTGACGTAACTAGCCCCCTAGGCAGATATGCGATACTCATAGATGAACGTACCGGACTGTATATACATTATCACTGTTAGGCTCAGTAGGGTTTCCGGATGAGTTCGCTCATCAGCATCCCTTGAGGTCAGTCCATGGGCAGCCGTTACGCACAGCTAGTGCCGCTGACGGCTTATGGTTAAACCCACTGCCAGGGTACTGACGAGTTATTAGAGTCCCCCACAGACAGTTTCCTAAGTTCGGGCGAAACGTTGTAGAGGCCGTATGGTTTTATGGCAGGGTTCGGAAAATGCACGTGCGTTTATGCACGTGTCATATTTCGGGCAGATAATACTGGTGGGCTTTGGTTTAAGCCGGATCCGAGTATTATACTGTGTAGATATAATATCTTTGTCTCAGTTGCATTTGTATTCGGTCGTAATACAAATGCGAGTATGTTTATACTGTTACGGGGTTATCCTGAAATTCGTTTCGGGATCGCTTTTGGAAGTTGCCAGTTTCCACTTTTCTATCAGCCGTATTTAACATTTGGTTAAATACGGATTTATCTTTTCTTGAGATGAGTGTGGATGCTTCTAGAAGGTTCTAGAAGTGGTGAGGTGTTAAGTGACTCATTAGTGCAATTAATGATTCATTTAATGCAAGGGTGAGTTAGTTTATGTTCATTGGTTTGCATTAATTGTTCCTTGGGACTCATGCTTTTCATTCATGAGTTATGATAAGCTTCATATCCTTGTGGTCACTACTCCCCTCCTACACTCACCCTCTTTCTTGTTAAATGGTGGCCGGCCCTCTCTTTTGAGAGAGAGAGATTTTGATTTTGGAAAAAGACTATGGTTTTGGGTGTATGGAAATTTGATAACTCAATTCTCATTCCATTTCATTTCGAGTGGCAACTTCATTAACCGATCGTCCACGGTTTTGGACGAAGTGAGACAAAGTGTTCTACTCATTCTCTACATCAATCTTGATCGTCTCTTTTAGCAAACTTGACGACTGAGTTTCCTCGAGTCAGAGGCGGGAGCCCGTTTAAAGAATCGTTGACGTGGTGCCACCTGGACGAGCAGATCGGAGATCGACGAGATCGGAGCAGCCGCAACGGAGCGTGGGATGATGGTTAAAGAACAAAGGACTCCGAGCGTTCGGTATAACCCTTCTACCCTCTTTACAGTTTGTTAGTTTAGTAATAATGGCAGATCCGGGTTATAGTAGACGATAGCGCCAGTTACAAGTTTTTGTTCCGCATTTGGCGTCTGTTAGACGGCCGTGGCGCTACCGTAGACTTACAGTGGTATCAAAACCTCACCATTTTGCTTTACTAACTTGTGCTAACGCGTTTAAAACATCGATTGGACCGAATATCAAAAACTACAACTTTTCATTTCTGAGTTTCTGTCGATTTTTAAATGGTTCTAAAAATAATTTTACACATCACAGAAAATTCAGCAGGCTTTTCTAAGCACGTGGTAGAAATTTGGTCATGTGACCTTTCAAGACCGCCGCCGAATCGCGGTCAAACCTAGGGTTTGACCGCGCTTCCACGGCCAATCTTTGGGATCATTGATCCAAATTTGTACAGTTGCTTCCTTTGGTTAAATTGTGGTTTTAGGTATATATCTTTTGGGCCCAGATTTTGTTACTGTACAGCAGATGTTCGTGGGGCCCACTTCATGATATTTAGTCGATCGAAATTTAAACATGTTAGTTTACAGTACTTACACTATATCTCCGACCGAGAATGTCATTTGATCGGTAAACCGTGTCTGATTGCTATAGTTCTTTTAGACAGGTTTGCGAACGTGACATTCGCGTTGATGTTCTGTGTTGTGCTGTGATGTTGCGGATTTATCGTGGTGGATAGCAGTGTGCAATGGTAGTGCAGTTTGGATTTATTTGTACATTTGATATTGCGGGGCGAGCGTCCAACATGTGGACTGCCGTCACTGCCTGTTGTATAATATTCTTTTGGGGCACGACCAGGTTGAGGTCGATGTACCTGTTGTACATATTATTTATTTCTGTACTAGGTTTACCCCGTGACGGGGTGCACGGATAGCCGGGTTCTGGAGGGCAACGGGTCCGCATCTCATGGCTTTGAGAGGCAGAGGGGCCTCACTCTAGAATTGGCAGACTATTCGCCGCACTTGTAGGGGGTACAGGTTGACCCAAGGAGGGGTGCTCAATTTACCGGATTCCGTGAAGTGCCGAGTGTTCCATTCACTATGCTGTGGGGACTACCTCGCTTCAGGTTTTGGCGGGTAACTTGCCGCACCCGTAGGGGTCTAGGTTTCATTGCACGGGCTATCCACACGACTAGGGGAACGTCATGTTTCAGCAGCGGCTCTGTGAAACCCGGGGATCCCAGATTATCTGTATTGTTCTGTGATGCTTATTACTTTTCTGTAATGTTGCATATTATCACGCCTGGAGCGATTATTGTATATTAGTATATATACTATTAGATATTGTATATGTGTTGCACCCGCTCTAGTCCAGTCCCCGCTCTGTCGTTAGTTAAGTAACCTAACGGATGATGACGGGACCCAGTGACGAATGCGGATGGCATATACGTACATTTTATTTTCGTTCTTTTCAGGTGTGATTGATTGACGGGACTGCATTGATTTTGATCAATGCAAAAGAAAACAAACCTATTTGGAGTTGTTGGAACAATTTTAAAAAGTGTTATTACAAAGACGTTTCCTTTTGTTTTGCATAGCGGTATTCGGTGGGAATATCCTGCACCTCATTCGACGAGGTAAGGGTCGATATCCCTTCACCGGGAATGACCCCTTGGGCAGAAGTTTGCGTCAGGGTAATAACTTCACTATAGTCGATTACAAGTTCTTTTGCATCGCGGTATTCAGTGGAATATCCTGCACCTCATTCCACGAGGAAAGAGCCGAGATCCCTTCACCGGGAGAGACCTCTTTAGCAAAAGGTTTTCGCTACTATATTTTTTATAAAAAGCTATCAGGTTCCTTCAGCGATATCAAGTTCACTACGTTAAAGGTTTTTCGCCAAAACCCAGCCGTAGCCCTCCATCATTTCTTTTGGGTTTTCAGTAGTATTCAAGCTATGCATTTTAGCCAAAGTTAAGGCATAGTGTTTGGTAGCTGCTGGGTATTCAATTGTTGCTTAGATAGATGAGGTTGTTTGGGACAGTCGTTCTGCCGATTGGCCAAAGTCAGGGGCATGTGTGGGTGGGTTCAAATTGATAAGATAGTGATGGGTAGAACTTGGCATGCGACTTATGGCATTTTGGCCAAAGTCAAGGTCATAAGAGCATGGGGCAAAAATCATATCGGGAGTTTCTAAAGAAACTGAAACTTGCCAAGTATGCGCATACCTTCTGGAGTGTGATAATGTGAGTGGATTCCGTCACGTTATCATGCGATGAGAGTTGGATCCCGATTCCCACTGATGAGTTAGTTTACTCTTCGGGTGATCCCGATTGATTCTTCTTTCAGGTTTGGAGGAGAATTTGATAGGACAGTGGGAGGTTTCCGGATTAGATAAAGTAATAACCATTCTGATCTAGGTTAGAGTGCACGCAGAGTGTTTCTTTTCTCTCTCTCTTTGGCAGCGACCTTTGACCGACCCTAAACTATGACTCAGTGACCAAGTTGACCAAACCTTATTAAAATACTGGCTTTTGGATTGTCCGAGTTGCATAAGTCATTGCCACTCTTTCTTTGACCCTTTGCATTTCTCAGAACACCCCGTATTACTACGGACATCCACTTCCATTGGATAGATCCATCGTATGGTTATATACGAACTCGAAGGGATTTCTTCGAGGATGGATCAAGGTTCAAGAGAAATAGAATTGGTTTATTCAGTTGTCTTTTATTATCACCTTCTCTCAGGTTACGAGGGCTCCTTAGTTTAGGAGAGTACACCTATTACGCTTATTGGATAGTCTTATTCCAAACCATAGGCAGGTGCCGAAAGGTAGGGAATGAAGAAAACCAATTAGCCTAAGTAGGGTGTACAGAAGGTAATATGTAAAGACAAAATAAAGGGATTAGAAAGAAGGCAAAGTAAATTGTGACTGCTATCATTCACGACCAAACCGCGTACTTCATCGCCACTCCTATTTCACCTTTCCTTTTTCCCCAGTTCGGAAGAAATAGAATAAGGTATTATTCAGTTGTCTTTTATCATCACCTTCTCTCAAGTTGCGAGTACTCCTAGGTTTAGGAGAGTACACCTATTATGCTTACTGGATAGTCTTCTTCCAAACCATAGGCTGGTGCCGAACGGTAGGGAAGGAAGAAAACCATTTAGCCTAACGATGGTGTACAGAAGGTAACGACTAAAGACAAATAAAGGGATTTGGAAAGATGGCAAAGAAATATACGGTTATAGTCATGAATTGGATTATGGAAGAGGCATTGCTAGGAATACCAGGATACCCCTACGAAACATTTTCATGTTTCAGTGCATTGTTAAAGGAAAATTGTTTTCCCGATTAGATACTTACTCCAAGGATATGTATTTACCAGGTTTCATTCTCATATCTGTATGGTTTTACAGATAATGAGTGGGAGTAAGTTATTGGGAATAAGGTGATCATCCTCATCATATCGGAATTCGTTGTAATTGGTGATATTTGAGGAAATCGCCTGGGTACAGTTTTCAACCTACGACACAAAGGTTTTGAGTTATTCAACTCAGCGGACTTATACAGAGTATTGTATGTTGTCCAGTGTCCATCAGGACAAAGGGGTAGGTCCTCGTATTATGTTCTATTTACTTATGACTTCTCTAGTTTTTAGACAAGTGTTTCGTAGAAATACAAGGTCTAAGTTTTGAGAAGTTGTGGGTATAAGAATAAAGTAGAGAACCAGGTGTCACAAGTATCGGGATTCTTCAAAGAGATCGAAGATGTAGATTCTTGTGATTGGTATTCAGATGATAGTAATAGTTTTGAGAAACTTGTTTCTCTTTCAGGTTACTCATAATTGGATGGATTCCTAAGTTGAGTAATGCTGATTAGCCTTTTTCCATTAAGTTGATATGCACTGGAGACAGCTGCATAATTGAATATGGTTCCAATTAAATAAGTGCCAAAGTTTCTATATTGGATATAGAATGGTTCATATCTTAACGATGTTAAGGTACGGGGAGTTGTCCAGCTTATGCTTAAAACCAGACACTGGAAAACTCAGGGCACGTTTCTGTAATGGCAGTTTGTGGGTTGACCCTGGTTATGACGAGGGTTGATTTTCTACCATCTCGAAGATCAATAGTGATATTGTTCTTGACTCGCCACAGTTTTAGTAAAATGGATTTTTTCATAAAACAGTAGTGGGAGTATGGTAGAACTGGAAGTGATTCAAGAGCCGCGAACGATTACGGAAAATTTAATAGGACCTATATATTCAATCAGGTTTGACATTCCATTAGCCACTCCGCAGATATGGTGGGTAACCTCAGACACCCGAGAGGTACTTCGGTAGCCTCAAGGACGGTGACAGGGAGGTTCTTGTTTACCCAGACTTGACACTACTGTTGTTCCAGACTATGAGACCAGGTAGGAGGTTAAGTATAGCGTCATTCTAAACTAGCTTTAGAAGTGCACGTGTATATTATTCTGCCAGAGGGTTGTCGTAGTCAGTGGGAGCAGCGGAAATATAGTGGGCAAGTAGCTTATGTCTATTTATAGACTAGAGCAGTTATAGCGGAGATAGATCATCTAATTTTGATATGACAGTCATGGGTTTGACTTCATCAAAATAGGGGATGGATCTGTTAAGAAGGTAGTAGGGTGTGATGTCATGGTATCTGGATGACATACACAGAGTAGGAAGTAAAATTCCTATACTACGATCGGTTGTACTGCGGTCGTCACACAGTTGTTTCTCCAGACAGGATATGGATATAATATTTGACATTCTGGTTTCTAGATCTATGGTTTTAGATCTAGATTTGGGTAGTTTCCCAATGTGGGTACTTTGACAGTATTCTGATAGTTCTTAGAATAGTTGACTCCTGGCATGGTGGTGTACCTGCAGGTGATGGAGTCACCCTCTCTAAAGGTGTCTTACAAGACTAAAGGGGAGAGGGATGGGCATGATTGGCAGATCGTTTGCTTAGGCAATTGAGTCAATCATGACATGTCAAGTACCACACCAGATGTTGTTTTTACACTAGATGCAATAAGTTTGTATTAATCCAATCCTGGAGAAACATAAGGAAGCAGTTTTAGAACATAAGTGGATGTTCTACGGATTTGATGACGGCAGCCTCCTTCGGGAGACGATTATCATTCCAGGCTTCAAAGGTGACATGGATGACAGAATGATTGTCAGAGTTATAGTTTTCCCTCTGACGAGGGACAGTATTATGGACAGGTGGTCCAAGAGGATACTGTGGGTGGCATTGTGCCGAATACTGATTAGGTTCAGTGATCGATACAGTCTAAGAAGTTTGGATTTGGAGTTCATTTATGAACTAGGTCCCATCAGATATCCAAACATATTCTAAGACAGGTATTACTCAATTCGGGAGATGGCTTTCTCCGCGAACTTGAGATTAAGAGAAATATAGAAAGAAACATCTGGGCGGATCCACTCACTGAGGCTATTTCTCGAACACAATAGTTTTACAAACGGGCTTTGTGAAACTGATTAGTAGAGGAGTTGGATGTTCGGTTTTACACGGGCTGTGAGTAGTCGACATCGCAATAATTAGCCTTAAGTGCAAGTAGGAGATTGTTGGATATAGTGCCCTCAGAGTCAATTATTGGATCGCAGGTACGTGATTGCAATGATTGCGGAGGACCTATACCGGTAGGACAGTCTTACTCGAGATGATAGTATGCTATCCGGTTTGCCTTTATCAGTCGTGTACAGCTTCAGGTGACCGATCAATGTTACACTTTGATAGAGCCCTTAGGATCTTGCTTTACTACCAACAGTATGATGGCGATCATATACGTGAGAGTTGGGTGGTTTATAAGCATATCCTTAATTGTGGTCCCTAGTCATGGGAGTTTCGAGACAGGGCATCGATACTCCGGAGTAGACTAGTGTATACAGTCGAGACCCCGACGAGGGACGGTGGCCGGTATCACAAGCCACTGGTGTCAGTTGGATCACCTAAGATGTATACAGGTGCTCATTGGGTTATGAGTACACCAGACAGGACTCGCCGGGAACCTGCTATTTGGTATTATACATATCGTCAGATAGCAGTTCCCTGGTGACATGTGTACAGGTTAGTTCATCGACCTGAGGTCGTCATTTGTCTCGTGTGACTTCCCACTGTGCTTTGATTTCTACCCTACCACGGCTCAAAGGAGTCGTGCAAACATGTAGTTTTTGGGTACAGTCCCGAGCCACATGGAGGCACGTGAGCGGATCGGTATGGGATTCGTCTCTCCCGGTATTGGGGGTGAGATCGTGCTGTGTCTAGGAGAGCAATTACACAAAGCCCACGACCGTGGCAGGAGATTTACTGGTAGGTACTCCAGTAGTATCTCAAGGTGTTTTTGGGCTACACTCCGACACGACTTATACTTCTATTGGGGGTCTGATGTTACTAGCCCTCTAGGCAGATATGTGATACTCATTGACGAACGGACCGGACTGTATATACATTGTCACTGTTAGGCTCAGTAGGGTTTCCGGATGAGTTCGCTCATCGGCATCCCTTGAGGTCAGTCCATGGGCAGCCGTTACGCACAGCTAGTGCCGCTGACGGCTTGTGGTTAAACCCACTGCCAGGGAACTGACGAGTCATTAGAGTCCCCCACAGACAGTTTCCCATGTTCGGGCGAAACGTTGTAGAGGCCGTATGGTTTTATGGCAGGGTTCGGAAAATGCACGTGCGTTTACGCACGTGTCATATTTCGGGCAGATAATACTGGTGGGCTTTGGTTTAAGCCGGATCCGAGTATTATACTGTGTAGATATAATATCTTTGTCTCAGTTGCATTTTTATTCGGTCGTAATACAAATGCGGGTATATTTATACTGTTACGGGGTTATCCTGAAATTCGTTTCGGGATCGCTTTTGGAAGTTGCCAGTTTCCACTTTTCTATCAGCCGTATTTAACATTTGGTTAAATACGGATTTATCTTTTCTTGAGATGAGTGTGGATGCTTCTAGAAGGTTCTAGAAGTGGTGAGGTGTTAAGTGACTCATTAGTGCAATTAATGATTCATTTAATGCAAGGGTGAGTTGGTTTATGTTCATTGGTTTGCATTAATTGTTCTTTGTGACTCATGCTTTTCATTCATGAGTTATGATAAGCTTCATATCCTTGTGGTCACCACTCCCCTCCTACACTCACCCCTTTTCTTGTTAAATGGTGGCCGGCCCTCTCTTTTGAGAGAGAGAGATTTTGATTTGGGAAAAAGACTATGGTTTTGGGTGTATGGAAATTTGATAACTCATTTCTCATTCCATTTCATTTCGAGTGGCAACTTCATTAACCGATCGTCCACGGCTTTGGACGAAGTGAGACAAAGTGTTCTACTCATTCTCTACATCAATCTTGGTCATCTCTTTTAGCAAACTTGACGACCGAGTTGCCTCGAGTCAGAGGCGGGAGCCCGTTTAAAGAATCGTTGACGTGGTGCCACCTGGACGAGCAGATCGGAGATCGACGAGATCGGAGCAGCCGCAACGGAGCGTGGGATGATGGTTAAAGAACGAAGGACTCGGATCGTTCGGTATAACACTTCTACCCTCTTTACAGTTTGTTAGTTTAGCAATAATGGCAGATCCGGGTTATAGTATACGATAGCGCCAGTTAAAAGTTTTTGTTCCGCATTTAGCGTCTGTTAGACGGCCGGGGTGCTACCGTAGACTTACAAACAATCTTCAGAAAATCGTGCAGGTAAAACTACAGACCCTCTAGAAGAACGACACCCTAACTCGACAACATGACCGCGGAACCGCAGCCAAACCATGGGTTTGGCGGTGGTTCCGCGGCGCCGTCGATACTTCTACGGTTGGTCCGTAGCTACTGGGGAATGCTTCTGGGTATTTTTGATATTGCTCAAGTGTTGAGTTGTCACGACCCAAAGTTCGGCCCGTGACCGGCACTTAACCACATAACGTCTACAGGCGTAACATGGCTAATTAAGCTGAAACCCAGAAATCAAAACCATTAAAAGTAGTGAGTGTTGGAAACATTTGATGAAAACATTTCTTAAAACATTTGGAAATCTCAAGTAAAAATCTTTCAAGTTTAAATTATTTTATTCAAAATTTCGGCAGCACCTCCTTTGTAAAAACAAGCCCCGAAACGGGTACAACGTAAGAAAAAGGTAAAACAACTGATGAAATTATGAGCATCCCAAACGGGAGCAATCACGCCCAACGGCGGAAGCAACCACCACAATAATAATAATATACGACGCAGCAGCGAAGAATGAGCAACATGAGTGAAAAACAGCATGAAAGATAAAACTGCATAAATAAAGCCGGCTCACACGAGCTCGACACCCAGAGTACAAAATAATATACAACACCGTCCTCACAACTGGTCTCTAAGACAATACATAACTAGTAGATGGAGAGTACTAGATACAATGAAAGGAAAACAGATAACCGCAACCCACCTATAGCAAAATGGCTCGCACGCCAACTGTAGCGGTATCCGCAACAAAAAGATACAAGGACGTAGCCCTGCCACGACTACTATGAGGGTCTACCTGCAAGCACTGTGGCACAACGGGGGTGAGTTGCCAACTCGTGAATAGTAAATAATATATAAAGGTAATCGCAGGTATGCACGTACTGCGATACTCTAACATGTGCAGCTGATAACATCAATATGGTAATCTGGGTATACAATAATCATGCGAGGTACTCTATCAGGTACTAAAGGTACATGATGCAATGCATGTAAATGGGTGCTGAGCATGGGAAAATAAATCATCAATACGAGTAATCATCGTGGAAAAACCCCGGTGTCTACCAAAAACACCCCAAAATCCCGATAATACAGACGCCGTCACTCAATCCGGCCCCATATCCTGTAAAACTCATGGAATAAGAGTGCCCAACATCGGCACCCAAATATCATGAAATACTCGTGTCCAGCATCGACACGCAAATCCTCATCTCTCAGGCACCGAATACCAGATCGGCCCTCAGTATGTATCTCATGTCATAACCCCCAGATGATATCCTCCGGATATCCGTCGGGTCTCCAAACTGTCACTGGCTGGTAGTAGTCCCTCCACTGAGCTCACCGTCTAACTATACGAGTCTTCTTGCCCCGGGGTACCATACCAGGTCCACCATGTACCCGCAGACGGTGCCTACCACTTCTCGAATCGGGTATACTCACGCAAGCTCTCAGAACCGAGAAAACTCATGGTAGACGCATTAAAATATCATATCAAGAAAAACCGGGTTTTTAAAATAAAGCATACTTTCTTGAAATAATACCACGGTTCTCAAATCCAGAAATCACATGAAATCCAAACTCAATGCGTAAATCTATATGATGTGATGTATGCATCATAAGGTCGTACTATGAGTAAAGGGGAAAACCGCTCTTTCAATGAATTCAGTTTCAAAAATATCTCATGCGGTCCCCAGTTTTCCCAAAAACCAGCCTATCTAGGTAGGTACAAGGTGTATATGCATAAGTATGGATGTACCAAGGTATATATGCACCAATACGAATATACAATGTGTATGTGCACAAGTATGGAGGTATCAATGTGTATGTGCACCAATATGGATATGCAAATGAGTATGTGCATAAGTAACATAATCATGTCGAATCATATATGAGGTGAGCTATAATATATTGTTCCTGGAAATTCTATAGTGTGAATGTCATGCCAATTACTAACGGTGTGTGTGTAACATGTAAATTAGTGCTCGTGGAGCATGAACCGTTAGTAACAGTGCGGTGTTCTATTAATTCTAAGTCCATATATAGCAGGGAATACAGTATGCAACAAATGGTATCCATGCGCAATCAATGTATATGAATGCAAATATGTCGCTACAATATCCTATCAAGCCCTGGCGCATAACGCCATACGGGCGATTTCCCCGTAGATGTTAAATATACTCACCGTGATCTCGATCTGCGCATATCCGACCATCTGCTTCCCTTTCTGTGCAGCGTCCGAATTACCCGTCTGCGAACCTAGAATTTACACAAGTAATACACGTAAGCTAAAATCCTGCAAAAACGTGATATTAAGACAATACGGAAAACTAACGTCGCAGCTAAACGCGTGTGTATACGTAATACCAAAACATGTGTGCATAAGCCACAAACCACCCCGACACACTGTGGCACACAGCAACACGCTGTGACACACAGCAACACCCAAACCAACTCGTAACGCACGTATCGCGCAAGTCCCGCTACACAAATTGTAGGTAAATGATCCCAGATTTTATCTGGGGCAAAAACAAGGAAAATAAACAAGACCAAACCTCTTATAATACCTACAGACAGCTACCTGCAAAGTTTCAACAAGTTCCAACAAAATTGGGCCGGCCACCATAGGGGTCATATTGGTCCAAAACAGGTGAAAATGGTCCAGATTTCAACATTACACTCCTAGCACAAATTATAGTCTAATGTATATTTTTGTTCATCAAGAAAATAATCACTAATATAGCAGATTCTACATATCCTAAAGTTTAGTTTTAAATGTAAGTCTACGGTAGCGCCCCGGCCGTCATTCAGACGCCAAACGCGGAACAAAAACTTTTATAACTGGCGCTATCGCATACTATAACCCGGATCTTGCCATTAACGCTAAACTAACAAACTGTAAAGAGCTAGAAAGGCTATACCGATCGATCCGAGTCCTTCGGTCTTTAGCCATCATCCCACGCTCCTCACAGCAACTCTGATCTCTTGTCTCCTCATCGAGATGGCACCACGTCAATGGATCTTTAAACGGGCTCCCGCCTGTATACCGAGGCAACTCGGTCATCAAGTCTGCTAAAAGAGATGACCAAGATGAAGTAGAGAATGAGTAGAATACTTTGTCTCAAACACCCTAGGGTTCTCATCACATGAGAGGGTTAAGGTGGAGGTTGAAGAAGATGCTTAGAGATGGAAATTGCGAACTCAAGAAACTCTAGTGAGCAAAAGAAAACCAAGCTCATAAACTTATCTTTTCTTCTCATCCTTTTGTGAATAGATATTTGAGGTTGTATTTATCAAAAACGAAAATAAAATATCTTATGAAAAATATCTCCTCAAATATCCATACCTAAAACAAAACTCATTAATACTTTAATGACTCACTAGATGACTCATTACATGAGTCATTAGTGAACATTCTAGAATTAATGAGTCACAACAATGAGTCACACTTTCCATTAATCAATAATCATTTAAACCAAAATGATTAATCCATAAAGAAATGCATTTTCTAAAGTATTCTCGTAACGGATTACGAAAATACCCCTCACCTGTATATACATACCTGTATCCGTATTCCGACCGAATACGAATACGAGAGACTAAAATATTCCGACTCAATATAATACTTGGATCCGGCTTAAACCAAAGCTCACCAGTATTATCTGTCCGAAATATGACACGTGCACAAGTGCACGTGCATTTTCGAACCTTGCCATAAAACCATACGGCCTCTACAACGTTTCACCCGAACTTAGGAAACTATCTGTGGGGGACTCTAAAGACCCGTCAGTACCCTAGCAGTAGGTTTAACCACAAGCACGTTAGCGGCACTAGCTGTGCATAACGGCTGCCCATGTACTGACCGAAAGGGAAGCGGATGAGTGAACTCATCCTGGAACCCTATTGAGCCTATCAGTGAAAATATATGTACAGTCCGGTCCGTTCGTCTATGAGCATCGCATATCGGGCCTAGGGGGCTGGTAACGTCAGATCCCCAATAGCGGTATAAGTCGTGTCAGAGAGTAGCCCTGAACACCCTGAGAAACTACTAGAATACTTACCAGTAATTCTCACCTGCCTTGGCCAAGGACTTGGTGTAATGGCTCTCCTAGACACAGCGCGATCTCAACCCCAATACCGGGAGAAACGAATCCCCTGCTGATCTGCTCACTTGCCTCCATGTGGCTCGGGACTGTATCCAACTAAAACCTGTTTGCACGACTCCTTTGAGCCATGGTAGGGTAGTAATCAAAGCACAGAGAGACTCGCACGAGAAAAATGACGACCTCAGGTCGATGAACTAGCCTGTACACATGTCACCAGGGAACTGCTATCTGATGCTAGGTATAATACCAACTAGCAGGTTCCCGGCGAGTCCTGTCCGGTGCACTCATAACCCAATGAGCACATGTATACATCTTAGGTGATCCAACTGACACCAGTGGCTTATGAGACCGGCCACCGCCCCTCGTCGGGGTCTCGACTGTATACATTAGTCTACTCTGGAGTATCGATGCCCTGTCTTGAAACTCCTATGACTAGGGACTACTTTTAAGGATGTGCTTATAGACTATCCAACTCTCACGTATATGATCGCCATCATACTGTTGGTAGTCAAGCAGGATCCTAAGGGCTCTATCAACATGTAATAGTGATCATGTCACCTAAAGCTGTACATGACTAATAAAGGCAAACCAGATACCATACTATCATCTTGAGTAAGACTGTCCTACCGGTATAGGTCCTCCCTCAATCATTGCAATCACGTACCTGCGATCCAATAATTGACTTTGAGGGCACTATATCCAACATTAAAAACACTAATTGGTACACAAGGGTATTTTAGTGCAAACTGGAACAAAAGACTTGGTTTGACAGTATTAATAGCACTTAATTAAGTTAAACGAACCCTGTAAACCCTAGTTTAACAGAAGTTCCACCTAGACCATCAAAACAACCCAATACCCTCAAAACTCTTAAATATAGCTAAACTACCCCATATTTTACCCACTGCAAATACCCAAAAACCAAACAACACCAAAGGATCCCAAACCACAGCAGACACCTACCCTAAAAGTTTCAACCCCCAACTCACCTTAAAAACCGATCTCGCCGGAATTTCCTCTCTAACCGCAGGCCAAAATTGCCCAGGTTGGGTCCAAATTCCACTCACACACTCAGGGTATCTAGAACTACACTACTACATTGTTTGGGTTTCACAAAGGGTCTCGGGGTAACAGCAGGTTACAGTAGCTCTAAAACGACACTAAAATACGATATCAGCACAAAACTACGACTTTAAAGTTCTAAACTGAAGCTAAAGTGTAACACAACCTAAAAACTGGCTAAATAACAGATAGGGGATTATACCTATACCAACTTGCTCCAAAGTCCAAGCTTTCCTAGCTCCATGGGTTGATTTGGGGTGTAGGACAATTTGTGTGAAAGAAGTATTGAATTTTGATGAATTGAGGTAGAGATCTTGTACATTTGGGTGAGGGTTTGGTGAGGGCAGAAGTTGTTCTGTTTTGAGAGAGGAAGAGAGGAGGAAAATATGGGAGAAGAATAATGGAAAATTCAAATAAGAGAGAGAGAGAGTGAGAGGGGGTTAGGGGACAAAGCATGACACGTTCTCTCTCCTCATTTAATGCCAACCATGCTTGTCTCCTCTCTCTCTCTCTCTCTCTCTCTTCCTCCTTCTCAAGGTCAACCGCAAAAGGAAATCATTTGTGAATTTAAATTTAGAATTTTTTTGAAAACTAATAATTTTCTTAATTACATTTTCTAATTAGTAAGATGGTTGAGCTCCCATGACCACATAAACATGGTTTAACCCAAAATTTTGCCCTAGCTTACATGCACATGTGTGTAAAAGCCAAATTAAATTCTAATAAAATATTCATTAATTTTTATAAAATATTTGAAAACCGTTTTGGTAAACTTTTTTACTAAAAACTATATTTTCGCTTAATTAACCTCTAATCGCGTTCTAAAGTGTTACAATCTTCCCCCCTTAAATAAATTCGTCCCCGAATTTAAAATATAGCTACGCGTACCTTCAAAAAGATGAGGGAATGTCTTCCGCATCTCGCCCTCGGCCTCCCAAGTGATCTCTTCACCATTCGGGCTGCGCCAAAGAACCTTCACAGATGGCAAGACCCTTGATCGAAGTTTCTTCACCTGTCGATCCAATATCACTACTGGCTGCTCGGTAAACGAAAGGTCGCGCTCAAGCTGAACGGTCTGATGCTGAATCATGTGAGAAGGGTCATGAAGATATCTGCAAAGTATCGACACATGGAACACGGGGTGAACGTCCGTAAAGTCGGGTGGAAGAGCCAAACGATAAGCCATTGCGCCCACACGCTCGAGGATCTCAAAGGGACCTATAAACCTGGGACTAAGCTTTCTTTTCCGCCCAAATCTCATCACGCCCTTCATCGGAGAGACCCTCAGAAAAACATGATCACCAACTGCGAACTCTAGTCTGCGACGGCTTCTGTCAGCATACGATTTCTGCCTGCTCTGAGCTGCTCTCATCCGATCTCGAATCAACTGTACTTTCTCGGTCGTCTCCTGCACGATCTGCGGCCCCAAAACACTTCCCTCGCTAAGCTCAGTCCAACAGACGAGCGATCTGCATCTTCTCCCATACAAGGCCTCAAAAGGTGCCATCTGAATAGTATCCTGGAAAATGTTGTTGTAGGAGAACTCCACTAAGGGTAAATGATGATCCCAGCTACCACCGAAGTCCAATACGCACGCTCGGAGCATGTCCTCGAGAGTCTGAATAGTTCGCTCTGACTGTCCATCGGTCTGCGGATGAAATGCTGTACTGAAACTCAAGATGGTGCCCAACACCTCCTGAAGTCTCTGCCATAGTCAGCTGGTAAACTGGGTACCTCGGTCTGACACGATACACGTCGGGACGCCTTGCAATCGTACGATCTCATTGATATTTATCTGGGCATACTGAGCAAATCCGAAAATGGTCTTCACCGGCAGGAAGTGAGCCGCCTTCGTCAATCGGTCCACGATCACCCAAATGGAGTCATACCCTCGACTAGTCCTGAGTAGACCCACAATGAAGTCTATAGAAATCTGCTCCCATTTCCACTCCGGAATGGGTAACGACTGTAGCTCTCCCACGGGCCTCTGGTGCTCGGCCTTGACTTGCTGACAAGTCAGGCATCTCGACACGAAGTCTGTGATGTCCCTCTTCATCCCGTCCCACCAGTAAACATCTCTCATATCATGGTACATCTTGGTGGAACCCGGGTGAACACTGTACGCCGATCGATGTGCCTCCTCAAGAATCTCATGCCGCAGTCCCTCAGCATCTGGTACGCACAGTCTAGTCCCAAATCGGAGTATCCCCTGATCATCAATCACGAACTCGGAAAATCTGCCCTGTCCAATCTGTGCCATGATCTCTGAACAACGGTCTTCACTGTACTGTGCCTCATGTATATGGTCAAGCAACTATGGGCATGCACAAACATGCGCAAGCAGTCCCCTGATCGGAGCGAACTCGAACTGCACTCGGCTGTCGCATAAAATCAGCAATCTGCCGATGACTGCCTCTGCACTGTGCTCAAACATGATAGACTACCCCTGGGCCTCCTACTCAAAGCATCCGCCACTACATTCGCCTTGCCCGGGAGATAAAGGATCTCACAATCGTAGTCCTTCACTAACTCCATCCAACGGCGCTGTCTAAGATTCAGGTATCGCTGCTGAAATATATACTTCAAGCTCTTGTGATCAGTGAATATCTGGCACGACTCACCGTATAGGTAATGTCACCAGATCTTGAGTGCAAAGACCACTGCAGCCATCTCCAAATCATGAGTGGGGTAGTTCTGTTCATGTTTCTTCAGCTGCCGAGAAGCATACGCGATCACCCTATAGTGCCGCATCAATACGCACCCTAGCCCCACTTGAGAAGCGTCGCAATAAACTACGAATCCGCCCGATCCTGAAGGCAATGATAACACCGGAGCCGTAGTCAAACGGATCTGCAACTGCTGAAAGCTATACTCGCACGCCTCCATCCAATCAAAAGGAACTCTCTTCCGGGTCAACCCGGTCAACGGTGCAGCAATACGGGAGAAGTCCTGAACAAATCGTCGGTAGTAGCCGGCCAGTCCTAGAAAGCTGCGGACCTCCGTGACTGATACTGGTCTGCGCCAGTACTGAACGGCCTCGATCTCCTTCAGGTCCACACATACGGCATCTTTCGTCACCACGTGACCCAAGAAGTCTACACTGTCGAGCCAGAATGCGCACTTGGAGAATTTTACGAACAGTTGGTGCTCCCTCAAAGTCTGCAATGTGATCCGCAGGTGCTGCTCGTGCTCCTCTCGGCTCCGGGAATACACCAAAATGTCGTCAATGAATACGATGATGAACAGATCAAGATACGGGCTGAAAATACGGTTCATCAAGTCCATAAATGCTGCTGGGGCATTGGTGAGTCCGAACGACATCATCGAAAACTCATAGTGGTCGTAATGCGTGCAAGAAGCCGTCCTCGGAATATCTTCCTGTCGAAACCGCAACTGATGGTAGTCTGATCGCAAGTCGATCCTCGAAAAGTATCCTACACCCTGAAGCTGGTCGAACAAGTCGTCGATGTGTGGCAAAGGATATTTGTTCCGTACGGTAACCCTGTTCAACTGGTGGTAATCAATACACAAGCGCAAACTGCCGTCCTTCTTCTTGACAAACAGGACAGGAGCACCCCAAGGAGACACACTAGGTCGAATAAGCCCTATATCCAGCAAATCTTGCAACTGACCTTTCAACTCTCTAAGCTCCGCCGGGGCCATCCGATAAGGCGGTATGGAAATAGGCCCCGTGCCGGGAATCAAGTCAATTTAGAAAACAATACCGCACTCAGGTAGTAGCCCAGGAAGCTCGTCAGGGAAAACATCAGGGGACTCACTAACAATCGGAATCTGGTCCAACGGAACCTCTGTAACTCTAGTATCGCAAACATAGGCTAGGAATCCCTGACATCCCTTCCTCAAAAGCTGCCCAGTGCGAAGAGACGAAATCAAACTATGAAGGGCGACACCATGGTCCCCCTGCACAACAAAAGCCGACTCGCCGGGAAAATAAAACCTAACTGTCTTCTCGCGGCAGTCCACAGACGCATAGCACGTGGCTAACCAGTCAATGCCCAGGAGGACGTCGAAGTCTAACATCTCCAAAAGGATCAAGTCGACAGGCAACTCTCTCTCGCCAATACGGACAACACACGACCGGAACACGTGTCTAGCAATAAATGACTCGCCCATGGGAGTGGTCACCACAAGCGGCTGATCAACCCAACCAGACTCTCTACCCAAACTCGGCACGAAATGTGTGGAAACGTACGAGTGCATGGATCCCGGATCAAATAACATATGTGCGTCAACAGAACATACTGAAAGAGTACCTGAGGCCACTGCAATGGACCCCTACGCGTCCTGGTGCATCAAAGAAAAAACCCGTGCGTGCCCTCCACCTGCGACTGGCTGTCCCCTGCCGGCAACTGGCTGTCCTCTGCCTCGGTCACCCCGTCCTCTCTGAACGAACCCTCCGCGGCCACGACCTCTCTGTGTATAAGTCTGACGCAGAGCAATAGCAGGTGCAAGAGGAAACGCTCTCTCAGGTGGTGAAGGTGGTAAAGTAACATGCGATACTACTGCCACCCTCCGGCGTATCTCGGTACAATCTCTGATGCGGTGATGGGGACTACCACACCCAAAACATCCACGCGACGACTGCTGACCTTACTGGGGATAAGAGCTAAACATCTGACCTCGCCCCGAGTCTCTGCCACTTGTATGACGTCTGTCACGACGTCCGAATGGAAGTCTCCGTTCTGCTGTATCAGTATGAACCCTCTTCGGCCCTGGAACTACCGAAGTCTCGGCAAGACGCTCCTCGACTAATAGGGCTGCATCTACTGCTGTTGCATAGGTCTCGCAATACTGTGCGCTAATGGCGAGAAACAACAGGGTAAGCAATCCTCGAACAAACCTCTTGACTCGCATCTCCTCGGTAGCTACTAAATATGGGGCATACGTAGATAGCTCGGTAAACAGTACATCGTACTCTGCCACTGTCATCTCCGGAGTCTGACGTAAATACTCGAACCTGCGCGCTCTAGAATCTCTGACACTCTGTGGAAGGAAACGGGCAAGAAACACCGTCACGAACTCAGTCCAGGTTGTAGGAGGAAGACTTGCTGCTCTGCCCTTTTTTACCGACTCGCACCACTTCTGCGTAAGGCCTTCTAGACGAAAGCTCGCGAACTCCACCCATCTCGCATCGGCGCATCTCAGTGAATGGCATATCCTGGACATCCGATCGATAAAAGACTGTGGATCCTCGGCTGCATCGGTGCCTGTGAAGACCGGAGGCTTCAACCTCATAAATTCGGATAGCGATACTGTAATAACCTCTATAGCTGCAGGTGCAACTGCCTGAACTGTAGGTACCATCGCGGTCCCCGTAACGGGTAGAACTACCTCTGGTCGCTGCGCTCGAAGTGTCTCAACTAACGACCCTATCATCTGGCGCATCTCCTGCATACGGGTCCCTAGCATGGCGATCTCGTCTGTCGAAGGGGGAACAGTCTGCTCCGGTACAACCATAGTCACAAATTCGTCGTTCGGGAATAATTCGGCGAGGTCGAAAATTCGGATTCGGAGAACTATTCGGAAAAAATCGGCAGGTATTCGGGAAAGATTCGGTAAGTGTTCGGGAAATGTTCGGGAAGGATTTCGAGCAATAAATTAATATATGAGACACTAGGTTTTGATTTTGTGAATTATTTGCTGTTTTTTGAATTATTCGCTGTTTTTTCACATAATTCGGGAATAATTCGCGAATTATTCATGAATAATTCGCGAATTATTCGGCCAGTTCGGCAATGGCGATTAATTCGGAGATTAATTCGTTTGATCAAAAATTCGCGAATTATTCGCGAATTCGGCGAATAATTCGCGAATTATGTGACTATGGATACAACTGGCGTACTGCCCGGGTCAGTCCTCGTCTCAGACGAGTCAACTCTAATCTCGGCTCTCGCGGCCGCTCTCTGCGCCCTCGTAATCTTTAGCGGCATAATGGCTAAAAAGAAAAATAGGATTCGATAAGGATACGAAAATCGAATCACAAGAAAGTATATAATCCTGAAGGAATTTCAATCAATAAGTCCTAAGGTCACTTAGGCGGAGTACCGTGTCGTGAGTATACCGCGGAACATACACACGGTACGCCACTCTGCTTCAGCTACCTACTCCATCATACCAAAGTCATCCTACACTCTGAAAGGTAAAACCTACGCTCTGATACCAACTTTGTAACGACCCAAAGTTCGGCCCGTGACCGGCACTTAACCACGTAACGTCTACAGGCGTAACGCGGCTAAGTAAGCCGAAACCCATAAATCAAAACCATTAAAAGTAGTGAGTGTTACAAACATTTGATGAAAACATTTGTTGAAACATTTGATGAAAACATTTGGAAATCTCAAGTAAAAATCTTTCAAGTTTAAATTATTTTATTCAAAATTTCGGCAGCACCTCCTTTGTAAAAACAAGCCCCGAAATGGGTACAACGTAAGAAAAAGGAAAAAACAACTGATGAAATATAACGAGCATCCCAAACGGGAGCAATTACGCCCAACGGCGGAAGCAACCACCACAATAATAATAATATACGATGCAGCAGCGAAGAATGAGCAACATGAGTGAAAAACAGCATGAAAGATAAAACTGCATAAATAAAGCCGACTCACACGAGCTCGACACCCAGAGTACAAAATAATATACAACACCGTCCTCACAACTGGTCACTAAGCCAATACATAACTGGTAGATGGAGAGTACTAGATACAATGAAAAGTAAACAGATAACCGCAACCCACCTATAGAAAAATGACTCGCACGCCAACTGTAGCGGTATCCGCAACAAAAAGATACAAGGATGTAGCCCTGCCGCGACTACTCTGAGGGTCTACCTACAAGCACTGTGGCACAATGGGGGTGAGTTGCCAACTCGTGAATAGTAAATAACATATAAAGGTAATCGCAGGTATGCACGTACTGCGATACTCTAACATGTGCAGCTAATAACATCAATATGGTAATCTGGATATACAATAATCATGTGAGGTACTCTGTCAGGTACTAAAGGTACATGATACAATGCATGTAAATGGGTGCTGAGCATGGGAAAATAAATCATCAACACGAGTAATCATCATGGAAAAATTCCGGTGTCTACCAAAAACACCACAAAATCCCAATAACTTAGACGTCGTCACTCAATCCGGCCCTCATATCCTGTAAAACTCATGTAACAGGAGTGCCCAACATCGGCACCCAAATATCATGAAATACTCGTGTCTAGTATCGACACGCAAATCCTCATCTCTCAGGCGCCGAATACCAGATCGGCCCTCGGTATGTATCTCATGTCATAACCTCCATATGGTATCCTCCGGATATCCGTCGGGTCTCCAAACTGTCACCGGCAGGTAGTAGTCCCTCCGCTGGGCTCACCGTCTAACTATACGAGTCTTCTTGCCCTAGGGTACCATACCGAGTCCACCATGTACCCGCAGACAGTGCCTACCACTTCTCGAATCGGGTATACTCAAACAAGCTCTCAGAACCGAGAAAACTCATGGTGGACGCACTAAAATATCATATCAAGAGAACCTGGATTTTTAAAATAAAGCATACTTTCTTGAAATAATACCACGGTTCTCAAATCCAGAAATCACATGAAATCCAAACTCAATGCGATGTGATGTATGCATCATAAGGTTGTACTATGAGTAAAGGGGAAAACCGCTCTTTCAATGAATTCAGTTTTAAAAATATCGCATGCGGTCCCCAGTTTTCCCAAAAACCAGCCTATCTAGGTAGGTACAAGGTGTATATGCATAAGTATGGATGTACCAAGGTATATATGCACCAATACGAATATACAACGTGTATGTGCACAAGTATGGAGGTATCAATGTGTATGTGCACCAATATGGATATGCAAATGAGTATGTGCACAAGTAACATAATCATGTCGAATCATATATGAGGTGAGCTACAATATATTGTTCCTGGAAATTCTATAGTGTGAGTGTCATGGCAATTACTAACGGTGTGTGTGTAACATGCAGATTAGTGCTCGTGAAATATGAACCGTTAGTAACAGTGCGGTGTTCTATTAATTCTAAGTCCATATATAGCAGGGAATACAGTATGCAACAAATGGTATCCATGCGCAATCAATGTATATGAATGCAAATATGCTGCTACAATATCCTATCAAGCCCTGGCGCATAACGCCATACGGGCGATTTCCCCGTAGATGTTAAATCTACTCACCGTGATTTCGATCTACGCGTATCCGACCACCTGCTTCCTTTTCTGTGCGGCGTCCGAAGTACCCGCCTACGAACCTAGAATTTACACAAGTAATACACATAAGCTAAAATCCTGCAAAAACGTGATATTAAGACAATACGAAAAACTAACATTACAGCTAAACGCGTGTGTATACGTAACACCAAAACGTGTGTGCATAAGCCACAAACCACCCCGACACGCTGTGGCTTACAGAAACATGTTGTGGCACATAGCAACACTCAAACCAACTCGTAACGCACGTATCGCGCAAGTCCCGCTACACAAATTATAGGTAAATGGTCCCAGATTTTATCTGGAACAAAAACAAGGAAAATAACAAGACCAAATCTCTTATAATACCTACAGACAGCTACCTGTAAAGTTTCAACAAGTTCCAAGAAAATTGGGCCGGTCACCATAGGGGTCATATCGGTCCAAAACAGGTGAAAATGGTCCAGATTTCAACATTACACTCCTAGCAAAAATTATAGTCTAATGTATATATTTGTTCATCAAGAAAACAATCACTAATATAGCAGATTCTACGTATCCTAAAGTTTAGTTTTAAAAACACTAATTGGTACACAAAGGTACAAACTGGAACAAAAGACTTGGTTTAACAGTATTAATAGCACTTAATTAAGTTAAACAAACCCTGTAAACCCTAGTTTAACAGATGTTCCACCTAGACCACCAAAACAACCCAATACCCTCAAAACTCTTAAATATAATTAAACTACCCTAGATTTTGCCCTCTGTAAATACCCAAAAACCAAACAACACCAAAGGATCCCAAACCACAGCAGACACCTGCCCTAAAAGTTTCAACCCCCAACTCACCTTAAAAACCGATCTCGCCGGAATTTCCCCTCTAGCCGCCGGCCAAAACCGCCCAGGTTGGGTCCAAACTCCACTCACACACTCAGGGTACCTAGAACTACACTACTACATTGTTTGGGTTTCACAAAGGGTCTCGGGGTAACAACAGGTTACAGTAGCTCTAAAACGACACTAAAATACCATATCGGCACAAAACTATGATTTTAAAGTTCTAAACTGAAGCTAAAGTGTAACACAACCTAAAAACTGGCTAAATAACAGTTAGGGGATTATACCTATACCAACTTGCTCCAAAGTCCAAGCTTTCCTAGCTCCATGGGTTGATTTGGGGTGTAGGATCAATTTGTGTGAAAGAAGTGTTGAATTTTGATGAATTGAGATGGAGATCTTGTAGATTTGGGTGAGGGTTTGGTGAGGGCAGAAGTTGTTCTGTTTTGAAAGAGGAAGAGAGGAGGAAAATGTGGGAGAAGTATAATGGAAAATTCAAATAATAGAAAGAGAGTGAGAGGAGGTTAGGGGACAAAGCATGGCGCATTCTCTCTCCTCGTTTAATGTCAACCATGCTTGTCTCCTCTCTCTCTCTTCCTCCTTCTCAAGGTCAACCCCAAAAGGAAATCATTTGTGAATTTAAATTTAGAATTTTTTTGAAAACTAATAATTTTGTTAATTACATTTTCTAATTAGTAAGATGGTTGAGCTCCCATGACCACATAAATATGGTTTAACCAAAAATTTTGCCCTAGCTTACATGCACATGTGTGTGCAAGCCAAATTAAATTCTAATAAAATATTCATTAATTTTTATAAAATATTTGAAAACCGTTGTGGTAAACATTTTTACTAAAAACCATATTTTCGCTTAATTAATCTCTAATCGCGTTCTAAAGTGTTACATGAGTCTTATGGGGAAATTTTGGGAATTCGTTGATTCGATCGAAAAGTTTAACATTGTCTAGCTATCTGCAATGTGATACAATATGTGGAATTCATATAGTTAGGCATGAATTCAGGTTTATGATGTCTAAGGTTATTATGGATTCCAAATGTTGTAGTTTGACATTTTTTTTCTGCGACCGTAAGTGTAATATATAGTGTATTGCCGGTTTTGTTACTATATGTCAACGACAATTGGGATATGCATATTTACTTACGTTGATGACATGTGATGTTATGTGTTGCTGTGATATGTTATATTGGATCGTCGTGATTTGGATAGCCGTGGGTTTATGTGAGATGAGAGTTTTTATTTTCATTCATGTAAAGTTCAATGTATGTAATATTCTTTTATCGGGGCACTTCCGGGTTGAGGATGATGTCACCATTGTTGTATATTATTTACTTTTCCGCATTAGGATAGGCCCAAGGAGGGGAGCATATGTAACCGGGTTCTAGAGTCCAGTGGGAGACCAACTCGGGGAGTCGAGTCCGGGTCTTCTAACTCTATAATTGGTAGGGTTGCTTGCCACTCTCATAGGGGTCTAGGAATGTGGATTTGTCTATTCATCGCGAACGTGGAATCCATGTTTTATACAGGCTCAAAATAAAACACGGACCCCCTAGTATATCCAATATTTCATATGTTTCTTCGACTGCTCTGTGATGTGATCACTGTGGATTTTGAGACGAATGGATATACATTATATATGAGATATATAGTAGACGTTGCTTATGTTTTGCACCCGCGCTAGTCCCGTCCCGGTATGCCGTTAGTTAAGTAACCTAACGGTGCATAACGGGACATTATGGCCAATGCGGATGGCATAAGCGTACGTTGTATTTTTGTTTCTTCTGTGATGCTTAGGAAGCTTAAATGATAGGACTTCATTAATATGATTAATGAAAGAAAAGAAACCTAAAAGATGTTGTGGAATCAAATTTTCAAAAAAGGGTAGCTACAATATTTGCTTTGCATAATGATATATATGATATATCCTGTACCTTATTCCATAAGTAAAGAGCCGAGATCCCTTCACCGGGAGTGACCTCTTTATCAATAACTGGCAGATGTTACAACACACGGTTTGTCTTTTGATTGCTTTTGAAGTATTTGCTTTGCATAGTGATATATGTGATATATCCTGCACCTTATTCGATAAGGAAAGAGCCGAGATCCCTTTACCGAGAATGGCCTCTTTAGCGAAATTAGGAAAAGTCTCAAAAACACTCCTTTTCAAAATCACTCGATTCCGCAACGATATCAGGTTCATTACGCAAAAGGTTTTCATAAAACATGTCGTAGCCCTCCGTCATTTCAGATAAGTACTACTTAGTATTCATGCTACGTTTGTTGACTATGTTAAGGCGTAGTGTGCGGTAGCTAATTAGTGCTTATCTGCTAAAGCATGAGATGCGATTGGATTAGGGTAGTCGTACGACTTTGTTGACTATGTTAAGGGTCGTGCGGGTGGGTTTAATTCAATCAGGAAATGACGGGTTGAACTTGGCAAGCGCTTATGATTTGTTGACTATGTTAAGGTCATAAGTTGCTAGGGGCAAAATATTGTCTGGAATCTCATGTGTTGAAATTTGCAATGAGATTGCATACCTTCTATGAGATAGTTGCATCCCGATACCCACTGCGAGTAAGAGTTACTCCTGGGAGAGTTTTTACACAAGACAATTAGCCAATCAAGTAGGTGTCTAGAAAGGTGTCACGACCCGAAATGGCACGTGACTGGCACTTGAATCGTATGAAGTCTATAGGACCACATCTAATGCAAGTAAGCCAAAAATCCCAGAAATCTAAAACCATTTTAAAGAAAGTATTTTTAAATGCATAAGCCTAATTATGTGTGTTTAAAACCTCAAGTCATTTCTGAAAATTTCGGCAAAATTTCCTTTGTAAATACTGGCCGCGAACGGGGTACGACAAGAAAAATATGTATATAATGAATAAAGGCATCCCCAAGCGGGAGCTAGCAATTCGTCAATTGACGGTCACAACCTCGCAAGCAATATAATATTCAACGCCGAAGGGCGAGAATCAAAACTCAAAAGGAAACTCAAATCAACAATAAAACCATAATAATATAACGCGCGACTCTAAGGTCGAAAGAATATACAACAGGTCTCTAAGTCAAATAAATATACATATCTGGTTGATGGAGTTACTAGATACAACTGAATGTAAATAAAATACAATGGTGGTCATGATGCAAGTGAGCCCACCTACAAAAGCAAATCACCCGAAATGGAAGCAGTGTGCCAGCAAAGCCGTAACGAAACCTGTACGGCAAAACTTGCAAGAAACTGTGGCACAACGGGGGTGAGTTGCCAACTCGTGAGTAGAAAACATCATCGAGCAGAAATCGTATGTATGACTCAATCCTAGGTCGATACGATCAATATATATAACCTCAAAATGATACAGTCTGAAGTATGATAAGGTGACAAGAGTAAACATCTATACATAAGTGTAATCCCATGTGCTCGTGTCAGTGCCTCAGGTAGCAAAATATCACAATAAGAGGTATGAATGCATGAAAACAGAATACATATAAATGAGAAACTGTTTTCCTGTTTTAGTGAGATTTCTGTAATTTAAAATGAGGTATCATCAATGAAATCAACATAAATCGGTGTCTAGCATCGACACAAAACATAAATCCCAATATCTCAATATCTAAGGCTCCGGCTATCCGGACTGGCCCATATCATAATATCTCAATACCTCAATATCCATATCTGGGGCTCCGGCTATCCGGACTGGCCCCTGGGCCCTGGCTATCCGGACTGGCCTAACTCCGATCGGTATCCTCCGGATATCCGACGAGTCACAATACAATCACCGGTCAGAAATGCTCCCCTATCACAGGCTCAACGCCAATCAACTGTGATCTTCTTGCCCCGGGGTACCGCACCGGGTCCACCATGCACCCACAGACGGACTATACTCCTTCTCGAATTGGGTGTATGATATTGCTCAAGAGCCGAGAAAACTCATGGTGGACAATCTCAAATCATATCATGAGAAAACCGCAACTTTCATTTTAAAATGATAATCAGTTTTATAAAATCTTGTGGTTCCTCCAGATCCATAAATCTCTTGGAAACCCAAATATCGAGAATAAATAACAATGAATTTAAAAGCATTAGGCTCCGGCAAATCCGGACTGGCCCTAAATAAAAATGCATGGCAATGAATAATAAATATGCATGAAGTATAACAGTAATGAATGCGATATCTAAACTAGCACAATAATGATATGTCGAAACTATCAGCTAACGAGCCATGTCAATGAAATAATATTCTCTAAAGTGTACGTGACATGGCAATTACCGATGTTGATGTGTGTGAGCCAGAAAGTAAGTGTATGTGGAACATACGCATCATCGCTAATGGTGCTGGTGTCCTGACAGCATGATTTCAATATTAAGATATGAAAACACAATATAAGCATGCAATGCGATGCGAACAGCAATAATATGCTGGAGCTGAATAATAAGCACAACAAAAATGAATATGCAACAATAATATGGGTCATACAGTAAACTACAGGTATAAACTAACAGTCTAATCAAAAGGTAACGAAACCACCTAAATCTGAGTCAATACATACATACATACATACATATATATATATATAATAGTCGGTGATCCCTTCTCAATAGTATCACATACGATACCCTATATAATATGACATCCTTGAGTCAAGAGTGTGGATCTATCATCAATATAGCCTGTAAGGTAAATCCATCGTACGGCATCCCAAATCTGGGTACGGGTCAATATCACATTTATCTCATTATTCGTCTGGTATCCTTTTCATCATATATCATGATCTGGGGGTACTGATCTACGTCTAGTACATACTGATACCATCAATATATGCATGCGTGTGTATGAAAACTCCACACCTAAAGGACCCGCTAAACATCGTGTCGTATCTCATAATACGAACCACGTCATATCACCGATCTTATGGCATCCAGCCCAATCTCAATCGATTCATCTCCAATCCTAAGTACTATACTCATAATCTATGTATATGTATACGTGTATATATATACATAGTCCTATACCCATGTGTGTGTGTGTGTGTGTATACATATCCCCAAATACGCACAGGTAAATAAAATGAATGTATGTGTGTGTGAGTGTATGCAAATCACTACCCTAGGGTTCGCGACTAAACACTAACTTACAAGTACACTATACTAATCCAAAGTCAATACATATCACATCCGTATATGTATATATATAATATAGATATAACGCATTCGCGTTCTATTATGAAACTGCGGGGGTGCTATACGCCATCCACCCGACATCCCCCGTAGATATATATCTACTCGCCTTGATCTTGCTTACCGAAGTCGATGTCGCCACGCCCTTGCTTGCCATCCCGAAGCTCACACGGAGGTACCTACATATATACAAATCGCAAATGCGTATAAAAACCCAAGTCGGAAAACCAAAACGGCACACGTTTCGCTCATAGGTTAAAACCTGTAGCCTCGCATGCAAAACACGACCACTAACCCTAGTCGTTGACGTTCAAACGCCACACGACGGAATACAATATCAGATACCAAATTCAAATTCATTAAAAAGCCGCTAACGAAATCAGATATCTTGAAAATTAGCTCCAGATTTTACCCTAGGCCAGATTAGCAAAAGTTTCATATGTCAAGGGTCTAGTTTACTGGAGATAAAGCCACAGAACAAATACGAACACAAATGGTCCCACCCTGGCCGCAAACTGCGGCCAGATACATTAAATTTGCAGCCAGAACATGGAGGGGGTGGCTCAGGTTTTGGGGTTAGCTCCCTGGGTGCCTACATGTATCACTGTGAATGCTAAATAATTTTTAGAGTCCCCGGGTGTTAGCAGATTTCAATTTCCCTACAAAGTTCTCACAAAATACGAATATCGGGGATTTCTAAGTTCGCTAATTGGGGTTCTAGTCTCGGCTTTTATGTCAAAATACTATCACTAAGGGGGGTTTAAGGTCACTAATAACTCAATTACACTATCACAATTCAATTCAAACCCTAACCCTAAACTTAGAATTACCAAACCTCACTAAACATCGCCTAATCACTTCTAAACATGCATGGAAGTTAAAATAAACCAAATACTACACTAATGGTTTAGAAATTATCTCATTTGGCAACTCAAGAAAATTCTTGAGTTGCCCTAAGTGTCCAAAATCCTTGCTTTCTTGGTCCAAAGTGTAGCTTGTGAGGTTGTGTACATTTTTAATGAAGTGGGGATGAGGTTTTAAGGTTGTTTTGGTGTTGTTTTGAGAGGATGAAGAGGAAGTGGAGATGGGGCAACCATGAGAGATGAAGGAGTGAGAAAATGATGAAGGAGAATGAAGGGAACAAATGGGTATGGCTCTCTTGACCCCTCACACTCTCTCTCTCTCTCTTGCCCATGCTTAATATTCTAATCCTTTTCTTTTTCTTTTCTTTTGTTTTCTTTTCTTTTCTCTTTTAAAATCAACAACCATGCATGATAAAATGAAAAAAGACAATGATAAAAATGCAACAAGTGCTAAAAATGATATATGCATGACATGTGCATAAAACACGTTTAATACACGATTAGCGATATTTAATCGCAGCATTAAAATAATGAATAATTAATCATAAAACTAATAATTTGCTTAATTTCAACAGAACACCCTTTTTGTAATTTCAATAATTTTCCAAATTTTTCCCCATTTATCGGTATTTAATTATACCGCCTTATTAAAATACTCAATATAATATTATTAAATTATAAAAATCCCCAAAAATAATATTTTATTTTTCTGAAATGTTACCATCTTCCCCCCTTAAAGAAATTCGGTCCCTGAATTTAAATTTAAACTCCCCCAATTTCTAAAACATTTTAGTAAATAAATCAAACCGACGGGGCTCCGAAACCATCAATACATAAAACGCATCATAGCACAATGCATGCGCATGAACAATGAGCAGATAACTCAAAATTAAAACTCCGTCAAGCATCCCGCAATCATCGGAGTCATGGTGAACACACAAATGTCAAATCCCAAAACGAAACCAATATGATATACATCAAAACTATACATGTAAACATCAAATCTATACATGTAACATCTGAAAGAAATGCATGCCAAACCTTTTTAAGTCGTTGTACGATGCGCGTAACACTGCACAGTGGCGGACGCCTATCATAAGAAAATAACTATATATATATATATATATATATATATATCCTTTGTTTAATATGTACGTCCCGCTGTTTTGAAAACAATTTAGAAGGGTTTCCTTATTTTAAACGTTTTGTGTCATCTCAGACACGTAGGAAAATACTGAGACTATAGCTCCTTTTTGGAAATCCCTTCAATAACTATCAATGCATGCAAAATAAGTTCAGGTACTGTCCTCGGATTAGTCCTGCTCAGCTACTATACCAAATAGCAAATATCATAAAACGTACTGCTCCTTATGAAATCAATCCCAAAATGTGCATAAGAATGCCGCGTGCGTCTGGTGCGCACGGAAATAAAAATCCATGAATGTGTCATACATGTGTACAGCGACAACATCTAAGTGCAACGGGCGTGCACGAAACACCTATCAGAGGCAACGGGTGTGCCTGACAGCAATATCAGGTGCATCTGATATGCACCAAGAATCCCGATTTAGTGCATCTGGTGTGCACCAAAATCGTATCTCATATCATGCGCCCAATATGCGCGAATCCAAATCAGGTGCATCCATCATGCACGAATCAAATCTAAATCCTATGCATCCAACATGCACGAAATCACGAAATCCAATATCAAGCGCCGAACATGCGCAAAATCCAATCCAAGCGCGTCAAACATGCGCAAGAATCCAAACAGGTGCACAAAGTGTACAAAACAACTATCGAGTATCACAATCGAAATCGACGGTATACAACACATTTCAATCCAAATCCACATCTGGTATACCGTGGTATATAATCTCACAACCATGCGCATCAGCGTACACAAAAGCAAATCAAAATACTAAAAGTGCATAAAAGCTATGCCGAACGCATAAGCCAAATCATATGCATGCCCTAGGCATGAAATCAAAATCAATGTCTCGAATGACATCAAAACGAAGTCCGGTGCAACTGTTGTGCACAAAATACGTATCAGTGCACTGCAAGCATATGTGAACTATACCGAGTGCAAAAACCAAATCGAGTGCGTACCATATGCACAAAATCAACCCAACTGTATGAAATCCATGAAATCATAAACATATGCAGCCAAGGCACAAAAACGATATCAAGTGCAATAATTGTGCATAAATCATAAATCAACACAACGGTGTAGAAAGCATATGTCAAGTGTAATAACTATGCACAAAATATAAATACCCAGTAGGTGCAGCCATGGTGCACGAAAACAAATATCATGAAACTCAGTCATCAAAACTCAATCATGCGAATAGATCGCCCAAAATACCGAAATCAAGTATGGCGGAATAGTCCCGCTCAAACACATCCTCTAAAGATCTCTGGCCAATTGTCATGGTCACTCATAACATGTCTTATCGACGATGTCGAACTCTGTCCTGCTGGGTGTGCGTAATATGACCACTCCTGGGTCCAAGTCTTCTCGTATAATATTCCAGAAAGGTCCTGTCGAAGTCTCTCCCAAATCTCATTTCTGCCGCACTGTCCGGAGGTTATCACCCTTTACTATATCAATTTCTGGTTCCGGAACGGCTGCATACTCATCGCGACTCCTTCTAGAAGATAAATCTATATACAACGCCTCTGCATGCGTATCACATCTCTGATGTCGGCGGAGTGGAAAGTCATCTCATCAAGATCTCACACGAACTTCTTATTCCATTTTTCTCTAATGTCGACTGTTTCGGACTCATCTCTTCGTGGCTGCATGGACTGTGCTCCAACGGCTATACTCGTATCTGGAGTCTCCCAAGCAATGCATCCCATCACATAATATCCGAATGATGTCGAACTTTTCGATCGATTTGTCAAAGTTCCCTAATCCCCCAAGAGCTCAACATCTTGAGTACAGTTTAATAGTATCGAGTACACGCCACAGTACCTATGGACCAACCGTAGAAGGGCAAACCCAAGCCTCATTAATGGCACCACTGAACTGCTGCAAACCTTAAGGTTTAAAGGCGTTCTCATGGTCATTATGTCGAGTTTGGGTTTCATTCTTCTAGAGGGTCCGTAGAATTACTTGCATGTTTTCTTCAAATACTTTAAACTTGGAAAATTGTTTTCTGACATTTGATCGTCTCTATCGACTCCCAACGTATCTGCGTGAAGTCTTCTCAAGATGGAATCAATCAATCTGATGACCTCGCATCGGGGTAAGCGAACGAACCACATATCCTAATCATTCATCCTAGGGTGACTAGCGATCTTCTATCATATCTCTAAGTATATACTCATGCTGCAGTAGCTCCAACATCTGGGGCGATATCTCGTCATTCACAGCAGCAACTGGCTCATTCGTCTGCACGCTGAATAGTGCCTCAATCATCAAGAATAAGTGATACATCAATGGTCATCACATTCTGGCTGGCCTCTATCAGTGGCTCAATCCTCTGGTGCTGATCTGCACGTCCGAGAAATCTTCGTAAAAGTGATCCATCAACGCTCATGGCGTGAAAACACAATAAAATGATGCATCTATGCAAATCGTATGTCCCTGGAATCACGCCCTGGTCAGTCCTCGTCCGTGACAAGCTCGTGCTGACCACAACTCTAGCCGTAGCTCTCTCTGCCCGTATAATCGTGGCAGCAAAACCATAAACCAATGTCGATGAGGATAGATCATGAATGAATATAATGTTGTGCAAGGAAATGTACATCCTAAGGCTTCTTAAGCGGAGTAGCGTATCGTAAGTATGCCGCGGAACATACACACGGTACGTCGCTATCTTTAAATCACCTTCTCCATCAACTAAGGTCAACCTACGCGACGAAAGTTCGGGTCTAATACCCCCTCGACCAAGTCTAAGTTCCTTAAAGTCAAGCTTAGATTCCGTATATATACAAACGCCCTAGGCTCCGCATAGTCAAACATAGACTCGAACCAAGATTAACCTAGCGCTCTGATACCAACTTTGTCACGACCCGAAATGGCACGTGACTGGCACTTGAATCATCTGAAGTCTATAGGACCACATCTAATTCAAGTAAGCCAAAAATCCAAGAAATCTAAAACCATTTTAAAGAAAGTATTTTTAAATGCATAAGCCGAATTATGCATGTTTAAAACCTCAAGTCATTTCTGAAAATTTCGGCAGAGTTTCCTTTGTAAATACTGGCCCCGATCGGGGTACAACAAGATAAATATATACATAATGAATAAAGGCATCCCTAAGCGGGAGCTAGCTCTTCGTCAATTGACGGTCACAACCACGCAAGAAATATAATATACAACGCCGAAGGGCGAGGATCAAAACTCAAAAGGAAACTCAAATCAACAATAAAACCATAATAATACAACGCGCGACTCTAAGGTCGAAAGAATATACAACATGTCTCTAAGTCAAATAAATATAAATATCTGGTTAATGGAGTTACTAGATACAACTGAATGTAAACAAAATACAATGGTGGTCATGATGCAAGTGAACCGACCTACCAAAGAAAATCACCCGGAATGGAAGCAATGTGCCAGCAAAGCCGTAACGAAACCTGTACGGCAAAATTTGCAAGAAACTGTGGCACAACGGGGGTGAGTTGCCAACTCGTGAGGAGAAAACATCACCGAGCATAAATCATATGTATGACTCAATCCTAGGTCAATACGATCAATATATATAACCTCAAAATGATACAGTCTGAAGCATGATAAGGTGACAAGGGTAAACATCTATACATAAGTGTAATCCCATGTGCTCATGTCAGTGCCTCCGGTAGCAAAATATCACAATAAGAGGTATGAATGCATGAAAACGGAATACATATAAATGAGAAACTGTTTTCTTGTTTTAGTGAGATTTCTGTAATTTAAAATGAGGTATCATCAATGAAATCAACATAAATCAGTGTCTAGCATCGACACAAAATATAAATCCCAATATCTCAATATCTAAGGCTCCGGCTATTCGGACTGGCCCATATCATAATATCTCAATACCTCAATATCCATATCTGGGGCTCCAGCTATCCGGACTGGCCCCTGGGTTCCTGCTATCCGGACTGGCCTAACTCCGATCGGTATCCTCCGGATATCCGACGAGTCACAATACAATCACCGGTCAGCAATGCTCCCCTGTCACAGGCTCAACGCCGATCAACTGTGATCTTCTTGCCCCGGGGTACCGCACCGGGTCCACCATGCACCCACAGACGGACTCTACTCCTCCTCGAATTGGGTATATGATATCGCTCAAGAGCCGAGAAAACTCATGGTGGAAAATCTCAAATCATATCATGAGAAAACCTCAACTTTCTTTATAAAATGATAATCAGTTTTATAAAATCTTGCGGTTCCTCCAAATCCATAAATCTCATGGAAACCCAAATCTCGAGAATAAATAACAATGAATTTAAAAGCATTAGGCTCCGGAAAATCCGGACTGGCCCTAAATAAAAATGCATGGCAATGAATAATAAATATGCATGTAGTATAACAGTAATGAATGCGATATCTAAACTAGCACAATAATGATATGTCGAAACTATCAGCTAACGAGCTATGTCAATAAAATAATATTCTCTAAAGTGTACGTGACATGGCAATTACCGATCCTGATGTGTGTGAGCCGGCAAGTAAGTGTATGTGGAACATACGCATCATCGGTAATGGTGTCGGTGTCCTGACAGCATGATTTCAATATTAAGATATGAAAATACAATATAAGCATGCAATGCGATGCGAACAGCAATAATATGCGGGAGCTGAATAATAAGCACAACAATAATGAATATGCAACAATAATATGGGTCATACAGTAAACTACAGGTCTAAACTAACAGTCTAATCAAAAGGTAAGAAAACCACCTAAATCTGAGTCGATACATACATACATACATACATATATATATATATATATATATATATAATAGTCGATGATCCCTCCTCAATAGTATCCCATACGATACCCAATATAATATGACATCCTCGAGTCAAGAGTGCGGATCTATCATCAATATAGCTCATACGGTAAATCCATCGTACGGCATCCCAAATCTGGGTACGGGTCAATATCACATTTATCTCATTATTCGTCTGATATCCTTTTCATCAAATATCATGATCTGGGGGTACCGATCTACGTCTAGTACATACTGATACCATCAATATATGCATGCGTGTGTATGAAAACTCCACACCTAAAGGACCTGCTAAACATCGTGTCGTATCTCATAATACGAACCACGTCATATCACCGATCTTATGGCATCCAGCCCAATCTCAATCGACTCATCTCCAATCCCAAGTACTATCCTCATAATCCATGTATATGTATACGTGTGTGTGTGTGTGTGTGTGTGTGTGTATACACAATGTCTCATACCCATGTGTATATATATATACATATCCCCATATATGCACAGGTAAATAAAATGATTGTGTGTGTGTGTGTGTGCGTGTACGAAAATCACTACCCTAGGGTTCGCGACTAAACACTAACTTACAAGTACACTATACTAATCCAAAGTCAATCCATATCACATCCGTATATGTATATATATAATATAGATATAACGCATTCGCGTTCTATTATGAAACTGCGGGAGTGCTATACGCCATCCACCCGACTTCCACCAAAGATATATATCTACTCGCCTTGATCTTACTTTCCGAAGTCGATGTCGCCACGCCCTTGCTTTCCATCCCGAAGGTCACACGGAGGTACCTAAATATACACAAATCGCAAATGCGTATAAAAACCCAAGTCGGAAAACCAAAACGGCACACGTTTTGCTCATAGGTTAAAACCTATAGCCTCGCATGCAAAACACGACCACTAACCCTAGTTGTTGACGTTCAAACGCCACACGACGGAATACAATATCAAATACCAAATTCAAATTCATTAAAAAGCCGCAAACGAAATCAGAAATCTTGAAAATTAGCTCCAGATTTTACCCTAGGCCAGATTAGCTAAAGTTTCATATGTCAAGGGTCTAGTTTACTGAAGATAAAACCACAGAACAAATACGAACACAAATGGTCCCACCCTGGCCGCAAATTGCGACCGGATACATTAAATTTGCGGCCAGAACATGGAGGGGGTGGCTCAGGTTTTAGGGTTATCTCCCTGGGTGCCTGCATGTATCACTGTGAATGCTAAATAATTTTTAGAGTCCCCGGATGTTAGTAGATTTCAATTTCCCTACACAATTTTGAAAAAATACGAATATTGGGGATTTCTAAGTTCGCTAATTGGGGTTCTAGTCTCGGCTTTTGTGTCCAAATACTATCATTAAGGGGGTTTAAGGTCACTAATAACTCAATTACACTGTCACAATTCAATTCAAACCCTAACCCTAAACTTAGAATTTCCAAACCTCACTAAACATCGCCTAATCACTTCTAAACATGCATGGAAGCTAAAGTAAACCAAATACTATACTAATGGTTCAGAAATTACCTCATTTGGCAATTCAAGAAAATTCTTAAGTTGCCCCAAGTGTCCAAAATCCTTGCTTTCTTGGTCCAAAGTGTAGCTTGTGAGCTTGTGCACATTTTTAATGAAGTGGTGATAAGGTTTTAAGGTTGTTTTGGTGTTTTTTTTGAGAGGATGAAGAGGAGGTGGAGATGGGGCACATTGTTGTTTAAGGTTGTTTTGGTGTTTTTTTGAGAGGATGAAGAGGAGGTGGAGATGGGGCAGCCATGAGAAATGAGGGAGTGAGAAAATGATGAAGGAGAATGAAGGGAACAAATCGGTATGGCTCTCTTAACCCCTCACACACACTCTCTCTCTTGTCTATGCTTAATATTCTAATCCTTTTCTTTTTCTTTTCTTTTGTTTTCTTTTCTTTTCTCTTTTAAAATCAACAACCATGCATGATAAAATGAAGAAAAGACCATGATAAAAATGCAACAAGTGCTAAAAATGATATGTGCATGACATGTGCACAAAACACGTTTAATGCACGATTAGCGATATTTAATCACGATTAGCATTAAAATAATGTATAATTAATCATAAAACTTATAATTTGCTTAATTTCAACAAAACACCCTTTTTGTAATTTCTATAATTTTCCAAATTTTTCCCCATTTATCGGTATTTAATTGTACCACCTTATTAAAATACTCAATATAATATTATTAAATTATAAAAATCCCCAATAATAATATTTTATTTTTCTGAAATGTTACAAAAGGTGTCAACGGGGTTACATCTATGGGAAAACGAGATTTATTTTAATTAGGTCCGTGCGAAAGCACGGGGAACCTCCCTCAAAGTACCAGTACTAGCCTGGCTGAAAGATTGGCGAAATTGTAGGGTGTAATTAATCCCAGCTAGTCTTTCCTTTTAGGGTTTGAAGGACGATTTGATAAAAACAGTGGGAGCCATCCTGATTAGATAAAATAATAACCAATCTGATCTTGCAAGAGCATACGCTAAAGTGTTTTCTTCTCTCTCTCTTTTTAGGCAGCGACCATGTCACGTCTTAGTCAAGATAATAATATGGATGTATTGACCGAACCCGCATGTTATACTGTGCTGGGGAACGTTAGTTCCGTTCTTTCTTATAAGAGTTATAAGACTGAACAGGATATAGGGGAATGCCAGAATTCCCATGCCACCCGATTGAAGAAAGTACATGTTGATGCATTTTCTTCATGTGTGTTCGTTACAGAGAACTGTTTCTCCCTTTGCTCTACGTCCTGGGTACTGAATACCGGGTCAGGATCCCATATATGTAATCTGTTACATGGGCTAAGGAAAGGTAGAGAACTGGGAGAAGGTGATAAAGACATAAGGGTTGGAAATGGTGCAATTGTTGCAGCTAAATCCGTCGGGGAATATCACCTTGTATTACCAAGTGGTAATACATTGATTCTGAACGAATGCTATTACATGCCGAACCTGATATGCAACATTATATCAGTTTATTTATTAAGTAAAGAGGGATATAATTTTGTAGTACAGGATAATGTTATGAACATTTTCCTGAACCAAAAGTTGGTTGGATCAGGCACGTTGTGCAATGGCATTTATGTTCTAAATCAATCAACGGTTCTGAGCATAACAAACACACATAAGAGGAAGAGTTCAGAGATGAATGAATCCTTCTTGTAGCATTGTAGATTTGGTCATATCAATGCGACACGTCTAGCTAAGTTGCATAAGGATGGATATTTGAATCCATTCGAATTTTTATCTTATGACACTTGCCAGTCATGTCTCAATGGCAAGATGACCAAAACTCCGTTTACTGGACACGGAGAAAGAGCAAGTGAGCGCTTGGGACTGATACATAGTGATGTATGTGGTCCTATGTCTACACATGCCAGGGATGGTTCCTCGTACTTCATTACATTCACCGACGATCTTTCTAGATTCGGACATGTGTTCCTGATGAAACACAAGTCTGAAGCTTTTGAGAAATTTAGAGAATATAAGTCCGAAGTCGAGAACCAAACGGGTAAAAGTATTAAAATCCTTCGATCTGATCGAGGAGGTGAATACTTGAGCAATGAATTCTTGGAATACCTAAGAGAGAATGGGATTCTCTCTCAGCTGACTCCTCCGTATACACCACATCACAACGGTGTATCGAAACGGAGGAACCGCACCCTATTAGATATGGTGCGCTCTATGATGAGCAATGCTGAGTTACCTATTTCCTTCTAGGGCTATGCGCTTATGACGGCTGCATACCTATTGAATCAAGTTCCATCTAAATCAGTGCCTACCACACCATATGAGATATGGAGTGGGAAGAGACCATATTTTAAACGAGTTAAGATATGGGGTTGTCCGGCCTATGTCAAAATGCAAAATCCGGACAAACTCGAGGCACGATCAGTTCTTTGCAAGTTTGTGGGATATCCAAAGAATTCACAAGGATATATTTTCTACCACGCTGAGGAACAAAAAGTATTTGTTTCTCAATACGCCACCTTTTTAGAAAAGGAATTTCTTGTAAAAGAAATTAGTGGCAAAGAGATAGAGCTGGAAGAAGTTCCAGCAGCACAAACTGCAACTGATGATTTAGTGGAACCAGAGGATTCGATGGTGCCCAACGAACCCAGCCTCTCCGCCGATCTAGTAGGGTTCCTCGTCCACCTGAGAGATACTACGGTTTTCTCATTGATGGTGGAAGCGAGGATTGCATCATGGAGGAGGATGACCCAACTAGCTTAGAGCAGGCCATCACGAGTGGAGACTCTGTGAAGTGGCTGGATGCAATGCGATCCGAGATAGAATCCATGTACACCAACAAAGTATGGACTTTGGAAGATGCTCCTGAAGGGGTAAAACCCATTGGGAGCAAGTGGATCTTCAAGAAAAAACTTGGTGTAGATGGGAAAGTGGAGACTTTCAAAGCTAGACTTGTTACAAAGGGTTTTCGTCAACGACCAGGTGTGGATTATGACGAAACCTTTTCTCCAGTGGCTATGCTTAAATCCATCTGGATCATGCTTGCCATTGCAGCATACCATGACTATGAAATCTGGCAAATGGATGTTAAGACCGCCTTTCTGAATGGTGATTTGGAAGAGTGCGTGTACATGACTAAGCCAGAGGGCTTCATAGACAGTGGGAGCAGCGGAAAGGTGTGCAAGCTGCTTAAATCCATTTACGGGTTAAAGCAAGCATCGCGGAGTTGGAACATCTGTTTTGATGTCGTCATCAAAGAGTTTGATTTCGTCAAAAACACAGATGAACCTTGTATATACAAAAAGGTGGCAGAGAGTAAGGTTGTCTTCCTCGTATTGTACGTGGATGACATACTCTTGATAGGAAATGATATTCCTATGCTGCAATCGGTCAAGCTCTTCTTATCACAAAGATTCTCAATGAAAGATCTAGGGGATGCCTCCTACATCTTGGGGATTAAGATCTATAGAGATAGATCTAAACGGATACTGGGATTGTCCCAATCCAGGTACATTGACACTATACTAAAGCGGTTAAGTATGGAAGAATCCAAGCGTGGGTTTTTACCCACGATCTCAGGACTCACTCTCTCCAAAAAGATGTCTCTCAAGACTGATTTAGAGAGAGCTCGCATGCAGGGGATACCCTATGCTTCGGCAGTAGGCTCTATCATGTACGCGATGCTATGTACCAGACTCGATGTAGCATACTCACTAAGTGTAGTGAGTAGGTATCAAGCAGATTCTGGAGAGATTCACTGGACAGCTCTGAAGAGCATTCTCAAGTATTTGAGAAGGACTAAAGAGATGCTCTTGGTGTATGGTAACGGAGAACTCTAAGTGGAGCCCTTTACCGATTCGAGCTTCTAGAGTGATAAGGACGACTCTAAGTCGCACTCGGGATTTGTCTTTACCCTCAATAGAGATCGTGGCAGATTCGACGATGGAGGCTGAATACATCGCTGCCAACGATGCTGCCAAAGAGGCTGTCTGGATAAAGAAGTTCATAACTAAACTTAGAGTGGTTCCATCCATTAAGTATCCAATACCTTTGTATCGCGATAACAATGGAGCGGTGGCTTTGGCTAAGGAACCCAGGTCCCATCAGCGATCCAGGCATATTCTGAGACAGTATCACCTGATCCGAAAGATAGTTGATCGCCGGGAGATCGAGGTCAGGAGAGTTGACACAAAGAATAACACTGTGGATCCACTCACGAAGGCCATTCCCCAGATACAGTTCGAGAGACTCTTCGGGATGCTGGGTATGCGATACTACAACAGCTAGCCCTAGTGCAAGTGGGAGATTGTTAGTTGTATATATGACCTAGAGGCCATTATTGTACATATGATGTATATTATAGTGGATGCTTGGACATATATAGAGAGGACTTTCTTGCTCGACATGATAATATGCTATCTGGTTGCTCTTTATCTTAACATGTATAGTTGTCTCTTGATACTGTCTTATGGTTACATGTTGGTAAAGCCCTTAGGATGTGTACTTGACTACCAGGATTATGATGCAAATCATACTAGTGGGGCCATGGTAGTCCATAAGTTCATCTTTTAATGTTCTTAGTCATGGGTGTATTGAGACGGGGCATCGATATACCTGAGTAGACTAGCGTATACGCTTCTCGACCCATATGAGGGGCGATGGATGATCCCATATCCATTGGTGTTTGACATCAGAGATGGTATATAGGTGCTCAGTGGAGACTGGGTACACTGGACGGACTCGCCGAGAACTCCTAGTTGGTATTATACCTATCGTCAGATAGCAGTTCTCTGGTGACACTGGTACTGGTTAGTCTGTAGACCCGAGATCGTCATAGAGTCTTGTGTGATTCCCACTATGCTTTGATTTCCACCTTACCACGTTCAAGAGAACGTGCAAAATGGTGGTTTTTAGGTACAGTCCCGAGTCACATGGAGGCAATGAGCGATAGGAGGGGATTTCGTCTCTCCCGGTATTGGGGGTGGATGCCATGCTGTGCTCGATTGGCCATAACAGAGAAGTCCCTGGCCAGGGTTGATTTAGAGATTTACTGGTAAGTGTTACCAATAGTTTCTCGACCCGTTATGAGCCTCGTATCGGCATAAGTTATCGAGTTATTGGGGTCTGACGTTTACCACCCCTAGACTTGATATGCGACATCTTAGACGAACAGACCGGACTGTACGGTAGTGTTACTGACAGGCTTTATAGGAGCTAGAGCGCGCTTGCTTGTTGATCTTTTGATCGCTCAATACCCGGATAGCCGTTACGTCCAGCTAGTACCGCTGACAGTTTGTGGGTGCTTGATGTGATCATCACCTTCTACCGGCGTATTGATGAGTCTTTAGAGTCCTACATAGAGGTTTTACTGGCTCAGACAAAACGAAGTAGGAGCACATATGTGATATGTGCGGGACAATATGTAACCGCAATATGTAATAATTAGTATGAAATATGCCATGTTAAGATAAAGACAAACTATAATAGTATACTACCGTATCGAGTCTTTATCAATATGTGAAAACTAGATATAACAACAATAAAAATAAATACACATATCCTGTCAAAGACAAGTCAAATAATATACTATAAAACTGAGCAAGATTGTCCTGTACATACATATCCCTAGCATCCATATGTATACATATACAATACTGGCCTCTAGGGCATATATATCCAACAAAAGCCTTGCGTCGAAGGTAAATTATGGACAACTTCAAATCTTCGTTTTCGAAGAATTACACCGTCGTTGAATGCACCTTACCTAACCATCAACTGATATAGGTAAATATCATAAACATAATTTCAAAAAGTTATATCTCACTTTATCAAATAAACATACAGATATATCAGTTTGAAATTGGTACATAACAACGGATATTCAAAACTAAATATTTGCCGTCAGGCAAAACCAAAGTGATTTCCTCAAATATAACTAATTACAAAGAATTCTAATATATAGAGGATCTAATCACCCAATTCCCAATATCTTACTCCCACTCACCATCTATAACGCCATACAGATGTGAGAATCAAATCTGATAAATACATACCATGGAGTTAGAATCTAATTGGGAAAACAGTTTTCAATTAACACCGCACAATAAAAATGAAACATGAAAATGTTTCGAAAGGTTAAGCGAGTATTCCTAGTAATGCCTTTTCCACTATCCTGATTCATGACTGTAACCGTATATTTCCTTGCCCTCACTCCAATCCCTTTATATGTCTTTACTTATTATCTTCTGTACACCACACTTAGGCTAATTGATTTTCTTCCTTCCCTACCCTTCGACACCAGCTTATGATTTAGAAGAAGACTATCCAATAGAGCAATAGGTGTACTCTCCTAATACTAGGAGCCCTCGGAACCTAAGAGAAGGTAAAGATAAAAGACAACCGAATAATCATATTCAATTTCTCCAGAACCACAATCCATCCTCGAACTGGAACAAGTTTTTTCGAGTTCGTATGTAACTATACGATGAAATATCCAAGAATGTGGATCTTCTTAGTGATACAGAGTGTTCTGTAGAAATACGAAGGTGATATAGGAGTGGCAGGGGTATACGCTGTTTCGTCGTGAATGATAGCAGTCGCAATTTCTTTTGCCCTTAATCTAATCCCTTTATATGTATTTACTTATTACCTTCTGTACACCACACTTAGGCTAATTGGTTTTCTTTCTTCCCTACCTTTCGGCACCTACCTATGCTTTGGAAGAAGACTGTCCAATAAGCTCAATAGGTATACTCTCCTAATACCAGGAGTCATCGCAACCAGAGAGAAGGTAAAGATAAAAGACAACTGAATAATCCTATTCTATTTCTTCAGAACCAGAATCCATCCTCGAACTGGAACAAGTTCCTTCGAGTTCGTATGTAACTATACGATGGAATATCGATTTTCGTAGTGATACGGAGTGTTCTGGAGAAATGCAAAGGGGATATAGGAGCGGCAATGATATATGCAACTAAATGACAATGAAAAATCCAAAGTGTTTTTAAGAAGATTCGGTTAACTTGGTTCATGAGTTTTTAAGGCCAGGCCATGGTCGCTGCCAAAGAGAGAGAGAGAGAGAAAAGAAACACTCGGCGTGCACTCTAACTTAGATCAGATTGGTTAATAACTTTCCCTAATCAGGATGGCTCTCACTATTTCCTCGAATTCTCCTTCAAACCTTAAAAAGAGAATTAGTCGAGATCATCTAAAATCACCCGAGGAGTAACACCTACTCATCAGTGGGAATTGGGATCCAACTATCATCGCATGATAACTTGATGGAAGCCACTCAAGTCACCACACTCCAGAAGGTATGCATATGCCTGACAAGTTTCCTGTACATTTGAAACTCCCGATGTGGTTTTTACCCCTAGGACCCAAGTGACCTTGACACAGTCAACATATCATAGGGTCCTAGTCAACTTCAACTCGTCATTATCTTGATTGCATTAAACCCACCCGCATAATACCCTTGATACGGTCAAAATGGTTACATGGCTGTCCTAACCAATCCACATATCCATGCGACAGAAAAGCATTACACAGCTACCGAACACAACGTCTCGACAATTCACGACATACGTAGCACAAATACTAAATAATACTAATCTATAATGACGGAGGGCTACAGCTGGTTTTTGACGAAAAACCTTTAACGTAATGTCACGAACCACCCCCCAAACTGTAACACCTTAGGATGGGTTTAGTGACTATTTATATTTAAGTAAAGGGTTTTTAACAAAAAGTTTACCAAATTGTGTTTCAAATATTTTTCCTAATTTAATAAATATTTTTCTAAAATTTTCCTAGGCTTGCACACACATGTGCATGTAAACTAGGGTTTTTAAAAAGAGTTATTACCATGATTAGTGACCATGGTGGGTTAATCATGGGGATTAAAGTCTTTTGGGTTTTAATTGAGTTTAATTAGTTAATTAATAGTTGCTTTAATTTGAAATTTTCTTAGGGTGTTGACTTGGTGAGAGAGAGAGAGAGAGTGCATCATGGCTTAAGCCATGCTTGCAATTAATGAGGAGAGAGAGAGGAGGGGTTGACATTGGGGTGATGATTTCCTTTCATTTGTTTTGTTTTCTTTCTCTCAACCTCACTCTCTCTCACACACATACACACACACACACACACACAACAGCAGCAGCAGCAGCAACAAACACAACAGCAGCAGCACCAGCTTCAGCCTCAGCAACAGCAGCTCAGGCAACAGCAGCAGCAGCTACAGGCAGCAGCAACAGCTCCAGGCAGCAGCAACAGCACTCCAGCAGCTCCATTCCCTCTTCTTCTTCTCCTTCTACTTGCTTGTGAGATTTCTTGAGGGTATAACCTCTAAACTTATTCCTACATTCGCTTAATTGAGTAGATTAGCTTCGATTAGCGATAGTTTTGTGTATTTAGTGCTTTTTGTCGTGATTGGTGGGAACCTTGACCAAGTAATGTTTGAAACGGTTCTAGTAGGTTGATGGAGAGTTGTTAAGGCCATTTTAACCCAGCTTAAACCCCAATTGCACTAGAATACCACCAGATCCCTATTTGATGCAAATTCGTTGTTTTTAAGCAAAATTTGAGTTTCTGGAAACTGCTATCGACCCAATGAGTTCAGATTAATTTTGAGAAGACTGCAGTATGTAGGTTAGGTGCTGATACCCCAGGTAGAACCCGACCCCCTTTCTTCATGTTGAGGTCGCCGGAATATTCGATCTGGCCGCAATTTGCGGCCAGATGGGTAGGGTTTGGGTTGGGGTTTGGTCCATTGGGTGTCTGTTGCTATGTGGAGTTTTGTGGTATATAGATATTTGTAAGTTAAGTTCTGTATAAAAATCTGGGACTAAATACCTATTTCTCGTATTTTAAACCTTCACGACACGCGTGATACGTGTGTGGGTTTGGGGTTTATGCGTATCGCGACGTGTCAGGATAGTTTCGGGCGCGTGATCACACGTTTTACCGAATCGCGCACACGCGCGATTGGTTTGCGACACGGGTTTCTAATTGTATCGTAATATCGCGTTTTGTGAAATTGAGCTTATGTGTGATATATGTTATGTGATTCTAGGTTCGCCGGCGAGTGAGACGGACGCAGCGAAGAAGGGCAAGCAAGTCGTCGGCTACACTTAGCGCGAGACTTCGGTGAGTAGATTTCACATCTATGGGGATATCGCCCGCATGGCGTTATGCGTCAGGGCTGATAGGATTTTATTATTATATGTTGCATTTACCTCATGGACTGTCATTGCATATTGCATTCCATGCTGTATGTATGCTTAGAACTGATAGAACACTGCACTATTACTAACGGTTCATGTTGCACGAGCACTAATCTGCATGCTACACACACACCGTTAGTAATTGCCATGACACACTCACTGTAGAACTGCCATGACTATATTGCTGTAGTTCATTTCATATATGATTCGATATGACTTTCATGGAAAGTGGGAGCCGCATGATATCTTTAAAAACGGGAACTAATTTTAAAAGCGGTTTTCCCTTATACCTATATCATGGATTGATGTACATAGCACATCGCATTGGATTTACTTCTTGGTGTTGGATTTTCATGTGATTTCTGGTTTTGAGGACCGTGGGATTTTTAAGAAAAGATGCACTATTTGAAAACCTGGTTCCTCATGATATGATATTTTGGTGTGTCCACCACGCGTTTTCTCGGTGCTGAGACGTGTGCTTGAAACCCGATTCGAGGAGATGGATGATCCGTTTGCGGGTTCGTGGTGGACCCGGTATGGTTCCCCGGGGCGAGAAATGTTTTTCGTGGAGTAGACGATGAGCCTGGCAGGGTGGCGAGTACCTACCGGTGATTGGTTGGACCTGGCGGTTATCCGGAGGATACCGACCAGAGTCGAGAGATGGATGCGGGATGATCCGTACTGCCGGGGCCGAGGGCCGATACCGCAGACGGAGCCCGTGGGCTGATCCGGACTGACGGAGCCCGATATATGAGGATTTGCATGTCGATGCTGGACACGAGTATTTTATGATGTTTTGGGTGCCGATATTGGGCACTCGTGATTCTCAGAGGTTTACAGGATTTGAGGGCCGATGGGTGTGCCGGCGCCTGAGTTATTTGGGATTTGGGTGCAGTTGTGGGCACCGATTGTTTTCCACGTTGATATTCCGTATGGATGTTGTTTATCCTATACTCAGCATTGATTACCATATATCTCATCCTGTAGTTATTTTACCTGACAGAGCATCTACATGATTATTGCACATACTGCTTATCACGCATTGATATCATCTGCTGGCATTTGTTAGAATAGCGCAGTACGTGCATGCTCGCGATTACCTTTATATGTTATCTCTATTCACGAGTTGGCAACTCACCCCCGTTGTGCCACAGTATTTGCAGGTTGCCCTCAGCATAGTCGCGGCAGGCTGTCTTTTGCATCTTTTGGCTACAGATACCACTACAGTTGCGGCGAGAGCTGTTTTGCTTTTAGGTGGGTTGTGGTATCTGATTACTTTTATTGTATCCCTTTTTGTATCTAGTACTCTCCATCTACCATTTATGTACTGGACTTAGATACTGTGTGAGGACGATGATGTATATTTTGTATTCTGGTGTCGAGCTCGTGGGAGCCGACTGTTTTTATATGCAGTTATTTTTCTGTGATGTTTACTTATTGCTCATTCTTCGCTACGGCGTCGTATATTACTCTTGTGATGTTGGTTTCCGCCGTTGGGCGTGATTGCTCCTGTTTGGGGATGTTTCATTTCATTATATTTCATTTTTCACTCATATCCTGTTTTGTACCCGGTCTCGGGGCTACTTTTTCAAAGGAAATGCTGCCAAAATTATTTAAATGATTAAGTAACTTAAAGGAACTTATTGAATTATTTAAGGTTTTCTAAATGCTTTAACTAAATGTTTTTAACACTCACTATTTTAAATGGTTTTGATTTCTGGGTTCGGCTTACTTAGCCGCGTTACGCCTGTAGACGTAGCGTGGTTAAGTGCCGGTCACGAGTCGAAATACTCGGGTCATGACAAAGTTGGTATCATAGCGTAAGTTTTACCTTCGGAGTGTAGGATGACCCTGGTATGATGGAGTAGGTAGCTGCAGCAGAGTGGCGTAGCGTGCGTATGTTCCGCGGCATACTCACGACACGGTACTCCGCCTAAGCGACCTTAGGACTTATTGGTTTAAATTCCTTCTTGAGTATATATATATTCTTGTGATTCGATTCCTGTATTCTTATGGAATCCTAATTTCCTTTCAGCCATTATGCCGCCAAAGACTACGAGGGCGCAGAGAGCGGCCGCGAGGGCCGAGATTCGAGTTGACTCGTCCGAGACGAGGACTGATCCGGGCAGTACATCGGTTGTGCCCGAGCAGGCTGTTCCTGCCGTGACAGATCAGATCGCCACGCTAGGGGCTGGTATGCAGGAGATGCGCCAGACGGTGGGATCCAGCATGCAGGAGATGCGCCAGATGATAGGATCGCTAGTTGAGACGCTTCGAGCACAGCGACCAGAGGTAGCTCCACCCGTCCCAGAGACCGCGATGGTACCTACCGCACAGCCAGTTGCCCATGCAGCCACGGAGGTGATTACAGTATCGCTATCAGAGTTTATGAGGCTGAAGCCTCCGGTCTTCACAGGCACCGATACAGCCGAGGACCCACAGTCTTTCATCGACAGGATGGCCCGGATATGCCGTTCCCTCAGATGCACAGATACGAGATGGGTTGAGTTCGCTAGCTTTCGCCTGGAAGGTCTTGCGCAGAAGTGGTGTGATTCAGTTGAGAAGGGCAGAGCAGCAGGTCTTCCTCCTATGACCTGGACGGAATTTGTAACAGTATTTCTAGCCCGTTTCCTTCCCCAGAGTGTTAGAGATGCCCGAGCACGCAGATTTGAGTCCTTGCGCCAGACGCCAGGGATGACAGTGGCAGAGTATGACGTGTTGTTTACAGAGCTAGCAGTCTATGCCCCATATTTAGTGGCTACCGAGGAGTTGCGAGTCAGAAGATTTGTTCGAGGCTTGCTTACACCACTGTTCCTCGCGATCAGCGCGCAGCACTACGAGACCTATGCAGCAGCTGTAGACGCAGCCCTAGTAGTCGAGGAGCACCTTGCTGAGACTTCAGTAGTTCCAGAGCCGAAAAGAGTTCGTACCAGTATATCCGCACGGAGGCAGTCATTCAGACACCGCGACAGGTATCGTTCTGGTACGAGGAGTAGCAGAGATTCGGGACGAGGCCAGATGTTTAGTTCGTATCCCCAGGAGAGTCAGCAGTCACCGCGGGGTTATTTTAGGTGCGGCAGTCTACTTCACCTCGTTAGAGATTGTCCTGAGATACACCGGAGGGAGGCGGCAGCACCGCATGTTACCTTACCACCTTCACCACCCCAGAGGGCGTTGCCTGTTGTACCTACCGTTGCTCCACGCCAGACTCATACACAGAGAGGTCATGGACGTGGAGGAGTTGCTCAGAGAGGGAGAGATGACCGAGGCAGAGGGCAGTCAGTCGCAGGTGGTGGACAGGCGCGGGTTTTTGCTTTGACGCATCAGGACGCGCAGGCGTCTAATGCGGTGGTTTCAGGTATCCTTCCAGTATGTTCAGTTGATGCACACGTTTTGTTCGATCCCGGATCCACGCACTCGTACGTATCCACACACTTCGTGCCGAGTTTGGGTAGAGAGTCCGGTTTGCTTGATCAGTCGCTTGTTGTGACCACTCCTGTGGGAGAGTCGTTTGTTGCTAGGCACGTGTTCCGATCCTGTACCGTCTGTATTGGCGAGAGAGAGTTGCCTGTCGACTTGATCCTTCTTGAGATGTTGGACTTCGACGTTCTTTTGGGCATGGATTGTTTAGCCACGTGCTATGCTTCTATGGACTGCCGTGAGAAGACAGTTAGATTTTATTTTCCCGGCAAGTCGGTTTTTGTTGTGTTGGGGGACCGTGGTGCCGCCCCTCACAGTGTGATTTCTTCTTTTCGCGCTGGACAGCTTTTGAGGAAGGGATGTCAGGGATTTCTCGCCTATGTTTGCGATGCTAGTGCTACACATGTTCTATTGGATCGGGTTCCGGTTGTTAGCGAGTTCCCTGATGTTTTCCCTGACGAGCTTCCTGGGCTACCGCCCGAGCGCGACATTTCTTTCTGTATTGATTTGGTTCCTGGCACGGGGCCTGTTTCCATACCGCCTTATCGGATGGCCCCGGCGGAACTTCGAGAGTTGAAGGGTCAGTTGCAAGATTTGCTGGACAAGGGACTTATTCGACCCAGTGTTTCTCCTTGGGGTGCTCCAGTCCTGTTCGTCAAGAAGAAGGACGGCAGTTTGCGTCTGTGTATCGACTACCGCCAGCTGAACAGGGTGACAGTGCGGAACAGGTATCCTTTGCCGTGCATCGACGATTTGTTCGACCAGCTTCAGGGGGCAGGGTACTTTTCGAGGATCGATTTACGATCGGGCTATCATCAGCTGCGGGTTAGACATGAGGACATTCCCAGGACAACTTTCCGTATGCGCTACGGCCATTATGAGTTTTTGGTGATTCGTTCGGACTCACCAATGCGCCAGCAGCATTCATGGACTTGATGAACCGTATTTTCCGGCCATATCTGGATCTGTTCATCATAGTCTTCATTGATGATATCTTGGTGTATTCCTAAAGTAGTGAGGAGCACGAGCAGCACCTGCGGATTACACTGCAGACTTTGAGGGAGCACCAGCTTTATGCGAAATTCTCCAAGTGTGCTTTTTGGCTGGACAGCGTAGACTTCTTGGGGCATGTGATTTCATAAGACGGTATATGTGTAGACCCGAGGAAGGTCGAGGCCGTTCAGCGTTAGCCCAGACCCACATCGGTTACGGAGATTCCAAGCTTTTTGGGGTTGGCCGGTTACTATAGGCGATTTGTGCAGGACTTCTCCAGTATTGCTACACCTTTGACCGGGTTGACCCGGAAGGGAGTCCCTTTTGTTTGGACGGAGGAGTGCGAGCACAGTTTTCAGCAGTTACGGACCCAGCTGACTACGGCACCGGTATTATCTTTACCTTCAGGCTCAGGCGGGTTTGTGGTCTATTGTGATGCCTCTCGAGTGGGACTAGGGTGCGTGTTGATGCAGCATGATAGGTTGATCGCGTATGCTTCGCGACAATTGAAGAAACATGAACAGAACTACCCCACTCATGATTTGGAGATGGCTGCAGTGGTCTTTGCACTTAAGATCTGGCGACATTACCTATATGGCGAGTCGTGCCAGATATTCACTGATCACAAGAGTTTAAAGTATATATTTCAGCAGCGGGACCTGAACCTTAGACAGCGCCGATGGATGGAGTTAGTGAAGGATTACGACTGCGAGATCTTGTATCACCCGGGCAAGGCAAATGTGGTGGCGGATGCTTTGAGCAGGAGGCCGGGGGTAGACTATCTTATTTGAGCGCAGTATAGGGGCAGTCGTCGGCAGATTGGCAGATATTATGCGACAGCCGAGTACAGTTTGAGTTCACGCCGATTGGAGGACAGATCGCGCATGTTCGTGCACGCCCACATTTACTTGACCGCATACATGAGGCACAGCGCAGTGATGACCGATGTTCGGAGATCATGGCACAGATTGGACAGGGCAGATTTTCCGAGTTCGTGATCGATGATCAGGGGGTGCTACGATTTGGAGTTAGACTGTGCGTACCAGATGCTGAGGGACTGCGGCACGAGATTCTTGAGGAGGCACATCGATCGGTGTACAGCGTCCATCCCGGTTCCACCAAGATGTATCATGATATGAGAGATGTTTATTGGTGGGACGGAATGAAGAGGGACATCGCAGATTTTGTGTCGAGATGCCTGACTTGTCAACAAGTCAAGGCTGAGCACCAGAGGCCCGCGGGAGAGCTACAACCGTTACCCATTCCGGAGTGGAAATGGGAGCAGATTTCGATGGATTTCGTTATGGGTCTACCCAGGACTGGTCGAGGGTATGACTCCATCTGGGTGATCGTGGATCGTTTGACGAAGGCGGCTCACTTCCTACCAGTGAAGACGACTTTCGGATTTACTCAGTATGCCCAGATCTACATCGACGAGATTGTGCGACTACACAGGGTCCCGACATGTATTGTGTCCGACAGAGATACCCAGTTTACCAGCCGATTATGGCAGAGGCTTCAGGAGGCTTTGGGCACTCGCTTGAGTTTCAGCACAGCATTTCATCCGCAGACCGACGGACTGTCAGAGCGGACCATTCAGACTCTCGAGGACATGCTCAGAGCTTGTGTATTAGATTTCGGAGGTAGCTGGGATCATCACTTACCCTTAGTAGAGTTCTCCTACAATAACAGCTACCAGGAGACCATTCAGATGGCACCGTTTGAGGCTCTCTATGGGAGGAGATGCAGATCGCCCGTATGTTGGACAGAGCTCAGTGAGGGCAGTATCTTAGGGCCACAGATTGTTGAGGAGACGACCGCGAAGATCCAGTTGATTCGCGATAGGATGAGAGCAGCGCAGAGTAGGCAGAGATCTTATGCGGACCGTCGGCGGCGCAGGCTTGAGTTTTCTGTTCGTGATCATGTTTTCTTGAGGGTCTCCCCTATGAAGGGTGTGATGAGGTTTGGGAAGAAGGGGAAACTCAGTCCCAGATATGTGGGCCCCTTCGAGATCCTCGAGCGTATTGGTGCAGTAGCATACCGATTAGCCCTTCCGCCCAGTTTTCCAGATGTGCACCCCGTATTTCACGTATCGATGCTCCGTAGATATCTTCATGATCCCTCGCATGCGATTCAGCATCCGACGATCCAGCTTGAGCGCGACCTTTCCTATGCAGAGCAGCCGGTGATGATCTTGGATCGACAAGTGAAGAAATTGAGATCGAAGGACATCCCATCAGTTAAGGTACTTTGGCATGGTCAGAACCGTGAGGAGGTCACTTGGGAGACCGAAAGCGAGATGATGAAGACGTACCCCCATCTTTTCAAAGGTACGTATAGTTAGATTTTGAAATTCGGGGACGAATTTCTTTAAGGGGGAGAGATTGTAACACCTTAGGATGTGTTTAGTGACTATTTATATTTAAGTAAAGGGTTTTTAACAAAAAGTTTACCAAATTGTGCTTCAAATATTTTTCCTAATTTAATAAATATTTTTCTAAAATTTTCCTAGGCTTGCACACACATGTGCATGTAAACTAGGGTTTTTAAAAAGAGTTATTACCATGATTAGTGACCATGGTGGGCTAATCATGGGGATTAAAGTCTTTTGGGTTTTAATTGAGTTTAATTAGTTAATTAATAGTTGCTTTAATTTGAAATTTTCTTAGGGTGTTGACTTGGTGAGAGAGAGAGAGAGTGTGCATCATGGCTTAAGCCATGCTTGCAATTAATGAGGAGAGAGAGAGGAGGGGTTGACATTGGGGTGATGATTTCCTTTCATTTGTTTTGTTTTCTTTCTCTCAACCTCACTCTCTCTCTCTCTCTCTCTCTCACACACACACACACACACACAACAGCAGTAGCAGCAGCAAACACAACAGCAGCAGCAGCAGCTTCAGCCTCAGCAACAGCAGCTCAGGCAACAACAGCAGCAGCTACAGGCAGCAGCAACAGCTCCAGGCAGCAGCAACAGCACTCCAGCAGCTCCATTCCCTCTTCTTCTTCTCCTTCTACTTGCTTGTGAGATTTCTTGAGGGTATAACCTCTAAACTTATTCCTATTTTCGCTTAATTAAGTAGATTAGCTTCGATTAGCGATAGTTTTGTGTATTTAGTGCTTTTTGTGGTGATTGATGGGAACCTTGACCAAGTGATGTTTGAAACGGTTCTAGTAGGTTGATGGAGAGTTGTTAAGGCCATTTTAACCCAGCTTAAACCCCAATTGCACTAGAATACCACCAGATCCCTATTTGATGCAAATTCGTCGTTTTTAAGCAAAATTTGAGTTTCTGGAAACTGCTATCGACCCGATGAGTTCAGATTAATTTTGAGAAGACTGCAGTATGTTGGTTAGGTGCTGATACCCCAGGTAGAACCCGACCCCCTTTCTTCATGTTGAGGCCGCCGGAATATTCGATCTGGCCGCAAATTGCGGCCAGATGGGTAGGGTTTGGGTTGGGGTTTGGTCCATTGGGTGTCTGTTGCTATGTGGAGTTTTGTGGTATATAGATATTTGTAAGTTAAGTTCTGTATAAAAATCTGGGACTAAATACCTATTTCTCGTATTTTAAACCTTCGCGACACGCGTGATACGTGTGTGGGTTTGGGGTTTGTGCGTATCGCGACGTGTCAGGATAGTTTCGGGCGCGTGATCACACGTTTTACCGTATCGCGCACAAGCGCGATTGGTTTGCGACACTGGTTTCTAATTGTATCGTAATATCGCGTTTTGTGAAATTAAGCTTATGTGTGATATATGTTATGTGATTCTAGGTTCGCCGGCGAGTGAGACGGATGCAGCGAAGAAGGGCAAGCAAGTCGTCGGCTACACTTAGCGCGAGACTTCGGTGAGTAGATTTCACATCTACGGGGATATCGCCCGCATGGCGTTATGCGTCAGGGCTGATAGGATTTTATTATTATATGTTGCATTTACCTCATGGACTGTCATTGCATATTGCATTCCCTGCTGTATGTATGCTTAGAACTGATAGAACACCGCACTATTACTAACGGTTCATATTGCACGAGCACTAATCTGCATGCTACACACACACCGTTAGTAATTGCCATGATACACTCACTGTAAAACTTCCATGATTATATTGCTGTAGTTCATTTCATATATGATTCGATATGACTTTCATGGAAAGTGGGAGCCGCATGATATCTTTAAAAATGGGAACTAATTTTAAAAGCGGTTTTCCCTTATACCTATATCATGGATTGATGTCAATAGCACATCGCATTGGATTTACTTCTTGGTGTTGGATTTTCATGTGATTTCTGGTTTTGAGGACCGTGGGATTTTTAAGAAAAGATGCACTATTTGAAAACCCGGTTCCTCGTGATATGATATTTTGGTGCGTCCACCACGCGTTTTCTCAGTGCTGAGACGTGTGCTTGAAACCCGATTCGAGGAGATGGATGATCCGTTTGCGGGTTCGTGGTGGACCCGGTATGGTTCCCCGGGGCGAGAAATGTTTTTCGTGGAGTAGACGATGAGCCTGGCAGGGTAGCGAGTACATACCGGTGATTGGTTGGACCTGGCGGGTATCCAGAGGATACCGACCAGAGTCGAGAGATGGATGCGGGATGATCCGTAGTACCGGGGCCGAGGGCCGATACCGCAGACGGAGCCCGTGGGCTGATCCGGACTGACGGAGCCCGATATATGAGGATTTGCGTGTCGATGCTGGACACGAGTATTTTATGATGTTTTGGGTGCCGATGTTGGGCACTCGTGATTCTCAGAGGTTTACAGGATTTGAGGGCCGATGGGTGTGCCGGCGCCTGAGTTATTCGGGATTTGGGTGCAGTTGTGGGCACCGATTGTTTTCCACGTTGATATTTCGTGTGGATGTTGTTTATCCCATACTCAGCATTGATTACCATATATCTCATCCTGTAGTTATTTTACCTGACAGAGCATCTACATGATTATTGCACATACTGCTTATCACGCATTGATATCATCTGCTGGCATTTGTTAGAATAGCGCAGTACGTGCATGCTCGCGATTACCTTTATATGTTATTTCTATTCACGAGTTGGCAACTCACCCCCGTTGTGCCACACTATTTGCAGGTTGCCCTCAGCATAGTCGCGGCAGGCTGTCTTTTGCATCTTTTAGCTACAGATACCACTACAGTTGCGGCGAGAGCTGTTTTGCTTTTAGGTGGGTTGTGGTATCTGATTACTTTTATTGTATCCCTTTTTGTATCTAGTACTCTCCATCTACCATTTATGTACTGGACTTAGATACTGTGTGAGGACGATGATGTATATTTTGTATTCTGGTGTCGAGCTCGTGGGAGCCGACTGTTTTTATATGCAGTTATTTTTCTGTGATGTTTACTTATTGCTCATTCTTCGCTACGGCGTCGTATATTACTCTTGTGATGTTGGTTTCCGCCGTTGGGCGTGATTGCTCCCGTTTGGGGATGTTTCATTTCATTATATTTCATTTTTCACTCATATCCTGTTTTGTACCCGGTCTCGGGGCTACTTTTACAAAGGAAATGCTGCCAAAATTATTTAAATGATTAAGTAACTTAAAGGAACTTATTGAATTATTTAAGGTTTTCTAAATGCTTTAACTAAATGTTTTTAACACTCACTATTTTAAATGGTTTTGATTTCTGGGTTCGGCTTACTTAGCCGCGTTACGCCTGTAGACGTAGCGTGGTTAAGTGCCGGTCACGAGTTGAAATACTCGGGTCGTGACACAAACACAGATGGTATTGTCCGCACGGCCACACGGTTTTGTCCCTTTTGTAAGGTTTGTCTAGCACCCTATGAATAGTTTTGAAGTATCACATGCCTTAAAGTTTTAATTTTGATGGTGCTAAACAAGCATGCAAAGGAATCGATCCTAGAAAATTAGGGTTTCGAAACTTAAGACTTATAAAGTTAGGGTTTCGAGACTACAACCTTTGAAGCTCCCTATTGCTGGACTCCTTGGTGTCTTGGGTGTTGAATGGAGGTCCACTTGAAGTCCTCTTGCGTCTACGACGATCCACCACGGAGTTCTCCGTCCAAGCTCGCAACTTCGTAAAACCGAAGAGAACACTCTAAACAAGTTGGCTAAACTTGCATAGAATGATATTGTGGTTTGGAATCTCACTTCAAAAACCTTTCTTTAAGTGTGTTTAACTCACTAGAAAAACCTAGAGAGCAAATGGTGAAGGAGGGTGAAGATGGTGGCTTTTCTTTTTAGCAAGTGTAAAAGATAAAAGATGACCATTTTAAAAAAGAAATGAAATATAACCTTTTATATTTTATTCCTTCTTACATCCAACCATGGTTAAGTGATGGAGAGTTTATTTAACTTGAGTTTTAAATGATAAAGAGAAGGATAACCCAAGGTTAGAGGTAGGTGAGCTTGGTTAGGTTAGAAGAAGAATGTAGAAGCTAGTAAAGATTATCCTTTTCTTTTCAATTTTGTTTTAAAGACAAAATCAAATAAAAATCCATTACTTAATCCATGGTGTGAGTCTTATATTGCCACCATTTCCATGTGCTAACAACCATGATAGATGGGTGTATGTATGTATGCATGTATGCGCATCCACATGTGCGTGAAACTAGAATGAAAGAAAGAAACACATGCATGCATGCATACATCCATCAAATTCTAGAAAGGTTTCAAGTGAGAAAACTAATGGTTAGATGATAAATCAACACTTGATTTATCAATCCGGTCATATCTCATATAACCCCACCAAAAGCATGCCACCCGATCAATGTTCGGTATCATATACGCACATTTTAATCGGGTGCATGCGCATATCGCATACGCGCACCACAACGTTTCGCCTGGGCTGGGTAACTCCTTTATGGGACTCTAAGACTCGTCAATACGCCGGCAGAGGGTGATGATCATATCAGGTACCCCCAAGCCGCAAGCGGTCAGCTAAACGTAACGGCCACCCGGGTATTGAGCGATCAGAAGACAATAAGCGAACCTGCTACAACTCCCGTCGAGCCAACCGGCAACACTACCGTACAGTCCGGTCTCTTCGTCAGATATGCCGCATATCGAGCCTAGGGATGGCAACGTCGACCCTAATAACTCAATAAGTCATGCCGGTGAATGGTCTATAACAGATCGAGAAACTACTGATAACACTTAACAGCAATTCTCAGCAGCCCTGGCCAGGGACTTACTGATATAACCAGTCGGGCACAGTACAGCATCAACTCCCAATACCGGGTGAGACGAAACCCCTCCTATCGCCCATTGCCTTCGTGTGTCTCGGGACTGTACCCAACGGCCACCTGTTTGCACGACTCAGTAGAGCCGTGGTAGGGTGGTAATCAAAGTACAGTGGGAGAACACACAAGACTCCATGACGATCTCGGGTCTACAGACTAACCTGTACCAGTGTCACCTGAGAACTGCTATCCGACGATAGATATAATTCCATATAGGAGTTCTCGGTGAGTCCGTCCAGTGTACCCAGTCAGCACTGAGCACCCGTATATGATCTTGATATGAAATATCGATGAATGTGGGAACATCCATCGCCCATCATATGGGTCTAGTATCATATACGCTAGTCTACTCTGGTATATCAATACCCCGTCTCGATATACCTACGACTAGGGACTTTCCAGGATATGCTTATAGACTACAGATGTCCCACTAGTATGATCTCCATCATAATCAGAGCAGTCAAGCCAATATCCTCAGGGCTTTATCAGCATGTATGAGTGAATAATAAGCATGATCAAATCAACATGTCAGATAAAGAAGAACCAGATAGCATACTATCATGTCGAGCAAGAATGCATACTGAATATATATACATGTATAGATACATCTGTTGCACCACGGCAGCGCCCCGGCCTTCTACTCGAGGCCAAAATGCGGAATCAAAATTTTTCTTAACTTTTAAACTGGCGCTACCGCGGACAATAAAACCCGGATCGTAACCATTAACCTATGCTAGCTAACAAAAGATGGGAATAGAGTTATACCGAGCGATCCGTGTCCTCCGGTCTTCGTCTCCACTCCGATCTCCCGCGGAATCCTCGTCCGCCACCTCCTCGTCGAAAAGGGCACCACGTAGCCGAATACTTTTACGGGCTCCCACCTCTGGACCGAGGCAACTCGGGCGCGAAGTTGGCTAGCCGACGCGTCCAAGGGTACTGTAGGTTGTAGTGTAGAAAGCATGTCTCGATGCGGGTATGAAGTTGCCATAGAGATGATGGAGGAGAGAAAGAACTTTGGAGAGGATGAAGGTGTATCATTTTGCAAGCAACAAGAATGAGATGAATAAATCCCACCACAAGAAAAACAACCCTCTCATTCTCCCCCTCCTTTTTTTGTGGCCGGCCCCCTTAAACAAAATGGTGGAGAGAATATACAAGGGAGGTGAGTGTAGGAGATAGAAATGGTGACCACATCCAAATAGATGATAATGAGGTAATAAAGTCACATCACTTCTAATCTAATCTTATCATAATAAAAGAAATGGATGAGATGGAAAAAGCATCTCATGATGAAGCCACAAAAGCAAGAAACCCCTCCATAATAAGTTATTTGCAAACTTGCAAATAACCCCCCTCCATCGGAAAGTCCGGCCGCGAAGGAACAAAGGAAAACCGGCCGGAACGGAATGCAAACTGGCAACTTCAAAAAACTGATCCCGTAATAAATTACAGGAAAACCCCGCTACTGCATATACATGCCCGCATTTGTATTCCCACTGAACACAAATGCAAAGAGACAAAATCTACATTGTCTAATACTAGGATCCGGCTTAAGCCAAAGCCGGCAAGTAAAAGCTGTCCGATCACGATCCGTGCAATACCGCACGTATCTGATCGAACCCTACCATATCTCCATATGGCCACTACAGCGTTTCACCCGAAACTTGAGTAACTGAATGTGATGGACTCTAAAGACTCGTCAATACTATGGCTGTGGATTTAACCACTAGCACGTCAGAGGTATCAGCCATACGTGGCGGGCCACCAGCTATTGACCAAAAGGGACGTCGATGAGTGCACTCATCCTGACACCCTACTGGGCCTGTCAGTGACAATATCCGTACAGTCCGTTCCGTTCGTCTATGAGCATCGCATGGCGGGCCTAGGGGGTTGGTAAAAGTCAGACCCCCAAAAGCGGTACAAATCGTGTCGGGGTGTAGCCCAGAACACCCTGAGATACTACTGGAATACCTACCAGTAAATCTCTTGCCTCGGCCGAGGGCTTTGTGTAATGGCTCTCCTAGACACAGCGCGACCTCACCCCCAATACCGGGAGAGACGAATCCCTGCAGATCCACTCACTGCCTCCATGTGGCTCGGGACTGTACCCAACTAAAACCTGTTTGCACGACTCCTTTGAGCCGTGGTAGGGTAGTAATCAAAGCACAGTGGGAACTCACATGAGACAAATGACGATCTCAGGTCGATGAACTAACCTGTACACATATCACCAGGGAACTGCTATCTGACGTCTGGTATAATCCCAACTAGCAGGTTCCCGGCGAGTCCTGTCCGGTGTACTCATAACCCAATGAGCACCTGTATACATCTTAGGTGAACCAACTGACACCAGTGGCTTATGAGACCGGCCACCGCCCCTCGTCGGGGTCTCGACTGTATACACTAGTCTACTAATGGAGTATCGATGCCCTGTCTCGAAACTCCCACGACTAGGGACCTTTTAAGGATGTGCTTATAGACCCCAGCTCCCACGTATATGATCGCCCTCATACTGCTGGTAGTCAAGCAAGAATCCTAGGGGCTCTATCAACGTGTAATAGCGACTCGTAAGGTCACCTTAAGCAGTACACGATGATAAAGATAAACCAGATAGCATACTATCATCTCGAGTAAGACTGTCCTACCGGGATAGGTACTCCCTCAATCATTGCAATCACGTGCCTGTGATCCAATAATTGACTCTGAGGGCACTATCTCCAACAATCTCCCACTTGCACTCAAGGCTAATTATTGCGATGTCGCATACTCACAGCCCGTGTGATACCGAACACCCAACTCCTCTACTAGTCAGTTTCACAAAGCTCGTTCGCGAAACTATTGCGTTCGAGGAATAGCCTTAGTGAGTGGATCCGCTGTGATGTTTCTTTCTATGTCTCTCTATATCTCAAGTTCGCGGAGAAAGCCATCTCCCGAAACGAGGAATACCTGTCTTAGAATGTGTCTGGGTGTCTGATGGGACCTAGCTCATAAATGAACTCCAAATCCAAACTTCTTAGACTGTATCGTCAACTGAACTTAATCAGTATCATGCGCCATGCCTTTCCCTCAGTATCCACCAGGACCACCTGTCCAAAATACTGCCCCTCGTTAAAGGGAAAACTATAACTCTAACAGCCACTCCGCCATCCATGTCACCTTGGAAGCCTGGAATGATAACCGTCTCCTAAAGGAGGCAGCCGTTATCAAATCCCTAGAACATTCACTTATGTTCTAAAGCTACTTCCTATTGTTTCTCCAGGATTGGATTAATATCAACTTATTGCATCTAGTGCAAGAACAACATCTGGTGTGGTACTTGACATCTCATGATTGACTCAATTGCCTAAGCAAGTGATCTGCCAATCATGCACATCCCTCTCTATTTTAGTCTATAAGACACCTTTAGAGAGGGTGACTCCATCACCTGCAGGTACACTACCGTGCCAGGAGTCGTCCATTCTAAATACTTATAGAATGCTGTCTAAGTACCCAGATTGGGAAACCACCCAAATCTAGATCTAAAACCATAGATCCAGTAACCCGAATGTCTGATATAATATCCAAGTCCTTTGTGGAGAAACCACTGTGTGACAACCAGAGAATAACCGATCGTAGTATAGGAATATCACTTCCTACTCTGTGTATGTCATCCAAATACCAGGACATCACACCCTACTACCTTCTTAACAGATCCATCCCCTATTCTGATGAAGTCAAACCTATGACTGTCACATCAGAAATAGAAGATCTATCTCCGCTATATCTGCTTAAGTCTATAAATAGACATAAGCCTCTTGCCCACTGTGCTTCCGTTGCTCCCACTGACTACGACAACCCTCTGGCAGAGTCATATAGACGTATACTTCTAAAGCCAGTTTAGAATGATGCTATACTCATCCTCCTGCCGGGTCTCACAGTCTGGAACAACAGCAATGGCAAGTCTGGGTAAATAAGAACCTCCCTGCCACCGTCCTTAAGCATACCGAAGTACCTCTCGGGTGCCTGAGGTTACCCACCATATCTGCGGAGTGGCTAATGGAATGTCAAACCAGGTTGAATCTTTAGGTTCTTATCAAATCTTCAGTAATCGTTTGCGGTTCTGGAATCACTTCCAGTTCTACCATACTCCCACTACTGTTTTTCTGAAAAAATCCATTTCCTTTTAAAATGTGGCGAGTCAAGAACAATATCACTATTGATCTTCCAGATGGTAGAAAATCAACCCTCGTCATAGCCTGGGTCAACCCACAAACAGCAATTACAGAAACGTGCCTTGAGTTATCCGGAGTCTGGTTTTAAGCATAAGCCGGACAACTCCCCGTACCTTAACAATATCAAGATATGAACTGTTCTATATCCAATATAGAAACAGAGGCACTGATTTAATTGAACCAGATTCAAATCATGCAGCTGTCTCCAGTGCATGTCAACTAAATGGAAGGAGGCCGATCAGCGTTACTCAACTTAGGAATGCTTCCAATTATGAGTAACCTGAAAGAGAAGCAAGTTCTCATTACTATCAACTGAATACCATACACAAGTATCTACATCTTCGATCACCTTGAAGAATCCCGATACTTGCAATACCTGGTTCTCTACTCTATTCTTATACCAATAACTCCTCAAAACTCAGACCCTGTGTTTCTACGAAACACATGTCTAAGAACTAGAGAAGTTAAAAGTAAACAGAATATAGTACGAGGACCAACCCCTCTGTCCTAATGGACACTGGACAATATACAATAATCTGTATAAGTCCCTGAGTCTAACAACTCATTCACTGTGTGTCGTAGGTTGAAAACTGTACTTATGGTTAAGAAGAATTACACCGCTGTTCAATGCTCCTTACCTAACCATCCACTGGTATAGGTAAATGTCATAGACATAATTTCAAAAAGGTATATCTCACTATATAAAAATAGACGTACAGATATATCAATTTGAAATTGGTGCATAACAACGGATATCCAAAACCAAATATTTGCCGTCCGGCAAACAACCCAGGTGACTTCCTCAAATATCACCAATTACAACGAATTCCGATATAATGAGGACAATCACCTAATTTCCAATAACTTACTCCCACTCATCATCTGTAAAACCATACAGATGTGAGAATCTTACCTGGTAAATACATACCCTGAAGCAAGTGTCTAATTGGGAAATCAGTTTTCTTTTAACAGTACACAGTGAAACTGAAACATTGAAATATTTTGATGCGGTATCCGGGTATTCCTAGTAATGCCTCTTCCATTATCCAGATTCACAACTGTAACCGTATAATTCTTTGCCACTTCTCCAAATCCCTTTTTATGTCTTTGGTCATTACCTTCTGCACACCCCTTTAGGCCAAATGGTTTTCTTCCTTCCCTACCGTTCGGCACCAGCCTATGGTTTGGAAGAAGACTATCCAATAAGCGTAATGGGTGTACTGTCCTAGTCCTAGGAGCACTCGCAATGCGAGAGAAGGTGAAGATAAAAGACAACCGAATGAACCTTATTCCTATTTCTCCTGAACCAGGATCCATCCCCGAACTGGAACAAGTTCCTTTCGAGTTTGTATATAACCATACGATGGATTATCCAATAAACTTGGGATCTTCGTAGTGAAACGGAGTGTCCTGGAGAAATACAAAGGTGATTTAGGATTGGCGAAGAAATACTTGGTTTGGTCGTGAATATCAGTCGCAATTTACTTTGCCCTCTTACTAATCCCTTTCTTTGTCTTAACTTAATACCTTCTGTACACCGTTTAGGCTAATTGGTTTTCTTCATTCCCTACCGTTCGGCACCAGCCTAAGGTTTGGAAGAAGACTATCCAATTTGCGTAATAGGTGTACTATCTCCTAAACCAAGGAGTACTCGCAATGAGAGAAGGTGAAAGGAAAAGACAACTGAATAGTCCTATTCGTTTCCTCCAGAACCGGAAACCATCCTCGAATAAAAACCTTCGAGTTCGTATATAACCATACGATAGTTTTGTCCAATGGAAGTGGACGTTCGTAGTAATACGGGGTGTCCTGGAGAAAAGGGTAAAAGTAGGAGTGGCAATGAGGTCTGCAACTCTGACAATCCAAAAGCCAGTGTTAAGAAGGTTCGATCAACTTGGTCACTGAGTCATAGTCTAGGGTCGGGTCAATGGTCGCTGCCAAAGAGAGAGAGAAAAGAAACACTCAGCGTGCACTCTAACCTAGATCAGAATGGTTATCACTTTATCTAATCAGGAAACCTCCCACTGTAACGACAAATTCTTCCCCAAACCTGAAAGAAGAATTAGTCGGGATCACCCGAGGAGTAAACCAACTCATCAGTGGGAATCGGGATCCAACTATCATCGCATGATAACGTGACGGAATCCACTCACGTCACCACACTCCAGAAGGTATGCGCATGCCTGGCAAGTTTCAGTTTCTTTAGAAACTCCCGATGTGATTTCTACCCATAGGACTCAAGTGACCTTGACGGAGTCAACAAATCAAAGAGTCCTAGTCAAGTTCAACCCGTCATTATCTGGATTGCATTAAACCCACCCGTACGTGCCCTTGACGGAGTCAACAAGGCCGCACGACTGTCCTAACCAATCCCATTTATGCAACAAACAAGCACCACTTAGCTACCGTACACTACGCCTTGACGGAGTCAACAAACGCAGCACGAATACTAAATAATACCCGCAGGAAATGACGGAGGGCTACGGCTGGTTTTTGGCGAAAAACCTTTAACGTAATGAACTTGATATCGTTGAAGGAACTGCATAACTTTTTATAAAAATATAGTGACGAAAACCTTTGCTAAAGAGGTCACTCCCGGTGAAGGGATCTCGGCTCTTTCCCCGTAGAATGAGGTGCAGGATATTCCAACTGAATACCACGGTGCAAAGCAAAAGTAATCGGCTATAGTGAAGTTATTGCCCTGACGCAAACTTCTGTCCAAGGGGTCACTCCCGGTGAAGGGATCTCGGCCCTTGCCTCGTCGACTGAAGTGCAGGATATTCCAACTAAATACCACGATGCAAAACAAAAGTGAACGCCCTTGCAATAACAGCTTTTTGAAAAAGTGTTCCAACAACATCAGAATAGGTTTGTTTATCTTGCATTGATCCGAATCAACGCAGTCCCATCAATTGATCACACCACAAAAGAACGAAAATAATGATGTACGTATATGCCATCCGCATTCGCCACTGGGTCCCGTCATCACCCGTTAGGTTACTTACTAACGACAGAGCGGGGACTGGACTAGCGCGGATGCAAAACATATACAACATCTACTAATATATTTATAATATATAATTTTCGCTCAAGGCGTGATAAAATGCAACATCACAGAAATGTACAGCATCACAGAACAATACAGATATCTGGGATCCCCGGGTTTCATAGAGCCGCTACTGAAACCCGACGTTCCCTTGGTCGTGTGGATAGCCTGTGCAATGAAAATCCTAGACCCCTACGGGCGCGGCAAGTCACCCGTCAAAACCTGAAGCGAGGCAGCCCCCTTCAGCAACGTGAATGGACCACCCAGCACTTTACGGAATCCGACAACTTGGGCACCCCTCCTGGGTCAACCTGTACCCCCTACGAGTGCGGCGAACAGCCCGCCAATTCTAGAGTAAAGCCCCTTCCGTCTCAATGCCATGAGATGCGGGCTTGTTGCCCTCTAGAACCCGGCTATCCGTGCACCCCTCCGCGGGGTAAACCTAGTACAGAAAGTAAAATATACATACAACGGGTACATCGACCGCAACCTGGTCGTGCCCCAAAAGAATAATACAAACAGGCAGTGACGGCAGTCCACATGTCGGACGCTCGCCCCGCAATATCAAATGTACATAATACAACAAAACTGTACTAGCATTGCATCCAGGCTATCCCCCACGACCGATCCGCAACATCACAGCAATACACAGAACATCAACGTGAAAATCACGTTCGCAAATCCGTCTAACCGGGCTATAGCAGTTAGACTGGATTTACCGATCAAGTGACATTCACGGTCGCAGATATAATGTAAATACTGTGAACTAATGTGTTTAAAATATCCGATCGATCAAAAATTACCAAGTGGGCCCCAAGCACTACTGTAGCACTCAAGGAAATCTGGGCCCAAAAAATAACATTCCAAAAACCCCATTTTGAACTCAAAAGCCCTCTGGAAAATTTTGGTACAGTGAAGAGTCTAGACGGCGGCGGAACCGTGGCCAATGCGTGGGTTTGGCCGCGGTTCCGCGGTGATATGGTGGAATCACATGACCAAATTTTCCAAGAATGCTTAAAATTCCTTACACATCATTCTGGAACATACAGAAAAAAATTTCGAGCAAAAAACAATTCGACAGAAAACTGATGTATACGATATCGGGTTTTCGGATATTTGATCGATCGAAGCTTTAAACATATTAGACCAAGCTAGACTAGGTTAATGGCGTGGCTCTGATACCTTGTTGCGCCACGGCAGCGCCCCGGCCTTCTACTCGAGGCCAAAATGCGAAATCAAAATTTTTCTTAACTTTTAAACTGGCGCTACCGCGGACAATAAAACCCGGATCGTAACCATTAACCTATGCTAGCTAACAAAAGATGGGAATAGAGTTATACCGAGCGATCCGTGTCCTCCGGTCTTCGTCTCCACTCCGATCTCCCGCGGAATCCTCGTCCGCCACCTCCTCGTCGAAAAGGGCACCACGTAGCCGAATACTTTTACGGGCTCCCACCTCTGGACCGAGGCAACTCGGGTGCGAAGTTGGCTAGCCGACGCGTCCAAGGGTACTGTAGGTTGTAGTGTAGAAAGCATGTCTCGATGCGGGTATGAAGTTTCCATAGAGATGATGGAGGAGAGAAAGAACTTTGGAGAGGATGAAGGTGTATCATTTTGCATGTAACAAGAATGAGATGAATAAATCCCACCACAAGAAAAACAACCCTCTCATTCTCCCCCTCCTTTTTTTGTGGCCGGCCCCCTTAAACAAAATGGTGGAGAGAATATACAAGGGAGGTGAGTGTAGGAGATAGAAATGGTGACCACATCCAAATAGATGATAATGAGGTAATAAAGTCACATCACTTCTAATCTAATCTTATCATAATAAAAGAAATGGATGAGATGGAAAAAGCATCTCATGATGAAGCCAAAAAAGCAAGAAACCCCTCCACAATAAGTTATTTGCAAACTTGCAAATAACCCCCCTCCATCGGAAAGTCCGGCCGCAAAGGAACAAAGGAAAACTGGCCGGAACGGAATGCAAACTGGCAACTTCAAAAAACTGATCCCGTAATAAATTACAGGAAAACCCCGCTACTGCATATACATGCCCGCATTTGTATTCCCACTGAACATAAATGCAAAGAGACAAAATCTACACTGTCTAATACTAGGATCCGGCTTAAGCCAAAGCCGGCAAGTAAAAACCGTCCGATCACGATCCGTGCAATACCGCACGTATCTGATCGAACCCTGCCATATCTCCATATGGCCACTACAGCGTTTCGCCCGAAACTTGAGTAACTGAGTGTGATGGACTCTAAAGACTCGTCAATACTATGGCTGTGGATTTAACCACTAGCACGTCGGAGGTATAAGCCATACGTGACGGGCCACCAGCTATTGACCAAAAGGGACGTCGATGAGCGCACTCATCCTGACACCCTACTGAGCCTGTCAGTGACAATATCCGTACAGTCCGGTCCGTTCGTCTATGAGCATCGCATGGTGGCCTAGGGGGTTGGTAAAAGTCAGACCCCCAAAAGCGGTACAAGTCGTGTCGGAGTGTAGCCCAGAACACCCTGAGATACTACTGGAATACCTACCAGTAAATCTCTTGCCTCGGCCGAGAGCTTTGTGTAATGGCTTTCCTAGACACAGCGCGACCTCACCCCCAATACCGGGAGAGACGAACCCCTGCAGATCCGCTCACTGCCTCCATGTGGCTCGGGACTGTACCCAACTAAAACCTGTTTGCACGACTCCTTTGAGCCGTGGTAGGGTAGTAATCAAAGCACAGTGGGAACTCACACGAGACAAATGACGATCTCAAGTCGATGAACTAACCTGTACACATGTCACCAGGGAACTGCTATCTGACGTCTGGTATAATCCCAACTAGCAGGTTCCCGGCGAGTCCTGTCCGGTGTACTCATAACCCAATGAGCACCTGTATACATCTTAGGTGAACCAACTGACACCAGTGGCTTGTGAGACCGGCCACCGCCCCTCGTCGGGGTCTCGACTGTATACACTAGTCTACTAATGGCGTATCGATACCCTGTCTCGAAACTCCCACGACTAGGGACCTTTTAAGGATGTGCTTATAGACCCCAGCTCCTACGTATATGATCGCCCTCATACTGCTGGTAGTCAAGCAAGAATCCTAGGGGCTCTATCAACATGTAATAGCGACTCGTAAGGTCGCCTTAAGCAGTACACGATGATAAAGATAAACCAGATAGCATACTATCATCTCGAGTAAGACTGTCCTACCAGGATAGGTCCTCCCTCAATCATTGCAATCACGTGCCTGTGATCCAATAATTGACTCTGAGGGCACTATCTCCAACAACATCCACTATCACATAATGGCCTCTAGGGCATACATATATCCAACAATCTCCCACTTGCACTAAGGCCAGTTATTGGCGTATCTCATACCCAACATCTCAAAAAGTCGCTCATGCTGCGGCTGAGGGAGGGCCTTGGTGAATGGATCCGCGGCGTTATTCTTCGTCTACCCTCCTAATCTCGATCTCGCGGCGATCTACAATCTCCCGGATCAAATGAAAACGCCTCAGGATGTGTCTGGACCGCTGATGGGATCTGGGCTCCTTGGCTAACGCCATAGCCCCATTATTGTCACAATACAAAGGTATTGGATCAATAATGGTTGGAACTACTCCTAGCTCCGAGACGAACTTCTTCATCCAGACGGCTTCCTTGGCGGCATCATTTGCAGCAATGTACTCAGCTTCCATCGTAGAGTCTGCAACGGTATCTTGTTTGGAACTCTTCCAACTCACCGCCCCTCCATTGAGGGTAAATACAAACCCAGAGATAGATTTGCTGTCGTCCTTATCGCTCTGGAAGCTCGAATCGGTAAAGGCCTCCATTTGGAGATCTCCATTACCATACACCAAGAACAATTCTTTAGTCCTTCGCAAGTACTTAAGAATGTTCTTCACAGCTTTCCAGTGATTCTCCCCTGGGTTGGATTGATACCTGCTTACAACACTAAGTGCATAAGCTACTGTAACGTTTTGAAAATCGTTTCGGTGGAATTTCGAAAAAACGGTAAAATAAGAGGGTTTTCTGTAAAAAGTCAAAATATAAATATCTTATTATAAAAATTAAATATACATATTCTAGATATGTAATTGCTATTATTTGGTGTTTATTGAGCCGCTGGTGAAATTTCAAATTTTCTGAAAAAAATATTATTTTATTATTATTTTAAGCCGTCACTAATACATTTAATTAGGGAAAATTACAAATTGGAATGAGTTGAAACAAATTTTGTGCATCATAAAACATTAAATAAAAATTTATCATGTGGTTTTTGGAACGAAATCATTTGCCAAAACGGTTTAGAAATTATTGAAGAAAAAAAGGCTTTTTTTTAGCGTAAATGGATGTTTGGGGTATTGTATTTATCATTTTTCATCACCCCACACCCGTGCCCACACCCACACACCCCCACTTACCCTTCCCCTTAGCCAAATTCAGCAGCCCTCACTTTTTCCCCACTTGGTTTGCAAAGGAAAAAGAAATGAAATGAAATAAAAGAAAAGATTAGAAAATAGATAAAGTAGTTAGACTTTGACCTTACCTTGACCTTGACTTTCCTCCCTTGCATTTTCCTCACCTCCCTCTCTCTCCCCTCACCCATTTCTGGCCGAAATTCTCAGCCCCAAAACAGCAGCCCCTCCCTCCCTCTTCTCCTCTCATTTTCCATCAAAAAATTCACCAATTTCCATCAAAAATCAAAGCTAAAATGCAAATCCAAGCCCTACCCATTTTTCCTTAGCCTATCTAGCATGGATCCTTGTGAAAAGAGAGCATTTTGGGAGGCCATGGATGCTTGTGGACCTTCATATATTTTTGGGTATAATTCTAAAACCTTTTGCTTAAATTGTTACTTGTTTCTTAAAGTTAATTTAAATTAAGTGTTAACTTGGATATGTGAGTTTAATTGCAAGTTTTGGATTTCAAGTTAGGGTTTGTTGTGGAAATGAGTTGTGTTTGATTGTGCATGGTTTAGTGAAGTGGTTTAACATAATTAGTTTTGTAGAAAACTAATCTAGTTGTTAATTACAAGTTGTTACTTGAAAAAAAATTGTGTTAATTTGCTAATTGCTTACTAGGTTTTTGAAATTTGTTAAATTCTTGGGATTAAAAATGTGATTAAGGTTTTGATGACTTTATTAACATTATAAAATGTAGTTTAATGCTTTAAATCATGCAAATCCAAACTAGTTTGTTGTATGTGCATTTTGCTATAAAATGGTCGAAATTGGTTAAAATTTCAAACTAGTTTTTGTAAATATTGTGTTAAATCGAGAATTAAAATATGGTTAGGGTTTCATCATATCTTAAAAATTATATTGAGTGGTTTAACCATTTAAAATATGCAAAACCAAGTTTAATTGTAAAATTATGAATTTTACATTAAAAAGTGTTAAAATTGATATTTTTGCAAACTAGGATTTTGGAAATTATGCAAATTTATGTGATTAAATTATGGAAATGGTTTTATTGACTTATTTAAGATATTTAATAAATATATTGGCCGCTACATTCATTTAAACATCGAGTTTTGTACTAAAACGGGTAATTTTGCTTGCTAGTTTTTCGGAAAAACGGCTTTTAGAGTGAATTTGGGGTTTTCGTGAGTTTTAACCTATTTTATATTAAAATTAGTGTCCGTGAATGTGCAAATGAGTGTATTTGGGTTTTCTCGATGGTCTGGCGTTTGTACGCCGACGTTGAGGGTTTTTGGGTCGATTTATGAAAGCAACCATAGGTTTTGACCTATGTGGGATTCGTGCGTCGTTTTGATCATGAGTCGGATTTTAATGAGATATGGTGCGTTATGATATGTAGGTACCCCCATGTGGACTTCGAGACGACAAGCAAGCGCGTGGCAACGTCGGCACCGGCTAGCGAGGACCAGGTGAGTAGATTTATATCTACGGGGAGAAGTCGGGTGGATGGCGTATAGCACCCCCGCAGTTCGTGGTGATGTATACGAATACGTATACACACACATATATATATATTTTGACTATAATTTGTTTGATATTATCGATAATATAGATATTTGGTGTTCTTGGATGATTTGGTGTCGCGAAACCCTAGAGTAGTGGTCGCACCACACACACACACACACCCATACTTGCATACTTTCTTCTTTCATTTGCGCTTATACGGGATTATATTGTTATGTGTTCACATGGGTATGGGACTATGTGTTCACATACGGATTGAGGATGATAGTACTTGGGATTTATAATGTGTCGATGAGATTTGATTTGAGGCTGTGAGATCGGTGATATAGCAGGGTTCGTATCTTAGATACGACATGACGTTGTAGCGGGTCCTTGACGTAGTGTTTCACACACGTCCATGCATACGTAGGCGGTATTAGTATGGTACTAGACGTAGGTCAGTACCCCGATCATGATATTTGATAAAGAGGATACCAGGTGAATAGTATGATGAATGTGATATTGACCCGTACCCAGATTGGGATGCCGTACGACGGATTTACGTACGAGCTATATTGATGATTGATCCGCACTCTTGACTTGGGATGCCTGATTATAGATATGGTATCGGATATGATATTATTGAGGCGAGATCACCGACTATACATATACAGGTATGTATATGTATCGACTCAGATGATAGGCGGTTTCCTTACCTGTAGTTCAGCTTGTAGTTCAGCCGTATAGTTTAGTGTAGTTGTTAGATTAGATTAGACTTCTTACCTATTTCAAAAACTAACGAATCATGGGCATTTTTAAAGACAGCTCAAGGGAATCTACGGATATTTCAAAAACGACGTATCTTTTCAAAAAAAAAACACCGTAGCCCATATTTTCAAAACCCCATGATTCGTGTTATTTCAAAAGGCACCATTCGTAGGACTTATATTAGATTATTGCAGATTAGTTATCGTTGTGTCTAGTATTCAGCTCCCGCACATTATTGCTGTCCGCTCTGCCTCGCATATTTATTTTGCTGCATATTCCATTATTGACATCATGCTGTTAGGACACCAGCACCATTACCGATGATGCGTATGTACCACGTACACCTACTTGCCGGCTCACACACATCTTCATCGGTAATTCCCATGTCACGTACACTTTAGAGAATATAATTGCTTGACTTAGATTGTTAGCTAGTAGTGTTGACATGATATTAGTGTACTTCCCTTATATGCCATATTAGACATTGTAGTTATTACCTACCACTTCATGCATACTGTTATTCAGTTGTTCATGCCTAGTTCATTATCATTGACATATGCACTTGTGATGATTTCTTGAGATTTATGATATTTCTGGATTTCGGGGAAAGCCGCAAAATTTACAACTTTTGATCTTTTAAAATATAAAATGTTGCGGTTTTCTAATGATGTAAAGTGTCGTCCACCATGAGTTTGCTGTGGTTTTGGAGATCCGTGTCGAGGAGTGGAGGAACCGTCACGGGTACATGGTGGGCCCGGTATGGTACCCCGGGGCAAGAGGAATGTGCTGTTGACGTTGAGCCTGGCTGGGGAGCACTACCTACCGGTGATATTACCCGACGCGTCGGATATCCGGAGGATACCGTCGTGGTCTTGAGATGGATGGTAGGGGCCGGTCCGGACTGACGGCGCCCTAGATATTGAGCTTGAGACATTGATAATTCGAGACAGTGAGATTTATGTTTTGTGTCGATGCTAGACACTGTTGATACTGATTTCATTATGATACCTCAGTTTAAAAATACGAAGGAAATCTCACTAATTTATGAAAACAGTTTCTTCATTTACATGTATTCTGTTTCATGCATTCATACCTCATTCATATGATATATTGCTACTTGAGGCACTGACACGGGCACATGAGATTACACTCGGGTTAGATATTTACCCTAGCCTTGTTATAGGCTGCATGTTATATACTTATTTTGAGGATGTATTATGATCATTGACCTAGGATTGCGTTATTTATGCGATTTCTGTGCGTAGATGTTTTTCTATTCACGAGTTGGCAACTCACCCCCGTTGTGCCCCAGTTTCTTGCAGATTTGCCGTACAGGTTTCTTTACGGCTTGCGGGCTCAGTTTCATTCGGGTGATTTGCTAGTAGGTGGGTTTACTTGTATCATACCCCCATTATATATCTTGTATATCATTATTCTGTTGTATCTAGAAGTTCCATCAACCAAACATGTATTTATTGAGTTAGAGACCAGTGTTGTTTATTCTTTCGACCTTAGAGTCGCTCGTTATATTTCTGGTGGTTTTGAGTTCCTTTTGAGTTTTGATCCTCGCCGTTGGCGTTGTATATTATATTGCTTGTGTGGTTGTGACCGTCGATTGACGAAGAGCTAGCTCCCGCTTGGGGATGCCTTTTTATTGATTTCGTATACTATTCATGTTGTATCCCGTTTGGGAGCCAGTTTTTACAAAGGAGACTCTGCCGAAATTTTCAGTAAATTTTGATGTTCTTAAAAACCGCATAATTCGGCTTATGCTATTAAAACTACTTGTTTTAAATTGGTTTTCCTTCACTCTACTTCTTTTCTTGGTTTGGATTTCTGGGTTTTCGGTTTACTTAGATTACGTACGCCTCGAGACGTTTCGTAGTTTAAGTGCCGGTCATGTTCCGTACTTTCGGGACGTGACAGCTACATCTGGGCGTGTACATAACATCGCATACATTATAGATCCTACTGCCGAAGTATAGGGTATAATACTCATGCGAGCTCTCTCTTCATCGGTCTTTGGGCAAGAATCCTTGGAGAGAGTGACCCCATGGCAAGCAGGTAAGGCACCCCGCTTGGAGTCTTCCATACTAAACCTTTTTAGGATGGTGTCAATGTACCTGGTTTGGGACAATCCCAATAACCTTTTGGATCTATCCCTATAGATCCTTATGCCCAGAATGTATGTGGCATCACCCAGGTCCTTCATGGAGAACCTTAGTGACAAGAAAGATTTGACCGACTGTAGCATAGGAATATCATTTCCTATCAGAAGAATATCATCCACATACAATACGAGGAATGTGACAGCTCTTCCTACAGCCTTCTTATAAACACAAGGTTTATCTGGATTTTTGATGAAATCAAACTCTTTGATGACATCATCGAAACAGATGTTCCAACTCCGTGATGCCTGCTTTAACCCATATATGGATTTAAGCAATTTACATGCTTTCCCGCTGCTCCCACTGTCAATGAAGCCCTCTGGCTGATCCATATAAACGCATTCTTCTAAATTTCCATTCAGAAATGCGGTTTTAACGTCCATCTGCCAGATTTCATAGTCGTAGTGAGCAGCAATAGCAAGTAGGATCCGAATGGATTTAAGCATGGCTACAGGAGAAAATGTCTCGTCATAGTCCAAACCTGGTCTTTGACGAAAACCCTTCGCCACAAGTCTTGCCTTATAGGTCTCCACCTGCCCATCTATACCAATCTTTCTTTTAAAGATCCATTTGCACCCCACAGGTTTCACCCCAGGGGGTACAACGTCCAAAGTCCACACTTTGTTGGTGTACATAGACTCCATTTCGGATCTCATGGCATCCAGCCACTTCACAGAGTCTTTACTCGTGATAGCTTGCTGAAAACTGGTAGGATCATCATCATCCATGATGCAATCTTCTCCATTACCATCAATGAGGAAACCATAGCACCTCTCCGGTGGGCGAGAAGTCCTACCAGACCTACGGAGTGGCCGAGGTTCTTCAGTTTCTGCTGCAACGGCTGGTTCAACCAAATCGTCATTTGTAGTTTGTGTCTCTAGAACCTTTTCTAGATCTACCACCTTGCCATTATCTTTATCTGTGAAATACTCTTTTTCCAAGAATGTGGCATACTGAGAAACAAACACTTTTTGTTCCTCTTTGTGGTAGAATAGATATCCATAAGAATTCTTTGGATATCCCACAAAGTTACATAAGACTGACCGTGTCTCGAGTTTGTCCGGATTCTGCTTTTTAACATAGGCCGGGCAACCCCAAATCTTAATTCTCTTAAGAGATGGTCTCTTTCCATGCCATATCTCATATGGTGTGGTAGACACGGCTTTGGTTGGAATCCTATTTAGTAGAAACGCTGCAGTTTCCAATGCATGCCCTCAAAACGAGACGGGTAACTCAGCGTCACTCATCATGGACCGGACCATATCTAATAGGGTTCTATTCCTTCGTTCTGACACACCGTTGTGCGGTGGTGTGTAAGGAGGAGTGAGCTGAGAGAGAATCCCATTCTCTTTCAAGAAGTTTGCAAATTCTGCACTGAGATACTCACCACCTCGATCTGATCGAAGCATCTTGATACTCAAGCCGGTTTGTTTTTCTACTTCTTGTTTATATTCAATGAATTTCTCAAAAGCTTCGGACTTGTGTTTTAATAAAAATACATGACCGAATCTTGAGAAATCATCAGTGAATGTAATGAAGTATGAAAAACCGCCTCTAGCCTGTGTAGACATAGGCCCACATACATCACTATGTATGAGGCCCAGGAGCTGAGTAGCTCTTTCTCCGTGTCCGGTAAACGGAGTTTTGGTCATTTTACCCTTGATACAAGACTGGCAAGTCGCATAAGATTTAGAATTTAAATATCCATCTTTGTGTAACTTGTTTAGTCTTGTTTCGTTAATATGACCAAGTCTACAGTGCCAAAGAAAAGCTTCATTTAATTCTGAAAGTTTTCTTTTATTAGTGTGTTGTATACTGAAAACTGTGTGTTGATTTAGGACATATATTCCGTTGTTAAGCGTACCATACCCAACCAACATTTGATTCAGGTTAATGTTCATAACATTGTTCTGCAATACAAAATTATACCCTTCATTGTCCAACAAAGAAACGGATATTATATTACATAGCATACTTGGTACAAAATGTAAATCCCCGTTTCCACTTTAATAAAGGTTTCTTTTTCCCTAAATCCCAGTGGCTTCTTCTCTTTTTCCTTCATTTTTTGATTTGGTTATTTAAACTTAATATGTATAATTTTCCTTAACCCTAAAAGTCAAAACCCAGAATTTAAAACCTAAAACCAAAGCCGAATTAAAACCAAGGCTAAAATAAATTAAAACCCAAAACTATATTACATATACCTTCAGCACATTCAAAATTCCTTTTAAAATTAATCTTTAAACAAAACCCTAACCCATTCACCTCCTTTATTAAACCCAATCCATTTTATCAAATTTTTCCCAGCCACTAAAATCCCTCAACCCATTTTCCTTTTCCAGCCCAATAGCTTTTCTTTCAGCCCATTCCATTTAAAAATCTCTGCAGCCCACGAGATTTTATTCTTTAAAGGAATTCTTTTCTTACGAGCCCGGCCCACTCCCTCATCCATTTCCTCTTACCCGACCCGCCACTCCACTATTCATCTCCTTCAAAACATCCCCAACGGTAACCCCCAAACTTGCGCGTGCGACCCGCCTCCTCCGCCTTCGCTCATGCCCATGCCCACGCACCCGTCGTGCGACGTTACCCCCTTGCACTCCTCTCTCTAACCCGTCGCCCTCATCTCTCTCTTACTTACCAACTCCATCACAAAAAAAAAACTCCCATCCCTCTCAAAATTTCTCCACGAACCCACTGCAACCTCGACGCCGGCGATCACCACATATCTTCGTCGATCTCACCATTCCACCTCGCTCTCTTCCCTCCACAACTCACCCCCACCGAGCTCCCTACACCTCCAGCCGCCACCAAGAACCCCTGCATACCCAATCCCCTGTACCATTCGGCCACCCCTTTCACTCGACGCCAGCGAGCCCCCAACTGCCCCGAACCGCCCCAGTCGATACCTTTGCACCCTCTACATCCTCAGCACCACTCGCATCGCTCCAATCCCGACCCCCACTGCTCCCCTCTCTCTCCATAACCCACACCCTTTGATCACTAAAAGCTTCGACCCCCGCTGCTGTCAATTGCCGGAGCACCGACGCCGACCCCAACACACCCCGGGAGACCCACAGAACACCACTCTACTCCCGGCAAGCACACGACGACTCCGGACAACCCGACGCGAGATCCGCATCTCGATCCAAGCTCGCGCGAATCGGTTCCACGGCGTATATCACGCGTTCGTGACGACGTTGCTGCCTTGCGACCCCGAGACGTTTTCCAGGCAAGTGTTTACTTGCTTCATGCTATAATAATTGTAGTACAAAGTTAAATAATCTCGTTTACGAATTTGCTGATTACCAGTACATATCATGACCTAAGTGCTCGATGCTAGATCTCAATGGAAATAATTGTTTAACTTGACGGAAACCGATACTTTCTGTTGGCCCTTATCATGATGAATATCGTGTGTGAATCTCGCTTGAAAATACGATTGTGAGTGACAAAAATTAATACCCCCAAATATGCCGGTAAAACTAGAATTTTCTCGTACCTGAAAACGAATAAAATCACCATAAATCATATTCAAACTGGAATGCTGCGTTCGAGGGCTTAAATCGAATCCAACTCGACGAACTTTAACCCTACGTAGAAATTTTAATGTTTTCTGTTCTGAAACCATGAAGTTAATTGGATCGGAACGCGACTCTGGACTGCAGTCCAGAGCGTTTCTGATTATTGTGTTCTGTCCAAAGACCTGTGTCATTGTGTTTCCTGAAATCGTACGTTATGGAACTTTACAGTAGATTAGAGATAATTCTGTTAGCTAAACAAAACAAGTGGTTCCATTCCGATTCATCGCCGTTTGCTATTTTAAACTATATTTAAAAGAGCAGAACGTATAACTGTTCAGAACAGATTCTGAAATGACATATTGAGGTTAAACTGTGTATAACTTTCAACGTACAGATGCGATTGAGGATCCGTATGTTGCGTTGAATACTTTATTGAAAACCCTAGATTTCATTCAACTGAATCATCACTAGATTCTGAGCCCAACTGGGTGAAATTCTTGGCGCGAAACGGAAGTTCAGTTCTGAAACTGAAAGTCCAGCCGCGAGCACTTAAACTGAAACCGTTGTATCTTGAAAACCGAAATTCCGATTGAACTGAAACGAATTTTGATGAATTACCGACTGATTGTTCTATATATCTTACTTACATCATTTTTGCTGAATTCTTAACATATTAATTTGTGCAATTTATTTTAGTTCATGACATGCATGTTAATTCATAACCTACAGAGCTTATTGATAGCATACAATACATATATCACATCCTTGCCATATATTCAGTGTTAGTGCCTGTGGACATTGCATTATCGTGCATGATAGATGTTGATTTAGGAGTGACGGGTACACCAATGGAAAGTGAATATTCGTGACCGTGATTGATACAGTGAACAGTGATGAAACCGTGCCATTGGTATACTTGTACACAACTAGATCAATATCAAAAATAGTGTAACCTGGGGAAAAGGGGAAATCAAAGTGGAAAGAGTATCGTATTTAGCAGGACCGTGTTTAGAGGATGATCATTCGAACCGTGATACTTATACGTGTAGGACAGGATCTAGCGATCCGGCTGACAGGGTTATGTCCCGGGCATGTACGAGACTCCTGTTAAACATGATCCTCCTTCCACTGTGTGATTTCAAACATGACCTAGAGACCGATAGGGACACATATCATATTCTGCATCATATAGTGACATAGTGATTATTTGCATTTTTCTCATACCAGTATTACCTCATTTATCTGTTTCATCTGATTATAATAATATTATTATTGTGTCGCTCTGACGACCTGAGTATGCATGCTCAGATTCCGCGGGAGGACCAGCACAGGAGACGGATCTACCCTTCGAGTTCACAGAGATATAGTCTGGTGTACTCCCTATCTTTATTGCTTTTCTTAGAGTGATCGTGATATTGAACTTGGTTAGTTATTGTTCTTATTATCTTTAATTTGTGAACAATGGAATTTTAATATAATAAATTAGTGATGTGATTCCTTTAATACTGTGCTTTATTTACTGATTACCATGTAGTGCTAGAAGCCGAAGTGTTACTACGGCGGGATGATTTCTTGACTGTAGGAGCATGGCTGGCCTAGTCATCCTTCGTTTTCCGTATTTTGGGAAACGGGGCGTGACATGGTTTAGTTGGTATCAGAGCCAGGTTTAGTATCAAGGAATAACATTAACTACACTGTATTACGTTATTCTTGTTTCACTACTCTTGATTTCTATCCTTGAATCTGGTCCTATTCTTTTGAACCTTCCAGTGATATGACGTCCCCGAACGACCCCTCCTCGGACTCCAGCTCTCAGGACCGCACGGAAAGAATACTCAGTGCACTGACCACTCTCGCGGAAGCTCAGGAGAGGAAGACAGATTTGCTTACTGAGGGACTCAGGGCGATTACCGCCGCAGGAGGACCCTCCGCACTCATTACCGCCCCCGAGGGCGCTATTCTACCAGCTTATCAGGCTAGGGCTGGTACCGTATCAGACTTCCGACGGTTACACCCAGCTGCGTTCACAGGGCTAGCTGAACCCCTTGAGGCTGAACAATGGCTGGTGAACATGGAGAATTTATTGACAGCCGCCAGGGTTCCAGAGGAAGACAGAGTGGATGTGATAAAGATACAATTAGAAGACGAGGCCCGTACATGGTGGTCGGTAGAAGAAAGCAGACTTGAAGAGCCAATTGAATGGAGCAAATTTAAGGAATGCTTCTTAGATCATTATTTTCCTCCCACAGCCAAGGCAGAAATGGAGGAAAGGTTTATTCTTTTGAAGCAGAATGGACGCCCAGTGAACGTTTATGCGGCAGAGTTCAATCGTCTTAGCCGCTTTGCTCCATACATGGTCAAATTAGAAGTCACCAGGGCCAGGCGTTTCCTTCAGGGGTTAGATTTTGAGTTACAGCAGCTGATTGCATTGTTGGATCTACAGACTTTCGCACAGGTACTCAACGCGGCGAGAGTTCAGGAGCAATTGATTAACAAGTTCAGGAGACCCCCAGTCGTTCCAGCACGTAACCACGCGCATTCTCGAGGAGCCATACCTGTTCACAGAGCAGGAACGACACAAATGAAGCGCCCGTTCGTACCACAGCATCGCCCCCAGATACAGGGCGTAACTTGCGGCTATTGCGGTAGAGGAGGACATACTCAGAAGGACTGTCGCCGTGCCAAGGGACAGTGCTTGATTTGCGATTCCAGTCAGCACAGGATTAACAGTTGCCCTGAGAGAGCAGAGTTACAGGGAGGTTCTGGACCGCCACTGCAGAGGCCGCATGAACAGAGACAACCATTTACAGGTCGCGGTCAGGGACGGGCTTTCACCTTGACCGCCGAGCAGGCAGAGGCGTCAGGAGACGTGGTCACAGGTACTCTACTTGTACACTCCTTGCCAGCTAGAGTACTTTTGATTCGGGAGCATCGCATTGTTTCTTGTCTGAGCATTTCATAAATACACACTCAATACCACATGAACCACTAACCAAGGGATGGGAAATTCATACGGGTAATGGCATTATTATATCTAGTCGAGAATGTAGATTATGCCCAGTTGTATTGTGTGGCAGGGAATTCTATGCGAATTTCCTTCTGATCGGGACAGGCAGTTACGACGCAATTCTCGGGATGGATTGGATGAGCACTTTCCACGCAGTTATCGATTGTCGTGCAAAGAAAGTGATCTTCCGCATCCCTAATCACCAGGAGTTCATTTTCGAGGGCAGAAGCCAATCTTTGGAGCCAGCTAAGTACAGAGCAAAGCCTAAGGAACTGACAGATATGGAGATTGATAAAATCTCAGTCCTAGAAATTGTTCGAGACTTTCCGTACGTATTTCCTGAAGATCTACAAGGTCTACCACCTCCTCGAATCTTGGAGTTCTCAATCGATTTGATTCCAGGTACAGCCCCAGTATCCAGAGCCCCATACAGAATGGCACCAGTTGAATTGGCGGAATTGAAGAAGCAGGTTGAAGAACTTTTGGAGAAGGGATTTATTCGGCCAAGCGCTTCACCGTGGGGTGCACCAGTTCTGTTGGTAAAGAAGAAGGATGGATCGCTGCGAATGTGTATAGATTATCGGGAGCTGAACAAGGTCACAATAAAGAACAAGTACCCAATACCGCGCATTGACGACCTATTTGATCAGCTAAGTGGAGCCAAGGTTTTCTCGAAGTTGGACCTCCGTTCTGGGTATCATCAAATCAGAGTAGCAGCCGAGGATGTATGCAGGACGGCTTTCAGGACCCGATACGGACACTACGAATTTCTTGTGATGCCGTTCGGTGTTACCAATGCCCCAGCAATATTCATGGACTTGATGAACAGAGTGTTCGCAAAGTACTTGGACACGTTTGTCGTTGTGTTTATCGACGACATACTTATCTATTCGAAGACCCGGGAAGAGCATGCTGAGCATTTGCGCACGGTACTGCAGGTTCTTCGGGAAGAGAAGCTGTACGCGAAGCTAAGCAAGTGTGAATTCTGGCTTGACAAGGTTCAGTTTTTGGGACATATCGTTTCGGGCGAAGGCATCTCGGTGGACCCGGCAAAGATAGAATCTGTCAGAGATTGGCCGACGCCGAAATCAGTAGCAGAGATCAGGAGTTTTCTGGGATTGGCAGGTTATTATCGGAGATTCGTCCAAGATTTCTTAAGGATCGCGGAACCATTGACGAGGCTGACATAGAAGGACGTGCCGTTTACATGGACAGAGGAGTGCACTCAGGCATTCGACACACTAAAGCAGAAGTTAACCACGGCGCCTATTCTTACAGTACCAGATGATTCAGGTGGTTTGGTGATGCCTCAGGGAAGATTTTAGGTTGTGTTTTGATGCAGCACGGCCGAGTGGTTGCTTACGCCTCTCAACAACTGAGAAATCACGAGAAGAACTACCCCACACATGACTTGGAGTTAGCTGCAGTAGTCTTTGCGTTGAAGATTTGGAGGCACTATCTATTGGGTGAGAAAGTGGAGGTTTACACGGATCATAAAACTTTGAAGTATGTTTTCACCCAGAAGGAACTGAACATGAGGCAGCACCGATGGCTAGAGCTAATGGCAGATTATGACTTGGACCTTCAGTATCACCCGGGGAAGGTCAATGTTGTACCAGATGCGCTCAGTCGCAAACCAGCGGTCATGATGTTGACCGACCAGAGGAGCATTATTGAGGACTTTCAGAGACTTGAACTTGAGGTCGTTACGCCTAACGCACTCAGTCAATTTTGGCAACTACAGGTGCAATCTTCCCTAGTGGATCGTATCAAGATTGCACAAGCGGATGATCCCCGATTGCAAAAGTTCAGAGAGCAAGTGGAAGCTGGACTGAGAACGGATTTGCTTATACATGAAGATGGCTCTCTGAGATTCGGTAGCAGACTCTGCGTACCTAAAGGAGATGTACGAGAAGAAGTTTTGGCTGAAGCACACAGTTCAGCTTATTCTGTGCATCTAGGAGGTACAAAAATGTATCAGGACTTAAAGCAGCACTTTTGGTGGAACGGAATGAAGCGGGAAATTGCGAGGTTCGTATCCAGGTGCTTGGTATGTCAGCAGGTGAAGGCGGAACATCAGAGGACAGCAGGATTGTTACAACCATTGCCGATACCTGAATGGAAGTGGGAGCACATCACTATGGATTTTGTGACGGCCTTACCACGGAGCCCTAGAGGCAATAACGCCATCTGGGTTATCGTCGATCGCCTCACAAAAGCTGCACATTTTCTACCTTTCCGAGTGGGACAATCGACGGAATCACTGGCAGAAAGATATATGCAGGAGATAATACGACTTCACAGTGTTCCCGTCAGCATTGTGTCAGACCGGGACACGAGATTCTTGTCGCACTTTTGGAAGATCTTACAGGAGAGTTTGGGAACCCGTCTTAAATTCAGCACAGCTTATCACCCACAGACGGATGGACAATCCGAGCGTACAATTCAGATGCTCGAGGATATGTTGAGAGCCTATATGTTGGACTTTCAGGGTTCCTGGGAGGACCATCTGCACCTAGTCGAGTTCTCTTATAACAATAGTTATCAGGCGAGTATTCAGATGGCTCCTTTTGAAGCACTATACGGGCGGAAGTGTCGATCCCCAGTATGTTGGGATGATGTTGGAGAACGAAGATTACTGGGCCCCGAACTTATTGTTCAGACAGTTGACAAGGTTCAAATGATCAGACAGCGTATTAAGACGGCTCGGGATCGACAGAAGAGTTGGGCAGATACCAGCAGAAGAACACTTGAGTTCGAAGTCGGAGATCATGTGTTCTTGAAGATTTCCCCTACTCGTGGAGTTATCAGGTTCGGAGGTCGGGGAAAGCTTAGTCCCCGCTTCATCGGACCTTTCGAGGTGCTAGAGCGAGTAGGAGAGGTGGCCTATCGACTTGCCTTGCCTCCATCGCTAGCTGGTGTGCACAATACCTTCAACGTGTCACAGTTGCGGTGTTATGTCCGGGATGAGAGCCATGTCCTAGACCATTCGGAACTAGTTTTGGGAACCGATCTGTCATACGAGGAGCAGCCTACTACCATCCTCGACCGCCGAGAGAAAGTGCTGAAGGATAAGGTCATTCCGTTAGTCCGAGTGTCTTAGGGCGGTCGTTCCCCAGGGGAATCCACCTGGGAGCGGGAGGAAGATATACGTGATCGTTATCCATATCTCTTTGTTTAGTACATTGTTTCTTGTATCTCTGTTAATTTCGAGGACGAAATTTTTGTTAAGGGGGGTAGGACGTAAATCCCCGTTTCCACTTTAATAAAGGTTTCTTTTTCCCTAAATCCCAGTGGCTTCTTCTCTTTTTCCTTCATATTTTGATTTGGTTATTTAAACTTAATATGTATAATTTTCCTTAACCCTAAAAGTCAAAACCCAGAATTTAAAACCTAAAACCAAAGCCGAATTAAAACCAAGGCTAAAATAAATTAAACCCCAAAACTATATTACATATACCTTCAGCCCATTCAAAATTCCTTTTAAAATAAATCTTTAAACAAAACCCTAACCCATTCACCTCCTTTATTAAACCCAATCCATTTTATCAAATTTTTCCCAGCCACTAAAATCCCTCAACCCATTTTCCTTTTCCAGCCCAATAGCTTTTCTTTCAGCCCATTCCATTTAAAAATCCATGCAGCCCACGAGATTTTATTCTTTAAAGGAATTCTTTTCTTACGAGCCCGGCCCACTCCCTCATCCGTTTCCTCTTACCCGACCCGCCACTCCACTATTCATCTCCTTCAAAACATCCCTAACGGTAACCCCCAAACTTGAGCGCGCGACCCGCCTCCTCCGCCGTCGCTCACGCCCACGCCCACGCACCCGTCGTGCGACGTTACCCCCTTGCACTCCTCTCTCTAACCCGTCACCCTCATCTCTCTCTTACTCACCAACTCCATCACAAAAAAAAACTCCCATCCCTCTCAAAATTTCTCCACGAACCCACTGCAACCTCGACGCTGGCGATCACCCCATATCTTCATCGATCTCACCATTCCATCTCGCTCTCTTCCCTCCACAACTCACCCCCACCGAGCTCCCTACACCTCCAGCCGCCGCCAAGAACCCCTGCACACCCAATCCCCTGTACCATTCGGCCACCCCTTTCACTCGACGCCGGCGAGCCCCCAACTGCCCCGAACCGCCCCAGTCGACACCTTTGCACCCTCTACATCCTCAGCACCACTCGCATCACTCCAATCCCGACCCCCACTGCTCCCCTCTCTCTCTCCATAACCCACACCCTTTGATCACTAAAAGCTTCGACCCCCGCTGCTGTCAATTGCCGGAGCACCGACACCGACCCCAACACACCCCGGGAGACCCACAGAACACCACTCTACTCCCGGCAAGCACACGACGACTCCGGACAACCCGACGCGAGATCCGCATCTCGATCCAAGCTCGCGCGAATCGGTTCCACGGCGTATATCACGCGTTCGTGACGACGTTGCTGCCTTGCGACCCCGAGACGTTTTCAAGGCAAGTGTTTACTTGCTTCATGCTATAATAATTGTAGTACAAAGTTAAATAATCTCGTTTACGAATTTGCCGATTACCGGTACATATCATGACCTAAGTGCTCGATGCTAGATCTCAATGGAAATAATTGTTTAACTTGACGAAAACCGATACTTTCTGTTGGCCCTTATCATGATGAATATCGTGTGTGAATCTCGCTTGAAAATACGATTGTGAGTGACAAAAATTGATACCCCCAAATATGCCGGTAAAACTAGAATTTTCTCGTACCTGAAAACGAATAAAATCACCATAAATTATATTCAAACTGGAATTCTGCGTTCGAGGGCTAAAATCGAAGCCAACTCGACGAACTTTAACCCTACGTAGAAATTTTAATGTTTTCTGTTCTTAAACCATGAAGTTAATTGTATCGGAACGCGACTCTGGACTGCAGTCCAGAGCGTTTCTGATTATTGTGTTCTGTCCAAAGACCTGCGTCATTGTGTTTCCTGAAATCGTACGTTATGGAACTTTACAGTAGATTATAGATAATTCTGTTAGCTAAACAAAACAAGTGGTTCCATTCCGATTCATCGCCGTTTGCTATTTTAAACTATATTTAAAAGAGCAGAACGTATAACTGTTCAGAACAGATTCTGAAATGACATATTGCGGTTAAACTGTGTATAACTTTCAACGTACAGATGCGATTGAGGATCCGTCTGTTGCGTTGAATACTTTATTGAAAACCCTAGATTTCATTCAACTGAAACATCACTATATTCTGAGCCCAACTGGGTGAAATTCTTGGCGCGAAACGAAAGTTCAGTTCTGAAACTGAAAGTCCAGCCGCGAGCACTTAAACTGAAACCGTTGTATCTTGAAAACCGAAATTCCGATTGAACTGAAACGAATTTTGATGAATTACTGACTGATTGTTCTATATATCTTACTTACATCATTTTTGCTGAATTCTTAACATATTAATTTGTACAATTTATTTTAGTTCATGACATGCATGTTAATTCATAACCTACAGAGCTTATTGATAGCATACAATACATATATCACATCCTTGCCATATATTCAGTGATAGTGCGTGTGGACATTGCATTATCGTGCGTGATAGATGTTGATTTAGGAGTGACGGGTACACCAATGGAAAGTGAATATTCGTGACCGTGATTGATACAGTGAACAGTGATGAAACCGTGCCATTGGTATACTTGTACACAACTAGATCAATATCAAAAATAGTGTAACCTGGGGAAAAGGGAAAATCAAAGTGGAAAGAGTATCGTATTTAGCAGGACCGTGTTTAGAGGTTGATCATTCGAACCGTGATACTTATACGTGTAGGACAGGATCTAGCGATCCGGCTGACAGGGTTATGTCCCGGGCATGTGGGCCGTTGTCTCGGGTATGTACGAGACTCCTGTTAAACATGATCCTCCTTCCACTATATGATTTCAAACATGACCTAGAGACCGATAGGGACACATATCATATTCTGCATCATATAGTGACATAGTGATTACTTGCATTTTTCTCATACCAGTATTACCTCATTTATCTATTTCATCTGATTATAATAATATTATTATTGTGTCGCTCTGACGACCTGAGTATGCATGCTCAGATTCCGCGGGAGGACCAGCACAGGAGAAGGATCTACCCTTCGAGTTCACAGAGATATAGTCTGGTGTACTCCCTATCTTTATTGCTTTTCTTAGAGTGATCGTGATATTGAACTTGGTTAGTTAATGTTCTTATTATCTTTAATTTGTGAACAATGGAATTTTAATGTAATAAATTAGTGATGTGATTCCTTTAATACTGTGCTTTATTTACCGATTACCATGTAGTGCTAGAAGCCGAAGTGTGACTACGACGGGATGATTCCTTGACCATAGGAGCATGGCTGGCCTAGTCATCCCTCGTTTTCCGTATTTTGGGAAACGGGGCGTGACACAAAATGACATGGATTTAAAACCAAAATACATCCAGATGGCAACCCCAAGTGATACTCTCCCACTGCGACTGTATGTACATTAGAACCATTTCCAACGTGGAGAGTATGGTCACCTGTCCTCAAAACCTTGCTATTTCTCAGCCCCTGCATAGAATTGCAAATGTGAGAACCTGAACCGGTATCCAATACCCAGGAAGCAGAGTTTATAGAAAAACAGTTTTCAGTCACAAACGCACCTGAAGCAGAAGCATCACCATGCTTCTTCTTGAGACTTAAGTACTCCGTGCAATTGCACTTCCAATGTCCTGTCTTGTGGCAATGAAAACATTCGCCTTTCCCCGGGTCTTCAGCTTTGGACTTTCCCTTTCCCTTCACCTTTTTAACTCCGCCCTTAGGATTAGTGGGTTTCTTCTTTTTCTTTCCCTTGGCCTTAGCTTTCGGGCGAGAAGAAGAAGATTGTCCAATAGTCATAACGGGAGTTTTTGCTAACTTCATAGTGCTCTCTGCACTCCTTAACATATTAAGGAGTTCAGGGAGTTCCTTCTCCATGCCATGCATGTTAAAGTTCACTATGAACTGAGCAAAGGTGGAGGGCAGGGACTGCAGAATAATATCTATATATTGTTCATTGTCCATCGTCCATCCAAGGTCCTCAAGCTCTTCTATAAGAGCTATCATCTTCAGAACATGGTCTCCTACTGGTGTGCCAGGGGCCATCCGCATCTGAAACAATTTCTTTGATGCTTCGTATCGTAATACGCGGGATTGCTCCCCATACAACTCCTTTGTATGGAGCAATATACCATGAATGTCCATGTCCTCGTGCTATTTTTGATGTGTGTTGTCCATCGATGCAAGCGCGAGGCATTTGGCCATGGCACAGTCAGCGTCCCATGTCTTGCGGACTTCAATGTCCGCAACTGAGGATTTTGGACCAGGGACGGGCGGGGCTGAAGCCGTGAGGACATATGATACTTTATCATATGTCAAGGCGATTTTCAGATTCCTTAGCCAGTCTTTATAGTTGGTCCCATTCAGTTTGTTTTTATCTAGTAGAAGCTTGAGTCCAGTCATGGGTATCTGCCATTAAGAGAGAGAAAAGAATACACTCAGCGAAAGCTTTTGCATAGATTAGATTGGTTATTATCTTGTCTAATCGATGTTTCCCACTGCTTTTTATCGAGTTTTCCTTTCAAACCTTAAAAAGAAAAACTAGCCAGGATTAATTACAGTCTACAACTTCGCTAACCGTTCAGCCAGGCCAGTGTCGGTACTTGAGGGAGGTTCCCCGTGCTTTCGCACGGACCTAATTAGAGTAAACCTCGTTTTCCCAGAGGCGGAGCCCCGTTAACACCTTTCTAGACACCTAATGAGTTAGCTAATTGTAAACTGTAAAACTCTCCTAGGAGCAACTATTGCCCACAGTGGGATCGGGATCCAACCATCACATGGAAGGTATGCAATCTCATTGCAAATTTCAACTATTGAAATTCCCGATGTGGTTTTTACCCCTAGCACTTATGACCTTAACTAAGGTCAACAAATCATAAGTACCAGTCAAGTTCTACCCGTCATTTCTTGATTAATCAGACCCACTCATATGACCCTTAACTAAGGTCAACAAAGTCATAAGAATGTCTTAATTAATCTGCATCATATGCAATATAGGAAGACATCACTTAGCTACCGTACACTACGCCTTAACTAAAGTCAACAAACGTAGCACGAATACTAAGTACTCTACTTCCTAAAATGACGGAGGGTTGCGAATGATTTTTAAGAAAATCTTTAACGCTTTAAACTTGATATCGTTGTAGAATCAACTGGTTTTCAAAAGGAGTGGCTTAAGCTCCGCAGTTTTGAAATATAGCTTTTTCATAAATAGCCGAGTAGTTTTCAAATCCGATTCTACAACATCTTTTAGGTTTTTTTTTTTACATTAATCACATTAATGTAATCCCATCATTTAAGTCCTTAAGCCAATCACAGAAAAGAAACGAAAATAACACGTACGCTTATGCCATACGCATTCGCCGCAATGTTCCGTTATGCACCGTTAGGTTACTTAACTAACGGCATACCGGGACGGGACTAGCGCGGGTGTAAAACATAAGCAACGTCTACTATATATCATATATATAATATGTCATTCGTCTCAGATATCACAGAACACAGGCAGCAGAAATATAGATATAACGTGGGATATACTAAGACGTCCGTATTTAGTATTTAGCCAGAATAGAAAATACGGATTCCACAGTCGCGATGAATAGCCAAGCCCACACCCTGGACCCTTACGAGAGCGGCAAGTGACCTTGCCAATTCTGGAGTTTAGGAGACCCGGTCTCGACTCCTCGAGATGGCCTCCCACTGAACCCCAGAACCCGGTCACCTGTGCTCCCCTCCTTGGGTCCATCCTAATGCGGAAAAGTAAATAATATACAACACTGGTGGCAGCAACCTCAACCCGGAAGTGCCCCAAATAAAAGAATATTACATTACATTTGAATTTACATGAATGAAAATATAAAAACTCTCATCTCACATAAAAAAACCCCGGCTATTCAATCGCGACAATCCTGCACATCATATCTCAGCAACACATAATATCTCATATCATCAACGTAAGTAAGTATGCATACACCGATTGTCGTCGACATATAGCAACGACAATCGGCAAAACCACTACATACTACACTTACGGTCACAGAAAAGAATGTGTAAAACTGCAATATCTATAATCCACATTCGCTTTAGACATCACAAATGCGAAATATCACATATTCCGTATTTCATGTCTAGTAATATGAATTCCACACATTGCATCAAATTCCGGATAAACAGACAGTATTGAAGTTTTTGAACGAACGATCAAATACCCAGGATTCACTAAAGCCCAACACTTGAGCAGAGTTCAAACACCTGGAGTGTGACACAGTAGTAGCGGTCCAGCCGTAGAAGGGTCAAGCCAACGCCTCACATGTGGCATGCCGTACTGCCCCAAACCCTAAGGTTCAAAGGGCAGTTCAAGACGGTCACATAATCGAGTTAAGGTTTGTTGTCTTCTAGAGGGACCACCACAAAAAGACTTGCACGTATCTCCAAAGCATTTAAACCCCGTGAATAGTGAGCAAATGATACTCGTTCAAATACTTCAATACTTTCTAATTTACCCGGAAAAACTACGAAATGAAAATACCGATCAAAACTACGCGTCCAAAACCATCTCCAGAAAATACAGTACTATATTCAGATTAAACATACCTAAAACAGTATACTAGCAGACCTAGGAATTATGGTGCAATTTTCATAGCATGATTCCACTGTACGGCCGCGGATCCTCGGCCTAAGCAAGGAATTGCCGCGGTTCCGCGGCCATATAAACAGTACACTGCATCGTTTTTCACCATTATTCTTAGTTTTCCCTGCTGTATTTTTTAAGTATTTTTAATTCTGAAAAATGTCAGATTTTGAAATTTGTCCAGAGAGGGTCCAAAAAATCGTATTTTTTTTGTCCGATCGGGATTTTTACTTCGTAAAAGCATCGCCTAATGATCTAGGTCGGCTCTGATACCAATGTAAGGTTTTTCTAGCACCCTATGAAGAGTTTTGGAGCATCACATGCCTTAAAGTTTTAATTTTGATGGTGCTAAACAAGCATGCAAAGGAATCGATCCTAGAAAATTAGGGTTTCGAAACTTAAGACTTATAAAGTTAGGGTTTCGAGACTACAACCTTTGTAGCTCCCTATTGCTGGACTCCTTGGTGTCTTGGGTGTTGAATGGAGGTCCTCTTGAAGTCCTCTCGCGTCCACGACGATCCACCACGGAGTTCTCCGTCCAAGCTCGCAACTTCGTAAAACCGAAGAGAACACTCTAAACAAGTTGGCTAAACTTGCATAGAATGATGTTGTGGTTTGGAATCTCACTTCAAAAACCTTTATTTAAGTGTGTTTAACTCACTAGAAAAACCTAAAGAGCAAATGGTGAAGGAGGATGAAGATGGTGGCTTTTCTTTTTAGCAAGTGTAAAAGATAAAAGATGACCATTTTAAAAAAGAAATGAAATATAACCTTTTATATTTTATTCCTTCTTACATCCAACCATGGTTAAGTGATGGAGAGTTTATTTAACTTGAGTTTTAAATGATAAAGAGAAGGATAACCCAAGGTTAGAGGTAGGTGAGCTTGGTTAGGTTAGAAGAAGAATGTAGAAGCTAGTAAAGATTATCCGTTTCTTTTCAATTTTGTTTTAAATACAAAATCAAATAAAAATCCATTACTTAATCCATGGTGTGAGTCTTATATTGCCACCATTTCCATGTGCTAACAACCATGATAGATGGGTGTATGTATGTATGCATGTATGCGCATCCACATATGCATGAAACTAGAATGAAAGAAAGAAACACATGCATGCATGCATACATCCATCAAATTCTAGAAAGGTTTCAAGTGAGAAAACTAATGGTTAGATGATAAATCAACACTTGATTTATCAATCCGGTCATATCTCATATGACCCCACCAAAAGCAGGCCACCCGATCAATGTTCGGTATCATATACGCACATTTTAATCGGGTGCATGCGCATATCGCATACGCGCACCACAACGTTTCGCCTGGGCTGGGTAACTCCTTTGTGGGACTCTAAGACTCGTCAATACGCCGGCAGAGGGTGATGATCATATCAGGTACCCCCAAGCCGCAAGCGGTCAGCTAAACGTAACGGCCACCCGGGTATTGAGCGATCAGAAGATAACAAGCGAACCTGCTACAACTCCCGTTGAGCCAACCGGCAACACTACCGTACAGTCCGGTCTCTTCGTCAGATATGCCGCATATCGAGGCTAGGGATGGTAACGTCGACCCTAATAACTCAATAAGTCGTGCTGGTGAATGGTCTATAACAGATCGAGAAACTACTGATAACACTTATCAGCAATTCTCAGCAGCCCTGGCCAGGGACTTACTGATATAACCAGTCGGGCACAGTACAACATCAACTCCCAATACCGGGAGAGACGAAGCCCCTCCTATCGCTCATTGCCTTCGTGTGTCTCGGGACTGTACCCAACGGCCACCTGTTTGCACGACTCAGTAGAGCCGTGGTAGGGTGGTAATCAAAGTACAGTGGGAGAACACACAAGACTCCATGACGATCTCGGGTCTACAGACTAACCTGTACCAGTGTCACCTGAGAACTGCTATCCGACGATAGATATAATTCCATATAGGAGTTCTCGGTGAGTCCGTCCAGTGTACCCAGTCAGCACTGAGCACCCGTATATGATCTTGATGTCAAACATCGATGAATGTGGGAACATCCATCGCCCATCATATGGGTCTAGTATCATATACGCTAGTCTACTCTGGTATATCAATACCCCGTCTCGATATACCTATGACTAGGGACTTTCCAGGATATGCTTATAGACTACAGATGTCCCACTAGTATGATCTCCATCATAATCAGAGCAGTCAAGCCAATATCCTCAGGGCTTTATCAGCATGTATGAGTGAATAATAAGCATGATCAAATCAACATGTCAGATAAAGAAGAACCAGATAGCATACTATCATGTCGAGCAAGAAAGCATACTGAATATATATACATGTATAGATACATCCACTATCACATAATGGCCTCTAGGGCATACATATATCCAACACCTTTGAATGAACCCGGGGCTACTTCCCAGTAGATCACCCATCCCAGAATTTCTCTGGCTCAAGCACGCTTAACTACGGAGATTTTCAAACCCCGGAGTTCCGATTCATCCAAAAGGCGCCTCTGTATTGTAAGAGTGGTCTCATTCCATTTATAGTTCAGATCGTGCCCTCTTTCGGAATGGAATTCGATACTCCCCATTGTTCTGGTGGGTCCCCGTGTGCATCCGTATCGGTTGCATCCCTACCTCGATACCGGATAGCATCTCACTTCTCATGGGGTAGGTGGTATTCAGCCCCAACTCCACCTGGGGTATTACATCCCCCCCACTTAGAACAATGGTTCGTCCTCGAACCACATACCTACTTTTGAGGGACCAGCTGTGATACCATATTTGTCATGACCCACCCCCAAACACAGATGGTATTATCCGCTCTGGCCGAAACCACACGGTTTTGTCCCTTTGAATGAACCCGGGGCTACTTCCCAGTAGGTCACCCATCCCAGAATTTCTCTGGCTCAAACACTCTTAACTACGGAGATTTTCAAACCCCGGAGTTCCGATTCATCCAAAAGGCGCTTTTGTATTGTAAGAGTGGTATCATTCCATTTATAGTTCAGATCGTGCCCTCTTTCGGAATGGAATTCGATACTCCCCATTGTTCTGGTGGGTCCCCGTGTGCATCCATATCGGTTACATCCCAACCTCGATACCGGATAACATCTCACTTCTCACGGGGTAGGTGGTATTCATCCCCAACTACACCTGGGGTATTACACGTAATGATCTTGATATCTTTGAAGGAACCGAGTGGTTTTACAAATAATAGTGGCGCAAACTTTTGCTAAAGAGGTCACTCCATGTGATGGGATCTCGGCTCTTTCCTCATCGAATGAGGTGCAGGATATTCCAAACTGAATATCACGATGCAAAGCAAAAGAATCGACTATAGTAAAGTTATTACACTAATGCAAACTTTTGCCCAAAAGGTCACTCCCTATGAAAAGATCTCGACTCTTGCCTCTTCGAATGAGGTGCTGGATATTCATAACCGAATACCGCTGTGCAAAGCAAAATGTAACGTCTGTAATGTCAGTTTTCAAAAACTTGGTTCCAACAATATCATATAGGTTTGTTTTCCTTGCATTAATCAGAATTAATATGGTCCCATCAATTAATCCATATCACACCAGAAAAGAACAAAAATACAATGTACGTATATGCCATCCGCATTCGCCACGGGGTCCCGTCTGTTGGATATGTATGCCCTAGAGGCCATTATTGTATAGTACTAGTTTGTATATTACATTTTGGAAACTTGGGATATATACATGGATTGACGACAGTCTTGCTCGATATTATAGTATGATACTTGGTTTGTATCTATCTTAATATGTGTATATGTTTCTTTTAACATATCGCTAATACATATTGATGGAGCCCTTAGGATCTTTGCTTGACTACCGACGTTGTGATGGAGATCACACGAGTGGGGGCTGGGTAGTCTATAAGCACATCCTTACACAGGTCCCTAGTCGTAGGATTATCAAGACAGGGCATCGATACTCCAGAGTAGACTGGTGCATACGCTTCTTATCCCAGCAGGGAAGATGGTCTGTCCCACAGCCATCAGTACGTCGTACTGGAGATAGTATGCAGGTGCTCGTTAGGTTATGAGTACACTGGACATGACTCGTCGGGAACTGTTGGTTGGTATTATACCTATCGTCAGTTAGCTGTTCCCAGGTGACATGAGAGTCCGTTGACTTGACACTACTACTTCGCCTCAAGTGTGTTCCCATTGTTCTTTGATTGCTACCCTACCACGACTTTATTGAGTCATGCAAACAGGTAGTAGTTGGGTGCAGTCCCGAAGCACTTGGAGGCAGTTGCGGTTAGACAGGATTCGTCTCTCCCGGTATTAGGGGTTGATATCGCGCTGTGTCTAGGAGAGCCATTACACAAAGTCCCTGGCCAGGGCAAGTGAGATTTACTGGTAGGTGTTCCAGTAGTTTCTCAGGGTGTTCTGGGCTACACTCCTACACTACTTATACCGCTATTAGGGGTCTGACGTTTACCGCCCCTAGGCCCGATATACGATACTCTTAGACGAATAGACCGGACTGTACGGAGATTGTCACATTCAGGCTCAGTAGGAGTTCGGATGGGTTTTCCTCATCAGCCTTCTTTTCGACATCTACCTGGGGACCGTTACGTACAACTAGTACCGCTTGCGGCCTGTGGTTAAATCCACTGCCAGCGTAGTGTCGAGTCTTTAGAGTCCCACATGGAGGGTTGTTCACCTTTGGGCAATATGAGTAGATGTCATGTGGTTTTACGACAGGGTTCATACACATACGCGCACTTGTGGGTGTTCGGTGTTCGGGCAGTAGATACTAATGGGCTTTGGTTTAAGCCGGATCCTAGTATTGGATTTTAGATTAGTTTAGTCTCATTGTATTCGTGTTTCTCGGAACACGGATATGGGTATTTACATACAGTTGACAGAGGTAGAGGAGGAGACACCTCATTAGGGTTTTGACCATTGACTTGATCAAAACCATAAAGAGAAGGATGAAATTGATTAATAGTTTTAATTAGAGATAATTGTATCATAGCTAATGTTGGTTTGACCATTTGACTTGTTGACCCATGTTGACTTAGATATTTTTGTTAAGCATGAGATATTTTCTTTGAGCATGCTTAGTATTAATTGTGACATGATAAAGGTCAAATCAGTACACCGTCACAATTATCTTAATTAATATTGTTATTATCATATTTCCTCATATGAGAGCTTTATCCTCTCATTCTCATATGATCATTCTCTCTCTTGCTTGCTCTCTCCTCTTCTTCTCTAAAAGCTTTAATCTTTCATGAGTTTAAAATCAAAAGCTTTTGAGACAAAGCAACCAAAATACTTCTCTACTCATTCTAGGGTTCTTAGTCTAGCATGCCAAGCATTCATTGTTGAGGTAGGAGCTCAAGGCAGAGGCCTTCGGGTGGATCTTCTTCGATATAGAGAAGCCGGTGAGGAGGAGTCATCTACATCATTCCGAGAAGCACCACAAGAAGAGAAGGAGTTCAAGACTTAGGTATAATCTTCTAACCTAGTAGTTAAAACTCTAAGTCAGTTTGTTAGTTAATGTTTAGCAAAGATCCTAATGGATAGTACATGTTACTTTGTAAAGAAAATTTTGATTTTTACCTATTCCGCCTCCCCGCAAACTACCGGGGTGAGTAACATGGACTTTACAGTGGTATCAGATCCAGGCTAAACAACAACTAACATGTTAGCAAAGTCTTTAGAATTTCGATCCCGGAAAAATCGCAAAATACATCAAAAATTTGTGTTTTCTGCCGATTTTCAAAACAGGTCTAAAAATATTTTCAGAGACATGAAAAATACGTGTAGGCTTTTTTAGGACACCCAAGAAAAACGAGCTCGTGACTCAGTCAGACTGTCGCGGAAGCACGGCGAAACCATGCGTTTCGCCGCGGATCCGCGGCCGAGTCGACTCGGAGTCAACTCGTTTTTCTTGCAGATTGTCCAGCTTGATGTTTTGTGATTTTTCAGATACTTTGTTTCTGCCCAGATTCCTTTGAGTACAGTGTTGTATTTGGGGTAGTTTCAAATTTGAAATATCGATCGAAATTCTATAAACTTTAGCTAATCGGATTATATCTGTGATGTGTTATATGTACTGAACGTCTACTAATCGCTATACGTCGATTAGTGGGGGCTGTACATATCTGTGATTTTTGTTATTGGATTGTGTATATGAACTTGTTGGATAGTCGTGATGAATAGCCGGGGATGTGAGATGAGGGTTTTCATTTTTCATTCGATGTAAATTGTAAATTGATGTAATATTGTTTTATGGTCGCACATCCGGGTTGAGGTTGTAGCCACCATTGTATATTATTTCTTTTACTATTTTTGCTCCTAGGATAGACCCAAGGTGGGGTGCACAAACTACCGGGTATTTTGAAGTGCCGAGTGGCCTACTCACTTTGTTGAGGGAGGTTGCTTCACTTCGGGTATTTGGCGGGTAGTTTGCCGCACCCGTAGGGGTATAGGGTGGGGTTTGGCTATTCATCGCGACCGTGTAATCCGTCTTTCGTTGCAGGCTCAAACGAAACGTGGATTCCTAGCATATCCAATGTGTTCATCTGTGATCTGGAATGACTATCATTGCGTCTGACGAATGTATATATCTATATATGATATCTAGTAGGCGTTGCTTATGTTTTGCATCCGTTCTAGTCCAACCCCCGCTCTGTCGTTAGTTAAGTAACCTAACGGGTGATGACGGGGCCCAGTGGCGAATGCGGATGGCATAAGCGTACGTCGTATTTTCGTTGTTTTCTGCAATGGTAGGATTAATTGATGGGACCGCATTAATTTTGATTAATGCAAGAAAATAAACCTAAAAGATGTTGTTGGAACCAAGTTTTAAAAACTGACATTACAGACGTTCTCTTTTGCTTTGCACAGTGGTATTTGGTTATGAATATCCAGCACCTCATTCGACGAGGCAAAGGCCGAGATCCCTTCATCGGGAGTGACTCCTTGAGTAAAAGTTTGCGTCAATGTAATAACTTCACTATAGTCGATTATTTTTGCTTTGCATTGAGGTATTTAGTTTGGAATATCCTGCACCTCATTCGATGAGGAAAGAGCCGAGATCCCTTCACAGGGAGTGACCTCTTTAGCAAAAGTTTTCGCCACTATATATTTGTAAAACCACTCAGGTTCCTTCAACGTTATCAAGTCCATTACGTTAACGGGTTTTTCGCTAAAAACCCAGCCGTACCCTCCGTCATTTTTTACAAGTATTACTTAGTATTCATGCTGTGTGTGTTGACCTCTGTCAAGGCATAGTGAATGGTAGCTAAGTAATGCCTGTTTGTTGCATAGATATGCGATTATTTAGGACAGTCGCACGGTCATTTTGATCTCTGTCAAGGGCTTGTGTGGGTGGGTCTAAATTAATCCAGGACAATGATGGGTTGAACTTGACTTGCGACTTATGACATGTTGACCTCTGTCAAGGTCATGAAGCCACTTGGGGCAAAAACCACATCGGGAGTTTCAAATATACAGAAAACTTGCAGATTTAGCATACCTTCTGGAGTGTAATGACTAGAGTGAATTCCATCTAGGTCATCACACAATGATAGTTGGATCCCGATCCCGCTGATGAATTGGATTACTCTCGGAAGATTATTTCACTTAACAATCAATGCTATAAACCAAGTAGGTGTCTAGAACAGTGTTAGCGGGGCTACGTCTCCAGGGAAAAGAATTTATATAATTAAGGAACTTCGCGAAAGCGTTGGAAAACCTCCCTCGAAGTACTAACACTAGCCTGGCTGAAAGGTTAACCAAGTATTGTAACGTGCGATTAAATCCTGACTATTTCTTCTTTTAAGGTTTGAAGAAGAATTTGAGGAAACGGTGGGAGCCATCTGTTCAGACCAGAATATTGCATTTTATTACCACCCATTCATTATCTATTTTTTGTATATATCAGTACTATTAACCGGTGTTTGCTCAGTAATACAGATTACAGGTATCCGTAACAAAACACTAGAAATACATCCAGAATCACGGATATATCATTTGTAAGCTGACACTGCAACCAGAACCGCAAACCGACCGATATCCTAAGAGTTATTTTGCAAACAAGTGTGTGCACAATATTTTGGTCCAACACATAGCATGTGTACACACTAACTCTTGGGGCTTGGACCATGGACCTAGGGGGCTGCCATGACACACTCAAGTGAGCTAGAGCAAGTGGGCATGAGAAGTGATGTGCATTTATTGCATAAAGTGTGATGTGATTTGTATCTACCAAGTTCCCTCCAAAACTCTGAAGACAAACCAGGGTATTTTAGACCAAGAAAACAACACCAGAGTCATGCTGGGGACAACACAAGACCACACTGAAAATACGGGACCCATACCTCGGATTTCAACCGAGCACATTGCCTTCAAAGCCGAGGTCGCCGGTCGTACTGCCTCCTCTGGCCTCCAGTTTGCTGTGGGCCCCCTTGCTTCAACCTCATCATAATTTTATTGTTTTTTTTTCTTTTGTGCCTATATATAGCGGCAGTGAGCAAGGGTTCATGGTCTCACATTGTCTCACTTTTGTCCAATTTTGTCATTCTTTTTATAACACTTCATTTTGTTTTCTCTTTCTCTGGTAAATAGCTTAGCTTCCCTTTGAGATCGTTTCCTTCTCTTGATCTTTCAATCTCTTCATTGAGCTTGAAAGTTTAAGGGTTGGTATTTGATCTCAAGGGTTGTATCATTCTTAAAGATGAATAAAGTCTCTTTTGTGCTTCATTTTGCCTTGGGTTTTTAGCTCTCTCTTGATCTTACAACCTCTTAATTGATCTTGCAAGTTTAAATTTGGGTTATTAAACCCATGGTGTGCAACTTGTTCCATGGTTCCTAGTTCTTTCTTTCTTTCTTATTTCTTTTTTTGCAATTTTTACTTGCTTTACATTCATGCAATTTATTACCTTGCTTTACTTTCATGCACTTACTTACTTGTAATGTTTTCCTTTCTTATCTTTGTTCTTTTCTTTTTCTCTCTTTGTTGTATTGTGAGATGTTGTGAATATTGTTGTTAGGAAAAGAAAATGATATTGTAGGTTAAGGTTTCGTTTCTCATATCCTTAACCCGTATTTTCCATTTGAAACTCCGCCCAAACCTTACGCAAGCGCTCCGTTAGGCACCCTACCCTACCAAGGTAACGGTGATTCCTAACCGCGACCGGTTGCGTTCAATTTGGCCGGAGGCGAAAGCAAGAGACAAGAACGAAAGGACAAGGGTCAATAAGCCAGATTCCACGAATACCGTGCTTAAGCATCCTAATCCACGTTGTTGCCGATTGCACTAGCTTAATTGGTTGATTTCGGCCCAAAGGACTTGAATACGGATTTCTTTAACTTACACTATCCTATCTAATCCTAACAAACGTTTACTTTGCATATAACACATAAGTTAGATAAAGAACTTTCCGCCCACGCACATTACCTCGTAAGAACAAGAACGTAAAACGCACCATCTCCCTGTGGATCGACCCGTGCTCATCGTGGCTAGCTGCAAAGCGACACCATCCCGATCGCAGTTACACTTTAGAACTTTTAAAACTCGACACGCCGAAAGCGTGCAATCAAATGGCGCCGTTGCCAGGGAGACGGTAATGTTTTTATTCTTGTTATTTTGGGTTAATCATTGTACATCTCATTTATACAACTAACCCTATTTTTCAAAAACAAACATAAAAATCAAAAATTTCAAAACCAAACAAAAATTAACTTTGCTAACTCATTTTGTTCTCTGGAATTCTTATCTGCTCACACTCTGGATCTAAACTAAAAAATTAAACAATACCAGTGTGACACTAGTAGAATACTTGGACACCTGAAGAAATTTGGAGCCCAAAATCCAACAAAAAACCGGCGACTTACCCTTGATATCCGAGCTCGCCGGCCGTACCACCCCTGTTTGCTCCAAAAAAATTTCCTGTGCTCCAGTGTTCTGTTTCTGTCCCATTTTTATCGTTTGTTTTTTATAAGTTTTAGTGTGCAGGTATTTGGGCATTCGTATCGCTTTTTCGCACTAATATCCGTTTTTCCGACATTTGTAGATTTTTGCGAATTTGTGAACTGCGATCATGGGGAGCAAAGTGTACATTCCAAGCTAAGGTGATTGCGATGTACAGTGCCAAAGATCCGGGTAGTTTGACCCGTGCAAGCAAACTTTTCAAGCTACTTGGATTCGATTCAACGGGGGTTTCTTCACCCAAAAATTTAACGGTACGTATTTTACTAACACCTTCTTCTCAAATCCAACGCATCCAATATAATATCTTTGCAGGATTCTTTGCAAGTTCGCTTTCAAACGCCAAAATTGACTAACCCGTATTTGTTGCAGTGCCGTGCTTAATATAAAAAACGATTGTTTGATTCTTTGAATAATTTGTTTTATTAAATTGCACATTGCAACCATTAATACGGATTTAAGGGCAAGCGAACCCCATAACATACGGTAAAAGATTTCATCATCTTTTCCGTGGCCCACAAATCACGAATTTGAGCATAACGTTTACCCGCTCAAATTTTAAAAGAAACTAGACTTTAAGCCTTTAGGACTTCGCGCTCACTAGGAGAGATTAACTGTGTTTAGAACACCGCTTAACGGTATATCATTCTCGGGGTGTCTAGGAAAGTGTTCACGGCAAAACCGCCAAAAGAGAAAGGGTTATTTAATTAAGGACCTTCGCGAAAGCGTCGGAAAACCTCCCCTTATCTCTGCACTTACCTGGCCTCGTGATCAGTATATCTTGAGCCCGTTTCTCGACACAGTTTTACTTCGACAATCAAATTCTTAAGCAGATCTAGTTGACCTAGGTGAACCCTAGAACGATTAGGTGTGTGGTATTTTTGTGTCGTGATTATTTTGTCCAGATTCTTTTTGTGTGTATATTTCATTCTTTTGTTAATAACTAGCTAAAAAATAAAAAAAAACCAACATTATTTTCCCCTCCTTTTCTCTTTTTCTCCTTTTCTCTCTTCATATCATGGGCACCCCACCTCGCAAAACTCTTACCGAAATTTGGTATCCACAACCAGACATTTCTTCATACGGTTCTTGCTTTGGCCGAACCTCGAACGATCCATCCTTGCCCAAAATTTCATTGAGAGATCGGATAGACGTGTCTAGGATAAACAATTGGACTCCGCAATCCACTTCGTATCAACCGTTTCAAACATTCACCCCTTCTTACGTTGATACCCCTTTTTAGAGTCCAGTTGTAACTCCAAGACCCATGTCTATTGCTAAACATATTGAACAATCCCATAGCCGATCTTTCACTCCTTGCACCACCTCAAATTCTTTGGATCAACAATTCTATTCACCTTCTTATCCGTATGTTAATCCTACCCCTATCCAGCCATTCAATTCCTACCAGTCCTACCCGACTTTTACACCTTCCCTAGACATTGCTTTTGAACCGCCATTAGGAATTTTCAGTATCCAAACAACTTTGAATCTTTTACTGAAACCCTGTCATAACCCATGTCTAGTCTGGAACAGTCGTTGGAAGACTTTAGGGTAGCGTCATGCCAACAGATGAGGGATTTGAATGCGTCAACGGCTGCCCTCATACAACCTAGTGACCCTGTAGCTAGTTTTCAACTAGCTCCAAATTTTCCAATGTATGATGAGGCGGTAGGACAGGTTGAGAATTTGAGTGGAGAGAGTGAGCTGTACACCCTTCCAAATCAAACCTACCCATCCCAAATTAAATCCCACAGCTCCGGTTTTGAAAGTCTATCGAGTATCCCAAATGATTTATCAATTGAAGATAGAATGATTAATGAGTTATGCGACTTTGTAGTGTTTGATTTACCCGATTGTGAAGAGTCCCTTTTGAGTGAAACCACACCCAATCCTTTTAACCTCTACACCTCCATCTTAGAACCAGAATCGATTGAAATCCAGGCTTTTGATGAGGTGTCTAAGAAATTTGATTTTCACTTGATCAAGGATATTGACGCTGGGAATATTTTGGATGATGAACCCGCGGTTTTGAATGAATTTTTCTCTCCAATTCATCATCCCGAGTCATTAATTGTGTTTCCCGAACTTCATATGTGTCTTGATTTTGATGAAATTTGCATGGAGAAGCTGAATTTTGAGGAGAATTTTGAGGATATTTTTTAGGATGAACCAGTTTTGCTTGACGGGTCGGATTTTCCAATTCATCCTATCCCTGTCATTGACTGTGTACACCCTCCTGAACCTTTACCTGATACCCCTCCTCGATTACTTCCCTCCATCCTTTCCATCATTCCGACCTTGTAAGACACCGTATCACTTTCATTTCTGTATCTGGTTTACCAAGTTCGGCGTACCCATGGTTTCTCACGAATCTTAAGGGATATGACCCAATTTCTCGCCATATTGATAGATTGGTACAATCCATCTTTTCACATCGATCATTACAGATTGTACAAATTTATTCAATCTATTTCCACTCTCAAGTTCGTATTCCACTTCTTTTTCCTTTCCGCCATTCTTCTCCTCCACCGAGACTGGACGCCGCTTTTATCCCCACACGGTCTCGCGTGTTTCTCATTTCTTTTCTCTACACTCCATTCTTTCACCAACCGCCGCTTTATAACGATAAAATCTTTGAATGGTTGGTGCTCACTTTTGGCCTGTGTAAGGCCTTGTATAGATTGATACTGTTCTCTTCCCTCCTAATCCTGAACTTCAACACTTAACAGTGGAAACACTGTTTTACTTAACTTTGGGGGGGAACCTTTTTGTGTATATATTTTTGGTTTTCTTTTTGTTTTGTATATAATTTGTTTTTGGAGGCGCCGACAATTTTGACCCTCTTGGTGTAGCCTGACAGTAAGGGCACTGTCAAGTTTAAGTTTGGGGGTGTGCTCGGTAAGCTTTCTTCCTTCGCATTCATTTGTATATTCTGGATTTGCATACTTATTTTAAAACCCAAAAAAATCAAAAAAAAATTCCAAAAAATATAAAAACTTTGTCGTCAAGTTAGCTAATAGGGTAACTTAGATTTTTATTCCGAAAGTTTAGTTGATACGTTAGGAATACTAAATCCTAGGCTTAAGAATTGAAAACCCTAAAAATAACCCTCATTCTGTTTAACTTTGGTAAGTATACGTCCTTACAGTTTTTTTTGAGAAATAGGTAATCTTGAGTTCAGTTCTTGAGTTAAGTCAAGATGAAGGGAAAGTGTTGATGCTTTACTGAAGGATAAGTCTGAAAAATAGTTCTATTCTTGAATCCAAATTTAGAACGTATATACCCTACAAACTGCACATACACGCACCTTGAAACTTGGGATAGTAGAGGATACCTAGAAATACAGCCTAGTATGAAAGAAAAAACGGTATTTAAAGCTAAACACCAAAAGAGCATATTGAAAAATATATCCGGTCTTGAAAAAGAAAATTAAAGAAAATAAATAAATAAATAAAGTCAAGACCTGGAAACTGCTATTTACGCTTTAATCCCACTCATTCAGTAATCGGCCGTTAGTGCCTCAAGAAGCATTAATAGTTGCATGAAAGGTGTGTGAGCAACACCGTCCATCATTTAATGAAAAGAGTAGTATTAGGTATTAGGGCAAGGGTATTATAGCTTAAATTGAATTCTTGAGTGTAGGGGTGCAAATATACACATATGTAGGGGTATACAATCGATGTTTGGAGGAAAGATAAAATGAAGAATAAGACTTATGTTTTCTGTAAAGTTGATAAAAATCCCTGATTTGAAACCGCGCTTTAGAAGGAAAACTCAGGAAATACCAAGATCTTTCTAAACTTTTTTGGAACGTATAGGATCTGAGGTTAAATAGATAGGAGGCGTGAAACATAAGGGTTGGATATTTCTAACTTAGGATGATAGAATTTCTAACGTAGATACTAAACTGTAGGAGTAGAATCGATATTAACTTATGAACTAACTTGACAGGATTTTATAGGTAGTATCCGCTGAAAACCCTCTGGAGACAACACTCCACCTACTAGGGACACCTAGAAGTTTAACGGCTTGTTGCACGTGCTCAGTGCAATAGCGTTCCCTACGAAAGTGAGGCTAGGATTTTGTTTTGCTCAAGACGAGCAAAAGATAAGTTTGGGGGTATTTTTTCAGACCAGAATATTGCATTTTATTACCGCCCATTCACTATCTATTTTTTGTATATATCGGTACTATTAACCGGTGTTTGCTCAGTAATATAGATTACAGGTATCCGTAACAAAATAATAGAAATATATCCAGAATCACGGATATATCATTTGTGAGCTGACACTGCAACCAGAACCGCAAACCAACTGATATCCCAAGAGTTATTTTGCAAACAAGTGTGTGCACAATATTTTGGTCCAACACATAGCATGTGTACACACTAACTCTTGGGGCTTGGACCATGGACCTAGGGGGTCTACCATGACACACTCAAGTGGGCTAGAGCAAATGGGCATGAGAAGTGATGTACATTTATTGCATAAAGTGTGATGTGATTTGTATCTACCAAGTTTCCTCGAAAACTCTGAAGACAAACCAGGGTATTTTAGACCAAGAAAACAACACAAGAGTCATGCTGGGGACAACACAAGACCACACTGCAAATACGGGACCCATACCTCGGATTTCAACCGAGCACATTGCCTTCAAAGCCGAGGTCGCCAGCCGTACTGCCTCCTCTGGCCTCCAGTTTGCTGTGGGCCCCCCTTGCTTCCACCTCATCACAATTTTATTGTTTATTTTCTTTTCTTTTGTGCCTATATATAGCAGGCAGTGGGCAAGGGTTCATAGTCTCACATTGTCTCACTTTTGTCCAATTTTGTCATTCTTTTTGCAACACTTCATTTTGTTTTCTCTTTCTCTTGTAAATAGCTTAGCTTCCCCTTGAGATCCTTGCCTTCTCTTTATCTTTCAATCTCTTCATTGAGCTTGAAGGTTTAAGAGTTGGTATTTGATCTCAAGGGTTGTATCATTCTTAAAGATGAATAAAGTCTCTTTTGTGCTTCATTTTGCCTTGGGTTTTTAGCTCTCTCTTGATCTTGCAACCTCTTAATTGAGCTTGCAAGTTTAAGTTTGGGTTATTAAACCCATGGTGTGTAACTTGTTCCATGGTTCCTAGTTCTTTCTTTCTTGCTTATTTCTTTTTTTGCATTTTTTACTTGCTTTACATTCATGCAATTTATTACCTTGCTTTATTTTCATGCACTTACTTACTTGTAATGTTTCCCTTTCTTTTCTTTTGCTCTCGTTGTTGTATTGTGAGATGTTGTGAATATTGTTGTTAGGAAAAGAGAATGATATTGTAAGTTAAGGTTTCATTTCTCATATCCTTTTTCCATATTTTCCATTTGAAACTCCACCCAAATCTTACGCAAGCGCTCCGTTAGGCACCCTACCGTACCAAGGTAACGGTGATTCCTAACCGCGACCGGTTGCGTTCGATTTGGCCGGAGGCAAAAACAAGAGACAAGAACGGAAGGACAAGGGTCAATAAGCCGGATTTCACGAATACCGTGCTTAAGCACCCTAATCCACGTTGTTGCCGATTGCTCTAGCTTCATTGTTTGAGTTCGGCCCAAAGGACTTGAATACGGATTTCCTTAACTTACACTATCCTATCTAATCCTAACAAACATTTACTTTGCATATAACATATAGGTTAGATAAAGAACTTTCTGCCCACGCGCATTAAATCGTAAGAACAAGAACGTAAAACGCTCCGTCTCCCTGTGGATCGACCCGTGCTCAACCGACTAGCTGCAAAGCGACACCGTCTTGATTGCAGTTAACTTTAAATTCTTTCAATCACCATCCTGGTTAGATAAATTAATAACCAATCTAATCTTGTAAGAGCGCACACTGAGTGTTTCTTTTCTCTCTCTCTAGGTAGCAACCATTCCACGCCCTAATCAAGATAATAAAATGTATCACTTGACCGATCCGAATTCTTATTTGGGGCTGGGGAACATCGGTTTAGCTTTAACTTATGATGGAAATCGTAAGTATGAGCAAGAGAAAGAGGATTGTTTGAATTTTAAGGAGACCCCATTGAAGAAGAAGCATACTAATGCATCTACTTCAGGTGTTCTTGTAATTGAGAACTGATTTTCGGTCAGTCCTACCTCCTGGGTACTAGATACCGGATCAGGATCTTATATCTGTAATTTATTGCAGGGACTGAGTAGGAAAGTTGCACCTGGTGATATGACCCTCAGGGTAGGGAACGGAGCACGAGTTAATGCTGCAGCCGTCGGTGAATATCACCTTGTGTTGCCAAATGGCAATACTATGATTTTGAACAATTGCTAGTATGTACCTTCCATGGTTTGCAACATCATATCAGTTTCTTTACTTGATAAAAATGGATATAACTTTGTTCTTGATAGAAATATCATGAACATTTACCTTGATAAGGTACTGGTTGCAGAAGGTACACTGTGTAATGGTATCTATGTTCTAAATCAGAATACGGTTCTAAATATACAAAACACACGCAAGAGGAAGAGTTCAGATACGAACGAATCCTACTTGTGGCATTGTAGACTTGGTCATATCGGAGAGAAAAGACCAAGTAAGTTACATAAAGATGGTCTCTTGAATACGTTCGAATTTTCATCTTATGAAACTTGTCAGTCTTGTCTCAAAGGAAAGATGACCAAATCTCCGTTCACCGGACATGGAGAAAGAGCAGCAGAGCTCTTGGGACTCATACACAGTGATGTGTGTGGTCCGATGTCTATACATGCACGAGGTGGGTTCTCGTACTTCATCACATTCACTGACGATCTCTCTAGGCTCGGGTATGTGTATCTTATGAAACACAAATCTGAAGCTTTTGAGAAATTCAAAGAATTCAAAAACGAAGTAGAAAACCAGACTGGCAAAAGTATCAAGATCCTCCGATCTGATAGAAGAGGAGAGTACTTAAGCACTGAATTCAGGGACTTTCTAAAAGAGAATTGTATTCTCTCTCAGCTTACTCCTCCGTACACACCACAGCACAACGGCGTATCGGAGCGGAGGAATCGTACCCTATTGGACATGGCTTGCTCCATGATAAGTAGTGTTGAGTTATCTCTTTCATTCTGGGGACTTGCGCTTGAAACAACAGCGTACTTGTTGAATCAAGTTCCGTCTAAATCTGTGCCTAAAACTCCATATGAAGTATGGAGTGGTAGAAAACCATGTCTTAAACGGGTTAAGATATGGGGTTGTCTGGTATATGTGAAAAACCAGAATCCGGACAAACTTCAGGCATCGTCAGTTTTATGTAAGTTTGTAAGATATCCCAGGCATTCAAATGGATATCTGTTCTACCACACCGAGGAACAGAAGGTGTTTGTTGCTCACCATGCCACCTTTTTAGAGTGGCAATTTCTTGCAAAAGAAATAAGTGGGAGCACGGTAGAACTGGATGAAATATCTGAACTACAAACTCAAACTGAGGATTTAGTAGAACCAGAAAATTCAATAGTCCCAGATAAACCTCAGCCACTCCGCAGATCTGGTAGGATTTCTCATCCGCCCGAGAGATACTACGGTTTTCTCATAGACAGGGATCGAGAGGATTACATCTTGGAAGAAGATGATCCTACCAGTTTCAGGAAGGCTATTATCAGTAGGGAATCTGATAAGTGGCTGGATGCTATGCGATCCGAAATGGAGTCCATGTACACCAATAAAGTGTGGACCTTGGATATTGCTCCACCTGGGGTAAAACCTGTTGGATGCAAATGGATCTACAAATGGAAACTTTGTGTAAATGGGCAGGTGGAAACCTATAAGGCTAGACTCGTTGCAAAAGGTTTTTGTCAACGACCTGGTGTGGACTATAATGAAACTTTTTCTCCAGTGGCTATACTCAAATCCATTCGGATCCTACTTTCCTTTGCTACCTTCCATGGCTATGAGATCTGGCAGATGGACGTAAAAATGGCTTTTCTAAACGGCAGTTTGAAAGAGTGCGTTTATATGGATCAGCCAGAAGGTTTGGTAGACAGTGGGAGCAGTGGGAAGGTGTGCAAGTTGCTTAAATCCATTTATGGATTAAAACAGGTATCGCAGAGCTGGAACATCTGTTTTGATGAAACAGTCAAGGAATTTGACTTTATCAAGAACGAGGATGAGCCTTGTATTTATAAAAAGATTGTAGGACGAACTATCATATTCCTAGTCTTGTACGTGGACGGCATTCTTTTGATAGGAAATGACATTCCTATGCTACAATCGGTCAAGCTATTCTTGTCACAACGGTTCTCCATGAAGGACCTGGGTGATGCCTCGTGCATTCTGGGGATCAAGATCCACAGAGATAGATCCAAGAGATTACTAGGACTTTCGCAGTCTAGGTACATAGAGACCGTACTAAAGAGATTTAGTATGGAAGATTCCAAGGGCGGTAATATACCCGCACTGCACGGAATCACCCTCTCCAAGAAGTTGTCTTCCAAGACTGACGAGGAGAGGGTTCGCATGAGCACTATACCCTATGCTTCGGCAATAAGATCTGTAATGTATGTGATGCTATGTACAAGACCAGATGTAGCTTAAGCGCTAAGCGTGGTGAGCCAGTATCAGTCAGACCCAGGTGAGAACCACTGGACAGCAATGAAGAACATTCTCAAGTACCTAAGAAGGACTAAGGAGATGTTCCTGGTTTACGGTAATGGAGACCTCAGGGTCGAGTCCTTTACCGATTCAAGCTTCCAGAGTGACAAGGACGACAGCAAGTCTGTCTCGGGTTTTGTGTTTACCCTCAACGGAGGGGCGGTATGTTGGAGGTGTCAGTGTATATGCCCTAGAGGCCATTACTGTATCATACTAGTTTGTATCTTACTTGATGGAAGCTTGGGATATTCACAGTTGTATAGACAATCTTGCTCGAAATGGTAGTATGCTACTTGGTTTTTTTCTACTTTAATGTGTGCATGTGTTTCTTTTAGCATATCGCCTATACACGTTAATGGAGCCTTTAGAATCTTTGCTTGATCACCAGCGTTGTGATGGCAGTCACACTAGTAGGGGCTGGGTAATCTACAAGCACATCCTTATACAGGTCCCTAGTCGTTGGATTATCGAAACGGGGCATCGATACTCCGGAGTAGACTAGCGTATGCGCTTCTCATCCCAGCAGGGGAGATGGTCTGTCCCACAGCCATTAGTACGTCGTACTTGAGAAAGTATGCGGGTGCTCGTTAGGTTACGAGTACACTGGACAGGACTCTTCGGGAACTGTTGGTTGGGACTATACCTATCGTCAGTTATCAGTTCCCAGGTGACATGAGTACAGCATAGTCCGTTGACTTGACACTGTCACTTCGCCTCGAATCTGTTCCCACTGTTCTTAGATTACTACCCTACCACGGCTCAAATGAGTCGTACAAACAAGTAGTAGTTAGGTGCAGTCCCGAAGCACTTGGAGGCAGTGACGGTTAGACAGGATTCGTCTCTCCCGGTATTGGGGGTTGATATCACGCTGTGTCTAGGAAAGCCATTACACAAAGTCCCTGGCCAGGGCAAGCGAGATATACTGGTAGCGTTTCCAGTGTTATCTCAGGGTGTTCTGGGCTACACTCCAACACGAGTTGTACCGCTATTAGGCGACTGACGTTTACCGCCCCCTAGGCCCAACATGCGATACTCTCAAACGAACAGACCGGACTGAACAGAGATTGTCACATTCAGGCTCAGTAGGAGTTCGGATGGGTTCACCTCATCAGTCTTCTTATCGGCATCTACCTGGGGACCGTTACGTACAGCTAGTACCGCTTGCGGCCTGTGGTTAAACCCACTGCCAGCGTAGTGTCGAGTGTTTAAAGTCCCACACAGAAGGCTATTCGCCTTTGGGCAAAATAGAGTAGAGGTCGCATGGTTTTGCGACAGGGTTCATTCACATCCGCGCACTTGTGCACGTTTGGTGTCTGGGCAGTTATTACTAGCGGGCTTTGGTTTAAGCCAGATCCTAGTATATGTTTTGGGATTGGTTTTATCTCATTGTATTCGTGTTCCTCGGAACACGGATGCGGGTGTGTATGCACAGTTGACAGAGGCAGAGGATTCTCATTAGGGTTGTTGACCGTTGACTTTTTCTAAACCCTAATAAGAATGAGGAATATGGTTAATAATATTAATTAAGGATAATTATGCCATGATTAGGATTGTTGACAATTTGACTTTTGTTGACTTGTTGACTTTGTTGACCGGTTGACCATTGTGGACTTGTTGACCATCATCATTTCTTTTCAAAGATGCTTCTTGTTCTTTGCAAAATGCATTAAATGAATGAAATGATAATGGTCATTCATAATCTAACCATCACAATTTCTTAATTATTATTATTATTATCATAATTCCTAATATGAGAGCATGGTTGTAAAATATCCTCATAACTTCACTCTCTCTCATCCACACTTGCTCACTCTCTCTCATCCATACTTGCTCACTCTCTCTCATCCAAAGCTCATCCTCTTCCTCTCTCTCAAAGCTCTCATGTCTCATGTGTTGAGAACCATGAGCTATTGAGATAAAACCTTCATAACTTCACTCTACTCACTCTAGAGTTCTAGGTTTAGCAAGCCAAGCACTTTAGTTATCTCTAGGTTGAGGTAGGAGCTCAAGGTAGAGGCCTTCGGGTGGATCCTTCTTCGACAAAGAGAAGACTACGAGGAGAAGCCGTTCAAACCACTCCAAGGAGCAAGAAGAGAAGGAGGTCAAGAACTAGGTATAACCTCCTAACCAAGTAGTTAAACTTGTAGTTAGTTTGCTAGGTTTTTTTTTTAGCAAAGATCCTCTTTTCTAGTCCATGTTGCCTTGTCATAAAAATTGTTTTTTACCTATTCCGCTTCCCCGTAAGAACCGGGGTGGGCAACGTGGACTTACAGTGGTATCAGAGCCTATCTAAACAACAACTAGCATGTTAGCAAAGTATTTAGAATTTCGATCCGAGAAAAAATCGTAAAACACGTCCAAAAACTTAACTTTCTGCCGATTTTTAAAACTGCTCCAAAAATAATTCCACATATCTTAAAAATCGGCTCAAGGTTTTCTAAGAACATGCAGCAAAAATGAACCCCTGACTCGGTCAACTCACCACGGAACCGCGGCGAAACCATGCGTTTCGCCGCGGATCCGCGTCCGAGTTGACTCGGCCGCGACTCGTCTTTGCTGCAGTTTACTCAGTGTTCTGTTTTGGGATTTTTAAGATATTTTGTTTCGGCCCAGAATTTCCAGAGAACAATGTTGTGTTTGGGGTAGTTGCAAATCCGTATTTTTGATCGAAGTTCTGTAGACTTTAACTAATAGGTTATATCTGTGATGTGATATATGCACTGAACGTCAACTAATCGCTATACGTCGATTAGTGGGGGTTGTGCATATCTGTGATCTGTAATGTTGATGGATTGTGTATATGAACTCGTTGGATTATCGCGGATGAATAGCCGGGGGTTGTGAGATGAGAGTTTTCTTTATCTTTCATTTGATGTAATATGTAAATTGATGTAATATTATTTTTATGGCCGCACATCCGGGATGAGGTTATAGCCGCCATTGTATATTATTTCTTTTACTGTTTTTGCTCCTAGGATAGACCCAAGGAGGGGTGCACAGACTACCGGGTATTTTGAAGTGCCGAGTGGCCTACGCACGTTGTTGAGGGAGGTTGCTTCACTTCGGGTACTTGACGGGTAGTTTGCCGCACCCGTAGGGGTCTAAGGTGGGGTTTGGCTATTCATCGCGACCGTGTAATCCGTCTTTCGTTGCAGGCTCAAACGAAAACCGGATTTCTAGCATATCCAATGTGTTCATCTGTGATCTGGAATGGCTATCATTGCATCTGACGAATGTATATATCTATATATGATATCTAGTAGGCGTTGCTTATATTTTGCATCCGCGCTAGTCCAGCCCCCGCTCTGTCGTTAGTTAAGTAACCTAACAGGTGATGATGGGGCCCCATGGCGAATGCGGATGGCATAAGCGTACGTCATATTTTCGTTGTTTTCTGCAATGGTAGGATTAAATGATGGGACACATTAAATTAATGCAAGAAAATAAACCAAAGTAAATTCGTTGGAACAATTTCAAAACCACTCTGTTTCTTTTCAAAAAAGAAAACTTTTAAAACGCGGAGCTTGAACCACTCCTTTTAAAAGCTATCGCGTTCCTTCGATTATATCAAGTTCACTAGGTTCACGGTTTCGCCAAAACTATTCGTAGCCCTCCGTCGTTTCATATGGATAGTCAATAGTATTCAAGCTATGTTTGTTGGCCAAAGTCAAGGCATAGTGATTGGTAGCTGCTGGATATTCATATGTAGCATAGATAGATGCGTTGGTTTGGAACAGTCGTACTGCCTTGTTGGCCAAAGTCAAGGGTAGGTACGGGTGGGTTCAAATTAACCTGGAAAATGACGGGTAGAACTTGACATGTGACTTATGATTTGTTGGCCAAAGTCAAGGTCATAAGAGCATGGGGCAAAAATCCACATCGGGAGTTTCTAAAGAAACTGAAAAGTTGCTAGTGCTGCATACCATTTGGAGTGTGATGATTCTGGTAGGATTCCTTCAGTTTTATCACACGATGATATTTGGATCCCGATCCTACTGTGAGTATATGCTACTCCTCGGGAACTTTCTCACTTAACGATCAATGCTATAAACCAAGTAGGTGTCTAGAAAGGTGTTAGCGGGGCTATGCCCACAGGGAAAAGAGGTTATTTAATTAAGGAACTTCGCGAAAGCGTTGGAAAACCTCCCTCGAAGTACCAACACTGGCCTGGCTGAACGGTTAAGCAAGTATTGTACGGTGAGATTGATCTCGACTAATTCTTCCTTTTTGGTTTGAGGAAGGATTCGAGAAATAGTGGGAGCCATCATGTTTAGATAAACTAAAAACCAATCTAAACTTGCAAAAGCATCATGCTAAGTGTTTTCTTCTCTCTCTCTTAATTGCAGCGACCCTGTGACCAGACATAGGTTACATCTAGATAATAAAATGACTGAATCTGACTGTTATGACTGGCAAAGGTCTGTCCAGAAGACCATTACCCATGACAAGCTGGGACACCTCCTGACTAATCAAACCCATGCCGTCTCAGGACCAGTTTCCCCTCTCACGGATATTGATATCCGTAATACATCGGAAAAAGACTGTGTGAATGCCAAATGCCTCGTGTTAGCCTCAGTTGATGGTGCATACCAGAGGCAGCACGAAAAGATGGACTTAGCTTCTATCTTCCTCCATAACAAAGATTTATATGGAGAGCAATCTCGTATCGCAAGATATGAGACCTCGAACGAATTGCTTCAAACGAGGTTGGCTTTCAGGTCATCTGTAGGGGACAACGTCCTTACAGAGACTAGCTATTTTGATGAGCTCACGGACCTGAAGACCACGTTGAAGAACGGGTCAAGTACTGACTTGATTCTACAGTCTCTGCCCTCTACTAGTACCCTGAAGAAAACCAAGGAAGAAAGGGGAAAGGGAAGGGCAAAAGTTTCTGGACCAGATGTAGTAAGAGAGGGACGTTCCTATTGTTACGAGAAAGGACATTAGCAGAAGGATTGCAGGGCTAGCAGCCAGTAGCCAGGATTCGAAGCATGTTGTGGCTTCGGCTTCGGGTGTGTTTGTAATAGAAAACTGTATGTTAATTAACCCTACTTCCTGGGTATTGGATACCGGATCAGGATCTCACATCTATAATTCATTACAGGCTCTGAGAAACCGTAGAGTTATCAGGATAGGTGATATGACTCTTAGGGTTGCCAACGGAATGAGCGTGGATGCTGAATCCGTAGGGGAATATCACCTTGGATTGACAAGTGGGCAGATATTGATTCTGCGTAACTGTTTGTATGTACCTAGTATGGCTTGTAATATCATATATGTATCCTTATTTTCTAAGGAAGGATATGATTTTACTTTTGTAAGCGATGTGGTCCAAATCCACCTAATCAAGTTCTGATTGGGTCAGGTACATTAGAAAACGGAATATACGTACTGAATCAAGCTCAGGTTTTCAGTGTCCTAACACATATAAAAGAAAGTCTCCGGACACAAATCAGGCTTTCTTATGGCATTGTAGACTGGGTCACATCAATGAGAGAAGGTTGACTAAGTTACATAAAGAAGGATATTTGGATCCGTTCGAATATCAATCATATGCAACTTGTCAATCATATTTCAAAGGAAAGATAACAAAGACTCCGTTCACTGGACACGGAGTAAGAGTAAGCGAGCTCTTGGGACTCGTACATAGCGATGTATGCGGTCCAATGTCTACACATGTGTGAAGTGCTTATTCTTACTTCATTACTTTTACGGATGATTTTTCAAGGTAAGGGTATGTCTTCTTAATGAAACATCAATCTGAAGCCTTTGAAAAATTCCAGGAATACAAGAATGAAGTAGAAAAACAAACAGGCAAAAGTATCAAAACACTGAGATCTGATCGAGCTGGTGAATACTTGAGTGCCGAGTTCCTGGGTTACTTAAAAGAGAATGGAATTCTCTCTCAACTTACTCCTCCATACACCCCACAACATAATGGTGTATCGGAGAGACGGAACCGAACCCTATTGGATATGGTACGTTCCATAATGAGTAACGCTGAGTTGCCGCAATCATTCTGGGGATATGCACTAGAATCAGCTGCATACCTTTTGAACCAAGTTCCAACTAAGACTGTGCCTACCACACCATATCAGATGTGGAGTGGGAAGAAACCCTATCTTAAGAACATTAAGACATGGGGATGTCCAGCTTTTGTCAAAAAGCAACATGCGGACAAACTCGAGACACGCTCAGTACAGTGCAAGTTTGTGGGATATCCAAAGAACACTAAGGGATATTTCTTCTATTGCGAAGAGGAACAAAAGGTTTTTGTTTCTCGTCATGCCTGCTTCTTGTAAACTGAATTTTTGGAAAATCAGATAAGTGGGAGCGCAATAGAACTGGAAGAAATTCCAGAACCACAAGCTATTACTGAAAGCTTAGTAGAACCAGAGGGTTCGAAAGAACAGGACATTCCTGCGCCGCTCCGCAGGAGTAGTAGGCAGTCTCATCCACATGAGAGATACTACAGTTTTCTCATAGACGGGGATAGAGAGGATTGCATCATTGATAATGATGAGCCGACTAGCTTCCAGTAGGCCATTCAGAGCGCTGACTCAGTAAAATGGCTGGATGCAATGCGGACTGAAATGGAGTCCATGTACACTAACAAAATTTTGACTTTGGACTTTGCTCCAGAAGGGGTAAAACCCGTAGGCTGCAAAAGAAGATTGGTGTAGATGGGCAGGTTGAAACCTATAAAGCTAGACTTGTTGCAAAGGGTTTTCGTCAAAGACCTGGTTTGGATATGACGAAACCTTTTCTCCAGTGGCTATGCTCAAATCCATTTGGATCCTTCTTGCCATTGCTGCCTTCCACGATTATGAGATCTGGCAGATGGACGTAAAGATGGCTTTCCTAAATGGAAATTTAGAAGAGTGCATCTATATAGATCAGCCGGAGGGTTTAATTTAGAGTGGGAGCAGCGGTAAAGTGTGCAAGTTGCTTAAGTCCATCTATGGACTGAAGCAGGCATTGCGGAGTTGGAACATCTGCTTTAATGATACTGTCAAAGAATTCGGCTTTATCAAGAATCCAGATGAACCATGCATTTACAGTAAGATAGTAGGGAGAACCGTGGTATTCCTCGTCTTGTACTTTGTAAATACATTTTCCTAATAGGAAATGATATTCCTATGCTACAGTCAGTCAAAGGATTCTTGTCACAGAGGTTCTCCATGAAGGACCTGGGCGATGCCAACTATATTCTGGAGATCCAGATCTATCATGATAGATCTAAGAGGATGTTGGGACTTTCGCAGTCCAGGTACATCGACACCATACTGAAACGATTCAGTATGGAAGATTCAAAGCGCGGTAATCTACCGGCTTGTCACGGAATCACCCTCTCAAAAGAGATGTCTCCCAAGACTGATTTGGAAAGGGCTCGCATGGCATCTATACCCTACGCATCTGCGGTAGGCTCTATAATGTATGCGATGTTGTGTACCAGACCAGATGTAGCATACGCATTAAGCGTTGTAAGCCGGTATCAGTTGGACCCAGGGGAGAAACACTGGATAGCAGTAAAGATGTAGGGTTCCTAGGCACTCTCAAGAGCTCTCACAAGGCATCAACCATGCCAATTTCAAATTTTACGGTGCCGGGAAACCCTAAACTACGGATCGTTGGCTAGATGTCTAGGCGAAAAAGAAAATAGTTAACAACTTAACTAAAGTTTAAACGGAAATACAACCTTTGTAGATCCGGTGCTCCACCTCCATAGCTCCGCAACGAAGTCCCCTCGCTGTCCAAATGAATTCCCGGGCTCTAGCGTCTGCTTCATCGGAGAAATGGCGAGCTAGGTCGTCGATGGCCATGCCGAAGATGATCTACGTCGAGGCATCGCTAGATCAAGCTCCAACTTCACCAAGTCAGGAAACTTGTGAAGAAAACACACTCTACTACTTGGCAAGAGGTAGAGGATGAAGAAATAGGAAGTGGGTAGACTTTAGAATTGGATTTCTCACTCATTTTCATCAATCACCATTGATGAAGTGAAGGTTTCTTCATTGAAGAAGATGAAGAAGAAGATGATGATGATTATGATAAGTTATTAAAAATAGAAAAGAAATATAATACTTATCATAACTTTAACCATGGTAAAGTGTAGAGAATTAACTTTAGTTAGGTGGAATGGTTAGGGTTAGAGAAGAAGACAAGAATGGTTGCTTTGGTCAAAGTTGCATGAAGCTTGAAGAAGCTTCTAAGAAAGCAACCATTTGTTTTCTTTTCTCATTCTTTTCATCCAAAAAGAAATAGATAAATGAATGAATAAATAAATAAGCAAATAATAAACCCTAACCATTTCATTAACCAAGGTTTAATTCTTTATACTTAACCAATTTTACATGCACCATCAAACATGATACAAGCATGTGCACAAAATCATATCACATATATAATGCACACATCCGAGCGAGAAAATACATTTAAAGTGAAACGATACTAGTTAATGCAAAGTAATATATCAAGTATATAATTATGCATTAAATCATTAAATCAACACTTGATTTAACGATCCGGTCATATCGCATATAACCGACTAATATCCAATGTATCGATTTATCGAATCAATCTTCGATTTGATAACTAGGTTATATCGCATACAACCATTCGACACATTGTTTGCGAGAATGAAATACGGTATCACATACACGCATTACTCTCGGTCCCGCACATATCTCATATGCGCTCCTATTTCGTTTCGCTTGAGCCAGGAAACCTCTGTGTAGGACTCTAAAGACTCGTCAATACGCCGGCAGCAGATGATGATCATATCAAACATCCACAAGCCGCAAGCGGTCTGCTAAACGTAACGGCCACCCGGATATTGAGCGATCAGAAGATCGACGAGCAAGCCCGCTCACACTCCAGGGAATCCAACCAGTAACACTACCGTACAGTCCGGTCTGATCGTTTGATATGTCGCATATCTCGCCTAGGGGTGGTAAACGTCAGACCCCAATAGCTCGATAAGTCATGTCGATATGAGGTCTATAACTATTCGAGAAACTACTGGTAACACTTACCAGTAAATCTCAGCAACCCTGGCCAGGGATTTCCTGTTATAGCCAATCGAACATAGTGCAACATCAACTCCCTATACCGGGAGAGATGAATCCCCTCCTATCGCTCATTGCCTCCATGTGACTCGGGACTGTACCCAAAAACCACCGTTTTGCACGCCCTCTTGGACGTGGTAAGATGGAAATCAAAGCACAGTGGGAACCACACAAGACTCTATGACGATCTCGGGTCAACAGACTACTCTGTACCAGTGTCACCAGAGAACTGCCATCTGACGTATGGTATAATACCATCTGGGAGTTCTCGGCGAGTCCGTCCAGTGTACCCAGTCTCTACTGAGCACCCGTATATCTCCTCTGATGTCAAACACCAATGGATATGGGATCATCCATCGCCCATCTGTATGGGTCGAGAAGGTACACGCTAGTCTACTCTGGTATATCGATGCCCTGTCTCGATACACCCACTACTAGGGACTTTGAAGGATGTACTTATAGACTACCATGTCCCCACTAGTATGATCTGCATCATAGTCCAGGTAGTCAAGTACACATCCTAAGGGCTTTACCAACATGTAACAGAGAGACAATTAGTGTACACGTTAAGGTAAAGATCAACCAGATAGCATACTATCATGTCGAGCAAGAAAGTCCTCCCTATATATGTCCCAGCATCCACTAAAATATACATCTAATGTACAGTAATGGCCTCTAGGGCATACATATAATTAACAATCTCCCACTTGCACTAGGGCCATCTATAGCAGTGGTTGTAGTACCTCATACTCAACCATCCCATAAAAGTCTCTCTCTGGGAACAGGCCTTTGTGAGTGGATCCGCTGTGTTGTCCTCTGAGTCTACTCTCCTAACCTCGATCTTCCTGGAGATCAACCATCTCCATGATCAAGTGATACTGCCTTAGAATATGTCTGGATCACTGATGGGACCGGCGTTCCTTGGCATAAGCCACTACTCCATTGTCACACAATGGGAGGAACATAGTTCATCTCATGAACCAATATACACCCAAACAGCCTCTTTGGTAGCATCTTAAGTTGCGATGTATCCAGCCTTTATCGTCTAGTATGTCACGGTATCTAACTTGGAACTCTTCCAACATACCGTCCCTTTACTGAGGGTAAAGACAATGCCTGCGACTGACATTCAGTCGTCTTTATCATCCTGGAACCCTTCCAGTGATTCTCCCCAGGATCGGTTGATACCGTCTCACTACAAATAGTGAGAGTCCTAACATCCAATTAGATCTATCTCATAGATCTAAAAACCCAGGATTTAGGAGGTATCACTTTGATCCTATATGGAGAATCATTGTGATAAGCGGATATTGATCGAGTGTAGCATAGGAAACTCCTTCCCTATCAAGAGTATGTCATCCACGTACTCTACGACGATCGTCACCATACTCCCTACTACCTTCTTGTTTATACAAGGTTCATCTACCATTTTGATGATGTCAACTTCTTTGACCGCTTCATCAAAACAGATGTTCCAACTCCCCGATGCCTGCTTTATCCTATAAAGCATCTTGCACGCGTTTCCGCTGCTCCCACTGTCTACGAAGCCCTCTGGTTGTGTACTTATAGACACTCTCTTCTAAACATCATTTAGAAAAGCTGTCATGACACCCAACCACCAGATATCGTAGTCATGGTATGTAGCCGTGGCAAGTAGGATCTGGATGGACTTAAGCATAGCTACTTAGAAAAGGTTTCATCATCATCCATACCTTGTCAATGATGTAGACCTTTAACAAGTCTAGCTTTGAAAGTCTCAACTCTTCCATGTACACCAAGTAATCTTCTCAAGATATACTTACTCCTGATGGGGATTTAACCCTTCAGATATAGCAACTAAAGTCCATACTTTGTTGGTGTATAAGGATTCCATCTCAGATCGATAAACATCCAGCCATTCTCACAGAGTCTTACTCCTGATGGCCAGCTCGAAACTAGTTGGGTCATCATCTCATGATGCAATCCTCGCTCCCACTGTCATAGAGAAACAGAAGTATCTCTCAGGTGGGTGAGGAACCCTACTAGATCGGCGAGAGGCTGAGGTTCGTTGGTAACTATCGAATCCTTTGGTTCTTTCAAATCATCAGCTGCAGTTTGTATAGCTGGAACCTTTCCAGTTCTACATTACAGACCTTGCCTCGAGTTTGTCCGGATTTTGCTTTCAGACATAGGCCGGACAACTCCAAATCTTAACTAACTTAAGACATGGGTTCTTCCCATTCCATATCACATATGAAGCGGTAGGCAACTGATTTGATTAGAACCCTATTCAATAGGTATGCAGCTTCTCAAGTGCATAACACCCAAAAGGAAATAGGTAGCTCAGTATTACTCATCATAGAGCACACCTTATCACATAGGGTGTAATTGCTCCACCCCGATATACCATCGTGCTATGGTGTATGCGGAGGAGTAATGCTGAGAGAGAATCTCATTCTCCTTTAGAATAGTCCAGGAATTCCGTGCTCAAGTATTCTCCTCCCTGATCTCATCAAAGGACATAATACTTATACCTGTTATTGGTTCTCTACTTCTAACTTATATTCTGTGAATATCTCAAAAGGTTCGGACTTGTGTTTCAATAGGAACATAAGTCTGAATCTTGAGAGATTATCAGAGAATGTAACGAAGTACAAAGAACCAGTCCTGGCATATGTAGACAGGGGACCTTACATACATCAACATGTATCAGTCCCAAGAGTTCACTAACTCTTTCTCTGTTTCCAATAAACAGAGCTGGTGTCATTTTATCTCTGTGACATGACTGGCGAGTTTCACAAGATGTAAATTCAAACTAATTTAAATATGCATCTTTATGTAACTTTAGCCAGTCGGGTCGCATTGATCTGACCTAGTCTACAATACCTCAAGAATGATTCGTTCATTTCTGAACTCTTCCTCTTGTGTGTGTTCTGTATACTAAGAACTGTAGTTTGATTTAGAACATCAATGCTTTTAGACAACGTGCCTGAACCGATCAACTTTTGATATAGGAAATGTTCAAAACATTATCCAACAATACAAAATTTTATCATTTCTTTACTAATAAAGAGACTGATATGATTTTGTATATCAGGTTCGGTATCTAATAACATTCGTTCAGAATCAATGTATTGGTAATACAGGGTGACAGTGACCAACAGACTTGGCTGCAACTCTTGCCCCGTTTTCTGCCTCATGAAACTTATCACCCGTTCTCAGTTCTCTACCTTTCTGTAACCCTATGTAACAGATTACATATCTGGGATCCTGATCTGGTATCACATACCCAGGACGTAAAGGACACTGAGAAACAGTTCTATATAATGAACACACCCGAAGATGATGCATCAGCATGCACTCTCTTCGTTTGGGCGGCACGGGAATTCTGGTAATCCCCAATTTCCTGCTCGGTCTTATAACAATTATAAGTTGGAGCGGGACCAACGTTCCCCAGCTCAGTATAACTGTTAGTTATATGTATGCCCTAGAGGCCATTACTATACATAGGATGTATATTGTAGTGAATGCTGGGACATATATAGGGAGGACTTTCTTGCTCGACATGATAGTATGCTATCTGGTTGATCTTTACCTTAACGTGTATACTGATTGTCTCTCTGTTACATGTTGGTAAAGCCCTTAGGATCTGTACTTGACTACCTGGACTATGATGCGGATCATACTAGTGGGAACATGGTAGTCCATAAGTACATCCTTCAAAGTCCCTAGTCGTGGGTGTATCGAGACGGGGCATCGATATACCAGAGTAGACTAGCGTATACCTTCTCGACCCATACAGATGGGCGATGGATGATCCCATATCCATTGGTGTTTGACATCGGAGATGATATACGGGTGCTCAGTAGAGACTGGGTACACTGGACGGACTCGCCGAGAACTCCCAGATGGTATTATACCTCACGTCAGATAGCAGTTCTCTGGTGACACTGGTACAGAGTAGTCTGTTGACCCGAGATCGTCATAGAGTTTTGTGTGGTTCCCACTGTGCTTTGATTTCCATCTTACCACGTCCAAGAGGGTGTGCAAAACGGTCGTTTTTGGGTACAGTCCCGAGTCACATGGAGGCAATGAGCGATAGGAGGGGATTCGTCTCTCCCGGTATAGGGAGTTGATGTTGCACTGTGTTCGATTGGCTATAACAGGAAGTCCCTGGCCAGGGCTGATCAGAGAATTGCTGGTAAGTGTTACCAGTAGTTTCTCGACCCGTTATGAGCCTCATATCGACACGACTTATCGAACTATTGGGGTCTGACGTTTACCACCCCTAGGCGAGATATGCGACATATCAGACGATCAGACCGGACTGTACGGTAGTGTTACTGGTTGGATTCACTGGAGTGTGAGCGGGCTTGCTCGTCGATCTTCAGATCGATCAATACCCGGGTGGCCGTTACGTTTAGCAGACCGCTTGCGGCTTGTGGGTGTTTGATATGATCATCACCTGCTGCCGGCGTATTGACGAGTCTTTAGAGTCCTACACAGAGGTTTCCTGGCTCAAGCGAAACGAAATAGGAGCGCATATGAGATATGTGCGGGACCGAGAATCATGCGTGTATGTGATACCGTATTCTATTCTCGCGATCAATGTGTCGAATGGTTATATGCGATATAACCTAGTTATCGAATCGAGAGTTGATTCGATAAGTCGATACATTGGATACTAGTCGGTTATATAAGATATGACCGGATCGTTAAATCAAGTGTTGATTTAATGATTTAATGTATAATTATATATTTGATATATTACTTTGCATTAACTAGTATTGGTTCACTTTAAATGGATATTCTCACTCGGATGTGCGCATTGCATATGCGATATGATTTTGTGCACTTGCTTGTATCATGTTTGATGATGCATGCCTTTTTGTTAAGTGTAAAGAATTAAACCTTGGTTAATGAAATGGTTAGGGTTTACTTTTTCCTTATTCATTTTATTCCTTTTTTTATCTATTTATTCTTTTTGGAATTTGATTTGCATAAAGAATAAATGGTGGCTTTCTTTGGATGGATTATGAAGCTTCATGATACTTTGACTAAGTCACCATTTTGTCTTGATGCTTAACCCTAACCCTTCATTCTAACCATGATTGATTCTCTACACTAAACTATGGTTGGTTAATGATAAGTATTGATATTTATCTCTTTTTACAAAATAACTTATCATAACCTTTTTCCATCTTCTTCTTCTTCACTTCAAGAAGAAGCTTGCTTCATCAATGGTGATTGATGAAAACAAGTGAGAAATCCAATTCTAAAGTCTGCCCACTTCCTATTTCTTCATCCTCTACCTCTTGCCAAGTAGTAGAGTGTGTTTACTTCACAAGTTTCTTGACTTGGTGAAGTTGTGAGCTTGATCTAGCGATGCCTCGACGTAGATCATCTTCGGCATGGACATCGACGACCTAGCTTGCCCATTCTCCGACGAAGCCGACGCTAGAGCCCGGATTTGATTTGGACAGCGGAGAGGACCTCTTCTCGGAGCCGTGGAGGTAGAGGACCGGATCTACAAAGGTTGTATTTCCGTATCTCTTAGTTAATTGTTAACTAGTTTACTTTTCGCCTAGTTTTCTAGCAAACGATCCGTAGTCGGGTCTCTCGGCACCCGTAAAATTTTATATTGGCATGTTCGATGCCTTGTGAGACCTTCATAGGGTGCCTAGGAACCCTACAATAACAAGCGGGTTCGGTCAATAATCCGTATTATTATCTTGATTAAGGCGTGATATGGTCGCTACCTGGAGAGAGAGAGAAGAAAACACTCAGCGTGCGCTCTTACAAGAATAGATTGGTTATTATTTTATCTAATCAGGATGGCTCCCACTGCTTTTTATCAAATCTTCCTTCAAACCCTAAAAGGAAAGACTAGCCGGGATTAATTACACACTACAAGTTCGCCAATCTTTCAGCCAGGCCAGTGTCGGTACTTTGAGGGAGGTCCCCCGTGCTTTCGCACGAACCTAATTAATGTAAACCTCGTTTTCCCAGAGGCGTAATCTCGTTAACACCTTTCTAGACACCTACTTGATCGGCTAATTGTAATGTGTAAAACTCTCCCAGGAGTAACAATTACTCGCAGCGGGTATCGGGATCCAACTATCTCATAGAAGGTATGCAATCTCATTGCAAATTTCAACACTTGAAATTCCCGATAATATTTTGCCCCTAACGTGTTATGACCTTGACGAAAGCCAACAAACCATAGCCCGCTAGTCAAGTTCAACCCGTACATTTCTTGATTGAATTAAACCCACCCGCACGACCCTTGACGAAAGCCAACAAAGCCGCACGACTACCCTAATCCAATCGCATCGTATGCAGCAGATAAGCAGCATATAGCTACCGCACACTGCACCTTGACGAAAGCCAACAAATGCAGCACGAATACTATATACAACTTATCTGAAATGACGGAGGGCTACGACAGGTTTTTTTTTGAAAACCTATTGCGTAATGAACTTGATATCGTTGTAGGATCGAATGAATTTTGAAATGGAGTGTTTTTGAGGCTTTTCTAGTTTTGCTAAAGGAGTCACTCCCTGTGAAGGGATCGTCGGTCCTTTCCTCGTCGAATGAGGTGCGGGATATATCATATATATCTCGGTGCAAAGCAAAAACACTTAAAAGCAATCAAAAGACAAACCGAGTGTGTAGCATTCGCCAGTTATTGCTAAAGGAGTCACTCCCGGTGAAGGGATCTCGGTCCGTTCCTCATCGAATAAGGTGCAGGATATATCACATATACCGCTGTGCAAAGCAAGAACTGTAGCTACCTGTTTTATTTTTGAAATTCAATTCTACAACATCTAAGGTTTCTTTTATTTCATTAATCACATTAATGAAGTCCCATCATTTAAGTACCTAAACATCACAGATAAATACGACGTACACTTATGCCATCCGCATTCGCCTCGATGTCCCCTCGTGCACCGTTAGGTTAGGTAACTAACGGCAGAGCGGGGCAGGGCTAGCGCGGGTGTAAAACATAAGTAACGCCTATATAATATATCATATATACTATATACTGTATCTATCACAGAACATCACATGATCACATCACAGATATCGCAGCAGAAGAAACATATGAAATATTGGATATACCAGGACGTCCGTGTTTTCAATACGAGCCAGTATAAAACACGGATTCCACGGTCGTTATGAATAGCCAAACCCACACCCATAGACCCCTACGAGAGCGGCAAGCAACCCTACCAATTCTAGAGTTAGGAGACCCGGACTCGACTCCTCGAGTTGGTCTCCCACTGGACTCCAGAACCCGATTACTTATGCTCCCCTCCTTGGGTCTATCCTAGTGCGGAAAAGTAAATAATTTACAAACGGTGACATCTTCCGCAACCTGGAAGTGCCCCAATAAAAGAATATTACATACAAGTTTTTACATGAATGAAAATGAAAAACACTCATCTCACATAAAAACCCCCGGCTATTCGAAAACGACGATCCAATATAACATATCCAGCAACACATAACATCACATGTCATCAACGTAAGTAAACATGCGCATCCCAATTGTCGTTGACATATAGCAACGAAACCGGCGATATCACATATTACACTTACGGTCACAGAAAAGAAAGTGTAAAACTACAACAGTTGGAATCCGCAACCATCTCAGACATCGCATGCCTGACCAAATGAATTACTTAGACATCGCATGCCTAACAATTATAAACCCCGCATTTTAGTCTCAAAATCGAAAACACTTTTCAATATCAAGTCGGGCAATTCAACAAGATTCCCGACATCCTGATCGAATACTCGTCGCAAACTTCAGTAGGCGGCCGCACCCCAGATACCGTCGATGAAGTGCACCAAGGCGGAACACCGCTACCGCGAGCACCCGGACAGATGCTTTCGGCGACGGGGTTCTCCTACAGTCACTTGGTCGGGGCTATGGGATGTAGCTGTCTATTAAGTTTGTCCGGCGAATATCTGCGTACGCTACGTGATTGCGACGGACTTTTGATCGCATCAAAATTCCGTGGCAACCGATCAAGTGAGACTAAACTGCTATGTTTATAACATTCATTTAGTTATCTCATAACTACTTGTGAATTCCAATTATTGTATCCCATTCCGGATAAATAGAAAATGTTAAACTTTCCGATCGAACAATCGAACACCCAAGTTTTCCCGATACAGATCAACACATGAAATATGAGTCTAACAACATTCAGTTCGTGCCTCAGTACCAACGGTCCAGCCGTAGAAGGGTCAAGCCAACGCCTCAGATGTGGCACGCCGTACTGCCCCAAACCCGAAGGTTCAAAGGGCAGTTCAAGACGGTCACATAATCGAGTTAAGGTTTGTTGTCTTCTAGAGGGTCCATCGAGTTACTTGCACTAATTAGAACGTCGTTAAACTACGAAAAAATCCAACACTTGGAAATTTCCTGACAGGGGAAAAATTGGGTATTTATATCCGGTCGAACTTTTTAACCTATTCTGAAATTTATCCGGAAAACCACACAGACAAAATTTGATACTCCGATCGAAACACCGAATTCCCAAAACAATCCCAGAAAATTCAACTCTTGAATAAATATTAAAAAATCCCAGAAAATCCAGCACCCGAAACCATGAATTACTGTACAAAAATTATAGGACAATACAATAATAAGGCCGCGGAACCGCCGCATAAGCAGGGCTTATGCCGCGGTTCCGCCGTGATCTGGAAGCTTCAATGGAAAAATTTTGTATCGTAATTCTTAGGTTTTCCTGCTGAATTTTTTACGAATTTTTAATTTGGAAAAATCCGCGTTTTCAGAAAACGTCCAGAGAGCACATTTGAGTTGGGGTTTCGGGTTCGTTCGGGTTTCAAATTCCGTCTAGACTTCGCCTAAGGCTCTAGCTAGGCTCTGATACCACTGTAGGGTTCCTAGACACTCTCAAGAGCTCTCACAAGGCATCAACCATGCCAATTTCAAATTTTACGGTGCCGGGAAACCCTAAACTACGGATCATTGGCTAGATGTCTAGGCGAAAAAGAAAATAGTTAACAACTTAACTAAAGTTTAAACGGAAATACAACCTTTGTAGATCCGGTGCTCCACCTCCATAGCTCCGCAACGAAGTCCCCTCGCTGTCCAAATGAATTCCCAGGCTCTAGCGTCGGCTTCGTCGGAGAAATGGCGAGCTAGGTCGTCGATGTCCATGCCGAAGATGATCTACGTCGAGGCATCGCTAGATCAAGCTCCAACTTCACCAAGTCAGGAAACTTGTGAAGAAAACACACTCTACTACTTGGCAAGAGGTAGAGGATGAAGAAATAGGAAGTGGGTAGACTTTAGAATTGGATTTCTCACTCATTTTCATCAATCACCATTGATGAAGTGAAGGTTTCTTCATTGAAGAAGATGAAGAAGAAGATGATGATGATTATGATAAGTTATTAAAAATAGAAAAGAACTATAATACTTATCATAACTTTAACCATGGTAAAGTGTAGAGAATTAACTTTAGTTAGGTAGAATGGTTAGGGTTAGAGAAGAAGACAAGAATGGTTGCTTTGGTCAAAGTTGCATGAAGCTTGAAGAAGCTTCTAAGAAAGCAACCATTTGTTTTCTTTTCTCATTCTTTTCATCCAAAAAGAAATAGATAAATGAATGAATAAATAAATAAGCAAATAATAAACCCTAACCATTTCATTAACCAAGGTTTAATTCTTTATACTTAACCAATTTTACATGCACCATCAAACATGATACAAGCATGTGCACAAAATCATATCACATATATAATGCACACATCCGAGCGAGAAAATCCATTTAAAGTGAACCGATACTAGTTAATGCAAAGTAATATATCAAGTATATAATTATGCATTAAATCATTAAATCAACACTTGATTTAACGATCCGGTCATATCGTATATAACCGACTAATATCCAATGTATCGATTTATCGAATCAATCTTCGATTTGATAACTAGGTTATATCGCATACAACCATTCGACACATTGTTCGCGAGAATGAAATACGGTATCACATACACGCATTACTCTCGGTCCCGCACATATCTCATATGCGCTCCTATTTCGTTTCGCTCGAGCCAGGAAACCTCTGTGTAGGACTCTAAAGACTCGTCAATACGCCGGCAGCAGATGATGATCATATCAAACATCCACAAGCCGCAAGCGGTCTGCTAAACGTAACGGCCACCCGGGTATTGAGCGATCAGAAGATCGACGAGCAAGCCCGCTCACACTTCAGTGAATCCAACCAGTAACACTACCGTACAGTCCGGTCTGATCGTCTGATCTGTCGCATATCTCGCCTAGGGGTGGTAAACGTCAGACCCCAATAGCTCGATAAGTCGTGTCGATATGAGGTCTATAAGTATTCGAGAAACTACTGGTAACACTTACCAGTAAATCTTAGCAATCCTGGCCAGGGATTTCCTGTTATAGCCAATCGAACACAGTGCAACATCAACTCCCTATACCGGGAGAGACGAATCCCCTCCTATCGCTCATTGCCTCCATGTGACTCGGGACTGTACCCAAAACCCACCTTTTTGCACGCCCTCTTGGACGTGGTAAGATGGAAATCAAAGCACAGTGGGAACCACACAAGACTCTATGACGATCTCGGGTCAACAGACTACTCTGTACCAGTGTCACCAGAGAACTGCCATCTGACGTATGGTATAATACCATCTGGGAGTTCTCGGCGAGTCCGTCCAGTGTACCCAGTCTCTACTGAGCACCCGTATATCTCCTCTGATGTCAAACACCAATGGATATGGGATCATCCATCGCCCATCTGTATGGGTCGAGAAGGTACACGCTAGTCTACTCTGGTATATCGATGCCCTGTCTCGATACACCCACGACTAGGGACTTTGAAGGATGTACTTATAGATTACCATGTCCCCACTAGTATGATCCGCATCATAGTCCAGGTAGTCAAGTACACATCCTAAGGGCTTTACCAACATGTAACAGAGAGACAATTAGTGTACACGTTAAGGTAAAGATCAACCAGATAGCATACTATCATGTCGAGCAAGAAAGTCCTCCCTATATATGTCCCAGCATCCACTACAATATACATCCAATGTACAGTAATGGCCTCTAGGGCATACATATAACTAACAAAAGAACATTCTCAAGTACCTGAGAAGGACTAAGGAGATATTCTTGGTGTATGGCGGAAAAGACCTCCAGATCGAGGCCTTTGCTGACTCCAGCTTCCAGAGTGACAAGGATGACTCCAAGTCCATGTCGGGTCATGTCTTTTCCCTCAATGGAGGGGCGGTTTGCTGGAAGAGCTCCAAGCAGGAAACAGTTGCTGACTCAACTATGGAAGTGGAGTACATAGCTGCTTGCGATGCCGCAAAGGAAGCTGTCTGGATGAAGAAGTTCCTCACGGAGCTTCAGGTGGTTCCTACCATTGTTGATCCAATACCGCTGTATTGTGACAACAACGGCGCTATAGCTTTAGCGAAGGAACCCAGGTCCCATCAGAAGTCCAGGCACATTTTGAGGCGGTACCACCTGATCAGGGAGATCGTTGATCGCCGGGAGATCGAGGTGAAGAGAGTAGATTCGGAGAATAACACTGCAGATCCATTCACAAAGGCCATACCCCAGACTCAGTTCGAGCGGCTGATCGAGATGATAGGTCTTCGATACGCCGGTACATGGCCTTAGTGCAAGTGGGAGATTGTCAGTGTATATGCCCTAGAGGCCATTACTGTATCATACTAGTTTGTATATTACTTGATGGAAGCTTTGGATATTCACAGTTGTATAGACAATCTTGCTCGAAATGGTAGTATGATACTTGGTTTGTTTCTACTTTAATGTGTGCATGTGTTTCTTTTAGCATATCGCCTATACACGTTAGTGGAGCCCTTAGGATCTTTGCTTGATCACCAGCGTTGTGATGGCAGTCACACTAGTGGGGGCTGGGTAATCTACAAGCACATCCTTATACAGGTCCCTAGTCGTTGGATTATCGAGACGGGGCATCGATACTCCGGAGTAGACTAGCGTATGCGCTTCTCATCCCAGCAGGGGAGATGGTCTGTCCCACAGCCATTAGTACGTCGTACTTGAGATAGTATGCGGGTTCTCGTTAGGTTACGAGTACACTGGACAGGACTCGTCGGGAACTGTTGGTTGGTACTATACCTATCGTCAGTTATCAGTTCCTAGGTGACATGAGTACAGCATAGTCCGTTGACTTGACACTGTCACTTCGCCTCGAGTGTGTTCCCACTGTTCTTAGATTACTACCCTACCACGGCTCAAATGAGTCGTGCAAACAGGTAGTAGTTGGGTGCAGTCCCGAAGCACTTGGAGGCAGTGACGGTTAGACAGGATTCGTCTCTCCCGGTATTGGGGGTTGATATCGCACTGTGTCTAAGAGAGCCATTACACAAAGTCCCTGGCCAGGGCAAGCGAGATATACTGGTAGCGTTTCCAGTGTTATCTCAGGGTGTTCTGGGCTACACTCCGACACGACTTATACCGCTATTAGGGGACTGACGTTTACCGCCCCCTAGGCCCGACATGCGATACTCTCAAACGAACAGACCGGATTGTACGGAGATTGTCACATTCAGGATCAGTAGGAGTTCGGATGGGTTCACCTCATCAGTCTTCTTATCGGCATCTACCTGGGGACAGTTACGTACAGCTAGTACCGCTTGCGGCCTGTGGTTAAACCCACTGCCAGCGTAGTGTCGAGTCTTTAGAGTCCCACACAGAAGGCTATTCGCCTTTGGGCAAAATAGAGTAGAGATCGCATGGTTTTGCGACAGGGTTCGTTCACATCCGTGCACTTGTGCACGTTTGGTGTCCGGGCAGTTATTACTAGCGGGCTTTGGTTTAAGCCGGATCCTAGTATATGTTTTGGGATTGGTTTTATCTCATTGTATTCGTGTTCCTCGGAACACTGATGCGGGTGTGTATGCACAGTTGACAGAGGCAGAGGCAGAGGATTCTCATTAGGGTTGTTGACCGTTGACTTTTTCTAAACCCTAATGAGAATGAGGAATATGGTTAATAATATTAATTAAGGATAATAATGCCATGGTTAGGATTGTTGACAATTTGACTTTTGTTGACTTGTTGACTTTGTTGACCGGTTGACCATTGTGGACTTATTGACCATCATCATTTCTTTTCAAAGATGCTTCTTGTTCTTTGCAAAATGCATTAAATGAATGAAATGATAATGGTCATTTATAAACTAACCATCACAATTTCTTAATTATTATTATTATTATCATAATTCCTAATATGAGAGCATGGTTGTAAAATATCCTCATTCTCACTTGCTCACTCTCTCTCATCCAAAGCTCATCCTCTTCCTCTCTCTCAAAGCTCCCATGTCTCATGTGTTGAGAACCATGAGCTATTGAGATAAAACCTTCATAACTTCACTCTACTCACTCTAGAGTTCTAGGTTTAGCAAGCCAAGCACTTTAGTTACCTCTAGGTTGAGGTAGGAGCTCAAGGTAGAGGCCTTCGGGTTGATCCTTCTTCGACAAAGAGAAGACTACGAGGAGAAGCCATTCAAACCACTCCAAGGAGCAAGAAGAGAAAGAGTTCAAGACCTAGATATAACCTCCTAACCAAGTAGTTAAACTTGTAGTTAGTTTGTAAGGTTTTTGTTTAGCAAAGATCCTCTTTTCTAGTCCATGTTGCCTTGTCATAAAAATCGTTTTTTACCTATTCCGCCTCCCCGTAAGAACCGGGGTGGGCAACGTGGACTTACAGGAGGAGTTCCAAACAGGATACCATCGCAGACTCGACGATGGAGGCTGAATATATTGCTGCAAGCGATGCCGCAAAAGAAGTGGTCTGGATGAAGAAGTTCATTAATGAACTTCAGGTGGTTCCGTCCATTGTTGACCCAATACCTTTGTATTACGATAACAATGGGGCTATAGCTTTAGCGAAGGAACCACGGTCCCATCAGAAATCCAGACACATCTTAAGGCAGTATCACCTGATCAGGGAGATCATTGATCGCCAGGAGATCGAGGTACGGAGAGTGGACACTAAAGACAATACGGCGGATCCATTCACAAAGGCCCTCCCTCAAACACAGTTCGAGCGACTTTTTGAGCTATTGGGTATGCGGTACGCCAGCAGCTGGCCTTAGTGCAGACGTTGGGTATACGGTACACCAATTACTGGCCTTTAGTGCAAGTGGAAGATTGTTGGATATGTATGCCCTAGAGGCCATTATTGTATAGCACTAGTTTGTATATTACATTTTGGAAGCTTGGGATATATATATGGATTGACGACAGTCTTGCTCGATATTGTAGTATGCTACTTGGTTTGTATCTATCTTAATATGTGTATATGTTTCTTTTAACATATCGCTAATACATATTGATGGAGCCATTAGGATCTTTGCTTGACTACCGGCGTTGTGATGGTGATCACACTAGTGGGGGCTGGGCAGTCTATAAGCACATCCTTACACAGGTCTCTAGTTGTAGGATTATCGAGACAGGGCATCGATACTCCAAAGTAGACTGGTACATACGCTTCTCATCCCAGCAGGGGAGATGGTCTATCCCACAGCCATCAGTACGTCGTACTGGAGATAGTATGCAGGTGCTCGTTAGGTTACGAGTACACTGGACAGGACTCGTCGGGAACTGTTGGTTGGTATTATACCTATCGTCAGTTAGCATTTCCCAGGTGACATGAGTACAGCTTAGTCCGTTGACTTGACACTGCTACTTCGCCTCAAGTGTGTTCCCACTGTTTTTTGATTGCTACCCTACCACGGCTCTATTGAGCGTGCAAACAGGTAGTAGTTGGATGCAGTCCCGAAGCACTTAGAGGCAGTGGCAGTTAGACAGGATTCGACTCTCCCGGTATTGGGGGTTAATATCGCGTTGTGTCTAGGAGAGCCATTACACAAAGTCTCTGGCCAGGGCAAGTGAGATTTACTGGTAGGTGTTCCAGTAGTTTCTCAGGGTGTTCTGGGCTGCACTCTGACACGACTTATACCGCTATTAGGCGACTGACGTTTACCACCCCCTTGGCCCAATATGCGATACTCTTAGACGAACAGACCGGACTGTACGGAGATTGTCACATTCAGGCTCAATAGGAGTTCGGATTGGTTTTTCTCATCGGCCTTCTTTTCGACATCTATCTGGGGACTGTTACGTACAGCTAGTACCGCTTGCGGCCTGTGGTTAAACCCACTGCCAGCGTAGTATCGAGTCTTTAGAGTCCCACACGGAGGGTTGTTCACCTTTAGGCGATATGAGTAGATGTCGTATGGTTTTACGATAGGGTTCATACACATACGCGCACTTGTGGGTGTTCGGTGTTCGGGCAGTAGATACTAGTGGGCTTTGGTTTAAGCCGGATCCTAGTATTGTATTTTAGATTGGTTTAGTCTCATTGTATTCGTGTTTCTTGGAACACGGATACGGGTATTTATATACAGTTGACAGAGGCAGAAGAGGAGACACCTCATTAGGGTTTTGACCATTGACTTGATCAAAACCATAATGAGAACGAGGAAATTGATTAATAGTTTTCATTAGAGATAATTGTATAATGGCTAATTTGGTTTGACCATTTGACTTGTTGACCCATGTTGACTTAGATATTTTTGTTAAGCATGAAATATTTTCTTTGAGCATATTTAGCATTAATTGTGACATGATAAAGGTCAAATCAATACACCATCATAATTATCTTAATTAATATTGTTATTATCATATTTCCTCATATGAGAGCTTTATCCTCTCATTCTCATATGATCATTCTCTCTCTTGCTTGCTCTCTCCTCTTCTTCTCTAAAAGCTTTAATCTTTCATGAGTTAAAAATCAAAAGCTTTTAAGACAAAACCACCAAAATACTTCTCTACTCATTCTAGGGTTCTTAGTCTAGCAAGCCAAGCACTCATTGTTGAGGTAGGGGCTCAAGGTAGAGGCCTTCGGGTGGATCTTCTTCGATATAGAGAAGCCGATGAGGAGGAGCCATCTACATCATTCCGAGAAGCACCACAAGAAGAGAAGAAGTTCAAGACTTAGGTATAATCTTCTAACCTAGTAGTTAAAACTCTAAGTCAGTTTGTTAGTTAATGTTTAGCAAAGATCCTAATGGATAGTACATGTTACTTTGTAAAGAAAAATTTGATTTTTACCTATTCCGCCTCCCCGCAAACTACCGGGGTGTGTAACATGGACTTTACAGTGGTATCAGAGCCAGGCTAAACAACAACTAACATGTTACCTCCGTCTCAACGCCATAAGATGCGGGCCCGTTGCCCTCTAGATACCGGCTATTCGAGCACTCCTCCGCGGGGTAATCCTAGTACATAAAATGAAAATATATGTATAAGGGTGACATCGACCTCAACCTGGTCGTGTCCCAAACAAATAATATACAAACTGGAAAAGACGGTAGTCCACATGTCGGACGCTCGCCCTGCAATATCAAATGTACAAATCAATCTCAACTGTACTACTATCATTGCACCGCTGGCTATCCACCACGACAATCCAACCACAACCTCAGCACAACACAGAACATCAATATGAATGTCATGTTCGCAACCCGTCTAAAAGGACATATAGCAGTTAGATGGGTTATACCACTCTAATGACATTCACAGTCGCAGATAGTAATGTATCTACTGAAAACTTATAAATAGTGTTAAAAAATAGCGACTTCAAAATACTCCGTATTGCCCCCAAACCAAAGATAACATAATATGCAATCTAGGCAAAAAAAAAATACCTAAAAACCAATATTCAAGAGTCCAGAACACACCCAAAATTCCAAGACGCAACTCCAGAACAAAACCGGCGTCACCGGGAATTTAACCGATCTCGCCGGCCAAAGCATGGAGTTTGGGGCTCGTTATAAAACTGTGTTCTAGTTACAACATAAATAGCCTTATGCAATTGTTTAAATTTTTTTTGAAGACTATAAAAATTCAACAGAAACTTGAATATATTCAGTATTGTTTCGGAGTTGTTTCGGTTTCGTTACTTTAAATATCGTTTAAACAGCTAGTTTAGGGTTTATGGGTTAGCTCTGATACCATGTTGGGTTATACCAGCGTCCTGGCCATCTACCGTGACCGTTTGCGGAACAAAAAATTTATAAACTGGCGCTAGAACAACCTGATAACTCGGATCTACCATAAACCTATAAGCTAGCAAACTAAAAAGGAGTTAGAATGGTTATACCGAATGATCCGAGTCCTTCGGTCTTTTACCATCTTCCTAAGCTCCTAATGGTCTCCATGATCAAGCTTAATCGTCAGTCTCCCTCCATCGAAGATGATCAACCTGAGAATTTATAGTTCGAGCTCCAACATCAAAGTCGAGATAACTAAGGTACCTAGTTCGCTAAACTAGATAACCTAGAGGATGTAGAGAGTGATGATGGATTGATTTGTCTCAAAATACCCTAGGTTTCTCAACACATGAGACATTAAGAGTTGAGGAAGAAGAAGGAAAAGCTTGGAGGAAATGAGAGTGTTGTGTGTAGCAACCATGGAAAAAATGGCTAAGTGTTATGAAGCAGTGAAGCAATGAAGCATAGCAATAATTCACACTACAAATGAATCAAGCATACAACAATAGTAAACCATGAGTCATCCCATGAGTCACAAAGAGAGCCATGCTTCATTAAATGCAAAGAACACCTCATATCCTCCATCTCATTTAACCATTTAATCCAAAATGGTTATAAACAAATGAGGTGTCTTCTTCTAGTAGCAATCTTGTAATAAATTACAAGAATACCCCTCACCATATATACATACCTGTATCCGTATTCCGAAAAAATACGAATATAAAGAGACGAAAATAATCCAATAATATAATACTAGGATCCGGCTTAAACCAAAACCCACTAGTATTATCCGTCCGAATCATGATACGTGCACAAGTGCACGTATATGATCGAACCCTGCCGTAATACCATACGACCTCTATATCGTTTCGCCCGAAACAGAGAAACCTTCTGTGTAGGACTCTGAAGACTCGTTAATACGCTGGCAGTGGGTTTAACCATAAGCACGTCAGCAGCACTAGCTATACGTAACGGCTACCCAGGTATTGAGCGAAAGGAAGGTCGACGAGCAAACTCATCCGAACCCCTACTGAGCCTATCCGTGACAATCTCCATACAGTCTGGTCTGTTCATCTAAGAGTATCGCATATCGAGTCTGGAGGGTGGATAAAGTCAGACCTCTAATAACGCGATATTTCGTATCAATATGAAGCCCATCACCAATTGAGAAACAACTGATCCAAATCAGTAATTTTCGTCTACCTTAGCTAAGGATTTCTGGTGATGGCCACCCGTGCACCTCGCGACATCAACCCCCAATACCGGGAGAGACGAACCCCCGATGATCCGCTCACTGCATGCATGTGGTTCGGGACTGTACCCAACTAAAACCTGTTTGCATGACTCCTTTGAGCCGTGGTAGGGTAGTAATCAAAGCACAGTAAAAACTCACACGAGACAAATGATGATCTCGGGTCGACAGACTAACCTGTACACATGTCACCTGGGTACTGCTATTTGACAATAGGTATAATACCATCTAGCATGTTCCCGGCGAGTCCTTCCAGTGTACTCATAACCCAATGAGCACATGTATACTATCTTAGGTGACTAACTGACACCAATGTCTTGTGAGACCGGCCACCGCCCCTCGTCGGGGTCTCGATAAGTATACACGAGTCTACTCCGGAGTATTGATGCCTATTCTCGATACCCGCTCGACTAGGGACATTTAAGGATGTACTTATAGACCACCCAGCTCCCACGTATATGATCTCCATCATAATGCCAGTAGTCAAGCAAGAATCATATGGGCTCTATCAACATGTAATAGTGATCTATAATACCACATAATGCATGTACATGATGATGAAGGCAAACCAGATAGCATACTATCATCTTGAATAAGATTGTTCTATCCGTATAGGTCCTCCCTCAATCATCATAATCACTTGCCTGTGATTACAATAATTGCCTTTATGGCACTATAGCCAACAAAAATCAATAACAACTTTCATTGTCTAAAAAATTGTAGGGTTCTGTGCTTCCTTCTCCTTCCTCAAGATTTTAAGCCTTCTTTTTTTAGAATTAAATTAAGAGTTTAACTCTTCCTTTTCAAAAAAGAAATAGTTTTTCACCATAAAACCCTTGAAGGGGAGCTTAGATCTCCCATCAAATCTCTAAAAGGAGAGATTTTTAAGTCTCACCCTCATTTTTCTCTAAGATCCAGCCAACAGAGAAGAGGAAGAATGAGACCCGTTTCCAAAAATCCCACTTTGGGAAGATCCAAGGTTCAAGAGAAGATTCAGGGCTCATGGGAGAAGAAAAGGGTCCCCTTTCATCATCTCCGAAAATCTCTTGGGAGTTTAACTCCGAACAAGAATCTCTTCTTTAGGAGTTTAACTCCAAACCAATTTTTAAGAAGCTCAACTCTAAGATCCAAATCCTCGAAAAAGTTGAACCCTAAAAATCCAGATCTTTTAGGAGTTTAACTCCACAAAAGATCTCTTTTTTAGGAGTTTAACTTCAAAAGTCACTCGGGAGTTCAACTCCCAGTCCAGGGGCTAAGCCTTTTTTTTTCCGCGGGCGCCTAGCGCCGACGTCAGGGCGCGTGATTCGCCAGCGCCTATGCGCTATGCACATGAACCGCTGGTGCCCAGCGCCCGCATACCGGGCGCATGACCCGCTGGTGCCCAGCGCCCGCGTGCAGGGCGCTCAGCGCCCGCGTGCAGGGCATCCAGCGCCCGTGTGCTGGGTGCGTGACCCGTTAGCGCCCACCGCCCAAGCGCTAAGCACGTGAACCGGTGGAGCCTAGCATCCACGCACCATGCACGTGGACTGCTAGCGCCCAGTGCCTATACGCCACGCTTACGTCCTTAAGACGCTCCTTACCCCTCTTTTTCCCATACTCCACACTCAAAACACATCCCCTGTTAGAAAAAATTTCTAACGGGGCGCTGTCCCGCACTCCACAAGGGGGCTGCTAGCCCTCTTAACCTTCAGCCAGCTATCCGGATAGCGGGACCATACCCAAAACCCCTCAAGACATACACATACGCACACTGCACATTGAGTTCATATGAGTTTGACCCATCAATCGAAGGTTCCCTTACACCAAAGGCAAGGGGTAATTAACGGCAGTTTAGTCCGCGGCCGTCGAAGATTCGAATCTCCATAATCAATAAACCTTGGCCTACCCTAGGTAGGGGGAATCTGTAATACGCCTGACAAGCGCGCGCATTCCCATCTCAATAGGGTGACGAAAAACACTCTACACTCTTAACCATGTTTTCTTTTGAAAGACGGATTATCATATGTGATACTCTTTGGAAAACATCTATGGAGAGCAAGCCGTATGCAATGAAAGGGAGAAATCCAAGAGAATAGCGTCTATAGTGATTTTGGATGTGCCTCAACAAAGTTCAAAACACTAGAGACAATCCAACTCAGTCCGCAAAGTAGTGTCTTGATCATGGCATTGTAAGTAACCTATCGTTTGATTTGCATAAACTTACCCATGATCAATTGTTAGATACTTTCAATACTCTTCATGGTAGTTTTAATTTGTTAGCATCTAGAAATAGTTTTCTTGAAAACCAAATTTTTTTCCCAATAATGAGAGAAGTGATTTGATTTCTTGTTGCGATTCCTTTGAGATTTTGAATAAAACTTTGATTGCCAAATTTAGTGATTTAACTTGTACTCATGATTCTTAAATTGCTTTGATTGATGAATTAGAAATTGAGAAGAATGGACTACTTTCAAAACTTGATTCTCATTGTAGTTCTTTTGATATTTTGAAAGTAGAAAATGAAAATTTGGTACTTTCTTGCAATGCCTTAAGAAAGAAAATGATATTTTGATTTCAAAATTCAAAAGTGAAATTGATTGTTTAAAATCTTCTCTTTTTTCTCAAGAAATATTGACTTATGATTTTATGTCTCTCAAAAAGGAAAACAAGAACTTGGCTTTATCTTGTAAAGTTTTGAGAAAAGAAAATATTGATTTGATTTCAAATTTTACAAGCGAAATTGATTTGTTGAAATCTTCTATTATTTCTCAAGACACTTTGATCCTTAAAAATACTTCTCTTGAAAAACAAAAGGATGGTTTGGTTGCTTTTCTTGCTAAGCTTTCAAATTTTGATTCTTTACTTAGCAAGGAAAAGAAAGTTTTAAATATAAGAGTTCATGGTTTTATAAATTCAAAATATTAAAAACCCTCTTTAACTAGACTTATCAAATATGCCTCTGTTTATGCTAAATTTTTTGTTCACTCACATGCATATTTTTATAGATTTAGTTCAAAACAATTATTTAAAAATCATGTGCATCGTAAACTTTCTTCATCTCATGCTTTAGTTGACATTTCTAGTTCCATGCGTACATCTAGTCATTCTTTTCATTTTTCTAGCACGCAAGATCATTTCTTATATTCGTGTCCTTCAAAAAGGAATAGCTTTTCAAACACAAATATGGTATGGGTTTCTAAAATTAACCTATAAGGATCCAAGAAAACTTGGATACTGAAAAACCCTTCCGTACCTTATTTTGTAGGTATGGACATTGTGAAGAATTGAGGGATTCAAGATCGTGATGAGCAAGAGCGTTTCAACGAGTTATTTGCTTAGCTCATCGCATTGTGGGGTAACATATTCATTGTTATTTTCTTTTCAAATATCGTCTATGATATTGTGCTTAATTTTGATATTTTAAAAGAGGATTATAGTTATATACACGATGCGATCCTTTGTTTTGATGAGATTCTCATTTTTACCCATGTTATACAATTGCTATTATCTTTTGGGTAGCATAATGGTTTTTATCTTGTTTATATACTTCTATGCATTTCTTGTGATTATATATATATATATATATATATATATATATATATATATATATATATATATATATATATATATATATATATATATAAGACTTGTTCTTCTATGAGAGATTTCTTTAAAAATGTTTTATTCATGTTCTCATAGAAGTTCTTTTATGTTCATTTGCTTTAATTTGTGATCTTTTTATCCATGAGCACAACATGGTATGAAAAACTAGTTTTATATTGATATATCTTTTGATTTTCATGCTATGACTTCTCTCACGTATTTGATTGTGTTTACCGTTGTTTGTGAGAGGGTTTTTATCCATGTGTTTTTAAATAGTTTAAATATTTTTCAAATGGATGCATTTGACATATGTTTTAACTTTGAATCATTTTCAAGTGTGTGTCATTTCTACGGATGTGTTTGTGCTTGAAATTGTCTTTATTTTTGCACACCCTATCGCATGAGTCAATTTTTTTCATTTGGTATTAACTTCTAATTTCATCTTGCTAATAATGGCTTCTGCAACCCTTTTAGGGAAACCCAGTTGTGGATTCTGTTAATTACAATGAATCCTATTTACGGGTCTATTAGAGAGAATTAGAGACACTTCAACGGGTAGTTGATTCATCATATGAGAAAACCAAGTCTCTACCTACACGGCTTAGGATTTACATGTTTGCCGTTATTTTGGCATAATAGCCTATAAATCGTTGACACACCTTTGCATGAGTTTGTATTTCAAATTGCGTATCTTTTTTAACCCATGCTTGGTTATCACAAGCTAGTATAACTTGCTTATCTTTTTCATGTGAATATTTTTTTTTATTCATGAGTTATTATTATTAATTCCTATCTCTTATGTTTTATTATATATATCATCTTTTGAGCTCTAATAATTTGGTATGCAAGTGATTGAGAGATAGGACTCATGAATAGATCTATTGGGTTTACTTCTCATACTTGGGAGATTCAAGCGTTCAGGGTAAGTAAATCTCATATTTATGAGTTTAAATTTCGTATTTACTTTCTCAATCTCATGTGTTGGGGTCGAAAATTGCACCCCGGTTGACCAAGTCAAAGTCATGGTCAACCCCAAGCCAAGTGGGCCCAAGCCCAGATCAAGTTGGTCCAAACCCAGATCGAGTCCTAACATGAATCGGCCGGCCCCCCTCCATGGCAAAAAAAATCATTTAATAAATAATTTTGATGCATGAATGTAAGTAAAATGGGCATAAAGTCAAATTTTTGTAAAGCCCATGGCTTATGTGCAAAAGAAATGAGCACATGATGTATGGGATGGGCAAAATGCCATTTTGCAAAGCCCAAGGGGCTATATGTAAATGTGTAAGACTATATAAGGCAACATGATGATGAATAAAGGGACACTTTTTCATTCTTCCCAAATAACTAGGGTTTGTGCATCCACTCTCTCTTTTTCAAGTTCTTCCTCTTCCTTTTCATTTTCCAAATAAATCAAGAGTTTAGCTCTCTTTTTTTTTAGACCTTAGATGATAAAAAAGAGACCCTTTTTCTTCTCTTGATGGAGTCTTGGGAGGTGGCTTTATGGTAAAACTTTGTTTGGTTTTAAAAAAAACAGAGAGCTAAGCTCTTGATTTATTTGAAAAATGAAAAGGAAGAGAAAGAACTTGAAAAGGAGAGACTGGAAGCACAAACCCTAGTTTTTTGGAAAGAATGAAAAAATGTCCCTTTATTCATCATCATGTTGCCTTATATAGGCTTACACATTTACATATAGCCCCTTGGGCTTTGCAAAATGGCATTTTTCCTATCTCATGCCTCATGTGCTCATTTCTTTTGCACATAAGCCATGGGCTTTACAAAAATTTTGCTTTATGCCCATTTTACTTACATTCATGCATCAAAATTATTTATTACATGATGATTTTTTTTTGGCATGGAAGGGGGCCGGCCGCTTCATGTTCGGACTCGACTTGAGTATGGGCCCACTTGATCTGGGCTTGGGCCAACTTGGCTTGGGGTTGACCATGACTTTAACTTGGTCAACCAGGGTGCAATTTTCGACCCCAATAAAGTGCCCCCATCAATAAATGCACACCACATATGTGGGTCATGTGCATGAAATTGATGGATCTTCTTTCACGTGGAGGCGACTTGCTTTGGTTCCCACTTTTTAGGATGCACTGCTCTTTTAACGACATGGACGGTCGACGCTTGACGCGTCTCCGAGACAGAGTGTCTGTAGTAGACGTTTTCCCGGCACGGAGTGATTTGGTCGACGTGCCCCCGGCATGGAGTGTCGCTGGTCGACGTTTCCCCGAGGCGGAGTGTCTGTAGTCGACGTGCCACCGGCACGGAGTGTCTGCTTAACGTTTCCCCATTACAAAGTGTCGTTGGTCGATGTTCCCCCGGCACGGAGTGTCACTGGTCGACGTTCCCCCGAGGCGGAGTGTCTGTTTTGGACGTTTCCCCGGCATGGAGTGTCGCTGGTCGACGTGCCCCCGGCACGGAGTGTTGCTTTGGATATTTCCCCGGCATGGAGTGTCGCTGGTCGACGTGCCCCCGGCACGGAGTGTCTGCTTTGGACATTTCCTCAGCATGGAGTGTCGCTGGTCGACGTGCCCCCGGCACGGAGTGTCGCTAGTCGATATACCCCCGAGGCAGAGTGTCTGTTTTGGACGTTTCCCCGGCATGGAGTGCCGCTGGTCGACGTGCCCCTGGCATGGAGTGTCGCTTTGGACGTTTCCCCGTCATGGAGTGTCGCTGGTCGATGTGCCCCCGGCACGGAGTGTCTGCTTTGGACGTTTCCCCGGTATGGAGTGTCGCTGGTCGACGTACCCCCGAGGCGGAGTGTCTGTTTTGGGCGTTTCCCCGGCATAGAGTGTCGCTGGTCGACGTGCCCCTGGCATGGAGTGTCGCTTTGGACGTTTCCCCGGCATGGAGTGTCGCTGGTCGACGTTCCCCCGGCACGGAGTGTCTGCTTTGGACGTTTCCCCGGCACGAAGTGTCACTGGTCGACGTGCCCCCGGCACGGAGTGTCTGCTTGACATGTCCCCGAGACAGAGTGTCCACTTGATGTTTCCCCATTATGAAGTGTCACTAGTTGACGTTTCCCCGAGGCAGAGTGTCTGTTTGACGTTTCCCCATTACGGAGTGTCGGCTGTTTGATGCAGAGGTCAATGTTGGAATTGGTTGGTTTGATTTGTGTTGACATCAGCATCGCTACACTGGAATATGGTACCAGGAGCGAATCATCATTTGCCTTTGAGAGGATTTGGGGATTTTGGTTTTGGTTTGGCATCAGCACCGCTTACACTGGAATATGGTACCACGAGCGAATCATCATTTGCGTTTGCCCATTGGGGAGCGAAGGCTTAGGAGACAGGTTTAGGTCCCTATCACCTAAGACTTTTCAATTTTATGAGCCGTGAGGGTCCCACAAAAGCATTTTCTCCCTACGAGTCGAAAGGATCTCGTAGGTGTATTTTCTCCTTAGGAGTCGTGGGGACTCCTGAGTGTGTTTTTCCTTTGTGAGTCGTAAGGATCTCACGCGAGAATTTTCTCCTCACAAAGTCGAGAGGACTTTGCGAGTGCATTTCATCTCTTTTTCACGAGTTTGCGCCCTTTCAGGTTTTCACAAACTCGCCGGCAATCCTGCTGTTTTTACTCATGGAGCCCTTTCGGTTTTTCATCCGTGCCCATTTTGCTTGTGGACATACCCCTTTTTTTGGAGAATCTTCATCGCTGATGGGACTTTGAATGTGGTCTCACCGGTAGGACTTGGGAGAGAATGGGATCATTTTACGCCCGTAGATTGTATACGGTTTTGCAGGATGTATGATCCAGACCGTAGGGCCGGAAGATTTCAGGACTTTGTTGGCGTCTGCATCGCTATACTGGATATGGTACCAGGAGTGACTCGTCATCCGCCGTTGGGGTATGGGATTTGGAATTTGGTTGGCGTCTGCATCGCTGCACTGGAATATGATACCAGGAGTGATTGAATGAAATTCTTGTTGTGTAGTATCGAATCAAATGATCCCCGATAATGGTACCATTTGGTTGATCTATATCTTTGTGTCGGTTTAGAAAATGAATAGAATTCACAATCAAAGAATTATTTGACCGCAATCAATAACGGTGTCGTGTATAGATTTCGTTAGCAAGTGCGAATCGTCCACAGGGATTGTGCGATTCATTCTAATTTGTTTTGTTTTGAATTGAAAAGTTAATAGAAAAGAAACGAAAACATGATTCAAGATTTTTATCAATGGTTTCAAGTATCACTATTCTAATCAAGAATCAAGAAAATGATAAACATCGAGAATCGAGTTTCGATAGAATTCCAATCACTTAGGGTTTCAAGATTTGAAGTAAAGCTCGTAGGAATCGATTAGATTGTAGATGTGATGAAGACTAGAAATCAACGTTTCTTATCCATTAGCGAATTGATGCTAACTCGATGTCGATTGATCGAGGTTTAAGGATCTTGCGAAGAATTAGGGTTCTTCGTCCTATCCTTTGTCCTTTCGATGAATCACATTCACTAGATAGCTTCTTGAAAATACAATGATCGATCGTTGATTCTCTAGATCGTGCGAAAAGAATCAAGAGCCCATTTCACATCGATCTAGATCATCGATCATTCTATTTTCAAGAATTCACAATTGCTATAGGACTTAAGAAAACGTTTAAAGATTTATCAACATCATCATTCTACAATCATCTCGATTCCTCCACGAGCGGAGTTTATTCACACATCATCACAAAGAATACATTCAAGAATCGAAATGAAATCATGATGCTAGAATTGAAATGTAAACAAGTTTAATGAATCTTCACCTTTATTATATCAACAAGAAGTTACAACTCTCAAGAATTACAAGAGGAAGGAACTTTGCTCGTCGAATCTTGCATCGCTCGGCTTCTTGAGTCTTGGATCGCTCCGATCTCGTGCTCCGATGAAGTCCGGCTTTGCTTCTAAAGGGTCGTCGAAGACTTGCTTTTCTTGAACTCCATGAATCTTGATTTGGGTATTTGTAGATTGGATTAGGGTTAGGGTTTGGAGGTGGTTGTTGTTGGGTAGATGAAGAACTAAGGTTTTTACACTCAACAACAATGAATGCTCTCACAATTGAATTACAATCCCTCACAATCAATAATAATTTTACAAGTGAGCCTAGGGTCCTATTTATAGATTTCCTAAACCCTAGGTCTTTGATTTGAAATAGAACTTCCCTCTAAAAGTTTGTTGAAAGGCTTCTAGAAGTAGTTAGTTAGGAGCTTAGCTTAGGGTTTAAGCTAGGGTTTAGGGAGAAGGTTCTAGAATAAAAGGCTAGTTTAGTTTAGATCCAAGGGTTTGCTGATCTGGCAGAATGTTCAGGAGTCTTCTGGAACTTGCATAAGTTTTCTGAAGTGTAGGAACTGAGGTAAGAGTTGTGCACTGAAAATTAAGTGCTGACGTGGCAGAACTACCGCAGTTCCACGGCACAAGGCAGCTTAGGCCGCGGAACTGCGGCCATATGGTGGCCTTAGGGCTTCAACTTCTCTACGCTTCTTTGTTCTGTCTTCAAGTATATTTTCTGATATGTTGATTCTCTGCATGACTTATATATCACTACCAGATTCTGAATCATTGAGTTGGCATATTCTTTAGCAGTCTTGTTATGTAAATTTTGACCGATCTTCTGTATTTTGCTGCACGGACTTCGAAACACAAGTTGCGATATATAGAAATGATGCCATGCTATGAAATGCAGTCAATTTCCCTAGAAATGACGGTTTTAAGGTCTAACACATGTAATCTGATATTTTACGACTGTTTTGCTAATATGTGCTATATGAATGCCGAACACTTCTATATGAATGCAATTGATAGGGAAATTGCCAGTTAAAAGATGCAATATTTTCGACTAATCAAATTCCCCCAAACTTAATTTCGATCGTCTCGAGCGAACGTTTTATTAAAAAGAGAAGGAGAAAATAAAGAAAGAGAAAAACTAACTAGCACACTTTCGTAGGCAACACGATTGCACTGAGCACGTGCAACAAGCCTTTAAATCTCTAGGTGTCCCTAGTAGGAGGAGTGTTGTCTCCTGAGGGTTTTCAGCGGATTGCACCCACAAAATCCGATAATAAAAGAAAGATCATGAATATTACATTTAAAGAAAAGAATCGTAGATGAAAAGCCTTGAAAATTAGGGTTTCCAACTAAGCTAGCTTTTCGGTTTTCATGAGCCCTATCTTAATGGTCATGAAAATATGTTAGAAATCACGTCCTCCCTCAATAAAACATCGTCTTATTCTTCATTCCTATCTTTCTTCCAAACATCGATCATATCACCCTGCGTGTGTGTAAAGGACATCCCTACACCCGGAGAATTCAATTCAAGCTATCATACTCTTGCCCATCAGCCTCAGTACTTTTTAATTAATGAATATTTAGATGAGATTGCTCACACACTTTCATGCGACCGTTAATACTTTTTGAGGTACTAACCGACCGATTACTCATGTGCTTGCTTATTTGGTGTATTTTCCTCGTCTTGCACCACCTCAGGCATAGCAGTGACTCCCAGACCAGTTGGCCTTAGGGCACTAGGTGAAGAGGCACCCTCGCTATACATTTTTTATTGCCCTCGGTGATAACAAAACCAGTGTCCATTTTTCTCACCACTTTTATATTTTTTCATTCACTTTTCTTCTTTTTTTATTTCCTTCATACATCGGCTTTAAGACAAGAGCATTTCAAGGTATCCTCTACTATCCCAGGTTTCAAGACATGTGTAAGTGCGAATAGCAGGGTAGCAACATTCAAAATGTTTGGCTTCCAGAATAGAAACTATTTTTCAGACTTAGTTTTATCCTCAGATTAGTGACTACCTTCATCTTACTAACCCTTGGGACAACGGCTCATAACAACTTATTACTAGTTCGTATAAGAAAACTTCTAATTTTCTTAGTTTTCTTAAATTTTTCTAATCTCATGGATGTAATTGTTCATTATCTAAACTTTTATTATCTTATTTATGTACAAAAAAGTTTAAATATTAAAATATTTTTATATTTGAAAATTTTTAAATTTTTGTGGGTTTTGAAAATTTTTAAATTTTTATAGATTTTTAAAAGAAATGTTTTGTGCTTATGCAGATGATATGCAAATGATGCAAAAATAAGCACAAACCTCCCCCAAACTTGATTTCAACAATGTCCTCACTGTTGCCAATCGCTATACCTACAAAAACTGTAAGCCTGGGGGGAATTATTAGTGGGGGCAAAATATATAAGTGAAGAACTTCCCCCAAACTTATTCTTTTCACTCACCTCCATCCAAAAGATGATGCAGTGATATACAGGATATGAAGGTGAGACGGAGGAATTTTAATCCAAATAAAATGGCTCATGTAAGAACAGGAGCTCCTCCGTGGGGTCAGTGGAAAAATACGGCTTTAGTCTATGTCCATTTACTTTAAAAAAATGTGCCGTTTTTAACATTTTCTACTTCTACTGCCCCGTGCGGGTATACAGACCGCACAACAAAAGGTCCCTTCCACCGAGATCGAAGCTTACCCGCGTGAAGGTGTAATCGTGAATCATAAAGAAGGACTTGTTGACCAGGTGAAAATGTTTTCCTCAAAATGTTTTTATCATGAAAAACCTTAGTCCTATTCTTTATGATCACAGCATTATCATAAGCTTCATCGCGGAGTTCGCATAGCTCATTTAGTTGCAGCTTCCGAAAGTTGCAGACTTGGTTTAGATCAAAATTTATTTCCTTAATATCCCACAATGCTTTATGCTCAATCTCGACGGGTAATTGACATGCCTTCCCAAACACTATCCTATATGGAGACATCCTTAGGTCGGTTTTATATGCAGTTCGGAATGCCCAAAGAGCATCCGTCAATTTGGTCGACCAGTCTTTTCTATTCTTAGCAACAGTCTTCTTCAGGATAAGTTTGATCTGTCTGTTTGAGATCTCAGCCTGCCCGCTCGTTTGGGGATGATAGGGTGTAGAAAGTCGGTGGTTGATTGCGTATTTCCGCATCAGAGTCTCGAAAGACCTGTTGCAGAAATATGTCCCATTATCGCTAATAATAGCGCGTGGGTGTCCAAATCGCGAAAAGATATTCTCTTTCAAGAACTTAATGACAACTTTCCTGTCATTAGTGCGACATGGAATGGCTTCAACCCACTTTGAGACATAATCAACCGCCAGCAGTATGTACAAATTCCCAAAGGAGTTGGGAAAGGGACCCATAAAATCAATACCCCAAACATCGAATATTTCAACAACCAGAATGGGTTGCTGAGGCATTTCATTTCTCCGGGATATTCTACCCGTGTACTGACATTTTGTACAGGTTTTGCAATACTCAAATGCGTCCTTGAATAAGGTTGGCCAATAAAATCCACATTGCAAAACCTTTTCCGCCGTCTTTTTAGGACCGAAGTGACCCCCACAGGCCTGATCATGACAAAAAGAAAGAATAGTACTCTTGAACTCTTCTTTCGGGACACACCGGCGAATGATCTGATCAGGACAATATTTAAACAGATAGGGATCATCCCAGTAAAAGTGTTTTACTTGGGATAGAAAACGGTATTTTTCCTGTTTTGACCAATCGCTGGGTATAAGTCCCGTGACAAAATAGTTCACAATATCCTTGAACCAAGGTTCATTGGATACGCTCAAGAGTTGTTCGTCAGGAAACGAATCATTGATCGGCAGGGTCACAGGGGAAGAAGAGATGCGTGAAAGATGGTCGGCTACTACGTTTTCACATCCTTTCTTATCTTTGATAACAAGATCAAATTCTTGTAACAGTAGGATCCAACGTATTAGTCGACCTTTTGCATCTTTCTTCTCCAGAAGATGTTTTAAGGCGGAATGGTCAGTATACACAACTATAGGAGAGCCAATTAAGTAAGGCCTGAATTTTTCTAATGCAAATACAACCGCCAAAAGTTCTTTTTCGGTGGTCGTATAATTGATTTGTGCATCATTCAGGGTCTTACTTGCATAGTATATCACGTGTGGTATCTTTTCAATATGTTGTCCTAAGACTGCACCTACTGCAAAATCGGATGTGTCACACATTAGGTCAAATGGGTAGTCCCAATTTGGAGACGATAGAACGGGGGCTGAAGTGAGTGAGTGTTTAAGTGAGTCAAAAGTTGTCTCACAGTCCGAGTCAAAATGGAAGGTCGTATCCTTGGCCAGGAGAAGAGTTAAAGGTCTAGCAATTTTGCTAAAATCCTTAATGAATCTCCTATAAAAGCCTGCATGGCCAAGGAAAGATCGAATATCTTTGACGCTTTTGGGATGAGGGAGGTTTTGAATGACATCTATCTTAGCTCTGTCAACCTCAATGCCTTTCTGTGAAATAACATGTCCAAGTACAATTCCTTCTTGGACCATGAAATGGCATTTTTCCCAGTTCAAAGTTAAGTTCTTCTCTTTGCAACGAGTAAGAACTGTGTCAAGATTCGATAGGCAATCAGAAAAAGAGTCTCCAAAAATCGAGAAATCGTCCATAAAGATCTCCAGAAAATTCTCTACCATATCAGAGAATATCCCCATCATACACCGCTGAAAAGTAGCGGGAGCATTGCATAACCCAAAAGGCATGCGACTATAAGCAAAGGTACCAAAAGGACAACTAAAAGTGGTTTTATCTTAATCCTTTTTGGCGATGGGGACCTGATTATAGCCTGAGTATCCATCCATAAAACAATAATACTCTCGTCCCGCTAAGCGTTCCAGCATTTGATCAATGAATGGTAGAGGAAAGTGGTCTTTCCTCGTGGCGGCATTGAGTTTTCTATAATCAATACATACACGCCACCCAGTTTGGGCGCGTGTCTGAATCAACTCTTTTGCCTCATTGGTTATAACAGTGATGCCGGATTTCTTAGGGACGACATGTATAGGACTCACCCATTGGCTATCGGAGATGGGGTATATAATACCATTATCTAGGCATTTGACGATCTCTTTCATCACCGCTTCCTTCATGACGGGATTTAACCGTCTCTGTGGTTCTCGGGTTGGTCTGGCATCATTCATCACATGTATATGATGTTCAACTATCAAGGGACTAATCCCTTTGATGTCCGCCATAGTCCAACCAAACGCCTCTTTATTTGATCTCAATACCGATAAAAGTGCATTCTCTTGCTCTGATGCTAGAGAAGCGGATATGATAACCGGTAAAGACTCATTCTCACCTAAATAAGCATATTTACGATGAGAAGGTAAAATTTTGAGATCTAATTCAGGCGGAGAAATGATAGAAGGTGGGATCATCGAGTGATTTTTGGAATTATAAAGAAGCTCAGAGCCTGTGAAAGATACAGACTCGGGTGGAGATAGGTCAGGAGTGTCGGACTCAAGTGTAGGAAAAGTGTTTTCAATAAGATCATGTGTGAGATCAAACAGAGATGTGGTAATGTTGTCGAGATCAGTAAAGCATAGTTCCTCAGCTCCACAACTATCGGGAGCGATCTCGTGGACAGAGCACACATCTAGAATATGAGCAGAGGGTTCTGATGGCTGACTTCCAACTTTATAGATGTTTAGTTCAATGGTCATATTTCCAAATGATAAGTTCATTGAACCATTTCTACAGTTTATAACAGCGTTGGAAGTGGCAAGGAAAGGACGACCCAGAATCACCGGAATTTGGCCCCGGGGGTTTACTACAGGTTGTGTATCAAGTACAATGAAGTCTACAGGGAATACAAATTCCCCGACCTTTATCAACACATCCTCTAGTTCATCCCTTGGTTTGGTGATTGAACGGTCTGCCATTTGGAGAGTGCAGTGAGCAGGTTTCAACTCTCCAATCCCTAGTTGCTCATATACAGAAATGGAAGTAGGTTAACACTTGCGCCAAGGTCTAAAAGAGCACGATTTATGTTTTTACCCCAATAGAAATCGATATTGTAGGACATCCTGGGTCCTTTCGTTTCTTTGGTAGCTGGGGGATAAAAGCAGTGCTAATATTATTAGACATGAAGACCTTCTTCGGCACTTGGGTCTTCCTCTTCCTAGTGCATAAGTCCTTAAGAATTTTCGCATAAGCGGGGACTTGTTGAATTGCATCTAGGAGAGGGATGTTGATGTTAACCTGTTTGAACATTTCCATAATTTTCTCCATATGAGGACTCGTTCTATTACCCCTTAACCAATTCGGGTAAGGAGCTTTAGCAATAAGTGCCGAGTCCATCATAGGAGAAGGAAGAGGGGGTAGACGAGATCCTAAAAGAGGTGTGGGGATCGTCTGTGGAGAACTAGAAGGGCTATACTGAGGTGTCGAGCCTAGAGGGAAATGGAGAATAGGCTCGCTAGACGGTGGTGTGGTAGAAGAACAAGGATCAGAAGGAGAAGTGTGTGTGTAAGGAAAGGTCTCAGCCGGGGTGTTGATATGATTTCCAATATCATCAACTTCTTCCCCAACATGGTTGTTCAGCACTCTTCCTGATCTCAACGTTGTGATGGCATTTACATTGTAATGCCCAGGATTCGGTAGGGGTTGAGACGGAAGTTTCCCTTTTTCTCTTGCACTCATCTCGGCTTTAAGTCGTGCGATTTCAGCTTCCATCGATCTGATACTCTCATCTTGGGACGCTGAGTTTTTCTTTATCTCACTGACGGAAGTTCTAACCTCAGCCGAAACCTCTAAGAAATTTGACAAGAGTGATTTCATGGTTTGAGTGAATTGAGAGAATTCGTCAGAACCGGTTAACTGCATATGATTAGACTGTGCAGGAGTGTTGACCTGGTTGTACAAATTTTGTGACTGGTAGGGGTGCTGAGTGAGTTGAAGGGGTTGCTGTTGTGGTGGAAGAGCCCTTTGAAAATTATTTTGGCTTGGAACCGTGTTTTGAGATTGTTGTTGGTTCCAAGCAAAATTCGGGTGATTCTTCCAACCCTGATTGTACGTGGAAGAATATGGATCGTTTCGAGGTCTTTGAAATGCGGCATTGGTATGCTCGTGACCTTGAAACACAAAGTTTAATGGACATTCTTTCGTTAAATGAGACGAATCAGAACAGCACCCACAAACAGTTTTGGGGAGTGATACTGGGTTTAGGGAAGCTACTGCAAATTTGTGTTCCATAGCCTCGAGCTTCTTTTGCATTGCTGCCATCTCAGCTCGAACACCTATGGACACATCTATTTGGTGTACGCCACCCCTATTCAATGGTTGGGTACCACTCTCCCACTGTAGTGATTTTTCAGCGAACTCTTCTAAAAATTTCCACGCTTCCCCATCATCCTTAATCATGAAGGTACCTTGACACATGTTTTCAAGGTTCTGTTTAGTGTTTGGGTTAATGCCCTCATAAATGATTCGGCAAAGATCCCATCTCGGGATGCCGTGATGAGGACATTGAACCAATAGATCCTTGAAACGTTCAAAGCATTTAGAGAATGGTTCAGTCGGAAGCTGGGTAAATTGATTAAGTTCGCTACGGATTCGAGCTGTCTTTTGTTTTGGGTGAAATTTCTTAAGGAATGCCGCTACAAATTCTTCCCAATTCGTAATAGAGTGTGCGGTAGTGTTATATAGCCACTTCTCGGCTATATCGCACAAAGTAAATGGAAGAAGTCGTAGACGCATAGCATCCACTGAAAGTTGTGACGTACCCATCATTGCGCATACGTTTTCAAATTTGGTAATGAAAACGTAAGCGTTCTCAGTCTCGAGTTCGTGGAATTTGGGTAGAAGATTGATATACTGGGGTTTAATTTCAAAATTATCCCCGTTGGCTAGTGGTGTGGATAAGCAGGTCGAAAGAGGACCTCGAATAGGGTAGCACCTCTCTTGGAAAGAGATGCGGGGTGGATTCTGTGCACAACCGGACGGCGGCAGATTAGTGGAAAAGAAATTTGATGGAGTCGGATCCATCGGTGTGGGTGTGGTAGTGGGTAAAGAAAAGGTAAATGTAGAAATATCGACTTCGGAGTCGATAGGAGGTACGCGGACTAAACGGGCACTAGAATCCCGTGTCCAGCCTATCTTGCACTAAAAAGGGTTAGTACAAGTGGCAGCGTGGCTTATAATTAGGGGAAAATGATGAATGCGGTGTTTGTTTTGAAAAGTGGACGGATTTTTTTGAAAAAATGATGCGACACAACAAATGCAACACACAAAACCCTAATTCTAAGAGTCGCCTAGGTCAGATCTCTAGACCGCTCCTAACTGCCAGAAGACAAGTCGCAGGATAGAATCCTCCACTGCCTCTTTGTCCCCCTGTGGCCAGGAAAGTGCCAGGTAAGTGGGAAGGTACTCCACTACGTAAGTAGTGGGCCTAATTAATAACCACTAGCCTTCGACACACTTGCCTTAGACACCATAAGAAAACGCGGATAAGCAATGAATTACCCACGGCTTTCTTCTGTCCTAAGTGAGCGCGACGGTCCTTAGAGTCATCTCTAGATATTTTTTAGTTAATGTGGGTCAATGCGGATGCAAGTTTTGCGATTTTTGGGGCCTAGGAAGGGTAATGAACTCCCCACCTAATTTGGATTTGGCCGTACCCCTTAATATCCGTATTAGTTATGCAAACAACCAAGAAACAAAAACACGCACAAATTTAATTTTGCTTTTTACGGCGCTGCGATTTTTGCAAAGAATCCTGCAGAAATTTGTTAGTTGGAGCTAAAAAGGGAGAGAGAAGAAGGTAAGAAAGTACCTGAAAGAAAAATTTCACAGAGAACCCTCAAGGATGCCGCGGTTCCGCCGCATATGGGTCCTTTGACCATGCTTCCACGGTGTCTTAGTCGGATCTCTTGAAAAGAAAATCTACAGAATACTCCTGATCACTTCCCTAGTCCTCTGGAATTCTCCAAATAATTTTTCAATTTCCCAGCAAGCTCCAGATCTCCTTGCAATAAACCACAATAAATCGTTTAGGGTTTGTGCGAATTTTGATCTCAAAAATGTAATGGAATAAATCTTTCGATTCAAATTTCAAATAAAGAACGAATTAGCGCGCGATCCCCGACAACAGCGCCATTTGATTGAATGAAATTCTTGTTGTGTAGTATCGAATCAAATGATCCCCGATAATGGTACCATTTGGTTGATCTATATCTTTGTGTCGGTTTAGAAAATGAATAGAATTCGCAATCAAAGAATTATTTGACCGCAATCAATAACGGTGTCGTGTATAGATTTCGTTAGCAAGTGCGGATCGTCCACAGGAATTGTGCGATTCGTTCTAATTTGTTTTGTTTTGAATTGAAAAGTTAATAGAAAAGAAACGAAAACATGATTCAAGATTTTTATCAATGGTTTCAAGTGTCACTATTCTAATCAAGAATCAAGAAAATGATAAACATCGAGAATCGAGTTTCGATAGAATTCCAATCACTTAGGGTTTCAAGATTTGAAGTAAAGCTCGTAGGAATCGATTAGATTGTAGATGTGATGAAGACAAGAAATCAGCGTTTCTAATCCATAAGCGAATTGATGCTAACTCGATGTCGATTGATCGAGGTTTAAGGATCTTGCGAAGAATTAGGGTTCTTCGTCCTATCCTTTGTCCTTTCGATAAATCACATTAACTAGATAGCTTCTTGAAAATACAATGATCGATCGTTGATTCTCTAGATCGTGCGAAAAGAATCAAGAGCCCATTTCACATCGATCTAGATCATCGATCATTCTATTTTCAAGAATTCACAATTGCTATAGGACTTAAGAAAACGTTTAAAGATTTATCAACATCATCATTCTACAATCATCTCGATTCCTCCACGAGCGGAGTTTATTCACACATCATCATAAAGAATACATTCAAGAATCGAAATGAAATCATGATGCTAAAATTGAAATGTAAACAAGTTTAAAGAATCTTCACTTTTATTATATCAACAAGAAGTTACAACTCTCAAGAATTACAAGAGGAAGGAACTTTGCTCGTCGAATCTTGCATCGCTCGGCTTCTTGAGTCTTGGATCGCTTCGATCTCATACTCCAATGAAGTCCGGCTTTGCTTCTAAAGGGTCGTCGAAGACTTGCTTTTCTTGAACTCCATGAATCTTGAATTGGGTATTTGTAGATTGGATTAGGGTTAGGGTTTGGAGGTGGTTGTTGTTGGGTAGATGAAGAACTAGGGTTTTTATACTCAACAACAATGAATGCTCTCATAATTGAATTACAATCCCTCACAATCAATAATAATTTTACAAGTGAGCCTAGGGTCCTATTTATAGATTTCCCAAACCCTAGGTCTTTGATTTGAAATAGAACTACCCTCCAAAAGTTTGTTGAAAGGCTTTTAGAAGTAGTTAGTTAGGAGCTTAGCTTAGGGTTTAAGCTAGGGTTTAGGGAGAAGGTTCTAGAATAAAAGGCTAGTTTAGTTTAGATCCAAGGGTTTGCTGATCTGGCAGAATGTTTAGGAGTCTTCTGGAACTTGCATAAGTTTTCTGAAGTGTAGGAACTGAGGTAAGATTTGTGCACTGAAAATTAAGTGCTGACGTGGCAGAACAGCCGCGGTTCCGCGGCACAAGGCAGCTTAGGCCGCCGAACCGCGGCCATATGGTGGCCTTAGGGCTTCAACTTCTCTGCGCTTCTTTGTTCTGTCTTCAAGTATATTTTCTGATATGTTGATTCTCGGCATGACTTATAGATCACTACCAGATTCTGAATCCTTGAGTTGGCGTATTCTTTAGCAGTCTTGTTATGTAAATTTTGACCGATCTTCTGTATTTTCCTGCACGGACTTCGAAACACAAGTTGCGTTATATAAAAATGATGCCATGCTATGAAATGCAGTCAATTTCCCTAGAAATGCCGGTTTTAAGGTCTAACACATGCAATCTGACATTTTACGACTGTTTTGCTAATATGTGCTATATGAATGCCGAACACTTCTATATGAATGCAATTGATAGGGAAATTGCCAGTTAAAAGATGCAATATTTTCGACTAATCAAGGAGCGACTCATCATTCCCCATTGGGATATTCGGGGATTGGTTTTTAGATCGGCATCTGCATTGCTGCACTGGAATAATGCCATGAGCAACTCATCATTTGCCTTTCCCTATTGGGAAGCGATGGCTTAGAAGATAGGTTTAGATCCCTATCGCCTAAGGCTTTTCAATTTCATGGGCCGTAAGGGTCCTATAAAAGCATTTTCTCCTTACGGGTCGTAAGGATCCCGTAGGTGCATTTTCTCCTTAGGAGTCATGAGGACCCCCAAGTGTGTTTTTCCTTTGTGAGTCGTAAGGATCCTACGAAGGTCTGTTCTCCTCATGTATCTTGAGGACACATGAGTGGGTCTTCCCAATGGAGCATAATTCCAGGGGCGGAGATCAGCCGCTGGATTGGTGATTGCGGTGGGGCATGGGTATGGTGAGAGTTATTTGAGCCCGTGGATTGTATACGGTAGCCAGATAGGGGACCAACCGTAAGGCTGGGGGAATTTTGGAAAATTGGATTTTGGTTGGCGTCTGCATCACTGCACTGGAATATGGTACCAGGAGTGACTCATCATTCGCTGTTTTTTTTGTTTTTGTATTTTTTTTACCGCGATTGCTCTATCATTTCAGCTTTTCTTATCGCGAAGGTCGCGATTGCCCTATCATTTCGGCTATTTATTCGCGGTTGCCCTATCATTTCGGATTTATTTTTCATCTTTATTTTACTTGCTGATTTTTATTGCGAGTTGCCCCATCATTTCGGCTTTTCTTCTTTTTCTCTCTTTTTATTTACACATTTTTTTATACACATTTTTTTTATATTTCCAGTTTAACGACTTAAAGGTCGACTGTTCCCAATTTAAAGACTTAGCGAATGTACTTGCTTATCCCAGCTCTTCGAACTTTGATCTTGGCGGAGCTGTGTTGATGACCGTAACTCTGTGGCTTGCCGATACATCCGAGGACTGTAAGGTTTTTCCAAGCTTGTATTGGTCCTCTGCCCAATCTTTGAAAATACAGCAGTCTTCAATGGTATGACTCACCAACCTATGGTATGGGCAGTATATGAGCCCGCTCAGGCCATTGGCCATTGGAATAATACTTGTTCTATAGTCCCGGGTACGACAACGGGATCATCCTTACCACCTGAGCTTGATTCAACAAGAACCACGGGTTCCTTTAGCTCAATGGCCTGAGCGGGCTCTTCATCATTTGGATCGAGCCGGTGTTGGATAGCAACAACCACGTCATTGTCATGGCTATAAGGCGTAGGAGGATTTGCTCCTCTGAGCTCCATCATGTAGACCATATGGGTTGTGTACTCATCTATTGCTTCTTCATTAGCAATGTTGCTCGACTGGCTCTTAGCTTGTTGCCTTAGTCCGCTCTTCTCAGAGAAAGGCAGATGTCTGAGAGAATTGGGTTCCCGAAGGACTTCGGTCTCCGTTTGTATGAAATTGGCGGTCGCAGCTTGACTGTTTGTTAACACGTCAGGGGACAATGATATTTCTCCTGCCTTTTATTGTTTCTCGACCCAATCCTTAAAGATGCAACAGTCTTCAATAGTGTGTCCCAGCACTCGGTGGTATGGGCAAAAGTTGGGATGATCAGTCATGTTCGCTTCACTTAGCCTTTTTGGTTCCGGTAGCCGCAGGCCATTCTTCAGAGCATCTTTGAATATTTTGTGGACCTTGTCTCTTCTGAAAGAGTAGACCTTATTTCTCCTTTCCTCCAAAGTTAGCTCTCGGGTTTTGTTAGCCTTCGCTTCTCCTGCTCTCTGCCTAATAAGAGAATCAGTGTTGTTGGAACTTTTGCCTTTTCGGTTGTCGTCCCCCCCAGTTTTCGGTCTGTTTGTGAACTGAAGGTCCTGAGTAGACTTAGGCTTTGAGCGTTCCAACATTTGAACCTTCTTGGTCAGCTCTTAGAATGTTTTAAGGCCTGCGGTGCACAAGAAAGGTTTCATCCAGTCCTTCAGATTTTCAATAAGAAGACTGACGGATTGGTCTTGCTCCAATGGCGGTTCACATTTGACAGAGAGATTGCGCCATCAAACTATAAAATCCATGTTGCTTTCGTTATTCTTTGGCTCGGTCCTTACGAGGTCGGCAATGGTGATTTTATCGCTGGCACTCATGAACCTTTGCTTGAACATGGATTCAATTTGAGCGAACGTCATGATCGAGTCATCCGGTATGCTTGCATACCAATCGAAAGTAACATCGGTCAAGCTATTTACAAACTGGCGGAGAAGGAGCACATCATTGCCCCCAGTATTCGCACATGATGCTTTAAATTGGGCAATGTGCCGGTTCGCATTTCCCGTCCCATCGAACCTTTCAAATTTGGGGACGACATAGCCAGTAGGAAACTCCACAAGATCGTACCGAGCAGGGTCTGGTCTCTCGCTGCTAGTGACCTCTTTTTGCTCTCCGGCTTCGGCTACCAATGTTTTAACTTTGTTGGAAACCAAATCCATGTGCGTTTTTTTGTCTAAAAGTTCTATGATTTCAAAACACGCACACACCTAGAACATGAGCAGTACGATTATATATCCCATGTTTCGTTTTACGACTCGTATTCTACTCATGTATTCTAACTCATATGTTTCAAAACTGTTTTTACTTTTATGAGTTAGCACATGTATTTTGAGTTTGTCATTGAGTATCGTTTCATTACATGCTTTTGGATATTTCGTGTGTGCTTGCTTATATTTGAACATCCTCTTTGTTGCACACATATATTGCATGAGTTTAGGCCTTAATTTTGCGTATTTTTTATAACTCGTGCTTTTCTCCACATACCTTTAGAACCTGTTTATATCTTTCATGTGGATTTTTTGCATGTATCATTTGCTTTTGATTATATATCTTCTATACATGGTTGTTGATAAGAGCCTTTGCCTAATTTTTCTTTCTTTCGCTCATATTATCTCCTATTGTTTACCTATGCATACATTTAGGGGGAGTGATTTAAACGTTTGATTCGCTTTAGATGTATGCATATGTTTAGAGGGGTATTTCAAACGTTCTAAACTCCTTAAAAACCATTTTTGATCATGTCAAAAAAAGGGAGAATAATAGAAAGTGTTAGTATATCAATATCCAAGATTTGGATTTCTTTGGTATAGATATACTATTTCCTATTCATATTTTGCCATCATCAAAAAGGGGGAGAATGTTAGCTTATGATATTTTATTATCCATTCTCGCTTTGTTTTGATAATAGCCAAAACATGAATAGTTGTTTGGTGTCACATACTTTATCTTGTTTATATTATTGACACCAAACTTTTATACACTTGTTTATTAGCTTACGTATCTTATAGCATGTGTGAAGGAACTTAATTACCCTAGGATGAATTTTAAAATGCTTGCTCAATGGGTTTTCAAAATTCTAGAGTGCCAAAATTCCAAACAACCAAGAATCATTACCATAAGCCATCAACTAGCAACATAAACAAACAAGTTTACAGTGATAGCTACCCTTGTAGCATTTTCATATGCTCCATACTTGTGTTGGACTCCATGTAGAGCTCCTAGATGATTTGAACAAGTATGGTGAAGATCCCCTCCATCATATATGATCCATATTGAGAGCTCCCTCCAATGGATTCAACTCCAATGAATTCAACTCCAAAAGGAAGTAACCTAAGAAGCTAGTATGCTAATCTAATTTGCTAGGAGATATAGTTTGTTCACTAATTATTTTTCTCACTAATTAATTTCCTTTTTCACCATCATAAGATGAGGAGGAGGAAGAAGATGGAAATAGAGAAGAGAGAGAAGCTAATATTAGCCTTAACCATTCAAAACAAAAATGGTTACTAATAATTATTCTCTACAAAATCCTAACTAAAGGATTTTATCAAGCTTTCAAGTGTCCACCCTCTTCTCTCCTTTTCATTTGTCATCCTAAGAGAGTGAGCATTGCATGTGCTGTGCCATTGGCACAACATAGCCTAAAGTGAATCAAAAGGGAAATAGAAATAAAGAAAAGAAAGTAAATAAATACTTAACATAATCTTTTCTTAATTCATTAAACAAAAGTGAGATAAATATAAAGTGACATAATACTAGTAAATACATATACAAAATACATACATACATATATATACATATGTGTATGTGTTTATATATTAAATCAACACTAGATTTAATATCTGTCTTTCAAAAAAGACCGGCTAGTATTATCAATTTTCTGATTTCCGTCATTGTATAAAATACACTAGTTTTAATCAAACCCGAGCGCATACCTATGTACCACAACTACATCATATTTCCAAATCAGGAAACTCTCTGTGTGGGACTCTAAAGACTCGACAATACGCTCGCAGTGGGTTTTACCACATGCACGTTAGCGGCACTAGCTATATATAACGGCTACCCATGTATTGAGCGAAAGGAGGATCGATAAATAAGCCCGTCCGAACCCTTACTGAGCCTGTAAGTGACATTTACCATGTAGTCTGGTCCGTTCGTCTGAAAGTATCGCATATCGAGTCTAGAGGGCGGTTAAAATCAGACCCCTAATAACGTGATAGATCATGCCGGTATGTAGCCTAATACCATCCAAAAAACTACTGACCTGCCATTCAGTAAATCTCATCTGCCATAGCCATGGATTTATAGTATTGACCACCGAACACTGTGCGATATCGACTCCCTATACCGAGAGAGACGAATCCCTTCTATCACTCACTGCCTCCAAGTGCTTCGGTACTGCACCCAACTAAAACCTATTTGCACAACTCAGTAGAGCCGTGGTAGGGTAGTAATCTAAGAACGGTAGGAACACACTTGAGACAAATGATGATGTCAGGTCAGCGGACTATCTGCACTAATGCCACCATAGAACTGCTATCTGACGTTAGGTATAATACTAACTAGCATGTTCCCAATGAGTCCGTTCAGTATAACCCATAACCCAATGAGCATCTGTATACAATCTTTAGTGACTGACTAACACCAATGGCTGTGAGACCGACCATCGTCCCCCATCTCTCGTCAGGGTCAAGAAACGTATAGAATAGTCTACTCTGCAATATCAATGCCCAGTCTCGATATTCCCACGACTAGGGACATTTAAGAATGTGCTTATAGACTACCCAATCCCCACAAGTCTGATTGCCTTCAGAACGCGGGTGGTCAAGCAAGAATCTTATGGGCTCTATCAACATATAATAGCGATACGCAATACCACATTATATATGTATATCATGTTAGAGACAAACCGGATAGCATACTATCATCTTGAGTATGAATGTTCTACCTGTATAGGTCCTCTCTCAATTATCATAACCGCCTACCTGCAATTACAATAATTTTCTTGAGGGCACAATATCCCAATTGCACTTAAGGCTAATTATTGCGGTATCGCGTATTCACAACCCGTGTGCTACCGAATACCCAATTTCTCTACTAATCAGTTTCACAAATCGTGTTTTTGGAACATTTGTGTTCGATAAATAGCCTCAGTGAGTAGACCCGCTCTAATATTTCTATTTTTCTCTCTTTATATCTCAACTTCGCGGAGAACGACTATCTCCCGAAACGAGCGATACTTGCCTTAGAATTTGTTTGGATAGCTGATGGGACCAGGTTCATAAATTAACATCCAAATCCCACAAACTACTTAGGTTGTATCCAATTGCTGATGTAATCAGTACCCAGCACCATAACCATCTCAGTATCCTGCTTGGAAATCTATCCAACACACTGCACTGTTGGCTATAGTGCCCTCAAGACAATTATTGTAATAGCAGGCAGGCGATTATAATAATTAAGGGAGGACCTATACGGGTAGAACGGTCTTACTCGAGATGATAGTATCCTATCTGGTTCATCTTTATCATCATGTACATATATTATGTAGTATTACGGATCACTATTACATGTTGATAGAGCCCATAGGAGTCTTGCTTGACTACCAGGGTTATTGTGGCGATCACACTTGTAAAAACTGGGTAGTCTATAAGCAAATCCTTAAATGTCCCTAGTCATGGAAATATCGAGACAGGGCATCGATATTCCAAAGTAGACTAGTGTATATGTTTCTTGACCCCGACGAGAGGCGATGGCCGGTCTCACAGCCATTGGTGTCAGTTAGTCACCAAAGATAGTATACAGGTGTTCATTGGGTTATGAGTTACACTGGACCGACTCGCCGGTAACATGCAAGATGGTATTATACCAATAGTCAGGTAGCTGTTCTCTGGTGACATGATATGGTATTATACCAATAGTCAGGTAGCAGTTCTGTCGACCTGAGATCGTCATTTGTCTTCTGTGAGTTCCCACCGTGCTTTGATTATTACCCTACCACGGCTCTACTGAGTCGTGCAAACAACTTTTAGTTGGGTACAGTCCCGAGACACATGGAGGCAGTGAGTGGATCGTTGGTGATTCTTCTCCCCTAATATTAGGGATAGATGTTGCACTGTGTATGGGTGGCCATCATCAGCAATCCTTGGCCAAGGAGGACGAGAATTACTGATTTGGATCAGTAGTTTGTCAGCGGGTGATGGGCTTCACACCGACATGACTTATCGCGTTATTAGGGGTCTGAATTTATCCACCTCCAGACCCGATATGCGATAATCTTAAACGATTAGACCAGACTGTATGGAGATTTTCACTTTCAGGCTCAGTAGGGATACAAACAAGTTTGCTTGTTGGCCTTCCTTTCGTTCAATACCTGGGTAGCCGTTATGTACAACTAGTGTCACTGACGTACTTGTGGTTAAACCTACTGCCAGCATATTATCGATTCTTTAGAGTCCCACACAGAGCATTTCCCAGTTTAGGCGTGTTGGATATAGTGCCCTCAGAGTCAATTATTGGATCACACGCACGTGATTACAATGATTGAGGAGGACCTATGCCGGTAGGACAGTCTTACTCGAGATGATAGTATGCTATCTGGTTTATCTTTATCATCGTGTACTGCTTTAGGTGACCATACGAATCGCTATTACACGTTGATAGAGCCCCTAGGATTCTTGCTTGACTACCAGCAGTATGAGGGCGATCATATACGTGAGAGCTGGAGTCTATAAGCACATCCTTAAAAGGTCCCTAGTCGTGGGAGTTTTGAGACAGGGCATCGATTTTCCAGAGTAGACTAGTGTATACAGTCGAGACCCCGACGAGGGCGGTGGCCGGTCTCACAAGACACTGGTGTCAGTTGGTTCACCTAAGATGTATATAGGTGCTCATTGGGTTATGAGTACACCGGACAGGACTCGCCGGGAACCTGCTAGTTGGTATTATACCTTACGTCAGATAGCAGTTCCCTGGTGACATGTGTACAGGTTAGTTCATCGACCTGAGATCGTCATTTGTCTCGTGTGAGTTCCCACTGTGCTTTGATTACTACCCTACCACGGCTCAAAGGAGTCGTGCAAACAGGTTTTAGTTGGGTACAGTCCCAAGCCACATGGAGGCAGTGAGTGGATCTGCAGGGGTTCGTCTCTCCCGGTATTGGGGGTGAGGTCGCGCTGTGTCTAGGAGAGCCAGAACATGAAAAGTCCTAGGCCAAGGCAGGAGATTTACTGGTAGGTATTCCAGTAGTATCTCAGGGTGTTCTGGGCTACACTCCGACACGACTTGTACCGCTATTGGGGGTCTGACTTTCACCAACCCCCTAGGCCCGCCATGCGATGCTCATAGAAGAAGGGACCGGACTGTACGGATATTGTCACTGACAGGCTCAGTAGGGTGTCAGGATGAGTTCGCTCATCGACGTCCCTTTTGGTCAATAGCTGGTGGCCCGTCACGTATGGCTGATACCTCTGACGTGCTAGTGGTTAAATCCACAGCCATAGTATTGACGAGTCTTTAGAGTCCACCACACACACAGTTACTCAGGTTTCGGGCGAAATGCTGTAGAGGCCGTATGGAGATATGGCAGGGTTCGATCAGATACGTACGGTATTGCACGGATCGTGATCGGACGGATTTTACTAGCCGGCTTTGGCTTAAGCCGGATCCTAGTATTAGACAGTGTAGTTTTGTCTCTTTGCATTTGTATTCAGTGGGAATACAAATGCGGGCATGTATATGCAGTAGCGGGGTTTTCCTGTAATTTATTACGGGATCAGTTTTCTGAAGTTACATGTTTGCATTCTGTTCCGGCCGGTTTTCCTTTGTTCCTTCGCGGCCGGACTTTTCGATGCAGGGGGTTATTTGCAGTTTGCAAATAACTTATTTGTGGAGGGGTTTATTGTGATTGTGGCTTCTATCATCATGAGATTCCATTTGAATTAATCTTTGCATTTTTTGTGATGGTTTTTGTGAAAGGATTGAAATGTGAGATGAGTGTGACTTTTATCTTGCATTATCTTTTATTTTTCTTCTCTTGGTTAAGAGATTCTTTTTCCACCACCATTTGGATGAGAGGGCCGGCCACTTTGTGGGAGAGGAGAGGGAGTGCATTTTCATGTGTGGCATTTTTCCTTCATCTTATTCTTTGCAAGAAAATGATAGCTCCATTCTTCCAAAGCTCTTTTTCTTTCTCCACCTCCACATCCATGGCAACTTCCATAAACCTCAAAGAGACATAGGTTACTACACTTCATCTACAGCAAACCTTGGACGCGTCGGCTAGCCGACTTCGCGCCCGAGTTGCCTCGGTCCAGAGGTGGGAGCCCGTAAACGAACCCGGCTACGTGGTGCCCTTTTCGACGAGGAGGTGACGGACGGAGATTCCGCGGAAGATCGGAGTGGAGACGAAGACCGAAGGACACGGATCGCTTGTTATACTTCTCTACTCTTATTCTTGTTTGCTAGTAGCTAGGTTAATGGCCCGATCCGGGGGTTAAAAGTGCACGGTGGTGCCTATTTGCTAGTTTGCAAAGTTTTTCGTTTCCGCATTCCGGCGTCGGATCGACGGCCGGGGCGTCGCCGCGGACTTACATTGGTATCAGAGCCACGCCATTAACTTAGCCTAGCTTGCTCTAACGTGTTTAGAACTCGATCGAACAATAAAACCCCAAAAACCGTATTTTCTTGTGCATTGGGTTTCTGTCGAAATTTTTTTGGTTCCAAAAATTTTTCGGGTTGTTGCAGAATACTGTGCAGGGAATTCTAAGCACTTTGTGAAAAATTGGTCACATGATCTCACCATACCACCGCGGGACCGCGGCCAAACCCATGTTTGGGCCGCGGTTCCGCCGCGCTTTTGACTGTTCATTTGACCAAATTTTTGCAGAGAGCTTTTGAATAGAAAATAGGGGTTTTGGGACATTCTTTTTGGGCCCAGATTTTCTGTGAGTGCTACAGTGATGCTTGGGGCCCACTTCGATAAATTTGATCGATCGGATATTTTAAACATGCTAGTTCACAGTATTTACATTATATCTGCGACCGTGAATGTCATTCGATCGGTAAATCCTGTCTATCTGCTATAGCTCTTTTAGACGGATTTGCGAACGTGACATTCACGTTGATGTTCTGTGTTGTGCCGTGATGTTGCGGATCGGTCGGTGGGGATAGCCTGGATGCAATGTTAGTACAGATTTGGTTGTATTATGTACATTTGATATTGCGGGGCGAGCGTCCGACCTGTGGACTGCCGTCACTGCCTGTTTGTATTATTCTTTTGGGGCATGACCGGGTCGAGGTCGATGTACCCATTGTATGTATATTTTACTTTCTGTACTAGGATTACCCCGTGGAGGGGTGCACGGATAGCCGGGTTCTAGAGGTCAACGAGCCCGCATCTCATGGCTTTGAGACGGAGGGAGCTTCACTCTAGAATGGGCAGGCTATTCGCCGCACTCGTAGGGGGTATAGGTTGACCCAGGAGGGGTGCCCAAGTTACCGGATTCCGTGAAGTGCTGGGTGGTCCATTCACGTTGTTGAAGGGGGCTGCCTCGCTTCAGGTTTTGGCGGGTAACTTGCCGCGCCCGTAGGGGTCTAGGGTTTTCATTGCACAGGCTATCCACACGACCAGGGGAACGTCGGGTTTCAGTAGCGGCTCTATGAAACCCGGGGATCCCAGATATCTGTATTGTTCTGTGATGCTGTACATTTCTGTGATGTTTTATTTTATCATGCCTTGAGTGAAAATTATATATTATATATATACTAGTAGATGTTGTATATGTTTTGCATCCGCGCTAGTCCAGTCCCCGCTCTGTCGTTAGTTAGCTAACCTAACGGGTGATGATGGGACCCAGTGGCCAATGCGGATGGCATATACGTACGTCATTATTTTCGTTCTTTATTGGTGTGATCAATTGATGGGACTGCGTTGATTCGGATCAATGCAAGATAAACAAACCTATTCTGATGTTGTTGGAACATTTTTCAAAAAGCTGTTATTGCAAGGGCATTCACTTTTGTTTTGCATCGTGGTATTCAGTTGGAATATCCTGCTCCTCAGTCGACGAGGCAAGGGCCGAGATCCCTTCACCAGGAGTGACCCCTTGGACAAAAGTTTGCGTCAGGGCAATAACTTCACTATAGCCGATCACTTTTGCTTTGCATCGTGGTATTCAGTTGGAATATCCTGCACCTCATCCTACGGGGAAAGAGCCGAGATCCCTTCACCGGGAGTGACCTCTTTAGCAAAGGTTTTCGTCACTATATTTTTATAAAGCTATCAGTTCCTTCAACGATATCAAGTTCATTACGTTAAAGGTTTTCGCCAGAAACCATTCGTAGCCCTCCGTCATTTCAGAACGGTAGCACTTAGTATTCATGCTATGTATGTTGGCCTTCGTCAAGGCATAGTGTATGGTTGCTATTTGTTACTTTTCTGCAGCATAGATAGATGAGTTGGTTTGGGACAGTCGTACTACTATTTTGGACTTCGTCAAGGGTATGTACGGGTGGGATCAAATTAACCTGGATAATGACGGGTAGAACTTGACATGTGACTTATGATATGTTGGCCTTCGTCAAGGTCATAAGAGCATGGGGCAAAAATCCACATCGGGAGTTTCTAAAGAAACTGAAACTTGCCAGATATGCGCATACCTTCTGGAGTGTGATAACATGAGCGGATTCCATCACATTATCATGCGATGAAAGTTGGATCCCGATTCCCACTGATGAGTTGGTTTACTCCTCGGGTGATCCCGGCTAATTCTTCTTTCAGGTTTGGGGAAGAATTTGACGTTACAGTGGGAGGTTTCCAGATTAGATAAAGTGATAACCATTCTGATCTAGGTTAGAGTGCACGCTGAGTGTTTCTTTTCTCTCTCTCTTTGGCAGCGACCATTGACCCGACCCTAGACTATGACTCAGTGACCAAGTTGACCGAACCTTCTTAACACTGGCTTTTGGATTGTCAGAGTTGCATACCTCATTGCCACTCCTACTTTTACCCTTTTCTCCAGGACACCCCGTGTTACTACGAACGTCCACTTCCATTGGACAAAATCATCGTATGGTTATATACGAACTCGAAGTTATTCGAGGATGGTTTCTGGTTCTGGAGAAAACGAATAGGACTATTCAGTTGTCTTTTCTTTTTACCTTCTCTCAAGTTGCGAGTACTCCTTGGTTTAGGAGATAGTACACCTATTACGCAAATTGGATAGTCTTCTTCCAAACCATAGGCAGGTGCCGACCAGTGGGGAATAAAGAAAACCAATTAGCCTAAACGGTGTACAGAAGGTATTAAGTTAAGACAAAGAAAGGGATTAGTAAGATGGCAAAGTAAATTGCGACTGCTATTCACGACCAAACCAAGTATTTCTTCGCCAATCCTAAATCATCTTTGTATTTCTCCAGGACACTCCGTATCACTACGAAGATCCCAAGTTTATTGGATAATCCATCGTATGGTTATATACAAACTCGAAAGGAACTTGTTCCAGTTCGGGGATGGATCCTGGTTCAGGAGAAATAGGAATATTTATTCGGTTGTCTTTTATTTTCACCTTCTCTCGCATTGCGAGTGCTCCTAGGATTAGGACAGTACACCTATTATGCTTATTGGATAGTCTTCTTCCAAACCATAGGCTGGTGCCGAACGGTAGGGAAGGAAGAAAACCAATTGGCCTAAAGGGGTGTACAGAAGGTAATGACTAAAGACATATAAAGGGATGTGGAGAGAAGGCAAAGAATTATACGGTTACAGTTGTGAATCTGGATAATGGAAGAGAGATTACTAGGAATACCCGGATACCCCATCGAAACATTTCAATGTTTCAGTTTCACCGTGTACTGTTAAAAGAAAACTGATTTCCCAATTAGACACTTGCTCCAGGGTATGTATTTACCAGGTATGATTCTCACATCTGTATGGTTTTACAGATGATGAGTGGGAGTAAGCTATTAGGAATTAGGTGATCATCCTCATTATATCGGAATTCGTTGTAATTGGTGATATTTGAGGAAGTCACCTGGGTTGTTTGTCGGTCGGCAAATATTTGGTTTTGAATATCCGTTGTTATTCACCAATTTCAAATTGATATATCTATACGTCTATTTTCATAGAGTGAGATATAACTTTTTGAAATTATGTCTATGACATTTACCTATATCTGTGGATGGTTAGGTAAGGAGCATTGAACAACGGTGTAATTCTTCTTAACCGTAAGTACAGTTTTCAACCTACGACACACAGTGAATGAATTATTAGACTCAGGGGACTTATACAAAGTATTGTATATTGTCCAGTGTCCATTAGGACAGAGGGGTTGGTCCTCGTACTATATTCTGTTTACTTGTGACTTCTCTAGTTCTTAGACAGGTGTTTCGTGGAAACACAGGGTCTAAGTTTTGAGAAGTTATAGGTATAAGAATAGAGTAGAGAACCAGGTATTGCAAGTATCGGGATTCTTCAAGGTGATCGAAGATGTAGATACTTGTGTATGGTATTCAGTTGATAGTAATGAGAACTTACTTCTCTTTCAGGTTACTCATAATTGGAAGCATTCCTAAGTTGAGTAACGCTGATCGGCCTCATTCCATTTAGTTGACATGCACTGGAGACAGCTGCATGATTTGAATCTGGTTCAATTAAATCAGTGCCTCTGTTCCTGTATTGGATATAGAACAGTTCATATCTTGACATTGTTAAGGTACGGGGAGTTGTCCGGCTTATGCTTAAAACCAGACTCCGGATAACTCAAGGCACGTTTCTGTAATGGTTGTTTGTGGGTTGACCCGGGCTATGACGAGGGTTGACTTTCTACCATCTGGAAGATCAATAGTGATACTGTTCTTGACTCGCCACAGTTTTAATAAAAATGAATTTTTTCAGAAAACAGTAGTTGGAGTATGGTAGAACTGGAAGTGATTCCAGAACCGCAAACGATTACTGAAGATTTGATAAGAACTTAAAGATTCAATCTGGTTTGACATTCCATTGGCCACTCCGCAGAACAGGTGGCTTATGTCTATTTATAGACTAAAGCATATATAGCGGAGATAGATCATCTATTTCTGATGTGACAGTCATAGGTTTGACTTCATCAGAATAGGGGATGGATCTGTTAAGAAGGTAGTAGGGTGTGATGTCCTGGTATTTGGATGACATACACAGAGTAGGAAGTGAAATTCCTATACTACGGTCGGTTATACTTTGGTTGTCACACAGTGTTTTCTCCACATGGGACTTGGATATTATATCAGACATTCTGGTTACTAGATCTATGGTTTTAGATCTAGATTTGGGTAGTTTCCCAATCTGGGTACTTAGACAGCATTCTATGAGTATTTAGAATGGACGACTCCTGGCATGGTAGTATACCTGCAGGTGATGGAGTCACCCTCTCTAAAGGTGTCTTACAGACTAAAGGGGAGAGGGATGTGCATGATTGACAGATCACTTGCTTAGGCAATTGAGTCGATCATGAGATGTCAAGTACTACACCAGATGTTGTTTCTGCAGTAGATGCAGTAAGTTGATATTGATCCAATCTTGGAGAAACAGTCGGAAGCAGTTTTAGAACATAAGTTGATATTCTAGGGATTTGATAACGGCAGCCTCCTTTAGGAGACGGTTATCATTCCAGGCTTCCATGGTGACATGGACGACAGGGTGGTCGTCAGAGTTACAGTTTTCCCTCTGACGAGGGGCAGTATTTTGGACAGGTGGTCCAGGCGGATACTGAGGGAAGGATGGCGCAGGATACTGATTAAGTTCAGTTGACGATACAGTCTAAGAAGTTTTGATTTGGAGTTCATTTATGAGCTAGGTCCCATCAGACATCCAGACATTCTAAGACAGGTATTGCTCATTTCGGGAGATGGCTTTCTCCGCGAACATGGGATATAGAGAGACATAGAAAGAAACATCACAGCGGATCCACTTACTGAGGCTATTCCTCGAACGCAATAGTTTCGCAAACGAGCTTTATGAGACTGACTAGTAGAGGAGTTGGGTGTTCGGTATCACACGGGCTGTGAGTATGCGACATCGCAATAATTAGCCTTGAGTGCAAGTGGGAGATTGTTGGATATAGTGCCCTCAGAGTCAATTATTGGATCACAGGCACGTGATTGCAATGATTGAGGAGGACCTATGTCGGTAGGACAGTCTTACTCGAGATGATAGTATGCTATCTGGTTTATCTTTATCATCGTGTACTACTTTAGGTGACCTTACGAGTCGCTATTATACGTTGATAGAGCCCCTAGGATTCTTGCTTGACTACCAGCAGTATGAGGGCGATCATATACGTGAGAGCTGGAGTCTATAAGCACATCCTTAAAAGGTCCCTAGTCGTGGGAGTTTCGAGACAGGGCATCGATTCTCCAGAGTAGACTAGTGTATACAGTCGAGACCCCGACGAGGGGCGGTGGCCGGTCTCACAAGCCACTGGTGTCAGTTGGTTCACCTAAGATGTATACAGGTGCTCATTGGGTTATGAGTACACCGGACAGGACTCGCCGGGAACCTGCTAGTTGGTATTATACCTGACGTCAGATAGCAGTTCCCTGGTGACATATGTACAGGTTAGTTCATCGACCTGAGATCATCATTTGTCTCATGTGAGTTCCCACTATGCTTTGATTACTACCCTACCACGGCTCAAAGGAGTCGTGCAAACAGGTTTTAGTTGGGTACGGTCCCGAGCCACATGGAGGCAGTGAGCGGATCTGCAGGGGTTCGTCTCTCCCGGTATTGGGGGTGAGGTCGCGCTGTGTCTAGGCGAGCCAGTACATGAAAAGTCCTTGGCCAAGGCAGGAGATTTATTGGTAGGTATTCTAGTAATATCTCAGGGTGTTCTGGGCTACACTCCGACACGACTTGTACCGCTATTGGGGGTCTGACTTTCACCAACCCCCTAGGCCCGCCAAGCGATGCTCATAGACGAACGGACCGGACTGTACGGATATTGTCACTGACAGGCTCAGTAGGGTGTCAGGATGAGTTCGTTCATCGACATCCCTTTTGGTCAATAGCTGGTGGCCCGTCATGTATGGCTGATACCTCTGACGTGCTAGTGGTTAAATCCACAGCCATAGTATTGACGAGTCTTTAGAGTCCACCACACACACGGTTACTCAGGTTTCGGGTGAAATGCTGTAGAGGCCGTATGGAGATATGGCAGGGTTCGATCAGATACGTGCGGTATTGCACGGATCGTGATCGGACGGATTTTACTAGCCGGCTTTGGCTTAAGCCGAATCCTAGTATTAGACAGTGTAGTTTTGTCTCTTTGCATTTGTATTCAGTGGGAATACAAATGCGGGCATGTATATGCAGTAGCGGGGTTTTCCTGTAATTTATTACGGTATCAGTTTTCTGAAGTTACCTGTTTGCATTCTGTTCCGGCCGGTTTTCCTTTGTTCCTTCGCGGCCGGACTTTTCGATGGAGGGGGTTATTTGCAGTTTGCAAATAACTTATTTGTGGAGGGGTTTATTGTGATTGTGGCTTCTATCATCATGAGATTCCATTTGAATCAATCTTTGCATTTTTTGTGATGGTTTTTGTGAAAGGATTGAAATGTGAGATGAGTGTGACTTTTATCTTGCGTTATCTTTTCTTTTTCTTCTCTTGGTTAAGAGATTCTTTTTCCACCACCATTTGGATGAGGGGTCGGCCACTTTGTGGGAGAGGAGAGGGAGTGCATTTTCATGTGTGGCATTTTTCCTTCATCTCATTCTTTGCAAGAAAATGATAGCTCCATTCTTCCAAAGCTCTTTTTCTTTCTCCACCTCCACATCCATGGCAACTTCCATAAACCTCAAAGAGACATAGGCTACTACACTTCATCTACAGCAAACCTTGGACGCGTCGGCTAGCCAACTTCGCGCCCGAGTTGCCTCGGTCTAGAGGTGGGAGCCCATAAACGAACCCGGCTACGTGGTGCCCTTTTCGACGAGGAGGTGATGGACGGAGATTCCGCGGAAGATCGGAGTGGAGACGAAGACCGAAGGACACGGATCGCTTGGTATACTTCTCTACTCTTATTCTTGTTTGCTAGTAGCTAGGTTAATGGCCCGATCCGGGGGTTAAAAGTGCGCGGTGGTGCCTATTTGCTAGTTTGCAAATTTTTTCGTTTCCGCATTCCGGCGTCGGATCGACGGCCGGGGCGCCGCCGCGGACTTACAAGGCAAAACGATATGGTATACGTATTTTGATACATACTCAAGTTCGATTAAAACACGTGTTTTTGCACACGTGCTTTTAATCGGACATTTTGTAAATACTAGCCGGTTTGAAAGATAGCCAGATTATCACATTTGGATTAAATATAAAATATTATTATATATCTCTTTTAGTATCTTTCTTTTTAGTATTCATATTTTAACATAATACAGTATTTGTATGAATACGAGTATTTGTATAAATACGAGTATTTTGAATATAAAGACGTGTATTTGTATAAATACGTGTATTTGTATAAATACGTGTAGTGTATTTGTATAAATTCGTGCATTTGTGTCTTGATATAAATACATGTATTTGTATCTTAATACAAATACGGGTATTCATATTTTATACAAATACGGTTTTCGTATTTTGATACGAATATGATATATGTATTTGTAGCATATACTTGTTTTAGTGTTTTTGTATATATTTATATATATACATATACATATGTATATGTGTACACATGCGGTGGCTTTCTATTCTTCTTATCATTTCTTGAACTTGTTAGAATGGTGTGGACTTGTGACTCACCATGGTGAGTCACAATTCTACCCATTCAAGACATTAAAAGAAAGGTGAGAAGAAAAGAAAAGATGATGGATTTGTTTCCTAGCCATGCTTCCTCACTTGCTCTCATCACCATTATCTTCTTCCTCCTCTTTTCTTGAGTTTTCTTTAGTTGAGAAAGGAAAAAAGAGAGAGAGAAAAACATAGAGATTGGCCACTACATCATATAGTGATCAATTCCTAGCAAGTCTTGATCACTAGTTGCTTCACTTATGCTTTCATGTGAAGCTAAAGCCTAGGTTAGGGATCCTTCAAGGCGGATCATCTTTGATGAGGAAGACCGACTCTCAAGCTCGTTCCCGATGACTTAGGACCTAAATAAATGGGAAAGAAGATGAAGGATACGACTACAAAGGTTGTAATCACTAACCTAGTAGCTAAACTCCTTCATGTGTGTTAGATATGTATGCCTTAAAGGCCATAATTGTATAGTACAGGATTGTATATTACATTTTGGATGCTTGGGATATATAAGACAGTCTTGCTCGATATGATAGTATGCTATCTGGTTTGTCTCTATCTTAACATACATATATGTTCCTTTTTACATATCGCTAATACAAGTTGATAGAACCCGTAGGATCTTTGCTTGACTACCAGCGTTGTGATGGCAATCATACTTGTAGAGGCTGGGTAGTCTATAAGCACATCCTTAAAATTGTCCCCAGTCGTAGGATTATCGAGACTGGGTATCGATACTTCAGAGTAGACTAGTGTATACGTTTCTTATCCCCGTCATGGGAGATGGCCGGTCCCACAGCCATTGGTATACGGTACCAAAGATAGTATACATGTGCTCATTAGGTTATGAGTTACACTGGACAGACTCACTGGGAATTGCTCGTTGGTAGTATACCTATCGTCAGATAGTAGTTCTCTGGTGATATAAGTGTAAGTCTACGGTAGCGCCCCGGCCGTCTAACAGACGCCAAATGCGGAACAAAAACTTTTAACTGGCGCTATCGTATACTATAACCCGGATCTGCCATTATTGCTAAACTAACAAACTGTAAAGAGGGTAGAAAGGTTATACCGAACGATCCGAGTTCTTCGTTCTTTAACCATCATCCCACGCTCCGTTGTGGCTGCTCCGATCTCGTCGATCTCCGATCTGCTCGTCCAGGTGGCACCACGTCAACGATTCTTTAAACGGGCTCCCGCCTCTGACTCGAGGCAACTCGGTCGTCAAGTTTGCTAAAAGAGACGACCAAGATTGATGTAGAGTATGATTAGAATACTTTGTCTCACTTCGTCCAAAGCCGTGGACGATCGGTTAATGAAGTTGCCACTCGAATCGGGTGATGAAATGAAATGAGCTATGAAATTTCCATACACCCCAAAAACTATCATAATCTTTTAACCAAATCAAGTGAGAGAGAGTGAGAGAGGGGGAAGGGCCGGCCATACTTAAGGAGGTGGGGAGGTGAGTGTAGGAGAGGGGAGAGTGACCACAAGAGAAATATCTAGTGTGAACATAAAGTATGAACACAATAAATGAAAAAGATGAATCACTTAACCTAGTCACCTTGCATTAATTGAATCATTAATGCAACCATGAGTCACTAATCCTTGTCACCACCTTCTAGATGCTTCTAGAAACTTCCACACTCGTCCAAGAAAAGATAAATCCGGATTTAACCAAATGTTAAATACGGCTGATAGAAAACTGGAAACTGGCAACTTCCAAAAGCGATCCCGAAACGAATTTCAGGATAACCCCGTAACAGTATAAACATACCCGCATTTGTATTACGACCGAATACAAATACAACTGAGACAAAGATATTATATCTACTTAATATAATACTCGGATCCGGCTTAAACCAAAGCCCACCGGTATTATCTGCCCAAAATATGACACGTGCGTAAACGCACGTGCATTTTCCGAACCTTGCCATAAAACCATACGGCCTCTACAACGTTTCGCCCGAACTTGGGAAACTGTCTGTGGGGACTCTAATGACTCGTCAGTACCCTGGCAGTGGGTTTAACCACAAGCCGTCAGCGGCACTAGCTGTGCGTAACGGCTGCCCATGGACTGACCTCAAGGGATGCCGATGAGCGAACTCATCCGGAAACCATACTGAGCCTAACAGTGACCATGTATATACAGTCCGGTCCGTTCGTCTATGAGTATCGCATATCTGCCTAGGGGGCTAGTAACGTCAGACCCCCAATAGCAGTATAAGTCGTGTCGGAGTGTAGCCCAAAAACACCCTGAGATACTACTGGAATACCTATCAGTAACTCTCCTGCCACGGCCGTGGGCTTTGTGTAATGGCTCTCCTGATCACAGTGCGATCTCACCCCCAATACCGGGAGAGACGAAACCCCTGCCGATCCGCTCACGTGCCTCCATGTGGCTCGGGACTGTACCCAAAAACTACCTGTTTGCATGACTCCTTTGAGACGTGGTAGGGAAGAAATCAAAGCACAGTGGGAACTCACACGAGACAAATGACGACCTCAGGTCGATGAACTAACCTGTACACATGTCACCAGGGAACTGCTATCTGACGATATGTACAATACCAACTAGCAGGTTCCCGGCGAGTCCTGTCCGGTGTACTCATAACCCAAAGAGCACCTGTATACATCTTAGGTGATCCAACTGACACCAGTGGCTTGTGAGACTGGCCACCACCCCTCGTCGGGGTCTCGACTTTATACACTAGTCTACTCCGGAGTATCGATGCCCTGTCTCAAAACTCCCACGACTAGGGACCATAATTAAGGATATGCTAATAAACCACCCAACTCTCACGTATATGATCGCCATCATACTGTTGGTAGTAAAGCAAGATCCTAAGGGCTCTATCAAAGTGTAACAGTGATCAGTCACCTGAACCTGTACACGACTGATAAAGGAAAACCAGATAGCATACTATCATCTCGAGTAAGACTGTCCTACCGGTATAGGTTCTCCGCAATCATTGCAATCATGTACCTGCGATCCAATAATTGACTCTGAGGGCACTATATCCAACAATCTCCCACTTGCACTTAAGGCTAATTATTGCGATGTCGACTACTCACAGCCCGTGTGAAACCGAACATCCAACTCCTCTACTAATCAGTTTCACAAAACTCGTTTGTAAAACTATTGTGTTTGAGAAATAGCCTCAGTGAGTGGATCCACCCAGAAGTTTCTTTCTATATCTCTCTAAATCTCAAGTTCGCGGAGAAAACCATCTCCCGAATTGAGTAATACCTATCTTAGAATATGTCTGGATATCTGATGGGACCTAGTTCATAAATGAACTCCAAATCCAAACTTCTTAGACTGTATCGATCAATGAACCTAATCAGTATCCGGCACCATGCCACCCACAGTATCCTCTTGGACCACCTGTCCATAATACTGTCCCTCATCAGAGGGAAAACTATAACTCTGACAATCACTCTGTCAACCATGTCACCTTTGAAGCCTGGAATGATAACCCTTCTCCCGAAGGAGGCTGCCGTCATCAAATCCGTAGAACATGCACTTATGTTCTAAAACTGCTTCCTTATGTTTCTCCAGGATTGGATTAATACAAAATTATTGCATCTAGTGCAAAAACAACATTTGGTGTCGTACTTGACATCTCATGATTGACTCAATTGCCTAAGCAAGTGATCTTCCAATCATGCACATCCCTCTCCCCTTTAGTCTGTAAGACACCTTTAGAGAGGGTGACTCCATCACCTGCAGGTACACCACCATGCCAGGAGTCATCTATTCTAAAAACCATTAGAATACTGTCAAAGTACCCACATTGGGAAACTACCCAAATCCGGATCTAAAACCATAGATCCAGAAACCAGAATGTCTGATATTATATCCATATCCTGTCTGGAGAAACAACTGTGTAACGACCACAGTACAACCGATCGTAGTATAGGAATTTTACTTCCTACTCTGTGTATGTCATCCAAATACCAAGACATCACACCCCACTACCTTCTTAACAGATCCATCCCATATTCTGATGAAGTCAAACCCATGACAGTCACATCAAAAATAGATGATCTTTCTTCGCTATAACTGCTCTAGTCTATAAATAGACATAAGCTACTTGCCCACTATGCTTCCGCTGCTCCCACTAACTACGACAACCCTCTGGCAGAATAATATACACGTGCACTTCTAAAGCTAGTTTAGAACGACGCTATACTTATCCTCCTGCCGGGTCTCATAGTCTGGAACAACAGTAGTGTCAAGTCTGGGTAAACAAGAACCTCCTTGTCACCGTCCTTGAGGCTACCGAAGTACCTCTCGGGTGTCTGAGGTTACTCACCATATCTGCGGAGTGGCTAATGGAATGTCAAACCCGATTGAATATATAGGTCCTATTAAATTTTCCGTAATCGTTCGCGGTTCTGGAATCACTTTCAGTTCTACCATACTCCCACTACTGTTTTCTGAAAAAATCCATTTTACTAAAACTGTGGCGAGTCAAGAACAATATTACTATTGATCTTCCAGATGGTAGAAAGTCAACCCTCGTCATAGCCTGGGCCAACCCACAAACTGACATTACAGAAACGTACCCTGAGTTATCCGGAGTCTGGTTTTAAGCATAAGCCGGACAACTCCCCGTACCTTAACATCGTTAAGATATGAACCATTCTATATCCAATATAGAAACTTTGGCACTTATTTAATTGGAACCAGATTCAATCATGCCGCTGTCTCCAGTGCATATCAACTTAATGGAAAGAGGCTAATCAGCATTACTCAACTTATGAATCTATCCAATTATGAGTAACCTGAAAGAGAAACAAGTTTTTCAAAACCATTACCATCATCTGAATACCAATCACAAGAATCTATATCTTCGATCTCTTTGAAGAATCCCGATACTTGTGACACCTGGTTCTCTACTTTATTCTTATACCCACAACTTCTCAAAACTTAGACCTTGTATTTCTACGAAACACTTGTCTAAAAACTAGAGAAGTCATAAGTAAATAGAACATAGTACGAGGACCTACCCCTTTGTCCTGATGGACACTGGACAACATACAATACTCTGTATAAGTCCGCTGAGTTGAATAACTCAAAACCTGTGCGTCGTAGGTTGAAAACTGTACCCTGGCGATTTCCTCAAATATCACCAATTACAACAAATTCCGATATAATGAGGATGATCACCTAATTCCCAATAACTTACTCCCACTCATCATCTGTAAAACCATACAGATATGAGAATGAAACCTGGTAAATGCATACCCATAGAGTAGGTATCTAATCGGGAAAACAGTTTTCTTTAATAATGCACTGAAACATGAAAATGTTTCGTAGGGGTATCCTGGTATTCATAATAATGCCTCTTCCATAATCCAATTCATGACTTTAACCGTATATTTCTTTTCCTTCTCTCCAAATCCCTTTATTTGTCTTTAGTCGTTACCTTCTGTACACCTTCGTTTAGGCTAAATGGTTTTCTTCCTTCCCTACCGTTCGGCACCAGCCTATGGTTTGGAAGAAGACTATCCAGTAAGCATAATAGGTGTACCCTCCTAAACCAAGGAGTACTCGCAACTTGAGAGAAGGTGATGATAAAAGACTACTGAATAATACCTTATTCCTTTAAAGGTGAAATAGGAGTGGCGATGAAGTACGCGGTTTGGTCGTGAATGATATCAGTCACAATTTACTTTGCCCTCTTTCTAATCTTTTTATTTTGCCTTTACATATTACCTTCTACACACCCTACTTAGGCTAATTGGTTTTCTTCCTTCCCTACCTTTCGGCACCTGCCTATGGTTTGGAATAAGACTATCCAATAAGCGTAATAGGTGTACTCTCCTAAACCAAGGAGCCCTCGCAACCTGAGAGAAGGTGATAGTAAAAGACAACTGAATAAAGCAATTCTATTTCTCCTGAACCTTGATCCATCCTCGAAGAAATCCCTCCAAGTTCGTATATAACCATACGATGGAACTATCCAATGGAAGTGGATGTCCGTAGTAATACGGGGTGTTCTGAGAAATCCAAAGGGTAAAAGAAGGGGCGGCAATGACTTATGCAACTCGGACAATCCAAAAGCTAGTATTTTAAGAAGGTTCGGTCAACCTGGTCACTGAGTCATAGTCTAGGGTCGGTCAAAAGTCGCTGCCAAAGAGAGAGAGAAAAGAAACACTCTGCGTGCACTCTAACCTAGATCAGAATGGTTATCACTTTATCTAATCCGGAAACCTCCCACTGTCCTGTCAAATTCTCCTCCAAACCTGAAAGAAGAATCAATCGGGATCACCCGAAGAGTAAACCAACTCATCAGTGGGAATCAGGATCCAACTCTCATCGCAAGATATCGTAACGGAATCCACTCACGTTATCACACTCCAGAAGGTATGCGCAAGCCTGGCAAGTTTCAGTTTCTTTAGAAACTCCCGATATGATTTTTTCCCCATGCTCTTATGACCTTGGCGTTGGTCAAAATGTCATAAGTCACATGCCAAGTTCTACCCATCATTATCTTGTCAATTTGAACCCACCCGCACATTCCCCTGACGTTGGCCAAATGGCAGAACGACTGTCCCAAACCAACTCATCTATCTGTTGGGTTCCTAGGCACTCTAATGGAGTTTCACAAGTGATCAAACATGCACAAATCAAATTTTACGGGTGCCTACAAACCCTAATACGGATCGTCAACTAGATATATAGGCGATGCAAGCAAGTAAACGGAAATATAGCTAAAGGGAAGGGGCTACAACCTTTGTAGATCCGGTCCTCCACCTCCTAGGCTCCGTGATGAAGTCCTCTCCGCTGTCCAAATCGAACCATGACTCTCACGGTGGTTTCATCGGGAAAAAAGGCGGGCTAGGTCGTCGACAACGTGCCGAAGATGATCTACGTCGAGGCATCACTAGATCAAGCTCCACCTTCACCAAGCCATAAAAACTTGTGAAGGAAACACCCTATACTACTTGGCAAGAGGTAGAGGATGAAGAAATAGGAGGTGGGTTCACTTTAGAATTGGATTTCTCACTCATATTCTCAACTTGCCATTGATGAAGACAAGCTTCTTCATGGAAGAAGAAGATGAAGAAGAAGAAGATATATGATAAGTTATTAAAAATAGAAAAGAAATATAATACTTATCATAATCTTACCCTTGGTTAAGTGTAGAGAATCAACTAGGGTTAGTGAATGGTTAGGTTTTGTAGATGAAGACAAAATGGTCAAAGCTTCTTGAAGCTTCAAAGAAAAGAACAAAATAATCAACCATTTTATTTTCTTTCCAAATGAAGAATGAATAAATAAATAAGTAGTCAATAAATACAAAACCCTAACCATTACACAACCATGGTTTAATCATACACTTAACTAAGTATGCATGTATCATCAAACATGATACAATCATGTGCACATTAATATATCACATATACAACTTGCACAATTCAAGTGAGAAAATCCATTTAAAGTGAACCAATACTAGTTAATGCAAAGTAATATATCAAATATATAATTATACATTAAATCATTAAATCAACACTTGATTCAATGATCCGGTCATGTCGCATATAACCGGCTAGTATCCAATGTATCGGCTTATCGAATCAATCCTTGATTCGATAACTAGGTTATATCGCATACAACCATTCGACACATTCATCGCGAGAATGAAATACGGTATCACATACACGCATTATTCTCGGTCCCGCGCATATCTCATATGCGCTCCTCTTTCGTTTCGCTTGAGCCAGGAAACCTCTCTGTAGGACTCTAAAGACTCGTCAATACGCCGGCAGCAGGTGATGATCATATCAAACACCCACAAGCCGCAAGCGGTCTGCTAAACGTAACGGCCACTCGGGTATTGAGCGATCAGAAGATCGACGAGCAAGCCCACTCACACTCCTGTGAATCCAACCAGTAACACTTACCGTACAGTCCGGTCTGTTCGTCTGATATGTCGCATATCTCGCCTAGGGGTGGTAAACGTCAGACCCCAATAGCTCGATAAGTCATGCCGACGTAGGGTCCATAACTATCGTGAAACTACTGATAACTCTTACCAGTATATCACTGCAACCCTGGCCAGGGATTTCCTGTTATGGCCAGTCGTGCATTGCGCAACATCAACCCCCAATACCGGGAGAGACGAATCCCCTCCTATCGCTCATTGCCTCCATGTGAATCGGGACTGTACCCAAAAACCACCTGTTTGCACGATTCAGTAGAGCCGTGGTAGGGTGGAAATCAAAGCACAGTGGGAGACACACAAGACTCTATGACGATCTCGGGTCAACAGACTAAGCTGTACCAGTGTCACCAGAGAACTGCCATCTGACGTGAGGTATAATACCATCTGGGAGTTCTCGGCGAGTCCGTTCAGTGTACCCAGTCTGCACTGAGCACCCGCATACCATCTCCGATGTCAAACACCAATGGATATGGGATCATCCATCGCCCATCATATGGGTCGAGAAGATATACGCTAGTCTACTCTGGAATATCGATGCCCCGTCTCGATATTCCCACGACTAGGAACAATGAAGGATGTACTCATTGACTACCCAGGCCCCACTAGTATGATCTGCATCATAGTCCTGGAAGTCGAGTACTCATCCTAAGGGCTTTATCAACATGTAACAGAGAGACAGAAAGTATACACGTTAAGATAAAGAGTAACCAGATAGCGTACTATCATGTCGAGCAAGAAAGTCCTACCTATATATGTCCCAGCATCCACTACAATATACATCCAATGTACAGTAATGGCCTCTAGGGCATACATATAACTAACAATCTCCCACTTGCACTAGGGCCATCTGTAGCAGTGGTTGCAGTATCACATACTCAACCATCCCATAAAGTCTCTCTTTGGGAAAAGGCCTTCGTGAGTGGATCCGCCGTGTTCTCCTCTGAGTCTACTCTCCTAACCTCGATCACCCTGGAGATCAACTATCTCCATGATCAGGTGATGCTGCCTCAGAATATGTCTGGGTCACTGATGGGACCAGGGTTCCAGGGCCAAAGCCACAGTTCCATTGTCACACAATGGTAGGAACTTAGTTCATTTTATGAACCAATATACACCCAAACTGCCTCTTTGGCAGTATCTTTAATAGCGATGTTACCAGCCTTTATCGTCTAGTTTGCCACGGTATCTAGCTTGGAACTCTTCCAACATACCGTCCCTTTACTGAGGGTAAAGACAACGCCTGTGACTGACATTCAGTCGTCTTTATCACTCTTGAACCTTTCCAGTGATTCTCCCCAGGATCGATTGATACTATCTCACTACAACTAGTGAGTATCCTAACATCCAATTAGATCTATCTCATAGATCCAAAGCTTAGGATTTAGTATGTATCACTTTGATCCTATATGGAAAATCATTGTGATAAGCGGAGATTGATCGAGCGTAGCATAGGAAACTCCTTCCTTAACAAGAGTATGTCATCTACGTACTCTACGAGGATCGTCACCATACTCCCTACTACCTTTTTTTTTATACAAGGTTCATCTACCATTTTGATGATGTCAACTTCTTTGACTAATCCATCGAAACAGATGTTCCAACTCCGCGATGCCTGCTTTATCCTATAAAGCATCTTGCTCACGTTTCCGCTGCTCCCACTGTCTATGAGGCCCTCTGGCTGTGTTCTTATAGACGTTCTCTTCTAAATCAATATTTAGAAAAGTAGTCATGGCACCCAACCACCAGATATCGTAGTCATGGTATGTAGCCGTGGCAAGTAGGATCTGGATGGACTTAAACATAGTCCCTGGAAAAGGTTTCATCATTATCCGTGCCTGGTTGATGACGAAAAACTTTAACAAGTCTAGCTTTGAAAGTCTCAACTTTTCCATGTACACCAAGTAATCTTCTCAAGATATACTTGCTCCTGATGGAGATTTAACCCTTCAGATATAGCAACCAAAGTCCATACTTTGTTGGTGTATAAGGATTCCATCTCAGATCACTAAGCATCCAGCCATTCTTATACAGTCCCTACTCTCGATGGCCTGCTCGAATCTAGTTGGGTCATCATCTCATGATGCAATCCTTGCTCCCACTGTCATCGAGAAACCGAGGTATCTCTCAGGCAGGCGAGGAACCCTACCAGATTTGCGGAGAGGCTGAGGTTCGTCGGGGACTATAGAATCCTTTGGTTCTGTCAAATCTTCAGCTGTAGTTTCGTACAGCTGGAACCTTTCCAGTTCTACAGAACTGACCTTGTCTTGATCTTGTCCGGATTTTGCTTTTGACATAGGCCGGACAATCCCAAATCTTAACTTACTTAAGAGATAGGATCTTCCCACACCATATCTTATATGGAGTGGTAGGCACTGATTTGATTCGAACCTAATTCAATAGGTATGCAGCTTCTCAAGCGCATAACTCCCAAAAAGGAAATAGGTAACTCAGTAGTACTCATCATAAAGCACACCTTATCATATAGGGTGTGATTGCTCCGCCCCGATATACCATCGTGCTATGGTTTATATGGAGGAGTAATGCTGAGAGAGAATCTCATTTTCTTTTAGAATAGTCCAGGAATGCCATGCTCAAGTATTCTCTTCCCTGATCTCATCATAGGACATAATACTTATACCCGGTTATTGGTTCTCTACTTCTAACTTATATTCTGTGAATATCTCAAAAGGTTCGGACTTGTGTTCCAACAGGAACATATGTCAGAATCTTGAGAGATCATCAGAGAACGTAATGAAGTATAAAGAACCAGTCCTGGCATGTGTAGACAGGAGACCTTACATACATCATAATGTATCAGTCCCAAGAGTTTACTAACTCTTTCTCTGTTTCTAACAAACAGAGCTATGGTCATTTTATCTTTGTGACATGACTGGCAAGTTTCACAAGATGTAAATTCAAACTGATTTAAATATGCATCTAAAATGTAACTTCAGCCAGTCGGGTCGCATTGATATGACCTAGTCTACAATTCCTCAAGAATGATTCGTTCATTTCTGAACTCTTCCTCTTGTGTGTGTTCTGTATACGAGGAACTGTAGTTTGATTTAGAACGTCAATGCTTTTAGATAACGTGCCTGAACCGATCAACTTTTGATATAGGAAATGTTCAAAACATTATCCATCAATACAAAATTATATCCTTTCTTTACTAATAAAGAGACTGATATAATTTTGTATATCAGGTTCGGTATCTAATAGCATTTGTTCAGAATCAATGTATTCGTAATACAGGGTGACAGTGACCAACAGACTTGGCTGCAACACTTGCCCCGTTTTCTGCCTCATGAAACTTATCACCCGTTCTCAGTTTTTCTACCTTTTTGTAGCCCTATGTAACAGATTACATATCTGGGATCCTGATCCGGTATCATATACCCAGGATGCAGAGGATACTGAGAAACAGTTCTTTGTAATGAACACACCCGAAGGAGATGCATCATATGCACTTTCTTCATTTGGGCGGCATAGGAATTCTGGTATTCCCCAATTTCCTGCTCTGTCTTATAACAATTATAAGTTGGAGCGGGACCAACGTTCCCCAGCTCAGTATAACAAGCAGGTTCGGTCAATACATCCATTTTATTATCTTGATTAAGGCGTGATATGGTCGCTACCTGGAGAGAGAGAGAAGAAAACACTCTGCGTGCGCTCTTGCAAGATCAGATTGGTTATATATTTTATCTAATCAGGATGGCTCCCACTGTTTTTATCAAATCTTCCTTCAAACCTTAAAAGGAAAGACTAGCCGGGATTAATTACACTCTACAAGTTCGCCAATCTTTCAGCCAGGCCAGTGTCGGTACTTTGAAGGAAGTTCCCCGTGCTTTCGCACGGACCTAATTACAGTAAACCTCGTTTTCCCAGAGGCGTAACCCCGTTGACACCTTTCTAGACACCTACTTGATCGGCTAATTGCAAAGTGCAAAACTCTCCCAGGAGTAACAATTACTCGCAGTGGGTATCGAGATCCAACTATCATATAGAAGGTATGCAATCTCATTGCAAGTTTCAACACTTGAAACTCCCGATAAAGGTTTTTACCCCTAGCACCTATGACCTTAACTATGGTCAACAAATTATAAGTACTAGTCAAGTTCTACCCGTCATTTCGTGATTAATTAGACCCACCCACATGACCCTTAACTAAGGTCAACAAAGTCACGCGACTGTCCTAACTAATCGCATCATATGCGGTGTAGGAAGACATCACTTAGCTACCGTACACTGTGCCTTGACTATGGTCAACAAACACAGCACGAATACTAAGTACTCTACTTCCTAAAATGACGGAGGGTTGCGAATGGTTTTTGTGTAAACCTTTAACGCTTTGAACTTGATCTCGTTGCGGAATCAAATGGTTTTTAAATGGAATGTTTTCGAGGCTTTTCTAGTTTTGCTAAAGGGGTCACTCCCGGTGAAGGGATCGTCGGCCCTTTCCTCGTCGAATGAGGTGAGGGATATATCATATATATCACTGTGCAAAGCAGAAACTATAGAAGCGATCAAAAACAAACCGAGGGTTGTAGCATCTGCCAGTTATTGCTAAAGGAGTCACTCCCGGTGAAGGGATCTCGGTCCTTTCCTCATCGAATAAGGTGCAGGATGTTCTATAATGAACACCGCGATGCAAAGCAAGAACTGTAGCTACCTGTTTTTATTTTGAAATTCGATTCCACAACATCAATTAGGTTTATTTTCTTTCATTAATCTCATTAATGAATATCCCATCATTTAAGTCCACCTAAACATCACAGATAAATATAACGTACGCTTATGCCATCCATATTCGCCTCGATGTCCCGTCTGCACCGTTAGGTTAGGTAACTAACGACAGAGCGGGGCAGGGCTAGCGCGGGTGTAAAACATAAGCAACGTCTATATAATATATCATATATACTATATATAATATATGTCACAGAACATCACATGATCACATCACAGATAAAACACAGCAGAAGAAACATATGAAATATTGGATATACTAGGACGTCCGTGTTTTCAATACGAGCCAGTATAAAACACGGATTCCACGGTCGTGATGAATAGCCAATCCCACACCCCTAGACCCCTACGAGAGCGGCAAGCAACCCTACCAATTCTAGGGTTAGGAGACCCGGACTCGACTCCTCGAGATGGTCTCCCACTGGACCCTAGAACCCGGTTACTTGTGCTCCCCTCCTTGGGTCTATCCTAGTGCAGAAAAGTAAATAATATACAAAAGGTGACATCTTCCGCAACCTGGAAGTGCCCCAATAAAAGAATATTACATACAAGTTTTTACATGAATGAAAATGAAAAACACTCATCTCACATAAAAAACCCCCGGCTATTCAAACATGACGATCCAATATAACATATCCAGTAACACATAACATCACATGTCATCAACGTAAGTAAATATGCGCATCCCAATTGTCGTCGACATATAGCAACGAAACCGGCGATATCACATATTACATTTACGGTCACAGAAAAGAAAGTGTAAAACTACAACAGTTGGAATCCGCAACCTCCTCAGACATCGCATGCCTGACCAAATGAATTACTTAGACATCGCATGCCTAACAATTATAAACCCCGCATTTTAGTCTCATTATCGAAAACACTTTTCAATATCAAGTCGGGCAATTCAACAGGATTCCCGACATTCTGATCGAATGCTCGTCGCAAACTTTAGTAGGCGGCCGCACCCCCGACGCCGTCGACAAAGTGCACCAAGGAGGAACACTGCTGCCGCGAGCACCCGAACGGATGCTTTCGGCGACGGGGTTCTCCTACAGTCACTTGGTCGGGGCTATGGAGTGAGGCTGTCTATTAAGTTTACCCGGCGAGTATCCGCGTACGCTACGTGATTGCGACGGACTTTTGATCACATCAAAATTCCGTGGCAACTGATCAAGTGAGACTAAAGTGCTATGTTTATAACATTCATTCAGTTATCACATAACTTTTGTGAATTCCAATTATTGTATCACATTCCGGATAAAATAGAAAATGTTAAACTTTCCGATCGAACAATCGAACACCCAAGTTTTCCCGATACAGCTTAACACATGAAATAAGTCTAACAACATTCAGTTCGTGCCTCAGTACCAACGGTCCAGCCGTAGAAGGGTCAAGCCAACGCCTCACATGTGGCACGCCGTACTGCCCTAAACCCGAAGGTTCAAAGGGCAGTTCAAGACGGTCACATAATCGAGTTAAGGTTTGTTGTCTTCTAGAGGGTCCATCACGTTACTTGCACTACTTAGAACGTCATTAAACTACGGAAAAATCCAACAATTGGAAATTTCCCGGCAGGGGAAAAAGTGGGTATTTATGTCCGATCGAACTTTTTAACATATTCTAAAAAATACCCGGACTTTTTTGAAAAACGTAGTTTTTTCCACATTAAAAAATACCCGGAAACACACACAGACAAAATTAGACAGTCCGATCGAATCTCCGAATCCCCAATACAACCCAGAAAATAAGACTCTGGAATAAATATTAAAATATTCCCAGAAAAACCAGCACTGCTTACTAAGAATTACGGTGCAAACTTCGATGCACAAAATGACAAACTAGCCGCGGAACCGCCGCATGAGCATGCTCATGCCGCGGATCCGCGGCGACTTTAAGGAATAAGGCCATCGAATTTTACAGTAAGTCTTAGATCTTCCTGCTGATTTTTCTGCATATTTTTAATCTGGAAAAAACCACGTTTTTCAAAAAAGTCCAGAGATCATGTTAAAATCGGGGTTTCGGGTCGATCGGACTTCTAACTCCGTCTACGCATCGCCTAAGGCTCTAGCTAGGCTCTGATACCACTATTGGGTTCCTGGGCACTCTAATGGAGTCTCACAAGTGATCAAACATGCACAAATCAAATTTTAAGGGTGCCTACAAACCCTAATACGGATCGTCAACTAGATATATAGGCGATGCAAGCAAGTAAACGGAAATATAGCTAAAGGGAAGGGGCTACAACCTTTGTAGATCCGGTCCTCCACCTCCTAGGCTCCGTGATGAAGTCCTCTCCGCTGTCCAAATCGAACCATGACTCTCACGGTGGTTTCATCGGGAAAAAAGGCTGGCTAGGTCGTCGACAACGTGCCGAAGATGATCTACGTCGAGGCATCACTAGATCAAGCTCCACCTTCACCAAGCCATAAAAACTTGTGAAGGAAACACCCTATACTACTTGGCAAGAGGTAGAGGATGAAGAAATAGGAGGTGGGTTCACTTTAGAATTGGATTTCTCACTCATATTCTCAACTTGCCATTGATGAAGACAAGCTTCTTCATGGAAGAAGAAGATGAAGAAGAAGAAGATATATGATAAGTTATTAAAAATAGAAAAGAAATATAATACTTATCATAATCTTACCCTTGGTTAAGTGTAGAGAATCAACTAGGGTTAGTGAATGGTTAGGTTTTGTAGATGAAGACAAAATGGTCAAAGCTTCTTGAAGCTTCAAAGAAAAGAACAAAATAATCAACCATTTTATTTTCTTTCCAAATGAAGAATGAATAAATAAATAAGTAGTCAATAAATACAAAACCCTAACCATTACACAACCATGGTTTAATCATACACTTAACTAAGTATGCATGTATCATCAAACATGATACAATCATGTGCACATTAATATATCACATATACAACTTGCACAATTCAAGTGAGAAAATCCATTTAAAGTGAACCAATACTAGTTAATGCAAAGTAATATATCAAATATATAATTATACATTAAATCATTAAATCAACACTTGATTCAATGATCCGGTCATGTCGTATATAACCGGCTAGTATCCAATGTATCGGCTTATCGAATCAATCCTTGATTCGATAACTAGGTTATATCGCATACAACCATTCGACACATTCATCGTGAGAATGAAATACGGTATCACATACACGCATTATTCTCGGTCCCGCGCATATCTCATATGCGCTCCTATTTCGTTTCGCTTGAGCCAGGAAACCTCTGTGTAGGACTCTAAAGACTCGTCAATACGCCGGCAGCAGGTGATGATCATATCAAACACCCACAAGCCGCAAGCGGTCTGCTAAACGTAACGGCCACTCGGGTATTGAGCGATCAGAAGATCGACGAGCAAGCCCGCTCACACTCCTGTGAATCCAACCAGTAACACTTACCGTACAGTCCGGTCTGTTCGTCTGATATGTCGCATATCTCGCCTAGGGGTGGTAAACGTCAGACCCCAATAGCTCGATAAGTCATGCCGACGTAGGGCCCATAACTATCGTGAAACTACTGATAACTCTTACCAGTATATCACTGCAACCCTGGCCAGGGATTTCCTGTTATGGCCAGTCGTGCATTGCGCAACATCAACCCCCAATACCGGGAGAGACAAATCCCCTCCTATCGCTCATTGCCTCCATGTGAATCGGGACTGTACCCAAAAACCACCTGTTTGCACGATTCAGTAGAGCCGTGGTAGGGTGGAAATCAAAGCACAGTGGGAGACACACAAGACTCTATGACGATCTCGGGTCAACAGACTAAGCTGTACCAGTGTCACCAGAGAACTGCCATCTGACGTGAGGTATAATACCATCTGGGAGTTCTCGGCGAGTCCGTTCAGTGTACCCAGTCTGCACTGAGCACCCGCATACCATCTCCGATGTCAAACACCAATGGATATGGGATCATCCATCGCCCATCACATGGGTCGAGAAGATATACGCTAGTCTACTCTGGAATATCGATGCCCCGTCTCGATATTCCCACGACTAGGAACAATGAAGGATGTACTCATTGACTACCCAGGCCCCACTAGTATAATCTGCATCATAGTCCTGGAAGTCGAGTACTCATCCTAAGGGCTTTATCAACATGTAACAGAGAGACAGAAAGTATACACGTTAAGATAAAGAGTAACCAGATAGCGTACTATCATGTCGAGCAAGAAAGTCCTACCTATATATGTCCCAGCATCCACTACAATATACATCCAATGTACAGTAATGGCCTCTAGGGCATACATATAACTAACACTATCTATGCAACAAATGAATACCCAGCAGCTACCAAACACTATGCCTTAACTTTGGCTAAAATGCATAGCTTGAATACTACTGAATACCCAAAAGAAATGACGAAGGGCTACGGCTAGTTTTTGGCGAAAAAACCTTTAACGTAATGAACTTGATATCGCTGAAGGAACCTGATAGCTTTTTATAAAAATATAGTGGCGAAAACCTTTTGCTAAAGAGGTCACTCCCGGTGAAGGGATCTCGGCTCTTTCCTCGTGGAATGAGGTGCAGGATATTCCACTGAATACCGCGATGCAAAGCAACTTATAATCGACTATAGTGAAGTTATCACCCTGACGCAAACTTTTGCCCAAGGGGTCATTCCCGGTGAAGGGATAGCGGCCCTTGCCTCGTCGAATGAGGTGCAGGATATTCACACCGAATACCGCTATGCAAAACAAAAGGAAACGTCTTTGTAATAACACCTTTTAAAATTGTTCCAACAACTCCAAATAGGTTTGTTTTCCTTTGCATTGATCAGAATCAACGCAGTCCCATCATCAATCACACCAGAAAAGAACGAAAATAAAATATACGTATATGCCATCCGCATTCGTCACTGGGTCCCGTCATCATCCGTTAGGTTACTTAACTAACGACAAAGCGGGGACTGGACTAGCGCGGGTGCAAAACATATACAACATCTAATAGTATATATACCAATATACAATAATCGCTCCAGGCGTGATAATATACAACATTACAGAAAAGTAATAAGCATCACAGAACAATACAGATAATCTGGGATCCCCGGGTTTCACAGAGCCGCTGCTGAAACCCGACGTTCCCCTGGTCGTGTGGATAGCCTGTGTAATGAAACCTAGACCCCTACGGGTGCGGAAAGTTACCCGCCAAAACCTGAAGTGAGGTAGTCCCCCACAGCATAGTGAATGGAACACCCGGCACTTCACGGAATCCGGTAAATTGAGCACCCCTCCTTGGGTCAACCTGAACCCCCTACGAGTGCGGCGAATAGTCTGCCAATTCTAGAGTGAGGTCCCTCTGCCTCTCAAAGCCATGAGATGCGGACCCGTTGCCCTTCCGAACTCGGCTATCCGTGCACCCCGTCGCGGGGTAAACCTAGTACATAAATAAATAATATGTACAACGGGTACATCGACCTCGACCCGGTCGTGCCCCCAAAAGAATATTATACAACAGGCAGTGACGGCAGTCCACATGTTGGACGCTCACCCCGCAATATCAAATGTACAAATAAATCCAAACTGCACTATCATTGCACACTGCTATCCACCACGACAAATCCGCAACATCACAGCACAACACAGAACATCAACGCGAATGTCACGTTCGCAAACCCGTCTAAAAGAACTATAGCAATCAGACACGGTTTATCGATCAAATGACATTCCCGGTCGGAGATATAATGTAAGTACTGTAAACTAATATGTTTAAATTTCGATCGACTAAATATCACGAAGTGGGCCCCACGAACATCTGTTGTACAGTAACAAAATATGGGCCCAAAAGATATATACCAAAAACCCCAAATTCCAAAGAAGAAAACACTGTGCAAATTTGGAGCAATGAACACTCAGAATGGCCGCGGATGCGCGGTCAAACCCTAGGTTTGACCGCGATTCCGCGGCTGTATTGTTGAGTCACGTGCCCAAATTTGTACGGTGTGCTTAGAAAACCCTACACAGATTTCTGTGATATGTAAAATAATTTTTGGAACCCTTTAAAAATCGACAGAAACTGTGAATGGAAATATTGTAGCTTCTGATATTCGGTCCGATCGATGTTTTAAACGCATTAGCACAAGTTAGTAAATCAAAATGGTGAGGCTCTGATACCACTGTAAGTCAACGGTAGCACCCCGGCCGTCTAACAGACGCCAAATGCGGAACAAAAACTTTTAACTGGCTCTATCGTATACTATAACCCGGATCTGCCATTATTGCTAAAGTAACAAACTATAAAGAGGGTAGAAAGGTTATACCGAACGATCCGAGTCCTTCGTTCTTTAACCATCATCCCACGCTCCGTTGCGGCTGCTCCGATCTCGTCGATCTCCGATCTGCTCGTCCAGGTGGCACCACGTCAACGATTCTTTAAACGGGCTCCCGCCTCTGACTCGAGGCAACTCGGTCGTCAAGTTTGCTAAAAGAGACGACCAAGATTGATGTAGAGTATGAGTAGAATACTTTGTCTCACTTCGTCCAAAGCCGTGGACGATCGGTTAATGAAGTTGCCACTCGAATCGGGTGATGAAATGAAATGAGCTATGAAATTTCCATACACCCCAAAAACTATCATAATCTTTTAACCAAATCAAGTGAGAGAGAGTGAGAGAGGGGGAAGGGGCCGGCCATACTTAAGGAGGTGGGGGGTGAGTGTAGGAGAGGGGAGAGTGACCACAAGAGAAATATCTAGTGTGAACATAAAGTATGAACACAATAAATGAAAAAGATGAATCACTTAACCTAGTCACCTTGCATTAATTGAATCATTAATGCAACCATGAGTCACTAATCCTTGTCACCACCTTCTAGATGCTTCTAGAAACTTCCACACTCATCCAAGAAAAGATAAATCCGTATTTAACCAAATATTAAATACGGCTAATAGAAAACTGGAAACTGGCAACTTCCAAAAGCGATCCCGAAACGAATTTCAGGATAACCCCGTAACAGTATAAACATACCCGCATTTGTATTACGACCGAATACAAATGCAACTGAGACAAAGATATTATATCTACTCAATATAATACTCGGATCCGGCTTAAACCAAAGCCCACCGGTATTATCTGCCCGAAATATGACACGTGCGTAAACGCACGTGCATTTTCCGAACCTTACCATAAAACCATACGTCCTCTACAACGTTTCGCCTGAACTTGGAAAACTGTCTGTGGGAGACTCTAATGACTCGTCAGTACCCTGGCAGTGGGTTTAACCACAAGCCGTCAGTGGCACTAGCTGTGCGTAACGGCTGCCCATGGACTGACCTCAAGGGATGCCGATGAGCGAACTCATCCGGAAATCCTACTGAGCCTAACAGTGACCATGTATATACAGTCCGGTCCGTTCGTCTATGAGTATCGCATATCTGCCTAGGGGGCTAGTAACGTCAGACCCCCAATAGCAGTATAAGTCGTGTCGGAATATAGCCCAAAAACACCCTGAGATACTACTGGAATACCTACCAGTAAATCTCCTACCACGGCCGTGGGCTTTATGTAATGGCTCTCCTGGTCACAGCGCGATCTCACCCCTAATACCGGGAGAGACGAAACCCCTGCCGATCCGCTCATGTGCCTCCATGTGGCTCGGGACTGTACCCAAAAACTACCTGTTTGCACGACTCCTTTGACCCGTGGTATGGTAGAAATCAAAGTACAGTGGGAACTCACACAAGAAAAATGACGACCTCAGGTCGATGAACTAACCTGTACACATGTCACTAGGGAACTGCTATCTGACGATATGTATAATACCAACTAGTAGGTTCCCGGCGAGTCCTGTCCGGTGTACTCATAACCCAATGAGCACCTGTATACATCTTAGGTGATCCAACTGACACCAGTGGCTTGTGAGACCGCCCACCGCCCCTCGTCGGGGTCTCGACTGTATACACTAGTCTACTCCGGAATATCGATGCTCTGTCTCGAAACTCCCACGACTAGGGACCACAATTAAGGATATGCTAATAAACCACCCAACTCTCACGAATATGATCGCCATCATACTGTTGGTAGTAAAGCAAGATCCTAAAAGCTCTATCAAAGTGTAACAGTGATCAGTCACCTGAACCTGTACACGACTGATAAAGGCAAACCAGATAGCATACTATCATCTCGAGTAAGACTGTCCTACCGGTATAGGTTCTCCGCAATCATTGCAATCACGTACCTGCGATCCAATAATTGACTCTGAGAGCACTATATCCTAAAATAAGTACAGGTTAGTCCGATGACTTGACATCACCATTAGTGTCGAGTGTGTTCCCACTGTACTTAGATTATTACCTTACCACGGTTTTAAAAAATCGTGCAAATCGGTAGTAGTTGGGTGCAGTCCCGAAGCACTTGGAGGTAGTGAGTGATAGAAGGAATTCATCTCTCCTAGTATAGGGAGTCGATATCATGCTGTGTACAGTTGGCCGATACCACAAGTCCCTGACCAGGGCAAGTGAGATTTATTGGTAGGTATACCAGTAGTTTCTCGGATTGTATTAGGTTCTACATCGACACGATTTATCATGCTAATTGGGGTCTGACGGTTACCACCCCCTGTAGGATTCCTAGGCACCCTAGTGAGGTCTCACAAGGCATCGAACATGCCAATTTCAAAAAATCTAGGTGCCGAGAGACCCTAGACTACGGATCGTCGGCTAGATGTCTAGGCGAAAAACTAACTAGTTAACACTTAACTAAAAGTTTAACGGAAATACAACCTTTGTAGATCCGGTGCTCCACCTCCATAGCTCCGCAACGAGGTCCTCTCCGCTGTCCAAGTCAAATCCGGGCTCTAGCATTAGCTTCGTCGGAGAATGGGCAAGCTAGGTCGTCGATGTCCATGCCGAAGATGATCTACGTCGAGGCATCGCTAGATCAAGCTCCACCTTCACCAAACCATGATGACTTGTGAAGGAAACACACTCTACTACTTGGCAAGAGGTAGAGGATGAAGAAATAGGAAGTGGGTAGACTTTAGAATTGGATTTCTCACTCATTTGCTCAATTCACCATTGATGAAGTATGCTTTCTTCTTGAAGAAGAAGAAGAAGATGGTAATTGTTGTGATAAGAATAATTAAAAAGGAAAAGAAAATCAATCCTTATCATAACATTTACCATGGTTAAGTGTAGAGAACTAACTAAGGTTCAAATGAATGGTTAGGGTTAAGCATGAGACAAAATGGTGACTAAGTCAAAGTGTTCATGAAACTTCATGAATAAAACAAACATAGCCACCATTTTCTCATTTGCTAATTCTTTTTCCAAAAAGAAAAAGATTAATATATATAAATAAGGAAATCAAAAACAAAACCCTAACCATTATTATATAACCATGGTTTGATCTTTACACTAAAACCCTAGCATAACATGTATCATCAAACATGATACAATCATGTGCACAAAACTATATCGAATATACAATGTGCACATCCGAGTGAGAAAATCCATTCATAGTGAACCGATACTAGTTAATGCAAAGTAATATATCAAATATATAATTATGCATTAAATCACTAAATCAACACTTGATTCAATGATCCGGTCATGTCGCACATAACCGACTGGTATCTTTAGTAACAACTTATCGAATCAACACTTGATCCGATAACCCGGCTATATCGCATATAACCGATCAATGTCACATCGCGAGAATGTAATACGGTATCACATACACGCATTATTCTCGGTCCCTCACATATCTCATATGCGCTCCTATTTCGTTTCGCTTGAGCCAGGAAACCTCTGTGTAGGACTCTAAAGACTCGTCAATACGCCGGCAGCAGATGATGATCATATCAAGCATCCACAAGCCGCAAGCGGTCTGCTAAACGTAACGGCCACCCGGGTATTGAGCGATCTGAAGATCGACGAGCAAGCCCGCTCACACTCCAGTGAATCCAACCAGTAACACTACCGTACAGTCCGGTCTGATCGTCTGATATATCGCATATCTCGCCTAGGGGTGGTAAACGTCAGACCCCAATAGCTCGATAAGTCGTGTCGATATGAGGTCTATAACTGTTCGAGAAACTACTGGTAACACTTACCAGTAAATCTCAGCAACCCTGGCCAGGGATTTCCTGTTATAGCCAATCGAACACAGCGCAACATCAACTCCCTATACCGGGAGAGACGAATCCCCTCCTATCGCTCATTGCCTCCATGTGACTCGGGACTGTACCCAAAAACCACCGTTTTGCACGCCCTCTTGGACGTGGTAAGATGGAAATCAAAGCACAGTGGGAACCACACAAGACTCTATGATGATCTCGGGTCAACAGACTACTCTGTACCAGTGTCACCAGAGAACTGCAATCTGATGTGAGGTATAATACCATCTGGGAGTTCTCGGCGAGTCCGTCCAGTGTACCCAGTCTCTACTGAGCACCCGTATATCATCTTCGATGTCAAACACCAATGGATATGGGATCATCCATCGCCCATCTGTATGGGTCGAGAAGGTATACGCTAATCTACTCTGGTATATCGATGCCCCGTCTCGATACACCCACGACTAGGGACTTTGAAGGATGTACTTATGGACTACCATGTCCCCACTAGTATGATCCGCATCATAGTCCAGGTAGTCAAGTACAGATCCTAAGGGCTTTACCAACATGTAACAGAGAGACAATCAGCATACACGTTAAGGTAAAGATCAACCAGATAGCATACTATCATGTCGAGCAAGAATGTCCTCCCTATATATGTCCCAGCATCCACTACAATATACATCCAATGTACAGTAATGGCCTCTAGGGCATACATATAACTAACAATCTCCCACTTGCACTAGGGCCATCTGTAGCAGTGGTTGTAGTATCTCATACTCAACCATCCCATAAAAGTCTCTCTCTGGGAACAGGCCTTTGTGAGTGGATCCGCTGTGTTGTCCTCTGAGTCTACTCTCCTAACCTCGATCCCTTGGAGATCGACCATCTCCATGATCAGGTGATACTGCCTTAGAATATGTCTGGATCACTGATGGGACGGACGTTCCTTGGCATAAGCCACAACTCCATTGTCACACAATGGGAGGAACTAAGTTCATCTCATGAACCAATATACACCCAGACTGCCTCTTTGGTAGCATCTTAAGTAGCGACGTATCCAGCCTTTATCGTCTAGTATGTCACGGTATCTAGCTTGGAACTCTTCCAACATACCGTCCCTTTACTGAGGGTAAAGACAATGCCTGTGACTGACATTCAGTCGTCTTTATCACCCTGGAACCCTTCCAGTGATTCTCCTCAGGATCGATTGACACCATCTCACTACATCTAGTGAGTATCCTAACATCCATTTAGATCTATCTCATAGATCCAAAATCAAGGATTTAGTAGGTATCACTTTAATCCTATATGGAGAATCTTTGTGATAAGCGGAGATTGATCGAGCGTAGCATAAGAAACTCCTTTCTTATCAAGAGTATGTCATCCACGTACTCTACGAGGATCGTCACCATACTCCCTACTACCTTTTGTATATACAAGGTTCATCTACCATTTTGATGATGTCAAACTCTTTGACCGCTTCATCAAAACAGATGTTCCAACTCCGCGATGCCTGCTTTATCCTATAAGGCAGCTTGCATACGTTTCCGCTGCTCCCACTGTCTACGAGGCCCTTTGGCTGTGTACTTATAGACGCTCTCTTCCAAATCATCATTTAGAAAAGCAGTCAAGACACCCAACCACCAGATATCGTAGTCATGGTATGTAGCCGTGACAAGTAGGATCTGGATGGACTTAAGCATAGCTACTTAGAAAAGGTTTCATCATCATCCATACCTGGTCAATGATGTAGACCTTTAACAAGTCTAGCTTTGAAAGTCTCAACTTTTCCATTTACACCAAGTAATCTTCTCAAGATATACTTGCTCCTGATGGGGATTTAACCCTTCAGATATAGCAACCAAAGTCCATACTTTGTTGGTGTATATGGATTCCATCTCAGATCGCTAAACATCCAGCCATTCTTACAGAGTCTTACTCTCGATGGCCTGCTCGAAACTAGTTGGGTCATCATCTCATGATGCAATCCTCGCTCCCACTGTCATAGAGAAACCGAAGTATCTCTCAGGTGGGTGAGGAACCCTACTAGATCGGCGGAGAGGCTGAGGTTCATTGGTAACTATTGAATCCTTTGGTTCTTTCAAATCATCAACTGCAATTTGTATAGATGGAACCTTTCCAGTTCTACATAACAGATCTTGCCTCGAGCTTGTCCGGATTTTGCTTTTAGACATAGGCCGGACAACCCCAAATCTTAACTAGCTTAAGACATGGGCTCTTCCCTTTCCATATCACATATGAAGCGGTAGGCCACTGATTTGATGTGAACCCTATTCAATAGGTATGCATCTTCTCAAGTGCATAACACCTAAAAGGAAAAAAGTAACTCAGTATTACTCATCATAGAGCACACCATATCAAATAGGGTGTATCTGCTCCGCCCCGATATACCATCGTGCTATGGTGTATACGGAGGAGTAATGCCGAGAGAGAATCTCATTCTCCTTTAGAAAAGTCCAGGATTTCCGTGCTCAAGTATTCTCCTCCTCGATCACATCAAAGGACGTAATACTTATACCCTTATTGGTTCTCTACTTCTAACTTATATTCTGTGAATATCTCAAAAGGTTCGGACTCATGTTTCAACAGGAACATATGACTGAATCTTGAGAGATTATCAGAGAATGTAATGAAGTAAAAGAACCGGTCTTGGCATGTGTAGACTGGGGACCTACATACATCAACATGTATCATCCCAAGAGTTCACTAACTCTTTCTCTGTTTCCAATAAACGGAGCTGTGGTCATCTTATCTTTGTGACATGACTGGCGAGTTTCACAAGATGTAAATTCAAACTCATTTAAACATGCATCTTTATGTAACTTCAGCTAGTCGGGTCACATTGATCTGACGTAGTCTACAATACCTCAAGAAGGATTCGTTCATTTCTGAACTCTTCCTCTTGTGTGTGTTCCGTATACTAAGAACTGTAGTTTGATTTAGAACATTAATACTTTTAGATAACGTGCATGAACCGATCAACTTTTGATATAGGAAATGTTCAAAACATTGTCCAACAATACAAAATTTTATCATTTCTTTACTAATAAAGAGACTGACATGATTTTGTATATCAGGTTCGGTATCTAATAACATTTGTTCAGAATCAATGTATTGGTAATACAGGGTGACAGTGACCAACAGACTTGGCTGCAACACTTGCCCCGTTTTCTGCCTCATGAAACTTATCACTCGTTCTCAGTTCTCTACCTTTCTGTAGCCCTATGTAACAGATTACATATCTGGGATCCTGATCTGGTATCAAATACCCAGGACGCAGAGGATACTGAGAAACAGTTCTGTATAATGAACACACCCGAAGATGATGCATCAGCATGCACTCTCTTCGTTTGGGCGGCACGGGAATTCTGGTAATCCCTAATTTCCTGCTCTGTCTTATAACAATTATAAGTTGGAGCGGGACCAACGTTCCCCAGCTCAGTATAACAAGCGGGTTCGGTCAATATTCCGTATTATTATCTTGATTAAGGCGTGATATGGTTGCTACCTGGAAAGAGAGAGAAGAAAACACTCAGCGTGCGCTCTTGCAAGAATAGATTGGTTATAATTTTATCTAATCAGGATGGCTCCCACTGCTTTTTATCAAATCTTCCTTCAAACCGTAAAAGGAAAGACTAGCCGGGATTAATTACACACTACCAGTTCGCCAATCTTTCAGCCAGGCCAGTGTCGGTACTTTGAGGGAGGTCCCCCGTGCTTTCGCACGAACCTAATTAATGTAAACCTCGTTTTCCCAGAGGCGTAACCCCGTTAACACCTTTCTAGACACCTACTTGATCGGCTAATTGTAATGTATAAAACTCTCCCAGGAGTAACACTTACTCGCAGCGGGTATCGGGATCCAACTATCTCATAGAAGGTATGCAATCTCATTGCAAATTTCAACACTTGAAATACCCGATAATATTTTGCCCCTAGCTCGCTATGACCTTGACGGAGGCCAAACAACCCATAGTCCGCTAGTCTAGTTCAACCCGTCGTTTCCAGATTGAATTAAACCCACCCGCACGACCCTTGACGGAGGCCAAACAACGCCGTACGAATACCCTAATCCAATCGCATCATATGCTAGCAGATAAGCACTAGTTAGCTACCGTACACTACGCCTTGACGGAGGCCAAACAACCGCAGCACGAATACTAACTAGTACGTATCTGAAATGACGGAGGTCTACGACAGGTTTTTCTGAAAACCTATTGCGTAATGAACTTGATATCGTTGTAGAATCAAATGAATTTTGAAATGGAGTGTTTTTGAGGCTTTTCTAGTTTTGCTAAAGGAGTCACTCCCGGTGAAGGGATCGTCGGTCCTTTCCTCGTCGAATGAGGTGCGGGATATATCATATATATCACTGTGCAAAGCAAAAACACTTAAAAGCAATCAAAAACAAACCGAGTGTGTAGCATCTGCCAGTTATTGCTAAAGGAGTCACTCCCGGTGAAGGGATCTCGGTCCTTTCCTCATCGAATAAGGTGCAGGATATATCACATATACCGCTGTGCAATGCAAGAACTGTAGCTACCTGTTTTATTTTGAAATTCGATTCTACAACATCTTAGGTTTCTTTTATTTTCATTAATCACATTAATGAAATCCCATCATTTAAATACTTAAACATCACAGATAAATACGACGTACACTTATGCCATCCGCATTCGCCTCGATGTCCCCTCGTGCACCGTTAGGTTAGGTAACTAACGACAGAGCGGGGCAGGGCTAGCGCGGGTGTAAAACATAAGTAACGTCTATATAATATATCATATATACTATATACTGTATCTATCACAGAACATCACATGATCACATCACAGATATCGCAGCAGAAGAAACATATGAAACATTGAATATACTAGGACGTCCGTGTTTTCAATACGAGCCAGTATAAAACACGGATTCCACGGTCGCGATGAATAGCCAAACCCACACTCCTAGACCCCTACGAGAGCGGCAAGCAACCCTACCAATTCTAGAGTTAGGAGACCCGGACTCGACTCCTCGAGTTGGTCTCCCACTGGACTCCAGAACCCGGTTACTTGTGCTCCCCTCCTTGGGTCTATCCTAGTGCGGAAAAGTAAATAATATACAAACGGTGACTACTTCCGCAACCTGGAAGCGCCCCAAATAAAAGAATATTACATACAAGTTTTTACATGAATGAAAATGAAAAATATTCATCTCACATAAAAAACCCCGGCTATTCAAACACGACGATCCAATATAACATATCCAGTAACACATAACATCACATGTCATCAACGTAAGTAAATATGTCCATCCCAATTGTCATTGACATATAGCAACGAAACCGGCGATATCACATATTACACTTACGGTCACAGAAAAGAAAGTGTAAAACTACAACAGTTGGAATCCGCAACCACCTCAGACATCGCATGCCTGACCAGATGAATTACTTAGACATCGCATGCCTAACAATTATAAACCCCGCATTTTAGTCTCATTATCGAAAACACTTTTCAATATCAAGTCGGGCAATTCAACAAGATTCCCGAAATACTGATCGAATGCTCGTCGCAAACTTCAGTAGACGGCCGCACCCCCGATACCGTCGACGAAGTGCACCAAGGCGGAACACCGCTGCCGCGAGCACCCGAACGGATGCTTTCGGCGACGGGGTTCTCCTACAGTCACTTGGTCGGGGCTATGGAGTGAGGCTGTCTATTAAGTTTACCCGGCGAGTATCCGCGTACGCTACGTGATTGCGACGGACTTTTGATCACATCAAAATTCCGTGGCAACCGATCAAGTGAGACTAAAGTGCTATGTTTATAACATTCATTCAGTTATCTCATAACTATTTGTGAATTCCAATTATTGTATCACATTCCGGATAAACAGAAAATGTTAAACTTTCCGATCGAACAATCGAACACCCAAGTTTTCCCGATACAGATCAACACATGAAGTAAGTCTAACAACATTCTGTTCGTGCCTCGGTACCAACGGTCCAGCCGTAGAAGGGTCAAGCCAACGCCTCACATGTGGCACGCCGTACTGCCCCAAACCCGAAGGTTCAAAGGGCAGATCAAGACGGTCACATAATCGAGTTAAGGTTTGTTGTCTTCTAGAGGGACCATCGCGTTACTTGCACTACTTAGAACGTCGTTAAACTACGGAAAATCCAACACTTGGAATTTTCCCGACAGGGGAAAAATTGGGTATTTATATCCGGTCGAACTTTTTAACATATTCTAAAATTTATCCGGAAAGCCAAATAGACAAAATTTGATACCCCGATCGAAACACCGAATCCCCAAAACAACTCCAGAAAATTCAACTCTTGAAACAGTATTAAAAATGCCCAGAAAATACAAACAACAGAGGTATGAATTACTATGCAAAGAACCGTCGCTAATGCCTTCAATGCGCCGCGGAACCGCCGTTATAGGGGGGTCAACGCCGCGGTTCCGCGGTCAACCTGGGGAATTAGTGGCTCGTTTTTCATGGTAATTCATACAATACCCTGCTGAATTTTTTAAGCACTTTTAATTGACAAAAAACCACGTTTTACAGAAATGTCCAGAGAGCTATTTTGGGTTCGGATTTTCGATCGATCGGACTTCAAATCGCGTCTAGACTTCGCCTAAGGCTCTAGCTAGTCTCTGATACCACTGTAGGATTCCTAGGCACCCTAGTGAGGTCTCACAAGGCATCGAACATGCCAATTTAAAAAAATCTAGGTGCCGAGATACCCTAGACTACGGATCGTCGGCTAGATGTTTAGGCGAAAAACTAACTAGTTAACACTTAACTAAAAGTTTAACGGAAATACAACCTTTGTAGATCCGGTGCTCCACCTCCATAGCTCCGCAACGAGGTCCTCTCCGCTGTCCAAGTCAAATCCGGGCTCTAGCATTGGCTTCGTCGGAGAATGGGCAAGCTAGGTCGTCGATGTCCATGCCGAAGATGATCTACGTCGAGGCATCGCTAGATCAAGCTCCACCTTCACCAAACCATGATGACTTGTGAAGGAAACACACTCTACTACTTGGCAAGAGGTATAGGATGAAGAAATAGGAAGTGGGTAGACTTTAGAATTGGATTTCTCACTCATTTGCTCAATTCACCATTGATGAAGTATGCTTTCTTCTTGAAGAAGAAGAAGAAGATGGTAATTGTTGTGATAAGAATAATTAAAAAGGAAAAGAAAATCAATCCTTATCATAACATTTACCATGGTTAAGTGTAGAGAACTAACTAAGGTTCAAATGAATGGTTAGGGTTAAGCATGAGACAAAATGGTGACTAAGTCAAAGTGTTCATGAAACTTCATGAATAAAACAAACATAGCCACCATTTTCTCATTTGCTAATTCTTTTTCCAAAAAGAAAAAGATTAATATATATAAATAAGGAAATCAAAAACAAAACCCTAACCATTATTATATAACCATGGTTTGATCTTTACACTAAAACCCTAGCATAACATGTATCATCAAACATGATACAATCATGTGCACAAAACTATATCGAATATACAATGTGCACATCCGAGTGAGAAAATCCATTCATAGTGAACCGATACTAGTTAATGCAAAGTAATATATCAAATATATAATTATGCATTAAATCACTAAATCAACACTTGATTCAATGATCCGGTCATGTCGCACATAACCGACTGGTATCTTTAGTAACAACTTATCGAATCAACACTTGATCCGATAACCCGGCTATATCGCATATAACCGATCAATGTCACATCGTGAGAATGTAATACGGTATCACATACACGCATTATTCTCGGTCCCTCACATATCTCATATGCGCTCCTATTTCGTTTCGCTTGAGCCAGGAAACCTCTTTGTAGGACTCTAAAGACTCGTCAATACGCCGGCAGCAGATGATGATCATATCAAGCATCCACAAGCCGCAAGCGGTCTGCTAAACGTAACGGCCACCCCGGTATTGAGCGATCTGAAGATCGACGAGCAAGCCCGCTCACACTCCAGTGAATCCAACCAGTAACACTACCGTACAGTCCGGTCTGATCGTCTGATATGTCGCATATCTCGCCTAGGGGTGGTAAACGTCAGACCCCAATAGCTCGATAAGTCGTGTCGATATGAGGTCTATAACTGTTCGAGAAACTACTGGTAACACTTACCAGTAAATCTCAGCAACCCTGGCCAGGGATTTCCTGTTATAGCCAATCGAACACAGCGCAACATCAACTCCCTATACCGGGAGAGACGAATCCCCTCCTATCGCTCATTGCCTCCATGTGACTCGGGACTGTACCCAAAAACCACCGTTTTGCATGCCCTCTTGGACGTGGTAAGATGGAAATCAAAGCACAGTGGGAACCACAAAAGACTCTATGACGATCTCGGGTCAACAGACTACTCTGTACCAGTGTCACCAGAGAACTGCCATCTGACGTGAGGTATAATACCATCTGGGAGTTCTCGGCGAGTCCGTCCAGTGTACCCAGTCTCTACTGAGCACCCGTATATCATCTCTGATGTCAAACACCAATGGATATGGGATCATCCATCGCCCATCTGTATGGGTCGAGAAGGTATATGCTAATCTACTCTGGTATATCGATGCCCCGTCTCGATACACCCACGACTAGGGACTTTGAAGGATGTACTTATGGACTACCATGTCCCCACTAGTATGATCCGCATCATAGTCCAGGTAGTCAAGTACAGATCCTAAGGGCTTTACCAACATGTAACAGAGAGACAATCAGCATACACGTTAAGGTAAAGATCAACCAGATAGCATACTATCATGTCGAGCAAGAAAGTCCTCCCTATATATGTCCCAGCATCCACTACAATATACATCCAATGTACAGTAATGGCCTCTAGGGCATACATATAACTAACACCCCCTAGGCCCGATATGCGATACTCCTAGACGAATAGACCGGATTTTATGGAGAATGTCACCTATAAGCTCAATAGGGGTTCGGATGAGTTTTCTTTTCGACCTTCCTTTCATTAGATACCTGGGTAGCCATTACTTACAACTAATGCCACCAACGTGCTTATGATTAAACCCGCTGCCAGAGTATTGTCGAGTCTTTAAAGTCCCACACAGAGGGTTTCCCAGTTCAAGCGAAACGATGTGGTATGCGTATTTAGATACGCTCGGATGTTCGAATGAACACATGTATTTTATACACATGCTTTAATCGGACAATTTAGTAATACTAGCAGGTTTGAAAGATAGCCAGATATGGAGCTAGTATTTTATAGCTCACTTTCAGGTATTTGTATTTTAACATGAGTACGGTATTTATACGAATACGTTTATTTGTATGAATACGGGTATTTGTGTCTTGATACAAATACATATATTTTTTTTCTTAATATGAATACGTGTATTTTGTATTTTCAATACAAATAAGGTATTCATATTTTGGTAGAAATATGGGTATATGTATTTATTATAAATACGGGGGTAGATGGTTGTACACACACACACACATATATATATTTATTTATATATGTATTAATATGTGTACAAGTGAGGTGTCATCTCTCTGTCTTCTTCTCATCTCTTCTAGTTGTGTGTGGGCTTTTGACTCACATGAGTCACAACCCACCCACTTATTATTGTTTTTTAATTATCAAGAGATAAGAAAAGAGAGGGTAGTATTATTATTATGATTATTGTTGTTGTTTCCATCTTCTTCTTCATCTTCTTCCTCATTTTCTCTCTTGAGTTTTTGCGGAAAATAAAGAGAGTATCATGACACTATTACTACACCTCTAAGTATTAAGACTTAGAAAGTCTAGATATTTAGTTACTTCTTAGTTCATAACTAGAAGCTAGAGCTTGAACCAGCATCTTCGGATGGATCATCTTTGGCGCGAGGAGATCACTTCATAAGCTCGATCAAAGGACCCTAGGAGCTCAAGGAGAGGACCACACAAGACCCGAAGGACATGACTTCAAAGGTCGCAGTCCTCATCATAGTAGTTAAACTCTTTTAGTTGGTTTAGTTTAGTGTTTAGATTCGAATTCTAGGGTTTTAGTTTCTATTGCTCAAGAAAATTTAAAGTTTTTGATTCCACAAGAACGTAGTAGTCACGACACAAGTACTAGCAACTTACACTTGCATCAGAGCTTATCCAAACACTTAAACTAATTATAGATGATTTTTGAATTTCGAAACCGACAAAAAATCAATTTTTCAAAACCCTAGACTTTAAGTTTCTGTAAAAAAAATTTGGTCTCGAAATTTTTTTTTAGTATTGCAGAAAGATGATACAAACATGTATATGACACTGTATAAATATGAGCCCAACCTGAAACTTTGGGCCGTAGATTTAATCATTCTGGCCACAAATTGCGGCCAGACTTGCTTAGTTTTGGTTCGTGTTTCTACAGTGTCTTGGGTATTGAAAATAGGGATTTTTGGTAAACTTCTTTTTTCTCCAGATTTCACTTGGTGTTATCTTTGTATTTGGGCAACATAGAAAGTTTTAAAATTGAAATTATAGCATCGTTTATTCTCTTTTCATTTGTATATGTGTTTCTAAACGGCGACTAATTGCTATACGTCAATTAGGAGGGGTTGCACATATCTAGTATCAGTTGTGGTTTTGATATGGAAATAGATGTGATCGTCATGATGGAATTGTTAGGAATATATATGCCCTAGAGACCATTATTGTATGATATAGTGTATGCTTGGACATATATAGAGAGGAATTTCTTGCTCGACATGATAGTATGTTATCTGGTTGCACTTTATCTTAACATGTACACTTGTATTATTATATTGTCTCTCTAATACATGTTGATAAAGCCTTTAGCATGTTAGCTTGCCATCAGGACTATGATGCAGATCATACTAGTGGGGCTTGTGTAGTCTGCAAGCACATCCTTTAACAGTTCCAGTCAAGGGGATATCGAGACAGGGCATCGATATTCCAGAGTAGACTAGTGTGTATGTTTCTTGACCCTGTACGGGGCGATGGTTGATCCCATAACCATTGGTGTTTGACATCATAGATTGTATACAGGTGCTCATTAGAGAATGGTTACACCGAACAGGACTCGTCGAGAACTCCTAGATGGTACCATACCTATCATCGGATAGCAGTTCTCTGGTAACACTAATACAGGTTAGTCTGTAGACCCGAGATCGTCATAGATTCTTGTGTGATTCCCACTATGCTTTGATTTCCTCCCTATCATGGCTCAAAGGAGTCGTGCAAACAGGTGGATTTTGGGTACAGTCCCGAATCACATAAAGGCAATGAGCGATAGGAGGGGTTTCGTCTCTCCCGGTATAGGGAGTTAAGGTTGTGCTATACTCGATTGGCTATAAAAGCAAGTCCCAGGCCAGGGCTGATGAGATTTACTAGTAAGAGTTATCAGTAGTTTCTCGAAAGATTATAGACCACACATCGGCATGACTTATCAAGTTACTGGGGTCTGACGATTCCACCCCTAAACTTGATATGCGACATATCAGAAGAAGAGACCGGACTGTGCGGTAAGTGTTGCTTATAAGCTTCGCGAGAGTTTGGACAAGCTTGCTTGGTGATCTTCTATTCGCTCAATACCTGAGTAGCCGTTACGTCCAGCTAGTACTGTTGACGGCTTGTGGGTGATTGATGTGATCATTACCTACTGCTGGTGTATTGACAAGTCTTTAGAGTCCCACACAGAGGTTTCCTAGCTCAAGCGAAACGAAGTAGGGCAATATGGTGATATGTGCGGGAACTTGATTAAATACGAGTATGTGATACCATATTCTAATCAGACATCATTTGATATCGGTTAGGTTATATGTGATATAACTGGGTTATTGAATCAAGTGTTGATTCGATAAATTGATATACATATAAATGATATTAGTCGGTTATATATGATGTAACTGGATTATTGAATCAAGTGTTGATTTAATAATTTGATATATATTTATATATATTAACTAATATTAGCTCACTAAAAAGAATTTCTTCTCTTGTATATATGTAATGATATATATATGTGTGTGTGTGTGTGTGTGTGTGAGATATATATATATATATATATATATATATATGTGTGTGTGTGTGTGTGTGTGTGTGTGTGTGTGTGTGTGTTATTCACTATTGTGTCATGGTGGATGATACATAGAACATGGGTGTATGGGACTCACACCAAGCCAAGGATAATATTGGGTGATTTATATTTAAAGTAAAAAGGAAATTAGTGGAAAATGAGCATGGCTAAAGATGCTTCATGAAGTATGTAGAAGTTATGACTTATCCCACTAACTTTGTTTTAATTTAGATATTTTATAACCTAACCTTTATCCTAAGCCATGGTTAACTCTCTACAAATATCACTTGTGATATTTTCGTCACCCTAGTTCTTCACAAGCTTCATCTTCTTCCTCCTCTTGATAATTCCTTAGGTGAAAAAGAAAAAGAGAAAAGAAATTCTAAAGTGAGAAAAATTCCTACTTCATCAATCTACTCTCATCTAGCCCATTAGTGTAGATTGTTTGCTTCACCAATTCCTTAATTAGTGAAAAGGTAGCTTGAGTTAGAGATTTTTCAAGGTGGATCATCTTCGACCTCGAAGAAGACTAAGTAAGCTCGTTCCTTTCGCCAAGTGGAGCCTAAGAAGAGTTCTAGGGACTACTACTTAGAGCTTTAGAAGTGAAGGATCAGTCTACAAAGGTTGTATTCTCTATTCACTTAGTGTAAAACTTGTTTACATGCTTTGAAACCCTAATTCTCTAATTCGATTCTAGCTTAGTGTAGCTTAACACTCTAGATTTTTTAAAATCGGATACTTGATGCTTGCTAAAACCTAGTGGTGGTGCTAAGACACACTTTCAGGAATAGCCGGGGGGTTTTACTTGCGAGAGAGTGTTTTTTCATTCATGTATTATTCAAAGTGATGTAATAATATTCTTTTGCGGGGCACTTCCGGGATGAGGTTGTATCCACCGATGTATTATTATTTACATTTTATGTACCTAAGATTGACCCAAGGCGGGGTGCTCAAGTAACCGGCTTCTAGAGTCTAAAGGGTGACCATCTCGGATGTAACGATTCTGAAATCGCTGTACAAAATTAACTTGTTTAATATATAGAAAGGATATTTCATCCTGACTAGGTTATAAATTAATTTTTTTTTAATAAAAAAAGAAGTAAATTGTAGCTCACTGGTTAATACACTTTACTGTTGTGCCATAGCCTGCGTGTTCGAATCCCATCAGTCCCAATTATTTTTAATATTTTTCTTTTTAACCTTCGGAAGACCAAGAGTTGCATGTGCAATACACGGAGAATCGAAAAGTTTTAGAAAAATCAAACGGGATAAATGAGGAGTTAACACAGAATAATACCCATGCCCAAAGCCTCGAGCCACGTGGCACAAATCCAACCGCCCAAAACTCCATTCTGGCCGCTACCGGCGGTCTACATTGCTCCAATTGCCTCTATTCTTTGCCCGTGCACCTTTTCAGCTCCCCTCTACTCAACCTTAATGTTTTATTTCTCTGAATTAAACCAAAGACCCTTTATTTCCCTCATTAATCCTATTTTAATTCTTTTTAATTCAAATTCTTTTACTCACACACCCTCACTTCTACACTATAAATACACCTCATCTCCTAGCTCTCCCCATTCTGAAAATCTCTATAAAAAATTCTCTCAACATTATCTAAGTTCAAGAAAAGTTAAGGCTAGTCAAGTGGACTTAGCGATTGACTTCATTCCGTTGAAGACCAGAGCCACTCCCGACGACACCACGACACCACGAAGACACTCTCTCTTTTTATTATTCTATTCTCAACTCTACACAACCCGTAAGTCCCTATTCTTCCCTTTCATTCGACTCACGTCATATTCTAAAATCATATCGATAAAGTGGAGTTAAACTTAAAATCTTGTCTTTTAAACACTTTATCAATTTGAATAGGTCAAATAAATTATACCAATCCTCCAACATCACTTCAAAATATTGTTCACAATATTTACTTTTTATGTAATTAAAATTTCATGCGGATTAAACACAAATCGAACAATTTTAGAAAAATACCATGAACTTTAATATAACCCTTTATTCGATAACTAGCATATATACCTCTAGGAAATTCACGGGGTAATGACATATCCCATCACATACACAATGGTTTCATAGAACGATATTTTAGATGTGTGGTTAATTTTTAAAATACGTTATACAATAAAATACCATTGTTTTTTTACAAAAAGGTTTTTATCGATATTTTTACACCTTTTGCAATTACTCCTCTAAAACCCTCTTTATGGGATTCGTTTGTGGATGGTAAGGATTATCTAACGTCCTTGGGATAGTAGAGCGAGATGCAGAGCTCCTCACGGAGAATTCGGTTTTGAAAGGAATGAAAATACAATTTAAAAGAAATACGACTTTTTAAAACAAATTAAATTTTGGAAAATTATATAAAATTATGAAACCGTATTTTCAAAAACAACAAATTGAATTTTTTTTTTAAATGAAAGATTAAATTTTTAATAAAATACCACCAGGTTTACAAAAGAAGTGGTTTTTATTAAAATACCATAAACTTTTAAAAGCTAGGTTTTATCAGCAAAATACCATTGAAATTAAAATACATGTTCATAAAAACTCTAAATATTATAAATCACCCTCGAGGTTTATTTTTAAACGATATTAAAATATTTTTCATAAAACCCCCTTGAGAAATGCAAACAATATAAATACAATGTAAACAACAATAATAAATATTTAAGAACTCTAAATTAATATAGGTTTAAGCAGTATCATTTTTCTTGAGCCCTAGGAAGCCAGAGAAAATGAGTGCTTGCCTATTCAGATTAGACAATACTGCAAATTAACGGAATTATCAATGGCAATTGTCTTAGAAAAAAACATAAATCCTGCCGTCCATGTGCAGCAGTTGTTCGATTACCCGAACTTAAGAAATTCAAAAGTTAAATCTATTCATATGAAAATAACTATAACTCGAATACAAACTCGAACCTAAACTTGAACGTGAATTCGAAATCAATCTACTCAACTGACTTGACTGGACCCAGGATTGCAATTGACATGACTCGCATTCTACTCGACTTACTCGATTTCATTCTTCAACTTTTTCAATCTATGCTTTCGATCAAGACATGTTATAATCAACCAATTAAATTAACTAAGGATATCATACAGTTATAATATATATTATATTTGGGGTGTTTGGGATAGTTTCTTGTGTGAATCCAACGGAACTTCAGGAGTCCTGTATTAACCTATTTTTTCTATTTACTCGAATCTCAGTCGGGTCGACTCCTCCACAGCTTGGAGTCCCAATGCTAACACATGAAATGGGCCCGTGTTTGTTTGCTCCTGGGGACCCACTCTTGAGCTCGTGAATACTTCTACGGCTACGTTGACATTCACACTTGGAACTTAACATTAACATAATGACCATATGGAGACATATAGTACATATACCATGTTCATTTACATATACTTTTACTCGTCATATACATTATTTTATGATTATTCTATATTTGTCACTTTCTACTTTTATCTTTGGGACTTACCAAGCGCTAATTCCCTGACAGGCATTCCGCCCACCTTTGTTTTCTTGGAATGTTCATCAGATACTGAGGAGGTGGAAGCTACAGAGGAGGAGTATAACCAAATCGCGGCTCAGGCTTTAGACTAGCTATCTTTTTCTTCAGCTTATGTATGCCACCTATTTAGGCATTTATTTTATTTTATTTACTTTTTCAGTTGAACTCATGTATCTGTAAATATTTCTAGGTTGAATGTAAATAAAGATATTTGTTGAAAATTGTACAGTCTCCATTTATTCTTATATTGTGTATTATTGTTTCAATATTCTTAGTATATTTATTTAGGGAATGACCTTCTCTGAATAAATATGTCGCAGGCTTGCCACGTCATCGTTTCCATCTACTGAGAAGCAGGGCGTGACAGATTTTATTGGTGGCCCATGCAGGCCTGTTCTGCATGAAGTCGTAAACAATATACCACAAGAATTAATGAATTCAACAAACATTTACATTCCTTGCATTTCAAAATTCCTTGAATCTATCCTAATCTGTCTTTTATATCAAGGCGATGGATTCTTCGAACAATACCAGCACCAACATCAGCGGCAATACTCCACCTCCTACACTACCACCACCACCTACCGTCACAGCGCCTATCAATGAGCAAACTGTAATTCTTGAGGCTATCAAGAACCTATTGGAGGGACAGAGGGAGCAGACAACCCTCATACACTAAGGACTGGCTCGCCCTGAGGCGGAGGCACCCGGAGTTAAGCAGTTTTGGGCACTGCACCCAAAGAACTTCTAGGGTAAGGAGAGACTGCTTGAAGCAGAAGAATGGGCTTAAGCGATTGAGGATGACCTAGCAGAGACTCAAGTGCCAGATATAGCTTGGATAAGAGTTGCTAAGTTGCAACTGACTGATAATGTCAGGGTATAGTGGAAGGCAGAGGAGAGCCGTCTCGCACAACCAATAGAGTGGTATACATTTCGAGACCTCTTAGATGCCAAGTACTTTCCGGAGACTGCCCGCTTTGACATGGAGAAACAATTTATCCATTTACTGAAAGGCTCGATGTTGGTAAAATTTGTGGATAAATATTATGCTGAGTTTACCATGCTCAGCAGGTAAGATATAGTCTCAAGTTGAAATTTTCCTATCTCACTTACAACACTGCTAACACAAGATCATAATAGGTTCGCTGCACCTCATTCCCACTGTCGAGATCCGGGCATGATGATTCCAGCAGGGGTTGGACCCTGAAATCCAAGCTGCACTCGCTATAGGGGATTTCCCAACCCACGAGCTTGCTTTGAAGGCTTCCCGACGCTATGAGATAGTTGTGAAGAAGAAGGGCAGACCGCAGTCGGCCGGCGTGAAATGCCTTTTGCACCAGAACGTAGGAGGGGCCTCTTCCAGGCCAGCTTTCAATGGACCATCTCGGAAGCCAGGAGGTTTGTTCACCAACAATAAGCCAGACTTTTGCAGCTACTGCAAAAGAATATAGCATCTAGTGAAGAACTTTCGTAGGGCAAATAACTTGTGCTTGATCTGTGGGTCTTCTACTCATATTATCGGAGCATGCCCCCAGAACCGAGGGACTAATAACCCTTCCGCTAAATCGGTGATCCAAGCTCCTCCTACCCGGTTAGTTTTACCAGCTCCAGCTCCCCGCACCCAGACCGCTCAACCTCAATATCGAGTGTTTAACCAGGCATAGAGGAACGTGCCACGACGCCAGGCATTCACTATGTCGGCTGAAGAGGCCAAAACTATGGGTCAGGTTATCACTGGTAAATCTTTTCCTAATTTCCTTTCAAGATATTTCTATTCCTAGCCATCTATATTTGTTATACCTAAACATATCCTATGCGACTTAGGTACAATCTTAGTAGCCACCCTACCTACACTCGCGCTCTTCGATACTGGGGCATCGCATTGCTTCATATCACAACGGTTTATAAGAACTCATGCGATCCAAGTTAAGCCACTCGTATCCACTTGGAATGTCTGTTCAGGGAACGGCATTCTAAAAGCAATCTTGGGATATGATCAATGTCCAGTGGTCGTCTGTAGTCCAGAATTCTATGCGGACTTCAAGGTACTGAACATACCGAATTTTGACGTAGTCTTGGGAATAGATTGGCTGGGAACTATCTTCTCTACCATCAACTGTCGCCAAAAGAAGGTAGTGTTTAAAATACTAGATCGCCTAGTATTCTATTTCAAAAACAGAGACCGGACTTTAAAGCCTAGCATCTACCGAGAAAATCCAAAGAAGGGAAAGATTGCAGTGTTGCAAGCAGAAGGATCGAAACCAAAGGTCGTTAGAGAATTTGAGGATGTTTTCCCTAAAGATATATCAGGTTTGCCTCCCGATCGAGCTCTTGAATTCAGTATCGATTTGCAACCCAGTGCACAACCAGTAATAAAAGCTCCATACTGATTAAGTCCGGAAGGATTGAAAGAGATCCATATTCAATTGGACGAACTCCTGAAGAAAAGTTGGATCAAACCTAGTACCTCAAGTTGGGGATCTCTGGTGCTGCTCGTAAAGAAGAAGGAAAGTACCTACAAGATGTGTGTGGATTATCGAGCTCTGAACAAAGTAAAGATTAAGAACAAGTATCCACTATCTCGCATCGATGACCTTTTCGATCAGTTAGGTGGATCTTGTGTCTTTTCAAAGTTAGATCTTCATTCGGGTTATCATCAGGTGAAGGTCAAGGAGTCCGACATTCCGAAGACGGTGTTTAGAACTCATTATGGCCATTATGAATATCTCGTAATGTCATTTGGAGTGACCAATGCACCAGCCATTTTTATGAACCTGATGAACTAAGTTTTCTGAGAGTACTTAGACAGGTTTATTGTTATCTTCATCGACGATATCCTAAGGTATTCAAAGAATCAGGAAGAGCACGCAGAGCACTTCGCATTTTCCTGGAGACATTACGACAACACCAGCTCTATGCTAAGTACAGCAAGTGTGAATTTTGGCTAGATCAAGTCGGATTTCTCGGACACATCGTTTTAGGCGAAGGAATCTCTGTGAATCCAGCTAAAGTGTCGGCTGTCAGCGAATGGCTGACACCAAATTCAATCAAAGATATAAGAAGTTTTCTGAGCTTAGCAGGATATTACAGACGTTTCATCGAAGGATTTTCAAAGATCGCAGCTCCCCTGACCAAGCTCACACGTAAAGACAAAGCATTTGATTGATGTTAAAAACTGAGTCTTTATGTTTCCTAGTTACCACAATCAATAACGGTGTCGCAATAGCTAGCCGATAGTGAGTACGGGTCGTCCACAGGGAAATAGTGAATTACTTATCTTGTTTTAGCCGAGTTAATAGAATAAAAGTTAGATTTTTATCGTTTTATATTAAAGAGATTTGAAAATTTTATAAGAGAAGGGCTTGTAGGGTTTTTCGGATTGAGTAGTTAAAGGATGGAGTTTTAAAAATAATTTTTTTTATCTTTTAATTATTTAATATTAGAGAAATAGTGATGAATGTGGATTATGATACTTGGAGGGATTAGGGTTTCTCTTTACTGACCTTTGTCCTTCCATTGATCCCTATTTATCTCAAGCGCTCAACAGAGCAAGTATTAGTGAATCTCAAATTGAGGTCACAAATATCATGAATTGGAAACACGCTCGAATAAGAGAGTTAAGACTCTTTTTGTTAAAGTTTATAAAAATTAAAACATAAGTAGAAGATGAGGGATTTTTTCATCCATTATACTATCATTTCCTATAAACCCTAACAAGCGAGAATTTACTCGCTCATTGGGAAAAACGAAATAAAAGAAGAAAGGTGGAAGAATAAGGAACCCACAAGTTAAACACAAAAAAAATGCAAATGCGGAAAGTAATGAGAAAAAATTAAAAGAAAAGAATCTACCTTTTATTGAAACTTTTGCATTACAGAATTTGATTGCTGAAAAAACTATAAAAAAAAACTAACCTTAGATTGCTTGATAGATCTAGATTACTCGATATATAGATGATTGATAGATAACCCTAGATTGCTCTTGGTTCTTTATATAAACTCTGGAACTTGAAACCCTAGACTTCAACTTGATGTATGTGAAAAGACGATTATGCCCTTGAAACTTCACATTCTACGGCTACTATAGAACCGTGGAGCCGCCGCCTTTAGCCTTCTTTGGCCGCTGAACCGCCGGCTGTTGATGTTATCGCGCCTCAAGATTTTTTTTGTGCTTTCTTCTCTCGATTTTAGGAGATCCTTCTGATAAATATATTTTGAAAATATATTTTTCTCTCTGCAGTTGCGAAAATCTTCAATTTGCTCTTAAAATTCGACAGATTTGGTTTCCTAACTCAATTTGATGTGGATCTCCTACTTATATTTGTAGCCCTGAACCGATTTATTATTTTAATACCTCCACAATATCTCAAATCAAATCATTAGTAGCATTTATTTTATTTAAGATCATATTCCAACCAATTTTAATTAAATTACGGATATGATATCTTAATAATAATGGTTAATAATATTTGATATGATATGATATACATATTTTCATAATTAAGAATCACATGGATATTTCATTTAAATATGATATGCATATATTCCCCCAATTTTATTAACTATAACTTAAGAAACATATGAAAAATCTTTTTACAAATAAACCCACATGTGTTCTTAAATTACAAATAACACCTTTTAGTAATTAATAATAATAGGAAAAATGACCATAAAAATGTGCAATAAATATGACTGCCCCCAAACTTATCTTTTGATAGTCTTAAGCAAATTGTTTTATTTTTAAAAAGAAAAAGAAAAATCTAGCATACTTTCGTAGGTAACACGATTGCACTTAGCTCGTACAACAAGCCGTTAAATCTCTAGGTGTCCCTACTAAAAGGAGTGTTGTCTCCTGAGGGTTTCAGCGGATTACACCCATAAAATCCCAAAATTTAGAAAATAAAGGAAAGAAGACGAAAATTACATGCAAAGATAAGAACATATAAAAGAAAAACTTAAAAATAAGAGTTTCAAATTATACTAGCTTTTTAGTTGTCATGAGCCCTAACTTAAAGGTCTTGAAAAGATGTCGGAAATCACATCCTCCCTTAATAAAACATCATCTTTGGTCTTCCTCCCTACCTCTCATCCAAACATCGATCATATACCCTGCATGTGTGTAAAAGTCATCCCTATACTTGGAGAATTCAATTCAAACTATCATACTCTTTGTCCATATTTCTTAGTACTTTTTAGTCGGTGATGTTTTAGATGGATTTGCTCACACATTCTTCATGCGACCGTTAATACTTCTTAAGGCACTAACCAACCGATTACCAAATGTGCTCACTTATTAAGACGTACTTAACAATATCCTAATCTTGCAACACCTGAGGCTTAGCAATGATCCCCAAACCAGTTGGTCTAAGGCATTAGGTGATAAGGCACCCTCGTTATATTTTTTTATGCTGCCTTAACTAATTACAAAACCAGTGTTCATTTTTATTTTAACTTTTATTTTATGCACCGATTATATTTTGTTGATTTTTTTTTCATACCAAGGTTTTCAGGCAAGAATGTTTCAAGGTATCCTCTACAATCCCAAGTTTCAAGATGTGTTCAAGTGCGTATAGTAGGGTATCAACATTCAGAAGTTTGGACTCAAGAATAGAGACTATTTTTCAGATTTATTTCTATCCGGAGATTAGTAATTCCTTCATCTTACTAACCCTTGGAATAACAGCTCATGACCACATATTACTAGCTTTATTTTAAAACATCTAGTTTTCTTGCATTTCTTAAGTCTCTTCTTCTCTTTTATATGTATTTTTCACTTTCTAACTTTTATTTTCAAATTTTTTTATAGTGCACTTTTTTATAGTGCAAAATGATACGTGAATAAATACAAACTTCCCTCCCCCCAACCTGTTTGCAGCAGTATCCTCACTGATGTTGTCTTTTAAGCTTAAACCTGAAGACTAGGAAAAAAAATTCTCAAAGATTTAAATGGGATAAGAGTTAATGACAGTGAAATCCTCTTCCAAACTTGTTTTTGGCTCACAATCGTGCAAAAAATTTCATTCATTCAAGAGCTATTTAAAAATATTTTTCTTTCCCCTAAACTTAATTAAAACAGTGTTTCCAGTATTTAAGCATTTGAAATTTAAACTAAGAGAGGAGAAAATCGGATTAGTACAAGGCTTTACAAAGCCTAAAAACCAACACCAACCATTCAAATATTTTATCAAGGTAACACTATAGTTGGTGAAAGATAGTGTAACGGATAGATGTGAAGAAGACTCGAGACTGTATAAAAATGGAGGTTGTATCATGTCTTGAGTAGAAAAAATAGAAATGAGAGTAACGATAAGAAATGATGTAGAGGGAAGATAAGAGGTGTAATCGAAAGGATTTACGTCTCGGTTGGTGGAGACAGAAAAGTGATGGTGAATGAAAATGAGAATATGAAAGATAAGAAATGGGTAGAATAGTCGTATTCTCATATGTGGTAAGAAGAAGAGGTGGCGGTTCAATTTCTTTGGCCTCAAAGGGAGACGCACGAATTTCTGGTGGAGCTTGATTCATCACAGCATCCAAGTCTTCATGGAACGCAAGTTCTTCAGCGAAAATACTTTCAAAACTTTCATCGATGTTCCTAATCATGATCTCATCAGAAAGAAAGGAATCCATGTTAGTGGAATAGGCAGATTCGCTAAAAAGGTTGAAAGTTTCAAGGTCACTGTGTTCCGCATCAGGGTTCAAAACACTTCATTTTTCAGAAATTATAGAAGTAGAAGACTCGAAAAGATCGTCTCCCTCATTCTCAAAAAAGACTAAATCAAGTGGTCTTTCAAGAATCATAGAACTCGAAATATCGGAGTGTAGTTCATTAAATCTCGGTGGAATTGAAAGAAGATGAGAAAAACCAAAGAAAGTGTGTAATGAAATGGGTAAACAAATTTGGGTGTCAAGCATTGTTGATCCAGATGTGGGAGATGAAGGTTGAATATCGTTTTGCATATCAAATAGATTGGTGGTAAGAATAGGATCGGTTAAATGTATAGGAAGATGTTCATATTCAATGGAAGGGACATGATGGGTCGGGGAATCCAACTCATCCAACATAGCGAATTCATCTTCAAAGATATTCTCAACACTGATGTTGCAGGGTTGTCTAGCACGGCAGCAAGGTTTTGAGGGGCACCGTCCATGCCAATTTCAAAAATTTGCCGTTCTAGCTAACACTAACCCTAGAATCGTTACTAGAAAATGCAACGAAACAATATGCAAACAACTTTGAAACTAAGTGAATGAGGGAATACAACTTTTGTAGATCGGTCCTTCACTTCTAAAGCTCTATGTCGTAGTCCTTTCGCTGCAAGTTATGAAGACCCGGACTCAAGTAAGGGTTCACATGATGAAACGAACAAGCTTGCTCAATGTCTTCGAGGCCGAAGATGATCTACGTCGAGGAGACTCGAGCTCATGCTACCTCTTTACTAATAGTGAGATTAGTGAAGCAAACACCCTAAACTAAATGGCTAATAGTAGAGGATGATGAAGTAGAAAGTGGGCCCACTTTAGATTTATTTTTCGCACAATATTTCATCATCTTCAATGAAGCTAGAAAGCTTTTAGGAAGAAGAAGAAGAAATCTCTCATATTCAAAATCAAGTGGATAATGGGAACCATGGGTGAGTTTAGTATCATATACTTAACCTTTGTAAAGACTTAACCATATCTAGGATAATGGTTGGGTTTATAAAAATCTTTAGTAAAACAAAAGAAGTGGACTAAGTCAATGGCAATCCAAGCTTCTCCAAACTTCTTGCCATGACAAAAAATGCCACCAATTTTGATTTACTAAAATAAATAAAACCTTAAATTAGATCTAGCATGGTGTAAGTCATACACACACCCATGAATCATGTATCATCAAGCATGACACAAAACTTTGTACACTAATATATATCACATATATATACATGCACAAATCAAGTGAGAAAAGAAATCTTAAGTGAATTAATATTAGTTAATGTATGTTAATATATTAAATATATAATTATACATTAAATTATTAAATCAACTCTTGATTTAATAATCCGGCTATATCACATATAACCGACTAATATCAAATGTAACAACTTAGCGAATCAACACTTGATCCGATAACCCGGCTATATCACATATAACCGACCGATATCATATATCGCGAGAATAGAATGCGGTATCACATACGTGCATTAATCTCGATCCCGCGCATATCACATATGTGCTCCTACTTCGTTTCTCATGAACCAGGAAACCTCTGTGTAGGACTCTAAAGACTCGTCAATACGCCTGCAGTAGGTGATGAACATATCAAACACCCACAAGCCGCAAGCGGTATGCTAAACGTAACGGCCACCCGGATATTGAGCGATCAGAAGATCAACAAGCAAGCATGCTCATATTCCTGCGAATCCAATCAGTAACACTACCGTACAGTTCGGTCTCTTCGTCTAATATGTCGCACAGCTTGGGGATAGTATAACGTCTGACCCCAATAGCCTGATAAGTCATGCCGATGTAAGGTCCATAACGGTTCGAGAAACTACTGATAACACTTACCAGTAGATCTCAGCAACCCTGGCCAGAGATTTCCTGTTATGGCCAATCGAGCATAGCGCAACATCAACTCCCAATACCGGGAGAGACGAAACCCCTACTATCGCTCATTGCCTCCATGTGACTCGGGACTGTACCCAAAAACCACCTTTTTGCACGATCTCTTGACCGTGGCATGGTGGAAATCAAAACAAAGTAGGAATCACACAAGACTCTATGACGATCTTGGGTCTACAGACTAACCTGTTGTTGGAGATAGTGCCCTCAGAGTCAATTATTGGATCACAGGCACGTGATTGCAATGATTGAGTGAGGACCTATCCCGGTAGGACAGTCTTACTCGAGATGATAGTATGCTATCTGGTTTACCTTTATCAGCGTGTACTGCTTCAGGTGACCTTACAGGTCGCTATTACACGTTGGTAGAGCCCCTAGGATTCTTGCTTGACCACCAGCAGTATGAGGGCGATCATATAAGTGGGAGCTGGGGTTCTATAAGCACATCCTTAAATGGTCCCTAGTCGTGCGAGTTTCGAGACAGGGCATCGATACTCCAGAGTAGACTAGTGTATACAGTCGAGACCCCGACGAGGGTCCGTGGCCGGTCTTACAAGCCACTGGTGTCAGTTGGTTCACCTAAGATGTATACAGGTGCTCATTGGGTTATGAGTACACCGGACAGGACTCGCCAGGAACATGCTAGTTGGTCATATACCAGACGTCAGATGACAGTTCCCTGGTGACATGTGTGCAGGTTAGTTCATCGACCTGGGGATCGTCATTTGTCTCGTGTGAGTTCCCACTGTACTTTGATTACTACCCTACCACGGCTCAAAGGAGTCGTGCAAACAGGTTTTAGTTGGGTGCAGTCCCGAGCCACATGGAGGCAGTGAGCGTTGTTGCGCCACGGCAGCGCCCCGGCCTCTTTCTCGAGGCCAAAATGCGGAATAAAAAAATTTTCCCTTGCTCGGAAACCGGCGCTACCGCGGACAATTACCCGGATCGAAACCATTAACCTATACTAGCTAACTAGAGAGATAGGGTGAGAAGTTATACCAAGCGATCCGTGTCCTTCGGTCTTCATCTCCACTTCGATCTCTTGCGGAATCTCCGTCACCTCCTCGCTCGTCGGAAAGGGCACCACGTAGCCGGAATCTTTTACGGGCTCCCGCCTCTTGACCGAGGCAACTCGGGCGCGAAGTTGGCTAGCCGACGCGTCCAAGGCTTGCTATAGAATAGTGTAGTGAACTTGTCTCTTTAGGGTTCTTGAAGTTACCATGATGGAGGAATCAAAGAATAGAAAAATGGTGCTTGCATTTTTCTAGCAAGAAAATGAGATCAAGAAGAAACTCTCAAAATGAAGCTCTCATTTTCTTTTTCTCTCTTCTTTTTCTCTCATGAAAACTTATCATCTTATCAAGTGAGAATGAGAATGGTGGAGGAAAGAAACATAATGCAAAGGGAGGTTAGTGTAGGAGAAAAAGAAAGGTGACCATATCCAAAGCTTCATGATAACAATCTTACATCAACTTAACATCCAATTCTAATCACAATCAATCCAAGAAAAGGTGATGGAAAAAGAATATAATGATGATGGAAAAGAATGGAATCTAAAGATGTTATCATAACAAATCCTTTTGCAAGAAAAACCTCCACAAAATGTTATTTGCAAACTTGCAAATAACACCCTCCATCGGAAAAGTCCGGCCGGGAAAGAACAAAGGAAAACCGGCCGGGACGGAATGCAAACTGGCAACTCCAGAAAACTGGTCCCGTAATAAATTACAGGAAAACCCCAATACTGTGCATACACACCCGCATCTGTATTCCGACTGAACACAAATGCAAAGAGACAAAACTACACTATCAAATACTAGAATCCGGCTTAAGCCAAAGCCGGCTAGTAAAAACTGTCCGATCACGATCCGTGCAATACCGCACGTATCTGATCGAACCCTGCCATATCTCCATACGGCCTCTACAGCGTTTCGCCCGAAACTTGAGTAACTGAGTGTGGTGGACTCTAAAGACTCGTCAATACCATGGCTGTGGATTTAACCACTGGCACGTCAGAGGTATAAGCCAATACGTGACGGGCCACCAGGTATTGACTGATTGATTGATTTTAGCGTGCTTGCGCTTTCTAAAAGATAGATCAAAAATATTTGTAACCGCAATCAAGAACGGCGTCGCTTTGCAGCTAGCCGGTGAGTACGGGTCGGTCCACAGGGATTTTGTGAATTTCCTATTCGTTCTTACGAGTTAATTTCGAAGGATGTTCGGAGTTGTTATTAAATCTAAAAACCTAATTATTCTAGGGCAATTAATTAAATCTATTCTTGCTAGGGCTAGGTTTATGGATGATTTGGAAATGGTAGTAAATCTCAACGCTTTCTTTACCCAAATGAAGATCTGTGAGGAGTTATGGTAATTATCAATAAAGTGGATTAGATCCGTTCGGGAAGGTGTTCCTTCCTCTAGGTTCTTGTCCTTCCTTTAAAGATCCTTACCCTAACCTCCATGGAAAACATCACACCCGGGCCTTTATACTACGGTATCACCGCTACCTCGAGGGATAGAGTGCTGTAGGGAGCGGTATGTGCATGTATGCATGGAGTCCTGTTGTAAATATTTGATGGGTAAGAAAGGGATGAGAGATCTCATCTCTCAAAATCCTTCCCCAAAGCTAAACCCTAAACAAGTTCCTAGGGCATGAAATTAAATCTACCTAGGGCAAGGAATTAAAATCTACTCTAGGGCAAGAAATTAAATTACTTACAGATGGCTCTCTCCAAACATCAAAGCAGGGTTGTCAGATCTGAATTTCTGAATTAAAGAGAGGCACCGATGCTCTCCAAAAGAATTCTAAAATTTATTATTAAAAGGAGGCATGAGACATTACAATGATTAGAGTTCCTATTTATAGAGAATAGGAAACCCTAGGTTACATTTGATTCGCACATCTGCATTTACAAAAATGCCCTCTAAGAAAAGACCAGTCAAAGCCTCCAAAACATTTGGTAAAAATTCACTTTCCAATTCCTTAATATTGCCGCGGAACCGCGGCCTTGGTAGGGATAGGGCCGCGGTTCCGCGGCCCAATAGCAAGCTTAAGTTCTGGGCTTTTGGATTATGGTTTAGGGCTCTTTGGTCTTCTTGTTTACTTGGTTCTTTTCTTAAGTTTTCTTCTATATCTTCTCCAGATCTCCAGTGAACATTGTAGCGGACTTTTAACCGTTCGCTTTGAGTCGATGTCTTGAATCTTGCCTTGTGAATTGTTCCTTATGTAGGCTTGATCAAGATTCTCTGTTTGTCGGTCAAAGTCTCACTTTTACGTCGTCTTTTCATCGTTTTCACTGTTTCCTGTCCAAGAACCTGTAACCTGTAACATGTAGCAGACATGCGTCAAAAGCACCTGTTTTCATTGTAAAATGCATAAGAATGGGGAATATAAAATACAATATTATGGTGTGAACAAATACCCCCAAACTTATCTTTTGCTCGTCCTCGAGCAAACTTATTGTTTTATTCTCTACAAAAAACCTAACCGCACTTTCGCAGGGAAACGCGATTGCACTGAGCTCGTGCAACAAGCCGTTAAACCTCTAGGTGTCCCTAGTAGGAGGAGTGTTGTCTCCTGAGGGTTTTCAGCGGATTACACCCACAAAATCCTATCAATTTGGCCCATTGACTTTTGTTCTCTAATTAGGTTTTCTAACAAGGAATTCTATTATCTTTTGACTCGCAAATTATCCACCCATATTCTTCACACTTCCTCATTATTTAACTTAAGATTATATATATCCTGCAGATCTACTTAGCTTTCGGCATTTCTTAAGTTTTCCTTCTAGGGTTTTATCTCCACTTAGGAATTTCTATCAACTCTATTAAAGATACAAGTTCTATTCTTCATTCCTTTCTCTTATCTAGATTCCAATCACATACCCCTACGTGTGTGTATAGATCACCCCTACACTTGGAAATTCAAATCAAGCAATCGTACTCTCGTCCATTGTCCAAAGTACTAATTAGTTGGTGAATGAAATTTTCTTACACATCCTTCATGCGACCGTTAATACTTCTTGAGGTACCAACGACCGATTACAAAATGCGTTTGCACTTTAAAGCGTACTTCCTAGTCTTTGCAACACCCAAGGCTTTAGCAGTGACTCCCAAACCAGTTGTTCTAAGACACTAGGTGATGAAGCACCCTCGCTAAATATTTTTCTATTTTTGCAGCCTTAAGTAATCACAAAAACCAGTGTTCATTTTTTTTCTTTTCTTTATTCACTTTTTTTTTCTTTTATTTTCATTGTACTAAGGACTTTAGACAAGAGCATTTCAAGGTCTCCTCTACTATTCCAAGTTTCAAGGTGCGTGATTGTGCAAATTGTAGGGTATACGTTTTCAGAATCTAGACTTAAGTTAGGAACTATTTTTCAAACTTAGACTCTAATAAGAACATCAATACTCTTCCCTTGTTTCGACTTAGCCCAAAAAGTGAACCCAAAATTTGCCTATTTCTAAATAAACTACAAGGCATATACTTTCTACCGTTAAACTTTAAGGAATGTTATTTTTAGGATTTTTAATTTACTAAGTCTAAGATCTAGTTGTTCCTAGCCAGTTAACCTATTTGTCAAACTCAAGTCAATTAGCCAAGATTGAATACATTAATTTTTATAATTTTTGAAATTTTTCAATTTTTATAGGTTTTCAAATAAGTATGCAAATGCAAAAATATGTACAAATGAATGCGAAGGAAGAGAACGTACCGAGCATACCCCCAAACTTGAACTTGACAGTGTCCTCACTGTCATGCTAAACCAAGAGGGTCAAAATACCGGCACTTCCCTGTTTATTTATTTATAATTTTTTTTATTTTTTAACGTTTTGAAAAAAAAAATTTATATATTTTTTTATAGAAAAAGAAAACAAAAAATATATACATATATACAAAGATTCCCCCAAACTTAAGCTTGGCCTTGGACAAGCCAAAAGTTAGCACCAACCATTCAAAAATCTTATCGTGGTAATGGCCGAGTTGGTGAAATAATGGGGTGGAGAGGAAAGAAATGAGAAACACACGAGACCGTGTGGGAAGAAGAATGGTAGAATATGGTCTCGGTGGGGGAGAAGAATGGCGGAAAGAAGAAAGAAGTGGGGTACGATCTTGAGGGTGTAAAGCGAGTGAACAAATTAGCGCAATTTGTGATGACTGATGTGTTAAAAGCGATTGCGCTAACCTATCAACCCATCGAGAAATGGGGTCAAATCCCTTAAGATTCGCAAGAAAACATGGGTACGCCGAACTAGGTATTGGAGATGAAAGCGTAACGGTCATTTGTTCGGTCGAAACGATAGGAAGGACGGAAGGAAGTGAGTGAGGAAGGGTATCAGTTAAGGATTTAGGAGGGTGTATTGGAAAATTCGACACATCAAACGAAAATGGTTCAACCTCAATATTATCCTCAGTACTATCCTCATAATTCTCCTCAATATTTTCCTTAAAAATTCGCTTATCCATACCAATATCATCAAAATCAAGACGCATATGAAGTTCGGGTGAAACATTTAATAACTCGGGATGATGATTTGAACATAAAATTTCAATTAAATCGACAGGTTCATCATCCGAAATATTCCCGGCGTCTATATCCTCAATCAAGTGAAAGTCAATTTCTTTAGACACCTCCTCAAAAGCATGGATGTTTATCAATGTAGATTCTAGAGTGGAAGTGTAAAGGTCGAAAGGATTAGGTGCGGTTTCACTTGAAAGGGGTTCCTCACAATCTGGCAAATCAAACACTACAAAATCACACAACTCATTTTTATTTTGAACTTGTGAATCATTTAGGACATTCGATGGAAAACTGGAGTTGTGGGCTTCAATTGGGTAAGGGTAGGTTTGATTTGGAAATCCTCTCTCATTCTCACTCTGTCCAACTGCCGCCTCATACATTGAAAAATTTGGAGCTAGCGGAAAACTAGCTACCGGTTCAGCAGGTTGCATAAGGGTGGCCACGGACGCTTCCACATTCCTAACCATTTTGTTTGTTGCTGCGATATACGCCTCCAATGCCTCTTCCAAACTAGACTTAGGTGGTGAGGGGGTTTCAGTAAAAGATTCGAAATTGGTTGGATATGTGAAACTCCCTAATGGCTGTGTAGAAGCAGTGTCTAGTGAAGGTGGAAAGGTCGGGTAGGACTGGTAGGAAGTGGGTGATTGGACTGGGGTAGGGTCAACATGTGGATAAAAAGGTGAATAGTCTTGTTGATCCCTAGAACTAGATGTGTGAAGAGGGGTGAAAGATCGGCTACGAGATTGAACAATATGCTCAGCAATGGACATCGGCCTAGGAGTGACAGAAGGACTTAAAGAAGTGGTGTCAACATATGTAAGTGGTGAAGGTTGACTTGGTTGACACAAAGTGGGTTGAAAAGTCAAACTATTTCTCCTAGACTCCTCTATGTGATCTTTCAAAGATTTTCTAGAACTAGATGTGTGGAGAGGGGTGAAAGATCGACTGCGAGATTGAGCAATATGCTCAGCAATGGACATCGGCCTAGAAGTTACAGCAGGACTTGGAAAAGTGGTGTCAACATATGTAGGTGGTGAAGGTTGACTTGGTTGACACAAAGTGGGTTGAAAAGTCAAAATGTTTCCCCTAGACGCCTCTATCTGATCTTTTAAAGATATTTTAGGCAAGGAAGGATCGTCTTTAAATTGACTGAACAAATTGCCGAACGACGCAAAATTAGGTTCAGGATACCAAAGTTCGGCTAATGATTTTTTATGTGGGGTACCCATGTTAAAAGAAGAAAGGTGACAAAAAGGAAGGTTGGATTGTGCAAGGATTTATTTGGGGCTAAAGTTTGCAAGTTCTCTAATAAAAATTTTCCTTTTTCTTTTTCTTTGTTTGAAAATTTGTTGCAAAAAGATTTTTAATTAAAGATATGCAACCGAAAATATATTACCTGCAATCAGTTATTATCTTAAGCATATCACAAGAATCTTTATTTGGAAAAAAAACTGTTGCAAAAAGATATTTGAGACAAGATATGCAACAACAAAATATTTCTTGCAATCAATTTAGTTCAAGCGGGGCCCAAAAATCCTCCACAAGACTTGTTATATGGAAGGGAGAATATTTTTTTAAGGCGCACAAAATCCTGCAGGAATATTTCAGAAAAGATATATCTAGATCTCCATAGAAAGACCAGAGAAGCTTACAGAGGAATTTTCACCTGATGACGTCACTGTGGAGCCGCCCTTCCGCAGCAAATCCTGGTTCCCACCGCGGTTACGCGCTCCTCTTGATGGCACAGATCCCCAAAAAATTTTTGGTGCAACGAATCGTCAAAACGGCCGTGTTTCCGCGGCCTAATGTGGGTATTGGCCGCGGAATCGCGGCGGGTTGGGGAGGTTGGGGCTTCAAAATTTTTTCCCTGTTCTGTTGTTCAAAATCGCTTCTGTTCCGATATTTTGTTTCCTGTTTTGCTTTCGGGAAATCTCCAGATCCGAATTTGAATATCCTGCAAAAATTCAACCACAAAGTATCCCTTCCAAAAATAACAAATGATATATATTTTTATATTTATATATTTTTTTCAGATTTTTATGATTTTTTAAATTTTAAGATTAACCCGAAATTACGAAAAGAAAATTCTACGCCATCCCCGGCAACGGCGCCATTTGATTGATTGATTTTAGCGTGCTTGCGCTTTCTAAAAGATAGATCAAAAATATTTGTAACCGCAATCAAGAACGGCGTCGCTTTGCAGCTAGCCGGTGAGTACGGGTCGGTCCACAGGGATTTTGTGAATTTCCTATTCGTTCTTACGAGTTAATTTCGAAGGGTGTTCGGAGTTGTTATTAAATCTAAAAACCTAATTATTCTAGGGCAATTAATTAAATCTATTCTTGCTAGGGCTAGGTTTATGGATGATTTGGAAATGATAGTAAATCTCAACGCTTTCTTTACCCAAATGAAGATCTGTGAGGAGTTATGGTAATTATCAATAAAGTGGATTAGATCCGTTCGGGAAGGTGTTCCTTCCTCTAGGTTCTTGTCCTTCCTTTAGAGATCCTTACCCTAACCTCCATGGAAAACATCACACCCGGGCCTTTATACTACGGTATCACCGCTACCTCGAGGGATAGAGTGCTGTAGGGAGCGGTATGTGCATGTATGCATGGAGTCCTGTTGTAAATATTTGATGGGTAAGAAAGGGATGAGAGATCTCATCTCTCAAAATCCTTCCCCAAAGCTAAACCCTAAACAAGTTCCTAGGACATGAAATTAAATCTACCTAGGGCAAGGAATTAAAATCTACTCTAGGGCAAGAAATTAAATTACTTACAGATGGCTCTCTCCAAACATCAAAGCAGGGTTGTCAGATCTGAATTTCTGAATTAAAGAGAGGCACCGATGCTCTCCAAAAGAATTCTAAAATTTATTATTAAAAGGAGGCATGAGACATTACAATGATTAGAGTTCCTATTTATAGAGAATAGGAAACCCTAGGTTACATTTGATTCGCACATCTGCATTTACAAAAATGCCCTCTAAGAAAAGACCAGTCAAAGCCTCCAAAACATTTGGTAAAAATTCACTTTCCAATTCCTTAATATTGCCGCGGAACCGCGGCCTTGGTAGGGATAGGGCCGCGGTTCCGCGGCCCAATAGCAAGCTTAAGTTCTGGGCTTTTAGATTATGGTTTAGGGCTCTTTGGTCTTCTTGTTTACTTGGTTCTTTTCTTAAGTTTTCTTCTATATCTTCTCCAGATCTCCAGTGAACATTGTAGCGGACTTTTAACCGTTCGCTTTGAGTCGATGTCTTGAATCTTGCCTTGTGAATTGTTCCTTATGTAGGCTTGATCAAGATTCTCTGTTTGTCGGTCAAAGTCTCACTTTTACGTCGTCTTTTCATCGTTTTCACTGTTTCCTGTCCAAGAACCTGTAACCTGTAACATGTAGCAGACATGCGTCAAAAGCACCTGTTTTCATTGTAAAATGCATAAGAATGGGGAATATAAAATACAATATTATGGTGTGAACATTGACCAAATGGGACGTCGATGAGGAAGCTCACCCCGACACCCAACTGAGCCTGTCGGTGACAATATCCGTACAGTCCGGTCCGTTCGTCTATGAGTATCGCATGGCGGGCCTAGGGGGTTGGTGAAAGTCAGACCCCCAAAAGCGGTACAAGTCGTGTCGGAGCGTAGCCCAGAACACCCTGAGATACTGCTGGAATACCTACCAGTAAATCTCCTGCCTCGGCCGAGGGCTTTGTGTAATGGCTCTCCTAGACACAGCGCGACCTCACCCCCAATACCGGGAGAGACGAACCCCTGCAGATCCGCTCACTGCCTCCATGTGGCTCGGGACTGTACCCAACTAAAACCTGTTTGCACGACTCCTTTGAGCCGTGGTAGGGTAGTAATCAAAGCACAGTGGGAACTCACACGAGACAAATGACGATCTCAGGTCGATGAACTAACCTGTACACATGTCACCAGGGAACTGCTATCTGACATCTGGTATAAGACCAACTAGCAGGTTCCCGGCGAGTCCTGTCCGGTGTACTCATAACCTAATGAGCACCTGTATACATCTTAGGTGAACCAACTGACACCAGTGGCTTGTGAGACCGGCCACCGCCCCTCGTCGGGGTCTCGACTGTATACACTAGTCTACTAATGGAGTATCGATGCCCTGTCTCGAAACTCCTACGACTAGGGACCTTTTAAGGATGTGCTTATAGACTACCAGCTCCCACGTATATGATCGCCATCATACTGCCGGCAGTCAAGCAAGAATCCTAGGGGCTCTATCAACGTGTAATAGCGACATGTCAGGTCACCTAAAGCAGTACACGATGATAAAGATAAACCAGATAGCATACTATCATCTCGAGTAAGACTGTCCTACCGGGATAGGTCCTCCCTCAATCATTGCAATCACGTGCCTGTGATCCAATAATTGACTCTGAGGGCACTATCTCCAACAATCTCCCACTTGCACTCAAGGCTAATTATTGCGATGCCGCATACTCACAGCCCGTGTGATACCGAACACCCAACTCCTCTACTAGTCAGTCTCACAAAATCCGTTTGCGAAACTATTGCGTTCGAGGAATAGCCTCAGTGAGTGGATCCGCTGTGAAGTTTCTTTCTATGTCTCTCTATATCTCAAGTTCGCGGAGAAAGCCATCTCCCGAAATGAGCAATACCTGTCTTAGAATGTCTGGATGTCTGATGGGACCTAGCTCATAAATGAACTCCAAATCCAAACTTCTTAGACTGTATCATCAACCGAACTTAATCAGTATCCTGCGCCATGCCTCCCTCAGTATTGCCTTGGACCACCTGTCCAAAATACTGCCCCTCGTCAGAGGGATAACTATAACTCTGACAACCTCCTTGTCGTCCATGTCACCTTGGAAGCCTGGAGTGATAACCGTCTCCTAAAAGAGGCAGCCGTTATCATATCCCTAGAACATTCACTTATGTTCTAAAACTGCTTCCGACTGTTCCTCCAGGATTGGATCAATATCAACTTATTGCATCTAGTGCAAGAACAACATCTGGTGTGGTACTTGACATCTCATGATTGACTCAATTGCCTAAGCAAGTGATCTGTCAATCATGCATATCCCTCTCCCCTTTAGTCTGTAAGACACCTTTAGAGAGGGTGACTCCATTACCTGCGGGTACACTACCATGCCAGGAGTCGTCCATTCTAAATACTTATAGAATGCTGTCAAGGTACCCTGATTGGGAAACCACCCAAATCTAGATCTAAAACCATAGGTCTAGTAACCAGTATGTTTGATATAATATCCAAGTCCCATGTGGAGAAAACACTGTGTGACGACCAAAGTATAACCGATCGTAGTATAGGAATATCACTTCCTACTACCTTCTCAACAGATCCATCCCCTATTCTGATGACGTCAAATCCATGACTGTCACATCAGAAACAGATGATCTATCTCCGCTACATCTGCTTTAGTCTATAAATAGACATAAGCCTGATGTCCACCAATGCTTCCGCTGCTCCCACTGACTACGACAACCCTCTGGTGGAGTCATATAGACGCGCACTTCTAAAGCTAGTTTAGAACGACGCTATACTCATCCTCTCACCGGGTCTCGCAGCCTGGAACAACAGAAATGGCAAGTGTGGGTAAACAAGAACTTCCCTGTCACCGTCCTTGAGGCTACCGGAGTACCTCTCGGGTGCCTGAAGTTACCCACCTTATCTGCGGAGTGGCCAATGGAATGTCAAATCAGATTGAATCTTTAGGTTCCTTATCAAATCTTCAGTAATCGTTTGCGGTTCTGGAATCACTTCCAGTTCTACCATACTCCCACTGCTGTTTTCGAAAAAATCCATTTTTAATAAAACTGTGGCGAGTCTAGAACAATATTTCTATTGATCTGCCAGATGGTAGAAAGTCAACCCTCGTCATAGCCTGGGTCAACCCACAAACAGCCATTACAGAAATGTGCCTTGAGTTATCCGGAGTCTGGTTTTAAGCATAAGCCGGACAACTCCCCGTACCTTAACATCGTTAAGATATGAACTGTTCTATATCCAATATAGAACCAGAGGCACTGATTTAATTGAACCAGATTCAAATCATGCAGCTGTCTCCAGTGCATGTCAACTAAATGGAAGGAGGCCGATCAGCGTTACTCAACTTAGGAATGCTTCCAATTATGAGTAACCTGAAAGAGAAGCAATTTCTCTTAATCATTACTATCAACTGAATACCATACATAAGTATCTACATCTTCGATCACTTTGAAGAATCCCGATACTTGCTACACCTGGTTCTCTACTCTATTCAAATACCTATAACTCCTCAAAAATTTAGACCCTGTGTTTCTACGAAACACATGTCTAAGAACTAGAGAAGTTAAAAGTAAACAGAATATAGTATGAGGACCAACCCCTCTGTCCTAATGGACACTGGACAACATACAATACTCTGTATAAGTCCGCTGAGTCTAACAACTCTTTCACTGTGTGTCGTAGGTTGAAAACTGTACTTATGGTTAAGAAGAATTACACCGCTGTTTAATGCTCCTTACCTAACCATCCACTGATATAGGTAAATGTCGTAGACATAATATCAAAAGGTATATCTCACTCTATGAAAATAGACGTACAGATATATCAATTTGAAATTGGTGCACAACAGCGGATATTCATAACCAAATATTTGCCGACCGGCAAATAGCCCAGGTGATCTCCTCAAATATCACTGATTACAACGAATCCCGATATAATGAGGATGATCACCCAATTCCCAATAACTTACTCCCACTCATCATCTGTAAAACCATACAGATGTGAATCCAACCTGGTAAATACATACCCTGGAGTAAGTGTCTAATCGGGAAATCAGTTTTCTTTTAACATTGCACAGTGAAACTGAAACATTGAAGTGTTTCGTTGGGGTATCCTGGTATTCCTAGTAATGCCTCTTCCATTATCCAGATTCACAACTGTAACCGTATAATTCTTTGCCACCTCTCCAAATCCCTTTATATGTCTTTAGTCATTACCTTCTGTACACCCCTTTAAGCCAAATGGTTTTCTTCCTCCCCTACCGTTCGGCACCAGCCTATGGTTTGGAAGAAGACTATCCAAAAAGCATAAAGGGTGTACTGTCCTAATCCTAGGAGCACTCGCAACGCGAGAGAAGGTGAAGATAAAAGACACCTGAATGTACTTTATTCCTATTTCTCCTGAACCAGGATCCATCCCCGAACTGGAACAAGTTCCTTTCGAGTTCGTATATAACCATACGATGGATTATCCAATAAAATGAGATCTTCGTAGTGATACGGAGTGTCCTGGAGAAATACAAAGGTGATTTAGGATTGGCGAAGAAATACTTGGTTTGGTCGTGAATAGCAGTCGCAACTTACTTTGCCCTCTTACTAATCCCTTGCTTTGTCTTAACTTAATACCTTCTGTACACCGTTTAGGCTAACTGGTTTTCTTCATTCCCTACCGGTCAGCACCAGCCTATGGTTTGGAAGAAGACTATCCAATTTGCGTAATAGGTGTACTACTCCTAAACCAAGGAGTACTCGCAACCTGAGAGAAGGTGAAAAGAAAAAACAACTGAATAGTCCTATTCGTTTTCTCCAGAACCAGAAACCATCCTCGAAGTCCTTCGAGTTCGTATCTAACCATACGATGGTTTTGTCCAATGGAAGTGGACGTTCGTAATAATACGGGGTGTCCTGGAGAAAAGGGTAAAAGTAGGAGTGGCAATGAGGTCTGCAACTCTGACAATCCAAAAGCCAGTGTTAAGAAGGTTCGGTCAACTTGGTCACTGAGTCATAGTCCAGGGTCGGGTCAATGGTCGCTGCCAAAGAGAGAGAGAAAAGAAACACTCAGCGTGCACTCTAACCTAGATCAGAATGGTTATCACTTTGTCTAATCTGGAAACCTCCCACTGTACCTCAAATTCTTCTCCAAACCTGAAAGAAGAATTAGTCGGGAACACCCGAGGAGTAAACCAACTCATCAGTGGGAATCGGGATCCAACTATCATCGCATGATAACGTGACGGAATCCACTCACGTCACCACACTCCAGAAGGTATGCGCATGCCTGGCAAGTTTCAGTTCTTTTGAAACTCCCGATGTGATTTTTACCCCTAGGACCCAAGTGACCTTGACGAATAATCAACAAATCAAAAGGTCCTAGTCAAGTTCAACCCGTCATTATCTTGATTGCGTTAAACCCACCCGCACGACCCTTGACGAATAATCAACAAAGTCGCACGACTGTCCTAACCAATCCACATATCCATGCGACAGAAAGCATTACAGAGCTACCGCACACTACGCCTCGGCGAATAGCAACGACAAACGTAGCGCGAATACTATGCAATACTAATCCGAAATGACGGAGGGCTACGAATGGTTTCTGGCGAAAACCTTTAACGTAATGAACTTGATATCGTTGAAGGAACTGGATAACTTTTATAAAAATATAGTGACGAAAACCTTTACTAAAGAGGTCACTCCCGGTGAAGGGATCTCGGCTCTTTCCCCGTAGAATGAGGTGCAGGATATTCCAACTGAATACCACGATGCAAAGCAAAAGTAATCGGCTATAGTGAAGTTAATGCCCTGACGCAAACTTCTGTCCAAGGGGTCACTCCCGGTGAAGGGATCTCGGCCCTTGCCTCGTCGACTGAGGAGCAGGATATTCCAAATGAATACCACGATGCAAAACAAAAGTGAACGTCCTTGCAATAACAGCTTTTTGAAAAATGTTCCAACAACATCAGATTAGGTTTGTTTAACTTGCATTGATCCGAATAAATGCAGTCCCATCAATAGATCACACCACAAAGAACGAAAATATACTGACGTACGTACATGCCATCCGCATTCGCCACTGGGTCCCGTCATCACCCGTTAGGTTAGCTAACTAACGGCAGAGCGGGGACTGGACTAGCGCGGATGTAAAACATATACAACGTCTACTAATATATATATCAATATATAGTATTTCGCTCAAGGCGTGAATAAAATGCAACATCACAGAAATGTACAGCATCACAGAACAATACAGATATCTGGAAACCCCGGGTCTCACAGAGCCGCTGCTGAAACCCGACGTTCCCCTGGTCGTGTGGATAGCCTGTGCAATGAAATCCTAGACCCCTACGGGCGCGGCAAGTCACCCGCCAAAACCTGAAGCGAGGCAGCCCCCTTCAGCGCCGTGAATGGACCACCCAGCGCTTCACGGAATCCGGTAACTTGGGCACCCCTCCTGGGTCAACCTGTACCCCCTACGAGTGCGGCGAATAGCCCGCCAATCCTAGAGTGAAGCCCCCTCCGTCTCAATGCCATGAGATGCGGGCCCGTTGCCCCCTAGAACCCGGCTATCCGTGCACCCCTCCGCGGGGTAATCCTAGTACAGAATGTAAAATATACATACACCGGGTACATCGACCGCAACCAGGTCGTGCCCCAAAATAATAATACAAACAGGCAGTGACGGCAGTCCACATGTCGGACGCTCGCCCCGCAAAATCAAATGTACATAATACAACAAAAACTGTACTAGCATTGCATCCAGGCTATCCCCCACGACCGATCCGCAACATCACAGCATAAACATAGAACATCAACGTGAAAGTCACGTTCGCAAATCCGTCTAACCGGGCTATAGCAGTTAGACCGGATTTACCGATCGAGTGACATTCACGGTCGCAGATATAATGTAAATACTGTGAAATAATGTGTTTAAAAATATCCGATCGATCAAACAATTAACAAGTGGGCCCCAAAGAAAACTGTAGCACTCACAGAAATAATTGGCCCAATTTTAATATCCCAAAAGCCCTAAAATAAGCCCATAAGCCCACGGAAAAAAGTTGGTGAAGTGAAGCACAGTTCCTGCCGCGGAAGTGCGGCCAAAATGGGGTTTTGGCAGCCCTTCCGCGGTCGTACGGAGCATTCATGTCACCAAATTTTTTGAGTGTTCTTAGAACTCCCTGAACATCATTCTGAGACAACCTGAAAAAATTTTAGACTCCAAAAAAATTTCGACAGAACCTGATGTCAAGGAAAAATACGGTTTTTTTTTTTCGGTCGATCGGAACTGAAAAACACATTAGAACAAGCTAGCTTAGGTTAATGGCGTGGCTCTGATACCATGTTGCGCCACGGCAGCGCCCCGGCCTCTTTCTCGAGGCCAAAATGCGGAATAAAAAAATTTTCCCTTGCTCGGAAACCGGCGCTACCGCGGACAATTACCCGGATCGAAACCATTAACCTATACTAGCTAACTAGAGAGATAGGGTGAGAAGTTATACCAAGCGATCCGTGTCCTTCGGTCTTCATCTCCACTTCGATCTCTTGCGGAATCTCCGTCACCTCCTCGCTCGTCGGAAAGGGCACCACGTAGCCGGAATCTTTTACGGGCTCCCGCCTCTTGACCGAGGCAACTCGGGCGCGAAGTTGGCTAGCCGACGCGTCCAAGGCTTGCTATAGAATAGTGTAGTGAACTTGTCTCTTTAGGGTTCTTGAAGTTACCATGATGGAGGAATCAAAGAATAGAAAAATGGTGCTTGCATTTTTCTAGCAAGAAAATGAGATCAAGAAGAAACTCTCAAAATGAAGCTCTCATTTTCTTTTTCTCTCTTCTTTTTCTCTCATGAAAACTTATCATCTTATCAAGTGAGAATGAGAATGGTGGAGGAAAGAAACATAATGCAAAGGGAGGTTAGTGTAGGAGAAAAAGAAAGGTGACCATATCCAAAGCTTCATGATAACAATCTTACATCAACTTAACATCCAATTCTAATCACAATCAATCCAAGAAAAGGTGATGGAAAAAGAATATAATGATGATGGAAAAGAATGGAATCTAAAGATGTTATCATAACAAATCCTTTTGCAAGAAAAACCTCCACAAAATGTTATTTGCAAACTTGCAAATAACACCCTCCATCGGAAAAGTCCGGCCGGGAAAGAACAAAGGAAAACCGGCCGGGACGGAATGCAAACTGGCAACTCCAGAAAACTGGTCCCGTAATAAATTACAGGAAAACCCCAATACTGTGCATACACACCCGCATCTGTATTCCGACTGAACACAAATGCAAAGAGACAAAACTACACTATCAAATACTAGAATCCGGCTTAAGCCAAAGCCGGCTAGTAAAAACTGTCCGATCACGATCCGTGCAATACCGCACGTATCTGATCGAACCCTGCCATATCTCCATACGGCCTCTACAGCGTTTCGCCCGAAACTTGAGTAACTGAGTGTGGTGGACTCTAAAGACTCGTCAATACCATGGCTGTGGATTTAACCACTGGCACGTCAGAGGTATAAGCCAATACGTGACGGGCCACCAGGTATTGACCAAATGGGACGTCGATGAGGAAGCTCACCCCGACACCCAACTGAGCCTGTCGGTGACAATATCCGTACAGTCCGGTCCGTTCGTCTATGAGTATCGCATGGCGGGCCTAGGGGGTTGGTGAAAGTCAGACCCCCAAAAGCGGTACAAGTCGTGTCGGAGCGTAGCCCAGAACACCCTGAGATACTACTGGAATACCTACCAGTAAATCTCCTGCCTCGGCCGAGGGCTTTGTGTAATGGCTCTCCTAGACACAGCGCGACCTCACCCCCAATACCGGGAGAGACGAACCCCTGCAGATCCGCTCACTGCCTCCATGTGGCTCGGGACTGTACCCAACTAAAACCTGTTTGCACGACTCCTTTGAGCCGTGGTAGGGTAGTAATCAAAGCACAGTGGGAACTCACACGAGACAAATGACGATCTCAGGTCGATGAACTAACCTGTACACATGTCACCAGGGAACTGCTATCTGACATCTGGTATAAGACCAACTAGCAGGTTCCCGGCGAGTCCTGTCCGGTGTACTCATAACCCAATGAGCACCTGTATACATCTTAGGTGAACCAACTGACACCAGTGGCTTGTGAGACCGGCCACCGCCCCTCGTCGGGGTCTCGACTGTATACACTAGTCTACTAATGGAGTATCGATGCCCTGTCTCGAAACTCCTACGACTAGGGACCTTTTAAGGATGTGCTTATAGACTACCAGCTCCCACGTATATGATCGCCATCATACTGCCGGCAGTCAAGCAAGAATCCTAGGGGCTCTATCAACGTGTAATAGCGACATGTCAGGTCACCTAAAGCAGTACACGATGATAAAGATAAACCAGTAGCATACTATCATCTCGAGTAAGACTGTCCTACCGGGATAGGTCCTCCCTCAATCATTGCAATCACGTGCCTGTGATCCAATAATTGACTCTGAGGGCACTATCTCCAACAAGCGTATCTTCAGGGGTTCGTCTCTCCCGGTATTTTGGGTGAGGTCGCGCTGTGTCTAGGAGAGCCATTACACGAAGTCCTTGGCCAAGGCAGGAGATTTACTGGTAGGTATTCCAGTAGTATCTCAGGGTGTTCTGGGCTACACTCCGACACGACTTGTACCGCTTTTGGGGGTCTGACTTTTACCAACCCCCTAGGCCCGCCATGCGATACTCATAGACGAACGGACCGGATTGTACGGATATTGTCACTGACAGGCTCAGTAGGGTTGTCAGGCTGAGTTCGCTCACAGACGTCCCTTTTAGTCAATACCTGGTAGCCCGTTACGTATTGGCTTATACCTCTGACGTGCTAGTGGTCAAATCCACAACCAAGGTGTTGACGAGTCTTTAGAGTCCCCCACATTCAGTTACTCAGCTTTCGGGCGAAAGGTTGTAGAGGCCGTATGGAGATATGGCAAGGTCCGATCAGATACGTGCGGTATTGCACGGATCAGGATCAGACAGTTTTTACTATAGGCCGTATGGATATATGGCAGGGTTCGATCAGATACGTGCGGTATTGCACGGATCAGGATCGAACGGATATTTCTAGCCGGCTTGGTTTAAGCCGGATCCTAGTATAGTACAGTGTAGATTTTGTCTCATTGCATTTGTATTTCGGTCGGAATACAAATGCGGGTGTGTATGCACAGTATCGGGGTTTTCCTGTAATTTATTACAGGACCAGTTTTCTGGAGTTGCCAGTTTGCTTTCCGTTTCGGCCAATTTCCTTTGTATCGTTCATTGGCCGAAGATTGGTGGAGGAGGGTTTATTTGCATTGTTGCAAATAAGGATTTGTGGAGGGGGTCTTTGCATTTTGTTGTATCATGATAGCCCCATCCCTTGACCTTGACTTCTTGACTTCCTCATGATGGCTTGACTTTTAAAGTCATCATGGTTGTTGGTGATGGTGGTGTTGGAGTGAGGGTTTTCTTGTGATCATTGTTTTGTGATGATCACCCTTTCTCTCTCTTGCTTGATTGGGTGTCTCTCTCTCATTTTCTATCATATGACACTTTCATTCTCCTCACTCACTCACTCTCTTTCCAAGGACAAGAGGCCGGCCACTTGAGGTGGGGCTGTCCAAATTGGTGGGGGGCTTTTGGTTCATAATATATCATTTTTGCTTCACCAAAAATTCCCTAGTTCAACTCCATAGTTCAATCCCTCCACCAAAAGGCAATTCCGATAACCCCAAATGAGACACAAGCCTCTACATTATATTCTACAGTAAATCTTGGGCACGTCGAGTAGCCGGCTTCGTGCCCGAGTTGCCTCGGCATTGAGGTGGGAGCCCGTAAACGATGTAGGCGATGTGGTGCACTTCCGGCGACGAGTAGGAGACGGGACATTCCGCAGGAGATCGGGACGACGACGAGAAGACCGGAGGACTCGGATCTGATGGTATACTTCTCTTCCCTATCTTGTAGTTAGCTAGGACTAATTAATGGTTCGATCCGAGTATTAGTGCGCGGCGGTTTGCCAGTTCAAGTAAAATTTAAAGTTTATCACCGCTTCCGCATTTGGCCGTCGGATTGACGGCCGGGGCGCCGCCGTGCACTTACAGTGGTATCAGAGCCTCGCCATTAACTTAGTCTAGCTTTGTTTAATGTGTTTTGCATTTTCGATCGACCAAAATTCCAAAACTCGCGTTTTTCCTCACATCAGTTTTCTGTCGAAATTTTTTGAACTCCAAAAATTTTTCAGGTTGTAAAAAACTAATGTACTGGAAATTCTAAGACTACTGGAAAAATTCGACACAGTCAGTCGACCACTGAAGCGCGGAACCGCGGCCAAACCCCCCCTTGGGCCGCCGTTCCGCCGCACATTGGTGTCGTCACTGCATCATTTTTTTCCAGTGGGCTTCTGGGCTAATTTTAGGGGTTTTGGAATATTAATATTGGGCCCAGATTTTCTGTGAGTACTACAGTATTGCTTGGTGTAACGTTTTGAAAATCGTTTCGGTGAAATTTCGAAAAATCGGTAAAATAAAAGGGTTTTCTGTAAAAAGTCAAAATACAAATATCTTATTATAAAAATTAAATATACATATTCTAGCTATGTAATTGCTATTATTTGGTGTTTATTGAGCCGCTGGTGAAATTTCAAATTTTCTGGAAAAAATATTATTTTATTATTATTTTAAGCCGTCACTAATACATTTAATTAGGGAAAATTACAAATCGGAATGAGTTGAAACAAATTTTGTGCATCATAAAACATTAAATAAAATTTTATCTTGTGGTTTTTGGAACGAAATCATTTGCCAAAACGGTTTAGAAATTATTGAAGAAAAAAGGCTTTTTTTAGCGTAAATGGATGTTTGGGGTATTGTATTTATCATTTTTCATCACCCCACACCCGTACCCACACCCACACACCCCCACTTACTCCTCCCCATGGCTGAATTCAGCACCCACCATAATTTTTCCCCACTTGATTTCAAAGGAAAAGAAATGAAAGAAAAGAAAAGAAAATGGGTGAATTAGGTGGACTTTTGACCTTACCTTGACCTTGACTTTCCTCCCTTACATTTTCTCTACCTCCCTCTCTCTCCTCACTCCCATTTCTGGCCTCCCAACAGCAGCAGCCCCCCCCCCTCAAATCCCACTCTTTCTTCATCAAAAAAATCCACAAATCACTTCAAAATCCATGCAAATTCAAAGCTAAATCCAAATCCGACTCCTACCCATTTTAGCTTAGCCCGTATAGCATGTATCCTTGTGAAAAGAGAGCATTTTGGAGGGTCAAGGATGCTTGTGGATCTTCATATGTTTTTGGGTATAATTCTAAACTTTTTGTTGCTTAATTTGTTACTAATTTCTTAAGCTAATTTACTTAAGTGTTAATTTGGTTATGTGAGTTTAATTGCAAGTTTTGGAATTCAAGTTGTGAATTTGATTGCAAGTTAGGGTTTTATAAAATTGGTGTATGGTTGTGTGTTATATTTAGGCTTTGTTGTCATGATAATACAAGGTTAGTAGCTAGTGTGAATGGTTAGTTTTAAAATTGTGTTAATTTGCTAAATTGCTTACTAGGTTTTTGAAATTTGTTAAATTCTTGGGATTAAAAATGTGTTTAGGGTTTTCATGACTTCATTAACTTTATTAAGTGTGGTTTAATGCTTTAGATCATGCAAATCTAAGCTAGATTGTAGTTTGTACATTTTTGCTTTGAAATTGTTAAAAAGGGTATTTTTGTAAACTAGAATATTAGGATTTTTGGAATTTAATGAGATTAAATTCCGGAAATTGTTTATACGACTTATTTAAGATATTTAATAAATATATTGGCCGCTACATTCATTTAAACATCGTGTTTTGTACAAAAACGGCGAATTGTGCTTGCTAGATTTTCGGAAAAATGACTTTTTAAGTGAAATTGGCGTTTTTGTGAGTTTTAACCTAGTTTATATTAAAATTAGTGTTCGTGAATGTGCAAATGAGTGTGATTGGATTTTTCTCGATGGTTTGACGTTTGTACATCGACATCGAGGATTGGTTTGACTATTCTTGCATGCGTAGGCGATAGGTTTGGACCTATGCGTGATACGCGTGCCGATTTGATTTTCGTATGCCGTTTCGATCTCGAATTTAGTTTTAATACGATATGGTGCGTTATGATATGTAGGTACCCCCATGTGGACTTCGAGACGACAAGCAGGCGCGTGGCGACGTCGGCACCGGCTAGCGAGGACCAGGTGAGTAGATTTATATCTACGGGGAGAAGTCGGGTGGATGGCGTATAGCACCCCCGCAGTCCGTGGTGGTGTATACGGATGCGTATACACACCAACAATTATTATATGTTATTTGGGATTAATAACGATGCTTAGGATGGATATTGGTGTGTTGGATTATTTTAGCGTTGCGAACCCTAGGGTAGTGTTGCACTACACATACACACACACATACACACATACATACTTGCATACATTCCTATTGATATGTGCTCATGGGATTCTTTATAGTTATGTGTTCACATGGGTATGGGACTATGTGTTCACATATGGATTGAGGATGATACTTGGGATTGAGCTGAGTCGATGAGATTTGATTTGAGGCCGTGAGATCGGTGATATAGCAGGGTTCGTATTTGAGATACGACATGACGTTGTAGCGGGTCCTTGACGTAGTGTTTCACACACGTCCATGCATACGTAGGCGGTATCAATATGGTACTAGACGTAGATCAGTACCCCGATCTTGATATTTGATAAAGAGGATACCAGGTGAATAGTATGATGAATGTGATATTGACCCGTACCCAGATTTGGGAGGCCGTACGACGGATTTACGTACGAGCTATTTTGATGATTGATCCGCACTCTTGACTTGGGATGCCTGATTATAGATATGGTATCAGCTATGATATTATTGAGGCGGGATCACCGACTATACATATACAGGTAGGTATATGTATCGACTCAGATGTTAGGCGGTTTCCTTACCTGTAGTTCAGCTTGTTAGTTCAGCCGTATAGTTTAGTGTAGTTGTTAGATTAGATTAGACTTCTTACCTATTTCAAAAACTAACGAATCGTGGGTATTTTAAAAGACAGCCCAAGGGATCCTACGGATATTTCAAAAGACGTATCTTTTCATAAAAACACCGTAGCCCCTATTTTCAAAAACCCCATGATTCGTGTTATTTCAAAAGGCACCATTTGTAGGACTTATATTAGATTAATACTGATTAGTTATCGTTGTGTCTAGTATTCTGCTCCCGCACATTATTGCTGTTCGCTCTGCCCCGCATACTTATTTTGCTGCATACTCCATTATTGATATCATGCTGTTAGGACACCAGCACCATTACCGATGATGCGTATGTACCACATACACTTACTTGCCGGCTCACACACATCTTCATCGGTAATTGCCATGTCACGTACACTTAGAAAATACTATTGCTTGACTTAGGTTGTTAGTTAGTAGTTGATACGATATTAGTGTACCTGCCTTATATGCCAGTTTAGACATTGTAGTTATTACTTGTCACTTCATGCATACTGTTATTCCATTGTTCATGCCTAGTTATTAATCACACATTGCAACTTGGTTATTGATACCATATACATTCATTATCATTGACATACGCACTTGTGATGATTTCTTGAGATTTATGATATTTCTGGATTTCGGGGGAAAGCCGCAAAATTTCTAAACTTATTATATTTTTAAAATATGTAAATTGCGGTTTTCTAGTGATGTAAGTGTCGTCCACCATGAGTTTGCTGTGGTTTTCGAGATCCGTGTCGAGGAGTGGAGGAACCGTCACGGGTACATGGTGGGCCCGGTATGGTACCCCGGGGCAAGAGGAATGTGGTGTTGACGTTGAGCCTGGCTGGGGAGCACTACCTACCGGTGATATTACCCGACGCGTCGGATATCCGGAGGATACCGTCGTGGTCTTGAGATGGATGGTAGGGGCCGGTCTGGACTGACGGCGCCCTAGATATTGAGATTGAGACATTGATATTTCGAGACAGTGAGATTTATGTTTTGTGTCGATGCTAGACACTGTTGATACTGATTTCATTATGATACCTCAGTTTAAAAACCAGAAGGAAATCTCACTAATTTATGAAAACAGTTTCTTCATTTACATGTATTCTGTTTTCATGCATTCATACCTCATTCATATGATATATTGCTACCTGAGGCACTGACACGGGCACATGAGATTACACTCGGTTAGATATTACCCTAGCCATTGTTATAGGCTGCATGTTATACATATTTTTGAGGATATATTATGATCATTGACCTAGGATTGCGTTATTTATGCGATTTCTGTGCGTAGATGTTTTTCTATTCACGAGTTGGAAACTCACCCCCGTTGTGCCCCAGTTTCTTGCAGGTTTGCCGTACAGGTTTCATTACGGCTTTGCAGGCATAGTTTCATTCGGATGATTTGCTAGTAGGTGGGTTTACTTGTATCATACCCCCATTATATATCTTGTATATCATTATTCTGTTGTATCTAGAATCTCCATCAACCAAACATGTATTTTTGAGATAGAGACCAGTGTTGTTTATTCTTTCGACCTTAGAGTCGCTCGTTATATTTCTGGTGGTTTTGAGTTTCCTTTTGAGTTTTGATCCTCGCCGTTGGCGTTGTATATTATATTGCTTGTGTGGTTGTGACCGTCGATTGACGAAGAGCTAGCTCCCGCTTGGGGATGCCTTTTTCTTAATTTCGTATACTATTCATGTTGTATCCCGTTTGGGGGCCAGTATTTACAAAGGAGACTCTGCCGAAATTTTCAGTAAATTTTTGATGTTTTTAAAAACCGCATAATTCGGCTTATGCTATTGAAACTACTTGCTTTAATTTAGTTTTTCCTGTACTCTACTTCTTTTCTTGGTTTGGATTTCTGGGTTTTCGGTTTACTTAGATTACGTACGCCTCGAGACGTTCGTAGTTTAAGTGTCGGTCATGTTCCGTACTTTCGGATCGTGACACTTGGGGGCCCACTTGTTAATTTTTGATTGATCGGATATTTTAAACACATTATTTCACAGTATTTACATTATATCTGCGACCGTGAATGTCACTTGATCGGTAAATCCGGTCTAACTGCTATAGCCCGGTTAGACGGATTTGTGAACGTGACTTTCACGTTGATGTTCTGTTTTTGCTGTGATGTTGCGGATCGGTCGTGGGGGATAGCCTGGATGCAATGCTAGTACAGTTGTGGTTGTATTATGTACATTTGATATTGCGGGGCGAGCGTCCGACGTGTGTACTGCCGTCACTGCCTGTTTGTATTATTATTTTGGGGCACGGCCAGGTTGCGGTCGATGTACCCGTTGTATGTATATTTTACTTTCTGTACTAGGATTGCCCCGCGGAGGGGTGCACGGATAGCCGGGTTCTAGAGGGCAACAAGCCCGCATCTCATGGCATTGAGACGGAGGGGGCATCACTCTAGGATTGGCGGGCTATTCGCCGCACTCGTAGGGGGTACAGGTTGACCCAGGAGGGGTGCCCAAGTTACCGGATTCCGTGAAGTGCTGGGTGGTCCATTCACGGCGCTGAAGGGGGCTGCCTCGCTTCAGGTTTTGGCGGGTGACTTGCCGCACCCGTAGGGGTCTAGGTTCTCATTGCACAGGCTATCCACACGACCAGGGGAACGTCGGGTTTCAGTAGTGGCTCTGTGAAACCCGGGGATCCCAGATATCTGTATTGTTTCTGTGATGCTGTACATTTCTGTGATGTTGCATTTTATCACGCCTTGAGCGAATATAATATATTGGTATATATATTAGTAGATGTTGTATATGTTTTGCATCCGCGCTAGTCCAGTCCCCGCTCTGTCGTTAGTTAGCTAACCTAACGGGTAATGACGGGACCCAGTGGCGAATGCGGATGGCATATACGTACATCAGTATATTTTCGTTCTTTGTGGTGTGATCAATTGATGGGACTGCATTGATTCGGATCAATGCAAGTTAAAAACAAACCTAATCTGATGTTGTTGGAACACTTTTCAAAAAGCTGTTATTGCAAGGACGTTCACTTTTGTTTTGCATCGTGGTATTCATTTGGAATATCCTGCTCCTCAGTCGATGAGGCAAGGGCCGAGATCCCTTCACCGGGAGTGACCCCTTGGACAAAAAGTTTGCGTCAGGGCATTAACTTCACTATAGCCGATTGCTTTTGCTTTGCATCGTGGTATTCAGTTGGAATATCCTGCACCTCATTCTACGGGGAAAGAGCCGAGATCCCTTCACCGGGAGTGACCTCTTTAGCAAAGGTTTTCGTCACTATATTTTTAAAAGCTATCCGTTCCTTCAACGATATCAAGTTCATTACGTTAAAGGTTTTCTCCAGAAACCATTCGTAGCCCTCCGTCGTTTCTTATGGGTAGTCAATAGTATTCAAGCTGTGTATGTTGGCCAAAGTCAAGGCACAGTGATTGGTAGCTATTGGATATTCATATGCAGCATAGATAGAAGCGTTGGTTTGGGACAGTCGTACTGCCATTTTGGCCAAAGTCAAGGGTAGGTACGGGTGGATTCAAATTAACCTGGAGAATGACGGGTTGAACTTGACATGTGACTTATGATATGTTGGCCAAAGTCAAGGTCATAAGAGCATGGGGTAAAAATCACATCGGGAGTTTCAAAAGAACTGAAACTTGCCAGATATGCGCATACCTTCTGGAGTGTGATACCGTGAGCGGATTCCGTCACGTTATCATGCGATGATAGTTGGATCCCGATTCCCACTGATGAGTTAGTTTACTCCTCGGGTAACCCCGACTAATTCTTCTTTCAGGTTTGGAGGAGAATTTGAGGTACAGTGGGAGGATTCCAGATTAGATAAATTGGTAACCATTCTGATCTAGGTTAGAGTGCACGCTGAGTGTTTCTTTTCTCTCTCTCTTCGGCAGCGACCATTGACCCGACCCTAAGACTATGACTCAGTGACCAAGTTGACCGAACCTTCTTAACACTGGCTTTTGGATTGTCAGAGTTGCAAACCTCATTGCCACTCCTACTTTTACCCTTTTCTCCAGGACACCCTGTATTACTACGAACGTCCACTTCCATTGGACAAAACCATCGTATGGTTATATACGAACTCGAAGGGATTTATTCGAGGATGGTTTCCGGTTCTGGAGAAAACGGATAGGACTATTCAGTTGTCTTTTCCTTTTACCTTCTCTCAGGTTGCGAGTACTCCTTGGTTTAGGAGATAGTACAACTATTACGCAAATTGGATAGTCTTCTTCCAAACCATAGGCTGGTGCCGACCGGTAGGGAATGAAGGAAACCAATTAGCATAACGATAGTGTGCAGAAGGTATTAAGTTAAGACAAAGCAAGGGATTAGTAAGAGGGCAAAGTAAATTGCAACAGATATTCACGACCAAACCAGGTATTTTATTACCACTCCCAAATCACCTTTGTATTTCTCCAGAACACTCCGTATCACTACGAAGATCCACAGTTTATTGGATACTCCATCGTATGGTTATATACGAACTCGAAAGGAACTTGTTCCAGTTCGGGGATGGATTCTGGTTCAGGAGAAATAGGAATAAGGTTTATTCAGGTGTCCTTTATCTTCACCTTCTCTCGCATTGCGAGTGTTCCTAGGATTAGGACAGTACACCCATTATGCTTATTGGATAGTCTTCTTCCAAACCATAGGCTGGTGCCGAACGGTAGGGAAGGAAGAAAACCATTTGGCCTAAAGGGGTGTGCAGAAGGTAATGACTAAAGACATATAAAGGGATTTGGAGAGGTGGCAAAGAATTATACGATTACAGTTGTGAATCTGGAAGAGGCATTACTAGGAATACCGGGATACCCCATCGAAACATTTCAATGTTTCAGTCTCACTGTGTACTGTTAAAGGAAAACTGATTTCCCGATTAGATACTTACTCCAGGGTATGTATTTACCAGTTACGATTCTCACATCTGTATGGCTTTACAGATGATGAGTGGGAGTAAGTTATTGGGAATTGGGTGATTATCCTCATTATATCGGGATTCGTTGTAATCGGTGATATTTGAGGAAATCACCTGGGCTGGTTGCCGGTCGGCAAATTTTTGGTTTTGAATATCCGCTGTTGTGCACCAATTTCAAATTGATATATCTGTACGTCTATTTTCATAGAGTGAGATATACCTTTTGATATTATGTCGATGACATTTACCTATATCAGTGGATGGTTAGGCAAGGAGCATTAAACAGCGGTGTAATTCTTCTTAACCATAAGTACAGTTTTCAACCTACGACACACAGTGAAAGAGTTGTTAGACTCAGTGGACTTATACAGAGTATTGTATGTTGTCCAGTGTCCACTAGGACAGAGGGGTTGGTCCTCATACTATATTCTGTTTACTTTTAACTTCTCTAGTTCTTAGACATGTGTTTCGTAGAAACACAGGGTCTAAGTTTTGAGGAGTTATAGGTATTTGAATAGAGTAGAGAACCAGGTGTAGCAAGTATCGGGATTCTTCAAAGTGATCGAAGATGTAGATACTTGTGTATGGTATTCAGTTGATAGTGATGATAAAGAGAACTTGCTTCTCTTTCAGGTTACTCATAATTGGAAGCATTCCTAAGTTGAGTAACGCTGATCGGCCTCTCTCCATTTAGTTGACATGCACTGGAGATAGCTGCATGATTTGAATCTGGTTCAATTAAATCAGTGCCTCTGGTTCTATATTGGATATAGTACAGTTCATATCTTAACATTGTTAAGGTACGGGGAGTTGTCCGGCTTATGATTAAAACCAGACTCTGGATAACTCAAGGCACGTTTCTGTAATGGCTGTTTGTGGGTAGACCCAGGCTATGACGAGGGTTGACTTTCTACCATCTGGCAGATCAATAGAAGTATTGTTCTAGACTCGCCACAGTTTTATTAAAAATGGATTTTTTCAAAAACAGTAGTGGGAGTATGGTAGAACTGGAAGTGATTCCAGAACCGCAAACGATTACTGAAGATTTGATAAGGAACCTAAAGATTCAATCTGATTTGACATTCCATTGGCCACTCCGCAGATAAGGTGGGTAACTTCAGGCACCCGAGAGGTACTCCGGTAGCCTCAAGGACGGTGACAGGGAAGTTCTTGTTTACCCACACTTGCCATTGTTGTTGTTCCAGGCTGCGAGACCCGGCAGGAGGATGAGTATAGCGTCGTTCTAAACTAGCTTTAGAAGTGCACGTCTATATGACTCTGCCAGAGGGTTATCGTAGTCAGTGGGAGCAGCGGAAGCATTGGTGGATATCAGGCTTATGTCTATTTATAGACTAAAGAAGATATAGCGGAGATAGATCATCTATTTCTGATGTGACAGTCATAGGTTTGACTTCATCAGAATAGGGGATGGATCTGTTGAGTAGGTAGTAGGGTGTGATATCCGGGTTTTGGATGACATACACAAAGTAGGAAGTGATATTCCTATACTACAATCGGTTATACTTTGGTCGTCACACAGTGGTTTCTTCACAAAGGAAATGGATTTTGTATCAGACATACTGGTTACTAGATCTATGGTTTTAGATCTAGATTTGGGTGGTTTCCCAATCAGGGTACTTTGACAGCATTCTAAGAGTATTTAGAATGGACGACTCCTGGCATGGTAGTGTACCTGCAGGTGATGGAGTCACCCTCTCTAAAGGTGTCTTATAGACTAAAGTAGAGAGGGATGTGCATGATTGGCAGATCACTTGCTTCGGCAATTGAGTCAATCATGAGATGTCAAGTACCACACCAGATGTTGTTCTTGCACTAGATGCAATAAGTTGACATTAATCCAATCCTGGAGAAACAGTCGGAAGCAGTTTTAGAATATAAGTGGATGTTCTAGGGATATGATAACGATATCCTCTTTCGGGAGACAGTTATCATTCCAGGCTTCCAAGGTGACTTGGACGACAGGGAGGTTGTCAGAGTTATAGTTTTTCCCTCTGATGAGGGGCAGTATTTTGGACAGGTGATCCAAGGCAATACTGAGGGAGGCATGGCGCAGGATACTGATTAAATTCAGTTGACGATACAGTCTAAGAAGTTTGGATTTGGAGTTCATTTATGAGCTCGGTCCCATCAGACATCCAGACATTCTAAGACAGGTATTGCTCATTTCGGGAGATGGATTTCTCCGCGAACTTGAGATATAGAGAGACATAGAAAGAAACAACAAAGCGGATCCACTCACTGAGGCTATTCCTCGAACGCAATAGTTTCGCAAACGAGCTTTGTGAGACTGACTAGTAGAGGAGTTGGGTGTTCGGTATCACACGGGCTGTGAGTATGCGACATCGCAATAATTAGCCTTGAGTGCAAGTAGGAGATTGTTGGAGATAGTGCCCTCAGAGTCAATTATTGGATCACAGGCACGTGATTGCAATGATTGAGGGAGGACCTATCCCGGTAGGACAGTCTTACTCGAGATGATAGTATGCTATCTGGTTTACCTTTATCAGCGTGTACTGCTTCAGGTGACCTTACAGGTCGCTATTATACGTTGGTAGAGCCCCTAGGATTCTTGCTTGACCACCAGCAGTATGAGGGCGATCATATAAGTGGGAGCTGGGGGTCTATAAGCACATCCTTAAATGGTCCCTAGTCGTGCGAGTTTCGAGACAGGGCATCGATACTCCAGAGTAGACTAGTGTATACAGTCGAGACCCCGACGAGGGGCGGTGGCCGGTCTCACAAGCTACTGGTGTCAGTTGGTTCACCTAAGATGTATACAGGTGCTCATTGGGTTATGAGTACACCGGACAGGACTCGCCGGGAACATGCTAGTTGGTCATATACCAGACGTCAGATGGCAGTTCCCTGGTGACATGTGTGCAGGTTAGTTCATCGACCTGGGGATCGTCATTTGTCTCGTGTGAGTTCCCACTGTACTTTGATTACTACCCTACCACGGCTCAAAGGAGTCGTGCAAACAGGTTTTAGTTGGGTGCAGTCCCGAGCCACATGGAGGCAGTGAGCGTATCTTCAGGGGTTCGTCTCTCCCGGTATTGGGGGTGAGGTCGCGCTGTGTCTAGGAGAGCCATTACACGAAGTCCTTGGCCAAGACAGGAGATTTACTGGTAGGTATTCCAGTAGTATCTCAGGGTGTTCTGGGCTACACTCCGACACGACTTGTACCGCTTTTGGGGGTCTGACTTTTACCAACCCCCTAGGCCCGCCATGCGATACCCATAGACTAACGGACCGGACTGTACGGATATTGTCACTGACAGGCTCAGTAGGGTTGTCAGGCTGAGTTCGCTCACAGACGTCCCTTTTAGTCAATACCTGGTAGCCCGTTACGTATTGGCTTATACCTCTGACGTGCTAGTGGTCAAATCCACAACCAAGGTGTTGACGAGTCTTTAGAGTCCCCCACATTCAGTTACTCAGCTTTCGGGCGAAAGGTTGTAGAGGCTGTATGGAGATATGGCAAAGTCCGATCAGATACGTGCGGTATTGCACGGATCAGGATCAGACAGTTTGTACTATAGGCCGTATGGATATATGGCAGGGTTCGATCAGATACGTGTGGTATTGCACGGATCAGGATCGAACGGATATTACTAGCCGGCTTTGGTTTAAGCCGGATCCTAGTATAGTACAGTGTAGATTTTGTCTCATTGCATTTGTATTTCGGTCGGAATACAAATGCGGGTGTGTATGCACAGTATCGGGGTTTTCCTGTAATTTATTACAGGACCAATTTTCTGGAGTTACCAGTTTGCTTTCCGTTTCGGCCAATTTCCTTTGTATCGTTCATTGGCCGAAGATTGGTGGAGGAGGGTTTATTTGCATTGTTGCAAATAAGGATTTGTGGAGGGGGTCTTTGCATTTTGTTGTATCATGATAGCCCCATCCCTTGACCTTGACTTCTTGACTTCCTCATGATGGCTTGACTTTTAAAGTCATCATGGTTGTTGGTGATGGTGGTGTTGGAGTGAGGGTTTTCTTGTGATCATTGTTTTGTGATGATCACCCTTTCTCTCTCTTGCTTGATTGGGTGTCTCTCTCTCATTTTCTATCATATGACACTTTCATTCTCCTCACTCACTCACTCTCTTTCCAAGGACAAGAGGCCGGCCACTTGAGGTGGGGCTGTCCAAATTGGTGGGGGGCTTTTGGTTCATAATATATCATTTTTGCTTCACCAAAAATTCCCTAGTTCAACTCCATAGTTCAATCCCTCCACCAAAAGGCAATTCCGATAACCCCAAATGAGACACAAGCCTCTACATTATATTCTATAGTAAATCTTGGGCACGTCGAGTAGCCGGCTTCGTGCCCGAGTTGCCTCGGCATTGAGGTGGGAGCCCGTAAACGATGTAGGCGATGTGGTGCACTTCCGGCGACGAGGAGGAGACGGGACATTCCGCAGGAGATCGGGACGACGACGAGAAGACCGGAGGACTCGGATCTGACGGTATACTTCTCTTCCCTATCTTGTAGTTAGCTAGGACTAATTAATGGTTCGATCCGGGTATTAGTGTGCGGCGGTTTGCCAGTTCAAGTAAAATTTAAAGTTTATCACCGCTTCCGCATTTGGCCGTCGGATTGACGGCCGGGGCGCCGCCGTGCACTTACACCTGTACCAGTGTCACCAGAGAACTGCTATCCGACGATAGGTATAATACCATCTCGGAGTTCTCGACGAGTCCGTCCAGTATACCCAGTCTCCACTGAGCACCCGTATACCTTCTTTGATGTCAAACACCAATGGATGTGGGATCATCCATCGCCCATCATATAGGTCGAGAAGCGTATACGCTAGTTTACTCTGGAGTATCGATGCCCCATCTCGATACTCCCTGGACTATGAAAATTATAAGGTGTACTTATGTCCTCCAATACAGAAATACATCCTTCTTTAACTCATTAAAGAAACCGATATAATGTTGTATATCAGGTTCGGTATGTAATAACATTCGTTCAGAATCAATGTATTAATACAAGGTGATATCTGCTAACTGACTTGGCTGCAACAATTGCATCATTCTCTAACACTTAGAGACATATCACCCATTCTCAGTTCTCTACCTTTCTGTAGCCCATGTAACAAATTACATATGTGGGATCCTAATCCGGAATCTCATACCTAGGACGTAGAGGATACAGAGAAACGGTTCTTGGTAATGAACACACCTGAAGAAGATGTACCAACATGTTCTTTCTTCGATTGGGTGGCATGGAAATCCATATATCCCCCTATTTCCTGCTCGGACTTATAACAGTTATAAGATAAAGCGGAACCAACGTTCCCTAGCTCAGTATAATAAGCAGGTTCGGTCAATGCATCCATATTATTATCTTGATTAAGGCATGACATGGTCGCTACCAGGAGAGAGAGAAGAAAACACTCTGCGTGCGTGCACTCTTGCAAGATTAGATTGGTTATTATTTTATCTAATCAGGATGGCTCCCACTGTTTTAGTCAAATCTTCCTTCAAACCCTAAAAGGTAAGACTAGCCGGGATTAATTACACCCTACAAGTTCGCCAATCTTTTGGCCAGGCCAGTGTCGGTACTTTGAAGGAGGTTCCCCATGCTTTCACACGGACCTATTTAAAATAAACCTCGTTTTTCTAGGGGCATAACCCCATTAACACCTTTCTAGACACCTACTTGATCGGCTAATTGTAATGTGTAAAACTCTTCCAGGAGTAACTCTTACTCACAGTGGGTATCGGAATCCAACTATCCCATAGAAGGTATGCAATCTCATTGCAAATTTCAACACTTGAAATTCCCGATAATATTTTGCCTCAAGCAATCTATGACCTTGACAAGGTCAACAAACCATAGACCACATGTCAAGTTCAACCGGTCATTTCCTGATTGAATTAAACCCACCCGCACGACCCTTGATAAGGTCAACAAGGCCGCACGACTACCCTAATCCAATCGCATCATATGCTAGCAGATAAGCACTAATCAGCTACCGCACACTACGCCTTGACAAGGTCAACAAACGCTACACGAATACTAAATACTACTTATCCGAAATGACGAAGGACTACGACAGGTTTTTAAGAAAACCCTTTGCGTAATGAACTTGATATCGTTGTAGAATCGAGTGAATTTTAAAAGGAGTGTTTTTTAGGCTTTTACTAGTTTTATTAAAGAGGTCACTCCCGGTGAAGGGATCTCGGCTCTTTCCTTATCGAATAAGGTGCAGGATATTTCATAAATACCACTTTGCAAAGCAAAAACTATAGAAGCAATCAAAAGACAAACCGAGTGGGTTGTAGCATCTGCCAGTTTTGCTAAAGTGGTCACTCCCGGTGAAAGGATCTCGGCTCTTTCCTTATCGAATAAGGTGCTGGATATTCTACAACGAATGCCGCTATACAAAGCAAGAACTAGAGCTAACAGTTTTTAAAACAAGTTTCTACAACATCTTTAGGTTTCTTTTATTTCATTAATCTCATTAATGAAGTCTCATTTATTATGCTTCCCAAGCATCACATATGAAACGAAAGCAGAAATATTAATTATATCTCATATATATAATATAGGCATCCATCTCAGAACATATCAAGTGATCACATCACAGAATATCAGCAGCAGAAGAATCACATATGAAATATTGGATATACTAGGAATTCCGTGTTTTTAAATTAAGCCAGTATAAAACACGGATTCCACGGTCGCGATGAATAGCCAAAACCACATCCCAAAACCCCTACGAAAGCGGCAAGCAACCCTACCAATTCTAGAGTTAGGAGACCTGGTCTCGACTCCTCGAGATAGTCTCCCACTGGAGCCTAGAACCCGGTTACTTGTGCTCCCCGCCTTGGGTCTATCCTAATGCGGAAAAGTAAATAATATATATATCAATGGTGACATCATCCTCAATCCGGAAGTGCCCTAATAAAAGAATATTACATACAAGCTTTTACATGAATGAAAATGAAAAACTCTCATCTCACATAAAAAAAACCCGTCTATTCAAAACACGACGATCCAATATAATATATCACAGCAACACATAACATCACATGTCATCAACGTAAGTAAATATGCGTATTCCAATTGTCGTTGACGTATAGCAACGAAACCGGCGATACCCCACATATTACACTTACGGTCGCAGAAAAAAAAGTGAAAAACTACAATAGTTGGAATCCGCAACCACCTTAGACATCATAAACCCAATGTATCACATACTTTGGATTTCATGCCCAACTAAATGAATTCCTTAGACATCGCATACCTAACAATTATAAACCCCGCATTTTAGTCTCGATATTGCAAACACTTTCTAATAACCTGTCAGGTAATTCAACAAGATTCCCGATAACCTGATCGAATGCTCGTCGGAAACTTTAGTAGACGGCCGCACCCTCGATGCCGTCGACGAAGTGCACTAAGGCGGAACACCGCGGCCGCGAGCACCCGAACGGATGCTTTTGGCGACGGGATTCTCCTACAGTCACTTGGTCGGGGCTATGGGGCATGGCTATCTAGTAAGGTTACCAGACGAGTATCCGCGTACACTACGTAATTGCGACAGACTTTTGATCCACATCAAAATTCCGTGGCAACTGATCAAATGAGACTAAACTGCTAGATTTATAAAATTCAAACTAGTTATCTCATTACTTCTTTTGTGGATTCCAAATATTGTATCACAATCACAGATAGCTAGACGATGTTAAACCTTTCGATCGAATAAACAAACACCCAAAATTTCCCAACAAGCTCAGCACTTGAGCGTAGTCTAAAAAAGCACCTAGAACATGCCACAGCACCTATGAACCAGCCATAGAAGGGTCAATCAATGCCTCACTTGTGGCACCGCTGAACTACCACAAACCCTAGAATTTGATGGCGGTTCTGACGGTCACAGAATCGAGTTAAGCTTTCTTTCTTCTAAAGGGTCCACAAAATCACCTGCATGATTTTCTGAATATTTTAAACTAAGAAAATCCAACTCTTGGAAAATTTCCAGCAAGGGAAAAGATACGTTATTGACATCCGTTCGAACTTTTTATCACCGTCTAAAATACCCGAAACAAACATTAGAATTACGAATATGAAACATTCTAAATTGCCTATGCAGAAAATTAAAATCACATGAAATTTTAGCAAAAACTAGCAACACCTGAAACCCCAAAACCCAGAGACTGGAACACTACCAAAATTTGAAGCCAAAATTCCACAATCGAACTGGTGAGCTAGGAAAATTCACCATTGTGGACGGCCATTTCAGTGCCAAAGTGCTTCAAATTTTGGTGGTGTTCATGTTATATCACATATAACATTCTGCAGTTGTTTAAAAAAATTTAGAGCATTTTTCAAATTCGACAGAAACTAGGTTATGGAGTAGCAAGTTTCGGATTCGTTTCGGTTTCGTAATCTAACAAATATCGTCTAATTTTTTAGCATGGCTCTGATACAACTGCAGGGTTGTCTAGCACGGCAGTAAGGTTTCGGGAGGCATCGTCTATGCCTATTTCAAAAAATTGTCGTTCTAGCTAACCCTAACCCTAGAATCGTTACTAGAAAATGCGATGAAATAATATGCAAACAACTTTGCAGCTATGTGAATGAGGGAATACAACCTTTGTAGATCATTCCTTCACTTCTAAAGCTCCATGTCGTAGTCCTTTCGCTGCAAGTTGTGAAGACCCAGACTCAAGTAAGGGTTCACATGAAGAAACGAACAAACTTGCTCAATGTCTTCGAGGCCGAAGATGATCTACGTCGAGGAGACTCGAGCTCATGCTATCTCTTCACTAATGGTGAGATTAGTGAAGCAAACACCCTAAACTAAATGGCTAATAGTAGAAGATGATGAAGTAGGAAGTAGGCTCATTTTAGATTTATTTTTCTCACAATATTTCATCATCTCCATTGAAGCTAGAAAACTTTTAGGAAGAAGAAGAAGAAGAAATCTCTCATGATCAAAATCAAGTGGATAATGGGAACCATGGGTGAGTTTAGTATCATATACTTAACCTTTGTAGAGACTTAACCATGGCTAGGATAATGGTTGGGTTTATAAATATCTTTAGTAAAACAAAAGAAGTGGACTAAGTCAATGGCAATCCAAGCTTCTCCTAGCTTCTTGCCATGACAATAAATGCCATCAATTTTGATTTACTAAAATAAATAAAATCCTAAATTATATCTAGCATGGTGTAATTCATACACACCCATGAATCATGTATCATCAAGCATGACACAAAACTTTGTACACTAATATATATCACATATATACACATGCATAAATTAAGTGAGAAAAGAAATCTTAAGTGAATTAATATTAGTTAATGTATGTTAATATACCAAATATATAATTATACATTAAATTATTAAATCAACTCTTGATTTAATAATCCGGCTATATCGCATATAACCGACTAATATCAAATGTAACAACTTAGCGAATCAACACTTGATCCGATAACCCGGCTATATCACATATAACCGACCGATATCACATATCGCGAGAATAGAATGCGGTATCACATACGCGCATTAATCTCGGTCCCGCGCATATCACATGTGTGCTCCTACTTCGTTTCGCATGAACCAGGAAACCTCTGTATAGGACTCAAAAGACTCGTCAATACGCCGGCAGTAGGTGATGATCATATCAAATACCCACAAGCCGCAAACGGTCTGCTAAACGTAACGGCCACCCGGGTATTGAGCGATCAGAAGATCAACAAGCAAGCATGCTCGTACTCCTGCGAATCCAATCAGTAACACTACCGTACAGTCCAGTCTCTTAGTCTAATATGTCGCATATCACAGCTTGGGGGTGGTATAACGTCAGACCCCAATAGCCTGATAAGTCATGCCGATGCAAGGTCCATAACGGTTCAAGAAACTACTGATAACACTTACCAGAAGATCTCAGCAACCTTGGTCAGGGATTTCCTGTTATAGCCAATCGAGCATAGTGCAACATCAACTCCCAATACCGGAGAGACGAAACCCCTCCTATCGCTCATTGCCTCCATGTGACTCGGGACTGTACCCAAAAAATACCTTTTTGCATGATCTCTTGACCCTGGTATGGTGGAAATCAAAGCACAGTGGGAATCACACAAGACTCTATGACGATCTCGGGTCTACAGACTAACCTGTACCAGTGTCACCAGAGAACTGCTATCCGACGATAGGTATAATACCAACTAGGAGTTCTCGGCGAGTCCGTCCATTGTACCCAGTCTCCACTGAGCACCCGTATACCTTCTCTGATGTCAAACACCAATGGATGTGGGATCATCCATCGCTCATCATATGGGTCGAGAAGCGTATACGCTAGTCTACTCTGGAGCATCGATGCCCCGTCTCAATACTCTCTCGACTAGGAACAATTATAGGGTGTACTTATAGACTACCCTTGGCCCCACAAGTATGATCTACATCATAGTCCTGGTAGTCAAGTACACATCCTAAGGGCTTTATCAACATGTGAGAGAAAGACAGCATCACTTATACAAGTCAACATGTTAAGACAAAGAGCAATCAGATAGCATACTATCATATCGAGCAAGAAAGTCCTCCCTATATATGTCCAAGCATCCACTACAATATACATCCCATGTACTGTAATGGCCTCTAAGGCATACATATAACTAAAAGATCTCACTAGTACTTTCAGTCAGATCAAACGAATAGTTCTTTAAAAATTCATCAATTATATTATCTTCAATCGATGGATCACTAGATTCACTTGATGGAATTGGAAGATTTGAAATGTCAAGTATATTCGGATAAGGATCGGTTTGATTTGAAATGGTGTAAGACTCTCTTTCACACTCATGATTGGAAAAGTCAAATATATTATTCTCGGGAACCTCATCAATTAGATTATTAAGCAGTTGATCATTAAATACATTCTGTTGGATTTCAGGATGGAAGGTGTTGAGATCAAAAGAATTGGTTGTAGGTTGACTATGAGGGATCCCAGGTTTTTTCTCACTACTCAATTCCAACTCTACTTCAAGAGTAGACATAGTTTGTGAAGAAGTTTCAATGAAGGATTCTCTTTGAAGCGTAGAACTTCCTATTTGATATTCAGAAGTACTATCTAGATCAGGTGCAAAAGTTAAGTATGGTTAGAATAGGTTTAATTGTTGGCTACGGGCAAGTTCAATGTATTCCGTAATAAAAATGGGTTTACGAATTGCTACATTAGCCTCAAGAGAAGTATCAATATGAGAGGGTGTGAAAGTTTGGTACTGCTGATAAGAGTTAAATGGTTGTATCCAATTTTCATATATAAGATTAGGATCAACTTTGTGATATAAAGAAGATTGAGATTGGTTGAATCGTTGGCGACTGACTTTTGCAATTTGCTTAGCAATGGTCATGGGTGTCGAAGTTTCCATATTCGTCTCAAAAGGAGTATCAAAATGTTCATATGGAAATGATTGTAATTGTTGTCCTAAAAGTTTTAGAGTAGTGAAAGGTATGAAACTTTAGCTATGGGCTTTCGCATTATGCTCAGTAATGGACAAGGATTTAAAAGTTTCCTCACTAGCCTTAAATGGGTTATCAACATAAGAAAGTGTTGAATTTTGACACGGTTGATAGAAATTTGAGTGAGATGTCCAACTGTTATTTTTAAAGCCCTCTATGCTATCCCTTAAAGAAATGGTGGGGTAAGAAGTTCTACCAAAGAAATAATGATATAAAGAAATATCTCATTGTGTGTAACAAAGCTCGCCAAGAGTTGGTCAGTTTGGTTTACCCATCATAAGTGAGTGAAAAGAAAAGAGAGTGAAATGGTAATTTTTTAAGCTTTTTTGGATTTTTGAAATCTTTTTTCTTGGAAAGAGAGACTCGACCTAACCAATCAAAAACGTGCACAAACAATCCCTAAAGCTAGGGTCATCTAGGTCAAATCATTAGACTGCTCCTAGACTTCCAAAGGACAAGACGTAGGATAAATCCTCTATCACCTCCTTATCAATCTTGCAGCCAGGTAAGTGCCAGGTAAGTGGGAGGCATCCGCTATACGAATCACCAAATTAGCGGGCATAATTAAGTAAACCACTTTCCTTAGTCACACCTTCCTTAGACACCACAAGAAAAATGCGGATAAGTAATAGATTACCCATGACCCTCCCTTATCCTAATTGAGCGCGATAGTCCTTAGAGGCTTGGTCTAGATATTTTTTATTAATATAGGGTGATGAGTATGCTTGTTTATGATTTGTGGGGCTTGAAAAGGGTGATAAAATCCTAACCTAATCTGAATTTGGTTTTCTTGCTCCTTAATGTCCGTTTTAAATATGCAAAACACAACAAAATCTAAAACACGCAAAAAGATTTTTTTAGCGGCGATGTTTGCAAAGAATCCTGCAAGTAAAAACAATTTATTGGAGCTTTAGAGGAGAGAGAAAGAAAAGAAAATAATACCAGAAAAATTTGGGGGCCTGAATCCCCAATTCGGCCGTGGTTCAGCCGCTAAATACATTATTAGGTCGCGCTTCCGCCACCGTTTGGTGCGATCTGCTCTCTAAATTTTTGCACCTAACTCCAATGCTCTTCTGCTCCTATTTGAAAATCTCTTGGTTCGTTCCAAGTGCTCCAGATTTCATGCAAAACTCGCACAAGAATCGTTAAAAATACAAGTTGCGGTTTTTATTTCTATTTCTATTTTTAATTTTTTTTGGTTTTTTTTATAGAAATCAACTGGAATAACAAGAAAAATAATACTGCCGTTTTCCCGGCAACGACGCCATTTGATTGATGTTAAAAACTGAGTCTTTGTGTTTCCTAGTTACCGCAATCAATAACGATGTTGCAATAACTAGCCGATAGTGAGTACGGATCGTCCACGGGAAAATGGTGAATTACTTATCTTGTTTAAGACGAGTTAATAGAAAAAAGGTTGGATTTTTATCATTTTATTCTAAAGAGATTTGAAAATTTTATAAGAGAAGGGCTTGTAGTGTTTTTCGGATTGAGTGGTTAAAAGATGGAGTTTTAAAAATAATTTTTTATCTTTTAATTATTTAATACTAGAGAAATAGCGATTAATGTGGATTAGGGTACTTGGAGAGATTATGATTTCTCTTTATTGACCCTTGTCCTTCCATTGATCCCTATTTATCTCAAGCCCTCAACAAAGCAAGTATTAACGAATCTCAAATCAAAGTTGCAACTATTAGGAATTGGTAGCAAGCCCGAATAAGAGGGTTAAGACTCCCTTTATTAAACTTTATAAAAATTGAAATATTAGAAGAAGATAAGCGATTTTTTCATCCATTATACTACCCTTTCCTACAAATCCTATCAAGCAAGAATTTACTCGCTCATTGGGAAAAATGAAGTAAAAGAAGGTAGAAGAATAAGGAACCATAAGTTAAACAACAAAAGTGCGGAAAGTAAATGTAGAAAATAAATGCGGAAAGTAATGGGAAAAAATTAAAAGAAAAGAAACTAGCTTTTATTGAAACTTTTGCATTACAGAATTTGATTGCTGAAAAAAACTAAAAGAACTGACAACCCTAGATTGCTCTCGGTCCTTTATGTAAGCTCTGAAACTTGAAACCCTATACGTCAACTTCAAGTATGTGAAAAGACGATCATGCCCTTGAAATTTCACATCCTACGGCCACTATAGAACCGCGAAACCGCCGCCTTTAGCCCTCTTTGGCCGCGGAACCGCCACCTGTTGTTGTTATAGCGCCTCCAGATTTTTTTTGTGCTTTCTTCTCTCAATTTTAGGAGATCTTTCTGATGAATATATTTTGAAAATATATTTTTCTCTCTGCAGTTGCGAGAATCTTCAATTTACTCCTAAAATTCGACTGATTTGGTTTGCTAACTCGATTTGATATAGATCTCCTACTTATGTTTGTAGCCCTGAACTGATTTGTTATTTTAATACATGCATAATATCTTAAATAAAATCATTAGTAGCATTTATTTTATTTGAGATAATATTCCAACCAATTTTAATTAAATTACGGATATGATATCTTAATAATAATGGTTAAGAATATTTGATATGATATGATATGCATATTTCATAATTAAAAATCACATGGATATTTCATTTAAATATAATATGCATATATTCCCCCAATTTTATTAATTATAACTTAAGAAACCTATAACAAAATCTTTTACAAATAAACCCATATGTGTACTTAAATTACAAATAATACATTTTAGTAATTAATAATAATAAGGAAAATGGCCGTAAAAATGTGCAATAAATATAACTGATCAGCATTCATGTAGTCAGAAGCATGTGAAAAGGTTTTTGTAGAACTAAAGTGGAGATTAAGCTCTGCACCTATTCTTGTAATACCGGATCGATTTGGCAGATTCGATGTATATTGTGATACGTCCGGTAAAAAATTAGGATGTGTTCTACACTAGCATGGAAATGTTGTGGTTTTTGTATCAAGACAGCTAAAGGTCCATGAGCGCAACTATCTAACATATGATCTGGAACTGACAGCCGTGGTCTTCGCACTCAAGATTTGGTGTCACTACCTTCTGGGAGAACGAGTGGATATATACACCGACCATAAAAGTCTGAAGTATGTATTTACTCAGAAGGAACTTAACATGCGGCAGAGAAGATGGCTAGAACTCATGGCGGATTTCGACATCAATCTACAGTATCATCCTGAAAAGATGAACATAGTTCCTGATGCACTTATTCGACAACCTTTAGCAGTGAATCTCACCGCTCAGTGGAAACTACAGCAAGAACTGCTGGGTTCCCTAGAACGGCAGCAAGGTTTCAGGAAGTATCGTCCATGCTAAATTAAAATTTTTGTCGTTCTAGCTAACCCTAACATAGAATCGTTTACTAGAAATCCGATGGAATAATATACAAACACTTTGTAACTAAAAGCGAACAAGGAATACAATCTTTGTAGAACGGTCCTTCACTTCATTAGCTCCGTGTAGTAGTCCCTTCGCTGTGATCATGAAGTCTCTGACTCTAGAGAGGCATCCTTGAAGAAACGAACATGCTTGCTTCGAAGTCTTCGAGGCCGAAGATGATCTACGTCGAGGAGACACTAACCCAAGCTATCTCTTCACTAATTACGGAATTAGTGAAGCAAACACCCTATGCTAAATGGCAAGTAGTAGAGGATGATGAAGTAGGAAGTTTTCTCACATTAGAAATGATTTTCTCACTCATTTTCCATCAACTCCATTGAAGCTAGAAAGCTTTTAGGAAGAAGAAGAAGAAGAAGTGATGAATGAATTCATGTTGTGGTTAGAAATGCAACCAAGTGTTAAGCATGTCACTTAACCCTTGTAGAGAGTTAACCATGAGCTAGGGTTAAAGGTTAGGTCAAATAATATCTTAAGCTAGACAAAAGGAGTGGACAAAGTCAAAGATGCTTACAAGCTTCTACAAGCTTTCAACAAATATCAACCATGACTAATTCCACAATTTTTGAATTACTTAATGATAAAATATAAACCCTAATCTTAACCCTAGCATGGTTTAATCTCTATAAACCCTCGGTGCATTTATAACCTTGCATGATACAAACATGTACACAAATATACATATTACATATATACAATGTGCACAAAGTGAGAAAAAGAAATCATAAGTGAGCTTAATATTAGTTAATGTAATATAATATATCAAATATATAATTATACATTAAATTATTAAATCAACTCTTGATTTAATAATCTGGCTATATCATATATAACCGACTAATATCATGTGTAACAACTTATCGAATCAACACTTGATCCGATAACCCGGCTATATCGCATATAACCGACTAATGTCACAAATCCCGAGGATAGAATACAGTATCTCTTATCGTATCAATCTCGATCCCGCACATATCACATATGTGCTCCTACTCCGTTTCGCTTGAGCCAGGAAACCTCTGTGTAGGACTCTAAAGACTCGTCAATACGCCGGCAGTAGGTGATAATCATATCAAACACCCACAAGTAGCAAGCGGTCTGCTAAACATAACGGCCGCCCGGGTATTGAGCGATCAGAAGATCAACAAGCAAGCCTGCGAATCCAATCAGAAACATTATCGTACAGTCCGGTCTCTTCGTCTGATATGTCGCATATCTCGTCTAGGGGTGGTAAACGTCAGACCCCAGTAACTCGATAAGTCGTGCCGATGTTGTTAGTTATATGTATGCCCTAGAGGCCATTACTGTACATAGGATGTATATTGTAGTGGATGCTGGGACGTATATAGGGAGGACTTTCTTGCTCGACATGATAGTATGCTATCTGGTTGAACTTTACCTTAACGTGTATACTGATTGTTTCTCTGTTACATGTTGGTAAAGCCTTTAGGATGTGTGCTTGACTACCTGGACTATGATGCGGATCATACTAGTGGGGACATGGTAGTCCATAAGTACATCCTTCAAAGTCCCTAGTCGTGGGTGTATCGAGACGGGGCATCGATATACCAGAGTAGACTAGCGTGTACCTTCTCGACCCATACAGATGGGCGATGGATGATCCCATATCCATTGGTGTTTGACATCAGAGATGATATACGGGTGCTCAGTAGAGACTGGGTACACTGGACGGACTCGCCGAGAACTCCCAGATGGTATTATACCTCACGTCAGATGGCAGTTCTCTGGTGACACTGGTACAGAGTAGTCTGTTGACCCGAGATCGTCATAGAGTCTTGTGTGGTTCCCACTGTGCTTTGATTTCTATCTTACCACGTCCAAGAGGGCGTGCAAAACGGTGGTTTTTGGGTACAGTCCCGAGTCACATGGAGGAAATGAGCGATAAGAGGGGATTCGTCTCTCCCGGTATAGGGGGTTGATGTTGTGCTGTGTTCGATTGGCTATAACAGGAAATCCCTGGCCAGGGTTGCTGAGATTTACTGGTAAGTGTTACCAGTAGTTTCTCGAATAGTTATAGACCTCATATCGACGCGACTTATCGAGCTATTGGGGTCTGACGTTTACCACCCCTAGGCGAGATATGCGACATATCAGACGATCAGACCGGACTGTACGGTAGTGTTACCGGTTGGATTCACAGGAGTGTGAGCGGGCTTGCTCGTCGATCTTCTGATCGCTCAATACCCGGGTGGCCGTTACGTTTAGCAGACCGCTTGCGGCTTGTGGGTGTTTGATATGATCATCATCTGCTGCCGGCGTATTGACGAGTCTTTAGAGTCCTACACAGAGGTTTCCTGGCTCAAGCGAAACGAAATAGGAGCGCATATGAGATATGTGCGGGACCGAGAATAATGCGTGTATGTGATACCGTATTTCATTCTCGCGATGTGACATTGATCGGTTATATGCGATATAGCCGGGTTATCGGATCAAGTGTTGATTCGATAAGTTGTTACTGATGATACCAGTCGGTTATGTGCGACATGACCGGATCATTGAATCAAGTGTTGATTTAGTGATTTAATGCATAATTATATATTTGATATATTACTTTGCATTAACTAGTATCGGTTCACTTTGAATGGATTTTCTCACTCGGGTGTGCGCATTCCATATGCGATATGATTTTGTGCACTTGATTGTATCATGTTTGATGATACATGCTTTTTGGTTAAGCGTAAAGTATCAAACTATAGTTAAGTGGATGATTAGGGTTTTTGATTTCCTTATTTATATATTAATCTTTTTCTTTTTGGAAAAAGAATAAGCAAATGAGAAAATGGTGGCAATTTTTGTTTTGTTCATGAAGTTTCATGAACACTTTGACTTTGTCACCATTTTTGTCTCATGCTTAACCTAACCATTCCACTAAACCATGATTGATTCTCTACACCTAACTATGGTTCAATTATGCTAAGAATGAATTTCTTTTCTCATTTTTATGATTCTTATCATAATAACATTCTTCTTCTTCTTCTTCAAGAAGAGAAACTAAGCTCCATCAATGGTGATTGTTGGAAATGAGTGAGAAATCCATTTCTAAAGTCTACCCACTTCTTATTTCTTCATCCTCTACCTCTTGCCAAGTAGTAGAGTGTGTTTCCTTCACAAGTTTTCAAGGCTTGGTGAAGGTGGAGCTTGATCTAGCGATGCCTCGACGTAGATCATCTTCGGCATGGACATCGACGACCTATCTCGCTTATTCTCCGATGAAGTCGACGCTAGAGCCCGGATTCTTTTTGGACAGCGGAGAGGACTTCGTTGCGGAGCTATGGAGGTGGAGAACCGGATCTACAAAGGTTGTATTTCCGTATCTCTTAGTTAAGTGTTAACTAGTTTACTTTTCGCCTAGATTTCTAGCCAACGATCCGTAGTTTAGGGTTTCTCGGCACCGTAAAGTTTGAAATTGGCATGGTTGATGCCTTGTAAGACCTCACTAGAGTGCCTAGGAACCCTACAGTGGTATCAGAGCTTAGCTAGAGCCTTTGGCGTAGTCTAGACGAAGTTTGGAATCCGAACGAACCGAAACCCTAATTCCTTAGATGCTCTCTGTACATTTTTTTAAAAATGGGTTTTTTCAATATTTAAAATATGCAGAAAAATCAGCAGGTGTTTTTAAGAATTACTGTGCAATTCGGTCGGCTAAATCGTTTAAACTGCGGCGGAACCGCGGCATGAGCAGTGCTTATGCGGCGGTTCCGCGGCTATGTAGCCACGTCATCTTATAAAATCTACACAGTAATTCCTAATTCTTAGTGCTGTATTTTCTGGGATATTTTAACATTTACTCCACAGTTGAGCATTCTGGGTTTGTATTGGGGATTCGTATGTTCGATCGGATTATCAAATTTTGTCTGTGTGGCTTTCCGGATAAATTTTAGAATATGTTAAAAAGTTCGACCGGATATAAATACCCAATTTTTCCCCTGTCGGGAAATTTCCAAGTGTTCGATTTTTCCGAAATTTAACGACGTTCTAAGTAGTGCAAGTAACGCGATGGACCCTCTAGAAGACAACAAACCTTAACTCGATTATGTGACCGTCTTGAACTACCCTTTGAACCTTCGGGTTTGGGGCAGTACGGCGTGCCACATGTGAGGCGTTGGCTGGTACTGAGGCACGAACTGAATGTTGTTAGACTTATTTCATGTGTTGATCTGTATCGGGAAAACTTGGGTGTTCGATTGTTCGATCGGAAAGTTTGACATTTTCTATTTATCCGGAATGGGATACAACAATTGGAATTCACAAATAGTTATGAGATAACTGAATGAATGTTATAAACATAGCACTTTAGTCTCACTTGATCGGTTGCTACGAAATTTTGATGCGATTAAAAGTCCGTCGCAATCACGTAGCGTACGCGGATATTCGCCGGGTAAACTTAATAGACAGCCTCACTCCATAGCCCCGACCAAGTGACTGTAGGAGAACCCCGTCGCCGAAAGCATCCGTTCGGGTGCTCGCGGTAGCGGTGTTCCGCCTTGGTGCACTTCATCGACGGTAACGGGGGTGCGGCCGTCTACTGAAGTTTGCGACGAGTATTCGATCAGGATGTCGGGAATCTTGTTGAATTACCCGACTTGGTATTGAAAAGTGTTTTCGATTTTGAGACTAAAATGCGGGGTTTATAATTGTTAGGCATGCGATGTCTAAGTAATTCATTTGGTCAGGCATGCGATGTCTGAGGTGGTTGCGGATTCCAACTGTTGTAGTTTTACACTTTCTTTTCTGTGACCATAACTGTAATATGTGATATCGCCGGTTTCGTTGCTATATGTCAACGACAATTGGGATACGCAAGTTTACTTACGTTGATGACATGTGATGTTATGTGTTGCTGGATATGTTGTATTGGATCGTCGTGTTTGAATAGCCAGGGGTTTTTATGTGAGATGAGTGTTTTTCATTTTCATTCATGTAAAAATCTGTATGTAATATTCTTTTATTTGGGGCACTTCCAGGTTGCGGAAGTTGTCACCTTTTGTATATTATTTACTTTTCCGCACTAGGATAGACCCAAGGAGGAGAGCACAAGTAACCGGGTTCTGGAGTCCAGTAGGAGACCAACTCGAGGAGTCGAGTCCGGGTCTCCTAACTCTAGAATTGGTAGGGTTGCTTGCTGCTCTCGTAGGGGTCTAGGGGTGTGGGTTTGGCTATTCATCGCGACCGTGGAATCCGTGTTTTATACTGGCTCGTATTGAAAACACGGACGTCCTAGTATATCCAATATTTCATATGATTCTTCTGCTGCGATATCTGTGATGTGATCATGTGATGTTCTGTGATAGATACATTATATAGTATATATGATATATTATATAGACGTTACTTATGTTTTACACCCGCGCTAGCCCTGCCCCACTCTGTCGTTAGTTACCTAACCTAACGATGCACGAGGGGACATCGAGGCGAATGCGGATGGCATAAGTGTACGTCGTATTTATCTGTGATGATTAGGTACTTAAATGATGGGACTTCATTAATGTGATTAATGAAATAAAAGAAACCTAATGATGTTGTAGAATCGAATTTCAAAATAAAACAGGTAGCTACAGTTCTTGCTTTGCACAGTGGTATATATGATATATCCTGCACCTTATTCGATGAGGAAAGGACCGAGATCCCTTCACCGGGAGTGACTCCTTTAGCAATAACTGGCAGATGCTACACACTCGGTTTGTCTTTTGATTGCTTTTAAGTGTTTCTGCTTTGCACAGTGATATATGTGATATATCGCGCACCTCATTCGACGAGGAAAGGACCGAAGATCCCTTCACCGGGAGTGACTCCTTTAGCAAAACTAGAAAAGCCTTAAAAGCACTCCATTTTAAAATCATTTGATTCTACAGCGATATCAAGTTCATTACGCAATAGGTTTTCAGAAAAACCTGTCGTAGCCCTCCGTCATTTCAGATACATACTAGTTAGTATTCGTGCTGCGGTTGTTTGGCCTCCGTCAAGGCGTAGTGTACGGTAGCTAACTAGTGCTTATCTGCTAGCATATGATGCGATTGGATTAGGGTATTCATACGGCGTTGTTTGGCCTCCGTCAAGGGTCGTGCGGGTGGGTTTAATTCAATCAGGAAATGACGGGTTGAACTTGACTAGCGGACTATGGGTTGTTTGGCCTCCGTCAAGGTCATAGCGAGCTAGGGGCAAAATATTATCGGGAATTTCAAGTGTTGAAATTTGCAATGAGATTGCATACCTTCTATGAGATAGTTGGATCCCGATACCCGCTGCGAGTAAGAGTTACTCCTGGGAGAGTTTTATACATTACAATTAGCCGATCAAGTAGGTGTCTAGAAAGGTGTTAACGAGGTTACGCCTCTGGGAAAACGAGGTTTACATTAATTAGGTTCGTGCGAAAGCACGGGGGACCTCCCTCAAAGTACCGACACTGGCCTGGCTGAAAGATTGGCGAACTTGTAGTGTGTAAATAATCCCGGCTAGTCTTTCCTTTTAGGGTTTGAAGGAAGATTTGATAAAAAGCAGTGAGAGCCATCCTGATTAGATAAAATAATAACCAATCTATTCTTGAAAGAGCGCACGCTGAGTGTTTTCTTCTCTCTCTCTCCAGGTAGCGACCATATCATGCCTTAATCAAGATAATAATACGGAATATTGACCGAACCCACTTGTTGTACTGAGCTGGGGAACGTTGGTCCCGCTCCAACTTATAATTGTTATAAGACATAGCAGGAAATAGGGGATTACCAGAATTCCCGTGCCGCCCAAACGAAGAGAGTGCATGATGATGCATCATCTTCGGGTGTGTTCATTACAGAGAACTGTTTCTCAGTATCCTCTACGTCCTGGGTATGTGATACCAGATCAGGATCCCATGTATGTAATCTGTTACATAGGGCTACAGATAGGTAGAGAACTGAGAACGGGTGATAAGTTTCATGAGGCAGAAAACGGGGCAAGTGTTGCAGCCAAGTCTGTTGGTCACTGTCACCCTGTATTATCAATACGTTGATTCTGAACGAATGTTATTAGATACCGAACCTGATATACAAAATCATATCACTCTCTTTATTAGTAAAGAAATGATAAAATTTTGTATTGTTGGATAATGTTTTGAACATTTCCTATATCAAAAGTTGATCGGTTCAGGCACGTTGTCTAAAAGCATTAATGTTCTAAATCAAACTACAGTTCTTAGTATACGGCACACACATAAGAGGAAGAGTTCAGAAATGGACGGATCCTTCTTAAGGTATTGTAGACTAGGTCAGATCAATGTGACCCGACTAGCTAAAGTTACATGTAGATGCATATTTAAATCAGTTTGAATCTACATCTTGTGAAACTTGCCAGTCATGTCACAAAGATATAATGACACTAGCTCTGTTTATTGGAAACAGAGAAAGAGTTAGTAAACTCTTGGGATGATACATGTTGATGTATTTAAGGTCTCCTATCTACACATGCCAGGAAAGGTTCTTTGTACTTCATTACATTCTCTGATAATCTCTCAAGATTCAGACATATGTTCCTGTTGAAACATGAGTCCGAACCTTTTGAGATATTCACAGAATATAAGTAAGAAGTAGAGAACCAAAATACGGGTATAAGTATTATGTCCTTTGATGTGATCAAGGAGGAGAATACTTAAGCATGGAATTCCTGGACTTTTCTAAAGGAGAATGAGATTCTCTCTCAGCATTACTCCTCTGTATACACCATAGCACGATGGTATATCAGGACGGAGCAATCACACCCTATATGATAAGGTGTGCTCTATGATGAGTACTACTGAGTTACCTGTTTCCTTTTGGGTGTTATGCACTTGGGAAGTTGCATACCTATTGAATAGGGTTCGAATCAAATCAATGCCTACCACTTCATATGTGATATGGAAAGGGAAGAGCCCATGTCTTAAGTTAGTTAAGATTTGGGGTTGTCCGGCCTATGTCTAAAAACAAAATCCGGACAAACTCGAGGCAAGGTTAGTTATGTAGAACTGGAAAGGTTCCAGCTATGCAAACTACAGAAGATGATTTGATGGAACCAAAGGATTCAATAGTTACCAACGAACCTCGGCCTCTCCGCCGATCTAGTAGGGTTCCTCACCCACCTGAGAGATACTTCGGTTTCTCTATGACAGTGGGAGCGAGGATTGCATCATGAGATGATGACCCAACTAGTTTCGAGCTGGCCATCAGGAGTGAGACTCTGTAAGAATGGCTGGATGTTTCGAGATCTGAGATGGAATCCTTATACACCAACAAAGTATGGACTTTGGTTGCTATATCTGAAGGGTTAAATCCCCATCAGGAGCAAGTATATCTTGAGAAGATTACTTGGTGTACATGGAAAGGTTGAGACTTTCAAAGCTAGACTTGTTAAAGGTTTGCATCATTGACCAGGTGTGGATCATGATGAAACCTTTTCAAGTAGCTATGCTTAAGTCCATCCAGATCCTACTTGTCACGGCTACATACCATGACTGCGATATCTGGTGGTTGGGTGTCTTGACTGCTTTTCTAAATGATGATTTAGAAAAGAGTGTCTATAAGTACACAGCCAGAGGGCTTCGTAGACAGTGGGAGCAGCGGAAACGTGTGCAAGATGCTTTATAGGATAAAGCAGGCATCGCGGAGTTGGAACATCTGTTTTGATGGATTAGTCAAAGAAGTTGACATCATCAAAATGGTAGATGAACCTTGTATATACAAAAAGGTAGTAGGGAGTATGGTGACGATCCTCGTAGAGTACGTGGATGACATACTCTTGATAGGGAAGGAGTTTCCTAAGCTACGCTCGATCAATCTCCGCTTATCACCATGATTCTCCATATAGGATCAAAATGATACCTACTAAATCCTGGATTTTGGATCTATGAGATAGATCTAATTGGATGTTAGCATTCTTACTAGTTGTAGTGAGATAGTATCAATTGATCCTGGGGAGAATCACTGGAAGTGTTCCAGGGTGATAAAGACGACTGAATGTCAGTCACAGGCATAGTCTTTACCCTAAGTAAAGGGACGGTATGTTGGAAGAGTTCCAAGCTAGATACCGTGACATACTAGACGATAAAGGCAGGATACATCGCTACTTAAGATGCTACCAAAGAGGCAGTCTGGGTGTATATTGGTTCATGAGATGAACTTAGTTCCTCCCATTGTGTGACAGTGGAGTCGTGGCTTATGCCAAGGAACGCAGGTCCCATCAGTGATCCAGACATATTCTAAGGCAGTATCACTTGATCATGGAGATGGTTGATCTCCAGGGTGATCGAGGTTTGGAGAGTAGACTCAGAGGACAACACAGTGGATCCACTCACAAAGGCCTGTTCCCAGAGAGAGACTTTTATGGGATGATTGAGTATGAGATACTGCAACCACTGCTATCAGATGGCCCTAGTGCAAGTGGGAGATTGTTAGTTATATGTATGCCCTAGAGGCCATTACTGTACATAGGATGTATATTATAGTGGATGCTGGGACGTATATAGGGAGGACTTTCTTGCTCGACATGATAGTATGCTATCTGGTTGAACTTTACCTTAACGTGTATACTGATTGTCTCTCTGTTACATGTTGGTAAAGCCCTTAGGATGTGTGCTTGACTACCTGGACTATGATGCGGATCATACTAGTGGGGACATGGTAGTCCATAAGTACATCCTTCAAAGTCCCTAGTCGTGGGTGTATCGAGACGGGGCATCGATATACCAGAGTAGACTAGCGTGTACCTTCTCGACCCATACAGATGGGCGATGGATGATCCCATATCCATTGGTGTTTGACATCAGAGATGATATACGAGTGCTCAGTAGAGACTGGGTACACTTGACGGACTCGCCGAGAACTCCCAGATGGTATTATACCTCACGTCAGATGGCAGTTCTCTGGTGACACTGGTACAGAGTAGTCTGTTGACCCGAGATCGTCATAAAGTCTTGTGTGGTTCCCACTGTGCTTTGATTTCCATCTTACCACGTCCAAGAGGGCGTGCAAAACGGTGGTTTTTGGGTACAGTCCCGAGTCACATGGAGGCAATGAGCGATAGGAGGGGATTCGTCCCTCCCGGTATAGGGGGTTGATGTTGTGCTGTGTTCGATTGGCTATAACAGGAAATCCCTGGCCAGGGTTGCTGAGATTTACTGGTAAGTGTTACCAGTAGTTTCTCGAATAGTTATAGACCTCATATCGACGCGACTTATCGAGCTATTGGGGTCTGACGTTTACCACCCCTAGGCGAGATATGCGACATATCAGACGATCAGACCGGACTGTACGGTAGTGTTACCGGTTGGATTCACAGGAGTGTGAGCGGGCTTGCTCGTCGATCTTCTGATCGCTCAATACCCGGGTGGCCGTTACGTTTAGCAGACCGCTTGCGGCTTGTGGGTGTTTGATATGATCATCATCTGCTGCCGGCGTATTGACGAGTCTTTAGAGTCCTACACAGAGGTTTCCTGGCTCAAGCGAAACGAAATAGGAGCGCATATGAGATATGTGCGGGACCGAGAATAATGCGTGTATGTGATACCGTATTTCATTCTCGCGATGTGACATTGATCGGTTATATGGGATATAGCCGGGTTATCGGATCAAGTGTAGATTCGATAAGTTGTTACTGATGATACCAGTCGGTTATGTGCGACATGACCGGATCATTGAATCAAGTGTTGATTTAGTGATTTAATGCATAATTATATATTTGATATATTACTTTGCATTAACTAGTATCGGTTCACTTTGAATGGATTTTCTCACTCGGGTGTGCGCATTCCATATGCGATATGATTTTGTGCACTTGATTGTATCATGTTTGATGATACATGCTTTTTGGTTAAGCGTAAAGTATCAAACTATAGTTAAGTGGATGATTAGGGTTTTTGATTTCCTTATTTATATATTAATCTTTTTCTTTTTGGAAAAAGAATAAGCAAATGAGAAAATGGTGGCAATTTTTGTTTTGTTCATGAAGTTTCATGAACACTTTGACTTTGTCACCATTTTTGTCTCATGCTTAACCTAACCATTCCACTAAACCATGATTGATTCTCTACACCTAACTATGGTTCAATTATGATAAGAATGAATTTCTTTTCTCATTTTTATGATTCTTATCATAATAACATTCTTCTTCTTCTTCTTCAAGAAGAGAAACTAAGCTCCATCAATGGTGATTGTTGGAAATGAGTGAGAAATCCAATTCTAAAGTCTACCCACTTCCTATTTCTTCATCCTCTACCTCTTGCCAAGTAGTAGAGTGTGTTTCCTTCACAAGTTTTCAAGGCTTGGTGAAGGTGGAGCTTGATCTAGCGATGCCTCGACGTAGATCATCTTCGGCATGGACATCGACGACCTAGCTCGCTTATTCTCCGATGAAGTCGACGCTAGAGCCGGATTCTTTTTGGACAGCGGAGAGGACTTCGTTGCGGAGCTATGGAGGTGGAGAACCGGATCTACAAAGGTTGTATTTCCGTATCTCTTAGTTAAGTGTTAACTAGTTTACTTTTCGCCTAGATTTCTAGCCAACGATCCGTAGTTTAGGGTTTCTCGGCACCGTAAAGTTTGAAATTGGCATGGTTGATGCCTTGTGAGACCTCACTAGAGTGGCTAGGAACCCTACAGATGTGAGGCTCATAACGGGTCGAGAAACTATTGATAACACTTACCAGTATATCTCTAAAGCAGCCCTGGCCAGGGACTTCCTGTTATATCCAATCGAGCACAGCGCAACATCAACTCCCAATACAAAGAGAGACGAAACCCCTCCTATCGCTCATTGCCTCCATGTGATTCAGGACTGTACCCAAAAGCAACCGTTTTGCACGTTCTCTTGAACGTGGTAAGGTGGAAATCAAAGCACGGTAGGAATCACACAAGACTCTATGACGATCTCGGGTTTACAGACTAACCTGTACCAGTGTCACCAGAGAACTGACATCTGACGTTAGGTATAATACCATCTGGGAGTTCTCGGCGAGTCCGTCTAGTGTACCCAGTCTCCACTGAGCACCCGTATACTGTCTCTGATGTCAAACACCAATGGATATGGGATCATCCATCGCCCATCTATATGGGTCCATCCATCGCCCATCTATATGGGTCGAGAAGCTATACGCTAGTCTACTCTGGTATATCGATGCCCTGTCTCGATACACCCACGACTAGGAACATTTGAAGGATGTACTTAGCGACTACACTGTCCCTACTAATATGATATGCATCATAATCTTGGTAGTCAAGTACTCATCCTAAGGGCTTTATCAACATGTAACATAAAGACAATCAGAGTACATGTTAAGATAAAGAGCAACCAGATAGCATACTATCATGTCGAGCAAGAAAGTCCTCCCTATATGTGTCCAAGCATCCACTACAATATACATCGTATGTACAGTAATGGCCTCTAGGGCATACATATAACTAACAATCTCCCACTTGCACTAGGGCCATCTGTTGTAGTATCTTATACCCAACAATCAGCGGTGGTTGAAGTATCGCATACTCAACTATCCTATAAAAGTCTCTTCTGGGAATAGGCCTTTGTGAGTGGATCCGCACCGTTGTCCTCTGTGTCTACTCTCCTATCCTCGATCTCCCTAGAGATCAACCATCTCCATGATCAGGTGATACTGCCTAAGAATATGTCTGGATCATAGATGGAACGGGGGTTCCTAGGCCTAAACCACAACTCCATTGTCACACAATGGTAGGAACGAAGTTCATCTCATGAACTTTTATATATCCAGATTGCCTCTTTGGTAGTATCCTTGGTAGCAATATATCCAGCCTTTATCGTCTAGTTTGCCACGGTATCTAGCTTGGAACTCTTCCAACATACCGTCCCTCCACTGAGGGTTAAGACAATGCCTGTGACTCATATTCAGTCGACCTTACCATCCTGGAAGCTATCCAGTGATTCTCCTCAGGATCAATTGATACCATCTCACTACACCTAGTGAGAATCCTAACATCCACTTAGATCTATCTCATAGATCCAAAACCCAGGATTTTGGAGGTATCACCTTGATCCTATATGGAGAATCCTTGTGATAAGAGGAGATTGACCGAGTGTAGCATAGGAAACTCCTTTCCTATCAAGAGTATGTCATCCACGTACAATACGAGGATCACCACCATACACCCTACTGCCATTTTGTATATACAAGGTTCATCTACCCTTTTGATGAAGTCAAACTATTTGACTACCACATCAAAACAGACGTTCCAACTCCGCGATGCCTGCATTAACCCATAAAGCAACTTTCACACGTTTCCGCTGCTCCCACTGTGTACGAAGCCCTCTGGCTATGTACTTATAGACGCTCTCTTCTAAATCACTATTTAGAACAGCAGTCATGACACCCAACCACCAGATATCGTAGTCATGGTATGTAGCACTGGCAAGTAGGATCCGGATGGACTTAAGCATGGGAGCTAGAAAAGGTTTCATCATCATCCATACCTGGTTGATGACGAGAACCTTTTGCAACAAGTCTTAATTTTGAAAGTCTCAACTTTTCCATCTACACAAAGTAATCTTCTCAAGATATACTTGCTCCTGATGGGGATTTAAACCTTCAGATAAAGCAACCAAAGTCCATACTTTGTTGGTGTATATAGATTCCATCTCAGATCGCTTAGCATCCAGCCATTCTCACAGAGTCACCATTCCTGATAGCCTGCTCAAAACTAGTTGGGTCATCATCTCATGATGCAATCCTCGCTCCCACTGTCATAGAGAAAACCGAAGTATCTCTCAGGAAGGTGGGGAACCTTACCAGATCGGCGGAGAGGCTGAGGTTCGTCGGGAGATATTGAATCCTCCGGTTCCACCAAATCATCAGCTGTAGTTTGTATAGCTGGAACTCCTTCCAGTTCTACCTCATGACCACTAATTTCTTCACAAGAAATTCTCTTTCCAAAAGGTGGCATGCTGAGAAACAAAACGCCTTTGCTCCCCAGTGTGGTAGAAGATATTCCATTGCGAATGCTTGGGATATCCAACAAACTTCCACAGAACTGACCTTGCCTCGAGCTTGTCCGGATTTTTGCTTTTGACATAGGACGGACAACCCCAAATCTTAACTTTCTTAAGAGATGGGCTCTTCCCATACTATATCACATATGGAGTGGTAGGCACCTGATTTGGTTGGAACTGTATTCAATAGGTATGCAGCTTCTCAAGTGCATAACCCCCAAAAAGGAAATAGGCAACACAGTAGTACTCATCATAGAGCACACCATATCTAATAGAGTGCGATTGCTCCGCCCCGATATACCATCGTACTGTGGTGTATACAGAGGAGTAATGCTGAGAGAGAATCTCATTCTCTTTTAGAATAGTCCAGGAATTCCGTGCTCAAGTATTCTCCTCCCTGATCTCATCAAAGGACATAATACTTATACCCATTTTGGTTCTCTACTTCTGACTTATATTCTTTGAATTTCTCAAAAGGCTCAGACTTGTGTTTCAACAAGAACATATGTCTGAATCTTGAGAGATCATCAGTGAATGTAATGAAGTACAAAGAACCGGTCTGGCATGTGTAGATAGGGGACCTACATACATCATCATGTATCAATCCCAAGAGTTCACTAACTCTTTCTCTGTTTCCAATAAACGGAGCTATGGTCATCTTATCTTTGTGACATGACTGGCAAGTTTCACAAGATGTAAATTCAAACTGATTTAAATATGCATCTTAATGTAACTTAGCTAGTTGTGTCGCATTGAAATGACCTAGTCTACAATGCCTAAAGAAGGATTCGTTCATTTCTGAACTCTTCCTCTTGTGTGTGTTCTGTACGTGAAGAACTGTGCTTTGATTTAGAACGTATACGCTTTTAGATAACGTGCCTGAACCGATCAACTCTTGATATAGGAAATGTTCAAAACATTATCCAACAATACAAAATTATATCCTTCTTTACTAAATAAAGAGACTGATATGATATTGTATATCAGGTTCGGTATCTAATAACATTCGTTCAGAATCAATGTATTTGGTAATACAGGGTGATAACTGCTAACAAGCTTAGCTGCAACACTTGCACCGTTTCCAACTCTTGAAACTTATCACCCGTTCCCAATTCTCTACCTTTCTGTAGCCCGTGTAACAGATTACATATATGGGATCCTGATCCAGTATCTAATACCGAGAACGTAGAGGATACTGAGAAAAAGTTCTTGTAGGGTTCCTAGGCACTCTCAAGAGGTCTCACAAGGCATCAACCATGCCAATTTCAAACATTACGGTGCCGAGAAACCCTAGACTAGATCGTTGACTAGAAATTTAGGCGATAAACGAAACTAGTTAACAACTTAACTAAAGGAGAGAGGCTACAACCTTTGTAGATCCGGTTCTCCACTTCCTTAGCTCCACATAGGCGTCCTCTCGCTGTCCATCTCGAATCCCGAACTCAAACGTCGGCTTCATCGGAGAATTGGGCGGACTAGGTCGTCGGCTTCGTGCCGAAGATGATCTACGTCGAGGTTTCACAAGTTCAAGCTCCGACTTCACCAAGTTGTGAAACTTGTGAAGAAAACACCCAAAACAACTTGGCAAGAGGTAGAGTGTGAAGAAATAGGAGGTGCGTTCACTTTAGAATTGGATTTCTCACACTTTTGCTCAAGATGCCATTGTTGAAGACAAGGTTTTTCTTGAAGAAGAAGAAGGAGAAGAAGAAAGAATATGATAAGTTTCTTATTTTAAAAATGAAACTAATATGAATACTTATCATATCTTGACCATGGTCAAGTGTAGAGATTAAACTAAGGTTAGTTGGAATGGTTAGGGTTAAGGATGAGATAAGGATGGTGGACTTTGTCAAAGCATCAAGAAGCTTCAACATAGAAACAAAATAAGCCACCATTCTTAATAATATCCAAAATGAATAAATAAATAAATAACTAAGTAAATAATCAAAACCCTAACCATCCATATAACCATGGTTTAATCTTTACACAAACCCAAGTGAGCAAGTATCATCAAACATGATACAAACAAGTGCACAAAAAATATATCACATATACAATGTGCATCAAGTGAGAAAATCCTTTTAAAAATGAACCAATACTAGTTGATGCAAAGCAATATATCAAATATATAATTATACATTAAATCATTAAATCAACACTTGATTTAACGATCCGGTCATATCGCATATAACCGACTAGTATCCAATGTATCGGCTTATCGAATCAATCCTTGATTCGATATCTAGGTTATATCGCATATAACCAATCGATACATTCATCGCGAGAATGAAATACAGTATCACATACACGCATTATTCTCGCTCCCGCACATATCTCATATGCGCTCCTATTTCGTTTCGGTTGAGCCAAGAAACCTCTGTGTAGGACTCTAAAGACTCGTCAATACGCCGGCAGCAGATGATGATCATATCAAGCACCCACAAGCCGCAAGCGGTCTGCTAAACGTAACGGCCACCCGGGTATTGAGCGATCAGAAGATCGACGAGCTAGCCCGCTCACACTCCTGTGAATCCAACCAGTAACACTTACCGTACAGTCCGGTCTGTTCGTCTGATATGTCGCATATCAAGTCTAGGGGTGGTATACGTCAGACCCGAATAACCGATAAGTCGTGCCGATATGAGGCTCATAACGGGTCGAGAAACTACTGGTAACACTTACCAGCAAATCTCTGATCAGCCCTGGCCAGGGACTTCCCTGTTACGGCCAATCGAGCACAGCGCAACATCAACCCCCAATACTGGGAGAGACGAAACCCCTCCAATCGCTCATTGCCTCCATATGACTCGGGACTGTACCCAAAGACCACCGTTTTGCATGCCCTCATGGACGTGGTAAGGTGGAGATCAAAGCACAGTGGGAATCACACAAGACTCTATGACGATCTCGGGTCTATAGACTAACCTGCACAAGTGTCACCTGAGAACTGCCATCTGACGTGAGGTATAATACCATCTGGGAGTTCTCGGCGAGTCCGTCCAGTGTACCCAGTCTCCACTGAGCACCCGTATACCATCTCTGATGTCAAACACCAATGGATATGGGATCATCCATCGCCCATCTCATGGGTCGAGAAGCGTATACGCTAGTCTACTCTGGTATATCGATGCCCCGTCTCGATACACCCACGACTAGGGACCTTGAAGGATGTACTTATGGACTACCATGTCCCCACTAGTATGATCTGCATCATAGTCCAGGCAGTCAAGTACACATCCTAAGGGCTTTATCAACATGTAACTATAAGACAGTTTAAAGAGACAAGTGTACATGTTAAGATAAAGAGCAACCAGATAGCATACTATCATATCGAGCAAGAAAGTCATCTCTATATATGTCCAAGCATCCAATATAATATACATCATCTGTACAATACTGGCCTCTAGGGCATACATACAACTAACAATCTCCCACTTGCACTAGGGCCAGCTGCTGTAGTATCGCATACCGAGCATCCCGAAGAGTCTCTCAAACTGTATCTGGGGAATGGCCTTCGTGAGTGGATCCGCCATGTTGTTCTTCGTGTCAACCCTCCTGACCTCGATCTCCCGGCGATCAACTATCTCCCGGATCAGGTGATACCGCCTCAGAATATGCCTGGATCGCTGATGGGACCTGGGTTCCTTGGCCAAAGCCACCGCTCCATTGTTATCGCAATACAAAGATATTGGATGCTCAATGGATGGAACCACTCCAAGTTCAGTAATGAACTTCTTGATCCAGACAGCCTCTTTGGCAGCATCGTTGGCAGCGATGTATTCAGCCTCCATCGTCGAGTCTGCCATGGTTTCCTGCTTGGAACTCTTCCAGCTAACTGCCCCTCCGTAAAGGGTAAAGACAAAGCCCGACTGCGACTTAGAGTCGTCCTTATCACTCTGGAAGCTCGAATCGGTAAAGGACTCGACTTGGAGTTCTCCATTACCATACACCAAGAGCATCTCTTTAGTCCTTCGCAAGTACTTGAGAATACTCTTCACAGCTGTCCAGTGACTCTCTCCAGGATCAGCTTGATACCTGCTCACTACACTTAGTGAGTATGCTACATCGGGTCTGGTACATAGCATCGCATACATGATAGAGCCTACAGCCGAAGCATAGGGTATCCCTTGCATGCGAGCTCTCTCCAAATCAGTCTTGGGAGACATCTCTTTGGAGAGAGTGACTCCAGAGATCGTGGGCAAGTTCCCACGCTTGGATTCTTCCATACTAAACCTCTTTAGTATGGTGTCAATGTACCTGGATTGGGACAATCCCAATATCCGTTTGGATCTATCTCTATAGATCCTGATTCCCAATATGCAGGAGGCATCACCAAGATCTTTCATTGAGAATCTTTGTGATAAGAAGAGCTTGACCGATTGCAGCATAGGAATATCATTTCCTATCAAGAGTATGTCGTCCACGTACAATACGAGGAAGACAACCTTACTCTCTGCCACCTTCTTGTAGATACAAGGTTCATCTGGATTTTTGACGAAATCAAACTCTTTGATAACGACATCAAAGCAGATGTTCCAACTCCGCGATGCTTGCTTTAATCCATAAATGGATTTAAGCAGCTTGCACACCTTCCCGCTGCTCCCACTGTCTACGAAGCCCTCTGGCTGAGTCATGTACACGCACTCTTCTAAATCACCATTTAGAAAGGCGGTCTTAACATCCATTTTCCAGATTTCGTAATCATGATATGCAGCGATGGCAAGCATGATCCGGATGGATTTAAGCATAGCCACTGGAGAAAAGGTTTCGTCGTAGTCCACACCTGGTCTTTGACGAAAACCCTTTGCAACAAGTCTAGCTTTGAAAGTCTCCACTTTCCCATCTACACCAAGTTTCTTCTTAAAGATCCACTTGCTCCCAATGGGTTTTACCCCTTCAGGAGCAATTTCCAAAGTCCATACTTTGTTGGTGTACATGGATTCCATCTCGGACCGCATAGCATCCAGCCATTTCACCGAGTCCCTACTTGTGATGGCCTGCTCGAAGCTAGTTGGGTCATCATCCTCCATGATGCAATCTTCGCTTCCACCGTCAATGAGAAAACCGTAGTATCTCTCAGGTGGACGAGAAACCCTGCTAGATCGGCGGAGAGGCTGGGGTTCGTCGGGTACTACTGAATCCTCTGGTTCTACTAAATCTTCAGTTATTGTTTGTGTTGCTGGAACCTCTTCCAGTTCTACCTCAATGCCACTAATCTGTTTCATAAGAAAACCTTTTTCTAAGAAAGTAGCATGTCGAGAAACAAACACCTTTTGTTCCTCGGGGTGGTAGAAGATATACCCTTGTGAATTTTTGGGATATCCTACAAACTTACATAAGACTGATCTTGCCTCGAGTTTGTCCGGATTTTGTCTTTTGACATAGGCTGGACAACCCCATATCTTAACATACTTAAGAGATGGTCTCTTCCCTTTCCATATCTCATATGGAGTGGTAGGCACTGATTTGGTAGGAACCATATTCAATAGGTGTATGGCTGTCTCAAGCGCATACCCCTAGAAGGAAATAGGTAACTCAGCTGTACTCATCATTGAACGCACCATATCTAATAGGGTGCGATTCCTTCGTTCTGATACACCGTTGTGCTGTGGTGTATAAGGTGGAGTAAGCTGAGAGAGAATCCCATTCTCTTTTAGATAATCTTGGAACTCATTGCTCAAGTATTCTCCTCCTCGATCAGATCGAAGGATCTTAATACTTTTGCCCGTTTGGTTCTCTACTTCTTGCTTATATTCTCTGAATTTCTCAAAAGCTTCAGACTTGTGTTTCAAAAGGAACACATGCCCGTATCTAGAGAGATCGTCAGTGAATGTAATGAAGTAGGAAGAACCGTTCCTGGCATGGGTAGACATGGGACCGCATACATCACTATGTACTAGTCCTAAGAGTTCAGTAACTCTTTCTCCGTGTCCACTAAACGGAGCTTTGGTCATTTTTCCTTTGAGACATGAATGGCAAGTATCATAAGATGATAATTCGAACGGATTCAAATAACCATCCTTATGTAACTTAGCCAGTCGTGTCGCATTGATGTGACCAAGTCTACAATGCCACAAATAGGATTCGTTCATTTCTGAACTTTTCCTCTTGTGTATGTTTTGTATATTGAGGACTGTATTTTGATTTAGAATAAATATGCCATTATGTAACGAGCCTGATGAAATCAACTTTTGATCTAGGAATATGTTCATAACATTATCCTGTACTACAAAATTATATCCTTCTTTACTCAATAAAGAAACTGATATAATGTTGCACATCATGTTCGGTATATAATAGCACTCATTCAGAATTAGTGTGTCACCACTTGGTAATACTAGGTGATATTCGCCAACTGCTTTGGCTGCAACATTTGCCCCATTCCCTACTTGAACGGAATGATCACCTTTTCCCAGTTCTCTACCTTTCCGTAGCCCATGTAACATCTTACATATGTGGGATCCTGATCCGGTATCCAATACCCAGGACGTAGGGTGAACTGAGAAACAGTTCTCAATGACAAACACACCCGAAGATGATGCATCAACATGCATGTTCTCCTTTTGGGCGGTGTGAGAATCCAGATATTCTCCTATTCCCTGTTCAGTCTTATAACTCTTATAAGAAAGAACGGGTCCAACGTTCCCCTGCACAGTATAACATGCGGGTTCAGTCAATACATCCATATTATTATCTTCATTAGGGCATGAAATGGTCGCTACCTGGAGAGAGAGAGAAGAAAACACTTTAGCGTATGCTCGTGCAAGATCAGATTGGTTATTATCTTATCTAATCAGGATGGCTCCCACTGTTTTTATCAAATCTTCCTTCAAACCCTAAAAGGAAAGACTAGCCGGGATTAATTACACGCTACAAGTTCGCCAATCTTTCAGCCAGGCCAGTGTCGGTACTCTGAGGGAGGTCCCCCGTGCTTTCGCACGAACCTAATTAATGTAAACCTCGTTTTCCCAGAGGCGTAACCTCGTTGACACCTTTCTAGACACCTACTTGATCAGCTAATTGCAATGTGTAAAACTCTCCCAGGAGTAACTCTTACTCGCAGTGGGTATCGGGATCCAACTATCTCATAGAAGGTATGCAATCTCATTGCAAATTTCAACACTTGAAATTCCCGATAATATTTTACCCCTAGTGTTCTATGACCTTGACGAATGCCAAACAACCCATAGTCCACTAGTCAAGTTCAACCCGTACATTTCTTGATTGAATTAAACCCACCCGCACGACCCTTGACGAATGCCAAACAACGCCGTACGAATACCCTAATCCAATCTGCATCATATGCATAAGCAGATAAATACTAGTTAGCTACCATACACTACGCCTTGACGAATGCCAAACTACCGTAGCACGAATACTAAGTAGTACTTATCTGAAATGACGGAGGGCTACGACAGGTTTTTCTGAAAACCTATTGCGTAATGAACTTGATATCGTTGTAGAATCAAATAAAGTTTTGAAATGGAGTGATTTCGAGGCTTTTCTAGTTTTGCTAAAGGGGTCACTCCCGGTGAAGGGATCGTCGGCCCTTTCCTCGTCGAATGAGGTGCGGGATATATCATATATATCACTGTGCAAAGCAGAAACTATAGAAGCAATCAAAAGTCAAACCGAGTGTGTAGCATCTGCCAGTTATCGCTAAAGGAGTCACTCCCGGTGAAGGGATCTCGGTCCTTTCCTCATCGAATAAGGTGCAGGGTATATCATATATACCGCTATGCAAAGCAAGAACTGTAGCTAACTGTTTTATTTAAAATTTGATTCTACAACATCATTTGGTTTCTTTTCTTTCATTAATCACATTAATGAAGTCCCATCATTTATATACCTAAACATCACAGATAAATACGACGTACACTTATGCCATCCGCATTCGCCTCGATGTCCCCTCGTGCACCGTTAGGTTAGGTAACTAACGACAGAGCAGGGCAGGGCTAGTGCGGGTGCAAAACATAAGTAACGTCTATATAATATATCATATATACTATATAAAGTATCTATCATAGAACATCACATGATCACATCACAGATATCGCAGCAGAAAATATCATATGAAATATTGGATATACTAGGACGTCCGTGTTTTTAATACGAGCCAGTATAAAACACGGATTCCACGGTCGCGATGAATAGCCAATCCCACACCCCTAGACCCCTACGAGAGCGGCAAGCAACCCTGCCAATTCTAGGGTTAGGAGACCCGGACTCGACTCCTCGAGGTGTCTCCCACTGGACCCTAGAACCCGGTTACTTGTGCTCCCCACCTTGGGTCTATCCTAATGCGGAAAAGTAAATAATATACAACAGGTGACAACTTCCGCAACCTGGAAGCGCCCCAAATAAAAGAATATTACATACAAGTTTTTACATGAATGAAAATGAAAAACACTCATCTCACATAAAAACCCCCGGCTATTCAAACACGACGATCCAATATAACATATCCAGCAACACATAACATCACATGTCATCAACGTAAGTAAATATGCGCATCCCAATTGTCGTTGACATATAGCAACGAAACCGGCGATATCACATATTACACTTACGGTCACAGAAAAGAAAGTGTAAAACTACAACAATTGGAATCCGCAACCTCTTTAGACATCGCATGCCTAATCAAAATGAAATACTTAGACATCACATGCCTAACAGTTATAAACCCCGTATTTTAGTCTCATTATCGAAAACTCTTTTCAATATCAAGTGAAACTAAACCGCAAGATTTATAACATTCATTCAGTTATCTCATAACTGTTTGTGAATTCCAATTATTGTATCCCATTCCGGATAAATAGAATATATTAAACTTTCCGATCGAACATTTGAACACCCAAGTTTTCCCGAAACCGTCCAACACATGAAATAGGTTCAAAGACATTCACTTCATGCCTCAGTACCAACGGTCCAGCCGTAGAAGGGTCAAGCCAACGCCTCACATGTGGCACACCGTACTGCTCCAAACCCAAGGTTCAAAGGGCAGTTCAAGACGGTCACATAATCGAGTTAAGGTTTGTTGTCTTCTAGAGGGACCATCGCGTTACTTGCACTACTCAGAACGTCCTTAAACCACAGAAAAATCCAACACTTGGAAATTTTCCGGCAGGGGAAAAGTTGGGTATTTATATCCGGTCGAACTTTTTAACATATTCTAAAGTTATCCGGAAAGCCACAGACAAAATCTGATAATCCGATCGAATCAGTTAACCCCCAAAACAACCCCAGAAAATACAACTCTGGAAAAATATTAAAAATTCCCATAAGACTCAGCACTGTGAACTAAGAATTACTGTGCAAAGTAACAGGGCTGACGTTATCAAGGGGCCGCGGAACCGCCGCAGAAGCCATGCTTATGCCGCGGTTCCGCCGCCCATTTTACTGTTCATGGAATAATTTTTGCATCGTAATTCTTAGATTTCCCTGCTGAATTTTTTAAGCATTTTTAATATGGAAAAATCCCAGATTTTAGAAAAAGTCCAGAGAGCATTTTCCGGGTTAGGGTTTCGGGTCGATCGGGTTTCAAACTTCGTTTAGACATCGCCTAAGGCTCTAGCTAGGCTCTGATACCACTGTAGGGTTCCTACGCACTCTCAAGAGGTCTCACAAGGCATCAACCATGCCAATTTCAAACATTACGGTGCCGAGAAACCCTAGACTAGATCGTTGACTAGAAATTTAGGCGATAAACGAAACTAGTTAACAACTTAACTAAAGGAGACAGGCTACAACCTTTGTAGATCCGGTTCTCCACTTCCTTAGCTCCACATAGGCGTCCTCTCGCTGTCCATCTCGAATCCCGAACTCAAACGTCGGCTTCATCGGAGAATTGGGCGGACTAGGTCGTCGGCTTCGTGCCGAAGATGATCTACGTCGAGGTTTCACAAGTTCAAGCTCCGACTTCACCAAGTTGTGAAACTTGTGAAGAAAACACCCAAAACAACTTGGCAAGAGGTAGAGGGTGAAGAAATAGGAGGTGGGTTTGTAGGGTTCCTAGGCACCCTAATGAGGTGTCACAAGGCATCGACCATGCCAATTTCAAAAATTCTAGGTGCCGAGAAACCCGACTACGGATCGTTTGCTAGAAATCTAGGCGAAAAACCAAACTAGTTAACACTTAACTAAGAGATACAGAAATACAACCTTTGTAGATCCGGTTCTCCACCTCCATAGTTCCGCAACGAAGTATCCTCGCTGTCCATATCGAGATCCGGGCTCTTGCGTCGGCTTCATCGGAGAAGAAGCAGGCTAGGTCATCGACGACGTGCCGAAGATGATCTACGTCGAAGCATCACTAGATCAAGCTCCACCTTCACCAAGCCATGAAAACTTGTGAAGGAAACACACTCTACTACTTGGCAAGAGGTAGAGGATGAAGAAATAGGAAGTGGGTAAACTTTAGAATTGGATTTCTCACTCATTTGCATCAATCACCATTGATGGAGGAAGGTATCTTCATGAAGAAGAAGAAGAGGAAGAAGATGATAAAAATTATGATAAGTTTTAAAGAATAAATAAAAATCCATTCTTATCATAATTCTCACCATGGTTAGGTGTAGAGAATTAACTTGAGTTAATTGAATTGGTTAGGGTTAAGCATGAGACAAAATGGTGACTAAGTCAAAAGTTCATGAAGCTTCATGAAAGAAGACAAAAGAAAGCCACCATTCTATTTTATGCAATTTATTTTCCAAAAATAAAAACAAATGAATAAATGAATAATCAAATAAAAACCCTAACCATTTCTTTAACCAAGGTTTAATTCTTTACACAAATCCTAATTTGCATGTATCATCAAATATGATACAAACAAGTGCACAAAATCATATCGCATATGCAATGCGCACAACCGAGCGAGAAAATCCATTTAAAGTGAACCGAAACTAGTTAATGCAAAGTAATATATCAAATATATAATTATGCATTAAATCATTAAATCAACACTTGATTTAACGATCCGGTCATGACGCACATAACCGACTGGTATCATTAGTAACATCTTATCGAATCAACACTTGATCCGATAACCCGGCTATATTGCATATAACCGATCAATGTCACATCGCGAGAATCGAATACAGTATCACATACTCGTATTATTCTCGGTCCCGCACATATCTCATATGCGCTCCTATTTCGTTTCGCTTGAGCCAGGAAACCTCTGTGTAGGACTCTAAAGACTCGTCAATACGCCGGCAGCAGGTGATGATCATATCAAACACCCACAAGCCGCAAGCGGTCTGCTAAACGTAACGGCCACCCGGGTATTGAGCGATCTGAAGATCGACGAGCAAGCCCGCTCACACTCCAGTGAATCCAACCAGTAACACTACCGTACAGTCCGGTCTGATCGTCTGATATGTCGCATATCTTGCCTAGGGGTGGTAAACGTCAGACCCCAATAGCTCGATAAGTCGTGTCGATATGAGGTCTATAACTGTTCGAGAAACTACTGGTAACACTTACCAGTAAATCTCAGCAACCCTGGCCAGGGATTTCCTGTTATAGCCAATCGAACACAGCGCAACATCAACCCCCTATACCGGGAGAGACGAATCCCCTCCTATCGCTCATTGCCTCCATGTGACTCGGGACTGTACCCAAAAACCACCGTTTTGCACGCCCTCTTGGACGTGGTAAGATGGAAATCAAAGCACAGTGGGAACCACACAAGACTCTATGACGATCTCGGGTCAACAGACTACTCTGTACCAGTGTCACCAGAGAACTGCCATCTGACGTGAGGTATAATACCATCTGGGAGTTCTCAGCGAGTCCGTCCAGTGTACCCAGTCTCTACTGAGCACCCGTATATCATCTCTGATGTCAAACACCAATGGATATGGGATCATCCATTGCCCATCTGTATGGGTCGAGAAGGTATACGCTAGTCTACTCTGGTATATCGATGCCCCGTCTCGATACACCCACGACTAGGGACTTTGAAGGATGTACTTACGGACTACCATGTCCCCACTAGTATGATCCGCATCATAGTCCAGGTAGTCAAGCACGCATCCTAAGGGCTTTACCAACATGTAACAGAGAGACAATCAGTATACACGTTAAGGTAAAGTGCAACCAGATAGCATACTATCATGTCGAGTAAGAAAGTCCTCCCTATATATGTCCCAGCATCCACTACAATATACATCCTATGTACAGTAATGGCCTCTAGGGCATACATATAACTAACAATCTCCCACTTGCACTAGGGCCATCTGTAGCAGTGGTTGTAGTATCTCATACTCAACCATCCCATAAAAATCTCTCTCTGGGAACAGGCCTTTGTGAGTGGATCCGCTGTGTTGTCCTCTGAATCTACTCTCCTAACCTGGATCACCCTGGAGATCAACTATCTCCATGATCAGGCGATGCTGCCTTAGAATAAGTCTGGATCACTGATGGGACCAGCGTTCCTCGGCATGAGCCACAACTCCATTGTCTCACAATGGTAGGAACGTAGTTCATCTCATGAACTAATATACACCCAAACAGCCTCTTTGGTAGCATCTTAAGTAGCGATGTATCCAGCCTTTATCGTCTAGTATGTCACGGTATCCAGCTTGGAACTCTTCCAACATACCGTCCCTTTACTGAGGGTAAAGACAATGCCTGTGACTGACATTCAGTCATCTTTATCACCCTGGAACCCTTCCAGTGATTCTCCTCAGGATCGATTGACACCATCTCACTACATCTAGTGAGTATCCTAACATCCAATTAAATCTATCTCATAGATCCAAAACTCAGGATTTAGCAGGTATCATCATGATCCTATGTGGAGAATCATTGTGATATGCGGAGATTGATCGAGCGTAGCATAGGAAACTCCTTCCCTATCAGGAGTATGTCATCTACGTACTCTACGAGGATCATCACCATACTCCCTACTACCTTTTTGTATATACAAGGTTCATCTACCATTTTGATGATGTCAAACTCTTTGACCGCTTCATCAAAACAGATGTTCCAACTCCGCGATGCCTGCTTTATCCTATAAAGCATCTTGCACATGTTTCCGCTGCTCCCACTGTCTACGAAGCCCTCTGGCTGTGTACTTATAGACGCTCTCTTCTAAATCATCATTTAGAAAAGCAGTCAAGACACCCAACCACCAGATATCGCAGTCATGGTATGTAGCCGTGGCAAGTAGGATCTGGATGGACTTAAGCATAGTCACTTGAAAAGGTTTCATCATGATCCACACCTGGTCAATGATGCAAACTTTTAACAAGTCTAGCTTTGAAAGTCTCAACTTTTCCATGTACACCAAGTAATCTTCTCAAGATATACTTGCTCCTGATGGGGATTTAACCCTTCAGATATAGCAACTAAAGTCCATACCTTGTTGGTGTATAAGGATTCCATCTCAGATCGATAAACATCCAGCCATTCTCACAGAGTCTTACTCCTGATGGCCAGCTCGAAACTAGTTGGGTCATCATCTCATGATGCAATCCTCGCTCCCACTGTCATAGAGAAACCGAAGTATCTCTCAGGTGGGTGAGGAACCCTACTAGATCGGCGGAGAGGCCGAGGTTCGTTGGTATCTATTGAATCCTTTGGTTCTTTCAAATCATCAGCTGCAGTTTGTATAGCTGGAACCTTTCCAGTTCTACATAACAGATCTTGCCTCGAGCTTGTCCGGAATTTGTTTTTCAGACATAGGCTGGACAACCCCAAATCTTAACCAATTTAAGATATGGGCTCTTCCCTTTCCATATCAAATATGAAGTGGTAGGCAACTGATTTGATTCGAAACTTATTCAATAGGTATGCAGCTTCTCAAGTGCATAACTCCCAGAAAGAAAAAGGTAACTCAGTAGTACTCATCATAGAGCACACCTTATCATATAGGGTGTGAATGCTCCGCCCCGATATACCATCGTGCTATGGTGTATTCGGAGGAGTAATGCCGAGAGAGAATCTCATTCTCCTTTAGAATTGTCCAGAAATTCCGTGCTCAAGTATTCTCCTCCTTGATCTCATCATAGGACATAATACTTATACCCGTATTGGTTCTCTACTTCTAACTTATATTCTGTGAATATCTCAAAAGGTTCGGACTTGTGTTTCAACAGGAACATATGTCTGAATCTTGAGAGATTATCAGAGAATGTAATGACGTACAAAGAACCGGTCTTGGCATATGTAGACTGGGGATCTACATACATCAACATGTATCATCCCAAGAGTTCACTAACTCTTTCTCTGTTTCCAATAAACAGAGCTGTGGTCATCTTATCTTTGTGACATGACTGGCGAGTTTCACAAGATGTAAATTCAAACTGATTTAAATATGCATCTTCATGTAACTTCAGCTAGTCGGGTCACATTGATTTGACCTAGTCTACAATACCTCAAGAAGGATTCGTTCATTTCTGAACTCTTCCTCTTGTGTGTGTTCTGTATACTAAAGAACTGTAGTTTGATTTAGAACGCCAATGCTTTTAGATAACGTGCCTGAACCGATCAACTTTTGATATAGGAAATGTTCAAAACATTATCCAACTATACAAAATTTTATCATTTCTTTACTGATAAAAAGACTGATATGATTTTGTATACCAGGTTCGGTATCTAACAGCATTTGTTCAGAATCAATGTACTGATAATACAGGGTGACAGTGACCAACAGACTTGGCTGCAACTCTTGCCCCGTTTTTTGCCTCATGAAACTTATCACCCGTTCTCAGTTCTTTACCTATCTGTAGCCCTATGTAACAGATTACATATCTGGGATCCTGATCTGGTATCACATACCCAGGACGTAAAGGATACTGAGAAACAGTTCTCTGTAATGAACACACCCGAAGATGATGCATCAGCATGCACTCTCTTCGTTTGGACGGCACGGGAAATCTGGTATTCCCCAATTTCCTGCTCTGTCTTATAACAATTATAAGTTGGAGCGGGACCAACGTTCCCTAGCTCAGTATAACAAGCGGGTTCGGTCAATAATCCATATTATTATCTTGATTAAGGCGTGATATGGTCGCTACCAGGAGAGAGAGAGAAGAAAATACTCAGCGTGCGCTCTGTCAAGAATAGATTGGTTATTATTTTATCTAATCAGGATGGCTCCCACTGCTTTTTATCAAATCTTCCTTCAAACCCTAAAAGGAAAGACTAGCCGGGATTAATTACACACTACAAGTTCGCCAATCTTTCAGCCAGGCCAGTGTCGGTACTTTGAGGGAGGTCCCCTGTGCTTTCGCACGAACCTAATTAATGTAAACCTCGTTTTCCCAGAGGCGTAACCCCGTTGACACCTTTCTAGACACCTACTTGATCGGCTAATTGTAATGTATAAAACTCTCCCAGGAGTAACTCTTACTCGCAGCGGGTATCGGGATCCAATTATCTCATAGAAGGTATGCAATCTCATTGCAAATTTCAACACTTGAAATTCCCGATAAAATTTTGCCCCTAGCAGCTTATGACCTTGGCTAAGGTCAACAAATCATAAGTGCTAGCCAAGTTCAACCCGTCATTTCCCGATTGAATTAAACCCACCCGCACGACCCTTGGCTAAGGTCAACAAAGTCGCACGACTACCCTAACTCAATCGCATCATATGCTTATACAGATAAGCACTAATTAGCTACAGCACACTACGCCTTGGCTAAGGTCAACAAACGTAGCACGAATACTAACCAGTACTTATCTGAAATGACGGAGGGCTACGACGGGTTTTTCAGAAAACCCTTTGCGTAATGAACTTGATATCGTTGTAGAATCAAATGAATTTTGAAATGGAGTTTTTTTGAGGCTTTTCTAGTTTTGCTAAAGGAGTCACTCCCGGTGAAGGGATCGTCGGTCCTTTCCTCGTCGAATGAGGTGCGGGATATATCATATATATCACTGTGCAAAGCAAAAACTCTTAAAAGCTATCAAAAGACAAACCGAGTGTGTAGCATCTGCCAGTTATTGCTAAAGGAGTCACTCCCGGTGAAGGGATCTCGGTCCTTTCCTCATCGAATAAGGTGCAGGATATATCACATATACCTCTGTGCAAAGCAAGAACTGTAGCTACCTGTTTTAATTTTGAAATTCGATTCTACAACATCTTAGGTTTCTTTTATTTCATTAATCATATTAATGAAGTCCCATCATTTAAGTACCTAAACATCACAGATAAATACGACGTACACTTATGCCATCCGCATTCGCCTCGATGTCCCCTCGTGCACCGTTAGGTTAGGTAACTAACGACAAAGCGGGGCAGGGCTTGCACGGGTGTAAAACATAAGTAACGCCTATATAATATATCATATATACTATATACTGTATCTATCACAGAACATCACATGATCACATCACAGATATCGCAGCTGAAGAAACATATGAAATATTGGATATACTAGGACGTCCGTGTTTTCAATACGAGCCAGTATAAAACACGGATTCCACGGTCGCGATGAATAGCCAAACCCACACCCCTAGACCCCTACGAGAGCGGCAAGCAACCCTACCAATTCTAGAGTTAGGAGACCCGGACTCGACTCCTCGAGTTGGTCTCCCACTGGACTCCAGAACCCGGTTACTTGTGCTCCCCTCCTTGGGTCTATCCTAATGCGGAAAAGTAAATAATATACATACGGTGACAACTTCCGCAACCTGGAAGCGCCCCAATAAAAGAATATTGCATACAAGTTTTTACATGAATGAAAATGAAAAACACTCATCTCACATAAAAAAACCCCGGCTATTCAAACATGACGATCCAATATAACATATCCAGCAACACATAACATCACATGTCATCAACGTAAGTAAATATGCGCATCCCAATTGTCGTTGACATATAGCAACGAAACCGGCGATATCACATATTACACTTACGGTCACAGAAAAGAAAGTGTAAAACTACAACAGTTGGAATCCGCAATCTGCATAGACATCGCATGCCTAATCAAATGAATACCTTAGACATCACATGCCTAACAATTATAAACCCCGCATTTTAGTCTCAAAATCGAAAACACTTTTCAATATCGAGTCGGGCAATTCAACAAGATTCCCGACAGTCTGATCGAATACTCGTCGCAAACTTCAGTAGACGGCCGCACCCCCGACGCCGTCGACGAAGTGCACCAAGGCGGAACACCGCCACCGCGAGCACCCGAACGGATGCTTTCGGCGACGGGGTTCTCCTACAGTCACTTGGTCGGGGCTATGGAGTGAAGCTGTCTATTAAGTTTACCCGGCGAGTATCCGTGTACGCTACGTGATTGCGACGGACTTTTGATCACATCAAAATTCCATGGCAACCGATCAAGTGAGACTAAACTGCTATGTTTATAACATTCATTCAGTTATCTCATAACTTCTTGTGAATTCCAATTATTGTATCACATTCCAGATAATTAGAAAATGTTAAACTTTCCTTTGAACCTTCGGGTTTGGGGCAGTACGGCGTGCCACATGTGAGGCGTTGGCTTGACCCTTCTACGGCTGGACCGTTGGTACTGAGGCACGAACTGAATGTTGTTAAACTTATTTCATGTGTTGATCTGTATCGGGAAAGTTCAAGACGGTCACATAATCGAGTTAAGGTTTGTTGTCTTCTAGAGGGTCCATCGCGTTACTTGCACTACTTAGAACGTCGTTAAACTTCGGAAAAATCCAACACTTGGAAATTTCCCGACAGGGGAAAAATTGGGTATTTATATCCGGTCGAACTTTTTAACATAATCATAAAATTATCCGGAAAGCCACACAGACAAAATTTGATACTCCGATCGAAACACCGAATCCCCAAAATAATCCCAGAAAATACAACTCTGGAATAAATTTTAAAAATACCCAGAAAATCCAGCATAAAATAATAGGAGTTACTGTGCAAACAGTGTACGATGACGTCATCATTCCGCCGCGGAACCGCCGCAGAAGGCATGCTTCTGCCGCGGTTCCGCCGCGGTTTGTACTGTTCATCGAAAAATTTTGCATCATAATTCTTATTTTTTCCTGCTGAATTTTTTAGCAATTTTTAATATGAAAAAATCCACGTTTTCAGAAAACGTCCAGAGAGCATTTTCCGGTTGGGGTTTCGGGTCGTTCGGACTTCAAAATCCGTCTAGACTTCGCCTAAGGCTCTAGCTAGGCTCTGATACCACTGTAGGGTTCCTAGGCACCATAATGAGGTCTCACAAGGCATCGACCATGCCAATTTCAAAAATTCTAGGTGCCGAGAAACCCGATTACGGATCGTTTGCTAGAAATCTAGGCGAAAAACCAAACTAGTTAACACTTAACTAAGAGATACGGAAATACAACCTTTGTAGATCCGGTTCTCCACCTCCATAGCTCCGCAACGAAGTATCCTCGCTGTCCATATCGAGATCCGGGCTCTTGCGTCGGCTTCATCGGAGAAGAAGCGGGCTAGGTCATCGACGACGTGCCGAAGATGATCTACGTCGAAGCATCACTAGATCAAGCTCCACCTTCACCAAGCCATGAAAACTTGTGAAGGAAACACACTCTACTACTTGGCAAGAGGTAGAGGATGAAGAAATAGGAAGTGGGTAAACTTTAGAATTGGATTTCTCACTCATTTGCATCAATCACCATTGATGGAGGAAGGTATCTTCATGAAGAAGAAGAAGAGGAAGAAGATGATAAAAATTATGATAAGTTTTAAAGAATAAATAAAAATCCATTCTTATCATAATTCTCACCATGGTTAGGTGTAGAGAATTAACTTGAGTTAATTGAATTGGTTAGGGTTAAGCATGAGACAAAATGGTGACTAAGTCAAAAGTTCATGAAGCTTCATGAAAGAAGACAAAAGAAAGCCACCATTCTATTTTATGCAATTTATTTTCCAAAAATAAAAACAAATGAATAAATGAATAATCAAATAAAAACCCTAACCATTTCTTTAACCAAGGTTTAATTCTTTACACAAATCCTAATTTGCATGTATCATCAAATATGATACAAACAAGTGCACAAAATCATATCGCATATGCAATGCGCACAACCGAGCGAGAAAATCCATTTAAAGTGAACCGATACTAGTTAATGCAAAGTAATATATCAAATATATAATTATGCATTAAATCATTAAATCAACACTTGATTTAACGATCCGGTCATGACGCACATAACCGACTGGTATCATTAGTAACATCTTATCGAATCAACACTTGATCCGATAACCCGGCTATATCGCATATAACCGATCAATGTCACATCGCGAGAATCGAATACAGTATCACATACTCGTATTATTCTCGGTCCCGCACATATCTCATATGCGCTCCTATTTCGTTTCGCTTGAGCCAGGAAACCTCTGTGTAGGACTCTAAAGACTCGTCAATACGCCGGCAGCAGGTGATGATCATATCAAACACCCACAAGCCGCAAGCGGTCTGCTAAACGTAACGGCCACCCGGGTATTGAGCGATCTGAAGATCGACGAGCAAGCCCGCTCACACTCCAGTGAATCCAACCAGTAACACTACCGTACAGTCCGGTCTGATCGTCTGATATGTCGCATATCTTGCCTAGGGGTGGTAAACGTCAGACCCCAATAGCTCGATAAGTCGTGTCGATATGAGGTCTATAACTGTTCGAGAAACTACTGGTAACACTTACCAGTAAATCTCAGCAACCCTGGCCAAGGATTTCCTGTTATAGCCAATCGAACACAGCGCAACATCAACCCCCTATACCGGGAGAGACGAATCCCCTCCTATCGCTCATTGCCTCCATGTGATTCGGGACTGTACCCAAAAACCACCGTTTTGCACGCCCTCTTGGACGTGGTAAGATGGAAATCAAAGCACAGTGGGAACCACACAAGACTCTATGACGATCTCGGGTCAACAGACTACTCTGTACCAGTGTCACCAGAGAACTGCCATCTGACGAGAGGTATAATACCATCTGGGAGTTCTCGGCGAGTCCGTCCAGTGTACCCAGTCTCTACTGAGCACCCGTATATCATCTCTGATGTCAAACACCAATGGATATGGGATCATCCATTGCCCATCTGTATGGGTCGAGAAGGTATACGCTAGTCTACTCTGGTATATCGATGCCCCGTCTCGATACACCCACGACTAGGGACTTTGAAGGATGTACTTACGGACTACCATGTCCCCACTAGTATGATCCGCATCATAGTCCAGGTAGTCAAGCACACATCCTAAGGGCTTTACCAACATGTAACAGAGAGACAATCAGTATACACGTTAAGGTAAAGTGCAACCAGATAGCATACTATCATGTCGAGCAAGAAAGTCCTCCCTATATATGTCCCAGCATCCACTACAATATACATCCTATGTACAGTAATGGCCTCTAGGGCATACATATAACTAACAGGGTTCACTTTAGAATTGGATTTCTCACACTTTTGCTCAAGATGCCATTGTTGAAGACAAGGTTTTTCTTGAAGAAGAAGAAGGAAAAGAAGAAAGAATATGATAAGTTTCTTATTTTAAAAATGAAACTAATATGAATACTTATCATATCTTGACCATGGTCAAGTGTAGAGATTAAACTAAGGTTAGTTGGAATGGTTAGGGTTAAGGATGAGATAAGGATGGTGGACTTTGTCAAAGCTTCAAGAAATTTCAACATAGAAACAAAATAAGCCACCATTCTTAATAATATCCAAAATGAATAAATAAATAAATAACTAAGTAAATAATCAAAACCCTAACCATCCATATAACCATGGTTTAATCTTTACACAAACCCAAGTGAGCAAGTATCATCAAACATGATACAAACAAGTGCACAAAAAATAAATCACATATACAATGTGCATCAAGTGAGAAAATCCTTTTAAAAATGAACAAATACTAGTTGATGCAAAGCAATATATCAAATATATAATTATACATTAAATCATTAAATCAACACATGATTTAACGATCCGGTCATATCGCATATAACCGACTAGTATCCAATGTATCGGCTTATCGAATCAATCCTTGATTCGATATCTAGGTTATATCGCATATAACCAATCGATACATTCATCGCGAGAATGAAATACGGTATCACATACATGCATTATTCTCGCTCCCGCACATATCTCATATGCGCTCCTATTTCGTTTCTCTTGAGCCAGGAAACCTCTGTGTAGGACTCTAAAGACTCGTCAATACGCCGGTAGCAGATGATGATCATATCAAGCACCCACAAGCCGCAAGCGGTCTGCTAAACGTAACGGCCACCTGGGTATTGAGCGATCAGAAGATCGACGAGCTAGCCCGCTCACACTCCTGTGAATCCAACCAGTAACACTTACCGTACAGTCCGGTCTGTTCGTCTGATATGTCGCATATCAAGTCTAGGGGTGGTATACGTCAGACCCGAATAACCGATAAGTCGTGCCGATGTGAGGCTCATAACGGGTCGAGAAACTACTGGTAACACTTACCAGCAAATCTCTGATCAGCCCTGGCCAGGGACTTCCCTGTTACGGCCAATCGAGCACAGCGCAACATCAACCCCTAATACCGGGAGAGACGAAACCCCTCCTATAGCTCATTGCCTCCATATGACTCGGGACTGTACCCAAAGACCACCGTTTTGCACGCCCTCATAGACGTGGTAAGGTGGAGATCAAAGCACAGTGGGAATCACACAAGACTCTATGACGATCTCGGGTCTACAGACTAACCTGCACAAGTGTCACCTGAGAACTGCCATCTGACGTGAGGTATAATACCATCTGGGAGTTCTCGGTGAGTCCGTCCAGTGTACCCAGTCTCCACTGAGCACCCGTATACCATCTCTGATGTCAAACACCAATGGATATGGGATCATCCATCGCCCATCTCATGGGTCGAGAAGCGTATACGCTAGTCTACTCTGGTATATCGATGCCCCGTCTCGATACACCCACGACTAGGGACCTTGAAGGATGTACTTATGGACTACCATGTCCCCACTAGTATGATCTGCATCATAGTCCAGGCAGTCAAGTACACATCCTAAGGGCTTTATCAACATGTAACTATAAGACAGTTTAAAGAGACAAGTGTACATGTTAAGATAAAGAGCAACCAGATTGCATACTATCATATCGAGCAAGAAATTCATCTCTATATATGTCCAAGCATCCAATATAATATACATCATCTGTACAATACTGGCCTCTAGGGCATACATACAACTAACAGTTCTCGGTAATGAACATACCCGAAAAAGATATATCAACATACACTTTCTTCGTTTGGGCAGCACGGGAATTCTGGTAATCCCCTATTTCCTCCTCGGTCTTATAACAATTATAAGTTGGAGCGGGACCAACGTTCCCCAGCTCGGTATAACAAGCGGGTTCGGTCAATACATCTGTATTATTATCTTGATTAAGGCGTAACATGGTCGCTACCTGGATAGAGAGAGAAGAAAACACTCAGCGTATGCTCTTGCAAGATTAGATTCGTTATTAATATATCTAATCAGGATGGCTCCCACTGTTTTAGTCAAATCTTCCTTCAAACCCTAAAAGAAAAGACTAGCCAGGATTAATTACACCCTACAAGTTCGCCAATCTTTCGGCCAGGCCAGTGTCAATACTTTGAGGGAGGTTTGCCGTGCTTTCGCACGAACCTAATTAAAATAAACCTCGTTTTCCTAGGGGCGTAACCCCGTTAACTCTTTTCTAGACACCTAGTTGATCGGCTAATTGTAATGTGTAAAACTCTCCCAGGAGTAACTCTTACTCGCAGTGGGTATCGAGATCCAACTATCTCATAGGAGGTATGCAATCTCATTGCAAATTTCAACACTTGAAATTCCCGATAATATTTTACCCCTAACATGCTATGATCTTGACGAATGCCAAATAATCCATAGTCCGCTAGTCAAGTTCAAACCGTACACTTCCTGATTGAATTAAACCCACACGCACGACCCTTGACGAAAGCCAAACAACGCCGTACGAATACCCTAATCCAATCGCATCGTATGCTAGCAGATAAGCACTAGTTAGCTACTGTACACTACGCCTTGACGAATGCCAAACTACCGCAGCACAAATACTAAGTAGTACTTATCTGAAATGACAGAGTGCTACGACAGGTTTTTAAGAAAACCTTTTGCGTAATGAACTTGATATCGTCGTAGAATCGAGTGATTTTGAAAAAGGAGTGTTTTTGAGGCTTTTACTAGTTTCGCTAAAGAGGTCACTCCAGGTAAAGGGATCTCGGCTCTTTCCTCATCGAATGAGGTGCAGGATATTTCACAAATACCACTATGCAAAGCAAAAACTATAAAAGGAATCAAAAGACAAACCGAGTTTGTAGCATCTGCTAGTTTCGCTAAAGAGGTCACTCCCAGTGAAGGGATCTCGGCTCTTTCCTTATCGAATAAGGTGCTGGATATTCTACAAGGAATACCACTATGCAAAGCAAAAACTAGAGCTACCAGTTTTTAAAACAAGGTTCTACAACATCTTTAGGTTTCTTTTATTTCATTAATCTCATTAATGAGGTCTCATTTATTATGCTTCCCAAGCATCACATATGAAACGAAAGCAGCAATATTAATAATATCTCATATATATAATATAGGCATTCGTCTCAGAATATAATCAATGATCACATCACAGAATATTGCAGCAGAATAAAAACATATGAAATATTGGATATACTAGGATTTCCGGGTTTTATTTTAAGCCTGTATAAAACACGGATTCCACGACCGTGATGAATAGCCAAACCCACATCCCTAGACCCCTACGAGAGCGGCAAGCAACCCTACCAATTCTAGAGTTAGGAGACCCTGTCTCAACTTCTCGAGATGGTCTCCCATTGGACTCTAGAACCCGGTTACTTGTGCTCTCCGCCTTGGGTCTATCCTAATGCGGAAAAGTAAATAATATACAATGGTGACATCATCCTCAACCCGGAAGTGCCCCAATAAAAGAATATTACATACAATGAATTTTATATGAATGAAAATGAAAAACTCTCATCTCACATAAAACCCCCGTCTATTCAAAACACGACGATCTAATATAACATATCACAGCAACACATAACATCATATGTCATCAACGTAAGTAAATATACGTATCCTAATTGTCGTTGACGTATAGCAACGAAACCGGCGATACACCACATATTACACTTACGGTCACAGAAAAGAAAGTGAAAAACTACAACAGTTGGAATCCGCAACCACCTTAGACATCACATGCCTAACCAAATGAATTCTTTAGACATCACATGCCTAACAATTATAAACCCCGCATTTTAGTCTTGATACCGAAAACGCTTTTCAATAACAAGTCGGGCAATTCAACAAGATTCCCGACATCCTGATCGAATGCTCATCGGAAACTTTAGTAGACGGCCGCACCCCCCCATGCCGTCGACGAAGTGCACTAAGGCGGAACACCGCAGCCGCGAGCACCCGGACGGATGCTTTTGGCGACAGGGTTCTCCTACAGTCACTTGGTCAGGGCTATAGGGCGTAGCTATCTAATAAGGTTACCCAGCGAGTATCTGCATACGCTACGTGATTGCGACGAACTTTTGATCTCATCAAAATCCCGTGGCAACCGATCAAATGAAACTAAATTGCTAGATTTATAACTTTCAAATTAGTTATCTCATAACTACTTTTGTGGATTCCAAATATTGTATCCCATCACATGATACCCGGACGAACGTTAAACTTTTCGATCGATTCATCAAAGTCCCACAATTTCCCGATAGCTCAACACTTGAGCACGGTTCAATAATACCCAGAATATACCACAGTACCTATGCACCAGCCGTAGAAGGGCAAACCCAAGCCTCACTCATGTCGCCACGGAACTGTGGCAAACCATAGGGTATGATCGCGGTGTAGGGTTCCTAGGCACTCACAAGAGGTCTAACAAGGCATCAACCATTCCAATTTCAAATTTTACGGTGCCGAGAAACCTTAGACTAGATCGTTAACTAGAATTTTAGGCGACAAAGTGAAACTAGTTAACTACTTAACTAAAAGAAAGATGCTACAACCTTTGTAGATCCGGTTCTCCACTTCTTTAGCTCCACGTAGACGTCCTCTCGCTGTCCGTCTCGAATCTCGGACTCAAGCATCAGCTTCATCGGAGAAATGGGCGGGCAAGGTCGTCGGCCTCGTGCCGAAGATGATCTACGTCGAGGTTACACAAGATCAAGCTCCAACTTCACCAAGTTATGAAACTTGTGAAGTAAACACCCTATACTACTTGGAAAGAGGTAGAGGATGAAGAAATAGGAGGTGGGTTCACTTTAGAATTGGATTTCTCACTTTAGAACTCAAGATGCCATTGATGGAGTCTTGTTTTCTTTCTTGAAGAAGAATGAGAAGATGAAGATAGAATATGATAAAAGTATTTCATAATAGAAAAGAAATCAATACTTATCATATCCTAACTAAGGTCAAGTGTAGAGAATAGACCATGGTAAGTGGGAATGGTTAGGGTTAAGCATGAAGACAAAATGGTCACTTGGTCAAAGCTTCATGAAGCTTCAACAAGCTTCATGATAAAAAGAAACCATTTTGTTTTCATATATCTTTTTCTCAAAAAGGAAAAGATAAATAATTAAGTGAAAATAAGTAACCCTAACCATTCACTAAACATGGTTTAAGTCTTTACACAAATCCAAGTGAGAATGTATCATCAAACATGATACAATCAAGTGCATACAAAATATATCACATATACAATGTGCTATACAAGTGAGAAAATCCCTTTAAAGTGAACCAATACTAGTTAATGCAAAGTAATATATCAAATATATAATTATACATTAAATCATTAAATCAACACTTGATTCAATGATCCGGTCATGTCGCACATAACCGACTAGTATACAATGTATCGATTTATCGAATCAATGATTCGATAACTAGGTTATATCGCATACAACCAATCGAAACATTCATCGCGAGAATGGAATACGGTATCACATACACGCATTATTCTCGGTCCTGCACATATCTCATATGCGCTCCTATTTCGTTTCGCTTGAACCAGGAAACCTCTGTATAGGACTCTAAAGACTCGTCAATACGCCGGCAGCAGATGATGATCATATTAAGAACCCACAAGCCGCAAGCGGCCTGCTAAACGTAACAGCCATCCGGGTATTGAGCGATCAGAAGATCGACGAGCTAGCCCGCTCACACTCCTGTGAATCCAACCAGTAACACTTACCGTACAGTCCGGTCTGTTCGTCTGATATGTCGCATATCCTGTCTAGGGGTGGTAAACGTCAGACCCCAATAACTGATAAGTCATGCCGATGTGAGGCTCATAACGGGTCGAGAAACTACTGGTAACACTTACCAGCAAATCTCTGATCAGCCCTGGCCAGGGACTTCCCTGTTACGGCCAATCGAGCACAGCGCAACATCAACCCCCAATACCGGGAGAGACGAAACCCCTCCTATCGCTCATTGCCTCCATGTGACTCGGGACTGTACCCAAAGACCACCGTTTTGCACGCCCTCATGGATGTGGTAAGGTGGAGATCAAAGCACAGTGGGAATCACACAAGACTCTATGACGATCTCGGGTCTACAGACTAACCTGCACAAGTGTCACCTGAGAACTGCCATCTGACGTGAGGTATAATACCATCTGGGAGTTCTCTGCGAGTCCGTCCAGTGTACCCAGTCTCTACTGAGCACCTGTATACCATCTCTGATGTCAAACACCAATGGATATGGGATCATCCATCGCCCATCTCATGGGTCGAGAAACGTATACGCTAGTCTACACTGGTATATCGATGCTCCGTCTCGATACACCCACGACTAGGGACCTTGAAGGATGTACCTATGGACTACCATGTCCCCTCTAGTATGATCTGCATCATAGTCCAGGTAGTCAAGTACACATCCTAAGGGCTTTACCAACATGTAACTTTAAGACAGTATAAAAAGACAAGTGTACATGTTAAGATAAAGAGTAACCAGATAGCATACTATCATATCGAGCAAGAAAGTCATCTCTATATATGTCCAAGCATCCAATATAATATACATCATCTGTACAATACTGGCCTCTAGGGCATACATACAACTAACAATCTCCCACTTGCACTAGGGCCAGCTGCTGTAGTATCGCATACCGAGCATCCCGAAGAGTCTCTCAAACTGTATCTGGGAAATGGCCTTCGTGAGTGGATCCGCCGTGTTGTTCTTCATGTCAACCCTCCTGACCTCGATCTCCCGGCGATCAACTATCTCCCGGATCAGGTGATACCGCCTCAAAATATGCCTGGATCGCTGATGGGACCTAGGTTCCTTGGCCAAAGCCACCGCTCCATTGTTATCGCAATACAAAGGTATTGGATGCTCAATGGATGGAACCACTCCAAGTTCAGTAATGAACTTCTTGATCCAGACAGCCTCTTTGGCAGCATCGTTGGCAGCGATGTATTCAGCCTCCATCGTCGAGTCTGCCACGGTTTCTTGCTTGGAACTCTTCCAGCTAACCTCCCCTCCATAAAGGGTAAAGACAAATCCCGACTGCGACTTAGAGTCGTCCTTATCACTCTGGAAGCTCGAATCGGTAAAGGACTCCACTTGGAGTTCTCCATTACCATACACCAAGAGCATATCTTTAGTCCTTCGCAAGTACTTGAGAATGCTCTTCACAGCTGTCCAGTGACTCTCTCAAGGATCAGCTTGATACCTGCTCACTATACTTAGTGAGTATGCTACATCGGGTCTGGTACATAGCATTGCATACACGATAGAGCCTACAGCCGAAGCATAGGGTATCCCTTGCATGCGAGCTCTCTCCAAATCAGTCTTGGGAGACATCTCTTTGGAGAGAGTGACTCCAGAGATCGTGGGCAAGTTCCCACGCTTGGATTCTTCCATACTAAACCTCTTTAGTATGGTGTCAATGTACCTGGATTGGGACAATCCCAATATCCGTTTGGATCTATCTCTATAGATCCTGATTCCCAATATGCAGGAGGCATCACCAAGATCTTTCATTGAGAATCTTTGTGATAAGAAGAGCTTGACCGATTGCAGCATAGGAATATCATTTCCTATCAAGAGTATGTCGTCCACGTACAATACGAGGAAGACTACCTTACTCTCTGCTACCTTCTTGTAGATACAAGGTTCATCTGGGTTTTTGACGAAATCAAACTCTTTGATAACGACGTCAAAGCAGATGTTCCAACTCCGCGATGCTTGGTTTAATCCATAAATGTATTTAAGCAGCTTGCACACCTTCCCGCTGCTCCCACTGTCTACAAAGCCCTCTGGCTGAGTCATGTACACGCACTCTTCTAAATCACCATTTAGAAAGGCGGTCTTAACATCCATTTGCCAGATTTCGTAATCATGATATGCAGCGATGGCAAGCATGATCCGGATGGATTTAAGCATAGCCACTGGAGAAAAGGTTTCGTCATGGTCCACACCTGGTCTTTGACGAAAACCCTTTGCTACAAGTCTAGCTTTGAAAGTCTCCACTTTCCCATCTACACCAAGTTTTTTCTTGAAGATCCACTTGCTCCCGATGGGTTTTACCCCTTCAGGAGCAACATCCAAAGTCCATACTTTGTTGGTGTACATGGATTCCATCTCGGACCGCATTGCATCCAGCCATTTCATAGAGTCACCACTCGTGATGGCCTGCTCGAAACTAGTCGGGTCATCATCTTCCATGATGCAATCCTCGCTTCCACCATCAATGAGAAAACCGTAGTATCTCTCAGGTGGACGAGAAACCCTACTAGATCGGCGGAGAGGCTGGGGTTCGTTAGGTACTACCGAATCTTCTGGTTCCACTAAATCTTCAGTTATAGTTTGTGTTTCTGGAATTTCTTCCAGTTCTACCTCAGAGCCACTAATCTCTTTTGCAAGAAATTCCTTTTCTAAAAAGGTGGCATGTTGAGCAATAAACACTTTTTGTTGTTCACTGTGGTAGAAAAAATTTCCATTTGAATGTTTAGGATATCCCACAAACTTACATAGAACTGACCGTGCATCGAGTTTGTCTGGATTTTGCCTTTTGACATAGGCCAGACAACCCCATATCTTAACTCGTTTAAGACATGGTCTCTTCCCACTCCATATCTCATATGGTGTGGTAGGTACAGATTTAGTTGGAACTTGATTCAATAGGTACTGTAGGGTTGCTAGGCACGCGCACAAGGGTCTACGAGGCATCAACCATGCCCGATTAAAAAATTAGCCGTGCCGAACAACCCGAATACGGATCTTTAAACTAGAGATTAGGCGAAAACTAACATGCTAAACATTTTAACACTAAGTGAGAGGGATTACAACCTTTGTAGATCCGGTCCTTCACTTCATATGCTCCGTGTTGAAGTCCCTTCGCTGCGATCATCATGCTCCGTACTCTCGAGAGGCTTCACGAAGAGAAAGGTGCAGTCTTGCTTCCGATCTTCGATACAAAGATGATCTACCTTGAAGTTTCATTAACACAAGCTAACACTCACTAAAATTGAGTGAACACTCTCATCTAAAGGGCAAGGGAAGATGAGGATGATGAAGTTGGATTTTTGCTCTCTTTATTTATCTTTTTCTCACATTTATTCATCACTTTGGAAAAACTAGTAAGCATTTTCATGAAAGAATGAAGGAAGAAGAAGATGAATAATGATTGAATTCCTTTTGTGATGAATAGAAAAAGAAATAATATGATGAATAATGCAACCATGGTCAAGCAAACTCATGTAGAGAATTAACTAGGGTTAGGGTTTGGGTTAGGTTAAAGATGAGTCATACACAAATATCTTTCACAAAACAAAACCAAAACCTTCTAGAAACATCTAGAAAGCTTAACCCTAATCCAAACCCTAATCATGTTTAAACTCCACTAAACATGTTGCATTAGTTATCATATCATGTTACAATATTATATATCACATATATAATATTTATCGTAACAAAATAAAATAATACAATTAACATATATCGCATATATATCAATGTATTACCCGAGTGAGAAAAAGAATATTTTAGTGAGCAAATATTAGTTAATGTAATTTTAATATATCATATATATTATTATACATTAAATTATCGAATCAACACTTGATCCGACAATCCGGCTATATCGCATATAACCGACTAATATTTATCCGTACCGATTCATCGAATCAATACTTGATCCGATGACCCGGTTGATATCAAATATCGCGAGAATAGAATACGGTATCTCATATCGTATTATCCTCGGTCCCGCACATATCACATATGTGCCCCTACTCCGTTTTGCCTAAGTCAAGAAACCTCTGTGTAGGACTCTAAAGAATCGTCAATACGCCGGCAGTAGGTGATGATCATATCAAACACCCACAAGCTGCAAGCGGTCAGCTAAACGTAACAGCTACCCAGGTATTGAGCGCTCAGAAGATCAACAAGCAAGCCTGTAACTTCTCCTGTGAATCCAAACAGTAACACTCCCGTACAGTCCGGTCTCGTCGTCTGATATGTTGCATATCTCGCCTAGGGGTGGTAAACGTCAGACCCAAGTAGCTCGATAAGTCGTGTCGATTTGAGGTCTATAACAGTTCGAGAAACTACTGATAACACTTACCAGTAAATCTCAGCAATCCTGGCCAGGGATTTCCGGTTATAGCCAATCGAACACAGCACAACATCAACTCCCTATACCGGGAGAGACGAATCCCCTCCTATCGCTCATTGCCTCCATGTGATTCGGGACTGTACCCAAAAGCCACCTTTTTGCACGCCCTCTTGGACGTGGTATGATGGAAATCAAAGCACAGTGGGAATCACACAAGACTCTATGACGATCTCGGGTCAACGGACTACTCTGTACCAGTGTCACCGGAGAACTGCCATCTGACATGAGGTATAATACCATCTGGGAGTTCTCGGCGAGTCCGTCCAGTGTACCCAGTCTCTACTGAGCCCCCGTACACCATCCTTGATGTCAAACACCGATGGATATGGGATCATCCATCGCCCATCATATGGGTCAAGATGCGTATATGCTAGTCTACTCTGGTGTATCGATGCCCTGTCTCGATACACCCTCGACTAGGAACAGTTATAGAATGTACTCGTCGACTACCGTGGCCCCACTAGTATGATCTCATCATAGTCCCAGTAGTCGAGTACTTATCCTAAGGGCTTTATCAACATGTAATATAGAGACAATCAGAGTACATGTTAAGATAAAGTACAACCAGATAGCATACTATCATGTCGAGCAAGAAAGTCCTCCCTATATATGTCCTAGCATCCACTACAATATACATCGTATGTACAGTAATGGCCTCTAGGGCATACATATAACTAACAATCTCCCACTTGCACTAGGGCCATCTGTTATGGTATCGCATACCCAACAATTAGCCACGGTTGAAGTATCTCATACTCAACCATCCCATAAAAGTCTCTACTGGGAAAAAGGCCTTTGTGAGTGGATCCGCGCTGTTGTCCTCTGTATCTACTCTCCTAACCTCGATCACCTTGGAGATCAACCATCGCCATGATCAGGTGATACTGCCTAAGAATTATATCTGGATTTCTGAAGGGACGGAAGTTCCTTGGCTAAAACAACAACTCCATTGTCACACAATGGTAGGAACGAAGTTCATCTCATGAACTTATAAATCCAGACTGCCTTTTTGGTAGTATCCTTGGTAACGATGTATCTTGCCTTTAATCGTCTAGTATGTCACGGTATCTAGCTTGGAACTCTTCCAACATACCGCCCCTCCACTGAGGGTAAAGACAATGCCTGCGACTGACATTCAGTCGTCCTTATCACCCTGGAACCTTTCCAGTGATTCTCCTCAGGATTGATTGATACCATCTCACTACAACTAGTGAGAATCCTAACATCCAATCAGATCTATCTCATAGATTCAAAACGCAAGATTTAGGAGGTATCATTTTGATCCTATATGGAGAATCCTTGTGATAAGCGGAGATTGACCGAGCGTAGCATAGGAAACTCCTTCCCTATCAAGAGTATGTCATCCACGTACTCTACGAGGATCACCACCAAACTCCCTACTACCTTTTTGTATATACAAGGTTCATCTACCATTTTGATGAAGTCAAACTCTTTGACTACCATGTCAAAACAGATGTTCCAACTCCGCGATGCCTGCTTTATCCTATAAAGCAACTTGCACACGTTTCCGCTGCTCCCACTGTCTACGAAGCCCTCTGGCTGTGTACTTATAGACGCTCTTTTCTAAAACATCATTTAGAAAAGCAGTCATGTCACCCAACCACCAGATATCGTAGTCATGGTATGTAGCCGTGGCAAGTAGGATCTGGATGGACCTAAGCATAGCTTTGAAAGTCTCAACTTTTTCATGTACACCAAGTAATCTTCTCAAGATATACTCGCTCCTGATAGGGATTTAACCCTTCAGATAAAGCAACCAAAGTCCATACTTTGTTGGTGTATAAGGATTCTATCTCAGATCGCTAAGCATCCAGCCATTCTTACAGAGTCCCACTCCTGATGGCCAGCTCGAAACTAGTTGGGTCATCATCTCATGATGCAATCCTCGCTCCCACTGTCACAGAGAAACTGAAGCATCTCTCAGGTGGGTGAGGAGCCCTACTAGATCGGCGGAGAGGCTGAGGTTCGTTGGAAACTATTAAATCCTTTGGTTCTACCAATTCATCAGCTGCAGTTTGTATAGCTGGAACCATTCCAGTTCTACATAACAGACCTTGTCTCGAGCTTGTCCGGATTTTGTTTTTAGACATAGGCGGGACAACCCCAAATCTTAACCAACTTAAGATATGGGCACTTCCTTTTCCATATCACATATGAAGTGGCAGGCAACTGATTTGATTTGAACCCTATTCAATAGGTATGCATCTTCTCAAGTGCATAACTCCCAAAAGGAAATAGGAAACTCAGTAATACTCATCATAGAGCACACCATATCACATAGGGTGCTATTGCTCCGCCCCGATACACCGACGTGCTGTGGTGTATACGGAGGAGTAATGCTGAGAGAGAATCTCATTCTCCTTTAGAATAGTCCAGAAATTCCGTGCTCAAGTATTCTCCTCCTTGATCTCATCAAAGGACATAATACTTATACCCGTATTTTGGTTCTCTACTTCTAATTTATATTCTGTGAATATCTCAAAAGGTTCAGACTTGTGTTTCAACAGGAACATATGTCCAAATCTTGAGAGATCATCAGAGAATGTAATGAAGTACAAAGAACCGGTCTTGGCATGTATAGACAGGAGACTTTCATACATCATCATGTATCAATCCCAAGAGTTCACTAACTCTTTCTCTGTTTCCAATAAACAGAGCTGTGGTCATCTTATCTTTGTGACATGACCGGCAAGTTTCACAAGATGTAAATTCAAACTAATTTAAATATGCATCTATATGTAACTTCAGCTAGTCGGGTCGCATTGATATGACCTAGTCTACAATGCCTCAAGAAGGATTCGTTCATTTCTGAACTATTCCTCTTGTATGTGTTCTGTATACTAAGAACTGTAGTTTGATTTAGATTGTCAATGTTTTTAGATAACGTGCCTGAACCGATCAACTCTTGATATAGGTAATGTTCAAAACATTATCCAACAATACAAAATTATATCCTTTCTTTACTAATAAAGAGACTGATATGATTTTGTATATCAGGTTCGGTATCTAATAACATTCGTTCAGAATCAATGTATTCTGATAATACAGGGTGATAGTGACCAACAGACTTGGCTGCAACACTTGCACCGTTTTCTGTCTCATGAAACTTATCACCCGTTCTCAGTTCTCTACCTATCTGTAGCCCATGTAACAGATTACATATGCGGGATCCTGATCCGGTATCACATACCCAGGACGTAAAGGATACTGAGAAACAGTTCTCTGTAATGAACACACCCAAAGATGATGCATCAACATGCACTTTCTTCGTTTGGGCGGCACGGGAATTCTGGTAATCCCCAATTTCCTGCTTTGTCTTATAACAATTATAAGTTGGAGAGGGACCAACGTTCCCTAACTCAGTATAACAAGCGGGTTCGGTCAATATATCCGTTTTATTATCTTGATTAAGGTGTGATATGGTCGCTACCTGGAGAGAGAGAGAGAAGAAAACACTCAGCGTATGCTCTTGCAAGATTAGATTGGTTATCTAATATATCTAATCAGGATGTCTCCTACTGTTTTAATCAAATCTTCCTTCAAACCCTAAAAGGAAAGACTAGCCGGGATTAATTACACGCTACAAGTTCGCCAACCTTTCAGCCAGGCCAGTGTCGGTACTTTGAGGGAGGTCCCCCATGCTTTCGCACGAACCTAATTAAAGTAAACCTCGTTTTCCCAGAGGCATAACCCCGTTAACACCTTTCTAGACACCTACTTGATCGGCTAATTGTAATATGTAAAACTCTCCGAGGAGTAACTCTTACTCGCAGCAGGTATCGGGATCCAACTATCTCATAGAAGGTATGCAATCTTATTGCAAATTTCAACACTTGAAATTCCCGATAATATATTACCCCTAGTACTTATGACCTTAACTAAGGTCAACATATCATAAGCACTAGTCAAGTTCTACCCGTCATTTCATGATTAATCAGACCCACCCTACATGACCCTCAACTATGGTCGACATAATCACATGAATGTCCTAACTAATCGCATCATATGCTGTGTAGGAAGACATCACTTAGCTACCGTACACTACGCCTCAACTAAAGTCGACATACGCAGCACGAATACTAAGTACTCTACTTCCTAAAATGACGGAGGGCTACGACGGGTTTTTAAGAAAACCCTTTGCGTAATGAACTTGATATCGTTGTAGAATCGAGTGATTTTAAATGGAGTGTTTTTGAGGCTTTTCTAGTTTTGCTAAAGGGGTCACTCCCGGTGAAGGGATCGTCGGCCCTTTCCTCATCGAATAAGGTGCAGGATATTTCATAAATATCACTATGCAAAGCAAAAACTATAGAAGCAATCAAAAGACAGACCGAGTTTGTAGCATCTGCTAGTTTCACTAAAGAGGTCACTCCCGGTGAAGGGATCTCGGCTCTTTCCTTATCGAATAAGGTGCTGGATGTTCTACAAGGAACACCGCTATGCAAAGCAAGAACTAGAGCTACCGGTTTTTTTTTTAAATAAGTTTCTACAACATCTTTAGGTTTCTTTTAATTTCATTAATCTCATTAATGAAGTCCCATTTTATTATGCTTCACAAGCATCTCTTTTGAAACGAAATCAGCAATATAACATATATCTCATATATATAATATAAACATTCGTCTCAGGCAGTAATATGATCTCATCACAGAACATTGCAGTAGAAGAATATATATGAAATATTGGATATACTAGGACGTCCGTGTTTTCAATACGAGCCTGTATAAAACACGGATTCCACGGTCGCGATGAATAGCCAAACCCACGTCCCTAGACCCCTACGAGAGCGGCAAGCAACACTGCCAATTCTAGGGTTAGGAGACCCGGTCTCGACTCCTCGAGATGGTCTCCCTCTGGACCCTAGAACCCGGTTACTTGTGCTCCCCGCCTTGGGTCTACCTAATGCGGAAAAGTAAATAATATACAACGGTAACATCTTCCGCAACCTGGAAGTGCCCCAATAAAAGAATATTACATACAAAAGAATTTTACATGAATGAAAAAGAAAAAACTCTCATCTCAAATAAAACCCCCGGCTATTCAGAACGCGACGATCCAATAGAACATATCACAGCAACACATAATATCTCATATCATCAACGTAAGCAAGTATGCGTATCCCGATTGTCGTTGATGTATAGCAACGAAGCCGGCGATACACCACATACTACGCTTACGGTCACAGAAAAGAAAGTGTAAAACTACAACAGTTGGAATCCGCAATCTCTTTAGATATCGCATGCCTAACCAATTATAAAACCCGCATTTTAGTCTCTTTATCGAAAACTCTTTTCAATGTCAAGTCGGGAAATTCAACAAGATTCCCGACGTCCTGATCGAATGCTCGTCGCAAACTTTAGTAGACGGCCGCACCCCCAGATGCCGTCGACGAAGTGCACTAAGGCGGAACACCGCTGCCGCGAGCACCCGAACGGATGCTTTCGGCGACGGGGTTCTCCTACAGTCACTTGGTCGGGGCTATGGGGCGTGGCTGTCTATTAAGTTTACCCGGCGAGTATCCGCATACGCTACGTGATTGCGACGGACTTTTGATCACATCAAAATTCCGTGGCAACCGATCATCTGAGACTAAACTGCTATGTCTATAATATTCAAATCAGTTATCTCATAACAATTTGTGGATTCCAAATATTGTATCACATTCCAGATAAAACAGAAAATGTTAAACTTTCCGATCGAACAATCAAACACCCAAGATTTCCCCAATATATCTCAACACTTGAAATCAGTTTAAAAACATCCATCATATGCCACAGTACCAATGGTCCAGCCGTAGAAGGGTCAAGCCAACGCCTCACATGTGGCACGCCGTACTGCCCCAAACCCTAAGGTTCAAAAGGCAGTTCAAGACGGTCACATAATCGAGTTAAGGTTTGTTGTCTTCTAGAGGGTCCACCGCGTTACTTGCATGACTTAGAACGTTCTTAAACACGAGAAAAAATCCAACTTTTGAAAAATTTTCCGACAGGGGAAAAAGTGAGTTATTGATATCCGTTCGAACTTTTTAATAGTTTCTAAAATTATTCGGACAAACTAAACAAAGTTAAATTATCCGATCGAATCAACGATTCCCCAATACAACCCTTGAAAACTCAACACTTGAGTGGAATTAAAATATTCCCAGAAAAAATTAACAAGAAAGGGCCTAAAAATAATTACATGAAATTTCAGGGACTAAGTCCAAATTTTGGCCGCGGAACCGCCGCAAAACCCATGGTTTCGCCGCAGTTACGCGGTCAAATTTTCGAGTTAGAGGTCCGTACTTCACAGTAATTCTTAGTTTTTCCTGCTTAATTTTTTGAGAATTTTTAATTCAGAAAAAACCACATTTTTGAAAAATGTACAGAGAGGGTTCCGTGTCGGGGTTTCGGCGTTCGATCGGACTTTAAACTTCGTCTAGACTTCGCCTAAAACTCTAGCTTGGCTCTGATACCACTGTAGGGTTGCTAGGCATGCGCACAAGGGTCTACGAGGCATCAACCATGCCCGATTAAAAAATTAGCCGTGCCGAACAACCCGAATACGGATCTTTAAACTAGAGATTAGGCGAAAACTAACATGCTAAATATTTTAACACTAAGTGAGAGGGATTACAACCTTTGTAGATCCGGTCCTTCACTTCATATGCTCCGTGTTGAAGTCCCTTCGCTGCGATCATCATGCTCCGGACTCTCGAGAGGCTTCACGAAGAGAAAGGTGCAGTCTTGCTTCCGATCTTCGATACAAAGATGATCTACCTTGAAGTTTCATTAACACAAGCTAACACTCACTAAAATTGAGTGAACACTCTCATCTAAAGGGTAAGGGAAGATGAGGATGATGAAGTAGGATTTTTTCTCTCTTTATTTATCTTTTTCTCACATTTATTCATCACTTTGGAAAAACTAGTAAGCATTTTCATGAAAGAATGAAGGAAGAAGAAGATGAATAATGATTGAATTCCTTTTGTGATGAATAGAAAAAGAAATAATATGATGAATAATGCAACCATGGTCAAGCAAACTCATGTAGAGAATTAACTAGGCTTAGGGTTTGGGTTAGGTTAAAGATGAGTCATACACAAATATCTTTCACAAAACAAAACCAAAACCTTCTAGAAACATCTAGAAAGCTTAACCCTAATCCAAACCCTAATCATGTTTAAACTCCACTAAACATGTTGCATTAGTTATCATATCATGTTACAATATTATATATCACATATATAATATTTATCGTAACAAAATAAAATAATACAATTAACATATATCGCATGTATATCAATATATTACCCGAGTGAGAAAAAGAATATTTTAGTGAGCAAATATTAGTTAATGTAATTTTAATATATCATATATATTATTATACATTAAATTATCGAATCAACACTTGATCCGACAATCCGGCTATATCGTATATAACCGACTAATATTTATCCGCACCGATTCATCGAATCAATACTTGATCCGATGACCCGGTTGATATCAAATATCGCGAGAATAGAATACGGTATCTCATATCGTATTATCCTCGGTCCCGCACATATCACATATGTGCCCCTACTCCGTTTTGCCTAAGTCAAGAAACCTCTGTGTAGGACTCTAAAGAATCGTCAATACGCCGGCAGTAGGTGATGATCATATCAAACACCCACAAGCTGCAAGCGGTCAGCTAAACGTAACAGCTACCCAGGTATTGAGCGCTCAGAAGATCAACAAGCAAGCCTGTAACTTCTCCTGTGAATCCAAACAGTAACACTCCCGTACAGTCCGGTCTCGTCGTCTGATATGTTGCATATCTCGCCTAGGGGTAGTAAACGTCAGACCCAAGTAGCTCGATAAGTCGTGTCGATTTGAGGTCTATAACAGTTCGAGAAACTACTGATAACACTTACCAGTAAATCTCAGCAACCCTGGCCAGGGATTTCCGGTTATAGCCAATCGAACACAGCACAACATCAACTCCCTATACCGGGAGAGACGAATCCCCTCCTATCGCTCATTGCCTCCATGTGATTCGGGACTGTACCCAAAAGCCACCTTTTTGCACGCCCTCTTGGACGTGGTATGATGGAAATCAAAGCACAGTGGGAATCACACAAGACTCTATGACGATCTCGGGTCAACAGACTACTCTGTACCAGTGTCACCGGAGAACTGCCATCTGACGTGAGGTATAATACCATCTGGGAGTTCTCGGCGAGTCCGTCCAGTGTACCCAGTCTCTACTGAGCACCCGTACACCATCCTTGATGTCAAACACCGATGGATATGGGATCATCCATCGCCCATCATATGGGTCAAGATGCGTATACGCTAGTCTACTCTGGTGTATCGATGCCCTGTCTCGATACACCCTCGACTAGGAACAGTTATAGAATGTACTCGTCGACTACCGTGGCCCCACTAGTATGATCTCATCATAGTCCCAGTAGTCGAGTACTTGTCCTAAGGGCTTTATCAACATGTAATATAGAGACAATCAGAGTACATGTTAAGATAAAGTACAACCAGATAGCATACTATCATGTCGAGCAAGAAAGTCCTCCCTATATATGTCCTAGCATCCACTACAATATACATCGTATGTACAGTAATGGCCTCTAGGGCATACATATAACTAACAATGCTGCTGTCTCAAGCGCATACCCCCAGAAGGAAATAGGTAACTCAGCTGTACTCATCATAGAGCGCACCATATCTAATAGGGTGCGATTCCTCCGCTCCGATACACCGTTGTGCTGTGGTGTATAAGGAGGAGTAAGCTGAGAGAGAATCCCATTCTCTTTTAGATAATCTAGGAACTCATTGCTTAAGTATTCTCCTCCTCGATCAGATCAAAGGATCTTAATACTTTTGCCTGTTTGTTTTTCTACTTCGTGCTTATATTCTCTGAATTTCTCAAAAGCTTCAGACTTGTGTTTCATCAGGAACCCATGTCCGAATCTAGAGAGATCGTCAGTGAATGTAATGAAGTAGGAAGAACCGTTCCTGGCATGCGTAGACATGGGACCGCATACATCACTATGTATCAGTCCTAAGAGTTCATTAACTCTTTCTCCGTGTCCACTAAACGGAGCTTTGGTCATTTTTCCTTTGAGACATGAATGGCAAGTATCATAAGATGATAATTCAAATGAATTCAAATAACCATCCTTATGTATCTTAGCCAGTCGTGTCGCATTGATATGACCAAGTCTACAGTGCCACAAGTAGGATTCGTTCATTTCTGAACTTTTCCTCTTGTGTGTGTTTTGTATATTGAGGACTGTATTCTGATTTAGAATGAATATGCCATTATGTAACGAGCCTGATGCAATCAGCTTTTGATTTTGGAATATGTTCATAACATTATCCTTTACTACAAAATTATATCCTTCTTTACTTAATAAAGAAACTGATATAATGTTGCACATCATGTTCGGTATATAATAGCACTCATTTAGAATCAGTGTATTACCACTTGGCAATACAAGGTGATATTCGCCAACAGCTTTGGCTGTAATACTTGCACCGTTCCCTACTTGAACGGAATGATCACCTTTTCCCAGTTCTCTACCTTTACGTAGCCCATGTAACAATTTACATATATGGGATCCTGATCCGGTATCCAATACCCAGGACGTAGGGTGAACTGAGAAACAGTTCTCAATAACTAACACACCTGAAGAAGATGCATCAACATGAATGTTCTTTTGGGCGGCGTGAGTATCCAGATATTCTCCTGTTTCCTGTTCAGTCTTATAACTCTTATAAGAAAGAACGGGTCCAACATTCCCCTACTCAATATAATAAGCGGGTTCAGTCAATACATCCATATTATTATCTTTATTAGGGCATGACATGGTCGCTACCTGGAGAGAGAGAGAAGAAAACACTTTAGCGTATGCTCGTGCAAGATCAGATTGGTTATTATCTTATCTAATCAGGATGGCTCCCACTGGTTTTTATCAAATCTTCCTTCAAACCCTAAAAGGAAAGATTAGCCGGGATTAATTACACACTACAAGTTCGCCAATCTTTCAGCCAGGCCAGTGTCGGTACTTTGAGGGAGGTCCCCCGTGCTTTCGCACGAACCTAATTACTGTAAACCTCGTTTTCCCAGAGGCGTAACCCTGTTGACACCTTTCTAGACACCTACTTGATCGGCTAATTGTAATGTGTAAAACTCTCCCAGGAGTAACTCTTACTCGCAGCGGGTATCGGGATCCAACTATCTCATAGAAGGTATGCAATCTCATTGCAAATTTCAATACTTGAAATTCCCGATAATATTTTGCCCCTAGTGTGCCATGACCTTGACAGAGGTCAACAAACCATAGTGCACTAGTCAAGTTCAACCCGTCATTTCTTGATTGAATCAAACCCACTCGCACGACCCTTGACAGAGGTCAACAAGGTCATACGACTACCCTAATCCAATCACATCACATGCTTTACAGATAATTACTAGTTAGCTACCGCACACTACGCCTTCACAGAGGTCAACAAACGCAGCACGAATACTAAATAGTCTTTATCTGAAATGACGGAGGGCTACGACAGGTTTTTCTGAAAACCTATTGCGTAATGAACTTGATATCGTTGTAGAATCAAATGAAGTTTTGAAATGGAGTGATTTTGAGGCTTTTCTAGTTTTGCTAAAGAGGTCACTCCCGGTGAAGGGATCGTCGGCCCTTTCCTCGTCGAATGAGGTGCGGGATATATCATATATATCGCTGTGCAAAGCAGAAACTATAGAAGCAATCAAAAAACAAACCGAGTGTGTAGCATCTGCCAGTTATTGCTAAAGGAGTCACTCCCGCTGAAGGGATCTCGGTCCTTTCCTCATCGAATAAGGTGCAGGGTATATCATATATACCGCTATGCAAAGCAAGAACTGTAGCTACCTGTTTTATTTTAAAATTTGATTCTACAACATCTTTTGGGCTTCTTTTCTTTCATTAATCACATTAATGAAGTCCCATCATTTAAATACCTAAACATCACAGATAAATACGACGTACACTTATGCCATCCGCATTCGCCTCGATGTCCCCTCGTGCACCGTTAGGTTAGGTAACTAACGGCAGAGCGGGGCAGGGCTAGCGCGGGTGTAAAACATAAGTAACGCCTATATAATATATCATATATACTATATACAGTATCTATCAGAGAACATCACATGATCAGATCACAGATATCGCAGCAGAAGAAACAAATGAAACATTGGATATACTAGGACGTCCGTATTTTCAATACGAGCCAGTATAAAACACGGATTCCACGGTCGTGATGAATAGCCAATCCCACATCCCCAGACCCCTACGAGAGCGGCAAGCAAGCCTACTAATTCTAGGGCTAGGAGACCCGGACTCGACTCCTCGAGATGGTCTCCCACTGGACCCTAGAACCCAGTTACTTGTGCTCCCCTCCTTGGGTCTATCCTAATGCGGAAAAGTAAATAATATACAAAAGGTGACAACTTCCGCAACCTGGAAGTGCCCCAATAAAAGAATATTACATACAAGTTTTTACATGAATGAAAATGAAAAACACTCATCTCACATAAAAAAACCCCGGCTATTCAAATACGACAATCCAATATAACATATCCAGCAACACATAACATCACATGTCATCAACGTAAGTAAATATGCGCATCCCAATTGTCGTTGACATATAGCAACGAAACCGACGATATCACATATTACACTTACGGTCACAGAAAAGAAAGTGTAAAACTACAACAGTTGGAATCCGCAACCTCTTTAGACATCGCATGACTAACACTTATAAACCCCGCATTTTAGTCCCATTATCGAAAACTCTTTTCAATATCAAGTGAGACTAAACTGCTAGATTTATAACATTCATTCAGTTATCTCATAACTGTTTGCGAATTCCAATTATTGTATCCCATTCCGGATAAATAGAAAATATTAAACTTTCCGATCGAACATTCGAACACCCAAGTTTTCCCGAGACCGTTCAACACATGAAATAAGTTCAAAGACATTCACTTCATGCCTCAGTACCAACGGTCCAGCCGTAGAAGGGTCAAGCCAACGCCTCACATGTGGCATGCCGTACTGCCCCAAACCCGAAGGTTCAAAGGGCAGTTCAAGACGGTCACATAATCGAGTTAAGGTTTGTTGTCTTCTAGAGGGACCATCGCGTTACTTGCACTACTCAGAACGTCCTTAAACCACAGAAAAATCCGACACTTGGATATTTTCCGGCAGGGGAAAAGTTGGGTATTTATATCCGGTCGAACTTTTTAACATATTCAAAAAATTATCCGGAAACCACATAGACAAAATCTGATAATCCGATCGAATCATCTAAGCCCCAAAACACCCCAGAAGACTCAACTCTTGAGTTCAGATTAAAAAATTCCAGAAAACTCAGCACCCCAATTAACAAATTACTGTGCAAAATTGGATGGATGATGTCATCTTTTGGCCGTGGAACCGCCGCAGAAGCCAGGCTTCTGCCGCGGTTCCGCCGCTCTTTTAACAGATCATGGGATAAATTTTGCACCGTAATTCTTAGAATTCCCTGCTGAATTTTTTAAGCATTTTTAATCTGGAAAAAACCCAGTTTTTCAAAAAAGTCCAGAGAGCATCTCGGGAATTAGGGTTTCGGTTCGATCGGGTTTCAAACGTCGTCTAAACTTCGTCTAAGGCTCTAGCTAGTCTCTGATACCACTGTAGGGTTCCTAGGCACTCACAAGAGGTCTAACAAGGCATCAACCATGCCAATTTCAAATTTTACGGTGCCGAGAAACCTTAGACTAGATCGTTAACTAGAATTTTAGGCGACAAAGTGAAACTAGTTAACTACTTAACTAAAAGAAAGATGCTACAACCTTTGTAGATCCGGTTCTTCACTTCCTTAGCTCCACGTAGACGACCTCTCGCTGTCCGTCTCGAATCCCGGACTCAAGCATCAGCTTCATCGGAGAAATGGGCGGGCAAGGTCGTCGGCCTCGTGCCGAAGATGATCTACGTCGAGGTTACACAAGATCAAGCTCCAACTTCACCAAGTTGTGAAACTTGTGAAGTAAACACCCTATACTACTTGGCAAGAGGTAGAGGATGAAGAAATAGGAGGTGGGTTCACTTTAGAATTGGATTTCTCACTTTAGAACTCAAGATGCCATTGATGGAGTCTTGTTTTCTTTCTTGAAGAAGAAGGAGAAGATGAAGATAGAATATGATAAAAGTATTTCATAATAGAAAAGAAATCAATACTTATCATATCCTAACTAAGGTCAAGTGTAGAGAATAGACCATGGTAAGTGGGAATGGTTAGGGTTAAGCATGAAGACAAAATGGTCACTTGGTCAAAGCTTCATGAAGCTTCAACAAGCTTCATGATAAAAAGAAACCATTTTGTTTTCATATATCTTTTTCTCAAAAAGGAAAAGATAAATAATTAAGTGAAAATAAGAAACCCTAACCATTCACTAAACATGGTTTAAGTCTTTACACAAATCCAAGTGAGAATGTATCATCAAACATGATACAATCAAGTGCACACAAAATATATCACATATACAATGTGCTATACAAGTGAGAAAATCCCTTTAAAGTGAACCAATACTAGTTAATGCAAAGTAATATATCAAATATATAATTATACATTAAATCATTAAATCAACACTTGATTCAATGATCCGGTCATGTCGCACATAACCAACTAGTATACAATGTATCGATTTATCGAATCAATGATTCGATAACTAGGTTATATCGCATACAACCAATCGAAACATTCATCGCGAGAATGGAATACGGTATCACATACACGCATTATTCTCGGTCCTGCACATATCTCATATGCGCTCCTATTTCGTTTCGCTTGAACCAGGAAACCTCTGTGTAGGACTCTAAAGACTCGTCAATACGCCGGCAGCAGATGATGATCATATCAAGCACCCACAAGCCACAAGCGGTCTGCTAAACATAACGGCCATCCGGGTATTGAGCGATCAGAAGATCGACGAGCTAGCCCGCTCACACTCCTGTGAATCCAACCAGTAACACTTACCGTACAGTCCGGTCTGTTCGTCTGATATGTCGCATATCCTGTCTAGGGGTGGTAAACGTCAGACCCCAATAACCGATAAGTCGTGCCGATGTGAGGCTCATAACGGGTCGAGAAACTACTGGTAACACTTAACAGAAAATCTCTGATTAGCCCTAGCCAGGGACTTCCCTGTTACGGCCAATCGAGCACAGTGCAACATCAACCCCCAATACCGGGAGAGACGAAACCCCTCCTATCGCTCATTGCCTCCATGTGACTCGGGACTGTACCCAAAGACCACCGTTTTGCACGCCCTCATGGACGTGGTAAGGTGGAGATCAAAGCACAGTGGGAATCACACAAGACTCTATGACGATCTCGGGTCTACAGACTAACCTGCATAAGTGTCACCTGAGAACTGCCATCTGACGTGAGGTATAATACCATCTGGGAGTTCTCGGCGAGTCCGTCCAGTGTACCCAATCTCTACTGAGCACCCGTATACCATCTCTGATGTCAAACACCAATGGATATAGGATCATCCATCGCCCATCTCATGGGTCGAGAAACGTATACGCTAGTCTACACTGGTATATCGATGCCCCGTCTCGATACACCCACGACTAGGGACCTTGAAGGATGTACCTATGGACTACCATGTCCCCACTAGTATGATCTGCATCATAGTCCAGGGAGTCAAGTACACATTCTAAGGGCTTTACCAATATGTAACTTTAAGACAGTATAAAGAGACAAATGTACATGTTAAGATAAAGAGTAACCAGATAGCATACTATCATATCGAGCAAGAAAGTCATCTCTATATATGTCCAAGCATCCAATATAATATACATCATCTGTACAATACTGGCCTCTAGGGCATACATACAACTAACACGCGGTTCCGCGATCCAAAAAGTCGAGTTAGGGTTTCATTCTTCTAGAGGGTTCATAAAATTACTTACATGTTTTTCCGAATACGTTAAACTTAAAAAAATGGGTTTTTAACATTCGATCGAACTTTTTAACTTCGCCTAGACAACATGCGAATAACCCGAAATATTGTTAAAACTACGAATACGAAATACTCCGAATTGCTTATAGTGTAAGTTCACATCACATGCAAAATTACCAAAAACAAACAACACCTGAAACATCAAAACCAAGTCACTGGAACACACAAAAAAATTCATGAGGGAGCTCGGATTTGGGCCGAGATGTGGGGGGTAGTGGCCGGCCAAAAATTCTTCATTTTTCCTGAAATTTTCATGGTGTTCTTGATATATCTCATACATCATTCTGTACTTGTTTAAAAAAAATTTTGAACAACTTTTAAAATCGATAGAAACTTCAATTTTCTGTTTCAAGTTTTGGAGTATTTCGGTTTCGTAATCTTAACAAAATCCGTATAAATTTCTCGCATGGCTCTGATACCACTGCAGGGTTCCCTAGCATGGCAGCAAGGTTTCTAAAGGCATCGTCCATACCAAATTAAAATTTTTGCCGTTCTAGCTAACCCTAACATAGAATCGTTTACTAGAAATCCAACAGAATAATATACAAACACTTTGTAACTAAAAGCGAACAAGGAATACAACCTTTGTAGACCGGTCCTTCACTTCATTAGCTCCGTGTAGTAGTCCTTTCACTGCGATCATGAAGTCTCGGACTCTAGAGAGGCTACCTTAAAGAAACGAACATGCTTGCTTCGAAGTCTTCGAGGCCGAAGATGATCTACGTCGAGGAGACACTAACCCAAGTTATCTCTTCAATTATTACGGAATTAGTGAAGCAAACACCCTATGCTAAATGGCAAGTAGTAGAGGATGATGAAGTAAGAAGTTTGCTCACATTAGAAATGATTTTCTCACTCATTTTCCATCAACTCCATTGAAGCTAGAAAGCTTTTAGGAAGAAGAAGAAGAAGCAAATGATCAAGTGATGAATGAATTCATGTTGTGGTTAGAAATGCAACCAAAGGTTAAGCATGTCATGCTTAACCCTTGTAGAGAGTTAACCATGAGCTAGAGTTAAAGGTTAGGTCAAATAATATCTTAAGCTAGACAAAAGGAGTGGACAAAGTCAAAGATGCTTACAAGCTTCTACAAGCTTTCAACAAATATCAACCATGACTAATTCCACAATTTTTGAATTACTTAATGATAAAATATAAACCCTAATCTTAACCCTAGCATGGTTTAATCTCTATAAACCCTAGTTGCATTTGTAACCTAGCATGATACAAACATGTACACAAATATACATATCACATATATACAATGTGCACAAAGTGAGAAAAAGAAATCATAAGTAAGCTTAATATTAGTTAATATAATATAACATATCAAATATATAATTATACATTAAATTATTAAATCAACTCTTGATTTAATAATCCGGCTATATCATATATAACCGACTAATATCATGTGTGACAACTTATCGAATCAACACTTGATCCGATAACCCGGCTATATCGCATATAACCGACTAATGTCACAAATCGCGAGAATAGAATACGGTATCTCATATCTTATCAATCTCGGTCCCGTACATATCACATATGTGCTCCTACTCCATTTCTTTTGAGCCAGGAAACCCCTGTGTAGGACTCTAAAGACTCGTCAATACGCCGGCAATAGCTGATGATCATATCAAACACCCACAAGCAGCAAGCGGTCTGTTAAACGTAACGGCCGCCCGGGTATTGAGCGATTAGAAGATCAACAAGCAAGCTTGCTCACACTCCTGCGAATCCAATCAGTAACACTATCATACAGTCCGGTCTCTTCGTCTGATATGTCGCATATCTCGTCTAGGGGTGGTAAACGTCAGACCCCAGTAACTCGATAAGTCGTGCCGATGTGAGGCTCATAACGGGTCGAGAAACTACTGATAACACTTACCAATATATCTCTAAAGTAGCCCTGGCCAGGGACTTCCTGTTATAGTCAATCGAGCACAGCGCAACATCAACTCCCAATACCAGAAAAGACGAAACCCCTCCTATCGCTCATTGCCTCTATGTGATTCGGGAATGTATCCAAAAGCCACCGTTTTGCATGTTCTCTTGAACGTGGTAAGGTGGAAATCAAAGCACAGTAGGAATCACACAAGACTCTATGACGATCTCGGGTCTACAGACTAACCTGTACCAGTGTCACCAGAGAACTGCCATCTGACGTTAGGTATAATACCATCTGGGAGTTCTCGGCGAGTCTGTCTAGTGTACCCAGTCTCCACTGAGCACCCGTATACTGTCTCTGATGTCAAACACCAATGGATATGGGATCATTCATCACCCATCTACATGGGTCAAGAAGCTATACGCTAGTCTACTCTGGTATATCGATGCCCTGTCTTGATACACCCACGACTAGGAACATTTGAAGGATGTACTTAGCGACTACACTGTCCCCACTAGTATGATCTGCATCATAATCCTGGTAGTCAAGTACTCATCCTAAGGGCTTTATCAACATATAACACAGAGACAATCAGAGTACATGTTAAGATAAAGAACAACCAGATAGTATACTATCATGTCGAGCAAGAAAGTCCTCCCTATATGTGTCCAAGCATCCACTACAATATACATCGTATGTACAGTGGTGGCCTCTAAGGCATACATATAACTAACAATAACTGCACAGATTAAAGATTGAAATAGTTATGCCAGGTAACGCTTCATTATTGATGAACTTACAAGTCCGGTCCACTCTTGTCAATTAGATCAAGGCAGCTCAAGAAAATAATGCCAAAGTACAAAAGATCCGAGAACAAATAGAAAGTGGTCTTTGAACTGATTTCATCTTCCATGAAGATGGATCTTTACGGTATGGGAGTCATTTTTGTATACCGGTCGGCCCTGTTCGTGTCACGACCCGAAATTTTAACTCGTGACCGGCACTTAAATCACGCAACGTCTAAAGGCGTAACGTTATCCAAGTAAGCTGAAACCCAGAAATCTAAACCTTTTAAAAGGAAATAAAAGTTGTGAAGTTTGAAATAAGGTATAATGAAAACAAATGCTACCTTAAATGCAAAGACAAGGGAACATGAAAAATGCAAGTTTATTTTACTAATTGAAAAACATGTTTCGTCTCTTTAAAAATTTGGGCAGCACCTCCATTGTATATTTTGATCCAAAACCACAAATACATGATAATATAAAAGGCATCCCCAAGCGGGAGCTAGCTCTTCGCCAAACGGCAGATTCACAACCACGTAAATAATAAAACAAGTAAACGACGCCCAACGGCAAAGATCAACACAAAAGATAATGAATAAAGCAAGACATCAACCCAATAAGCGAACATAAAACCCATCGCTCAATCTCGCAATTACAAGTCTCACTAAGTCTTACTATTTATACAATTACTAGTTTTGATTGATAGAGTTGATTAGATACAAAATGAATAATAAGCACAAAAGTGGTACGATCCAACATGTACTACCTACCAAAGCAAGTCACCCGAATGCAAGCTGTGTGCCAACGATGCCGCTACCGATCCAAGCGGTCAACCTACAAGAACTGTGGCACAACGGGGGTGAGTTGCCAACTCGTGAGTAGAAAACATCAACAGGTAGAAATCGAATAAACAACGATTCATAGGTCAACTATATCATGAAGGTAATACTATGATATCTGGGGTGACCGTATGTGTATATGTGCCAATAATAATAATAAATGTCTGTATGCATATGGATAACATCCAACAATATAATAAATGCCTGTATGCATGTGGATCTCGTCCACTCGAAACCTCATAAAAACATATGCATGTAAATATATGAGGATATCAAAGAATGTGTGTCCATCAATGACACATCAAGTCATGAAACCTGAGTGCCCAGCATCGACACTCGAAAACATCATGAAACCCGTGTCCTGAATCGACACGTAATATATATATATATATATATATATATATATATATATCCTAAAATCTCAATATCTCAAGCTCCGGCTATCCAGACTGGCCTGTATCATCAAATCTGAATATCTTAGGCTCCGGCTATCCGGACTGGCCTATACTCCGATCTGTATCCTCCGGATATCCATCGAGTCACAATAAAATCACCGGTCGGTAGTGCTCCCCTGTCAGGCTCAACGCCATCATCTGCGATCATCTTGCCCCGGGGTACCACACCGAGTCCACCATATACCCGCAGACGGTTCCTCCTCCTCCTCGAATCGGGTGTCTGATATCGCTCAAGAGCCGAGAAAACTCTTGGTGGACTATACAAATATCATATCAAGAGAATCCGGGTTTTTAAAACAATACATACTTTCTTTTGAAATAACCACGGTCTTTAAATCCAGAATTCTCATGAAAACAACATATCTCAATGCGTATAATCATAAAGCATGATGTATGCGACATATAACAGAAATATAGGCATATCCATATAATGCAACATGGAACAGTAATATGCACATATTAAAGGAAAACCGCTCTTTTAAATGGATCCAGTTTTAAAATGTATCCTGCGGTTTCCCATTTCTCCAAAGTCGAATGCAACACCGTATAAAGGTGTATATGTAACTATAGCAAGTAAATTATGCAAAGAGTCATATCATGATACAGTAATTCTACTGTATAGTGACATGGCAATATGTGAGCCGTCCAATCATCGATGATGAAGTGTGTGAGCCGTCCAATCTGTGTAAGTGTGACATATGCATCATCGATAATGGTGTAGGTGTACTAGCACAGGTATATGAAATGCAATGGAAATAACATGAACGTAGTATAAAGTAAATCGGAAGCTAAATGCTATAAGGTATACGCATCTAATATGACCGAGTCGTTAAATCTATCAATCGGCATCCTCTAGTCAAGGGTATGGATCAATCATCAATTAAACTCGTCATGTATGGTAAATCATCGTACGGCGTCAATAAACAATTTAGGATCCTAAAGACCTATATGACAATGAGGGTACAGACCTAACGTCTCATATAGCTTATCACATAAGATTCACAACATCTTATATCCCTATATGCCCATGTCCCCGGGTCACATCCATGACAACCTCATATCAGTGGACCGGCAAAGGTATCAATCATCTCTTATCGACTCGCATCCGTATACCGACATATCAATCAAGTCCTCATATCACATCGTATATTCTTATCATCATATTAAGTCAATTTTATATATACATTCTACCTTATTAATCTAGTTTCATGTTACTCTAAAACTCAATGCATATTCTAGTGTAACTACCTATCTATAAGTCGTAATTCACTTTCACTTTTCATATCCCTAAAGCTTTCATCTCATATCTCGATACACATATTCAATCGCTCATATTTGTAGAGTTGCCTAGCACGGAAGCAAGGTTTCGGGAGGCATCGTCCATGCCAAATTCAAAAATTTGCCGTTCTAGCTAACCCTAACATTGAATCGTTAACAAGAAATCGACGGAATATCAAATGCAAACACTTTGCAATAAGAAGTGAGCATGGAATACAACCTTTGTAGACCGGTCCTTCACTTCAATAGCTCCATGTAGTAGTCCCTTTCGCTGCGATCGTGAACTCCGGACTCTAGAGAGGCTCCGATGAAGAAACGAGCATGCTTGCTTCGAAGTCTTCAAGGCCGAAGATGATCTACGTCGGGGAGACACTAACCCAAGCTATCTCTTCACTAACCATGGAATTAGTGAAGCAAACACCCTATACTAAATGGCAAGTAGTAGAGAATGATGAAGTAGGAAGTGGGCTCACTTTAGAATTGATTTTCTCACACTTTTTCTCATATCTCCATTGAAGCTAGAAAGCTTTGAGGAAGAAGAAGAAGAAGAAGAAGAAGAACTCATATGAAAAATATCATCCAAATGAATTATTGCAACCATGGATGAGTTAAGCCCTCATGCCTAACTCATGTATAGAATTAACCAAGGGCTAAGGTTAAGGGTAGGGTTAACAAATATCTTAAGGCAAAACAAAACTTGAAGACTTTAGTCAATGCAAATCCAAGCTTCCAAAAGTTTCTTACCATGACAAAAGGCTTTTAGTTTTGAATTACTTAATGATAAATAAAACCCAAACACAAACCCTAGTATGGTATAAGTCTCATACACCCATCTTTCATGTATCATCAAGCATGACACAATTCATGTACACAAATATACATATCACATATATACAATGTGAACATCAAGTGAGAAAAGAAATCTTAAGTGAGCTAATACTAGTTAATGTAATGTAATATATCAAATATATAATTATACATTAAATTATTAAATCAACTCTTGATTTAATAATCCAGCTATATCACATATAACCAACTAATATCAAGTGTAACAACTTATCGAATCAACACTTGATCCGATAACCCGGCTATATCGCATATAACTGACCAATGTCACAAATCGCGAGAATAGAATACGGTATCACAGATCGTATTAATCTCGGTCCCGCGCATATCACATATGTTCTCCTACTCCATTTCGCTTGAGCCAGGAAACCCCTGTGTAGGACTCTAAAGACTCATCAATACACCGACAATAGGTGATGATCATATCAAACACCCATAAGCCGCAAGCGGTCTGCCAAACGTCATGGTCACCCGGGTATTGAGCGATCAGAAGATCAACAAGCAAGCCTGCTCACACTCCTGCGAATCCAATCAGTAACACTACCGTACAGTCCGGTCTCTTAGTCTGATATGTCGCATATCTCGTCTAGAGGTGGTAAACGTCAGACCCCAGTAACTCGATAAGTCGTGTCGATATGAGGCTCATAACGGGTCGAGAAACTACTGCTAACACTTATCAGTATATCTCTGAAGCAGCCTTAGCCAAGGACTTTCTGTTATAGCCAATCGAGCACAGCGCAACATCAACTCCCAATACCGGGAGAGGCGAAACCCCTCCTATCGCTCATTGCCTCCATGTGACTCGGGACTGTACCCAAAAGCCACCGTTTTGCACGTTCTCTTGAACGTAGTAAGGTGGAAATCAAAGCATAGTAGGAATCACACAAGACTCTATGATGATCTCGGGTCTACAGACTAACATGTACCAGTGTCACCAGAGAACTGCCATCTGACGTTAGGTATAATACCATCTGGGAGTTCTCGGCGAGTCTGTTCAGTGTACCCAGTCTCCACTGAGCAACCGTATACTGTCTCTGATGTCAAACACCAATGGATATAGGATCATCCATCGCCCATCTACATGGGTCGAGAAGCTATACGCTAGTCTACTCTGGTATATCGATGCCCTATCTCGATACACCCTCGACTAGGAACATTTGAAGAATGTACTTAGCGACTATTCTATCCCCACTAGTATGATCTGCATCATAGTCCCGGTAGTCAAGTACTCATCCTAAGGGCTTTATCAACATGTAACATAGAGACAATCATCGTACATGTTAAGATAAAGAGCAACCAGATAGCATACTATCATGTCGAGCAAGAAAGTCATCCCAATATATGTCCAAGCATCCACTACAATATACATCGTATGTACAATAATGGTCTCTAGAGCATACATATAACTAACAATATTTTCTCTAACTATCTGTTTAACCATAACCCTAATTCCTAATCTAGGTTTCTACGACTATATACTATAGATCGATTTCCATCAAAAACTTGTGGGGGTACTATACGCCATCCACCCGACTTCCCCCGTAGATATAGATCTACTCACCTTGATCCTTGCTCGCCGAAGTCGACGACGCCATACTCCATCATCTCGGAATCCACGTGAAGGTACCTACAATATCAACACATATCGAAATTCTATTAAAATCGAGTTCGGAAAACCAATACGGCACACGGTGCGTCCATAAGTTAAAACCTATAGCCTACGCATGCAAAACAACCAAACAACCCTTGTTGTTGACGTACAAATGCCCAACAACTAAATACAAATCCAAACATCAAAACCAATTATTTCCCCCAATCAGAGCAAAGCTCTGTTTGAATTTCAAAATTCAAAAATTGAAGCAATGCTTCAGATTCCTTACGCTGCGCGTTGCGCGTCAAAAGCAGACACGCCAGTGCCAGAAGCGCTGCGCCCAAGGCAGCGCACCCCCAATCAGAGCAAAGCTCTATTTCAAAATTCAGATTCAAAAAAATGAAGCAATGCTTCAGATCACTTACGCTCTGCGCTGCGCGTCACGTGTCAAACACAAGCGCGCTAGCGCAATTGCGCTGCGCGCTAGCGCCAATTGCGTCAGCACTGGAATTTAAATAATAAATTATTAATTAATTAAAATTAAAATTCTAGAAAGATCTTTCCATCTTATTAAAATAAGAAGATTATCTTCTGTAAAACAGAGGCCTGACGATCAAAGATCCAACGGTGGGGAAATATCCCCAGATCAATCAGAGAAAGATCTCTGTAACTAACTTAACAAATCAATTGGCCCTATATAAAGGCCCCTAGACTCCAAGTCACTGGGAAATACAGATAGGCAGAAGAGAGAGAAACCTCTGAAAACTTTGAGAAAAACCTCAAAGAGAAGGAAAGGCAAGCCTTTGAAGAAAGAAGATCATCTTCTTCATCTTTAAAAGTAAAGAATCAAAATCTTGGGAGAACAAAGATGAAAGCATCTTATTAAAAAAGAAGAATCTCTTCTAAGAAGATCAAAGATCTAAGAACAAGATCAAGATCTTCAATAAAAAGAAAAAGATCAAAAAGATCCAATCATAAAAGATAAAAAGAAGTAATTTACTTCATTCTTAGATCTTTTGATCTATATAAAGGCACAACCTTTTGATGAGAATAAGAACCTTGGTTCTTGAATCTTGAGGTAGAACCTCTTTCGAGAGAACAAAGAACTTGTTCTTTGATCTTAATTTGATCAAGATGCGCTCTGCGCTATTGGACAGTGCCTTGCACTTTTGAAATGCGCCTTTGCGCTTATTACATTGGCGCACTGCGCCAGAACGCGCCACGTGTCAACCACAGAATAATCTGCGCTTTGCGCTTCAAAATATAGCGCATTGCGCTCTTGGGCTAGCGCACTGCACCAGAGCGCGCCACGTGTCATTCACTGGCGCAGCGTACTGGCGCAGCGCACTCAGAAAGCACGTTGCGCTAACAGACTTGCGCTTAGCGCAAAGCATGACACGTGTCGCCTTCGCATGCGCTAGCGCATTGCGCTCTTTAATTGGCGCAAAGCGCCTGACAAGCCACGTGGCGCGCTATCAGACCACTATAAATGCTATGCATTATTAAAAAAAGGGCAGAGCCCAAGTAAAGGTCTAACAGACCAAATATAAATGCTATGCATTTAATTACAGAGCCCAATGCTATGCATTATTTAAAAGAGCAGAGCCCAAGTAAAGGCCTAACAGGCCGAATATAAATGCTATACATTATAAAGGGCAGAGCCCTAGTAAAAGCCTAATAGGCAGAATATGGATAAAATGTTAAACATTTTCAACTGGACTTAGCCCAATTCTGGCCATAAGTCCTCAATATAAATTGAACTGAGCACAACTGCTCTCCCAATCAATTTACACCCAGTTCGAGGGTACATCTCTTTACTCCTCTGACACCTGTCGTTGTAATCCTTCAACGTCGTCAGAGAGGTGACGGGTCCTAACAACTACACATTGCTACGAACTGTGGGGTCCTTAAACTCATTGACTATGACGTCCTTAACCTCGACCATGATGTCTAAAAACTAATACCGGACTATGATATCCTTAACCTTGACCGTGATGTAACATCGGACTGTGAGGTCCTTAAGCTCATGGACTATGACGTCCTTAACCTCGACCGTGATGTCTTAAAACTAACATCGGACTGTGAGGTCCTTAAACTCATGGACTATGATGTCCTTAACCTCGACCGCGATGTCTTAAAACTAACACCGGACTGTGAGGTCCTTAAACTCACGGACTATTATGTCCTTAACCTCGACCGCGATGTCTTAAAACTAACATTGGACCGCAATGTCCTTAAACTAATTATCGACCGCAATGTCCTTAAACGAATTATCGACCGCAATGTCACTAAACTAAACAATAGAGCCCCCAATTGCTCTCTTGTTGGATCTAAACAATCCCGTTAAGTCGATCTTAGTCTAAAGTTAGACAAACGTGTCCTTAACGAACGTTTAAGTCGATCTTAGCCTCAAATAAGGCTAACGTATCCTTAAACACACACACCCCCTAAACCCAAATCTAAGAAAGATACGGATTTGGACTAATCCACGTCCTACGGGCAACAACACAAATTAGTCTCCGTATACAATCCACGGGCAACCGAACACAAAACAAACACCCACGACACGAAGTGACCATATGGAGAAGGAGAAAGTTGTTACCGCGATACGGTAGCGTAATTAACTGCAGGGGCTTGCGCCTGCAGGGAAGAGCGTCCCCACAATCAAAAACCACTCAAACGAGGGGGAATCTGACGAAGTCTGCTATATCGGCCGCATCCGTTTAAACCTTCGATACACGGTGCCATAAATCAACTTGGCATCTTCGGAGAGGTGGACGGATAGCACCAATTAGCATCTGCCCCGAATCTCAGGCAAGAAGAACCCGCGAGGTCGCGTCCCCGTTGTTCGGAGGGGAACAGATTCTGGCACACCCGGTGGGACGTTTTCCTCTTTCCACTCCACACTTCGTGTATCGTATTCGCGAACGAATCGTGGTTTGTTAATGGTTGCCCTTGGGTTTCAAGTTACTAAGATTTGGTCTCTTGCTTGGCGCAGAAAGCAAAACAACAATGGCATTCACCTGCTCGAAGTGCTCCAACTGCAGCTGCAACTCGCGTCCTGCCTCAACTGGGGACATAACCTACGGGCCCCAAGTGGCCTCTTTGTTCACGTTGCCCGTGGAGCAGATTACTCAAGCCACCACAGGGCAGTTTTTCGGGACCATGCTCCCGCCAACGAGCTTCACTGCTCCCGTGCCTGTATCAGAAGCTCCCAAGAAGTCGGTCTTCGATCGACTTACAGTTACTGTGGCCCCTTTCGACGGGTCGTCCAACACCAGTGCCTCGGTCTTCTCCAGATTGGGCCAAAATTCCTGCGGGCCTACAATGAAGCTTACAGTCCCAGAGAAGGTTATTCCGAATAGAGTAACCAACCCTGCTCCCGAAGTCGTAAAGGTGGCTTCTCTTGCCAAGGGGTCGGTCTTTACAAGGCTGACCGTCCCAACTCTCACTCCCGCTCCTGCTACTCAAAAGACATCAGTCTTTAATAGGCTGACACCGGCAACAGCCCCTCACCTGAACAGGGGGCAAAACAAGGCCATCCCCGTCACCGAGCCAATTCCATCAGCGCGGCACGCTCGACGTCGCCACTGGCACCGAGTGAGGAAGTCAGGAGGCAACTCCCCTTCTGGGCTAACTCCACCAGCCCCGACGACGGAAATTAATGCTGCTGTCCCAACCGGGAACAGCTTTGAGCTGTTGAATAAGGTGCGTAGGAATTCTCCTACCGCCGTACTGAAAAGGTCTCCTCCTCCGGTGGAGAATATTGCAGAAGCAAAGCCAGAACAGTCCCCTCAGCAGCTGTCTTCCAAGATCTACAAAGTCTGGCAGCAGGTCCAGAACTCGGTGGTGGATCAAGAATATTCCCGCCGGCAGAAAAAGCTAAAGGTCCGATAGGAGGAAAGCCATCCTTCCAAGTCGCGGAAAGCTATCTGGGTGCCTACTACGACGGCCCCTTCAACTTACACCGCTCATAAGAAGAGAAGGCCGGAGAAGACCCGCATGCCTGCAACAAATGTTAGAAGCACTGAGCCCAAACGCCCTAAGTCCGGGGGCATAACAGTCCATACCATTTACATGGCATCTGGGAAGGAGGATAGCCGCGCTTCTACGGGCCACCGACCACTCACCCGATCCATTACAAGAGCCCAGGAACAGCAGCAGTAGAAGCTCCAGGAGATGCTAACTGCGATGGCCGCACTCACCGGACCAAAAGAAAGCCCGGAGGCATCATCGGAACAATGTCGTGAACACGAGACCGATGCTGAATTCCTTCGTAGAATGCTTGAAAAGAAGGACAAGGAGGCTGCGGAACAAGTGGCTAATATAAAGCAGATGGCTCTTCTGTTTCAAGACATGGTCGGGATGATGATACAGCCGGATCCCCCAGCCGAAGATCTTCTGATTATCCTCGAAGACGACAGAGGAGAAACGTCAAATCCACCGCCGTCTCTGTCAGCAGCTAAATAGGAAACAATCTCTAAGGCCGCCCTAGATGACTATATTGCTCAGCAAATAAGAGTTCACCAGGCAACTGAGGCAGCCAGCCAAGTTGTCAAAAAGGGGCGACCATATCCGGGCTGGTATGATCAGATAAAATACCCGCCGGGCTACACGATCCCGAAATTCCATGTCTACAAGGGGACAGGCAATCCCCATCAACATGTTGCCCAGTTCAGAGCTCTTTGTGGCAACACCGGCGGCGATGATAAGCTTTTGCTTCGCCAATTCATCGGCAGCTTATCGGAGACGGCATTTGAGTGGTACTCCGAGCATCCAAACGACTCCGTCAAAACTTTCGCAGAGATGGAGTTGCTATTCACTCAGTGATTCGCGAGCACCAGTGAATGCACCCCGATAATGGCATTGATCAATGCAAGGGTGAAGCCGGGCAAGACATGGGTTCAATATGCAATCCGATGGAGGAACTTGTGGTCGAAGTGCGAACAGCGCATCGAAGAAGCACCAGCGGTGGGCATGTTCGTAGGCACCCTAGACCCTCATGCAACTAATTCACAGTTCATGATGTTCTTTAAACCGACCACGTTCCAGGCTTTAATCGATAAGCTAGCCCAGATGGATCAAATGGGTCACAGACCGTCTCCCCCGAAGCCGGAACCGCAGAACGACGAGGGTAAAGGGAAGGCAACCTTCGTCGCGAACACCCAACAACAGCCCAGTGCCCCAAAGCTAGCAGATCAACTGGAAGAGAGACGGTGCTATTACAATGAGAAAATGAAGTGTCCTTACTCATTCCCGAGGGATAAAACAAAGAGGCTGTTTGAGCTGGCGATGCGCAACAGGCTTATCAACTTGCCGAATCCCAGGCGACCGCCGCAACCCAGCGAAGTGAATAATCCCAATTATTGCCCTTACCACAAAACGGTAAGTCACCCAATCGAGGATTGCTTTGTCTTTAAGGGGTGGATCGAGGATCAATACCTGCAAGGCAAGTTTGCGTTGTCCGAGAAGTGGAAAGTAAACCCACCACAACCACACACTCCTAAGAAGACGGACACACCGGGGGCAACGTGTTCTTTTGTTGAAGAAGCTCCATGGGAGGTCGTGCTGTCAGCCAAAACCAAAAGGATGCTGAATGATCTTCATACATGCCCGGCGATCAGATGGAAGAACCCGCTAGAACCCCAGATCATCGAAGGGATGCTGAAGCCGTGCCCAACTCCAAAGATCGGTGGTGATGACCCAAGCACTCATACCCAGCCGTTAAAATCTTCGAAAAAGAAGAAGAAATCCAAGAAGCCCGTGAAGCCTGGCGACAAGCGCACGGACTTGCAGAAACAGATCGACACGCTGGAGGAGTATAATCAGAAGGCGCGGACTCCCATCACGCTCCAACAATTCCTCAGCCACGTCTTTCAGGAGGAAGATGATGGAGAAGGCTCGTCGGATGAATCTGAGGTTTACATAGCGAGTTGTCATGTGATTTCTCACTCGTCGATAGACGATGAAGGAACCCCTTGCACTGAGAAGCTGGGGGTAGATCCTAAGCCGGAACTTCTGGGGCCATCAGATGAAATAATTGATGCATTCCTGAACACGGCTCTTTTGAAAAGTAAAGATGATCGGGAACGCGAGACGGCCATATTTGAAAGAGCCAAACGTCGGCGACTAGACGAAGAGTCAAGACACTTCCGCCCAATCAAAAGACATCCGTCACGGATAAAAACAAGTTCAAGATGAGCAAAAGGTTTGCTAAAGCCATGTCAATGGGAATGAAGCTACCACCATCCGAAGGAAACACTCCCGGTGAAGCAGAGATGCATCACTGCTCATATCATCAAAAGATTTCGCACCCCACCGAGGAATGAGACGCTTTTAAAAGATAGTGGCAAGGGTATGTTGCTCACCGGCAACATTTTAAGCGGATGAAACGCAAAACTCGTCAGGAGCAAAGAAGTGCGAATGAGGAGCATAAAAGAGATACCGGTAACTGCCGCACGGTCAACGCTGGGGGATCGCAGATTCTCACTTTTGGAAGCGACTCTGACGAAGAAATGGCTCTTAGCCCCCTCTTTAAAGAATCCGCATTGGGGAAGGAGGAAGAACCGAAGGCCTGTGAAAACATCCAGTTGCGCAATCGCACGCTTCCGGAAAAGAATCTCGGATCCACGAGTAAAAAGGATAAGGGAAAAGAAAAGGTCTCCGAGGATATCACCCTGGACGACCAAGTCATGAAAGAACCGACCGCCAAGGACCCGCCAAAGAAGAGTAAGGTAGACTATAACGTTCTGGCGCATTTGAGGAAGCTACCTTCGCAGCTCAGCATTCTCGACGCCCTTTTACTATCCAAAGAAGAAAGAGATTCACTGATCAAGGCGCTATAAGAGCCAGAACAATTCCAATCTTTTCTCGCTGAGGAAAAGATGAAGGACGAGCTGGAGAAAGTACACACAGCCGATATCACCTTCGGCAATGAAGACCTCCTCCTTAGGACGTGCGAGCACAACTGTCACCTCTATGTCTCGAGATACTGCCATGATATAAAGATAGGCAAAATCCTGGTCGACAATAGGTCTTCTGTCAATCTTCTCAATGTGCGAGTGTTGAAGGAAATCTGCATGAGTGTCCAGCATCTCGCTCGTGATAAAATCACCATTTCTGGTTTTGACTCTCAGTCATCGCGGACTCTCGGGTCTGTGATATTGACATTACGATTCGGGCTACTTGTCACGGATGTTAAATTTCATGTCATTGACGCCAAGACATGCTATAACGCTTTGCTCGGCCGGCCTTGGTTACACGAGTACAACATCATCCCTTCTACACAACATCAGTGTATGAAATACTTTAAGGATGGTCTTGAGTATACCGTAACAGGAGAATTGAATCCATTCTCCGTAAACGAAGTCCACAAGTACGAAGATGCAAAATACTTCTTGCCAGATTTCGAGGACACGGAGAGATGTCACAAACCGGAGAACAAAGCTATCACCACCATTCCCGTCTTCGGGAGTGATACTGAGGAAGAGGAAGAGATGGTTTATTCAGGCCCACCCCAGTACAACAAGCCGGGACCGTCCGCTCCCATGTTGATCTTTGGCAGTAACTCGGAAGATGAGGTCCATGCTATATTCTCCGCTCGGCCTTCAATACAAACATTCGCTGATGAAGAGCAAAATTTGCAAGTTGCTATGGTTCTGCCCAAACATCATAAAGAACTAGACGCGCTTGATACCTACAGTGTAGAAGAGCTGCAGACGTTCTACGTCCCTCCCAGGCGAGAAGGCGAAAAGGCGAACCTATTCTACCACTCCGGGGAAACTAAAGTGAAAAAAGAAATCTGGCACGGCACGGATTCTACACTTGACAAGCTCCAGCCCATCCGTCTGCCTAGATATTATACAGAAGGCTTGAAATGGCTGTTGAAGCGCCAAGGGATACCCTTCAAACAGACCGCTCGAAAAGCTAAATTCTATGACAGGGTCTGGAACGTTCCCGGAACTCAGCGCAAGTTGCCCAACGGGAGAATGGAAGCAATCGGGCTTGGATATGTTCGGTCTACGAAACGGGAGCTACTCCGCGACTGCTATGTCATACATGACTTTGATGAAGAAGGAGATGCTCAATGGGAGAGTGCTAATCCTGAACCAGAAAAGGTTCCCGACATGAAAATGCCCAGTCCGTTGTTCGAAGAACAAATGGACAAGATTATAAGGGAAGCTGGTCAAAAAAGTTCGAGACGACCATAATCACAAAATGGCCATCTACGAGAAAGCCAGGACGCAACGCCTTCTTCGACAGGCTGCGAAAGATGAAAATGCCCCTCCCTGTCAACCCGTTGTAAAAAAGGCCCGACGCCGAGGCAGAAACAAGTCAAAAAGCGGAAGAGGCATTCAGCAACGAAAAAGCGGGACCAAGAAGTCACGCGAGCGGGAATCGAGCGGTCCGGATTTGTCCCTTATGAAGAAGATGAGTCGAGCATACTCTTTTCCTCAAGACAAGACAAAGAAGATACTTGACCTAGCTATAAAACACCAAATGATTACACATCCGGAGTCTAAACACCCCGGGCAAGCAGGCGAAGTATCTCACCCAGACTATTGCTCTTATCACCGAGCAATAGGACATCCTCTCGAAGATTGCTTCACCTTCAAGAATTGGGTCGAAGACCAATATCAGCTCGGCAAGTTCGCTCTATCCAGCAGTTGGAGGGTAACACCGCCGCAGAAGCATGAACCCAAAGCTACGAGAGTAGAACCAGATCCACATCGGTCTTGGAAGCGAACTCGTACTTGTCATATGATAACATCATCAAAAGAAGAACCTGAGAATGTGCATGGCCTTCCCTAGTGCTTCGAAAACAATGATGATGAGGTGATCTCAGAGTTTCCACCGGCACCAAAAGAGCTGGAAGACGGAATACACACCACCGCAAATAACCTCAAGAAAATTGATTTGGGGACGGCAGTTGACTCGCAACCAACATTTGTCGGTGAGCCACTATCTGAAGAAAGGGTGGCTGCGCTAAAAGACGTGCTTCTACAGCATAGAGATTGCTTTGCATGGAACTATTCCGAGATGCCAGGACTAGATCCAGAGATTGCTGTCCGTAATTTGGCAATATCCCCGGACGTCAAGCCAATCAAATAAGCACCGAGAAGAATGCGGCTCGAGCTTGAGATGAGTATCAACGCCGAGGTCAAGAAGCTAATCGACTCTGGCTTCATCCAAGAGGTCCAGTATCCTGACTGGATCGCCAACATCGTCCCGGTGATGAATAAAAATGGGACGGTGCGCATCTGTGTGGACTTTCGGGATCTCAATAAAGCCTGCCCGAAGAACGATTTCCCAGTGCCGGTCACCGAGCTGATGATAGACAATACGTCCACTCACGAAGTTTTCTCCTTCATGGACGGCTCATCAGGATATAATCAGATAAAGATGCATCCCGAGGACCAGAAACACACCGCTTTCCAGACCCCTTTGGGTATATTCTGCTATAAGGTAATGCCTTTCGGTCGAAAGAACGCCGGTGCCACCTATCAGAGGGCCATGACGAAGATCTTCGATGACCTCATACATGAAATCGTCAAATGCTATATCGACGACCTCGTGGTGAAAAGCAAATCATACGAGGAACATCTCGAGCATCTAAAGATCGTGTTTCAACGTCTTCGGCAATACAACTTGAAGATGAACCCTCTCAAATGCGCATTCGGGGTGTCCTCAGGAAAATTCCTAGGATTCATCGTCAAGCACCGAGGTATCGAGATATATCCGTCAAAGATTAAAGCAATTATGGAGATGCCCCCGCCAAGGACTCTCAAGCAATTGCGGTCCCTCCAAGGGAAGCTCGCGTATATCCGGCGATTTATAGCCAATCTCTCTGGCAAGTGCCGTCCTTATAGTCACCTGATGAAGAAGGGAACCCCGTTCGTCTGGGATCACAAATGCCAAGGCGTACTGGACGAAATCAAGCGGTATCTGCAGAACCCGCCAGTGCTAGCCACTCCGGTCAAGGGAAAGCCTCTCATTATTTATACAACCGCCCTCGAAGGTTCCTTAGGCGCATTATGGGCACAAGAGAACGACCAAGGGAAAGAAAGAGCTCTCTATTACTTGAGTCGAGTTCTCCTGGGGGCAGAAAGCAGTTATTCTCCTATCGAAAAACACTGCCTGGCATTGATTTTCGCGATAACGAAACTCCGGCACTATGCGTTGGCATATGAAGTTCGTCTTATATCGAAGGTGGACCCCCTCAAATATTTAATGTCGAAGGCTATACTGACGGGGCGACTCGATAAATGGGCCCTGCTCTTGATGGAGTTCTCAATAACTTATCGACCTCTTAAGGCAGTGAAAGGCCAGGCCATCGCCGATTTCCTCTCCGAGCATCAGATACCGGCTGATTCCCCTTTGAATTGCGAACTGCCAGACGAACACGCGTTTGATGAGATCGACGGTGGTGGTAACCGGTGGGAACTTTATTTTGATGGAGCGTCTTCTATGAAGAAACGAAAACAGAACACCCCTATAATCAAATCAGGGGTAGGCCTTATCTCCGTGACCCCACAAGGAGGGATAATGCGCTTCGCCTTCTCCTTGACAGAGCCGAGGACGAACAATGAAGCCGAATATGAAGCTTTGATAGTAGGCCTCAAGATCACCATCGACAAGGGAATCGAAAGCCTCATCGTATAAGGAGATTCCCAACTGGTCGTCAGCCAAGTAAATGGCGACTACCAAACATGCAAACCAGAGTTGGTGAAGTACGGCGAAAAGGTGCAGCAACTCTTGACCCGGATTCCTTCCTACACCCTCGAAAGCATACCGCGTGCGGAAAATAGCAAAGCGGATGCATTAGCCAAGCTTGCTAAAGAATTAGCCGATGAGAACCTCGATGACGTAAGAATCATGGTACAAAGCCGTCGGGTCCTCGCGCCAGCAGAAATACCTCCGGAAGCGTCCGTGGAAAAGGGAGCGACCGAGCAAATGGCTATGCAAATAAAAGATCAGGAAAAGGCTGACGATTGGAGAGAAGTCTTTATAAACTACTTCAAATCCCGTCGAACGCCTGAAGATGCGTCCTCAAAGCATCAGCTCATGAAGCGAGCCCTATCTTTCGCCTTCGTCAATGATACTCTGTACAAGAGGTCATTTGATTCTCTGTGGTTGAGATGCCTGGGACCTGAAGAGGCGAAGAGAGTCGTTCAAGAAGTTCACGACGGACTCTGTGGTTCTCACCAAGCCGGACCAAAGATGAAATTAAAGATTAAAAGGATGGGCTACTACTGGCCCACGATGATTCAGGACTACCTCGAATACGCAAAGCAATGCCACTCATGCCAGATTCATGGGGACTTTATCCATCAACATCCAAACCCACTACACTCGACAGTGGCTAGCTGGCCATTCGAAATATGGGGAACTGACATAATCGGCCCCATCGAACCAGCATCATCCAGGGGACATCGATTCATTTTGGCGACGACTGACTACTTCTCCAAATGGGCAGAAGCAGTACTTCTGAGGGAAGTGAAGACGGAGAATATCCTCCATTTCTTCAAGACGCACGTCATTTATCGGTTTGGAACTCCGCGACGGATCATATCCGATAACGGGCCAGCCTACAGAAGCCACAAAATCAGCCGCTTCGCCTAACAACATAACATAGACTGGAGATACTCTTCAGTTTATAACCCCCGAGCCAACGGTCTAGCTGAAGCTTTTAACAAGACTCTGACAAAGATCGTGAAGAAGACGGTGTCCCGAAATAAGGACTGGCACGAGAAACTGCATGAAGCTCTCTGGGCATATCGAACTACGTTCAAGACGGCCACGAACACAACGCCGTATGCATTGGTATTCGGTACAGAAGCAGTACTCCCCCTCGAGCTAGAGTTACCCTCTCTACGAGTGGCAGTTCATTACGAGCTAACGGACGAAGAGAATGCTCACCTTCGGCTTGAGGAGCTTGATGCCCTTGATGAAACCCGACTCATAGCGCAACAAAATCTGGAGGCTTATAAAGCAAAGATGACGCGCTCCTACGAAAGATTGACCAGGACAAGGACATTCCACTAGGGCAAACTCGTGCTGGTAGTCAAAAGACCCATGATCCCTAATCGTGCTAAACGAGGGAAATTCGAGCCGAATTATGAAGGCCCGTACATTATAGACAAGGTCTATCAGGGTGGAGCTTATCTACTCATGGACATGCATGGCGAGAGGCCCTTCAGGCCAATAAATGGCTGTTTCCTGAAGAAATACTACGCCTAACGAGTCACGGCCCAGGTCAATGATAGATGACGAAGACTATGTCCGCTCGCTATCTTCCTAAGCCTAAACTCTATAAAGTAGTGACAGGCATTCTTCAACAACGGACCGAAACGTCCTTAAACTAACAATGGAAACTAACGACGGACCACTATGTCCTAAAACTAGCTGTCGACCAAGATGTCAATAAACTACGATGGATTGCGGCATCCCAAACCCGATACAAAAAAAAGAATAAAAATAAAAATAAAAACGGTATGTCCATAAGCAAAATGGGCATGGATGAAAACCCGAAAGGGCTCCGTGAGTAAAAACAGTAGGGCTACCGGCGAGTGTTTGTGAAAACCCGAAAGGGCGCAACCTCGTTATATAAAAAAAATAATAAAAAAAACGGTATGTCCATAAGCAAAATGGGCACGGATGAAAACCCGAAAGGGCTCTGTGAGTAAAAACAGCAGGGCTACCGGCGGGTGTTTGTGAAAACCCGAAAGGGCGCAACCTCGTTAAAAGACACTTACAGGGTCCTCTCGACCTTGTGAGGAGAAACCACCTGCGTGAGATCCTTACGACTCACAAGGGAGCAATACACTTAGGAATCCTCACGATTCCTAAGGAGAAATTACACTTGCGAGATCCTCACGACTCGTAAGGAGAACTCTCTTATGGGACCCTCACGGCTCATAAGATTTGAAAGTCTTAAGTTACAGAAACCTGAACCTGTTCTTAAGCAACCCCCACAACCTCCGATACTGCCCTACAAGCGGCTCAATGGTGACCCTTGTATACAATCCACGGGCGCGAATAAACATTTCCCTAACCAAGTCCCATCCGTGACTAGGGATATGTTCGCACGATGAACAACCCTTGTAAGTCCTTTCGACTTATAAGGAGAAAACTCTTTTGTAAGATCCTTACGACTTACAGGGGAACATGCACTTAGGAAACCTTACTATTCCTATGGAGAAAACACACCTACGAGATCCTCATGACTTGTAGGGAGAAATACCTTTGTGAGACCCTTACGGCTCATGAAGTCAAAAGCCTTAGGCGACAGGACCCTAACCCTGTTTACTAAGCCACCTTTGTTCAACATCGACAGAGGCAAATGATGATTCGCTCATGGCAATATCCCAGTCGTAGCGGTGCTGATGCCAAAATCGGTGTCTAATTCCAACCTTGCGGCGAAAAGCCAGCAAGCCACACATGCATACGAAATAGCCGAAATAATGGGGCAACTTGCAGACAAAATCAGCAAGTAAAAATGTATGCATGCAAAATAGCCGAAATGATTGGGCAACTCGCAATAAAAAACAGCGAGTAAAAATAAAATAGATAGCCGAAATGATTGGGCGCCGCGAAAAATAACCGAAATGATTGGGCAATCGCGACCTTTGCGATATAAAAAGCTGAAATGATAGAGCATCGCGGAAAGAAGTAAAATAAAAATAAAAATGAAATTTATGCCCTACAGGTGATATTACATCAATCCCTGTATACAATCCAGGGGCGCAAACAAAGAAGGAATCACACTCCTTCTCTCCCAGGTTTCATCAGAAGAAGAAGCCAGATTTCGATAAGTCACAGATAACCTGGAAATCATCTCAACATTTGTCCCAGCATACACAACATCAAGCAAAGCGGAACAACGGAAAATCCCAGTTCCATGACTCGGCGGTATACAAATAACCGAGAGTCAAATTCTGACTCCGTGAAATGCGGATAAAGTCAACCCTTCCTGGCTACGTGGAACGCGGATTATGTCACTTCTGACCCTGTGGAAAACGTCCAGAGCGGAGCCTAGTCCTCGCCGAACACGGCAGCGAACCCGTGGGAAGCATCTAGAACAAAATTCCTGGTTACGTGGAACGCGGATAACGTCACTTCTGACCCTGTGGAAAACGTCCAGAGTGGATCCTGGTCCTCGCAGAGCACGGCAGTGAACCCATGTGAAGCATCCAGAGCGGAACCTAGTTCTCGCCAAACACGGCAGTGAACCTGTGTGAAGCATCTAGTGCAAATTCCTGGTTACGTGGAACACGGATAACGTCACTTTTGACCCCGTGGAAAACGTCCAGAGCAGATCCTGGTCCTCACAGAGCACGGCAATGAACCCGTGTGAAGCATCCAGAGAGGAGCCTAGTCCTCGCCGAACACGGCAGTGAACCCGTGTGAAGTATCTAGTGCAAATTCCTGATTACGAGGAATACGGATAACGTCACTTTTGACCCCGTGGAAAATGTCCAGAGCGGATCCTGGTCCTCGCAAAGCACGGCAGTAAACCCGTGTAAAGCATCCAGAGCGGAGCCTAGTCCTCGCCGAACACGGCAGTGAACCCGTGTGAAGCATCTAGTGCAAAATTCCTGGTTACGTGGAACACGGATAACGTCACTTCTGACCCCGTAGAAAACATCCAGAGCGGATCCTGGTCCTCGCAGAGAATGGCAGTGAGCCCGTGTGAAGCATCCAGAGCCGAGCCTAGTCCTCGCCGAACACGGCAGTAAACCCGTGGGAAGCTTCTAGTGCAAATTCCTGGCTACGTGGAACACGGATAACGTCACTTCTGACCCCGTGGAAAACGTCCAGAGCGGATCCTGGTCCTCGCAGAGCACGGCAGTGAGCCCGTATGAAGCATCCAGAGCGGAGCCTGGTCCTTGCCAAACACGGCAGTGAACCCGTGGGAAGCATCCAGAGCAAACATTGGACTGTGGAGTCCTTAAATCCACGAACTATGATGTCCTTAACCTTGACCGTGATGTCATAAAACTAACAATCAACCAAAATGATTTTAAACTGATTTTACCTTAGTACAATGGAACATCTCTTCATTCCTTTGATATTTGTCGTTGTAATTCCTCAACGCCTTCAAAGAGGTGACGGGTCCCAATAACTACACATTTTACAGACTGTGGGGTCTTTAAACCCATGGACTATGATGTCATTAATCTCGACCGTAATGTCTTAAAACTAACATTGGACTGTGGAGTCCTTAAATCCATGGACTATGATGTCCTTAACCTCGACCGTGATGTCTTAAAACTAACATTGGACTGTGGAGTCCTTAAATCCACGGACTATGATGTCCTTAACCTCGACCGTGATGTCTTAAAACTAACATTGGATTGTGGAGTCCTTAAATCCATGGACTATGATGTCCTTAACCTCGATCGGGATGTCTTAAAACTAACATTTGACTGTGACGTCCTTAAACTCATGGACTATGATGTCCTTAACCTCGACCGTGATGTCTTAAAACTAACAACGGACTATGGAGTCCTTAAATCCACGGACTATGATGTCCTTAACCTCGACCGCGATGTCTTTAAACTACGGTATCCTGGAAAACGTCTAGAGCGGAGCCTGGTCCTCGCCAAACACGGCAGTGAACCCGTGGGAAGCATCCAGAGCAACCCCTGACTCCGTGAAATACGGATAACGGAAACTTCACCCATCACTTGCGGGTCCTCACAACTCGTAAGGGAGTAAATTCTCTTGTGAGATCCTTACGACTCTCATGAGAAAACACACTTAGGAATCCTCACGATTCCTAAGGAGAAAACGCACCTACGGGATCCTCTCGACCGGTAGGAAGAAAAGTCTTTATAAGACCCTCACGGCTCATAGAGTTGAAAAGTCTTAGGTGACAAATCCTAACCCTGTTTCCTAAGCCATCACTACCTCTCGAAGAAGCCAAATCAAGATGCTCACCCTATCATCTGCCGGCTACGTTTGCTAAGGTGACATGCTGATAACAAAGAAAGAAGAAGAAGGCAACAAGGAGAACATTTGATTCGCATTTGATTAAGCGTTCGAAGCATACCAGTCCATGCATGTGCAAGAGATTTAGTACATAAAATAAAACATGCTGAAACGAGAAATTTTCCATTCATACTGTAGGATTCCTAGGCACACTAATAAGGTCTCACAAGTGATCAAACATGGCTAATTCAAATATTTCCTTGTGCCTACAAACCCTAATACGGATCGTTAACTAGATGTATAGGCGGTGCAATGCAAATAAACGAATTTATAGCTAAAGGGAAGGGGCGACAACCTTTGTAGATCCGGTCCTCCATCTCCATGGCTCCGTGATGAAGTCCCCTCGCTGTCCAAATCGAATCCATGACTCTAGCATCGGCTTCATCGGAGAAATGGGCGGGCTAGGTCGTCGACTTCGATGCCGAAGATGATCTACGTCGAGGCAACTCAAGATCAAACTCCAACTTCACCAAGTCATGAAACTTGTGAAGAAAACACCCTATACTACTTGGCAAGAGGTAGAGGATGAAGAAATAGGAGGTGGGTTCACTTTAGAATTGGATTTCTCACTCTTTTTCTCAATTTGCCATTGATGGAGGCAAGCTTTCTTCCTTTGTTGAAGAAGAAGAAGATGAAGAAAGAATATGATAACTATATCTCAAAATAGAAAATAATATGAATACTTATCATATACTAACCATGGTTAGGTGTAGAGAATAGACTATGGTTAATTTGAATGGTTAGGGTTAAGCATGAGACAAGAATGGTGGACTTGTTCAAAGCTTCATGAAGCTTCAACAAGCAAACAAAGAAAGCCACCATTCCTTATTTATCTTTTCCAAAATGAAAAAATAAATAAATGAATAAGAAAAATGTAAACCCTAATCATTAACTTAACCATGGTTTAATTCTTTACACAAACCCAAGTGAGCATGTATCATCAAATATGATACAAACAAGTGCACAAAAGTATATCACATATACAACTTGTGTACATCAAGTGAGAAAATCCTTTTAAAGTGAACAAATACTAGTTAATGCAAAGTAATATATCAAATATACAATTATGCATTAAATCATTAAATCATTAAATCAATACTCGATTTAACGATCCGATCATATCGCATATAACTGACTAGTATCCTATGTATCGGCTTATCGAATCAATCCTTGATTCGATAACTAGGTTATATCGCATACAACCAATCAATACATTCATCGCGAGAATGGAATACGATATCACATGCATGCATTATTCTCGGTCCCGCACATATCTCATATGCGCTCCTATTTCGTTTCGCTTGAGCCAGGAAACCTCTGTGTAGGACTCTAAAGACTCGTCAATACGCTGGCAGCAGGTGATGATCATATCAAACACCCACAAGCCGCAAGCGGTCTGCTAAACGTAACGGCCACCCGGGTATTGAGCGATCAGAAGATCGACGAGCAAGCCCGCTCACACTCCTGTGAATCCAACCAGTAACACTTACCGTACAGTCCGGTCAGTTCGTCTGATATGTCGCATATCTCGCCTATGGGTGGTAAACGTCAGACCCCAATAGCTCGATAAGTCATGCCGACGTGTGATCCATAACATGTGTGAAACTACTGATAACACTTACCAGTAGATCACTGCAACCCTGGCCAGGGATTTCCTGTTATGGCCAGTCGAGCATAGCGCAACATCAACCCCCAATACCGGGAGAGACGAATCCCCTCCTATCGCTCATTTCCTCCATGTGAATCGGGACTGTACCCAAAAACCACCTGTTTGCACGACTCAGTAGAGCCGTGGTAGGGTGGAAATCAAAGCACAGTGTGAGACACACAAGACTCTATGACGATCTCGGGTCAACAGACTAAGCTGTACCAGTGTCACCAGAGAACTGCCATCTGACGTGAGGTATAATACCATCTGGGAGTTCTCGGCGAGTCCGTTCAGTGTACCCAGTCTCCACTGAGCACCCGCATACCATCTCTGATGTCAAACACCAATGGATATGGGATCATCCATCGCCCATCACATGGGTCGATGTCACGACCCGAAAGTACGGAACATGACCGGCACTTAAACTACGAACGTCTCAAGGCGTACGTAATCTAAGTAAACCGAAAACCCAGAAATCCAAACCAAGAAAATAGTAGAGTGCAGGAAAAACAACTTAAAGCAAGTAATTTCAATAGCATAAGCTGAATTATGCGGTTTTTAAAATATCAAAAATTTACTGAAAATTTCGGCAGAGTCTCCTTTGTAAAAACTGGCCCCCAAACGGGATACAACATGAATAGTATACGAAATCAAGAAAAGGGCATCCCCAAGCGGGAGCTAGCTCTTCGTCAATCGACGGTCACAACCACACAAACAATATAATATACAACGCCAACGGCGAGGATCAAAACTCAAAAGGAAACTCAAAACCACCAGAAAAATAACGAGCGACTCTAAGGTCGAAAGAATAACCAACACTGGTCTCTATCTCAAAAAAATACATGTTTGGTTGATGGAATTCTAGATACAACAGAATAATGATATACAAGATAAATAATGGGGGTATGATACAAGTAAACCTACCTACTAGCAAATCACCCGAATGAAACTATGCCCGCAAAGCCGTAATGAACCTGTACGGCAACCTGCAAGAAACTGGGGCACAACGGGGGTGAGTTGCCAACTCGTGAATAGAAAAATATCTACGCAGAGAAATCGCATAAATAACGCAATCCTAGGTCAAAGATCATAATATATCCTCAAATATATGTATAACAGGCAGCCTATGACAATGTCTAGGGTAATATCTATCCCGAGTGTAAACTCATGTGCCCGTATCAGTGCCTCAGGTAGCAATATATCATATGAATGAGGTATGAATGCATGAAAACGGAATACATGTAAATGAAGAAACTGTTTTCATAAATTAGTGAGATTTCCTTCATATTTTAAACTGAGGTATCATAATTAAAATCAGTATCAACAGTGTCTAGCATCGACACAAAACATAATTCTCACTGTCTCAAAATATCAATGTCTCAATCTCAATATCTAGGGAGCCGTCAGTCCAGACCGGCCCCTACCATCCATCTCAAGACCACGACGGTATCCTCCGGATATCCGACGCGTCGGGTAATATCACCGGTAGGTAGTGCTCCCCAGCCAGGCTCAACGTCAACACCACATTCCTCTTGCCCCGGGGTACCATACCGGGCCCACCATGTACCCGTGACGGTTCCTCCACTCCTCGACACGGATCTCCAAAACCACAGCAAACTCATGGTGGACGACACTTTACATCACTAGAAAACCGCAACATTTTATATTTTAAAAGATCATAAGTTGTAAATTTTGCGGCTTTCCCCGAAATCCAGAAATATCATAAATCTCAAGAAATCATCACAAGTGCATATGTCAATGATAATGAACTAGGCATGAACAACTGAATAACAGTATGCATGAAGTGGTAGGTAATAACTACAATGTCTAATATGGCATATAAGGGAAGTACACTAATATCATGTCAACACTACTAGCTAACAATCTAAGTCAAGCAATTATATTCTCTAAAGTGTACGTGACATGGCAATTACCGATGAAGATGTGTGTGAGCCGGCAAGTAGGTGTACGTGGTACATACGCATCATCGGTAATGGTGCTGGTGTCCTAACAGCATGATATCAATAATGGAATATGCAGCAAAATAAATATGCGAGGCAGAGCGAACAGCAATAATGTGCGGGAGCTGAATACTAGACACAACGATAACTAATCTGCAATAATCTAATATAAGTCCTACGAATGGTGCCTTTTGAAATAACACGAATCATGGGGTTTTGAAAATAGGGGCTACGGTGTTTTTATGAAAAGATGCGTCGTTTTTGAAATATCCGTAGATTCCCTTGAGCTGTCTTTAAAAATGCCCACGATTCGTTAGTTTTTTTGAAATAGGTAAGAAGTCTAATCTAATCTAACAACTACACTAAACTATACGGCTGAACTACAAGCTGAACTACAGGTAAGGAAACCGCCTATCATCTGAGTCGATACATATACATACCTGTATATGTATAGTCGGTGATCTCGCCTCAATAATATCATATCCGATACCATATCTATAATCAGCCATCCCAAGTCAATGTTAGTTGTATGTATGCCCTAGAGGCCAGTATTGTACAGATGATGTATATTATATTGGATGCTTGGACATATATAGAGATGACTTTCTTGCTCGACATGATAGTATGCTATCTGGTTGCTCTTTATCTTAACATGTACACTAGTCTCTTTATACTGTCTTATAGTTACATATTGGTAAAGCCCTTAGGATATGTACTTGACTACCTGGACTGTGATGCAGATCATACTAGTGGGGACATGGTAGTCCATAAGTACATCCTTCAAGGTCCCTAGTCGTAGGTGTATCGAGACGGGGCATCGATATACCAGAGTAGACTAGCGTATACGCTTCTCGACCCATGTGATGGGCGATGGATGATCCCATATCCATTGGTGTTTGACATCAGAGATGGTATACGGGTGCTCAGTAGAGACTGGGTACACTGGACGGACTCGCCGAGAACTCCCAGATGGTATTATACCTCACGTCAGATGGCAGTTCTCAGGTGACACTTGTACAAGTTAGTCTGTAGACCCGAGATCGTCATAGAGTCTTGTGTGATTCCCACTGTGCTTTGATCTCCACCTTACCACGTCCATGAGGGCGTGCAAAACGGTGGTCTTTGGGCACAGTCCCGAGTCACATGGAGGCAATGAGCGATAGGAGGGGTTTCGTCTCTCCCGGTATTGGGGGTTGATGTTGCGCTGTGCTCGATTGGCCGTAACAGGGAAGTCTCTGGCCAGGGCTGATCAGAGATTTGCTGGTAAGTGTTACCAGTAGTTTCTCGACCCGTTACGAGCCTCACATCGGCACGACTTATCGGGTTATTGGGGTCTGACGTTTACCACCCCTAGACTTGATATGCGACGTATCAGACGAAGAGACCGGACTGTACGGTAAGTGTTACTGGTCGGATTCGCAGGAGTGTGAGCGGGCTAGCTCGTCGATCTTCTGATCGCTCAATATCCAGGTGGCCGTTACGTTTAGCAGACCGCTTGCGGCTTGTGGGTGCTTGATATGATCATCATCTGCTACCGGCGTATTGACGAGTCTTTAGAGTCCTACACAGAGGTTTCCTGGCTCAAGCGAAACGAAATAGGAGCGCATATGAGATATGTGCGGGACAGAGAATAATGCGTGTATGTGATACCGTATTTCATTCTCGCGATATATGTTTCGATTGGTTATATTCGATATGACCTAGTTATCGAATCATTGATTCGATAAATCGATACATTAGATACTAGTCGGTTGTATGCGATATAACCGGATCATTGAATCAAGTGTTGATTTAATGATTTAATGTATAATTATATATTTGATATATTGCTTTACATTAACTAGTATTGGTTCACTTTAAACGGATTACTCTCACTTGATGTACATGTAGTATATGTGATATACTTTAGTGCACATCTTTGTATCATGTTTGATGATACTTGATCATTTGGTTAAATGCATAGAATTAAACCATGGTTAATTGGGTCATTAGGGTTTTGCTTTATCATTTATTTATTTGATTATTTATTTAGAAATGAGTTATGATAAGAATGGTGGCTAAGTTTGTTTTATGTTGAAGCTTCATGAAGCCTTGACTTTATGCAACCATTCTTGTCCTCATGCTTAACCCTAACTCTCCAAATGACCATGGTTTATTCTCTACACTTAACCTTGGTTTAGACATGATAAGTATTGATTTAAATTTATTTTTATCATAAGACTTATCATATATTTTCTTGAGCTCCATCTTCTTCTTCAAGAAAAGCTCAAGGTGCATCAATGGCAACTTGAGCTAAAGTGAGATAAATCCAATTCTAAAGAGAACCCACCTCCTATTTATTCACCCTCTACCTCTTGCCAAGTTGTTTTGGGTGTTTACTTCACAAGTTTCACAAGTTTGTGAAGTCGGAGCTTGAACTTGCGAAGCCTCGAGGTAGATCGTCTTTGACACAAAGCCGACGACCTATTCCGCTTGTTTTCCCGATGAAGCCGATGATCGAGTCGAGGATTCATGATGGACAGCGAGGGCATGACCACGTGGAGCTAAGGAGGCGGAAATCCGGATCTACAAAGGTTGTAGCATCTAACCTATAGTTAAACAGTTAACTAGTTTTCCGTTTCGCCTAAACATCTAGTAAACGATCCGTGTTAGGGTTTCTCGGCACCATTTTTTTTTTGAAATTGGCATGTTCGATGCCTTGTGAGACCTCACTAGAGTGCCTAGGAACCCTACAGTCAAGAGTGCGGATCAATCATCAATATAGCTCGTACGTAAATCCGTCGTACGGCATCCCAATCTGGGTACGGGTCAATATCACATTCATCATACTATTCACCTGGTATCCTCTTTATCAAATATCATGATCGGGGTACTGATCTACGTCTAGTACCATACTGATACCGCCTACGTATGCATGGACGTGTGTGAAACACTACGTCAAGGACCCGCTACAACGTCATGTCGTATCTAAGATACGAACCCTGCTATATCACTGATCTCACGGCCTCAAATCAAATCTCATCGACTCAGCTCAATCCCAAGTATCATCCTCAATCCGTATGTGAACACATAGTCCCATACCCATGTGAATACATAACTATAAAGAATCCCATGAGCACATATCAATAGGAATGTATGCAAGTATGTATGTGTGTATGTGTGTGTAACACTACCCTAGGGGTCGCAACACTAAAAATAGTCCAACACACCAAGTATCTATATCATCGATAATATCAAACAAATTATAGTCAAAATATATATATATATGTGTGTATACGTATTCGTATACATCACCACGAACTGCGGGGGTGCTATACGCCATCCACCCGACTTCTCCCCGTAGATATAAATCTACTCACCTGATCTTCGCTCGCCGGTGCCGACGTCGCCACGCGCTTGCTTGTCGTCTCGAAGTCCACGTGGGGGTACCTACATATCATAACGCACCATATCGCATTAAAACTAAATTCGAGATCGAAACGGCATACGAAAATCAAATCGGCACGCGTATCACGCATAGGTCCAAACCTATCGCCTACGCATGCAAGAATAGTAAAACCAACCCTCGATGTCGATGTACAAACGTCAAACCATCGAGAAAAATCCAATCACACTCATTTGCACATTCACGAACACTAATTTTAATATAAACTAGGTTAAAACTCACAAAAACCCCATTTTCACTTAAAAAGTCATTTTTCCGAAAATCTAGCAAGCACAATTCGCCGTTTTGTACAAAACATGATGTTTAAATGAAAGTAGCGGCCAATATACTTATTAAATATCTTAAATAAGTCGTATAAATAATTTTCGGAATTTAATCTCATTAAATTCCAAAAATCCTAATATTCTAGTTTACAAAAATACCCTTTTTTAACAATTTCAAAGCAAAAATGCACAAACTACAATCTAGCTTAGATTTGCATGATCCAAAGCATTAAACCACACTTAATAAAGTTAATGAAGCCAAGAAAACCCTAATCACATTTTTAATCCCAAGAATTTAACAAATTTCAAAAACCTAGTAAGCAATTAGCAAATTAACACAATTTTTCAAGTAACAACTTGTAATTAACAACTAGATTAGTTTTCTACAAAACTAATTATGTTAAACCACTTCACTAAACCATGCACAATCAAACACAACTCATTTCCACAACAAACCCTAACTTGAAATCCAAAACTTGCAATTAAACTCACATATCCAAGTTAACACTTAATTTAAATTAGCTTTAAGAAACAAGTAACAATTTAAGCAAAAAGTTTTAGAATTATACCCAAAAATATATGAAGGTCCACAAGCATCCATGGCCTCCCAAAATGCTCTCTTTTCACAAGGATCCATGCGATACGGGCTAAGCTAAAATGGATAGGAGTCGGATTTGGGTTTAGATTTGAATTTGCATGGATTTTGAAGTGATTTGTGGATTTTTTTGATGAAGAAAAGAGTGGGATTTGGGGGGGGGGGGCTGCTGCTGTTGGGAGGGGGAGAATTTCGGCCAGAAATGGGAGTGAGGAGAGAGAGGGAGATAGAGAAAATACAAGGGAGGAAAGTCCAAGTCAACATAAAGTCAAAAGTCCACCTAATTCATCCATTTTCTTTTCTTTTCTATCATTTCTTTTCCTTTGAAATTCAAGTGGGGAAAAAATGGGGGCTGCTGAATTTGGCTAAGGGGAGGAGTAAATGGGGGTGTGTGGGTGTGGGTACGGGTGTGGGGTGATGAAAAATGATAAATACAATACCCCAAACATCCATTTACGCTAAAAAAAGACTTTTTTCTTCAATAATTTCTAAACCGTTTTGGCAAATGTTTTCATTCCAAAAACCACATGATAAAATTTTATTTAATGTTTTATGATGCACAAAATTTGTTTCAACTCATTCCAGTTTGTAATTTTCCCTAATTAAATGTATTAGTGACGGCTTAAATAATAATTAAATAATATTTTTTTCAGAAAATTTGAAATTTCACCAGCGGCTCAATAAACACCAAATAATAGCAATTACATAGCTAGAATATATATATTTAATTTTTATAATAAGATATTTGTATTTTGACTTTTTACAGAAAACCCCCTTATTTTACCGATTTTTTTCGAAATTTCACCGAAACGATTTTCAAAACGCTACAATCTTCCCCCCTTAAAGAAATTCGGTCCCCGAATTTAAATTCAAACTCCCCCAAATACTAAAACATCTAAGAAAACCCATCAAGTCGTCGGGGCTCCGAAATTGTAAATACATAAAACAAATCGTAGCGCAGCGCATGCGCTTGAAAAATGAGCATAAAACTCAAATCAAAACTCCGTCAAGTATTCCTCAATCATCGGAGTCATGGAGAAGACATTAATGCCAAATCCAAATCAAAACCAATATGACATAACTCGAAACTATACATGTAAATATCGAATCTATATCTGTAAGTATCTGAAGGAAATGCATGCCAAATCTCTTTAAGTCGCTGTGCAACGCGTATAACACTGCACAGTGGCGGACGTCTATCATAAGAAAATAACTATATACATATATACCTTTGTTTGAAATGTACGTTCCGCCGTTTTGGAAAAAATTTAGAAGGGTCTCCTTGTTTTAAACATTTCGTGTCATGTCAGACACGTAGGTAAAATACTGAGGCTATAGCTCGCTTTTTGGAAATCCCTTCAATAACTATAAATGCATGCAAAATATATTCAGGTGCTGTCCTCTGACTAGCTCTGCTCAGTACGAAAACACATAGCAATATCATAAAAACGTACTGCTCTATACGAAATCAATCCCCAAAATATGCATATGAATGCTACGTGCGTCTGGTGCGCACGGAAATCAAAATCCATGAATGTGTCATACATGCGCACAGAACAATATCTAAGTGCATCGGGTGTGCACGAAACATCTGTCGTAGGCAACATGTGTGCCTGACAGCAAAATCAGGTGCCTCTGACATGCACGAAAAATCTCGATTTAGTGCATCTGGTGTGCACCAAAATCGCATCTCAAGACATGCGCTCAACATGCGCGAAAATCCAAACCAGGTGCATCCATCGTGCATGAAATCATGAAATCCAATATCAAGCGCTGAACGTGCGCAAAATCAATCAGGTGCACAAGGTGCACAAAACAAATATCGAGTATCACAATCGAAATCGAAGTCCAGTGCACACTGCAAGTATATAATAACTATACAGAGTGCAGGAACCAAATCGTGTGCGTGCATACGCACAAAATCAACTCAAATGTCTAAAACCGTAACATCACAAACATGTGAAACCCAAGCACGAAAACGATATCAAGTGCAACACTGTGTAAGGATCGTAAATCCTCAATCATCAAAATCAAATCATGCGAATAAATCACCCAAAACATCGAAATCAATAATGGCGGAATAGTACCGCTCAAGTGCATCCTCTAAGAATCTCGGCAACTGTCGCGGTCACTAGTGGGACGTCTCGTCGATGATCATGAACTCTGTCCTGCTGGCGTGCGTAACCATGACCACTCCTGGGTCAAGGTCTTCACTGTGAATTACCAATCTTTCGGTCCATCGGCTCATCGGCCCTGTCAGGTGTGCTAACGGGGACGATTCCGTTCTGGCACTCCTCTGGTCATCTCTTGGTCAATCATCGCGACCACTCGTAAGACAGCATATCACTAGCTTCGGCCTCTGGCTCTCTGAATGTACGTGACACATCTGATCCTGGGTGCAAGTATCATTGCAGCAGTGTCCTGGAAGGAATCCTGCTCACGGTCACTTCCATGTCTCGTCTCTGCCAACTGTCCGGAAGTCATCGTCTTTTCCTATATCTGCATCTTGCTCCGGAACGGCTGCATACCCATCGCGACTCCTTCTGGAAGGTATATCCAGTACTCTGCCTCGGCATGCGCATCGCATCTCTGATGTCGGCGGAGTGGAACTTCATCTCATCTAGATCTGGTACGAACCTCTTACTCCACTTTTCTCTAATGTCGTCTTCTTTGGACTCGTCTCGTCGCGGCTGCATGGACTGAGCTCCAACGGCTATCCTCGTATCTGGAGTCTCCCAAGAATGCATCTCACCACCTAGCATCCGATTGAAGTCGAACCATTCGATCGATTCGTCAAAACCTCATAATCCCCCAAGAGCTCAACATCTTGGTACAGTTTAACAGTATCGAATATATATACCACAGCATCGGTGGTCCAGCCGTAGAAGGGCAAACCCAAGCCTCACTAATGGCGCCGTGGAACTGCCGCAAACCCGAAGGTTCAAAGGCTTTCACACGGTCATTAAGTCGAGTTAGGGTTTCATTCTTCTAGAGGGACCATAGAATTGCCTGCATGTCTTTCCGACTACTTTAAACTTGGAATAATAGGTTTCTGACATTCGATCGTCTCTGTCGACTCCCAACGTCTCCGCGTGAAGTCGTCTCTAGCTGGAATCAATCTATCTGATGACCTCGCATCGGGGTAAGCGAATGAACCACATGTCCTAGTCATTCATCCTCGGGTGACTAGCGACCTTCTATCATCTATTCTTATAACTCGCCCCGCAATACCTCCAACATATGGGACGATATCTCGTCGCTCGCAGCAACAACTGGCTCGATCGTCTGCACGCTGAATAGTGCCTCAATCATCAGGAGTAAGCAACACACCAACGGTCATCAAAATCTGGCTGGCCTCTATCATTGGCTCAATTCTCTAGTGTCGATCAGCACCTCCGAGTAACCTCATAAAGGCGATCCGCCAAACGCTCGTGGCGCGAAAACACCGTAAAAAGACACATCTCCGCAATCGTGTGTCGCCGGAATTTCGCCCTGGTCAGTCCTCGTTCGTGACGAGCTTGTGCTGACCGCAACTCTAGCCGTAGCTCTCCCTGTCTGTAACCATAGCAGCAAAACCAAACTGGTACTGATGAGGCTAGATCGGAATGAATATAATACTGAACAAGGAAATGTACATCCTAAGGCTTCATAAGTGGAGTGGCGTGTCGTAAATATGCCGCGGAACATACCAACGGTACGTCACTCTACTTAGTCACCTATTCCATCAACCAAGGGTCATCCTACGCTCCGAAGGTAAAACCTAACGCTCTGATACCAACTTTGTCACGACCCGAAAGTACGGAACATGACCGGCACTTAAACTACGAACGTCTCAAGGCGTACGTAATCTAAGTAAACCGAAAACCCAGAAATCCAAACCAAGAAAATAGTAGAGTGCAGGAAAAACAACTTAAAGCAAGTAATTTCAATAGCATAAGCCGAATTATGCGGTTTTTAAAATATCAAAAATTTACTGAAAATTTCGGCAGAGTCTCCTTTGTAAAAACTGGCCCCCAAACGGGATACAACATGAATAGTATACGAAATCAAGAAAAGGGCATCCCCAAGCGGGAGCTAACTCTTCGTCAATCGACGGTCACAACCACACAAACAATATAATATACAACGCCAACGGCGAGGATCAAAACTCAAAAGGAAACTCAAAACCACCAGAAAAATAACGAGCGACTCTAAGGTCGAAAGAATAACCAACACTGGTCTCTATCTCAAAAAAATACATGTTTGGTTGATGGAATTCTAGATACAACAGAATAATGATATACAAGATAAATAATGGGGTTATGATACAAGTAAACCTACCTACTAGCAAATCACCCGAATGAAACTATGCCCGCAAAGCCGTAATGAACCTGTACGGCAACCTGCAAGAAACTGGGGCACAACGGGGGTGAGTTGCCAACTCGTGAATAGAAAAATATCTACGCAGAGAAATCGCATAAATAACGCAATCCTAGGTCAAAGATCATAATATATCCTCAAATATATGTATAACAGGCAGCCTATGACAATGTCTAGGGTAATATCTATCCCGAGTGTAAACTCATGTGCCCGTGTCAGTGCCTCAGGTAGCAATATATCATATGAATGAGGTATGAATGCATGAAAACGGAATACATGTAAATGAAGAAACTGTTTTCATAAATTAGTGAGATTTCCTTCATATTTTAAACTGAGGTATCATAATTAAAATCAGTATCAACAGTGTCTAGCATCGACACAAAACATAAATCTCACTGTCTCAAAATATCAATGTCTCAATCTCAATATCTAGGGCGCCGTCAGTCCAGACCGGCCCCTACCATCCATCTCAAGACCACGACGGTATCCTCCGGATATCCGACGCGTCGGGTAATATCACCGGTAGGTAGTGCTCCCCAGCCAGGCTCAACGTCAACACCACATTTCTCTTGCCCCGGGGTACCATACCGGGCCCACCATGTACCCGTGACGGTTTCTCCACTCCTCGACACGGATCTCCAAAACCACAGCAAACTCATGGTGGACGACACTTTACATCACTAGAAAACCGCAACATTTTATATTTTAAAAGATCATAAGTTGTAAATTTTGCGGCTTTTCCCGAAATCCAGAAATATCATAAATCTCAAGAAATCATCACAAGTGCATATGTCAATGATAATGAACTAGGCATGAACAACTGAATAACAGTATGCATGAAGTGGTAGGTAATAACTACAATGTCTAATATGGCATATAAGGGAAGTACACTAATATCATGTCAACACTACTAGCTAACAATCTAAGTCAAGCAATTATATTCTCTAAAGTGTACGTGACATGGCAATTACCGATGAAAATGTGTGTGAGCCGGCAAGTAGGTGTACGTGGTACATACGCATCATCGGTAATGGTGCTGGTGTCCTAACAGCATGATATCAATAATGGAATATGCAGCAAAATAAATATGCGAGGCAGAGCGAACAGCAATAATGTGCGGGAGCTGAATACTAGACACAACGATAACTAATCTGCAATAATCTAATATAAGTCCTACGAATGGTGCCTTTTGAAATAACACGAATCATGGGGTTTTGAAAATAGGGGCTACGGTGTTTTTATGAAAAGATACGTCGTTTTTGAAATATCCGTAGATTCCCTTGAGCTGTCTTTAAAAATGCCCACGATTCGTTAGTTTTTTTGAAATAGGTAAGAAGTCTAATCTAATCTAACAACTACACTAAACTATACGGCTGAACTACAAGCTGAACTACAGGTAAGGAAACCGCCTATCATCTGAGTCGATACATATACATACCTGTATATGTATAGTCGGTGATCTCGCCTCAATAATATCATATCCGATACCATACCTATAATCAGGCATCCCAAGTCAAGAGTGCGGATCAATCATCAATATAGCTCGTACGTAAATCCGTCGTACGGCATCCCAATCTGGGTACGGGTCAATATCACATTCATCATACTATTCACCTGGTATCCTCTATATCAAATATCATGATCGGGGTACTGATCTACGTCTAGTACCATACTGATACCGCCTACGTATGCATGGACGTGTGTGAAACACTATGTCAAGGACCCGCTACAACGTCATGTCGTATCTAAGATACGAACCCTGCTATATCACCGATCTCACGGCCTCAAATCAAATCTCATCGACTCAGCTCAATCCCAAGTATCATCCTCAATCCGTATGTGAACACATAGTCCCATACCCATGTGAACACATAACTATAAAGAATCCCATGAGCACATATCAATAGGAATGTATGCAAGTATGTATGTGTGTATGTGTGTGTAACACTACCCTAGGGTTCGCAACACTAAAAATAGTCCAACACACCAAGTATCTATATCATCGATAATATCAAACAAATTATAGTTAAAATATATATAAGTGTGTGTATACGTATTCGTATACATCACCACGAACTGCGGGGGTGCTATACGCCATCCACCCGACTTCTCCCCGTAGATATAAATCTACTCACCTGATCTTCGCTCGCCGGTGCCGACGTCGCCACGCTCTTGCTTGTCGTCTCGAAGTCCACGTGGGGGTACCTACATATCATAACGCACCATATCGCATTAAAACTAAATTCGAGATCGAAACGGCATACGAAAATCAAATCGGCACGCGTATCACGCATAGGTCCAAACCTATCGCCTACGCATGCAAGAATAGTAAAACCAACCCTCGATGTCGATGTACAAACGTCAAACCATCGAGAAAAATCCAATCACACTCATTTGCACATTCACGAACACTAATTTTAATATAAACTAGGTTAAAACTCACAAAAACCCCATTTTCACTTAAAAAGTCATTTTTCCGAAAATCTAGCAAGCACAATTCGCCGTTTTGTACAAAACATGATGTTTAAATGAAAGTAGCGGCCAATATACTTATTAAATATCTTAAATAAGTCGTATAAACAATTTCCGGAATTTAATCTCATTAAATTCCAAAAATCCTAATATTCTAGTTTACAAAAATACCCTTTTTTAACAATTTCAAAGCAAAAATACACAAACTACAATCTAGCTTAGATTTGCATGATCCAAAGCATTAAACCACACTTAATAAAGTTAATGAAGCCAAGAAAACCCTAATCACATTTTTAATCCCAAGAATTTAACAAATTTCAAAAACCTAGTAAGCAATTAGCAAATTAACACAATTTTTCAAGTAACAACTTGTAATTAACAACTAGATTAGTTTTCTAAAAAACTAATTATGTTAAACCACTTCACTAAACCATGCACAATCAAACACAACTCATTTCCACAACAAACCCTAACTTGAAATCCAAAACTTGCAATTAAACTCACATATCCAAGTTAACACTTAATTTAAATTAGCTTTAAGAAACAAGTAACAATTTAAGCAAAAAGTTTTAGAATTATACCCAAAAATATATGAAGGTCCACAAGCATCCATGGCCTCCCAAAATGCTCTCTTTTCACAAGGATCCATGCTATACGGGCTAAGCTAAAATGGGTAGGAGTCGGATTTGGGTTTAGATTTGAATTTGCATGGATTTTGAAGTGATTTGTGGATTTTTTTGATGAAGAAAAGAGTGGGATTTGGGGGGGGCTGCTGCTGTTGGGAGGGGGAGAATTTCGGCCAGAAATGGGAGTGAGGAGAGAGAGGGAGGTAGAGAAAACACAAGGGAGGAAAGTCCAAGTCAACATAAAGTCAAAAGTCCACCTAATTCATCCATTTTCTTTTCTTTTCTATCATTTCTTTTCCTTTGAAATTCAAGTGGGGAAAAAATGGGGGCTGCTGAATTTGGCTAAGGAGAGGAGTAAATGGGGGTGTGTGGGTGTGGGTACGTGTGTGGGGTGATGAAAAATGATAAATACAATACCCCAAACATCCATTTACGCTAAAAAAAGCATTTTTTCTTCAATAATTTCTAAACCGTTTTGGCAAATGTTTTCATTCCAAAAACCACATGATAAAATTTTATTTAATGTTTTATGATGCACAAAATTTGTTTCAACTCATTCCAATTTGTAATTTTCCCTAATTAAATGTATTAGTGACGGCTTAAATAATAATAAAATAATATTTTTTTCAGAAAATTTGAAATTTCACCAGCGGCTCAATAAACACCAAATAATAGCAATTACATAGCTAGAATATATATATTTAATTTTTATAATAAGATATTTGTATTTTGACTTTTTACAGAAAACCCCCTTATTTTACCGATTTTTTTCGAAATTTCACCGAAACGATTTTGAAAACGCTACAGTCGAGAAGATATACGCTAGTCTACTCTGGAATATCGATGCCCCGTCTCAATATTCCCACGACTAGGAACATTGAAGGATGTACTCATGGACTACCCAGGCCCCACTAGTATGATCTGCATCATAGTCCTAGAAGTCGAGTACACATCCTAAGGGCTTTATCAACATGTAACAGAGAGACAGAAAGTATACATGTTAAGATAAAGAGCAACCAGATAGCGTACTATCATGTCGAGCAAGAAAGTCCTACCTATATATGTCCCAGCATCCACTACAATATACATCCAATGTACAGTAATGGCCTCTAGGGCATACATATAACTAACAATCTCCCACTTGCACTAGGGCCATCTGTAGCAGTGGTTGCAGTATCACATACTGAACCATCCCCTAAAAAGTCTCTCTTTGGGAAAAGGCCTTCGTGAGTGGATCCGCCGTGTTGTCCTCTGAGTCTACTCTCCTGACCTCGATCACTCTGGAGATCAACTATCTCCATGATCAGGTGATGCTGCCTCAGAATATGTCTGGGTCACTGATGGGATCGGGGTTCCTTGGCCAAAGCCTCACTTCCATTGTCATACAATGGTAGGAACCTAGTTCATCTTATGAACCAATATACACCCAAACTGCCTCTTTGGTAGTATCTTTAATAGCGATGTTACCCGCCTTTATCATCTAGTTTGCCACGGTATCTAGCTTAGAACTCTTCCAACATACCGTCCCTCTACCGAGGGTGAAGACAATGCCTGTGACTGACATTCAGTCGTCTTTATCACCCTGGAACCCTTCCAGTGATTCTCCCCAGGATCGATTGATACCATCTCACTACATCTAGTGAGAATCCTAGCATCCAATTTCATCTATCTCATAGATGAAAGCTCAGGATTTAGGAGGTATCACTTTGATCCTATTGGAGAATCCTTGTGATAAGCGGAGATCGATCGAGCGTAGCATAGGAAACTCCTTCCCTATCAAGAGTATGTCATCCACGTACTCTACGAGGATCACCACCATACTCCCTACTCACCTTTTGTTTATACAAGGTTCATCTACCATTTTGATGATGTCAAACTCTTTGACTAACACATCAAAACTGACGTTCCAACTCCGCGATGCCTGCTTTATCGCATAAAGCAACTTGCACATGTTTCCGCTGCTCCCACTGTTTACGAAGCCCTCTGGCTGTGTTCTTATAGACGTTCTCTTCTAAATCACTATTTAGAAAAGTAGTCATGGCACCCAACCACCAGATATCGTAGTCATGGTATGTAGCAATGGCAAGTAGGATCTGGATGGACTTAAGCATAGTCCCTGGAAAAGATTTCATCATTATCCACGCCTAGTCGATGACGAAAACCTTTAACAAGTCTAGCTTTGAAAGTCTCAACTTTTCCATCTACACCAAGTAATCTTCTCTAGATATACTTGCTCCTGATGGGGATTTAACCCTTCAGATATAGCAACCAAAGTCCATACTTTATTGGTGTACATGGATTCCATCTCAGATCGCTAAGCATCCAGCCATTCTTACAGAGTCCCTACTCTCGATGGCCTGCTCGAATCTAGTTGGGTCATCATCTCATGATGCAATCCTTGCTCCCACTGTCATCGAGAAACTGAGGTATCTCTCAGGCGGATGAGGAACCTTACCAGATCGGCGGAGAGGCTGAGGTTCGTCGGGAACTATTGAATCCTTTGGTTCTGTCAAATCATCAGCTGCAGTTTTGTATAGCTGGAACCTTTCCAGTTCTACAAAACTGACCTTGCCTCGATTTTGTCCGGATTTTGCTTTTGACACAGGCCGGACAATCCCAAATCTTAACTTACTTAAGAGATAGGCTCTCCCCATACCATATCTTATATGGAGTGGTAGGCACTGATTTGAATCGAACCCTATTCAATAGGTATGCAACTTCATAAGTGCATAACTCCCTAAAAGGAAATAGGTAACTCAGTAGTACTCATCATAGAGCACACTATATCCAATATGGTGCGATTGCTCCACCCCGATACACCGTTGTGTTGTGGTGTATTCAGAGGAGTAATACTGAGAGAGAATCTCATCTTCTTTTAGAATATCCAAGAATTCCATGCACAAGTATTCTCCTCCCTGATCTTATCATAGGACATAATACTTATACCTGTATTTTGGTTCTCTACTTCTAACTTATATTCTGTGAATATCTCAAAAGGTTCGGACTTATGTTTCAACAGGAACATATGTCTGAATCTTGAGAGATTATCAGAGAATGTAATGAAGTATAAAGAACCGGTCCTGGCATGTGTAGACAGGAGACCTTACATACATCATCATGTATCAGTCCCAAGAGTTCATTAACTCTTTCTCTGTTTCCAATAAACAGAGCTATGGTCATCTTATCTTTGTGATATGACTGGCAAGTTTCACAAGATGTAAATTCAAACTGATTTATATATGCATCTAAAATGTAACTTCGGCCAGTCGGGTCGCATTGATATGACCTAGTCTACAATGCCTCAAGAAGGATTCGTTCTTTTCTGAACTCTTCCTCTTGTGTGTGTTCTGTATACTAGGAACTGTAGTTTGATTCAGAACATCAATACTTTTAGATAACGTGCCTGAACCGATCAACTTTTGATATAGGAAATGTTCAAAACATTATCCAACAATACAAAATTTTATCGTTTCTTTACTAATAAAGAGACAGATATGATTTTGTATATCAGGTTCGGTATCTAATAGCATTTGTTCAGAATCATTGTACTGATAATACAGGGTGACAGTGACCAACAGACTTGGCTGCAACACTTGCCCCGTTTTCTGTCTCATGAAACTTATCACCCGTTCTCAGTTTTTCTACCCTTTTGTAGCCCTATGTAACATATTACATATCTGGAATCCTGATCCGGTATCAGATACCCAGGATGCAGAGGATACTGAGAAACAGTTATGTATAATGAACACACACGAAGGAGATGCATCTCATGCACTTTCTTCGTTTGGGCCGCACGGGAATCCTGGTATTCCCCTATTTCCTGCTCTGTCTTATAACAATTATAAGTTGGAGCGGGGACCGACATTCCCCAGCTCAGTATAACAAGCGGGTTCGGTCAATACATCCATATTATTATCTTGATTAAGGCGTGATATGGTCGCTACCTGGAGAGAGAGAGAAGAAAACACTCTGCGTGCGCTCTTGCAAGATCAGATTGGTTATATATTTTATCTAATCAGGATGGCTCCCACTGTTTTAATCAAATCTTCCTTCAAACCCTAAAAGGAAAGACTAGCCGGGATTAATTACACTCTACAAGTTCGCCAATCTTTCAGCCAGGCCAGTGTCGGTACTTTGAGGGAGGTTCCCCGTGCTTTCGTACGGACCTAATTACAGTAAACCTCGTTTTCCCAGAGGCGTAACCCCGTTGACACCTTTCTAGACACCTACTTGATCGGCTAATTGTAAAGTGCAAAACTCTCCCAGGAGTAACAATTACTTGCAGTGGGTATCGGGATCCAACTATCACATAGAAGGTATGCAATCTCATTGCAAATTTCAACACTTGAAATTCCCGATAAATATTTTTACCCCTAGCACTTATGACCTTAACTATGATCAACAAATCATAAGCACTAGTCAAGTTCTACCCGTCATTTCGTGATTAATTAGACCCACCCACATGACCCTTAACTAAGGTCAACAAAGTCACGCGACTGTCCTAACTAATCGCATCATATGCGGTGTAGGAAGACATCACTTAGCTACCGTACACTGTGCCTTAACTAAGGTCAACAAACATAGCACGAATACTAAGTACTCTACTTCCTAAAATGACGGAGGGTTGTGAATGGTTTTTGTGAAAACCTTTAACGCTTTAAACTTGATCTCGTTGTGGAATCAAATGGTTTTTAAATGGAATGTTTTTGAGGGTTTTCTAGTTTTGCTAAAGGGGTCACTCCCGGTGAAGGGATCGTCGGCCCTTTCCTCGTCGTATGAGGTGTGGGATATATCATATTTATCACTGTGCAAAGCAGAAACTATAGAAGCAATCAAATAACAAACCGAGGGTTGTAGCATCTGCCAGTTATTGCTAAAGGAGTCACTCCCGGTGAAGGGATCTCGGTCCTTTCCTCATCGAATAAGGTGCAGGATGTTCTACAATGAACACCGCGATGCAAAGCAAGAACTGTAGCTACCTGTTTATTTTGAAATTCGATTCCACAACATCAATTAGGTTTATTTTCTTTCATTAATCTCATTAATGAATATCCCATCATTTAAGCCCACCTAAACATCACAGATAAATATAACGTACGCTTATGCCATCCGCATTCGCCTCGATGTCCCGTCTGCACCGTTAGGTTAGGTAACTAACGCCAGAGCGAGGCAGGGCTAGCGCGGGTGTAAAACATAAGCAACGTCTATATAATATATCATATATACTATATACCATATCTATCTGAATAAATCACATGATCACATCACAGATAACGCAGCAGAAAATATCATATGAAATATTGGATATACTAGGACGTCCGTGTTTTCAATACGAGCCAGTATAAAACACGGATTCCACGGTCATAATGAATAGCCAAACCCACACCCCTAGACCCCTACTCGAGCGGCAAGTAACCCTACCAATTCTAGAGTTAGGAGACCCGGACTCGACTCCTCGAGTTGGTCTCCCACTGGACCCTAGAACCCGGTTACTTGTGCCCTCCTCCTTGGGTCTATCCTAGTGCAGAAAAGTAAATAATATACAAATGGTGACATCATCCGCAACCTGGAAGTGCCCCAATAAAAGAATATTACATACAAGTTTTTACATGAATGAAAATGAAAAACACTCGTCTCGCATAAAAAAAACCCGGCTATTCGAACACGACGATCCAATATAACATATCCAGCAACACATAACATTACATGTCATCAACGTAAGTAAATATGCGCATCCCAATTGTCGTTGATATATAGCAACGAAACCGGCGATATCATATATTACACTTACGGTCACAGAAAAGAAAGTGTAAAACTACAACAGTTGGAATCCGCAATCTCTTTAGACATCGCATGCCTAATCAAATGAATTCCTTAGATATCGCATGCCTAACAATTATAAACCCCGCATTTTAGTCTCATTATCGAAAACTCTTTTCAATATCAAGTTGGGCAATTCAACAAGATTCCCGACATTTTGATCGAATGCTCGTCGCAAACTTTAGTAGACGGCCGCACCCCTGACGCCATCGACGAAGTGCACCAAGGCGGAACACCGCTGACGCGAGCACCCGAAAGGATGCTTTCGGCGACGGGGTTCTCCTACAGTCACTTGGTCGGGGCTATGGGGTGAGGCTGTCTATTAAGTTTACCCGGCGAGTATCCGCGTACGCTACGTGATTGCGACAGACTTTTGATCACATCAAAATTCCGTGGCAACCGATCAAGTGAGACTAAAGTGCTATGTTTATAACATTCATTCAGTTATCTCATAACTACTTATGAATTCCAAATATTGTATCACATTCCGGATAAATAGAAAATGTTAAACTTTCCGATCGAACAATTGAACACCCAAGTTTTCCCAATACAGCTCAAAACATGAAATAAGTCTAAAAACATTCAGTTCGTGCCTCAGTACCAACGGTCCAGCCGTAGAAGGGTCAAGCCAACGCCTCACATGTGACACGCCGTACTGCCCCAAACCCTAAGATTCAAAGGGCAGTTCAAGACGGTCACATAATCGAGTTAAGGTTTGTTGTCTTCTAGAGGGACCATCGCATTACTTGCACTACTTAGAACGCCATTAAACTATGGAAAAGTCCAACAATTGGAAATTTCCCGGCAGGGGAAAAAGTGGGTATTTATATCCGGTCGAACTTTTTAACATATTCTAAAATTATCCGGAAAAGCACACAGACAAAATTAGACAATCCGATCGAAACACCGAGTCCCCAATACAACCCAGAAAACTCAACTCTTGAGTAAGATTTAAAAATTCCCAGAAAATACATCACCCAAATATAGAAATTACTGTGCCAACAATAATGGGAGATGAGACCGTACGGCCGCGGAACCGCCACACGAGCCATGCTCGTGCCGCGGAACCGTGGCGGTTTGATGGAATCAGCCTCTCGAATTTTACAGTAACTCCTAAATATTCCTTCTGAGTTTTATGAATATTTATAATTCACAAATTCCACGAATTTCAAAAATGTACAGAGAGCATTTTGGAGTTAGGGTTTCGGTTCGATCGGACTTCTAACTCCGTCTACGCATCGCCTAAGGCTCTAGCTAGGCTCTGATACCACTGTAGGGTTCCTAGGCACACTAATGAGGTCTCACAAGTGATCAAACATGGCTAATTCAAATATTTCCATGTGCCTACAAACCCTAATACGGATCGTTAACTAGATGTATAGGCGATGCAATGCAAATAAATGAATTTATAGCTAAAGGGAAGGGGCTACAACCTTTGTAGATCCGGTCCTCCATCTCCATGGCTCCGTGATGAAGTCCCCTCGCTGTCCAAATCGAATCCATGACTCTAGCATCGGCTTCATCGGAGAAATGGGCGGGCTAGGTCGTCGACTTCGATGCCGAAGATGATTTACGTCGAGGCAACTCAAGATCAAACTCCAACTTCACCAAGTCATGAAACTTGTGAAGAAAATACCCTATACTACTTGGCAAGAGGTAGAGGATGAAGAAATAGGAGGTGGGTTCACTTTAGAATTGGATTTCTCACTCTTTTTCTCAATTTGCCATTGATGGAGGCAAGCTTTCTTCCTTTGTTGAAGAAGAAGAAGATGAAGAAAGAATACGATAAGTATATCTCAAAATAGAAAATAATATGAATACTTATCATATACTAACCATGGTTAGGTGTAGAGAATAGACTATGGTTAATTTGAATGGTTAGGGTTAAGCATGAGACAAGAATGGTGGACTTGTTCAAAGCTTCATGAAGCTTCAACAAGCAAACAAAGAAAGCCACCATTCCTTATTTATCTTTTCCAAAATGAAAAAATAAATAAATGAATAAGAAAAATGTAAACCCTAATCATTAACTTAACCATGGTTTAATTCTTTACACAAACCCAAGTGAGCATGTATCATCAAATATGATACAAACAAGTGCACAAAAGTATATCACATATACAACTTGTGTACATCAAGTGAGAAAATCCTTTTAAAGTGAACAAATACTAGTTAATGCAAAGTAATATATCAAATATACAATTATGCATTAAATCATTAAATCAATACTCAATTTAACGATCCGGTCATATCGCATATAACCGACTAGTATCCTATGTATCGGCTTATCGAATCAATCCTTGATTCGATAACTAGGTTATATCGCATACAACCAATCGATACATTCATCACGAGAATGGAATACGATATCACATACACGCATTATTCTCGGTCCCGAACATATCTCATATGCGCTCCTATTTCGTTTCGCTTGAGCCAGGAAACCTCTGTGTAGGACTCAAAAGACTCGTCAATACGCCGGCAGCAGGTGATGATCATATCAAACACCCACAAGCCGCAAGCGGTCTGCTAAACGTAACGGCCACCCGGATATTGAGCGATCAGAAGATCGACGAGCAAGCCCGCTCACACTCCTGTGAATCCAACCAGTAACACTTACCGTACAGTCCGGTCAGTTCGTCTGATATGTCGCATATCTCGCCTAGGGGTGGTAAACGTCAGACCCCAATAGCTCGATAAGTCATGCCGACGTGTGATCCATAACATGTGTGAAACTACTGATAACACTTACCAGTAGATCACTGCAACCCTGGCCAGGGATTTCCTGTTATGGCCAGTCGAGCATAGCGCAACATCAACCCCCAATACCGAGAGAGACGAATCCCCTCCTATCGCTCATTGCCTCCATGTAAATCGGGACTGTACCCAAAAACCACCTGTTTGCACGACTCAGTAGAGCCGTGGTAGGGTGGAAATCAAAGCACAGTGGGAGACACACAAGACTCTATGACGATCTCGGGTCAACAGACTAAGCTGTACCAGTGTCACCAGAGAACTGCCATCTGACGTGAGGTATAATACCATCTGGGAGTTCTCGGCGAGTCCGTTCAGTGTACCCAGTCTTCACTGAGCACCCGCATACCATCTCTGATGTCAAACACCAATGGATATGGGATCATCCATCGCCCATCACATGGGTCGAGAAGATATACGCTAGTCTACTCTGGAATATCGATGCCCCGTCTCGATATTCCCACGACTAGGAACATTGAAGGATGTACTCATGGACTACCCAGGCCCCACTAGTATGATCTGCATCATAGTCCTGGAAGTCGAGTACACATCCTAAGGGCTTTATCAACATGTAACAGAGAGACAGAAAGTATACATGTTAAGATAAAGAGCAACCAGATAGCGTACTATCATGTCGAGCAAGAAAGTCCTACCTATATATGTCCCAACATCCACTACAATATACATCCAATGTACAGTAATGGCCTCTAGGGCATACATATAACTAACACATACTTCAAAAAGTTTTACAATCATGAAAGCAGTAAACAAAAACATCATCAAGATGATTACAATTGTAAAACCTCAGATCCAGGGCATGGATTGAGGAATTCGAAAGTAAGGCCGTCTAGAGTCTTTCTGACCTTTCTAACCATTCTCGTGTGCATCCTCTCGCGCTCACGAGTGTCGAGATCCTTGGCAATGTCCCCCTCCCTTCGATAAGAAGCGATTATCGTCGTCTGTTGGAAAGTTTGATGCAGAATATCAATGAGGGCATCTCGTCGCTTCTTCGAAATCAGCCCCGACAGGTACACCGAATGCACCTTGTCTTCGGCATCATCCAGCGCATTAAGCGGCATGGACTCGTTGTAAGTCCACGGTAGCGCCCCGGCCGTCTACAGACGCCAAATGCGGAACAAAAACTTTTTAACTGGCGCTATCGTATACTTTCACCCGGATCTGCCATTATTGCTAAACTAACAAACTGTAAAGAGTGTAGAAAGGTTATAACGAACGATCCGAGTCCTTCGTTCTTTAACCATCATCCCACGCTCCGTTGCGGCTGCTCCGATCTCGTCGATCTTCGATCTGCTCGTCCAGGTGGCATCACGTCAATGATTCTTTAAACGGGCTCCCGCCTCTGACTCGAGGCAACTCGGTCGTCAAGTTTGCTAAAAGAGACAACCAAGAATGATGTAGAGAATGAGTAGAAGACATTGTCTCGTTACGTCCAAGGCTATGGACGAACGGTTAATGAAGTTGCCACTCGAATCGGGTGATGGAATGAAATGAGCTATGAAATTTCCATGCACCCGAAAACTATCATAATCTTTTTCCAAACATCAAGTGAGAGTAAGTGAGAGAAGGGGAAGGGGCTGGCCATATATAAGTAGAGGAGGGGTGAGTGTAGGAGGAGGGAGTGGTGACCACAACAAAATATCTAGTGTGAACACAAAGTGTGAACATAATAAATGAAAAGGATGAATCACTTAACCTAGTCACCTTGCATTAATTGAATCATTAATGCAACCATGAGTCACTAATCCTAATCACCACTTCTAGAACCTTCTAGAAGCATCCACATTCTTCTCAAGAAAAGACAAAATCCGTATTTAACCAAATGATAAATACGGCTGATAGAAAACAGGAAACTGGCAACTTCCAAAAGCGATCCTGAAACGAATTTCAGGACAACCCCGTAACTGTATAAATATACCCACATTTATATTACGACCGAATATAAATGCAACTGAGACAAAGATATTATATCTACTCAATATAATACTCGGATCCGGCTTAAACCAAAGCCGACCAGTATTGCCTGCCCGAAATCTGACACGTGCGTAAACGCACGTGCATTTTCCGAACCCTGCCATAAAACCATACGGCCTCTACAACGTTTCGCCCGAACTTGGGAAACTGTCTATGGGGGACTCTAATGACTCGTCAGTACCCTGGCAGTGGGTTTAACCACAAGCCGTCAGCGGCACTAGCTGTGCGTAACGGCTGCCTATGGACTGACCTCAAGGGATGCCGATGAGCGAACACATCCGGAAACCCTACTGAGCCTAACAGTGACAATGTATATACAGTCCGGTCCGTTCGTCTAAGAGTATCGCATATCTGCTTAGGGGGCTAGTAACGTCAAACCCCCAATAGCAGTATAAGTCGTGTCGGAGTGTAGCCCAATAACACCCTGAGATAGTACTGGAGTACCTACCAGTAAATCTCCTGCCACGGCCGTGGGCTTTGTGTAATGGCTCTCCTAGACACAGCAAGATCTCACCCCCAATACCGGGAGAGACGAATCCCCTGCCGATCCGCTCACGTGCCTCCATGTGGCTCGGGACTGTACCCAAAAACTACCTGTTTGCACGACTCCTTTGAGCCGTGGTAGGGTAGAAATCAAAGCACAGTGGGAACTCACACGAGACAAATGACGACCTCAAGTCGATGAACTAACCTGTACACATGTCACCAGGGAACTGCTATCTGACGATATGTATAATACCAACTAGCAGATTCCCGGCGAGTCCTGTCCGGTGTACTCATAACCCAATTAGCACCTGTATACATCTTAGGTGATCCAACTGACACCAGTGGCTTGTGAGACCGGCTTGTAGGGTTCCTAGGCACTCTAATGGAGTCTCACAAGTGATCAAACATGCCAATTTCTAAAAATTACGGTGCCGAGAAACCCTAATACGGATCGTTAACTAGATAAATAGGCGAAGCAAGCATGTAATCGAATTAACTGCTAAGGGAAAGTGACTACAACCTTTGTAGATCCGGTCCACCACTTCCTAAGCTCCGCGATGATCTCCCTCCACTGTCTAAATCAAACCCTTGACTCTAGCATTGGCATCATCGAAGAATGGGCGGGCTTGATCGTCGGTTCGATGCCGAAGATGATCTACGTCGAGGCATCACAAGAACAAGCTCCAACTTCACCAAGCTTTGAAAACTTATGAAGGAAACACCCTATACTACTTGGCAAGAGGTAGAGGATGAAGAAATAGGAATTGGGTAGACTTTAGTTTTGGATTTCCCACACTTTTTCATCAATCACCATTGATGTAGCAAGCTTTTTTCTCATGTTGAAGAAGAAAAAGATAAAGAAAAGAATATGATAAGTATTAAGTAAATGATAAATAAATCAATACTTATCATTTACTAACCCTTGGTTAGTTGTAGAGAATGGACCATGGTTAACTTGAATGGTTAGGGTTAAGGATGAGACAAGAATGGTGGACTAATTCAAAGCTTCAAGAATCTTCAACTAGCAAACAAAAATAGCAACCATTCTTTTCTCATCTTTTTCCAAAATAAATAAATAAATAAATAAGGAAAAAGAAAACCCTAATCATAATCTTAACCATGGTCTAATTCTTTACACTAACCCTAGCTTGCATGTATCATCAAACATGATACAATCATGTGCACAAAATATATCACATATGCAATGTGCACAAACCAAGTGAGTAAATCCATTTAAAGTGAACCAATACTAGTTAATGCAAAGTAATAAATCAAATATATAATTATACATTAAATCATTAAATCAACACTTGATTCAATGATCCGGTCATGTCGCATATAACCGGCTAGTATCCAATGTATCGGCTTATCGAATCAATCCTTGATTCGATAACTAGGTTATATCGCATACAACCATTCAACACATTCATCGCGAGAATGAAATACGGTATCACATACACGCATTATTCTCGGTCCCGCACATATCTCATATGCGCTCCTATTTCGTTTCGCTTGAGCCAGGAAACCTCTGTGTAGGACTCTAAAGACTCATCAATACGCCGGTAGCGGATGATGATCATGTCAAGCACCCACAAGCTGCAAGCGGTCTGCTAAACGTAACGGCCACCCGGGTATTGAGCGATCAGAAGATCGACGAGCAAGCCCGCTTACACTCCTGTGAATCCAACCAGTAACACTTACCGTACAGTCCGGTCAGTTCGTTTGATATGTCGCATATCTCGCCTAGGGGTGGTAAACGTCAGACCCCAGTAGCTCGATAAGTCATGCCGACTTGAGGTCCATAACATTCGTGAAACTACTGATAACTCTTACCAGTATATCACTGCAACCCTGGCCAGGGATTTCCTGTTATGGCCAGTCGAGCATAGCACAACATCAACCCCCAATACCGGGAGAGACGAATCCCCTCCTATCGCTCATTGCCTCCATGTGAATCGGGACTGTACCCAAAAACCACCTGTTTGCACGACTCAGTAGAGCCGTGGTAGGGTGGAAATCAAAGCACAGTGGGAGACACACAAGACTCTATGACGATCTCGGGTCAACAGACTAAGCTGTACCAGTGTCACCAGAGAACTGCCATCTGACGTGAGGTATAATACCATCTGGGAGTTCTCGGCGAGTCCGTTCAGTGTACCCAGTCTCCACTGAGCACCCGCATACCATCTTCGATGTCAAACACCAATGGATATGGGATCATCCATCGCCCATCGCATGGGTCGAGAAGATATACGCTAGTCTACTCTGGAATATCGATGCCCCGTCTCGATATTCCTTCGACTAGGAACATTTCAAGGATGTACTCATGGACTATCCAGGCCCCGCTAGTATGATCTGCATCATAGTCCTGGAAGTCGAGTACACATCCTAAGGGCTTTATCAACATGTAACATAGAGACGGAAAGTATACACGTTAAGACAAAGAGCAACCAGATAGCGTACTATCATGTCGAGCAAGAAAGTCCTACCTATATATGTCCCAGCATCCACCACAATATACATCCAATGTACAGTAATGGCCTCTAGGGCATACATATAACTAACAATCTCCCACTTGCACTAGGGCCATCTGTAGCAGTGGTTGCAGTATCACATACTCAACCATCCCCTAAAAGTCTCTCTTTGGGAAAAGGCCTTCGTGAGTGGATCCGCCGTGTTGTCCTCTGAGTCTACTCTCCTAACCTCGATCACCCCGGAGATCAACTATCTCCATGATCAGGTGATGCTTCCTCAGAATTTGTCTGGGTCACTGATGGGACCAGGGTTCCAGGGCCAAAGCCACACTTCCATTGTCATACAATGGCAGGAACCTAGTTCATCTTATGAACCAATATACACCCAAACTTCCTCTTTGGTAGTATCTTTAATAGCGATGTTACCAGCCTTTATCGTCTAGTTTGCCACGGTATCTAGCTTGGAACTCTTCCAACATACCGTCCCTCTACTGAGGGTAAAGACAATGCCCGTGATTGACATTCAGTCGTCTTTATCACCCTGGAACTCTTCCAGTGATTCCCCCCAGGATCGATTGATACCATCTCACTACATCTAGTGAGAATCCTAACATCCAATTACATCTATCTCATAGATGAAAACTCAGGATTTAGGAGGTATCACTTTGATCCTATTTGGGGAATCCTAGTGATAATAGGAGATTGACCGATCGTAGTATAGGAAACTCTTTTCCTATCAAGAGTATGTTGTCTACGTACAATACGAAGATGACCACCTTACTCTCTACTACCCTTTTGTATATACAAGGTTCGTCTACCATTTTGATGAAGTCAAACACTTTGACTATCACATTAAAACAGACGTTCCAACTCCGCGATGCCTGCTTCATTATGTAAAGCAACTTGCACACGTTTCCGCTGCTCCCACTGTTTTACGAAGACCTCTGGCTGTGTTCTTATAGACGTTCTCTTCTAAATCAGTATTTAAAAAAATAGTCATGGCACCCAACCACCAGATATCGTAGTCATGGTATGTAGCCGTGGCAAGTAGGATCTGGATGGATTCAAACATAGTCCCTGGAAAAGGTTTCATCATTATCCGTGCCTGGTTGATGACGAAAACCTTTAACAAGTCTAGCTTTGAAAGTCTCAACCTTTCCATGTACACCAAGCAATCTTCTCAAGATATACTTGCTCCTGATGAGGATTTAACCCTTCAGTTATAGCAACCAAAGTCCATACTTTGTTGGTGTATAAGGATTCCATCTCAGATCACTAAGCATCCAGCCATTCTTACAGAGTCCCTACTCTCGATGGCCTGCTCGAAACTGGTTGGGACATCATCTCATGATGCAATCCTCGCTCCCACTGTCATCGAGAAACCGAGGTATCTCTCAGGTGGGTGAGGAACCCTACTAGATCGGCGGAGAGGCTGAGGTTCGTCGGAAACTATTGAATCCTTTGGTTCTGTCAAATCATTAGCAGTTTTGTACAGCTGGAACCTTTCCAGTTCTACAGAACTGATTTTGCCTCGATCTTGTCCGGATTTTGCTTTTGATATAGGCCGGACAATCCCAAATCTTAACTTACTTAAGAGATAGGATCTTCCCATACCATATCTCATATGGAATGGTAGGCATTGATTTGATTCAAACCTAATTCAATAGGTATGCAGCTTCTCAAGTGCATAACCCCCAAAAAGGAAATAGGTAACTCAGTAGTACTCATCATAGAGCACACCTTATCATATAGGGTGTGATTGCTCCGCCCCGATATACCATCGTGCTATGGTTTATACGGAGGAGTAATGCTGAGAGAGAATCTCATTTTCTTTTAGAATAGTCCAGGAATGCTATGCACAAGTATTCTCCTCCCTGATCTCATCATAGGACATAATACTTATACCCGTATTTTGGTTCTCTACTTCCTACTTATATTCTGTGAATACCTCAAAAGGTTCGGACTTATAATTCAACAGGAATATATGACTGAATCTTGAGAGATTATCAGAGAATATAATGAAGTATAAAAAACCAGTCCTGGCATGTGTAGACAGGAGACCTTACATACATCATCATGTATCAGTCCCAAGAGTTTACCAACTCTTCCTCTGTTTCCAGTAAACAGAGCTGGTGTCATTATATCTTTGTGACATGACTGGCAAGTTTCACAAGATATAAATTCAAACTGATTTAAATATGCATCTAAATGTAACTTCAGCTAGTCGGGTCGCATTGATATGACCTAGTCTACAATACCTCAAGAAGAATTCGTTCATTTCTGAACTCTTCCTCTTGTGTGTGTTCTGTATACGAGGAACTGTAGTTTGATTTAGAACATCAATGCTTTTAGATAACGTGCCTGAACCGATCAACTTTTGATATAGGAAATGTTCAAAACATTATCCATCAATACAAAATTATATCCTTTCTTTACTAATAAAGAGACTGATATGATTTTGTATATCAGGTTCGGATCTAATAGCATTTGTTCAGAATCAATGTATTCGTAATACAGGGTGACAGTGACCAACAGACTTGGCTGCAACACTTGCCCCGTTTTCTGTCTCATGAAACTTATCACCCGTTCTCAGTTTTTCTACCCTTTTGTAGCCCTATGTAACAGATTACATATCTGGGATCCTGATCCGGTATCATATACCCAGGATGCAGAGGATACTGAGAAACAGTTCTTTGTAATGAACACACCCGAAGGAGATGCATCATATGCACTTTCTTCGTTTGGGCGGCATAGGAATTCTGGTATTCCCCAATTTCCAGCTCTGTCTTATAACAATTATAAGTTGGAGCGGGACCAACGTTCCCCAACTCAGTATAACAAGCGGGTTCGGTCAAAATTCCGTATTATTATCTTGATTAAGGCGTGATATGGTCGCTACCAGGAGAGAGAGAGAAGAAAACACTCTGCGTGCGCTCTTGCAAGATTAGATTGGTTATGTATTTTATCTAATCAGGATGTCTCCCACTGTTTTTATCAAATCTTCCTTCAAACCCTAAAAGGAAAGACTAGCCGGGATTAATTACACTCTACAAGTTCGTCAATCTTTCAGCCAGGCCAGTGTCGGTACTTTGAGGGAGGTTCCCCGTGCTTTCGCACGGACCTAATTACAGTAAACCTCGTTTTCCCAGAGGCGTAACCCCGTTGACACCTTTCTAGACACCTACTTGATCGGCTAATTGCAAAGTGCAAAACTCTCCCAGGAGTAACAATTACTCGCAGTAGGTATCGGGATCCAACTATCATATAGAAGGTATGCAATCTCATTGCAAATTTCAACACTTGAAACTCCCGATAAAGGTTTTTACCCCTAGCACCTATGACCTTAACTATGGTCAACAAATCATAAGTACTAGTCAAGTTCTACCCGTCATTTCGTGACTAATTAGACCCACCCACATGACCCTTAACTAAGGTCAACAAAGTCACGCGACTGTCCTAACTAATCGCATCATATGCGGTGTAGGAAGACATCACTTAGCTACCGTACACTGTGCCTTGACTATGGTCAACAAACACAGCACGAATACTAAGTACTCTACTTCCTAAAATGACGGAGGGTTGCGGATGGTTTTTGTGAAAACTTTTAACGCTTTGAACTTGATCTCGTTGCGGAATCAAATGGTTTTTAAATGGAATGTTTTTGAGGCTTTTCTAGTTTTGCTAAAGGGGTCACTCCCGGTGAAGGGATCGTCGGCCCTTTCCTCGTCGAATGAGGTGCGGGATATATCATATATATCACTGTGCAAAGCAGAAACTATAGAAGCGATCAAAAGACAAACCGAGGGTTGTAGCATCTGCCAGTTATTGCTAAAGGAATCACTCCCGGTGAAGGGATCTCGGTCCTTTCCTTATCGAATAAGGTGCAGGATGTTCTACAAGGAACACCACGATGCAAAGCAAGAACTGTAGCTACCTGTTTTATTTTGAAATTCGATTCCACAACATCAATTAGGTTTATTTTCTTTCATTAATCTCATTAATGAATATCCCATCATTTAAGTCCACCTAACCATCACAGATAAATATAACGTACGCTTATGCCATCCGCATTCGCCTCGATGTCCCGTCTGCACCGTTAGGTTAGGTAACTAACGCCAGAGCGAGGCAGGGCTAGCGCGGGTGTAAAACATAAGCAACGTCTATATAATATATCATATATACTATATATAATACCTGTCACAGAACATCATATGATCACATCACAGATAAATCACGGCAGAAGAAACATATGAAATATTGGATATACTAGGACGTCCGTGTTTTCAATACGAGCCAGTATAAAACACGGATTCCACGGTCGTGATGAATAGCCAATCCCACACCCCAAGACCCCTACGAGAGCGGCAAGCAACCCTACCAATTCTAGGGTTAGGAGACCCGGACTCGACTCCTCGAGTTGGTCTCCCACTGGACCCAAGAACCCGGTTACTTGTGCTCCCCTCCTTGGGTCTATCCTAATGCGGAAAAGTAAATAATATACATCAACGGTGACAACTTCCGCAACCTGGAAGTGCCCCAATAAAAGAATATTACATACAAGTTTTTACATGAATGAAAATAAAAAAAAACACTCATCTCACATAAAAAACCCCGGCTATTCAAACACGACGATCCAATATAACATATCCAGCAACACATAACATCACATGTCATCAACGTAAATAAATATGCGCATCCCAATTGTCATTGACATATAGCAACGAATCCGGCGACATCACATATTACACTTACGGTCACAGAAAAGAAAGTGTAAAACTACAACAGTTGGAATCCGCAACCTCCTCAGACATCGCATGCCTGACCAAATGAAATACTTAGACATCGCATGCCTAACAATTATAAACCCCGCATTTTAGTCTCATTATCGAAAACTCTTTTCAATATCAAGTCGGGCAATTCAACAGGATTCCCGACATTCTGATCGAATGCTCGTCGCAAACTTTAGTAGACGGCCGCACCCCCGAAACCGTCGACGAAGTGCACCAAGGCGGAACACCGCTACCGCGAGCACCCAAATGGATGCTTTCGGCGACGGGGTTCTCCTACAGTCACTTGGTCGGGGCTATGGAGTGAGGCTGTCTATTAAGTTTACCCGGCGAGTATCCGCGTACACTACGTGATTGCGACGGACTTTTGATCACATCAAAATTCCGTGGCAACCGATCAAGTGAGACTAAAGTGCTATGTTTATAACATTCATTCAGTTATCACATAACTATTTGCGAATTCCAATTATTGTATCACATTCCGGATAAATGGAAAATGTTAAACTTTCCGATCGAACAATCGAACACCCAAGTTTTCCCGAAACAGCTCAACACATGAAATAAGTCTAACAGCATTCAGTTCGTGCCTCAGTACCAACGGTCCAGCCGTAGAAGGGTCAAGCCAACGCCTCACATGTGGCACGCCGTACTGCCCCAAACCCGAAGGTTCAAAGGGCAGTTCAAGACGGTCACATAATCGAGTTAAGGTTTGTTGTCTTCTAGAGGGTCCATCACGTTACTTGCACTACTTAGAACGTCGTTAAACTACGGAAAAATCCAACAATTGGAAATTTCCCGGCAGGGGAAAAAGTGGGTATTTATATCCGGTCGAACTTTTTAACATATTCTAAAAATACCCGGAAAAGCACACCGACAAAATTAGACAGTCCGATCGAATACACCGAGTCCCCAATATAACTCAGAAAATACAACTCTGGAATAAATATTAAAAATTCCCAGGAAAACCAGAACAGAAAACTGAGAATTACTGTGAAAAAATAAATACACAAAACGACAAAATGGTCGCGGAACCGCCGCACGAGCCATGCTCGTGCCGCGGATCCGCGGCTCATTGATGGAATTAGTCCATCGAAATTCACAGTAACTCTTAGATTATCCTGCTGATTTTTCTGAATATTTTTAATCTACAAAAAACCACGTTTTTCAAAAAAGTCCAGAGAGCATTTTTCAAGTCGGGTTTTGGGTCGATCGGACTTCTGATTCCGTCGGGACTTCGTCTAAGGCTCTAGCTAGGCTCTGATACCACTGTAGGGTTCCTAGGCACTCTAATGGAGTCTCACAAGTGATCAAACATGCCAATTTCTAAAAATTACGGTGCCGAGAAACCCTAATACGGATCGTTAACTAGATAAATAGGCGAAGCAAGCATGTAATCGAATTAACTGCTAAGGGAAAGTGACTACAACCTTTGTAGATCTGGTCCACCACTTCCTAAGCTCCGTGATGATCTCCCTCCGCTGTCCAAATCAAACCCTTGACTCTAGCATTGGCATCATCGAAGAATGGGCGGGCTTGATCGTCGGTTCGATGCCGAAGATAATCTACGTCGAGGCATCACAAGAACAAGCTCCAACTTCACCAAGCTTTGAAAACTTGTGAAGGAAATACCCTATACTACTTGGCAAGAGGTAGAGGATGAAGAAATAGGAATTGGGTAGACTTTAGTTTTGTATTTCCCACACTTTTTCATCAATCACCATTGATGTAGCAAGCTTTTTTCTCATGTTGAAGAAGAAGAAGATGAAGAAAAGAATATGATAAGTATTAAGTAAATGATAAATAAATCAATACTTATCATTTACTAACCCTTGGTTAGTTGTAGAGAATGGACCATGGTTAACTTGAATGGTTAGGGTTAAGGATGAGACAAGAATGGTGGACTAATTCAAAGCTTCAAGAATCTTCAACTAGCAAACAAAAATAGCAACCATTCTTTTCTCATCCTTTTCCAAAATAAATAAATAAATAAATAAGGAAAAAGAAAACCCTAATCATAATCTTAACCATGGTCTAATTCTTTACACTAACCCTAGCTTGCATGTATCATCAAACATGATACAATCATGTGCACAAAATATATCACATATGCAATGTGCACAAACCAAGTGAGTAAATCCATTTAAAGTGAACCAATACTAGTTAATGCAAAGTAATATATCAAATATATAATTATACATTAAATCATTAAATCAACACTTGATTCAATAATCCGGTCATGTTGCATATAACCGGCTAGTATCCAATGTATCGGCTTATCGAATCAATCCTTGATTCGATAACTAGGTTATATCGCATACAACCATTCGACACATTCATCGCGAGAATGAAATACGGTATCACATACACGCATTATTCTCGGTCCCGCACATATCTCATATGCGCTCCTATTTCGTTTCGCTTGAGCCAGGAAACCTCTGTGTAGGACTCTAAAGACTCATCAATACGCCGGTAGCGGATGATGATCATATCAAGCACCCACAAGCTGCAAGCGGTCTGCTAAACATAACGGCCACCGGGGTATTGAGCGATCAGAAGATCGACGAGCAAGCCCGCTCACACTCCTGTGAATCCAACCAGTAACACTTACCGTACAGTCCGGTCAGTTCGTCTGATATGTCGCATATCTCGCCTAGGGGTGGTAAACGTCAGACCCCAGTAGCTCGATAAGTCATGCCGACTTAAGGTCCATAACATTCGTGAAACTACTGATAACTCTTACCAGTATATCACTGCAACCCTGGCCAGGGATTTCCTGTTATGGCCAGTCGAGCATAGCACAACATCAACCCCCAATACCGGGAGAGACGAATCCCCTCCTATCGCTCATTGCCTCCATGTGAATCGGGACTGTACCCAAAAACCACCTGTTTGCACGAATCAGTAGAGCCGTGGTAGGGTGGAAATCAAAGCACAGTGGGAGACACACAAGACTCTATGACGATCTCGGGTCAACAGACTAAGCTGTACCAGTGTCACCAGAGAACTGCCATCTGACGTGAGGTATAATACCATCTGGGAGTTCTCGGCGAGTCCGTTCAGTGTACCCAGTCTCCACTGAGCACCCGCATACCATCTTCGATGTCAAACACCAATGGATATGGGATCATCCATCGCCCATCGCATGGGTCGAGAAGATATACGCTAGTCTACTCTGGAATATCGATGCCCCGTCTCGATATTCCCTCGACTAGGAACATTTCAAGGATGTACTCATGGACTATCCAGGCCCCGCTAGTATGATCTGCATCATAGTCCTGGAAGTCGAGTACACATCCTAAGGGCTTTATCAACATGTAACATAGAGACGGAAAGTATACACGTTAAGACAAAGAGCAACCAGATAGTGTACTATCATGTCGAGCAAGAAAGTCCTACCTATATATGTCCCAGCATCCACCACAATATACATCCAATGTACAGTAATGGCCTCTAAGGCATACATATAACTAACAATCTACCGCCCCTCGTCGGGGTCTCGACTGTATACACTAGTCTACTCCGGAGTATCGATGTCCTGTCTCGAAACTCCCACGACTAGGGACCACAATTAAGGATATGCATATAAACTACCCAACTCTCACGTATATGAGATCAGTCAAAGTGTAACAGTGATCAGTCACCTGAACATGTACACGACTGATAAAGGCAAACCAGATAGCATACTATCATCTCGAGTAAGACTGTCCTACCGGTATAGGTCCTCCGCAATCATTGCAATCATGTACCTGCGATCCAATAATTGACTCTGAGGGCACTATCTCCAACAATCTCCTACTTGCACTTAAGGCTAATTATTGCGATGTCGACTACTCACAACCTGTGTGAAACCGAACATCCAACTCCTCTACTAAACAGTTTCACAAAGCCCGTTTGTAAAACTATTGTGTTCGAGAAATAGCCTCAGTGAGTGGATCCGCCTAGAAGTTTCTTTCTATATCTCTCTTAATCTCAAGTTCGTGAAGAAAACCATCTCCCGAATTGAGTAATACCTGTCTTAGAATAAGTATGGATATCTGATGGGACCAAGTTCATAAATGAACTCTAAATCCAAACTTCTTAGACTGTATCGATCACTGAACCTAATCAGTATCTAGCACCAAGCCTCCCACAGTATCCTCTTGGACCACCTGTCCATAATACTGTCCCTCATCAGAGGGAAAACTATAACTCTGACAATCACTCTGTCAACTATGTCACCTTTGAAGCTTGGAATGATAACCGTCTCCCGAAGGAGGCTGCCGTCATCAAATCCGTAGAACATCCACTTATGTTCTAAAACTGCTTCCTTATGTTTCTCCAGGATTGGATTAATACAAACTTATTGCATCTAGTGCAAAAACAACATTTGGTGTGGTACTTGACATCTCATGATTGACTCAATTGCCTAAGCAAGTGATATGCCAATCATGCACAGCCCTCTCCCCTTTAGTCTATACGACACCTTTAGAGAGGGTGACTCCATCACCTGCAGGTACACCACCATGCCAGGAGTCATCTATTCTAAAAACCATTAGAATACTGTCAAAGTACCCACATTGGGAAACTACCCAAATCCAGATCTAAAACCATAGATCTAGAAACCAGAATGTCAAGTATTATATCCATATCCTGTCTGGAGAAACAACTGTATGACGACCACTGTACAACCGATCGTAGTATAGGAATTTTACTTCATACTCTGTGTATGTCATCCAGATACCATGACATCACACCCTACTACCTTCTTAACAGATCCATCCCCTATTCTGATGAAGTCAAACCCATGACTCACATCAAAATTAGATGATCTATCTCCGCTATAACTGCTCTAGTCTATAAATAGACATAAGCTACTTGCCCACTATACTTCCGCTGCTCCCACTGACTACGACAACCCTCTGGCAGAATAATATACACGTGCACTTCTAAAGCTAGTTTAGAACGACGCTATACTTATCCTCCTGCCTGGTCTCATAGTCTGGAACAACAGTAGTGTCAAGTCTGGGTAAACAAGAACCTCCCTGTCACCGTCCTTGAGGCTACCGAAGTACCTCTCGGGTGTCTGAGGTTACCCACCATATCTGCGGAGTGGCTAATGGAATGTCAAACCTGATTGAATATATAGGTCCTATTAAATTTTCCGTAATCGTTCGCGGTTCTGGAATCACTTCCAGTTCTACCATACTCCCACTACTGTTTTCTGAAAAAATCCATTTTACTAAAACTGTGGCGAGTCAAGAACAATATCACTATTGATCTTCGAAATGGTATAATATCAACCCTTGTCATAGCCAGGGTCAACCCACAAACAGCCATTACAGGAACGTGCCCTGAGTTATCCAGAGTCTGGTTTTAAGCATAAGCTGGACAACTCCCCGTACCTTAACATCTTTTAAGGTATGAACCATTCTATATTCAATATAGAAACTTTGGCACTTATTTAATTGGAACTAGATTCAAATCATGCAACTGTCTTCAGTGCATATCAACTAAATGGAAAAGAGGCTAATCAGTATTACTCAACTTAGGAATCCATCCAATTATGAGTAACCTGAAAGAGAAACAAGTTTCTCAAAACCATTACTATCATCTGAATACCAATCACAAGAATCTACATCTTCGATCTCTTTGAAAAATCCCGATACTTGTGATACCTGGTTCTCTACTTTATTCTTATACCCACAACTTCTCAAAACTTAAACCTTGTATTTCTACGAAACACTTGTCTAAAAACTAGAGAAGTCATAAGTAAATAGAACATAGTACGAGGACCTACCCCTTTGTCCTGATGGACACTTGGACAACATACAATACTCTGTATAAGTCCGCTGAGTCGAACAACTCAAAACCTGTGCGTCGTGGGTTGGAAACTGTACCCTGGCGATTTCCTCAAATATCACCAATTACAACGAATTCCGATATAATGAGGATAATCACCTAATTCCCAATAACTTACTCCCACTCATCATCTGTAAAACCATACAGATATGAGAATGAAACCTGGTAAATACATACCCTTGGAGTAAGTATCTAATCGGGAAAACAGTTTTTCTTTAACAATGCACTGAAACATGAAAATGTTTCGTAGGGGTATCCTGGTATTCATAGTAATGCCTCTTCCATAATCCAATTCATGATTTCAACCGTATATTTTATTGCCATCTCTCCAAATCCCTTTATTTGTCTTTAGTCATTACCTTCTGTACACCATCGTTAGGCTAAATGGTTTTCTTCCTTCCCTACCGTTCGGCACCAGCCTATGGTTTGGAAGAAGACTATCCAGTAAGCATAATAGGTGTACCCTCCTAAACCAAGGAGTACTCGCATCTTGAGAGAAGGTGATGATAAAAGACAATTGAATAATACCTTATTCTTTTAAAGGTGAAATAGGAGTGGCGATGAAGTACGTGGTTTGGTCATGAATGATAACAGTCGCAATTTACTTTGCCCTCTTTCTAATCCCTTTATTTTGTCTTTACATATTACCTTCTGCACACCCTACTTAGGCTAATTGGTTTTCTTCATTCCCTACCTTTCGGCACCTGCCTATGGTTTGGAATAAGACTATCTAATAAGCGTAATAGGTGTACTCTCCTAAACATAGGAGCCCTCGCAACCTGAGAGAAGGTGATAATAAAAGACAACTGAATAAACCAATTCTATTTCTCCTGAACCTGGATCCATCCTCGAAGAAGTCCCTTCGAGTTCGTATATAACCATACGATGGATCTATCCAATGGAAGTGGATGTCCGTAGTGATACGGGGTGTTCTGAGAAATGCAAAGGGTAAAAGAAGGAGTGGCAATAACTTATGCAACATAGACAATCCAAAAGCCTGTATTTTAAGAAGGTTCGGTCAACTTGATCACTGAGTCATAGTCTAGGGTCGTTCAAAGGTCGCTGCCAAAGAGAGAGAGAAAAGAAACACTCTGCGTGCACTCTAACCTAGATCAGAATGGTTATCACTTTATCTAATCCGGAAACCTCCCACTGTCCTATCAAATTCTCCTCCAAACCTAAAAGAAGAATCAATCGGGATCACCCGGAAGAGTAAACCAACTCATCAGTGGGAATCGGGATCCAACTGTCATCGTATGATAACGTGATGGAATGCATCCACGTTACTCATACTCCAGAAGGTATGCGCATACTTGGCAAGTTTCAGTTTCTTTAGAAACTCCCGATATGATTTTTGCCCCATGCTCTTATAACCTTGGCTTTGGTCAAAATGTCATAAGTCACATGCCAAGTTCTACCCGTCACTATCTTGTCAATTTGAACCCACCCGCACATGCCCCTGACTTTGGCCAATCGGCAGAACGACTGTCCCAAACCAACTCATCTATCTATGCAACAATTGAATACCCAGCAGCTACCAAACACTGTGCCTTAACTTTGGCTAAAATGCATAGCTTGAATACTACTGAATACCCAAAAGAAATGACGGAGGGCTACGGCTGGTTTTTGGCGAAAAACCTTTAACGTAACGAACTTGATATCGCTGAAGGAACCTGATAGCTTTTTAAAATATAGTGGCGAAAACCTTTTGCTAAAGAAGTCACTCACGGTGAAGGGATCTCGGCTCTTTCCCCGTGGAATGAGGTGCAGGATATTCCACTGAATATCGCGATGCAAAGCAACTTGTAATCGACTATAGTGAAGTTATTACCCTGACGCAAACTTCTGCCCAAGGGGTCATTCCCGGTGAAGGGATATCGACCCTTGCCTCGTCGAATGAGGTGCAGGATATTCCACTGAATACCGCTATCCAAAACAAAAGGAAACGTATTTGCAATAACACTTTTTAAATTTGTTCCAACAACTGCCAAATGAGTTTGCTTTCCTTTGCATTGATCAGAATCAACGCAGTCCCATCAATCAATCACACCAGAAAAGAACGAAAATAAAATGTACGTATAGCCATCCGCATTCGTCACTGGGTCCCGTCATCACCCGTTAGGTTACTTAACTAACGACAGAGCGGGGACTGAACTAGCGCGGGTGTAAAACATATACAACATCTAATAGTATATAAACCAATATACAATAATCGCTCCAGGCGTGATAATATACAACATTACAGAAAAGTAATAAGCATCACAGAACAATACAGATAATCTGGGATCCCCGAGTTTCACAGAGACGCTGCTGAAACCCGACATTCCCCTGGTCGTATGGATAGCCTGTGCAATGAAACCTAGACCCCTACGGGTGCGGCAAGTTACCCGCCAAAACCTGAAGCGAGGCAGCCCCTACAGCAAAGTGAATGGACCACCCTGCACTTCACGGAATCCGGTAGCTTGAGCACCCCTCCTTGGGTCAACCTGTACCCCCTACGAGTGCGGCGAATAGTCTGCCAATTCCAGAGTAAGGCCCCTCTGCCTCTCAAAGCCATGAGATGCGGACCCATTGCCCTCCAGAACCCGGCTATCCGTGCACTCCGTCGCGGGGTAAAACCCAGTACAGAAATGGAAAAATAGTACAACAGGTACATCGACCGCAATCTGGTCGTGCCCCAAAAGAATATTATACAACAGGCAGTGACGGCAGTCCACATGTTGGACGCTCGCCCCGCAATATCAAATGTACAAATAAAACCAAACTGCACTACCATTGCATACTGCTATCCACCACGACAAATCCGCAACATCACAGCACAACACAGAACATCAACGCGAATGTCACGTTCGCAAACCCGTCTAAAAGAACTATAGCAATCAGACGCGGTTTACCGATCAAATGACATTCCCGGTCGGAGATATAATGTAAGTACTGTAAACTAACATGTTTAAATTTCGATCGACTAAATATCACGAAGTGGGCCCCACGAACATCTGTTGAACAGTAACAAAATCTGGGCCCAAAAGATATATACCAAAAACCCCAATTTCCAAAGATAAAGCTACTGTGAAAATTTGGGCTCATGAACTCACATAATGGCCGCGGATGCGCGGTCAAACCCTGGGTTTGACCGCGATTCCGCCGCCATTTTGTTGAGTCACGTGCTCAAATTTTCACCACTTGCTTAAAACACCCTGCAAAGCTTTCTGTGATATGTAAAATTATTTTTTGACTTGATTTAAAATCGACAGAAACTGTGAATTAGAAAAATTATGGTTTTCGATATCCAGTTCGATCGATGTTTTAAACACGTTAGCACAAGTTAGTAAAGCAAAATGGTGAGGCTCTGATACCACTGTAAGTCCACGGTAGCGCCCCGGCCGTCTACAGACGCCAAATGCGGAACAAAAACTTTTTAACTGGCGCTATCGTATACTTTCACCCGGATCTGTCATTATTGCTAAACTAACAAACTGTAAAGAGTGTAGAAAGGTTATAACGAACGATCCGAGTCCTTCGTTCTTTAACCATCATCCCACGCTCCGTTGCGGCTGCTCCGATCTCGTCGATCTCCGATGTGCTCGTCCAGGTGGCACCACGTCAACGATTCTTTAAACGGGCTCCCGCCTCTGACTCGAGGCAACTCGGTCGTCAAGTTTGCTAAAAGAGACAACCAAGAATGATGTAGAGAATGAGTAGAAGACTTTGTCTCATTACGTCCAAGGCTATGGATGAACGGTTAATGAAGTTGCCACTCGAATCGGGTGATGGAATGAAATGAGCTATGAAATTTCCATGCACCCCAAAACTATCATAATCTTTTTCCAAACATCAAGTGAGAGTAAGTGAGAAAAGGGGAAGGGGCCGGCCATATATAAGTAGAGGAGGGGTGAGTGTAGGAGGAGGGAGTGGTGACCACAACAAAATATCTAGTGTGAACACAAAGTGTGAACATAATAAATGAAAAGGATGAATCACTTAACCTAGTCACCTTACATTAATTGAATCATTAATGCAACCATGAGTCACTAATCCTAATCACCACTTCTAGAACCTTCTAGAAGCATCCACACTCTTCTCAAGAAAAGACAAAATCCGTATTTAACCAAATGATAAATACGGCTGATAGAAAACTGGAAACTGGCAACATCCAAAAGCGATCCTGAAATGAATTTCAGGACAACCCCGTAAATGTATAAATATACCCGCATTTGTATTACGACCGAATACAAATGAAACTGAGACAACGATATTATATCTACTCAATATAATACTCAGATCCGGCTTAAACCAAAGCCGACCAGTATTGCCTGCCCGAAATCTGACACGTGCGTAAACGCACGTGCATTTTCCGAACCCTGCCATAAAACCATACGGCCTCTACAAAGTTTCGCCAGAACTTGGGAAACTGTCTGTGGGGGACTCTAATGACTCGTCAGTACCCTGGCAGTGGGTTTAACCACAAGCCGTCAGCGGCACTAGCTGTGCGTAACGGCTGCCCATGGACTGACCTCAAGGGATGCCGATGAGCGAACTTATCCGGAAACCCTACTGAGCCTAACAGTGACAATGTATATACAGTCCGGTCCGTTCGTCTATGAGTATCGCATATCTGCCTAGGGGGCTAGTAACGTCAGACCCCCAATAGCAGTATAAGTCGTGTCGGAGTGTAGCCCAATAACACCCTGAGATACTACTGGAGTACCTACCAGTAAATCTCCTGCCACGGCCGTGGGCTTTGTGTAATGGCTCTCCTAGACACAGCACGATCTCACCCCCAATACCGGGAGAGACGAATCCCCTGCCGATCCGCTCACGTGCCTCCATGTGGCTCGGGACTGTACCCAAAAACTACCTGTTTGCACGACTCCTTTGAGCCGTGGTAGGGTAGAAATCAAAGCACAGTGGGAACTCACACGAGATAAATGACGACCTCAGGTCGATGAACTAACATGTACACATGTCACCAGGGAACTGCTATCTGACGATATGTATAATACCAACTAGCAGATTCCCGGCGAGTCCTGTCCGGTGTACTCATAACCCAATGAGCACCTGTATACATCTTAGGTGATCCAACTGACACCAGTGGCTTGTGAGACCGGCCACCGCCCCTCGTCAGGGTCTCGACTGTATACACTAGTCTACTCCGGAGTATCAATGCCCTGTCTCGAAACTCCCACGACTAGGGACCACAAGTAAGGATATGCATTTAAACTACCCAACTCTCACGTATATGATCGCCATTGTACTGTTGGTAGTAAAGCAAGATCCTAGGGGCTCTATCAAAGTGTAACAGTGATCAGTCACCTGAACATGTACACGACTGATAAAGGCAAACCAGATAGCATACTATCATCTCGAGTAAGACTGTCCTACCGGTATAGGTCCTCCGCAATCATTACAATCACGTACCTGCGATCCAATAATTGACTCTGAGGGCACTATCTCCAACACTCGTGAAACCCAGGAAGTGCCCTCCAAATTGCTCCCACTACGATTTTCAAGAGAGCGGAACGGCGAGGAAGCAGCCAACCGGCGCGTGCATGCAGACGATCCATGATCTCCGCACATTGGGCATCTGTAAACTCTTGATTTTGGCAACGGCCCTGTACGCGAATATCCTCATAAGAGATGAACTCGTGCAGACTGTATAAATGAACAGCCATAGTACCTGAAAAGAAACATCATTAGAAGATCAGTAATGAAGAAAAACAGATACGGAATTTAAAGGGCTTTTGATATCCCCGTGGAGAAAACAAATTCTGATTATGACACCTAATAAATTCGAATTTGTGAGAAATTCTAAAAAATGGAATCTCATTTAATAAGCGACCCTTCGGGTCAAGGAGTCAAATTCCTCGAGAGCAATGCTCTGCGGACAGGAATGACACCTGTCAAAGTCAATTATGAAAGGAATCTAAAGAGATTCCCCGAGAATGCTAAGAGCCTAGCTCTGTAATAGTGATGGAAAAATCCATCAAAGAAAAATTAATTCCTAAGAATTAAAGTTCTAGGATCTTAAAGATCCATAAAAAAAACTATTAAGAGTTTTTCATCAAAAGATCAAAAGATCTATACATTGTCAATGAGCAAAGCTCTATTCATGGGTTAAGAAACCCTGAAACAAGATCTCTTTAGATCTATGGGTTCTTGAGAGCAAAGCTTTGTTTATGAAACCCCAAAGGGGATTTCTTTAGATCAAAAGATCTATAAGAGCAAGGCTCTGTTAATTAAAATTGTTTTAATTAAATTTAATTTTTACCTAAAAATTTTCTAGAGTTTAACTCTTGAACTTCTTGAAAATGAGAGCAAGGCTCTGAAAATAAAATTCTTGAAGGAGATGATAATCATCTGAGGACCAAGGGTCCTATTTATAGGCGCTGAAGTGCCTCCTCAACTTCTGAGTTGATCCAATGGCTCAGATGTTGCCACCGCTGCACTCACGTGTGCGCCACGTGAGCGCAACGGTGGGGGGGCATTTGTTTCTTCCAATCAGAGCAAAACTCTGTTTGAATTTCAAAATTCAAAAATTGAAGCAATGCTTCAAATTCCTTGCGCTGCGCGCCACGTGTCAAAAACAGACATGCCAGCGCCAGGAGCGATGCGCCCAAGGCAGCGCACCCCCAATCAGAGCAAAGCTCATTTTCAAAATTCAAATTCAAAAAAATGAAGCAACGCTTCAGATCACTTGCGCTCTGCACTGCGCGCCACGTGTCAAACACAGGCGCGCTAGCACAGTTGCGCTACGCTCTACGCTGCGCGACACGTGTCAAACGCAGTCGCGCTAGCGCCAATTGCGTCAGCACTGGAATTTAAATAATAAATTATTAATTAATTAGAATTAAAATTCTAGAAAGATCTTTCCATCTTATTAAAATAAGAAGATTATCTTCTGTAAAACAGAGACCTTAGGATCAAAGATCCAACGGTGGGGAAATATCCCCAGATCAATCAGAGAAAGATCTCTGTAACTAACTTAACAAATCAATTGGCCCTATATAAAGGCCCCTAGACTCCAAGTCTCTAGGAGATACAGATAGACAGAAGAGAGAGAAACCTCTGAAAACTTTGAGAAAAACCTCAAAGAGAAGGAAAGGCAAGCCTTTGAAGAAAGAAGATCATCTTCTTCATCTTTAAAGATAAAGAATCAAATTCTTGGAAGAACAGAGATGAAATCATCTCATCAAAAAAGAAGAATCTCTTCTAAGAAGATCAAAGATCTAAGAACAAGATCAAGATCTTCAATAAAAAGAAAAAGATCAAAAAGATCCAATCATAAAAGATAAAAAGAAGTAATTTACTTCATTCTTAGATCTTTTGATCTATATAAAGGCACAGCCTTTTGATGAGAATAAGAACCTTGGTTCTTGAATCTTGAGGTAGAACCTCTTTCGAAAGAACAAAGAACTTGTTCTTTGATCTTAATTTGATCAAGATGCGCTCTGCGCTATTGGACAGTGCCTTGCACTTTTGAAATGCGCCTTTGCGCTTATTACATTGGCGCACTGCGCCAGAACGCGCCCCGTGTCAACCACAGAACAATCTGCGCTTTACGCTTCAAAATATAGCGCATTGCGCTCTTGGGCTGGCACACTGCACCAGAGCGCGCCACGTGTCATTCACTGGCGCAACGCACTGGCGCAGCGCACTCAGAAAGCACGTTGCGCTAACAGACTTGCGCTTAGCGCAGAGCGTGACACGTGTCGCCTTCGCATGCGCTAGCGCATTGCGTTCTTTAATTGGAGCAAAGCGCATGACAAGCCACGTGGCGCACTATCAGACCACTATAAATGCTATGCATTATTAAAAAAAGGGCAGAGCCCAAGTAAAGGTCTAACAGACCAAATATAAATGCTTTACATTTAATTACAGAGCCCAATGCTATGCATTATTTAAAAGGGCAGAGCCCAAGTAAAGGCCTAACGGGCCGAATATAAATGCTATGCATTATAAAGGGCAGAGCCCTAGTAAAAGCCTAATAGGCAGAACATGGATAAAATGTTAAACATTTTCAACTGGACTTAGCCCAATTCTGGCCATAAGTCCTCAATATAAATTGAATTGAGCACAACTGCTCTCCCAATCAATTTACACCCGGTTCGAGGGTACATCTCTTTACTCCTCTGACACCTGTCGTTGTAATCCTTCAACGTCGTCAGAAAGGTGACGGGTCCCGACAACCACATATTGCTACGGACTGTGGGGTCCTTAAACTCATGGACTATGACGTCCTTAACCTCGACCGTGATGTCTTAAAACTAATACCGGACTATGATGTCCTTAACCTTGACCGTGATGTCTTAAAACTAGCATCGGACTGTGAGGTCCTTAAGCTCATGGACTATGACGTCCTTAACCTCAACCGTGATGTCTTAAAACTAACATCGGACTGTGAGGTCCTTAAACTCATGGACTATGATGTCCTTAACCTCGACCGCGATGTCTTAAAACTAACACCGGACTATGAGGTCCTTAAACTCACGGACTATGAAGTCCTTAACCTCGACCGCGATGTCTTAAAACTAACATTGGACCGCAATGTCCTTAAACTAATTATCGACTGCAATGTCACTAAACTAAACAATAGAGCACCCAATTGCTTTCTTGTTGGATCTAAACGATCCCGTTAAGTCGATCTTAGTCTAAAGTTAGACTAACGTGTCCTTAACGAACGTTTAAGTCGATCTTAGCCTCAAATAAGGCTAATGTATCCTTAAACACACTCCCCCCCAACCCAAATCTAAGAAAGATACGGATTTGGACTAATCCACGTCCTACGGGCGACAACACAAATTAATCTCCGTATACAATCCACGGTCAACCGAACACAAAATAAACACCCACGACACGAAGTGGCCATATGGAGAAGGAGAAAGTTGTTACCGCGATGCGGTAGCGTTATTAACTGCAGGGGCTTGCACCTGCGGGGAAGAGCGTCCCCACAATCAAAAACCCCTCAAACGAGAGGGAATCTGATGAAGTCTGCTACATCGGCCGCATCCGTTTAAACCTTCGATACACGGTGCCATAAATCAACTTGGCATCTTCGGAGAGGTGGACGGATAGCACCAATTAGCATCTGCCCTGAATCTCAGGCAAGACGGACCCGCGAGGTCGCGTCCCCGTTGTTCGGAAGGGAACACCAATAATCCTAATATCAAAAAACTTACTAAAACCAAATCCAGCAATATAGGAAAACACCTCCAGATTTCACCCAAGGCCAAACTAGGGAATTTTGCATATAGAGTTGCTTTAGATATCACCTAAGCGACTCACCAACCAAAAATCATCAAATTCCACCAAAATGTGGCCGCAATTTGCGGCCACAATGAATAAATCTGCAGCCAGAAAACGAGGGTAGGGGCTCAGGTTTCAGGGGATGATACATGGTTACTTGCACGTCTCACTATCATAGGAACTTCTTTTATGGTTGTCTCGGGTCACTCCAGGTCCCCAAATACACTCACAAACTGTCAAATTTACCGATGTCGGAAAGTTCTAAGTTCGTGTTTGGCTTCTATTTTCTGTTCTAGGTCAGTAAAAACACCACTCAAGTCTTGTTAACAGCCACTACACATCATCAATTCCACACAATTACCCAAACCCTTCTCTAGAATTTTCTATACTTCACATAACTTAACCAAATCAACACCTAACTAAACTAGGATACAAAGAAACTTAAAACTAACTAAATGAAAGGAATTATACCTCATTTAGGCAACTCAAGAAAAACCCTAGCTGACCCAAGTCATCAAAATCCAATTTTTCTTGGTCCAAAGTGTAGAGGATGAAGTGGAGATCATCTTGAGTATAGTATTTGGATAAAGATTTTGAGGTGATTTCTTAGAGTTGAAGGTGGAGGGAATCTTGAAGAGGAAGGAGGTGAAGAAATCAAATGGGGAGGAGTTATGATGGCTGCCCTCTCTCTCTCTCTTCCTCTTATTCTCACCCTCACTCTCACTCTTTTACTCTTTTACCCTTTTCTCATTTTCTTTTCTTTTTATTTTAAAACCAAATCACATAATACCCCAAAACAATATAAGAAATAACATGTAATCAAATGCGACATGATACGGTGCACTAACCATGGAAAACCGTAGAAACACGGATTTGGCCTAATCACGATTAGCAGTGCACGAATCGGGTTTTATCCAAACTGCATATAATAAATTTTAAAAAAGTCAAATCCGATAAATATATTTTTAAATGAATAAATCATTTTAATCTCCAATTATTTAACAATTATTGGTATATATTTATACCATTTTACGAAAATCTCAATTTCGCAAATCGAGTAGTTTTCGCGAAATATATTATTTTAATATTAAATTCCAAAAATAATATTTTATATTTTCTGAAATGTTACAGTTCGAGAAGAGTTGATGAAAGAAATTTACAGCTTTCCTTATTTTGCACACCCCAGCGGCATGAAGATATACAAGGATCTACGACAACATTACTGGCGGCATGGAATGAAGCGTGAAGTAGTAAGGAGCGTAGTAAAATGTTTAGTATGTCAGCAAGTGAAGGCTGAACATCACAGAAATGCTGGTTTACTTCAGCCATTACCAATCCCAGAATGGAAATAGCAGCACATTACCATGGACTTCGTGACCGCTGTCCCTTGCAGCACGAAGGGTAACAACGCAGTTTGGGTTATTGTGGATCGATTAACCAAGTCGGCTCATTTTATCCCATTCTAAGTTGGCCAATCAACCGAGACATTGGTAAGAAAGTATATGAAGGTGAGTAAAAATCTAAAGTAAGATTTGAAACTTCAAGATGTACCATACTTGTCTTGATACCTATATACTTATGCAGGAGATCATGAGATTACATGGGGTACCTGTCTGCATCGTATCTGACCATGATACTAGATTCCGATCCCAATTTTGGCAGAGTCTTCAAACTAGCATGGGAACGAGTCTGACTTTCAGCACGGCGTATCATCCACAAACAGACGAACATTCCGAGCAAACTATTCAGATCCTTAAAGACATGTTGAGAGCCTGTATGCTAGACTTCGGAAGTTCGTGGAAAGATCATCTACACCTTATGGAGTTTTCATATAACAACAGCTACCAGGCAAGCATTGAGATGGCACCATTCACAGCACTATACGGACGAAAGTGTCGTTTCCCGCTGAGTTAGGACGACGTTGGTGATCATGAACTCCTTGGGCTAGAGATGATCGTGGCAACGGTGGATGTAGTTCGCACGATCAGTGAAAAGATGCGCATAGCCCAGGACCGACAGAAATATTAGGCAGATGTAAAAAGCCGACACTTGGAGTTCCAACCCGAAGAGCATGTATTTCTGAAGATCTCGCCGAATGGAGGAGTGATACGTTTTGGAAAGAGGGGTAAACTCAGTCTAAGGTACATCAGACCTTTCGACATACTCGAACGAGTTGGAGAAGTAGCATACCATTTGGCAATATCCTCCTTATTGGAATGAGCGCACAATGTGTTCCACATATCCCAGCTACGGCGATATGTGAGCGACACAAGCCACATACTTGATCACTTAGAGCTCACCGTACATATCGATCTAACTTGCGAGCAGCAACCAGTTGAGATCTTGGATCGAAAGGTGAAGACATTATGGAACAAGGAGGTGAACTTGGTCTGAGTGATGTGGAGAAAAGATTCACCAGGAGAATCAACATGGGAACGAGAAGACGATATGCGTGCACGATACCCTCACCTTTTTGAAAATTAGTCTCTATGTAAATTTCGAGAAAATAATTTTTATAAGGCGGGTAGAATGTAACGACTCTGAAATCTTTGTACAAAATTAACTCGTTTAATATATAGAAAGGGTATTTCAGCATGACTAAGAGTTATAAGTTAATTTTGTTTAGTAAAAGCAAGAAACAACTTGTAGCTCACTGATTAATACTCTCGACTGTTGTGCTACAGCCTGTGTGTTCGAATTCCATCAGTCCCAATTATTTTTAATATGTTTCTTTTTAACTTTCAGAAGCCCAAGAGTTGCACGTGCAATGCATGGAGAATTGAAAAGTTTCAAAAAAAATCAAACAGGATAAATGAGGATTTAACACAGAATAATACCCATGCCCAAAGACTCTAGCCATGTGGCACAAATCCAACCGCCCAAAACTTCATTCTGGCCACTACCAGCGGTCTACATTGCTCCAATTGCCTCCATTCTTTGCCCGTGCACCCTTTCAGCTCTCCTCCACTCTACCTTGATGTTTGATTTCTCTGAATTAAACCAGAGACCCTTCATTTCCCTCATTAATCCTAATTTAATTCAAATTCTTTTACTCGCACGCCCTCACTTATACACTATAAATACACCCCATCCTCTGGCTCTTCCTATTCTGAAAATCTCTATTAAAAATTCTCTCAAAATTCTCTAAATTCAAGTGGAGTTAGCGATCAACTTCATTCCATTGAAGACCGAAGCCACTCCCGATGATACCACGATGCCACGAAGACACTCTGTCTTTTTCTAACTCTATTCTCAATACTACACAACCCGTAAGTCCCTATTCTTCCCTTTCATTTCGACTCACATCGCATTCTAAAATCATGTCGAGAAAGTGGAGTTAAGCTTAAAATTTTGTATTTTAAACACTTTTATCAATTTGAATAGGTCAAATAAATTATACCAATCCTCTAACATCACTTCAAAATATTGTTCACATTATTTACTTTTTATGTAGTTAAAATTCCATGCGAATTAAACACAAATCGAACAATTTCAGAAAAATACCATGAATTTTAATATAACCCTTTATTCGATAAATATCATTTATACCTCTAAAAAATTCCCATCACATACACTTGGTTTCATAGCACGATATTTTAGATGTATGGTTAATTTAAAGAATACGTTTTACAATAAAATACCATTACTTTTTACAAAAAGGTTTTTATCGATATTTTTACACCTTTTGTAATTACGCCTCTACAACCCTCTTTAGAGGATCCGCTTGTAGATGGTGCGGATTATTGCTCGTCCTTAGAATAGTAGAGTGAGATGCAGAGCTCCTCACGGAGAATTCGGTCTCGAAAATAATGAAAATACGATTTAAAAGAAATACGACTTTTTGAAACAAATTAAACTTTGGAAAATTATATAAAAATTTGAAACCATATTTTCAATAAAAACAAATTGAAAAAAATATATTTTTAAATGAAATATTAAATTTTAATAAAACACCACCAAGTTTACAAAATAAGTTGTTTTCATTAAAATACCATAAAATTTTAAAAGCTAGGTTTTATCACCAAAATACTATTGAAATTAAAATGCATGTTCATAAAAACTCTAAATATTATAAATCACTCTCGAGGTTTATTTTTAAATGATATTAAAATATTTTTCATAAAACCCTCTCAAGAAATGCTACAATATAAATACAATGTAAACACAATAATAAATATTTAAGGACTCTAGATTAATATAGGTTTAAGCGGTATCATTTTTCTTGAGCCCCAGAGAGCTGGAGAAAGTGAGTGCTTGCCTGTTCAAATTAGACAACACTGCAAATTAATGGAGTTATCAATGGCAATTGTTTTGGAAAAAGACACAAATCCTGCCGTCCATGTGTTGTCCAAATTTAAGAAATTCAAACGTTAAATCCATTCATATGAAAATGACTACAACTCGAAAACAAACTCGAACCTAAACTTGAACGTGGACTCAAAATCAATCTACTCGACTAACTTGACTCGACCCAGGATTGCAATTGACATGACTCGCATTCTACTCGACTTACTCGACTTTATTCTTCAAATTTTGCAATCTATGGTTTTGATTAAGACATATTATAATCAACCACTCAAATTAAATAAGGATATCTTACAATTATAACATATATTATACTCGGGGTGTTTAGGATAGTTTCCTATGTGAATCTAACGGAATTTCAGGAGTCCCGTATTAACCTATTTTTTCTGTTTTCTTGAATCTCAGTCGGGTCGACTCCTCCACAGCTTGGAGTCCTGATACTAACGCATGAAATGAGCCCATGTTTGCTTGCTCCTGGGACCCCACTCTTAAGCTCGTGAATACTTCTATGGTTGCATTTCACACTTGAAACTTAACATTAACATAATGACCATATAGAGACCTGTAGTACATATACCATGTTCATTTACATATACTTTTACTCGTCATATATATTATTTCATGATTATTCTATACTTGTCAATTTCCACTTTTACCTTTGGGACTTACCGAGCGCTAGTTCGCTGACGGGCATTCCACCCACCTTTGTTTTCTTAGAATGTTTGTCAGGTACCGTGGAGGTGGACGCTAAAGAGAAGGAGTACGACCAAATCGCGGCTCAGAGTTTAGACTAGCTAGATTTTTCTTCAGCTTATATATTCCACATGTTTAGGCATTTCTTTTATTGTATTTACTTTTTCAGTTGAACTCATGTATCTATAAATATTTCAAGTTTGAATGTAAATAAAGATATTTGTTGAAAATTATACAGTCTCTATTTATTCTTGCATTGTGTATTATTGTTTCAATATACTTAGTATATTTATTTAGGGAATGACCTTCTCTGAATAAATATGTCGCGGGCTTGCCACGTCATCGTTTCTGTCTACTGGGAAGCGGGGCGTGACATCGGGCATTGAGAACATGTCACCTAACTCTAGGATTGGTAGGGTTGCTTACTGCACTCATAGGGGTCTAGGGGGTTGGGTTTTGGCTATTCATCACGATCGTGGAATCCGCGTTTTCGTAAATGGCTTAAACGAAAACACTAAAATCCTAGTATATCCTCTATTTTCATTTGTGTTGCTTCTAATGTGATCTGTGATGTTTATCATTTCTTGAGACGAATGGATATATATATATATATATATATATATATATATTATATAATAAATGTTGCTTATGTTTTGCATCCGCACTAGTCCTGTCCCCGCGCTGCCGTAAGTTAAGTAACCTTACGGCGAAGACTCGGGATCCTGTGGCGAATGCGGATGGCATAAGCATACGTTCTATTTTCGTTTCTTCTGTAATGATAGGGATAATTGATGGGACCACATTAATTCTAATTAATGCAAAAAAACTGTTACTTATGTATGCCCTAGAAACCATTATTATATATGTATACATGTGGATGCTTGGACATATGTATGTACAGGACAATCTTGCTCGATATGATAGTATGCTATTTGGTTTATCTTTATCTTAACATGTGCATATGTTTTACTTATTATTATGTATCATTTATACATATTGATAAAGCCCTTAGGATCATTGCTTGACTACCAACGTTGTGATGGCGATCATACTTGTGGGAGTTGGGTAGTCGATAAGCACATCCTTAAATGTCTCCAGTCATGGGAGTATCGAGGTAGGGCATCGATACTCCATAGTAGACTGGTGTATACATTTCGAGACCCCGACAAGGGATGATGGTTGGTCCCATAACCATTGGTCTTTGGCACCTAAGATCGTATACAGATGCTCACTGGGGTGAGTACACTGGACGGACTCGCCGAGAACTGGCTAGATGGTATTATGTCAATCGTCAGATAACAGTTTTCCGGTGACATGAGTGCAGATAGTCTGTCAACCTGAGGTTGTCATTTGTCTCATGTGAGTTCCTACTGTGCTTTGATTACTACCCTACCAGTGGTGCAAACAGGTTTTAGTTGGATACAGTCCCGAGTCACATGGAGGCAGTAAGCAACTGTTGGGGATTCGTCTCTCCCGGTATAAAGAGTCGATATCGCGCTATGATCGGTTGGCCAACACCATAAGTCCCTGGCCAGGGCGGATTGAGAATTACTGGTAGTTGGACTAGTAGATTCTCGGATGGTCTTGAGCCACATCAGCATGACTTGTCAGGTTATTAGGGGTCTGACGTTTTCTACCCCCCAGACCCGGTATGAGATACTCTCAGACGAACAGACCGGACTGTATGGAGATTGTCATGGACAGCTCGGTATGAGTTCGGATGATTTTGCTCGTCGGCCTTCTTTTCGACAGATACCCGGGTAGCCATTATGTACAGCTAGTGCCACTGACGAGCTTGTGGTTAAACCCACTGCCAGCATACTGTCGAGTCTTTAGAGTCCCACACAGAGGGTTTCCCTGGTTCTGGCGAAACGATGTAGATGTCGTATGGTTTTACGTGCAGGGTTTCGATCATATACTTGTACTAGTTACACGTATTTTCGATCGGACGGATAATACTAGCGGGCTTAGGATTAAGCTACATTTTAGTATTATAATATTAGAATATTTTCATCCTTTTGTATTCGTGATACGAATATGGGTAAGTATATACGGTGAGGGGTATTCTTGTATTTTTCACAAGAGTGCTTCTAGAAGAAGACACCTCATTTGTGATTAATCCATTTATTCAAATGGATAATGACGTGGAGAAATGAGGTGTTATTTGAGCATGATTGAAGCATGGCTACTTTGATGACTCGTTCACTTTGGATGACTATTGAAGCATGGTTGTGTTATATTATTAATATTATTAAAAAAGGATATGGTTCATAGTCATCAACACTTAGCCATTTTTCATCTCATTCTCATTTGAACACTCTCTTTCATCTTTTGTTCTCTTCTTCTTCCTCAAACCCTAAACGCTCTCATGAGTTGAGAAACCTAAGGTTAATGAGATAAATTAATCCAATAAACATTCTCTACATATCCTAAACTATCTAGATTAGCAAACTAGATACTTTAGTTACCTCATTCTAGAGGTTAGAGCTTGAACCATAGACTCTCGGGTGGATCTTATTTAACACGAGGAGACCGATTACCAAGCTCGATCCGTACAAACGAGAAGCTTAAGAAGAGCATAAGAAGACCCGAAGGACTTGGACACGAAGGTATAAATCACTTCATAGTAGATTAGAACCTTTGTTAGTATTGCTAGTTAGGGTTTCCGATATAATCCTGGAGTTTAGTCGATATTGCTTGCTATAAAATTATTGTTTGCTAATTCCGCCTCCCCACAAACCCTATAGGGTGTGCGATATCGACTTACAAAAACAAACCAAAAGTTTAACGTCGTTGGAACAATTTAAAAACCACTCGGTTTTCTTTAAAAACAACTTTTAAATGTGAAGCCTAAACCACTCCTTTTAAAATCTATTCGGTTCCTTCGGCTATATCAAGTTCATTATACTCACGGTTTTCACCAAAACCAGTCGTAGCCCTCCATCATTTCAAATAGGTATCCACCAGTATTCAAGCTATGTATTTTGACTTTCGCCAAGGCATAATAATTGGTAGCTAATGGATATTTATCTGTAATGTAGATAGATGCGTTAATCTAGGACATGCGTACAACTATTCTGGCCTTCGTCAAGAGTTTGTACGAATGGGTCTAGCTTAACCAAGACAATGACGGGTTGAACTTGACTTATGACTTATGAAATTTTGGCCTTCGTCAAGGTTATAAGCGCTTGGGGCAAAAACCACATCGGGAGCTTCAAATGAAAATGAAACTTTCTAATTTTGCATACCTTCTGGAGTGTGATGATTTTGGTAGGATTGCTTCAAAGTTATCACACAATGATAGTTGAATCCCGATCCCACCGTAAGAAATTATTATTACTCTTCGGAAGATTTTTTTCACTTTGCAATCAATGTTAAAAGCCTGTAGGTGTCTAGAAAGGTGTCGGCGGGGTAACACCTCCAGGGAAAAGAGGTTATTTAATTAAGAAATATCACGAAAGCGTTGTAAAATCTCTCTCGAAGTACCAACACTCTTCTAGCTGAAAGGTTAAAGAAAGAATTATAGGGTGCGATTAATTCCGACTAATTATTCTTTTATGGTTTGAAGGAGAATTCGAGGAAACAGTGTGAGCCATCCTATTTAGATAAACTACAAACTAATCAAAATTTGCAAGAGCGTCTGTGTTGAGTGTTTCTTCTCTCTCTCCTAATTGTAGCGACTAAGATAACTAAGCTCAAGTTACTATTAAATAAAAATATATTGATGGGGCCAAACTATAAAGATTGGCTAAGGAATTTCCAGATGTCCATTACTTATGATAATCTAGGCTAACTCTTTACTACTAAAACCCCCACCGTCTTAGATCCAGATTCCACAGTGCAGAAATTGAGGTCCGTAAGACTTGGGATATTGACTATGCGAAATCCAAGTGTCTCGTGCTAGACTTTATGGATAATGAACACTAGAGGCGGTATGAGAAGATAGACTTAGCTTCCATCTTCCTTCATACCTAAGATTTATATGGAGAGCAATTTCGTATCGCAAGATACGAGACCTCAAAGAACCTTTTTCAAGCGAGGTTGGGTATCGGGTCATCTGTAGGGGACCACGTTCTTAATATAATAAGCCTCATTGAAGAGCTCGCGGACCTTAGGACCACGTTGGAGAACGAGTTGTTCACAGACTTGATTCTACAGTCCTTCCCCTCTAGCTATGCCAAGTTTTTATTGAATTTCAATATACAAGGAAAGGAAGTTACACTTTCAAAGATCCTCAACCTGTTGAGGAGTGCAGATGACACCCTAAAGAAATCCAGGGAGACACCGCTCTGCTTGTTGGGGAACCTTCTTCCTCTAAATCCAAGGCTAAGGCCAAGGGGGAAAAAAGAAGGCCCCCAACAAACCGAAAGGCAGTGTCGTTAAGATATAAGGGAAGGGAAAGGCAAAAGTTGGGTGGCCAACAGTAGCAAAATAGGAATACTTTTATTGTCATAAGAAAGGTCGTTGGAAGAAGGACTGTCGGGCTTGGAAAGCCAAGAACCAAGATTCAAAGCAAGTTGTGGTTTCGGCTTCAGGTGTGTTTATGATTGAGAACTATTTGTTAATCAACTCTTCTTCCTGTGTATTAGATACTAGTTCAGGATCTCATATTTGTAATTCTTTACAGGAACTTAGAAGCCATAGAGTTTTAAAAGTAGGTGATATGACCCTCAGGGTTGCAAATGGTGCGAGCGTGGTTACTGTTTCCGTAGGGGAATATCACATAGGATTGACAAGCGAAAACATTTTGATTTTGCGCAACTGTTTTTGTATACCTAGTATGACATGTAATATCATCTCTGTATCTTTATTATCTAAAAAAGGTTATGCTTTTACATTTGTAAGCGATATTGTTAACATTCACTTTAATTGTGACTTGATTAGGTCCGGTACACTAGACAACGATATATACGTATTAAATCAACATCATGTTTTCAATGTCCAGAACACACTTAAAAGAAAGAATCCAGAATTAAATCAAGCTTTCTTATGGTATTATAGACTAAGTCATATCAATGAAACACGGTTGACGAAATTATATAAAAATGGATATTTGGATCCGTTTGAATATCTATCTTATGCAACTTGTCAATCATATATCAGAGGAAAGATAACAAAGACTCCATTCACTGGACACGGAGAAAAAGCTACTGAGCTCTTGGGACTCATACACAGCGACGTGTGGTCCAATATCTACACATGTAAGAACTAGTTATTCCTACTTCATTACTTTTACCGATGATTTCTCAAGGTATAGACATGTATTCTTGATGAAATACAAATCCGAGGACTTTGAGAAATTCCAGGAGTATAAGAATGAAGTGGAAAAACAAACATGCAAAAGTATCAAAACACTTCGATCTAATCGAGATGGTGAATACTTGAGTGCCGAGTTCCTAGGATATTTAAAAGAGAATAGAATTATCTCTCAGCTTTCTCCTCCATACACACCACAACACAACGGTGTATTGGAAAGGAAGAACCGCACCTTACTAGATATGGTGTGTTTTATGATGAGTAATGCTGATTTGCCGTGATCTTTCTGGGGTTATACACTAGAATCTGCTGCATACTTTTTGAACAAAGTTCTAACTAAGTCGGTGCCTACCACTCCATATGAAATGTAGAGTGGGAAGAAACCTTGTCTTAAGTGTCTTAAGATATGGGGGTGTCCGGCTTTTGTCAAAAAGCACCATGCAGACAAGCTCGAGACACGATCAGCATTGTGCAAGTTTGTGGGATACCCAAAGAATTCCAGGGGGTATCTTTTTTATTACGCTGAGAAACAAAAGGTATTTGTTTCTCGACATATCCACTTTTTGGAGATTCAATTTCATGAAAAAGAAATTGGTGGAAGCGTCATAGAACTAGAAGAAATTCCAGAACCACAATCTATTACTGAAAGCTTAGTAGAACCCGAAGTTTCAAAAGAATTGGACGTACCTACACCACTCCACAGATCTAGTAGGCAGTCTCATCCGTCCGAGAGATACTATGGTTTTCTTGTACAGGGGGATAGAGAGGATTGCATCATCGATGATGATGAGCCAACTAGTTTTCAGTGGACCATCACGAGCAGAGACTTAGTAAAGAGGCCGGATGCTCTGCGGTCCGAGATGGAATCCATGTACACCAACAAAGTTTGGACTTTGGACGTTGCACCTCCAGAGGTAAAACCCATAGGCTACAAATGGATCTTCAAAAAGAAGATTGGTGCAGATGGACAGGTTGAAATCTATAAATCTAGACTTATAGCAAAAGGTTTTCGTCAAAGATCTGGCTCGGACTATGATGAAACCTTTTCTTCAGTTGCTATGCTTAAATCCATTCGGATCCTATTTACCATTACTGCCTTCCATGATTATGAAATATAGTAGATGGATGTACAAACCGCTTTTCTGAATGGAAGTTTGGAAGAGTGTGTTTATATGAATCAGCCAGAGGGCTTCATAGAGAGTGGGAGCAACGGAAAAGTGTGCAAGTTGCTTAAATCTATTTATGGATTAAAGCAAGTATCGCGAAGTTAGAACATCTATTTTGATAAGACAGTCAAAGAATTTGACTTTATCAAAAATATAGATGAACCAAATATTTATAAGAAATTATAGCAAGAATAGTGGTATTTCTCATCTTGTACATGGATGACATTCTCTTGATAGAAAATGACATTCCTATGCTACAATCGGTCAAAAGTTTCTTTTCACAGAAGTTCTCCATGAAAGACCTGGGTGATACCTTCTACATTCTAGGGATCAATATCTATCGTGATAGATATAAGAGAATGTTGGGACTTTCACAGTCCAGGTACATTGACACCATACTAAAAAGATTTAGTATAGAAAATTCCAAGAGCGGTAATTTATTTGCTTGTCATGGGATCACCCTCTCCAAAAGATGTCTCCGAAAACTGATTTGGAAAGAGATCACATGAGCATTATACCCTACGTTTCGGCAGTAGGATATATAATGTATGCGATGTTATGTACTAGATCAGATGTTGTTTACGCACTGAGCGTGGTAAGCATGTATTAGTCAAACCCAAGGGAGAAGCACTAGATAACAGTAAAGAATATTCTCAAGTACCTGAGAAGGACTGAGGAGATGTTCTTGGTCTACGGCAATAAAGACTTTCAGATCGAGTCCTTTGCTGACTCTAGCTTCTAGAGTGATAAGGATGACTCCAAATCAATGTCGGGTTATGTATTCACCCTCAATGGAGGGGTGGTATGTTGGAAGAGCTCCAAACAGGACACCGTAGTTGACTCGACAATAGAGGCAGAGTATATCGCTGCTTATGATGCCACAAAAGAAGCGGTCTGGATGAGAAAGTTCATTTCAGAACTTCAAGTGGTTCTATCTATTGTTGACCCAGCACTTTTATATTGTGACAGCAATGGGGCTATTGCTTTAGCGAAGGAACCACGGTCTCATCAGAAATCTAGACACATCTTGAGGCGATATCACCTAATCAAGGAGATCATGGATTGCTGGGAGATCGAGGTGTGGAGAGTAGATATGAAGGACAACACTGCAGATCCACTCACGAAGGCTATCTCTTAGACACGGTTCGAGAGGTTACTCAAGATAATAGGTCTGCGATACGCCAATATATGGACTAAGTGTAAGTGGGAGATTGTTAGATATGTATGCCCTAGAGGCCATTATTGTATAGTACATGATTGTATATTATATTTTGGATGTTTGGGATATATATGTATAAGACAGTCTTGCACGATATGACGGTATGCTATCTGATTTGTCTCTATCTTATCATGTGTATATGTTCCTTTTTACATATCGCTAATACATGTTGATAGAGCCCATAGGATCCTTACTTGACTACCAGCATTGTGATAGCAGGCTGGATAGTCTATAAGCACATTCTTAAAATTGTCCCTAGTTGTAGGATTATCGAGACTGGGAATCGATACTCTAGAATAGACTAGTGTATATGTTTCTTATCCCCGTCAGGGGAGATGGCTGGTCCTGCAGCCATTGGTATACAGTACCAAAGATAGTATATAAGTGCTCATTAGGTTATGAGTTACACTGGACGGACTCACTAGGAATTGCTAGTAGGTATTATACCTATTATCGGATAGCAATTCTCTGGTGACATGAGTACAGGTTAGTCCGATGACTTGATATCACCATTAGTCTCGAGTGTGTTCCCATTGTACATAGATCACTATCTTACCACAGCTTTAAAGAGTCGTGCAAACCGGTTGTAGTTGGGTGTAGTCCCGAAGCACTTAGAGGCAGTGGGTGATAGAAGGGATTCATCTCTCCCGGTATAGGGAGTACGGTTGGCCAATACCATAAGTCCCTGGCCAGGGCTAGTGAAATTTATTGGTAGGTATACCAGTAGTTTCTTGGGTTGTATTAGGTTCCAAACTGACACGGTTTATTGCGTTAATAGGGGTCTGACGTTTACCACCCCCTAGGCCTAATATGCAATACTCTTAAACGAACAGATCGGACTGTATGGAGAATGTCACCTATAGGCTCAGTAAGGGTTCGGATGAGTTTTCTTGTTGATCTTTCTTTTAATAGATACCTTGGAGCCATTACGTACAGCTAGTTCCACTGACGTACTTATGGTTAAACCCACTGCTAGAGTATTGTCAAGTTTTTAGAGTCCTATACAAAGGGTTTCCCGGTTCAGGCAAAACGGTGTAGTATGCGTATTTAGATACGTTCGGGTGTTCAATTGAACATGTGTATTTTATACACGTGCTTTAATCAGAAAATTTAGTAATACTATCAGGTTTGAAAGATAGCCAGATATGGAGCTAGTATTATATTTCTCTCTTTCAGGTATTTGTATTTTAATACGAATACGGTATTTATACGAATACGTGTATTTGTATGAATACAGGTATTTGTGTATTGATACAAATACATGTATTTATTTCTTAATATGAATACGCATATTTTGTATTTTCAATATAAATATGGTATTCTTATTTTGGTAGAAATACGGGTATACGTATTTATTATAAATACGGGGGTAGATGGTTGTATGTGTACACACACACACATATATTTATATATGTATTAATATGTATACAAGTGAGCTGGCCTCTCTCTCTTCTTCTCATCTCTTCTAGTTGTGTGTATGCTTTGTTGGAGATAGTGCCCTCAGAGTCAATTATTGGATCACAGGCACGTGATTGCAATGATTGAGAGAGAACCTATACCGTTAGAACAGTCTTACTCAAGATGATAGTATGCTATCTGGTTTACCTTTATCATCGTGTACTGTTTCAGGTGACCTTGCAGGTCACTATTGCACGTTGATAGAGCCCTTAGGATTCTTGCTTGACGTCCAGCAGTATGATGGCGATCATATACGTGGGAGCTGGGGTCTATAAGCACATCCTTAAAAGGTCCCTAGTCATGGGAGTTTTCGAGACAGGGCATCGATACTCCAGAGTAGACTAGTGTATACAGTCGAGACCCCGACGAGGGGCGGTGGCCGGTCTCACAAGCCACTGGTGTTAGTTGGTTCACCTAAGATGTATACAGGTGCTCATTGGGTTATGAGTACACCGGACAGGACTCGCTGGGAACATGCTAGTTGGTCTTATACCAGACGTCGGATAGCAGTTCCCTGGTGACATGTGTACAGGTTAGCTCATAGACCTGAGATCGTCATTTGTCTCGTGTGAGTTCCCACTGTACTTTGATTACTACCCTACCACGGCTCAAAGGAGTCGTGCAAACAGGTTTTAGTTGGGTACAGTCCCGAGCCACATGGAGGCAGTGAGCGGATCTGCAGGGGTTCGTCTCTCCCGGTATTGGGGGTGAGGTCGCGCTGTGTCTAGGAGAGCCATTACATAAAGCCCTCGTCCGAGGCAGGAGATTTACTGGTAGGTATTCAAGTAGTATCTCAGGGTGTTCTGGGCTACACTCCGACACGACTTGTACCGCTTTTGGGGGTCTGACTTTTACCAACCCCTTAGGCCCGCCATGCGATGCTCATAGACGAATGGACCGGACTGTACGGATATTGTCACTGACAGGCTCAGTAGGGTGTCAGGATGAGTTCGCTCATCGACGTCCCTTTTGGTCAATACCTGGTAGCCCGTTACGTATGGCTAATACCTCTGATGTGCTAGTGGTTAAATCCACAGCCAAAACATTGACGAGTCTTTAGAGTCCCCCACAGACCGTTTTCTCAAGTTTCGGGCGAAACGCTGTAGAGGCCATATGGAGATATGGAAGGGTTCGATCTTATACGTGCGGTATTGCACGGATTATGATCGGACGGATAATACTAGCGGGCTTTGGTTTAAGCCGAATCCTAGTATTGTACAGTGTAGATTTTGCCTCTTTGCATTTGTATTCAGTCGGAATACAAATGCGGGTATGTATATACAGTCACAGGGTTTTCCTGTAATTTATTACTGGATCAGTTTTCTGAAGTTGCCAATTTGCATTCCGTTTCGGCCAGTTTTCCTTTGTTCCTTCACGGCCGGATTTTTCCGATGGAGGGGGTTATTTGCAAGTGTGCAAATTAGATATGTGGAGGGGGTTTCTTGTAAATGAGGGATTATGATAATACAAACATCTTTGCTTTTTCTTTCATCATGGCTTTTGCATTAATGAGAGTGGATTGAAAGGATTTCATGAAAGACTTTGATGTGATCTTTATTCCTTGTTATCATACATTATCTCCTCTTGCATTATTCTTTTGATTTTTCCCTCCTCTAATTGATAAGGGGCCGGCCACTTCTTGGAAGGGAGAGGGATTCATTTTGGGTGGGAAAAACATACATCTCATTCTTTGCTTGCTAAAAATTTCTAGCCCCTCTCCAAACTTCAATTCTTCACCTCCATTCATCATGGCAACTTCAAACCCCCAGAGACAAAACATTCTACACTTTGCCAACAGCATTTCTTGGGCACGTCGGCTCGCCAACTTCGTGCCCGAATTGCCTCGGTCCAGAGGTGGGAGTCCGTAAAAGAACCCGGCGATGTGGTGCCCGTTCCGACGAGGAGATGAAGACCGGAGATTCCGCGAGGAGATCGGAGTGGAGGCCGAAGACCGAAGGACACGGATCGCTCGGTATAACATTCTACCCTTTCTCTTGTTAGCTAGGTATAGGTTAATGGTTCGATCCGGGTTTTTAAGATGCGGTAGTACCGGTTTAAAGTTAAGAAAATTTTTCGTTTGCGCATTTTGGCCTCGGATAGACGGCCGAGGCGCTACCGTAGTCCTACATGGTATCAGAGCCACGCCATTAACCTAGTCTAGCTTGCTCTAACGTGTTTACAAGTTCGATCGAACGGATTTTCCAAAAACCGCGTTTTCATGCATCAGTTTTCTGTCGAATTTTTGCAGTGCTCAAAAATTATTTGGTACAAGTCAAAAAATCGTGCAGGGTTTTTTATGCATTCTGTGAAAATTTGGTAGATTGATTCCTCAGGACTGTCGCGGAACCGCAGCCAAACCCTAGTTTTGGCCGCGGTTCCGCGGCCATTATTGCTCTTCATTGGACCAAATTTTCACAGTGGGCTTCTGACTTGAAATTGGGGTTTTTGGTATATACTTTTTGGGCCCAGATTTATTTTGAGTGCTACAGTTGTGCTTGGGGCCCACTTCGGTAAATTTAGTCGATCGAATATTTTAAACATGTTAGTTCACAGTATTTACATTATATCTGGGACCGTGAATGTCATTTGATCGGTAAATCCTGTCTAACTGTTATAGCCCTTTTAGACGGATTTGCGAACGTGACATTCACGTTGATGTTCTGTATTGTGCTGTGATATTGCGGATTTGTTGTGGTAGATAGCCTGGATGCAATGGTAGTACAGTTTCGTTTTATATGTACATTTGATATTGCGGGGCGAGCGTCCGACATCTGGACTGCCGTCACTGCTTGTTTGTATATTATTCTTTTGGGACACGACCGGGCTGAGGTCGATGTACCCATTGTATGTATATTTTTACTTTCTGTACTAGGATTATGCCGCGGAGGGGTGCACGGATAGCCGGGTTCTAGAGGGCAACGGGCCCGCATCTCATGGTGTTGAGACGGAGGGGGCTTCACTCTAGAATTGGAAGGCTATTCGCCGCACTCGTAGGGGGTACAGGTTGACCCAAGGAGGGGTGCACAAGTTACCGGATTCCGTGAAGTGCTGGGTGGTCCATTCACGCTGCTGAAGGGGGCTGCCTCGCTTCAGGTTTTGACGGGTAACTTGCCGCGCCCGTAGGGGTCTAGGATTTCATTGCACAGGCTATCCACACGACCAGGGGAACGTCGGGTTTCAATAGCGGCTCTATGAAACCCAGGGATCCCAGATATCTGTATTGTTCTGTGATGCTTATTACTTTTCTGTGATGTTGCATTTTATCACGCCTTGAGCGAATATTATATATTGATATATATACTAGTAGATGTTGTATATGTTTTGCATCCGCGCTAGACCAGTCCCCGCTCTGTCGTTAGTTAAGTAACCTAACGGGTGATGACGGGACCCAGTGGCGAATGCGGATGGCATATACATACATCGTATTTTCGTTCTTTTGTGGTGTGATCAATTGATGGGATTGCATTGATTCGGATCAATGCAAGCTAAACAAACATATTCTGATGTTGTTGGAACATTTTTCAAAAAGCTGTTATTGCAGGGACGTTCTCTTTTGTTTTGCACAGTGGTATTCGGTTATGAATATCCAGCACCTCAGTCGATGAGGCAAGGGCCGAGATCCCTTCACCGGGAGTGACCCCTTGGACAGAATTTTGCGTCAGGGTAATAACTTCACTATAGCCGATTGCCTTTTGCTTTGCATCGTGGTATTCAGTTGGAATATCCTGCACCTCATTCTACGGGGAAAGAGCCGAGATCCCTTCACCGGGAGTAACCTCTTTAGCAAGGGTTTTCGTCACTATATTTTTATAAAAAACTATGCAGTTCCTTCAACGATATCAAGTTCATTACGTTAAAAGTTTTTCGCCAAAAACTAGATGTAGCCCTCCGTCATTTCTTATAAGTATTACTCAGTATTCGTGCTGCGTTTGTTGACTGTGTCAAGGCGCAGTGTGCGGTAGCTAAGTAGTGTTTGTTTGTGGCATATTAATGGGATTGGTTAGGACAGTCGTGCGGCCTAGTTGACTGTGTCAAGGGCTCATACGGGTGGGTTTAATGCAATCCAGGATAATGACGGGTTGAACTTGACTAGGACTCTTTGATTTGTTGACTGTGTCAAGGTCACTTGGGTCCTAGGGGTAAAAATCACATCGGGAGTTTCTAAAGAAACTGAAACTTGCCAGGCATGCGCATACCTTTTGGAGTGTGATAACGTGAGTGGATTCCGTCACGTTATCATGCGATGATAGTTGGATCCCGATTCCCACTGATGAGTTGGTTTACTCCTCGGGTGATCCCGACTAATTCTTCTTTCAGGTTTGGAGGAGAATTTGAGGTTACAGTGGGAGGTTTCCTGATTAGATAAATTGATAACCATTCTGATCTAGGTTAGAGTGCACGCTGAGTGTTTCTTTTCTCTCTCTCTTTGGCAGCGACCATGGCCCGACCCTTGACTATGACTCAGTGACCAAAATTAACCGAACCTTCTAAAACACTGGCTTTTGGATTGTCAGAGTTGCATACCTCATTGCCACTCCAACTTCTACCCTTTTCTCCAGAACACCCCGTATTACTACGAACATCCACTTCCATTGGATAAAACCATCGTATGGTTATATACGAACTCGAAGGAATTTATTCGAGGATGGTTTTCGGTTCTGGAGAAAACAAATAGGACTATTCAGTTGTCTTTTCCTTTTACCTTCTCTCAGGTTGCGAGTGCTCCTTGGATTAGGGGATAGTACACCCGTTACGCCTATTGGATAGTCTTCTTCCAAACCTTAGGCTGGTGCCAAACGGTAGGGAATGAAGAAAGCCGATTAGCCTAAGTGTGGTGTACAGAAGGTATTAAGTTAAGACAAATAAAGGGATTAGTAAGAGGGCAAAGTAAACTGTGACTGCTATTCACGACCAAACTAAGTATTTCTTCGCCAATCCTATATCACCTTTGTATTTCTCCAGAACACTCCATATCACTACAAAGATCCACAGTTATTTGGATACTCCATCGTATGGTTATATACGAACTCGAAAGGAACTTGTTCCAGTTCGGGGATGGATTCTGGTTCAGGAGAAATAGGAATAAGGTTTATTCAGGTGTCTTTTATCTTTACCTTCTCTCGTGTTACGAGTGCTCCTAGGATTAGGACAGTACACCCATTATGCTTATTGGATAGTCTTCTTCCAAACCATAGGCTGGTGCCGAACGGTAGGGAAGGAAGAAAACCATTTAGCCTAAGAGGGTGTAAAGAAGGTAACGACTAAAGACATATAAAGGGATTTGGAGAGGTGGCAAAGAAATATATGGTTACAGTTGTGAATCTGGATAATGGAAGAGGCATTACTAGGAATACCCGGATACCCCTTCGAAACATTTACATGTTTCAGTTTCACTGTGTACTGTTAAAAGAAAACTGATTTCCCAATTAGTCCTTACTCCAGGGTATGTATTTACCAGGTTTAATTTTCACATCTGTATGGTTTTACAGATGATGAGTGGGAGTAAGTTATTGGGAATTGGGTGATTATCCCCATTATATCGGGATTCGTTGTAATTGGTGATATTTGAGGAAATCGCCTGGGTTGTTTGCCGGACGGCAAATATTTGGTTTTGAATATCCATTGTAATGCACCAATTTCAAATTGATATATCTGTACGTCTATTTTTATAGAATGAGATATACCTTTTTGAAATTATGTCCATGGCATTTACCTATATCAGTGGATGGTTAGGTAAGGAGCATTAAACGGCGGTGTAATTCTTCTTAACCATAAGTACAGTTTTCAACCTACGACACACAGGGAATGAATCATTAGATTCAAGGGACTTATACAGAGTATTGTATGGTGTCCAGTGTCCATTAGGACAGAGGGGTTGGTACTCGTACTAGATTCTATTTACTTGTGACTTCTCTGGGTCTTAGACATGTGTTTCGTAGAAACACATGGTCCAAGTTTTGAGAAGTTATAGGTATAAGAATAGAGTAGAGAACCAGGCGTTGCAAGTATCAAGATTTTTCAAGGTGATCGAAGATGTAGATACTTGTATATGGTATTCAGTTGATAGTAATGATTAAGAGAACTTGCTTCTCTTTCAGGTTACTCATAATTGAAAGCACTCCTAAGTTGAGTAACGCTGATCGGCCTCCGTCCATTTAGTTGACATGCACTGGAGACAGCTGCATGATTTGAATCTGGTTCAATTAAATCAGTGCCTATGTTTCTGTATTGGATATAGAACAGTTCATATCTTGACATTGTTAAGGTACGGGGAGTTGTCCAACTTATGCTTAAAACCAGACACTGGACAACTCAAGGCACGTTTCTGTAATGGCTATTTATGGGTTGGCCCGGGCTATGATGAGGGTTGACTTTCTACCATCTGGAAGATCAATAGTGATATTGTTCTTGACTCGCCGCAGTTTTAATAAAAATGGATTTTTCAGAAAACAGTAGTGGGAGTATGGTAGAACTGGAAGTGATTCCAGAACCGCAAACGATTACTGAAAATTTAATAGGACCTAAAGATTCAATCTGGTTTGACATTCCATTGGCCACTCCACAGATATGGTGGGTAACCTCAGGCACTCGAGAGGTACTTTGGTATGCTCAAGGACGGTGACAGGGAGGTTCTTGTTTACCCAGACTTGCCATTACTGTTGTTCCAGACTGTGAGACCCAGCAGGAGGATGAGTATAGCGTCGTTCTGAACTGGCTTTAGAAGTGCACGTGTATATGACTCTGCCAGAGGGTTGTCATAGTCAGTGGGAGCAACGGAAGTATAGTGGACAAGTGGCTTATGTCTATTTATAGGCTAAAGCAGATATAGCAGAGATAGATCATCTATTTCTGATGTGACAGTCATAGGTTTGACTTCATCAGAATAGGGGATGGATCTGTTAAGAAGGTAGTAGGGTATGATGTCCTGGTATTTGGATGACATACACAGAGTAGGAAGTGAAATTCCTATACTACGATCGGTTATACTTTGGTTGTCACACAGTGGTTTCTCTAGATAGAATATTAATCCAGTCCTGGAGAAACGATCGGAAGCTGTTTTAGAACATAAGTGGATGTTCTAGGGATATGATAACGGCATCCTCCTTCGGGAGACAGTTATCACTCCAGGCTTCCAGGGTGACCTGGATGACAGAGTGTCTGTCAGAGTTATAGTTTTCCCTCTGATGAGGGGCAGTATTTTGGACAGGTGGTCCAAGCGGATACTGAGGGAGGCTTGGCGCTGGACACTGATTAGTTTTAGTTGTCGATACAGTCTAAGAAGTTTGGATTTGGAGTTCATTTATGAGTTAGGTCCCATCAGATATCCAGACATATTCTAAGACAGGTATTGCTCATTTTGGGAGATGGCTTTCTCCGCGAACTTGAGATAAAGAGAGACATAGAAAGAAACATTAGGACGGATCCACTCACTGAGGCTATTCCTCGAACGCATTAGTTTCGCAAGCGGGTTTTGTGAGACTGATTAGTAGAGGAGTTGGGTGTTCGGTATCACACGGGCTGTGAGTATGCGACATCGCAATAATTAGCCTTGAGTGCAAGTGGGAGATTGTTGGAGATAGTGCCCTCAGAGTCAATTATTGGATCACAGGCACGTGATTGCAATGATTGAGAGAGGACCTATACCGTTAGAACAGTCTTACTCAAGATGATAGTATGCTATCTGGTTTACCTTTATCATCGTGTACTGTTTCAGGTGACCTTGCAGGTCACTATTGCACGTTGATAGAGCCATTAGGATTCTTGCTTGACGTCCAGCAGTATGATGGCGATCATATACGTGGAAGCTGGGGTCTATAAGCACATCCTTAAAAGGTCCCTAGTCGTGGGAGTTTTCGAGACAGGGCATCGATACTCCAGAGTAGACTAGTGTATACAGTCGAGACCCCAACGAGGGGCGGTGGCCGGTCTCACAAGCCACTGGTGTCAGTTGGTTCACCTTAGATGTATACAGGTGCTCATTGGGTTATGATTACACCGGACAGGACTCGCCGGGAACATGCTAGTTGGTCTTATACCAGATGTCAGATGGCAGTTCCCTGGTGACATGTGTACAGGTTAGTTCATCAACCTGAGATCATCATTTGTCTCGTGTGAGTTCCCACTGTACTTTGATTACTACCCTACCACGGCTCAAAGGAGTCGTGCAAACAGGTTTTAGTTGGGTATAGTCCCGAGCCACATAGAGGCAGTGAGCGGATCTGCAGGGGTTCGTCTCTCCCGGTATTGGGGGTGAGATTGCGCTGTGTCTAGGAGAGCCATTACACAAAGCCCTCGGCCGAGGCAGGAGATTTACTGGTAGGTATTCCAGTAGTATCTCAGGGTGTTCTGGGCTACACTCCGACACGACTTGTACCGCTTTTGGGGGTCTGACTTTTACCAACCCCCTAGGCCCGCCATGCGATGCTCATAGACGAATGGACCGGACTGTACGGATATTGTCACTGACAGGCTCAGTAGGGTGTCAGGATGATTCACTCATCGACGTCCCTTTTGGTCAATACCTGGTAGCCCGTTACGTATGGCTAATACCTCTGACGTGCTAGTGGTTAAATCCACAACCAAAGTATTGACGAGTCTTTAGAGTCCCCCACAGACCGTTTTCTTAAGTTTCGGGCGAAACGTTGTAGAGGCCGTATGGAGATATGGCAGGGTTCGATCTTATACATGCGGTATTGCACGGATCATGATCCGACGGATAATACTAGCGGGCTTTGGTTTAAGCCGGATCCTAGTATTGTACAGTGTAGATTTTGTCTCTTTGCATTTGTATTCGGTCGGAATACAAATGCGGGTATGTATATACAGTCACAGGGTTTTCCTGTAATTTATTACGGGATCAGTTTTCTGAAGTTGCCAGTTTGCATTCCGTTTCGGCCAGTTTTGCTTTGTTCCTTCACGGCCGGATTTTTCCGATGGAGGGGGTTATTTGCAAGTGTGCAAATTAGATATGTGGAGGGGGTTTCTTGTAAATGAGGGATTATGATAATACAAGCATCTTTGCTTTTTCTTTCATCATGGCTTTTTGTTCAGTTGATAAAACTGCACATTTGTTATTACATTTTTCCTACTATTTCTATACTAAAAAGGTCTTTATTATAATATATCATACATATGAGGGTTTATATGTAAAAATACTATTTTCCATGTGTTGATATATTGTAATTAACATTTGGTAGGAAAATGTATGCAAATAATATCATTGACCAAATCCTAGTAGAACAAAGTCTACTTAATATTATTTGTTAAGTTGTTGTGCAGAATTTGCAGGTCTAAAATCAAGGAAATCAAGTTGTTAAAGTAAACCTGCCTAATTAAGGAATCAAAACTTGGAGATCAAGTCTGGCAGCAACTACGAGAAGATTTCCAAATTCTAAAGGTACCAGAGATAGCCATATGTTGCAAGAAGAAAGACACAAAGAAACGATCAAGAGATCATGACCCTTGGCCGCGGATCCGCGGCCAAACCCCCTTGTTGGCCGCGGATCCGCGGCAGTATAAAGGAGATAGAGTTGGAGATTTTTGGGGGTGAATCTTTGCTGTTAAACTTCCATATTTAGAAGCTTAGGTTCTGGCTTTGGCACTATAAGAAAGGACCGAGAGCCTCTTGGAAAATTTATCAAGCCGACGAGATCACGAAGTCCCAGACGGCTCACGCATCCAGGCTGATCATCAACTGTTCGTCTACCTCCTTGGAAGAGATCGAGAAGCAAACTAGTCTTTGTAATCATTTTCTAAGGAATCAAAGTGTAATGAATATTGTTGATTAATAAAGGTAGCTTTCTTTTTCTTATTCTATTTCTTCGTAGTTTAATTATGCAAATTCTTTCCATCTCTTTTTCTCCCAACATGCGCGAGTAATTCTCCGCTTGTTAGGGTTCGTAGGATTAGGGTAGGCTAATCGATGATGAACATCTCTAAACCCTTTTTAAGTCCTATAAAGTTTATGAACTTTATCAAAAGAATTAATAACATCCTAATCGGGCGCGCTACCAATTCATTGCTAGTTCCGACCGCGATTAGAGATTAGATTAATGATTCTTTTGGTAAAGGCTAGATATGAACGGAGTTCCGTGTCGAGATAAGGGTTAAGAGTGGGATTCCTTTTCCCTCCAGAAACCCTAATCTACACGCATCACCGTCGTTCTAGTTTTAAATCTATTAAAGGATAAAAAGGGTAACTTTTAACTAATCGTCCATAACTACTAAATCCTAACGAACCCTACAAGCCCCCTTATTATATTAACTACATCCATAAATAATCTAGATCTGTATTTTGCATTAGTGCTTAACATAAATCTAGAAACCAATCTACAATATTCTTTCTTCCTCCTCTCTTTCTCAACACATCTAAAGTAAGAATAAAAGGTTCCACGTTTCCCTGAGGACGACCCGTACTCACCTCGGTCTAGCTACGCGCGACACCGTTCTGATTGCGGTTAACTACAAAACACACTTTTTCATACCAATCAAATGGCGCCGTTGCCGGGGATACGTGCGTAATTTTTTATTTTTACTATTTGTGTTGAATTCTTAGACGATTCATATCATTATTAACACAAAACTGCAAATTGCATATTTAACGATTTGTGCGTGAATTTTGCGAGGAAATCTGGAGTCACAGAATTGAGGAAAACAGAAGACAGAGACATTCATCAAGATCCAGAGGAGTACAGGAGGCCAAAGAAAAATTTTCATCACTTGATTCTTCCACCTCGCGGCGGAACCGCGGCACAAAGGGCTACCGGCGGCGGAATCGCGGCAGGTTAGAGGGATTAGGGCTACAAAACTCTCTGGTAAGATTCTCAACTCCTTCTCTCTCCTCTCAAATCCAATAAAATCTATTTTCTGCAGGATTCTTTGCAAAATAGCGCCACTCAAAAAAAATCTTTTTGCAAAAGTTTTGTTTTGCGGTTTGTTTTTGCATATTTTAATACGGATTTTTAAGGGGCAAGACCAAAATCCAGATTAGGTGGGGATTTTATCACCCTTCCTAAGCCCCACAAATCATAAACTGAGCATATAGATCAACCCTTCATTAATTTAAAAAATATCTAGACCAGACTCTAAGGACTGTCGCGCTCAATAAGGACAGAGGAAGGTCGTGGGTAATCTATCGTTTATCCGCATTACTTTTGTAGTGCCTAGGCAAGTGTGTCAAAGGCTAGTGGTTTTTAATTAGGCCCACTACTGTGGTTCCTTCCCACTTACCTAGCACTTACCTGGCTACAAGGGTAGTACGGAGGCGATAGAGGATTGATCCTGCGGCTTGTCCTTTGGAAGTCTAGGAGCGGTCTAGAGACTGGACCTAGATAACCTTAGTTCTAGGGTTGTTTGTGCATTTTTGTGTGATTTGTCTAAATCCGTCATTTTTCAAAACAAGCCAATTATTTTCTTCCCTTTTTACCTCTTCCCCCTTCTTCTCTTCTTATAATGGGTGACCTAAACAGAAGAACACTTGCCGAGCGTTGCTATCCACAACCAGATATCTCTTGTTTTCAAAATCCCTTCGATATACCGTCCGGCTCTTCCATGTTCTTAAGAGATCATATAGAACAAGCAGGAAGAAACAGTTGGCCACCTCAGTCTAGGTCTTATCAACCGTATCCTAATCCTACACCTGTTTCAGTTCATACCCAGAGTGAGGAAGCCCCTAGACGCATGTCCATTGCTGAGCACATAGCTAGATCTAGAGGCCAAAGTTTCAACCCGGACCAATATCAACCATCACCACCACTGTCCAGAGAAGAGTTTGATATGCGGTTTGTGCCATATAAGATGTCTGTTGAAAATAGCCAACCAACCAACCCATATCAATATTCTTCTTATCATCCTACTCCTACCCAAGTTCCACAACCATTCTATTCCTATCAATCCAATCCGACTTTTCCACCTTCTCTAGACAGTTCTTCTAATCAGTCATTTGGAAGTTTTAATTATCCACAAGAATTTCAATCTTATACTTGTAGGGTTCCTAGGCACGCTAATGAGGTCTCACAAGGCATCGACCATGCCAAATTCAAATTTTTCCGGTGCTGAGAAACCCTAATGCGATCGTTAACTAGAGTTTAGGCGAAAACTAATGCGAATAAACAACTTTACTCTAAAGTGAATGGAAATACAACCTTTGTAGATCCGGTGCTCCACTTCCTTGGCTCCGTGATGACGTCCCTCCGCTGTACCCATCGGAATCCTAGACTATCGCGGTGGTTTCAATGGAGAAAAGATCGGGCTAGGTCGTCGACTTCGATGCCGAAGATGATCTACGTCGAGGCAACTCAAGATCAAGCTCCAACATCACCAAGTCATGAAACTTGTGAAGAAAATACCCTATACTACTTGGCAAGTGGTAGAGGATGAAGAAATAGGAAGTGGGTTCACTTTGGATTTGGATTTCTCACTCTTTTTCTCAAGGCACCATTAATGGTAGCAAAGTTTCTTCTTCTTGAAGAAGAAGAAGAAGAAAGAAAAAATTGAGAGAATAATCAAAATCAAATGATAAATCAAGTGAAGTTATCATAATGCAACCTTGGTTAAGTGTAGAGAATAAACTAGGGTTAGGTGAATGGTTAGGTTTAGGCAAAAGACAAAATGGTAGATAATCTAAAGAAGCTTCATGAAGCTAAAGCAAAGAAACAAAATTAGCCACCATTTTCATTTTGCCAAAAATGAATAAATAAATAAATAAATAAGTAAATAAATCAAACCATAACCATTAACCTAATCATAGTCAAAAGCATACACACACCCAAGTTTGCATGTATCATCAAACATGATACAAACTAGTGCACAAAACTATATCATATATACAATGTGCACATCAAGTGAGAAAATCCATCTTAAGTGAACCAATACTAGTTAATGCAAAGTAATATATCAAATATATAATTATGCATTAAATCATTAAATCAACACTTAATTTAACGATCCGGTCATATAGCATATGACCGACTAATATCCAATGTATCGACTTATCGAATTAACACTTGATTCGGTATCCCGGCTATATCATATATAACTGTCCAATGATACAAATCGCGAGAATAGAATATAGTATCACATACTGGTATTATTCTCGGTCCCGCACATATCTCATATGCGCTCCTATTTCGTTTCGCTTGAGCCAGGAAACCTCTGTGTAGGACTCTAAAGACTCGTCAATACGCCGGCAGTAGGTGATGATCATATCAAACACCCACAAGCCGTAAGCGGTCTGCTAAACGTAACGGCCACCCGGGTATTAAGCGATCAGAAGATCGACGAGCAAGCCCGCTCACACTCCTGTGAATTTGAAAGGTTAGCCTAGCACCTCATGAAGGGTTTGGAAGCATCACATGTGCCAAAGGTAGAGTCTTTAGGGTGCTAAGTTAACAAACATCGGATCGTGCCTAGAAAATTAGGGTTTCTAAAATTTTCACATCAACATATGAAAGAATAGAAGGGGTTTAGAGAGTACAACCTTTGTAGCTCCCTACGCTAGACTCCTTGGCTTCTTGGGGTTTGAAAAAGCTCCGCTTGAACTCCTCGAGGTCACCGATGATCCACCCGGAGTCCGCTTTGTCCAAGCTTGCAACTTTACCCGATCAAGAGAACGAAAAGAAGCTAACACTCCAAACAAGTAGGCTAGACTTATGTAGAATGGTGTTGTGGTTCTCTTTCTCACTTCAAAATCCTAACTTGATGAGTATATTTCTCACTACAAAAATCTAGAGAGCAAATGATCAAGGTTGATGAAGATGGTGGCTTTTTAGAAGAAGAGAAGAAAAACTCTCACAAGAAAAATGAAAAATATAAGTATATATATTTTTTATCGCTCATTTCAAACCATGGTTAATTATATAGATATTATTGTAATGTAGTTAAAAGCACAAAAGGAAAATAAACCAAGGGTTAAAAGGTAGGTGAGCATGGTAAGGTAAAGAAGAGTGTAGAAACTTTCTATCATTTAACCCTTTTTCTTTTCCTTTTTGTTTTAATTCAAAAGCAATAAAAATCCATATAATAACCATGGTGTGATTCTTATATTGCCACCATTCTCAATGTATAAGCAACCATGATGGATGTATGTATGTATGTATGTGTATATGTACATCCATGTGTGCATGAATCAAAAAGGAATGCATACATGTATCCATACATCCTTAGAAACAAGAAAGGATTTCTAGTGAGAATCTAATGGTTAAATGATAAATCAACACTTGATTTATCAATCCGGCCATATCACATACGACCCCTACCAAAAGCAAGCCGCCCGATCAATATACGGTATCCTATACGCGCATTTTAATCGGGTCCATGTGCATATCGCATACGCGCACCACAACGTTTCGCCTGGACTAGGAAACTCCATTGTGGGACTCTGAGACTCGTCAATACGCCAGCAGTGGGTGATGATCATATCAAGCACCCCCAAGCCGCAAGCAGTCAGCTAAACGTAACGGCCACTCGGGTATTGAGCGATCAGAAGAGAACAAGCGAACCTGCTACAACTCCCGTCGAGCCAATCGGCGACACTACCGTGCAGTCCGGTCTCGTCGTCTGATATGTCGCATATCAAGTCTAGGGGTGGTAAACGTCATACCCCAATAACCGATAAGTCGTGCCGATGTGAGGCTCATAACGGGTCGAGAAACTACTGGTAACACTTACCAGCAAATATCTGAATCAGCCCTGGCCAGGGACTTCCCTGTTACAGCCAATCGAGCACAGCGCAACATCAACCCCCAATACCGGGAGAGACGAAGCCCCTCCTATCGCTCATTGCCTCCATGTGACTCGGGACTATACCCAAAAACCACCGTTTTGCATGCCCTCATGGACGTGGTAAGGTGGAAATCAAAGCACAGTGGGAATCACACAAGACTCTATGACGATCTCGGGTCTACAGACTAACCTGCACAAGTGTCACCTGAGAACTGCCATCTGACATGAGGTATAATACCATCTGGGAGTTCTCTGCGAGTCCGTCCGGTGTACCCAGTCTCCACTGAGCACCCGTATACCATCTCTGATGTCAAACACTAATGGATATGGGATCATCCATCGCCCGTCTCATGGGTCGAGAAGCGTATACGCTAGTCTACACTGGTATATCGATGCCCCATCTCGATACACCTACGACTAGGGACCTTGAAGGATGTACTTATGGACTACCATGTACCCACTAGTATGATTTGCATCATAGTCCAGGTAGTCAAGTACACATCCTAAGGGCTTTACCAACATGTAACTATAAGACAGTTTAAAGAGACAAGTATACATGTTAAGATAAAGAGTAACCAGATAGCATACTATCATATCGAGCAAGAAAGTCATCTCTATATATGTCCAAGCATCCAATATAATATACATCATATGTACAATACTGGCCTCTAGGGCATACATACAACTAACAATCTCCCACTTGCACTAGGGCCAGCTGCTGTAGTATCGCATACCGAGCATCCCGAAGAGTCTCTCAAACTGTATCTGGGGAATGGCCTTCATGAGTGGATCCGCCGTGTTGTTCTTCGTGTCAACCCTCCTGACCTCGATCTCCCGGCGATCAACTATCTCCCGGATCAGGTGATACCGCCTCAGAATATGCCTGGATCGCTGATGGGACCTGAGTTCCTTGGCCAAAGCCACCTCTCCATTGTTATCGCAATACAAAGGTATTGGATGCTCAATGGATGGAACCACTCCAAGTTCAGTAATGAACTTCTTGATCCAGACAGCCTCTTTAGCAGCATCGTTGGCAGCGATGTATTCAGCCTCCATCGTCGAGTCTGCCACGGTTTCCTGCTTATAACTCTTCCAGCTAACTGCCCCTCCGTAAATGGTAAAGACAAATCCCGACTGCGACTTAGAGTCGTCCTTATCACTCTGGAAGCTCGAATCGGTAAAGGACTCCACTTGGAGTTCTCCGTTACCATACACCAAGAGCATCTCTTTAGTCATTCGTAAGTACTTGAGAATGCTCTTCACAGCTGTCCAGTGACTCTCTCCAGGATCAGCTTGATACCTGCTCACTACACTTAGTGAGTATGCTACATCGGGTCTGGTACATAGCATCGCATACATGATAGAGCCTACAGCCGAAGCATAGGGTATCCCTTGCATGCGAGCTCTCTCCAAATCAGTCTTGGGAGACATCTCTTTGGAGAGAGTGACTCCAGAGATCGTAGGTAAGTTCCTGTTAGTTATATGTATGCCCTAGAGGCCATTACTATACATAGGATGTATATTGTAGTGGATGCTGGGACATATATAGGGAGGACTTTCTTGCTCGACATGATAGTATGCTATCTGGTTGATCTTTACCTTAACGTGTACACTGATTGTCTCTCTGTTACATGTTGGTAAAGCCCTTAGGATGTGTACTTGACTACCTGGACTATGATGCGGATCATACTAGTGGGGACATAGTAGTCCATAAGTACATCCTTCAAAGTCCCTAGTCGTGGGTATATCGAGACGGGGCATCGATATACCAGAGTAGACTAGCGTATACCTTCTCGACCCATACAGATGGGCGATGGATGATCCCATATCCATTGGTGTTTGACATCAGAGATGATGTACGGGTGCTCAGTGGAGACTGGGTACACTGGACGGACTCGCCGAGAACTCCCAGATGGTATTATACCTTACGTCAGATGGCAGTTCTCTGGTGACACTGGTACAGAGTAGTCTGTTGACCCGAGATCGTCATAGAGTCTTGTGTGGTTCCCACTGTGCTTTGATTTTCACCTTACCACGTCCAAGAGGGCGTGCAAAACGGTGGTTTTTGGGTACAGTCCCGAGTCACATGGAGGCAATGAGCGATAGGAGGGGATTTGTCTCTCCCGGTATAGGGGGTTGATGTTGCGCTGTGTTCGATTGGCTATAACCGGAAATCCCTGGCCAGGGTTGCTGAGATTTACTGGTAAGTGTTACCAGTAGTTTCTCGAATTGTTATAGACCTCATATCGACACGACTTATCAAGCTATTGGGGTCTGACGTTTACCACCCCTAGGCGAGATATGCGACATATCAGACGATCAGACCGGACTGTACAGTAAGTGTTACTGGTTGGATTCACAGGAGTCTGAGCGGGCTTGCTCGTCGATCTTCTGATCGCTCAATACCCGGGTGGCCGTTACGTTTAGCAAACCGCTTGCGGCTTGTGGGTGCTTGATATGATCATCATCTGCTGCCGGCGTATTGACGAGTCTTTAGAGTCCTACACAGAGGTTTCCTGGCTCAAGCGAAACGAAATAGGAGCACATATGAGATATGTGCGGGACCGAGAATAATGCGTGTATGCGATACCGTATTTCATTCTCGCGATGAATGTGTCGAATGGTTTTATGCGATATAACCTAGTTATCGAATCAAGGATTGATTCGATAAGCCGATACATTGGATACTAGTCGGTTATATGTGATATGACCGGATCGTTAAATCAAGTGTTGATTTAATGATTTAATGCATAATTATATATTTGATATATTACTTTGCATTAACTAGTATTGGTTCACATTAAATGGATTTTCTCACTTGAATTGTGCACATTGTATATGTGATATATTTTTGTGCACTTGATTGTATCATGTTTGATGATACATGATTGCTAGGGTTTGTGTAAAGAATTAAACCTAGGTTAAGTAAATGGTTAAGGTTTTTATTTATTTATCCATTCATTTATCTATTTGTTTTGGATTAATAAAGAGGGAAGAAAACAAAATGGTTGCTTTCAAACATGAAGTTTCTTGAAGCTTCATGCAACTTTGACCATTTTGTCTTCATCTCCTTAACCTAACCATTCACTAACCCTAGTCTATTCTCTACACCTAACCATGGTTGGTATTATGATAAGTATTCATTTTTCTTTTCTATTTCAATTAACTTATCATAATTATCATCTTCTTCTTCTTCTTCTTCACAAGAAGAAAAGCTTGCTTCATCAATGGTGATTTGAGCAAAAGTGTGAGAAATCCAATTCTAAAGTGAACCCACCTCCTATTTCTTCATCCTCTACCTCTTGCCAAGTAGTATAGGGTGTTTTCTTCACAAGTTTCATGACTTGGTGAAGTGGGAGCTTGATCTTGTGATGCCTCGACGTAGATCATCTTCGGCATCGTAGTCGATGACCTAGCCCGCCCATTTCTTCGATGAAGCCGACGCTAGAACCCAGGATTCGATTTGGACAGCGAGGAGACTTCATTGCGGAGCTATGGAGGTGGAGGACCGGATCTACAAAGGTTGTATTTCCGTTCTTGTAGTTAAGTTGTTAACTAGTTTCATTTATCGCCTATATATCTAGTTAACGATCCGTATTAAGGTTTCTCGGCACCCGTAAAATTTGAAATTGGCATGGTTGATGTCTTGTGAGACCTCATTAGCGTGCCTAGGAACCCTACAGTGGTATCAGAGCCTAGCTAGAGCCTTAGGGGATGCGTAGACGGAGTTAGAAGTCCGATCAAACCGAAACCCTAATCTCAAAATGCTCTCTGGACAATTTTGAAAATCGTGGTTTTTTCCAGATTAAAAATATGCAGAAAAACCAGCAGGAATATCTAAGAGTTACGGTGAAATTTGATGACCCAATTCCATCAATCAGCCGCGGTTCCGCGGCGCGAGCATGGCTCGTGCGGCGGTTCCGCGGCCTAATGGTCTCTTTGCCCTATTTGTTTTGCACAATAACTCCTATTTTATGGTTCTGGTTTTCCTGGGAATTTTTAAACTGAATTCAAGAGTTGAATTTTCTGGGTTGTATTGGGGACTCGGAGATTCGATCGGACTGTCTAATTTTGTCTGTGTGTTTTTCCGGCTAATTTTAGAATATGTTAAAAAGTTCGACCGGATATAAATACCCACTTTTTCCCCTGCCGGGAAATTTCTAATTGTTGGATCTTTCCGTAGTTTAATCACGTTCTAAGTAGTGCAAGTAACGCGATGGTCCCTCTAGAAGAAAACAAAGCTTAACTCGATTATGTGACCGTCTTGAACTACCCTTTGAACCTTCGGGTTTGGGGCAGTACGGCGTGCCACATGTGAGGCGTTGGCTTGACCCTTCTACGGCTGGACCGTTGGTACTGAGGCATGAACTGAATGTTCTTAGACTTATTTCATGAGTTGATCTATTTCGGGAAAACTTGGGTGTTTGGATGTTCGATCGAAAAGTTTAACATTTTCTATTTATCTGGAATGGGATACAATAATTGGAATTCACAAATAGTTATGAGATAACTGAATGAATGTTATAAACATAGCAGTTTAGTCTCACTTGATCGGTTGCTACGGAATTTTGATGTAATCAAAAGTCCGTCGCAATCACGTAGCGTACGCGGATACTCGCCGGGTAAACTTAATAGACAGCCTCACTCCATAGCCCCGACCAAGTGACTGTAGGAGAACCCCGTCGCCGAAAGCATCCGTTCGGGTGCTCGCGGCAGCGGTGTTCCGCCTTGGTACACTTCGTCGACGGCGTCGGGGGTGCGGCCGCCTACTAAAGTTTGCGACGAGCATTCGATCAGGATGTCGGGAATCTTGTTGAATTGCCCGACTTGATATTGAAAAGAGTTTTCGATTTTGAAACTAAAATGCGGGGTTTATAATTGTTAGGCATGTGATGTCTAAGTAATTCATATGATTAGGCATGCGATGTCTAAAGAGGTTGCGGATTCCAACTGTTGTAGTTTTACACTTTCTTTTCTGTGACCGTAAGTGTAATATGTGATGTCGCCGGTTTCGTTGCTATATATCAACGACAATTGGGATACGCATATTTACTTACGTTGATGACATGTGATGTTATGTGTTGCTGGATATGTTATATTGGATTGTCGTGTTTGAATAGCCGGGGGTTTTTATGTGAGATGAGTGTTTTTCATTTTCATTCATGTAAAAACTTGTATGTAATATTCTTTTATTTGGGGCACTTCCAGGTTGCGGAAGATGTCACCCTCTGTATATTATTTACTTTTCCGCACTAGGATAGACCCAAGGAGGGGAGCACAAGTAACCGGGTTCTGAAGTCCAGTGGGAGACCAACTCGAGGAGTCGAGTCCGGGTCTCCTAACTCTAGAATTGGTAGGGTTGCTTGCCGCTCTCGTAGGGGTCTAGGGGTGTGGGTTTGGCTATTCATCACAATCGTGGAATCCGTGTTTTATACTGGCTCGTATTGAAAACACGGACGTCCTAGTATATCCAATATTTCATATGATTCTTCTGCTGCGATATCTGTGATGTGATCATGTGATATGTTCTTTGATGGATACTTTATATAGTATATATGATATATTATATAGACGTTACTTATGTTTTACATCCGCGCTAGCCCTGCCCCGCTCTGCCGTTAGTTACCTAACCTAACGGTGCACGAGGGGACATCGAGGCGAATGCGGATGGCATAAGTGTACGTCGTATTTATCTGTGATGTTTAGGTATTTTAAATGATGGGACTTCATTAATGAGATTAATGAAATAAAAGAAACCTAAGATGTTGTAGAATCGAATTTCAAAATAAAACAGGTAGCTACAGTTCTTGCTTTGCACAGCGGTATATGTGATATATCCTGCACCTTATTCGATGAGGAAAGGAACGAGATCCCTTCACCGGGAGTGAATCCTTTAGCAATAACTGGCAGATGCTACACACTCGGTTTGTCTTTTGATTGCTTTTAAGAGTTTTTGCTTTGCACAGTGATATATATGATATATCCCGCACCTCATTCGACGAGGAAAGGACCGACGATCCCTTCACCGGGAGTGACTCCTTTAGCAAAACTAGAAAAGCCTCAAAAGCACTCCATTTTAAAATCATTTGATTCTACAACGATATCAAGTTCATTACGCAATAGGTTTTCAGAAAAACCTGTCGTAGCCCTCCGTAATTTCAGATATGTACTGGTTAGTATTCGTGCTACGTTTGTTGACCTCTGTCAAGGCGTAGTGTGCGGTAGCTGATTAGTGCTTATCTGTATATGCATATGATGTGATTGATTTACGGTAGTCGTGCGACCTTGTTGACCTCTGTCAAGGTTCGTGCGGGTGGGTTTACTTCAATCAGGAAATGACGGGTTGAACTTGACTAGCAGCCTATGGTTTGTTGACCTCTGTCAAGGTCATAGGAAGCTAGGGGCAAAATATTATTGGGAATTTCAAGTGTTGAAATTTGCAATGAGATTGCATACCTTCTGTGAGATAGTTGGATCCCGATACCCGCTGCGAGTAAGAGTTACTCCTAGGAGAGTTTTACACATTACAATTAGCCGATCAAGTAGGTGTCTAGAAAGGTGTCAACGGGGTTACGCCTCTGGGAAAACGAGGTTTACATTAATTAGGTTCGTGCGAAAGCACGGGGGACCTCCCTCAAAGTACCGACACTGGCCTGGCTGAAAGATTGGCGAACTTGTAGCGTGTAATTAATCCCGGCTAGTCTTTCCTTTTAGGGTTTGAAGGAAGATTTGATAAAAACAGTGGGAGCCATCCTGATTAGATAAAATAATAACCAATCTATTCTTGCAAGAGCGCACGCTGAGTGTTTTCTTCTCTCTCTCTCTCCAGGTAGCGACCATATCACGCCTTAATCAAGATAATAATACGGAATATTGACTGAACCCGCTTGTTATACTGAGCTGGGGAACGTTGGTCGCGCTCCAACTTATAATTGTCATAAGACAGAGCAGGAAATTGGGGAATACCAGATTTCCCGTGCCGCCCAAACGAGGAAAGTGCATATGATGCATCATCTTCGGGTGTGTTCGTTACACAGAACTGTTTCTCAGTATTCTCTACGTCCTGGGTATTTGATACCGGATCAGGATCCCAGATATGTAATCAGTTACATAGGGCTACAGCTAGGTAGAGAACTGAGAACGGGTGATAAGTTTCATGAGACAGAAAACGGGGCAAGTGTTGCAGCCAAGTCTGTTGGTCACTGTCACCCTGTATTACAAATACATTGATTCTGAACGAATGTTATTAGATACCGAACCTGATATACAAAATCATATCAGTCTCTTTATAAGTAAAGAAATGATAAAATTTTGTATAGTTGGATAATGTTTTGAACATTTCCTATATCAAAAGTTGATCGGTTCAGGCACGTTATCTAAAAGCATTGATGCTCTAAATCAAACTACAGTTCTTTAGTATACGGAACACACACAAGAGGAAGAGTTCAGAAATGAACGAATTTTTCTTGAGGTATTGTAGACTAGGTCATATCAATGCGACCCGACTAGCTGAAGTTACATTTAGATGCATATTTAAATTAGTTTGAATTTACATCTTGTGAAACTTGCCAGTCATGTCACAAAGATAAGATGACCATAGCTCTGTTTATTGGAAACAGAGAAAGAGTTAGTGAACTCTAGGGATTGATACATGCTGATGTATGAAAGGTCCCCTGTCTACACATGCCAGGACGGGTTCTTTATACTTCATTAAATTATCTGATGATCTCTTTTGATTCAGACATATGTTCCTGTTGAAACACAAGTCAAAACCTTTTGAGATGTTCACAGAATATAAGTTAGAAGTAGAGAACCAAAATACGGGTATAAGTATTATGTCCTGTGATGAGATCAGGGAGGAGAATACTTGTGCATGGAATTCCTGGACTATTCTAAAGGAGAATGAGATTCTCTCTCAGCATTATTCCTCCGTATACACCATAGCACGATGGTATATCGGGGCGGAGCAATCACACCCTATATGATAAGGTGTGCTCTATGATGAGTACTACTGAGTTACCTATTTCCTTTTGGGAGTTATGCACTTGAGAAGCTGCATACCTATTGAATAGGGTTCAAATCAAATCAGTTACCTACCATTTCATATGTGATATAGAAAGGGAAGAGCCCATGTCTTAAGTTAGTTAAGATTTGGGGTTGTCCGGCCTATGTCTAAAAGCAAAATCCGGACAAGCTCGAGACTAGATCTGTTATGTAGAACTGGAAATGTTCCAGCTATACAAACTACAGCTGATGATTTGAAAGAACCAAAGGATTCAATAGTTACCAACGAACCTCAGCCTCTCCACCGATCTAGTAAGGTTCCTCACCCGCCTGAGAGATACTTCGGTTTCTCGATGACAGTGGGAGCGAGGATTGCATCATGAGATGATGACCCAACTAGTTTCGAGCAGGCCATCAGGAGTCTGAAAGAATGGCTGGATTCTTAGCGATCTGAGATGGAATCCTTATACACCAACAAAGTATGGACTTTGGTTGCTATATCTGAAGGGTTAAATTCCCATCAGGAGCAAGTACATCTTGAGAAGATTACTTGGTGTAGATGGAAAAGTTGAGACTTTCAAAGCTAGACTTGTTAAAGGTTTTCGTCATCGACCAGGCGTGGATTATGATGAAACCTTTTCAAGTAGCTATGCTTAAGTCCATCCGGATCCTACTTGCCACGGCTACATACCATGACTACGATATCTGGCGGTTGGGTGCCATGACTACTTTTCTAAATGATGTTTTAGAAGAGAACGTCTATAAGTACACAGCCAGAGGGCTTCGTAGACAGTGGGAGCAGCGGAAACGTGTACAAGATGCTTTATAGGATAAAGCAGGTATCGCGGAGTTGGAACATCTGTTTTGATGTATTAGTCAAACAGTTTGACATCATCAAAATGGTAGATGAACCTTGTATATACAAAAAGGTAGTAGGGAGTATGGTGATGATCCTCGTAGAGTACGTGAATGACATACTCTTGATAGGGAAGGAGTTTCCTATGCTACGCTCGGTCAATCTCCGCTTATCACAATGATTCTCCATATAGGATCAAAGTGATACCTCCTAAATCCTGGGTTTTGGATCTATGAGATAGATCTAATTGGATGTTAGGATTCTCACTAAAAGTAGTAAGATGGTATCAAACGATCCTGGGGAGAATCACTGGAAGGGTTCCAGGGTGATAAGGACGACTGAAAATCAGTCACAGGCATTGTCTTTACCCTCAGTAAAGGGACGGTATGTTGGAAGAGTTCCAAGCTAGATACCGTGGCTAACTAGACGATAAAGGCAGGATACATCGCTACTTGAGATGCTACCAAAGAGGCAGTCTGGATGTATTTTTGTTCATAAGATGAACTTAGTTCCTCCCATTGTGTGACAATGGAGTTGTGGCTTATGCCAAGGAACGCCCGTCCCATCAGTGATCCAGACATATTCTAAGGCAGTATCACCTGATCATGGAGATAGTTGATCTCCAGGGTGATCGAGGTTAGGAGAGTAGACTCAGAGGACAGCACGGCGGATCCACTCACAAAGGCCTTTTCCCAGAGAGAGACTTTTATGGGATGGTTGAGTATGAGATATCGCAACCACTGCTATCAGATGGCCCTAGTGCAAGTGGGAGATTGTTAGTTATATGTATGCCCTAGAGGCCATTACTATACATAGGATGTATATTGTAGTGGATGCTGGGACATATATAGGGAGGACTTTCTTGCTCGACATGATAGTATGCTATCTGGTTGATCTTTACCTTAACGTGTACACTGATTGTCTCTCTGTTACATGTTGGTAAAGCCCTTAGGATGTGTACTTGACTACCTGGACTATGATGCGGATCATACTAGTGGGGACATGGTAGTCCATAAGTACATCCTTCAAAGTCCCTAGTCGTGGGTATATCGAGACGGGGCATCGATATACCAGAGTAGACTAGCGTATACCTTCTCGACCCATACAGATGGGCGATGGATGATCCCATATCCATTGGTGTTTGACATCAGAGATGATGTACGGGTGCTCAGTGGAGACTGGGTACACTGGACGGACTCGCCGAGAACTCCCAGATGGTATTATACCTTACGTCAGATGGCAGTTCTCTGGTGACACTGGTACAGAGTAGTCTGTTGACCCGAGATCGTCATAGAGTCTTGTGTGGTTCCCACTGTGCTTTGATTTCCACCTTACCACGTCCAAGAGGGCATGCAAAACGGTGGTTTTTGGGTACAGTCCCGAGTCACATGGAGGCAATGAGCGATAGGAGGGGATTCGTCTCTCCCGGTATAGGGGGTTGACGTTGCGCTGTGTTCGATTGGCTATAACCGGAAATCCCTGGCCAGGGTTGCTGAGATTTACTGGTAAGTGTTACCAGTAGTTTCTCGAATTGTTATAGACCTCATATCGACACGACTTATCAAGCTATTGGGGTCTGACGTTTACCACCCCTAGGCGAGATATGCGACATATCAGACGATCAGACCGGACTGTACGGTAAGTGTTACTGGTTGGATTCACAGGAGTCTGAGCGGGCTTGCTCGTCGATCTTCTGATCGCTCAATACCCGGGTGGCCGTTACGTTTAGCAGACCGCTTGCGGCTTGTGGGTGCTTGATATGATCATCATCTGCTGCCGGCGTATTGACGAGTCTTTAGAGTCCTACACAGAGGTTTCCTGGCTCAAGCGAAACGAAATAGGAGCGCATATGAGATATGTGCGGGACCGAGAATAATGCGTGTATGTGATACCGTATTTCATTCTCGCGATGAATGTGTCGAATGGTTGTATGCGATATAACCTAGTTATCGAATCAAGGATTGATTCGATAAGCCGATACATTGGATACTAGTCGGTTATATGTGATATGACCGGATCGTTAAATCAAGTGTTGATTTAATGATTTAATGCATAATTATATATTTGATATATTACTTTGCATTAACTAGTATTGGTTTGTAGGGTTCCTAGGCACACTATAGAGGTCTCACAAGGCATCGATCATGCCAATTTAAAAATTTATGGGTGCCGAGAAACCCTAATACGGATCGTCGGCTAGATTTCTAGGCGATACATTAAACTAGTTAACACTTTAACTAAAGGAGAGAGACTACAACCTTTGTAGATCCGTTTCTCCACTTCCTAAGCTCCACGTAGGCGTCATCTCGCTGTCCTAGTTGGATCTCGGACTCTCGCATCGGCTTCATCGAAGAAATGAGCGGAATAGGTCGTCGGCTTCGTGCCGAAGATGATCTACGTCGAGGTTGCACAAGTTCAAGCTCCAACTTCACCAAGTTGAGAAACTTGTGAAGAAAACACCCAAAACAACTTGGCAAGAGGTAGAGGATGAAGAAATAGGAGGTGGGTTCACTTTAGAATTGGATTTCTCACTTTGGAACTCAAGATGCCATTGATGGCATCTAGTTTTCTTTCTTGAAGAAGAAGGAGAAGATGAAGCTAGAATATGATAAGTCTCATCATAATAGAAAAATAAATCAATACTTATCATATCTTAACCAAGGTTAAGTGTAGAGAAAAGACCATGGTAAATGAGAAGGGTTAGGGTTAAGCTAGAAGACAAAATGGTTTCTTTAGTCAAAGCTTCATGAAGCTTCAACAAGCTTCATGATAAAAAAGAAACCATTATGTTTTCATTTATCCATTTATATAAATAAAGAATGGATAAATAAATGAGAGAATAAATCAAAACCCTAATTATCTACTTAACCATGGTTTAATTCTTTACACTTAACCATGTGAGCAAGTATCATCAAACATGATACAAACATGTGCACAAAAGTATATCACATATACAACTTGCACATCAAGTGAGAAAATCCATTTAAAGTGAACCAATACTAGTTAATGCAAAGTAATATATCAAATATATAATTATACATTAAATCATTAAATCAACATTTGATTCAATGATCCGGTCATGTCGCACATAACCGACTAGAATCCAATGTATCGATTTATCGAATCAATGATTCGATAACTAGGTCATATCGAATATAACCAATCGAAACATATATCGCGAGAATGAAATGCGGTATCACATACACGCATTGTTCTCGGTCCTGCACATATCTCATATGCGCTCCTATTTCGTTTCGCTTGAGCCAGGAAACCTCTGTGTAGGACTCTAAAGACTCGTCAATACGCCGGTAGCAGATGATGATCATATCAAGCATCCACAAGCCGCAAGCGGTCTGCTAAACGTAACGGCCATCCGGGTATTGAGCGATCATAAGATCGACGAGCTAGCCCGCTCACACTCCTGTGAATCCAACCAGTAACACTTACCGTACAGTCCGGTCTGTTCGTCTGATATGTCGCATATCAAGTCTAGGGGTGGTAAACGTCAGACCCCAATAACCCGATAAGTCGTGCCGATGTGAGGCTCGTAACGGGTCGAGAAACTACTGGTAACACTTACCAGCAAATCTCGGATCAGCCCTGGCCAGGGACTTCCCTATTACGGCCAATCGAGCACAGCGCAACATCAACCTCTAATACCGGGAGAGACGAAACCCCTCCTATCGCTCATTGCCTCCATGTGACTCGGGACTGTACCCAAAGACCACCGTTTTGCACGCCCTTATGGACGTGGTAAGGTGGAGATCAAAGCACAGTGGGAATCACACAAGACTCTATGACGATCTCGGGTCTACAGACTAACCTGCACAAGTGTCACCTGAGAACTGCCATCTGACGTGAGGTATAATACCATCTGGGAGTTCTCGGCGAGTCCGTCCAGTGTACCCAGTCCTCACTGAGCACCCGTACACCATCTCTGATGTCAAACACCAATGGATATGGGATCATCCATCGCCCATCTCATGGGTCGAGAAGCGTATACGCTAGTCTACTCTGGTATATCGATGCCCTGTCTCGATACACCCACGATTAGGGACCTTGAAGGATGTACTTATGGACTACCATGTCCCCACTAGTATGATCTGCATCATAGTCCAGGTAGTCAAGTACACATCCTAAGGGCTTTATCAACATGTAACTATAAGACAGTTTAAAGAGACTAGTGTACATGATAAGATAAAGAGTAACCAGATAGCATACTATCATATCGAGCAAGAAAGTCATCTCTATATATGTCCAAGCATCCAATATAATATACATCATCTGTACAATACTGGCCTCTAGGGCATACATACAACTAACAATCTCCCACTTGCACTAGGGCCAGCTGCTGTAGTATCGCATACCGAGCATCCCGAAGAGTCTCTCAAACTGTATCTGGGGAATGGCCTTCGTGAGTGGATCCGCCGTGTTGTTCTTCGTGTCAACCCTCCTGACCTCGATCTCCCGGCGATCAACTATCTCCCGGATCAGGTGATACCGCCTCAGAATATGCCTCGATCACTGATGGGACCTGGGTTCCTTGGCCAAAGCCACCGCTCCATTGTTATCGCAATACAAAGGTATTGGATGCTCAATGGATGGAACCACTCCAAGTTCAGTAATGAACTTCTTGATCCAGACAGACTCTTTGGCAGCATCGTTGGCAGCGATGTATTCAGCCTCCATCGTCGAGTCTGCCACGGTTTCCTGCTTGGAACTCTTCCAGCTAACCGCCCCTCCGTAAAGGGTAAAGACAAATCCCGACTGCGACTTAGAGTCGTCCTTATCACTCTGGAAGCTCGAATCGGTAAAGGACTCCACTTGGAGTTCTCCGTTACCATACACCAAGAGCATCTCTTTAGTCCTTCGTAAGTACTTGAGAATGCTCTTCACAGCTGTCCAGTGACTCTCTCCAGGATCAGCTTGATACCTGCTCACTACACTTAGTGAGTATGCAACATCGGGTCTGGTACATAGCATCGCATACATGATAGAGCCTACAGCTGAAGCATAGGGTATCCCTTGCATGCGAGCTCTCTCCAAATCAGTCTTGGGAGACATCTCTTTGGAGAGAGTGACTCCAGAGATCGTGGGCAAGTTCCCACGCTTGGATTCTTCCATACTAAACCTCTTTAGTATGGTGTCAATGTACCTGGATTGGGACAATCCCAGTATCCTTTTGGATCTATCTCTATAGATCCTGATCCCCAGTATGCAGGAGGCATCACCAAGATCTTTCATTGAGAATCTTTGTGATAAGAAGAGCTTGACCGATTGCAGCATAGGAATATCATTTCCTATCAAGAGTATGTCGTCCACGTACAATACGAGGAAGACAACCTTACTCCCTGCCACCTTCTTGTAAATACAAGGTTCATCTGGGTTTTTAACGAAATCAAACTCTTTGATAACGACATCAAAGCAGATGTTCCAACTTCGCGATGCTTGCTTTAATCCATAAATGGATTTAAGCAGCTTGCACACCTTGCCGCTGCTCTCACTGTCTACGAAGCCCTCTGGCTGAGTCATGTACACGCACTCTTCTAAATCACCATTTAGAAAGGCGGTCATAACATCCATTTGCCAGATTTCGTAATCATGATATGCAGCGATGGCAAGCATGATCCGGATGGATTTAAGCATAGCCACTTGAGAAAAGGTCTCGTCATAGTCCACACCTGGTCTTTGACGAAAACCCTTTGCTACAAGTCTAGCTTTGAAAGTCTCCACTTTCCCATCTACACCAAGTTTCTTCTTGAAGATCCACTTGCTCCCGATGGGTTTTACCCCTTCAGGAGCAACTTCCAAAGTCCATACTTTGTTGGTGTACATGGATTCCATCTCGGACCGCATAGCATCCAGCCATTTCACTGAGTCCCTACTCGTGATGGCCTGCTCGAAGCTAGTTGGGTCATCATCCTCCATGATGCAATCCTCGCTCCCTCCATCCATGAGAAAACCGTAGTATCTCTCAGGTTGGCGAGGAACCCTACTAGATCGGCGGAGTGGCTGGGGTTCATCGGGAACTACGGAATCCACTGGTTCCACCAGATCTTCTGTTGTAGCTTCTGCAGCTGGAACCTCTTCCAGTTCTACTTCATGACCACTAATCTCTTTTTCAAGAAATTCCTTTTCTAAAAAGGTGGCATGCCGAGAAACAAACACTCTTTGTTCCTCAGGGTGGTAGAAGATATACCCTTGAGAATTCTTGGGATATCCTACAAATTTGCATAGAACAGACCGTGCCTCGAGTTTGTCCGGATTTTGTCGTTTGACATAGGCTGGACAACCCCATATCTTAACATAGTTAAGACTTGGTCTCTTTCCTTTCCATATCTCATATGGAGTGGTAGGCACAGATTTGGTTGGGACCATATTCAATAGATGTATGGCTGTCTCAAGCGCATACCCCCAGAAGGAAATAGGTAACTCAGCCGTGCTCATCATAGAGCGCACCATATCTAATAGGGTGCGGTTCCTCCGTTCTGATACACCATTGTGCTGTGGTGTATATGGAGGAGTCAGCTGAGAGAGAATCCCATTCTCTTTTAGGAAGTCCAGGAATTCATTGCTCAAGTATTCACCTCCTCGATCAGATCGAAGGATTTTAATACTTTTTCCGGTTTGGTTCTCGACTTCTTGTTTATATTCTCTAAATTTCTCAAAAGCTTCAGACTTGTGTCTTATCAAGTACACATGTCCGTATCTTGAGAGATCGTCAGTGAATGTAATGAAGTATGAAGAACCATCCCTGGCAAGTGTAGACATTGGACCGCATACATCACTATGTACTAGTCCTAAGAGTTCAGTAACTCTTTCTCCGTGTCCCGTAAACGGAGTTTTGGTCATCTTGCCTTTGAGACATGACTGGCAAGTGTCATAAGATGAAAATTCGAATGGTTTCAAATATCCATCCTTATGCAACTTAGCCAGTCGTGTCGCATTGATGTGACCCAGTCTACAATGCCACAAGAAGGATTCGTTCAGTTCTGAACTCTTCCTCTTGTGTGTGTTTGTTATGCTCAGAACTGTTGATTGATTTAGAACATAAATGCCATTGTACAACGTGCCTGATCCAACCAACTTTTGGTTACGGAAAATGTTCATAACATTATCCTGTAATACAAAATTATATCCCTCTTTACTCAATAAAGAAACCGATATAATGTTGCATATCAGGTTCGGCATGTAATAGCATTCGTTCAGAACCAATGTATTACCAGTTGGTAATACAAGGTGATATTCCCCGACAGTCTTAGCTGCAACAATTGCACCATTTCCAACTCTAATGTCTTTATCACCTTCTCCAAGTTCTCTACCTTTCCTGAGCCCATGTAACTGATTACATATATGGGATCCTGACCCGGTATCTAATACCCAGGACGTAGAGCAAATGGAGAAACAGTTCTCAGTAACGAACACACCCGAAGAAAATGCATCAACATGTACTTTCTTCATTCGGGTGGCATGGAAATCCTGGTATTCCCCTATATCCTGTTCATTCCTATAACTCTTATAAGAAAGAACGGAACCAACGTTCCCCAGCACAGTATAACATGCGGGTTCGGTCAATACATCCATTTTATTATCTTCATTAGGGCATGAAATGGTCGCTACCTGGAGAGAGAGAGAAGAAAACACTTTAGCGTATGCTCGTGCAAGATCAGATTGGTTATTATCTTATCTAATCAGGATGGCTCCCACTGCTTTTTATCAAATCTTCCTCCAAACCCTAAAAGGAAAGATTAGCCGGGATTAATTACACACTACAAGTTCGCCAATCTTTCAGCCAGGCCAGTGTCGGTACTTTGAGGGAGGTCCCCCGTGCTTTCGCACGAACCTAATTAATGTAAACCTCGTTTTCCCATAGGCGTAACCTCGTTGACACCTTTCTAGACACCTACTTGATCGGCTAATTGCAATGTGCAAAACTCTCCCAGGAGTAACTCTTACTCACAGTGGGTATCGGGATCCAACTATCTCATAGAAGGTATGCAATCTCATTGCAAATTTCAACACTTGAAATTCCCGATAATGCTTTTGCCCCTAGCGTGCTATGACCTTGACGAAAGCCAACAAACCACAGCCCGCTAGTCAAGTTCAACCCGTACATTTCTTGACTGAATTAAACCCACCCGCACGACCCTTGACGAAAGCCAACAAAGCCGTACGACTACCCTAATCCAGTCGCATCATATGCAGCAGATAAACAGCACATAGCTACCGCACACTACACCTTGACGAAAGCCAACAAATGTAGCACGAATACTATATGTAATTTTTCTGAAATGACGGAGGGCTACGACAGGTTTTTCTGAAAACCTATTGCGTAATGAACTTGATATCGTTGTAGAATCAAATGAAGTTTTGAAATGGAGTGATTTTGAGGCTTTTCTAGTTTTGCAAAAGGGGTCACTCCTGGTGAAGGGATCGTCGGCCCTTTCCTCGTCGAATGAGGTGCGGGATATATCATATATATCACTGTGCAAAGCATAAACTATAGAAGCAATCAAAATCAAACCGAGTGTGTAGCATCTGCCAGTTATTGCTAAAGGAGTCACTCCCGGTGAAGGGATCTCGGTCCTTTCCTCATCGAATAAGGTGCAGGGTATATCAAATATACCGCTATGCAAAGCAAGAACTGTAGCTACCTGTTTTGTTTAAAATCTGATTCTACAACATCTTAGGTTTCTTTTCTTTCATTAATCACATTAATGAAGTCCCATCATTTAAATACCTAAACATCACAGATAAATACGACGTACACTTATGCCATCCGCATTCGCCTCGATGTCCCCTCGTGCACCGTTAGGTTAGGTAACTAACGACAGAGCAGGGCAGGGCTAGTGCGGGTGCAAAACATAAGTAACGTCTATATAATATATCATATATACTATATATAGTATCTATCACAGAACATCACATGATCACATCACAGATATCACAGCAGAAGAAACATATGAAATATTGGATATACTAGGACGTCCGTGTTTTCAATACGAGCCAGTATAAAACACGGATTCCACGGTCGTGATGAATAGCCAATCCCATACCCCTAGACCCCTACGAGAGCGGCAAGCAACCCTGCCAATTCTAGGGTTAGGAGACCCGGACTCGACTCCTCGAGTTGGTCTCCCACTGGACCCCAGAACCCGGTTACTTGTGCTCCCCTCCTTGGGTCTATTCTAATGCGGAAAAGTAAATAATATACAAAAGGTGACAACTTCCGCAACCTGGAAGTGCCCCAAATAAAAAGAATATTACATACAAGTTTTTACATGAATGAAAATGAAAAACACTCATCTCACATAAAAAAACCCCGGCTATTCAAACACGACGATCCAATATAACATATCCAGCAACACATAACATCACATGTCATCAATGTAAGTAAGTATGCATACCCCAATTGTCGTTGACGTATAGCAACGAAACCGGCGATATGAACATACTACACTTACGGTCACAGAAAAGAAAGTGTAAAACTACAACAGTTGGAATCCGCAACTTCTTTAGACATCGCATGCCTAATCAAATGAAATACTTAGACATCACATGCCTAACAGATATAAATCCCGCATTTTAGTCTCATTATCGAAAACTCTTTTCAATATCATGTGGGACTAAATTGCTAGATTTATAATATTCATTCAGTTATCTCATAACTGTTTGTGAATTCCAATTATTGTATCACATTCCAGATAAACAGAAAATGTTAAACTTTCCGATCGAACAGTCGAATACCCAAGTTTTCCCGATACAGCTCAACACATGAAATAAGTCTAACAACATTCAGTTCGTGCCTCAGTACCAACGGTCCAGCCGTAGAAGGGTCAAGCCAACGCCTCACATGTGGCACGCCGTACTGCCCCAAACCCAAAGGTTCAAAGGGCAGTTCAAGACGGTAACATAATCGAGTTAAGGTTTGTTGTCTTCTAGAGGGTCCATCGCGTTACTTGCACTACTTAGAACGTCGTTAAACTACGGAAAAATCCAACACTTGGAAATTTTCCGACAGGGGAAAAGTTGGGTATTTATATCCGGTCGAACTTTTTAACATATTCTAAAGTCATCCAGAAATACACAAAGACGAAATTTGATAATCCGGTCGAAACATCAAAACCCCAAAACACCCCAGAAAATAAAACTCTGGAATAAATATTAAAAATACCCATAAAACTCAGCTTCTGAAATAATTAATTACTGCGCAAAGTAGAAGTGCTGACGTCATCATACTGCCGCGGAACCGCCGCCTAAGGAGGCTTATGCCGCGGTTCCGCCGCAGTTTGCACTGTTCATGACTCAAATTTTGTGCCGTAATTCTTAGAATTTCTTGCTAAGTTTTCTGCATATTTTTAATTTGGAAAAATCCTAGTTTTTAGAAAATGTACAGAGAGCCGTTTTCGGGTTAGGGTTTTGGTTCGATCGGACTTCAAACGACGTCTGGACTTCGCCTAAGGCTCTAGCTAGGCTCTGATACCACTGTAGGGTTCCTAGGCACACTATAGAGGTCTCACAAGGCATCGATCATGCCAATTTAAAAATTTATGGGTGCCGAGAAACCCTAATCCGGATCGTCGGCTAGATTTCTAGGCGATACATTAAACTAGTTAACACTTTAACTAAAGGAGAGAGACTACAACCTTTGTAGATCCGTTTCTCCACTTCCTAAGCTCCACGTAGGCGTCCTCTCGCTGTCCTAGTTGGATCTCGGACTCTCGCATCGGCTTCATCAAAGAAATGAGCGGAATAGGTCGTCGGCTTCGTGCCGAAGATGATCTACGTCGAGGTTGCACAAGTTCAAGCTCCAACTTCACCAAGTTGAGAAACTTGTGAAGAAAACACCCAAAACAACTTGGCAAGAGGTAGAGGATGAAGAAATAGGAGGTGGGTTCACTTTAGAATTGGATTTCTCACTTTGGAACTCAAGATGCCATTGATGGCATCTAGTTTTCTTTCTTGAAGAAGAAGGAGAAGATGAAGCTAGAATATGATAAGTCTCATCATAATAGAAAAATAAATCAATACTTATCATATCTTAACCAAGGTTAAGTGTAGAGAAAAGACCATGGTAAATGAGAAGGGTTAGGGTTAAGCTAGAAGACAAAATGGTTTCTTTAGTCAAAGCTTCATGAAGCTTCAACAAGCTTCATGATAAAAAAGAAACCATTATGTTTTCATTTATCCATTTATATAAATAAAGAATGGATAAATAAATGAGAGAATAAATCAAAACCCTAATTATCTACTTAACCATGGTTTAATTCTTTACACTTAACCATGTGAGCAAGTATCATCAAACATGATACAAACATGTGCACAAAAGTATATCACATATACAACTTGCACATCAAGTGAGAAAATCCATTTAAAGTGAACCAATACTAGTTAATGCAAAGTAATATATCAAATATATAATTATACATTAAATCATTAAATCAACATTTGATTCAATGATCCGGTCATGTCGCACATAACCGACTAGAATCCAATGTATCGATTTATCGAATCAATGATTCGATAACTAGGTCATATCGAATATAACCAATCGAAACATATATCGCGAGAATGAAATGCGGTATCACATACACGCATTGTTCTCGGTCCTGCACATATCTCATATGCGCTCCTATTTCGTTTCGCTTGAGCCAGGAAACCTCTGTGTAGGACTCTAAAGACTCGTCAATACGCCGGTAGCAGATGATGATCATATCAAGCATCCACAAGCCGCAAGCGGTCTGCTAAACGTAACGGCCATCCGGGTATTGAGCGATCAGAAGATCGACGAGCTAGCCCGCTCACACTCCTGTGAATCCAACCAGTAACACTTACCATACAGTCCGGTCTGTTCGTCTGATATGTCGCATATCAAGTCTAGGGGTGGTAAACGTCAGACCCCAATAACCCGATAAGTCGTGCCGATGTGAGGCTCGTAACGGGTCGAGAAACTACTGGTAACACTTACCAGCAAATCTCGGATCAGCCCTGGCCAGGGACTTCCCTGTTACGGCCAATCGAGCACAGCGCAACATCAACCCCCAATACCGGGAGAGACGAAACCCCTCCTATCGCTCATTGCCTCCATGTGACTCGGGACTGTACCCAAAGACCACCGTTTTGCACGCCCTTATGGACGTGGTAAGGTGGAGATCAAAGCACAGTGGGAATCACACAAGACTCTATGACGATCTCGGGTCTACAGACTAACCTGCACAAGTGTCACCTGAGAACTGCCATCTGACGTGAGGTATAATACCATCTGGGAGTTCTCGGCGAGTCCGTCCAGTGTACCCAGTCCTCACTGAGCACCCGTACACCATCTCTGATGTCAAACACCAATGGATATGGGATCATCCATCGCCCATCTCATGGGTCGAGAAGCGTATACGCTAGTCTACTCTGGTATATCGATGCCCTGTCTCGATACACCCACGACTAGGGACCTTGAAGGATGTACTTATGGACTACCATGTCCCCACTAGTATGATCTGCATCATAGTCCAGGTAGTCAAGTACACATCCTAAGGGCTTTATCAACATGTAACTATAAGACAGTTTAAAGAGACTAGTGTACATGATAAGATAAAGAGTAACCAGATAGCATACTATCATATCGAGCAAGAAAGTCATCTCTATATATGTCCAAGCATCCAATATAATATACATCATCTGTACAATACTGGCCTCTAGGGCATACATACAACTAACAATCTCCCACTTGCACTAGGGCCAGCTGCTGTAGTATCGCATACCGAGCATCCCGAAGAGTCTCTCAAACTGTATCTGGGGAATGGCCTTCGTGAGTGGATCCGCCGTGTTGTTCTTCGTGTCAACCCTCCTGACCTCGATCTCCCGGCGATCAACTATCTCCCGGATCAGGTGATACCGCCTCAGAATATGCCTCGATCACTGATGGGACCTGGGTTCCTTGGCCAAAGCCACCGCTCCATTGTTATCGCAATACAAAGGTATTGGATGCTCAATGGATGGAACCACTCCAAGTTCAGTAATGAACTTCTTGATCCAGACAGACTCTTTGGCAGCATCGTTGGCAGCGATGTATTCAGCCTCCATCGTCGAGTCTGCCACGGTTTCCTGCTTGGAACTCTTCCAGCTAACCGCCCCTCCGTAAAGGGTAAAGACAAATCCCGACTGCGACTTAGAGTCGTCCTTATCACTCTGGAAGCTCGAATCGGTAAAGGACTCCACTTGGAGTTCTCCGTTACCATACACCAAGAGCATCTCTTTAGTCCTTCGTAAGTACTTGAGAATGCTCTTCACAGCTGTCCAGTGACTCTCTCCAGGATCAGCTTGATACCTGCTCACTACACTTAGTGAGTATGCAACATCGGGTCTGGTACATAGCATCGCATACATGATAGAGCCTACAGCTGAAGCATAGGGTATCCCTTGCATGCGAGCTCTCTCCAAATCAGTCTTGGGAGACATCTCTTTGGAGAGAGTGACTCCAGAGATCGTGGGCAAGTTCCCACGCTTGGATTCTTCCATACTAAACCTCTTTAGTATGGTGTCAATGTACCTGGATTGGGACAATCCCAGTATCCTTTTGGATCTATCTCTATAGATCCTGATCCCCAGTATGCAGGAGGCATCACCAAGATCTTTCATTGAGAATCTTTGTGATAAGAAGAGCTTGACCGATTGCAGCATAGGAATATCATTTCCTATCAAGAGTATGTCGTCCACGTACAATACGAGGAAGACAACCTTACTCCCTGCCACCTTCTTGTAAATACAAGGTTCATCTGGGTTTTTAACGAAATCAAACTCTTTGATAACGACATCAAAGCAGATGTTCCAACTTCGCGATGCTTGCTTTAATCCATAAATGGATTTAAGCAGCTTGCACACCTTGCCGCTGCTCCCACTGTCTACGAAGCCCTCTGGCTGAGTCATGTACACGCACTCTTCTAAATCACCATTTAGAAAGGCGGTCTTAACATCCATTTGCCAGATTTCGTAATCATGATATGCAGCGATGGCAAGCATGATCCGGATGGATTTAAGCATAGCCACTTGAGAAAAGGTCTCGTCATAGTCCACACCTGGTCTTTGACGAAAACCCTTTGCTACAAGTCTAGCTTTGAAAGTCTCCACTTTCCCATCTACACCAAGTTTCTTCTTGAAGATCCACTTGCTCCCGATGGGTTTTACCCCTTCAGGAGCAACTTCCAAAGTCCATACTTTGTTGGTATACATGGATTCCATCTCGGACCGCATAGCATCCAGCCATTTCACTGAGTCCCTACTCGTGATGGCCTGCTCGAAGCTAGTTGGGTCATCATCCTCCATGATGCAATCCTCGCTCCCTCCATCCATGAGAAAACCGTAGTATCTCTCAGGTTGGCGAGGAACCCTACTAGATCGGCGGAGTGGCTGGGGTTCATCGGGAACTACGGAATCCACTGGTTCCACCAGATCTTCTGTTGTAGCTTCTGCAGCTGGAACCTCTTCCAGTTCTACCTCATGACCACTAATCTCTTTTTCAAGAAATTCCTTTTCTAAAAAGGTGGCATGCCGAGAAACAAACACTCTTTGTTCCTCAGGGTGGTAGAAGATATACCCTTGAGAATTCTTGGGATATCCTACAAATTTGCATAGAACAGACCGTGCCTCGAGTTTGTCCGGATTTTGTCGTTTGACATAGGCTGGACAACCCCATATCTTAACATAGTTAAGACTTGGTCTCTTTCCTTTCCATATCTCATATGGAGTGGTAGGCACAGATTTGGTTGGGACCATATTCAATAGATGTATGGCTGTCTCAAGCGCATACCCCCAGAAGGAAATAGGTAACTCAGCCGTGCTCATCATAGAGCGCACCATATCTAATAGGGTGCGGTTCCTCCGTTCTGATACACCATTGTGCTGTGGTGTATATGGAGGAGTCAGCTGAGAGAGAATCCCATTCTCTTTTAGGAAGTCCAGGAATTCATTGCTCAAGTATTCACCTCCTCGATCAGATCGAAGGATTTTAATACTTTTTCCGGTTTGGTTCTCGACTTCTTGTTTATATTCTCTAAATTTCTCAAAAGCTTCAGACTTGTGTCTTATCAAGTACACATGTCCGTATCTTGAGAGATCGTCAGTGAATGTAATGAAGTATGAAGAACCATCCCTGGCAAGTGTAGACATTGGACCGCATACATCACTATGTACTAGTCCTAAGAGTTCAGTAACTCTTTCTCCGTGTCCCGTAAACGGAGTTTTGGTCATCTTGCCTTTGAGACATGACTGGCAAGTGTCATAAGATGAAAATTCGAATGGTTTCAAATATCCATCCTTATGCAACTTAGCCAGTCGTGTCGCATTGATGTGACCCAGTCTACAATGCCACAAGAAGGATTCGTTCAGTTCTGAACTCTTCCTCTTGTGTGTGTTTGTTATGCTCAGAACTGTTGATTGATTTAGAACATAAATGCCATTGTACAACGTGCCTGATCCAACCAACTTTTGGTTACGGAAAATGTTCATAACATTATCCTGTAATACAAAATTATATCCCTCTTTACTCAATAAAGAAACCGATATAATGTTGCATATCAGGTTCGGCATGTAATAGCATTCGTTCAGAACCAATGTATTACCAGTTGGTAATACAAGGTGATATTCCCCGACAGTCTTAGCTGCAACAATTGCACCATTTCCAACTCTAATGTCTTTATCACCTTCTCCAAGTTCTCTACCTTTCCTGAGCCCATATAACTGATTACATATATGGGATCCTGACCCGGTATCTAATACCCAGGACGTAGAGCAAATGGAGAAACAGTTCTCAGTAACGAACACACCCGAAGAAAATGCATCAACATGTACTTTCTTCATTCGGGTGGCATGGAAATCCTGGTATTCCCCTATATCCTGTTCATTCCTATAACTCTTATAAGAAAGAACGGAACCAACGTTCCCCAGCACAGTATAACATGCGGGTTCGGTCAATACATCCATTTTATTATCTTCATTAGGGCATGAAATGGTCGCTACCTGGAGAGAGAGAGAAGAAAACACTTTAGCGTATGCTCGTGCAAGATCAGATTGGTTATTATCTTATCTAATCAGGATGGCTCCCACTGCTTTTTATCAAATCTTCCTCCAAACCCTAAAAGGAAAGATTAGCCGGGATTAATTACACACTACAAGTTCGCCAATCTTTCAGCCAGGCCAGTGTCGGTACTTTGAGGGAGGTCCCCCGTGCTTTCGCACGAACCTAATTAATGTAAACCTCGTTTTCCCATAGGCGTAACCTCGTTGACACCTTTCTAGACACCTACTTGATCGGCTAATTGCAATGTGCAAAACTCTCCCAGGAGTAACTCTTACTCACAGTGGGTATCGGGATCCAACTATCTCATAGAAGGTATGCAATCTCATTGCAAATTTCAACACTTGAAATTCCCGATAATGCTTTTGCCCCTAGCGTGCTATGACCTTGACGAAAGCCAACAAACCACAGCCCGCTAGTCAAGTTCAACCCGTACATTTCTTGACTGAATTAAACCCACCCGCACGACCCTTGACGAAAGCCAACAAAGCCGTACGACTACCCTAATCCAGTCGCATCATATGCAGCAGATAAACAGCACATAGCTACCGCACACTACACCTTGACGAAAGCCAACAAATGTAGCACGAATACTATATGTAATTTTTCTGAAATGACGGAGGGCTACGACAGGTTTTTCTGAAAACCTATTGCGTAATGAACTTGATATCGTTGTAGAATCAAATGAAGTTTTGAAATGGAGTGATTTTGAGGCTTTTCTAGTTTTGCAAAAGGGGTCACTCCTGGTGAAGGGATCGTCGGCCCTTTCCTCGTCGAATGAGGTGCGGGATATATCATATATATCACTGTGCAAAGCATAAACTATAGAAGCAATCAAAATCAAACCGAGTGTGTAGCATCTGCCAGTTATTGCTAAAGGAGTCACTCCCGGTGAAGGGATCTCGGTCCTTTCCTCATCGAATAAGATGCAGGGTATATCAAATATACCGCTATGCAAAGCAAGAACTGTAGCTACCTGTTTTGTTTAAAATCTGATTCTACAACATCTTAGGTTTCTTTTCTTTCATTAATCACATTAATGAAGTCCCATCATTTAAATACCTAAACATCACAGATAAATACGACGTACACTTATGCCATCCGCATTCGCCTCGATGTCCCCTCGTGCACCGTTAGGTTAGGTAACTAACGACAGAGCAGGGCAGGGCTAGTGCGGGTGCAAAACATAAGTAACGTCTATATAATATATCATATATACTATATATAGTATCTATCACAGAACATCACATGATCACATCACAGATATCACAGCAGAAGAAACATATGAAATATTGGATATACTAGGACGTCCGTGTTTTCAATACGAGCCAGTATAAAACACGGATTCCACGGTCGTGATGAATAGCCAATCCCACACCCCTAGACCCCTACGAGAGCGGCAAGCAACCCTGCCAATTCTAGGGTTAGGAGACCCGGACTCGACTCCTCGAGTTGGTCTCCCACTGGACCCCAGAACCCGGTTACTTGTGCTCCCCTCCTTGGGTCTATTCTAATGCGGAAAAGTAAATAATATACAAAAGGTGACAACTTCCGCAACCTGGAAGTGCCCCAAATAAAAAGAATATTACATACAAGTTTTTACATGAATGAAAATGAAAAACACTCATCTCACATAAAAAAACCCCGGCTATTCAAACACGACGATCCAATATAACATATCCAGCAACACATAACATCACATGTCATCAATGTAAGTAAGTATGCATACCCCAATTGTCGTTGACGTATAGCAACGAAACCGGCGATATGAACATACTACACTTACGGTCACAGAAAAGAAAGTGTAAAACTACAACAGTTGGAATCCGCAACTTCTTTAGACATCGCATGCCTAATCAAATGAAATACTTAGACATCACATGCCTAACAGATATAAATCCCGCATTTTAGTCTCATTATCGAAAACTCTTTTCAATATCATGTGGGACTAAATTGCTAGATTTATAATATTCATTCAGTTATCTCATAACTGTTTGTGAATTCCAATTATTGTATCACATTCCAGATAAACAGAAAATGTTAAACTTTCCGATCGAACAGTCGAATACCCAAGTTTTCCCGATACAGCTCAACACATGAAATAAGTCTAACAACATTCAGTTCGTGCCTCAGTACCAACGGTCCAGCCGTAGAAGGGTCAAGCCAACGCCTCACATGTGGCACGCCGTACTGCCCCAAACCCGAAGGTTCAAAGGGCAGTTCAAGACGGTCACATAATCGAGTTAAGGTTTGTTGTCTTCTAGAGGGTCCATCGCGTTACTTGCACTACTTAGAACGTCGTTAAACTACGGAAAAATCCAACACTTGGAAATTTTCCGACAGGGGAAAAGTTGGGTATTTATATCCGGTCGAACTTTTTAACATATTCTAAAGTCATCCAGAAATACACAAAGACGAAATTTGATAATCCGGTCGAAACATCAAAACCCCAAAACACCCCAGAAAATAAAACTCTGGAATAAATATTAAAAATACCCATAAAACTCAGCTTCTGAAATAATTAATTACTGCGCAAAGTAGAAGTGCTGACGTCATCATACTGCCGCGGAACCGCCGCCTAAGGAGGCTTATGCCGCGGTTCCGCCGCAGTTTGCACTGTTCATGACTCAAATTTTGTGCCGTAATTCTTAGAATTTCTTGCTAAGTTTTCTGCATATTTTTAATTTGGAAAAATCCTAGTTTTTAGAAAATGTACAGAGAGCCGTTTTCGGGTTAGGGTTTTGGTTCGATCGGACTTCAAACGACGTCTGGACTTCGCCTAAGGCTCTAGCTAGGCTCTGATACCACTGTAGGGTTTCTAGGCACACTATAGAGGTCTCACAAGGCATCGATCATGCCAATTTAAAAATTTATGGGTGCCAAGAAACCCTAATACGGATCGTCGGCTAGATTTCTAGGCGATACATTAAACTAGTTAACACTTTAACTAAAGGAGAGAGACTACAACCTTTGTAGATCCGTTTCTCCACTTCCTAAGCTCCACGTAGGCGTCCTCTCGCTGTCCTAGTTGGATCTCGGACTCTCGCATCGGCTTCATCGAAGAAATGAGCGGAATAGGTCGTCGGCTTCGTGCCGAAGATGATCTACGTCGAGGTTGCACAAGTTCAAGCTCCAACTTCACCAAGTTGAGAAACTTGTGAAGAAAACACCCAAAACAACTTGGCAAGAGGTAGAGGATGAAGAAATAGGAGGTGGGTTCACTTTAGAATTGGATTTCTCACTTTGGAACTCAAGATGCCATTGATGGCATCTAGTTTTCTTTCTTGAAGAAGAAGGAGAAGATGAAGCTAGAATATGATAAGTCTCATCATAATAGAAAAATAAATCAATACTTATCATATCTTAACCAAGGTTAAGTGTAGAGAAAAGACCATGGTAAATGAGAAGGGTTAGGGTTAAGCTAGAAGACAAAATGGTTTCTTTAGTCAAAGCTTCATGAAGCTTCAACAAGCTTCATGATAAAAAAGAAACCATTATGTTTTCATTTATCCATTTATATAAATAAAGAATGGATAAATAAATGAGAGAATAAATCAAAACCCTAATTATCTACTTAACCATGGTTTAATTCTTTACACTTAACCATGTGAGCAAGTATCATCAAACATGATACAAACATGTGCACAAAAGTATATCACATATACAACTTGCACATCAAGTGAGAAAATCCATTTAAAGTGAACCAATACTAGTTAATGCAAAGTAATATATCAAATATATAATTATACATTAAATCATTAAATCAACATTTGATTCAATGATCCGGTCATGTCGCACATAACCGACTAGAATCCAATGTATCGATTTATCGAATCAATGATTCGATAACTAGGTCATATCGAATATAACCAATCGAAACATATATCGCGAGAATGAAATGCGGTATCACATACACGCATTGTTCTCGGTCCTGCACATATCTCATATGCGCTCCTATTTCGTTTCGCTTGAGCCAGGAAACCTCTGTGTAGGACTCTAAAGACTCGTCAATACGCCGGTAGCAGATGATGATCATATCAAGCATCCACAAGCCGCAAGCGGTCTGCTAAACGTAACGGCCATCCGGGTATTGAGCGATCAGAAGATCGACGAGCTAGCCCGCTCACACTCCTGTGAATCCAACCAGTAACACTTACCGTACAGTCCGGTCTGTTCGTCTGATATGTCGCATATCAAGTCTAGGGGTGGTAAACGTCAGACCCCAATAACCCGATAAGTCGTGCCGATGTGAGGCTCGTAACGGTTCGAGAAACTACTGGTAACACTTACCAGCAAATCTCGGATCAGCCCTGGCCAGGGACTTCCCTGTTACGGCCAATCGAGCACAGCGCAACATCAACCCCCAATACCGGGAGAGACGAAACCCCTCCTATCGCTCATTGCCTCTATGTGACTCGGGACTGTACCCAAAGACCACCGTTTTGCACGCCCTTATAGACGTGGTAAGGTGGAGATCAAAGCACAGTGGGAATCACACAAGACTCTATGACGATCTCGGGTCTACAGACTAACCTGCACAAGTGTCACCTGAGAACTGCCATCTGACGTGAGGTATAATACCATCTGGGAGTTCTCGGCGAGTCCGTCCAGTGTACCCAGTCCTCACTGAGCACCCGTACACCATCTCTGATGTCAAACACCAATGGATATGGGATCATCCATCGCCCATCTCATGGGTCGAGAAGCGTATACGCTAGTCTACTCTGGTATATCGATGCCCTGTCTCGATACACCCACGACTAGGGACCTTGAAGGATGTACTTATGGACTACCATGTCCCCACTAGTATGATCTGCATCATAGTCCATGTAGTCAAGTACACATCCTAAGGGCTTTATCAACGTGTAACTATAAGACAGTTTAAAGAGACTAGTGTACATGTTAAGATAAAGAGTAACCAGATAGCATACTATCATATCGAGCAAGAAAGTCATCTCTATATATGTCCAAGCATCCAATATAATATACATCATCTGTACAATACTGGCCTCTAGGGCATACATACAACTAACATGGTTCACATTAAATGGATTTTCTCACTTGAATTGTGCGCATTGTATATGTGATATATTTTTGTGCACTTAATTGTATCATGTTTGATGATACATGATTGCTAGGGTTTGTGTAAAGAATTAAACCTAGGTTAAGTAAATGGTTAATGTTTTTATTTATTTATCCATTCATTTATCTATTTGTTTTGGATTAATAAAGAGGGAAGAAAACAAAATGGTTGCTTTCAAACATGAAGTTTCTTGAAGCTTCATGCAACTTTGACCATTTTGTCTTCATCTCCTTAACCTAACCATTCACTAACCCTAGTCTATTCTCTACACCTAACCATGGTTGGTATTATGATAAGTATTCATTTTTCTTTTCTATTTCAATTAACTTATCATAATTATCATCTTCTTCTTCTTCTTCTTCACAAGAAGAAAAGCTTGCTTCATCAATGGTGATTTGAGCAAAAGTGTGAGAAATCCAATTCTAAAGTGAACCCACCTCCTATTTCTTCATCCTCTACCTCTTGCCAAGTAGTATAGGGTGTTTTCTTCATAAGTTTCATGACTTGATGAAGTGGGAGCTTGATCTTGTGATGCCTCGACGTAGATCATCTTCGGCATCGTAATCAGCAAGCACATGAGCAATAAAAAAATATAGCGAGGGTGCCTCTTCACCTAGTGCCCTAAAGCCAACTGGTCTGGGAGTCACTGCTAAGCCTTAGGTGGTGCAAGACAAGGAAAATATTGTCACCTAATCAGCAAGCACATGAGTAATCGATCGGTTAGTACCTCAAGAAGTATTAACGGTCGCATGAAAATGTGTGAGCAAATCTAAATATTCATAAAATTAAAAAGTACTGAGGCAGATGGACAAGAGTATGATAGCTTGAATTGAATTCTCCGAGTATAGGGATGTCCATTACACACACGTAGGGTTATATGATCAATGTTTGGATGAAAGGTAGGAATGAAGAATAAAGACGATGTTTTATTGAGGGATAGTGTGATTTTTAACATCTTTTCATGACTATTAAGATAGGGCTCATGACAACTGAAAAGCTAGTGTAGTTGGAAACTCTTATTTTCAAAGTCTTCCTTTTATGGTTCTTATCTTTATATGTAAATTTCACCATCTCTCTTTTGTTATTGGATTTTGTGGGTGTAATCCGCTGAAAACCCTCAAGAGACAACACTCCTCCTTCTAGGGACACCTAGAGGTTTAACGGCTTGTTGCATATGCTCAGTGCAATCGTGTTTGCCTACGAAAGTGTGCTTAGTTTTCTCCTTTCTTTTTCTCCTTCTCTTGAATAAACTAGTTTGCTCGGGACGATCAAAGATAAGCTTGGGGGTATTTGTTCAGTTGATAAAACTGCACATTTGTTATTACATTTTTCCTACTATTTCTATACTAAAAAGGTCTTTATTATAATATATTATACATATGAGGGTTTATCTGTAAAAATACTATTTTTCATGTGTTGATATATTGTAATTAACATTTGGTAGAAAAATGTATGCAAATAATATCATTGACCAAATCCTAGTAGAACAAAGTCTACTTAATATTATTTGTTAAGTTGTTGTGCAGAATTTGCAGGTCTAAAATCAAGGAAATCAAGTTGTTAAAGTAAACCTGCCTAATTAAGGAATCAAAACTTGGAGATCAAGTCTGGCAGCAACTACGAGAAGATTTCCAAATTCTGAAGGTACCAGAGATAGCCACATGTTGCAAGGAGAAAGACACAGAGAAATGATCAAGAGATCATGACCCTTGGCCGCGGATCCGCGGCCAACCCCCCCTGTTGGCCGCGGATCCGCGGCAGTATAGAGGAGATAGAGTTGGAGATTTTTGGGGGTGAATCTTTGCTGTTAAACTTCCATATTTGGAAGCATAGGTTCTGGCTTTGGCACTATAAAAAGGGACCGAGAGCCTCTTGGAAAATTTATCAAGCCGACGAGATCACGAAGTCCCAGACGGCTCACGCATCCAGGCTGATCATCAACTGTTCGTCTACCTCCTTGGAAGAGATCGAGAAGCAAACTAGTCTTTGTAATCATTTTCTAAGGAATCAAAGTGTAATGAATATTGTTGATTAATAAAGGTAGCTTTCTTTTTCTTATTCTATTTCTTCGTAGTTTAATTATGCAATTTCTTTCCATCTCTTTTTCTCCCAACATGCGCGAGTAATTCTCCGCTTATTAGGGTTCGTAGGATTAGGGTAGGCTAATGGATGATGAACATCTCTAAACCCTTTTTAAGTCCTATAAAGTTTATGAAGTTTATCAAAAGAATTATTAACATCCTAATCGGGCGCGCTACCAATTCATTGCTAGTTCCGACCGCGATTAGAGATTAGATTAATGATTGTTTTGGTAAAGACTAGATATGAACGGAGTTCCGTGTCGAGATAAGGGTTAAGAGTGGGATTCCTTTTCCCTCCAGAAACCCTAATCTACACGCATCACCATCGTTCTAGTTTTAAATCTATTAAAGGATAAAAAGAGTAACTTTTAATTAATCGTCCATAACTACTAAATCCTAATGAACCCTACAAGCCCCCTTATTATATTAACTACATCCATAAATAATCTAGATCTGTATTTTGCATTAGTGCTTAACGTAGATCTAGAAACCAATCTACAATATTCTTTCTTCCTCCTCTCTTTCTCAACACATCTAAAGTAAGAATAAAAGGTTCCACGTTTCCCTGAGGACGACCCGTACTCACCTCGGTCTAGCTACGCGCGACACCGTTCTGATTGCGGTTAACTACAAAACACACTTTTTCGTACCAATCACTTTTGCATTAATGAGAGTGGATTGAAAGGATTTCATGAAAGACTTTGATGTGATCTTTATTCCTTGTTATCACACATTATCTCCTCTTGCATTATTCTTTTGATTTTTCCCTCCTCTAATTGATAAGGGGCCGGCCACTTCTTGGAAGGGAGAGGGATTTATTTTGGGTGGGAAAAACATACATCTCATTCTTTGCTTGCTAAAAATTTCTAGCCCCTCTCCAAACTTCAATTCTTCACCTCCATTCATCATGGCAACTTCAAACCCCCAGAGACAAAACATTCTACACTTTGCCTACAGCATTTCTTGGGCACGTCGGCTCGCCAACTTCGTGCCCGAGTTGCCTCGGTCCAGAGGTGGGAGTCCGTAAAAGAACCCGGCGATGTGGTGCCCGTCCCGACGAGGAGATGAAGACCGGAGATTCCGCGAGGAGATCGGAGTGGAGGCCGAAGACCGAAGGATACGGATCGCTCGGTATAGCATTATACCCTTTCTCTTGTTAGCTAGGTATAGGTTAATGGTTCGATCCGGGTTTTTAGGATGCGGTAGTGCCGGTTTAAAATTAAGAAAATTTTTCATTTCCGCATTTTGGCCTCAGATAGACGGCCGGGGCGCTACCGTAGTCCTACAGGCTTGTGACTCACACAAGTGAGTCACAACCCACCCGCTTATTATTGTTTTTTAATTATGAAGAGATAAGAAGAGAGATGGCAGTATTATCATTATTATGATTATTGTTGTTGCCATCCTCTTCTTCATCTTCTTCCTCATTTTCTCTCTTGAGTTTTTGAGGAAAATAAAGAGAGCATCTTGACACTATTACTACACCTCTAAGCATCAAGACTTAGCAAGTTTAGATCTTTAGTTGCTTCTTAGTTCATAACTAGGAGCTAGAGGTTGAACCGGCATCCTCGGGTGACTCGTCTTTGACTCGGGGAGATCACTTCGCAAACTCGATCTAAGGACGCTAGGAGCTCAAGGAGAGGACCACACAAGATCCAAAGGACACGACTTCAAAGGTTGTAGTCCCTATCATAATAGTTAAACTCTTTTAGTTGGTTTAGTTTAGTGTTTGGATTCGAATTCTAGGGTTTTAGTTTCTAGTGCTCAAGAAAATTTAAAGTTTTTGATTCCGTAAGGCCGTAGTAGTTACGGCATAAGCATTAACAACTTACATATGTGAGAATCAAGTCAGGTAAATACATACTCCGGAGTCAGAATCTTATTGGGACAGCGGTTTTCAATTAACACCGCACAGTAAAACTGAAACATGAAAATATTATTTTGGGTATGGCCGGGTATTCTTAGTAATACCTCTTCCAATAACAGACTCATGACATTAGTTGCAATTTCCATTGCTCTCACTCCAATCTCTTTATATGTCTTTACTTCTTACCTTCTGTACACCATACTTAGACTAATTGGTTTTCTTTCTTTCCTACCTTTCGGAACCAATCTAAGGTTTGGAAGAAGACTATCCAATAAGAATAATAGGTGTACCCCTTAATATAAGGAGCTCTCGCAACCTAGGAGAATGTAAAGAGAAGAGGCAACCGAATAATCCTATTCTATTTCTCCAGAACTCAGGGCCATCCTCAAACTGAAATAAATTTCTGCGAGTTCGTATGTAACTATACGAGATGGTTTTATCCATTTTATATGGATCTTCGTAGTGATACAGAATGTTCTGGAGAAATTCAAAGGGTAAAGCAGGAGTGGCATAGATATATGCTACTTTGTCGTGAATCGTGACAATTCAAATCCGGATGGTAAAAATTTCGGTTTAACTTGATTATGAGTTTTAGTTTAAGGCGGGTCATGGTCGCTGCCAGAGAGAGAGAGAGAAGAAACACTCAGCATGCACTCTAACCTAGATTAGATTAGTTAATCACTTTATCTAATCAGGACGGGTCCCACTGTTTCCTTAAATTCTCCTTCAAATCCTAAAAGGAGAACTAGTCGGGATAACCCAAGGAGTAATGCCTACTCATCAGTAGGAATCGGGACCCAACTATCATCGCATGATAACCTTTACAGAATCCGACCAAAATCACCAAACTCCATAAGGTATGCACATACTTGGCAAGTTTCCCTTATATTTGAAATTCCAGATATAGTTTTTACCCCATGCGCTTATAACCTTGACTTTAGCCAATAAATCATAACATGCAAGTCAAGTTCTACCCATCATTATCCAGATTAATTTAGACCTACCCATACACACCCGTGACTTTGTCCAGCAAGGTGGTACGACTGTCCTAAACCAATGCATCTATCTATGCTACGGATAAGCAATACACAACTATCCTTCACAATCCCTTAACTTTGGCCAACAAACACTGCATGAATACTATATGCTACTTATCCAAAATGACAAAGGACTACAGATGGTTTTTGGCGATAAACGTGAACGTATTGAACTTGATATCCTTGAAGGAACTCGATTACTTTTTGAAATTTATAGTAACACAAAATTTTGCTTAAGAGTTCACTCCCTGTGAAGGAATCTCGGCTTTTGCCTCATCGAATGAAGTGCAGGTTATTCCTAACCGAATACCGCTATGCAAAGAAAAAGAATTGACTATAATGTTAGTTTTGAAAAATTGTTTCCCACAACATCATATAAGTTTGTTTTCTTGCATTAATTAGAATAAATGTGTGTCTCGTCAATTAATCATATCATGCCAGAAAGAAACGAAATAAAAATGCACATATATGCCATCCGCATTCGTCAGGTCCTAGGGACTTCACCGTAAAGTTACTTAACTTACGGCGGTGTATGGGTACGGCTAGCGCGGATACAAAACATATACAACACCTACTAGATATATATAATATATATTAACATTTGTCTCACGCATGATATATCACAAACACGGTATCACAGCAAAAGCAAATAAACAATATGGAAAAGCGGATAATTTAAGAACAGTACATTTTATTCGAGCCCCAAATGAAACTGCAACGTTCACCGGTCATGTGGATAGCCCGTAGTATCAGACCCAAGACCCCTATGAGCGCGGAAAGCTGTTAGTAGTATGTATGCCCTAGAGGCCAGTATTGTACACATGATGCATATTATATTGGATGCTTGGACATATATAGAGATGACTTTCTTGCTCGACATGATAGTATGCTATCTGGTTGCTCTTTATCTTAACATGTACACTAGTCTCTTTATACTGTCTTATAGTTACATGTTGGTAAAGCCCTTAGGATTTGTACTTGACTACCTGGACTATGATGCAGATCATACTAGTGGGGACATGGTAGTCCATAAGTACATCCTTCAAGGTCCCTAGTTGTGGGTGTATCGAGACGGGGCATCGATATACCAGAGTAGACTAGCGTATACGCTTCTCGACCCATGTGATGGGCGATGGATGATCCCACATCCATTGGTGTTTGACATCAGAGATGGTATACGGGTGCTCAGTGGAGACTGGGTACACTGGACGGACTCGCCGAGAACTCCCAGATGGTATTATACCTCACGTCAGATGGCAGTTCTCAGGTGACACTTGTATAGGTTAGTCTGTAGACCCGAGATCGTCATAGAGTCTTGTGTGATTCCCACTGTGCTTTGATCTCCACCTTACCACGTCCATGAGGGCGTGCAAAACGGTGGTCTTTGGGCACAGTCCCGAGTCACATGGAGGCAATGAGCGATAGGAGGGGTTTCGTCTCTCCCGGTATTGGGGGTTGATGTTGTGCTGTGCTCGATTGGCCGTAGCAGGGAAGTCCCTGGCCAGGGCTGATCAGAGATTTGCTGGTAAGTGTTACCAGTAGTTTCTCGACCCGTTATGAGCCTCACATCGGCACGACTTATCGGGTTATTGGGGTCTGACGTATACCACCCCTAGACTTGATATGCGACGTATCAGACGAAGAGACCGGACTGTACGGTAAGTGTTACTGGTCGGATTCGCAGGAGTGTGAGCGGGCTAGCTCGTCGATCTTCTGATCGCTCAATACCCGGGTGGCCGTTACGTTTAGCAGACCGCTTGCGGCTTGTGGGTGCTTGATATGATCATCATCTGCTACCGGCGTATTGACGAGTCTTTAGAGTCCTACACAGAGGTTTCCTAGCTCAAGCGAAACGAAATAGGAGTGCATATGAGATATGTGCGGGACCGAGAATAATGCGTGTATGTGATACCGTATTTGATTCTCGCAATTAATGTTTCGATTGGTTGTATGAGATATGACCTAGTTATCGAATCATTGATTCGATAAATCGATGCATTGAATACTAGTCGGTTATGTGCGACATGACCGGATCATTGAATCAAGTGTTGATTTAATGATTTAATGTATAATTATATATTTGATATATTACTTTGCATCAACTAGTATTGGTTCACTTTAAACGGATTTTTCTCACTTGATTTACACATTGTATATGTGATATACTTTTGTGCACATATAAGTATCATGTTTGATGATACTTGATCATATGGTTAAGTGTATGGAATTAAACCATAGTTAACTTGAGATTAGGGTTTTAATTATGCATTTATTCATTTAATTGTTTATTCATTTATTTGGATAAAGCTTAAGTGGAGAATGGTGGCATTTCTTGTTTTATGTTGAAGCTTCATGAAGCCTTGACTTTATGCAACCATTCTTGTCCACTAGCTTAACCCTAACTCTCCAAATAACCATGGTTGATTCTCTACACTTAACCTTAGTTAGAATTATGATAAGTATAGATTTTTCTTTTCATTTTAAATAACTTATCATAATTCTAGCTCTTCTTCTTCTTCATCTTCAAAAGAAAAACTTAGATGCCATCTATGGCAACTTGAGTTCTAGTGAGAGAATTCCAAATCTAAAGTGAACCCATCTCCTATTTCTTCACCCTCTACCTCTTGCCAAGTTGTCTTGGGTGTTCTCTTCACAAGTTTCACAACTTTGTGAAGTCGGAGCTTGAACTAGTGCAACCTCGACGTAGATCGTCTTTGACACGAAGCCGACGACCTATTCCGCACGTTTTTCCGATGAAGCCGACGAATGAGTCGAGGATTCATGATGGACAGTGAGGGCATGACCGCGTGGAGCTAAGGAGGTGGAAATCCGGATCTACAAAGGTTGTAGCTTCCGACCTTTAGTTAATTTGCTAACTAGTTTAGTTTTTCGCCTAGAATTCTAGTCTAAGATCCGCGTTAGGGTTTCTCGGCACCATAATTTTTGTAAAATGGCATGTTCGATGCCTTGTGAGACCTCTATAGGGTGCCTAGGAACCTTTCAGTGGTATCAGAGCCTAGCTAGTGCCTTAGGCGAAGTCTAGACGCGATTTGAAGTCCGAACGAACCCGAAACCCCAAATCTATAATGCTCTCTGTACATTTTCTAAAAACCGGGATTTTTCCAGATTAAAAATGCCTAAAAAATTCAGCAGGAATATCTAAGAGTTATGGTGAAACACGATCTCCTGATTCATCTAAACAGCCGCGGAAACGCGGCAGAAGCATGCCTTCTGCCGCGCTTCCGCCGCTCACTGTTCATATTGCGCAATACTGTTTGCACAGTAACTCATATTTTATTATGCTGGATTTTCTGGGAATTTTTAATATTTATTCAAGAGTTGAATTTTCTGGAATTGTTTTGGGATTCGGTGTTTCGATCGGAGTATCAAATTTCGTCTTTGTGTTTTTCCGGATAATTTTTTAGAATATGTTAAAAAGTTCGACCGGATATAAATACCCAATTTTTCCCCTGTCGGGAAATTTCCAAGTGTTGGATTTTTCCGTAGTTTAACGATGTTCTAAGTAGTGCAAGTAACGCGATGGACCCTCTAGAAGACAACAAACCTTAACTCGATTATGTGACCGTCTTGAACTGCCCTTTGAACCTTCGGGTTTGGGGCAGTACGGCGTGCCACATGTGAGGCGTTGGCTTGACCCTTCTACGGCTGGACCGTCGGTACTGAGGCACGAACTGAATGTTGTTAGACTTATTTCATGTGTTGAGCTGTATCGGGAAAACTTGGGTATTCGACTGTTCGATCGGAAAGTTTAACATTTTCTGTTTATCTGGAATGTGATACAATAATTAGAATTCACAAACAGTTATGAGATAACTGAATGAATGTTATAAATTTAGCGGTTTAGTCCCATATGATATTGAAAAGAGTTTTCGATAATGAGACTAAAATGCGGGATTTATATCTGTTAGGCATGTGATGTCTAAGTATTTCATTTGATTAGGCATGCGATGTCTAAAGTAGTTGCGGATTCCAATTGTTATAGTTTTACACTTTCTTTTCTGTGACCGTAAGTGTAGTATGTTCATATCGCCGGTTTCGTTGCTATACGTCAACGACAATTGGGGTATGCATACTTACTTACGTTGATGACATGTGATGTTATGTGTTGCTGGATATGTTATATTGGATCGTCGTATTCGAATAGCCGGGGGTTTTTATGTGAGATGAGTGTTTTTCATTTTCATTCATGTAAAAACTTGTATGTAATATTCTTTTATTTGGGGCACTTCCAGGTAGCGGAAGCTGTCACCCTTTGTATATTATTTACTTTTCCGCATTAGGATAGACCCAAGGAGGGGAGCATAAGTAACCGGGTTCTGGGGTCCAGTGGGAGACCAACTCGAGGAGTCGAGTCCGGGTCTCCTAACCCTAGAATTGGCAGGGTTGCTTGCCACTCTCGTAGGGGTCTAGGGGTGTGGGATTGGCTATTCATCACGACCGTGGAATCCGTGTTTTATACTGGCTCGTATTGAAAATACGGACGTCCTAGTATATCCAATATTTCATATGTTTATTCTGCTGCGATATCTGTGTTGTGACTCTGTGATGGATATAGTATATAGTATATATGATATATTATATAGACGTTACTTATGTTTTACACCCGCGCTAGCCCTGCCCTGCTCTGTCGTTAGTTACCTAACCTAACGGTGCACGAGGGGACATCGAGGCGAATGCGGATGGCATAAGTGTACGTCATATCTATCTGTGATGTTTAGGCATTTAAATGATGGGACTTCATTAATGTGATTAATGAAAGATAAGAAACCTAAGATGTTGTGGAATCGAATTTTAAAATAAAAAGGTAGCTACAGTTCTTGCTTTGCACAGCGGTATATATGATATACCCTGCACCTTATTCGATGAGGAAAGGACCGAGATCCCTTCACCGGGAGTGACTCCTTTAGCAATAACTGGCAGATGCTACATACTCGGTTTGCTTTTGACTGCTTTTTGGGTTTTTGCTTTGCACAGCGATATATATGATATATCCCGCACCTCATTCGACGAGGAAAGGACCGAGATCCCTTCGCCGGGAGTGACTCCTTTAGCAAAACTAGAAAAGCCTCAAAATCACTCCATTTCAAAACTTCATTTGATTCTACAACGATATCAAGTTCATTACGCAATAGGTTTTCAGAAAAACCTATCGTAGCCCTCCGTCATTTCAGATAAGTACTATTTAGTATTCGTGCTGCGGTTGTTTGGCATGCGTCAAGGCGTAGTGTACGGTAGCTAACTAGTATTTATCTGCTTATGCATATGATGCAGATTGGATTAGGGTATTCGCACGGCGCTGTTTGGCATGCGTCAAGGGTCGTGCGGGTGGGTTTAATTCAATCAGGAAATGACGGGTTGAACTTGACTAGCGGATTATGGGTTGTTTGGCATGCGTCAAGGTCATAGCACGCTAGGGGCAAAATATTGTCGGGAATTTCAAGTGTTGAAATTTGCAATGAGATTGCATACCTTCTATGAGATAGTTGGATCCCGATACCCACTGCGAGTAAGAGTTACTCCTGGGAGAGTTTTACACATTACAATTAGCCGATCAAGTAGGTGTCTAGAAAGGTGTTAACGAGGTTACGCCTCTGGGAAAACGAGGTTTACAGTAATTAGGTTCGTGCGAAAGCACGGGGGACCTCCCTCAAAGTACCGACACTGGCCTGGCTGAAAGATTGGCGAACTTGTAGTGTGTAATTAATCCCGGCTAGTCTTTCCTTTTAGGGTTTGGAGGAAGATTTGATAAAAAGCAGTGGGAGCCATCCTGATTAGATAAGATAATAACCAATCTGATCTTGCACGAGCTTACGCTAAAGTGTTTTCTTCTCTCTCTCTCCAGGTAGCGACCATTTCATGCCTTAATAAAGATAATAATATGGATGTATTGACCGAACCCGCATGTTATACGGTGCTGGGGAACGTTGGTTCCGTTCTAACCTATAAGAGTTATAGGACTGAACAGGATATAGGGGAATACCAGGATTCCCATGCCACCCGAATGAAGAAAGTACATGTTGATGCATTTTCTTCGGGTGTGTTCGTTACTGAGAACTGTTTCTCCATTTGCTCTACGTCCTGGGTATTGGATACCGGGTCAGGATCCCATATATGTAATCAGTTACATGGGCTTAAGAAAGGTAGAGAACTTGGAGAAGGTGATAAAGACATTAGAGTTGGAAATGGTGCAATTGTTGCAGCTAAGACTGTCGGGGAATATCACCTTGAATTACCAACTGGTAATACATTGGTTCTGAACGAATGCTATTACATGCCGAACCTGATATGCAACATTATATCGGTTTCTTTATTAAGTAAAGAGGGATATAATTTTGTATTACAGGACAATGTTATGAACATTTTCCGTAACCAAAAGTTGGTTGGATCAGGCACGTTGTGCAATGGCATTTATGTTCTAAACCAATCAACAGTTCTGAGCATAACAAACACACACAAGAGGAAGAGTTCTGAACTGAACGAATCCTTCTTGTGGCATTGTAGACTGGGTCACATCAATACGACACGACTGGCTAAGTTGCATAAGGATGGATATTTAAATCCGTTTGAATTTTCATCCTATGACACTTGCCAGTCATGTCTCAAAGGCAAGATGACCAAAGCTCCGTTTACGGGACACGGAGAAAGAGTTACCGAACTCTTGGGACTGATACATAGTGATGTATGCGGTCCCATGTCTACACATGCCAGGGATGGTTCTTCGTACTTCATTACATTCACTGACGATCTCTCTAGATTCGGATATGTGTTCCTGATGAAACACAAATCAGAAGCTTTTGAGAAATTTAGAGAATATAAACAAGAAGTCGAGAACCAAACCGGAAAAAGTATTAAAATCCTACGATCTGATCGAGGAGGAGAATACTTAAGCAATGAATTCCTGGAATTCCTAAAAGAGGATGGGATTCTCTCTCAGCTTACTCCTCCGTATACACCACAGCACAACGGTGTATCTGAACGGAGAAACCGCACCCTATTAGATATGGTGCGCTCAATGATGAGTACAGCTGAGTTACCTATTTCCTTCTGGGGATATGCGCTTGAAACAGCCATGGACCTATTGAATAGAGTTCCTACCAAATCAGTGCCTACCACTCCATATGAGATATGGAAAGGGAAGAGACCACATCTTAATTATATTAAGATATGGGGTTGTCCAGCCTATGTCAAAAGACAAAATCCGGACAAACTCGAGGCAAGATCTGTCTTATGTAAGTTTGTAGGATATCCCAAAAATTCACAAGGGTATATCTTCTACCACCCCGAGGAACAAAAGGTGTTTGTTTCTCGACATGCCACTTTCTTAGAAAAAAGTTTTCTTATGAAACAGATAAGTGGCATTGAGGTCGAACTGGAAGTGGTTCCAGCGACACAGACTACAACAGAAGATTTGGTTGAACCAGAGGATTCCGTAGTTCCCGATGAACCCCAGCCACTCCGCCGATCTAGTAGGGTTCCTCGCCAACCTGAGAGATACTACGGTTTTCTCATGGATGGAGGGAGCGAGGATTGCATCATGGAGGATGATGACCCAACTAGCTTCGAGCAGGCCATCACGAGTGGGGACTCAGTGAAATGGCTGGATGCTATGCGGTCCGAGATGGAATCCATGTACACCAACAAAGTATGGACTTTGGACGTTACTCCTGAAGGGGTAAAACCCATTGGGAGCAAGTGGATCTTCAAGAAGAAACTTGGTGTAGATGGGAAAGTGGAGACTTTCAAAGCTAGTCTTGTAGCAAAAGGTTTTCGTCAAAGACCAGGTGTGGACTATGACGAGACCTTTTCTCCAGTGGCTATGCTTAAATCCATCCGGATCATGCTTGCCATCGCTGCTTATCATGATTACGAAATCTGGCAAATGGATGTTAAGACCGCCTTTCTAAATGGTGATTTAGAAGAGTGCGTGTACATGACTCAGCCAGAGGGCTTCGTAGACAGTGGGAGCAGCGGGAAGGTGTGCAAGCTGCTTAAATCCATTTATGGATTAAAGCAAGCATCGCGGAGTTGGAACATCTGCTTTGACGTCGTTATCAAAGAGTTTGATTTCGTCAAAAACCCAGATGAACCTTGTATCTACAAGAAGGTGGCAGAGAGTAAGGTTGTCTTCCTCGTATTGTACGTGGACGACATACTCTTGATAGGAAATGATATTCCTATGCTGCAATCGGTCAAGCTCTTCTTATCACAAAGATTCTCAATGAAAGATCTTGGTGATGCCTCCTGCATATTGGGGATTAGGATCTATAGAGATAGATACAAACGGATTTTGGGATTGTCCCAATCCAGGTACATTGACACCATACTAAAGAGGTTTAGTATGGAAGAGTCCAAACGTGGGAACTTGCCCACGATCTCTGGAGTCACTCTCTCCAAAGAGATGTCTCCCAAGACTGATTTGGAGAGAGCTCGCATGCAAGGGATACCCTATGCTTCGGCAGTAGGCTCTATCATGTATGCGATGCTATGTACCAGACCCGATGTAGCATACTCACTAAGTGTAGTGAGCAGGTATCAAGCTGATCCTGGAGAGAGTCACTGGACAGCTGTGAAGAGCATTCTCAAGTACTTGCGAAGGACTAGAGATATGTTCTTGGTGTATGGTAACGGAGAACTCCAAGTGGAGTCCTTTACCGATTCGAGCTTCCAGAGTGATAAGGACGACTCAAAGTCGCAGTCGGGCTTTGTCTTTACCCTTTACGGAGGGGCGGTTAGCTGGAAGAGTTCCAAGCAGGAAACCGTGGCAGACTCGACGATGGAGGCTGAATACATCGCTGCCAACGATGCTGCCAAAGAGGCTGTCTGGATCAAGAAGTTCATTACAGAACTTGGAGTGGTTCCATCCATTGAGCATCCAATACCTTTGTATTGCGATAACAATGGAGCAGTGGCTTTGGCCAAGGAACCCAGGTCCCATCAGCGATCCAGGCATATTCTGAGGCGGTATCACCTGATCCGGGAGATAGTTGATCGCCGGGAGATCGAGGTCAGGAGGGTTGACACGAAGAACAACACGGCGGATCCACTCACGAAGGCCATTCCCCAGATACAGTTTGAGAGACTCTTCGGGATGCTCGGTATACGATACTACAGCAGCTGGCCCTAGTGCAAGTGGGAGATTGTAAGTAGTATGTATGCCCTAGAGGCCAGTATTGTATAGATGATGTATATTATATTGGATGCTTGGACATATATAGAGATGACTTTCTTGCTCGACATGATAGTATGCTATCCGGTTGCTCTTTATCTTAACATGTACACTAGTCTCTTTATACTGTCTTATAGTTACATGTTGGTAAAGCCCTTAGGATTTGTACTTGACTACCTGGACTATGATGCAGATCATACTAGTGGGGACATGGTAGTCCATAAGTACATCCTTCAAGGTCCCTAGTCGTGGGTGTATCGAGACCGGGCATCGATATACCAAAGTAGACTAGCGTATACGCTTCTCGACCCATGTGATGGGCGATGGATGATCCCACATCCATTGGTGTTTGACATCAGAGATGGTATACGGGTGCTCAGTGGAGACTGGGTACACTGGACGGACTCGCCGAGAACTCCCAGATGGTATTATACCTCACGTCAGATGGCAGTTCTCAGGTGACACTTGTACAGGTTAGTCTGTAGACCCGAGATCGTCATAGAGTCTTGTGTGATTCCCACTGTGCTTTGATCTCCACCTTACCACGTCCATGAGGGCGTGCAAAACGGTGGTCTTTGGGCACAGTCCCGAGTCACATGGAGGCAATGAGCGATAGGAGGGGTTTCGTCTCTCCCGGTATTGGGGGTTGATGTTGTGCTGTGCTCGATTGGCCGTAGCAGGGAAGTCCCTGGCCAAGGCTGATCAGAGATTTGCTGGTAAGTGTTACCAGTAGTTTCTCGACCCGTTATGAGCCTCACATCGGCACGACTTATCGGGTTATTGGGGTCTGACGTATACCACCCCTAGACTTGATATGCGACGTATCAGACGAAGAGACCAGACTGTACGGTAAGTGTTACTGGTCGGATTCGCAGGAGTGTGAGCGGGCTAGCTCGTCGATCTTCTGATCGCTCAATACCCGGATGGCCGTTACGTTTAGCAGACCGCTTGCGGTTTGTGGGTGCTTGATATGATCATCATCTGCTACCGGCGTATTGACGAGTCTTTAGAGTCCTACACAGAGGTTTCCTAGCTCAAGCGAAACGAAATAGGAGTGCATATGAGATATGTGCGGGACCGAGAATAATGCGTGTATGTGATACCGTATTTGATTCTCGCGATTAATGTTTCGATTGGTTGTATGAGATATGACCTAGTTATCGAATCATTGATTCGATAAATCGATGCATTGAATACTAGTCGGTTATGTGCGACATGACCGGATCATTGAATCAAGTGTTGATTTAATGATTTAATGTATAATTATATATTTGATATATTACTTTGCATCAACTAGTATTAGTTCACTTTAAACGGATTTTTCTCACTTGATTTACACATTGTATATGTGATATACTTTTGTGCACATATAAGTATCATGTTTGATGATACTTGATCATATGGTTAAGTGTATAGAATTAAACCATAGTTAACTTGAGATTAGGGTTTTAATTATGCATTTATTCATTTAATTGTTTATTCATTTATTTGGATAAAGCTTAAGTGGAGAATGGTGGCATTTCTTGTTTTATGTTGAAGCTTCATGAAGCCTTGACTTTATGCAACCATTCTTATCCACTAGCTTAACCCTAACTCTCCAAATAACCATGGTTGATTCTCTACACTTAACCTTAGTTAGAATTATGATAAGTATAGATTTTTCTTTTCATTTTAAATAACTTATCATAATTCTAGCTCTTCTTCTTCTTCATCTACAAAAGAAAAACTTAGATGCCATCAATGGCAACTTGAGTTCTAGTGAGAGAATTCCAAATCTAAAGTGAACCCATCTCCTATTTCTTCACCCTCTACCTCTTGCCAAGTTGTCTTGGGTGTTCTCTTCACAAGTTTCACAACTTTGTGAAGTCGGAGCTTGAACTACTGCAACCTCGACGTAGATCGTCTTTGACACGAAGCCGACGACCTATTCCGCACGTTTTTCCGATGAAGCCGACGAATGAGTCGAGGATTCATGATGGACAGCGAGGGCATGACCGCGTGGAGCTAAGGAGGTGGAAATCCGGATCTACGAAGGTTGTAGCTTCCGACCTTTAGTTAATTTGCTAACTAGTTTAGTTTTTCGCCTAGAATTCTAGTCTAAGATCCGCGTTAGGGTTTCTCGGCACCATAATTTTTGTAAAATGGCATGTTCGATGCCTTGTGAGACCTCTATAGGGTGCCTAGGAACCTTTCAAAAGCCACCCACCGGTCCCAAAAGCGAGGCAACCTTAATTAACAAAGTTAGTGGATCACCCAGTACTTCCAAAACCCGGTAACTTGAGCACCCCTCCGGGGGTCATCCTATACCCCCTACGAGAGCGGCGAATAGCCCGCCAATTCTAAAGTAAGGCACCCTGGTCTCAACACCATGGGATGGTCACCCCTTTCCCTCTAGAACCCGGATACTCGAGCACTTTGCCGCGGGGTAATCCTAGTGCATGTAACGAAAACCTGAATATACAACGGTGACTAAGTCCGCAACTAAGACGCGCCCAAAGAATAATATACATGAAACATAAACGGCGGCCACATGTTGGAGATTGTCCCGCAATATGAATATACATTACATCACATAACATCAAATACTACATACGCTAGGCTATCCCTCGCGACAATCCAACTCAACCATAACATCACAGATAAACATCACAGAATATCATATAGAAACAATGCGAGTGTCAATTTCATAACCCTGTCTAATTGATACATAAAGCAATTAGATGACGTTTTACTAAACACTATGATAAAAGCAACCATACATAGCATAAGACATTCGAATCCCGCACACAAATAGCGAACACTTCAAATTCCAATTGTCGGAAAAAACAAGTGTGCTGAAATTCCCAAAAATTCCACGCTAAAAGCTAATCTGGGAGTCCGAAAACACCTTGAATCAATCTGAAGCTTCGTGGGGGTAGGGGGTCAACAATAAAATCAATCACATCCCGAAAAGGGCCTAGGGTGTTACCCACCGTCGAGGCCACCACAAGGTGGCCTAGGGGGCTGGGCAAACCCGAGACCACCCTACAAGGGTAGTCTCGGGTCCGCACCCCCAAACGCCACCTTGTGGTGGCATCAGGGGGTGGGGCCTCCTTAGGTCCCCCTGGGAAATCCCTAAGGTTTCATCGCAATTCCTCGTGGCTTCTCAGTCCAAACCGTGAGCCCGCTGGGAGTGCAAACACCAAAAACATGCAAGATTTGGAACTAAATTTGTGGCTGAAAATTCTGCAGCAAAAATACGGAATCCGGACATTGTAACTTGCTAGATTAGGCTATGGCTTGGCTCTGATACCACGTAAAGGAACTTTAACACCCTAGGATGAATTTTAAAATGCTTGCACAATAGGTTTTCAAAAATCTAGAGAGCCAAAATTCCAAACAACCAAGAATCATACCATAAGCCATAAACTAGCAACAAAAACAAACAAGTTTAGAGTGATAGCTTCTCTTGTAGTATCTTCATATTCTCAACACTTATGTTGGACTCCATGTAGAGCTCTTAGATGATTTGAACAAGCTTGGTGAAGATCACCTCCATCATAGATGATCCACCTTGAGAGCTCCTTCTAATGGCTTCAACTCTAAAAGGAAGTAACCTAAGAAGTCATTATGCTAATTTAGCTTGCTAGGAGATGTAGTTTGTTCGCTAATTATTTTTCTCACTAATTAGTTTCCTTTTTCACCATCAAAAGAGGAGGAGGAAGAAGATGGAAATAATGAAAAGAGAGAAGCTAATATTAGCCTTAACCATTCAAAAAGAAAAATGGTTACTAATAATTATTTTCTACAAAATCCTAACCATAGGATTTTAGAAAGCTTCTAAGTGTCCACCCTCTTCTCTCCCGTCCACTTGTCACCATAAGAGAGTGAGCATTGCATGTGTTATGCCATTGGCACAACATAGCCTAAAGCAAACCAAAAGAGAAATAGAATTAAAGAAAAGAAAGTAAATAAACACTTAACATAATCTTTTCTTAATTCATTAAACAAAAGTGAGATAAATATAAAGCGACATAATACTAGTAAATACATATACATACATATATACATATATCCGTCTTTCAAAAAAGACTGGCTAGTATTATCAATTGTCTGATTATCGTCAGTGTATAAAATACACTAGTTTTAATCAAACCCGAGCGTGTATCTATGTACCGCAACTACATCATATTGCCAAAGCGAGAAACCCTCTGTGTGGGACTCTAAAGACTCGACAATACGCTGGCAGTGGGCTTAACCACAAGCACGTCAGCGACACTGGCTGTACATAACGGCTACCCAGGTATTGAGCGAAAGGAGGATCGACAAGCAATCTCATCCGAACCCCTACTGAGCCTGTAAGTGACATTTACCATGCAGTCCGGTCTGTTCATCTGATAGTATCGCATATTGGGTCTATGGGTGGTTAAAATCAGACCCCTAATAACTCGATATATCGTGCCAGTATCTGACCCAATACCATCCGAGAAACTACTGACCTGCCAATCAGTAAATATCATCTGCCATGGCTATGGACTTATGATATTAGCCACCGAACATTGTGCGACATCGACTTCCTATACCGAGAGAGACGAATCCCTTCTATTACTCACTGCCTCTAAGTGTTTCGGGATTGCACCTAACTAAAACATGTTTGCATGACTTAGTAGAGCCGTAGTAGGGTGGTAATCTAAGTACAGTGGGAACACACTTGAGACATATGATGATGTCAGGTCAGCGGCTACCTGCACTAATGTCACCAAAGAACTGCTATCTGACGTTAGGTATAATACCAACTACCATGTTCCTGGAGAGTCCGTCCAGTGTAACTTATAACCCAATGAGCACATGTATACAATTTTTGATGACTGACTAATACCAATGGCTATGAGACCGACCATCACCTCTCGTAAGGGTCAAGAAATGTATACACTAGTCTAGTCTGGAATAGCGATGCCCAGTCTCGATATTCCCATGACTAGGGACATTTAAGGATGTGCTTATAGACTACCCAACCCCCAAAATTCCGATCATCTTTAGAATGCTGATGGTCAAGCAAGAATCCTATGGGCTCTATCAACATGTAATAGTAATATGCAATACCACATTATACATGTAGATGATGATACAGAAAACCAGATAGCATAATATCATCTTGAGTAAGACTGTTCTACCCGTATAGGTCCTTCCTTAATTATCATAATCGTCAGCCTGCAATTACAATAATTGCCTTGAGGGCACTATATCCAACAATGTGTATATCGAATAGTATCTCAATTTCTCATGATTTACATTTGTTATATATGTTGATATTGATATATTATTCATTTTCATTATTTTGATGTTTAAAATATGAATAGTTATTTATGATGTCATATTCTGTTATCTTACCTATTTGTTAGACATCATAAATACTTACACACACATGTGTTCTTTATCTTGGTTTTCATATATATATATATATATATATATATATATATATATATATATATATATATATATATATATATATATATATTTGAAAATGTTTGTTATCACCGTCACTGGGTTTTACTAGCATCAAGCATGCCAATTTAAAAATTTTGGGGTGCTAATTAACACTGAACAATAATCGAAACTAGATGATTAGGGTTTAACAATGATATAACAAAAACTATACTAAGAGAAAGGTGGCTACAACATTTGTAGACCGTGTCCTTCTCTTCTCAAGCTCCATGTAGTAGTCCACGCGACTCCACTAGGCTTCACTTGAAGTTGGATCGAGCTTCCTTTGCGATCTTCGTGCCGAAGATGATCCACCCGAAGCTCCGCTAATCCAAGCTATCTCTTCACTAAACTCTTTAGTGAAGGAAATATACTACACTTAATTGCTAATCAAGTGTAGGATAGTGAAGTAGGGGTTTTGTTTGCTCACTAGGGTTCTCACAAGCTCAAAGTTTCACAACTCATGTGAGGGGTTGAGGTTGGAGGAGGTGAGGAAGAAGATGGGGAGGGCAAGAGTTCATCATATGAGCTCAAGAAAAAACTCAAGTGTATAATGCAAGTCAAGAATGGCTCTTAGCTCACACACATTATTGAAACATACAATTTTTAACCATTAAAAATTGTAACCATTCTTCAATAATGCAAGCAAATGAATAAAATAAATGACAAAGCCATACTTGCCCATTCCACAAAAGTCTCCCCATTTTCGACCTCATTTTCTATTTCACAAAATAGAAAATCAAACCATGCTTCATAATATATATATATATATATATATATATATATATATATATATATATATTATGAAGAAAATAATTAGTGAGCTAATAATATTAGTTAATATATAATTATATCAAATATATATATATATATCATATTATTAAATCAACACTTGATTCAATAATCCGGTTATATCACATATAACCGACTAATATCATTTATCTGTATATCACATTATCAAATCAACACTGGATTCGATAATCTGGTTATATCACATATAACATAACCGATAACAAATAATTGCCAGATTAGAATACGGTATCACATACTCGTATTTAATCAAGCCCCCGCACATATCAACATATGTACCCTACTTTGTTTCGCTTAAACCAGGAAACTTCTATGTGGGACTCTGAAGACTCGTCAATACGCCAGCAGTAGGTGATGATCACATCAGTCACCCACAAGCCGTCAGCGGTACTAGCTAGATGTAACGGTTATTCAGGTATTGAGCGAATAGAAGATCAATAAGCAAGCTTTTCCAAACTCCCTGAAGCCTATAGGTAACACTTACCGTACAGTCCGGTCTCTTCGTCTGATATGTCGCATATCGAGTCTGGGGATTGAATCGTCAGACCCCAATAACTTGATAAATCATGCCGATGTGTGTAGCCTATAACGGTACGAGAAACTACTGATAACTCTTACTAATAAATCTCATCAACAGCCCTGGTCAGGGACTTCCTGTTATAACCAATCAAGTATAGCGCAACATTAACTCCCTATACCGAGAGAGATGAAACCCCTCCTATCGCTCATTGCCTCCATGTGACTCGGGACTGTACCCAAAATCTACTTGTTTGCACGACTCTTTTGAGCCGTGGTAGGGAGGAAAGCAAAGCACAATGGGAACCATACAAGACTCTATGGCGATCTCGGGTCTATAAACTAATATGTACCATTATCACCAGAGAACTGCTATCTGAAGATAGGTATAGTACCATCTAAGAGTTCTCGGCGAGTCCTGTTCGGTGTACCCATTCTCTAATGAGCACCTGTGTACAATCTTTGATGTCAAACACCAATGGATATGGGATCAATCATCGCCCCCATACAGGGTCAAGAAACGTACAAACTAGTCTACAGTGGAATATCGATGCCCTGTCTCGATATTCCCTCGACTAGAAACAATTGAAGGATGTACTTGTGGACTATCCAGGTCCCAGTAGTATGATCTGCATCATAGTCCTGGAAGTCAAACCAACATCCTAAAGGCTTTATCAACATGTATATGAGAGACAGTATAATAATACCAGGGAACATGTTAAGATAAAGGCAACTAGATAGTATACTATCATGTCGAGCAAGAAAGTCCTCTATATATATGTCCAAGCATCCACTATATCATACAATAATGGCCTTTAAGGCATACATATTCCTAACAATCTCTCACTTGCACTAAGGTCAGTTGTTGTAGTATCTCATACCCAACATCCCAAAAAGTCTCTCGTATTGTATCTGGGGGAGGGCCTTCGTGAGTGGATCCGCTTTGTTATCTTTCGTGTCAACTCTCCTGACCTCGATCTCCCGGCGATCTACTATCACCCTAATAAGGTGATACTGCCTAAGAATATGTCTGGATCACTGATGGGACCGGAGTTTCTTGGCCAAAACCACAGCTCCATTGTTATCACAATACACAGGTATTGGATTCTCAATGGATGGAACCACATCAAGTTCATCTTATGAACTTCTTCATCCGGACAGCCTCTTTGGCAGCATCGTTGGCAGCGATGTATTCAGCCTCCATCGTCGAGTCTGCTACGGTATCTTGCTTGGAACTCTTTCAACTTATCGCCCCTCCGTTGAGGGTAAAGACAAAACCCGAGACCGACTTACTGTCGTCCTTATCACTCTGGAAGCTCGAATTGGTAAAGGACTCTACCTAGAGTTCACCGTTACCATACACCAAAAATATTTCTTTAGTTCTTCTTAAGTACTTAAGAATGTTCTTCATAGTTGTCTAGTGGTTTTCCCCAGGATCTGATTAATACCTACTCCCTACACGTAGCGAGTAAGCTACATCCGGTTTGTTACACAACATCGCATACATGATTGACCCGACTGCCGAAGCATAGGGTATCCCTTGCATGTGAGACCTCTCCAAATCAGTCTTGGGAGATATCTCTTTGGAAAGTGTGATTCCTGAACAAGCGGGTAAATTACCACGCTTAAAATCTTCCATACTAAAGCTCTTTAGTATGGTGTCTATGTACCTGGATTAGGACAATCCCAACATCCATTTAGTTTATCTCTATAGATCTTTATCCCCAGAATGTAGGAGGCATCACCTAGATCTTTCATAAAGAACTTTTGAGATAAGAAGAGCTTGACTGAGTATAGCATAGGAATATCGTTTCCTACCAACAGTATGCCATCCACGTACAATACGAGAAAGACAACCTTACTCTCTACTACACTCTTATATATACATGGTTCATCTACATTTTTGATGAAGTCAAACTCTTTGATAGCTTCATCGAAACAGATGTTCCAGCTCCGCGATGCCTGTTTTAATCCGTAGATTGATTTAAGCAGCTTGCACACGCTTCCACTGCTCCCACTATCTATGAAGCCCTCTGGCTGTGTCATGTACAAGCTCTCTTCTAAATCACAATTTAGAAAAGCGGTCTTAACATCCATCTGCCAGATTTCGTAGTCATAATATGCAACAATGGGAAGTAGGATCCTGATGGACTTAAGCATAGCGACGGGAGAAAAGGTTTCATCATAGTATCAAGCATGCCAATTAAATTTTTTATTAGTATCAAGCATGCCAATTTAAAAAATTTGGGATGCTAATTAACACTAAATAAGAATCGAAACTAAATGATTAGGGTTTAACAATGATATAACAAAAACTATACTAAGAGAAAGGTGGTACAACTTTTGTAGACCATGTCCTTCTCTTCTCAAATTCCGTGTAGTAGTCCACACGACTCCATTAGGCTCTACTTGAAGTTGGATCGAGCTTCTTTTGCAATCTTCGTGCCGAAGATGATCCACCCGAACCTCCACTAATCCGAGCTACCTATATATATAAATATATATATATATATATATATATATATATATATATATATATATATATATCGCATGCTTTGCATTTAATTTATGTCTTAATATTGATATACTATTCTTTTTCATAGTTTTGTGATATTGAAATAATGAGTAGTTTTATAGTGTCATTTTATACTTGCTTATATTTTAGACACTATATACATATACACGTGTTTATTATCATGATTACATTTCATAACATTGTATATGAGCTTGGTCGTGTGAGATTGTATTTCAGATTATCTCACGGCACAAGCTTACAATGGAGGAAATTGAGCTAAAATGGCAAATCTATTGGAGGTTGGAAGATACAAACGAGAGCTTCTCAAATTGCAATATCAAGCTTCGTGAAGATAGAATCCTAAGTCCGAGATTGAAGCGTCTAAGATTGAAGTCTCAATTGAAGATCAAAGATCGACTTCAAGACGCTTGTAAGTGGCGTGTTCCAAAGTTCAAGAGAATCGTCAAGGTTTAAGTGAAGCGCCGAGTTTCGAGAGGTCAAGATCGAAAAGTCAAAGATTCAAGAATCGAAGAATTGCTACATCGCCTTAGGAATCTTTGTAAGTGCTCTTAGATTAAGGGTAATATTAGTTAGGAGCTCTTGAACACTCACACATGCATGCACGAATGTTTTATATTGCATAAATATCGAGGTTTTTGATTTCAAAGTTTGCTATTTTATTAAAACCCCAAATATCAGTTTTTGTGCATGCTCAGTGCCTTGTGCATCAGACATCTGCTCTCTCTCTGTCTTGAAAACAAAGAGAAAGACAGACGTCTGAAGATGCATATGCAGACGTCTGACGTTGATTTGGTTTTTGATATTTTTAAACACGGAGATGTCTGATGTTCATGATTCAGACGTCTGATGAAATATTTGAAAAAGGATTTTTTGTTCTTCATACGTCTGAGTCTTACTCATCAGACGTCTTCCAACTCTTTGGTCTTTTATTTGCATGTCTTCAAATGAGAGTCAGGCGTCTGATGCCTAAGACTCAGACATATGTGGTTGAAAAGTTTTCAAAAATATAGCTGTTGGTATTTTTATTGTATAACTGCAGACGTCTGCCCATCTCTTATTCAAACGTGTGTTGATGTTTTTTCTGCAAACCTCAGCAATAACGGCTAATTTTAAACCGATGCTATTAATATGTTTTCCTTAGCATTTTTCATAGTTATCACTTTAAAAACTGAAACTTGAACATCTCAAGTGATCATCTCATCTCTTGTGAGTACGAAATCTTTATTTTGATTAAGTCATCATCTCTCACACACAAAAGCATCAAGAGCTATAATTTTATATTCCATGCTTCTTGAGTATTAGAGAGCTCTGAGAGAAAACTCTTTTGAGAGTATTTGTGCTTGTATTTCTCCTTTTCTTTTCTTTTTTGTGAGAACTCTTGAGTGCAAGAGTGTTTTTGTAAGTGAGAAGAGTGAATTGTATGGTTAGACCCAACCGGAAGCGAGCGTTTGTGCTGTTCATAGTGGCGAGCAACGTGTAGTCTCGGAGGAGACATATTAAGAAGACTAAGTGGAACAGACTTACGGGCCTAAAGAAAGTGGATTAGGGATCGAGACATTATCGGTTCTCGAACCACTATAAATCTTAGTGTTTAAGTTTGCAATTTCTCTTATGTCTTATCATTGCATTTGCTTAGAAATTGCATGCTATTTTTCCTTTGCTCTATATGCTCATTTTTAATTGTTCATTGTTCTTGATGCATGCTTTGTATGCTCTACATGCTTTGTAATATCTTGGACCAAGTGTGCAATTTTAAATTTGGGCATATTGGTTGCACGGAGCATCAGAAACATATCAAACTTCAGCAGGGAAGAGGCTTTCATGGATCGTATATAGAGGAGCATCGCAAAGTGGACAGAGAAAAAAACCCTCACAAGTTCTTAACCCTATTCATGTTGGAAATTCTCAAGCTCCTCAATATTCACAGCCATCTCAATCATTTGCCTAAACATCAGAGTTTGATAGATCTATAAATGCTATTCCAAATGCCATGCAATGTCAACCTGGGTATAGGTAATGAAACTAAACTTAGTAAAATTTAATTGTGTAGTTCATTATTCTTTATTGATTTTGTTTTCTTTTTGTTATCTGTATTTATGTGTGTTTAAAGGATTTTATGAGTCAATCAAAGATGAAGATTCCTTACAGGGATTTAGTTCATCTTTATTCTCAAGCTCCTCAATATTCACAGTCATCTTGATAGTGCTAGATATTGGCGATCCCCAAGATGATGACGCGTGGCAGATGACGTGTCCCAGAACCTGGAAGAAAGGGCCCGCAGGGGCCGACCAGGCCACCCCGTGCCCGACCTGCAAGCACAGACTGGCCCCCCTCGGGGCCCCTGCAAATTGGCCTCCTCGGCCCCTCAGCTCGTCCCGAGCTGCCACCAGACCAAGACCCCTCGGCCTCCTCGCTCGACCCCGAGCTCCTGGCCGAGGCCGTCTTCCTCGGACCTCCGACCAACTCCACCGCTCACTGGCGTAACCACCACTCCGCGAATCTCGCCATACGCAGATTTCACGCCAGCAATATCCCACGTTCCATGCCATCAATCCCCATTAATGGGCGATCCGCTTCCTACACGGGTATGACGTCGGGGGGGAGGCGTAACTGCCGGCGAGATTCTCGTGCCCGATGCTACGTGCTCCACCGCTATATAAACCCCCATCACAGAGGGGTCAAGTAAGCCATTTTTTACACTTTTATGCCGTTACTCTGCTCGGACCTCATCACTAACTTGAGCGTCGGAGGGTCCTCGGTGGTACCAAACCACCCTAGGACTTCTTTGCAGGTACTCGGCAACAGCTTTCTCACCTCACCTTTTCCTCCAAAAACCCATTGAGACCCACATGCAACGAAGGATAAACAGCTAAGTTCACCGCGAGATTAACGGAAGACAATATCTGACGGAGGCCCAAAAAGAAGCTCCATCAGTTGGCGCCGTCTGTAGGAAACTAACTCCACAAAATACAAAGTTGGCCTTCCTATCTCCACTCTCATGGCAGACGACCATCTTGGGGATCCCGGGGTACCAGCCGCCGGCCTCCACTCACTGAAGGCGGGGATGAACCTCCTCCCCTGACAGTCATCAACACCCTCGCAGGCCGGATAGATCGCCTGCAATCCCTCGTGGAGGCCCTCGTCCGTGTCCAAACGGCCGAGCCCAGGCCCCAGATCGCCGCTCCACCGCCTCCAGAAGGCTCTGTCCCTGTCTAGACGGCCGACCACCAACAGGCCGCGTCCCCCGGCCGCCAGTCTCTCGAACCGGTGCTCCCTGAGGACCGTTGGGCGCCCCAGGGCTCTACACCGAGATCTGCCGCCAGGGCACCTCGCCTCGAGCCTCCTCGCGACCCCTATCCCCCTGAGGAGATGTCGGTCACCTCGCCTATCCGCGGGCGTGGTTGACCCCACCGCCGCCGGTGGGGCCGCACAGGAGAGGTCCGCCCAGGCGGCTCAAGAGCTACCTCACCCCGGGACCTGAGGCACCTCATTGAGAAGAACCGGGGTTGCTCCCAGACACAGGTCACCCACAACGGGGGCCAGAGATCCCGAGGCGCCGATTCCTCGGGGTACCACAGTCGGCTCGACGCCCTCGAGAAAAAGATCGAGGGCATGCACCGAGAAGCTCACCTCTCGAGCGACGGAGCTAAGTACGCTTCCGACTCGCTCATAAAGCCGTTCACCGAGGAACTGCTCGCCGTCCGCGTCTCCTCGCGCAACAAGCCCCCAAAGGTCTCTCCGTTTGACGGGAAAACCGACCCGAAGGACCACTTGGACGCCTTCACTGCGGGGATGAGCTTCCAGGATCACTCCGACGCCTCCCAGTGCAGAGCCTTCCCGGCCACCCTCATCCGCACAGGTCGGGACTGGTTCCGGGGGCTCGAGCCCCGCTCGATTTTGACCTTCGACGGACTGGCCACTCAGTTCCTCGGCCATTTCGTGGGGAACCATCGACAGAAGCGCACGGTCGACTACCTCTTCACGGTTAAGAGTGGGGACAAGAAAACGTTTAAGGCATACATTACGCATTTCTACAACGCCCTTCTCGAGGTGCCCGAGCACCGAGACGAAACCGTCATAACAACACTCAGATCTGTTCTGAGGAATAAGGAATGGTTGCGCTCCTTCGCGCTGGAGCAGCCTAAGACCATGGCCGAGGTCAAGGCGCGGACCGAGCGCTAGGTCCAGCTGGAATCCGAGATGAACGCTAACCTTCCCCGGGCAGAGCGGCCCAAACAGAAGAAAAGGGCTCGGGAGGAGAGGCCGGAGCGTCAGCAGCCCTACCACCCGAAGTTCCAGGAGTATACCCCCCTCAACGTCTCCCTCGCGGTGTTGCTGGAAGAGGCCCAGAATGAGGGGTTCTTCAAGTTCCCTCCGGCCCCACGTCAGGCCGCAAAGCGAACCCGAGGCCCCTACTGCGCTTTCCACCGGGTACTGGACCACGCCATGGAGGACTGCAAACAACTGAGGGACTATATCGAAGAGCTCATCCGGTCTGGGCACCTCGCCGCCTACCTGAGGGACAAACGACAAACCGACCGCGAGCAGGAGCAGCATCGCCCTCCCGCCGACCTGACCATCGGTCAGATCATGCTTGCTTCAGCGGACGGCCAACCCGGAGCACAGGGAGCCCCATGCCCTATACCAAGCGCGGGGGCAGACAGCCCTTCAGGGAGCTCGGTCCCAGCCAATAAAGTCATCTTCTAGCCCGTACCTTTCTTTTAAAACAATGTAAATTCTTCCTAGGATCTATTGATAATTTAATAAAGATCAATAGAGCGTTGCGAAAAAGAAAGAAGAGCTTTGTTTATTTAAAGGGTATTATGGGCTCCTCAGCCGTACATGCAAAAGAAAAGAAAATTACAATAGTAGAGGAAGAGGGTGCAGCGAGCACTGCTCGTGGTACTCGGTAAAAATCTCCGCCAACCGGGGCCTCTCCAGTTCCAGCCTCTGTCCCCGGTTTCCCCTGCGGGCATCGACCCCGAGACTCAGCTCGTAGCATTCGCGGACGAGCGCCTCTGAGCGGGCCAGCCGGTTCGCGGAGATTAAGCTGAAGCGCCTCAAAGACCGCAGCTTGCCCACGGCCTCGTCAAAAAGCAGCTCAGACAGGGGGTTGTAAAGCCCTGGCGATGCCCTCTAGATGGAGTACATCAGCAACTGCAGCAGGGAGGAGCGTCGGGGGAGCAGCCGGCCAAAATGGTCCTCGATGCTCCCGTAGACCAGCTGCACCGTGTCTTCGGTGCAGTACGGGTCGTAGAGGTGCACGTCTTCGATGCGGACGATGTCAGGGATGGTGAACGAGAAGTCCTGCATTCTCGGTGACCTGTTTATGAAGGATGAAAAGACCAGTACTCCTTCAGCCTTATATAGCCCAATGCGCAGCCCAACCGTCGCACCCTTTCGCCCAGGGAATCGCTGCCACGCGGTAACCATCAAGCCTTCTCTGGTGGAATCGAAGCGACGCGCCCCTAGCGCTTCGCCTTCCCCTGACGCTTCGCCTTCCCCCGCATTCGATAAGCTAGCTACGCGCGCCGTTGCCCCGACCGTTCCCATTCCCCATACCTGCAGCTGAACGGTCGGGATACACCACGGCAAGATTCAGCCCAGCAGCTTCCCTGCTCGGTCGTCCCCAGCGGGCAGCTTCCTTGCCGCGACGCCGGGGATCAAAAAGCCCTCCCAGAGGCAGTCGAGCCCGAGGTCCCCTCGCTCGGCTATCCCCAGCGGGCAGCTTCCCTGCCACAATGTCGGGGATCATAAAGCCCTCTCAGAGGCAGTCGAGCCTGAGGTTCCCTCGCTCGTCTATCCCCAGCGGGCAGCTTCTCTGCCACAACACCGGGGATCAAAAAGCCCTCTCAGAGGCAGTCGAGCCCGAGGTTCCCTCGCTCGGCTATCCCAAGCGGGCAGCTTCCCTGCCACAATGCCGGGGATCAAAAATCCCTCTCAGAGGCAGTCGAGCCTGAGGTTCCCTCGCCCGGCTATCTTTCAGGACAAAAGCCCTCGTCAAGAGGCACCGAGCAGCAACCCTACCCGGCCAAGGGTCCTTGGTAGGCTTCTTACAGCCTTATAGCTCTTCCCGCGCCACAGACCAAAGTCCTCCCAGAGGCAGTCGGGCCCTCGCTCGGCTATCCCCGGCTGGGAGCTTCCTACCACAACCGACAGGGATCAAAGTCCTCGCCAAGAGGCACTGGGCAGTAACCCTGCTCGGTCTCCGTCCTGAAGGATCAAAGCCCTCGCAAGAGGCAACCGAGCAGCTACCCTGCTTGGTAAAAACTCCGGCTTGTAGCTCCCCACCCGCGACGCCGGGACAGAAGCGGCTGTCCCGCCCATTCGTCCCAGGCCAGTGGTTGCCTACCCACGACACCAAAGCCCAAAGCCCTCGCCAAGAGGCAGCCGCGCGGATTCGCTGCCCGGACATCCCTAGTAGGCTTCTTACAGCCCCTCAAACGCTGAAGACCCAAGCCCTCGCAAAAGGCAACCGAGCAGCTACCCTGCTCGCCCATCCCTGGCGGGAGACTCCCCTGCCACCACGCCGGGAAGCTTAAAGCCTTTGCCGGGGTGACGGTACAACTACCCTGCCCAGTCACCCCCGGATGGTGGCCAATGCTCTAAATCAGAGATGCTCTGTGGCCCGCGGACCAACCGAGACCCCAGTAAGGGGTGTCCAGTCTGTCCAGGTCAAAACGATCTCCTCTCGACTCCGGGGCCCAGGGAGATACCTCCTCAGAAATGCTCGTCGGTCGGCAAGTGATTGCAGTCAACTTGACGGGCGATCTTAGACAGATGGCCGACCTGACGTAAAAGCACAGCGGTACAAGCAAAAAATATCTCACAAACATTCTTCAACAGATGGCAGAGCGCAATTCTATGGAGCTGAAGAAAAACTTTATTACTACTGCCAAAGACAAAAGTTTTTCTTTACAAAGGGTATTTTTTGGGCTCCCCAGCCTTACAAAATTCAAAAGAAAAATAAATTGAAGAGGGGAGAACGGGGGCTCTACACCTCGGGGCCGGGCGCGACCTCGAGGTCCTCGACCTCCACCACTTGGGCCCCTACCACTTGGGGCGCTGGGTCCTCAGCCGCCTCCTCGTCGGGAACTTCTTCCCCTTGCTCGTCGGCACCCACAAGGGGGAACTCAGCCCGGAGATCCGCGTCATCGAACCCAGGAATCCGGGACTTAACGACGTCGAGGGCATCGTGCCAAATGCGGGTCGTAGCTACGGCCAGGTCATTATAAAAATCCTTCGACCCCTTATAGCTCGCCACGGCCCTCGATTCAGCCGACTTAAAAGCCTCTGCTGCCGCCCCCAGCTCCTTTCGGAGGGCCTTCACCGTCCTCTTCAGGTTGCCGGCAAGCACCTGGGAGTCCTCGAACTTGCCCTCGGCGATCACGGCGGCCTCGCGATGCCGGGCGACCTCCTTTTTCCCGGCGACCACCTCGCCCTCCAAGGCGGCGATCTTCGCCGACATCGCTTCCTGCTCTCGCCTGGAGCTCTCTTACAGCGAGGCGAGCTGACCCGCGACCTCCAACGCCGGGGCTACCACCTCGGTCTCCACGCGAAGGGCGAGGGCCACATGCTGGAGAACCTGGGAAGACACAAAAAGGTCAGAAAACAGAAAAGGGCACCAAACCTCACGATGAACTGGGGGCTTACCTGCACGGACTCCTGGGCGATTGACGCTAGCTGGGCCCTGAGGGTCCCTCCAGGAACTCGACCCCCGGCCGAGGTCTCTATTTCGTGCAGGAGGCTGTCCGCGACCGACAACCCCGACGGCACCGCGAACCGGAGCTCCCCTTCCTCCACTACGGTCGGCGAGGACCGGCCCCGGGAGGGTCTCCGGGAACTCTTCTTGAGCGGCTCCGAGGGAGAGCCAATCTCCTCTTCCGAAGCCGTGTCCTCCAGAATTAGGGCCCGCTTCCGACCCGATGCTCTGCTGGGGCCCGGGGCGGGATCCGCCACCGAGCGTCCTCGAGGCGCCGCCTCCAGGGCAGTAGGAGCCGGAGCAGGCTGCGCCCGAGAAGAGCTGGTGCCCCCGGCCCTAGTAGGCTGCCTCGGCTGGCGCATAGCATCTCGGAGAGAGCCGAAGTCCATGGATCCTGCATGAAATGAACACCCAACAGATCAGCGACACGAGTAAAATGTAAACCCAAAAAGCAAGCCTAACTTACCAACGAACTCGACGGGGCTAAGCCCGGCCCAGCTCAAAAACCTCTCGGACAGCAGCACGTCATGTCGAGGGACGGGCTCCCATGACGCCACCCTCACCGCGGCGAGGTCATCGGACAGGTTCCCCGACAGACACTTGTCCCTCGACCACTTGGTAGGCACCGGCCAGTCCTCGCCCTCGGGAGGGGAAACGAAGAAAATTTTCGTTTTCCAATCATAGATAGAGGAAGGCAAGGCCACGACCCCGGTCCTAGCAACGACCCCGGGCCGCTTCCTAAAAGTAAAGTAAACCCATCTCGGGTCGCCAGCTCGACCGCCAGGGTGACTCTTGAAAACGAGGGAGGAATCAAGAAGGGAGAGACTGAAAGGAACCGCCTGCATCCTCAGGCGGATCAAGAACCCAAGGAGAATCCTCCATGCTTTCGGCACTAACTGGCCGGCGGCCAAACCGAAGAAATTCAGGGCGGCGATGACCTCAGGAGAGAAGGGCAGGCGCATTCCGCCCTAAAAAGCTTCTAAATACAGGGCGATCTTCCTGCCCCGTACCTGGTCTGCCCTCTCTCCCTCCTCGGCCAGACGAAGCGTGTAGCGCGGGGGAATATGGAAGCGAGCCCGAGCGTTAGCGAGCTCGCCCTCATGCCTCACCCAACACGAGGTGCTGGGGGCCGCATCTGCCGCCTCCTCCCTGGAGGCGGCCCCCGCCCCACAGCCTCGGGGAAAGGGCCCAGCCCCTGCTCCCCAAGGAGACTCAGACACATCTAAAGGAACCCTAGAATCTACTCCTACGACATCTACTGATTCTACAGAGGAAGACATCTAACCTGGGAAAAGAAACTCTTCGAAGGTTGGAAACGAAAGAGGGGAGACGAGCGCCGAGCAGCTGGGGCTTGAGAGAGGAAAATATGAAAGAGTAAGGGCCCTAGGGCGGACCCCACCTGTATTTATTGCCTCATCCAACGGCGCCCATCGTCTCCCGCCGAAAGGGCTCCTCACGCCCAGCGGCTCCGATCGTTCCACGTGGTGGCCCAGCGCTGGACCGAGTCTCATCAGACGCCGTAGACCTGCACACGTCGCATCGGCTAATCGACGCTCGACACGTGGGCCATCGCTTCGACTGCAAAGTGCACGAACCGACGCACCTTCTTTAAATGCAAAGATCTCACCCTGATTCGCTAGCGGAAAAGACAACCGACGGCCCGAGGACTCGTCCCGACGAAACCATAGAAGGGATCTCACCTCGGGAGGCCCAGCAGTCTATTCCTGACCTGACCACTAGCTGGTCGGGACAAGAGTGGGGGGCTAATGATAGTGCTCGATATTGGCGATCCCTAAGATGATGACGCGTGGCAGATGACGTGTCCCGGAACCCGGAAGAAAAGGCCCGCAGGGGCCGACCAGGCCACCCCGTGTTCGACCTGCAAGCACAGACTGGCCCCCCTCGGGCCCCTGCAAATTGGCCTCCTCGGCCCCTCAGCTCGCCTCGGGCTGCCACCAGACCAAGACCCCTCGGCCTCCTCACTCGACCCCGAGCTCCTGGCCGAGGCCGTCTTCCTCGGACCTCCGACCAACTCCACCGCTCACTGGCGTAACCACCGCTCCGCGAATCTTGCCATGCGCAGATTTCACGCCAGCAACATCCCACGTTCCACGCCATCAATCCCCATTAATGGGCGATCCGCTTCCTACGCGGACGTGACGTCGGGGGGGCGTAACTACCGGCGAGATTCTCGTGCCCGCTGCTACGTGCTCCACCGCTATATAAACCCCCATCACAGAGGGGTTAAGTAAGCCATTTTTTACACTTTTATGCCGTTACTCTGCTCGGACCTCATTACTAACTTGAGCGTCGGAGGGTCCTCGGTGGTACCAAATCACCCCGGGACTTCTTTGCAGGTACTCGGCAACAGTTTCATCACCTCACCTTTTCCTCCAAAAACCCATTGAGACCCACACGCAACGAAGGATAAACAGCTAAGTTCACCGCGAGATCAACGGAAGACAACATCTGACGGAGGCCCAAAAAGGAGCTCTATCACATCTCAATCATTTCCCGCCGACGTTTGGTGGCTTTCGACATACACGTTCAAAAGAAGCGCAACAAAAATATGAATTTGTTGGTTCTAGGCATAGGATAGAAGAGTTTGAAGATGAATTCATGGCGAATTCGTAAAAGAACCATCCAAATCCTCAATCCCTAGATTTCAATTCGTGAGAGAAAACTAAATTTGAAACCCTAAAATCCTATTTGGGGATGAAGTGAGTTAGGGATCGAGTGATTTATGTTTTAAATAAGGCCCCACCAAACTGTCATTACCGTCTTGACATAGTTAAAGAAATATTCCTGTAAGATATTGTTTCTGACAGTTAAGAGGGCTGGAAAAGTAACCTAAGGAATTATGGATTGGGGAGGACCCACGAATTTTGGTCAGAAGGGCACACCCACAACCGTACACAATAAAGCATGTTAAGATGTTGAACTATATTAAATATTGATGTCATCACAATTTAATAAAAGAACTATTAAAATTTGAATTATTATGAGAAAAATAATTTGTTCAATTTATATACCTAGGCTTTATAACTTACACGGAAAAAAATTTATTTTAAAAAGTTTCTGGTTCTTATTTGACTCAAGGTTTTCTGGTTAAAAACAAAAACAAAACAAAATAAAATAAATAATGAGAATAATGAGTATAGTTGATGATGCTCAGAAGTGGTATTTCCTAAGATCACGACACGTGGCGACTGACGTGTCTCATGGTTCACGGGAAGGGAGCAACAACGGTACATTAGAAATATGCCCCGGGCCTTCGACCCGAGGATGTTTCCAACCTTCAGTGGCCGTCCAGACCACTCCTATGCCCGTCTTACAAACAACCGTTGGCTCGCTTCCGAGCCTCCTGCACGATGGGCCTCCTCGGCCCTCTTGGCTCGCCTTCGAGCTATCAAGAACCAATCCTGCTCGGCCTCCCGCTCGTTCCCGAGCCACCCGCCGAGCCTTGCTTCCTCGGTCTCATCGACCGACCCTAGCACTGATCACCGGCGTCTCCGCCACGACTCCGCGAATCTCGCCAGACGCGAGATATCCGCCGCCCATGATCCCGCGTTCCACGCCATCACGATCTCCCCATTAACGAGCATGTCTCGTCATTAATGGGGGATCCCGCCTATCACGCGGGCATAACGCCAGGGGCGTAACGGCCTGCGTGAATCTCACGCCCGTCTGCCCATTGCTGCCACTATATAAACCTCTCTTTCAGACGACTCAGGTAGGCCAATTTTACCCCAATAGGCTGTAACTCTGCCAAAATACCCCGTATAACTTCATCGTCAGAGGGTCCTCGGTGGCACAACCATTCCGGGACTTCCTTGCAGGTAGCTCGGCCTCAACCACATAAAACCCATTGAGATCCACACGCTTCAGGAGGCAACCCTCCAACACAATCTCAGCCGTCCATTAACGCCCGCAACAGATCAACGGAAGGTAACATCTGAAGGAGATCCAGAGCTCCATCAATAGTAGTATTTGAACCAATAGCTTCATATTTTGGAATATAATGTTCTACCACTTGAGCCATAGGATCTAATTGATAATATTTTGCAAAGGTTAATATATATAAGATATATCCAAATATCTCGGACTTTAAGTACAACCAATAATAAATCCTTTTTCCCAAGATCAGAGAGGGGGCACGTATCCCCCTCTCTGTTGGCTTTTGGGTCGGCCCCTCCTCCCTCGCACTTATTCATCGAGTGAGATCACCCACTAAACATCTCAATTAAAATTTTCTTCTTTGTTTCCCTAAATTAATGTTTGGTAGAAAGCTTAACAGAAATTAATTAAGATAAAGAAAAGCATTCCATTAACTTTCAAATCTTCCATTAATTACAACCTTTTTCCTCCTTCTTTTCTCACACACGCACTTACAACTTAAAACTAACTAAGCAAACACAGTACATGGAAGACCAATGCACTGCATAATATACAAGACCAAGTGAAATGCACGAGAAAGAAGCTTTGATGCTCACCTTCCAAAGAGCTGAAGCATGCATACCTTTTGTACTTCACCTCCATGATGAGAAAGAAGCAGGCGGTCAATGCCATCGATGCGACCAAGGTTAGTGCTAGTGTGAGTAGCATCCGTAGCTTCAGGAACTTGTTTGTCGTCGTCACTGCTCCCATATGTTGATTCACCTCCGAACCGTATCCATAAAGTTGTATAATCTTTTTCCGTGCATAACATGTGCAAAGTAAGACGAAATTGTTGCAGCGTCTGCGCCTAACATTGCAGTCATGTATATCAGGGAGAATTGGTGGGTAGTTGCCGCATTCTGATGGTAAGTCGAATGCTTTTTGCGGGAAGAATGCAATGCCAATCCCGACAACAATTGCCCATATGATCAGTGAATTGGCTTTTCATTTCATATCCAACGAACTCCAAAATTACTCAGTCAATCATCAACACTGTATTAAATAAAATAAGTTATTGATTTGTAGCTAATTAAAATATTTAGCTTCTCTTTATCTTCCTAATAAAAGTTACAAATAATATAATTTATATGGATATGCTTTTCTATACTAGTTTTTAGCTTTACTAATGTTGATCAAGCAATCAAAACGCCACAAAAATACTATAAAATCCAAACTTTAGTAGAGTTAGCTTTTTAAAAAAAGTTGTCATGAGGAACGGCCCCACCGGCGGCGACATCGCGCAGCCGGAGGTCAACACCGTGACCCGCCGGCAAGGCAAGAGTTAAAAAGATAAAAGACCAACACAAAAAACCCCACCCGTACATGGTAAACCAAAAAAAACCACAAAAAAAAAACCACCCCCACAGAGTAATCGATTCAACTACTTCTACCGGTTATATACTTGATTGAACGGTCAATATGCATTTCGTACAATTTATAATTTCGGAAATACCGATGAAACCCCAAAAGGGCTTAAGCATTATAAAAAGATATAGAGATTAAAAAAAAACATCGAACTCTTTTTTTAAAATGAAGAGACTGAAATAAAAAAGATAGAGAGATAATAAAAAAGGTTTTTTTTTACCTCATGCCCCCTCTTACGAGCTATTTTCCTTATTTCCTCCTAATCTGACTATTTACCCCCACGTCCTCGTAATATTTTACGTTATTTCTTCGGCCCTTTTAACATTTTCTGTCTCTCCAAAATTCCACGGTTACTCTTATTATTGCCCCGCGATCGTTGTTAGTTGGTTTCAATTCAAGGTTTCCTTCAATCTCTTTCATCTCTCTTTTCGCTCTCTTACCATCTTTTCTCTTCCCTCTCAAATCCATAGTCGATTTCACCATCCGAAGGTAAGCAAGTCTCGACTCCTAATTCTAGTTATTTTCTAGGGTTTTTATATTTTGTTGATCATTTTGAGATATCTTACACTCTAGGGCTTCGATTTGGTGTTCTTGGTGCTGGGTTATCATGTTGTTTCCATCAAGTTTGCAATTTTGCATAATTTTAGGCTTAGGGTTTTGAATTGTTGTTGAATGTGTTGGTTAAGCTCTGATTTTTGCTTGTTTTGTCATCAATTATAGGATGGTTATGGATGTTGATGTGATGATTAAGCTTAGATATGGTGTAGTTTGGCGAAAAATCCTCAAAACGTCAAGAAAGAGATACAAAAGGGGGAAATCTAGCAATGTTCTTGGCAGATGTGGAGAGAACAAACTATTTGCAACTTATTGAAACAATTTTTGAAGAAACTAATGTGCCAGAGGGTCAGGAAGAGAGCAGGAAGCTAAAAAGAAAGCAGTAAAATCAATTAAAAGGCAACACAGGCACCAGACTCAAGGAAAAAAGGCAGAGGAAAGAAACATGTGGAGGTTGAACTGTGCTCACCAAGTGAAGAGGAATCTAGTTGTGAGGATTATGAGCAGGAATCAAACACTATAGATACAATGCATAGTCAGTATAAGCTGACTCAGAGTATGATCCTGAGGTAGAAATTTAAAATGAAGAAGAATTCTAAAATGAGGCTGATGATTGCTATCCACAGAATAAGTATGTTCTACAAGAAGACAATGCTTTTCTAAGACGTTTTGTAGCATTTGAAGCATGTATTGATGATTTCAAGATTGGTTGTAGACTATTCCTAGGAGTTGATGGCTGTCACCTAAGAATAACAGGATAAGAGCTAAAGATGGGGTTATCGGGAGAAAAGTCAGTAAAGTGTATAAATATTCTTGGACATGTAGCAGATGCAGGAGAAAAGGCCATCGCAAGCAAAGTTGCAAAGAGCCATTGCATGAGATATCTAGAGGAGATCAAAGTTCACAGGCCAATCTTCTAGCATCCTAATATAAACAGCCCAGAAGAGCATTAGAGAGATTACAGACATCACAAGGAAGAGGATCTCAAGGATCACATAGAGGAGTATCGTAAAGTGGACAGAGAAAACGACCTTCACAAGTTCCTAACCCTGCACATGTTAGAAATTCTCAAGCTTCTCAATATTCACAGCCATCTCAATCATTTTCCAAAGTATCAGAGTTTGATATATAGAACTATAGATGCCAGGCCAGGTAAGCATGGGTATAGGTAATGAAACTTAATTAAATTTGGTAGTGTAGTTCATCTTTATTCTTTATTAATTTTGTTTTCTTTTTGTTATCTGTATTTATGTGTGTTTCAGGGATTCTATGAGTCAATCAAAGATGAAGATTCCATACAAAAGAGCAGAACGGGATTGAAGATGCAAGATGGCTAATTTTTTTAGAAGTGCTTTGACAGTTTTATTTTATGATGCAAGTTGGTATGTTTGTTTATGTTGATTCAAGACTTATGTTTGATTTGGTGTGTTTGTTTATTTGCTTTTAAGACTGTGATTAATAAGTTTTTTTTGAAGAATATGTAATTAGGATGTTTGTTTTTAGACTGTGCACTATATATGGTATCTGCATATTTATTATGTTTGATTTTGGTATCATTTGTGTTGATTTTGTTCCAAGACTATGTAGTATATATGGCATCACATGTGTTGCTTTTTGTGTTGGATTGTCAAGTGATGTAGTATTTGAGTTGAAATTAGCACTGAATCATTGTTTGTGCATGTTATATGGACATGAATTCTTTGATTGTATCATTCTATAAATACATGATTGTTATTAAATTCCTCAAAATACTTTAGCAGCTTGTATCATGCTTGTAATGCATGAGTATTTTTATATAGCAGATTTTTATAGCTATATTTTTGTGTTTTAATCTTTTTTTTATATTCCAGATTGCAGCATCTTGAGTTTAGTAATCTTCTATATTCTGTCCCATAATCTTGTATTTTTTTTGTTCTATTTTGCTGTATTTTTCTGACTCAAATTCTTGTGTTACTTTGTTGTCTTTTACTGTATATTTCTGACCCAAATTCTTGTATTTTATTTGTTCTCTTTTGCAGTTTGCTTGATGCATACAACAGCAGCAACATGATTATAACTATTACAGCGCCAATAAGCAGCTTAAACAGCAGCATCCAGCTTAAACAGCTGCAGCAAGCAGCTTAAGAAACATCAACAAGCATCAGCAGCAACAAGTCAAGCAGCAGCAGCAGCAGCAGCAGCAAAGAGCAAGCAGCAACAGTAAGCAAACAACATCAAGTTTAGTGCAACTCTTATTGCATTTCAACTATATTGCATAGAGCATTTCAGATTCTCAAATTGCACATACAAATAACCCATATCGCACGCAACAATTCTTTACAAACTGCATACAAAGACATATAAAATACAGATACAATTCCATTTGCATTTCGATTTCATCAAAAATTACAGATTCTTACATTAAAGATTTGCTCCAGTGCCTCTAATTTCAAAGATACAGCTTGATGAACACACCAACACACACATGAAAAACAAAAGCAACAACAAAAATCGCAGTAAACAGATAAACTTTTGCATTGGCATGCCAATTACATTTTCAGCTTCTAATTTCTTCTCCAATTCTTCAACTTTATGCCTAAGCATGTCGAAATCCCTCTTCAATTCTTCAACTCTTCTCATTTCAAAACCCATAGTTCTTGTGTTCATGGACAAAAAATTGTTGTTCGTCCTCAGCTCAGAACCCATAACATTCTTGGCAAGCTCCTTCTCCAATACAATATAGCCACACCCAGGATCGTTTGGACCACGATATAAGCGGCAGCCAAAGAGCTTCTCATCGACGCTTTATGTTTGTCGACAGACACGCCGTGCAAGAGAAGCGCCACAAAAGCATGAATTTGTTGGTTCTAGGCATAGGAAAGGAGAGCTCGAAGATGAATCCATGGCGAATTCGTAAAAAACCACCAGATTCTCAAACCCTAGATTTAAATTTGGGAGAGAAAACTAAATTTGAAACCCGAAATGTCTATTTGGGGACGATGTGGGTTAGGGATCGAGTGATTTGTGTTTTAAATAAGGCCCCGCCAAACCGTTGTTGCCCTCTTGACAAAGCTAAAGGAATATTCATTTTTGATGTTGTTTCTAACTATTAAAGAGGCTGGAGGAGTAACTTAAGGGATTACGAAGGACGTGGGTAAACAGTCAGATTATGGGGAATAAGGAAAATAACTTAGATAAGGGGGAAATGAGGGAACAAAACCCAATAAACAAATAAATTAAAGCATTAGGGAGAGGGAGAGGGAGACTTCGGATTTTTTTTTTTATTGAAGAAACTTACGTTTTCTTTCTTTCTTTTTTCTTGAAATCCTCCCCCCCCCCCCCCCCTCCTTCAGTTAGGCTGCATTTTATAACATGGGGAAGATTTGAAGGGTAGTCGAAGGCACAGTCTTACTGTAAAGGTCAAAGTGGGACAATTAATTAAGCATACATTAATTTTATACATAGGCATAATGATGGATCCGGATCCTCTGCTTGCCAAGCAGGGTTCTTGCGAATCCAACAGCTGGGAATGGGGGCATAACGGGATTCCCATGGTTTGTGTGAGGTTAAGGAGGGATCCAACTGCTCGGAATAGAGGTATAACATTATTTGTGTGGGGTGAAGGAGAGATCCAACCGCTCGGAACAGAGGTATAACATGATTTGTGTGGGGTGGAGAAGGGATCCAACGGTTGTGAGGAGCCAATGTAGGGTGCTTGCCAAAGAAAAGGCAAGCAAAGGATCCTATTCAATTAATGATACTAATACTTTCTGAGAGTGGGAGTTATATTATTGGGAGCTGCTAATGTTCAGCTATGCATTACATTTCATGTAGCCTTTATCTTTCCTTTCCTTTTTAATATATATATATATATATATATATAAAGGACATAAAAGGCAAGAAGTATAAAAGAAACATTCTTTCCTTAGGTCTAAAGTTTTAATGACCTTTTTTTCTAGAAGTATGATGCAAACCCAGAAAATTCAGCACAAGGTAACCTGGCATTTGTAGCTTTCAAAACCCCCGTGTATATGACATCAATATGATCTAGAGGGGTATTCCTTAACAGATTACTGTAAACCATATGCATGAAATTCAAGATATAAGTCATTGCATGCAGTGCTATGTTAAGACATGCATGTTACCTACTTAATAAAGAGCTGTTAACTTTACTTTTCATATATGAAAAATGTATCCTCTTCCAACAAATAGACTTTGGATGTCTGAAGTCTCTCCGGAGAGACCCCTCAATATAGACCATCCAGGTGAAGAGGCTAAAAATTGGCATAAGATATCAAAAAATGCTCATGGTAAACATATCAACAGGTCAATAAATAAGGGTGTAGCTCCTAATAAGTAAAGAATCTACATCTCCATTGAAAATCTCTCTAAGCGTAATAAACTCAGTACTGGAGTGTATAATTTTGTTTTTTTTTGTTTTTTTTGTATTAGCAGTAGCCCCCAAGGTGAAAATGTGATAAAAACAGTATTAATTATAATGATCTGAGGAGAAGAACATATGGTTTATCATCAAATATCTTGCTATTCTAGCTCTCCAGATATATATTCCAGCAAATAGAATACAGCATTAACAACCACAATATTTGCATCTCGAGATAGTAATAGTATCTAAAATTAAAGGAAGTGGGCATGGTGTGTATCTTGAGGACCTCTTTAAAAGCAGCACAAACTGCCTTTGGCGCGCAATTTACAGTCAAAGAAAAGATGGTCAGCATTCTCAATCATACAATCATCAAAATGACAAACTGCATTACCAAATCAACCCCTTAAGATATAAGATTCTCTATTAGTTAAAATTTGTAATAGCCAAAAAAAAAAGACTTTAATCTTAAAGGGTGCAGAATTTCTCCAAATTGTATTGTGGTTTGTAAAATTTTGGTTTGTGGATTCTTAAGACTTGATAAGCAGTTATACCAGTGAATATTCTATTTTGTCTGTGAATTAATTATCTAAGTAAAATCATCAGGAACATTCAGTTTAATAGTGAAATTACACAGCTGCGACACTAAAATATTAGTTACATAGCTGTTAGTATTGGGAGATGAAAAGGACAAATATACCCTTATATATAGCTAGTTTTGTGCCTTAAATAAAATGGGGATGAATTGCACATGGCAGCATACATAGTGCCTTCACCAATGCAATCACAAATAGAGTTTTAAGAGTTAGTAAATCAACATCATATTCAAATTTTTTAAATCCTCGTTTAATTTCATCAGATTTTTCTATCTTTTTACGTTCTTTTTGTGTTTCGTCGATCACTCGATGTGTGAATATGTATATAAACTTGCAGATACTATGCATGCAATGCATGTGGGCTACGTTACAGAAAGAAGAGAAGCTCGTCATTGCTAGCTCCACTCAAAGCAGAGCAAATCAACATCATATTCAAAAGAAGGGGATTATTGAGTTATGAGGAGATGAAGCAGAGCGGCAACTCATCCCCACCCGATGAAAACCAATCATATTGATCTGAACAAACTTCTCACTTGACTCGGGTTGCAGCTGGTGAGAGGGAAAGAGAAACATTCGTTGAAAAGAGAAGAAGATAGGAAGAAAAAAGAGGGGCACGTAGGCAGGGGAGCTCGTGTGAGGTGCTGATGGTGAAGGATTGAGGGTGAAAATAGATGGCATGAGAGTAAGAAAAGGGGTTAAACATGCTAACTAGACTAACCCCAAGCTAACAGAGTGGGGTTACTAGCTAATAGTAAAGTTTTGGGTGGAGTTTTTAAAATTATCAAGTTTTGGGCAGGTTATTTCAAAGTAGCTAACATTTAGGCGGCGTGTTTCAAAATAACCCTTTTTTTAAAGGCCGGTTTCCACTTCCTTTCCCCTCTATACATAAATCCCTGTGAGTCGACGATAGCTATGCCATTCCATGCCAGAGAATACAAAACGGAGAATGAATCTTGTTGCTAAACTCTCTTTACCTGCCGAATTATCCAACCAGAAAAGAATATTATTTCCATCCCAAAGATTCCAAATAATATTTTTGAAGAAAAAATCCTTACAAATCGTTAAAACTTCCCAAAAAGTCGAGGCTGACTGAGCGTTGAACATTCTATTATCATTTTTGTATGCGGATCTGAGTACTATAGCAGAGAAGATATTAGGTGTCAAGAATATTGAACATTGTAATATATCTCTACTTTGTAAATGGCCCCCATCACATTTATTTTGACAAACCTTTTTCCGACTATCCAAATTATATCCTTTCTTATCTCTATTAAACCCCCCTCCAAAGGAAGGAAGCTGGAGTCTATTTTTGTAATTACCCATTCGGCTCGGTGAGACGTTTTGTGGGGTTCGGTTAGAGGAGGCAACAGCGAGGGGGCGGCAGCTCGGCAGCTTGATGAGGGGATTAGGGTTTAGGGTTTTGTGAAGGCTCTGATACCATATTAGAAATGCGATGTTTGAAATGGGATAGAGATTCCGCACCTCTTCCCTTCTTTATTTATAACAAACTTATTAGGGCTTGGACAAGTATATTTATCTCAATACCCTTATCAAGAAATAAACCCCCGTGTTCTAACATGTAAATTGAAAAAGGACATTTGATATAAAGGTAAAGAAATTAAGACAGAATTAACTAATGTCAGCCTACCTCCAATTGAAAGGAGTTTGCATTTCCAGTTTGAGAGTTTTGATTGAAACTTAGCAATTAATAATTGCCAGATTCTTTTATCAACGCTCCCAGACTTTTAGAGGCAAGCCCGTTGGGATTTTTTGAGATAAATTTTGCTTAAGAGTAAAATTTGCTTTAGAGAAACACCTTCAAAAATAGATAAAATTTGCTTTAGAGTAAGGATTTCCTTTTCACTAGCTTTGCTAAACAGTATGGTATCATCAGCAAACTGAATGGAAGGGATTTTTTTGAGACCCCCCTGAGGGTAGGTATTGAAAGCTTATCTCTCTCCCTTGCAGATATTAATATTCTTGCTAATGTGTCAACAACAAGATTGCAGAGAAGTGGTGAGAGGGGATCCCCTGCTTTAGGCCGCTTCTACAATGGACCTTCATATAACAACAACAACAAAGCCTTTTATCCCAAGCATATGGGGTAGGCTACATGAACCAACATGAGAATCACGCCGGGTCCAGCACATGAATCCTCCGCCTCCATTCACTCCTATCGAACAATATACTTTCATTGAGTCATTTGGCAACCATATTATCACCTCCATCCATGTTTTCTTCGGTCTCCCTTTTGCCCTTTTGCCATTGCTCATATCGAGAGTATCTATTTATCGAACCGGTGTTTGCATAGGTCTGCGTCGCACATGACCAAACCATCTTAGCCGGTTTTCCCGCATCTTCTCCTCCACGGGTGCTACACCAACTTTTGCCCAAATATCCTCATTTCGCACCTTATCTTTTCTAGTATTACCGCACATCCAATGAAGCATGTGCATCTCCGCTACGTGCATCTTCTGTGTATGATGTTTCTTAGGAGCCCGGCATTCTGTACCATATAATAAGACAAGCCGAATAGCGCTCCGATAAAACATCCCTTTCAATTTTAACGGAAAGTTGCGATCACACCAAATCTCTGTTGCACTCCTCCAATTCAACCAACCAGCTTGGATTTTTTTATTAACATCACTATCGATCTCCCCATCTTTTTAGATGATGGAACCTAGATATCTAAACTGATCGCTCGGTGATATCTCTTACCCTTCCAATGTTATACCAATATAGTTTTTACTTTTCTGTTTACTAAATTTGCAATACATATATGCTGTCTTGGACCTGCTCAATCTGAACTCTCGAGATTCTGATGTTTGCCTCCATAATTCCAATTCAGCATTAACCCTGCTTTCGTCTCATTTACTAGAACAATATCATCAGCGAATAGCATACACCAAGGTACCTCATCTTGGATAGTTCTAGTAAACCCATCCATCACGATGGTAAACAGAAATGGACTTAATGCGGATCCTTGATGTAAACCAATTGTAATTGGAAAATCACTCGTTAGGTCGCCGCAAGTTCTGACATTTGCCACTACTCCATCGTACATATCTTTGATTATGTCAATATACTTGACGAGGACCCCCTTCTTCATCATTGTCCCCCATAATACGTCTAGATACCTTATCGTACGCTTTCTCTAAATCAATAAATATCATATGCAAATCTCTTCTCCTCTCTTGAAAACGCTCGACAAGTTGACGAAGCAAATGAATAGCTTCTATCGTCGATCGTCCAGGCATGAACCCAAACTGATTCTCTGTTATCTTAATATCCTTTCTTAGCCTGTGTTCAATCACTCTCTCCCAAAGTTTCATAGTGTGACACATAAATTTTATTCCACGGTAATTTGAGCAACTTTGAATATCACCCTTGTTCTTATAGATAGATATAAGGATACTTTTACTTCATTCATTTGGCATCTTTTTTGTCTGCCAAATCTTATTAAACAGATCTGTCAGCCATTTAACGTCTATTTCTCCTAAGTATCTCCAAACCTCGATAGAAATCCCGTCAGGACCAACCGCTTTTCTTAAACTCATTCTGTTCAACGTAAAACTTCATCGCATTCTAAGACATGAACCATAATAGACCTTCATATAAATTAACCAAAAAAAAAGAAGGAAATTTAACTTTTTCCCCCTATAATTTAATTCCTTTTTTTTGGTTAAATTCACTACCTCCAAAAAATATAAATTCCTTTTTTGTTAATTTATGTAAATGGTTGATATGGTTATTTTCTAATTTTCCGTTAAAACTGTTATGGTAGTTTTATGATACTCCGAAAGTTCATTATAGCAATCCATTATTTGAGAAGTTCAGGATGCCATTCGTGGAAAATTCCCAAAGTTCATAATAGCAAATTAAAATTTAGCCATAATAATTTTCTGAAATTGAGCATGTGAATTTGATAATGTTATTTGTTAGCATTTTGAACATTTTATAAAATAAGATCGAAAATGTTCTGTAAAAATTTTGAGCATGAATAAAAATAACGAGATACATTTTTGTTCGAGATACATTTTTGTTTTCATGTCTCCACATTCGTTTTTATAACTTCTAATTAACATAAAAAGCATAGTCTGTTCCCTTGAAAAAGATGAAAATGGCATTTCATTGATTCCGATTTGCCCATGTATCTCAACAGGTGCAAATTGCTGACTGGGTGAGCTTCTGGCTAAAAATTTGCTATTTGTAATTTGGAGAAAGGTGAGACTCTTTGTTATTTTAGTTGCTATCAACTGAGCTAATGTTTCCATCGTCATCTTCTTTGTTTATCCTGTTTAGCTTAACGACGTAATTTCTAGGAAGAAAACACACTTTGTTTATGTTAGTTGTTGATGGTATCCTATTATCAACCACGGCTCTGTTTAACTAAATGTTTTCTTCCCAAAGAGTATAATGGTCTCGTATAATCTTAAATGGTCTTCAACTATTGTTCATGAAATGATATATAAAGTCAGCTTCTTGATTAATTATTACATATTACTTAATTCACAGAGGAGCAACCATGATATGTAATCAACCTCATTTTAGTAGTTCTGCATGCCCGATTGTTATTTTTCCTTTCAACCTCATTTAAGTAGTTCTGCATGCTGATTGGTGTGGATTTTTATGTGTGTGTTTTGAAATCAAAGAATTAACCGGAATCAAGAACGGTGTCGCGTGGTAGCTAGCCGGTTGAGTACGGGTCGGTCCACAGGGAAAACGTGTATTTTCTGGTTGTTCTAACGAGTCAATTCCTATTTGTGGTAGGTTTTGATTTTCTATAAAAACTGAGATTGAAATTGATTTGGATTAAAACCTTGCTAGGGTTAGAATTAGGTTAGTTTGGAAAGTTAATTATTCTCACCGCTTTCTTCGCCCTAATTAAAAACTTTAGCTGTTAAGGTAATAGTTAACAAAGGGAATTAGCACGACCGGGAAAAAACTAGGTTTCTTCCGTTTGGTCGTTGTCCGTCCTTTCTTAACTCTTAGCCCTAACCTCTATGCAAATCAACCACAACCGGTCTTAACTAGGGACTCACCGCTATCTCGTGGGATACGATGCCGTAGTGAGCGGTGTGTGGTTGTTTTGCATAGAGTCCTTACTTTAAAATATTGAACGGGCAAGAAAGGGGTGAGAGATTTTCATCTCTCAAAAATTCCCCAACCCTAACCCTAACAAGTGAGGAATTACTCACTCATTAGGGAATTAACAAAAGAATTCATTTTTTTTATTTTTAATAAACTAGTTAATGTGCGGAAAATAACTACGGCAGATAAAATTGCAGAGAAATAACTAGGGCAGAAAAGAATTCAAGATAAAAAAAACTTACTTTTTATTGATGCACTCTTTGACAATTACAAGGAATGAAAATTTTAAACTAGGAAAATAAAAAGAGACATGCTCCAAAAAGAGCTGTAGGCTTCCTATTTATAGATAATAGAAACCTTAGGGTTTACATCTGATCCATATCTAGAATTACAAAACTACCCTGAGAAAACCGGGTCAATGCACCGACTCCACCGACACGCACCGACACGTCGATGCACGGCCGCGGATCCGCGGCCATAAGCCTGGTTTGGCCGCGGTTCCGCGGCCGTTTGATGGGGTCTCTGTCTCAAATCTTCAGGGTTGCTTCATGTTGCATTTTACTTCTGGTTTCTTCACTTGGTTTCTCAGAATATTTTCTATTTTCTTCCAGATTTCCACAGTGCAGAATGTTGTGAACTTTTACCGTTCGCTTCGTGTTGAAGTCTTGAATCTTGTGCTGCCGTCATACGTTATGCAATCGAACTGTTCATTGATCTTCATTTGTTCCTTAAACTGTAGGTGGCATCATAAAGATTCTTCTATTTGTTGGTCGTAGTCTCACTTTTGTAGCGTTTTTTCCATCATTTTCACTGTATTGTTCCGAGAACCTGTAAGCTGCAACCATTTAGCATATATGGATCAAAAGCACCTATTTATTTGCAATATGATTAAGAATAGGGAATATAATAATGCAAAATTCTGATATGAACAAATACCCCCAAACTTATCTTTTGCTCGTCCCGAGCAAAACTAGTTTTATTCTCGAAAAGGCCTAACCTCACTTTCGCAGGAAAACGCGATTGCACTGAGCTCGTGCAACAAGCCATTAAACCTCTAGGTGCCCGTAGTAGGAGGAGTGTTGTCTCCTCAAGGTTTTCAGCGGATACTACCAACAAAATCCGATCAATTTGGCCTATTGACTTTCATTTTTCAATTCGGTGTTCTAGCAAGAAATTCTATTATTTTCAACTCAGAAATTATCAACCCGTATTTTTCACACTCACTTATTATTTAACTTAAGATTGTATATGTTCTGTAAATTTATTTAGCTTTCAGCATCTTTTGAGTTTTCCTTCTAAGGTTCCATCTCAACTTAGGAATTTTTATCATCTCTACTGAAGATATAAGTCCTATTTTTCATTCCTATCTCTCATCCAAACCCAATCATATACCCCTACGTGTGTGTATGTATCACCCCTACACTTGGAAATTCAATTCAAGCTATTATACTCTTATTCATCGTCCAAAGTACTTTTAGTTGGTGAATTTTAGATGAAATTGCTCACACATCATTCATGCGACCGTTAATTCTTGAGGTACTAACGACTGATTACAAAATGTGTTTGCGTATTAAGGTGTAATTCTTCGTTTTGTAATACCTAAGGCTTTAGCAGTGACTCCCAAACCAGTTGTAAGTACACGGCAGCGCCTCGGCCGTCAATCCGATGCCGGAATGCAGAAACGAAAACTTTTCTTTAACTTTAAAACCGGCGCTACCGCGTACTAAAATCCGGATCGGGCCATTAACTTAATGCTAGCTAACTAAAGAATGGTTAGAAAGCTATACCGAGCGATCCGTGTCCTTCGGTCTTCGGCCTCCATCCTGATCTCCTCGCGGAATCTCCGGTCTTCATCTTCTCGTCGGAAAGGGCACCATATCGCCTGGTTCTTTTACGGGCTCCCACCTCTGGACCGAGGCAACTCAAACACAGAGTTGGCGAGCCGACGTGTCCAAGAATGCTGTAGGCTAAGTGTAGAATGGTTTATCTCTAGGGGTTGTTGAAGTTGCCATTTGGAAATGGGAAAGAAGATGAGCTTTGAAAAATGGTGTTCTCTTATTTTGTGCAAGCCAAATGAGATGAAATACTTCCTCACAAAATTTTGGACAGCCCCCACACTAGTAGTGGCCGGCCATGTGGAGAGAGAGGAGGGAGGTCAATCATGCTAGAGAAGAATGAGTGATCATCAAATTTTGTCACACCAAAGTTACATCACCAACCCATCACCATAAAGCAAGCAATGATTAACAAAGGAAGTCAAAGGATGGTGGAACCATCATGAACCATAAAAAGTCTTCTCCATTATAAATTGCACAATTGCAAATAACCCCCTCCACACCAATTTTCAGCCAAAGAAAGATAGAAAGGAAAATGGCTGAAACGAAATGCAAACTGGCAACTCCAAAAAACGATCCTGTAATAAATTACAGGAAAACCCCGCGACTGTATATACATACCCGTATTTGTATTCCGACCGAATACAAATGCAATGAGACAAAATCTACACTGTACAATACTAGGATCCGGCTTAAACCAAAGCCCGCTAGTATTATCCGTCCGATCATGATCCGAGCAATACCGCACTTATATGATCGAACCCTGCCATATATCCATACGGCCTCTACAGCGTTTCGCCCGAAACTTGAGAAACTGTCTGTGGGGGACTCTAAAGACTCGTCAATACTTTGGCTATGGATTTAACCACTAACACGTCAGAGGTATTAGCTATACGTAACGGGCTACCAGGTATTGACCAAAAGGGACATCGATGTGACACCATACTGAGCCTGTCAGTGACAATATCCGTACAGTCCGGTCCGTTCGTCTATGAGCATCGCATGGTGGGCCTAGGGGGTTGGTAAAAGTCAGACCCCCAAAAGCGGTACAAATCGTGTCGGAGTGTAGCCCAGAACACCCTGAGATACTACTGGAATACCTACCAGTAAATCTCCTGTCTTGGCCAAGGACTTCGTGTAATAGCTCTCCTAGACACAGCGCGACCTCACCCCTAATACCGGGAGAGACGAACCCCTGCAGATCCGCTTACTGCCTTCATGTGGCTCGGGACTGTACCCAACTAAAACCTGTTTGCACGACTCCTTTGAGCCGTGGTAGGGTAGTAATTAAAGTACAGTGGGAACACACACGAGAAAAATGACGATCTCAGGTAGATGAACTAACCTGTACAAATGTCACCAAGGAACTGCTATCTGACGTCGGGTATAAAACCAACTAGCATGTTCCCGGCGAGTCCTGTCTGGTGTACTCATAACCCAATGAGCACCTGTATATATCTTAGGTGAACCAACTGACACCAGTGGCTTGTGAGACCGGCCACCGCCCCTCGTCGGGGTCTCGACTGTATACACTAGTCTACTCTGGAGTATCGATGCCCTGTCTCGAAAACTCCCACGACTAGGGACCTTTTAAGGATGTGCTTATAGACCCCAGCTCCCACGTATATGATCGCCATCATACTGCTGGCCGTCAAGCAAGAATCCTAAGGGCTCTATCAATGTGTAATAGTGACCTGTAAGGTCACCTAAAGCAATACACGATGATAAAGATAAACCAGATAGCATATTATCATCTTGAGTAAGACTGTCCTACCGATATAGGTCCTCCCTCAATCATTGCAATCACGTGCCTGTGATCCAATAATTGACTCTGAGGGCACTATATCCAACAATCTCCCACTTGCACTCAAGGATAATTATTGTGATGTCGCATACTCACAGCCCGTGTGATACCGAACACCCAACTCCTCTACTAATCAGTCTCACAAAGCCTGTTTGCGAAACTATTGCGTTCGAGGAATAGCCTCAGTGAATGGATCCGCCCTGATGTTTCTTTCTATGTCTCTCTTTATCTCAAGTTCGCGGAGAAACCCATCTCCCGAAATGAGCAATACCTGTCTTAGAATATGTGTGGATATCTGATGGAACCTAGTTCATAAATGAACTCCAAATCTAAACTTCTTAGACTGTATTGTCAACTGAACTTAATCAGTATCCTGCGTCATGCCTCCCTCAGTATCTGCTTGGATCACATGTCCAAAACACTGCCCCTCGTCAGAGGGAAAACTGTAACTCTGATAGTCACTCTGTCATCCAGGTCACCTTGGAAACCTGGAATGATAACTGTCTCCCGAAGGAGGATGCCGTCATCATATCCCAAGAACATCTACTTATGTTCTAAAACTGCTTCCGAATGTTCCTCCAGGATTGAATCAATATCAACTTATTGCATCTCGTGCAAAAATAATATCTGGTGTGGTACTTGACATCTCATGATTGACTCAATTACCTAAGCGAGTGATCTGCCAATCATGCACATCCCTCTCCTCTTTAGTCTGTAAGACACCTTTAGAGAGGGTGACTCTATCACCTGCAGGTACACTACCGTGTCAGGAGTCGTCCATTCTAAATACCTTTAGAATGCTGTCTAAATACCCTGATTGGGACACTTCCCAAATCTAGATCTAAAACCATAGATCTAGTAACCAGAATGTCTGATATAATACCCAATTCCTATGTGGAGAAACCACTGAGTGACATCCAAAGTATAACCGATCGTAGTATAGAAATATCACTTCCTACTCTGTGTATGTCATCCAGATACCAGGACATCACACCCTACTACCTTCTTAACAGATCCATCCCCTATTCTGATGAAGTCAAACCTATGACTGTCACATCAGAAATAGATGATCTATCTCCGCTATATTTGCTTTAGTCTACAAATAGACATAAGCCACCTGTCCACCAATGCTTCCGTTGCTCCCACTGACTACGACAACCCTCTGGCAGAATCATATATACGTACACTTCTAAAGCTTGTTTAGAACGATGCTATACTCATCCTTCTGCCGGGTCTCATAGTCTGGAACAACAGTAATGGCAAGTCTCGGTAAACAAGAATCTCCCTGTCACCGTCTTTGAGCATACCGAAGTACCTCCCGAGTGTCTGAGGTTACCCACCTTATCTGCGGAGTGGCCAATGGAATGTCAAACCAGATTGAATCTTTAGGTTATTATCAAATTTTCAGTAATCGTTTGCGGTTCTGAAATCACTTCCGGTTCTACCATACTCCCACTACTGTTTTCTGAAAAAATCCATTTCTTTTAAAACTGTGGCGAGTCTAGAACAATATCACTATTGATCTTCCAGATGGTAGAAAGTCAACCCACGTCATAGCCCGGGTCAACCCACAAACAGCCATTACAGAAAAGTGCCTTGAGTTATCCAGAGTCTGGTTTTAAGCATAAGCCGGACAACTCCCCGTACCTTAACAATGTCAAGATATGAACTGTTCTGTATCCAATACAGAAACAGAGGCACTGATTTAATTGAATCAGATTCAAATCATGCAGCTGTCTCCAGTGCATGTTAACTAAATGGAGAGATGTCGATCAGCATTACTCAACTTAGGAATACATCCAGATATGAGTAACCTGAAAGAGAAGCAAGTTCTCTTAACCATTACTATCTACTGAATACCATAAGTATCTACATCTTCGATCACCTTAAAGAATCCCAATACTTGCAACATCTGGTTCTCTACTTTATTCATATACCTATAACTTCTCAAAACTTGGACCTTATGTTTCTACGAAACACTTGTCTAAAAACTAGAGAAGTCATAAGTAAACCGAATATAGTACGAGGACCAACCCCTCTGTCCTAATGGACACTGGGCAACATACAACACTCTGTATAAGTTCCCTGAATCTAATAACTCATTCGCTGTGTGTCGTAGGTTGAAAACTGTACTTATGGTTAAGAAGAATTACACCGCTGTTTAATGCTCCTTACCTAACCATCCACTGATATAGGTAAATGTCATGGACATGATTTCAAAAAGGTATATCTCACTCTATAAAAATAGATGTACAGATATATCAATTTGAATTTGGTGCATAACAGCGGATATTCAGAACCAAATATTTGTCGTCCGGCAAACTACCCAGGAGATTTCCTCAAATATCACCAATTACAACGAATTCCGATATCATGAGGATAATCACCTAATTCCCAATAACTTACTCCCACTCATCATCTATAAAACCATACAGATGTGTGAATCATACCTGGTAAATACATACTCTGGAGCAAGTGTCTAATTGGGAAATCAGTTTTCTTTTGACAGTACACAGTGAAACTGAAACATTGAAATGTTTCGTAGGGGTATCCGGGTATTCCTAGTAATACCTCTTCCATTATCCAGATTCACAACTGTAACCGTATATTTCTTTGCCATCTCTCCAAATCCCTTTATATGTCTTCAGTCATTACCTTCTGTACACCCTCTTAGGCTAAATGGTTTTCTTCCTTCCCTACCGTTCGGCACCAGCCTATGGTTTGAAAGAAGACTATCCAATAAGCGTAATGGGTGTACTGTCCTAATCCTAGGAGCACTCGCAACGCGAGAGAAGGTAAAGATAAAAGACACCTGAATAAACCTTATTCCTATTTCTCCTGAACCAGAATCCATCCCCGAACTGGAACAAGTTCCTTCGAGTTCGTATATAACCATACGATAGAATATCTAAATAACTGTGGATCTTCGTAGTGATACGGAGTGTCCTGGAGAAATACAAAGGTGATATAGGACTGGCGAAGAAATATTTGGTTTGGTCGTGAATAGCAGTCGCAATTTACTTTGCCCTCTTACTAATCCCTTGTTTTGTCTTTACTTAATACCTTCTGTACACCATCGTTAGGCTAGTTGGTTTTCTTTATTCCCTACCGTTCGGCACCAGCCTAAGGTTTGGAAGAAGACTATCTAATAAGCGTAACAGGTGTACTATCCTCTAATCCAAGGAGCACTCGCAACTTAAGAGAAGGAAAAAGGAAAAGACAACTGAATAGTCCTATTCGTTTTCTCCAGAACCGGAAACCATCATCGAATCTGGAACAAGTTCCTTCGAGTTCGTATATAACCATATGATGGTTTTATCCAATGGAAGTGGATGTTCATAATAATACGAAGTGTTCTGGAGAAAAGGGTAAAAGAAGGAGTGACAATGAGGTATGCAACTCTGATAATCCAAAAGCCAGTGTTTAAGAAGGTTCGGTTAATTTTGGTCACTGAGTCATAGTCAAGGGTCGGGCCATGGTCGCTGCCAAATAGAGAGAGAAAAGAAACGCTCAGCATGCACTCTAACCTAGATCAGAATAATTATCACTTTATCTAATCAGGAAACCTTCCACTGTAACGTCAAATTCTCCTCCAAATCTGAAAGAAGAATTAGTTGGGATCATCCGATGAGTAAACCAACTCATCAGTGGGAATCGGGATCCAACCATCATCGCATGATAATGTGATGGAATCCACTCACGTTATCACACTCCAGAAGGTATGCGCATATCTGGCAAGTTTCTGTTTCTTTAGAAACTCCCGATGTGATTTTTACCCCATACTCTTATGACCTTGACTTTGGCCAACAAATCATAAGTCACGTGTCAAGTTCTACCCATCATTATCCAGGTTGATTTGAACCCACCCGTACCTACCCTTGACTTTGGCCAACAAGGCAGTATGACTGTCCCAAACCAACACATCTATCTATGCTGCAGAAAAGTAACAAATAGCTACCATACACTATGTCTTGACTTTGGCCAACAAACATAGCATGAATACTACGTGCTACCCATCTGAAATGACGGAAGGCTACGAATGGTTTTTGGCGAAAAACCTTTAACGTAATGAACTTGATATCGTTGAAGGAACTGGATAGCTTTTTATAAAAATATAGTGACGAAAACCTTTGCTAAAGAGGTCACTCCCGGTGAAGGGATCTCGGCTCTTTCCCCGTAGAATGAGGTGCAGGATATTCCAATTGAATACTACGATGCAAAGCAAAAGTAATCGACTATAGTGAAGTTATTGCCCTGACGCAAATTTCTGTCCAAGGGGTCACTCCCAGTGAAGGGATCTCGGCCCTTGCCCCGTCGACTGAGGTGCTGGATATTCATAACCGAATACCACTGTACAAAACAAAAGAGAACGTCCTTGCAATAACAGCTTTTTGAAAATTGTTCCAACAACATCAGAATAGGTTTGTTTAGCTTGCATTGATCCGAATCAACGCAGTCCCATCAATTGATCACACCAATAAAGAACGAAAATACGATGTACGTATATGCCATCTGCATTCGCCACTGGGTCCCGTCATCACCCGTTAGGTTACTTAACTAACGACAGAGCGGGGACTGGACTAGTGCGGATGCAAAACATATACAACATCTACTAGTATATATATCAATATATAATATTCGCTCAAGGCGTGATAAAATGCAACATCACAGAAATGTAACCAGCATCACAGTACAATACAGATATCTGGGATCCTCGGGTTTTATAGAGCCGCTACTGAAACCCGACGTTCCCCTGGTCGTGTGGATAGCCTGTGCAATGAAATCCTAGACCCCTATGGGCGCGGCAAGTTACCCGCCAAAACCTGAAGCGTGGCAGCCCCCTTCAACAAAGTGAATGGATCATCCAGCACTTCATGGAATCCGGTAACTTGGGCACCCCTTCTTGGGTCAACCTATACCCCCTACGAGTGCGGCGAATAGCCCGCCAATTCTAGAGTGAAGCCCCCTCCGTCTCAACGCCATGAGATGCGGGCCCGTTACCCTTTAGAACCCGGCTATTCGTGCATCCCACCACAGGGTAATCCGAGTACAGAAAGTAAAATATACATACAATGGGTACATCGACCTCAGCCCGGTCGTGCCCCAAAAGAATAATATACAAACAGGCAGTAACGGCAGTCTACATGTCGGACGCTCGCCCCGCAATATCAAATGTACATATACAACCAAACTGTACTAACACTGCATCCAGGCTATCCACCACGACAAATCCGCAATATCACAGCACAACACAGAACATCAACGTGAATGTCACGTTCGCAAATCCGTCTAAAAGGGCTATAGCAGTTAAACAGGATTTACCGATCAAGTGACATTCATGGTCACAGATATAATGTAAATACTGTGAAGTAACATGTTTAAAATTATTCGATCGACTAAATTTCCCGAAGTGGGCCCCAAGCACAACTGTAGCACTCAAAATAAATCTGGGCCCAAAAAGAATATACCAGAAACCCTATTTCCAAGTTTAAGGAGCTCTGTAGAAAATTGGTATGGTGATCACACTTTACTGCGGCGGAACCGCGGCCAGAACAGGGGTTTGGCCGCGGTTCCGCGGCCTAGCTACATTATCACATTACCAGTTTTTCATAGAAATCTTAAAAATCCCTGCATGTATTTCTGCAGCACTCCAAATAATTTTTCGAGCCAAAAAAAAGTCGACAGAAACTGATGCAATTGGAAACGCGGTTTTGGAAAATTCGTCCGATCGAAGTTCTAAACACGTTAGAGCAAGCTAAACTAGGTCAATGGCATGGTTCTGATACTATGTAAGTGCACGGCAGCGCCCCGGCCGTCAATCCGACGCCGGAATGTGGAAACGAAAACTTTTCTTTAACTTTAAAACCGGCGCTACCGCATACTAAAACCCGGATCGGGCCATTAACCTAATGCTAGCTAACTAAAGAATGCGTAGAAAGCTATACCGAGCGATCCGTGTCCTTTGGCCTTCAGCCTCCATCCCGATCTCCTCGCGGAATCTCCGGTCTTCATCTCCTCGTCGGAAAGGGCACCACATCACCGGGTTCTTTTATGGGCTCCCACCTCTGGACCGAGGCAACTCGAACACGAAGTTGGCGAGCCGACGTGTCCATGAATGCTGTAGGCTAAGTGTAGAATGGTTTATCTCTAGGGGTTGTTGAAGTTGCCATTTGGAAGTGGGAAAGGAGATGAGCTTTGAAAAATGGTGTTCTCTCATTTTGTGCAAGCCAAATGAGATGAAATACTTCCTCACAAAATTTTGGACAGCCCCTACACTAGTAGTGGCCGGCCCATGTGGAGAGAGAGGAGGGAGGTCAATCATGCAAGAGAAGAATGAGTGATCATCATCAAATTTTGTCACACCAAAGTTACATCACCAACCCATCACCATAAAGCAAGCAATGATTAACAAAGGAAGTTAAAGGATGGTGGAACCATCATGAACCATAAAAAGTCTTCTCCATTATAAATTGCACAATTGCAAATAACCCCCTCCACACCAATTTTCAGCCAAAAAAAGATAGAAAGGAAAATGGCCGAAACGAAATGCAAACTGGCAACTCCAAAAAACGATCCGGTAATAAATTACAGGAAAACCCCGCGACTGTATATACATACCCGCATTTGTATTCCGACCGAATACAAATGCAATGAGACAAAATCTACACTGTACAATACTAGGATCCGACTTAAACCAAAGCCTGCTAGTATTATCCGTCCGATCATAATCCGTGCAATACCGCACGTATATGATCGAACCCTGCCATATATCCATACGGCATCTACAGCGTTTCGCCCGAAACTTGAGTAACTGTCTGTGGGGGACTCTAAAGACTCGTCAATATTTTGGCTGTGGATTTAACCACTAGCACGTCAGAGGTATTAGCCATACGTAACGGGCTACCAGGTATTGACCAAAAGGGACGTCAATGAGCGAACTCATCCTGACACCATACTGAGCTTGTCAGTGACAATATCCGTACAGTCCGGTCCGTTCGTCTATGAGCATCGCATGGCGGGCCTAGAGGGTTGGTAAAAGTCAGACCCCCAAAAGCGGTACAAGTCGTCTCGGAGTGTAGCCCAGAACACCCTGAGATACTACTGGAATACCTACCAGTAAATCTCCTGCCTTAGCCAAGGACTTCGTGTAATGGCTCTCCTAGACACAGCGTGACCTCACCCCCAATACCGGGAGAGACGAACCCCTGCAGATCCGCTCACTGCCTCCTTATGGCTCGGGACTGTACCCAACTAAAACCTGTTTGCACGACTCCTTTTAGCCGTGGTAGGGTAGTAATCAAAGTACAGTGGGAACTCACACGAGACAAATGACGATCTCTGGTCGATAAACTAACCTATACACATGTCACCAGGGAACTGCTATCTGACGTCAGGTATAAAACCAACTAGCATGTTCTCGGCGAGTCCTATCCGGTGTACTCATAACCCAATGAGCACATGTATACATCTTAGGTGAACCAACTGACACCAGTGGCTTGTGAGACCGGCCACCGCCCCTCGTCGGGGTCTCGACTGTATACACTAGTCCACTCTGGAGTATCGATGCCCTATCTCGAAAACTCCCACGACTAGGGACCTTTTAAGGATGTGCTTATAGACCCCAGCTCTCATGTATATGATCGCCATCATACTGCTGGCCGTCAAGCAAAAATCCTAAGGGCTCTATCAATGTGTAATAGTGACCTGTAAGGTCGCCTAAAGCAATACACGATGATAAAGATAAACCAGATAGCATACTATCATCTTGAGTAAGACTGTCCTACCGGTATAGGTCCTCTCTCAATCATTGCAATCACGTGCCTATGATCCAATAATTGACTCTGAGGGCACTATATCCAACACCAGTTGGTCTAAGGCACTAGGTGATAAAGCACCCTCGCTATATATTTTTTTATTTTACGCAGTCTTAAGTAATTACAAAACCAGTGTTCATGTTTTTTATATCTCTTTATTCACACTTATAATTTTATTTTCCTTCATACTAAGAATTTTAGACAAGAGCATTTCAAGGTATCCTCTACTTTTCCAAGTTTCGATGTGCGTGTTTGTGCAAGTTGTAGGGTATACATTTTCAGAATTTAGACTTAAGGTTCGGAATTATTTTTCAGATTTACACTTCAATAAAAATTTCAATACTCCTCCCTTGTTTTGACTTAGCCTAAGAAGTGAACTCAAAATTTGCTTATTTCTAAGTAAACCACAAGGACATATATTTTCTACCGTTAAATTTTTAAGAAAAGTTATTTTTAGGGTTTTTAATTTACTAAGTTTAGGATCTAGTTTTTCCTAGCTAGTTAACCGTCTTATTAAACTTAGGTCAATTATGGCCAAACTTGAATTTTTATAATTTTTTTAAAATTTTCAATTTTTTATTTTTTTTTTTTATTTTTTTTTTATTTTCATATTTTTTCAAATTTTATAATTTTTTATAAAGATGCAATGCAGAATTAAACATGCAAAAGAAAAAGAAAAAAAATATGTACAAAAATTTAAAAATATGCAATGCAATGATAACTATTTACAATCATCTCCTCCCTCAAACTTACCAAAAGCAGTGCCCCCACTGCTCATGCCCTCGGCGTCCCCTAGAACGTGAGCGGGAACGCTCCTCCCTAGCTAGCAGGGTTCTGACCCCCTGCTCTACTTCTATCAGACGCCGATCGTGCTCCCTCATCATCCCCCTCAATTCGTCAATCCCCCTAATGGCTCTTTTCATTAAACATGCATATTCTAAGGGGGTGAGCTCTTCCTCGCTCGCGGTCGAGCTGGAGCTAGGTGTTCTGGCGGGCACATGTTCCGCCAGTTCTGTTCGTGACCAAACATCTGTCAAGCGTGTATAGGACGTAGATACGCCTTCAATGAGAGGCCTAATGGGTATACCTCCATGCATGTAAAATTCAAATTTCTCCACAGGGAGGAAATAGCGACACAGTTGTGTCACTAACATGGAGCAGGGGTAATTTGCGGCCCGTTTGCCAGCACCAATTGAGTTAAGCAAAATCGTGCACATGTCAAATCTAGGGTTCCTAGTCATTAGGGTGTGCACGATATGGAGTGACGGGGTGAAAAATGTGGTATTATGGGAACTCCCAAAAATATTGTTTTGTGCCCATCGGCACACGGTTAAAATATTAGCGAAAAGGGTTCTCACTTGTATTCCCTTTCTCAGTTCCCTCGAGCAATCATTACCCATTAAGGGCATGTAATCTTCAAACTGAAGAGGTTGGTCATGAACAGGTAACCTAAGGATCAAAGTGACTTCATGGATGAAGTCTCTGTCAATAATTATCTCCCTATCAGCCCACAGTAACTTGATAAATCCGTATTGTGCAAGGCAGCCTTCTTCCATACACTCGTAAAAACGAGTGACTAGATCTGGAAGGGCGTAAGCATTTAGGTGATTATAGATTAAAAAATTCCAGCCCCTCCGTGCGATTTCATCAGCAAAATAACTCCCATATATGGTGTGTGAAAAAATTTGTGAAAAATCATGCTCTAATTGCATGTTCGGAGCCATCACAGAAAAATTTACAGATCTAAAAAAATTTAACAGAGAAGGAGTTTAGAGATCGAAACGCCTCTGAAATTTTCAGAGGGTGAAGCTGCAGGGGCGCGGCGGAAGCGCGGTCGAGTGTGGGCTTGGGCGGCAGAAGCGCGGCGCTATGAGGAGATCGCTCTGCAGAAGTTGGAGCGGCGGTTAGGGTTTGAGGAGATGAAAATTTAGGGTTATGGAAAAAGGGCAGAGAGGGTCAGGTGCTATTTAAAGGGGAGGTTGTGTTAGTTATTTGTAAAAAGCCCCTCTTAAAGAGAGAAAATTATTTGCAAATAAAATTTTTATTTTTATTTTATTAAATCTGGAAATTTACAAAAATACCTAAAAAAATTCAAATTTTTAATTTTTTATGTTATTTTGTTTTTATATAATTACAAATGATACATACCCCCAAACTTATTTGAAACGGTGTTTTGGTTAGATAATCGAAAATTTAGGGGTAGATGGAGGAAGATCAGTCAATATAAATCGGTTCCTGCAAAAACAGGAGCTCCTCCGAAGGGTCCGCAGTAAGGAACGGTTTAAGTCGATATCCGTTCACTTTAAACAGTGAATCGTCCTCCGGGTTTTCTAGATTGACCGCACCATGCGGATATACGGTGCGTATCAAAAATGGCCCTTTCCATCGAGATCGGAGCTTTCCGGGATGGAAGTGCAATCGTGTGTCGTAAAGTAAAACCTGTTGATCAGGTTTGAAAGTCTTGCGCATAAGGTGTGTATCGTGGAACACCTTTGTTCTGTTTTTAACGACTACTGCTTTCTCATAGGCTTCATCCCGCAGCTCGTCTAATTCATTCAATTGCAGCTTTCTATTGCTGCCCACATCTCCCAAAGATAGGTTCAACTCTTTAATTGCCCAAAATGCCTTATGCTCTATTTCAACAGGAAGGTGGCAAGCCTTTCCATAAACAAGCCTGTATGGAGACATGCCAAGATCGGTCTTATAGGCAGTACGGAATGCCCAAAGTGCATCAATCAGTTTTGATGACCAATCTTTACGGTTTTTGGAAACCGTTTTCTCCAATATCTGTTTAATCTGCCGATTCGAAATCCCGGCTTGTCCACAAGTTTGGGGATGATACGGCGTTGACAGTTTGTGAGTAATGAAATATTTGCGCATTAAGGACTCGAAAGTCCTATTACAAAAGTGAGATCCATTATCACTGATAATCGCGCGAGGATGTCCAAACCGAGAAAAAATGTTTTCTTTGATAAATCTAACGACAACTTTGGTTCGGCTGGGCACAGCCTTGACCCATTTTAAAACATAGTCAACAGCAAGTAGAATATACATGTTCCTAAAGGAATTGGGAAATTTCAACAACCAAAATTGGTTGGAGCGGCATTTCATTTCTTCAAGATATCCGGCCCAAGTGTTGGCACCGGGAGCATGTCTTGCAGTTTTCGTATGCGTTTTTAAAAAGTCATGGCCGGTAGAAGCCACACTGCAAGATTTTTTCTGCCATCTTTTTGGGGCCAAAATGCTCGCCACACGCTTGATCGTGGCAGAATGACAGCACACTCTTAAACTCGTTGTCGGGGACACACCGACGAATGATTTGGTCGAAACAATATTTGAAGAGATACGGTTCATCCCAGTAAAAATGTTTTACTTGGGACAGGAATCGGAGTCTGTCCTGATTCGACCAATTGTTTGGTATCAGTCCAGTGGCCAAATAATTTACGATATCCGCAAATCAAGGTTCGCAAGACACGGTTAAAAGCTGCTCATCTGGAAAAACGTCATTAATAGGAATTTGAAGTGTAGGCAAAGAAAGGAGTCGTGAGAGGTGGTCGGCGACTACGTTTTCACATCCTCTCTTATCTCTGATAACAAGATCGAATTCTTGTAGTAGGAGGATCCAACGTATAAGCCGAGATTTAGCATCCTTCTTCGCAAAAAGATGGCGAAGGGCTGAATGGTCAGTGTAAACTATGACTGGAGAGCCGATTAAATAAGGCCTGAACTTTTCTAGTGCAAAGACGACAGCTAAGAATTCTTTTTCAGTTGTTGTGTAATTTAATTGGGTCTCATTTAATATTCGGCTAGCGTAATAAATTACGTGCAGTATCTTATTTATGTGCTGTCCAAGGACAGCACCAATGGCGAAATCAGATGCATCGCACATAATTTCAAATGGATGCGTCCAGTCGGGAGATGAAAGAATGGGAGCGGAAATAAGTGAGTGTTTCAATGACTCGAACGCCTTCATGCAGGTTGAGTCAAAATCAAAAGTGGTGTCATTTTCCAACAAAAGAGTCAAGGGTCTAGCTATCTTGTAAAATTCTTGATGAACCGTCTATAGAAACCGGCATGGCCAAGGAAGGCTCGGATGTCTTTGACACACTTGGGAGGAGGAAGATTAGAAATAACTTCAATTTTAGTTTTATCAACTTCAATGCCATTTTGCGAGATGATATGTCCTAAGACAATACCTTCTCGTACCATAAAGTGGCATTTCTTCCAATTTAAAGTGAGGTTCTTATCCCTACAACGGGTAAGAACTACGTCTAAATGTAGCAAATACTCGTCAAAGGAGTCGCCGAAAATGGAGAAATCATCCATACAAATCTCCAAGAATTTTTCAACCATGTCTGAAAAGATTCCCATCATACACCGTTGGAAAGTAGCGGGTGCATTGCATAACCCAAAGGGCATGCGACGGTAAGCGAATGTACCGAAAGGACAAGTAAATGTGGTCTTGTCTTGGTCCTTTTCGGCGATGGGAACTTGATTATAGCCGGAGTAGCCATCCAAAAAGCAGTAAAATTCATACCCAGCCAATCGTTCTAGCATTTGGTCAATAAAAGGTAATGGAAAGTGGTCTTTCCTTGTCGCGGCGTTGAGTTTTCTATAATCGATGCACACTCGCCACCCAGTTTGGGTGCGAGTAGGTATTAACTCATTTGCCTCATTAGTTATGACCGTTATGCCAGATTTCTTTAGGACAACATGAATGGGGCTAACCCACTGGCTATCAGAGATAGGGTAAATGATACCACTATCTAGACATTTTACAATCTCCTTTTTAACAGCCTCCTTCATTATGGGATTGAGGCGTCTCTGTGGATCCCTTACTGGCTTGGCATCATCCATCATATGTATATGATGTTCAACAATGAGAGGACTAATCCTCTTGATGTCCACCATAGTCCAGCCAAAAGCTTGCCGATTATTTTGTAAGACCGTTAAAAGGGCTGTCTCTTGCTCGAGGGCTAGAGATGCTGATATGATAACAGTAAGGGTCTCATTCTCACCTAGGTAAGCGTATTTAAGGTGAGACGGCAATAGCTTGAGTTCGAGTTTTGGAGGTAAAACAATTGAAGGTAAAATTAGTGAAACTGTCTCGAACTCGAAAGATTCCAACAAAGGTTCAAAACGAGTGTAAGCAACCGAGTCGGATGGTTCAGCTAACTCATCCGAAAAATCAAAGGACTCAAACTCGGGTGGTGGGTCTTCAAAATCGTCCGAAAAAGTGAAACACTCGTAATCGTTATCGGGTGTGAAAACTGTGTCAGATTCAAGGAGGAACGCACTAGTGGCGTCAAAACTACTGTGATCGAATAGAAATTTTTCGAGCTCACAGTCCTCCTGTGTGATCTCTTGTATCGAGCAAACATCAAGTATATTAGCATTAGGCTCGGAGGGTTGATTCCCTAACTTAAAAATGTTGAGCTCAACTGTCATATTTCCAAAAGATGGGTTTATCGAACCATTTCGACAGTTGATCACCGCATTAGAAGTTGTAAGGAATGGTCGACCGAGTATCACCGGAATTTGATTCCGGGGGTTAGCTACAGGCTGTGTATTCATAACAATAAAATCAACGGGGAAAATAAAGTCCCCTACTTTAATTAACACATCCTCTAACTCTCCCCTAGGATGGGTGATGGATCGGTCGGCCATTTGGAGAGTACAATGTGTGGGTTTCAACTCTCCAACGCCCAATTGCTCATATACTGAATAGGGAAGCAGGTTTACACTGGCACCAAGATCTAATAGTGCACAATTGATGTTCTTATCCCTAATAGTTATTGAAATTGTAGGACAGCCAGGGTCCTTTTGCTTTTGAGGTAAAAATTGGGTAAGAGCATCACTCAATTCATTAGCCAAGAAAACTTTCTTGGGTACCTATGATTTCCTCTTCTTGGTGCATAAGTCCTTTAAAATTTTAGCATACGAAGAGACTTGTTGGATTGCATCCAAGAGAGATATATTTATGCTAACCTGTTTAAATAACTCCACAATTTTCTCCATTTGTGGAGTTGATTTATTGGATCTCAACCTGTTTGGAAATGGAATATTTTGAAAATTTATTGAGTCCAATGTCTGTGGAGTAGATTGCGGAGTTGGAACGGATCCCAGTGTTGGTGTTTTCGTGAAGTGAGATATGGGTCCGTTTGAATTAGAAGAAGCAGAGCCTTGTGAAGAATGAAGAACAGGCTATGAAGAAGAAGATGAAGAAGATGAAGAAGCGGCGGCCGGGGTGTCATCGTTATTACCAACGTTGTTGTGCAATACTTTTCCAGATCTCAATGTAGTCACGGCACTCACATTATGATTTTGTTGTTCATGAGCAACATATGTATTTTGTGTGTGACCGGGATTTGGTAGTGGTTGAGATGGAAGTTTCCCCTTCTCTCGCTCGCTTAACACAGCATTCAGTTGTGCAATTTGGGCTTCAATTACTTTGATGTTCTGATCATGTGAAGAACTGTGTTGCACCAAAGACTGAATGGACGATTGGATGCTGGCTGAAGATTGCGTAGATTGTTTTAAAATCGCATCTAGACTTCGTTCTAGCGAGGGAATCTTATCGTTATTCGGCTGAACAAAATTGTTTTGAGGATAAGAGTTGTTTGGTATAAAGTTGTTCATTTGGTTTTGGTAAGGTTGGAGTTGGAAAGGTTGCTGATATTGAGTTTGTTGAGGGGCTTGTTGTTGTGGAGGAGGCCTTTGAAAATTGTTATTGCCTTGGAATTGTTGTTGATTTTGGTTCCAAGCAAAATTTGGGTGACTCCTCCAACCAGGATTATAATTCGAAGAGTATGGATTATTTCTTTGTCTTTGCTAAAAGGCAACATTGACTTGATCTTGTCCTTGAATAGGTGGGTTGTAAGGACACTCTTCAGTCAAGTGGGACGGATCCGAACAATAAGCGCAAATAGTGCGTAGGGATAAAGCAGGGGCAGGAGAAGGCGATGAGAATTTGCTCTCAATTGCTTCTAGTTTTTTCGTGAGTGCAGCCATTTCGGCCTTCAGTGCAATCGACATATCAAGTTGATGTATGCCTGCCCTAGACTGACTTGATGAAGTAGATGAAGCGGTCTTAGTGCTTTCCCACTGAAGTGTTTGTTCAGCAAGATCGTCGAGAAATTGCCAAGTTTCCTTGCTCGATTTTGTAAGAAAGTGACCTTGACAAATGGTTTCCAACAACTGCCTAGTTGTTGGGTTCAGTCCTTCGTATAAAGTTTGGCAAAGTTGCCAATTCTCGATACCGTGGTGAGGGCACTGAACAAGAAGGTTCTTAAATCTTTCGAAACACTTCCAAAAAAGTTCGGAAGAAAGCTGGGAAAACTGAATAATTTCATTGCGAATTCTCGCGGTCTTGTGGTGTGGGTAAAACTTTTTTAGAAAAGCCTTAACAAACTCTTCCCAATTTTTTATGGAGTGTGATGCTGTGCTATATAACCATTTTTCAGCTAGGTCACATAAAGTGAATGGAATGACACGTAGCCTTATAGCATCATCGGAAAGTTGTGTGGTCTTCATCATTGCGCAAACATTCTGAAATTTGTTAATGAAGATGTAGGCATTTTTGGATTCCAGCCCATGAAATTTGGGCAACATATTGATGAAGTGGGGTTTAATTTCAAATTTATCCTCATTAGCCGGTAGAAGTGAAAGACGGATGGGAAGTGCTGTGCGGATGGGATAGAAAAGATTCTGGAGCGTGATTCGTTGGGGCGCTTCGACAGGAGGGTGTGGTGGGTTATTCACACCCATTGGAGGTGGAATCAGTCCCTGAGGTAAGGGATTGTTAGGATTGAATCCCGACATCTCCTTAGAAGACGATGAATTTGAAGATGAAGGTAAAGAAGTGGAGGGAATTTCGACTTCGGAGTCGAAAGCGTTGTCAGTAGGCACTAACGAGACACGGACTAAACGAGCGCTAGTGTCCCTAGTCCAACTGGACATACACTAACGAGGTGTGGTGTAGTCAAAAAGTAAGAATAGAATATGGGGGTAAGAAAACGTCAATGAGAGAAAGTGGGGTGTAATGGATTTCTAGCGACAAAATGGCAAGTTTTTGTGAAAAATTTTGTTTTGTGGTTTTTTTATTTTATAAGGAGTTTTTGCAAAAGATTTTTATAAGGAGCTTAGACACACTTTCAAGCAATCACAATATGCACAATCAAGTCTAGAGGTAGGGTCTCCTAAGTCAACTAGACTGCTCCTAACTGTTCCAAAGGGCAAGTTGTAAGATCCTCGAATCGTCTCTTCACCGCCAATTGTGGCCAGGTAAGCACAAGTAAAGAAAGGAGGGATCCGCTCACGAATCACCATGAGACGGGCCTTTTAAAATTACCTTTCCCACTTGTCTAGCCTAGGCACCACAAAGTCAAGTTTAGATAAACGACCGATGCCTACAACCTTTCCTTTGTCCTAATGAAAACGACAGTCCTTATTGGCTGAGTCTAATATTTTTTAATTAACTCGAGGGTCGATGCAAAATTCTTTTTGTGATTTTTAGGGTCCTAGGAAGGGTAATGAAATCCCCATCCAATCTGGATTGGTGTTATAGCCCCTTAAAAGTCCGTTTTAAAAAAAATGCAAAACAGTAAACACGCGAAAATCCAAAACACTTGCCAAAAAATTTTTTATTTGCGGTGCAAAGAATCCTGCACGAAATCAAGTTATTGGAGAAGGCGAGAAGTTTTGCGCAAAGAACCCTGCAGAAAATTTTTTCAGAGGATTTCAAAAGACAGAAGAGAGAAAAAGAATGCTTACAGAGAAGTTTGCAGTTGCTGACGTCAGCAAGGCACGGCGGACCCGCCGCCAAATGCTGCCTAAGACCGCGATTCCGCGGTGTGATGGTTGCTTCAGATCTCAGAAATCTTTCTGTTTGCTGTTTTTATTCTCCTCTGTCTGTTCAGATCTTCTGTTTGCTGTTTTGTTCACTGGATTTTTCCAGATCTGAATCTGTTCGTCTTTCCGATCCTGCACAATTCGCACGAAAAAAAAATAACAAGATGATAATTTTTTATTTTTTATTTTTTTTTTCAGTTTTTATGATTTTTTTAATTTTTAACTAACCCAAAATTACAAAAAGAAAATAACTACCGTTATCCCCGGCAACGGCACCATTTGATTGGTGTGGATTTTTGCGTGTGCGTTTTGAAATCAAAGAATTAACCGCAATCAAGAACGGTGTCGCTTGATAGCTAGCCGGTTGAATACGGGTCGGTCCACAGGGAAAACATGTATTTTCTAGTTGTTTTAACGAGTCAATTCCTATTTGTGGTAGGTTTTGATTTTATAAGAAAACTGAAATTGAAATTGATTTGGATTAAAACCTTACTAGGGTTAGAATTAGGTTAGTTTGGAAGGTCAATTATTCTCACCGCTTTCTTTGCCCTAATTAAAAACTTTAGGTGTTAAGGTAATAGTTAACAAAGGGAATTAGCACGACCGGGAAGAAACTAATAAGGACCAAAGGGAAGAAACTAGGTTTCTTCTCTTTGGTCCTTATCCGTCCTTTCTTAACTCTTAGCCCTAACCTCTGTGGAAATCAACCACAACCGGTTTTAACTAGGGACTCACCGAGATCTCGTGGGATAGGATGCCATAGTGAGCGGTGTGTGGTTGTTTTGCATAGAGTCCTTATTTTAAAATATTGAACGGACAAGAAAGGGGTGAGAGATTTTCATCTCTCAAACCTTCCCCAACCCTAACCCTAACAAGTGAGAAACTACTCACTCATTAAGGAATTAACAAAGGAATTCATTTTTTTTATTTTTAATAAACTAGTTAATGTGCGGAAAATAACTACGGCAGATAAAAATTGCAGAGAAATAACTAGGGCAGAAAAGAAATTCAAGATAAAAAAAAACTTACTTTTTATTGATGCACTCTTTGACAATTACAAGGAATGAAAATTTTAAACTAGGAAAATAAAAAGAGGCATGCTCCAAAAAGAGCTGTAGGCTTCCTATTTATAGATAATAGAAACCCTAGGGTTTACATCTGATCCATATCTAGAATTACAAAACTACCCTGAGAAAACCGGGTCCATGCACCGACTCCACCGACACGCACCGACACGTGCGATGCATGGCCGCGGATCCACGGCCACAAGCCTGGTTTGGCCGCGATTCCGCGGCCGTTTGATGGGGTCTCTGTCTCAAATCTTCAGGGCTGCTTCATGTTGCATTTTACTTCTGGTTTCTTCACTTGGTTTCTCAGAATATCTCACTTTTGTAGCGTTTTTTCATCATTTTCACTGTATTGTTCCGAGAACCTGTAACCTGCAACTATTTAGCATACATGGATCAAAAACACCTATTTATTTGCAATATAATTAAGAATGGGGAATATAATAATGCAAAATTCTGATATGAACACATGCCCGATTGTTATTTTTCCTTGATCGCTTATAGCTTAAATTTGAATAAACACAAGAAGTATGGATTCTATAACTCTTTGTTTGATGTACATAGTTACATCTCGGCCCAACCATCTAAGATGTTTTTGTATGCTTGCTTGCTTCTTTTTTTAACGTTCTCGGCTCAACCACCTAAGATGTTTTCGTATGCTTGCTTGCTTCTTTTTTTACGATTCAATATGCCTGCCACTGAAAAACCTATCTGAAACATTTGTACACAGCGAGATCGATCAGAGCGCTGGCAAGACATCAGAATAGATAGAGAAGTGCAAGGAGAACCAAGGTGCCAAAAACAAGATTGTTGAGGAAGAGAGAGTCCGTTCTGTGTAACAGATGCTCCTTTGGACAAATTTGCGTGAATAAAAGCACAGCAGCAGCTTCGGTCACGGTTGCTCCTGTGTTGCTAGAACCGTCTCTGACACGAAAAATATTCAGACTACTTCACAAAATTTGAAATGATAATGTTAGAAGCTACTTTTCTTTATGTCCATATATGATGACATTTTTATACAAGCAGAATTTGCGAATTGAAATCATATCATTACAAACCATTACACATGATATAATGCCCAACTGTGTTTAGAAACTCTGCTTGTATTGAGTTATGAAATCTGATAAGATGGTATGGGTACAGATAATGAATGAATGTCGCATTATTCATGGATGCCAAAATAATTATTCGTGGATGCCGAAATAATTATTCCTGGATGAAGCCAAAATATAGCAGCGAAAAATCTCACTTGCACCAATAACCAGCAGATATAACCAAAAGATTGCAGCAAATGAGGACAAAGCTTTAAAATATTGTTGACCCTAGTGATGTCTCAACAAAATCTAGGATTCATCCGCAGTATAAAACCTGAATCTCCCCGATAAAATATAGTACAAGTTTTTGAAATACTATGTTCAAAGAAGTTTTATAAATCACCTATAACTGATCAACGGAGAAGATGGACACAACCAAGCAGAACGATAATATTGATAAAACATGCGATGAAAACGAGCAAGAGGGGCACAATCAAGCTGGAGCACCTCCTGGGTTCTCAGTCTCCATAGGCTCGGCTGCGCCTTGTGTGGTTTCTTCCGCCATTTCTTCTTCTTGGGTTCGTTGTGGTTGCTCTTCGGTAGCAGTGGGCTGAGGTTGAGGGGAAGGGGATGCTTCGGTTGGAGGTGGAGTCTGAGGCTTTGCGGGTGGGGGCCTTGGCTTGGTCATTATCGGCCTGCAAAACCTGTCGTAGGGTACAGTGCAAATTCTTATTAGCATACACCAAATGCTTAAGATACAAAATGATAGACATCTTGGTTTAAAGTTTTTTTTGCTATGGAACAAAATATCAAGCAACATTGTTATAAGCACTTTAGGGAAAAACTTTGTTATAAGAAATCCCAACAGCAGATGACAGAACCGTCTCCCGACCGCCAAAAACTAGTATATCTCTACTAATATAACGCTATCTCCTCAGGGATCAGCATTTCGGAAGTTGGCACAAATAGGTAGAGCGACATGACATCTTGACATCACAAATAAATAGGGAAATTTTTGCACATGTCCAGCAAGTCCTCAGCAATTAATATATAGACCCTTCAAAACAGGTATCAAGAATATCCAATTACTCCAAATGGGCCCCTACAAACTAAAAGCTCAAGTGATCTTTCTGAAGATGACAACCGTGAGCCCTATGAAATTGCAATTGCAATTTCCACTAGTACAAACAGGGAATAAAACAGTTTATACATATAACTGTATCACTTTCGTTTTGCATATTAAATCCTATCTAGGAAGCAAATAAATAGAATTTCTACTAGATATGGTAAAAATTGCAAACCTTTACGTAAAAACCTCAATACTTTTCTTATAAGGTGAAAAATTTTATATGAAAATTTTCAAGACGGATTTTACATGGACACCATTTTCAATTTGATGGTATATGTAATCTTAATAAGTGGCTATGTTCTTTATAAAGTAATTTCTTACTAAATACCAATCTAAATTTTTTTTCATGTGCCAAAAATTTTAAAATTTAAATTTAATTACCACTTTGTATACGCACAACATTTCTTCTCCTCGAAGTTATTTACTTCATATACCAATTGTGTATGCATTTAATATTTTATATATAATATAACTTTCATATGTAATATTTTATTATACTTGCGTTTATAATATTTTATTATATACTTTCCTATATGTATCTTATCATACTAGGGATCAAGATTTTGAACCGCATGCAACGCACATATTGTAGTTCTAGTGGGTTTGTACTAAATCAAAGTCTTTGTACCGCTTTTTTCTTCTTTCAGACAGAACCACATATAAAAACAAAAGGATAATATCTTGGGTTAAGTTTTTCACTACGGAACAATAAATATCCACATCTCTAATATCATAAATAGGACACAAGGAAGGCCCGTGGCATTTTCTCATTTATTTGAAAGTTAAAGGTCAAAGAACTACAAAATTCTCTTTCTATTTTCCTTGCTTCTAGAGATGCCAACCCCTCCACCCTCCTCCTAAAATACCCCACAATGAAGCATGCGGAGACATACATCATCAGGTGGAAAAATTACATAGCCCTAATATATGATTTTTCTTTTGACAAACCCTCAAATATATATATATATATATATATATATAAGTGATCTATTGCAAACCGGTTCCCTTTATTAAAAAACGGGAACTCTCGATCTACGACATATTTAAACGATTCGATCCATTCAAGTTGATCACACCCACAAATGTATGTGTATAAAAAATTAAAGGATTTGAAAACCTTTAACCAATGCATCGGATGAAGTTTATATTGCGTTGTCGAAAGACGTTTACTTTTGCATCCATTCGATGCATTGGTTAGAGATCTTTGATTTTTCATACACATGTATTTGAGAGAAGGTTGATCAACTTGAACGAATCAAAACGTTCAAATTTGTCATAGACCGAGAGTTTCCATTTTTTTAAAAACACGGACCGGTTTGCAATGGATCACACCCCTATATATATAGATGTATACGTGTGTGAGAAAGAACAATGAAGAAAAGAGGCCATAGGAGGGAATTTCTTCCTATGGCATTGAAAAAGTAAATCATCCACGATTTTTTCCGACGAACGGCATCGATCATCATCTTTATCATCTAAGATGTACCAAATTTCACGTGATTCTACCACTTTTTCACCGTTGAATTAGTGGGTACAAAATTAACGGTTTACCGACATCAATGGTGAAAAAATGGTAGAATCACATGAAATTTGGTGTATCCACATCTTATATGATAAAAGATGAACGTCAATCGTCGGAAAAATTCATGTAAGGTGTTTTTTTCGACACCATGAGAGAAAATTCCCTCATATGGCACCTATTCTCCATTAATCTATCTATACACATATAGGGGAGGAAATTCCCTCATATGGCACCTATTGCAAACCTGTCCGTGTATTTTAAAAACGGGAACTCTTGATCTCCGACAAATTTGAACGATCCAATCCGTTCAAGTTGATCACCCTACCCTCAAATATACATGAATTGAAAATCAAAAGATTTGAAGACCTCTAACACATGGATGTCTTCAAATCTTTTGATTTTTCATACACGTATATTTGAGGGTACGGTGATCAACTTGAATAGATCGTCTCATTAAAATATGTCATAGATCGGGAGTTCCCATTTTTTTAAAACACGATCACTCCCCTATATACATATACATACATAGAGAGAGAGAGATGAGGCCAATTCCTCAAACACTCAAGCCGATGTGTATCCTACTGATCATCGTAATGTACATGTTTTTCTGATCATCGTAATGTACATGTTTTTGATAGAATATATATCAAAGTTCACGAGATTTGAAGACCATTAACGCATTAATCAAGGGGAATAAAAATTAACTTATTTTTTATGCATGAAAATGTAACGCAATCATTAAGAGGTCATCAAATCTCATGAATTTTGATACATGACACATCTAAGACATACAACACAATGACCGATATGAATGTGAAATACATGGTGACTTGGGTGTGGGTAGGTGTTGGTTGGGGGTGATCCTATGAGTTCCGGCCTCATTGTTTATTTTCAGGTCCACTTCTCAAACACACAATCCGTCGTGTTTTTCACCGATCCATATCGAACATCGTGATCTACGTGTAAGATAGGTTATGTATCAAATTTTATGAAATTTGGAGATTTCTGACGTATCCATCAAGCGATCTTATTTTTCCATCATCGTAAAACCGTTGATTTTTTAGTCTGTTTGATAGATAAGTTAGAGGTCTTTAAATCTCATAAAATTTGATACATAACTTATCGAATATGTGTAGATCACGTTGATCTGCACATATAGGTGAAAAACACGACAGGTTGTGTGTTTGAAAAGTGGACCTCAAAAAAAGAAATGAGGCCGGATGTCATAGGATCGGCTCCATATATATACAGAGGAGTGATCCATTGCAAACCGGTCCGCGTTTTTTAAAAACAGAAACTCCCGAACTACGACCTATTTTAACAATCCGACTCGTTCAAGTTGATCACCCTACCCTCGAGTATGTGTATGAAAAATCAAAAGATTTGAAAACCTCTAGCCTATACATCAGATGGAGTTTATGTTGCATTATCGAGAGACGTTCATTTTTGCGACCTCTGGCCTATGCATCAGATGGAGTTTATGTTGTATTATCGAGAGACGTTCATTTTTGCACCCAACGATGAATAGGCTAGAGGTCTTCAAATTTTTTGATTTTTCATACATTTGAGGATAGGATGATCAACTTGAACAGATCGTTAAAATATGTCGTGGATCGGGAGTTCCCGTTTTTTTAAAAAATGCGGACCGGTTTGCAATGTAGCACTCCCTTATATATATATATATATATATATATATATATATATATATATATATATATATATATATTGGATGTCTTTTGGTTACCCTAGCTTAAGGAATTAACTCTTTGCAACTTATGACTCTTAATTTCACATATCATGAACCTATAAATAGAGATATTGTAAAATGCATTGACTACAACAAGAATAAACAAATCAGCTCTTCGAGAATGTGTGATTTTGGGAATTCCGACGATTTGTTATCGATACAAATTGTGATCGAAGAAGCCTCTCGTGATCAAATAGAGGTCCTGGAACGCTCCTCATAAAGAATCCGTAGCCTGTTGAACCTTCAACCAAGAGAATATTGATTTTCTATATTTCTCTCTTATCTCTATAAACCTTTCTTAACACGTTATCAGCACGAGTGTAATCATCTTTAAGAGCTAAGGTAATTCTTTTAGGTAATCTCTTTGGTTATTTTGACATGCATATCCAATTTCATATTAATTAGTCCTCAATTGCTCATTTTAATAATAAAATAACAAGAGTTGATTACTTCACATTTTCTCTAATTTTCATGCAATATATATAACTTGGTTCTCTTTCCACATTCCCTTTTTAAAATCAACATATCTCAGTTCTATCAACTTGTTAAATATTTAAATCGCCTTACAAATATAACTAGTGTCTTCATGATCTAACATGCAATTTTTTTATAGTTCTTTATCATGTCAAATCTCACAAAGCTAGAATTTGCGGCTCTTGACATTTCGGGCTAGAACTATTTATTGTGGGATTAGATGCTAAAATTCATCTAGAATCGATGGGACTTAGAAATACGATTAAAGAAGAGAACGAAGAAGCTACACAATCTCATTCGTCATCATCTATACGAGGAATTAAAAAGTGAGTACCTAACAATAAAAGATCCACATGAACTTTGGAAAATTTTAAAAGGTTTGACCACCAAAAAAACAGTAATTCTTCCAAAGGCTCGTTATGACGGGTTTCATTTACGTTTTCAGGATTTTAAATCAGTGAGTATAACTCTGCAGTTTTTAAAATTAACTCTACTTTAAAATTATGTGGAGAGAGTACTGCTGATATAGACTCGTTAGGAAAAAAACATATTCTACTTTTCATGCCACGAATGGGCTCCTGTAGCAGCAGTATCGTACAAAAGGTCTTGAAAATATTCTAAATTAATTTCATGCGTTGTGACTGAACAAAATAACGAGCTATTAATGAAAAATCATGAATCTCGTCCTAGTGGTTCTGCTCCATTCCTTGAAGTGTGCGACATTTTCTAATAATTCTTGACATGAACAGGCATTGATCGCGTATCTGTCGTACGCCACCTTGTTGAACTTTATCAAGTATCAATGCATAGGAAAAAATTTGTAGAGACAAATCTTGCCTTCCAAAATGATGATTTCGAAGCATCCGTCTTTTTAGTCTCATATGCAATATTCTTTTTCTTTTTCCCCTAAATTTGCATTGTTTCTTAGTTTTGTTTTAATGAAGAACATGGATATTTCCAAATCTTTAGTCGGATCCAAGATCAATCATGAAGGTGTATGTCTCGTAGATAGTGCAACGCACATGATACTTAAAGATATGAAATATTTCTCCCATCTAATAATGACTGAAACCAATGTTAACACAATATCTGGAAGTACAAAACTAATCAAAGGCTCTGTAAAAGCAAATATATTATTACCTAGAGGAACAAAGTTTATTATTAATAATAACACATTATTCTCAAGTCTCAAAGAAACTTGTTAAGTTTTACAGATATTTGTCTTAACGGATACAACATTGAGATTGTAAAAGAAAGAAACAATGAATATCTATATATTACACTTTTGCTTCGGGTAAGAAATGTGTGTACTTGAAAAACTATCAACATTCTCTTCTGGCCTGTACTACACAAATATTAATACAATTGAAACACATGCTATAGTAAACCAGAAGTTCATTGATCCAGATACTTTTATTATTTGGCATGATCAATTGGGACAACCCGGATCAACAATGATACGAAAAATCATTGAGAATTCACACGGGCAACCATTGAAGAACCAGAAGATCTTTCAATATAACGAACTCTCATGTGCTGCCTGTTCTCAGGGTAAATTAATCATTAAACCATCACCATCTAAAGTTAGAATTGAATCTCCTGCATTTTTGGAACGAATTCATGTTGATATATGTGGGTCTATTCACCCACCATATGGACATTTAAATATTTAATGGTTTTAATAGATGCATCTACAAGATGTTCACATGTGTTTATTATCAACTCACAACGTTGCATTTGCAAGATTACTTGCTCAATTAGATTACGAACACAATTTTCAGAATATGCAATTAAGAGAGTCCGTCTTGATAATACTAGTAAATTTACATTCCAAGCATTTAACGATCACTGTATGTCAACTGGAAGAGAAGTTTTATCGGAGCGCTATTCGGCCTGCCTTATTATATGGTACAGAATGCTGGGCTCCTGAGAAGCATCATACACAGAAGATGCACGTAGCGGAGATGCGCATGCTTCGTTGGATGTGCGGTAACATTAGAAAAGATAAGATGCGAAATGAGGATATTCATGCAAAAGTTGGTGTAGCACCTGTGGAGGAGAGATGCGGAAAAACCGGCTAAGATAGTTTGGTCATGTGCGACGCAGACCTATGGAAGCACCGGTTCGACGAATAGATACTCTCGATATGGGCAATGGCAAAAGGGAGACCGAAGAAAACATGGATGGAGGTGATACGAAACGATATGGTTGCCAAAGGCCTCAATGAAAGTATATTGTTCGATAGGAGTGAGTGGAGACGGAGGATTCATGTACCGGACCCGGCGTGATTCTCATGTTGGTTCATGTAGCCTACCCCATATGATTGGGATAAAAGGCTCAGTTGTTGTATGTCAACTGGAATAGTTGTTTATCATGTTGCTTATGTTCATACACAATGGTTTAGCTGAATCATTTATTAAACGCCTCCAATTAATAGCTAAACCATTAATTATGATAACAAAGCTCCAAATTTCGATATGGGGCATGTTATTTTGCATGCAACGGAAAGGTTTGCCGACTGTCATTTTAATGAAAATGTTTTCTCAACATTAGGGGAGAAAATAAACAGGAAAAATAAGTTGAATGGAATGTGTTATCTTTATATAAATTTGATCCTCGCACAAGACAATGTGAATTAGAAGTTCAAAAGATAGTACAGTTGCAGTCTATAGCAACTCAGGTGCCAGAAATCTTTACTGGCCTAAATAAAGTAATCAAATCACATATTTCTGTTGTTAATACTCCAGTTAGAATTGATATCCCGGAAGGGGGATCACGAATATTGCAACAAATGAGTCTACGGCACGTCCAAAGCGTGGTAGACCAATCGGTTCCAAAGATAAAAATTCTCGAAAGAGAAAAGGAGCAAATAATCAAAATGCCCGGATTGAGAAGGTAGATACTCATGAATAGACCAAGACATAATTGATGATAAAACCCCAGAAGAGGTTCAGGTACCTAGTAATAACGAAGATAATGAAAATGGAGAGATCTTAATAAATTATGTCTTTACTGGTATAATGGAACCAAAAAGAAACAATCAATGATATTTTTGTTTCTAATAGAGCGCTAAATATTATGGAAGAAAGCGAAGATCTTAAACCAAGATCAGTCGATGAATGTCAACAAAAAAATGATTGGCCAAAATAGAAAGACGCAATTCAAGAAGAATTAAACTCACTTGCAAAACGTGAGGTTTTTGGACCTATAGTTCGAACACATGAAGGTGTAAAGCCAGTGGGGTACAAATGGGTATTTGTGTGAAAACAAAATGAAAAAAATAAAGTCGTTAGATACAAAACACGACTTGTAGCACAAGGTTTTTCCCAAAGACCAAGTATTGACTTTAAAGAAACATAATCTCATGTGGTGAATGCTATTACAATTCGATATCTTATCAGTCTGGCAGTACAAGAAAACTTGATATGCGTCTAATGGATGTAGTTAAAGCTTATTTAATAGCATTGTAATAGCATGTGATTATTATATGAAAATCCCCGAAGAGCTTCCAAAGGCAGTCGATTATTTAAAGAAAGAATTTGAGATGAAAGACCTTGGAAAAACAAAGTTCTGTCTCGGCTTACAAATCGAGCATTTAGCTGATGGAGTTTTTATTCATCAATCAACATATGCAGAAAAGGTCCTAAAACGATTCTACATGGATAAAGCACATTCATTGAGTACCCTAATGGTTGTTCGATCACTTGATGTAAATAAGGACCCTTCCGGCCTCGAGAGGATAACGACGAATTACTTGGTCCTGAGGTACCGTACCTTAGCGCAATAGAAGCACCAATGCATCTACACGACATGATATAGCATTTGCTATTAATTTATTAGCAAGATATAGTGCTTATCCAACCCGAAGGCATTGTAATGGAATTAAGCATATATTTCAATATCTCCAATAAACGATTGATATGGGTTTGTTTTATTCGAATATGTCGAAATCTCAACTAATTGTTATGTAAATGCAGGATATTTATCTGACCCGCACAAAACTCGATCTCAAACAGGTTAAGTATTCACGTATGGTGATACAGATATATCATGGAGCTCCACAAAACAAACTTTAGTTGCTACTTCAAATCATACAAAGATATTAGCAATTCGTGAGGCAGGTAAGGAATGTATTTGGCTAAGATCGATGACCCAACATATCCATGAAACCTATGGTCTACGTTCATATAAAGAAATTCCAACACTATATGAAGATAATGTCGCTTGCATTGTCCAGCTAAAAAGTGGATTTATCAAACGAGATAGAACGAAGCATTTTTCACCAAAGTTCTTTTTAACGTATGACATTCAAGAAAAGAGCAAAATTAAAGTTCAACAAATTCGTTCAAGTGATAATCTAGCTGATTTGTTTACCAAGACATTACCTACTTCAACATTTAAGAATGGTTTATAATATTTGAATGTACCGGCTCAAGAATATTTCTAACAGGGGTGATAATACATGTTGCACTCTTTTTCCCTCATCCATGGTTTTTCCTGACAGGGTTTTTAACGAGACGGCAATTTGTTCGTACTATCTAACGCAAAGTATAATATGCTCTTTTTCCTTAGCTAGGATTTTTTTTGCTGGGTTTAAGGTTTTAACGAGGCATATCTTCGCAAAATGGACATTCAAGGGGAGTGTTGTAAATTGTATTATTATGACATAGCGGATGTCTTTTGGTTACCCTAACCTAAGGAATTAACTTTATCGCTTGTGACTCTTAATTTCTCATTTCATAAACCTATAAATAGAGATATTGTAAAATGCATTTAATACAACAAGAATAAACAAATACTCTCTATATTGATTTTGTATATTTCTCTCTATAAACTTTTCTTAACACGCACGCGCACACACATATATATACATGGACCGGTTTGCAATGGAGCACTCCCTAATGTATGTAGACCGGTTTGCAATGGAGCACTCCCTAATGTATGTAATACATACATTAAGGAGTGCTCCATTGCAAACCGGTCAACGTTTTTTAAAAAACAAGAACTCCCGATCCAAGGCATATTTTAACGATCTGATCCGTTCAAGTTGATCATCCTACTCTCAAATGTGTGCATGAAAAAGAGAGGATTTGAAAACCTCTGGTCTATTCATCGTTAGGTGCAAAAATGAAAGACTTTCGATAATGCAACATAAACTCCATCTAATGTATAAGCTAGAGGTTTTCAAATCCTTTGATTTTTCATACACGTTGACTTGAGGGTAGGGTGATCAACTTGAACGTTTGGATCGTTCAAATATGTCGTGGATCGAGAGTTCCCGTTTTTAAAAACCGCGAATCGGTTTGCAATAAAGCGCTCTCCTATATATGTATATGTATGTGTGTATGAGGTGGTATCTTATTCGAAGAAAATACGGTGTCGCCTTAACATTTAATTTTACACCATATTTTCCGATGATCGGCACCGTTTAACTTGATCTCTATGTTCTAGATCATACGTATACCAAATTTCATATGTTTTCGATAATGTTTATCTTCGCATCGGATGGTTGCAAAATTAACGATTTTCTAACAATAAAACATTCGACAAAGCTATATTTTGGTAAATGTTAAAGGAAATTGCACGACTTGGTGTGCCCATGTTTTACACCGTGGAGAACAAGATAAATGGTGTCGATCATTCATAAACTGGATGAATAGTCAAATTTTAAGACGCCTCATTTTCTTAGAATATGCCGCCGCCACACACATATCTACTATTTAATGCAAAAGGAAAGGTGTATCCAAAATTGAGATTCCAATTTCAATTACAATGCCCTAAAAGAGTATAAAATTCTCCTTTTTTAAGCCAAGAAAAAGAAATTAAAATTAAAAAATTTGATAACTGCACTCCCTCCACTCTCCCTCAACTACTTTCCCATCCCCACCTACTCCAATCTTTACAACCAATTTTATACCACAATCTATGCCAGAGGCCTCCATCACCCTTTCAAATAATTTTTATAACCTTTTCATTATCTCCTTTTTTTAATTTTACTAATAGGTTCTGCTCTAATATTTTGGTTTAATCCTTTTTCGTATTTTGATATTAGTTAAAAATGAAGTGTATCAGCCAATTAAAGCATATAATATTGCAAATGTTGTTTCATCATTTACGTGCTTTACACTGTTCAAATGTAATCCTACTGTTTGTGCAACAATCGATCTAAGATGCTTTCAGGTTGAAACTTTCGACGAATCTCAGCTTCTCTTTATTACCGCTACAGATTTTGATTACCGAGTTATACATATGCCAAGCACATGGTAAAAGAAAATATTGAAATAATTTTCTTAACATATTTTTCTTTTCAATTTTAGGTTGTTCAACGTTTTTGCCATACTGGACAAAATGCAAGCAGTGGCACTCGTCATAAGATGAGTTTGTTGTTGATAATCAAAACCATAAAATTTTTCCTAAGGGAATCTCTGCAAAAGTCACAATAAAGGTCAAATTTAATATATCAGTTATTATTTGTCTATGTTCTCATTTTTGCATTTGATTTAAAGAAATATGAAATTATCGCTCAAACCACAGGCATCACACATGCAAAATACTAGTATATATAGAAAGAGTACAACTATGCTCCTATCGGTAGGATTTGTAAACATATCCCACTGGCTTTTTAACCATTAAATTTGCTTTGAGATGTATGTAAACAATTATGAAGAAAATTTGTTATTTATTCAAACATTGCAATAATTGTTTGCACACATCCCAAAGGGATCCAAAGGAAAAGATTGGTAGGATTTGTTTCTAAATCCTATCACTAGAATCCTAGTCTCTGCGTGTATGAGAATAATGAAGAAAATAGGTCCTAGGAGGCTTTTTCATTGTGGCATCGAAAATCTATATCTATCGTTATTTTTTTCGACGATTGGCACCCATCATTATCTTCATCATGTAAGATGTGTGATTCCACTACTTTTTCACCGTTGAATTAGCAATGTAAAATGTTCTATTGTCAGTAACCCGTTAATTTTGCACCCACTAAATCAACGGTGAAAAAGCGATGGAATCTCATGAAATTTGGTGCATCCACATCTTACATGATAAAGATGATTGGTGCCGATCATCGAAAAGAATCATGGAAGGTTTATTTTTTCGACGCATCTTACATAATAAAGATGATGATAGGAAGAAATTCCCTTCTATGGCACCTTTCCTCCATTATCCTATATATATATATATATATATATATATATATATATATATATATAATGAAGAAAAAAGACGCCATGGGAGGAAATTCCCTCCTATGGCACCTTTCCTCCATCATCCTCTTATGTGTGTGTGAGAGAATAAGAAAAAAGGTCCTAGGAGGCTTTTTCGTTGGGTGGCATCAAAAAAGTACACCCTCCATAATTTTTTTCGACGATCGGTATCCATTATCTCTATCATGTAAGATGTAGATATACCAAATTTCATGTGATTCCACCACTTTTTCACCGTTGAATTAACAATGTAAAAAGTTTTATTGTCGGTAAACTGTTAATTTTGCGCCCATTAAATCAACGGTGAAAAAGTAGTTGGATCACATGAAAATTGGTGTATTTACATCTTTAGATGATATTGATGGATGTTGATCGTCGAAAAAAACCATGGAGGACATTTTTTAGGCGCCATAGGAGGAAATTCCCTCCTATAACACATATCCTCCATTATAGTTATATATATATATATATATATATATATATATATATATTCATTCCATTTTATGCACTATTACTTGATTGTGAAGATTTATTACTCATTATCATAATTTCTTCATTAAGGTATTTACCGTAGCATAAACTTATATGGGATCTTATTATTAGGTTCAAGCATCTTAATTAATTTTACTTTTTCTCAAATAGGTTTTGTAAAAAAAAATTGCTAATATACAAACGCAATAATCCTTTAGTTATCTACTTTATATAAAAAGCTATCAATAGTTGCAATATTTACACTTGTGTTGCACGTGATGCAAACCCTTTTAATGGTTCAAATTAAAACGAAAAATTTGTCTCCTCATAAATACAACTAAAGTGACTCATGGCACACCGTGAGCTGGTTCTACTGGATTGACTCGGTAGCTACACTACCAACAGAATTTAAAGATCCTAAGGATTTCATCCTCAAATGGGTAAAGCCGGATTTTCAAAATAAGATATATATATATATATGAGAATAATGAAGAACGGCACCCATCAGCATCATCCTTATCATGTAAGATGTGGATGAACCAAATTTCATGTGATTCGATCGCTTTTTCACCGTTGATTTAGTGGGCGCAAAATTAACAGTTTACCGACAATTGAACTTTTCACATTGCTAATTCAACGGTGAAAAAGTGGTGGAATCATATGAAATTTGGTGTATCCACATCTTGCATGATGAAGAAGAATTATTGGGGCCGATAGTAGAAAAAATCGTGTAAGTTGTAGATTTTTTACGCGATCTAACTAAAAAGCCTTCTAGGGCTTCTTTTCTTCCTTATTCCCTATGTATATATAGGCACATAAACTAATTTCGTTTGACATTTTAAGCCCTTAAAGATATAGTAAGGCCCCGTACCAAAAACTAATAGGCATGCTCAAATATAATCATAATTTGAATACTTGTTTCGTATTTCCAACAAAAACTACCCAAATCAATACTGCACAGGGATAATTTTGACTGCCCATCTAGACTTCATAGCAATTAAAATTGTCCATTGAAAGCTAATTTGCATAATCCACAAATATGAGTTACAAGATGGAGTATGTTGCATGGATTCATCACTGAGGTGACGAATCCATATGGGACACGTATCAGATTCATTTCCCTGTCTATATCTTATTCTAGTTGCATAGAACATGCATAAATAACTAAGATATTAAGTTATTAACACTTCATTGTTATTTGTTGTGAAATTTATCGTATTCTTAGTGTAGATTTCCTAAAATCATTGCTTCTATTATTATGTTTAAAAAATTTAAACCATATTTGAGTGGCTTAGAATTGCTTAAATAGGAATTTTTTTGTTATTTATACATTATGTATGTATTAATATATGTTTATATTTAATTGATTGATTTGAAAACATATTTTGTATCATAGGTTTTTGAAAAATTGTGAATCAACGAATCCGAATCGTATGGTATCTCATATCCATATCCGAATCCATGCTACTTATGGAATTTCCTTCAACGGTGCAGTAAGGGCGACTTACATGCTTAAGGAGACATTTAGAACACACGTTCTTTATAAAGAAAAAGAAAACGAAAAGAAACAGAAAATTTGTCAGAAGAGACTGTCTATATCATGAAGATAAATATAGAATTCAGCTGCATTGTTTTTTGATTGTCTTAGGTACTGAATAAGTTAAAAACACACAGGAAAGGAATGTGGACTGCAAAGAGGGCAATGAGTGAAAAGGTTTCCTAATTTCAATGAATAAAATTGGAGGTATGACAATAAACACACGGCCACAAACATCGGCGGATTTTGTAAGTTGAAAACTAAGCTTATTAAAGCGTGTTTTATCTGCTGGGTAGAAGTAAACAAATGACCATAAAGAAGTAAACATAGTGATATCCCTAACTGTTATATGCCTATATAAGTATTGGCCTATAATTTTTCATGATCGTGAATCTGCACATTTTAATGGGCTCATATCAAATGAGGTTTAAAAAATGTTGCATGCAGCATCTCTAGCCATTTTAGACCAATTTCAGATTGCAACCGTCCACAGGGGATTTGTATGAGAGACGAGAATAGTGAAGAAAGAATTGTTTACCTGTCTAAAGCCTCAGCCCTTCCTTTAATATCAGCTGAGAGGAGAACAGAAGTCGCATGTTTTGGTAAAGCATCCTGCTGCTGCTTTTTCTCTCTTAGCCATGCTTCTGCTTCTCCACACTCATTGATAACCTGTTAAATAGGATGAACATGATCAGTTTTTCTCATCTTCTTTCAAATAACTCACTTGGGAAGGGAAAAGATTGCAAATTAACCATATCTGGCCCAATTCCACTTCAAGAACAACATTTATATGTTAAATATATGTAGCATATATGACGAGCCACAGAAAAAATTGATACCATATTATGGACTTAAAAGTCCCTCACTCAAAGAAGGTGAAGAAAAATGAAGGAATGCTGAAAACAAAAACAACCAAGAAATGAAAAGGAGGTGAAATCTAGGAAATAATTAATAGAAATGAAAACTGGAAAAAATGCAGAACAACAAAAACCAAGCATTTTGATTTTTCTTAGGAAATCACAATGACACACACCAAGCAAGTAAACCAAAATGTACAATTTCAAGAGAATGCAGTATATAATAGCAGTAAACCAATATCACAATGATATCATTAATTCAACATTTGATTACATGAAAATAGATTGTAGGCTCACTTTCTTACATCAACAATAAGTGAATTTCACTAGTTATGCACTAATCTTATGAAAAGGCCTAAAGGCTTAAGCTTAAATAGAAAATATGATAAGTCAAATGAAACAGCAGATATAAGTGCTCAGTTGCTTACAAATATAATATCCAAGACTAATACTTCAATTAGGACTGTCAGACGGTAGTACCTTCTGTTTTTCTGCAATGTCAATATGATCAAATTTTGGATCTTTGGAGAAAGCCGCCTCCCTGTAACTACTGATACAGTGAACAAGCTGATCACAAGTTGGTCCTCTCTCTGTCCATTCCTTATAACGAATTTCAATGGGGTCACCTTGCTGCGCTCAAAAAAGATGTCAAATGCATCTCGGTACACAGATGAACAATATAAAAACTAAATTATCTGGAAAATTACCTTTTTGAGTTCCTCTAACTTAGCAACATAAACACCCTTTGTCTCATCCTCACCCTCTTCATATAGCCAATCCTCGGTTTCCTGGAGTTTTGCAGTCAATCCATCCCTTTCTGAGGCCGTAACAAATTCCTCATACTTGTCGTGAAGCTAAACAGAAAAGATAAGAGGGTTATATTAGAATATATTTTCCATCATTTTGCATCACATATCTATTCTATCTCTACTATTTTTAACTAAAACAGGGAGGGGTATCATATTCTAATTTGATTCTTGACATGACGTGTCAAGAACCTATTAATTTTGAAATTTTTTTATTCCTGGCCCTTAAGTCATTTCTTGATTAACCTCGCACTAGAAATCTCTACAACTATACATTAACATAAAAAAACTTTTAAACTGTTCTCAGATCTTTCATTATAATGTTTAATATATGTCGATGCATGAGCAAAACACTAGAAATAAATTAATAATAACTATATAAAGCAACCCCTCTCCCACGATGGTTTGCAATTGATCTTGGTTCATAGCCTAATAAAATGCAACCTGATATTTCCACAGATCAACCAGTATATACATCTATAACAAACCTACACATTTTTTCATGTGAACCCTTCCCATATATATTGCATTTTAACTCCTATCCTCTTTTTCAGATATTATTTAAAATTCAATTGGCGCCATAAAGACATGTTATACATTTTCATATAAACAGTCATTAGTTTGTGCATAGCACATTCCTTTCTATGCCGCAAAATACATTCAAGATATTCAAAGGATAGTCCATTTTACTTTGTTTCGCATGTCATAGACATATGCTTCCACAGCATTCTTCTTGTCCTTCGTTTCTTCCATAACACGGTCTTGAAGAGCCATTTCAAATTCCTTTTCCATGGCCTTTTGCAAATCTGCAGCTGCCAAGCCTCCATAGACCAACTCAACAACTGGCACATTAATCTTCTTTACCTTCTTTTTTGAAGGTTCAACCTGCCAAGTCAAGATTAAATAGGTTATTACAAAAGCTACTGTGTCCTCGTATGGATAAAAGCATCAATCTGGAAAAGTCATAATCAAATATAATCTCTACAGATGTACCAAAGCTGACATTAAACAACATGGTAACATTACATCACAGATAGCGATCATGTCGATTTCATGAGTTTATTTATTACTTAATGAAGGATGAGGAAAAACGAGTTTAACTGGAAACCTACACACCTAGGTAGCATGGATTTGGTTATGAATACTGATAGGGAACATGACGAGTCGGATTGGCCTAGTAGCGATTCCAAGATAGCAGGAACACAATTTGTTAGAGTACAACAAAATTCTATATTTTAATATCATTTTAGTAAATCTAAATAGGGATACCAATGATTTTAGAAGTGTGGATATATAAATTATTGCTAATCTAATCATTGACTCATTGATGCATGTTCAATACATCTAGAAATAAATATAAATTTAAGGATGTGCCAAAGGTAGCCTCGACGAATCTGATAGAAATCTTATGAGGATACACGTCCAACATGATTCCAAAACTGAAACGTGTCCTTGACAACGAACCCATGCAGCATAGGATGACAATATGTTCACGTGTAAAAATAACTCGGAACTGAGATGATCTTAAGATAATCGATTGTTAATATATCCATAGTTGTTAATATCTTACGATATACACGATACATATTTTACGATACGATACGATATGAAAGGTTTCTAATACATATCGGCCCTCTATATCAGAAAATCTTTCGTATCTTACGATATACGATATATGTCGTACGACAAGATACGTTATGATATGATATACAAGATACGTTATGATACGATATACGGTATAAACTATACAATATTTAAAGGCCCCATTTGTTATTGGGTCGAGCCTAGATCACCCAGGTCGGATTAATGACCTTAAAATAAAAAATATCTCCTTTGAAGTCCTAGCAAATCTTAGCCGTAGAACGCAAGACTTTAGAAACCCCTATCTCGTCCTCGCATGCACTTGCATAAAAGAAATATGTTTGAAGTTGGAACTACTTAGACCCAATACCTTAGTTTATATTAAGCAGAACTTACAACTAGCAATTAAGGCAAAAGAAAAGAGAACAAAACGTGAGGCATATCATCCGATTTGTTTATCGGATAAGAAATCCAATGATGGATTACGGAAAAAGAAGATCCTTACTTACCGGAAGACGCTTCTTGGATGGATGTTCATGAATACTTTGAAGTTGACGAAGAACAAAATGGTATGAAAAGAAGAAATAAGGTATAATGATATTATTAACTAGTTAATTTTGTTTAAAATTTTAAATTCTTAGTAATTTAAAACCAATTTTTGATAGGAACTCAAAATTTTGAATACCATTCGGGAAAAAACTTAGAAAGAAAAGAAGATAGTGAAAAGGAAGGAAGAGAAGTTCATAGAATACAAAAGCGAAGATGAAAACATCCTCAAATCAACAATAATGATAGCCAATGAATTGATAGGAGACTATTGATTGAGTAGTTGTTTTGTTTTGTTATTTTTTTGAAAATTTTTAGTTTATGATGTGTAAGCTTTATAACGTGCGAAGTTAGTTAGAAAATGTTGTTACTTGTAAAACTTATGCCTATGTCACGTGGTTTACACCTTTCGACTATAATATCATTTTGCTTAATTATCTAATTAACTTATGAGTTATGACTGTTCAAATGACTTATGTTGTTTCACGTATTTTTCTGTTTGAGCTTCACATATATTGTGTCGGTTGCGTGATTGGAGATATATTACTTTTTAAAATTCTTTTAATATATCGTTCCATATTACTAATTTAATCATATAATAGTAAAAAAATATAGTTATATGCTTACTTGCTTAGTTATTACACAAGTGATAATCATATCTTACGATATACGATATGATACATAAGCAAAAACGATAACGATTCATATCATGTTTTGACAAATTTGAATATATCTATAATCCCTCGGTCAACTATGGAAAAAAAATTTGGGCACATAGTTAAATGTAATTGCAGCACCAATGCTAACATTAAAACCATTACAAAACTTAACAGGAAATTATGCAATAGGTTTATGTTAAATCTTTTGCAAAAACTAGCAAAAAGTCGAAAGCTATGGAGATCTTGCTACCAATTTGATGAAAAAAGAAAGGTTGGTTTGTAAAATGAAATGACAATAAAGATCTTTAAATGGATTCAAAATTGATTTAGGAATGCTAAAGGGGCTTATAAAAATGGTTTTTGGAGAAAAAAGGGGAAAATATATTGTTAAAATCCACAATCGATGCCGATAGCGTCTGGTGGACAAGTTTGAGACTGGGTTTCGAATTAGGATTCACGTAAGCGTTGATGTAGGGATGAGTCTTGCTGAAGAAATTGGGGCTGAGAGAAAGAATGTAGATTGAAGTTTGATGGGTTTCAAATGAGCTTTTATATTGAAGATGAGGGTATTCTTGGTATATTCAAAAGATTATCATATATTATACTATGGTTGTATACAATATATTGGGCTTAAAAGAAATTCTGCAAAAGGTATTGGGTTTTCTGATATTTATGTACCTTTGTGGGTTTAAAAAGTAAAAGCAGTTCCAAATAGTGGGTTTAGAAACGAATTTCCCGACACACAAAAAAAGGATAACCCTCTTATGGTTCACTTCAATCAACATACAAATATCGGTCACTGACCAATAGACGTAAAGAAGATTATTCATGTGAATATCAAAAATAAGATTGCAACATGACTGTGGAAGAAAAGGGTACAAAGAAGAAAGACTATTGTAACACCGCCCCTATCATACATATTGGCCTGATCTCGACATACAAAAAAATCACATCACTGTAGATAAACCTTTTGGTTTGATGTCTGGCACCAAATACTAAACCTCATAACAAGCCCAAACTATGGAAAACTATCATGCACCTTCACCTTATATCAGAAACTACTATTGAAAAATACCATCCAACCAGGAACTTGAAGATTTTAAAGAAAGCAACAATGCAACTGTCTACTTGAAATGGGGATTGAGTTTAGATGCCTCAGTTTACAGATAACAACAACAACAACAACTGAGCCTTTTATCCCAAGCATATGGGTAGGCTACATGAACCAACATGAGAATCACGCCGGGTCCAGCACATGAATCCTCCGCCTCCACTCACTCCTATCGAACAATATACTTTCATTGAGGCCTTTAGCAACCATATCGTTTCGTATCACCTCCATCCATGTTTTCTTCGGTCTCCCTTTTGCTTTTTTGCCATTGCTCATATCGAGAGTATCTATTCGTCGAATCGGTGCTTCCATAGGTCTGCGTCGCACATGACCAAACCATCTTAGCCGGTTTTCCCGTATCTTCTCCTCCACAGGTGATACACCAACTTTTGCACGAATATCCTCATTTCGCACCTTATCTTTTCTAGTGTTACTGCACATCCAACGAAGCATGTGCATCTCCGCTGCGTGCATCTTCTATGTATGATGCTTCTTAGGAGCCCAGCATCCTGTACCATATAATAAGACAGGCCGAATAACGCTCCAATAAAACTTCACTTTCAATTTTAACGGAAAGTTACGATCACACAAAATCCCTGTTGCACTCCTCCATTTCAACCAACCAGCTTGGGTCCTTTGATTAACATCACTATCGATCTCTCCATCTTTTTGGATGATGGAACCTAGATGTCTAAACTGGTCGCTCGGTGATATCTCTTGCCCTTCCAATGTTATACCAATATGGTTTTAACTTCTCTGTTTACTAAATTTGCAATGCATATATCCTGTCTTGGACCTGCTCAATCTGAACCCCCGAGATTCCAATGTTTGCCTCAATAATTCCAATTTGACATTAACCCCTGCTTTCGTCTCATTTACTAGCACAATATCATCAGCGAATAGGATACACCAAGGTACCTCATCTTGGATAGTTCTAGTAAGCTCATCCATCACGATGGTAAATAGGAATGGACTTAATGCAGATCCTTGATGCAATCCAATTGTAATCGAAAAATCACTTGTTAGGCCGCCGCAAGTTCTGACATTTGCCACTACTCCATCGTACATATCCTTGATTATGTCAATATACTTGACGGGACCCCCTTCTTCATCCCCCCATAGTACCTCTCTAGGTACCTTGTCGTACCCCATAATGCTTCAGTTTACAGATAAGTAAAGTATAATCACGAATGACGATTTTCTGCAAATTATGATGAACTCCATGATCGGTTTCTATAATTCTCCTTCCTATTTTATTTCTATAACTTTTCCCTGATAATATCCAACCTCGCTTCAGAATAGTCACCGAAACATTATAATTTGTGGGGAAAAGTATTAGGCTTAGTAGGCTATCTTATAAAATGCCAACGATTTAATAAATAAATTTACCAAATTGTATAGTCTAACTAGAAATTTAAAAGATGGTGTTAATATAAATCAACTAGATAAAAGAAACAAAAGTTTGCACTTGACAGTATTTATCAACACGAAGAAATTAAAGAGCTATGCAATGGGATAACTAGGCATACACTAAACTACAAACGGCGTTTCACTTATGCCTCAGAATAGCATTGGACTCGTGCATCCAAACCTTAACATCATTGACTTGAAATGACTAATATCATGTTCTATTATGCAAAATAGGATAGGTTATACAAGAGGGGAGTAAGCCATTTTGCAAACCTTCACGTCTGTTTCCATTTGCACAGGTTTTTCTTCCGACTCCAGCGCACCATTTTCAACCCCAGTTCCCGAAGAATCCTGCATATTGACACCGGTTTCAGCTGCAGAGGATTCAGTTTTTGCTTCATCCGTGTCCATTTTCACAGGCACTTTTGGTGCAGCTGTTACTGGAACTTCAACTTCTTCCTCCTCTAACATCTTAACAAACAAAAGACACAGCAATTTTGGTAAGTAAAATAGTAGTGACAAAGACAGATCAAATTCCATGTAGCTTCTCCAATACTTACAGTTGCAGACTCGACAGAAACAATTCCATGCAGATTTAAGCGGGCTTTGACTTTCAATTTTGCACGCTCGCCTTTAGTGGATTGGAAGGGGCCAATCTGTGAACAGCACAATAGTTGTGAGAAAAGCCAATTGGTGACTCAAGGTAATGACAAAATATGATATATTGTTTTCAAGCAAATAATATCTAACGGTAATTACCGTATAGGTGCTAATCTTGGGAGAGACTTGCAAACCGTTAACATCAGCATACATGACATCAACTGGGAATGTACTAGATCTGAAGAATGTCAGAGCTTTGATGCTTGGAATTGGATTTCCCTTGGGAAATACAGTAGTACTCTGTTGATTGTCTGCTGCTCCACTTTGTGATTCTGGGCCAGTGCCTTTCCATGACAAAGCAATTGGAAAGGGGAAGCTCTCATGCACCTTCAGAAACAGAAGGTAGAAGACGCAAAATGACTGGAGTTAGATGCATGTGGTAAAATATTAACATGCGGAAAAAAAATGGTAATCATAAACCAACAAAATCATGCTATATAAAACTGTTATCTAAGTGGCAACAAACATTCAACTAACAGAAACGAAAGGTCATCGTATATCAATAGCGTGCTCACAAAAATGTTATGAGTTACTAAAAATATGCCTTCAGCCCGTAAAATTACTGTTTAGAAAGCCGATGGCGCTAAATCAGCTAGAGTAGTGATTTCACATGTTAAATTTACCTTATTGGACACAAAATAATGAGAATAGGTTCCAACTAATGAGAATAGGTTCCAACAATTTTAAATGAAACATTATTTTATTTATCCAACCCAGGATGATTCAGAACGATATACTCCAGATACACGACTAATCATGAGGTGACTACCAAAAGACAGAGATGTATGGGATACGAGTAAAGGATATGTCCATCTAACTATTAAGGTCTTGTTTTCTTTTTGGTCTGAGTAGTTCCATATCAATTAATGTATGGTAGTTCAAGCACAACTGCTATGACCCCCAATAATTTGACAATGATCGATAGTCATCTTAAGAATGAAAACAATATTTTGTTTTGTTTCAACGTGCTTTGTATCAGGGGTATCTCTGCTCAGAAATACATATTCATCTTTATATAGTCCATTTTAAACTGTCACTAGAATCGCGGTGTGGTTTTTGTTTCGAAGGCGGGAAACTGACAGATAACTGGCATTCTAAATCGCTATTGAATAAAATAAAAGAGATTAAAAGGCATCAAGTTTTCCCCTCGAACATTTACTCATGAAGCCATTTTTCATGGATGCTAATTTAACCATCATCTAAAGGAATGCATGTTATTCAATCATAATACAAAAAGTTCCAAACTTTAATAAAAATGCATGAATTACAAAAGAAAAAAGCATGCATAACATGTGTATGCAATATTGTATAGCAATAACCCAGTAATTGTTACCTGAAACTCACGCACTTTAAATGTAGGGCTTAGAATGGCACATTGAAGTGCACACCCACGAGCAACACACTCACTCGCATTCATTGTTCTCCTAGGCTCCTTCCCGAAGAACTCAGTCAATATCCTAATGATAGCCGGTACTCTCGATCCCGACCCAACAACCTCAACAGAGTGAATATTCTCCACAGTCAACCCTGCATCCGATAACGCTTTTTCCAAAGGCCCCTTGACTCTCTCTAAAATTGGCACACTGATACTCTCAAACTCATCCCTCTTAATAAAACCCCTCACATCCTTCTCGTCCATCAAACACTCTATATTCATTGGTGCCTCAGGGTTCGCACTCAACATCTTCTTCAACTTCTCACAGCCAGCTCGTAACCTAAGGCAAGCCCTCGCATTTTGGTACACATCAATCTTATACTCCTCCTTGAACTTTGCAGCAAAATACTTAAACAAAGCCTCGTCGAAATCTCTCCCACCGAGCGACTGATCAAACGCATGAGCCAAGATTTTCAACTGCCCCTTCTTAAATCCAGCAATGCAAACTTGCATGCTAGCATGGCCAACATCAACAAAAGCCACATTCACCTGATCATTCTCGGGCAAATCGGTCTTATAAATCCCATACCCCAAAGCAGTAGCTGTTGTCTCATGAAACAAACGCAGCGGATTCAATCCTGCGATTTTAGCAGCATCGATCACTGCCCGCCTCTGCAAATCCGTGAAATACACCGGAATCCCAATGCAGCAATCAACAACCGCAGCATTCAGATTCTTCTCAGCGATCTCCTTCAGATTCGACAAAACCATTCCGAGAACTTGAGTCGGGGTAAACGATCTCTGCTCCCCGAGATACCGAGCCTGAATCAAAGGGAATCCATCGGGGCCTTCAGTGACAGCAAAAGGCAAAGACTGGATATCTCTCTGAAGCTCAGGATCTGAGAACTTCCGCCCGATCAAGCGCTTGATCTGCGAGATCGAGTTCTTAGGGTTCATCATCGAGGAGGCGGCGCCAGCTGTCCCGATGAACCGCTGCTTATCACCAAAGCAGACGATGGCGGGGGTTTCGCGCTTCGACTCATCGTTGAGGACGACGTCGATGCCGCGCTGGCGAGCGACGGCGACAATGCAGCTCTCGTTGCCGAAGTCAAATCCAACAACGCTCATCGTCGAATCTAGTTGTTTCCGATCGAGATCTGAGAAGAATTGGAGCAAAAAAGAAAACAGTTTGAGATCTGAAATGCTAGGGTTTGTTGAGGGAAATAGAGGATGGATCTGAGAAAATATGGAGGATCTAAAAAAGATTGGATCTTTAAGAAAATTAGGGTTAGGGTTAGGGTTTTGGGGGCGTACCTTCGTTTGATTTGACGATCGATCGAGCGAGTCGTCGTTTAGGTTTTTTTCAGAGAGAAAGAGAATGGGTAATATAAGAGTCGAAGCGGGCGTGGCTGTTTCTAGAACCCTTGAAATCAAAAGAGGTCGAATTTTAATTCTATAACCCTTAAAAATTCATTTTTTTAAATAAAACAAAGGGTTAATTACAGGAAAATCGCAGTACCTTATTTAGCAAGTTATACCCCCTTATTTGATTGAAATATAATCTTTATATATGTTCAATAGTTGTTTCAGAAAAAATAAAAACTCTGGTGTTAAATTAGACAATTATTTGAATGGTTCAGGGTTGAATTTTTGTCAAGGTTTTTGGTGGTGCGTTATGGAGAAAGCAAAAAGTGTCGGACATAAGAGGTTGTACCTCCTGCTTTTAAGTTGGAGCAAGCCCTTTTTGTTTGCTCTTTACATAGCGCATAGAGCAGGCCTATGGTATTTAAGCAGAGAGGGTTGTTAGTGTGAAAATGTTTAGGTTTGTTTCAAAGGAAAAGGGATTATGTGGAATTAGAAAAAGACTGAGGGCAAGAATTGAAAGTGGGTTGTGCTCACTCTACGATGGTCTTAGCGAGACGAAATACACAAAAATCATTTTTAATGCAAGCACAACCAACTATATCCCAAAAGCTACCATTTTCCTAAGCTAGTAAAAAAACAAGAGAGCTATTCTACTCAGTTTAGCATACAACCTTCGATGTCGTGACCTTCGGCTCCTTGTATCCTCTTCATGAGCTCTTCAGTGATCCCTAGATCGAACGTGCTCCGCGGTCCTCTTTGTCAAAAATGATCCACCCGAGAGTTGTGGTTCAAGCTTCAACTTCATCCAATGAAATAACTAAAGACCTTAGGTTGCCAATTTAGGATGCTTAGTGACGTAGGAAGTTGATGATGCTTGATATTGGGGATCTCCAAGTTCAGGACACGTGGCAGATGACTGTTCCCCTCCGAACGGCGGCCAAGACAGACGTCTTGCCTGAGATTCGGGGCAGATGCTAATTGGTGCTATCCGTCTATCTCTCCGAAGATGCCAAGTTGATTTATGGCACCATGTATCGAAGGTTTAAACGGATGCGTCCAATATAGCAGACTTCGTCAGATTCTCTCTCGCTTGAGGGGTTTTTGATTGTGGGGACGCTCTTCCCTACAGGCGCAAGCCCCTGCAGTTAATTACGCTACCGCATTGCGGTAACAACTTTCTCCTTCTCCAGATGATCACTTCGTGTCGTGTGTGTTTATTTTGTGTTTGGTTGCCCGTGGATTGTATACGGAGACTGAGTTATGTCGTCGCCCGTAGAGCGTGGACTAGTCCAAATCCGTATCTTTCTTAGATTTGGATCTGGGGGTTGTGTTTAAGGATACGTTAGTCTCGTTTGAGACTAAGATCGACTTAAACGTTTGTTAAGGATACGTTAGTCTAGTTTTAGACTAAGATCAACTTAACGGGATCGTTTAGATCCGATAAAAGAGCAATTGGCTCTATTGTTCCAGTTTAGGGACATAGGGGTCCATTACATGTATGGCCGTCGGGACCCATCACCTCTCTGATGGCGTTGAAGGATTACAACGACAGATGTCAGAGGAGTTCAGAGATTTACCCTTGAGCCAAAGTTGATTGGGGGATCTAGAGTCCAATTTGGGACTAAAGTCTGTTTGAAGGTTTAAGGATGCGTTAGCCATATTTGAGGCTAAGATCAACTTAAACGGGATCGTTTAGATCCGACAAAAGAGCATTTGGGGGCACTATTGTTCCAGTTTAGGGACATAGTGGTCCAACATTCCCATTTTGGGGACGGATGTTAGTTTAAGGACACGTTAGCCATATTTGAGGCTAAGATCAACTTAAACGTTTGTTAAGGATACGTTAGCCTAATTGCCAGACTAAGATCAACTTAACAGAATCGTTTAGATCCGACAAAAGAGCATTCAGGGACTCTATTGTTCCAGTTTAGGGACATGGTGGTCCATTGCCAGTTTAGGGACATGGTGGTCCAAGTTCCAGTTTAGGGACGTGGTGGTCCATTGAATGTATAGTTGTCGGGACCCATCACCTCTCTGAAGACGTTGAAAGATTACAACGATAAATATCAGAGGAGTTCAGAGATGTACCCTTGAACCAATGAGTTGGTTGAAAGAGCAGATGTGCTCAGTTCATGATAATTTGAGGACTTATGGCCAATTTGGGCTAAGTCCAATTAAGTTAGAAATATTGGCTCTTGTTGGACAATTAAACATTTGTCTGGGTTCAAACCAACATTATTTGGCAATGCTAAACATTTTCATATTTGATTTTCTCAGTTCTGAGATTCATTTGGAGGAGGGACTTTTGCCTCTGGAAAATTAGCCAATTTGGCTAAAAGTAATGTTAAACACTAAAGAACAACAGTGTTAAACACTGGAGATAAAACTCTCAAATTAGTGTTAAACACTAAAAGACAATCAGTGTTAAACACTGGAAATATAATCTTCAATTTAGTGTTAAACACTAGAAACAATCAGTGTTAAACACTGAAAATATAATCCCCAAATTAGTGTTAAACACTAAAGAAAGAAGGGTCACGTGTGGACACGTGAGAGCGCCCAAAGGTGGGACCAGATCCCTTTTTTTCGTTCTGCAATTAAGTGTTAAACACTTCTTCATCTTTTGAGCATCACGTGTTGACACGTGATGGAGATTTATGCACTGATCATTAAAGCACTCGCTAAGGGGTCACATGGGGACACGTGAGAGCGTCCAAAGCTCATATTTCCTTTGCTTTTTCTTTCTGTGTTTTGTAGGTCACGTGGGAGCACGTGAGGCATTGCCTCAAAGCTTTCCTCCTTCTCATTTCTGGGGATCTCTTCAGGGGTCACGTGGGGACACGTGACCTTGGTCTTTTGCATGCATGGAGATCTTTTAAGTCTCTTCATTTTATTTTGAGAATTTAATTCTCTGTAAGATTAAGAATTAAATTCTTATTTAGGCTAAAACCCTAATTTCTTTTTAAAGCAATTAAATTCCTAAATATGTAAAAGAATTAAATTCTTATATAGGGTTAAACCCTAGTTTTGTTTTGGGAGAATTAAATTCTCTAAACTCAATTCCCCCTCTAAATTTTGGATCTGCATGGCAGGATCTCAACCCGATGAGAATTAAATTCTCAACTTATGGGCAGATGTGCTCTTTGCAGATCTTCAACCAGAGGAAGAACTAAGTTCTTTATTTGCAGAAGAGTTAAACTCTTAAATTTTGAGAATTGAATTCTCTTTTCGAAGTTGATCTTTTTTCCTTTTCTCACCTAGGGTTTTCTTTTTTGAGAATTAAATTCTCCTCTCTCTGTTCTTCTCTCTCCAAGGTCGATCCCCCCTCTTCTCTTCTCTTCGCTCCTATTTATAGGAGGAGGAAAAGAATCAATTTGTTTAGCAAATCTTTCATTGAAAGATTTGATTTGTTTTCATATTTAATATGAGCCTTTAGATCGTTCAGTGAATTTTATTCACTGTTGGATTTTAAATCCAAAGATATTCTGTTTGTTATTTTCGGTGAGATTTAGGGGAAATCTTTCCTTGTCCAAGATTTTTCCATAAATTGGTGATTTTTAATCACCCTTGGATCTTTAATCCAACGGTCCCCATAATCCTTTTCCATTTGGAAAGATTTAGAAGCTTTTAGAATTTTAATTCTATTTCGAAAGATTTTAGAGAAATTTAGAATTTTAATTCTATTAAACTGTAAGGCTTTCAAAGCCTGTCACGTGCTGGCACGTGACCCTTGGTCACGTGTGAGCACGTGACCCCCAAATTGGTTCATTTAACAGCCGCTTGTTTATTTTGTTGTTTTAACCATCACGTGTCAACACGTGACCATTGGTCACGTGTGAGCACGTGATACCTCATTGAGGTATCACCTTCAGCCGTTTGTTATTTCATTTCTGTTTCGATTGTCACGTGTCAACACGCGACTATTGGTCACGTGTGAGCACGTGACACCTCATTGAGGTAATTCCTGATTTTTAATCAGGGAACAGTGCATAGCATATTTGCTCATAACTTTTGATCCCGGATGAATTATGAAGCCCATAATATATCAAATCGAAGGGTTTTTTGAGATACTTCCAATACCATCAGAATTTAATAGTTCCTCCTTCGGGAGTTTATCAAAATACAGGCCGGAAGATACTGGTTCGCATTTCCTTAAGCGTATCGCTGCCATTTGATACCTTGAACTCTTCTGCGCAGAAATTTTTTGCCGGAACAAATGCCCCCCACTACTTTGCCCACGTAAGTATGTACGTGGGTGAAGTAGTGCAGAGTTATGCAGAGTTATGCATGGCGTATGACCAGTTTCGGGTTGGTATATAACTTTCAGAATCTTGATCTGAGAAGATAACGAGCGGACACAAGCGTCGTCATTTATCATTGACTCAAATCTCAACTTTTAAGGGATATAGTTCCAAACCCTCATCCCCATGAGCCGCACCCTTCCATTTCTTTATGTCTTACTCTGGCATGAAGTAGTTTATACGCTCATGAGTAAGTTCTCCATTTCAGTGGCATGTAGTTTTGGCAAGTGTGGCTCATAGATGGTCCATCTTGACTTCTTTGCAGGGCAATGATAGATAGCTTAGGAGACAGGGGTAAGATCTACCACCTAAGACTTTTCAACTTTACGAGCCATGAGGGTCTCATAAAGACTTTTCTCCCTACGAGTCGTGAGGATCTCGTAGGTGTCTTTTCTCTTTAGGAGTCGTGAGGATTTCTAAGTGTGTTTTCTCTTGAGAGTCGTAAGGATCTCACAAAAGAATTTTCCCTCTTACGAGTCGAAAGGACCCGTAAGCGGTTGTTTCCCTCCTTGTCGAGATTCGACTTTGGAGAGTGAGACACGTGGATAGTATGCAAGAGACCGTTTTGGGCCGACTTGCAGGATCCCAGTGCTTAGGAAACAAGTTTTTTAATCCCCGCTGCCTAAGGCTTTTCCTCGCGAGTCGAGACGAATCGAGCAGTTCTCGCGAAGACATCAATTTCCTCACGAGTCGAGACGAATCGAGCAGTTCTCGCGAAGACATCAATTTCCTCACGAGTCGAGACGAATCGAGCATTTCTCGCAGGAATATCCTAACGTCACAGTTAACCTCTGCTCTTTACGACAGAAGTCCATTAGGGTCTGTGGTACTTAGGGTTTTGACCATCGTACCGTCGCATCAGTTGATATATTCCTCGATAGGCAATCATGCTGTTCGAGTAGCCCTGCGACTGCCGAGTCTCTGATCCCTTCGGGGGCTGGACAAGACGTCTTCAAGCAATCCTCCTTGGCAGTTTGACCGTCGGAAGAGCTAGCGTTAGGAATTTGCTATGCCGCTTTTTACTTGAAGTTAGGCTCATTTTGGAGAGCCCCGATGAGTCATAACCACTCCGCGCTGGTGTGGGATGATCTCCGATAGTCTTTCAGGCTTTATATGACTTGCCGTTAAGACCTTGAAGCTAGGAATTTGGCCTTTGCTTCGTTTGCTGGTATCGCATCTGCTGTATCGAGACAAATGTCGCGGTTGTCTCTAGGTTGCATGTGAACCGTCGAGGTCTGGAACTAGGGATTTTTCCATGGCTCCGTTTGTTTGAGTGTCGCGTCTGAACCCTGCTGGAGGAAGAACGCTGTAGTGACATCTCGTCTGCTGTATCGAGACGAACGTCGAGGTGGTAACCACTCCGCGCTGATGTGGGATGATCTCCGATAGTCTTTCAGGTTTTATATGAGTTACCGTCAAGACCCTGAAGCTAGGAATTTGGCCTTCGCTTCGTTTGCTTTGGTGTGTCCGAATCCTGTTGGAGGAAGGACGCTGTAGTTGACATCTCATCTGCTGTATCGAGACGAAGGCGGAGGTGGTGACCACTCCGCGCTGGTGCGAGATGATCTCCGATTGTCTTTCAGGCTTTATATGACTTGCCGTCAAGACCCTGAAACTAGGAATTTGGCCTTTTGCTTCATTTGCTTTGGCGCGTCCGAATCCTGCTGGGGGAAGAACGTTGGGGTGACATTTCATCTGCCGTATCGAGACGATCGTCGAGGTGGTGACCACTCCGCGCTGGTGCGAGATGATCTCCGATTGTCTTTCAGGCTTTATATGACTTGCCGTCAAGACCCTGAAGCTAGGAATTTGGCCTTTGCTTCATTTGCTTTGGCGCGTCCGAATCCTGCTGGGGGAAGAACGCTGGGGTGACATTTCATCTGCTGTATCGAGACGAATGTCGAGGTGGTGACCACTCCGTGCTGGTGCGAGATGATCTCCGATTGTCGTTCAGGCTTTATATGAGTTGCCGTCAAGACCCTGAAGCTAGGAATTTGGCCTTCGCTTCATCTGCTCGCACTGCGTCTGCTGTATCGAGATGAATGCTGAGGTGGAGCTGGGATTTTGCCATCACTCCGTTTTTTTCGACCATGGGGTCTTTTGTTAACTTTGCATGTACATCCTGCTGGACTGCGAAGGAACGCCGTTGTTGACATTGCGTCTGCTGTAACGAGACGAATGCTAAGGTGGAGTTGGGATTTTGCCGTTACTCCGCTTTGTTTCGACCGTGAGGTCTTTTGTTGACGTTGCATCTGCATCCAGCTGGACTGCGAAGGAATGCCATTGTTGACATTGCGTCTGCCGTAACGAGACGAATGCCAAGGTGGAGTTAGGATTTTGCTGTCACTCCGCATTGTTTCGACCATGGGGTCTTTTGTTGACGTCGCATCTGCATCCTGCTGGACTACGAAGGAATGCCATTGTTGACATTTCGCCTGCTGTATCGAGACGAATGCTGAGATGGAACTGGGATTTTGCCATGGCTCCGTTTGATGGTGTAACATCTGTGTCATGCTGGAATGAGGAGGCCCACCGTTGTTGGTCTCCAGGCTGCAGATGTGGCCATTGAGATTTGGAACTAGGGACTTTGCCATGGCTTCGTTTCGTTGCGACTCTGAGGTCGGTTGTTGATGTCACGTCTGCATCTGGTTGGAGTGAGGAGAAACGCCGTTGGTGATCTCTAAATTGTCGATATTGACGTCGAGACCCTGAAGATAGGGATCTTCCTTTTGCCTCGCTTGTTGACATTATGTCTACAATATCGCGACAAATGTCGAGATTGTCTCTAGGTTGTCTATGAACCGTCGAGATTTGGCTTCGCTTTCTGATGGAGGCTGTTGGGAAGGTGTGGTTTCCTCTTTGTTTATACCCCTGGATTGTATACAGGGATCGATGTGACCTCACCTGTAGGGCAAAAAGTTTCATTCTTTCATTTCATTCTTTTTTTTGTGATGCTCTACCATTTCAGCTTTTTATATCGCGAAAATCGCGATTGCCCAATCATTTCGGCTGTTTTTCGCGGTGCCCAATCATTTCGGCTATTTGTTTTATTTTTACTCGCTGCTTTTTATTGCGAGTTGCCCAATCATTTCGGCTATTTTGTATGCATACATTTTTACTTGCTGATTTTTTTGCAAGCTGCCCCATCATTTCGGCTATTTCGTATGCATTTTTGGCTCGCAGACTTTTTATCGCGAGTGTAGAACTTGGAATCTGGTGCCAATCTCAGCATCAGCATCGCTACGACTGGAATATTACCAGGAGCGAATCATCATTTGCCATGAAAGGACTTGGAATTTGATACTGATTTAGGCATCAGCATCGCTACAACTGGGATATTGCCAGGAGCGAATCATCATTTGCCTCTGTCGATGTCGAACAAAGGTGGCTTAGCAAACAGGGTTAGGATCCCGTCGACTAAGGCTTTTGACTTCATAAGCTGTAAGGGTCTCATAAAGGGGTTTCTCCCTACGAGTCGTGAGGATCTCGCAGGTGTGTTTTCTCCTTAGGAATCGTGAGGACTCCTAAGTGTATGTTCTCTTATAAGTCGTAAGGATCTTACAAGAGTGTTATCTCCTTATGAGTTGAGAGGACTCACAAGGGTTGTTCACCGTATGGACATATCCCCAGTCACGGGTGGGACTTGTTAGGGAAATGTTTATTTGCGCCTGTGGATTGTATACAAGGGTCAGTATTGAGCCGCTTGTAGGGCAATATCGAAGGTTGTGGGGGATTGCTTAAGAACAGGTTCAGCTCTCTGTAACTTAAGACTTTCAAATCTTATGAGCCATGAGGGTCTCATAAGAGAGTTCTCCTTACGAGTCGTGAGGATCTCGCAAGTGTAATTTCTTCTTAGGAATCGTGAGGATCCCTAAGTGTATTGTTCCCTTGTGAGTCGTAAGGATCTCACGCAGGTGGTTTCTCCTTACAAGGTCGAGAGGACCCTGCAAGTGTCTCTTAACGAGGTTGCGCCCTTTCGGGTTTTCACAAACACTCGCCGGTAGCCCTGCTGTTTTTACTCACGGAGCCCTTTCGGGTTTTCATCCGTGCCCATTTTGCTTATGGATATACCGTTTTTTTTATTCTTCTTCTTTTTTTTAACGAGGTCGCGCCCTTTCGGGTTTTCACGAACACTCGCCGGTAGCCCTGCTGTTTTTACTCACAGCGCCCTTTCGGGTTTTCATCCGTGCCCATCTCGCTTGTGGACGTACCATTTTTTGTTTTTTTTACCACGTCAGCCTGAAGATGCCGCGGGTTGGGAGTAGTTTAACGACATTTTGGTCATTTGCAAGTTTTAGGACATTGCGGTCTATTGTTAGTTTAACGACGTTTCGGTCTATTATCCAGTTTTAGGACATAGTGGTCCACCGTCGCCGTATTTGAGGCGAATCTCTAGTTTACCGACTTTTTGGTCTACAGCCAGTTTTAGGACATAGTGGTCCATTGTTAGTTTAATGACGTTTCGGTCTACCGTCACTGTATTTGAGGCGAATCTCTAGTTTACTGACTTTTCGGTCTATAGGGCTTTCTCTATGAAAGAGCACGATGCCCCCGGCATGTCCATCTTTTTCGGAGCATGTGGTTGTAGCGGGTTCACCTTCCAGTTTTCGGACAGCGCGAACTTGCCCTGCTGGTATTGGTCTTCAACCCAGTTTTTGAAGACGAAGCAATCTTCGATCGGATGACTTACTGCTCGATGGTAGGGGCAGTAATTAGGATTGTTGAGATCACCTGCCTGCAATGGACGTTTTGGACTCGGCAGATTGATGAGCCTGTTGCGCACTGCCAGCTCGAACAATCTCCTCGTTTTATCCTGGGGAAACGAGTAAGGACGTTCCAGTCTCTCCTCGAGGGATGGGCGTGGACGCACGTTGTTTGGGCGAACAACCGGCTTTAAGTTGCTCGGCCGTTGTTGAGTATTGGCAACGAAGGTTGCTTTCCCTTTACCCTTTTCATTCCAAGGCTCTGTCTTTGAAGAGGAAGGCCTATGGCCCATTTGGTCCATTTGGGCCAGCTTGTCAATCAAGGCCTGGAAGGTGGTCGGCTTGAAGAACATTATAAATTGGGAGATGGTCGCTTGAGGGTCGAGAGTACCCACGAACATGCCCACGGCAGGAGCTTCTTCGATGCGCTGCTCGCACTTTGACCATAGATTACGCCACCGTATCGCATACTGGACCCAAGTTTCGCCTGGTCTTACCCTGGCGTTGATCAGTGCGGTGACCGGGGTGTGCTCACTAGCGCTTGCAAATCTTTGTGTAAACAGTAGTGTAGGGTGTTTTTCGTCACCCCATTGAGATGGGAATACGCGGGCGCTTGTCAGGCGCATTACAGATTCCCCCTGCCTGGGGTAGGCCGGGGTTTATTGATTGTGGGGATCCGAATCTCCGGCAACCGCGGACTAAGCTGCCGTTAATTACCCCTTGCATTTGGAGCGAAGGAACCTCCGATTAACGGGTTAAACTGGTCATGCGAACTCAATGTGCAGTATCGTATTTTGAAGGGGTTTTGGAAATATCGGGGGCCCCGCAGAGTTTTTACGGGCGTCCCGCTACCCGGATAGCGGGCTGGGGGTCAAGGGGGCTAGCAGCCCCCTTGCGGGGTGCGGGGCAGTGTCCCGTTAGAAATTTTTTTCTAACGGAAGACAGTGTCGTGGAGTCTGTGTATGTTTTCCTTCCCCCCCCCTTTTTTTTAAAAGTGGAGTTTAATTTCAAAAGGGATTTTATTGTGGAGTTAAACTCCAAAGAATTTTAAATGGAGTTAAACTCCTAAAAGAATTTTATGCGGAATTAAATTCCTAAAATAGAACTTTATTGTGGAGTTAAACTCCAAAGAATATATATATGTATATATATTTTAAAAAGGTTTAAACTCCAGAAGGGATTTTGTTGGGGAGTGCACGTAAAACGAGGGGAAAAGAAAACAAAATGGCGTCTAAAGGACGCTCGCACGGCAGGTGGGCGCCTTAATGCCCGGGGTCACGTGCGCGCACGTGACCGATGGGCGCCTTGGCGCCCCAGGGGTCACGTGCGCGCACGTGACCGATGGGCGCCTTGGCGCCCCAGGGGTCAAGTGGGCGCACGTGACCGATGGGCGCCTTGGCGCCCCAGGGGTCACGTGGGCGCACGTGACCGATGGGCGTCTTGGCGCCCCGGGGGTCACGTGCGCATACGTGACCGATGGGCGCTTTGGCGCCCCGGGGGTCACGTGTGCACACGTGACCGATGGATGCCTTAGCGCCCTGGGGTCACGTGGGCACACGTGACCGCGGGAAAAACCCGCGGAAGGGGAAACCTAGCCCCTAGGCTGGGGAGTTGAACTCCCAAGGGAACTTTTGGAGTTGAACTCCTAACAGAAACAAATTTATGGAGTTAAACTCCAACAACTTTAGAAAGGAGTTAAACTCCTGGGGATTTATTGCTCTTCTTTTGAGCCTTGGGTCTGTCCAAAGTTAGATTTTTGGAGATGGGTCTCCTTCTTCTTGCTCTTGACCGGCGGGATCTTGGAGAAAAGGGGATGAGTCTTAAAAGCCTCCCCTTTTCGAGATCTGATTGGAGATCCGAGCTTCCCTTCGTAGGTTTTGTGGTGGAAACCTACTTATTTTTAGAAAAGGAAGAGTTAAACTCTTGATTTAATTCAAAAAGAAAGAGAAGGTTTTAGAACCTTGAAGAAGGAGGAAGAGATCTCAGATCTAGAAAATTTCTGGAGAGAGAAAAAGTTGTTGAGATATTTCACTATCTTTGCCTTTATAGGCCATACACTTTACACATAGCCCCTTGGGCTTCACAAAATGGCATTTTGCCCACCCCATGGCTCATGTGCCATTTCTTTTTGCACATAAGCCATGGGCTTTACAAAAATTTGGCTTTATGCCTATTTTTCTTACATTTATCCATAAAATAAAATAAAAGAAATACAACAAAATTGTTTATTACAAAATTTTTATCTTGGTGTGGGGGGAGGCCGCCCGCTTCATGTTCGGGCTCGACCCGGGCATGAGCCTACTGGATCTGGGCTTGGGCCCACTTGGCTTGGGGTTGACTTTGATTTTGACTTGGTCAACCGGGGTGTAAATTTTTACCCCAACAAATTGCCCCCCATCAATAAATGCACACCACATATGTGGGTCGTGTGCATGAAATTGATGGATCTTCTTTCACGTGGAGGCGACTTGATTCGGTTCCCACCTTTTGGGAAGCTGGCACTGCCTTTTTCACGACATGGACGGTCGGTGCTGTCCTTTTAGCGACTTGGACGGTCGGTGCTGCTCTTTTAGCGACTTGGACGGTCGGTGCTGCCCTTTCTGCGACTTGGACGGTCGATGCTGCCCTTTTAGCGACTTGGACGGTCGGTGCTGCCATTTTAGCGACGTGGACGGTCGATGCTGCCCTTTTTGCGACTTGGACGGTCGGTGCTGCCCTTTTAGCGACGTGGACGGTCGGTTCTGCCCTTTTTGCGACTTGGACGGTCGGTGCTGCCCTTTTAGCGACGTGGACGGTCGGTTCTGCCCTTTTTGCGACTTGGACGGTTGGTGCTGCCCTTTTTGCGACTTGGACGGTCGGTTCTGCCCTTTTTGCGACATGGACGGTCGGTGCTGCCCTTTTTGCGACTTGGACGGTCGGTTCTGCCCTTTTTGCGACATGGACGGTCGGTGCTGCCCTTTTTGCGACTTGGACGGTCGGTTCTGCCCTTTTTGCGACATGGACGGTCGGTGCTGCCCTTTTTGCGACTTGGACGGTCGATTCTGCCCTTTTTGCGACATGGACGGTTGGTGCTGCCATTTTAGCGACGTGGACGGTCGATGCTGCCCTTTTTGCGACTTGGACGGTCGGTGCTGCCCTTTTAGCGACGTGGACGGTCGATGCTGCCCTTTTTGCGACTTGGACGGTCGGTGCTGCCCTTTTAGCGACGTGGACGGTCGGTTCTGCCCTTTTTGCGACTTGGACGGTCGGTTCATGATTTGACTTGCTCTGCTTCTTGCAGTGTCAGGGGTAGACTTGACTTGCTCCGCTTTTCGCGGTGTCGAGATTGGATTCTGACTTACTCCGCTTTCTGCAGTGTCGGAGTAGAAGTTGACTTATTGATTTTGATTTGGGTTGACATCAGCATCGCTATACTGGAATATGGTACCAGGAGTGAATCATCATCTGTCATTGAGAGGATTTTGGGATTTTGGTTTTTGTTTGGCATCTGCATTGCTGCACTGGAATAATGCCAGGAGCAACTCATCATTTGCCTCGGGAGGATTTTTTTTTTTTGGACTTTGAATGTGGTCTCACCGGTAGGACTTGGGAGAGGTTGGGATTGTTTTACGCCCGTGGATTGTATACGGTTTTGCAGGATGTATGATCCAGACCGTAGGGCCGGAAAAATTTCGGGACTTTATCGGCGTCTGCATTGCTGCACTGGAATATGGTACCAGGAGCGACTCATCATTCGCCGTTGGGGTATGGGATTTGGAATTTGGTTGGCGTCTGCATCGCTGCACTGGAATATACTACCAGGAGCGACTCATCATTCGCCATTGAGAGGACTTTGAATTTGGGTCTTGTTTGGTATCAGCATTGCTGCACTGGAATAATGCCAGGAGCAACTCATCATTTGCCTTGGGAGGACTTGGGATTTGGGTTTTTGGTCGGCATCAGCACCGCTAACACTGAAGCAAAATGCCAGGAGCGACTCATCATTTGCCTTGGGAGGACTTGGGATTTGGGTTTTTGGTCGGCATCACACCGCTAACACTGAAGCGAAATACCAGGAGCGACTCATCATTTGCCGTTGCCCGTCGGGGAAGGATGGCTTAGGAGACAGGTTTGGGTTCCTGTTATCTAAGGCTTTTCAATTTTATGGGCCGTGAGGGTCCCATAAAAGCATTTTCTCCCTACGAGTCGTAAGGATCCCGCAGGTGTATTTTCTCCTTAAGAATCGTGAGGATTCCTAAGTGTTTTGCTCCTTTGTGAGTCGTAAGGATCTCACGCAGGGTTTTCTCCTCACAAGGTCGAGGGGACTTTGCGAGTGTATTTCATCTCTTTTCACAAGTTTGCGTCCTTTCGGGTTTTCACAGACCCGCCGGTAGTCCTGCTGTTTTTACTCACGGAGCCCTTTCGGGTTTTCATCCGTGCCCGTTTTTCTTGTGGACATACCGTTTTTTTTTTTTTGCCGCTGGTGGGACTTTAAAAGTAGTCACACCGGAAGGATTTGGGAGAGATAGGGGTCATTTACGTCCGTGGATTGTATACGGTTTTGCAGGATGTCTGATCCAGACCGTAGGGCTGATGTGCTCAGTTCGCCTGCGACTTGGAGCATTCACGTGTAGTATTTCTTGAGGTATCGGCCATTGATGGGTGGCATGGGCCTTTCTCCCTCGGCACTTATTAGTTGGTAGGATTCTCCGTCGAACACTTTCTCGATGACGTATGGTCCTTCCCAGTTTGGCTCGAATTTTCCCTTGGCATGTCGATTGAGGATGATCGGTCTTTTGAGGACCAACACCAATTCACCTTTCTTGAAAGCGCGGAGACGAGTTATCTTGTCATAGGCCCGTGACATTTGGGCTCGGTATAACTCCAGACTTTGCTGCACTGCGAGCCTCTTTTCTTCGAGGGCATCAAGCTCTTCAAGTCGAAGGAGTACGTTTTCCTCTTCCGTCAACTCATGTTGAACGGCCATTCTTAAGCTCGGAACTTCTACTTCGAGGGGGAGGACCGCCTCCACTCCGAAAAGCAATGAGTATGGAGTGGACTGTGTTGGAGTACGGTGAGTGATACGATATGCCCACAGCGCCTCGTGAAGTTTGAGATTCCAGTCTTTCTTGTTGGCTGAAGCATTTTTCCTCAGAAGCTTGCATAGGGTCTTATTGAAGGCTTCGGCTAGCCCATTGGCTCTTGGATTATAGATGGAGGAATATCTCCGGTCTATCTTGTGCTGAGTAGCGAACCTTGAGACATTGAAGCTCTTGAAAGAAGGCCCGTTGTCAGAAATGATCCTTCTTGGTGTACCGAAGCGGTATAGAATATTATGTTGGAAGAATGTCAGAATATCTTTTGTCTTGACTTCTTTTAGCGGGACAGCTTCAGCCCATCTGGAGAAGTAGTCTGTCGCGGCCAGTATGAACCGATGGCCTTTGGATGATGGAGGATCAATTGGGCCGACAATGTCGGTGCCCCAAACTTCAAAGGGCCACGATGCCACCGTAGGATGCAATGGATTGGGATGCTTGTGAATAAAATCACCGTGAATTTGGCAGATATAACATTTCTTTGCATGCTCTCCGCAATCTCGTATCATGGTAGGCCAGTAATACCCAAGCCGTTTGATTTGAAGTCTCATCTTGGGGCCAGATTGGTGAGCACCGCAAACGCCCGAGTGAACATCTTTCATGACCTTTTGGGCTTCGGCCGATGACAGGCACCTGAGCCAGAGTTGGTCATATGACCTGCGGTATAACGTGTCATTTACAAACACGTATCGGAGAGCTCTTTTCTTCAGCTGAATCCTCGTAGATTTTTCTTCGGGCAGCTTGTCGTATCGGAGGTACTCTATGAAGGGTTCTCTCCAATCGGGCTCGTCTTGGATGATCGAAGCTTCTTCGGCAGGACTGCTCTCCTGTTCCGCGCTTTCCTCTTCTCGTAGAGAGACTGGGGGTAGAATTTGTCGGCTCCTGACTGTGATCAGAATTTCGTCCAAGTCAGGATCAGCCAGCTCCTTGGCTAGGCGAGCGAGTATGTCGGCTTTTCCGTTCAATGCTCTAGGGACTCTTGTTAGTTCAATGTGAGTGAACCGTTTCATGAGTTCCGCCACCCGGCTTCTGTACTGAGCTAACTCGGGTTTGTATATCTTATAGGTGCCGCTTACTTGGTTGACGACAAGCTGGGAGTTACCGTAAACCCGTAGCCGAAGGATTTCCATTTCTATGGCGAGCTCCAAACCAGCTATCAGAGCTTCATACTCAGCTTCATTGTTTGTCCGAGGCTCGGTGAGAGCGAAAGAACGTCGTAAGGTTTCCATTGATGGTGTGATAAACACCAATCCTATCCCTGCTTTTATCTCCGGGACGTTTGATCTGCCGGAGCTCCTTATTGATGAGGCCCCATCGAAGTAGAGCTCCCAATATGGCTCGTCTTCTTCGAGGTGCAGCACTTGTTCATCGGGTAACTCACAATTTAGCGGCGATCCTTCTGGTATGGGATGAGCAGCGAGAAAGTCTGCAAGAGCTTGCCCTTTTACTGCTTTCTGAGGAGTATAAACTATGTCAAACTCAAGTAGCATGACAGCCCATCTTGCCATTCTGCCGGCTAGGCTTGCTTTGGTCATCAAGTGTTTGAGCGGGTCGACCTTAGAGATCAGCATAACCCGATGAGCGAGCAAATAGTGCCTCAGCTTCTTCACAGCAAATATTAGAGCCAGGCATTGTTTTTCGATTGGGGAGTAGTTGTGTTCCGCCCCGACTAGAGTTCGATTGAGGTAGTAGAGGGCATTTTCTTTTCCCTCCTCGTTATTCTGGGCAAGGAGCGCACCGAGTGACTCGTCCAGCGCGGCAGTGTAGAGAATCAGCGGTTTATTTGGACTGGGAGCGGCCAGCACTGGAGGGTGCAACAAGTATTGTTTGATGCTTTCGAACGCCGATTGACATTCGGTATCCCAGATAAAAGGAGCTCCTTTCTTCATGAGCTTTGAGAAGGGCCTACATCTCCCCGAAAAATTTGAGATAAACCTCCGTATATAAGCGAACTTGCCTTGGAAAGATCTCAGCTGCGTCAGACTCTTTGGAGGGGGCATCTCCATGATGGCCTTTATCTTTGATGGATCAATTTCGATCCCTCGATGCCGGACTATAAAGCCCAGGAATTTTCCCGATGACACGCCAAAAGCGCACTTCAGAGGATTCATCTTCAGATCGTATTCCCTCAGTCTGGTGAGAACGGTCTTAAGATCTTGGATGTGGTCGGCCTTGGCTTCAGTTTTGACGACCAGATCATCAACATAGCATTCGACGTCTTTATGGATTAGGTCATCAAAGATATTAGTCATTGCCCTTTGATATGTAGCGCCCGCGTTCTTCAGCCCGAACGGCATCACTTTGTAGCAGTATATTCCGATCGGGGTTCGAAATGCTGTGTGCTTCTCATCCTCAGGCGACATCTTGATCTGATTGTATCCAGACGAGCCATCCATAAAGGTGAACAGCTCGTAATTTGATGTGTCATCGACCATCATTTCCATGACCGGTAGCGGGAAGTCGTCTTTAGGACATGCCTTGTTGAGGTCCCTGAAATCAACACAAACTCGGATCTGCCCATTTTTCTTCTTTACGGGGACTATGCATGCGATCCAATCCGCATATTTCTCTTCCCTGATGAAGCCGGCATCGATGAGCTTCTTAGTTTCCTCGATGACCTTTTCTTCTAGTTCCCTTCTCATTCTTCGAGGAGCTTGTTTGACTGGCTTAGCATCAGGAGATATAGCCAACTTATGTACGACCACTTCAGGGGAAAGGCCAGGCATTTCTTTGTATGTCCACGCGAAGCAGTCGACGAACTCATGCAGCAGGGCAATTATTTGCGCTTTCATTTCCTCTGACAAGAGCGAGCTGATGTAGGTCGGCCTTGGATTATCGGGCGTTCCTAAGTCAATCTCGGTTAGCTCGTCAAAGGTTGCTTGTCCACCATCTTCGAGCTCTTGAGGAGCTTCTTCTGGCTCGGCTATCTCGTCATCACCATTTGATCTTTCGCTGGCCTCACTAACATGGATCATGTAGCACACTTTGGAATCAGGTTGAATGTAGCCTATGCCCCGTCTATCTGGAATTCGTCCATCGATGAGTGCTCGGACCTGGGGCGGATACCATAGCCCTTCGTAAAACTTTGCTTCGGACTCTGTTTGATATAACCGGCATCCGCACTTCTTAAAGTATTCCCGCATCTCGGGCGCATAGTATCTGGGATTGAGGACGGCTCTTATGCCTCTCTCATATGGAAGGCACGCGACAGACAAATCGTCCGGGTGCACAACGGGGTTTGACCCATAAAACAGGATGCCTTTCTGTCCATTTTTCCTCCCGGGCACGTAGAAAGTTTTCAGCTGGTCCACGGTAGAGACTGACAATGCATCGAGCTCTTTGCACATCCGTTCCGGCACCCTTGTGACGGTTAAGGACCCTTCTGTAACTTCGAAGGTCTCTCGTAGTTTCGCTTGTTGCGTAGGGGTCCAATCTGCATCGCTATTGCACGGCAGGTCCTCTTCCTCCGACTCTTCAGTGTCGCTGCCAAGATGAGGGCTGACTTTGCTGCTAGATGGGCCTTCAGTAACAGATTCGTCCGTATCGCTGCCGAAACGAGGGCGAGTTTTACAGAAGGACAGGCTTCCAGCGTCGGACTCATCAGTGTCGCTGCCGAAATGCGGGCGCACGTGGGCGTTTTTGCTTTTGAAAGTGACAGCCGGCGCAGATTTGCTTTTGAGTCTTGGGGCCGGTCTATCCTCAGTCAGTTGTGGCTTAGCATTTTGGTGGTTCATAAAGTACCGAGAATCTTCGTAGCGGACTTCATGCACACCGAATGGCTGGATGACTCCGTTGATGCGTTTTTCTTCGCCATTTTTAGTATACTTCATGCATTGATGGAGAGTTGACGGGACAATGCCATAATCGTGGAGCCACGGCCGCCCCAAGAGAATCTTATAAGACGTGTCGGCATCGATCACGTATATCTTAGCTTCAGTCTGCAGATCCCCGAATTTGATTGGCAGAGCTATGGACCCCAGAACTTGCTGGCAATTTTGGTTGAAGCCTTGAATGACAATCCTTTCCCTTGACAAGTGTCGGACGTCCATTGACAAACTCTTCAGAGTTCGCAAGTTCATGATGTTCACTGAGGACCCCGGATCAATCAATATGCGATTAATTCGATCTCCGTCGCTGTACCCGGTCACGTAAAGCGGCCGATTATGCTCAGCCGTTCCCAGTAGCAAGTCTTCATCCTTAAATGTGACTGCGGCGGTATGCAAAGCGTGCTGGGCTTCTTTCATATTAATTTCCGCAAAGTGAGCCTGATACCGTTCGGGGTTTTGTAGAGCGTGAATGAGAACATCTCTAAGCTCCTTAGACAGGACCAAGGCGTCATAGATGCTCAGGAGAGACGGAAGCTTCCGGAGATGTGCCAAGACATTATAGTCCACCGAGGAAGGACTTATGTTTTCATCGGCCGGTTCTCTGCCATCTTCTTCATTAGCGACTTGTTTTTCCTTCCCTTTTGGGGCGTTGCCCTGATTTGGCGGTAGAGCCCTGCCGCTTCTGAGCTGGATTTGATTGGCCGTTGTGGCAAGCTCTTCGTCCTCTACGGGAAAACGGAGCTCCTCTTCCAAGTCGCTGCCAAGATGGATGGCGTAGCAGGTCACTACTGGGATCTCTTCATTGGGGTCTTCTTCTAACTCCTCCAGAATTTCAGCCGCTTGTATAGGGAAGAACTCCTTCAATTGAATCAATGTTCTTTCCTTTTGTTCATATTCTTCGAGGGAATCGATATATTTTTGAATGGTCGATTTCCCTGCAGACTCTTTTCCGCGCCGAGCTGCACTTTTCTTCTTCTTGAGCTTCTTGGATTTTGAGCCTGATGGAGCCGCATTGGCAGCTGGACTGGTAGGCTTCTTCTGTCCTTCCCATTCCATCCTGGGCTCTTTCTGAAGTAGCTTTAGCATCTTCTTCGTCTTATTAGATATGTGCGTACTCCACAGAGGCTGCGATGAGTCAGTTTCGTTTGTCAGGGCAGCAAGTTCAGCTGTCTGCTCCCAGAAGGCTTCAACTTCTGTCTGTATAAAGTTGGCGGTTGCAACTTGATTGTTCACCAACACGCTTTTGGACAGCTCGATCTCTCCAGCCTTGTACTGCTTCTCGACCCAATCTTTGAAGATATAGCAATCCTCGATCGCATGGCTCACTACTCGGTGGTACGGGCAATACAGAGGATTGTCGGTCATTTTTGCTTCTTGGGGTCTTTTCGACTCCGGCAATTGGAGGCCGTTGTTCAAGGCATCTTTAAATATCTTGCGGACTTTGTCCCTCCTGAAAGAGTAAACCTTATTCTTTTTCTCCTCTAGGGAAGGCCCATCTCCTCCCAACAATGGCTTTCGAGACCGGTTAGTTTTGGATTCGGCCGCCCTTCACTTTTCTTCATTGTCGGACGCATTGAAGACATTGGTACTGCTGGAACTCCCGCTTCTACGGCTGTCGTCCCGCTTGCTTTTCCAAGTTTTGTCTCTCTGAGAGTCCGGCGGGGACTCTTGCTTCGAGCGTTCCAGCATTTGGACTTTCTTGGTTAGCTCTTGAAATGTCTTAAGGCCCGCTGTACACAAGAATGGGACCATCCAATTGCTGAGGTTCCCAATGAGAAGGCTGACGGACTGGTCCTGCTCTAGCGGCGGTTCGCACTTGACTGTGAGATTACGCCATCGGGCGATAAAGTCGGTGTTGCTTTCATTCTTCCCCGGCTTGGTCCTCACAAGGTCGGCAATGGAGATTTTATCACTGACACTCATGAACCTTTGCCGAAACAGGGACTCCATTTGGGCAAAGGTAATGACGGATCCATCCGGTATACTCGCATACCAGTCGAAGGCGACGCCGGTCAGGCTATTGACAAACTGACGAAGAAGGAGTGCGTCATTGCCCCCTGTATTTCCGCACGATGCCTTGAAGTGGGCGACGTGCTGATTTGCATTCCCCGTTCCATCAAATCTTCCGAACTTAGGAATGACGTAGCCGCTTGGGAACTCAATCAGATCGTATTGCGCGGGGTATGGCCGCCCACTACTGCCGATTTCTTTCTGAGCTTCAGCTTCGGCCACCAATGTTTTAACCTTGCTGGTGACCAAATCCATTATCCGATCCTGTGTTAGCGGGATAGTGCTATCTGGGGCCAAGGCGTCCCCAGAAGCGGAGTGTGGACGGCTCTCATGTGGCTCGACCAGTCTTGGACCCGAAGGAACAGGCATTGGCTGCCTCGGATTGTCATCACCCGGCTGATTAGTAGCGGCTTGTGCTTGATTGGGAGGCGCTCGAGCAATTTGAGCCGTAAGCTGCATCACCACGTTCGTTAAGTCGTCAATCTTCGAATAGAGCTTGGCCATCTCTTTATCTTTGCTCCTGAGCTGTTTTCGAAGCTCTTGAAGCAGCTCTTGCTCCGCAGTCCTGGGGCGGAAAGTAGGCTCTTCCTCGCTGTCCGAGCTTGACTCGGCATGGACCGAGGGGTCTTTCTGCTTATCATCCTCATCGAGAGGGTTTTCTTCATCCAGCGGGGGCGGTGTTCATACCAGAATATTGCATTTTATACCGCCCATTCTTACGCTCGTTTATTTATAGGCAGGCGCTTTTGATCAGTGTTTGCTAAATATTTGCAGAATACTGGTTCTCAACTCTAAACAGTGAAATCCATGGAAAAGTACGACAAATTCCGGATTACTGCCAACAACAGATAAAACACGGGTCTCCGCTCTCTATCCGTGTGTTGCTGTAACACCCGAGCCCAGATAATACTATTTCTATTACTAGTTGAGTGTTATATATTGCTCATTCCAATTATCCTGATTGTTTGGTGTTTATTGCTAAATTTTAACCGGTTAAGTCATTTTGGCACATAACAAATTTTAATACCGAAAATGAAATTAAAAATATCCATGTTGGCCTACTCGTCGCCACTAGTCGTGTGGTAGCGTCCGCGTGGCGAGATTTCTTCCCGTTCGGCGAAACGGGTAAGTTTGGACGACTACGCGCGCGTGCAAGTGTCCGACTTGGGGGCATGCATTTTAATCATTAAACACCTCTTTTCGAAATTTGGAACTCGCTTAAAATCCTATAATTTGAAATTGGAGCATTTGGGCGCAACCCGGGCGCGATTTGGAAATGTTTCATTTAGCGCCAAAAGGGCCCATTTAATTAAATATCCCAAAATTAAATATATACGATTATAATCTTTTTAACTGTTAAATCCTTTAAAAATCTTTTTAAAATTTTCTTTGTTTTCCTCCCAGCCAATCACAGCGAAGGACCGTACCCTCGTGGGCCCCGCATCCTATCTCTCTCTCTCTCTCCGTCTCGCTCTATCTCTCTCTTTCTCATTCTCTCTCTCCCTCTAACTAACTCTCTCTCTTTCTTCCTCTATAATTATCACGCAGCCGCCTCCTGTTCCTTCTCCATCACGAGAAAACCCAGCGAATCCCGAACCCTAACCCTAGCCACCTCCGGACATCGCCGTCGACCTCCCCGAGACCTCGCCGTCGCCGCCCTCGCCACCACGAGCCTAGCCGCACCCACCTACCTCCTTCCTTCACCTCTTCCCGCGCCTGCACCCAACCCCGACGACTTCACCCGGCAGCAACTCTCGCCGTCGACGCCGCCTCCCGTCGCCGACGACTCCCGCGACTCCCTCTCTTCCTCCTCGTCCCGACCTCGTCGTCGCTTTCCTCCTCCCCTCGCCGGACCACCACCAGACCCGAGCCCGACCCTCGCACCAATCCCGGGTCGCCGGGAACCGCGCCGTCGACCCTCGTCGACGTCACCCGCGCCACCTCCTTTCCCCCTCGTTCACCAGAGCCGACCACCACCCTCCTCTACTCGTCGCACCACCCTCTCCAGCGAACTAGAGGCTGTTCAGGCCTTCGCAGCCGCCGTCGCTGCCTCGCCGGCGTTCCAGCGCCGTCGAGCCCGCCGGGGTTACCCCTGGTGTCTCCCTGTAAGCTTTCCTTGTCCTTCCTTTTGTGCGAAACCCCTCGCTGGTCGATTGCTCATGATTATCGCGTTTGCTAACTTCGTTACTTTTGACTTTTGCCGGTTGCCGACCGTGCCGTCGTTTGAACCCGACGCTCCAGCGAAGTACCCTGGTCCGTGTGATCCCATTGTTCTCTGTTGGGACTCGATCCGAAGTCCGTGCACCCGTCTCGTGTTTTCTGCCGACATTGCATCCGTGCTTTCCGGTTTGCGAAACCGTCGAGGCAAGTATCCGAATACTTGCTTTAACATGCTAGTACACAAGATCAAGTCTTGCTACAAACTTAATCATCATATGATAACCACACAGCTATTTGTAACATCGATATCTTTTATAACTTAGAATTGATGGTCACAATTATCCGTACATTAAATTAATATAGTAGTTGCTTGTAATTAACCGGTCTGCTATTAATTCACACTTTAACTAACTAAACCAAGTAGATCGTCCTCACTTCATTTGTTAAATCACCCATGAGACAATTATTATGCTTTAGTTTAAATTCATGTAGCTTCATTACGTATGTTGTTGATATTGTTTCACTTTGTGACTATTGCACCCCAAGGGTGCTTGAACCTGTTGATAAAAGAATACAAAGCATCACTGTGTTTACATGGAATAATATTGTTATTTGCTGTCCCTGCTGTTGTTCCTTATTCGTTACTATACCTGTTATCAGCATACACTTGATTGCATTACATATTGACCGATCTTGATACACCTGACACATATACTGATACACCGGACATGACACCCTGTATATATATATCGACTCAACCTGTTGAAACGGAACCTGACCTGTTACCTGATTTCATGCCTAATGCCGACAAACCTGACCATTCCTGCTGTCTATCCAGACAGACCTATTTTACCCGATTTTGCGTTGGCATTAGTCCTTGACTATTGAATACCTGACCTGACATACATAACATGGGGGTATGGGGAAATCAAAGGTGAAACCGACTTGTAACTCAACAGTTCGATACTTGTTCTGATCAGTCTTACGGGCTTGGCCTGCCCCGGAGTGATGATGCTGACATCACTCATCCATCCTACTACCTTTTACTACTTAGCGGCACGTCTCGGATTCAGCCCCGAGAACCTTGACCGTGGTCCCGGGCACGCACGGGATACTATTGAGTTACATCGACGATTCATCAATTGATTTCAAAGACTATAGAGTAGAAACCTGATAGGACAGTTTAGTCACCACTGCACATTACCCTGCTCTGTTATTTCTTAGTACTGCTTTATTCATGTTCATACCTGCATTGCTTATTACCATGTTTATATTATATTATTTGGTTGACATGACGCGCTGACGTCTGGGTTTTGCATGGCCCAGATTCCTTACCACTATCGACGACCGAGCAGGAGTACTTCAGCCAGCAGGTTGAACTGTGAGTTCCTTAGGGTTTAGTTTATTTATTTTCATTTCATTTCCAGATGTGAGCCCGCATTATGGGACGTACTGTTTATTTATTGTATTGGATCATTTGCTTCCGCACTTATTGTTTATTGATTCTTGTTATTATGGATTTGGACATGTATTAGATTAGTTCATTATTTTGTTCTTGATATCTCTACAACCGTAATGTGACTGTGGATGGATATTTCCTACCCACAGGTAGCATGGTTGGCTATGTCACGTGCCCAATCGTGCGTACTCTGGGAAGCGGGGCGTGACAGTTGCCACATACCAGTTTTAGGGACAAGATGGCAAATCGATTGTCATGTCATACACAAAGCTCTAGGTCAACACAAGATCCAAGAAATCTACGCGGAGCTCGAGGAAATCATGGCAAAAGATCCACATCACATCACCTTTTTGTTCTACTAAAATTCTGGAATAATTGTGAAGAGTTTCTGAGAAAAGTCATATACCACATAGTAGACAACATGAAACCAGGGAAAACGACAAAAGCCCACAACCCAACTCCACTACAGGGCCGCGGATCCGCGGCCAATAGGGGGTCTAGGCCGCGGATCCGCGGCCATGTTGACTCCTCTCTTTGTCGTGTTTCGGGGGCTGTTTGGTCATTTTATTTATGGGCAGATGGTTGCCCTAGGTTTCTAGTTCCCCTCCTATAAATACTCCAGAATTGAGCTAAGCGAAAGATTCATTCTTTGTTCTTCTTTCTTTTTAGGATTTAGTCTTTTTCTTCTTCTTCTTCATTCTTTTTCCATGAAAATTGTAGTGAGAGCTTTTTGAGTGGGAGATCAATGAAGATGAGGGCTTTTTGTATCATTTTCTTTTGTTTCTTCTTCCCCTTGAGATTCTTGCTTTCTCTTGATCATTCAACCTCTTCATTGAGCTTGAATGGTTAAGGGTTAGTTGTTGATCTCAAGGGTCGTATTTTCTTATGGAATTAGCGCTTCATTTCACATGCGTTCTTTACCCTTCCCTTGATCTTGCAACCTCTTGATTGAGCTTGCAAGTTTAAGGGTTGGCTATTGATCACATGCTTATCTTGAGTTCTAGTTTCTTGTTCTTTTTATCGCTTTTTATTACTTGCTTATTATTATCTTGCTTTACTTTCTTGCAATTCAATTCATGCACTTAATTACTTGTAATCTTTTCTTTTCTTTGTTCTTTTCTTTTGCTCTCTTTTTGGTTCCTTTTGTGAATGAATGTAATTATCGTTGTTAAGAATAAATACGGTATTGTAAGTTAAGATTTTCTTTTCTCATTTCCTTTTCCCCTTATTTTCCATTGAACTCCGTCCGAACCATACGCAAGCGCTCCGTTAGGCACCCTACCCTGACAAGGTAGCGGTGATTCCTAACCGCGACCGGTTGCGTTCGGTTTGGCCGGAGGCGAAAGCAAGAGACAAGAACGGAAGGACAAGGGTAAATAAGCCGGATTCCACAAATACCGCGCTTAAATCCCCTAATCCACGTTGTTGCCGATTGCTCTAGCTTCAATCGGTCAATACTCGGCTCAAAGGTTTTGAGTACGGATATCTTTAGCTTACACTATTGTATATTTTCTTAACAACTTCATACTTGCAAATAAATACACATAGGTTAGATTGAACAAACTCATACTCATTCTTTATTGACTCGTCTAAGACAAGAAAGGACATACAACCATCTCCCTGTGGATCGACCCGTGCTCAACCGGCTAGCTGCATAGCGACACCGTCTTGATTGCGGTTAACTCAAATTCTTCCAATCAGGCGGCTGTTCTTGAGCGGTGGCGACCACATTCAGGCTAGATTGGGCTTGGGATGTGGTGGCCCCATCCTTGCTTTTGCTGCGAAGGTTGTCGCTGGGGCGTCCGCCCGCCATATAGACCGTATGGATGATGTATCCGGCCGTCTTTCTATCATTGGAAGCTGATTTCACGGATCGCTGTCTTGACCCCCTCGCTTCGGTAGCTGGTAGTCGATTGAAGGCGGCTGGCCTAACCAGGTTCTTGAATGGTGCTGGCGCTTCTTTTCTGGGTTTGCCCCACTGTTTTCGTGCGGCACAGAGTGCTTGATAGACTCTTGAAGAGACAGTGTCATACTTCTTCTGTTGGGGCCGGGACACGTCTCTTTGTGGCACTATTCGGACTGCTGTCTTCTTGATTCTGGCGGTCATGGCATTTTTCTGAACCCACTTCAGAGGCTCGAAGGAATTGCTGATTCTTACGTTCGACTCAGCTGTCGTCGCGGGGCAACCCTGCACTTGGAACTTCACATGATTCCATTTGGCCGAAGCCTTGGCCCTCTTGTTGGCTCGATACCTGAGACGCTTCTGCCTTAACTTTTCTGTCCTAAGCACCTGGTAGACTTCGGCTCTTTGGGAAGACGCCGCAGACCGGGCGATGGAAGGCCTTGGAGATACGCTCGATTGTGCATTTGTTGGAGTCATCGCCTGAGCTCGTCCGCAACATTTGTTGTTGCCCTTTGTACCGAAGTTCTTGCCCCCCGCTGGAGCACCCGAGAATCGTTCAGATACAGTCTTAAGTTTCGGTTGTGGTGCCTTGGCGATCACGACATTCGGCCTCTTGCCCCTTGGGACCGGCTTGGCCACCTGTTCTGCGGGGATTTCCGCCAGATGAGCGCTTCCGGCAGGGTAGATGATGACGGAGCCAAAATGGCGGGGCGGTTCCTCCCACTGTCGACTAAGGCTTGCAGGGAGAACCACACGAGCGTTGATCTTGACCACGTACGGAATCGGGGTCACGTTGGAAGCTGAATTCGTCTGGAAAGACATTGTCGTTGAAGGTTGATTGCTGCACGAAAGAAAGAAATTATTTCAGTACAAACATCGGCGTACATGTTAAATGAGTTCGTATGAACATTTAACCCGAAATATGGGAGGAGAGATTGGTCCCACCGGGCATGCCAGAATCTGTAGGGTGTTTTTCGTCACCCCATCGAGATGGGAATACGCGCGCGCTTGTCAGGCGCATTACAGATTCCCCCTGCCTGGGGTAGGCCGGGGTTTATTGATTGTGGGGATCCGAATCTCCGGCAACCGCGGACTAAGCTGCCGTTAATTACCCCTCGCATTTGGAGCGAAGGAACCTCCGATTAACGGGTTAAACTGGTCATGCGAACTCAATGTGCAGTATCGTATTTTGAAGGGGTTTTGGAAATATCGGGGGGCCCGCAGAGTTTTTACGGGGGTCCCGCTACCCGGATAGCGGGCTGGGGGTCAAGAGGGCTAGCAGCCCCCTTGCGGGGTGCGGGGCAGCGCCCCGTTAGAAATTTTTTTCTAACGGAAGACAGTGTCGTGGAGTCTGTGTATGTTTTCCTTCCCCCCCCTTTTTTTTAAAAGTGGAGTTTAATTTCAAAAGGGATTTTATTGTGGAGTTAAACTCCAAAGAATTTTAAATGGAGTTAAACTCCTAAAAGAATTTTATGCGGAATTAAATTCCTAAAATAGAACTTTATTGTGGAGTTAAACTCCAAAGAATATATATATGTATATATATTTTAAAAAGGTTTAAACTCCAGAAGGGATTTTGTTGGGGAGTGCACGTAAAACGAGGGGAAAAGAAAACAAAATGGCGTCTAAAGGACGCTCGCACGGCAGGTGGGCGCCTTAATGCCCGGGGTCACGTGCGCGCACGTGATCGACGGGCGCCTTGGCGCCCCGGGGTCACGTGGGCGCACGTGACCGATGGGCACCTTGGCGCCCCAGGGGTCACGTGGGCACACGTGACCGATAGGCGTCTTGGCGCCCCGGGGGTCACGTGCGCACACGTGACCGATAGGCGCTTTGGCGCCCCGGGGGTCACGTGCGCACACGTGACCGATGGACGCCTTAGCGCCCTGGGGTCACGTGGGCACACGTGACCGCGGGAAAAACCCGCGGAAGGGGAAACCTAGCCCCTAGGCTGGGGAGTTGAACTCCAAAGGGAACTTTTGGAGTTGAACTCCTAACAGAAACAAATTTATGGAGTTAAACTCCAACAACTTTAGAAAGGAGTTAAACTCCTGGGGATTTATTGCTCTTCTTTTGAGCCTTGGGTCTGTCCAAAGTTAGATTTTTGGAGATGGGTCTCCTTCTTCTTGCTCTTGACCGGCGGGATCTTGGAGAAAAGGGGATGAGTCTTAAAAGCCTCCCCTTTTCGAGATCTGATTGGAGATCCGAGCTTCCCTTCGTAGGTTTTGTGGTGGAAATCTACTTATTTTTAGAAAAGGAAGAGTTAAACTCTTGATTTAATTCAAAAAGAAAGAGAAGGTTTTAGAACCTTGAAGAAGGAGGAAGAGATCTCAGATCTAGAAAATTTCTGGAGAGAGAAAAAGTTGTTGAGATATTTCACTATCTTTGCCTTTATAGGCCATACACTTTACACATAGCCCCTTGGGCTTCACAAAATGGCATTTTGCCCACCCCATGGCTCATGTGCCATTTCTTTTTGCACATAAGCCATGGGCTTTACAAAAATTTGGCTTTATGCCTATTTTTCTTACATTTATCCATAAAATAAAATAAAAGAAATACAACAAAATTGTTTATTACAAAATTTTTATCTTGGTGTGGGGGGAGGCCGCCCGCTTCATGTTCGGGCTCGACCCGGGCATGAGCCTACTGGATCTGGGCTTGGGCCCACTTGGCTTGGGGTTGACTTTGATTTTGACTTGGTCAACCGGGGTGTAAATTTTTACCCCAACAAGTAGCTCCATCTCCGCAAATGTTTTGACAGAGTAGTTAGGTAGCTCCGAATACCATTCAAAGGCCGTTTCTGCTAAGCTGCCGACGAATTGGCAAAGCAACAGTTTGTCGTCGCCTCCAGTGTTGCCGCATAAGGCCTTGAATTGAGCGACATGCTGATGTGGATTCCCCGTCCCTTTATATACATGGAACTTAGGGATCGTATATCCTGGCGGGTAACTTATTCGGTCATACCAGCCCGGATAGGGTCGTCCAGTCTTGACAACTTGGCTGGCCGCTTCATTCGCCTGGTGAGCTCGTATTTGCTGAGCTATATAGTTATCCAGTGCGGCCTTGGAAATGGTTTCCTCCTTGGCTGCTGAAAGAGCCGGAGGAGGATTAGATGTCTCCCCTCTATCATCTTCAATAATGATCGGAGGATCTTCAGCTGGAGGGTCCGGCTGTAACATTATCCCTACCATATCTTGAAAGAGGAGCACCATTTGTTTTATGGTAGCCGCTTGCTCTGCGGCTTCTTTGTCCTTCTTTTCGAGGACTCTACGTAAGAAGTCAGCATCGGTTTCTTGCTCCCGGCGTTGATCCGAGGATGCCTCCGAGCTTTCTTTTGGCTCGGTAAGTGCGGCCATTGCAGTCATCATTTCCTGAAGCTTCTGTTGTTGCTCCTGGGCTTTTGTCATGGATCGGGTGAGCGGTCGGTGACCCGTCGAAGCGCGGTTATCCTCCTTTCCGGAAGCCATATAAACGGTGTGCACCACCATGCCCCCAGACTTGGGGCGTTTAGCTTCAGTGTCTTTGCGATTTGCCAAAGACACAGGGATCTTCTCCGACCTCCTTCTTTTTCGAGCGGTCGAAGTTGAGGGGGCCGTTGTAATGGGTACCCAAGTAGCTGTCGCTTTTGGTGGCTTGATAGAGTAGTCCTTCTCCTGCTGAACCTTCATCTTTTTCTGTCGGCGGAGATAGTCTTGATCCACTACGGAGTCCTGGACTTGACGCCAGACCTTGTAAATTTTAGAGGACAGCCGTTGAGGGGGCTGCTCCAGCTTCTTTTCCGTATCATTCTCCACGGGTGGAGGAGATCTCTTCAGCACTGCAGTAGGAGAGTTTCTGCGCACCCTTCTTAGCGGTTCAAAGCTATTCCCGGTCGGAACAGCAGCATTGACTTCCACCATCGGAGCTGGCGGAGTTATCCCAGAGGGGGAGTTGCCCCCAGCCTTCCTTACCCGACGCCAGTGATGACGGCGAGCATGTCGAGCGGACGGCGTTGGTTCAGCGATGGGGATGGCTTTATCTTGCCCCCTGTCCAGATGAAGCGCTGCTGGTGCCAGTCTCTTGAAGGCTGATGTCTTTTGAGTGGTGATGTTCAATCTGTCAAAAACAAACCCTCGAGCAGGAGCAAGAGCCGGAATAGTCAGTCTTATGAAGACCGACCCTTTGGCAGAAGAAGCCGCCTTGACGACTTCAGGAGCAAGGATGGCTATCCTCTTCGGAACAACCTTTTCTGGTATTGCAGGCTTCTTCATGGGCCCACATGAGTTTTGGCCCAGTTTGCTGAAAGCTGAGGCACTGGGCTTGGGCGACCCATTGAGAGGGGCCGCGGCAGTAGCAAGCCGATCAAAGACCGACTTCTTTGGAGCTTCTTGCGATGTCATTGGGGCATTGAAGCTCATTGGTGGGAGCAGGGTCCCGAAGAATAGTCCAGCGGTGGCTTGAGTTACCTGCTCCACTGGTATCTTGAAAAGGGAGGCCGCTTGGGGCCCATAAGTCACTCCTCCAGCAAGGACGGAGCGAGAGTTGCAGTTGCAGGTAGTGCAGTTTGAAGCCATTGATCTTCTGTTTTCTGCACGGAGCAAGACACCAAATCTTAGTACCTCGAATCCACAGGCAACCACAGCAAACCGCGATTCGTTCGCGAACACGACACACGAAGTGTGGAGTGGAAAGAGGAAAAGGTCCCACCGGGTGTGCCAGAATCTGTCCCCCTCCGAACGGCGGCCAAGACAGACGTCTTGCCTGAGATTCGGGGCAGATGCTAATTGGTGCTATCCGTCTACCTCTCCGAAGATGCCAAGTTGATTTATGACACCATGTATCGAAGATTTAAACGAATGCGTCCGATGTAGCAGACTTTGTCAGATTCCCCCTCGCTTGAAGGATTTTTGATTGTGGGGACGCTCTTCCCTACAGGCGTAAGCCCCTGCAGTTAATTACGCTACCGCATTGCGGTAACAACTTTCTCCTTCTCCAGATGATCACTTCATGTCATGTGTGTTTATTTTGTGTTTGGTTGCCCGTAGATTGTATACGGAGACTGAGTTATGTCGTCGTCCGTAGGGCGTGGACTAGTCCAAATCCGTATCTTTCTTAGATTTGGGTTTGGGGGTTGTGTTTAAGGATACGTTAGTCTCGTTTGAGACTAAGATCGACTTAAACTTTTGTTAAGGATATGTTAGTCTAGTTTTAGACTAAGATCAACTTAACGGGATCGTTTAGATCTGACAAAAGAGCAATTGGCTCTATTGTTCCAGTTTAGGGACATAGGGGTCCATTACATGTATGGCCGTCGGGACCCATCACCTCTCTGATGACGTTGAAGGATTACAACGACAGATGTCAGAGAAGTTCAGAGATGTACCCTTGAGCCAAAGTTGATTGGGGAATCTAGAGTCCAATTTGGGACTAAAGTCTGTTTGAAGGTTTAAGGATGTGTTAGCCATATTTGAGGCTAAGATCAACTTAAACGGGATCGTTTAGATCCGACAAAAGAGCATTTGGGGGCTCTATTGTTCCAGTTTAGGGACATAGTGGTCCAACATTCCCATTTTGGGGACGGATATTAGCTTAAGGACACGTTAGCCATATTTGAGGCTAAGATCAACTTAAACGTTTGTTAAGAATACGTTAGCCTAATTGCCAGACTAAGATCAACTTAACAGGATCGTTTAGATCCGACAAAAGAGTATTTGGGGGCTCTATTGTTCCAGTTTAGGGACATTGTGGTCCATTGCAAGTTTAGGGACATGGTGGTCCAAGTTCCAGTTTAGGGACGTGGTGGTCCATTGAATGTATGGTTGTCAGGACCCATCACCTCTCTGAAGACGTTGAAGGATTACGACAAATATCAGAGGAGTTCAGAGATGTACCCTTGAACCAATGAGTTGGTTGAAAGAGCAGATGTGCTCAGTTCAAGATGATTTGAGGACTTATGGCCAATTTGGGCTAAGTCCAATTAAGTTAGAAATATTGGCTCTTGTTGGACCATTAAACATTTGTCTGGGTTCAAACCAACATTATTTGGCAATGCTAAACATTTTCATCTTTGATTTTCTCAGTTCTGAGATTCATTTGGAGGAGGGACTTTTGCCTCTGGAAAATTAGCCAATTTGGCTAAAAGTAGTGTTAAACACTAAAGAACAACAGTGTTAAACACTGGAGATAGAACTCTCAAATTAGTGTTAAACACTAAAAGACAATCAGTGTTAAACACTGGAAATATAATCTTCAATTTAGTGTTAAACACTAGAAACAATCAGTGTTAAACACTGGAAATATAATCCTCAAATTAGTGTTAAACACTAAAGAAAGAGGGGTCACGTGTGGACACGTGAGAGCGCCCAAAGGTGGGACCAGATCCATTTTCTTCGTTCTGCAATTAAGTGTTGAACACTTCTTAATCTTTTGAGCATCACGTGTTGACACGTGATGGAGATTTATGCACTGATCATTAAAGCACTCGCTAAGGGGTCACGTGGGGACACGTGAGAGCGCCCAAAGCTCATATTTCTTTTGCTTTTTCTTTCTGTGTTTTGTAGGTCACGTGGGAGCACGTGAGGCATTGCCTTAAAGCTTTCCTCCTTCTCATTTCTGGGGATCTCTTCAGGAGTCACGTGGGGACACGTGACCTTGGTCTTTTGCATGCATGGAGATCTTTTAAGTCTTTTCATTTTATTTTGAGAATATAATTCTCTGTAAGATTAAGAATTAAATTCTTATTTACGGTAAAACCCTAATTTCTTTTTAAAGCAATTAAATTCCCAAATATGTAAAAGAATTAAATTCTTATATAGGGTTAAACCCTAGTTTTGTTTTGGGAGAATTAAATTCTCTAAACTCAATTCCCCCTCTAAGTTTTGGATCTGCATGGCAGGATCTCAACCCGATGAGAATTAAATTCTCAACTTATGGGGAGATGTGCTCTTTGCAGAACTTCAACCAGAGGAAGAACTAAGTTCTTTATTTGCAGAAGAGTTAAACTCTTAAATTTTGAGAATTGAATTCTCTTTTCGAAGTTGATCTTTTTTCCTTTTCTCACCTAGGGTTTTCTTTTTTGAGAATTAAATTCTCCTCTCTCTGTTCTTCTCTCTCCAAGGTCGATCCCCCCTCTTCTCTTCTCTTTGCTCCTATTTATAGGAGGAGGAAAAGAATCAATTTGTTTAGCAAATCTTTCATTGAAAGATTTGATTTGTTTTCATATTTAATATGAGCCTTTAGATCATTCAGTGAATTTTATTCACCGTTGGATTTTAAATCCAAAGATATTCTGTTTGTTATTTTCAGTGAGATTTAGGGGAAATCTTTCCTTGTCCAAATTTTTTTCATCAATTGGTGATTTTTAATCACCCTTGGATCTTTAATCCAACGGTCCCCATAATCATTTTCCATTTGGAAAGATTTAGAAGCTTTTAGAATTTTAATTCTATTTCGAAAGATTTTAGAGAAATTTAGAATTTTAATTCTATTAAACTGTAAGGCTTTCAAAGCCTGGCACGTGCTGGCACGTGACCCTTGGTCACGTGTGAGCACGTGACCCTCAAATTGGTTCCTTTAACAGCCGCTTGTTTACGTTGTTGTTTTAACCATCACGTGTCAACACGTGACCATTGGTCACGTGTGAGCACGTGATATCTCATTGAGGTATCACCTTCAGCCGTTTGTTATTTCATTTCTGTTTCGATTGTCACGTGTCAACATGTGACCATTGGTCACGTGTGAGCACGTGATACCTCATTGAGGTAATTCCTGATTTTTAATCAGGGAACAGTGCATAGAATATTTGCTCATAACTTTTGATCCCGGATGAATTATGAAGTCCATAATATATCAAATCGAAGGGTTTTTTGAGATACTTCCAATACCATCAGAATTTAATAGTTTCTCCTTCGGGAGTTTATCAAAATACAGGCCGGAAGATACTGGTTCGCATTTCCCTAAGCGTATCGCTGCCATTTGATACCTTGGACTCTTCTGCGCAGAAATTTTTTGCGGGAACAATGACGTGTCCTAGAACTCAGAAGAAAGGTCATACAGGGGCCGACCAGACCACCCATGTACCCGACCTACAAGCACAAGCTAGCTCTCCTCAGGGCCCCCTGCAAATTGGCCTCCTCGGCCACTCAGCTCGCCCCGAGCTACCACAGGGCCAAGGCTCCTCGGCCCTCTCGCTCGTCCCTGAGCCCTCCGGACGAGGCCCTCTTCCTCGGCCCTTCGACCGACCAATGGTACCACTCGCAGGCGTAACCGCCGCTCCGTAAATCTTGCCGTGCGCAGATTCTCCGCCGGCAACATCCCACGTTCCACGCTATCACGATCCCCATTAACGGGCGATCCACTCTTTACGCGGGCATGACGTCGGGAGCGTAACTGCCGGCGAGATTCTCGCGCCTGCTGTCGCGTGCTACCGCCGCTATGTAAACCCCCATCACCGAGGGGTCAAGTAAAGCCATTTTTACTCCACTAAGCCGTTACTCTACTCGGATCTCAAGACTAACTTGATCGTCGGAGGGTCCTCGGTGGTACCAAATCACCCTGGGACTTCTTTGCAGGCATTCGACGCAAACTCCTCAAATCACCAATCTCCTCAAACCCATTGAGACCCACACGCAAAAGAGATCACCTCCAAAATCCACCGGGAGATCGACGGAAGACAACATCTGACGGAGACCCGAAAAGGACATCCATCAGTTGGCGCCGTCTGTGGGAAATAACTCCACAAAACACAAAGTTGACCTTCCGATCTCCACGCACATGGCGAGCGATCGCTCCGAAGATCCAAACACCCGCCGTCTCCTCCCTCTCAACGAAGACGCAGGCAAGCCCTCACTGAATGTCGTCGGCTCCCCCGCTGGCTGCCGTTTCACGGATTCCGGCGACCGCCCGAGTAAAAAGGCCAGGGGCCACGAGCCTATCACCTTTAGCGATGAAGACCTTTACGGCATTTCCATGCCCTACAACGATCCTCTGGTGATCACAGCCCGGATCCACCGGTATGAGGTCCACCAGATACTTGTCGACTCTGGCAGCTCGGCAGACATACTCTTCGACGACTGCTTCCTGCGCATGGGGCTTACCCCAGCGGACCTGAGGCCAACCTCACACGTCCTGTCGGGGTTCACCAACCACTCCATTCCCGCGTGAGGGGTGGTCACCCTGCAGTTCAACATTGGCGAGCCCGGCCGCACCCGCACATTGCCTATGGACTTCATCGTAGGAAAGGTCCCATCTGCTTACAACGTCCTCCTCGGCCGCCCGATGCTCAACTCACTTCAGGCCCAGATATCGACCTACCACCTGGCGATGAAGTTCCCTCTCGATCAGGGTGGAACAGGTCGAGTCTACGGAAACCAGCGGATCGCGAAGGTATGCCTTACCGAAACATCTTTACCCGAGCGACCGACCAACAACGCTGAAGGAAAAGATGACATCAAGGGTTCTTTGGACACCCGAGACGAACAGAAGGAAGTCCGGGGAACGCCAGTCGAACCACTGGTCGAGGTGCCCCTCACCGAGGGAGACAATGAAAAAACCATGCAGGTCGGATCACTCCTGATGGGGGCTCGGCGGGACGACCTGGTCAGCTTCCTCAGAAATAACTCTGACGTGTTCGCCTGGGCACCCGCCGACATGCCTGGGATCAACCCCAAAATCATTTCTCACAAGCTCGGAGTTGATCCTACGGCCCGACCCGTCAGATAGAAAAAGCGAAGCTTCGCCCCAGTCAAACAGAAGGCTATCGAAGATGAGATTGATTGACTTCTCGCCGCCAAATTCATCCGGAACGTACCGTACTCGGAGTGGCTGGCAAACGTGGTTCTGGTCAAGAAGTCCAGCGGGAAGTGGCATATGTGCGTCGACTTCACCGACCTCAATAAGGCCTCCTCCAAGGACAACTATCCGCTCCCTCGGATAGACCAGCTCGTCGACAGCTCGGCCGGCCATGAGCTGTTGAGCTTTATGGATGCTTTCTCCGGCTACAACCAGATCCGTATGAATCCGGAAGACGAAGATCTCACCGCATTCACAACGGACCGGGGGGTATATTGCTATAAGGTGATACCCTTTGGCCTTAAGAACGCCGGGGCTACGTACCAGTGGTTGGTCAATCGCATGTTCAAACCACAGATCGGCAGGAATATGGAAGTCTATGTCGACGATATGCTCGCCAAATCCGTCTCAATGGCAGACCATGCCAGGGATCTGGGCGAAGCCTTCGAAGTGCTCCGCAAGTTCAAAATGAAGCTGAACCCCGCCAAGTGCGCATTCGGAGTCACCGGGGGAAAATTCCTCAGGTTCATGGTCGCTCACCGTAGAATCGAAGCCAACCTAGAGAAAATCGACGCTATCCTCAACATGGAAGCACCCAAAACTAACGTCGAGATCATGCGGCTTACAGGACGAGTTGCCGCTCTGAGCCGCTTCATGTCCAGGTCAGGAGAGAAATGCCTCCCGTTCTTTAAAGCCCTGAGAAAGATCCCGAGGTTCGAATGGTCGGGGGAGTGCCAAGCCGCCTTCGACCAATTGAAGAAGCACCTTGCGACGCCCCCACTGCTCACCCGACCCGTCGAAAGGGACGAGCTGTCGCTGTATCTGGCGATATCCGATCAAGCAACGGGCTCGGTGCTCGTCCGGGAGGTCGAGGGAGCACAGAAGCCGGTGTACTATGTGAGCCACATATTCAAGGACGCGGAAACGAGGTACCCAGCCATAGAGAAGATTGTCTTAGCCCTCGTGGTGGCCTCAAGAAAGCTGCGGCACTATTTCCAAGCACACACCATCATCGTCCTTACCGAGCGCCCGTTGGGGGCCATTCTGGCATCACCATCCTCGGGCCGCTTAGAAAAGTGGAGGTGGGAGCTATCCCAGTTTGATGTGAAATATCGTCCAATGCAGGCCATCAAAGCACATGCCCTGGCCAACTTCATCGTCGAATGCACCATTCCCCTCAAGGAACCGGAGTCCACGCCTCCCCCGCGACTCGGTGCCCCGTCGCGGGGAGGCCTGGCTCGGTTCCTGAGTGGACCATCTACGTCGACGGATCTTCAACCGAGGAAGGGTGTGGTGCTGGGCTCATTATCCGGGGCCCGAACGAGGCAGAAATGGAGTACTCTCTGAAGCTCGGTTTCAAGGCCTCGAACAACGCAGCAGAGCATGAGGCCCTCCTAACCGGACTGCGCATGGCCGCCGGGCTGGGGCTGAAGGTGATTCGAATCCGCAGCGACTCGGCCCTTATTGTCGGACAAGTGACTGGCCGCTTCGAAGCTCGAGAGCCTCTGATGGTGAAATACCTGGACGAGGTGAGGAAACTCCGGAGAAGCTTCGAAGAAGTCCAAGTAGAACAAATACCCAAGCAGCTGAATGCCCAAGCCGACGCCTTGAGCAAGCTGGCTTCGTCGTACTCAGCCAACAATAAGCGGTCCATCCTCTTCGAAACCTTGCCTCAGCCCAGTGTGGAAGACGGAGCAGCCACACTCTACGTGTGTGCGACGCAAGAAGGCGACCAAGATTGGAGGAAGCCCTCGTGGTATTCTTGAAGGACGGTGCGCTCCCGGATGACCGGGGGGCTGCCTGCCGCCTCCGGGCCAAAGCCCGCCACTTCATCTGGAGCAATGGAAATCTTTACAAAAAGTCCTTCACTCAACCCCTGCTCCGATGCGTTGACCCCCACGAAGCCGACTACGTCCTCCGGGAAATCCATGAAGGGGTTGGCGGTGCGCACCAAGGGGCCCGATCCTTGATCCAAAAAGCATTTCTCCAAGGGTACTACTGGCCCACTATTCATGAGGACGCCCAGAAGCTAGTCAGAAGATGCAAGAGTTGCCAGCTCCACGGCAGCATCCCTCGTCTCCCCGCTACCGAGCTGACCGCCCTAACGTCCCCATAGCCGTTCGCCCAGTGGGGATTGGACATGATCGGCCAGTTCCCGACCGGTACAGGAGGGCACAAATACGTCCTCGTCGCAGTAGACCGCTTCACCAAGTGGATCGAGGCCATCCCCATCAGAAAACCGGATGCCACCACTACCATCAAGTTCCTACAAAACAACCCGATACTCCGATTCGGCATCCCGAGATGTATCATCACCGACCATGGGACGAACTTCGAGAACGAGAAAGTGAAGGACTTCTGCAAAGAATATCATATCCTCATGAAGTTTGCCGTGGTCGCGCATCCCCAATGCAATGGGCAGGCCGAAGTCGCTAACCGAGACGTCCTCCGGGGTCTCCGAACCTGCCTGGAAGGGCGACAAGGCAGTTGGGTCGAAGAATTACCCCGGGTCTTATGGGCCCAGCGCACATCAAGGAAGACACCCACCAAGGAAACCCCCTGCAGTCTCTGCTACGGGACAGAGGCGATGGTCCCGGTGGAGATCGGGCTACCCAGTCATCGGGTTGAGCACTTCGACGACGATGCGAATACCTCGGCGCTGCGAACCAACCTGGACATCCTGTTGGAGAAGAGAGACTGGGCCCAGATCAGAGCTGCCGCTTATCAGCAGCAAACGACCCGATACTACAATGCCCGGGTCAAGCACCGCTCCTTCCAGACCGAGGATCTGGTCCTACGACGAAATGAATTCGTTGATCAAGGCAGGCTACACAAGTTCTCCCCGAGGTGGGACGGTCCCTTCCTCGCCTCTAAGGTGCTCCCCGGCGGGGCCTATCACCTACAGGATGTGGACGAACGCAAGCTCCCGCGGCCTTACAACACCGAGAAGCTCAAGCTATATCAATGAGGCCAAGGCCAACAAGTGTGTACCCATCCTTCCACAAGGACGATGTAAACGCTTTCCGGAAATCCTTTCCATTCGAATAAAGAAACGTCGAAACATTGCGAATAAAGTTTTGTCTTAGAGACCAGAAGCCCTCCTTAGAGGCAGCTCAGCAGCTACCCTACTCAGCTATCCCCGGCTGGTAGCTTCCTACCACGACCGACAGGGATCACAAAGCCCTCCCAGAGGCAGTCGAGCCTGAGGATCCCTCGCTCGGCTATCCTTCAGGCTAAAAACCCTCGCCAAGAGGCAACGGGCAGAAACCCTGCTCGGCCAAGGGTCCTTGGTAGGCTTCTTACAGCCCCTTCCGCACCAAGAACCAAAGTCCTCTCAGAGGCAGTCGAGTCCTTGCTCGGCTATCCCCGCTGGTAGCTTCTTACCACAACCGACAGGGATCAAAGTCCTTGCCAAGAGGCACTGGGCAGTAACCCTGCTCGGTCCCCGTCCTGAAGGATCAAAGCCCTCGCAAGAGGCAACCGAGCAGCTACCCTGCTCGGTCATCTCCGGTCGGCAGCTCCCTACCCATGACGCTAGAGATCGAGGCCCTCGCAAGAGGCACCCGAGTGGCTACCCCGCTCCTTCATCCCAGCTGGTAGTTTCCTGCCCACGACGCCAGAGATCAAAGCTCTCGCCAAGAGGCAACCGCGCAGCTTCGTTGCCCGGTCATCCTTAGTGGGCTTCTTACAGCCCTCCAACACTAAGGATCAAAGCCCTCATAAGGGGCAACCGAGCGGCTACCCTGCTCGATCGTCTTCGGCCGGTAGCTCCCTACCCATGACGCTAGGGGTCGAAGCCCTCGCAACAGGCATCCGAGCGGCTGCCCCGCTCGGTCATCCCAGGCTGGTAGTTGCCTACCCGCGACGCCAGAGATCAAAGTCCTCGCCAAGGGGCGACAGCGCAGCTTCACTGCCCGGTCATCCTTAGTGGGCTTCTTACAGCTCCACCAAAGCAAAGGATCCTGGGCCCCAAAAAGAGGCAACAAGCCTACCGAAGTCTAAGCGATCCCACCTCGACTTCGGGGCCATGGAGACACGAGGTCGGCAGCGCTTGGCAAGTGATCGAGATCAACTCGACAGACGATCGCCAAACAGATAGCTGACCCAACAGTACAAGCAGAGATATTTCACAAACATCTTTCACACGCAGAAGATAAAATGCAAACCGATGAAACTATAATTTTCTTTTATTACCGAAGGCAAAGTGTTTACAAAGGGTATTCTGGGCTTCCCAGCCTTACAAACTGCCTAGAAACTTACTTCGGTCCCCTCATCGCTGGCATCACGGCCTGCCAGGGACTTTACCACCAGAGATTTCGCCACCAGGGGCGCGCCCCGCTCCCCTCGCCATCTTCCACCGGAGGCCTTGCCACCGGGAGTGGAACCCGAGCACGGAGCATGCCATCGGCGAACTCGGGAAGCTTCTCCTTCACGGTGTCCAGGGCCTTATTCCACGCAATGGCAGAATACTCCCCGAGCTCGGCGTAAAACTACTCTGACACCTTATAATCAGCCACAGCTTTCTTAGCCCGAACCTCGGCAGTCTGGGCCTCCAGAAGCGCCGCCTCAGCATCTCCCCTGCCAGCGTCCCTCTCTTTCTCCATGGCAGCAAAACGTTCGGCCAGATCTTCCAGCTTCCTATCGGCGACCCGGAGGGACGCACTAAGGCCACGATGGACACCCCGATTCGCCGAAATGGCGAGTTCCGCGGCCTTCGCACGGGCCGCCAGGACGTCGGCCCTTACCCTCTCCAGACACAGGTCACTTCGCAAAACCTCAACCTCCGAGGGGAACGCTTCTACTGGCCCCGGTACATGGAACGCCCCCTCGGCCTCCATACGAGTGGCAAGGGCTCAGTGTTGAAGGACCTGACAGAAAGCGGATGAGAAACCGGGAAGCGCTGGAGCCAAAGAAAGGAATACCAAGGAAACTTCGCGTAGAGGAGTTCATACCTGGACCTCCCCTTGGGCCATGGTCTCCAGTTGAGACCTCAGGGAGCCATGCGGAAGCTTTCCCCCAGCCGACTTCTCCATCCCGGCGAGCAGGCCGATAGCAATGGAAAGCCCAGACGGAATCGTGAAGACTGCGCCGCCCTCCCGCACGGAAATACCCTCAGGGACCCTCGACGACGACGCGTGAGAAATTATCCTTTTTCTTTTAAGAGGGGGGTCGTCCACGCCCTCCCTTATGTCCCCCGTCTGGGGCTCGGATAACTGTGGACGTCTCTGGCCGCCGCCGGAACAAACGCCAGGAGCCGTCAACGAAGCAGACGGCCCTATCACCGAGGGGACATCCGGCGCGAGGCATGAGCCAGCCAGAGGCTCGGCCGCGCCACTAGCCCCCCTCTGGCGTGAGCAACCCAAAGAGAGGGAACGGACCATGTATTCAAAAAGAAGGAGAACGCCGAGCCGCCGAGACTTAGAAGAGAGGAAATATGAAGGAGTAGGGGCCCTGGAGCGGGCCCTACCCCTACTTATGGTCGCAAAAAATCTCATCCAACGACGCCCTTCACCTCCCGCCAAAATGTCTCCTCGGGTCCAACGGCTCCGATTGCCCCACGTGTCGTTCCCACACTGGGCCGCTGTAACGCCTAGAAAAGTCGTTTTGGTGTTTTCCCGAAAATCGGTGAAAATTTGGTATTTTTCCGTAAATCGTCCTTTTTGTTATTTTGCAGTTTAGGCCTAATTATACCTAATTTGGATAGGTAATTGCTAGTTTTTAGTATCTAATGAGTTACTTATAAAATTCTGGTCGTTTAAAAATTTTCCCTAATTTTTCAATTTTTAATATTATTTTAAGCCGGTAAGAAAATACATTAAATTAGCGATAAATACAAATTTAAATGGGCTAAATTTAAGCTTTAAAATCATGTTAATTAAAATCTAGTTGTAACATAATTTTTTAGTATTTTATTTTAATTTTTAACTAATTTTTATTATAGAAAACGAAATCTATTGAATTTAAGCTTAAACTTGCAATTATGGCATTGTGGGGGTCTTTTTGCATAGAATTTCTTTGTAAAATCTCTCTCACTCATTCCTCACTACTTTGGCCGGCCCCACCACTGCTGGATCAGCAACTTTCCCCTCCATTCCTTGCTTCTTTGACTCATTCAAATGATTTAAATATAGGTTTTTATTATATTATTTTGGATGGGGGTATTACGGTAATTTGGGGGGGCTTTGACTTGGATTTTTTTCACACCATTTCCTCACACTCTCTCCCATCTTCCCTTGGCCGAATCATTCCCTGCTGCAGCCCCTCATTTTATCCCCAATTCTTTTGCTTTAAATTCCATCAAAATTCTACAAAAATCCACAAATTTCTTTACAAATTCAACACAAAACCCTATTCTACCTCTTCTCTAACCCAAATTGGTTTAAAACATGGAGAAAGGATGTGTTTTTGGAAGCAAATCTTCATGCTAGATCTCTATATATTGAGGTATAATCTTTACCCAACTAACACTTATGGTTAATTCCTTTAATTAAATTGTTTTAGTGTTAAATTTTAGTGCTAATTTCATTCTAGGTTTTTAAAGAAGAGGGTTTGGTTTTGAATTAGGGTTTTAAGCATCACAACTAGATTAGCTATGTGTAGTTGTTATCTAGTTTGTTTAGTTTGGATATTTACTTGTGATTTTGATCTTTAGATCGCAAATCTAAGATGCTTGCACCGAATTTGGAATTTTATGCTTACTAGTTTTTTTTAAATATTATGAAAAAATTGAGAATTAAAATATGGTAAGAGTTTTATCACATCATTGAAATTATAATGGGTAGTTTAATACCTTAGCTTGTGCAAAACCTAGCCTACTTGTTGAATTATGTATTGTTGCTTTAAAATGGTTGAAATTGGAAAAATTGCAAACTAGTTTTTGGTTTAATATAATTTGGCAAGATTAAAAAACTAGTAAATGCTTATGTGGCCTAATTAAGATAATTAGTGAGTATTGTGAACTCTAGTTTGCTAAAATATCAAGACTTGTAGTAAAACGGTTAACGACCCCCTTTACTAGAATTTTTGGAAATAAACCGATTTAATCAATTTATTGATTTTGATGATTTCACCCTATTTCATATGTATGTTTAGTGTTTGTGAATGTGAAAATGGGTGTGTTTGGGTTTTTCTCGATGGTTTGACGTTTGTAGATCGACATCGAGGGTTGCTTTAGCTATTCTTACATGCGTAGCCGATAGGTTTTGACCTCTGCGTGATACGCGTGCCGAATTGGTTTTCATATACCGTATCGATTTCGGATTTGGTTTTTATTCGATACGATACGTGGTGATATGTAGGTACCCCCATGTGGACTTCGAGACGACAAGCAACCGCGTGGCGACGTCGGCACCGGCGAGCGAGGACCAGGTGAGTAGATTTATATCTACGGGGAGAAGTCGGGTGGATGGCGTATAGCACCCCCGCAGTTCGTGGTGATGTATACGAATACGTATACACACATTTATTGATTATATTTTGTTTTGAGTTTATTGATGATAAATATGGATGGTTTAGTATCGCGAAACCCTAGAGTAGTGGTCGCACCACACATGCACACAACCACCCATACTTGCATACTTTACTTTCTTGTGCGTAGATTGGGATGTGTATATATGTATATATGCGTGGGTATGGGACTATGCATATGTACATTCATATACGCATGCATGGATAGTGAGGATAGTACTTGGGATTTATGATGAGTCGATGAGATTTGATTTGAGGCCGTGAGATCGGTGATATAGCAGGGTTCGTATTTGAGATACGACATGACGTTGTAGCGGGTCCTTGACGTAGTGTTTCACACACGTGCATGCATACTTAGGCGGTATCAGTATTGTACTAGACGTAGATCAGTACCCCGATCATGATATTTGATAAAGAGGATACCAGGTGAATAGTATGATGAATGTGATATTGACCCGTACCCAGATTTGGGGATGCCGTACGACGGATTTACGTAAGAGCTATATTTTGATGATTGATCCGCACTCTTGACTTGGGATGTCTGATTATAGATATGGTATCGGATATGATATTATTGAGGCAGGATCACCGACTAATATATATACAGATATGTATATGTATCGACTCGGATGTTAGGCGGTTTCCTTACCTGTAGTCCAGCTTGTTAGCTTAGCCCTTTAGTTTAGTTTAGTTGTTAGATTAGATTCGATTCTTACCTATTTCAAAAACTAACGAATCATGGGTATTTTAAAAGACAGCCCAAGGGATCCTACGGATATTTCAAAAGACGTATCTTTTCATAAAAACACCGTAGCCCCTATTTCCAAAACCCCATGATTCGTGTTATTTCAAAAGGCACCATTTGTAGGACTTATATTAGATTAATGCAGATTAGTTATAGTTGCGTCTAGTATTCAGCTCCGGCTCATTTTTGTGGTTCGCTTCGCATCGCATGCTTATATTATGTTTCATACTCCATTGTTGATATCATATTGTTAGGACACCAGCACCATTACCGATGATGCGTATGTACCACGTACACTTACTTGCCGGCTCACACACATCTTCATCGGTAATTGCCATGTCACGTACACCTTAGAAAATATTATTGCTTGACATAGCGTACTTGCCTTATATGTTAGTTTAGACATTGTAGTTATTACCTGCTACTTCATGCATACTGTTATTCATTGTTATGCCGCATTCATGGATTCTCATGCATATATTCACTATTTTACGTGTTATATTGAGGTTTTGGATTCGGATTTCCATGAAATTTTCTGGATTTGGAGGAAAACCGCAAAAACATAAATAAACATTTTCTCTCTTTTAAAATAAAAAGTGTGGTTTTTCCCATGATGTATGAGTCGTCCACCATGAGTTTGCTGATGGATTTCGAGACCCGATTCGAGGAGACGGATGAACCGTTTCGGGTACATGGTGGACCCGGTAAGGTACCCCGGGGCAAGAAGCGCGTGATGATGACGATGTGAGCCTGGCAGGGGAGCACTACCTACCGGTGATTTTACCCGACGCGTCGGATATCCGGAGGATACCGTCGTGGTCTTGAGATGGATGGTAGGGGCCGGTCTGGACTGACGGCGCCCTAGATATTGTGATTGAGACATTGAGATTTCGAGATATTGAGGTACGGAGACTGTGATACAGAGATATCGAGATATTGGGACTATGTTTTGTGCCGATGCTAGGCATTGTTTTATGCTGATATCATTATGATACCTCATTTTAAAAATACAAAGGAAATCTCACTAAATTATGAAAACAGTTCTTCATTTACATGTATTCCGTTTTCATGCATTCATACCTCATTCATATGATATATTGCTATCTGAGGCACTGACACGGGCACATGAGATTACACTCGGGTTAGATATTTACCCTAGTCTTTGTTATAGGCGACATGTTATACATATATTTGAGGATTATATTTATTGATCGTTTGACCTAGGATTGCGTTATTTATGCGATTTCTTTTCGTTGATGTTTTTCTATTCACGAGTTGGCAACTCACCCCCGTTGTGCCCCAGTTTCTCGCAGGTTTGCCGTACAGGTTTCATTACGGCTTTGCGGGCATAGTTTCCTTCGGGTGATTTGCTAGTAGGTGGGTTTACTTGTATCGTACCCCCATTATATATCTTGTATATCATTATTCTGTTGTATCTAGAAGTTCCATCAACCAAACATATATTTATTTTTGAGATAGAGACCAGTGATGTTATTCTTTCAACCTTAGAGTCGCGCGTTATATTTCTGTGGATTTCTTGTGGTTTTGAGTTTCCTTTTGAGTTTTTGATCCTCGCCATTGGCGTTGTATATTATATTGCTTGTATGGTTGTGACCGTCGATTGACGAAGAGCTAGCTCCCGCTTGGGGATGCTTTTTTATTGATTTCGTATACTATTCATGTTGTATCCCGTTTGGGGGCCAGTATTTACAAAGGAGACTTTGCCGAAATTTTCAGTAAATTTTGATGTTCTTAAAAACCGCATAATTCGGCTTATGCTATTAAAACTACTTGTTTTAAATTGGTTTTCCTTCACTCTACTTCTTTTCTTGGTTTGGATTTCTGGGTTTTCGGTTTACTTAGATTACGTACGCCTTGAGACGTTTCGTAGTTTAAGTGCCGGTCATGTTCCGTACTTTCGGGACGTGACAAAGTTGGTATCAGAGCGTTAGGTTTTACCTTCGGAGCGTAGGATGACCCTTGGTTGATGGAATAGGTGACTAAAGTAGAGTGACGTACCGTAGGTATGTTCCGTGGCATATTTACGATACGCTACTCCACTTAAGAAGCCTTAGGATGTACATTTCTTTTCTCAATATTATATTCATTCCGATCTAGCCTCATCAGTACCAGTTATGGTTTTGCTGCCACGATTACGGGCAGGGAGAGCTACAGCTAGAGTTGCGGTCAGCACGAGCTCGTCACGAACGAGGACTGACCAGGGCGAAATTTCGGCAACACACGATTGCAGAGATGTGTCTTTTTACTGTGTTTCCGCGCCACGAGCGTTTAGCGGATCGCCTTTATGAGGTTACTCGGATATGCTAATCGACACTAGAGGATTGAGCCAATGATAGAGGCCAGCCAGATCTTGATGATCGTTGGTGTGTTGCTTATTCATGATGATCGAGGCACTGTTCAGCGTGCAGACGAGCGAGCCAGTTATTGCTGCGAACGACGAGCTATTGCCCCAGATGCTGGAATTAGTGCAGAACGAGTTGTACTAAGAGATGATAGAAGGTCGCTAGTCATCGAGGATGAATGATTAGGACATGTGGATCGTTCGCCTACCCCGATGCGAGGTCATCAGATAGATTGATTCCAGCTAGAGACGACTTCACGCGGAGACGTTGGGAGTCGACAGAGACGATCGAATGTCAGAAACCTATTATTCCAAGTTTAAAGTAGTCGGAAAGACATGCAGGCAATTCTATGGTCCCTCTAGAAGAATTAAACCCTAACTCGACTTAATGACCGTGTGAAAGCCTTTGAACCTTCGGGTTTGCGGCAGTTCTACGGCGCCATTAGTGAGGCTTGGGTTTGCCCTTCTACGGCTGGACCACCGATGCTGTGGTATGTACTCGATACTATTAAACTGTGCCCAAGAGGTTGAGCTCTTGGGGGATTATGAGGTTTTGACGACTCGATCGGATGGCTCGACTTAATTCGGATGCTAGGTGGTGAGATGCATTTCTTGGGAGACTCCCGATACGAGGATAGCCGTTGGAGCTCAGTCCATGTAGCCACGATGAGACGATTCCGAAGCAGTCGACATTAGAGAAAGTGGAGTAAAGAGGTCCGTACAAGATCTGGATAAGACGACGTTCCACTCCGCCGACATCAGAGATGCGATACGCATGCCGAGGCAGAGTACTGGATATACCTTCCAGAAGGAGTCGCGATGGGTATGCAGCCGTTCCGGAGCAAGATGCAGATATAGGAAAGGACGATGACTTCCGGACAGTTGGCAAAGACGAGACATGGAAGAGACCGTGAGCAGGATTCCTTCCAGGACACTGCTGCAATGATACTTGCACCCAGGATCAGATGTGTCACGTACATTCAGAGAGCCAGAGGCCGACGCCAGTGATATGCTGCCTTACGAGTGGTCGCGATGATTGACCGGGAGATGACAAGAGGCATGTCAGAACGGGATCATCCCCGTTAGCACACCTGACAAGGCCGATGAGCTGATGGACCGAGAGATTGGTAATTCCCAGTGAAGACCTTGACCCAGGAGTGGTCATTGTTACGCACACCAGCAGGCCAGAGTTCATGATCATCGACGAGACGTCCCATTAGTGACCGCGACAGTTGTCTCGAGATTCTTAGAGGATGCGCTTGAGCGGTACTATGCCGCCATTATTGATTTCGATGTTTTGGGTGACCTATTCACATGACTGATTTTGATGATTGAGTTTCGTGGTATTTGTTTTCATGGACCATGGTTGCACCTATTGAGTAATTACGATTTGCACAGTTGTTTCACTTAATATCGCTTTCGTGCCATGGTTTCTCATGTTTATGATTTTATGGGTTTCATACGTTTGAGTTGATTCAGTGCGTATGCACGCACACGATTTGGTTTTTGTACTCGGTATAATTCACGTATGCTGCAGTGCAGTGATTAGTATTTTGTGCACTTGGATGCACTGGACTTCGATTTCGAGGGTGATGCTCGATATTTGTTTTGTGCATTTGATGCACCTGATTGGATTTTTCGCGTGTTCGACGCTTGATATTGGATTTCATGATTTCGTACATGATGAATGCACCGGATTTTGATTTTTAGCGCATGTCGGGCGCATGTTATGAGATGCGATTTTGGTGCACACTAGATGCACTAAATCGAGATTTTTCGTGCATGTCAGATGCACCTGATTTTGCTGTCAGGCACACACGTTGCCTATGACCGATGTTGTGTGCACACCCGTTGCACCTTGATGTTGTTTCTGTGCACATGTATGGCACATTCATGGATTTTGATTTCCGTGCGCACCGGACGCACAGGGTTTTTATATGCACTTTTGGGATTGATTCTTATGGAGCAGTACATTTTCATGATTTTGTGATTTGTTTCGTACTAAGAAGGGCTAGTCAGAGGACAGTACCTGAGTGTGTTTTGCACGCATTTTCTTCAGATATTTACATGTATAGTTCCGAATTATAGCATATCGGTTTTGCTTTGGATTTGGCATTCGTGTCTTCACCTTGACTCCGATGATTGCAGGATGCTTGACGGAGTTTTGATTTTGAGTTATATGCTCATTTTTCATGCGCATGCGCTGCGCTACGATTTGTTTTATGTACTTATGATTTCGGAGCCCCGACGACTTCATGGTTTTGCTTGGATGTTTTAGTATTTGGGGGAAGTTTTAATTTAAATTCGGGGACCGAATTTTTTTTAGGGGGGAAGATTGTAACGCCTAGAAAAGTCGTTTTGGTGTTTTCCCGAAAATCGGTGAAAATTTGGTATTTTTCCGTAAATCGTCCTTTTTGTTATTTTGCAGTTTAGGCCTAATTATACCTAATTTGGATAGGTAATTGCTAGTTTTTAGTATCTAATGAGTTACTTATAAAATTCTGGTCGTTTAAAAATTTTCCCTAATTTTTCAATTTTTAATATTATTTTAAGCCGGTAAGAAAATACATTAAATTAGCGATACATACAAATTTAAATGGGCTAAATTTATGCTTTAAAATCATGTTAATTAAAATCTAGTTGTAACATAAATTTTTAGTATTTTATTTTAAGTTTTAACTAATTTTTATTATAGAAAACGAAATCTATTGAATTTAAGCTTAAACTTGCAATTATGGCATTATGGGGGGTCTTTTTGCATAGAATTTCTTTATAAAATCTCTCTCACTCATTCCTCACTACTTTGGCCGGCCCCACCACTGCTGGATCAGCAACTTCCCCCTCCATTCCTTGCTTTTTTGACTCATTCAAATGATTTAAATATAGGTTTTTATTATATTATTTTGGATGGGGTTATTACGGTAATTTGGGGGGGCTTTGACTTGGATTTTTTTCACACCATTTCCTCACACTCTCTCCCATCTTCCCTTGGCCGAATCATTCCCTGCTGCAGCCCCTCATTTTATCCCCAATTCTTTTGCTTTAAATTCCATCAAAATTCTACAAAAATCCACAAATTTCTTTACAAATTCAACACAAAACCCTATTCTACCTCTTCTCTAACCCAAATTGGTTTAAAACATGGAGAAAGGATGTGTTTTTGGAAGCAAATCTTCATGCTAGATCTCTATATATTGAGGTATAATCTTTACCCAACTAACACTTATGGTTAATTCCTTTAATTAAATTGTTTTAGTGTTAAATTTTAGTGCTAATTTTATTCTAGGTTTTTAAAGAAGAGGGTTTGGTTTTGAATTAGGGTTTTAAGCATCACAACTAGATTAGCTATGTGTAGTTGTTATCTAGTTTGTTTAGTTTGGATATTTACTTGTGATTTTGATCTTTAGATCGCAAATCTAAGATGCTTGCACCGAATTTGGAATTTTATGCTTACTAGTTTTTTTTAAATATTATGAAAAAATTGAGAATTAAAATATGGTAAGGGTTTCATCACATCATTGAAATTATAATGGGTAGTTTAATACCTTAGCTTGTGCAAAACCTAGCCTACTTGTTGAATTATGTATTGTTGCTTTAAAATGGTTGAAATTGGAAAAATTGCAAACTAGTTTTTGGTTTAATATAATTTGGCAAGATTAAAAATCTAGTAAATGCTTATGTGGCCTAATTAAGATAATTAGTGAGTATTGTGAACTCTTGTTTGCTAAAACATCAAGACTTGTAGTAAAACGGTTAACGACCCCCTTTACTAGAATTTTTGGAAATAAACCGATTTAATCAATTTATTGATTTTGATGATTTCACCCTATTTCATATGTATGTTTAGTGTTTGTGAATGTGAAAATGGGTGTGTTTGGGTTTTTCTCGATGGTTTGACGTTTGTAGATCGACATCGAGGGTTGCTTTAGCTATTCTTGCATGCGTAGCCGATAGGTTTTGACATCTGCGTGATACGCGTGCCGAATTGGTTTTCATATACCGTATCGATTTCGGATTTGGTTTTTATGCGATACGATACGTGGTGATATGTAGGTACCCCCATGTGGACTTCGAGACGACAAGCAACCGCGTGGCGACGTCGGCACCGGCGAGCGAGGACCAGGTGAGTAGATTTATATCTACGGGGAGAAGTCGGGTGGATGGCGTATAGCACCCCCGCAGTTCGTGGTGATGTATACGAATACGTATACACACATTTATTGATTATATTTTGTTTTGAGTTTATTGATGATAAATATGGATGGTTTAGTATCGCGAAACCCTAGAGTAGTGGTCGCACCACACATGCACACAACCACCCATACTAGCATACTTTACTTTCTTGTGCGTAGATTGGGATGTGTATATATGTATATATGCGTGGGTATGGGACTATGCATATGTACATTCATATACGCATGCATGGATAGTAAGGATAGTACTTGGGATTTATGATGAGTCGATGAGATTTGATTTGAGGCCGTGAGATCGGTGATATAGCAGGGTTCGTATTTGAGATACGACATGACGTTGTAGCGGGTCCTTGACGTAGTGTTTCACACACGTGCATGTATACTTAGGCGGTATCAGTATTGTACTAGACGTAGATCAGTACCCCGATCATGATATTTGATAAAGAGGATACCAGGTGAATAGTATGATGAATGTGATATTGACCCGTACCCAGATTTGGGGATGCCGTACGACGGATTTACGTACGAGCTATATTTTGATGATTGATCCGCACTCTTGACTTGGGATGTCTGATTATAGATATGGTATCGGATATGATATTATTGAGGCGGGATCACCGACTAATATATATACAGATATGTATATGTATCGACTCGGATGTTAGGCGGTTTCCTTACCTGTAGTCCAGCTTGTTAGCCCTTTAGTTTAGTTTAGTTGTTAGATTAGATTCGATTCTTACCTATTTCAAAAACTAACGAATCATGTGTATTTTAAAAGACAGCCCAAGAGATCATACGGATATTTCAAAAGACGTATCTTTTCATAAAAACACCGTAGCCCCTATTTCCAAAACCCCATGATTCGTGTTATTTCAAAAGGCACCATTTGTAGGACTTATATTAGATTAATGCAGATTAGTTATAGTTGCGTCTAGTATTCAGCTCCGACTCATTTTTGTGGTTCGCTTCGCATCGCATGCTTATATTATGTTTCATACTCCATTGTTGATATCATATTGTTAGGACACCAGCACCATTACCGATGATGCGTATGTACCACGTACACTTACTTGCCGCTCACACACATCTTCATCGGTAATTGCCATGTCACGTACACCTTAGAAAATATTATTGCTTGACATAGCGTACTTGCCTTATATGTTAGTTTAGACATTGTAGTTATTACCTGCTACTTCATGCATACTGTTATTCATTGTTATGCCGCATTCATGGATTCTCATGCATATATTCACTATTTTACGTGTTATTGAGGTTTTGGATTCGGATTTCCATGAGATTTTCTGGATTTGGAGGAAAACCGCAAAAACATAAATAAACCTTTTCTCTCTTTTAAAATAAAAAGTGCGGTTTTTCCCATGATGTATGAGTCGTCCACCATGAGTTTACTGATGGATTTCGAGACCCGATTCGAGGAGACGGATGAACCGTTTCGGGTACATGGTGGACCCGGTAATGTACCCCGGGGCAAGAAGCGCGTGATGATGATGATGTGAGCCTGGCAGGGGAGCACTACCTACCGGTGATTTTACCCGACGCGTCGGATATCCGGAAGATACCGTCGTGGTCTTGAGATGGATGGTAGGGGCCGGTCTGGACTGACGGCGCCCTAGATATTGTAATTGAGATATTGAGATTTCGAGATATTGAGGTACAGAGACTGTGATACAGAGATATCGAGATATTGGGACTATGTTTTGTGCCGATGCTAGGCACTGTTTTATGCTGATTTCATTATGATACCTCATTTTTAAAATACAAAGGAAATCTCACTAAATTATGAAAACAGTTCTTCATTTACATGTATTCCGTTTTCATGCATTCATACCTCATTCATATGATATATTGCTACCTGAGGCACTGACACGGGCACATGAGATTACACTCGGGTTAGATATTTACCCTAGTCTTTGTTATAGGCGACATGTTATACATATATTTGAGGATTATATTTATTGATCGTTTGACCTAGGATTGCGTTATTTATGCGATTTCTTTTCGTTGATGTTTTTCTATTCACGAGTTGGCAACTCACCCCCGTTGTGCCCCAGTTTCTCGCAGGTTTGCCGTACAGGTTTCATTACGGCTTTGCGGGCATAGTTTCCTTCGGGTGATTTGCTAGTAGGTGGGTTTACTTGTATCGTCCCCCCATTATATATCTTGTATATTATTATTCTGTTGTATCTAGAAGTTCCATCAACCAAACATGTATTTATTTTTGAGATAGAGACCAGTGATGTTATTCTTTCGACCTTAGAGTCGCGCGTTATATTTCTGCGGATTTCTTGTGGTTTTGAGTTTCCTTTTGAGTTTTTGATCCTCGCCGTTGGCGTTGTATATTATATTGCTTGTGTGGTTGTGACCGTCGATTGACGAAGAGCTAGCTCCCGCTTGGGGATGCCTTTTTATTGATTTCGTATACTATTCATGTTGTATCCCGTTTGGGGGCCGGTATTTACAAAGGAGACTCTGCCGAAATTTTCAGTAAATTTTGATGTTCTTAAAAACCGCATAATTCGGCTTATGCTATTAAAACTACTTGTTTTAAATTGGTTTTCCTTCACTCTACTTCTTTTCTTGGTTTGGATTTCTGGGTTTTCAGTTTACTTAGATTACGTACGCCTCGAGACGTTTCGTAGTTTAAGTGCCGGTCATGTTCCGTACTTTCGGGACGTGACAGCCGCTTCTCATCAGACGCTGCAGGCTCGCATACGTCGCGTCGGCCAACCGACGCTCGACACGTTGACCGTTGCTTCAGTGGCAGAATGCACGCACTGGCGCACCTTCCTTAAATGCGGAATCTCACCCTGATTCGCTGACAGAAAGAACGACTGACGCCCCTGTGACACTTCCCGACGAAACCTTAGGGGGAAGCTCACCCCGGGCGGCCCGGCAGTCCACTCCTGACCCGACCTGCTAGCTGGTCCGGACAAGAGTGGGGGCTAATGATGATGCTTGATATTGGGGATCTCTAAGATCAGGACACATGGCAGATGACGTGTCCTAGAACTCAGAAGAAAGGTCACACAGGGGCCGACCAGACCACCCCTGTACCCGACCTACAAGCACAAGCTTGCTCTCCTCAGGCCCCCCTGCAAATTGGCCTCCTCGTCCACTCAGCTCTCCCCGAGCTACCATAGGGCCCAGGCTCCTCGGCCCTCTCGCTCGTCCCTGAGCCCCCCGGACGAGGCCCTCTTCCTCGGCACTTCGACCGACCAACGGTACCACTCGCAGGCATAACCGTCGCTCCGCAAATCTCGCCGTGCGTAGATTCTCCGCCTGCAACATCCCACGTTCCACGCTATCACGATCCCCATTAACGGGCGATCCGCTCTTTACGCGGGCATGACGCCAGGAGCGTAACTGCCGGCGAGATTCTCGCGCCTGCTGCCGTGCGCTACCACTGCTATGTAAACCCCCATCACCGAGGGATCAAGTAAGCCATTTTTACTACACTAAACCGTTACTCTGCTCGGATCTCTAGACTAACTTGATCGTTGGAGGGTCCTCGGTGGTACCAAACCATCCCGGGACTTCTTTGCAGGTATTCGGCGCAAACTCCTCAAATCACCAATCTCCTCAAACCCATTGAGACTCACACGCAAAGGAGATCACCTCCAAAATCCACCGGGAGATCGACGGAAGACAACATCTGACGGAGACCCGAATAGGACCTCCATCAGAAGTATTAATATGATTAATTTATCGCTAAAACCCTATGATTCTCAACACATGAGAAGGCTGGGTTGAAGGAGAAGATGGAGAAGAAAGAGGGGTTTGGTGAGAATGAGATGTTGGGTTTCCTAGCGTCCTGGTCGTCTACCGCGGCCGTTGCGGAACGAAAATTTTTAACTTTTAAAAATCTGGCGCTAAAAAACACATCCTAGAATCTAACTATAAACCGAAACTAGCTAGCTAAAAAGATCTATCTACTGTGATATAGACTTATACCTAAAAATCCGTGTCCTTCGGGTCTTCACTCCTCTTCTAGAGCTCCTCGGGATCCTTGATCAACCTTGCTAGATCTCCTTCTTGATCCTAGATGATCCACCCGAGAGTTTTTGATTCAAGTTTGGCTTCACAAATGAAGCAACTTAGTGACCTAGTTTGCTAGTCTGGGTTATTAAGAAGATATAGTGATTTTTCTAGTGTATTTCTATCTCTCTTCTTCTCTTGATTCTTAACTCATGAGATGGTAGGGAGGAAGATGAAGATGAAGGAGGAGAAACACAAGAAAGAGGCAAGTGAGGAAAGAGAACCTTGTGTTAAAAATGAAAACTCTCAAGTGTAAAAAATCATGAAGCATGTTTTTTTAAAAACCATTTTTCATTAAAATAACACAACCATGCTTCAATAGTTTGCACAAATGAATTTACAATTCATTTATCAACACTATTCAAGCATGGTTCACACCATTCTCTCCTTTACACCTCATTTTCTATTTTACACCTCATTTTTCATTTTGCAAATAAAATGGAAAATACATGATGAGGTGTCCTCCTTCTAGAATATCTTTCTGTATAAATACAGAATACATTCTACCAGATATTCATACCTGTATTCGTATCAAAATACGAACACCCAAGAGATAGAATAATACCACTAAAATAATACTAGTATTAAATCAATATCTGATTTAATGAACTGACTTAATCCTAAGTCCGCCAGTACTATCAACCGTCCGATCGAAAATCTGGATAACACTAGAATATACATATCAAAATATGTACACGTAAATTATTAAATCAATACTTAATTTAATAATCCGGTTTAATCCTAAGCCGGCTAGCATTATCATTCGATTGAAACCATGCACGTATAAACATATGGCCACCACATCGTTTCGCCTGAATCAGAGAAACCCTCTGTGTGGGACTCTAAAGACTCGACAGTATGCCGGCAGTGACTTTAATCATAAGCACGTCAGCGGCATTATCTGTACGTAACGGCTACCCAGATACCTATCGAAAAGAAGGTCGACGAGCAAGCTCATCCGGACACCTACTGAGCCTATCCGTGACAATCTTCGTACAGTCCGGTCTCTTTGTTTAAGAGTATCGCATACCGGGTCAAGGGGGTGGTAAACGTCAGACCCTTACTGACCCGATAAGTCGTGTCGATTTGGCTCATGACCAATCCGAGCAACTACCGATCTAACCATCAGTAGTTCTCAACTTCCTTGGCCAAGGTCTTATGGTTCTAGTCAACCGGACACAGTGCGATATCGACTCCCAATACTGGGACAGATGAATCCCTGACAAGCACTCACTGCCTCCATGTGGCTCGGGACTGCACCCAACCAAAATCTATTTGCACGACTCGGTAGAGCCATGGTAGGGTAATGATCAAAGCACAGTGGGAACTCACACGAGATAAATGATGACCTCAGGTCCTAAGACTAACCTGTACTCATGTCATCTAAGAACCGCTATCTAACGATAGGTATAATACCATCTAGAGGTTCTCGACGAGTCCGTCCAGTGTACTCACTCTCAGTGAGTATCTGTATACAATCTTAAGTGATCACACCAATGTTTGTGGGACCAACCGCCCCTCGTCGAGGTCTAGAAACGTATACACAAGTCTACTCAGGAGTATCGATGCCCGATTTCGATGCTCCTACGACTTAGGACCTTTAAGGATGTGCTTATAGACTACCCAGCTCCCACAAGTATGATTGTCATCATAATGTTGGTAGTCAAGCAAAATCCTACGGGTTTTATCAACATGTAACCGCCATATGTTATATCAAGTAAACATATGCACATGTTAAGATAAAATCAAACCACAACAGTATACTACTGTATCGAGTCTTTATCAATATGTGCAAGCAATATAAAATATCAATAGAAAGAAATACACATATCAAGATAAAGACAACTCAAATAATTTACTATATACAACTGAGCAAGATTGTCTTGTACATAATATCCCTAGCATCCTATATAATACAGGCTTCTTGGGCATACGTATGAAATATTGGATATACTAGGAATTCCGTGTTTTAAATTAAGCTAGTATAAAACACGGATTCCACGATCACGATGAATAGCCAAACCCCATCCCTAGACCCCTACGAGAGCGGCAAGCAACCCTACCAATTCTAGAGTTAGGAGACCCAGTCTCGACTCCTCGAGATGGTCTCCCATTAGACCCTAGAACCCGGTTACTTGTGCTCTCCACCTTGGGTCTATCCTAATGTGGAAAAGTAAATAATATACATCAATGGTGATAGCATCCTCAACCTGGAAATGCCCCAATAAAAGAATATTACATACAAGCTTTTACATGAATGAAAATGAAAAACTCTCATCTCACATAAAAAAAACTCCGGCTATTCAAAAACACAACGATCCAATATAACATATCACAGCAACACATAACATCATATGTCATCAACGTAAGTAAATATGTGTATCCCAATTGTCGTTGACATATAGTAACGAAACCGGTGATACACCACATATTACACATACGGTCGCAGAAAAGAAAGTGAAAGACTACAACAATTGGAATCCGCAACCACCTTAGACATCATAAACCCAATGTATCATATACTTTGGATTTCATGCATTACCAAATGAATTCCTTAGACATCACATGCCTAACAATTATAAACCTCGCATTTTAGTCTCGATATTGAAAACACTTTTCAACAACCAGTGGGTAATTCAACAAGATTCCCGACAACCTGATCGAATGCTCGTCGGAAACTTTAGTAGACGGCCGCACCCCTGATGCCGTCGACGAAGTGCACTAAGGCGGAACACCGCTGCCGCGAACACCCGAACGGATGCTTTTGGCGATGGGGTTCTCCTACAGTCACTTGGTCAGGGCTATGGGGCGTGGCTATCTAGTAAGGTTACCCGGCGAATATCCGCGTATACTACGTAATTGCGACGGACTTTTGATCCTCATCAAAATTCCGTGGCAACCGATCAAATGAAACTAACTTGCTAGATTTATAAAATTCAAACTAGTTATCACATAACTAATTATGTGGATTCTAAATATTGTATCACAATCACAGATAGCTAGACGATATTAAACTTTTCGATCGAATAAACAAACACCCAAAATTTCCCAAAAATCTCAACACTTGAGCGGAGTTCAAAAAGTACCCAGAATATGCCACAACACCTATGAACCATCCGTAGAAGGGCCGACCTATGCCTCACTCATGTCGCCACGGAACTGCCGCAAACCCTAGGGTATGATCGCGGTTCCACGATCCAAAAAGTCGAGTTTGGGTATCGTTCTTCTAGAGAGTCCACAGAATCGCTTGCATGATTTTCGGAAGACTTTAAACACGGAAAAAATCCAACTGTTAGAAAATTTCCAGCGAGGGAAAAATTGGGTTATTGATATCCATTCAAACTTTTTAACGTCGTTTAAATAACCCGAATAGATGTTAGAATTACGATTACGAAACACTCCGAATTGCCTTTGCAGAAAGTTAATATCACATGCAAATTTAACAAAAACAAGTAACACCTGAAATACCAAAACTCAGAGCCTGGAACACTGAAAAAATTTGAAGCCAGAATACCTAAACAGGGCTGGCCTGCTCGGATTTTTTGGCTATGTGGCCGGCCAAAAACAGGTGGGATTGCTTCAAATTTTGTAACAACTCCAATTTTGTATACCAAAAATTTTCTTTAAATATAGTGTATACTTGGAGTATTGATGTTGCTGGAAACAATTTAAGTATCTAACTCCTTACAATAATTACAAGAAGGAGCTTGTAGCTCATTGGTAATACCTTGCACTGCTGAACCAAGCCACCAGAGTTTGAATCCCATGCCCCACATAAATTTTATATCATTTTGTTTTAATTTTTTTTTAGAAGTCAAATGGTCAAACAGCCATAACTCACAATTTATTGCGAATCACAAAAATTAAAATACACCAAAACCTCCTCCAGACCACACCCGACCCGACGCCACCTGACTCGGCCCTGACTCGGCCGAGTCGGCCGGCGACTCGGCCGAATCGGCCGGCGTCGTCGGCCGGACTCGATCGGTCGGCCGAGTCGTCAACACGAAAAAGTTTCGTGTTGACTTGGTCTCTTCACCTGCATAGTCTAAATTTTCTGTACTGTTACACATTTCTCATTAATCCCATTTTAAGACCAAAATTAATGAATTTTTAATGATTTTTACATTTTTTTAAAATATTTTTTTATCCAAACCCTAACCCTAGCCTAGCCCTATATAAAGATCCCTACCCTCTACCATTTCACCTCACCACTCTAAATCTACTCTCTCAAATTCTCGAGAACTCGGTACGAAGAGCGAGAAGCGAAGCGCTGCCGAAATCGACGACGGATTCCGGCGACCGGATCAGAACCTTCGCGACGCTTTCGATGAATCAGCAACCACCACATCCCTTAGCTTCATTAGCTTGTCCAAACTGTAAGTCCCATCCCTTCTATCTCTCTTTTCTATAAGTGTAAAAATACGACTTTTTGGAACCCGACGGAAATCGGACAAACCGATTTCCGATTCGGTTTTTTTAAAAATTTCCACTTGTCACCTAATACATAATATCTACCCATATTCATGTTGACTATTAATCACCCATAAACCAATTTAATCAAACTTTTTCACATGAAATGATAGCTTCTTTGCAAAACCGTATTCTTTTCATAAAAATACCATGAAGTTCATTTTTCTTAGTTTAATCAATTACCTCACTCCTAAATATGTTTATCTTGATCACAAAACTTGTAGAACTCAATTTGAATGAAATTTCACACATAAAATGATAACGTTTTCGAATACCGTATTCTTGCGCTATAATACCTTTAAGTTTAACATAGCATGTTTTACCTTTAAACTTCACCAAAACCTAAAATAAGTCACGAGGTAATGACCTACCTCTACACACACTCAATATAACCCTAATTGATAACTATCAAATCACAGAATACGAAATTACAGGACTTTTCACTAAAATACCCTAATCTTTATAATCCTTATGGAAAGCTTTAACTTGTAAACATTTCTAAATAAAATCTTTTAATTAAATGAAAGCACGATTAGTCATGGTCATCGATCGTTTATCTAAACTGTCTTGTGGAGCCTAAGCAAGTGTGTCTAAGGCTAGTGGTTTTTAATTAGGCCCACGACTGTGGTTCCTTCCCACTTACCTGGCACTTACCTGGCCGCAATTGTCGGTGAAGAGGCGATTTGAGGCTTCTAATGACTCATCGTTTAGACCTTAGAAGTAGGCTAGTTGGCTTAGGAAACCCTAACAACTAAAATACGGAAAACTAAACTCTTTTGCAAATAAATACCTTATATTTATAAAACCGTTTTCCTAAATGAGAAGTGTTTATAAAACTTAAGCAAAGTGCCGCTACAACCCACTTTTGGGGAACCTGTTAGGGATAGTACGGTTCATCGTGCACCCGCAGGCTAGTAGTGCGAGATTCAGACCTCCACAAGAAGCATTCGGTCTCGAAAGGTTGAAAATACGATATTTAAGGAAAATGAGACTTTCTCTAAATAAAATATTTATATAAAATTATTCATGTGTTAGTATATATATAATTAACATTTAAACACCTAAGTTTCCACTTTTTCCTAAAAGTAAAAGATTAAAAGTTACATTAAAATACCATGAATTTCAAATAAAACAATTAATACTTTTATTAGGATATATTCACTAGAATAACACAAATAAAATTCACATTCATTATAACAATAAAGACGATAATAAATACTTGAGGTGTATTTTGAAAACTATACAAAAGTACTTTTTACAGAAAACCCCCTCAAGTTTTACAAATTACAAAAAGGCCCCTAACTAATATTGGACTTCAAATTATCTTTCTTTTAGTCTGACTCGGATTAGAGTCTGACTATTTCTGACTTGAATATGATTCAAGTCAACCTACTTTCCTTAATACTCCAACCCAATTTGAATACATGAAACCCTGAATCCAGTTAACAATATATTCCTTTTGACTGAATCAAACCATGGATATTCATCCATTATCCTGATATTCCATTTACCTGATTATACAGTTACATCATGTTTACTGATATCATGGTTTTGGTCAGTCACCCAACTTACATATTCCAATACTACAATACTGTTAAAACACTACGGGGTTTAAGAGGTAGATTGGTACGGAAGGTGTTAAAGGTGGCACGAGGTGGTCAGATAAAGACACCTAACCTGAATCCTATTGCTGTTGTACCGTGGCATAACGGTTCCTTGTACTTTCCTTTTGCCCTGATCTCTAGCATATAGAGATCCCCCTCGTATACACTGGCATCCTTCTGTACCAAGCTACAAACAACAGCGTTACACAATGTTCTATAATATTCAACAATATAATACTTTAGAAAATACTGTTACTCTGTCATTCTCATTCTTCTTATTCTTTGGGACTTACCGAGCGACCTGTTCGCTGACGACATTCTATTTCTTTCTTCTTTAAATGTCGTCAGGTGCGTTGGACCAAGTTGAGATCGAGCCCACCGGTGAAGATTTGGAACAGTTCCACGAAGACCCAGAGCTCTAGATATTGTACCTTATTCTTTCCAGTATTTCCATTTATTGTTATGCTACTGTTTAGGCATCGCTTTTCATTTCAGTTGTATTTTCTTTCCATGCATTGTACAAAGAATGTTATTAATAAAAGTTGCTGTTATTTCTACATCATTCGTCTCTTGTGATTTACTTTATATTGCTTAGTTACGCTTAGCGTATGTACTTCTGAGTACATACGTAGCGGGCCTCGTCGCGTCCACTTCGCCGTACACTGGAAAGCGGGGCGTGACAGGTTTTGTTGGCGGCCCATGCAGGTCAGAACTGTATGAATTCCTATCATGCAGTTCTGGTCTGCGTGAACAACCTAAGCAATATAACACAAGAACCAGCAACTAAAACATTCTTTACAATTCATGTCCCTTGAATTTTACAAATTTCTATTCCTTGAATCTTATCATTTCATGTATTTGAATCTGTCCTAACCCAAATTTTTCTTCAAGGTCATGGATTCCCCGAACAACACCAGCACCAACGTTAACAACACCCCTCCAGCACTACCTCTCACACCAGTTGTTCCGGCACCACCCACTGAGCAAACAATGCTATTCGATGCGATCCGCTGTCTTCTCGAGGGACAACAACAACTTTTGAGCCGTCCTGAGACAGATGCACCGGGAGTAAAGCAATTCAGGGCTTTGCACCCAAAGCGGTTCTCTGGTAAAGGAAGCCCTCTTGAAGCGGAAGAATGGGCACAAAGCATCGAGGACGATCTGGCCGCAGCTCAAGTGCCAGACCACGCTTGGGTCCGTGTAGCGAAGCTACAGCTCACGGATAACGCTCGCAATTGGTGGAAGGTGGAAGAGACCCGTCTGACACAGCCGATTGAATGGAAGACATTTTGCGAGAAGTTTGACGCGAAATATTTCCCTGTGACTGCGAGGTTCGCTATGGAGCAACAGTTTATTCATCTACAGCAAGGATCAATGTGGGACAAATCGGTGGATGAATACGACGCTGAATTCACCATGTTGAGCCGGTAAGATATGTCAAAATAGTTCTATTTTAATTATCACATATCACACAGCTAACACAATCTTTAAACAGATTCGCGGTACACCTGATACCGACGGACGAGATCAGAGCCCATCGTTTTCAGCAAGGTTTGGACACAGAGATCAAGGCTGCTCTAGCCACAGGAAAGTTTTTGACTCATGAGGAAGCCCTAGAAGCTGCCCGCAGTTATGAGACAGTCATAAAAGAGAGGGGCAGACCTTAGTCTGCAGGAGTCAAGTGCCCTGCCAACCAGATGGCAAGTGGAGCCACGTCCAGACCATCTTTCGTGCCGAGGCGACCCGGAGTACCAACTCATCGTCCTAGCCCAGCCTTTTGCACTTACTGCAAGAGAACTGGACATATGATGAAGGACTGTCGTCGAGCCAACCGCCTCTGCTTAGTCTGCGGTTCAGCCACTCATGATATTGGATCTTGTCCTTAAAGGCAGAACTCAGTTGCTGCACCCAGGCCAGCAAATACTTATCAGCAGCGACCCGCTCTTCAGGCACCTGCTACCAGACTTGCACTGCCTGCACCACCTAGGGGACCACAAGCTACACCACCTCCTCGACAGTTCCATCAAGCTCAAAGGAACGTTCAGAGGAATGCTCCTCAGGCCAGGAGGATTGTGCCGAAGCGCCAGGCTTTCATGATGTCTGTGGAAGAAGCTGAGGCCACTGGCCAAGTCATTACTGGTAAACTTTCTTTCTTAAACTCAACTTTTAGTTTTGCTTACCTACACACTTTCACTATACCTAAAACCTATCCCTAATATCTTAGGTACAATCCTAGTAGCTTCACTACCTGCACTTGCACTGTTTGATACTGGAGCATCCCACTGCTTTATGTCGCAATGGTTTGTCCGAACACATGCGATTCCAGTCTTACCGCTTGTATCCAGCTGGAACGTCAGTTCTGGGAATGGTGTTCTAAAGGCAACTATGGGATACAGCATGTGTCCAGTCGTTGTCTGCAGTCGAGAGTTTTACGCTGACTTCAAGGTACTGGATATACCAAATTTCGATGTGGTTCTAGGAATGGACTGGCTTGGAGCCTTTTATGCTACCATCGACTGTCGTCAAAGGAGGGTAGTATTTGAGATTCCCGATCATCCGGTCTTCTATTTCAAGAGTGGAGATCGTACACTGGAGCCAAGTGCTTACAAAGCAAAGCCAAGGGAAGCAGTAGTTGCAGCAGCTCAGGCAGAGGAAGAATCAAGACCAGAGGTAGTTCGAGAGTTCGATAATGTATTCCCTGACGATATATCAGGTTTGCCTCCCGATCGAGCTCTTGAATTCAGTATTGACTTAGTACCAGGAGCACAACCAGTGATCAAAGCACCGTATAGACTAAGTCCGGAAGGATTGAAGGAAGTTCGAACACAGTTGGACGAATTATTAGCGAAAAGATGGATTCGTCCCAGCACTTCAAGTTGGGGAGCACCTGTACTATTGGTGAAGAAGAAGGAAGGTTCATACAGAATGTGCATCGACTATAGGGCCTTGAACGAAGTTACTATAAAGAATAAGTATCCACTCCCGCGCATCGATGATTTATTCGATCAGCTAAGTGGATCTTGTGTTTTCTCTAAACTAGATCTTCGTTCAGGTTATCATCAAGTGAAGGTCAAGGAAGCTGATATTCACAAAACAGCTTTCAGAACTCGCTATGGACATTACGAATTTCTAGTAATACCATTTGGAGTGACCAATGCACCAGCAATCTTCATGAATCTTATGAACCAAGTTTTCCGGGAGTATTTAGACAGGTTCGTTGTCATCTTCATCGACGACATCCTGGTATATTCAAAGAACCGGAAAGAGCATGCGGAGCACTTACGAATTGTCCTAGAAACTCTTCGTCAACATCAGCTTTATGCCAAGTACAGTAAGTGCGAGTTTTGGCTAAACCAAGTTGGTTTTCTTGGACACATCGTATCAGGAGAAGGGATTTCTGTGGATCCAGCAAAAGTTTCAGCAGTCAGCGAATGGCCTACACCAAAATCAGTGAAGGATATTCGGAGTTTCTTGGGTTTAGCTGGATATTATAGAAGATTCATTGAAGGCTTTTCGAAGATAGCAACACCCCTGACCAAGCTCACACGAAAAGATGAAGAATTTGTGTGGTCAGAAGCATGCGAGCAAGCTTTCGTAGAACTCAAGTCAAGACTGACATCTGCACCTATTCTCGTCATACCGGATCAGTCTGGAGGATTCGAAGTGCATTGCGATGCATCCGGTAAGGGATTATGATGTGTTCTACATCAGCACGGTAAGGTTGTGGCTTATGCTTCAAGACAACTGAAGACTCATGAGCGCAATTATCCAACGCATGATCTAGAGTTGGCAGCTGTTATTTTTGCTCTCAAGATTTGGCGCCACTACTTACTTGGTGAACGAGTGAACATCTACACAGATCATAAAAGTCTGAAGTATGTGGTTACTCAGAAGGAGTTGAATATGCGACAGAGAAGATGGTTAGAACTTATGGCGGACTTTGACATCAACTTGCAATATCATCCAGGAAAGGTGAACGTAGTACCTGATGCTCTTAGTCGTCAACCAGTATCAATGAATCTCACCGTCCAGTGGAAGCTTCAGCAAGACCTATATCAGATGGAGATCGAACTAGTCATGGCAGGTGATGTTTCAAGTTTGATGAATTTACAAGTTCAATCAACTATTGTCAATCAGATCAAAGCAGCCCAAGCCAGCGATGCTAAGTTGCAAAAGATCAGAGAACAAGTGGAGAATGGACTCAGAACAGATTTCATCATCCATGAAGACGGATCTTTGAGATACGGCAGCAGATTGTGTGTACCAAAGGGTCCTGTTCGGGAAGAGTTAATGAAAGAAGCTCACAGCTCTCCCTATTCAGTATATCCTGGAGGTACCAAAATGTACAAAGATCTACGTCAGAATTATTGGTGGCATGGAATGAAGCGTGAAGTAGCCAGGAGTGTCGCAAAATGTTTGGTGTGTCAGCAAGTAAAGGCTGAACATCACAGGACAGCTGGACTACTTCAACCGTTACCAATCTCAGAATGGAAGTGGCAGCACATCACGATGGACTTTGTAACTGCTCTTCCTCGCAGCACAAAGGGTAACGATGCGATTTGGGTCATCGTGGATCGACTCACAAAGTTGGCTCACTTCATCCCATTTCGAGTTGGTCAATCAACTGAGACATTAGCGAAGAAGTACATGGAGGTAATAATCTAATTTAGATTTAAAAACTCTTCATAATGTACTATCCCTGATACCCATGAACTCATACAGGAAATTGTGAGACTTCATGGAGTACCGGTCTGCATTGTCTCCGATCGTGACACCAGGTTCCGATCGCAATTTTGGCAGAGTCTGCAAGCAAGCTTGGAAACAAGTCTGAACTTCAGCACGGCTTATCATCCACAAACAGATGGTCAGTCGGAACGAACTATTCAGATCTTGGAGGATATGCTCAGAGCATGTATGCTCGACTTCAAGGGATCTTAGGAAGATCACCTGCATCTTGTGGAGTTTGCGTACAACAACAGCAACCAAGCAAGCATAGGAATGGCACCTTTTGCAGCTTTATATGGAAGGAAGTGCCGATCGCCATTAAGTTGGGACGACATCGGAGATAGAGAACTCCATGGACCAGAGATGATAGTAGCAACCGTTGATGTGGTTCGTACTATCAGGGAAAGAATGCGCATAGCCCAAGATAGACAGAAACACTGGGCAGATGCGAAGAGACGACACTTGGAGTTCCAGCCAGGAGATCATGTATTCCTGAAAATCTTTCCGAACCGCAGAGTGATCAGATTTGGAAGACGGGGAAAGTTGAGTCCAAGATACATTGGACCGTTCGATATACTCGAACGAGTCGGTGAAGTGGCATATCGTTTAGCACTTCCACCCTCATTGGAAGGAGTGCATAACGTGTTCAACATATCCCAACTCAGAAGGTATGTGAGTGACCCCAGCCATGTACTTGATCATTCCGAGCTCACGATACAGCCTGATTTGTCTTGTGAGCAACAACCTGTGGAGATTCTGGACAGGAAAGTGAAGACACTTCGGAACAAAGAAGTTAATTTGGTCCGAGTAATGTGGAGGAAAGACACTCCAGGAGAATCCACGTGGGAAAGAGAGGATGAGATGCGTGCAAGATATCCGCACCTTTTTGTAATCTAGTCCTTAAATAAAAGTTGTAAATTTCGAGGACGAAATTTTTGTAAGGAGGGTAGATTGTAATAACTCCAATTTTGTATACCAAAAATTTGCTTTAAATATAGTGTATACTTGGAGTATTGATGTTGCTGGAAACAATTTAAGTATCTAACTCCTTACAATAATTACAAGAAGGAGCTTGTAGCTCATTGGTAATACCTTGCACTGCTGAACCAAGCCACCAGAGTTCGAATCCCATGCCCCACATAATTTTTATATCATTTTGTTTTAATTTTTTTTAGAAGTCAAATGGTCAAACAGCCATAACTCACAATTTATTGCGAATCACAAAAATTAAAGTACACCAAAACCTCCCCAAGACCACACCCGACCCGACGCCACCTAACTCGGCCCTGACTCGGCCGGCGACTCGGCCGAATCGGCCGGTCGGCCGAGTCGTCAACACGAAAAAGTTTCGTGTTGACTTGGTCTCTTCACCTGCATAGTCTAAATTTTCTGTACTCTTACACATTTCTCATTAATCCCCTTTTAAGACCAAAATTAATGATTTTTTAATGATTTTTACATTTTTAAAAAATATTTTTTTATCCAAACCCTAACCCTAGCCTAGCCCTATATAAAGACCCCTACCCTCTACCATTTCACCTCACCACTTTAAGTCTACTCTCTCAAATTCTCGAGAACTCGGTACGAAGAGCGAGAAGCGAAGCGCTGCCGAAATCGACGACGGATTCCGGCGACCGGATCAGAACCTTCGCGACGCTTTCGACGAATCGGCAACCACCACATCCCTTAGCTTCATTAGCTTGTCCAAACCGTGAGTCCCATCCCTTCTATCTCTCTTTTCTATAAGTGTAAAAATACGACTTTTTGGAACCCGACGGAAATCGGACAAACCGATGTCCGATTCGGTTTTTCTATAAATTTCCACTTGTCACCTAATACATAATATCTACCCATATTCATGTTGACTATTAATCACCCATAAACCAATTTAATCAAACTTTTTCACATGAAATGATAGTTTCTTTGCAAAACCGTATTCTTTTCATAAAAATACCATGAAGTTTATTTTTCTTAGTTTAATCAATTACCTCACTCCTAAATATGTTTATCTTGATCACAAAACTTGTAGAACTCAATTTGAATGAAATTTCACACATAAAATGATAACGTTTTCGAATACCGTATTCTTGCGCTATAATACCTTTAAGTTTAACATAGCATGTTTTACCTTTAAACTTCACCAAAACCTAAAATAAGTCACGAGGTAATGACCTATCTCTACACACACTCAATATAACCCTAATTGATAACTATCAAATCACAGAATACGAAATTACATGACTTTTCACTAAAATACCCTAATCTTTATAATCCTTATGGAAAGCTTTAACTTGTAAACATTTCTAAATAAAATCTTTTAATTAAATGAAAGCACGATTAGTCATGGACATTGATCATTTATCTAAACTGTCTTGTGGTGCCTAGGCAAGTGTGTCTAAGGCTAGTGGTTTTTAATTAGGCCCACGACTGTGGTTCCTTCCCACTTACCTGGCACTTACCTGGCCGCAATTGACGGTGAAGAGGCGATTTGAGACTTCTAATGACTCATCGCTTAGACCTTATAAGTAGGCTAGTTGGCTTAGGAAACCCTAACAACTAAAATACGGAAAACTAAACTCTTTTGCAAATAAATACCTTATATTTATAAAACCGTTTTCCTAAATGAGAAGTGTTTATAAAACCTAAGCAAAGTGCCGCTACAACCCACTTTTGGGGAACCTGTTAGGGATAGTACGGTTCATCGTGCACTCGCAGGCTAGTAGTGCGAGATCCAGACCTCCACAAAGAGCATTCGGTCTCGAAAGGTTGAAAATACGATATTTAAGGAAAATGAGACTTTCTCTAAATAAAATATTTATATAAAATTATTCATGTGTTATTATATATATAATTAACATTTAAACACCTATTTTATCATAATCTAAAGTTTCCTCTTTTTCCTAAAAGTAAAAGATTAAAAGTTACATTAAAATACCATGAATTTCAAATAAAACAATTAATACTTTTATTAGGATATATTCACTAGAATAACACAAATAAAATTTACATTCATTATAACAATAAAGACGATAATAAATACTTGAGGTGTATTTTGAAAACTATACAAAAGTACTTTTTACAGAAAACCCCCTCAAGTTTTACAAATTACAAAAAGGCCCCTAACTAATATTGGACTTCAAATTATCTTTCTTTTAGTCTGACTCGGGTTAGAGTCTGACTATTTCTGACTTGAATATGATTCAAGTCAACCTACTTTCCTTAATACTCCAACCCAATTTGAATACATGAAACCCTGAATCCAGTTAACAATATATTCCTTTTGACTGAATCAAACCATGGATATTCATCCATTATCCTGATATTCCATTTACCTGATTATACAGTTACATCATGTTTACTGATATCATGGTTTTGGTCAGTCACCCAACTTACATATTCCAATACTACAATACTGTTAAAACACTACGGGGTTTAAGGGGTAGATTGGTACGGAAGGTGTTAAAGGTGGCACGAGATGGTCAGATAAAGACACCTAACCTGAATCCTATTGCTGTTGTACCGTGGCATAACGGTTCCTTGTACTTTCTTTTTGTCCTGATCTCTAGCATATAGAGATCCCCCTCGTATACACTGGCATCCTTCTGTACCAAGCTACAAACAACAGCGTTACACAATGTTCTATAATATTCAACAATATAATACTTTAGAAAATACTGTTACTCTGTCATTCTCATTCTTCTTATTCTTTGGGACTTACCGAGCGACCTGTTTGCTGACGACGTTCTATTTCTTTCTTCTTTGAATGTCGTCAGGTGCGTTGGACCAAGCTGAGATCGAGCCCACCGGTGAAGATTTGGAACAGTTCCACGAAGACCCAGAGCTCTAGATATTGTACCTTGTTCTTTCCAGTATTTCCATTTATTGTTATGCTACTGTTTAGGCATCGCTTTTCATTTCAGTTGTATTTTCTTTTCATGCATTGTACAAAGAATGTTATTAATAAAAGTTGCTGTTATTTCTACATCATTCGTCTCTTGTGATTTACTTTATATTGCTTAGTTACGCTTAGCGTATGTACTTCTGAGTACATACGTAGCAGGCCTCGTCGCGTCCACTTCGCCGTACACTGGGAAGCGGGGCGTGACAAATTTTCACAGTGTTCATGTTATATCACATACAACATTCTGTAGTTGCTAAAGAAAATTTTAGAGGCCATTTAAAATTCGACAGAAACTAGGATTTCTTGTTTCAAGTTTCGGAGTAGTTTCGGTTTCGTAATCTAACAAACATCGTTTAAATCTCTAGCTTGTCTCTGATACCACTGTAAAGTTCCGTAGCGCGGCAGCAAAGTTTCGGGAGACATCGTCCATGCCGTTTTCAAATTTTTGCCGCGTTAAAGAACCCTAACCCTAGAATCTTAACTAGAGATTTAGACGAACTAGTAATACAAACAACTTTACATCTAAGTGAATGAGGAATACAACCTTTGTAGACTGGTCCTTCACTTCTAAAGCTCCATGTAGTAGTCCCTTCGCTCCAAGTAGTGAACTCCCGAACTCTAGTAAGGGTTCACATGAAGAAATAAACAAACTTGCTCGAAGTTTTCGAGGCCGAAGATGATCTACTCGAGAAGACTCAAGCTCATGCTACCTCTTCACTAATGGTAGATTAGTGAAGCAAACACCCTAAACTAAATGGCTAATATAGTAGAGGATAATGAAGTAGGAAGTTGGCTCACTTTAGATTTATTTTTCTCACAATGTTTCTTCATCTCTCCAAACCCTAGAAAGCTTTTTTCTTGAGGAAGAAGAAGATGAAGAGAGAGTAGAATGAAACTCATATGAGGTAAGAATGGCAACCATGGGCGAGTTAGTGTCATACACTAACCCATATAGAGACTTCACTATGGGTGAGGATAATGGTTAGATTAATAAATATCTATAAGTGAAACAAAATTGGTGGACTTGGTCAATGGTTTTACAAGTTTCTACAAGCTTGTAGCCATGACAAAAATCCATCTAATTTTGAATTACTTAGATAAATATAAACCCTACATTATTTCAAGCATGGTGTAAGTCTCATACACTCATGAAGCATGTGGCATCAAGCATGACACAAATAAAATGTACATTAATATATATCACATATATACTATATGCACATAAGTGAGAAAAAGAATACTTAAGTGAGCTAATATTAGTTAATGTATGTTAATATATCAAATATATAATTATACATTAAATTATCAAATCAACACTTGATTTAATAATCTGGCTATAACACATACAATCGACTAATATCAAATGTAACAACTTATCGAATCAACACTTGATCCGATAACCCGGCTATATCTCATATAACCGTCCAATATCACATATCGCGAGAATAGAATACGGTATCACATATTCGTATTAATTTCGGTCCCGCACATATCACATATGTGCTCCTACTTCGTTTCGCATGAACCGGGAAAGCTCTGTGTAGGACTCTAAAGACTCGTCAATATGCCGGCAGTAGGTGATGATCATATCAAAAATGCACAAGCCGCAAGCGGTTTGCTAAATGTAACGGCCACCCGGGAATTGAGTGATCAGAAGATCAACAAGCAAGCATGCTCATACTCCTGCGAATCTAATCAGTAATACTACCGTACAGTCCGGTCTCTTCGTCTGATATGTCGCATATCACAGCCTGGGGGTGGTATAACGTCAGACCCCAATAGCCTGATAAGTCATGCCGATGCAAGGTCCATAACGGTTTGAGAAACTACTGATAACACTTACCAGTAGATCTCAGCAACCCTGGCCAGGGATTTCCTGTTATGGCCAATCGAGCATAGCGCAACATCAACCCCCAATATCGGGAGAGACGAATACCCTCCTATCGCTCATTGCCTCCATGTGACTCGGGACTGTACCCAAAAACCACCGTTTTGCACGATCTCTTGAACGTGGTAAGGTGGAAATCAAAGCACAGTGAGAATCACACAAGACTCTATAACGATCTCGGGTGGACAGACTAACCTGTACCAGTGTCACCGGAGAACTGCTATCTGACGATAGGTATAATACCATCTAGGAGTTCTCGGCAAGTCCGTTCAGTGTACCCAGTCTCCACTGAGCACCCGTATACCTTCTTTGATGTCAAACACCAATGGATATGGGATCATCCATCGCCCATCATATGGGTCGAGAAGCGTATACGCTGGTCTACTCTGGAGTATCGATGCCCTGTCTCTATACTCCCACGACTAGGAACATTTGAAGGATGTACTTGCCGACTACCTCCGCCCCATTAGTATGATCCACATCATAATCCTGGCAGTCAAGTACTCATCTTAAGGGCTTTATCAACATATAATAGAGAGACAATAAGTGTACATGTTAAGATAAAGTGCAATCAGATAGTATACTATCATGTCAAGCAAGAAAGTCCTCCGTATATATGTCCAAGCATCCATTACAATATACATCGCATGTACAGTAATGGCCTCTAGGGCATATATATAACTAACAAGAACTTATAGTGGTGGTATAGTAGGGGTTTAGGAGTGGTTACAAGCCCACTAAGTGATAGATGAGGGTATGTTAGTGCAAGTATCTTTAGTTAACATGAGTTTAGAATTTCAAATGTCGGTTTTCTTGAGATTTTGATGATCAATTGGAATCTAGTACAACTAGGGTTCTCTGAAAATTATTTACCGAGTACTGTGAAATGTTTAGACCAGTAGAAGACCACCATAGAAGCCCGAGCCCCCAATTCTATTCCTTGGCCGCTAATTTAACCCTTTTAACCACAATTTGCAGCCCCGATGAGGAGTTAGGGTCTGAAGTTTGTTCTGTAGCTCACACACTCGATAACTAAGCCTACCCTATATTCTAAATAGCCCCAAATCACCTGAGTAAAAATCTGGAAGCATTTTACCTAGTTTTGGCGATATTTTATGATATTTAAAAACTTGGTTTTTGGATTTTTATGATGTGACTTGGTCGTTCGATGTTCGTACGTCGACGTTGAGGGTATTTTGTTTTTTTAGCATGCATTGACCATAGGTTCTAACCTATGTACGCTTCACTCATGATTTCAAATTCGAATTGAGTTTTTATGCGATTTTAGTTAAAATTTCGATTGTTCGTACAATCGCGTGGACTTCCGAGACAACGAAGAAGAGCAAGGCGTTCATCAGCTTCGACTAGGGCGAGAATTTGAGATGAGTAGATGTATATCTACGGGGGAAGTCGGGTGGATAGCGTATAGTATCCCTGCAATCGTAGAATTAGGATACGATATATATATTAGAATCGTGTGCTTAGCCTATAGGGTTTACTAGAATACCATATGCATATATTTGTATACTTAGTAGAAGTTATACCCCTAGTATCTATTTCTTGCCATTATGCTATGTATGTGTGTAAATATATTTACGATATAAGTATACATGATATAGCATGATACGACATGATATGGGATGACATGAAATGATATTGGATGATATGAGATGAAATGATATACGCGACTATAGATCCGTACCGTATTGATTGGACGATATCGTATGAAGGATATTCCGTACGTGATATGATGAGCATTGATCACCGATATTTATTTCGACTCGAGGAGTCTTGTTTAAAGTCACAAATTGGATATTATAAGATATTTAGAGCCATACCTACTTTCAAAACTAATGATTTACTATGTGCTTTTAAATGATAATTTCAAGGGTGCGATACGAATGTTCAAATGGTATATTTTTTAAATATTGTAATCCCCTATTTCCAAAAACAAAGTTTCGTGTTATTTTAAACTATAATGAATGGCTCATACGTATTTGGATATTTTTATACTTTTTCACGTTACGATTTCTTATTTTTGTTTACGCTTGTATTTCGATTTCTTATTTCTGCATACGCTCGCGCTTCAATCATTTACGATATATGTTACATTTATACTTTTAGCTCTACTTGACTTCGTTGGTTAGGACACGTGCACCATTACCGATAATTTACATGTTGCACGTACACATACTAGTATGCTCACAAACACATCATCGGTAATTGCCATACCTCGTACACAGATAGAACTCGCTATATCACCATATCATATTATAATTTGTTAGCATTTTAGATTCTCTTGGTGCCTTCTTTAGATTGCTATACGACATGCTTATATGAATACACTTGCCATGCATTACAGTATTATTCTGTGCCTGTACATATTATTCCGTGCATGTACATATTATTCCATTATTGCCATATTCTTATGAGATTTCGTTTTCATGAGTTTTCTAGATTTGAGAAACCGCGGATATGCTTTTAATAACTTGTGAATGTTTTAAAAAAATGCGGTTTTCTCTTGATATGATATTTCTGTAAGTCCACATTACCCGTCCTCGGTTCTTTAGGGTTGCGGAAATGGTGAAAAACGATTTTCTACGGTGGGGTAACATGGACTCAAAAACGGATCTTTGTTAAACTAACTATCTAACAACTTAAGTAGGAGTTTTACCTACTCGGTTAGGGGGTTATACCTTAGCTTGAACTCCTTCTCTTCGACTCCTTGTGGTGGTCGGATGGTTCTCTCCTCGTCGTCTCCTTGTGCCGAAAATGGATCCACCCGAAAGCTTCTACCTTTGGCTCCAACCTCAATCTAGAGGAAACTAGAACACTTGGTTTGCTAAACCTTGTATACTAGGATGAGTAGATAAGTATTTTGGATTTTTATCTCCAAGAAAATGGTTCTCAACTCATGAGAGGGAGTTTTCTTGAGCTAGAGAGAGAAAGCAAGAGGAAGAGGGAGAGCTTAAGGATGAGAGAGAATGATAATGATAGAATGAGAAAAACTTTTTCCACCCTTGCTCTTATAATCCAAAATAATCATAACAAATAATAATAATTGAGTATTATGTGATGGTTGTTATCATATCAAATGGCAATATCATTTCATGCATTAAATGCAATTTGTGAACAAAACAAGCAAGCAAAGGTCAATGCCATGAAATGATAACCATTGTCATGATGATGGTCAACAAGTCCAACCTAGTCAACCGGTCAACAAAGTCAACAAGTCAACAAAGTCAACCTTTCAACCCAACCATGGCACAATAATACTTAATTAATATTATTATTAATCATATTTCTAATTCTCATTAGGGTTTAGCAAAAGTCAATAGTCAACAACCCTAATGAGAATCCTCTGCCTCTGTCTCTGTCAACCGTGCATACACACCCGCATCCGCGTTCCGAGGAACACGAATACAAACGAGATAAAACCAATCCCAAAACGTATACTAGGATCTGGTTTAAACCAAAGCCCGCTGGTAATAACTGTGCGAACACCAAACGTGCACAAGTGCACGGATGCGACCGAACCCTGTCGCAAAACCATGCGACCTCTACTCTTTTACCTAAAGGCGAATAGCTCTCTGTGTGGGACTCTAAAGACTCGACACTACGCTGTTAGTGGGTTTAACCACAGACCGCAAGCGGCACTAACTGTGCGTAACGGCCCCCAGGTAGATACCGATAAGAAGACTGACGAGGTGAAACCCATCTGAACTCCTATTGAGCCTGAATGTGACAGTCTCCGTACAGTCCGGTCTGTTCATCTGAGAATATCGCATGGCAGGCCTAGGGGGGTGGTAAATGTCAGTCCCCTAATAGCGGTACAAGTCGTGTCGGAGTGTAGCCCAGAACACCCTGAGATAACACTGGAAACCTACCAGTGCATCTCGCTTGCCCTGGCCAGGGACGACTGTGTGTAATGGCTCTCCTTGACACAGCGCGATATCAACTCCCAATACCGGGAGAGACGAATCCTGTCTAACCGTCACTGCCTCCAAGTGCTTCGGGACTGCACCCAACTACTACCTGTTTGCACGACTCCTTTGAGCCGTGGTAAGGTAGTAATCAAAGTACAGTGGGAACACACTCGAGGCGAAGTGACAGTGTCAAGTCAGCGGACTAAGATGTACTCATGTCACCTGGGAACTGATAACTGACGATAGGTATAGTACCAACCATCAGTTCCCGACGAGTCCTGTCCAGTGTACTTGTAACCTAACGAGCACCCGCATACTATCTCAAGTACGACGTACTGACGGCTATGGGATAGACCGTCTCCCCTGCTGGGATGAGAAGCGCATACGCTAGTCTACTCCGGAGTATCGATGCCCTGTCTCGATAGTCCTACGACTAGGGACCTGTATAAGGATGTGCTTGTGGATTACCCAGCCCCCACGAGTGTGACTGCCATCACAACGCTGGTAATCAAGCAAAGATCCTAAGGGCTCCACTAATGTGTATAGGTGATATACTGAAAGAAACACATGTACACATTAAAGTAGAAACAAACCAAGTAGCATACTACCATTTTGAGCAAGATTGTCTATACAACTGTGAATATCCCAAACTTCCATTAAGTAATATACAAACTAGTATGATACAGTAATGGCCTCTAGGGCATATACACTAACAATCTCCCACTTGCACTAAGGCCATGTACTGGCGTATCGAAGACCTATCATCTCGATCAGCGGCTCGAACTGAGTCTGGGGTAAGGCCTTCATGAGTGGATCATCAGTGTTATCTTCCGTAGCAACTCTCCGAACCTCGATCTCCTGGCGACCCACGATCTCCCTGATCAGGTGATACCGCCTCAAGATGTGTCTGGACTTCTGATGGGACCTGGGTTCCTTTGCTAAAGTTATAGCCCCGTTGTTGTCGCAATACAGAGGTATTGGATCAACAATGGACGGAACCACCTGAAGTTCCGTTAAGAACTTCCTCATCCAGATGGCTTCTTTTGTGGCATCAGCAGCAGCGATATATTCCGCTTCCATCGTCGAGTCAGCAACGGTTTCCTGTTTGGAACTCTTCCAGCACACCGCTCCTCCATTGAGGGTAAAGACAAAACCCGACATGGACTTGGAATCATCCTTGTCACTCTGGAAGCTGGAGTCAGCAAAGGCTTCGATCTGGAGGTCTTTTCCGCCATACACCAAGATCATCTCCTTAGTCCTTCTCAGGTACTTGAGAATGTTCTTTACCGCTATCCAGTGTTTCTCCCTAGGGTTTGACTGATACCGGCTTACCACACTCAGTGTATAAGCTACATCTGGTCTGGAACACAACATCGCATACATTATAGAGCCTACCGCAGAAGTGTAGGGTATAATAGATATGCGATCCCTTTCCAAATCATTCTTGGGAGACATCTCCTTGGAGAGGGTGATCCCGTGACAAACCAGTAAGTTATCGCACTTGGAATCTTCCATACTGAATCTTTTCAGTATGGTGTCGATGTACCTGGACTGCGAAAGTCCTAATATCCTTTTGGATCTATCACGATGGATCCGGATCTATCACGATGGATCCGGATCCCCAGAATGTAAGTGGCATCACCCAGGTCTTTCATGGAGAACCTGTGTGACAAGAACCCTTTGACAGATTGTAGCATAGGAATGTCATTTCTTATCAAGAGAATGTCATCCACGTATAAAACGAGGAATATGACAGTTCTTGCTACAAATCTACTATAGATGCATGGTTCATCTGGATTTTTGATAAAACCAAAATCTTTGACTGTCTCATCAAAACAGATGTTCCAACTCCGCGATGCCTACTTTAGTCCATAGATGGACTTAAGCAACTTGCACACCTTTCCGCTGCTCCCACTCTGAATGAAACCCTCTGGCTGGTCCATATAGACACACTCCTCTAAATTTCCATTTAGAAAAGCGGTCTTTACGTCCATCTGCCAAATCTCATAATCGTGGAAGGCAGTAATGGCAAGAAGGATCCGAATGGATTTCAGCATAGCCACTGGAGAAAAGGTTTCGTCATAGTCCAAACCAGGTCTTTGACGAAAACCCTTTGCAACAAGTCTAGCCTTATAGGTCTCAACCTGTCCATCTACACCAATCTTCTTCTTGAAGATCCACTTGCATCCTACGGGTTTTACCCCATCTGGAGCAATGTCCAAAGTCCATACTTTGTTGGTGTACATGGACTCCATTTCGGTCCGCATTGCATCCAGCCATTTTACTGAGTCAACGCTCTGAATGGCCTGCTGGAAGCTAGTAGGTTCATCACTATCAATGATGCAATCCTCTCTATCCCCGTCTATGAGAAAACCGTAGTATCTCTCGGGCGGATGAGACTGCCTACTACTCCTGCGGAGCGGCGTAGGAATGTCATGTTCTTTCGAACCCTCTAGTTCTTCTAAGATTTCAGTAATAGCTCGTGGTTCTGGAATTTCTTCCAATTCTATTGCGCTCCCACTTATCTGATTTTCCAAAAACTCAGTTTCTAAGAAGCAGGCATGACAAGAAACAAAAACCTTTTGTTCCTCTTCGCAATAGAAGAAATATCCCTTGGAGTTCTTTGGATATCCCGCAAACTTGCACTGTACTGAGCGTGCCTCGAGTTTGTCCGCATGCTGCTTTTTAACAAAAGCTGGACATCCCCATGTCTTAATGTGCTTAAGATAGGGTTTCTTCCCACACCACATCTGATATGGTGTGGTAGGCACAGTCTTAGTTGGAACTCGGTTCAAAAGATATGCAGCTGATTCTAGTGCATATCCCCAGAATGATCGCGGTAACTCAGCGTTACTCATCATGGAACGTACCATATCCAATAGGGTCCGGTTCCGTCTCTCCGATACACCGTTGTGTTGCGGAGTGTATGGAGGAGTAAGCTGAGGGAGAATTCCATTCTCTTTTAGGTAATCCAGGAACTCGGCACTCAAGTATTCACCATCTCGATCAGATCTCAGTGTCTTGATACTTTTGCCGGTTTATTTTTCTACTTCACTCTTATATTCCTGGAATTTTCCAAAGGCTTCGGATTTATGTTTCATTAAGAAGACATATCCGTACCTTGAAAAGTCATCCGTAAAAGTAATGAAGTAAGAATAATCGCTGCGCGCATGTGTAGACATTGGACCGCACATATCGCTGTGTACGAGTCCCAAGAGCTCGCTCGCTCTTATTCCGTGTCCAGTGAACGGAGTCTTTGTCATCTTTCCTTTGAGACAGGATTGACAAATTGCATATGATTGATATTCGAACGGATCCAAATATCCTTCTGTATGTAACTTCGTCAACCTTCTCTCATTGATGTGACCCAGTCTACAATGCCATAAGAAAGCTTGATTTGTTTCCGGAGACTTTCTTTTGTGTGTATTCTGGACATTGAAAATCTGTGGTTGGTTTAATACGTATATACTATTGCTTAATGTACCTGACCCAATCAAAACTTGATTAAGGTGAATGTTTACAACATTGCTTACAAATGCAAATTCATAACCTTCTTTAGATAATAAAGATACAGATATGATATTACAAGTTGCATTGGGTACAAAATAACAATCACGCAAAACCAAAACATGTCCATCTGACATTCCCAAGTGATAGTCCCCCACGGACTCAGCATCCATGCCAGCTCCGTTTGCAACTCTGAGGGTCATATCACCTGCCTTCAAAACCCTACACTTTCTCAGTGCCTGCATGGAATTATAGATATGAGATCCTGATCCGGTATCCAATACCCAGGAAGTAGAGTTTATTGATAGACAGTTTTCAATAACATACACACCTGAAGCCGAAGCCGCAACTTGCTTCGGGTCCTGGTTCTTGGCCTTCCAAGCTCTGCAATCCTTTTTCCAGTGTCCTTTCTTATGACAATAGAAGCACTCTTCCTTTCCCATAAGCTGCCCCGCTATCTTTGTTGCCTTTGCTTTTCCCTTTGTTTCCACTTTACTAACACCGCCCCTTGGTTTTGCGGGGGCTTTCTTCTTCTTTCCCTTGGCTTTCGCCTTTGACTTAGAAGAGGAAGATCCTCCTACAAACAAAGTGGATGTTTCCCTACCTTTCTGTAGGGTGCCCTCTGCACTCCTCAGCAGGTTGAGGAGTTCTGAAAGTTCAACTTCTTTTTCTTGCAAGTTGAAGTTCAGGATAAACTGGGCGTAAGTGGAAGGAAGGGACTGGAGAATCAAGTCAGTATAGAGCTCGTTCTCTAACGTGGTCCCAAGGTCCGCGAGCTCTTCAATATAGCCAATCATCTTAAGCACGTGTTCCGCTACCGATGATCCGACGGCCAATCTCGCCGAAAACAGCTTTTTCGAGACTTCGTATCTGGCGATACGGGATTGCTCTCCATACAGTTCTTTTGTATGGAGAAATATGGATTCAAGGTCCATATTCTCGTGCCTCCTTTGATGTTCATTGTCCATAGAGGCAAGCACGAGACACTTGGCCTTTGCGCAGTCAATCTCCCAGGTCTTACGGATTTCCTTATCCGCGACGCTGGAGGTGGGACCTGGGACAGGGGGAGCTTTGGTGGTAAGAAGATATCCCAGCTTGTCGTAAGTGATTGCCATTTTGACATTCCTGAGCCAATCTTTGTAGTTTGGCCCTGTTAGTATGTCTTTATCTAGTAATAACTTAAGTCCGGTCATGACGATTGGTCGCTGCAATTAGGAGAGAGAGAAGAAACACTTTAGCATGATGCTCTTGCAAGTTTAGAGTGGTTTTTAGTTTGTCTAAACAGGATGGCTCCCACTGTTTCTCGAATTCCTCCTCAAACCAAAAAAGAAGAATTAGTCGGGATCAATCTCACCGTACAATACTTGCTTAACCATTCAGCCAGGCCAGTGTTGGTACTTCGAGGGAGGTTTTCCAACGCTTTCGCGAAGTTCCTTAATTAAATAACCTCTTTTAACTGGGGGCGTAGCCCCGCTAACACCTTTCTAGACACCTACTTGGTTTATAGCATTGATCGTTAAGTGAGAAATTTCCCGAGGAGTAGCATATACTCACAGTAGGATCGGGATCCAAATATCATCGCGTGACGAAACTAAAGGAATCCTACCATAATCATCACACTCCAAATGGTATGCAGCGCTAGCAAGTTTCTGATTCTTTAGAAACTCCCGATGTGGATTTTTGCCCCATGCTCTTATGACCTTGACTTTGGCCAACAAATCATAAGTCACATGTCAAGTTCTACCCGTCATTCTCCAGATTAATTTGAACCCACCCGTACCTACCCTTGACTTTGGCCAAAAAGGCAGTACGACTGTCCCAAACCAACGCATCTATCTATGCTGCACATGAATACCCAATAGCTACCAATCACTATGCCTTGACTTTGGCCAACAAACATAGCTTGAATACTATTGACTATCCATATGAAATGACGGAGGGCTACGAATGGTTTTGGCAAAACCGTGAACGTAGTGAACTTGATATAATCAATGGAACGAGATAGCTTTTAAAAGGAGTGGCTTAAGCTCCGCGTTTAAAAGTTGGTTTTTGAAAAGAAACCGAGTGGTTTTTGAAATTGTTCCAACGACTTACTTTGGTTTATTTTCTTGCATTAATTTAATGCGTCCCATCATTTAATCCTACCATTGCAGAAAACAACGAAAATATGACGTACGCTTATGCCATCCGCATTCGCCACGGGGCCCCGTCATTACCCGTTAGGTTACTTAACTAAGGACAGAGCGGGGGCTGGACTAGCGCGGATGCAAAACATAAGCAACGCCTAAATAGATATCATATATAGATATATACATTCGTCAGATGCAATGATAGCCATTCCAGATCACAGATGAACATATTGGATATACTAGGAATCCGCATTCCGTACTAGCCTGTAACGAAAGGCGGATTACACGGTCGCGGTGAATAGCCAATACCCTACCCTAGACCCCTACGGTTGCGGCAAACTACCCGCCAAATACCCGAAGTGAAGCAACCTCCCTCAACAACGTGAGTAGGCCACTCGGCACTTCGAGGTACCCGGTAGTTTGTGCACCCCTCCTTGGGTCTATCCTAGGAGCAAAAACAGTAAAAGAAATTATACAATGGCGGCTCCAACCTCATCCCGGATGTGCGACTAAATAAATAATATTACATCAATTACAAATTACATGAATTGAAAGATAAAGAAAACTTTCATCTCACAACCCCCGGCTATTCATCCGCGACAATCTAATGAATTCATATACACATACCATCAACATTACAGATCACAGATATGTATAACCCTCACTAATCGACGTATAGTGATTAGCAGACGTTCAATACATATATCACATCACAGATATAACCCGTTAGCTAAAGTCTTTAGAAGTTCGATCAAAATACGGATTTTTAAACCCAAAAACAAATTTTGCTTTTTGGAAAATCTGGGCAGAAAAAACATATTGTAAAAATCCCAAAACACCCCACTGAACACAGTGCAGGAAAAATTGCCCACGACCGAGTCAACTCGGCCGCGGATCCGCGGCGGGAGCACGCTCCGGCCGTGGTTCCGCGGCACTTTGACCGATTCACTGGACCATTTTTCTTTGGTGTATTTTAAAAACCCTGAGCCGATTTTTAGTATATGATTTATTATTTTTTGAACAGAAAACAAAATCGGCAGAAAGTTGATATTTTCAGGGTGTTTTGCGGTTTTTTCTCCGATCGAACTTCTAGCTACTTTGCTAACATGTTAGATAGTATTTAACCTGGCTCTGATACCACCGTAAGTCCACGTTACCCATCCATGGTTCTTTGGGGTTGCGGAAATGGTGAAAAACGATTTTCTACGGTGGGGTAACATGGACTCAAAAACGGATCTTTGTTAAACTAACTATCTAACAACCTAACTAGGAGTTTTACCTACTCGGTTAGGGGGTTATACCTTAACTTGAACTCCTTCTCTTCGACTCCTTATGGTGGTTGGATGGTTCTCTCCTCGTCGTCTCCTTGTGCCGAAGATGGATCCACCCGAAAGCTTCTACCTTTGGCTCCAACCTTAATCTAGAGGAAACTAGAACACTTGGTTTGCTAAACTTTGTATACTAGGATGAGTAAAGAAGTGTTTTGGGTTTTTATCTCCAAGGAAATGGTTCTCAACTCATGAGAGGGAGTTTTCTTGAGCTAGAGAGAGAGCAAGAGGAAGAGGGAGAGCTTGAGGATGAGAGAGAATGAGAATGATAGAATGAGAAAGACTTTTTCCACCCTTGCTCTCATAATCCAAAATAATCATAACAAATAATAATAATTGAGTATTATGTGATGGTTGTTATCATATCAAATGGCAATATCATTTCATGCATTAAATGCAATTTGTGAACAAAACAAACAAGCAAAGGTCAATGCCATGAAATGATAGCCATTGTCATGATGATGGTCAACAAGTCCAACCTAGTCAACCGGTCAACAAAGTCAACAAGTCAACAAAGTCAACCTTTCAACCCAACCATGGCACAATAATACTTAATTAATATTATTATTAATCATATTTCTAATTCTCATTAGGGTTTAGCAAAAGTCAATAGTCAACAACCCTAATGAGAATCCTCTGCCTCTGTCTCTGTCAACCGTGCATATACACCCGCATCCGCGTTCCGAGGAAGACGAATACAAACGAGATAAAACCAATCCCAAAATGTATACTAGGATCTGGCTTAAACCAAACCCCGCTAGTAATAACTGTCCGGACACCAAACGTGCACAAGTGCACGGATGTGACCGAACCCTGTCGCAAAACCATGCGACCTCTACTCTTTTGCCTAAAGGCGAATAGCTTTCTGTGTGGGACTCTAAAGACTCGACACTACGCTGGCAGTGGGTTTAACCACAGACCGTAAGCGGCACTAGCTGTGCATAACGCCCCCAGGTAGATGCCGATAAGAAGACTGACGAGGTGAAACCCATCTGAACTCCTACTGAGCCTGAATGTGACAGTCTCCATACAGTCCGGTCTGTTCGTCTGAGAATATCGCATGGTGGGCCTAGGGGGGCGGTAAATGTCAGTCCCTTAATAGCGGTACAAGTCGTGTCGGAGTGTAGCCCAGAACACCCTGAGATAACACTGGAAACCTACCAGTGCATCTCGCTTGCCCTGGCCAGGGACGACTGTGTGTAATGGCTCTCCTTGACACAGCGCGATATCAACTCCCAATACCGGGAGAGACGAATCCTGTCTAACCGTCACTGCCTCCAAGTGCTTCGGGACTGCACCCAACTACTACCTGTTTGCATGACTCCTTTGAGCCGTGGTAGGGTAGTAATCAAAGTACAGTGGGAACACACTCGAGGCGAAGTGAAAGTGTCATGTCAGCGGACTAAGCTGTACTCATGTCACCTGGGAACTGATAACTGACGATAGGTATAGTACCAACCATCAGTTCCCGACGAGTCCTGTCCAGTGTACTCGTAACCTAACGAGCACCTGCATACTATCTCAAGTACGACGTACTGACGGCTGTGGGACAGACCGTCTCCCCTGCTGGGATGAGAAGCGCATACGCTAGTCTACTCCGGAGTATCGATGCCCTGTCTCGATAGTTCTACGACTAGGGACCTGTATAAGGATGTGCTTATGGATTACCCAGCCCCCACGAGTGTGACTGCCATCACAACGCTGGTAATCAAGCAAAGATCCTAAGGGCTCCACTAATGTGTATAGGTGATATACTGAAAGAAACACATGTACACATTAAAGTAGAAACAAACCAACTAGCATACTACCATTTTGAGCAAGATTGTCTATACAACTGTGAATATCCCAAGCTTCCATTAAGTAATATACAAACTAGTATGATACAGTAATGGCCTCTAGGGCATATACACTAACAATTTCGACGTCCACCATAAGATTTATCGGTTCTGAGCTATGATTATTATCCGGTTCGAGAAGTGAGGAGTCACCGTCTGCGGGTACATGGTAGACCCGGTACGGTACCTAGGGGCAAGAAAATCATATAGAAAAGCGTTGAGCCTGGCTGGGAACACTACCTACCGGTGACAGTATTGGACTCGGCAGATATTCGAAGAATACCGACCGGAGTGATATGAGATAGATGGATATGAGGGCCGATCTGATAAGACGACGCCTAAGTTATGAGGGTCGATCCGATGAGACGGCGTCTGAGATATGAGGACTGATCCGATGAGACGGCGCCTGAGATATGAGGATTTATATTTTAATACTGGACACAGGATTTATGATGATTTTGAGTGTCGATACTGGACACTCAGGGTTTTATGATGATTTCGAGTGTCGTTGTTGATGGACACTCATCGGATGATACACACACATACACACTTGATATGGATGACATGTTACCACATATTGATACATGCACGATATTATATTTATACATACACACACATACGTTCACCTTCGATACCACACGGTATGATGTTATTATACAGTATGATCTAGGTAGATTGTTATGCATTCGATTTCTGCATGATGATGTCTTCTACTCACGAGTTGGCAACTCACCCCCGTTGTTCTATAGTTTTCTTGCACGACCGACCGCTCGCATTTGTAGCAGCTCACTGGCACACTTTTTCTTCGGGTGATTGCCTGGTAGGTGGGTTACATTCCAGATCGTAATTACCGCTTGTATATTTTATATTCATTTGTATCTAGTTAAAAACTACATCAACCAGACTATATATATATATATATGTGTGTGTGTGTGTGTGTGTGTGTGTGTGTGTGGACTTAGAGACCTGACTATGTATATTTGTGGATTTAGAGACCAGACTTGTATATTCTTTTGGACTTAAAGACGGGACCTGTATATATTCTTTTATATGCCGAGTTTGGATATTATTGAGACGATGTTTTGGTATTACTTTATTCTTTTCTTGTATATATCTTCGCCTTGGGCGTTGTATATATTTATTTTCGTGGTTGTGATTCCGCCGATTGGCGATGAGTTAGCTCCCGCTTGGGGATACCAATATTATATTTATGTATATGTTTGGTTTTTATCAAAATTTACAAAGGAGGTGCGGCCCAAATTTCAAATGACGAAAAATGTTTTCAAACTTTAGTGTGCAATCCACTTGTATTTCGATAAACGTTGCTTATACTTTAAAAAGAGGGACTTGATTTCATTATACCCTTTTTTCCAAACTTCAGCTCCACTATTTTCTTTAAAAGGTTTAGATTCCTTGTTTTCGGCTTACTTGGGTTTCGGTGGGGTCCTATAGATTTCACATGATTCAAGTATCGGCCACATACCATTTCCGGGTCGTGACACAATCGAAGATACAACTGATAACACTTATCAGTTTATCTCTACCGCGGCAGCCACCGACTTATGGTTATAGTCATGTCCTGCATAGTACGATATCAACTCCCTATATCAGGAAAGACGAATCCTCTCGACCGCTCACTGCCTCCACGTTCTTCGGGACTATACCTAACAAAAACTTGTTTGCACGACTCATTTGAGCCGTGGTGGGGTAAAAGTCTAAGTATAGTGGGAACACACATGAGACACTATGGTGATCTCAGGTCTTGGGGACTACTATGTACTCATGTCACCAGAGAACTGCTATCTGACATTGGTATATCACCAACTAAGAGTTCTCAGTGAATTCGTCTAGTGTAACTCATCCAATGAACACCTGTATACAATTCTCGATGTCAAACATTAATAGCTGCAGGATCAGCTATCGCCCTCTAACCGGATCATGAAACGTACACACTAGTCTAAATTGGAATACCGATACACAGTCTCGATATTTCTACAAGTAGGGACATTTAAGAATGTGTTTATCGACTATCCATGTCCCACTAGTATGATCTTCATCATCCTCCTGGTAGTCAAGAAAAATCCTAAGGGTTTTTATCTCATGTCTAAACGATACGTGATAATGAATAAACGTATCACATGAAAGATAAAGACAAAGCAGACAGTATAATATCATCTCGAGTAAAATTGTTCTCTCGTATAAGTCCTCCTTCAATTACAATAATTGACTTGAGAGCACATATATCCAACATAAGAGTTTTATGATATGTAAATCAAAATGGCCAGTTTGGATCGGTGAAAAATATGGAGGATATGTGTGTTTGAGGCGAGGGTCCCTTTTTGAAAAAGGGCCGCCATCTCAAATCCCTCATCCTCTCTCTCTTTGTGTATAATTTAAAAGAATCTTCTCTCATGAACTACGGGGATGTCTGAAAAGTGAAAACCAATGGCTGGGCCATTCATAAAAGATTCATGTCTTTATTACCTTGAGATACCATTTTCAGTCGAATGGGTCATAACCATAATCAGATGAAATCTAACTGGATCCAATCTTAAACTCACAAACTTAAGCCCAAGATAATCATAAGTAAATTAATAAATAACTTTTGTAATTTACATACCATAACAAAATTCCTAGCTATCTCCTTTAATTTTCCCTTATTGTTATCAACTGCAGCATTTAGTTTTTTTGATGCGGCACCTTCAGGAAACAAACCGGTGACTTCTTATTTTGGAAAGAAAAACTGTACCACATGAGTTATATCCAATTGGTTTTTTACTGCAGCTAACTCTTTAAAAAATAACTCCTGATGATGCTCAATATGGGCGATCTCTAAGATCAGGACACGTGGTAGATGGCGTGTCCCAGAACTCAGAAGGAAAGGCCCACAGAGGCCGGCCAGGCCAACCCCTCGCCCGACCTGCAAGCACACGCCGGCCCTCCTCAGGGCCCCCTGCAAATTGGCCTCCTCGGCCCATAGCTCGCCTCGAGCTGCCATGAGACAAAGACTCCTCGACCCTCTTAGTCGCCTCCTAGCTCCCCAGCCAAGGCCGTCTTCGTCGGTCCTCCGACCGACCAACTCCACCACTCACAGGCGTAACCGCCGCTCTGCAAATCTCGCCATACGCAGATTCTCCGCCAGCAAAGCCCCACGTTCCACGCCATCACGATCCCCATTAATGGGCGATCCGCTCTTTACGCGGGCGTGACGTCGGGAGCGTAACTGCCGGCGAGATTCTTGTGCCTGCTGCCGCGTGCTACCGCTATATAAACCCCCATCACAGAGGGGGTCAAGTAAGCCAATTTTTACTCCACTTAGCCATTACTCTGCTCGGATCTTGTGCTAACTTGATCGTCGGAGGGTCCTCGGTGGTACCAAACCACCCCGGGACTTCTTTGCAGGTACTTGGCACAAACTCCTCAAACCCATTGAGACCCACATGCAAAGGAGGTCACCTCCAATATCCACCGGGAGATCGACGAAAGACAACATCTGAAGGAGGCCTGAAAAGGACTTCCATCAGTTGGCGCCGTCTATGGGAAACGACTCCACAAAACACAAAGTTGGCTTTCCGATCTCCATACACATGGCAAGCGATCACTCTGAAAACCCGGGTGCCAGCCGTTGCTTTCCCCTCACCGGAGGCTCGGACGAGCCCCCTCCAGCAACCATCATCAAGGTCCTCACCAACCGAATAGATCGGCTACAGTCCCGTGTGGAGGCACTCGTCCGCATCCAAACGGCTGGACCTGGGCCCCAGGTCGCCGCTCCTCCGCCTCCAGAAGGATCCGCCCTCGTCGGAATGGCTGACCACCGGCAGGCTGCGACCCCCGGCTACAGATCTCATGGGCCGATACTCCCTGAGGCCCGTTAGGCGCCCCAAGGTTCCACCCCGAGATCCGCCGCCAGAGTGCCTCGCCTCGAGCCTCCGTGCGACCCTTACCCCCTAAAGAGATGTCGGTCACCTCGCCTGTCTACAGGTATGATCGACACTCCCTCCCTCGACGAGGTCGCACGGGAGGGGCTCGCCTCGGCGGCTCGAGAGCCACCTCGCCCGGGGATCTGAGGAACTTCATTGAGAGGAACCGAGGCCGCTCCGAGACGTAGGTCACCCGCAGTAGAGGCCAGGGATCCCAAGGCGTCGATTCCTCAGGATACCACGGCCGACTCGACGCCCTCGAGAAGAAGATCGAAGGCATGAGCCGGGAAGGACGCCTCTCGGGCGATGGAGCTAAGTACGCCGCCGACTCGCTCACTAGACCGTTCACCGAGGAATTGCTCGCCATCCATGTCTCCTCGCGCAACAAGCCCCCGAAGGTCTCTCTGTTCGACGGGAAAACCGACCCGAAAGACCATTTGGATGCTTTCACCGCGGGGATGAGCTTCCAGGACCACTCTGACGCTGCCCAGTGCAGGGCCTTCCCGGCCACCCTCATCCGCGCAGGTCGGGACTGGTTCTGAGGGCTCGAGCCCCGCTCGATCTCGACCTTCGATGAGCTGGCTACTCAGTTCCTCGGCCACTTCATCGGGAACCGTCGGCAGAAGCGCACGGTCAACCACCTCTTCACGATTAAGAGCGGGGACAAAGAGACGTTCAAGGCGTACATCTCCCGCTTCTACAATGCCCTCTTTGAGGTCCCCGAGCACCGGGACAAGACAGTCATCACAGCGCTCAGATCTGGTCTTAGGCACAAAGAGTGGTTGCGCTCCTTTGCGTTGGCGCAGCCTAAGACCATGGCCGAAGTAAAGGTATGGACCGAGTGCGAGGTTCAACTGGAGTTTGAGGTGAACGCGAACCTCCCTAAAGCAAACCATCCCGACCAGAAGAAAAGAGCCCGAGAAGAAAGGCCGGAGCGTCAGCAGCCCTATCACCCGAAGTTCCAGGAGTATACCCCACTCAACTTCTCCCTCGCAGTATTGCTAGAGGAGGCCCAGAATGAGGGGTTCTTCGAGTTCCCTCCGATCCCGCGTCAGGCCGCGAAGCGAACCCGGGGCCCTTACTGCGCTTTCCACCTGACGCTGGGCTACGCCACGGAGGATTGTAAGCAGCTCAGGGACTACATCGAAGAGCTCATCCGATTGGGATACCTCGCCGCATACTTGAGGGACAAACGACAGTTCGACCGCGAATAGGAGCAGTGTCACCCTCCCGCCGAGCTGACCATCGGTCAGATCATGCTCGTTTCGGCAGACGACCAGCACGGAACCCAGGGAGCCCCGTACCCGGTGCCGACCACGGAGGCCAACAATCCACTAGGGAGCTCGGGCCGAGCCAATAAGGTCATCTACTAGCATGTACTTTTCTTTTAAGGCAATGTAAACTCTTCCTCAGGTCTGTTGTTAATTTAATAAAGATCAATGGAACATTGCGAAAAAGAAGGAAAAACCTTGTTTATTCAAAAGGTATTATGGGCTCCTCAGCCATACATACAAAAAGGAAAAGGAAATTACAACAGTGGGGAAAGGGGGTGCAGAGAGCACTGCTTGTGATACTCGGAAAAGATCTCCGCCAGCCGGGGCCTCACGAGGTCCAACCTTTCCCCCCGGTGCTCGCCCCGAGCGTTGATCCCGAGCCTCAGCTCGTAGCACTCGTGGACGAGCGCCTCTGAGCGAGCCAGCCGGTTCGCGGAAATTAGGCTGAAGCGCCTCAGAGACCGTAGCTTGCCCACGGCCTCATCATAGAGCTGCTCGGACAGGGGTTGTAAAACCCCGGCGATGCCTTACAGATGGAGTACATTAGCAGCTGCAGCAGGGAAGAGCATCGGGGGAGCAGCCGGCCGAAATGGTCCTCGATGCTCCCATAGACCAACTACACCGTGTCCTCGGTGCAGTTCTGGTCATAAAAGTATACGTCTTCGAAACGGATGATCTCGGGGATGGTAAATAGGAAGTCTTGCATTCTCGATCTTCTGTTTATAGGAAGGAAGGACCGGTACTCCTTCGGCCTTATATAGTTCACTGCGCCCCAACGTAGCTCAACAGTCGCCCGCTTTCGCCCGAAAAGTCGCTGCCACGCGGTGATCATCGAGCCTTCTCTGGCGGAATCGAAACAACGCGACCCTGGCGCTTCGCCTCCCTCCACATTAAATGCGCATGCTACGCGCACGGTCGCCGCAACCGTTCCTGTTCCCTCTACCTATAACTGGATGGTCGGGCGAACCCTCATGAAGAATCATCCGAGCAGCAACCCTGCTCATCTATCCCTGGCCGGTAGCTTCCCTACTCGCAACGCCAGGGATCGAAGAAAGCTACCCTGCTCGGTTATCCCTGGCGGGTAGCTCCCCTACCGCAACGCTAGAGATCAGAAAGCCCTCCCAGAGGCAGTCGAGCCCGAGGATCCCTCGCTCGGCTATCCCTGGCGGGTAGCTTCCCTACCGCAACGCCAGGGATCAGAAAGCCCTCCCAGAGGCAGTCGAGCCCGATGATCCTTCGCTCGGCTATCCTTCAGGACAAAAGCCCTCGCCAAGAGGCACCGGGCAGTAACCCTGCCCGGCCAAGGGTCCTTAGTAGGCTTCTTACAGCCCCAACGCTAGGGACCAAAGTCCTCCCGGAGGCAGTCGAGTACTTGCTCGGCTATCCCCGGCTGGTAGCTTCCTACCACAACCGACAGGGATCAAAGTCCTCGCCAAGAGGCACTGGGCAGTAACCCTGCTCGGTCCCCATCCTGAAGGATCAAAGCCCTCACAAGAGGCAACCGAGCAGCTACCCTGCTCGGTCATCTCCGGCTGGTTGCTCCCTACCCATGACACCAGGGATCGAAGCCCTCGCAAGAGGCACCCGAGCGGCTACCTCGCTCCTTCATCCTGGCTGGTAGTTGCCTACCCACGACGCCAGGGATCCAAGCCCTCACTAAGAGGCAACCGTGCGGTTTCACTGCCCGGTCATCCTTAGTGGGCTTCTTACAGCCCCTCCAACACTAAGGGTCAAAGCCCTCGCAAGAGACAACCGAGCAGCTACCCTGCTCGGTCATCTCCAGTTGGTAGTTGCCTACCCACGACGCCAGAAGTCAAGGCCCTCGCCAAGAGGCGACCGCGCAGCTTCACTGCCCGATCATCCTCAGCGGGCTTCTTGCAGCCCCTCCAAACACTAAGGGTCGAGGCCCTCGCAAGAGGAAACCGAGCAGCTACCCTGCTCGGTCAATTTTGGCTGGTAGTAGCCTACCTATGATACCAGAGGTCAAAGCCCTCGCCAAGAGGCGACCGCGCAGCTTCACTGGCCGGTCTTCCTTAGTGGGCTTCTTACAGCCCCTCTAACGCTAAGGGCCTAAAATCCAAAGTCTAAACGATCCCCCTCGACTTCGGGGTCCATGGGGATACCTCCTCGGCAACGCTTGGCATGCTCGGCAAGTGATCGAAATCAACTCGACGGACGATCGCTAGACAGATGGCCAATCTGACATGAAAACACAGCGGTGCAAGCAGAGATAAAGTGCGATTCGACGGAACCAAAGAAAATTTTTATTACTACCAAAGAAAAAGGCTTTACAAAGGGTATTTTTGGGCTCCCCAGCCTTACAAAATGCCTGGAGGCTTACAAAATTCCAAAAACAAAGAAATAAAAGGAGGAAGACGGGGGCTTTAGACCTTGGGGCTAGGTGCGGCCTCGGGGTCCTTGACGACCACCACGTGACGCACAGGGTCCTCGGCGGTTTCCTCGTCAGGAACCTCTTCCCCCTGCTCATCGGCGTCCGCGAGGGGGAATTCAGCCCGGAGATTTCCGTCGGCAAACTCCGACATCCGGGCCTTAACGACATCGAGAGCATCGTGCCAGATGCGGGTTGTAGCCACGGCCAGGTCATCATAGAAGTCCTTCGACTTCTTATAGACCTCCACCGCTTTCGCCGCCGAGAGGTCGGCCAGTTTTTCCGCCTTCAGGTCGGCCGACTTAGCCGCCTCTGCCGCGCCCACAGCTCCTTCCGGAGGGTCTTCGCCGTCTTCCTCAGATTGTCGGCAAGCACCTGAGCATCCCTGAGCTTAGCCTCGGCAGTCACGGCGGCCTCGCGGTACCGGGATACCTCCCGTTTCCCGGCCTCCACCTCGCCTTCCAAGGCGACAACCCTCGCCATCACCGCCTCCAGCTCCCGCTTGGAGCTCTCTTCCAGCAAGGCGAGCTGGCCCGTAACCTTCAGTGTCGGGGCTACCACCTCAGCTTCCATACGCAAGGTGAGGGCAACGTGCTGGAGGACCTGGGAGATTCGAAAGAGATCAGAAAAATGAAGGAGGCACCGAATCCCACAGTAAACCAAACACTTACCTGCACGGACTCCTGGGCAATGGACGCCAGCTGAGCCCTGAAGGTCCCCCCGGGGACTCTACCCCTGGCCGATACTTCTATCTCATGCAGAAGGCTATCTGCAACGGATAGCCCGGATGGCACCGCGAACCGGAGGCCCCCATCCTCCACCATGATCGGCGAGGACCGGCCCCGGGAAGATCTCTGGGAGCTCCTTTTGAGCGGCTCCGGGAGAGAGCCGATCTCCTCCTCCGAGACCGGGTCCTCCAGAACCAGGCCCGCTTTCGGCCCGACACTCTATTGGGACCCGGGGCGGGGTCTGCCCCCGAACGCTCACGGGACACAATCACCGGAGAAGGAGGAGCCGGGGCAGGCTTCGCGCGAGAAGATCTGGCGCCCTAGCCTTTGTAACCTTCCTCGGCTGGCGCATGGAGGATTTAAGCGAGTCGAAGTCCATGGGTCCTGCACAAAACAAATACCAAAAAGTCAGCGACACGAGCAATACACAAACCAAAAAGCCAACCTAACTTACCAACGAACTCAACGGGGATGAGCCCGGCCCAACTCAGGACCCTCTCAGACAGCAGCACATCGGATCGGGGGATAGGCTCCCACGACGCCACTCTCACCACGGCGGGGTCATTGGACTGGTTCCCCGGCAAGCATTTCTCTCTCGACCACTTTGTAGGCACGGGCCAGTCCTCGCCCGCGGGAGGGGTAACGAAGAAAAATTTCTTCTTCCAATCATGAATGGAAGAGGGCAGGGCCACGACCCCTGTCCCGGCGGCGCCCCCTGGCCGCTTTCTAAAGGAGAGATAGACCCACCTCGGGTCGCCCGCTCGACTACCAGGGTGATTTTTGAAGACAAGAGAAGAATCGAGGAGGGGGAGGCTGAAAGGAACCGCCTGCAACTTCAGGCGGATCAGGAACCCTAAGAGGATCCTCCACGAGTTCGGCACTAACTGGCCAGGAGCCAGACCGAAAAAATTCAGCACTGCGACGGCCTCGGGAGAGAAGGGCAGGCGTATTCCGCCCCCAAAAAGCTTCCAAATATAAGGCGATCTCCCTACCCCGTACTTGGTCCGCCCTCTCCCCCTCCTTAGCCAGTCGGAGCGTGTAACGCGAGGGGATGTGAAAGCGAGCTCGAGCATTGGCGAGCTCGTCCTCATGCCTCACCCAACACGAGGTGCTGGGGGCCGCATCTGCCTTTTCCTCCCTGGGGGCTGCACCCGCCGTACGATCCCGGGGAGAGGATCCGACCCCTGCTCCCCGGGAGGACTCAGACACGACTAAAGGGTCCCTAGAACCTACTCCTACAACATCTTCTGACTCTACAAAGGAAGACATCTAACCTTGGGAAAGGGAATCCTCAGGAAACGAAAGCGAGAGAAGGAAGACGAGCGCCGAGCAACCAAGACTTAGAAGAAGGAAATATGAAGGAGTAAGGGCCTAAGGATGGGCCCCACCCCTGTTTATTGCTGCAAGCGACCTCATCCAATGGCGCCCTTCATCTCCCGCCAAAACGTCTCCTCAGGTCCAACGGCTCCGATTTCTCCACGTGTCGTTCCCACACTGGGCCACATCCCATCAGACGCTGCAGGCCTGCATACGTCGTGTCGGCCAACCGACGCTTGACGCGTGGACCGTCGCTTCAGTGGCAGAATGCACGAACCGGCGCACCTTCCTTAAATGCAGAGATCTCGCCCTGATTCGCTAGCGGAAAAGACAACTGACAGCCCGGGAACGCGTCCCGACGAAACCTTAAGAAGGATCTCACCTCGGGAGGCCCGGCAGTCCACTCCTGACCCGACCCGCTGGCTTGTTGGGACAAGAGTGGGGGGCTAATGATGATGCTCAATATGGGCGATCTCCAAGATCAGGACACGTGGCAGATGGCGTGTCCCAGAACTCAGAAGGAAGGGCCCACAGGGGCCGGCCAGGCCAACCCCTCGCCCGACCTACAAGCACACGCCGGCCCTCCTCAGGGCCCCCTGCAAATTGGCCTCCTCGATCCATAGCTCGCCTCGAGCTGCCACGAGACCAAGACTCCTCGGCCCTCTTGCTCGCCTCCGAGCTCCTCAGCCGAGGCCGTCTTCCTCGGTCCTCCGACCGACCAACTCCACCACTCACAGGCGTAACCGCCGCTCCGCAAATCTCGCCACGCGCAGATTCTCCGCCAGCAACGCCCCACGTTTCATGCCATCACGATCCCCATTAATGGGCGATATGCTCTTTACACAGGCGTGACGTCGGGAGCGTAACTGCCGGGGAGATTCTCACGCCTGCTGCTGCGTGCTATCGCCACTATATAAACCCCCATTACAGAGGGGTCAAGTAAGCCAATTTTTACTCCACTTAGCCGTTACTCTGCTCGGATCTCGTGCTAACTTGATTGTCGGAGGGTCCTCGGTGGTACCAAACCATCTCGGGACTTCTTTGCAGGTACTCGGCGCAAACTCCTCAAATCACCAATCTCCTCAAACCCATTGAGACCCACACGCAAAGAAGGTCACCTCCAATATCCACCGGAAGATCGACGGAAGACAACATCTGAAGGAGGCCTGAAAAGGACTTCCATCAACTCCAAAGGGTATAAAATTGACCACCAACATCATCATCTGAATGTTTTTATATTCAAAATAACACTGCACTTATCATAATCCAAAACATGTCTCTTGTAATGTCACCAACCAATGGTGTCATAATCCGACCCAAAAAGTATAAAGAGGAGAATAATTTCTCATAGTTATAAATCATTTTAAATTAATTATGTGTGTATAAGTTAAAACAATTAATTAATAGTATAATAGATTCTTGGGTTGGCATTACCAAGAAGACAGGAAGTAGATTTACCATAAAAAGAAAGACAATGCAACACAAATAAAATGAACCATTTTATTAATTGGCATATTAAGCAGAAACATACTAGAATTTTTTACAATTATAGCTCATTACATCTAACTTTTTCAAAAAACTTGACATTTTTTCTTTTAGGTTTCTAACCTTATACTTCCTCGTCTCCATATGATCATCACGCCGTAAACTCTCTGTTAAATCCACAAACGCCCTGAATATACTCTCATGCACTCCTTTCTCATTCAACTCCAAATATAAACCTAACAAATCCTCAAGAAAATCCCAATCCAACGATGAGGTTCCATTTACGTGACGCGCATCTATCATCTCCTTCATTGACTCCTTGAAGTCAAGATAGGGGTCCATCGACATCCTCTCCATCACCACGCCCTTGCCGGTAACTGCCATCGACGACGATCGAGCCCCAACTGCCTTGGAGGTGGTGCTGCTCAGCAGCGCTTCCTCCATAAGAGAGCCCGTAGGTCCCGGTGCCACGAAGAACCTCTTCGACGCCTTGATCACGTCAGCCGGTGGGTCGGTGAAGGGTGAGGAGAAGTCCGTGGGGCCCAAGATGGTGTCATCTCCCTCTGTGTAGTAGAGGGACTTGAAATTGTCGAAGATGTAACGGTCGATGTCGGCCAGCGTGGCGCCTCTATGAGGGGCAGTTTGGTAATTGCGATGAGGTCTCTTGAGTTTAGAGAGTAGGGATTTTTTTGCCATAATTTTCTTTTGAGGCTGTAGTTGTTTTATATTTCTTGTGAGGGCGGTTCTATAGATAGGGGAAAGGTTTAGATTTGGTAATGAGAGTAATTAGATTCGATGGGATTCCATTAATGTATTTGGTGATATCTTAGGGGAAATTTGGATACGATAAGTTTTTGTATGTTTAAATTGGTACCGTTGAGGTAATTTATACGGCAGGTTTTGGGATGGAGTCATGGGGAGATGATTGGGCGGAATTATGAAAAGATTTAGTCATGTTAGGAGAATGAACCAAATTTTATTTCAAATTTAAATTGATTTAAGGTAGCTAGGATGCATGTACATCTGTAGAAGCGAAGGATTATAATTAGAAAAATGTACACAATTTGAGCTAAAAAGGGAGAATAAAATAAGCAGTAAAAAAGAGAGAAAATTCAGAAATGTGCATTTAGCAGACAAAATGCTTTGACCGACCCCAACTCGTATTTATATATTTCTTTTGCCTGCGTCTCTTTCTCTCTCACGCTACTACAGACCTACCATATTATATTAGGACGGCTTGGGCCGTCCCAAACTTAATTTTGGGATGGCCAAAGCCATCTCAACCGTTTAGGACGCCGACCTTAAAATCGGCATCCCAAAATTCTTTGGGTCGGCTCGGGCCGTCCCAAACAAAATGCTTTGGGACGGTCCGAGTTGTCCCAAAATAGCTGGGGCGGCCCAAGCCGTTCCAAAATTATTATTTTGTATTTTTAAAAAATGCATAAATTTAAAAAAAATAAATAAAAACCCTATTTCATAGTATACACAAGCATATTCAATCATATTACAATATTACAAGAACATTAACTCAAAACAATGAAAAATGATACTACATATGTTGCACCTACAATAAACAAACATTTTCCTTACATTCCGAAACAATATAAAACTTTATTCAAATTTTTATACAGCTAGACACTTTAGTTATATACAAGAAATACAACAAATATAAATATACATTATCCAAAGGAATAACGTTTATTCTTACATTTTGAAGTCTATTTTTCTAATTAAATCAGGATACTTACTCATCCACATTATTAGCATCCTCCTTCTTTCGATGACGAACACAAGTGTCGTATGCATTCGGTTATCAACCTACATAGAAATCTACATCAAATATTTTAATTGTATAAGTTAGGCCGAATATAAACATATAGTAATACAACGACGTCAACAATACACATATGTAGACAAAAACTCGTTATCTTAATACTTTCATTTTACTAGTGTATACACTACAAGATATATAGGCTTTTTTCGTCGGGTTAAACTTGATGTAACAAACAATAACCCGACGAAATAAACAATTTCCGTCGGGCAAGAGCCGATGAAAACAAAAGCGACGATAAAAGATTTATTTCGTCGGATTCTAAGTTTATTTTGTCGGCTGATTTTTTCGTCGGTTAATTACCGAAGGAAAAGTATAAACCAACCTGGGCCTTTTTTTCCCAAAATCCAGACTTAATTCATCGGTTTTGTGACCTTTTCCGTCGGGGTTTGCTGACAGAGAAAAAAATTGGCAGCTTATTGCCGTTTCGACCGATCGATACACATACAATTCAATATACTGATATACGACGTATATATTCATCAAATACTGAATTCAATTCACGAAAAATCCATCCAAATTGCAACAAAACCAATTCATTTCACCAAAATATCAAATCCATTCTATTCCGTTAATTTACAAAACAGTTCAATTACATTCGGACATTGCAAAAAATGACGATTGAGAAGACGCCTAGTAAACTCATTGGGTGGGCGCCGCCGGAGGATGGTGAGTGAAATCGAGCAGCTCCTACAGTGCTATCAACAGACAAAATATTACATATGATTTAAACGATAATAAACTATATACAAGGTTTTAAATATCAGATATCGGCATCGTCTCGGATTAACGTTTTACATATCGGATAGCGTATATTGGACGATGTATTGGCGATACGAGTTTATATCGAACGTTCATATCGATTATCGGTATCGGGTATATCGGGTATCAGTATCGGGTATATCGGGTGTCAATATCGGAAATTTTTACATACCAGGTGTCAATATCTGGCATATCGGGTATCGGTGTCGGGTATATCGGTTATGATAAAATCTTTAAATATTATCTTGATAACTTATGGTTTTTGATAATTTTTTATTTGGTTTTGATAATAGCTTAAACATGAATAGTTTGTTTAGTGTCACTTACTTATCTTACTTTATTCTATTGACATTAAACTTATATACACTTGATGTTTAACTTGCTTATCATATATTTTGTTTATATCGAGTAATACATCAATATCGATATGCTTTACTTGTGTTATATTCTTTGATATCGATATATTACTCACATTCAGTATTTTGATGATTTACAATTTGAATATGTATAGACATGTGATATATATCTTGCTTCTCATATACCATATATATATTTAGTATATCAATATCTCATACTTTGAATTTGAGCTATATCTTGATATTAATATACTATTCATGTTTGTGAAATCGGATCAATGAATGTTTCATATATTTGTGTTTCTATAACTTGTTTATTTCATAACACTGTATATGATATGCTTGATCATATTGAGATTGTTTTTCAGGATATTTATGATATCTCACGGCACAAGTGTATAATGAAGGTCGGAGGAAATTGAGCTACAATGTCAAATTTAATAGGAGGTTAGAGGAATCGGACGAATGCTTCGCAATTTGAATATTCAAGCTTGAAAATAGCTATGCAGCCAAAGTCCGAGATTAAAACGTCAAGGGTCGACATCCAAATTGAAGATCAAGATTGACATCAAAAACGCTAGTGAGTTATGGTGCTTCGCTAAGGATCAAGAGTATCAAGAGTTCGCCAATGTTCGCCAAAGTTTCAAGAGCTCATGTCGAAGTGTTGAACATTCAAGATTTTGAAGAAATGCGATATCGACATAGCATTCTTTGTAAGTACTTTATTGAATATGGTTATATCAATTAGAGCTCTTGAACATTCATACACGATAACACAAAAGTTTTACAATCTTTGGGTTTTCGAGTTTAAAGTTTTCGTATTCTTAAAACCCCAAGTTTTCCGTTTTTGTGCTTGCCAGACATCTGCCTCGTTGAAGCTCAGACGTCTGCGCACTGTTCATTTTCTGACATTTGAAAATATCAGAAATTTTGAGATGAGAGAGACATCTCCAGGTCAATGAACTATACGTCTGATGAAGGATTTCAAAATAGCTTTTTTAAACTTCAGACATCTGCCCATTAATCATCAGATGTCTGACGTCTGCAGTTCATCGGGGCAGATGTCCGATGTTAAATTTTTTCAAAAACTTTTCTTGTTCAGATGTCTGCCTATTTTGAACTTCAGACGTCTGCAATTAAAATATTTTGAAAAATATATTCGTTTATAGCCGTTGGGTTATTTTTTATAGAAGTCCAGACGTCTGCCCCGACCTTCTTCAGATGTCTGCCTCTTGTGTTTTCTGGCTGTTTTGACCCATAACGGCTACTTCTCTTTTGGGGCTATATAGTCTTTTGCTTTAGAGTTTTAGCACCCAATCACTTGAGTATTTTCTGGTGATCTTCTAAAGTGATTTTAGAAAGAAAAATTTCATCGCTTGTGAGAGTTTAATAGAGTTTTCATTTGCTTATCTAATTCACTCTCACACACAAAAATCAAGAGCTTCAATTGATTATCCATACTTTGTAGAGTACCGGTAGTGAGCTTGAGAGAAACTCCTAAAAGGTATTGTGGTTAATTGTAACCTCTCCTTTCTTTTGTGTGAGGATATCTTGAGTGCAAGAGAGTCCTTTGTAAGAGAAAATAGTGAGAGATTTATATTTCTTTCTTTGTGTGAGAACCGAGACGTTATCAATGCCTTTGTAAGAGAGGAGTGCAAGTGCTTGTAGAGAGAAGAGTCTGTTTACGGCCGGAAACTGGGTCTGAGGCGTGGGGAGCGCGTCCAGCCTGAATACGGGGCAGATGTTATATGGAACATATCCGTACATCTCTTCGAAAATACCAAGTTGATTTATGGTACCGTAAGGATGCGACTGATTTAGCTGACTTTTCAGATTCCTACTCAATGATGACGGGTTTTTGATTGTGGGGATGTTTTTTCCTGCAGGTGCAAGTCTCTACAGTTAATTACGTTATCGCCAAGCGATAACAACTTTCTCTACTACAGAAATCTTTATGTGTCGTGTTTTTGTTTATTTTGGTTTGCCCTTAGATTGTATACAGAGACTAACTTATATCGTCACCCGTAGGGCGTGGATTAGTCCAAATCCGTACATTAGATTTAGGTTATGAACCTAGGTAGCATCTCTCATATGAATGGGCTCCATCTGTTCAAGGGGATTTTTATTTTCATCTAAGAATCATTAGCCTTGTTGTAAACTAAGATCAACTTAGGTTTTGATTAAGGACCGTTAGTCGTATATAAGACTAAGGTCAAATTAAATATTTTAATTAAGGATCGTTAGTCTTGCCGTAGACTAAGATCAACTTGAATATGAAGCATAAGCCTCTATACTTGATGTATATTAGCTAAATATCCAAGCCGTGGCTTGCTGGTCAGGTGCGCATGTGCATCATAAATTGCGCACGTGGTTCGTATGGATCATTCATGCTTTCCCTTTTGGGGTATACTTGAGTATGGGGTGCGCAAGCATGTGGCGCGCACGTGGGTTAGATATGCATCTGTATGGGATGCGAATCAAAATAGGATGCGCACTTATATGGGATGCACACACGAATATCACGCTATGCGCATCTGTATGTGATGCGCACATGAATATCACGTGATGCTCATTATGTACATGATGCGCAAATGACATGGAAAATATCCTCCACATGCGCTCACGTGTATATTACGTAATGCGCATGTTAGTGTTTATGCCCTAGAGGCCATTACTGTATCATACTAGATTGTATATTACTTAATGGAAGCTTGGGATATTCACAGTTGTATTGACAGTCTTGCTAAAAATGGTAGTATGCTACTTGGTTTGTTTCTACTTTAATATGTGCATATGTTTCTTTTAACATATCGCTTATACATATTAGTAGAGCCCTTAGGATCTTTGCTTGATTACCAGCGTTGTGATGGCAGTCACACTAGTGGGGGCTGGGTAGTCTATAAGCAACATCCTATACAGGTCCCTGGTCGTAGGATTATCGAGACGGGGCATCGATACTCCGGAGTAGACTGGTGTGTACGCTTCTCATCCCAGTTGGGGAGATGGTCCGTCCCACAGCCATCAGTACGTCGTACTGGAGATAGTATGCAGGTGCTCGTTAGGTTATGAGTACACCGGACAGGACTCGCCGGGAACTGCAGGTTGGTACTATACCCATCGTCAGATATCAGTTCCCAGGTGAAATGAGTACAGCTTAGTCCGTCGACTTGACACTTCTACTTTGCCTCGGGTGTGTTCCCACTGTACTTAGATTACTACCCTACCACGGCTCAAAGGAGTCATGCAAACATGTAGTGGTTGGGTGCAGTCCCGAAGCACTTGGAGGCAGCGGCAGTTAGACAGGATTCGTCTCTTCCGGTATTGGGGGTTGATATCGCGCTGTGTATGGAGAGCTATTACGCAAAGTCCCTGGCCAGGGCAAGCGAGATTTACTGGTAGGTTCCAGTAGTTTCTCAAGGTGTAATGGGCTACACTCCGACACGACTTATACGGCTATTAGGGGTCTGACGTTTACCGCCCCTTGGCCCGAGATGTGATAGTCCTAGACGAACAGACTGGACTATACGGAGATTGTCATATCAGGCTCAGTAGGAGTTCGGATGGGTTTCCTCATCGACCTTCTTATCGACATCTACCTGGGGACCGTTACGTACAGCTAGTACCGCTTGCGGTCTGTGGTTAAACCTACTGCCAGCGTAGTGTCGAGTCTTTAGAGTCCCACACAGAGAGTTTCCCTGCACCGGGCAAAAGGTGTAGTGGTTTTACGGCAGGGCCGCGATCACTTACGTACACTTGTGCACGTACTGTGACCGGGAAGATAATACTAGCGGGTTTTGGTTTAAGCAAGATTCTAGTATTATACAGATGGATTTATTAAATCAAAGATTATCCATGTTTTTCGGAAATACGGATGGGAGGGGCAGTCTCGTAATTTCTTGGGAAGCTTCTAGAAGAAGGTGATTCATTTTAAACTAAACGAGGTGGAGGATGAGGTGTATGTTTACATTAAATGCTTAATGACTCATGAGGTGATTCACACCTAGAATTAAATAAAGTATGCTAGATATTATCTTGATATTATCAAGAGAGATATTATTATGCTTCATATTATTTTAGCATGAGAATTATTCATTTCATTATCACAAAACACTTCTCCCTCCTCAAGTCTTCATCTTCTTTCTCAAATCTTAAAAGCTCTCATGAGTTGAGAATCCTAGGGTTTAAGTGACTAATTAATCCATCTAAATACTCTACACTCTCTAAGACTTCTAGACTAACAAGCTAGAAGCCGTAGTTATCTCAGATTTGAGATTGGAGCTCGGACTATAGACTCTCGGGTGGATCGTCTTTGACTCGAGAAGGCCGTTGAGGTACCCATGTTCCATAGAGCCTACGAGATGTGGAGTACAACGATGAAGACCCGAAGGAATTGTAACGTGATGTATAACTTCGAATCCGAGTAGTTAAACCTCAAGTAGTTTGCTAGTTACGGTTTGTGTTCGATCCTTGGTTTGAGTCGATGTTGCGAAGCTCGTAAAAATCATTTTTTGCTAATTCTGCCTCTCCGCGGACACGTGAGGTGCGTGACATCGACTTACAGTGGTATCAGAGCCATTCACAAACCTTAGATAGCTTGTAGCGATGTTAGAATTCCGCCGTTTTTGTCGCCGGAAAATTGTCGACAAAAACAGTTTTGAAAAGTGAGGTTTTGAGTTGTTTGCACACCTCGCGGGCTCACGGTTTGAACCGAGAAGCCGCGGGATGAAGAGTGCGTATCCCGGGGACACCTCGGGAGGGGCCAACGGCCGGGAACACCCCCCAAGACCACCAATTGGTGGCCTTGGGGGCTGCTGACTTGAGAGACCAGCAACTGGTCTCTCAGGTCTGTCCTCCTTTGGGGGCCACCTCATGGTGGCTCCTATGGGTGGGCACCCTCCTGAGGCCCCCCACTCGACGTATTATCATGTATCTTCTGCTCCACGAAGATTTGGGCGGGTTTCGAGTTCGTTTCGACTCCCGGATTGGCTCAAAACTTTCAGCTTTTAAAATTTAGCTCACTGGATTTTCGGGTTTTGGAAAATTGGATGTGTTTGCTAATTGCGTGCGGGATTCTAATGTCGTTGTTACTTTACAAGCTTGGTGATATTTATATGTGTTTTTAAACCTCCGCTAATTGCTAGTATGTCGGTTAGTTGGGGGTTGCACATTTCTGTAATGGATTTATTGGTTTGTGTATATGAACTCCATTGGATCGTCGTGGATGAATAGCCGGGGATGTGAGATGAGAGTTTTTTTATCTTTCATTCGATGTGAATTGTAATATGTTGTAATATTCTTTTGCGGGGCACATCCGGGTTGAGGTTGTAGCCACTGTTGTATTATTTCATTTACTGTTTTTTGCTCCTAAGATAGACCCAAGATGGGGTGCACAAACTACCGGGTACTTTGAAGTGTTTAATGGCCTACTTACGTCGTTGAGGGAGATTGTTTCACTTCTGGTACTAGGCGGGTAGTTTGCCACGCCCGTAGGGGTCTAGGGTGGGGTTTGGCTATTCATCACGACCGTGTAATCCATCTTTTGTTGCAGGTTCAAACGAAACGCGGATTCCTAGTATATCCAATATGTTCATCTGTGATCTGGAATGCCTATTATTGCGTCTGACGAATGTACAATATCTATATATGATATTTAGTAGGCGTTGCCTATATTTAGCATCCGTGCTAGCCCGGCCCCCGCTCTATCGTTAGTTAAGTAACCTAACGGGTGAATGACAGGACTCAGTGGCGAATGAGAATGGCATAAGCGGACGTTATATTTACGTTGTTTTCTGCAATGATAGGATAAATGATGGGACGCATTATATATTGCAAAGAAAACAAACTAAAGCTGAATCGTTGGAACAAATTTAAAAGAAACTCGGTTATTTTAAAAGAGCAGAATTTTTAATTGCGGAGCTTTAACCACTCCTTTTAAAAAGCTATCGGGTTCCTTCGATTATATCAAGTTCACTACGTTCACGGTTTCGCCAAAACCAGTCGTAGCCCTCTGTCATTTCATATGGATGGTCAGTATTATTCAAGCTATGTTTGTTGGCCTTCGTCAAGGCATAATGTTTGGTAGCTGCTGGGGTATTCATATGTTGCATAGATAGATGAGTTGGTTTGGGATAGTCGTACTGCCATTTGGCCAACGTCAGGGGTATGTACGGGCGGGTTCAAATTAACAAGATAATGATGGGTAGAACTTGACATGTGACTTATGATTTGTTGGCCTTCGTCAAGGTCATAAGAGCATGGGGCAAAAATCCACATCGGGAGTTTCTAAAGAAACTGAAACTTGCTAGTGTTGCATACCATTTGGAGTTTGATAATGTTGGTAGAATTCCTTCAGCATTATCACACGATGATATCTGGATCTTGATCCTACCGTGAGTATATGCTACTCATCAGAAGATTCGTCACTTAACGATCAATGCTATAAATCAAGTAGGTGTCTAGAACAGTGTCAGCGGGGCTACGCCTCCAGAGAAAAGATGTTATTTAATTAAGGAACTTCGCGAAAGCGTCATAAAACCTCCCTCAAAGTACCGACACTAGCCTGGCTGAACGGTTAAGCAAGTATTGTACGGTGAGATCAGTCCTGACTAATTCTTCTTTTATGGTTTGAGGAAGGATTCAAGAAACAGTGGGAGTCATCCAGTTTAGATAAACTAAAAACTAATCTAAACTTGCAAGAGTATCATGCTAAAGTATTTTCTTCTTTCTCTCAACTGCAGCGACCATGTGACCATGACTAGGTTACATCTAGATAACAAGTTGACTGAATCTGACTTTTATGACTGGCAAAGGTCTATCCAGATGTCCATTGCCTATGATAAGCTAGACCACTCTATTACTACTCAAGACCCCGCCGTTCCAGGTCCAGTTTCCACCGTCGCGGATATGGATATCCGTCAGACAAGGGAAAAGAACAGTGCGAATGCCAAGTGCCTCGTGTTGGCTTCAGAGAATGGTGTATACCAGAAGCAGCACGAGAAAATGGACTTAATTTCCATCTTCCTCCATAACAAAGATTTATATGGAGAGCAATCTCATATCACAAGATATGAGACCTCGAACGAATCGCTTCAAGCGAGGTTGGCTGTCGGGTCATCTGTAGGGGACGACGTCCTTACGATGACTAGCTATATTGATGAGCTCACGGACCTGGAAACCACGTTGGGAAACAGGTCATATGCTGACTTATTTCCACAGTTCCTACCCTCTACTTACACCCTGAAAGAAACCAGGGAGACAACCCGCTCTGCTTAATGGGGGGCCTTCTTCTTCTACATTCAGGGCGAAAGCAAAGGGTGAAAAGAAGAAGACCTCTACAAAGCCGATATACGGTGTCAGTGAAGTAGAAGGAAAGGGAAGAGCAAAAGTTTCAGGACTTGGTGTAGGGAAGGAGAGATGTTCCTATTGTTATGGAAACGGGCATTGGCAGAAGGATTGCAGGGTTTTGGAAGCCAGTAGCCAGGATTCGAAGCATGTTATGGCTTCGGCCTCGAGTGTGTTTGTAATTGAGAACTGTTTGTCAATTAACTCTACTTCCTGAGTACTAGATACCGGAGCAGGATCTCATATTTGTAATTCATTACATGCTTTGAGAAACCGTAGAGTTATCAGGATAGGCGATTTGTCTCTTAGAGTTGCGAACGGAATGAGCGTGGACGCTGAATCCGTGGGAGAATATCACCTAGGTTTGACAAGTGGGCAGATATTGATTCTACGTAACTATTTGTATGTACCTAGTTTGACTTGTAATATCATATCAGTGTCCTCACTTTCGAGAGAGGGATATGATTTTACATTCATAAGCGATGTGGTTCACATCCACCTAAATCAAGTTCTGATTGAGTCCGGTACATTAGATGACGGTATATACGTATTGAATCAAGCTCAGGTTTTCAATGTCCAGAACACACTTAAAAGAAAGTCTCCGGAAATAAATCAGGCTTTCTTATGACATTGTAGACTAGGTCACATCAATGAAACACGGTTGACTAAGTTACATAGAGAAGGATATTTGAATCCGTTCGAATATCAATCTTATGCTACTTATGAATCTTGTCTCATGGGAAAGATGACAAAGACTTCGTTTACTGGACACGGAGTAAGAGCGAGCGAGCTCTTGGGACTCATACACAGCGATGTGTGTGGTCCAATGTCTACACATGCGCGAGATGGTTATTCCTACTTTATTACTTTTACGGATGATTTCTCTAGGTATGAACATATCTTCTTGATGAAGCATAAATCCGAGGCCTTCGAGAAATTCCGGGAATACAAAAATGAAGTGGAAAACCAAACAGGCAAAAGTATCAAGACACTGAGATCTGATCGAGGTGGTGAATACTTAAGTGCCGAGTTCCTGGGTTACTTAAAAGAGAATGGAATTCTCTCTCAGCTTACTCTTCTATACATACCACAACACAATAGTGTATCGGAAAGGCGAAATCGAGCCCTATTGGATATGGTTCATTCCATGATGAGTAAGGCTGAGGTACCGCGATCTTTCTGGGGTTATGCACTAGAATCAGCTGCATATCTTTTGAACAAAGTTCCAACCAAGACTGTCCCTACCACACCATATCAGATGTGGAGTGGGAAGAAACCTTATCTTCAGTACCTGAAGACATGGGGATGTCCAGCTTTTGTTAAAAAGCAGCATGCGAACAAGCTCGAGGCACGCTCAGTACAGTGTAAGTTTGTGGGATATCCAAAGAACTCCAAGGGGTATTGTTTCTATTACGCAGAGGAACAAAATGTTTTTGTTTCTCGTCATGCCCACTTCTTTGAAGCTGAATTTTTAGAAAATTAGAAGAGTGGGAGCGCAATAGAACTGGAAGAAATTCTAGAACCACAAGCTGTTACTGAAAGTTTGGTAAAACAAGAAGGTTCAGAAGAAAGGGACATCCCAGCGCCTATCCGCAGAAGTAGCAGGCAGTCTTATCCGCCCGAGAGATACTACAGTTTTCTCATAGACGGGGATCAAGAAGATTGCATCATTGATAATGATGACCCTACTAGCTTCCTGCAAGCCATTCAGAGCGGCGACTCAGTAAAATGGCTGGATGCAATGCGGAACGAAATGGAGTCCATGTACACCAACAAAGTATGGACTTTAGACATTGCTCCAGATGGGGTAAAACCCGTAGGATGCAAATGGATCTTCAGAAAGAAGATTGGTGTGGATGGACAGGTTGAAACCTATAAGACTAGACTTGTTGCAAAGGGTTTTCGTCAAAAACCTGGTTTGGACTATGACGAAACCTTTTCTCCAGTGGCTATGCTCAAATCCATTCGAGTCCTTCTTGCCATTGCTGCCTTCCACGATTATGAGATCGGGCAGATGGACGTAAAGACGGCTTTTCTAAATGGTAATTTGGAAGAATGCGTTTATATGGATCAGCCAGAGGGATTCATTCAAAGTGGGAGCAGCGGTAAAGTGTGCAAGTTGCTTAAATCCATTTATGGACTGAAGTAGGCATCGCGAAGTTGGAACATCTGTTTTGATGATACTGTCAAAGAATTCGACTTTATCAAGAATCCATATGAACCATGCATATACAGTAAGATTGTAGGGAGAGCTGTAGTATTCTTCGTCTTGTACGTGGATGACATTCTCCTAATAGGAAATGATATTCCTATGCTACAGTCAGTCAAAGGATTCTTGTCATAGAAGTTCTCCATGAAGGACCTGGGTGATGCCACCTACATTCTGGGAATCCAGATCTATCGTGATAGATCAAAGAGGATGTTGGGACTTTCGCAGTCCAGGTACATAGACACCATATTGAAAATATTCAGTATGGAAGATTCTGAGCGCGGTAACCTACCGGCTTGTCACGGAATCACCCTCTCCAAAGAGATGTCTCCAAAGACTGATTTGGAAAGGGCTCGCATGTCGATTATACCCTATGCTTCTGCGGTAGGCTCTATAATGTATGCGATATTATGCACCAGACCAGATGTAGCATACGCATTGAGCGTTGTATGCCGGTATCAAGCAAACCCAAGGGAGAAGCACTGGATAGCAGTAAAGAACATTCTCAAGTACCTGAAGAGGACTAAGGAGATGTTCTTGGTGTATGGCGGAAATGACCTCCAGATCGAGGCCTTTGTTGACTCCAGCTTCCAGAGTGACAAGGATGACTCCAAGTCCATATCGGGTCATGTCTTTACCCTCAATAGAGGGGCGGTCTGTTGGAAGAGTTCCAAGCAGGACACCGTTGCTGACTCGACGATGGAAGCGGAGTACGTAGCTGCTTGCGATGCCGCAAAAGAAGCTGTCTGGATGAAAAAGTTCCTCACAGAACTTCAGGTGGTTCCTACCAGTGTTGATCCAATACCTCTGTATTGTGACAACAATGGCGCTATAGCTTTAGCGAAGGAACCCAGGTCCCATCAGAAGTCCAGACACATCTTAAGGCGGTATCACCTGATCAGGGAGATCGTAGATCGCCGGGAGATCGAGGTGAAGAGAGTAGATACGGAGAACAACACTACTGATCCATTCACAAAGGCCATTCCTCAGACGCGGTTCGAGAGGCTATTCGAGATGATAGGTCTGCGATATGCCAGTACATGGCCCTAGTGCAAGTGGGAGATTATTAGTGTTTATGCCCTAGAGGCCATTACTGTATCATACTAGATCGTATATTACTTAATGGAAGCTTGTGATATTCACAGTTGTATTGACAGTCTTGCTAAAAATGGTAGTATGCTACTTGGTTTGTTTCTACTTTAATATGTGCATATGTTTCTTTTAACATATCGTTTATACATATTAGTAGAGCCCTTAGGATCTTTGCTTGATTACCAGCGTTGTGATGACAGTCACACTAGTGGGGGCTGGGTAGTCTATAAGCAACATCCTATACAGGTCCATCGATACTCCAGAGTAGACTGGTGTGTATGCTTCTCATCCCAGTTGGGGAGATGGTCTGTCCCATAGCTATCAGTACGTCATACTAGAGATAGTATGCAGGTGCTCGTTAGGTTATGAGTACACCGGACATGACTCGCCGGGAACTGCAGGTTGGTACTATACCCATTGTCAGATAGCAGTTCCCAGGTGATATGAGTATAGCTTAATCCGTCGACTTGACACTGCTACTTCGCCTCGGGTGTGTTCCCACTGTACTTAGATTACTACCCTACCACGGCTCAAAAGAGTCGTGCAAACAGATAGTAGTTGGGTGCAGTCTCGAAGCACTTGGAGGCAGTGGCGGTTAGACAGGATTCGTCTCTCCCGGTATTGGGGGTTGATATCGCGCTGTGTATGGAGAGCCATTACGCAAAGTCCCTGGCCAGGGCAAGCGAGATTTACTGGTAGGTTCCAGTAGTTTCTCAAGGTGTAATGGGCTACACTCCGACACGACTTATACCGCTATTAGGGGTCTGACGTTTATCGCCCCCTAGGCTCGATATGCGATAGTCTTAGACGAACAGACCGGACTGTACGGAGATTGTCACATCAGGTTCAGTAGGAGTTCAGATGGGTTTCCTCATCGACCTTCTTATCGACATCTACCTGGGGACCGTTACGTACAGCTAGTACCGCTTACGGCCTGTGGTTAAACCCACTGCCAGCGTAGTGTCGAGTTTTTAGAGTCCTACACAGAGAGTTTCCCTGCACCGGGCAAAAGGTGTAGAGGTCGTATGGTTTTACGGTAAGGCCGCGATCACTTACATACACTTGTGCACGTACTGTGACCGGATAGATAATACTAGCGGGCTTTAGTTTAAGCCAGATTCTAGTATTATACAGATGGATTTATTCAGTCAAAGATTATCCATGTTTTTCGGAAATATGGATGGGAGAGGCCGTCTCGTAATTTCTCGGGAAGCTTCTAGAAGAAGGTGACTCATTTGTATTTATTTCCTTTTAGGATTTAAACTAAATAAGGTAGAGGACGAGGTGTATATTTACATTAAATACTTAATGATTCATGAGGTGATTCACACTTAGAATTAAATGAAGCATGATAGATATTATCTTGATATTATCAAGAGAGATATTATTATGCTTCATATTATTCTAGTATGAGAATTATTCATTTCATTATCACAAAACACTTCTCTCTCCTCAAGTCTTCATCTTCTTTCTCAAACCCTAAAAGCTCTCATGAGTTGAGAATCCTAGGGTTTAAGTGACTAATTAATCCATCTAAATACTCTACACTCTCTAAGACTTCTAGACTAGCAAGCTAGAAGCCATAGTTATCTCAGATTTGAGATTGGAGCTCGGACTATAGACTCTCGGGTGGATCGTCTTTGACTCGAGAAGGCCGTTGAGGTACCCATGTTCCATAGAGCCTACGAGTTGTGGAGTGCAGCGATGAAGACCCGAATGACTTGTAACGTGAGATATAACTTCGAATCCGAGTAGTTAAACCTCAAGTAGTTTGCTAGCTACGGTTTGTGTTCGATCCTTGGTTTGAGTCGATATTGCGAAGCTCGTAAAAATAATTTTTTGCTAATTCCGCCTCCCCGCAGACACGTGGGGTGCGTGACATCGACTTACAACGCACATCTATAGTTTACATCCTAAGGCAGGGTGCACACTATGATGTAGAAAGTTTTGGCTTTCAAAGTGATTGAGATCTTAGTTATTTGATTTAAAGTGCATTCATATGATACACTTAAATTCAATGAAAGTAAAAAAAACTTTCAAAAGAAGTACTAGTTTCAATCTGTATTTTTGTGATCATTCTTTAACAAGGGTTTTTATCCAAAGTATTGGATTTTAAAATAGATCTCTCATGAAAAGCAATGGATTTTTTTGTATGGGAGAGATAAACTCTAAGATCGTTTGATTTTTGTTTTTTTAGAAGCACTAGCTTCGTTTTGAAAAACACTAGTTTTTATGAAAAAGAAAGGATCCTCTTCTTCTTTTTTGATTACCTGTTGACTAGGGTTTTTTCTTCTTCTTGTAGAACTTCGGTTCCTTTATTTTTTGAAGAGAACAAAAGTTCAGAGAGTCAGAGAAAAATCTTAGCAAAAAGGTCCTCACTTTATTGTGAGGGAGTTCTTATTTATAAGAGAAGAATTGTTAGGGTTTGTTCCTAATAATCAGGTGAGTTTTTATCTCAATTTGATCTTAATTGATCCGTATCAATTTCTAGATGCATGCGCACCATTGGATCATTGATTCAAAGATCAATTTTATTTGATCTGTCTCATTTGTTAATAACAAACAGATTTAAATTGATTTATATCAATTTAGGGTGCATGCGCGCAATTGAATCATTGATCCAAAAATCAATTTTGATTGTTTTGTTAAATTTGTTAATTGATAGAAAATTTTCTTCTAAAGATGATCTAAACAAGTAGCCTTTGCCACGTGCACGTGCCTTACACGCGTCGCATCGCATATGATGACCTTTGCCACACGCACGTGCCTTGCACGCGTCGCATCGCATCTATTGGGTGAATCCTAGAAATAGGTGCGAACAAATGCCCCTCATCGACTCTGTTCACGTGTCTTATACATACGTACAACGGTGTCAACTTGCGAACTGTTAAATCTTCTCCGAGATCTAGAAGGAGTTGAATCGACTTCAAAACCCTATAAATAGGGACTTCCTCCCTTTGACAAGGCTGCACCTCCTTTCTTTTCTTTCTAAAAATTTAAAGAATTGTTGTTCTTCTTCAGAGCTAGTGCTCTTCAGCGACGCTTTTTGTAACACCCGAGCCCAATGCTGCTATTTTCAATTACTGTTTGAGCATAATGTGGTACTCATTTCATTTAACTTGCTTATTTGTTGCTTACTGTAAAATTTACCCGGCAAAGTCATTTCTACATATAACAAATTTTGGCATCTAAAATAAAAATTGAAAATATTCATCTTGGCCTACTTGACACCCCTAATCTCGTGGTAGTGTCCGTGCATTGTGTTCTCGTCCCGTTCAGTGAAACGGACGAGTTTGGACGACTACGCGTGCGTACATGTGTCCGTTTTGGAGGTATGCTTTTTAATCATAAAACACTTAATTTTAAAATTTGGATCCCGCTTAAAATCCTATTATTCAATTTCAAATTTTTGGACTCGACCCGGGCGCGATTTGGAAATGTTTTATTTGGCGCCAAAATCCCAAATTTTAATATTATTAAAACCATCGCATATATTTTTCTAACTAACATGATATCTTACTGTTCATTACCTATCTTTTAAATTTTTAAATTAACCTATATATATATCCTACCGTTCCTTAAAATGTTTTGAATCTTTAATTAATATTTATCCCTAACTAACGATTCCCCTTTAGCCAATCGCGTTTCTTTTAATTCCGTGGGCCCCCACCTGCAGCTCTCTCTCTTGCTTTCACTTCTCTCTCTCTCTCATATATTCTCTCGTACTTCTCTTTATCATTCTTTCTCTTCTTGCTTCATGTCTCGTTTCTCATTTTTTTTAACTGTTCTTTTGTTGCCGAAATTCCGTCGTGCCGGTGACGCTTCTCGACGTTCCAGCGAGATACCCCGACCCGTGTGGTTCTTTTGTTCGTCGTTTGGGTTCATTCCGTGAACCGTGCGCCTGTCGCGAGTTTTTCCCGCCGACGGTTAACGTTCCGTTTTCCCGATTCGCGACCCATCGAGGCAAGTTAATCTTGCTACATGCTGTATAATTCATTTTATACCTATTTAAATAAATACCATACCTATATTTTAAATCTAGTGCCCTATGTTTAATTTTATAACGTTTCGATGTTCCGTTTGCATCCGTTTATATCATATTAAATCTAGATCATGAAAACTTATCTTGTGACATACTAGATTATATTATACTGCAACCATATCATTTAAAATATATATCGTCGTAATATTTATTATTATTATCTTTAATTAGTTTATAATCTTCATTTTGTAATGTTATACATTTGAAAATCTTATAGTTTACACATGAAACTTCGTTGAAAAATCGGATATGACAAATCTGAAATTTACTGTATACCTTATCTTATAAAATTCATTATAAATCATAGAAAATCATTAGTATACGTTCTTTAGTTCGTTACGAAACTAACTCAGAATACTATAGATCTATGAAATATTTACTTGCAAAATAAATTGTTTAAATAACGTAAAATGCAAATGAAAATGTCTTCAAACTGCTGTCCAGGGAAATTCCAGCAGCAAACTTTCAACTTCGAATGTTCATAACTTTTTGTAGGGACAACCTGAGATACTTATACTTATAAAACTGAAAACCTTATTGAATTATCTTTGTTTTGGTATAAGACACGTCCCTTTTGGAGAACGTTTGTTATTTTTAAGCTATTTTACAAATTAGGGTGACGCTGAATTTCTGAACGGAACCTTCTTGTGCATGGTTAATCAATACCACTTTTATAGTTATTAATCGCTTTGAATATGCTATCCATATTAATATTATTATATCAATATTTGTATCACATATTGCTTAGTTGTACATCCCACATTACCATTTTATAGTTTTATAACTTTTCGGATACCCGTTTGCATCCATCGCATTTAAGATACATATAATTGCATCCATGGATCACATTACTACATAATAATGTGATATTAACACTCCATGTTTAATAAATTGCATCCTAATTAATATTGGAACTATAAATATAACCCTAATCGATAACTGTGCATCCATATCCTTGAAATTATATCTATTTGCATATCATATTACATGTTCCAGTTTATTGTTCTGATAGTACCCATGCTTGATTATATAACTGATTATGAGTACACCTATGTTATCGCTTGTTCTTGACCTGTCTTGTTACATGCATATTGATTGACCCGACATGGTACCGCATACTGCTTGACTTGATCTGATTTACCATGACCTGACCCGTTACCTAATCCTGTGTCTAATGCCAACAAACCTGACATGTAGTCCTCATGGACCGTTCCTGTTGTCTATCCAGACAAACCTGTTTACCTGATCCTGTGTTGGCATTAGTTTCTTGATTTTCGGAATACCTGACTTGACATACACATATAACTTGGGGGTATGGGGAAATCAAAGGTGAAACCTGACTTGTAACTCGACAGTTCACTACCTGTTCTGGGTGTACACATTCTTGTTTTGTGCCTAGCGGCATGTCTCGGTTTCGGCCGAGAATATTGTGGCCGTGATCCCGGGTATGTACGGGATACTATCGAGTGTACACATTCCTGTTTTGTGCCTAGCGGCATGTCTCGGCTGCAGCCGAGAATATTGTGGCTGTGGTCCCAGGTATGTACGGGATACTATTGAGTTACATCGATGATTCATCAATTGATTTCAAAGACTTTAGAATAGAAAACCTGATAGAACAGTTTAGTTTACCCACTGCACGCTACCCTGTACTGGTATGATTCATATTATTGTTATTCTTGCTGTATTCATGTTTATATTACATTGCCTGCTACACTGTTCATATTATATTACTTGATGACATGACGCGCTGACGTCTGGGTTTTGCATGGCCCAGATTCCGTACCGCTGTTGCAGTCCGAGCAGGAGTACTTCAGCCAGCAGGCTGAGCTATGAGTTCAGTAGTAGTTAGTTTTATTTCCTGCATTTATTTCCTGATGTGAGCCCGCATTATGGGACACACTTTTCAGTTATTTGTATTGGATCATTTGCTTCCGCATTTATTTATTATTGACTCCTGTTATTCTGGATTATGGACATGTTTTAGATAGTTTTATCTTGTTCTTGATATCTCTACAGCCGTAATGTGACCGTGGATGGATACTTCCTACCCACAGGCAGCATGGTTGGCTATGTCACGTGCCCAATCTAGCATACTCTGGGAAGCGGGGCGTGACACTTTTGCTTCCCCATTTTCTTTGATTTGATAGGTAAAACTTGTCCCATCAAACTAAAATGTGCACCCGAAGTTTTTTCTTCCTTTAAATAGTGCGCATCCTCTTGGTTGCGCATCTATTCCTTTAGAAAATCTTTTGATTTTCATAGGACATGCGCACCTCTTTGGGCTGCGCACCCCTTACCTAAAGAAATCCTTTGAATTTTTGTAAGATGTGCGCACCCTGGCGGGTTGTGCATCACATAATTAGAAAAATCTTTAGATTTTTCATAAGATGCAAGCTCTAAGTCTTGATTCTTCCCATGATAATTTCTGTTTTGGGAACTAATGTCTCTTGTTTTTTCTCAGGTACGATGTCTTCTCCAGCCGACTTCAATTATAATCGTCCTGCATATTTGCAACTAAATGAGCTTGTCAATAGGGAGGTTCTTCAGATGATCAGAGCTCGTGAACCTGTGCGGCAACATCTTCAACTTTGGGCCGGTTGGTATAATCAAATCATCTAAGGACGTGTCAGTTTTCAGTGCGAGGTGCCGTCTGATTTGCTCGTGCTTTTCCTCTATACCGATGCCTTACCGACTGATTTTACAATGGAGATGAATGATTGGACTACCTTACAGCCTTCTTTGGATGGAGTCACGAAAAAGATGGTGGTGGATCTCCTTGGACGTCGTATAAGTCAAGAAGAGGCCCGACCTTAGGGAGTATCTTACGGTGTAGGGTTGGTCCTGTGTTATCTTCCTGGTTATGTCGCTTAGGCTAGATATATCGTATCTATGGAGAAGGATTTACTACGACGAACCGGAGTTTACTCAGCAGTATACATATTTTTGTTTGAATACCCCAAGACTCAACCTTGGTTGGTTAGAATATTCGTGGAGTAGTGAAACCTGGTGACGAGCACATTCATGCTATCGGACCATGAAGCGTCCATATCTCTGATGGAGTTCCAGAAGATATTCGGATTACCTATCATTGGGGAACACTATGAAGAGATAGTGCCCCTTAATGAATTCGTCTTTGCTGCAGCCCCGGCTAAGGGTGAGTTGACAGACGAGAATGCCATCACTCCCATTCGTGCAAGTCTTCAAAAGGTGTTGGGAATATTTGAAGAGTTGGATATATTGTATAAACAACATGGTGTCACTTTTGGCGCATTTATAGCCAGATTCGTATGCCCCAGTATTTTAAAAGACGCCAGTGGTGACGTTGTAGATCTCAAGAATCCTTTTGGTCTAAGCAAAGAAGGACTACGGGATGATAAGGCTTTGTTAGAAGAGTTCTTCCTCCCCAGAAATTCTCCCCTTAGACTCGAGGACATCGCTGCACTGGGAATCGACAGAGATTCTTTCTTTTTTGCTTTTATAAGCCTATAGCTGTGTTGGTTTGTGATCCATGTAAACCCCCGCCTGATGCGTGCCTCTGTCTTTAATCCGGCACATCGTATCCTTTTCGGAGCATAATTGGCTATTGGATTTCGGGGGTGGCTTACTTAACAAGGTTTAAGTGAATTAGCCAACTCGAATGATTCGGGCGCAGAACTTGTATTCATGCCGCTTCATTATTTCGGTGCCTGGATTAGTTCGCATATGCGTGGCGCGTACAGTGAACACACGCGACCCACCATCTTTAACTCTAATTGCTTTTCGTTTGTGATAAGACCCATTCAAACCGTGGGCATCGTATTGAACAGAGATCACCGTGGAGTTTGCATTAAGCCAGATAATCTTAAGACAAAGAAGGGTATCTTCTTTGAGGACGATGTAGTATCTACTAGTATACATCCTATTCATGCTGATCACCTCTTTTTAGACATAGTAAGTATGGGGCCCTAGCTTTACAGGCCAGGGAGGGGGCATATCTTTACTCTATTATGTTAGTGATATATGTCCTAGAGGCCATTATTGTATCATATTGGTTTGTATATTACTTAATGGAAGCTTGGGATATTCATAGTTGTACAGTCTTGCTCAAAATGGTAGTATGCTACTTGGTTTTTTTCTACCTTAATATGTGCATGTGTTTCTTTTAGCATATCGCTTATACATATTGGTACAGCCCTTAAGATCTTTGCTTGATTACCATCGTTGTGATGGCAGTCACACTAGTGGGAGCTGTGTAGTCTATAAGCACATCCTTATACAGGTCCCTAGTTGTAGGATTATCGAGACGGGGCATCGATACTCCAGAGTAGACTAGTGTATACGCTTCTCATCCCAGCAGGGGAGATGGTCTGTCCTACATCCATTAGTACATCATACTGGAGATAGTATGCAGGTGCTCATTGGGTTATGAGTACACTGGACATGACTCGTCGGGAACTGCTGGTGGCCATTATACCTATCATCGGGTAGCTGTTTCCAGGTGACATGAGTAAAGCTTAGTCCGTCGACTTGACACTGCTACTTCGTCTCGAGTGTGTTCCCACTGTACTTTGATTACTACCCTACCACGGCTCAAAGGAGTCGTGCAAATAGGTAGTAGTTGGGTGCAGTCCCGAAGCACTTGGAGGCAGTGACGGTTAGATAGGATTCGTTTCTCCCGGTATTGGGGTTTGATATCGTGCTGTGTTCGGAAAGCCATTACACAAAGTCCCTGGCCAGGGCAAGTGAGATTTACTGGTAGGTATTCCAGTAGTTTCTCAGGGTGTTTTGGGCTACACTCCGACACGACTTATTGCGCTATTAGGGGTCTAACGATTACCCCCTAGGCCCGATATGCGATACTCTTAGATGAACAGACCGAACTGTACGGAGATTGTCACATACAGGCTCTGTAGGAGTTCAGATGAGTTTGCTCATCGGCCTTCTTATCAACAGATACCTGGGTAGCCGTTATGTGCAGCTAGTACCGCTTGCGGCTTATCGTTAAACCCACTGCCAGCGTACTGTCGAGTCTTTAGAGTCCCACATAGAGGGTTTTCCTGCATTGGGCAATAGATATAGAGGCCGTATGGTTTTACGGCAGGGTTTCGATCACTTACGTGTACTTGTGCACGTATGATGATTGGGTGGATAATACTAATGGGTTTTGGTTTAAACCGGATCCTAGTATTATATTGATGGATTATTTTCGTCTTATTGTATTCGTATTCTTCGGGATACGAATGCGGGTATGTATATACGGATGAGAGGGGTATTCTTGTAATTACTCAAGATTGCTTTTAGAAGGAGACACCTCATTAGGGGTTTGATTATTTATTTGATTAAAACAATTATGAGGTGGAGGAAATGTATTGTTATTTTTTATATATGATAATTCAAGCATGGCTACTTGGTTTGACTATTGAGGCTTGGTTTGACTTAGATATTTTGTGAGATATTTTTGTGGTACTAGATATTTTGTGTGAGATATTTTCTTGGCATGCTAATAGTCATATCAAGACCCATTTCTATTATCATTATGAAAAACACTTTCTCTTTCCTTAAGCTATCTCTTCTACTTCTTCTTCCTCTCAACCCTTAAAGTCTCATGAGTTGAGAAACCTAGGGTTCCAAGAGACAAACTAATCTATCTAGTTTAGTGAACTAGGTGCCCTAGTTACCTTGGATTTGAGGTTGGAGCTCGGACTATTGACTCTCGGGTGGATCGTCTTTGACTCGAGGAAGCCGACGAGGAAACATCGATCCGTTACAATCTTTGGAGCCTACGATGATGAGGAGGACAACAAAGAAGATCCGAAGGACTTGTATCGTGAGGTATAAAGTCCTTTCCGGGTATTTAACCTCTTTACATGCTTAGCTAGTTAGGGTTTAGCCACGATCCTGGAGTTCAAGTTGGTGTTGCGAGCTTTGAAAATCATTTTTTAAATATTCCGCCTCCCCGCGAACCCGTGGGGTGCGCGACATGGACTTACAGTGGTATCAGAGTCTACTAAACCTTTACTAGCTAGTTAGCAAAGTCTTTAGAAATTCGATCATGGAAAAATCCCGAAAACACAACCAAAAACTCACGTTTTTGTCGATTTTCAAAACTGGCCCAAAAATCTTTTCAGAGGCCATAAAAATACATGCAGGGTTTTGTTAGAACACTGAAGAAATTTGGACTCATGACTCGGTTAGACCGCCGCGGAACCGCGGCAGAACAGAGCGTTCTGCCGCCGTTCCGCGGCCGAGTCGACGCCGAATCGGTCCAAATTCGTTCTGATGTTCTGTTGTGTTGGGTTGTGTTATTTGGGATATTTTGTTTCTACCCAGGATCTTTTGTGTAGAGTGTTGTACTTAGGGTAGATTCAAATTTGGTTATCAATCGAAATTCTATGTACTTTAGCTAATCGTATCTTCTGTGTTGTGATATATGTGCTGAACGTCCGCTAATCGCTATATGTCGATTAGTAGGGATTGCACATATCTGTGATCTGTGATGTTGGTTTGTGTATATGAACTTATTAGATCATCATGGATGAATAGCCAGGGATGTGAGATGAGAGTTTTCATTCTTTCATTTGATGTAATATTTGTAAAGTGATGTAATATTAATTTGCGGGGCACATTCGAGTTGAGGTTGTAGCCACCTTTGTATTATTTTCTTTTACTGTTTTCTGCTCCTAAGATAGACCCAAGGTGGGGTGCACAAACTACCGGGTACTTTGAAGTGCTGAGCGGCCTACTCATTTTATTGAGGGAGGTTGCTTCACTTCGGGTATTTGCCGGGTAGTTTGCCACACCTGTAGGGGTCTTGGGTGGGGTTTGGCTATTCATCACGACCGTGAAATCCGTCTTTCGTTACAGTCTTAAACGAAACGCGGAATTCCTAGTATATCTAATATGTTCATCTGTGATTTGGAATGCCTATTATTGCATGAAACGAATGGTTATTATTATTATTATATATATATATATTATAATAGACGTTGCTTATGTTTTGCATCCGTGCTAGTCCAGCCCCCAGCTCTGGCGTTAGTTAAGTAACCTAACGGTGTAAGACAGGGCCCAGTGGCGAATGCGGATGGTATAAGCGTACGCCATATTTTCGTTTCTTTCTGTGATGATAGGTGTAAATGATGGGACTGCATTAGATTAATGCAAAGAAAACAAACCAAAGCTGAATCGTTGGAACAAATTTTAAAACCACTCGGTTTTTTCAAAACAGCAGACTTTTAAATGCGGAGCTTAAACCACTCCTTTTAAAAGCTATTAGGTTCTTTCGATTATATCAAGTTCACTACGTTTACGGTTTCGCCAAAACCATTCGTAGCCCTCCATCATTTCATATGAATATTCAGAAGTATTCAAGCTATGCATGACCTTCGCCAAGGCATAGTGATTGGTAGCTGCTGGGTATTCATATGTAGTATAGATAGATGCGTTGATTTAGGATAGTCGTACTACTATTTTGGCCTTCGTCAAGGGTATATACGGGTGGGTTCAAATTAACCTGGACAATGACCGGTAGAACTTGACATGTGACTTATGATATGTTGGCCTTCGTCAAGGTCATAAGAGCATGGGGAAAAATCCCACATCGGGAGTTTCTAAGAAAACTGAAACTTTCTAGTGCTGCATACCATTCGGAGTGTGAAATGTTGGTAGGATTCTTTTAGGATTATCACACAATGATATTTGGATCCCGATCCTACTGTGAGTATATGCTACTCCTCGGGAGATTTTTTCACTTAATGATTAATGCTATAAACCAAGTAGGTGTCTAGAACAGTGTTAGCGGGGCTACGCCTCCAGGGAAAAAAGGTTATTTAATTAAAGAACTTCGTGAAAGCGTCGTAAAACCTCTCTCGAAGTACCGACACTAGGCTGGCTGAAAGGTTAAGTAAGTATTGTACGGTGAGATTAATCCTGACTAATTCTTCTTTTATGGTTTGAGGAGGATTCGAGAAACAGTGGGAGCCATCCCGTTTAGATAAATTAAAAACCAATCTAAACTTGTAAGAGCATCATACTAAAGTGTTTCTTCTCTTTCTCCTAATTGCAGCGACCAGTTGACCGTGCCTAGGTTATATTTAGCTAATAAATTGTCTGGGCCAGACTATATTGACTGGAAAGGGTTTGTCCAGATGTCCATTGCATGTGACAACCATCTCATTACTACTCAAGCCCCCGTCGTCCCAGGTCCAGTTTCCACCGTCGCGGATATTGATATCTGTAAGACAAGGGAAAAGAACAGTGCGAATGCCAAGTGTCTCGTGTTGGCCTCGGTAGATGGTGAAAACCAGAGGCAGCACAAGAAGATGGACTTAGCTTCCATCTTCCTCCATAACAAAGATTTATATGGAGAGAAATCTCGTATCGCAAGATATGAGACCTTGAAGGAATTGCTTCAAGCGAGCTTGGCTGTCGGGTTATCTGTAGGGGACAACGTTCTTACAATGACTAGCTATATTGATGAGTTCACGGACCTGGAGACCATGTTGGAGAATTAGTCATATGCTGACTTGATTCTACAGTCCTTACCTTCTACTTACACCCTGAAGAAAACCAGGGAGATACCCGCTCTGCTTATTGGGGAATCTTCTTCTTTTGGATCCAAGGCGGAAGCCAAGGGTGAGAAGAAGAAAATCTCCACAAAGCCGATAGGCGGTGTCAATAACGTAGAAGGACAGGGAAGCGAAAAAGTTTTGGGGCTAACAGTAGGGAAGGAGGGATGTTCCTATTGTCATGGGAAAGGGCATTGGCAGAAGGAATGCAGGGCTTTGAAAGCCAGAATCCAGGATCCGAAATATGTTGTGGCTTCGACTTTAGGTGTGCTTGTAATTGAAAAATGTATGTCAATTAACTTTACTTCCTGGGTACTAGATACCGGATCAGGATCTCAAATCTGTAATTCATTACAGGCGTAGAGTTATCAGGGCAGGTGATATGACTCTCAGGGTTGCTAACGGAATGAGCGTGGACGCTGTATCCGTTGGGGAATATAAACTAGGATTGACAAGTGGACAGATATTGATTCTATGTAAATGTTTGTATGTACCTAGTCTGGTTTGTAATATCATATCTGTATCTTTACTTTCTAAAGAAGGATATGATTTTACATTTGTAAGTGATGTGGTCCATATCCACCTAAATCAAGCTTTGATTGGGTCAGGTACATTAGATAGCGGTATATTCGTATTAAATCAAGCTCAGGTTTTCAGTATCTAGAACACACTTAAAAGAAAGTCTCCTGAATTAAATCAGGCTTTCTTAAGGCATTGTAGACTGGGTCACATCAATGAAACATGGTTAACGAAGTTACATAGAGAGTGATATTTGGATCCGTTAGAATATCAGTCTTATGCAACTTGTCAATCTTGTCTCATGGGAAAGATGACAAAGACTCCGTTCACTGGACATGGAATAAGGGCGAGCGAGCTCTTGGGACTCATACACAGTGATGTGTGTGGTCCAATGTCTACTCATGCACGAAGTGGTTATTCTTATTTCATTACTTTTACGGATGATTTCTGTAACACCCGAGCCCAATAATACTATTTCTGTTACTGGTTGAGTGTTTGGCATTGCTCATTTCATTTATCTTGCTTGTTTGGTTCTTATTGCACAATTTTAACCGGCTAAGTCATTCTGCATATAACAAATTTTAGCACCCAAAATAAAATTGAAAATATTCATCTTGGCCTACTTGACACCCTTAGTCTCGTGGTAGCGTCCGTGGATTGTGTTCTCGTCCCGTTCAGTGAAACGGGCGAGTTTGGATGGCTACGTGCACGCACGTGTGTCCGTTTTGAGAGTATGCTTTTTAATCATAAAACATTTCATTTTAAAATTTGGAACCCGCCTAAAATCCTATTATTTGAATTTCGAATTTTTGGACCCAACCCGGGCGCAATTTGGAAATGTTTCATTTGGCGCCAAAATCCTAAATTTTAATATTATTAAAACCTTCGCATATATTTTTCTAACTAATCTGATATCTTACTGTTCATTACCTATCTTTTAAATCTTTAAGTTAACCATATAATATTTTTACAATCTTTATATCCTTCTTAATTTATTCTCTCAGCCAATCGCAACCTCCCCTTTAACCCCGTGGGCCCCACTCTCTCTCTCTCTCTCTCCACTTTTTCCTCTCTCTCTCTCTCCCTTATATATTCTCTCGTACTTCTCTTTATCATTTTTCTCTTCTTGCTTCATGTCTCGTTTCTCATTTCTTTTAACTGTTCTTTTGTTGCCGGAATTTCGTCGTGCCGGTGACGTTTCTCGACGTTCCAGCGAGATACCCCGACCCGTGTGGTTCCTTTGTTCGTCGTTTGGGTTCATTCCATGAACCGTGCGCCGTCGCGAGTTTTCCCCGCCGACGGTTAACGTTCCGTTTTCCCGATTCGCGACCCATCGAGGCAAGTTAATCTTGCTACATGCTATATACTTTTATAATCTTCATTTTATAATGTTATACATTTGAAAATCTTATAGTTTACATATGAAATGTCGTTGAAAAATCGGATATGACAAATCTGAAATTTACTGTACACCTTATCTTATAAAATTCATTATAAATCATAGAAAAATTATTAGTATACGTTCTTTAGTTCGTTACAAAGATAATTCAGAATACTATAACTTTATGAAGTATTTACTGGCAAAATAAATTGTTTAAATAACGTAAAATGCAAATGAAAATGCCTTTAAACTGCTGTCCAGGGAAATTCCAGCAGCAAACTTTCAACTTTGAATATTCATAACTTTTTGTAGGGATAACCTGAGATGCTTATACTTATAAAACTGAAAACCTTATTGAATTATCTTTGTTTTGGTATAAGATACGTCTCTTTTGGAGAACATTTGTTATTTTTAAGCTATTTTACAAATTAGGGTGACGCTGAATTTCTGAACGGAACCTTCTTGTGCATGGTTAATCAATACATCTTTTATAGTTACTAATCGCTTTGAATATGCTATCCATATTAATATTATTATATCAATATTTATATCACATATTGTTTAGTTGTACATCCCACATTACCATTTTACATTTTTATAACTTTTCGGATACCCGTTTGCATCTATCGCATTTAAGATACATATAATTGCAAGCATAGATCACACTATTACATAATAATGTGATATTAACACTCCATGTTTAATAAATTGCATCCTAATTAATATTGGAACTATAAATGTAACCCTAATCAATAACTGTGCATCCATATCCTTGAAATTATATCTATTTGCCTATCATATTACATGTTCCAGTTTATTGTTCTAATAGTACTCATGCTTGTTTATTTATACACATGTTTATGATAGTTTGATTATGAGCACCCACATGACATCTTGTGCTTCCTGACATGACCTGTTACACTTCCTACTTGACATGATATGGTACCGTACACTCTTGACATGACATGACACCTTTATACATTACCTGACCTGTTACCTGATCTCATGCCTAATGCCGACAAACCTGACCATTCCCGCTGTCTATCCAGACAGACCTACTTTTACTCGACCTTGTGTTGGCATTAGTCCTTGACTACTGAATACCTGACCTGACATACATAGCTTGGGGGTATGGGGAAATCAAAGGTGAAACCGACTTGTAACTCAACAGTTCGATACTTGTTCTGATCAGTCTTACGGGCTTGGCCAGCTCCGGAGTGTTGATGCTGACATCACTCATCTATCCTATTACCTTTTACTGCTTAGCGGCACGTCTCGGATTCAGCCCCGAGGATCATGACCGTGGTCCCGGGCATGCACGGGATACTATTGAGTTACATCGACGATTCATCAATTGGTTTCAAAGACTATAGAGTAGAAACCTGATAGGACAGTTTAGTCACCATTGCACATTACCCTGCTCTGTTATTTCTTATTACTGCTTTATTCATGTTCATACTTGCATTGCTTATTATCATGTTTACATTATATACTTGATGTCATGACGCGCTGACGTCTGGGTTTTGCATGGCCCAGATTCCGTACCACTGTCGACGACCGAGCAGGAGTACTTCAGCCAGCAGGCTGAACTGTGAGTTCTTTAGGGTTTAGTTTATTTATTTTCATTTCATTTCCAGATGTGAGCCCGCTTTATGGGACGTATTGTTTATTCATTGTTTTGGATCATTAGCTTCCGCACTTATTGTTTATTGATTCTTGTTATTATGGATTTGGACATGTATTAGATTAGCTTATTATCTTGTTCTTGATATCCTTACAACCGTAATGTGACTGTGGATGGATACTTCCTACCCACAGGTAGCATGGTTGGCTATGTCACGTGCCCAATCTTGCGTACTCTGGGAAGCGGGGCGTGACAATTTCTCTAGGTATGGACATGTATTCTTGATGAAGCATAAATCCAAGGCTTTTGAGAAATTCTGGGAATATATGAATGAAGTAGAAAAACAAACAGGGAAAAGTTTCAAGACACAGAGATCTGATCGACCTGGTGGATACTTAAGTGCCGAGTTTCTGGATTACCTAAAAGAGAATGGAATTCTCTCTCAGCTTACTCCTCCATACACACCACAACACAACGGTGTATCGGAAAGACGGATCCGAACCCTATTGGATATGGTTTGTTCCATGATGAGTACCACTGAGTTGCCACGATCCTTCTGGGGTTATGCACTAGAATCAGCTGCATATCTTTTGAATAAGGTTCCTACCAAGACTGTGCCTACCACACTATATCAAATGTGGAGTAGGAAGAAACCCTATCTTCAGTATCTGAAAATATGGGGTTGTCCAGTTTTTGTCAAAAAGCAGCATGCGGACAAGCTCTAGGTACGCTCAGTACTGTGTAAGTTTGTGGGATACCTAAAGAACTCCAGGGGGTATCTTTTCTATTACGGAGAGGAACAAAAGGTTTTTGTTTCTCGTCATGCCCACTTCTTGGAAACTCAATTTTTAGAAAAAGAGATAAGTTGGAGCGCAATAGAACTGGAAGAAATTCTAGAACCGCAACCTATTACTAAAAGCATGGTAGAACCAGAGGTTTTAGAAGAACCGGACATCCCCGTGCCACTCCATAGAACTAGTAGGCTGTCTCATCCGCCAAAGATGTCATGACCCAAATGTGGCACATGACTGGCACTTAAATCACGTGACATTTAAAGACGTCGACGCGGTTCAACTAAGCCGAACCCCGGAATCTAAACCTTTTTTGAACATATTGGAGGTGTAGTTTAAAATAGTCATCAGATGGAATCAGTTTAAAATAAACATTTAAGTTTAACTAAGTATGTTTGAAAAGAATATATGATGTTTTAAAATTCGACAGCACCTCCCTTGTAATTTGAATAAACCCGCTACAACATAAACCCATATAACATCCCAACGGGAGCTAACGTCCACGCCTCAAACGGCGGAGCAACCAAGTAAACAATATACGACGCACAATGACGAAGAAAAGAAAAGCGAAACAAAATCAACAATATAAAATGGTCGACTCCAATGAGTGCGACATCATAACGCATAACTCTAAGTCTCGCTTCTAAGTCCACAGTATACCCTTTCTAAGTTGATAGAGATTTTGCTAGATACAAGAATATATGAATAACCAAGTGCGAGTACGATACAATAGTAACTCACTTACCCAAAGCAATCACCAAAAGGAATGTGTGCCAAGCCGCTGATAATCCAAGCGGTAAAACCTGCAAGAAACTGTGGCACAACGGGGATGAGTTGCCAACTCAGTGAATAAAAGTACATCACAAGGTAGAAATCGAAATGCACGGCGATACCTAGGTCATAAGTATAGTACTATCATAATCTGTACTAATATAATATATGATATGCATATGTATCATAATGCAACACTAATTATCATGCAATCCCAAGTAGAATATATCAAATGCAAATGACCTGTATTTAGGTATAAGCTCAATATAGACGAATATATATATATATATATATATATATATATATATATATATATATATATATATATATAACCCTCTTCTTTAAAATAGCTGCGGAATAGATATGTCACGGCATAAAAGCAGACGCGATGGTATAAAATATAATAGGTATCTTATTTTAGATATATGTCCTGCTGTTTTAGTAAAGAATGTTTAGAGATTTAAAATTTAAGGATCTCAGTGTCATATCAGACATTTCAAAATAATGAGGCTATAGCTCGCTTTTGAATTTCCTGTTTATATGCAAATGCCCGTAAAATGATTTTTGCAGGTACTGTCCCCCGGATCAGTCCTGGTCGGCTACAGTAACTGTAATCTAAATGTTAGTTGTATGTATGCCCTAGAGGCCAGTATTGTACAGATGATGTATATTATATTGGATGCTTGGACATATATAGAGATGACTTTCTTGCTCGACATGATAGTATGCTATCTGGTTACTCTTTATCTTAACATGTACACTTGTCTCTTTAAATTGTCTTATAGTTACATGTTGATAAAGCCCTTAGGATGTGTACTTGACTACCTGGACTATGATGCAGATCATACTAGTGGGGACATGGTAGTCGATAAGTACATCCTTCAAGGTCCCTAGTCGTGGGTGTATCGAGACAGGGCATCGATATACCAGTGTAGACTAGCGTATACGCTTCTCGACCCATGAGATGGGCGATGGATGATCCCATATCCATTGGTGTTTGACATCGGAGATGGTATACGGGTGCTCAGTGGAGACTGGGTACACTGGACGGACTCGCCGAGAACTCCCAGATGGTATTATACCTCACGTCAGATGGCAGTTCTCAGGTGACACTTGTACAGGTTAGTCTGTAGACCCGAGATCGTCATAGAGTCTTGTGTGATTCCCACTGTGCTTTGATCTCCACCTTACCACGTCCATGAGGGCGTGCAAAACGGTGGTCTTTGGGTACAGTCCCGAGTCACATGGAGGCAATGAGCGATAGGAGGGGTTTCGTCTCTCCCGGTATTGGGGGTTGATGTTGCGCTGTGCTCGATTGGCCGTAACAGGGAAGTCCCTGGCCAGGGCTGATCAGAGATTTGCTGGTAAGTGTTACCAGTAGTTTCTCGACCCGTTATGAGCCTCACATCGGCACGACTTATCGGTTATTGGGGTCTGACGTATACCACCCCTAGACTTGATATGCGACATATCAGACGAACAGACCGGACTGTACGGTAAGTGTTACTGGTTGGATTCACAGAAGTGTGAGCGGGCTAGCTCGTCGATCTTCTGATCGCTCAATACCCGGGTGGCCGTTACGTTTAGCAGACCGCTTGCGGCTTGTGGGTGCTTGATATGATCATCATCTGCTACCGGCGTATTGACGAGTCTTTAGAGTCCTACACAGAGGTTTCCTGGCTCAAGCGAAACGAAATAGGAGCGCATATGAGATATGTGCAGGAGCGAGAATAATGTGTGTATGTGATACCGTATTTCATTCTCGCGATGAATGTGTCGATTGGTTATATGCGATATAACCTAGATATCGAATCAAGGATTGATTCGATAAGCCGATACATAGGATACTAGTCGGTTATATGCGATATGACCGGATCGTTAAATCTGTAGGGTTCCTAGGCACTCTAATGGAGTCTCACAAGTGATCAAACATGCACAAATAAAATTTTACGGGTGCCTACAAACCCGACTACGGATCGTTTACTAGATATTTAGGCGAAACAAGTAAACTAGTTAACATTTTAACTAAGGGAACGGATGTACAACCTTTGTAGATCCGGTCCACCACCTCCACAGCTCCGCAATGAAGTCGTCTCCGCTGTCCAAATCGAACCCCGAACTCAAGTATCGGCTTCGTCGAAGAAATGGGCGAGCTTGATCGTCGGTTCGATGCCGAAGATGATCTACGTCGAGGCATCACAAAACTCAAGCTCCGCCTTCGCCAAGTCAAGAAACTTGTGAAGACAACACACTCTACTCCATGGCAAGTAGTAGAGGATGAAGAAATAGAAAATGGGTAGACTTTAGATTTGGATTTCTCACTTGTTTTGGCTAGTTGCCATTAAAGGTGCAAGCTTTCTTCAACTTGAAGATGAAGAAGAAGAAGAAAAGAATATATGATAAGATTATTTTAATTATCAAATAAAATGATACTTATCATGATAGTAACCATGGTTATGTGTAGAGAGTCAACCCAAGTTAGTTGAATGGTTGGGTTTGGAGATGAAGACAAAATGGTTGCTTAATCAAAGTTTCTAGAATCCTTAACTACAAACAAAATAAGCCACCATTTCACTTTCTTTATCTTTTCCATTTGCCAAAATAAACAAAAAGAATAAATAAATGAATAAGTAAATGAAAATGAAACCCTAACCATTCATATAACCATGGTCAATTCTTTGCACAAACCCAAGCTTGCATGTATCATCAAACATGATACAATCATGTGCACAAAAATATATCACATATACAATGTGCAATACAAGTGAGTAAATCCATTTAAAGTGAACCAATACTAGTTAATGCAAAGTAATATATCAAATATATAATTATACATTAAATCATTAATTCAACACTTGATTTAACGATCCGGTCATATCGTATATAACCGACTAGTATCCAATGTAACGGCTTATCGAATCAATCCTTGATTCGATAACTAGGTTATATCGCATATAACCAATCGATACATTCATCGCGAGAATAGAATGCGGTATCACATACACGCATTATTCTCGGTCCCGCACATATCTCATATGCGCTCCTATTTCGTTTCGCTTGAGCCAGGAAACCTCTGTGTAGGACTCTAAAGACTCGTCAATACGCCGGCAGCAGATGATGATCATATCAAACACCCACAAGCCGCAAGCGGTCTGCTAAACGTAACGGCCACCTGGGTATTGAGCGATCAGAAGATCGACGCGCAAGCCCGCTCACACTCCTGCGAATCCAACCAGTAACACTTACCGTACGGTCCGGTCTGTTCGTCTGATATGTCGCATATCTCGCCTAGGGGTGGTAAACGTCAGACCCCAACAGCTCGATAAGTCATGCCGACGTAGGGTCCATAACATTCGTGAAACTACTGATAACACTTACCAGTATATCACAGCAACCCTGGCCAGGGATTTCCTGTTATGGCCACTCGAGCATAGCACAACATCAACCCCCAATACCGGGAGAGACGAATCCCCTCCTATCGCTCATTGCCTCCATGTGAATCGGGACTGTACCCAAAAACCACCTATTTGCACAACTCAGTAGAGCCGTGGTAGGGTGGAAATCAAAGCACAGTGGGAGACACACAAGACTCTATGACGATCTCGGGTCAACAGACTAAGCTGTACAGTGTCACCAGAGAACTGCCATCTGACGTGAGGTATAATACCATCTGGGAGTTCTCGGCGAGTCCGTTCAGTGTACCCAGTCTCCACTGAGCACCCGCATACCATCTTCGATGTCAAACACCAATGGATATGGGATCATCCATCGCCCATCGCATGGGTCGAGAAGATATGCGCTAGTCTACTCTGGAATATCGATGCCCCGTCTCGATATTCCCTCGACTAGGAACATTTCAAGGATGTACTCTTGGACTACCCAGGCCCCACTAGTATGATCTACATCATAGTCCTGGAAGTCGAGCACACATCCTATGGGCTTTATCAACATGTAATCAGAGAGACAGAAAGTATACATGTTAAGATAAAGAGCAACCAGATAGCGTACTATCATGGCGAGCAAGAAAGTCCTACCTATATATGTCCCAGCATCCACTACAATATACATCCAATGTACAGTAATGGCCTCTAGGGCATACATATAACTAACAATCTCCCACTTGCACTAGGGCCATCTGTAGCAGTGGTTGCAGTATCACATACTCAACCATCCCCTAAAAGTCTCTCTTTGGGAAAAGGGCCTTCGTGAGTGGATCCGCCGTGTTGTCCTCTGAGTCTACTCTCCTAACCTTGATCACCCTGGAGATCAACTATCTCCATGATCAGGTGCTGCTGCCTTAGACTATGTCTGGGTCACTGATGGGACCAGGGTTCCAGGGCCAAAGCCACACTTCCATTGTCATACAATGGCAGGAACCTAGTTCATCTTATGAACCAATATACACCCAAACTTCCTATTTGGTAGTATCTACAATAGCGATGTTACCAGCCTTTATCGTCTAGTTTGCCACGGTATCTAGCTTGGAACTCTTCCAACATACCGTCCCTCTATTGAGGGTAAAGACAATGCCCGTGACTGACATTCAGTCGTCTTTATCACCCTGGAACACTTCCAGTGATTCTCCTCAGGATCGATTGATACCATCTCACTACATCTAGTGAGAATCCTAACATCCAATTACATCTATCTCATAGATGAAAACTCAGGATTTAGGAGGTATCACTTTGATCCTATTTGGGGAATCCTAGTGATAATAGGAGATTGACCGATCGTAGTATAGGAAACTCTTTTCCAATCAAGAGTATGTTGTCTACGTACAATACGAAGATGACCACCTTACTCTCTACTACCCTTTTGTATATACAAGGTTCGTCTACCATTTTGATGAAGTCAAGCACTTTGACTATCACATCAAAATAGACGTTCCATCTCCGCGATGCCTGCTTCATTATGTAAAGCAACCTGCACACGTTTCCGCTGCTCCCACTGTTTACGAAGACCTCTGGCTGTGTTCTTATAGACGTTCTCTTCTAAATCAGTATTTAGAAAAGCAGTCATGGCACCCAACCGCCAGATATCGTAGTCATGGTATGTAGCCGTGGTAAGTAGGATCTGGACAGACTTAAGCATAGCTACTGGAAAAAGGTTTCATCATTATCCATGCCTGGTCGATGACGAAAACCTTTAACAAGTCTAGCTTTGAAAGTCTCAACTTTTCCATCTAAACCAAGTAATCTTCTCAAGATATACTTGCTCCTGATAGGGATTTAACCCTTCAGATATAGCAGCTAAAGTCCATACTTTGCTGGTGTACATGGATTCCATCTCAGATCGCTAAGCATCCAGCCATTCTTACAGAGTCCCTACTCTCGATGGCCTGCTCGAAACTAGTTGGGTCATCATCTCATGATGCAATCCTTGCTCCCACTGTCATCGAGAAACTGAGGTATCTCTCAGGCAGGGGAGGAACCCTACCATATCGGCGGAGAGGCTGAGGTTCGTCGGGGACTATAGAATCCTTTGGTTCTGTCAAATCTACAGCTGTAGTTTCGTATAGCTGGAACCTTTCCAGTTCTATAGAACTGACCTTGCCTCGATCTTGTCCGGATTTTGCTTTTGACATAGGCCGGACAATCCCAAATCTTAACTAACTTAAGAGATAGGCTCTTCCCATACCATATCTCATATGGAATGGTAGGCACTGATTTGAATCGAACCTTATTCAATAGGTATGCAACTTCTCAAGTGCATAACCCCAAAAGGAAACAGGTAACTCAGCAGTACTCATCACAGAGCACACCTTATCATATAGGGTGTGATAGCCCCGCCCCGATATACCATCGTGCTATGGTGTATACGGAGGAGTAATGCTGAGAGAGAATCTCATTCTCCTTTAGAATAGTCCAGGAATTCTATGCACAAGTATTCTCCTCCCTGATCTCATCATAGGACATAATACTTATACCCGGTTATTGGTTCTCTACTTCTAACTTATATTCTGTGAATACCTCAAAAGCTTCGGACTTATGTTTCAGCAGGAACATACGACTGAATCTTGAGAGATTATCAGAGAATATAATGAAGTATAAAGAACCAATCCTGGCATGTGTAGACAGGAGACCATACATACATCATCATGTATCAGTCCCAAGAGTTCATTAACTCTTTCTCTGTTTCCAGTAAACGGAGCTATGGTCATCTTATCTTTGTGACATGACTGGCAAGTTTCACAAGATGTAAATTCAAACTGATTTAAATATACATCTAAATGTAACTTCAGCCAGTCGGGTCGCATTGATATGACCTAGTCTACAATGCCTCAAGAAGGATTCGTTCGTTTCTGAACTCTTCTTCTTGTGTGTGTTCAGTATACTAGGAACTGTAGTTTGATTTAAAACGTTAATGCTTTTAGACAGCGTGCCTGAACCGATCAACTTTTGATATAGGAAATGTTCAAAACATTATCCATCAATACAAAATTATATCATTTCTTTACTAATAAAGAGACTGATATGATTTTGTATATCAGGTTCGGTATCTAATAGTATTTGTTCAGAATCAATGTATTCGTAATACGGGGTGACAGTGACCAACAGACTTGGCTGCAACACTTGCCCCGGTTTCTGTCTCATGAAACTTATCACCCGTTCTCAGTTTTTCTACCTTTTTGTAGCCCTATGTAACAACTTACATATCTGGGATCCTGATCCGGTATCATATACCCAGGATGCAGAGGATACTGAGAAACAGTTCTTTGTAATGAATACACCCGAAGGAGATGCATCATATGCACTTTCTTCGTTTGGGTGGCATAGGAATTCTGGTATTCCCCAATTTCCTGCTCTTCCTTATAACAATTATAAGTTGGAGCGGAACCAACGTTCCCCAGCTCAGTATAACAAGCGGGTTCGGTCAAAATTCCGTATTATTATCTTGATTAAGGCGTGATATGGTCGCTACCAGGAGAGAGAGAGAAGAAAACACTCTGCGTGCGCTCTTGCAAGATCAGATTGGTTATGTATTTTATCTAATCAGGATGGCTCCCACTGCTTTTTATCAAATCTTCCTTCAAACCCTAAAAGGAAAGACTAGCCGGGATTAATTACACACTACAAGTTCGCCAATCTTTCAGCCAGGCCAGTGTCGGTACTTTGAGGGAGGTCCCCCGTGCTTTCGCACGAACCTAATTAATGTAAACCTCGTTTTCCCAGAGGCTTAACCCCGTTGACACCTTTCTAGACACCTACTTGATCGGCTAATTGTAATGTATAAAACTCTCCCAGGAGTAACTCTTACTCGCAGCGGGTATCGGGATCCAACTATCTCATAGAAGGTATGCAATCTCATTGCAAATTTCAACACTTGAAACTCCCGATAATGGTTTTTACCCCTAGCACCTATGACCTTAACTATGGTCAACAAATCATAAGTACTAGTCAAGTTCTACCCGTCATTTCGTGATTAATCAGACCCACCCACATGACCCTTAACTAAGGTCAACAAAGTCACGCGACTGTCCTAACTAATCGCATCATATGCGGTGTAGGAAGACATCACTTAGCTACCGTACACTGTGCCTTGACTATGTTCAACAAACACAGCACGAATACTAAGTACTCTACTTCCTAAAATGACGGAGGGTTGCGGCTGGTTTTTGTGAAAACCTTTAACGCTTTGAACTTGATCTCGTTGCGGAATCAAATGGTTTTTAAATGAAATGTTTTTGAGGCTTTTCTAGTTTTGCTAAAGGGGTCACTCCCGGTGAAGGGATCGTCGGCCCTTTCCTCGTCGAATGAGGTGCGGGATATATCATATATATCACTGTGCAAAGCAGAAACTATAGAAGCGATCAAATACAAACCGAGTGTGTAGCATCTGCCAGTTATTGCTAAAGGAGTCACTCCCGGTGAAGGGATCTCGGTCCTTTCCTCATCCAATAAGGTACAGGATGTTCTTTAATGAACACCGCGATGCAAAGCAAGAACTGTAGCTACCTGTTTTATTTTGAAATTCGATTCCACAACATCAATTAGGTTTATTTTCTTTCATTAATCTCATTAATGAATATCCCATCATTTTAAATAACCTAAACATCACAGATAAATATGACGTACGCTTATGCCATCTGCATTCGCCTCGATGTCCCGTCTGCACCGTTAGGTTAGGTAACTAACGCCAGAGCGAGGCAGGGCTAGCGCGGGTGTAAAACATAAGCAACGTCTATATAATATATCAAATATACTATATTTAATATCTGCCACAGAACATCGTATGATCTCAGATAAAACACAGCAGAAGAAACATATGAAATATTGGATATACTAGGACGTCCGTGTTTTCAATACGAGCCAGTATAAAACACGGATTCCACGGTCGCGATGAATAGCCAATCCCACACCCCTAGACCCCTACGAGAGCGGCAAGCAACCCTACCAATTCTAGGGTTAGGAGACCCGGACTCGACTCCTCGAGTTGGTCTCCCACTGGACCCTAGAACCCGGTTACTAGTGCTCCCCTCCTTGGGTCTATCCTAGTGCAGAAAAGTAAATAATATACAAACGGTGACTACTTCCGCAACCTGGAAGTGCCCCAATAAAAGAATATTACATACAAGTTTTTACATGAATGAAAATGAAAAACACTCATCTCACATAAAAACCCCCGGCTATTCAAACACGACGATCCAATATAACATATCCAGCAACACATAACATCACATGTCATCAACGTAAGTAAATATGCGCATCCCAATTGTCGTTGACATATAGCAACGAAACCGGCGATATCACATATTACACTTACGGTCACAGAAAAGAAAGTGTAAAACTACAACAGTTGGAATCCGCAACCTCCTCAGACATCGCATGCCTGACCAAATGAAATACTTAGACATCGCATGCCTAACAATTATAAACCCCGCATTTTAGTCTCATTATCGAAAACTCTTTTCAATATCAAGTCGGGCAATTCAACAGGATTCCCGACATACTGATCGAATGCTCGTCGCAAACTTCAGTAGACGGCCGCACCCCTGATACCGTCGACGAAGTGCACCAAGGCGGAACACCGCTACCGCGAGCACCCGAACGGATGCTTTCGGCGACGGGGTTCTCCTACAGTCACTTGGTCGGGGCTATGGAGTGAGGCTGTCTATAAAGTTTACCCGGCGAGTATCCGCGTACGCTACGTGATTGCGACGGACTTTTGATCAAATCAAAATTCCGTGGCAACCGATCAAGTGAGACTAAACTGCTACGTTTATAATATTCATTCCGTTATCTCATAACAATTTATGAATTCCAATTATTGTATCACATTCCGGATAAATAGAAAATGCTAAACTTTTCGATCGAACAATCGAACACCCAAGTTTTCCCGATACTACTCAACACATGAAATAAGTCTAATCAACATTCAGTTCGTGCCTCAGTAGCAACGGTCCAGCCGTAGAAGGGTCAAGCCAACGCCTCACATGTGGCACGCCATACTGCCCCAAACCCGAAGGTTCAAAGGGCAGTTCAAGACGGTCACATAATCGAGTTAAGGTTTGTTGTCTTCTAGAGGGTCCATCACGTTACTTGCACTACTTAGAACGTCGTTAAACTACGGAAAAATCCAACAATTGGAAATTTCCCGGCAGGGGAAAAAGTGGGTATTTATATCCGGTCGAACTTTTTAACATATTCTAAAATTACCCGGAAAAGCACACCGACAAAAATTAGACAGTCCGATCGAATACACCGAGTCCCAATACAACTCAGAAAATGCAACTCTGGGAAAAAACATTAAAACTCCCCAGGAAAACCAGCACATACCAATAAGAATTACTGTGCGAGACTGGGTGCACAAAACGACAAGATAGCCGCGGAACCGCCGCACGAGCCATGCTCGTGCCGCGGATCCACGGCGATTTGATAGAATTACCCCATCGAAATTCACAGTAATTCTTACATCAGCCTGCTGATTTTTCTGGATATTTTTAATGTGGAAAAATCCTCGAAATTAGAAAATGTACAGAGAGCATATTCTTAGTCGGGTTTTTGGGTCGATCGAACTTCTGATTCCGTCGGGACTTCGCCTAAGGCTCTAGCTAGGCTCTGATACCACTGTAGGATTCCTAGGCACTCTAATGGAGTCTCACAAGTGATCAAACATGCACAAATAAAATTTTACGGGTGCCTACAAACCCGACTACGGATCGTTTACTAGATATTTAGGCGAAACAAGCAAACTAGTTAACATTTTAACTAAGGGAACGGATGTACAACCTTTGTAGATCCGGTCCACCACCTCCACAGCTCCGCAATGAAGTCGTCTCCGCTGTCCAAATCGAACCCCGAACTCAAGTATCGGCTTCGTCGAAGAAATGGGCGGGCTTGATCGTCGGTTCGATGCCGAAGATGATCTACGTCGAGGCATCACAAAACTCAAGCTCCGCCTTCGCCAAGTCAAGAAACTTGTGAAGATAACACACTCTACTACATGGCAAGTAGTGTTAGTGTATATGCCCTAGAGGCCATTACTGTATCATACTAGCTTGTATATTACTTGATGGAAGCTTGGGATATTCACAGTTGTATATACAATCTTGCTCGAAATGGTAGTATGCTACTTGGTTTGTCTCTGCTTTAATATGTGCATGTGTTTCTTTTAGCATATTGCTGGTATACATATTAGTAGAGCCCTTAGGATCTTTGCTTGATTACCAGCGTTGTGATGGCGCTCGCACTCGTGGGAGCTGGGTAATCTATAAGCACATCCTTATACAGGTCCCTGGTCGTTGGACTATCGAGACAGGGCATCGATACTCCGGAGTAGACTAGCGTATGCGCTTCTCATCCCAGTGTGGGAGACGGTCTGTCCCACAGCCGTTAGTACGTCGTACTTGGGATAGTATGCGGGTGCTCGTTAGGTTACGAGTACACTGGACAGGACTCGTCGGGAACTGTTGGTTGGTAATATACCTATCGTCAGTTATCAGTTCCCAGGTGACATGAGTACAGCTTAGTCCGCTGACTTGACACTGTCACTTCGCTTCGAGTGTGTTCCCACTGCACTTTGATTACTACCCTACCACGGCTCAAAGGAGCTGTGCAAACAGGTAGTTTTTGGGTGCAGTCCCGAAGCACTTGGAGGCAGTGACGGTTAGACAGGATTCGTCTCTCCCGGTATTGGGGGTTGACATCGCGCTGTGTCTAGGAGAGCCATTACACGAGTAGTCCCTGGCCAGGGTAAGCGAGATATACTGGTAGGTTTCCAGTGTTATCTCAGGGTGTTCTGGGCTACACTCCGACACGACTTGTACCGCTATTAGGGGACTGACGTTCACCGCCCCCCTAGGCCCGCCATGCGATGTATCAGACGAACAGACCGGACTGTACGGAGACTGTCACATACAGGCTCAGTAGGAGTGCAGATGGGGTTCACCTCGTCAGTCTTCTTATCGACATCTACCTGGGGACCGTTACGTACAGCTAGTGCCGCTTGCGGTCTGTGGTTAAACCCACTGCCAGCGTAGTGTCGAGTCTTTAGAGTCCCACACAGAGAGCTATTCGCCTTTAGGCAAAACGAGTAGAGGTCGCATGGTTTTGCGACAGGGTTCGTTCGCATCCGCACACTTGTGCACGTTTGCTGTCCGGACAGTTTATACTAGCGGGCTTTGGTTTAAGCCGGATCCTAGTATATGATTTGAGATTGGTTTTTCTCAGGGTATTCGTGTTCCTCGGATCACGAATGCGGGTGCGTATGCACAGTTGCTTGAGATTGGGGGAGAGGACCTTGTTTTGGGTTAATGGCATTTGTCATTTTATTAACCCTATTGTTTTTGTGTGGATTATTGTTAATTGATAATTAGCTTAATTATTGTGCATGGTTGTTGTTGACAATTTGACTTCATTGACTTGTTGACCATGTTGACAACTTGACCATAATCATTTCATTTGGAAGATGCTCTTTGATCTTTGCAAAAATGAAATGATAATGGTCAATTCATGATTTATCATGACAATTTTCAAGCTAATTATCTAATTAAAATTATCCTCACATATTAGTGAGAATGGCTCACTATTTTCTCATTCTCTCATTCTATTTCTCTCTCTTGCTCATCCTCTCCCTCAAGCTCTCTCCCTCTCATGTGTTGAGAAACAAAAAGCTTGAGAAAAACCCTCTCTTGATCTTCTCTTCTCACTTCTAGGGTTCAAGTCTTAGCATTTCTTGCACTCTAGTTACTCCTAGCTTGGAGTTGAAGCTAAAGATGGTGGCTTTCAAGTGGATCCTTCTTTGACGGGAGAAGACAAGCAAGGTGAACTCTTTCTACCATACCTAGGAGCAAGGAGAGAAGGACTAAAGACCAAAGGTATAACCTTTCTTCACTTAGCTACTTTGTAGTTAGGGTTAGCTAGTTTATGTTTAGCAAAGATCCTCACAAGCATAGTCCATGTTGCCTAAGTCATTAAAAATCCGATTTTTATTATGTTTTCCGCCTCCCCGTAAGCACCGGGGTGGGCAACACGGACTTACAGTGGTATCAGAGCCTAACTAAACCTAAACTAGTTAAGTAGTTAAGTGTAACGAAGTTCGGAACCGGAAAAATCACAAAACCAAACTTTTACAAAATCCAAGTTTCTGTTAAAATTATTTCTGCTCAAAATGAAAAACTGTATACATGTAAAATCGTCTCAGGGTTTTGTGAATACACCCAAGAAAAACGATACCCCAATTCCCTCAAGTCGCCGCCCTTCCGCCGCATTAAGTAGGTTTATGCGGCGGAACCGCCGCGGATTGTGGTTATCGGCGCATCGTTTTTCGTGCAGAGTGTGTTGTTGTTGGTTTTGGGATTTTTAGGATATATTATATGTACCCAGATTTTCCAGAAAAGAAATTTCCTTTTGGGGTCCTATAATTCCGTATTTTTCCGAACTTCACTGCACTTTAACTATATCGGTTATATCTGTAATGCTTGCATGTATTGAACGTCGGCTAATCGCTATAAGACGATTAGTCGGGGTTATACATGATCTGTGATTGTTATTGGTTTGTGGATATGAATGGATTGGATTGTCGCGGGTGAATAGCCGGGTTGGATGTGAGATGAGCGTTTTTTTTTCTTTCATTCATTTGTAACATGTTAATTGATGTAATAATATTCTTTGTATGGCCGCACAACCGGGTCGGGGTTGTAGCCGTCATTGTATAATTCTTTTTACTGTTTTTGCTCCTAGGATAGACCCATGGAGGGGGTGCACAAACTACCGGGTATCTCGAAGCGCCGAGTGGCCTACTCACGGTGGTGAGGGAGGTTGCTTCGCTTCGGGTGCTTGGCGGGTAGTTTGCCGCACCCGTAGGGGTCTTGGGTGGGGTATTGGCTATTCACCGCGACCGTGTAATCCGCTTTGCGTTGCAGGCTCGAACGCATTGCGGATTCCTAGTATATCCAATGTATTCATCTGTGATCTGTAATGTCTATCATTGCTATATATTTATATATAATAACTATTTAGGCGTTGCTTATGTTTTACAGCCGCGCTAGCCCAGCCCCCGCTCTGTCGTTAGTTAAGTAACCTAACGGGTGATGACGGGGCCCCGTGGCGAATGCGAATGGCATAAGCGTACGTCATATTTTGGTTGTTTTCTGCAATGGTAGGATTAAATGATGGGACGCATTAAAAGAACTAATGCAAGAAATAAACCAAGTAAAAGTCGATTGGAACACTTTGAAAACCACTCGGTTCTTTTTCAAAAACTAAACTTTTAAACGCGGAGCTTGAACCACTCCTTTTTAAAAGCTATCTCGTTCCATCGATTATATCAAGTTCACTACGTTCACGGTTTCGCCAAAACCATCCGTAGCCCTCCGTCGTTTCATATGAATAATCAACGGTATTCAAGCTGTGTTTGTTGGCCTTAGTCAAGGCACAGTGTTTGGTAGCTGGTGGGTATTCATATGTTGCATAGATAGAATGCGTTGGTTTGAGACAGTCGTATTGCCTTGTTGGCCATAGTCAAGGGTGGATACGGGTGGGTTCAAATTAACCTGGATAACGACGGGTAGAACTTGACATGTGACTTATGATTTGTTGGCCTTAGTCAAGGTCATAAGAGCATGGGGCAAAAATCCACATCGGGAGTTTCATAAGTACTGAAACTTGCTAGCGTTGCATACCATTTGGAGTGTGATGATTCTGGTAGGATTCCTTCGGTTTTATCACGCGATGATATTTGGATCCCGATCCTACTGTGAGTATATGCTACTCCTCGGGAAAACTCTCACTTAACGATCAATGCTATAAACCTAGTAGGTGCCTAGAAAGGTGTTAGCGGGGCTACGCCCACAGGGAAAAGAGGTTACTTAATTAAGGAACTTCGCGAAAGCGTTGGAAAACCTCCCTCGAAGTACCGACACTGGCCTGGCTGAACGGTTAAGCAAGTATTGTACGGTGAGAATGATCCCGGCTAATCCTTTTCTTTATGGTTTGAGAAGGGATTCGAGAGACAGTGGGAGCCATCCAGTTTAGACAAACTAAAAACCACTCTAAACTTGCAAGAGCATCATGCTAAAGTGTTTCTTTTCTCTCTCCTAATTGCAGCGACCATTCAAGATGACCGGACTTAAGTTACTATTAGATAAAAACATATTGACAGGGCCAAACTACAAAGATTGGCTCAGGAATGTCAAGATGGCTATCACTTATGACAAGCTGGGGTATATACTTACCACCAAAGCTCCCCCCGTCCCAGGTCCCACCTCCAGCGTCGCGGATGTAGAAATCCGTAAGACATGGGAGATAGATTGCGCGAGGGCCAAATGCCTCGTACTAGCCTCGATGGACAATGACCATCAGAGGAGGCACGAGAATATGGACCTAGAGTCCATATTTCTCCATACAAAAGAACTGTATGGAGAGCAGTCTCGTATCGCAAGATACGAAGTGTCGAAGAAGCTCTTTTCGGCAAGGTTGGCCGTCGGATCATCGGTAGCGGACCACGTGCTTAAGATGATCGGCTACATAGAGGAGCTCGCGGACCTTGGGACCACGTTGGAGAATGAACTCTATACTGATCTGATTCTCCAGTCCCTTCCTTCCACTTACGCCCAGTTCATTCTTAACTTCAACATGCAAGGAAAGGAGGTTGAACTTGCCGAGCTTCTGAACATGTTGAGGACTGCTGAGGGCACCCTACAGAAGGGTAGGGAGACATCCACTTTGTTTGTAGGAGGATCTTCCTCTTCTAGGTCCAGGGCGAAAGCCAAGGGCAAGAAGAAGAAAGCCCCCGCCAAACCAAGAGGCGGTGTCGGTAAAGTGGATACGAAGGGAAAGGGTAAAGCAACAAAGGTAGCGGGGAAGCTGGTGGGGAAGGAAGAATGCTTCTATTGTCACAAAAGTGGTCACTGGAAACAAGATTGCAAGGCTTGGAAAGCCAGAACACAGGATTTGAAGCGAGTTGCAGCTTCAGCTTCAGGTGTGTATGTTATTGAAAATTGTCTATCAATAAACTCTACATCCTGGGTATTGGATACCGGATCAGGATCTCATATCTGTAATTCTTTGCAGGCGTTGAGAAAGCGTAGAGTTTTGAAGACAGGTGACATGACCCTCAGAGTTGCGAACGGTGCTAGCATGGATGCTGAGGCCGTGGGGGACTATCACCTGGGATTATCAGATGGACACTTTTTGGTTTTGCGTAGTTATTATTATGTACCAAATGCAACCTGTAATATCATTTCTGTATCTTTATTATCTAAAGAAGGTTATGAATTTGCATTTGTAAGTAATGTAGTGAACATTCACCTTAATCAAGTGTTGATTGGGTCAGGTACATTAAACAACGGTATTTACGTTTTAAACCAACCACAGGTTTTCAATATCCAGAATACACATAAAAGAAAGTCTCCAGATATTAATCAGGCTTTCTTGTGGCATTGTAGACTAGGTCACATCAATGAGACACGGTTGACTAAGTTACATAAAGAAGGATACTTGGATCCGTTCGAGTATCAGTCTTATGCCACTTGTGAATCTTGTCTCATGGGAAAGATGACAAAGGCTCCGTTCACTGGACACGGAGAAAGAGCGAGCGAGCTCTTGGGACTCGTACACAGTGACGTGTGCGGTCCAATGTCTACACATGCGCGAAGCGGTTACTCTTACTTCATTACTTTTACGGATGATTTTTCAAGGTACGGTTATGTCTTCTTAATGAAACATAAGTCCGAGGCCTTTGAAAAGTTCCAGGAATATAAGAGTGAAGTAGAGAAACAAACCGGCAAAAGTATCAAGATCCTAAGATCGGATCGAGGAGGAGAATACTTAAGTGCCGAATTCCTGAATTACTTAAAAGAGAGTGGAATTCTCTCTCAGCTTACTCCTCCATACACTCCGCAACACAACGGTGTATCGGAGAGACGGAACCGAACCCTATTGGATATGGTACGGTCCATGATGAGTAAGGCTGAGTTACCGCGATCTTTCTGGGGTTATGCACTGGAAACAGCTGCACATCTCTTGAACCAGGTTCCTACTAAAACAGTGCCTACCACACCATATCAGATGTGGAGTGGGAAGAAACCCTGTCTTAAATCCTTTAAGACATGGGGATGTCCAGCTTTTGTAAAAAAGCAGCATGCGGACAAGCTCGAGGCACGCTCAGTACAGTGCAAGTTTGTGGGATACCCAAAGAACTCCAAGGGGTATCTCTTCTATTACGCAGAGGAGCAAAAAGTCCTTGTTTCTCGTCATGCCCGCTTCTTGGAAACTGAGTTTTTAGAAAATCAGATAAGCGGGAACGCAGTAGAACTGGAAGAAATTCCAGAACCACAAACCATCACTGAAAGCTTAGAGGAACCAGAAGGTTTGAAAGAACAAGACATTCCCATGCCACTCCGCAGGAGTAGTAGGCAGTCTCATCCGCCCGAGAGGTACTACGGTTTCCTCATTGACGGGGATAGAGAGGACTGCATCCTAGATTGTGATGAGCCTACTAGCTTCCAGCAAGCCATTCAGAGCGTCGACTCGGTAAAATGGCTGGATGCAATGCGGACCGAGATGGAGTCCATGTACACCAACAAAGTATGGACGTTGGACATTGCTCCAGACGGGGTAAAACCCGTAGGATGCAAGTGGATCTTCAAAAGGAAGATTGGTGTAGATGGACAGGTTGAGACCTATAAAGCTAGACTGTTAGCAAAGGGTTTTCGTCAGCGACCTGGTTTGGACTATGACGAAACCTTTTCTCCAGTAGCTATGCTGAAATCCATTCGGATCCTTCTTGCCATCGCTGCTTTCCACGATTATGAGATTTGGCAGATGGACGTAAAGACAGCTTTTCTAAATGGTCATTTAGAGGAGTGTGTCTATATGGACCAGCCAGAGGGTTTCATTCAGGGTGGGAGCAGCGGAAAGGTGTGCAAGTTGCTCAAGTCCATTTATGGACTCAAGCAGGCATCGCGGAGTTGGAACATCTGTTTTGATGAGACGGTCAAAGAATTTGGCTTTATCAAAAATCCAGATGAACCATGCATCTATTGTAGATTTGTAGCGAGAACTGTAGTATTCCTCGTTTTATACGTGGATGACATTCTCTTAATAGGAAATGACATTCCTATGCTACAATCTGTCAAGGGGTTCTTGTCACACAGGTTCTCCATGAAAGACCTGGGTGATGCCTCATACATTCTGGGTATCCGGATCTACCGTGACAGATCCAAGAGGATATTAGGACTCTCGCAGTCCAGGTACATCGACACCATACTGAAGAGATTCAGTATGGAAGATTCCAAGCGCGGTAATCTACCGGCTTGTCACGGGATCACCCTCTCCAAAGAGATGTCTCCCAAGACTGATTTGGAGAGGGATCGCATGTCTATTATACCCTACGCTTCTGCGGTAGGCTCTATAATGTATGCGATGTTGTGTACCAGACCGGATGTGGCTTATGCACTGAGTGTGGTAAGCAGGTATCAGTCAAACCCTGGGGAGAAACATTGGATAGCAGTAAAGAACATTCTCAAGTACCTGAGAAGGACTAAGGAGATGTTCTTGGTGTATGGCGGAAAAGACCTGCAGATTGAGGCCTTTGCTGACTCCAGCTTCCAGAGTGACAAGGATGATTCCAAGTCCATGTCGGGTTTTGTCTTTACCCTCAATGGAGGGGCGGTGTGTTGGAAGAGCTCCAAACAGGAAACCGTTGCTGACTCGACTATGGAAGCGGAATACATCGCTGCATCTGATGCCGCAAAAGAAGCTGTCTGGATGAGGAAGTTCTTGAAAGAACTTCAGGTGGTTCCGTCCATTGTTGACCCAATACCTCTGTATTGCGACAACAACGGGGCTATAGCTTTAGCGAAGGAACCCAGGTCCCATCAGAAATCCAGACACATCTTAAGGCGGTATCACCTGATCAGGGAGATCGTGGATCGCCAGGAGATCGAGGTCCGGAGAGTTGCATCAGAGGATAACACAGCATATCCATTCACAAAGGCCTTGCCCCAGACTCAGTTCGAGCGGCTGATCGAGATGATAGGTCTTCGATACGCCAGTACATGGCCTTAGTGCAAGTGGGAGATTGTTAGTGTATATGCCCTAGAGGCCATTACTGTATCATACTAGCTTGTATATTACTTGATAGAAGCTTGGGATATTCACAGTTGTATATACAATCTTGCTCGAAATGGTAGTATGCTACTTGGTTTGTCTCTGCTTTAATATGTGCATGTGTTTCTTTTAGCATATTGCTGGTATACATATTAGTAGAGCCCTTAGGATCTTTGCTTGATTACCAGCGTTGTGATGGCGCTCGCACTCGTGGGAGCTGGGTAATCTATAAGCACATCCTTATACAGGTCCCTGGTCGTTGGACTATCGAGACAGGGCATCGATACTCCGGAGTAGACTAGCGTATGCGCTTCTCATCCCAGTGTGGGAGACGGTCTGTCCCACAGCCGTTAGTACGTCGTACTTGGGATAGTATGCGGGTGCTCGTTAGGTTACGAGTACACTGGACAGGACTCGTCGGGAACTGTTGGTTGGTAATATACCTATCGTCAGTTATCAGTTCCCAGGTGACATGAGTACAGCTTAGTCCGCTGACTTGACACTGTCACTTCGCCTCGAGTGTGTTCCCACTGCACTTTGATTACTACCCTACCACGGCTCAAAGGAGCTGTGCAAACAGGTAGTTTTTGGGTGCAGTCCCGAAGCACTTGGAGGCAGTGACGGTTAGACAGGATTCGTCTCTCCCGGTATTGGGGGTTGACATCGCGCTGTGTCTAGGAGAGCCATTACACGAGTAGTCCCTGGCCAGGGCAAGCGAGATATACTGGTAGGTTTCCAGTGTTATCTCAGGGTGTTCTGGGCTACACTCCGACACGACTTGTACCGCTATTAGGGGACTGACGTTCACCGCCCCCCTAGGCCCGCCATGCGATGTATCAGACGAACAGACCGGACTGTACGGAGACTGTCACATACAGGCTCAGTAGGAGTGCAGATGGGGTTCACCTCGTCAGTCTTCTTATCGACATCTACCTGGGGACCGTTACGTACAGCTAGTGCCGCTTGCGGTCTGTGGTTAAACCCACTGCCAGCGTAGTGTCGAGTCTTTAGAGTCCCACACAGAGAGCTATTCGCCTTTAGGCAAAACGAGTAGAGGTCGCATGGTTTTGCGACAGGGTTCGTTCGCATCCGCACACTTGTGCACGTTTGCTGTCCGGACAGTTTATACTAGCGGGCTTTGGTTTAAGCCGGATCCTAGTATATGATTTGAGATTGGTTTTTCTCAGGGTATTCGTGTTCCTCGGATCACGAATGCGGGTGCGTATGCACAGTTGCTTGAGATTGGGGGAGAGGACCTTGTTTTGGGTTAATGGCATTTGTCATTTTATTAACCCTATTGTTTTTGTGTGGATTATTGTTAATTGATAATTAGCTTAATTATTGTGCATGGTTGTTGTTGACAATTTGACTTCATTGACTTGTTGACCATGTTGACAACTTGACCATAATCATTTCATTTGGAAGATGCTCTTTGATCTTTGCAAAAATGAAATGATAATGGTCAATTCATGATTTATCATGACAATTTTCAAGCTAATTATCTAATTAAAATTATCCTCACATATTAGTGAGAATGGCTCACTATTTTCTCATTCTCTCATTCTATTTCTCTCTCTTGCTCATCCTCTCCCTCAAGCTCTCTCCCTCTCATGTGTTGAGAAACAAAAAGCTTGAGAAAAACCCTCTCTTGATCTTCTCTTCTCACTTCTAGGGTTCAAGTCTTAGCATTTCTTGCACTCTAGTTACTCCTAGCTTGGAGTTGAAGCTAAAGATGGTGGCTTTCAAGTGGATCCTTCTTTGACGGGAGAAGACAAGCAAGGTGAACTCTTTCTACCATACCTAGGAGCAAGGAGAGAAGGACTAAAGACCAAAGGTATAACCTTTCTTCACTTAGCTACTTTGTAGTTAGGGTTAGCTAGTTTATGTTTAGCAAAGATCCTCACAAGCATAGTCCATGTTGCCTAAGTCATTAAAAATCCGATTTTTATTATGTTTTCCGCCTCCCCGTAAGCACCGGGGTGGGCAACACGGACTTACAAGTAGTAGAGGATGAAGAAATAGAAAATGGGTAGACTTTAGATTTGGATTTCTCACTTGTTTTGGCTAGTTGCCATTAAAGGTGTAAGCTTTCTTCAACTTGAAGATGAAGAAGAAGAAGAAAAGAATATATGATAAGATTATTTTAATTATCAAATAAAATGATACTTATCATGATAGTAACCATGGTTATGTGTAGAGAGTCAACCCAAGTTAGTTGAATGGTTGGGTTTGGAGATAAAGACAAAATGGTTGCTTAATCAAAGTTTCTAGAATCCTTAACTACAAACAAAATATGCCACCATTTCACTTTCTTTATCTTTTCCATTTGCCAAAATAAACAAAAAGAATAAATAAATGAATAAGTAAATGAAAATGAAACCCTAACCATTCATATAACCATGGTCAATTCTTTACACAAACCCAAGCTTGCATGTATCATCAAACATGATACAATCATGTGCACAAAAATATATCACATATACAATGTGCAATACAAGTGAGTAAATCCATTTAAAGTGAACCAATACTAGTTAATGCAAAGTAATATATCAAATATATAATTATACATTAAATCATTAATTCAACACTTGATTTAACGATCCGGTCATATCGTATATAACCGACTAGTATCCAATGTAACGGCTTATCGAATCAATCCTTGATTCGATAACTAGGTTATATCGCATATAACCAATCGATACATTCATCGCGAGAATAGAATGCGGTATCACATACACGCATTATTCTCGGTCCCGCACATATCTCATATGCGCTCCTATTTCGTTTCGCTTGAGCCAGGAAACCTCTGTGTAGGACTCTAAAGACTCGTCAATACGCCGGCAGCAGATGATGATCATATCAAACACCCACAAGCCGCAAGCGGTCTGCTAAACGTAACGGCCACCCGGGTATTGAGCGATCAGAAGATCGACGAGCAAGCCCGCTCACACTCCTGCGAATCCAACCAGTAACACTTACCGTACGGTCCGGTCTGTTCGTCTGATATGTCGCATATCTCGCCTAGGGGTGGTAAACGTCAGACCCCAACAGCTCGATAAGTCATGCCGACGTAGGGTCCATAACATTCGTGAAACTACTGATAATACTTACCAGTATATCACAGCAACCCTGGCCAGGGATTTCCTGTTATGGCCAGTCGAGCATAGCACAACATCAACCCCCAATACCGGGAGAGACGAATCCCCTCCTATCGCTCATTGCCTCCATGTGAATCGGGACTGTACCCAAAAACCACCTGTTTGCACAACTCAGTAGAGCCGTGGTAGGGTGGAAATCAAAGCACAGTGGGAGACACACAAGACTCTATGACGATCTCGGGTCAACAGACTAAGCTGTACCAGTGTCACCAGAGAACTGCCATCTGACGTGAGGTATAATACCATCTGGGAGTTCTCGGCGAGTCCGTTCAGTGTACCCAGTCTCCACTGAGCACCCGCATACTATCTTCGATGTCAAACACCAATGGATATGGGATCATCCATCGCCCATCGCATGGGTCGAGAAGATATGCGCTAGTCTACTCTGGAATATCGATGCCCCGTCTCGATATTCCCTCGACTAGGAACATTTCAAGGATGTACTCTTGGACTACCCAGGCCCCACTAGTATGATCTACATCATAGTCCTGGAAGTCGAGTACACATCCTATGGGCTTTATCAACATGTAATCAGAGAGACAGAAAGTATACATGTTAAGATAAAGAGCAACCAGATAGCGTACTATCATGGCGAGCAAGAAAGTCCTACCTATATATGTCCCAGCATCCACTACAATATACATCCAATGTACAGTAATGGCCTCTAGGGCATACATATAACTAACAAAATCAAGTGTTGATTTAATGATTTAATGTATAATTATATATTTGATATATTACTTTGCATTAACTAGTATTGGTTCATTTTAAAAGGATTTTCTCACTTGATGCACATTGTATATGTGATATATTTTTGTGCACTTGTTTGTATCATATTTGATGATACTTCCTCACTTGGGTTTGTGTAAAGATTAAACCATGGTTACATGTATAATGGTTAGGGTTTTGATTATTTACTTAGTTATTTATTTATTTATTCATTTTGGATATTATTAAGAATGGTGGCTTATTTTGTTTCTATGTTGAAGCTTCTTGAAGCTTTGACAAAGTCCACCATCCTTATCTCATCCTTAACCCTAACCATTCCTACTAACCTTAGTTTAATCTCTACACTTGACCATGGTCAAGATATGATAAGTATTCATATTATTTTCATTTTTAAATGACACTTATCATATTCTTTCTTCTTCTTGATCATCTTCTTCTTCAAGAAAAGTTTAAGGTCCATCAATGGCAACTTGAGCTAAAGTGGGAGAAATCCAATTCTAAAGTGAACCCACCTCCTATTTCTTCACCCTCTACCTCTTGCCAAGTTGTTTTGGGTGTTTTCTTCACAAGTTTCACAACTTTGTGAAGTCGGAACTTGAACTTGTGAAACCTCGATGTAGATCATCTTCGGCACGAAGCCGACGACTTAGTCCGCCCAATTCTCCGATGAAGCCGACGTTTGAGTTCGGGATTCGAGATGGACAGCGAGAGGACGCCTACGTGGAGCTAAGGAAGTGGAGAACCGGATCTACAAAGGTTGTAGCCTCTCTCCTTTAGTTAAGATGTTAACTAGTTTCGTTTATCGCCTAAATTTCTAGTTAACGATCCGTATTAGGGTTTCTCGGCACCCGTAAAATTTGAAATTGGCATGGTTGATGCCTTGTGAGACCTCTTGAGAGTGCCTAGGAACCCTACAGTGGTATCAGTGCCTAGCTAGAGCCTTAGGCGAAGTCTAGACGACGTTTGAAGTCCGATCGAACCAAAACCCTAACCCGAAAACGGCTCTCTGTACATTTTTAAAAAAAATGGGTTTTTTCCAAATTAAAAATATGCAGAAAACTCAGCAGGGAATTATAAGAATTACGGCGCAAAATTTATTTCATGATCTCTCACATGTGCGGGGGAACCGCGGCATAAGCCTAGCTTATGCGGCGGTTCCGCGGCTAAAGTATGACGTCAGCCCTACCAATTTGCACAGTAATTCCTATTTAACAGTGCTGAGTTCTCTGGGTATTTTTAAATTTTATTCAAGAGTTGAATTTTCTGGGGTTGTTTTGGGGATTCGGTGTTTCGATCGGAGTATCATATTTTGTCTTTGTGGCTTTCCGGATAATTTTTAGAATATGTTAAAAAGTTCGACCGGATATAAATACCCAATTTTTCCCCTGTCGGGAAATTTCCAAGAGTTGGATTTTTCCATGGTTTAACGACGTTCTAAGTAGTGCAAGTAGCGCAATGGACCCTCTAGAAGACAACAAACCTTAACTCGATTATATGACCGTCTTGAACTGCCCTTTGAACCTTCGGGTTTGGGGCAGTACGGCGTACCACATGTGAGGCGTTGGCTTGACCCTTCTACGGCTGGACCGTTGGTACTGAGGCACGAACTGAATGTTGTTAGACTTATTTCATGTGTTGAGCTGTATCGGGAAAACTTGGGTGTTCGACTGTTCGATCGGAAAGTTTAACATTTTCAGTTTATCTGGAATGTGATACAATAATTGGAATTCACAAACAGTTATGAGATAACTGAATGAATGTTATAAATCTAGCGGTTTAGTTTCACTTGATATTGAAAAGAGTTTTCGATAATGAGACTAAAATGCGGGGTTTATAACTGTTAGGCATGTGATGTCTAAGTATTTCATTTGTTTAGGCATGTGATGTCTAAAGAGGTTGCGGATTCCAACTGTTGTAGTTTTACACTTTCTTTTCTGTGACCGTAAGTGTAATATGTGATATCGCCGGTTTCGTTGCTATATGTCAACGACAATTGGGATGCGCATATTTACTTACGTTGATGACATGTGATGTTATGTGTTGCTGGATATGTTATATTGGATTGTCGTGTTTGAATAGCCGGGGTTTTTTATGTGAGATGAGTGTTTTTCATTTTCATTCATGTAAAAACTTGTATGTAATATTCTTTTATTTGGGGCACTTCCAGGTTGCGGAAGATGTCACCTTTTGTATATTATTTACTTTTCTGCATTAGGATAGACCCAAGGAGGGGAGCACAAGTAACCGGGTTCTGGGGTCCAGTGGGAGACCAACTCGAGGAGTCGAGTCCGGGTCTCCTAACCCTAGAATTGGCAGGGTTGCTTGCCGCTCTCGTAGGGGTCTAGGGGTGTGGGATTGGCTATTCATCACGACCATGGAATCCGTGTTTTATACTGGCTCGCATTGAAAACACGGACGTCCTAGTATATCCAATGTTTCATATGTTCCTTCTGCTGCGTTATCTGTGATGTGATCATGTGATGTTCTGTGATAGATACTTTATATAGTATATATGATATATTATATAGACGTTACTTATGTTTTGCACCCGCACTAGCCCTGCCCTGCTCTGTCGTTAGTTACCTAACCTAACGGTGCACGAGGGGACATCGAGGCGAATGCGGATGGCATAAGTGCACGTCGTATTTATCTGTGATGTTTAGGTATTTAAATGATGGGACTTCATTAATGTGATTAATGAAAGAAAAGAAACCTAAGATGTTGTAGAATCAAATTTTAAATAAAACAGGTAGCTACAGTTCTTGCTTTGCACAGCGGTATATGTGATATATCCTGCACCTTATTCGATGAGGAAAGGACCGAGATCCCTTCACCGGGAGTGACTCCTTTAGCAATAACTGGTAGATGCTACACACTCGGTTTGTTTTTGATAGCTTCTATAGTTTCTGCTTTGCACAGCGATATAAATGATATATCCCGCACCTCATTCGACGAGGAAAGGGCCGACGATCCCTTCACCGGGAGTGACCCCTTTAGCAAAACTAGAAAAGCCTCAAAATCATTCCATTTCAAAACTTCATTTGATTCTACAACGATATCAAGTTCATTACGCAATAGGTTTTCAGAAAAACCTGACGTAGCCCTCCGTCATTTCAGATAAGTACTAGTTAGTATTCGTGCTACGTTTGTTGACTATGTTAAGGCGTAGTGTGCAGTAGCTAATTAGTGCTTATCTGTATAAGCATATGATGCGATTGGATTAGGGTAGTCGTGCGACTTTGTTGACTATGTTAAGGGTCGTGCGGGTGGGTTTAATTCAATCGGGAAATGACGGGTTGAACTTGACTAGCACTTATGATTTGTTGACTATGTTAAGGTCATATAGCTGCTAGGGGCAAAATATTATCGGGAATTTCAAGTGTTGAAATTTGCAATGAGATTGCATACCTTCTATGAGATAGTTGGATCCCGATACCCACTGCGAGTAAGAGTTACTCTTGGGAGAGTTTTACACATTACAATTAGCCGATCAAGTAGGTGTCGAGAAAGGTGTCAACGGGGTTACGCCTCTGGGAAAACGAGGTTTACAGTAATTAGGTTCGTGCGAAAGCACGGGGGACCTCCTTCAAAGTACCGACACTGGCCTGGCTGAAAGATTGGCGAACTTGTTGTGTGTAATTAATCCCGGCTAGTCTTTCCTTTTAGGGTTTGAAGGAAGATTTGATAAAAACAGTGGGAGCCATCCTGATTAGATAAGATAATAACCAATCTGATCTTGCACGAGCTTACGCTAAAGTGTTTTCTTCTCTCTCTCTCTCCAGGTAGCGACCATTTCATGCCCTAATAAAGATAATAATATGGATGTATTGACCGAACCCGCATGTTATACTGTGCTGGGGAACGTTGGTTCCGTTCTTTCCTATAAGAGTTATAGGACTGAACAGGAAATAGGGGAATACCAGGAATCCCATGCCACCCGATTGAAGAAAGTACATGATGATGCATTTTCTTCGGGTGTGTTCGTTACAGAGAACTGTTTCTCCATTTGCTCCACGTCCTGGGTATTAGATACCGGGTCAGGATCCCATATATGTAATCAGTTACATGGGCTTAGAAAAGGTAGAGAACTTGGAGAAGGTGATAAAGACATTAGAGTTGGAAATGGTGCAATTGTTGCAGCTAAGACTGTCGGGGAATATCACCTTGTATTACCAACTGGTAATACATTGGTTCTGAACGAATGCTATTACATGCCGAACCTGATATGCAACATTATATCGGTTTCTTTGCTAAGTAAAGAAGGATATAATTTTGTATTACAGGACAATGTTATGAACATTTTCCGTAACCAAAAGTTGGTTGGATCAGGCACGTTGTGCAATGGCATTTATGTTCTAAACCAATCGACAGTTCTGAGCATAACAAACACACACAAGAGGAAGAGTTCAGAACTGAACGATTCCTTCTTGTGGCATTGTAGACTGGGTCACATCAATGCGACACGACTGGCTAAGTTGCATAAGGATGGATATTTGAAACCTTTCGAATTTTCATCTTATGACACTTGCCAGTCATGTCTCAAAGGCAAGATGACCAAAACTCCGTTTACGGGACACGGAGAAAGAGTTACCGAACTCTTGGGACTGATACATAGTGATGTATGCGGTCCCATGTCTACACATGCCAGGGATGGTTCTTCATACTTCATTACATTCACTGACGATCTCTCTAGGTTCGGGTATGTGTTCCTGATGAAACACAAATCAGAAGCTTTTGAGAAATTTAGAGAATATAAACAAGAAGTCGAGAACCAAACCGGAAAAAGTATTAAAATCCTTCGATCTGATCGAGGAGGTGAATACTTGAGCAATGAATTCCTGGACTTCCTAAAAGAGAATGGGATTCTCTCTCAGCTGACTCCTCCATATACACCACAGCACAACGGTGTATCAGAACGGAGGAACCGCACCCTATTAGATATGGTGCGCTCTATGATGAGCACAGCTGAGTTACCTATTTCCTTCTGGGGATATGCGCTGAAGACGGCTGCATACCTATTGAATCAAGTTCCATCTAAATCTGTACCTACCACACCATATGAGATATGGAGTGGGAAGAGACCATATTTTAAACGAGTTAAGATATGGGGTTGTCCGGCCTATGTCAAAAGGCAAAATCCAGACAAACTCGAGGCACGGTCAGTTCTCTGCAAGTTTGTGGGATATCCTAAGAATTCACAAGGATATTTTTTCTACCATGCTGAAGAACAAAAGGTGTTTGTTTCACAATATGCCACCTTTTTAGAAAAGGAATTTCTTGAAAGAGAAATTAGTGGCGAAATGGTAGAGCTGGAAGAAGTTCCAGATACACAAACCGTAACTGAAGATTTAGTGGAACCAGAAGATTCAGTAGCTCCCAATGAACCTCAGCCTCTCCGCCGATCTAGTAGGGTTCCTCGCCAACCTGAGAGATACTACGGTTTTCTCATGGATGGAGGGAGCGAGGATTGCATCATGGAGGATGATGACCTAACTAGCTTCGAGCAGGCCATCACGAGTAGGGACTCAGTGAAATGGATGGATGCTATGCGGTCCGAGATGGAATCCATGTACACCAATAAAGTATGGACTTTGGAAGTTGCTCCTGAAGGGGTAAAACCCATTGGGAGCAAGTGGATCTTCAAGAAAAAACTTGGTGTATATGGGAAAGTGGAGACTTTCAAAGCTAGACTTGTAGCAAAAGGGTTTTCGTCAAAGACCAGGTATGGACTATGACGAGACCTTTTCTCCAGTGGCTATGCTTAAATCCATCCGGATCATGCTTGCCATCGCTGCATATCATGATTACGAAATCTGGCAAATGGATGTTAAGACCGCCTTTCTAAACGGTGATTTAGAAGAGTGCGTGTACATGACTCAGTCAGAGGGCTTCGTAGACAGTGGGAGCAGCGGCAAGGTATGCAAGCTGCTTAAATCCATTTATGGATTAAAGCAAGCATCGCGGAGTTGGAACATCTGCTTTGATGTCGTTATCAAAGAGTTTGATTTCGTCAAAAACCCAGATGAACCTTGTATTTACAAGAAGGTGGCAGGGAGTAAGGTTGTCTTCCTCGTATTGTACGTAGACGACATACTCTTGATAGGAAATGATATTTCTATGCTGCAATCGGTCAAGCTCTTCTTATCACAAAGATTCTCGATGAAAGATCTTGGTGATGCCTCCTGCATATTGGGGATCAGGATCTATAGAGATAGATCCAAACGGATACTGGGATTGTCCCAATCCAGGTACATTGACACCATACTAAAGAGGTTTAGTATGGAAGAATCCAAGCGTGGGAACTTGCCCACGATCTCTGGAGTCACTCTCTCCAAAGAGATGTCTCCCAAGACTGATTTAGAGAGAGCTCGCATGCAAGGGATACCCTATGCTTCGGCTGTAGGCTCTATCATGATGCGATGCTATGTACCAGACCCGATGTAGCATACTCACTAAGTGTAGTGAGCAGGTATCAAGCTGATCCTGGAGAGAGTCACTGGACAGCTGTGAAGAGCATTCTCAAGTACTTGCGAAGGACTAAAGAGATGCTCTTGGTGTATGGTAACGGAGAACTCCAAGTGGAGTCCTTTACCGATTCGAGCTTCCAGAGTGATAAGGACGACTCTAAGTCGCAGTCGGGCTTTGTCTTTACCCTTTACGGAGGGGCGGTAAGCTGGAAGAGTTCCAAGCAGGAAACCGTGGCAGACTCAACGATGGAGGCTGAATACATCGCTGCCAATGATGCTGCCAAAGAGGCTGTCTGGATCAAGAAGTTCATTACTGAACTTGGAGTGGTTCCATCCATTGAGCATCCAATACCTTTGTATTGCGATAACAATGGAGCGGTGGCTTTGGCCAAGGAACCCAGGTCTCATCAGCGATCCAGGCATATTCTGAGGCGGTATCACCTGATCCGGGAGATATTTGATCGCCGGGAGATCGAGGTCAGGAGAGTTGACACGAAGAACAATACGGCGGATCCACTCACGAAGGCCATTCCCTAGATACAGTTTGAGAGACTCTTCAGGATGCTCGGTATGCGATACTACAGCAGCTGGCCCTAGTGCAAGTGGGAGATTGTTAGTTGTATGTATGCCCTATAGGCCAGTATTGTACAGATAATGTATATTATATTGGATGCTTGGACATATATAGAGATAACTTTCTTGCTCGATATGATAGTATACTATCTGGTTACTCTTTATCTTAACATGTATACTTGTCTCTTTAAACTGTCTTATAGTTACATGTTGATAAAGCCCTTAGGATGTGTACTTGACTACCTGGACTATGATGCAGATCATACTAGTAGGGACATGGTAGTCGATAAGTACATCCTTCAAGGTCCCTAGCCGTGGGTGTATCGAGACAGGGCATCGATATACCAGTGTAGACTAGCGTATACGCTTCTCGACCCATGAGATGGGTGATGGATGATCCCATATCCATTGGTGTTTGACATCGGAGATGGTATACGGGTGCTCAGTGGAGACTGGGTACACTGGACGGACTCGCCGAGAACTCCCAGATGGTATTATACCTCACGTCAGATGGCAGTTCTCAGGTGACACTTGTACAGGTTAGTCTGTAGACCCGAGATCGTCATAGAGTCTTGTGTGATTCCCACTGTGCTTTGATCTCCACCTTACCACGTCCATGAGGGCGTGCAAAACGGTGGTCTTTGGGTACAGTCCCGAGTCACATGGAGGCAATGAGCGATAGGAGGGGTTTCGTCTCTCCCGGTATTGGGGGTTGATGTTGCGCTGTGCTCGATTGGCCGTAACACGGAAGTCCCTGGCCAGGGCTGATCAGAGATTTGCTGGTAAGTGTTACCAGTAGTTTCTCGACCCGTTATGAGCCTCACATCGGCACGACTTATCGGTTATTGCGGTCTGACGTATACCACCCCTAGACTTGATATGCGACATATCAGACGAACAGACCGGACTGTACGGTAAGTGTTACTGGTTGGATTCACAGGAGTGTGAGCGGGCTAGCTCGTCGATCTTCTGATCGCTCAATACCCGGGTGGCCGTTACGTTTAGCAGACCGCTTGCGGCTTGTAGGTGCTTGATATGATCATCATCTGCTACCGGCGTATTGACGAGTCTTTAGAGTCCTACACAGAGGTTTCCTGGCTCAAGCGAAACGAAATAGGAGCGCATATGAGATATGTGCAGGAGCGAGAATAATGTGTGTATGTGATACCGTATTTCATTCTCGCGATGAATGTGTCGATTGGTTATATGCGATATAACCTAGATATCGAATCAAGGATTGATTCGATAAGCCGATACATAGGATACTAGTCGGTTATATGCGATATGACCGGATCGTTAAATCAAGTGTTGATTTAATGATTTAATGTATAATTATATATTTGATATATTACTTTGCATTAACTAGTATTGGTTCATTTTAAAAGGATTTTCTCACTTGATGCACATTGTATATGTGATATATTTTTGTGCACTTGTTTGTATCATGTTTGATGATACTTCCTCACTTGGGTTTGTGTAAAGATTAAACCATGGTTACATGTATAATGGTTAGGGTTTTGATTATTTACTTAGTTATTTATTTATTTATTCATTTTGGATATTATTAAGAATGGTGGCTTATTTTGTTTCTATGTTGAAGCTTCTTGAAGCTTTGACAAAGTCCACCATCCTTATCTCATCCTTAACCCTAACCATTCCTACTAACCTTAGTTTAATCTCTACACTTGACCATGGTCAAGATATGATAAGTATTCATATTAGTTTCATTTTTAAATGACACTTATCATATTCTTTCTTCTTCTTGATCATCTTCTTCTTCAAGAAAAGCTTAAGGTCCATCAATGGCAACTTGAGCTAAAGTGGGAGAAATCCAATTCTAAAGTGAACCCACCTCCTATTTCTTCACCCTCTACCTCTTGCCAAGTTGTTTTGGGTGTTTTCTTCACAAGTTTCACAACTTTGTGAAGTCGGAGCATTAAACTTGTGAAACCTCGACGTAGATCATCTTGGGCACGAAGCCGACGACCTAGTCCGCCCAATTCTCCGATGAAGCCGACGTTTGAGTTCGGGATTCGAGATGGACAGCGAGAGGACGCCTACGTGGAGCTAAGGAAGTGGAGAACCGGATCTACAAAGGTTGTAGCCTCTCTCCTTTAGTTAAGATGTTAACTAGTTTCGTTTATCGCCTAAATTTCTAGTTAACGATCCGTATTAGGGTTTCTCGGCACCCGTAAAATTTGAAATTGGCATGGTTGATGCCTTGTGAGACCTCTTGAGAGTGCCTAGGAACCCTACACTAAATGTATACCTCATGATAGCAATCATATCAATATATATGGATGTCCAGCATTGACACCCAAAATCTCAAATCTCTCGTGTCCATCACCGACACGCAATGCAGATACCGTTGACACCATCTCAACAGATGATAGCCACCCGATATCCCTGGCCCCGGTCGGTATCCCCTGGATATCCGCCGTGCCCAATTGAACCCCGGTCAGTATCCCCTGAATATCTTCCGTGCTCATCTCTATCTCTGGTATCGAGTATCCTCGTTAGGCTCCCCGCCTCAACTGCGGCTATCCTGCCCTTCGGTCTCGATCCGGGTCCACTATATATCTGACTGTATATCTCCCCCACTCAGTCCGGATAAGTAACAAGTCCGAAACCGTATAGCTCCCCCACTCAGTTCGGAATAAAACAATCAGAAGATATCAAGCTCATGGTGGACGCCAACTCATCATATCCAAAAATATTAAGTAAAGAATGAGAGTACTTGCATAAATCATTCTGATGATATATTATATATATACATATATAACAGCGTCCCATACCACTGATATATATTATCAGGAGTAAAACATCCAGAAAATCCATAAGAATCAAATATCAACATCTATAGTACTAGTATTCGCAATGTGCAACAGGAAATAAAGTAAGACTGCGTAAATAAATCATACAGGCACAAAAATATCAATTCTACTGTGTCATGGCACTACTAATGATGTGTAGTGTAACATACGTGTCTGTACTCGTGCAGCATGGCAACCATTAGTATTTGTGCAAGTGTTCTAAAAGTGTAATAGCCGACTCATATCGACATCTACATACGCATTACATAATATAACGATTCTACAGTGACACGGCAGTACCAATGAGGTGTAGTGTAACATATATGTATGTATTTGTGACGCATAGTACTCATTGGTAGTTGTGCAGTGTTCTATCAGAGTGTTCGTATTACGGAAACGTATAACATCAATCATTATAACGTGCACAAGTAAAGTAATCCTAAGCGTATCTAATAATATAACTACTTGTTATGAGCTATACCATTATCTTGGAAAATGAGACGAAATGTTAGTTTTTAAAAGAGTATAGCTCACTTCAAGTACTACGTTCATAAAGGAAATAAAACATTAATTTACGATTCTAAAGGTAACTTGATCGTTATTTGGTATACTAATCTCATTATCATCAATACGGTATAATTCTTGGTATCATATCTCACATTATCAATATATTTAAATTATCTCTAATAAGGCATGATCCCTCGTATCAAGTTACCAAACCATAAGTAAACTACATGCAAATGAGTATCATGCTATATGCAAATTAATTTCAATATTCATATCTTAAATAATTACTAAAACTACTATATACCATACTACTTATTTATAAGGTTGCGGGGGTGCTATACGCCATCCACCCGACTTTTCCCGTAGATGTAAATCTACTCACCAACTTGATATGCTTGTTGAAATCCACGCTGTTATGTCCGCCAACTCCGTTTCGAAAACCTTCGCGATCGTACCTATAATCGTAGTTCTTTCTTTGATTGAGTCGCCTTCTTTATTCGACTAGTTATAGCATATCGACATAAATATCACACCAAAACTCAAAACAATGAGATAGGCACCCATAGGTTAGAACCTACAACATACTTAACCCAAAAACAATAATATGCCACTGAAATCGATGTTTCAGTCGTAGTACAAAATACGCAAAACCCGTATCGGAATATCGGAAATTTTATAAAACCCTTATTAAAACGTTCCCAGATTTTACTTTGTAATTATTGGGAAAAATCAAACAATACTGTAACTCATAAATAACAAACTAAATCTACAGAGGAAAATCCAACACTAAACACCACCATAAAACCGGCGAGCTCGGATTTTGGGTATATGTCGCCGGCCAAAACATGGGGTTAGGGTCTCGGGCTTTGAGTAAAATTCTCTAGTGATCTTATTATATTTATGGTATTACTAGTTTTTCTATTGGTTACACCTATTGGTTCTAGATTCAAATTCAGTAGGCTAAATATCACAAAATACACTGTTTTCCTATGCTGCACACTAAAAACAGATATGGAATTATACTGAACTTGCAAGGAGGAAAGGAATTATATCTATGGAGATTGTGTACAAGAAAATCCTGCTCAAGAAGTGTGTGTGGAAGCATCAAGGTCTTGTAGTGTATTAAGTTTGATGAAGTGCACACTTGAGGAAGGAGATCATGGCTTTCTCTTGTGATATGAGGAAAACATATGAATTTGGGTGTTGGAGCTTGAAGGATTAATTTTGTTCAGTTGAGAAAGCTAATGAGTTTCCTAGGTGTTGTTTGGTGTAGAAAGAGCATGAGGTGGAGAGTTGTGAGATGGAGGTGGTATGGTGAAATAGGATGTGTCAATTAGGAATGAGGAGGTGTGAAGTTAAGAAGAAGGAGGTGGAGGGTGTTGAGCATGGGTGAGGATGTGTTGTATGTGAGGGTTTAGATTTAGATTATGATATAACACTCATTAAAAGATTATCCAAATATCACAACCTTTAATGTTACACTTTAAATCCATTTTACAATTTAAATCCATGTAACATAAAAGATATGAAATGATAAATCTATCACTTAATTATCATTAGCTTAATGAAAAATACAATGTCATGTTAAAATAATTAAAATATCATTTTTATGACATCACACGTTTTTATTCATATTTTATCGAAATAACTACATTTTTACGGATATAATTCCGATACCAAAAGTTGTATGTGATGTCACTTTTATAAACTCATTATTTTTATATTTCAAATTATAAATTAATATTTATAATTTTTCCAAAATGTTACAATCTCTCCCCCTTATAGAAATTCGGTCTCCGAATTTAAATTAAACCCCAATCATAAAAACATTTTTCTCAATAAACCAACTCTTTTCAAATCATTTTGTCGGGGTCCAAAATTTTAAAATACAAAGTGTGCTCAACATAATGGAACTCCAAAATTCCACATGAGTTAAAACACATCATATCGCAACAGTGTGCGCGAAAACTCAAAAGATATAATTTCACATAACTGTAACCCTAGTGGTTGCTATGAGAATTACTTCAGTTATGCTGCAGAACATCAAATACAAAAACCGTTGTATATCCCAAGTACACAATCAATGCCATAGTCGTAGTGCAATATCGGTGCACACGACCACGCAAAAATATATAAATCAAATCTATAACATATCCTATCAAGTGCAAAGCACGAAAACAAAATCAACCTTAACGGTTTGCGTGCAAATCTCAAACCACACGTTACGGTGTGCATGAAAACAAAACAGCGCTAAGTGCAACAGGCGTGCACATAACGATATTCACTGTATCTACTGTGCATGGAACAAAAGTGTATAAAATAGTATCAAGTGCATCAGGGTGCAAAAATCAAATTCAAGTGCATCAGGTGCACAAAATATCAAAACGTGCAACTGGTGTGCACGAATCCTTACCGAGTATACCTAGGGTGTATATATATAAAATCTCTTAATCATGTGCATCTGATGTGCACGGAAAATATTGGTTTATTGTTTCTGGTGTACACAACATTCTAATTGAGTGCCGTCACCTCGCACAAAAATCTCAAACAAGTACACCCGGTGTGCACAAAACATAAACCAAAGTGAAATCACTGTGCACGGAAATCTCATCAAGTGCACCTGGTGTGCACAAAACATTATGTGACCCTCAAATCCTCAAAATACATATGTTAAAATAACGGACATTGAGTTGTCCTTTCTTCAATGTTGAAAATGAAATATTTAGATCATAAAAACGCAAATCGAACTCAAATGACATCGAAGTATATCCTCTTTAATGTCGAAAGGTGTTTATACACCCAGAATTGGCATAGCAAGGATTACTACTTTCCGTCTTCCACGATCTAACGTTCTCTGTCTCTGAAATTCTGGTTCTTCTTGCGGATCTCTAACGTCAGGGTCGCTTCAAACACTCGTCCGGTGAGGAGCAATGACACAATCAGTCCTACTGCTGATACCTCTCACCACCTCTTCTTGGCCAATAGTCCAGTCTTTTGTAACGCAACATGTTGATGACGGAAATCTCTATCCTTTGCTTGTGTGCCAACAACTGATCCTGGGTCTAATCTTACTTATTATCAACTTCTAGAAAGAACCCCTTCAAGTCTCCTGCAGATCTCAGCTACCCAACCTGCCCGGAGCTAACACTCATTACTGAATCCACTTTCTCTTTAGTAACAACTGTCATTCCCTTAAGATTTCCTCCTAAAAGTGTAGTCGTACGCGTTTCAGTATATGCATCAACTCTTCAATATCGACGGTGAAGAATAACTGTCCACTGAAACTTCGCACCAAAATCTTGTCCCATTACTCTCCAATATCAATCAATTAAGGAGCGTATCGCGATAACCATGCGAATTGTAAGTCATACTTGGTTATGGCCAAGCTCGGAGTCTTACAAAACTCAGAAACACGAATCCGACATCTCTGATACTCTGTAGAAGAATCTGGCTAAGCTCACCTTCGAAAACTCGTCCCAATTCGTCGGAGGATAACTTACTACATAATCTCTTTCTCGAACGACTTGCATCAGGTCTGAGCAAGATCCATCGGAAGAAGCAAATCAATTTCACCGATCTCGTATCGGAGCGCCACAACGGATTAAAATTTGTAACCATCCCACATCTGAACGGCTACGAATCCTTCATTCCATCTACACTTGTAGGCATTTGCAACTGTCTACATCCTGAACTCTGGAAGCAACATCTTGATAATCTCAGCAATTTTTTTGGTATCACTGTCTGAACAGTACGCAACTCCACAATCTTCAGAGAGAGGAAAGCATCACGCCTCTAGTCTGGCTGATCTCCAGCAATGACTCGAGTATCTGGTGCGAATCCCGAAGAAATGCGCTTCAATATTAGAACTCGATAACGACATGTCTCTATATCATCGGAATGTCACCCTGGTCAGTCTTTGTCCCAGACAAGTCTGCTCTAACCGTATCTCTAACTGCAGCCCTCTCGGCTCCCATAAACATGGTGACCGTAACAATCAACATGCATTGACGAGGATAGATCAACAGAATGAATAGAAGGAAGATCTCAAGATATAAATCCTAAGGTAACTTAGGTGGAGTATCATATCGTAAATATGCCGCGGAACATATATACGGTACGTCACTCTACTTAGTACCTACTCCATCAACAAAGTCATCCTATATAACGAAAGTTCGGGTATAAGACCCCCAAAGTCAAGTCTAAGTTCTATAAGGTAAAGTCCAGGTAACAAAAGTGCATGCCTAAACCCCATATAGCCAAACTTAGACTCGAACAAAGGTTAAACCAAATACTCTGATACCAAATTTTTCACGACCCAAATGTGGCACGTGACCGACACTTAAATCACGTGACGTCGACGCGGTTCAAGTAAGCCGAACCGCGAAATCTAAACCCTTTTTGAACATATTAGAGGTGTAGTTTAAAATAGTCATCAGATGAAATCAGTTTAAAATAAACATTTATATTTAACTAAGTATGTTTGAAAAGCATCTATGATGTTTTAAAATTCGACAGCACCTCCCTTGTAATTTGAATAAACCCGCTACAACATAAACCTATATAGCATCCCAACGGGAGCTAACGTCCATGCCTCAAACGGCGAAGCAACCAAGCATACAATATACGATGCACAATGGCGAAGAAAAGAAAAGCGAAACAAAATCAACAATATAAAATGGTCGACTCCAATGAGTGCAACATCATAACGCACAACTCTAAGTCTCGCTTCTAAGTCCACAGTATACCCTTTCTAAGTTGATGGAGTTTTTGTTAGATACAAGAATATATGAATAACCAAGTGCGAGTACGATACAATAGTAACTCACTTACCCAAAGCAATCACCGAAAGAAATGTGTGCCAAACCGCTGATAATCCAAGCGGTAAAACCTGCAAGAAACTGTGGCACAACGGGAATGGGTTGCCAACTCAGTGAATTAAAGTACATCACAAGGTAGAAATCGAAATGCACGACGATACCTAGGTCATAAGTATAGTGCTATCATAATCTGTACTGATATAATATATGATTTGCATATGTATTATAATCCAGCACTAATTATCATGCAATCCCAAGTAGAATATATCAAATGCAAATGACCTGTATCAAGGTATAAGCCCAATATAGCCGAATATATATATATACATATAGACACATACACACATACACACACACACACACACACACACACACACACATATATATATATATAAACCTCTTCTTTAAAATAGCCGCGGAATAGATATGTCACGGCATAAAAGCAGACGTGATGGTATGAAATATAATAGGTATGTTATTTTAGATATACGTCCGGCTGTTTTAGTAAAGAATGTTTAGAGGTTTAAAATTTAAGGATCTCAGTGTCATATCAGACATTTCAAAATAAGGAGGCTATAGCTCGCTTTTGAATTTCCTGTTTATATGAAAATGCCCGTAAATACACACACACACACACACACACACACATATAAACCTCTTCTTTAAAATAGCCGCGGAATAGATATGTCACGGCATAAAAGCAGACGTGATGGTATGAAATATAATAGGTATGTTATTTTAGATATACGTCCGGCTGTTTTAGTAAAGAATGTTTAGAGGTTTAAAATTTAAGGATCTCAGTGTCATATCAGACATTTCAAAATAAGGAGGCTATAGCTCGCTTTTGAATTTCCTGTTTATATGAAAATGCCCGTAAAATGATTTTTGCAGGTACTGTCCGCCGGATCAGTCCTGGTCGGCTACAGTAATTGTAATTTAACTGTGTACCTTATGATAGCAATTATATCAATATATATGGATGTCCAACATCGACACCCGAAATCTCAAATCTCTCGTGTCCATCATCGACACGCAATGCAAATATCGTCGACACCATCTCAACAGATGATCGTCACCCGATATCCCTGGCCCCGGTCGGTATCCCCTGGATATCCGCCGTGCCCAATCGAACCCCAGTCAGTATCTCCTGGATATCTGCCGTGCTCATCTCTATCTTCGGTATCGAGTATCCTCGCTAAGCTCCCCGCCTCAACTGCGGCTATCCTGTCCCTCGGTCTCGATCCGAGTCCACCATATATCCGACTGTATATCTCCCCCACTCAGTACGGATAAGTAATAAGCCCGAAACCGTATAGCTCCCCCACTCAATTCGGAATAAAACAATCAGAAGACATCAAGCTCATGGTGGACGCCAACTCATCAAATCCAAAAATATCAAGTAACGAATAAGAATGCTTGCATAGATCATTCTGATGATACATTATATATATACATATATAACAGCGTCCCATACCACTGAATATATCATCAGGAGTAAAACATACAGAAAATCCATAAGAATCAAATATCAACATCTATAGTATTGGTATTCGCAATGTGCAACAGAAAATAAAGTAAGACCGCGTAAATAAATCATACAGGCACAAAGATATCAATTCTACTGTGTCATGGTACTACTAATGATGTGTAGTGTAACATACGCGTCTGTGCTCGTACAGCATGGCAATCATTAGTATTTGTGCAAGTGTTCTAAAAGTGTAATAGTCTACTCATATCGAAATCTACATACACATTACATAATATAACGATTCTACAGTAACATGGCAGTACCAATGAGGTGTAGTGTAACATATATGTACGTGCTTGTGCCGCATAGTACTCATTGGTAGTTGTGCAGTGTTCTTATAACATTTTTAAATATTTTAGATAATAAATTAATTTAGTTAATTAATTAAAAATGTTAATTTAAAATTTTATTGAAGCAAAATGGGACCTTTCATAAGTAATATGTGAAATTAATAAATTTGAATAATTAGTTTGTAACATTAGTTATTAAGAAGGGTTTTAGTGAAATTTTTAGCTTCATTTTGTAGTATGATATAGTGGGAGGGGTTTTATAGAAAGTTTAATTAATTGTGGAAATTAGATATTGTGTGAGGTTTTTTTTTGTAAAGAGGGCTAGATCATGGTTAAGGTTAATGTAAACTCATGGGATATCATAACCTAGGTTTAACCTAATGGCCACACCTCCTCCTTGCATGAAAGCACCACCATTTTTCATGGTGACACATCCTATTTGCCTTATCATCCCTTATTCTTATATTGTTCCCAATTTGTTCAGTTGATATATTATGCTGAAACAAATCAACTAGCTTAGAGAAAAATAAAGGAAATATTAGAACACACCAAAGAAAAAGAGAGAAGAGAAGAAAAGCTAAGAGCTTAGGAACATTCCCACCACCATCAAGCAAGGAAATTATGCTTGTATATCTTTGAAGGAAACTTTCAGTTGATCTTCTAGACATGTATAATTTCTAACCCTGTAGTTAATTTAGTTTAATACCGTTCTAACATAAAAGTGTAATATCGGTAAAATATCGTATCGTGTTGGATTATTACTCTGTTTTGATCTGCTATAGTATAGTTAATCTATAACAAATTCAAACAGTACCTAAGCCTTAATGATTAGACCTAGAATACACACCAGAAACACGAACCCATTCCTTACACAATCGGCCGGCGACATATGCCCAAAATCCGAGCTCGCCGGTTTTTCAATGGAGTTAGGTGTTAGTTTTTCTAGGGTAGCTCTCTGTATGTACTTTAGGGTGTCTGGTATTGTTAGTTTAAGTTATATTTTCTGTATATAAAATCTGGAAGCAAATATCTGTTTTGGGGTTAAAGTTCTAAATACGACATGGATGTTTATGACACGATTCTGTTTTTGCCTGTTATGAACAGAAAAAGGGTTAGCTCAGGTTAGTTTAAGTTTTAGATAGTTCACAATATTCGTACGTAGCATATTAAGTACATAAGTCTTGTAGTTTCACGTTTTCGCCGTATCGGAGTTTAGCCGTTTCTTATACGAAAGTTAAATTCGATGTTAGGTTTGACCGCGGAGACTTCGGAGACCGCAAGAAAAGGAAAAGGATTGATGACATTCGAGTGACTTCAACGTATTTCGGTGAGTAGATTAACATTCACCGGGGGATTTTGTATGGATGGCGTAGTACGCCCATGGATTTAAGTTTACTTATAATTGTTCCTTTGTATATAAAATTGAATTTAGCAACTCCACCATATGCATTCATATATATAAAATGTCATGTTTACACAATTGCTAGAATAATGGATAAATTATAGACGAGTCATGTTGCACGTGCACATATTTACATGTTACACTACACCTTATTGATATTGACATGTCACATATACACTTAGTACATGCTATGTCACATATGATTCACTTCATACCGTAAGCATCAGTCATAGTGGTAATTTTGCAACAAAGTTATTATGAACACATATCATGCTTCATTTTCAAGTATTATTAATTTTGATATAAGATGCATTGGATTATGCGGATTTCTGGTTTTGAGTTTTATGTGTTATATAGTATATTCGGCGATTCTTCATGTTTGATGTGATATGTCCACCATGAGAGGTTGTTTTATGATTTGGTTTTTATTTCGAACCGAGTGGGGGAGCTATATGGCTGCGGATTTTACGTTATCCGGACTGAGTGGGGGAGTTATACAGTCGGATTCATGGTTGACCCGGTCGAGACCGAGGGGCAAGATAGCCGTATTTGAGGCGGGGAGCCTAGCGAGGATACTCGATACCGGAGATAGTTATGAAACACGGCGGATATCTGGAGGATACCGACCGATGTTATGGATTGACAGGATCGGTCGGGGAACGATGCCTGCTGGAAACAGAAGATTTGTGTCGATATTGGACACGGAAAAAATGAGCCTTATTTGGAAAATTATGATATTGGAAATACTTGATTAGATTTCGGCGTTGTTTTAATACATTTAGTTAATACATATTCATGTTTCCACATGTTATCATACATTATACTCATCTTTGTTATTGTTAGCTCTAGTCATCATACTTACATTATCAGCTGTTAGATGTTAGTTTATTCACTGAGTTGGCAACTCACCCCCGTTGTGCCATAGTTCCTTGCAGGAGACGCGTGGACACGGAGCAGCAGCACGGATCCACTTGTCATCTCTCATCGTTTATTTTGCTAGGTGGGTTACCTACGTAGTAACCTCCTATTTTTGTATATGTATATTGGATCTAGAAATTCTTCATCAGACCCTGTATATTTGACTTAGAACGAGATATGTCTGTATATGTTTTAAATTCGTTTGAGTGAGATCGTCTAGTTGTGTTAATTTATACTTTCTCTCTGTATGCATGAAATTCTTTACTTGATGCGTTGTATTTTTATTGCGTGTTGATTCTGCCGTTTGGCGTTGTTTTGCTCCCAACTAGGGATGCAACTTATTTAAACACTTTATAACTGCTTTTAATTAATGATTTATAAGGAGGTGTTGTCGAACATTTTAAATGCTAAAAATCAGTTGTTTAGATTTCATTTCTTAAAATCATTCGACGTACTACCTCATCCTTTTACTTAAAAACTAAAATTTTCTAAATTCCACAAAAAGGGGTTTTGATCTTGGTTTTTGGTTACTCAGATTGTGTCGACATCTTTAGATGTCATACAATTTAAGTGCCGGTCATATCCGAATTTCGGGTCGTGACAAAGTTGGTATCAGAGCTTAGGATTAACCTTACGGAACCGAGTAGTGTATTGAAGTTAGTAGGCTTTAGATGTCGTTATGTAGGTTGACCCTTAGTTTGATGGAGTAGGTGATTTAGGATGAGTAGAGTACCGTACATATGTTCTGTGGCATATTTACGCTACGATACTCAGCCTAAGTAATCTTAGGATGTATATCTTGATTAATCCTTCTTTTGACTTCCTATTATTGCTGTTCCTATTCGTACGCCTTATCAACTCTTGTTTTTTGTTCTAGTTGTTATGGCCACACGAGCTAGGCGAGCCGTAGCTAGGAAAACCCCGCCTATGACGACGACTGACGCTCCGGATATTCCGGCGGTACCAGAACATGTTGATCCTCCTTCTCCAGATAGACTGACTAGGATAGAGGAGGGCATGTTAGGCTTGCAGCAGATGGTGGGACAGTTGGCCGAGGCCACCCGTGTACAGAGACAGGATCAGGCACCGACCATGGTAGAGCCCGATGTATAGCCCATGCAGACTGTCGCACTTGTAGACTCGAGGGTGATGGAGGTATCACTTCCGGAGTTTATGAGGTTGAGACCTCCGGTGTTTACAGGGACCGACGCAGCAGAGGATCCTCAGTCCTTTCTTGATTGGATGGCTAGGATCGGCAGGTCATTGAGATGTTCTGATGCGAGGTCGGTGAGTTGACCAACTTTCGATTGGAGGGACTTGCACAGGCATGGTGTGAGTCGATGGAGAGAGGCGAGCTACTGGTCTTCCTTCGATGACATGGACAGAGTTTTTTGAGGTGTTCCTTGCCAGATTTCTTCCACAAAGCGTACGAGATGCCAAAGCCAGCAGTTTCGAGGCATTGAGAAAATATGCAGATATACCAGTGGCAGAGTATGACTTGTGGTTCACCCAGCTGTCATGCTATGCTCCATACTTAGTTCCTACGAAGGAGTTTCGGGTGAAGAGGTTTGTGAGGAGCCTGGATACACAGATGTTCCTTGCTATAGGATCCCAGCATTTCGATACTTATGCACAGGCCATCCACACAGCTATGCGAGTAGAAGATCGTTTGAACGAGACAGCGATCGTTCCTGAGCCAAAGAGGACCAGACCTATTGAGTCAGTTACTAGGCAGTTTGGCAGAGGACGAGGCAGACACACTCCAGGCCGCAGTTTTGGTCGAGGTTGGACTCAGGGCTAGATGTTCAGTTCGTACCCCGATGAGCAGAGGCCCCCATCTACATGTTTTAGTTGTGAATGTCCAGGGCATTTCGCTAGGGATTGTAGACTCCACGGAGGGACTGGATTTCCACAGGATGCTTTACCCCCTCCACCTTCTACTTCGATGGCATTACTTCCTCCACCAGTTAGCACTATGTGCCAGGCCGTTGTACCGAGAGGTCGGGGTTTTGCAGGACGTTTTCAGATAGGGCGAGGAGACCGAGAGAGAGGACGTCAGGATGCTGGTTGGGGCCAGGCTCGGTTTTTTGCTTTTACTCCACAGGATGCCCAGGCATCTAATGCAGTTGTGACAGGTACTCTTTCAGTATGTTCCTAAGATGCACATCTTTTATTTGATCCCGGTTCTATGCATTCTTATGTGTCTGCACACTTTGCAATTTCTCTGGAGAGAGAGTCGTCATTGTTAGAATTACCACTTGTTGTGATTACTCCGGTGGGAGATTCTTTTATAGCCCGACATGTATTCAGGTCATGTTCAGTACGTATTAGTGATAGGGATTCATTAGTCGATTTGATTCTTCTGGATATGCTAGATTTTGATATACTTCTTGGTATGGATTGGCTGGCCGCTTGTCATGCTTACGTTGATTGTCGGGGGAAGGCAGTTAGATTCTGTTTTCCAGGCGAACCGATTTTTGTTGTGCAGGGAGACTGCAGTATAAATCCTGCCAACCTGATTTCTGCTCTTTGTGTGGGACGGCTCTTAAAGAAGGGCTGTCGTGGGTTCTTAGTGTTTGTTCAGGACGTAGGAGCCGCTGAGGTCCCGTTGGACCAGGTTCCGATCGTACGAGAATTTCCAGATGTGCTCCCTGCTGAATTACCAGGATTGCCGCCTGATCGCGATATTGAATTCTGCATTGACTTGATTCCGGGTGCGGGGCCTATTTCTATACCGCCTTATCGGATGGCCCCGACAGATCTGAAGGAGCTCAAGAGTCAGTTGCAAGAATTGCTTGATAGAGGGCTTGTTTGTCCGAGTGTATCGCCGTGGGGGCCTCCTATCTTATTCGTTAAAAAGAAGGATGACAGCATGAGATTGTGCATCGACTACAGGCAGCTGAATCGAGTTACGGTGCGAAATAAGTATCCATTACCTCGTATTGATGACTTATTCGATCAGCTGCAGGGAGCTGGCTATTTCTCGAAAATCGATTTGCGGTCAGGGTATCACCAATTGAGAGTTCGGAAGGATGACATTCCGAAAACTGCTTTTTGCACACGATACGGGCATTATGAGTTTTTGGTGATGTCGTTCGGGCTCACCAATGCCCTAGCAGCTTTCATGGATTTAATGAACCACATTTTTAGGATGTTTCTTGATCAGTTCATTATTGTATTCATTGATGATATTCTTGTATACCCCGTGGTCGAGAGGAGCATGAGCAGCACTTGCGAATTACATTGCAGATTTTGAGGGAACACCAGTTGTTCGCTAAATTCTCTAAGTGTGCATTCTGGCTGGATAGTGTGGATTTCTTGGGTCACGTAGTTACGAGAGATGGTATACATGTGGACCCAAAGAAGATCGAGGCAGTACAGCACTGGCCCAGACCTGTATCAGTTATGGAGATTCGCAGCTTCTTGGGTTTGGCCGGTTACTACCGACGTTTTGTGCAGGATTTTTCTCGTATCGCTGTACCATTGACCGGGTTGACCAGGAAGGAAGTTCCATTTCTTTGGACAGATGCATGCGAGCAGAGTTTCCAACAGTTGAAGACTCGCTTGACGACGACACCAGTTTTATCTTTACCTTCTGGATCTGGTGGTTTTGTTGTCTATTGTGACGCCTTTCGAATGTGTTTAGGCTGTGTGTTGATGCAGCACGACAGGGTCGTCGCTTATGCTTCTCGACAGTTGATGAAGCACGAGCAGAACTATCCCACTCACGACTTAGAGATGGCCGCGGTGGTCTTCGCACTTAAGATTTGGAGGCATTACTTATACGGTGAGTCGTGCCAGATATTCACATACCACAAGAGCTTAAAGTATATCTTTCAGCAGCGGGATCTGAATTTGAGGCAGCATCGTTGGATAGAGCTTGTAAAGGACTATGACTGCGAGATTCTCTATCATCCGGGCAAGGTGAATGTGGTGGCAGATACTTTGAGTCGGAGTCCAGAAGCTAGCTTATCTTATTTGAGCACAGCGCAGAGGCAGTCTTCCGCAGATTGGTAGATTTTATGTGACAGTCGAGTACAGTTTGAGTTTACATCGACAGGGGGACAGCTTGCTCATATCTGCACCTATCCACAGTTACTTGATCGCTTCTGAGAGGCACAGCCCGCCGATGCTCGCTTGTCCGAGATCATAGAGCATGTTAGACAGGGTAAAGATTCTGAGTTCGTGATCGATGACCATGGAGTGTTACAGTTTGGGACTCGTCTTTGTGTGCTAGGTTCCGAGGGACTGAGACGCGAGATCTTAGACGAGGCGCATCGGTCAGCATATAGTATTCAACCGGGTTCCACTAAGATATATCATGATTTGAGAGATGTTTACTGGTGGGAAGGGATGAAGAGGGATGTCACGGAGTTTGTTTCGAGATGCTTGACTTGCCATCAAGTCAAGGCCGGGCACCAGAGGCTGGCGGGAGAGTTGCAGCCCTTACCCATTCTGGAGTGGAAATGAGAGCAGATCTCCATAGATTTCATGGTGGGTCTGCCCAGATCCAACAGGGGATATGATTCTATCTGGGTGATTGTTGATCGATTAACAAAAGCCGCTCACTTTCTTCCGGTGAAGACAACTTATGGATACACGCAGTATGCCAAATCTACATTGACGAGATTGTGCGATTGTATGGAGTTCCGACGTGCATTGTGTCTGATAGGGGCACACAGTACACCAGCCGATTATGGCAGAAACTTCATGAGACTTTAGGCACCCGATTGAGTTTCAATACAGCTTTTCACCCGCATACCGACGGTCAGTCAGAGCGGACCATACAGACTCTTGAGGATATACTCCAAGCCTGCAGTCTAGATTTCGGTAGAAGTTTGGATCGTCACTTGCCCTTGATAGAATTCTCTTACAACAATAGTTTTCAAGAGACAATTCAGATGGCACCCTTCGAAGCTTTGTATGGGAGAAACTGTCGATCGCCCGTGTGTTGGACTGAACTCAGCGAGAGCAGCCTTTTGGGATCGCAACTAGTGCAGGAGACTACAGAAAAGATCCAGTTGATACGAGACATGATGAGAGCGGCCTAGCGCATACAAAAATCTTATGCTGATCGACGTCGTCGCAGACTTGAGTTCGATGTGGGAGACCATGTGTTCCTCCGAGTCTCTCCGATGAAGGGTGTGATGCGTTTCGGGAAAAAGGGAAAGCTCACTCCCATATATGTCGAACCCTATAAGATTCTGGAGAGGGTGGGTGCTGTAGCTTATCGTTTAGCACTTCCACCAAACTTTCCCGATGTACATTCGGTGTTCCATGTGTCTATGCTTCGCAAATATCTTCACGATCCTTCAAATGCCATCCAACATCAGTCCTTACAGCTTGAGCGGGATTTATCCTATACTGAGGAGCCTGTAGCTATTCTAGACCGGCAGGTAAAGAAGCTAAGATCAAGGGTACTTCCATCTGTAAAGGTTCTTTGGCGAGGACCAAATAGCGAGGAGGTCACTTGGGAGGCTGATGATGACTTACGAAAGAAGTTCCCGCACCTTTTTGAAGGTACATGTGTTTAGGTTTTAAATTCGGGGACCGAATTTTCTTAAGAGGGGAATATTGTAACATTTTAAAATTTTTAGATAATAAATTAATTTATTTAATTAATTAAAAATGTCAATTTAAAATTTTATTGAAGCAAAATGGGACCTTTCATAAGTAATATGTGAAATTAATAAATTTGAATAATTAGATTGTAACATTAGTTATTAAGAAGGGTTTTAGTGAAACTTTTAGCTTCATTTTGTAGTATGATATAGTGGGAGGGGTTTTATAGAAAGTTTAATTAATTGTGGAAATTAGATATTGTGTGAGGGTTTTTTGTAAAGAGGGCTAGGTCATGGTTAAGGTTAATGTAAACTCAGGGGATATCATAACCTAGGTTTAACCTAATGGCCACACCTCCTCCTCGCATGAAAGCACCACCATCTTTCATGGTGACACATCCTACTTGCCTTATCATCCCTTATTCTTATATTGTTCCCAATTTGTTCAGTTGATATATTATGTTGAAACAAATCAACTAGCTTAGAGAAAAATAAAGGAAATATTAGAACACACCAAAGAAAAAGAGAGAAGATAAGAAAAGCTAAGAGCTTAGGATCATTCCCACCACCATCAAGCTAGGAAATTGTGCTTGTACATTTTTGAAGGAAACTTTCAGTTGATCTTCTAGACAGATATAATTTCCAACCCTGTAGTTAATTTAGTTTAATACTGTTCTAACATATAAGTGTAATATCGGTAAAATATCGTATTGTGTTAGATTATTATTCTGTTTTGATCTGCTATAGTATAGTTAATCTATAACAAATTCAAACAGTACCTTAGCCTTAATGATTAGACCTAGAATACACACCAGAAACATGAACCCATTCCTTGCACAATCGGCCGGCGACATATGCCCAAAATCCGAGCTCGCCTGTTTTTCAATGGAGTTAGGTGTTAGTTTTTCTAGGGTAGCTCTCTGTATGTATTTTAGGGTGTCTGGTATTGTTAGTTTAAGTTATATTTTCTGTATATAAAATCTGGAAGCAAATATCTGTTTTGGGGTTAAAGTTCTAAATACGACATGGATGTTTGTGACACGATTCTGTTTTTGCCTGTTATGAACAGAAAAAGGGTTAGCTCAGGTTAGTTTAAGTTTTAGATAGTTCACAATATTCGTACGTAGCATATTTAGTATATAAGTCTTGTAGTTTCACGTTTTCGCCGTATCGGAGTTTAGCCGTTTCTTATACGAAAGTTAAATTCGATGTTAGGTTCGACCGTGGAGACTTCGGAGACTGCAAGAAAAGGAAAAAGGATTGATGACATCCGAGTGACTTCGACGTATTCTGGTGAGTAGATTAACATCTACCGGGGGATTTTGTATGGATGGCATAATACGCCCATGGATTTAAGTTTAGTTATAATTGTTCCTTTGTGTATAAAATTGAATTTAGCAACTCCACCATATGCATTCATATATATAAAACGTCATGTTTAAACAATTGCTAGAACACTGCAAAAATTATCGACGAGTCATGTTGCACGTGCACATATTTACATGTTATACTACACCTCGTCGATATTGACATGTCACATATACACTTAGTATTTGCTATGTCACATATGATTCACTTCATACCGTAAGCATCACTAATAGTGGTAATTTTGCAACAATATTATTATGAACACATATCATGCTTCATTTTCAAGTATTATTAATTTTGATATAAGATGCATTGGATTATGCGGATTTTTGGTTTTGAGTTGTATGTGTTATATAGTATATTCGGCGATTCTTCATGTTTGATGTGATATGTCCACAATGAGAGGTTGTCTTATGATTTGGTTTTTATTCCGAACCGAGTGGTGAAGCTATATGGCTGCGGATTTTTACGTTATCCGGACTGAGTGGGGGAGTTATACAGTCGGATTCATGGCGGACCCAGTCGTGACCGAGGGGCAGGATAGCCGCATTTGAGGCGGGGAGCCTAGCGAGGATACTCGATACCGGAGATAGTTATGAAACACGGTGGATATCTGGAGGATACCGACCGATGTTATGGATTGACAGGATCGTTCAGGGAACGATGCCTGCTGGAAACAGAAGATTTGTGTCGATATTGGACACGGAAAAAATGAGCCTTATTTGGAAAATTATGATATTGGAAATACTTGATTGGATTTCGGCGTTGTTTTAATACATTTAGTTAATACATATTCATGTTTCCACATGTTATCATATATTATACTCATCTTTGTTATTGTTAGCTCTAGTCATCATACTTACATTATCAGCTGTTAGATGTTAGTTTATTCACTGAGTTGGCAACTCACCCCCGTTGTGCCATAGTTCCTTGCAGGAGACGCGTGGACACGGAGCAGCAGCACGGATCCACTTGTCATCTCTCATCGTTTATTTTGCTTGGTGGGTTACCTACGTAGTAACCTCCTATTTTGGTATATGTATATTGGATCTAGAAATTCTCCATCAGACCCTGTATATTTGACTTAGAACGAAATATGTCTGTATATGTTTTAAATTCGTTTGAGTGAGATCACCTAGTTGTGTTGATTTATGCTTTCTCTATGTATGCATGAAATTCTTTACTTGATGCGCCGTATTTTTATTGCGTGTTGATTCCGCCGTTTGGCGTTGTTTTGCTCTCAATTAGGGATGCAACTTATTTAAACACTTTATAACTGCTTTTAATTAATGATTTATAAGGAGGTGTTGTCGAACATTTTAAATACTAAAAATCAGTTGTTTAGATTTCATTTCTTAAAATCATTCGACGTACTACCTCATCCTTTTACTTAAAAACTAAAATTTTCTAAATTCCGCAAAAAGGGTTTTTGATCTTGGTTTTTGGCTTACTCAGATTGTGTCGACATCTTTAGATGTCATACAGTCTAAGTGCCGGTCACATCCGAATTTCGGGTCGCGACAGTTCTATCAGAGTGTCCGTATTACGGAAACGTATAACATCAATCATTATAACGTGCACAAGTAAAGTAATTCTAAGCGTATCTAATAATATAACTACTTGCTATGAGCTATACCATTATCTTGGAAAATGAGACAAAACGTTAGTTTTTAAAAGTGTATAGCTCACTTCAAGTACTGCGTTCACAAAGCAAATAAAACATTAATTTACGATTCTAAAGGTAACTTGATCGTTATTTGGTATACTAATCTCATTATCATCAATACGGTATAATTCTTGGTATCATATCTCACATTATCAATATATTTAAATTATCTCTAATAAGGCATGATCCCTCGTATCAAGTTACCAAACCATAAGTAAACTACATGCAAATTAGTATCATGCTATATGCAAATTAACTTCAATATTCATATCTTAAATAATTACTAAAACTACTATATACCATACTACTTATTTATAAGGTTGCGGGGATGCTATACGCCATCCACCCGACTTCCCACGTAGATGTAAATATACTCACCAACTTGATAAGTTTGCTGAAATCCACGTTGCTATGTCCGCCAACTCCGTTTCGGAAACCTTCGCGATCGTACCTATAATCATAGTTATAGCATATCGACGTAAATATCAGACCAAAACTCAAAACAACGAGATTGACACCCATAGGTTAGAATTTACAGCATACTTAACCCAAAAACAATAATATGCCACTGAAATGTACGTACGAACGTCAATATTTCAGTCTCAGTACAAAATACGCAAAACCCGTATCGGAATATCGGAAATTTGATAAAACACTTACTAAAACGTTCCCAGATTTTACTGTGTAATTATTGGGAAAAGTCAAACAATAATGTAACTCATAAAACTAATTTTGTTATATGTCGCTGGCCAAAACATGGGTTTAGGGTCTCGGGTTTTGAGTAAAGTTCTCTAGTGATCTTATTATATTTATGGTATTACTAGTTTTTCTATTGGTTACACCTATTAGTTCCAGATTCAAGTTCAGTAGGCTGAATATCACAAAATACACTGTTTTCCTATACTGCACACTAAAAACAAATATGGAATTATACTGAACTTGAAAGGAGGAAAGGAATTATACCTATGGAGATTGTGTACAAGAAAATCCTGCTCAAGAAGTGTGTGTGGAAGCATCAAGGTCTTGTAGTGTATTAAGTTTGATGAAGTGCATACTTGAGGAAGGAGATCATGGCTTTCTCTTGTGATATGAGGAAAACATATGAATTTGGGTGTTGGAGCTTGAAGGATTAATTTTGTTCAGTTGAGAAAGCCAATAAGTTTCCTAGGAGTTGTTTGGTGTAGAAAGAGCATGAGGTGGAGAGTTGTGAGATGGAGGTGGCATGGTGAAGTAGGATGTGTCAATTAGGAATGAGGAGGTGTAAAGTTAAGAAGAAGGAGGCGGAGGGTGTTGAGAATGGGTGAGGATGTGTTGTATGTGAGGGTTTAGATTTAGATTATGATATAACACTCATTAAAGGACTATCCAAATATCACAACCTTTAATGTTACACTTTAAATCCATTTTACAATTTAAATCCATGTAACATAAAAGATATGAAATGATAAATCTATCACTTAATTATCATTAGCTTAATGAAAAATACAATGTCATGTTAAAATAATTAAAATATCATTTTTATGACATCACACACTTTTATTCATATTTTATCGAAATAACTACATTTTTACGGATATAATTCCGATACCAAAAGTTGTATGTGATATCATTTTTATAAACTCATTATTTTTATATTTCAAATTATAAATTAATATTTATAATTTTTCTAAAATGTTACACAAGAGATACTACGATTTTCTCATAGACGGGGATCGAAAGGATTGCATCATCGATGATGATGGGCCTACTAGCTTTCAGCAAGCCATTTAGAGCGGCGACTCGGTAAAATGGCTAGATGCAATGCGGGCTGAGATGGAGTCCATGTATACCAACAAAGTATGAATTTTGGACATTGCTCCAGAAGGGGTAAAACCCGTAGGCTGCAAATGGATCTTCAGAAAGAAGATTGGTGTAGAGGGACAGGTTGAAACCTATAAGGCTAGACTTATTGCAAAAGGTTTTCGTCAAAGACCTGGTTTGGACTATGATGAAACCTTTTCTCCATGGCTATGCTCAAATCCATTCGGATCCTTCTTTCCATTGTTGCCTTCCACGATTATGAGATCTGGCAGATGGACTTAAAGACAGATTTTCTAAATCGAAATTTGGAAGAGTGCAACTATATGGATCAGCCAGAGGGTTTCAATCAGAGTGGGAGCAGAGGGAAAGTATGCAAGTTGCTTAAGTCCATTTATGGACTAAAGCAGGCATCGTGGAGTTGGAACATCTGTTTTGATGAGACGATCAAAGAATTCGACTTTATCAAAAATACAGATGAACCTTGTACATATAGTAAGATTGTAGGGAGAACTGTGGTATTCCTCATCTTGTACGTGGATGACATTCTCTTAATAGGAAATGACATTCCTATGCTACAATCAGTCAAAAGATTCTTGTCACAAAGGTTCTCCATGAAAGACCTGGGTGATTCCTCTTATATTCTTGGGATCCAGATCTATCGTGATAGATCTAAGAGGATGTTAAGACTTTCGCAGTCCAGGTATATCGACACCATACTGAAAAGATTTAGTATGGAAGATTCATAGCGCGGTAATCTACCGGCTTGTCACGGAATCACCCTCTCTAAAAAGATGTCTCCCAAGACTGATTTGGAAAGGGCTCGCATGACATCTATACCCTACGCTTTTGCGGTAGGTTCTATAATGTATGTGATGTTGTGTACCGGACCAAATATTGGTTATGCATTATGCGTGGTAAGCCGGTATCAGTCAAACCCACGGGAGAAGCACTGGATAGCAGTGAAGAACATTCTCAAGTACCTGAGAAGGACTAAGGAGATGTTGGTGTATGGAGGAAAAGACCTCCAGATTGAGACTTTTGCTGACTCCAGCTTCCAGAGTGACAAGGAAGACTCCTAGTCCATGTCGGGTTATGTCTTTACCCTCAATGGAGGGGAGGTCTGTTGGAAGAGCTCCAAGTAGGACACCGTTGCTGACTCGATGATGGAAGCGGAGTACATAGCTGCTTGTGACGCCGCGAAGTAAGCAGTCTCGATAAGGAAGTTCTTAATAGGACTTCAGATGGTTCCATCCATTATAGATCAATACCTCTGTATTGCGACAAAAATGGCGCTATAGCCTTAGCGAAAGAATCCAGGTCCCATCAGAAGTCCAGACATATCTTGTGGCGGTACCACCTGATCACGGAGATCGTTGATCGCTGGGAGATCGAGGTGAGGAGAGTAGATACGGAGAATAACACCGCAGATCCACTTATAAAGGCCATCCCTCAGACACAGTTCAAGAGGCTAATCGAGATGATAGGTCTGCGATATGCCAATACATGGCCTTAGTGCAAGTGGGAGATTGTTAGTGATATATGCCATAGAGGCCATTATTGTATCCTACTGGTTTGTATATTACTTAATGGAAGCTTGGGATATTCACAGTTGTATTGACAGTCTTGTTCAAAATGGTAGCATGCTACTTGGTTTGTTTCTACCTTAATATGAGCATCTGTTTCTTTTAGCATATCGCTTATACATATTGGTAAAGCCCTTAGGATCTTTGCTTGATTACCAGCGTTGTGATGGCAGTCATACTAGTGGGGGCTGGGTAGTCTATAAGCACATTCTTATACAGGTCCCTAGTCATAGGATTATCGAGACGGGGCATCGATACTCCAGAGTAGACTAGTGTATATGTTTCTCATCCCAGCATGGGAAATGGTCTATCCCACAGCCATTAGTACGTCGTACTGGAGATAGTATATAGGTGCTCATTGGGTTATGAGTACACTGGACAGGACTCGTCGGGAACTGCTGGTGGTCATTATACCTATCGTCGGGTAGCAATTCTCAGGTGACATGAGTACAGCTTAATCCGTCGACTTGACACTGCTACTTCGCCTCGAGTGTGTTCCCACTGTACTTTGATTACTATCCTACCACGGCTCAAAGGAGTCATGCAAACAGGTAGTAGTTGGGTGCAGTCCCGAAGCACTTGGAGGCAGTGGCGGTTAGATAGGATTCGTCTTTTCCGGTATTAGGGGTTGATATCACGCTGTGTTCGGAAAGCCGTTACACAAAGTCCCTGGCCAGGGCAAGCGAGATTTACTGGTAGGTATTCCAGTAGTTTCTCAGGGTGTTTTGGGCTATACTCCGACACGAATTATTGTGCTATTAGGGGTCTAACGATTACCGCCCCTTAGGCCCGATATGCGATACTCTTAGTTGAACAGACCGGACTGTACGGAGATTGTCACATACAGGCTCAGTAGGAATTCGGATGAGTTTGCTCATTGGCCTTCTTATCGACAGATACCTGGGTTGCCGTTACGTGCAGCTAGGACCGCTTACGGCTTGTGGTTAAACCCACTGCCAGCGTACTGTCGAGTCTTTAGAGTCCTACATAGAGGGTTTTCCTGCATCGGGCAAAAGATGTAGAGGCCGTATGGTTTTACGGCAGGGCTTCGATCACTTACGTGTACTTGTGCACGTATGATGATCGGGCGGATAATACTACTGGGCTTTGGTTTAAGCCAGATCCTAGTATTATATTGATGGATTATTTTCGTCTCATTGTATTCGTATTCTTCGGGATACGAATGCGGGTATATATATACGGATGAGAGGGGCATTCTTGTAATTACTCAAGATTACTTTTAGAAGGAGACACCTCATTAGGGTTTTATTATTTATTTGAATAAAAAAATTATGAGGTGGAGGAAATGTATTGTTATTTTTACATATGATAATTCATGCATGGCTACTTGGTTTGACTTAGATATTTTGTAAGATATTTTTGTGGCACTAGATATTTTGTGTGAGATATTTTCTTGGCATACTAATAGTCATATCAAGAGCCATTTCGATTATCATTATGAAAAATACTTTTTCTTTCTTCAAGCTCTCTTCTTCTTCCTCTCAACTCTTAAAGTCTCATGAGTTGAGAAACGTAGGGTTCCAAGAGACAAACTAACCCATCTTCTTTCTCTACATCACCTAGGTCATCTAGTTTAGCGAACTAGGTGTCCTAGTTACCTCAGATTTGAGATTGGAGCTCGGACTATAGACTCCCGGGTAGATCGTCTTTGATTCAAGGAAGCCGACGAGGAAGCATCGATCCGTTACGATCCTCGGAGCCTACGATGATGAGGAGGACAGAAAAGAAGACCCGAAGGACTTGTATTGTGAGGTATAAACTCCTTTCCAAGTAGTTAACCTCTTTACATGCTTAGCTAATTAGGGTTTAGCCACGATACTGAAGTTCAAGTCAGTGTTGCGAGCTTTGAAAATCGTTTTTTAAATATTCCGCCTCCCGCGAACCCGTGGGGTGCGCGACACGGACTTACATTTTAGGCTTGGATTTTTAGAGTCGACGGAACATTTGATTCATCACTTCATGAGGCTGGCCACCGATTCTTGTTTCAGGATTGTTGATCCTACCCGTATTCCCCGTCCATTGAACAACTATAGGTAGTGGTACGTGGACCCTATGAACGGAATTATCGGTCATGAAGCTCATGTCTTTCTCGGGCGTCATACTGAAATATGGACGAAAGTGTTGGAGATAGTGCCCTCATAGTCAATTATTGGATCGCAGGTACGTGATTGCAATGATTGCGGAGGACCTATACCGGTAGGACAGTCTTACTCGAGATGATAGTATGCTATCTGGTTTGCCTTTATCAGTCGTGTACATGTTCAGGTGACTGATTACATGTTACACTTTGATAGAGCCCTTAGGATCTTGCTTTACTACCAACAGTATGATGGCGATCATATACGTGAGAGTTGGGTAGTTTATATGCATATCCTTAATTGTGGTCCCTAGTCGTGGGAGTTTCGAGACAGGGCATCGATACTCCGGAGTAGACTAGTGTATACAGTCGAGACCCCGACGAGGGGCGGTGGCCGGTCTCACAAGCCACTGGTGTCAGTTAGATCACCTAAGATGTATACAGGTGCTCATTGGGTTATGAGTACACCGGACAGGACTCACTGGGAATCTGCTAGTTAGTACTATACCTATCGTTAGATAGCAGTTCCCTGGTGACATGTGTACAGGTTAGTTCATCGACCTGAGGTCGTCATTTGTCTCGTGTGAGTTTCCACTGTGCTTTGATTTCTACCCTACCACGGCTCAAAGGAGTCGTGCAAACAGGTAGCTTTTGGGTACAGTCCCGAGCCATATGGAGGCACGTGAGCGGATCGGCAGGGGATTCGTCTCTCCTGGTATTGGGGGCGAGGTCGTGCTGTGTCTAGGAGAGCCATTACACATAGTCCATGGCCATGGCAGGAGATTTACTGGTAGGTACTCCAGTAGTATCTCAGGGTGTTATTGGGCTACACTCCGACACGACTTATACTGCTATTGGGGGTCTGACGTTACTAGCCCCCTAGGCAGATATGCGATACTCATTGACGAACGGACCGGACTGTATATACATTGTCACTGTTAGGCTCAGTAGGGTTTCTGGATGAGTTCGCTCATCAGCCTCCCTTGAGGTCAGTCCGTGGGCAGCCGTTACGCATAGCTAGTGCCGCTGACGGTTTGTGGTTAAACCCACTGCCAGGGTACTGACGAGTCATTAGAGTCCCCCACAGACCGTTTCCCAAGTTCGGGAGAAACGTTGTAGAGGCCGTATGGTTTTATGGCAGGGTTCGGAAAATGCACGTGCGTTTACGCACGTGTTATTTTTCGGGCAGATAATACTGGTCGGCTTTGGTTTAAGCCGGATCCGAGTATTATATTGAGTAGGTATAATATCTTTGTCTCAGATGCATTTGTATTCGGTCGTAATACAAATGCGGGTATATTTATACAGTTTCGGGGTTGTCCTGAAATTCGTTTCAGGATCACTTTTGAAAGTTGCCAGTTTTCAGTTTTCTATCAGCCGTCTTTTAACATTCGGTTAAAGACGGATTTATCTTTTCTTGGTTGAGGGTGAGTCATGCTTCTAGAAGGTTCTAGAAGGTTCTAGAAAATGGTGACAAGGATAATGACTCATGCTTTGATTTCTAAACATTCTTGTTTTCCTTAAGATATTCTTTTGTGTTCACATTATGATATTTTGCTTAAGGTTACTCTCCGCTCTCCTACACTCACCCCCCCACTCCTATAAGTGGCCGGCCCCCCTCCTCTCTCTCTCACTTGATGTTTCACTTGAAAAGATTATGATAGATTTTGGGGTGTATGGAATTCACAGCTCATTTCATTCCATCACCCGATTCCCTCGGCAACTTCATTAACCGATCGTCCACGGACTTGGACGAAGTGAGACAAAGTCATCTACTCATTCTCTACATCATTCTTGGTCGTCTCTTCTGGCAAACTTGACGACCGAGTTGCCTCAAGTCAGAGGCGGGAGCCCGTTTAAAGAATCAGTGATGTGGTGCCACCTGGACGAGCAGATCGGAGATCGAAAAGATCGGAGCAGCCGCAACGGAGCGTAGGATGATGGTTAAAGAACGAAGGACTCGGATCGTTCGGTATAACCTTTCTACACTCTTTACAGTTTGTTAGTTTAGCAATAATGGTAGATCCGGGATAAAGTATACGATAGCGCCAGTTAAAAAGTTTTGTTCCGCATTTGGCGTCTGTAGACGGCCGGGGCGCTACCGTAGACTTACAGTGGTATCAGAGCCTCACCATTTTGCTATACTAACTTGTGCTAACGCGTTTAAAATATCGATCGAACCGGAAATCAAAAACTGCAAAATCCAAGCTTGACAGTTTCTGTCGATTTTAAATGGCCTCCTAAAAATATTTCACACATCTCAGAAAACTGTGCAGGGTTTTTTAAGAACGACGTACAAATTTGAGCACGTGAATCGACAAGACAGCCGCGGAAATGCGGCCAAACCCATGGTTTGGCCGCGCATCCGCGGCCGTTCTGAGCGATCATGCCCCCAAATTTGTACAGTGTGTTCCCCTCTGGAAATTGGGGTTTTTGGTATATATCTTTTGGGCCCAGGTTTTGTTACTGTTCTGCAGATTTGCGTGGGGCCCACTTTGTGATATTTTGTCGATCGAAATTTAAACATGTTAGTTTACAGTGCTTACATTATATCTCCGACCGGGAATGTCATTTGATCGGTAAACCGCGTCTGATTGCTATAGTTCTTTTAGACGGGTTTGCGAACGTGACATTCGCGTTGATGTTCTGTGTTGTGCTGTGATGTTGCGGATTTGTCGTGGTGGATAGCAGTGTGCAATGGTAGTACAGTTTGAGTTTATTTGTACATTTGATATTGCGGGGCGAGCGTCCAACTTGTGGACTGCCGTCACTGCCTGTTGTATAATATTCTTTTGGGGCACGACCAGGTTGCGGTCGATGTACCTGTTGTACTATTTTTCATTACTGTACTAGGTTTTGCCCCGCGACGGAGTGCACGGATAGCCGGGTTCTGGAGGGGCAACGGGTCCGCATCTCATGGCTTTGAGAGGCAGAGGGGCCCCACTCTAGAATTGGCAGACTATTCGCCGCACTCGTAGGGGGTACAGGTTGACCCAAGGAGGGGTGCCCAAGTTTACCGGATTCCGTGAAGTGCTGGGTGGTCCATTCACTATGCTGTAGGGGGCTGCCTCGCTTCAGGTTTTGGCGGGTAACTTGCCGCACCCGTAGGGGTCTAGGTTTCATTGCACAGGCTATCAACACGACAGGGGAACGTCGAGTTTCAGCAGCAGCTCTGTGAAACTCGAGGATCCCAGATTATCTGTATTGTTATGTGATGCTTATTACTTTTCTGTAATGTTGCATATTATCACGCCTGGAGCGATTATTGTATATTGGTTTATATACTATTAGATGTTGTATATGTTTTACACCCGCGCTAGTCCAGTCCCCGCTCTGTCGTTAGTTAAGTAACCTAACGGGTGATGACGGGACCCAGTGACGAATGCGGATGGCATATACGTACATTTTATTTTCGTTCTTTTCTGGTGTGATTATTGATGGGACTGCGTTGATTCTGATCAATGCAAAAAGTTAAACAAACCTGTTTATAGTTGTTGGAACAAATTTAAAAAGTGTTATTGCAAAGACGTTTCCTTTTGTTTTGCATAGCGGTATTCAGTGGAATATCCTGCACCTCATTCGACGGGGCAAGGGCCGATATCCCTTCACCGGGACTGACCCCTTGGGCAGAAGTTTGCGTCAGGGTAATAACTTCACTATAGTCGATTACAAGTTGCTTTGCATAGCGGTATTCAGTAGAATATCCTGCACCTCATTCCACGAGGAAAGAGCCGAGATCCCTTCACCGGGAGTGACCTCTTTAGCAAAAGGTTTTCGCCACTATATTTTAAAAAGCTATCAGGTTCCTTCAGCGATATCAAGTTCACTACGTTAAAGGTTTTTCGCCAAAAACCAGCCGTAGCCCTCCGTCACTTCTTTTGGGTATTCAGTAGTATTCAAGCTATGTATTTTGACCTAACGCCAAGGCATAGTGTTTGGTAGCTGCTGGGTATTCAATTGTTGCATAGATAGATGAGTTGGTTTGGGACAGCCGTTCTGTCATTTTGACCTAACGCCAAGGGCATGTGCGGGTGGGTTCAAATTAACAAGATAGTGATGGGTAGAACTTGGCATGTGACTTATGACATTTTGACCTAACGCCAAGGTTATAAGAGCATGGGGCAAAAATCGTATCGGGAGTTTCTAAAGAAACTGAAACTTGCCAAGTATGCGCATACCTTCTGGAGTATGAGTAACGTGGATGCATTCCATCACGTTATCATGCGATGAGAGTTGGATCCCGATTCCCACTGATGAGTTGGTTTACTCTTCGGGTGATCCCGATTGATTCTTCTTTCAGGTTTGGAGGAGAATTTGACAGGACAGTGGGAGGTTTCCGGATTAGATAAAGTGATAACCATTCTGATCTAGGTTAGAGTGCACGCAGAGTGTTTCTTTTCTCTCTCTCTTTGGCAGCGACCTTTGACCGACCCTAGACTTTGACTCAGTGACCAGGTTGACCGAACCTTCTTAAAAATACTGGCTTTTGGATTGTCCATGTTGTATAAGTCACTGCCACTCCTTCTTCTACCCTTTGAATTTCTCAGAACACCCGTATTACTACGGACATCCACTTCCATTGGATAGATCCATCGTATGGTTATATACGAACTCGAAAGGACTTCTTCGAGGATGGATCCAGGTTCAGGAGAAATAGAATTGGTTTATTCAGTTGTCTTTTATTATCACCTTCTCTCAGGTTGCGAGAGCTCCTTGGTTTAGGAGAGTACACATATTACGCTTATTGGATAGTCTTATTCCAAACCACAGGCAGGTGCCGAAAGGTAGGGAATGAAGAAAACCAATTAGCTTAAGTAGGGTGTGCAGAAGGCAATAACTAAAGACAAAATAAAGGGATTAGAAAGAGGGCAGAGTAAATTGCGACTGATATCATTCACGACCAAAACCGCGTACTTCATCGCCACTCCTATTTCACCTTTAAAGGAATAAGGTATTATTCAGTTGTCTTTTATCATCACCTTCTCTCAAGATACGAGTACTCCTTGGTTTAGGAGGGTACACCTATTATGCTTACTGGATAGTCTTCTTTCAAACCATAGGCTGGTGCCGAACGGTAGGGAAGGAAGAAAACCATTTAGCCTAACGATGGTGTACAAAAGGTAACGACTAAAGACAAATAAAGGGATTTGGAGAGATGGCAATAAAATATACGGTTGTAGTCATGAATTGGATTATGGAAGAGGCATTTCTATGAATACCAGGATACCCCTACGAAACATTTTCATGTTTCAGTGCATTGTTAAACGAAAACTGTTTTCCCAATTAGATACTTACTCCAAGGGTATGTATTTACCAGGTTTCATTCTCATATATGTATGTCTTTACAGATGATGAGTGGGAGTAAGTTATTGGGAATTAGGTGATCATCCTCATTATATCGGAATTCGTTGTAATTGGTGATATTTGAGGAAATCGCCAGGGTACAGTTTTCAACCTACGACGCACAGGTTTTGAGTTGTTCAACTCAGCGGACTTATACAGAGTATTGTATGTTGTCCAAGTGTCCATCAGGACAAAGGGGTAGGTCCTCGTACTATGTTCTGTTTACTTATAAGTTCTCTAGTTTTTAGACAAGTGTTTCGTAGAAATACATGGTCTAAGTTTTGAGAAGTTGTGGGTATAAGAATAAAGTAGAGAACCAGGTGTCACAAGTATCGGGATTCTTCAAAGAGATCGAAGATGTAGATTCTTGTGATTGGTATTCAGATGATAGTGATGGTTTTGAGAAACTTGTTTCTCTTTCATGTTACTCATAATTGGATGGATTCCTAAGTTGAGTAATGCTGATTAGCCCCTTTCCATTAAAGTGATATGCACTGGAGACAGCTGCATGATTTGAATCTGGTTTCAATTAAATAAGTGCCAAAGTTTCTGTATTGGATATAGAATGGATCGTACCTTAAAAGATGTTAAGGTACGGGGAGTTGTCCAGCTTATGCTTAAAACCAGACTCTGGATAACTCAGGGCACGTTTCTGTAATGGCTGTTTGTGGGTTGACCCTGGCTACGACGAGGGTTGATATTCTACCATTTGGAAGATCAATAGTGATATTGTTTTTGACTCGCCACAGTTTTAGTAAAATGGATTTTTTCAGAAAACAGTAGTGGGAGTATGGTAGAACTGGAAGTGATTCCAGAACCGCGAACGATTACGGAAAATTTAATAGGACCTATATATTCAATCAGGTTTGACATTCCAATAGCCACTCCGCAGATATGGTGGGTAACCTCAGACACCCGAGAGGTACTTCGGTAGCCCCAAGGACGGTGACAGGGAGGTTCTTAACTACCCAGACTTGACACTACTGTTGTTCCAGGATATGAAACCCAGTAGGAGGGTTGTCGTAGTCAGTGGGAGCAGCAGAAGCATAGTGGGCAAGTAGCTTATGTCTATTTATAGACTAGAGCAGTTATAGCGGAGATAGATCATCTAATTTTGATGTGACAGTCATGGGTTTGACTTCTATCAGAATAGGGGATGGATCTGTTAAGAAGGTAGTAGGGTGTGATGTCATGGTATTTGGATGACATACACAAAGTAGGAAGTAAAATTCCTATACTACGATCGGTTGTACTGTGGTCGTCACACAGTTGTTTCTCCAGACAGGATATGGATATAATATTTGACATTCTGGTTTCTGGATCTATGGTTTTAGATCTGGATTTGGGTAGTTTCCCAATGTGGGTACTTTGACAGTATTCTAATGGTTTTTAGAATAGATGACTCCTAGCATGGTGGTGTACCTGCAGGTGATGGAGTCACCCTCTCTAAAGATGTCTTACAGACTAAAGGGGAGAGGGCTGTGCATGATTGGCAGATCACTTGCTTAGGCAACTGAGTCAATCATGAGATGTCAAGTACCACACCAGATGTTGTTTTTGCACTAGATGCAATAAGTTTGTATTAATCCAATCCTGGAGAAACATAAGGAAGCAGTTTTAGAACATAAGTACATGTTCTACGGATTTGATGACGGCAGCCTCCTTCGGGAGACGATTATCATTCCAGGCTTCAAAGGTGACATGGTTGACAGAGTGATTGTCAGAGTTATAGTTTTTCCCTCTGATGAAGTGGGACAGTATTATGGACAGGTGGTCCAAGAGGATACTGTGGGTGGCATGGTGCCGGATACTGATTAGGTTCAGTGATCGATACAGTCTAAGAAGTTTGGATTTGGAGTTCATTTATGAACTAGGTCCCATCAGATATCCAGACATATTCTAAGACAGGTATTACTCAATTCGGGAGATGGCTTTCTCCGCGAACTTGAGATTAAGAGAGATATAGAAAGAAACATCTAGGAGGATCCACTCACTGAGGCTATTTCTCGAACACAATAGTTTTACAAACGGGCTTTGTGAAACTGATTAGTAGAGGAGTTGGATGTTCGGTTTCACACGGGCTGTGAGTAGTCGACATTGCAATAATTAGCCTTGAGTGCAAGTGGGAGATTGTTGGAGATAGTGCCCTCATAGTCAATTATTGGATCGCAGGTACGTGATTGCAATGATTGCGGAGGACCTATACCGGCAGGACAGTCTTACTCGAGATGATAGTATGCTATCTGGTTTGCCTTTATCAGTCATGTACATGTTCAGGTGACTGATTACATGTTACACTTTGATAGAGCCCTTAGGATCTTGCTTTACTACCAACAGTATGATGGCGATCATATACGTGAGAGTTGGGTAGTTTATATGCATATCCTTAATTGTGGTCCCTAGTCGTGGGAGTTTCGAGACAGGGCATCGATACTCCGGAGTAGACTAGTGTATACAGTCGAGACCCCGACGAGGGGCGGTGGCCGGTCTCACAAGCCACTGGTGTCAGTTGGATCACCTAAGATGTATACAGGTGCTCATTGGGTTATGAGTACACCGGACAGGACTCGCCGGGAATCTGCTAGTTAGTACTATACCTATCGTCAGATAGCAGTTCCCTGGTGACATGTGTACAGGTTAGTTCATTGACCTGAGGTCGTCATTTGTCTCGTGTGAGTTCCCACTGTGCTTTGATTTCTACCCTACCACGGCTCAAAGGAGTCGTGCAAACAGGTAGCTTTTGGGTACAGTCCCGAGCCATATGGAGGCACGTGAGCGGATCGGCAGGGGATTCGTCTCTCCCGGTATTGGGGGCGAGGTCGTGCTGTGTCTAGGAGAGCCATTACATATAGTCCATGGCCATGGCAGGAGATTTACTGGTAGGTACTCCAGTAGTATTTCAGGGTGTTATTAGGCTGCACTCCGACACGACTTATACTGCTATTGGGGGTCTGACGTTACTAGCCCCCTAGGCAGATATGCGATACTCATTGACGAACGGACCGGATTGTATATACATTGTCACTGTTTGGCTCAGTAGGGTTTCTGGATGAGTTCGCTCATCAGCCTCCCTTGAGGTCAGTCCGTGGGCAGCCGTTACGCATAGCTAGTGCCGCTGACGGTTTGTGGTTAAACCCACTGCCAGGGTACTGACGAGTCATTAGAGTCCCCCACAGACAGTTTCCTAAGTTCGGGCGAAATGTTGTAGAGGCCGTATGGTTTTATGGCAGGGTTCGGAAAATGCACGTGCGTTTACGCACGTGTTATTTTTCGGGCAGATAATACTGGTCGGCTTTGGTTTAAGCCGGATCCGAGTATTATATTGAGTAGGTATAATATCTTTGTCTTAGATGCATTTGTATTCGGTCGTAATACAAATGCGGGTATATTTATACAGTTTCGGGGTTGTCATGAAATTCGTTTCAGGATCATTTTTGGAAGTTGCCAGTTTCCAGTTTTCTATCAGCCGTCTTTTAACATTCGGTTAAAGACGGATTTATCTTTTCTTGGTTGAGGGTGAGTCATACTTCTAGAAGGTTCTAGAAGGTTCTAGAAAATGGTGACAAGGATAATGACTCATGCTTTGATTTCTAAACATTCTTGTTTTCCTTAAGATATTCTTTTGTGTTCACATTATGATATTTTGCTTAAGGTTACTCTCCCCTCTCCTACACTCACCCCCCCACTCCTATAAGTGGCCGGCCCCCCCTCCTCTCTCTCTCACTTGATGTTTCACTTGAAAAGATTATGATAGATTTTGGGGTGTATGGAATTCACAGCTCATTTCATTCCATCACCCGATTCCCTCGGCAACTTCATTAACCGATCGTCCACGGACTTGGACGAAGTGAGACAAAGTCATCTACTCATTCTCTACATCATTCTTGGTCGTCTCTTCTGGCAAACTTGACGACCGAGTTGCCTCAAGTCAGAGGCGGGAGCCCGTTTAAAGAATCAGTGATGTGGTGCTACCTGGACGAGCAGATCGGAGATCGAAGAGATCGGAGCAGCCGCAACGGAGCGTGGGATGATGGTTAAAGAACGAAGGACTCGGATCGTTCGGTATAACCTTTCTACACTCTTTACAGTTTGTTAGTTTAGCAATAATGGTAGATCCGGGTTAAAGTATACGATAGCGCCAGTTAAAAAGTTTTGTTCCGCATTTGGCGTCTGTAGACGGCCGGGGCGCTACCGTAGACTTACAGAAAGATTATGAATTTCCTTTAAAGCCACAATTTATTATTCTTCCCTCTCTGCCGCAAGAAGGGAATAATCTTGAAGCTCCTCCGAACATTGAACGACACATGACGTTAGGGGTGTTCATCCTGATAGTGTTCTGAGATTTAGAAAGAAGAAAACCGCTGGTAGGAAGCGCCCCTCCTCGTCTGCCTCTCCTCGGTCTTTTGGCGAACCAACACCTTTTGGTGGCACTTCGCCGACTGATGTTACGGCTTCCGAATCGTAGCCCAATCCAGATGCCAAGGCTGATGTGGCAGCTGGCTCATCGCCTGAATTCGATATTGGAGATGTTGGACATCGTCGGCCAAGAGCACCCGTAGGAAAGAAAAGAGCCTCCAAGGACCTTTGGCTCTCGTAAAAAGAAGAAAACCGCGGCCCTAATCAACTTCGCATTTGATCAAGAGGCTTGTATTCCCTAGACCGCGGGTATAGCTGAATATGGATCTAATATGAATTTTGATCCTTTAGAGGCAAGAATCGAGGAATCTGTCGATCTCACGATGGCTATGGTGGAGTTAGTGGCAGAGGATGATGATGCCAATCTTCAAAAAGCTACATCTGCTTCTGAGAGAACAGCCCAAAAGGAGGCGGCAATAAAGGCTGTTGCGGCGATCGGTATATCTCATTCACCTTCATTTACGTATTTTGCAATATTCTCATACATATATCTTAGTAACCCCTTTTTTTTACAGTAATTTCCATTGGGGAGGCCACCCAAGCCTCATACGATACGCTCCAGGAGGAGGAGGAAGCCAGGTGAAGGGGAATTAGGGTCATGGCATGATTCACCATTTTTCTTGTTCTGCACTCGTAATGCACGATTCATTTTATACATTTCTTTTTAACGCTTTCTTATTGCAGTTAATTTCTACGGCCGGGATTCACATACTAGATATTTCCTCTTCTCCAATTGCTGCACACTCTTCAAGGCCAGCGGCCCCTTTTGATGCCCTTGCCAGATTATCTCGAAAGAGGGCGTTGAAGCATCCCATGTCATCTACTTCAAACCCCGAATCTTATGGTGATGAGATGGCCGACTTATCGACTGCTCATAGAAGGTCTGTGCGGATGGCTTGAGAAGAGGAAGCACATTGTCTCCATGAGGAGGCTGAGCGTCGGGCTTCTTTAAGTATAAAGGACTTTTTTTACACGAATGATTATCTTATCGCTTTCTTGACATAAGTTTTTATCATGGTTTTTTATAGCTGGCGCTAGTTCCAGCGATCATATTCCCCTGGATGTTCCGGAAGAAGGTGAGATCCCGCTGGTCGAGCCTATAGAGCCAGTGGTTGAATCCGAGTTTTCTGATTATGAAACCCATGATCCTGCCGTCGAATTCCCAGAAGACATGGATATTATTCCAGATGCCACTGCTTCTATAGGTGGATCTAAGATATCTGCCGGGGAAACTAGTATGGCAACATCGATCATCTTTTTGAAGGATGTGACTTCTGTTCTTGATTTTGTCTCTTCCACAGAAATGGAGACAGACATGAGCGGCTCTGTCGAGACGGGTGTCGAAGTTAGCAGCTCTGTAAAGATGGTTACGACTGCTACTCTACCAACTTCCGTAGGACCCACTGGTATATTACGTCTCATTAAGAATTTTGCATCTTCTTTAATCTCCATCAAACATGCTTGCTAACATCTTCTCTATTTCAGCCGTAGCTTCGATGACTATTTTACCGGCCGCAACATCTATGGCAATCATCCCTATAAGTGCTGAGAACCTTCCACCAGGGGATCCTCTTCAACATGCATCATGACCCCGGTCATTCCTCCTGCGTCTTCCGAACTTCCATGGATCCTCCCAGGCGTGATGACAGAAGGTAACTTTCTCCTTTTGATGTTGCTATCTATCATATTCCATATTGATCTTACTCTTATGTTGACTACCTGGGATTTCAGAGACGAGTATGGTAATATCACAGCTTGCCGGAGCTATTCTGGAAAGGCTGGTTCACTTTCCAATGTTATGTCTAGTATCTGAGTCCAGTGTTGATAAGCTCATCTTTTACTCATTCTTTTCAGTTTTTTTCCTTAAGAGATTAATATTCACGGGGGAAGTGATTTCTGATTAGAGTATTGCAGCTTATAGATGATGAAGACTTAGAGGCGCCCTCCACACTTCTTGACCTATCTCTTGTAGTAGCCTCGGTGGTTATGATGCCTTTCGATCTCGGATACTCATGCAAGTGGAGCCCTATGCTCGATATGTGTCGCCTAGGTTGGCAGCGAGTGGTGAACAATCTCTACTGGATTTCGTCAAAGACCTTCGTTCCACGGCTTCCTATTCCGTGGGAGAATTTGCCAAAGTGGTCAACTTCATGTTGGCCACTTTCAGTATTTATCATGAGAAAACCTCGGTTCATGCTTGGGTGGATTACTTCCAGAAGCTCGAAGTCCTTCTCCATGAACTTGAATCGCAATGCCCTATCCTGGAAGAATCATCATTGATGGCTTAGCTAGGTGAGCGGGTAGAGCAATACGTCTCCTCTATTCAATCTGAAGAGCAAAAGCTGGCTCGAAAGAAGGCGGAGGGTTTCACAGCTGCTAACGAGCTTAGTCGCTTGAGAAAGGAGCGGTTAGCTAATGCCAATCATGTTTGAGTGCTCTAAAAGGCCCTCGCCCATGCTATGGCCTAAGAATTGGCTTTGGAGAAGGAAATTGCAGCTGTGGAGATAGTGGTGGAGAGTCATAGACTTGTCAAGCGAGAAATCGACAACAAACTCACCGAACGCGGCCGGCGGAAGGAAGAAGCTAAAGCTCTATTAGCTGCGCTGGGAGAGCGAGGAAGGGAATTCCCATAAAAGAATAACTGCATGGCTGATTTATTAAGGGCTCCTCCTTCATAGTTGGTTTATTGTATCCCCCTTTTTTGTTTTGAACAAATCATATTTTTCATCAATTTTGACTTGTAAATGAAAGAAATTTCCTTTTTTAGTACAAGATGTATTCTTTATTTTGATGACATAAATAGAAGAATGACTAACATTAATGACTTTTTATCATTGTTCTGAAATGACTTGTTATATACTCATCCCGGAGCGTTAATTTATCCTCCTTTGATGAATAAACTTGGCCTAACGTTAAGCATACATAACCCTTGTTAACACAAGAGTCCGTTAGGTTTGTGGTACTGGGTGTAGTCCGTTGCACCGTTGCGTTAGCTGATTTCTTCTCGGCTTACATCTACTCAGGTCGCTATTTTGAGTAACTTCGCACTTGCCATATCTCCCATCCAATCAGATGCGAGGATACGATGTCTCAAGCAATATTCTCAGGCGAATGTATAGATGCTATCAGATGATTCAGCGTTAGGTGCCACCATGGCACTTTACCTTGATGTTAAGCTTTGTTTCGAGCCCGGGGGAAGTCATTACCGCACCCTTCCGAGGTGAGACGGCGTATGATGGTCTTTGAGCTTACATATATAGCTATTGAGACCTGTTTCTTTCTTTAGCAAAGCATGGTAAAATATACTGATCTTCTTCATATATTTGTGCTCGTGGATTGTCTACAGGAGTCAATACTGACATACATGTAGGGTAGAATTTTTTTTATTTCATCATTTTTATTTTTATTTTCCATGATGCTCTATCATTTCAGATTTTCCTATCATGAAAGTCGCGATTGCCCAATCATTTCAGCTATTTATTTACGGTGTCCAATCATTTCGGCTTTTTTAACGACATAGAGGTCAAGAATTTGGAACACGGGACTTTGGGTGTCGTTCAACATCAGTATCGCTAATACTGAAGCGTAATTCCAGGAGCGACCCATGATTTGCCATTGTCTATTCGGACAAAAGTGGCTTAGAAAACATGTATAGATCCCTGCCGACTAAGGCTTTTTGACTTTATGGGCCGTACGGGTATGATAAAGGTATTTCTCCCTACGAGTTGAAATGATCTTGTAGGTGTATTTTCTCCTCAGTGGTCGTGAGGAATCCTAAGCGGTTTTTCTCTTGCAAGTCATAAGGATCTTTGATCGCATGCTTTTGGCTTGTCGCGTATTCAAAATTCTAAAGTTAACCGCAATCAAGGACGGTTTCGCTTTGCAGCTAGCCGGTTGAGCACGGGTCGATCCGCAGGGAGATGGTTGTATCTCCGTTCGAGTCTTAGACGAGTCAATAAAAAATGTATATGTGTATGTTCAGTTCTATCCTAAGTGTTCGTATTTATGTTCAAGTAAGCTTTGTAAGGTTAAGGTTGGTTAGTTTAGTTAGGATTAGTCTTGTGCTTATCTTTGCCATTCTTAAAACGATGTTGGGATAATCGAAAGTAGAGGGGATTATGAGGACATAGGAATAGGATTTACGAGTTTAAGTAAGATTTCCAACGCTAAATCCATTCATAGTGCCCCTTGTCCATCCACTAAATGCGCTTATTTCCAACCCTCGGCCAAACACCCGCAACCATGTATCCAATTAAGTCACAACTACATGTCACGTTGTAGTGCGCTTAAAGGACTTCTCGACTTAGGTCGCGGCTATATGTCACGTATAGCGCACCTAAGTGAGGGGGTTGCGTTTGTTTGGTCGGGGTTTATTTCAAGTGTTTGGCGAAGAGAAGCACAAGGGATTTTTCCGTCCCTCATACCACCTTCCTTAGCCTTAACAAGTGTGGAATTATTCACACATAGTAAATGATAATAAAACAAAACAAGAAGGAAGAAAAGAGAGAAAAGGAAAATACGGTTTTACAAATGGTGCAAGCTAACTCTTGGGTCCTCACCTTAGCAAGGAATTCCGTCGAGTATCATCGCTTGAAAATAATACAGAAAAGAGACGAGAAGGAAAATAAAACAAGCAAAGAAATATCAACAGGTACTTAACAACAAGAATAAAATTACACCTAGAAATTAAAATGACAATACAAGAATTAAAAGATACAAGTTAAATAAAAAACCCTCATCTTCATTTTATCATCCACTCAATGCTCTCACTACATTTTAATGGAAGAATACATGAAGAAGAAGAAGAAGAAGAAGGAAGCTAACCTAAGATAAATCCTAACCAAAAAGAAGCATCCTTGGCTTGGCATAAAACTGGGCTATTTATAGGCTGAGTTCTGAAACCCTAGGGCAAGATTCTCTGCCTAAATGAAGTTACCAAACTAACCTCAAAATCCGAGTTGACACTGAGTCAACTCGGCCGCGGATCCGCCGCCGAGTCGCCACTTAGGCCACGGATCCGTGGCTCTTTGGTGGAATTGGCATGTCGTTTTTTCTGGGGTTTCTTGTGTTGCTTTCTTCAGTTGTTCTACATGTTCCAAATTGCAAATTGCTTCCACAATTTCTTCAGATCTGCAACAGTCCAAAATGGCTTCAAAAGTAATTCTTTTGACCTCATCTCCTTCGAGCTCCGTGCACCTATTGATTCTTGTGCTGCCCCTCTCGTGCTTTGTGCTTGTCCGAAACACGAATGACCACTGTCATTTGTCTTGTCTCTGGAACAAGTAAGCGGCACTGGACAGATACGGATGACCGGAACCCGGCTTTTATCTGTTGGCAATAGATGTTCTGGATTTTGGCGTAACAATGGAGATTTTGTATCATTTGCGTTATTTTGGACTAGGAACCTGTAGCCTGTAAATATGTAGAAAATACGGATTAAAAGCACCTGCCTATAAACAAACGAGCATAAGAATGGGTGGTATTAAATGCAATATTCTGGTATGAACAATCTTACAAGAGTATTTCTCCTTGCAAGTCGAGGGGACTCACAAGTGTCGTTCACCATGTCGAGGAATATCATTCATCTTTGGTGGGACTTGGTTGAGAACATATTTATTTATGCCCATGGATTGTATACGGAAGTCAATATTGGACCATTTGTAGGGCATAAAATTTTGTGGGTTATGATAGCTTAAGAAACAGGTTTGGATCCCCGTAACTTAAGACTTTTGAATTCTATAAGTCGTGATGATCTTATATAAGTGTTTCTCTCTACGAGTCGAGCGGATCTCGCAAGTGTATTTTCTCCTTAGTGTTTATGGGGATTCCTAAGTGTGTTGCTCCTTTGTGAGTCGTAAGGATCTCACGCGGGGATTTTCTCCTCACAAGATCGAGAGGACTCTACAAGTATATTTTCCTTTCTTTTCAAGAGTTTGCGCCCTTTCGGATTTTCACATGCTCGTCAGTAGTCCTTCTGTTTTTACTCACAGAGGCCTTTCGGGTTTTTATCCGTGTCTGTTTTGCTTGTGGACATGCCCTTTTTTTTAACGACTGCCTCATTGGTGGAGCTTCATCGCCGGTGATACTTCAGGTATAGCCTTGTCGGTAGGACTTAGGAGAGATATGGATCGTTTGTTCCCATGGATTGTATATGGTGATCAATATAGAGATCTACCGTATGGCAACACATTAGTTTAGGGACATTGCGGTCGATGGGGGACATAAATCATTCGTGCTCGTGGATTGTATACGGTTGGTTATATGATCCATACTGTAGGGCAAAGTATATCCGAGATACCATCATCCGGTAAGGCTTTTAGAGTTTTGATTTTTGGAAGATAGAGAGCGGACACAAGCGTCGTCATTTATCATTAACCCGAGTCGCGACTCTTTAAGTATAGTATTTCTTAAGAAATCGATCATTTATTGGTCGAAGAGGTCTTTCGCTATGCATGCTTATCAGCATGCACACTCCATCTTGATAGACATGTTCTATAATGTAGGGGCCCTCATAGTTAGGCTTGAACTTCCCACGTTTCGCGTGGCTGGGAATCATCGGTCTTTTGGCCACGAATATGAGTTCACCTTGACGAAATGTTCTCGGTCTGGCCAGTCTTCCATATGCCTAGGTCATCCTTGCTCTGTGGGCTTCGAGGCTTTGCTGTGCTACAAGAAGGGTTTCATCCAACGCATCAAGTTCTTCAAGCCGAAGGTGAACATTTTCCTCGTCAGTGAGCTCCTATTGAATTTCCATTCGTAGGGAGGGGAGTTCAATCTCTAATGGGATCACTGCTTATGTTCCGAACACCAATACATAGGGTGTCATTTTCATGGCCGTCTTGAACGTCGTTTGGTAGGCCCATAGCGCTTCCTGTAGCCTTTCGTGCTAATCTATTTTATTCTTAGACACTGTCTTCTTTATGAGTTTGGTCAAGTTCTTGTTGAAAGCCTCAACTAGATCGTTGGCTTGGGGGTTATAGACTAAAGAGTATTTCCAGTCTATCTTGTATTGCTGGGCGAAGCGACTTATCTTGTGGCGTTGATATGCCGGTTCGATATCCGAGACTATTCGTCGTGGGACTCCGAATCGGTATATGATATTAGTCTTGAATACGTGTAGGATGTTCTCTGTCTTTACTCCCCTGAGCAGTACTACCTTCGTCCACTTGGATAAGCTATCGGTTGTTGCGAGAATAAACCGATGCCCTTTAGATGACGCTGGTTTGATGGGGCCAACTATATCCATTCCCCACATCTTGAATGGCTAGCTGGCTACAATTAGATGCAGCAGATTAGGATGCTGATATATGAAATCCCCGTGTATTTGGAAAGAATGACATCACCTTGCATATTCGATACAATCTTAAATCATCGTAGGCCAATAGCAGCCCATTCTTTTAATCTTGATCTTCATCTTCGGACCAGGTTGATGGGATTCGCGGAGTTCGTCATGGATTTCTTGGATGACCTTATTGGCTTCCTTTAGTCCTAAACATCTTAGCCATAGGTGATCGAAGGACCTTTTATAGAGAGTTCCATCGACGAAGGCGAATGACAGAGCCTGTTTAGTGAGTTGATACCTCTGCGATGCATCTTCAGGCTCTTGTTGGAATTTGAAGTAGTCTATAACGACTTGGAGCCAATCCTCGCTTTCTTCTTCTTGAGCTTAGAAACCTTCCCCCTCAAGCATTTCATCTTTGTTAAGTGCCTTTGCTGGAGACTTAGAAGGGAGTTCCGCCGGTACTAATACCTTATGGCTCTGAACGGTGATTCTTACGTCGTGGAGGCTTTCATTTGCCATTTCTTTGGCCAGCTTGGCTAATGCATCTGCCTTGCTGTTTTCCATTTGCGGCACATTTTCCAATATATTATAGAATCTGTGTTAATAGCTTCTGTACTATTTCACCATATTTTATCAGTTCTGGTTTACACGTCTTGTAATCACCATTTACTTAACTGACTATCAATTAAGAATCTCCATATTTGAGGAGGTCCTCAATGCCTATAACTATTACGATTTCGAGACCGACAATAAGAGCTTCATATTCTACCTCATTGTTGGTCCTTGGTTCCGTTGGTAAGAAGGCATAGCAGAGTATCCCACCTTGTGGAGTCACGAAGATAAGACCCACCCCAGCTTGGACTATTGGGGTGCTCTTCTTCTGCGCTTTCATCGAAGATGCCCCCTCGAAGTAGAGCTCTTAATGGGCCTTTACTTTATCTTCTTTTTCACTGTCGGTTGCATTAAATGCGTGCTCATTCGACAGCTCATAATTTAATGGGGAATCGGCTGAGATTGGATACTCAGCGAGAAAGTCAAAAATAGCCTGCCCTTTTATCGCTTTGAGGGGCGATAAGTTATCGAGAACTCCATGAGCAGAAGGGCCAATTTTTTGAGTCGTCCTGTCAATATAGCTTTAGTCATGAGGTACTTAAGGGAATCCACTCTTGATATTAAGTAGACTTCATGTGCTAAGGCGTAGTGTCTGATCTTTGTGACGGCGATGATCAGCGCCAAGCAGTGCTTCTCGATAGGAGAGTAATTGCTTTTTGCTCCCAGAAGAACTTGACTTAGGCAATAGAGAGATCTTTCTTTTCTTTGGTCGTTCTCCTGTGCCCATAGCACGCCTAGAGAACTCTCAAGGGATGTTGTATCTAGGATAGGGGGCTTTCCTGTAACTGGGGCGGCCAGTACTGGCGGATTCTGCAGGTATTGCTTGATCTACTCTAGTGCTTATTGACATTTGTGATCCCATATAAAGAGAGTTCCCTTCTTCATGAGGTGACTGTATGGATGACACTTCCTAGAAAGGTTTGCGATGAATCGTCGGATGTAGGCGAGCTTTTCTTGGAGAGACCGCAGCTGTTTCAGATTTCTTGGTGGGGGCATTTCCGTAATAGCCCTAATTTTGGAGGGGTCAATCCTTATCCCTCGATGATTAATTATGAACCTAAGGAACTTGCCAGAAGTAACTCTAAAGGAGCACTTCAACGGGTTCATCTTCAGCTTGTACTTTCGGAGGCGTTTGAAAACAGTCCTAAGATGTTCCTAGTGTTCCTCATAAGACTTGCTCTTGACCACCAGATCATCAATGTAGAATTCAACGATATTATATATAATTTCATCGAATATCTTTGTTATGGCCTTTTGGTATGTGGCTCTAGGATTTTTTAGGTTGAAGGGTATCACCTTGTAACAAAACACGCTTAGGGGGGTATGGAAGGCCGTATGCTTCTGGTCATCGGGGTTCATCCTTATCTGATCATATATGGAAGATCCATCCATAAACGAGAAAACCTCGTGAGTGGAGGTGTTTTCAATTTATCAATTCTATGATTGGTATGGGAAAATCATCCTTCGGGCATGCTCGGTTGAGATCTCGAAAGTCCACCCATATTCGAACTGTCCCATTCTTTTTTATTACGGGGACAATGTTGGTGATCCAATCTCGATATTGTAATTCATGTATAGAACCAGATTCTATAAGCTTCTTGACTTCGGCGTTGATGCTCATCTCAAGCTCGAATCACATCTTTCTTGATAATTGCTTAACAGGCTTTATTTATGGTTTTACGACCAGCTTATGCACTGCTATTTCTTGATCTAATCCTAACATCTCGGAGTAGTTCTAAGCGGAACAATCCCTGTCTATTCTTTGAATGGTAGCTTGCTAACGAATGTTGGTCTCGGATCATCCTCCGTTCCTAAGTTTATTTCCCTCAGCTCATCCGCTGTAGTATGGATTCCGTCTTCCAACCCTTTTGGTAATGGCAACTATTTCGAGATTTCTTCATCTTCATTTGTGAGACATTCGAAGAGCTGAATCATGTCTTCATCTTCTCTTTCGGTCGAGAATTTTACCATGTGACAGGTATGGGTTCGCCTTCATTTTCTGGGTCGAGATGGTCCCAATCTGATGGAGTAAGTTTTCTTTGGCTCGTGCTTTTGCGGCAGGTCTATCTTCCAACTGATAGATAACATGAATCTGCCTCGCTTGTACTGGTCTTCAACCCAATCCTTGAACACGAAGTAGTCTTCAATCAGGTGGCTTTTCACCCGGTGATATGGGCACTAATTGGGGTGGTTGACTTTGTTTGCTTGTTTAAGTTGTCGAGGTCTTAGAAGTGACAACATCTGATATTTCATGATAAGGGCGAATATCTTTCTCATCTTATCTCAAAGGAAAGAATATCTCCGCCCCATCTTGTCTATTGAGGAGGGATTGTAACCGATCTCTTTGTTTGCAAAAGGTTTTTCTAAAAACCTGTCGTAGCCCTCCGTAATTTCAGATAAGGACTATTTAGTATTCGTGCTGCGTTTGTTGGCCTTTGTCAAGGCATAGTGTACGGTAGCTGAATGGTGCTTATCTGCTTAAGCATGTGATGCGATTGGATTAGGGTAGTCGTACGACCTTGTTGGCCTTTGTCAAGGGTCGTGCGGGTGGGTTTAATTCAATCAGGAAATGACGGGTTGAACATGACTAACATCCTATGGTTTGTTGGCCTTTGTCAAGGTCATAGGGGGTTAGGGGCAAAAGTATTATCAGGAATTTTAAGTGTTGAAATTTGCAATGAGATTGCATACCTTCTATGAGATAGTTGGATCCCGATACCCACTGCGAGTAAGAGTTACTCCTGGGAGAGTTTTACACATCACAATTAGCCAATCAAGTAGGTTTCTAGAAAGGTGTTAACGGGGTTACGCCCCTGAGAAAACGAGGTTTATTTTAATTAGGTTCGTGCGAAAGTACGGGAAACCTCCCTCAAAGTACCAACACTAGCCTGGCCGAAAGATTGTCGAACTTGTAAGGTGTAATTAATCCCGATCAGTCTTATCTTTTAGGGTTTGAAGGAAGATTTGATAAAAACAGTGGGAGCCATCCTGATTAGATAAGATAATAAACCAATCTAATCTTGCAAGAGCATACGATAAGTGTTTTCTTCTCTCTCTCTAGGTAGCGACCATGTCAGGCCTTAATCAAGATAATAATATGGCTGTATTGACCGAACCAGCTTTTTATTCTGAGCTGGAGAACGTTGGTTCTGATCCAACTTATAATTGTTATAAGTCCGAGCAGGAAATAGGAAAATATCCGGATTTCCATGCTACCCAAATGAAGAATGAGCATGTTGATGCATCTTCTTCGGGTGTGTTAGTCACCCAGAACTGTTTTTTAGTACACTTTACGTTCTGGGTATTAGATACTGGATCGGGATCCCACATATGTAATATGTTACATGGACTAAAGAAAGGTAGAGAACTGGGAATAGGTGATCATTCCGTACTAGTAGGGAATGGTGCAAATGTTGCAGCCAAAGCAGTTGGCGAATATCAGCTTGTATTACTAAATGATAATACATTGATTATGAAGGAATGCTATTACATACCGACCCTGATATGCAATCTTATATCAGTTTCTTTATTGAGTAAAGAAGGATATAATTTTGTAGTACAGGATAATGTTATGAACATCTTCCTGAATGAAAAGTTGATTGGATCAGGCCCATTAAATAATGGTGTATACATTCTAAATCAAACCACAGTTCTTAACATACAAAACACACACAAGAGGAAGAGTTCAGAAATGAACGAATCCTTCTTGTGGCATTGTAGACTAGGTCATATCAATGAGACACGACTAGCTAAGTTACATAAGGATGGATATTTGAATTCGTTCGAATTATCATCTTATGAAACTTGCCATTCATGTCTCAAAGGAAAGATGACCAAAACTCCATTTACTGGACACGGAGAAAGAGTTACGGAACTCTTGGGACTGATACATAGTGATGTATGTGGTCCCATGTCTACACATGCCAGGAATGGTTCCTCATACTTCATTACATTCACTGACGATCTCGCAAGATACGGACATGTGTTCCTGTTGAAATACAAGTCTGAAGCTTTTGAGAAATTCAAAAAATATAAGTATGAAGTTGAGAACCAGACGGGTAAAAGTATTAAAATCCTTCGATCTGATCGGGGAGGAGAATACTTGAGCATGGAATTCCGTGACTATCTAAAAGAGAATGGGATTCTCTCTCAGCCTACTCCTCCGTATACACCACAGCACAACGGTGTATCGGAACGGAGGAATCACACCCTATTGGATATGGTGCGCTCTATGATGAGCATCGCTGAGTTGCCTATTTCCTTTTGGGGTTATGCGCTTGAGACAGCTGCATACCTATTGAATCAAGTTCCGTCTAAATCTGTACCTACCACACCATATGAGATATGGAGTGGGAAGAGACCATGTCTTAAACGAGTTAAGAAATGGGGTTGTCCGGTCTATATCAAAACACAAAATCCGGACAAACTCGAGGCACAGTCAATTCTTTGTAAGTTTGTGGGATATCCTAAACATTCACATGGATATTTTTTCTATCACAACGATGAACAGAAGGTGTTTATTTCTCGACATGCCACCTTTTTAGAAAAGGAATTTCTAGTAAAAGAAATTAGTGGCGACGAGGTAGAGCTGGAAGAAGTTCCAGCAGCACAAACTACAACTGAAGATTTAGTGGAACCAGAGGATTCGATAGTCCCCAACGAACCTCAGCCTCTCCGCCGATCTAGTAGGGTTCCTCATCCACCTGAGAGATACTACGGTTTTCTCGTTGACGGTGGGAGCGAGGATTGCATCATGGAAGATGATGAACCAACTAGCTTCGAGCAGGCCATCACGAGTGGGGACTCTGTGAAATGGCTGGATGCAATGCGATCTGAGATGGAATCCATGTACACCAACAAAGTATGGACTTTGGAAGTTGCTCCTGAAGGGGTAAAACCCATCGGAAGCAAATGGATCTTTAAGAAGAAACTTGGTGTAGATGGAAAAGTTGAGACTTTAAAAGCTAGATTTATTGCAAAAGGTTTTCGTCAACGACCAGGTGTGGACTATGATGAAACCTTTCTTCCAGTGGTTATGCTTAAGTTCATCTGGATCCTGCTTGCCATCGCTATATACCATGACTACGAAATCTGGCAAATGGATGTTAAGACTGCCTTTCTAAATGGTGATTTAGAAGAGTGCGTGTACATGACTCAGCCAGAGGGCTTCGTGGACAGTGGGAGCAGTGGGAAGGTGTGCAAGATGCTTAAATCCATCTACGGGTTGAAGCAGGCATCGCGGAGTTGGAACATCTGTTTTGATGTGGTAGTCAAAGAGTGTGACTTCATTAAAAACGCAGATGAACCTTGTATATACAAGAAGGTAGCAGAGAGTAAGGCTGTCTTCCTCGTATTGTACGTGGATGACATGCTCTTGATAGGAAATGATGTTCCTATGCTGCACTCGGTCAAGCTCTTCTTATCACATAGATTCTCAATGAAAGATCTAGGCGATGCCTCCTACATCTTGGGAATTAAGATCTATAGAGATAGATCTAAACGGATACTGGGATTGTCCCAATCCAGGTACATTGACACTATATTAAAAAGGTTTAGTATGGAAGAATCCAAGCGTGGGAATTTACCCACGATCACAGGACTCACTCTCTCCAAAGAGATGTCTCCGAAGACTGATTTGGAGAGAGCTCGCATATAAGAGATACCCTATGCTTCGGCAGTAGGCTCTACCATGTACGCGATGCTGTGTACCAGACCCGATATAGCATACTCACTAAGTGTAGTAAGTAGGTATCAAGCATATCCAGGAGAGAGTCACTGGACAGCTGTGAAGAACATTCTCAAGTACTTGAGAAGGACTAAAGGGATGTTCTTGGTGTATGGTAACGGTGAACTCCAAGTGGAGTCCTTTACCGATTCGAGCTTCCAGAGTGATAATGACGACTCTAAGTCGGTCTCGGAATTTGGCTTTACCCTCAATGGAGAGGCGGTTTGTTGGAAGAGTTCCAAACAGGAAACCATGGCGGACTCGATGATGGAGGCTGAATAGATCGCTGCCAACGATGCTGCCAAAGAGGTTGTCTGGATGAAGAAGTTCATAACTGAACTTGGAGTGGTTCCATCCATTGAGCATCCAATACCTTTGTATTGCGATAACAGTGGAGCAGTGACCTTGGCCAAGGAACCCAGGTCCCATCAGTGATCCAGGCATATTTCGAGGTCAGGAGAGTTGGCACGAAGGACAACACGGCGGATCCACACACAAAGGCCATACCCCAGATACAATTTGAGAGACTCTTCGGGATGTTGGGTATGAGATACTACAACAACTGGCCTTAGTGCAAGTAGGAGATTGTTAGTTATATATATGCCATAGAGACCATTATTGTACATGTGATGTATATTATAGTGGATGCTTGGATATATATAGAGAGGACTTTCTTTCTCGACATGATAGTATGCTATCTGGTTGCTCTTTATCTTACCATGTTGACTTGTATAAGGGATGCTGTCTTGCTCTCTCATGTTGATAAAGCCCTTAGGATGTATACTTGACTACCAGGACTATGATGGAGATCACACTAGTGGGGCCAATGGTAGTCCACAAGTACACCCTATAATTGTTCTTAGTTGAGGGTGTATCGAGACAGGACATCGATATTCCAGAGTAGACTAGCGTATACGCATCTTGACCCATATGATGGGCGATGGATGATCCCACATCCATTGGTGTTTGACATCAAAGATGGTATACGGGTGCTCAGTGGAGACTGGGTACACTGAACGGACTTGCCGAGAACTCCTAGCTGGTATTATACCTATCATCAGATAGCAGTTCTCTGGTGATATTAGTACAGGTTAGTCTGTAGACCCGAGATCGTCATAGAGTCATGTGTGATTCCCACTGTGCTTTGATTTTCACCTTACCACGTTCATGAGAACGTGCAAAACGGTGGCTTTTGGGTACAGTCCCGAATCACATAGAGGCAATGAGCGATAGGAGGGGATTCGTCTCTCCCAGTATTGGGGTTGATGTTGTGCTTTGCTCGATTACCCATAACGATAAGTCCCTGGCCAGGGCTGCTACGGAGATTTACTGATAAGTGTTATCAGTAGTTTCTCGACCCGTTATGAGCCTTATATCGACACGACTTATCGGTTACCGGGGTCTGATGTTGACCACCCGTAGACCAGATATGTGACATATCAGACGAAAAGACCGGACTGTACGGTAGTGTTACTGATAGGCTTTTCAGGAGTAGGAGCAGGCTTGCTTGTTGACCTTCTGATTGCTCAATACTCGGGTAGCCGTTACATCCAGCTAGTACCGCTGACGGCTTGTGGGTGCTTGATATGATTATCACCTACTGTCGGTGTATTGACGAGTCTTTAGAGTCCTACACAGAGGTTTCACTGGCTCAGGCAAAACGAAGTAGGAGCACATATGTGATATGTGCGGGACCGAGATTAATACGAGTATGTGATACCGTATTCTATTCTCATGATATAAGGTATTGATCGGTTATATGAGATATAGCCGGGTTATCGAATCAAATGTTAATTCGATAAGTCGATACTGTATCGGTCGGTTATATAAGATATATAACCGGGTTATCAAATCAAGTGTAGATTCGATAAGTTGATACAAATAATATTAGTTGGTCATATGAGATATAACCGGATTATTAAATCAAGTGTTGATTTAATGATTTAATGTATAATTATATATTTGATATATTAATTTACATTAACTAATATTAGCTCACTCAAGCATTTCTTTTTCTCACATGTGCACACTTAATATATATATGATATATGTTAATTGTGTTTTCTTTTTGTGTCATGCTTGATACCACATGCAACATGGGTGTATGAGACTTATACCATGCTAATGATAATGAAGAGTTTATTTATTTAGAGTAAATCAATTATAAGTTAGAAATTGGTCACATGGCATGAAGCTTGTAGAAGCTTGGAGATCCATTAACTTAGTCTACTAGTTTTGTCTTACACTAGATATTTGTTAACCCAACCATTATCTAAACTCATGGTTAAGTCTCTACATGAGTTATATTAGATATTTTCTCACCCATGGTTGCCATTCACTCTCTCATCTATTATTTGCTTCATCTTCCTCAAGCTTAAGAGAGAGCTCTTTAGGTTTTTGAGAGGAGCATAAAATTAGTGAGAAAAGTAATTCTAAAGTGAGCAAAAAATCCTACTTCATCATCCTCTACTAGATTGGCAATTTAGTTTAGGGTGTTAGCTTCACTAATCCCACATTAGTGAAGAGGTAGCTTGGATTAGTGTCTTCTTGACGTAGATCATCTTCGGCCTCGAAGACTTCGTGCAAGCTCGTTGCTTTCTTCTTGTGGAGCCACTCTAGAGTCCGCAAGATCACTACTTGGAGCGAAGAGACTACTACACGGAGCTATTGAAGTGAAGAACCGGTCTACTAAGGTTTTATTCCTAGTTTACTTAGTTGTAAAGTAGTTTACACATTATATTGTCTAAATCTTTAGTTAAGATTTTAGGGTTAGGATTGTTTTGTACGGCAATTTTTTGAAAATGGCATGGACGATGCCTCCCGAAACCTTGTTGTCGTGCCAAGCGATCCTACATCATTGATGTGACCCAGTCTACAATGCCATAAGAAAGCCTGATTTAGTTCCGGAGACTTTCTTTTAAGTGTGTTCTGAACACTGAAAACCTGAGCTTAATTTAATACATATATTTCGTTATTTAATGTACCTGACCCAATCAAAGTTTGATTTAGGTGGATGTGGACCACACCACTTACAAATGTAAAATCATATTCTTCCTTAGAAAGTAAGGATACAGATACGATGTTACTAGCTAGACTAGGTACACACAAACAGTTACGTAGATTCAATATCTACCCACTTGTCAATTCAAGGTGATATTCCCCTACGGATTCAGCGTCCACGCTCATTCCATTAGCAACCTTGAGAGTCATATCACCTAACCTGATAACTCTACGATTTCTTAAAGCCTGTAATGAATTACAGATATGAGATCCTGATCCGGTATCTAGTACCTAGGAAGTAGAGTTAATTGACATACAGTTTTCTATTACAAACACACCCGAAGTCGAAGCCACAACATGCTTCGGATCCTGGATTATGGCTTTCAAAGCCTTGTAATTCCTCTGTCAATGCCCTTTCCCGTAACAATAAGAACATCCCTCCTTCCCTACTGTTAGCCCAGAAACTTTTGCCCTTCCATGTCCTTCTACCTTATTGACACCGCATATCGGCTTTGTGAAGGTCTTCTTCTTCTCACCCTTTTCTTTCGCCTTGGATGCAGAAGAGGAAGATTCCCCAATAAGCTGAGTGGGTGTCACCCTGGTTTCCTTCAGGGTGCCCTCAACTAGAAGTATAACTTTCTTCCTCTGGGCAAAAGTAGATGGTAGGGACTGTAGAAACAAGTCAGTATATGACTCGTTTCCCAACGTGGTCTCTAGGTCCGTGAGCTTATCAATATAGCTAGCCATCGTAAGGACGTTTTCCCCTACAGATGACCCGACAGCCAATCTCGCTTGAAGCAATTCCTTCGAGGTCTCATATCTTGTGATAAGAGATTGCTTTCCATATAAATCTTTGTTATGGAGGAAGATGGAAGCTAAGTCCATCTTCTCGTGCTGCCTCTGGTTTACACCATCCACTGAGGCTAACACGAGGCACTTGGCATTCACACAGTCTTTTTTCGATGTCTTACGGATATCAATATCCGCGATGGTGGAATTTGGACCTAAGACGGCAGGTGCTTGAGTAGTAATGAGGTGTCCTAGCATGTCATAGGTAATGGACATCTGGACAGACCCTTGCCAGTTATTATAGTCAGATTCAGTCATTTTATTATCTAGATGTAACCTATGTCCGGTCACGGGGTCGCTGCAATTAAGAGAGAGAGAAGAAAATACTTAGCACGATACTCTTGCAAGTTTAGATTGGTTTTTAATTTATCTAAACAGGATGGCTCCCACTGTTCCTCAAATCCTTCCTCAAACCATAAAAGAAGAATTAGTCAGGATTAATCTCACCGTACAATTCTTGCTTAACCGTTCAGCCAGGTTAGTGTCGGTACTTCGAGGGAGGTTTTACGATGCTTTCGCGAAGTTCCTTAATTAAATAACCTCTTTTCCCTGGAGGCGTAGCCCTGCTAACACCGTTCTAGACACCTACTTGGTTTATAGCATTGATCGTTAAGTGAAAAAATCTCCCGAGGAGTAGCAGATACTCACAGTAGGATCGGGATCCAAATATCATTGTGTGATAATGCTAAAGGAATCCTACCAACATTATTAAACTCCAAATGGTATGCAGCACTAGCAAGTTTCAGTTTCTTTAGAAACTCCCGATGTGGATTTTTGCCCCATGCTCTTATGACCTTGATGAAGGCCAACAAATCATAAGTCACATGTCAAGTTCTACCCATCATTGTCCAGGTTAATTTGAACCCACCCGTATATACCCTTGACGAAGGCCAACAAAGTAATACGACTGTCCCAAACCAACGCATCTATCTATACTACATATGAACACCCGACATCTACCAATCACCATGCCTTGACGAAGGCCAACAAACATAGCTTGAATACTACTGACTATTCATATGAAATGACGGAGGGCTACGAATGGTTTTGACGAAATCGTGAACGTAGTGAACTTGATATAATCGAAGGAACCTGATAGCTTTTAAAAGGAGTGGTTTAAGCTCCGTATTTAAAAGTCTGTTGTTTTAAAATAACCGAGTGGTTTTAAAATTTGTTCCAACGATTCAGCTTTAGTTTGTTTGCTTTGCATTAATGTAATGCATTCCCATCAATTAACCTACCATTGCAGAAAACAACGAAAATACAACGTACGCTTATGCCATCCGCATTCGCCACTGGGCCCCGTCATCACCCGTTAGGTTACTTAACTAACGACAGAGCAGGAGCTGGACTAGCGCGGATGCAAAACATAAGCAATGTCTATTATATAATACATGTATAATAGTATCCATTCATCAGACGCAATGATAGGCATTCCAAATCACAGATGAACACATTGGATATACTATGAATTCCGCGTTTCGTTTGAGCCTGTAACGAAAGACAGATTCCACGGTTGTGATGAATAGCCAAACCCTACCTTAAACCCCTACAGGTGTGGCAAACTACCCGCCAAATACCCAAAGTGAAGCAACCTCACTTAACAAAGTGAGTAGGTCACTCGGCACTTCAAAGTACCCAGTAGTTTGTGCACTCCACCTTGGGTCTATCCTAGGAGCAAAAACAATAAAAGAAATAATACAATGGTGGCTACAACCTCACCCCGAATGTGCTCCGCAAAAATAATCTTACATCACTTTACAAATTTTACATCGAATGAAGGAATGAAAACCCTCATCTCACATCCCCGGCTATTCATCCACGACAATCCAACAAGTTCATATACACAAAACCAACATAATATCATCACAGATATGTGCAACCCCAACTAATCGACGTATAGCAATTAGTTGACGTTTCTAAACACATATATACAACATAAAGCTTGTAAAATAACTACGACATTAGAATTCCGCACGCAATTAGCAAACTTAAACAATTTTCCAAGACTTGAAAATCTAGTGAGCTAAAGTTCCAAAACCGATAGTTTTGAGCCAATCCGGGAGTCGAAACGAACTTGAAACCCGTCTGAATCTTCGCGGAGGCAAAGAAACATGAATTACTGTCAAATGGGGAGCCTCAGAGAGGGGGTACCCACCCCTGGGGGCCACCACAATGTGGCCCCCAAAGGGAGGCAGATCCGAGAGCACCAATTCTTGGTGCTCTCGGGTCACCAGCCCCCAAGGCCACCAAGTGGTGGTCTTGGGGCATGGTCCCAGCTGTTGATCCCTCCCGAGGTGTCCCCGGGGTGCGTACTTTCCACCTCGCGTCTTCTTAGTTCAAACCGTGAGCCTGCGGGGTGTGTAAACAACTCAAAACTTCACTTTTGAAAACTGTTTCCGTCGGCAGTTTTTGCGCGACAAAAACGGCGGAATTCTAACATCGCTACAAGATATCTAAGGTTTATGAGAGGCTCTGATACCACTGTATGTCAATGTCGCGCACCCTACGTGTTCGTGGTGAGGCGGAATTTGCAAAAAATGATTTTTACGGGCTTTGCAACACCGACTAGAACCAAGGATCGTCCATAAACCCTAGCTAGCAAACAACATGAGATTTAAATACTCGGAAAGAATGTTATATCTCATGATACAAGTCCTTCGGGTCTTCTCCGCTGTCCTCCTCGTCATCGTAGGCTCCAAGGATCGATCCGGATCGTAGCTTTCTCGAGTCAAAGACGATCCACCTGAGAGTCTATAGTCCGAGCTCCAACCTCTAATCCGCGGTAAATAGGGTAACAAGCTTGCTAAACTTGATGGCCTAGGTGATGTAGAGAATGAAGATGGATTTATTTGTCTCTTGAAACCCTAGTTTACTCAACTCATGAGACCTTAAGGGTTTTTGTTTAGAGGAAGAAGAAGAGAGCTAACATGAGGAAAAAGAAATGGTTTTTGATAATGATAATAAAAAAATGAGATAGCTCACTTGATATGACTACATGCATGGCAAGAAAATATCTCACCAAAAATATCTAGTGCCATAAAATATCTCACAAGAAATATCTAGTCAAAAAGCCAAACCAAGTCAAGTGGTCAAACCAAGTCAAGTAGTTAATACAAGTAGCCATGCCACAATTATCATTTACAAATATAAAAAATACTTTCCTCCACCTCATAATTGTTTTAATCAAGTCAATGGTCAAAACCCTAATGAGGTGTCTCCTTCTATACCCCTCTCATCCGTATATACATACCCGCATCCGTGTTCCGAGAAACACGAATACAAAGAAACGAAACTGATCCATCAATATAATACTAGGATCCGGCTTAAACCAAAGTCCACTAGTATTATCCGCCCGAACATCGAAGCCCTGCCGTAAAACCATACGGCCTCTACATCTTTCTCCCGATGCAGGGAAACTCTCTGTGTGAGACTCTAAAGACTCGACAGTACGCTGGCAGTGGGTTTAACCACAAGCCGCAAGCGGTACTAGCTGCACGTAACGGCTACCCAGGTATCTGTCGATAAGAAGGCCGATGAGGAAACCTATCCGAACTCCAGCTGAGCTTGTATGTGACAATCTCTTTACAGTCCGGTATGTTCGTCTAAGAGTATCGCATATCGGGCCTAGGGGCGGTAATCGTCAGACCTCTAATAGCGCAATAAGTCGTGCCGGAGTGTAGCCCAAAACACCCTGAGAAACTACTGGAATACCTACCAGTAAATCTCGCTTGCCTTGGCAAGAGACTTTGTATAATAGCTCTCCGAACACAGCATGATATCAACCCCCAACACCGGGAGAGACGAATCCTATCTAACCGCTATTGCCTCCAAGTGCTTCGGGATTGCACCCAACTACTATCTGTTTGCACGACTCCTTTGAGCCGTGGTAGGGTAGTAATTGTCACGACCCAAATGTGGCACATGGCCGGCACTTAAATCACGTGACATCTAAAGACGTCGACGCGGTTCAAGTAAGCCGAAACCCGGAATCTAAACCCCTTTTGAAAATATTGGAGGTGTAGTTTAAAATAGTCATCAGATGGAATCAGTTTAAAATAAACATTGAAGTTTAACTAAGTATGTTTGAAAAGAACCTATGGCGTTTTAAAATTCGACAGCACTTCCTTTGTAATTTGAATAAACCCGCTACAACATAAAACACATATAGCATCCCAACGGGAGCTAACGTCCACGCCTCTACGGTGGAACAACCAACCAAACAATATACGACGCACAATGGCGAAGAAAAGAAAAGCGAAACAAAATCAACAATATAAAATGGTCGACTCCAATGAGTGCGACATCATAATACATAACTCTAAGTCTCGCTTCTAAGTCCACAATATACCCTTTCTAAGTCGATAGAGTTTTACTAGATACAAGAAGACATGAATATACAAGTGTGAGTATGATACAACAGTAACTCACCTACCAAAGCAATCACAGAAAGGAATGTGTGCCCCAAGCCGCTGATAATCCAAACGGTAACACCTGAAAGAAACTGTGGCACAGCGGGGGTGAGTTGCCGACTCAGTGAGTAAAAGTACATCACAAGGTAGAAATCGAAATGCCCAACGATACCTAGGTCATAAGTATAGTACTATCGTATTTTGTACTAATTTACTATATGATATGCATATGCATCGTAAATGCAACACTATCTATCATGCGATCCAAAAGTAGAACATATCTAATGCAAATGACCTGCATCTTGGTATAAGCCCAAAGATAGCCAAAAATATAAGTATAAATCTCTTCTTTAAAATAGTCGCGGAATAAATATGTCACGGTATAAAAACAGACGTGATAATATGAAATCAAATAGGTATCTTATTTGAGATATACGTCCTGCTGTTTTAATGAATAGTGTTAAGAGGTTTATAATTTAAAAAATTTCATTGTCATACCAGAAATATCAAAATAATAAGACTATAGCTCGATTTGAATTCCTTTTTAATGTATGCAATTACCAGTAAAGAGATATGCAGGTACTGTCCCCCGGATCAGTCCTGATCGGCTGCATAACTATAATATAACTGGGTAACTCATGATATCAACATATCAATATATATGGATGTCCAGTATCGACACCCGAAATCAGAAATCCTTCGTGTCCTTCACCGACACACAAATCCTCAAATCTCTCGTGTCCATCACCGACATGCAAATGCAGATACCGTCGACACCATCTCAACAGATGATTGCCACCTGATATCCCTGGCCCGGTCGGTATCCCCTGGATATCCGCCATGCCCAATCGAACCCCGGTCAGTATCCCCTGGATATCTGCCGTGCTCATCTTTATCTCCAGTATCGAGTATCCTTGCTAGGCTCCCCGCCTCAACTGCGGCTATCCTGCCCCTCGGTCTCGACCCGGGTCCACCATGTATCCGACTGTATAGCTCCCCCACTCAGCCCGGATAAGAACAAGTCCGAAACCGTATATCTATTCCACTCGGTTCGGAATAAAACAATCAGAAACATCAGACTCATGGCGGACGTCAACTCATCATATCCAGAAATATTAAGCAAAGAATGAGAATACTTGCATAGATTATTCTGATGATATATTATATATATACATATATAACAGCGTCCCATACCACTGATATATATCATCAAAAGTAAAACATCCAGAAAACTCATAAGAATCAAATATAAACATCCATAGTACTGGTATTCGCAATGCTTAACAGATAATAAGGTAAAGTGCGTAAATAAGTCATACAAGCAAATAAACATATCAATTCTACTGTGTCATGGCAATACTAATGACGTGTAGTGTAGCATACGCTTCTGTGTTGGTGCAACATGGTAATCATTAGTATTTGTGCGAGTGTTCTATAAGTGTATAAAGCCTACTCATATCGACATCTACCTACGCATCACGTAGTATAGCAGTCTTACAGTGACATGGCGATACCAATGAGGTGCAGTGTAACATATGCGTATGTGCTCGTGCAACATAATACTCATTGGTAATTGTGCAGTATTTTATCAGAGTGTTCGTATCACGGAAACGTATAATATCGATAATATAACGCGAACATGTAAAGTAATCTAAGCGTAACCATTAATTGTAATTATTTGCTATGAGCTATACCATTATCTTTGGAAATGAAACGAAACATTGGTTTTGAAATAAGGAAGCTGCCTTAGGTTAAAAACATATATTCATTTTGGAAATTGGCACCGCACCCTTATCTTTTATTATTAAAAAGGGAAACGAATCGTTATTTTTTAAAAGAGTATAGCCCACTCAAATATTAAGTTCTAAAATGAAATAAAATATTATTTTACGAGTCTAAAGGAAATTTGGCCGCTATTCGGCATACAAATCCCATTATCACAAGTACGGTATGATTCCTCATACCAATCCACCAAGCCATCAATAACACTTTATATACATGAATATACACTAAATGCAACATGACTTCAATATCATTAACCTAAATAAACACCAAGGAACTAACTATATATCATAGTAACATTTGTATAAGGTTGCGGGGGTGCTATACACCATCCACCCGACTTTCCCCGTAGATATAAATCTACTCACCAACTTGATAAGTTTGCTGAAATCCACGCTGCTATCTCCGCCAACTCCGTTTCAGAAATCTTCGCAATCGTACCTATAATCGTAGTTATATCATATCGATGTAAAAATCATATCGAAACTCAAAATAACGAGATAGGCACGCATAGGTTAGAACCTACAGCATACTTAACCCAAAAACGACAATATGCCATTGAAATTAACGTACAAACGTCGATATTTCAGTCGCAGTACAAAATACGAAAAACCCATATCGGAATGTCGGAAATTTGATAAAACCTTAACTAAAACATTCCCAGATTTTGTCTCAGGTAAATAAAAGCTAAACAAGCAAGTACAGGGGATAGTATGTATTGAGTGTGTGCTACAGTAAAAACCACAACTCCAAAGGAAGATGGGACCCGGCGAGAATGCCAAAAATTCCGATGTCGCCGACCATATTGAGGAGTTTTAGGTTTGTATTTTTGTGGTGGTCTTCTAGTGGTCTATCTAGGTTAATGGACGTGCTAGATTTTCTAGTGGTTACACCTAGTGGTTCCAGATTCAATTACAGTAGGTTAAATATCACAATTTTCCTAGTTTTCTAACACTGCACACTAAAAAAAGATATGGAAATATACTGAACATGAAAAGAGGGAAGGAATTATACCAATGGAAATCGTGTACAATGAAACACTAGCTCATGAAGTACTTGTGGAAGCATCTAGGGTTTGAAATGGCTTCTAGGTTGATGGTGTGCACAAATTGATGATGGAATTAAGGTTTCCTTCATTTGGATTAATGAATACTTAGAAATTTTCTTGTTTTGGGATGAAGAAGTGTGTTGTTTCAGTTGGAGAACGAAGAAAAAAGTATGTGTAAATGGGGTGAGGATTATGTAGAGAAAGCATGAGGTGGAGGGTGGTGAGATGGAGGTTGCATGATGGAAGGAGGAGGTGTACAATGTGAAGAAGGAGGTGGAGGGATGTGAGCAAGGGTGAGGGTGTGTTGAGGGTGAGGGTTTAGACTTAGGTTAAAATATTCCAACCATAATTTAAAAGAATAACAACAATTAAAAACCTTTTTCTTTAATTAAAATCCCTTTATGTAAAATTCTAAATTCATATGTAAAGAGAAATGAAATACTTATTCTAAGACTTAATTATCATTATCTTGATATAAAATATCATGTCATTTTAAAATAATTAAAATATCAATTTTAAATGATATCACACACATTTCTTCACTTTGACCAAAATAATCATATTTTTGCGGATATAAATCCGATACCAAAATTTCGTAAGCGATATCATTTTTTATAAACTTATTAAAGTCATATTTAAACTATAATTTAATATTTAAAATTTTCCAAAATGTTATAGTCTCTCCCCCTTAAAGAAATTCGGTCCCCGAATTTAAAATAAACCCCTTCTTAAACATTTTTCTCACTCCAACTAACTCATTTCAAACAATTTTGCCGGGGTCCAAATTTTTAAAACATAAAATCCGCTCGATATACCGGAACTCCAAAGTTCCACGCGAGCTAATATGTAACATAACGCAATAGTGTGCGTGAAACATCAAAAGATACACAACGCACATAACTGTAACTTTAGCAGTTGCTATGAGGATTACTCCAGTTATGGTACAAAATGCCAAATACAAAAGCCGTCGTGTATCTCAAATACACAATCAATGCCATATTCGTAATGCAATATCGGTAGCACACGACCAGCAAAAATATAAATCAAATCTGTAAGATATTCTCCCAAGTGCAAAGCACGAAAACAAAATCAACCCTAATGGGTTTGCATGCAAATCACAAACTACACGTTACGGTGTGCATGAAAACAAAAACAGCATTAAGTGCAACAAGTGTGCACGAAACAATATCCATTGCATCAACTGTGCAAGGGCCAAATATCAAGTGCATCTAAAGTGCAAAAAATCCATCTCAAGTGTATCGGAGTGCAAAAAACGAGTCTCAAGTGCATCAGGTGCACAAAACGTCAAAACGTGCAACTAGTGTGCACAAAATCAAAATCAAGTATACATAGAGTATATATAAAAAATTCTCTTGATCATGTACAACTGATGTGCACAGAAAATATCAGTTTAGTGCATCCGGTGTACACAACACTCCAATCGAGTGCAGTCACCTCGCACTAAAATCTCAAACAAGTGCACCTGCTGTGCACAAAACATTATGTGACCCTCAAATCCTTAAAAAAATACATCTGTCAAAATAATGAACGTTGAGTTGTCTTTTCTTAAATGTTGAAAACAAAATAATTGGATCATAAAAACGCAAATCGAAATCAAATGACATCGAAGTATATCTTCTTCAATGTCGAAAGGTGTCTATACACCCGGAACTGGCATAGCAAAGATTTCTATTTGTCGTCTGCCACGATCTAACATTCTCTGTCTCTGAATTCTGGTTCTTCTTGTGGATCTCTAATGTCTGGGTCTCTTCATACACTCGTCTGGTGAGGAGTAACGACACAATCAGTCCTACTGCTGATACCGCTCACCACATCTCCTTGGCCAGTAGTCCAGGCTCTCGCAACTTAATATGTTGATGACAGCAATCTCTAATCTTTACGTGTATGCCAACAACTGATCTTGGGTCCAATCTTACTTATTATAAACTCCTGGAAAAGAATCCATCAAGTCTCCTGCTGATATCATTTATCCAGCCTGCCCGAAACTAACACTAATTACCGAATCCACTTTTTCTTCGTAACCACTGCCATCTCTTTAAGACTTTCGTATGAAAGTTTGGTTGTACACGCCTCTGCATATGCATCAAACCTTAAATATCGATGGTGAAGGAAAACTGCCCCTGAAACTTCGCAACAATATTTTACTCCATTACTCTCCCAATCCATCAATTAAGGAGCGTATCACGACAGTCACGCGAATTGCAAGTCATACTTGGTTATGACCATGCCCGGAGCCTTACAAGACTTCCAAAAACACGAATCCGGCATCTCTGATACTCTGTAGAAGAATCTGGTTAAGCTCACCTTCAAAAACTCATTCTAATTCGTCGGAGGAAAACTTACTGCACGGACTCTTTCTCGAGCGACTTGCATCTGGTCTGAGCAAGATCCATCGGAAGAAGCTAATCAATTTCACCGATCTCGTATTGGAGCGCCAAAAATGATTAAATATCCTGGTCACCCCACATCTGAACGACTACAAATCCCCTGATCCATCTATGCTCGTAAACATCGGAAATCTTTAACTTCATGACTCTGGAAGCAATACCTCGATAACCTCAACAATGATTGGTACCGCTGCATGAACAACGCACAACATCACAATCTTCGGAGAGAGGAAAGCATCACGCCTCTAGTCCGGCTGATCTCCAGTAATGACTCGACCATCTGGTGCGGATCCCGAAGAAACGTCCTTCAATATTATAACCCGATCGAATATAAATAAATGACATGTCTCTATATCACCGAAATGTCATCCTGGTCAGTCCTTGTCCCAGACAAGTCTGCTTTGACCGTAACTCTAATCGTAGCCCTCTCAGCTCATGTAAACATTACGACCGAAAAATCAACATGCATTGACGAGGATAGATTAACGGAATGAATAGAAGAAAGATCTCAAGATATAAATCCTGAGGTAACTTGGGCGGAGTATCATAACGTAAATATGCCGCGGAACATATGTACGGTACGTCACTCTACTTAGTACCTACTCCATCAACAAAGGTCATCCTATATAACGAAAGTTCGGGTATGAGACCCCCCAAGGTCAAGTCTAAGTCCTATAAGCTAAAGCCTAGGTAACAAAAATGTATGCCCAGACTCCATATAGTCAAACCTAGACTCGAACAAAGGTTAAACCAAACGCTCTGATACCAACTTGTCACGACCCAAATGTGGCACGTGGCCAGCACTTAAAGCACGTGACATCTAAAGACATCGACGCGGTTCAAGTAAGCCGAAACTCGGAATCTAAACCTTTTTGAAAATATTGGAGGTGTAGTTTAAAATAGTCATCAGATGGAATCAGTTTAAAATAAACATTGAAGTTTAACTAAGTATGTTTGAAAAGTACCTATGACGTTTTAAAATTCGACAGCACTTTCTTTGTAATTTGAATAAACCCGCTACAACATAAAACACATATAGCATCCCAACGGGAGCTAACGTCCACGCCTCTACGGCGGAACAACCAACCAAACAATATACGACGCACAATGGCGAAAAAAAGAAAAGCGAAAAAAACCAACAATATAAAATGGTCGACTCCAATGAGTGCGACATCACAATACACAACTCTAAGTCTCGCTTCTAAGTCCACAATATACCCTTTCTAAGTCGATAGAGTTTTACTAGATACAAGAAGACATGAATATATAAGTGTGAGTACGATACAACAGTAACTCACTTACTAAAACAATCACCGAAAGGAATGTATGCCCCTAGCCGCTGATAATCCAAACGGTAACACCTGCAAGAAACTGTGGCACAACGGGGGTGAGTTGCCGACTCAGTGAGTAAAAGTACATCACAAGGTAGAAATCGAAATACACAACGATACCTAGGTCATAAGTATAGTACTATCATATTCTGTACTAAAATACTATATGAAATGCATATGTATCGTAAATGCAACAGTATCTATCATGCGATCCAAAAGTAGAACATATCAAATGCAAATGACCTGCATCTAGGTATAAGCCCCAAAGGTAGCCGAAAATATATGTATAAACCTCTTCTTTAAAATAGCCGCGGAATAGATATGTCACGGTATAAAAGCAGACGTGATAGTATGAAATCAAATAGGTATTTTATTTGAGATATACGTCCTGCTGTTTTAATGAATAGTGTTAAGAGGTTTACAATTTACAAGATTTCAATATCATACCAGACATGTCAAAATAATGAGACTATAGCTCGATTTGAATTCCTTTTTAATGTATGCAATTACCAGTAAGGAGATATGCAGGTACTGTCCCCCGGATCAGTCCTGATCGGCTGCAATAACTATAATATAATTGGGTACCTCATGATATCAACATATCAATATATATGGATGTCCAGCATCGACACCCGAAATCAGAAATCCCTTATGTCCATCACCGACACGCAAATTCTCAAATCTCTTATGTCCATCACCGACACGCAAATGCAGATACCGTCGACATCATCTCAACAGATGATCGCCACCCGATATCTCTGGCCCGGTCGGTATCCCCTGGATATTCGCCGTGCCCAATCGAACCCCGGTTAGTTTCCCCTGGATATCTGCCATACTCATCTTTATCTCCAGTATCGAGTATCCTTGCTAGGCTCCTCGCCTCAACTGCGGCTATTCTGCCCCTCGGTCTCGACATGGGTCCACCATGTATCCGACTGTATAGCTCCCCCACTCAACCCGGATAAGAACAAGTTCGAAACCGTATATCAACCCCACTCGGTTCGGAATAAAACAATCAGAAACATCAAACTCATGGTGGACGTCAACTCATCATATCCAGAAATATCAAGTAAAGAATGAGAATACTTGCATAGATTATTCTGATAATATATTATATATATACATATATAACAGCGTCCCATACCACTGATATATATCATCAAAAGTAAAACATCCAGAAACTCATAAGAATCAAATATAAACATCCATAGTACTGGTATTCGCAATGCTTAACAGATAATAAGGTAAAGTGCGTAAATAAGTCATACAAGCAAATAAACGTATCAATTCTACTATGTCATGGCAATACTAATGATGTGTAGTGTAACATATGCTTCTGTGCTGGTGCAACATGGTAATCATTAGTATTTGTGCGAGTGTTCTATAAGTGTATAAAGCCTACTCGTATCGACATCTACCTACACATCACGTAGTATAGCAGTCTTACAGTGACATGGCGATACCAATATGGTGCAGTGTAACATATGCGTATGTGCTCGTGCAACATAATACTCATTGGTAATTGTGCAGTGTTCTATCAGAGTGTTCGTATCACGGAAATATATAATATCGATAATATAACGCGAACATGTAAAGTAATTTAAGCTTAACTATTAATTGTAATTACTTGCTATGAGCTATACCATTATTGTCATGCCCCGCTTCCCGGTGTACGGCGAAGGGGACGCGACGAGCTCCGCTACGTATATACTTAGAAGTACGTATGCTAAGCGTATCTAAGCAATATATATATAAATCACAAGAGAAAAGAGATATAGAAATAACAGCAACTTTATTAATAACATTCTTTTGTACAATACATGAAAAGTAAATACAACTGAAATGAAAAGCGATGCCTAAACAATGGCATAACAGGAAATGAAAATATTGAATAGAACAAGGTACACTGTCTAGAGCTCAGGGTCTTCGTGAAACTGCTCCAAGTCTTCACCGGTGGGCTCGATCTCTGCTGGGTCCAAAGTACCTGACGACATTCAAAGAAGAAAGAAATAGAATGTCGTCAGCGAACAGGTCGCTCGGTAAGTCCCAAGGATAATGAAGAATTAGAAAAGACAGAATAAGAGGTATTTTCTAAAGAGATTGTAAAATATTATAGAATATTGTGTTAACGCTGTTGTTTGTAGCTTGGTACAGAAGGATGCCGGTGTATACGAGAGGGGTCTCTATATGCTAGAGACCAGGGCAAACGGAATGTACAAGGAACCGTTAAGCCACGGTACAACAGCAACGGAATATAGATTAGGTGTCTTAATCTGACCACCTCATGCCACCTTTAACACCTTCCGTACCAATCTACCCCTTAAACCCCGTAGTGTTTTGATTGTATTGTTGTATTGTATTGTGTAAGTTGGGTGACTGACCAAAACCATGATATCAGTAAACAGATTGTAACTGCATAATCAGGTAAATGGAATAACGGGATAATGGATATATATCCATGGTTTGATTCAGTCAAGTTGTATAGTTTGTTAACTAGATTCTGGGATTCATGTATTCATATTGAGTTGGAATATTAAAGAATATAGATTGACTTGAATCATATTCAAGTCAGAAATAATCAGACTCAAACCCGAGTCAGACTAAAAGAAATGTAAGTCTAAGTTCTATATTTGTTAGGGTCTTTATTGTAATTTATAAAACTTGAGGGGGTTTTATGTAAAAATACTTTTGTATAGTTTTCAAGATACACCTCAAGTATTTATTATTCGTCTTTATAGTTATAATGAGTGTGATTTTATTTTTTTCATTTCTAATGAAAATATCCTAATTACATAAATAAAGGTATTAATTTGTAATATTGATTTATTTGAAATTCATGGTATTTTAATGTAACTTTTAATCTTGTAATTTTTAGAAAAAGGTGGAAACTTTATCTTATAATAAAATAGGTGTTTAAATGATAAATATAAATATGTTTATACAAGAATAATTTTTAATAAATATTTTATTTTCCAAAAATCTCATTTTTCTTAAATGTCGTATTTTAAACCTTTCGAGACCGAATGCTGCTTGCAGAGGTCTGAATCTCGCACTACTAAGCCCGAGGGTGCACGATAAACCGTACTATCCCTAACGAGTTTTCCAAAGGTGGGTTGTAGTGGCGCTTTGAAAAGATTTAATAAATACTAATCATTTAGAAAACAGTTTTATAAAGATAAGGTATTTATTTGTAGAAGGGTGTAAATTTCCGTATTTTAGATTCTAGGGTTTCCTAAGCCAACTAACCTATTTCTAAATGGTCTAAACGATAAGTCATTAGAAGTCTCAAATCGCCTCTTCACCACCAATTGCGGCCAGGTAAGTGCCAGGTGAGTGGGAGGCTCTCCACTACAAGTAGTGGTCCTAATTAAGTAACCACCCGCCTTAGACACACTTGCCTAGACACCACAAAGTCAGGTTTAGATAAACGATCGATGTCCACGACATATCGTATTTTCCTATTAAAAGATATTGTTTTAAAATTGTTTAAAACTTAAAACTTTAGAAAAGGTTTTATTAAGAAAAGGGTATTTAAATGTAAAATCTTGTATTATCGTATTCTAAGTTTTGGTGATATCAATTAGGGTTGTATTTGCGTATGTGTGGAGGTAGGTCATTACCTCGTGATCTACTTTAAGGTATAGTAATGTTAAAGGGTTAAATGTGATAAACTAAACATGGTAGTATTTAAGTGCAAAAATACTGTATATTGCAAAAGCTATCATTTCATGTGTGAAAACTTGTTCAAATTAATTTTTAAGTGATTAGTAGTCAACATGAAAATGTTTAAATATTATGGAATTGGTGATAAGTGAGATTTGATAGAAAACCGAATCGGAAATCGGTTTGTTCCGATTTCCGTCGGGTTTGAAAAGTCGTATTTTAATGGAAGAAAAGAAAGGTAGAAAAGAGAGACTTACGGGTTTGGACAACGCTAGAGAGTGAGAGGGAGGTAGAGGGTTTGCCGGCGCGTCAAAACGTCGTCGAGAGCTCCTAGCACGATCACCGGAAAGTCGCCGTCGATTTCGTCAGCGTTTCGCCTTTCGCTCGTTTTCCGACGTACCAAAGTTCTCTTGGGATTTTGGGAGAGTGGACTTAGAAATTTAGGATGAGAGGGTAGAGGGTAGGGGTGTTTATATAGGGTTAGGCTAGGGTTAGGGTTTTAATTAAAAAAATATAAAAAAATATATAAAAATTCATTACACCTAGGAGTAAAAGGGATTTATTGGGCAATTTAAAACCGATCCAAATATAATAAGTATGCAGGAGGGTTGACCAAGTCAAGGCCCAACTTTTCTCAGTTGGTGACTCGGCCGTCCGGCCAAGTCCGGCCGGCGGCGCCGGACCGAGTCGGCAGATTCGTCGGCCGGCGGCACCGAGTCGGGCCTAGTCAGGGTTCCAATGGCCGGGGATTTTCCTGGGGTACAATTTGGTATTTTTACTTTTTCATGTCCAGTATATATTTTGTGAGTTATGGCCTTTTGACCGTTGACTTCAAAAAAAATTAAAATAAAATAAATACAAAAATAATGTGGGGCATGGGATTTGAACTCTGGTGGCTTGGTTCAGTAGTGCAAGGTATTACCAATGAGCTACAAGCTCCTTCTTGTAATTATAGAGTGAAATAAATACTTAAAGAGATATCAGCCGCATTAAATACTCCAAGTGTACATTGAATTTAAATCAATTCTTTGTTCATTAAAAATGGAGTTGTTACAGTCTACCCTCCTTATAAAAATTTCGTCCTCGAAATTTACAACTTTTATTTGAGGACTAGTTTACAAAGAGGTGTGGATATCTAGTACGCATTTCATTCTCCCTTTCCCAAGTGGACTCTCCTGGAGTGTCTTTCCTCCACATCACTCGAACCAAATTAACTTCCTTGTTCCGAAGTGTCTTCACTTTTCTGTCCAGGATCTCCACGGGCTGTTGCTCATAAGACAAATCGGGCTGTATAGTGAGCTCGGAATGATCGAGAACATGGCTGGGGTCACTCACATATTTTCTGAGTTGGGATATGTGGAACACATTATGCACTCCTTCCAATGATGGTGGAAGCGCTAAGCGGTATGCCACTTCACCGACTCGTTCGAGTATGTCGAACGGTCCAATGTATCTCGGACTCAACTTACCCCGTCTTCCAAATCGGATCACTCCGCGGTTCGGAGATATCTTTAGGAATACGTGATCTCCTGGCTGGAACTCCAAGTGTCGTCTTTTTGCATCAGCCCAGTGCTTCTGTCGATCTTGGGCTATGCGCATCCTTTCCCTGATAGTACGAACCACATCAACGGTTGCTACTATCATCTCCGGTCTAAGAAGTTCCCTATATCTGATGTCGTCTCAACTTAATGGCGAACGACACTTCCTTCCATACAATGCTGCAAAAGGTGCTATTCCTATGCTTGCTTGGTAGCTGTTGTTGTACGAAAACTCCACAAGATGTAGGTGATCTTCCCACGATCCTTTGAAGTCTAACATACACGCTCTCAGCATATCCTCCAAAATCTGAATAGTTCGTTCCGACTGACCATCTGTTTGTGGATGATAAGCCGTGCTGAAGTTCAGACTTGTTCCCAAGCTTGCTTGCAGACTCTGCCAAAATTGCGATCGGAACCTGGTGTCACGATCGGAGACAATGCAGACCGGTACTCCATGAAGTCTCACAATTTCCTGTATGAGCTCATGGGTATCAGAGATAGTACATTATAAAGAGTTTAAGTCTTTAATTAGATTATTACCTCCATGTACTTCTTTGCCAGTGTCTCAGTAGATTGGCCAACTCGAAATGGGATGAAGTGAGCCGACTTTGTGAGTCGATCCACAATGACCCATATGGCATCGTTACCCTTTGTGCTGCGAGAAAGAGCAGTCACAAAGTCCATCGTGATGTGTTGCCACTTTCATTCTGGGATTGGTAACGGTTGAAGTAATCCAGCAGTCCTATGATGTTCAATCTTTACCTGCTGACACACCAAGCATTTTGCGACGCTTCTGGCTACTTCACGCTTCATTCCATACCACCAATAATTCTGACGTAGATCTTTGTACATTTTGGTACCTCCAGGATGTACTGAGTAGGGAGAGCTGTGAGCTTCTTTCATTAACTCTTCCCGAACATGACCTTTTGGTACACACAATCTGCTGCCGTATCTCAAAGATCCGTCTTCATGGATGATGAAATCTGTTCTGAGTCCATTCTCCACTTGTTCTCTGATCTTTTGCAACTTAGCATCACTTGCTTGAGCTGCTTTGATCTGATTGACAATGGTTGATTGAACTTGCAAATTCATCAAACTTGAAGCATTACCTGGCATGATTACTTCAATTTTCATCTGATGCAAGTCTTGTTGAAGCTTCCACTGAGCGGTGAGATTCATTGCTAATGGTTAGCGACTAAGAGCATCAGGTACTACATTCACCTTCCCTGGGTGATATTGCAAGTTGATGTCAAAGTCTGCTATGAGTTTTAACCATCTTCTCTGCCACATATTCAACTCCTTCTGAATAAACACGTACTTTAGGCTCTTATGATCTGTGTAGATGTTCACCCGTTCACCAAGTAGGTAATGACGCCAAATCTTGAGAATAAAGATGACGGCTGCCAACTCTAAATCATGCGTCGGATAATTGCGCTCGTGAATTTTCAGCTGTCTTGAAGCATAAGCCACAACTTTACCATGCTGATGTAGAACACATCCTAATCCCTTACCAGATGCATCGCAATGCACTTCGAATCCTCCAGATTGATCCGGTATGAAGAGAATAGGTGCTGATGTCAACTTTGACTTGAGTTCTACGAAAGCTTGTTCGCATGCTTCTGACCACACAAATTCTTCATCTTTACGTGTGAGCTTGGTCAGGGGCGTTGCTATCTTCGAAAAGCCTTCAATAAGCCTTCTTTAATATCCAGCTAAACCCAAGAAACTTCGAATATCCTTCACTGACTTTGGTGTAGGCCATTCGCTAACTGCCGAAACTTTCGCTGGATCCACAGAGATTCCTTCTCCTGATACGATATGTCCAAGAAAACCAACTTGATTTAGCCAAAACTCGCACTTGCTGTACTTGGCATAAAGCTGATGTTGTCGAAGAGTTTCTAGGACAATTCGTAGATGTTCTGCATGTTCTTTCCGACTTTTAGAATACACCAGGATGTCATCAATGAAGATGACAACAAACCTGTCTAAGTACTCCCGGAAAACTTGATTCATAAGGTTCATGAATATTGCGGGTGCGTTGGTCACTCCGAATGGCATCACCAGAAATTCGTAATGTCCATAGCGAGTTTTGAAAGCTGTTTTGTGAATATCAGCTTCCTTGACCTTCACTTGATGATAACCTGAACGAAGATCTAATTTAGAGAAAACACAAGATCCACTTAGCTGATCGAATAAATCATCGATGCGCGGGAGTGGATACTTGTTCTTTATAGTGACTTCGTTCAAGGCTCTGTAATCGATGCACATTCTGTATGAACCTTCCTTCTTCTTCACAAGTAGTACAGGTGATCCCTAACTTGAAGTGCTGGGACGAATCCATCCTTTCGCTAGTAATTCGTCCAACTGTGTTCGGACTTCCTTCAAACCTTCCGGACTTAAATGATAGGGTACTTTGATCACCGGTTGTGCTCCTGGTACTAATTCAATACTGAATTCAAGAGCTCGATCGGGAGGCAAACCTGATATATCGTCAGGAAATACATCATCGAACTCTCGAACCACACCTGGTCTTGATTCTTCCTCCGCTTGAGTTGCTGCAACTACTGCTTCTCTTGGCTTCGCTTTGTAGGTACTTGGCTCTAGTGTACGGTCTCCGCTTTTGAAATAGAAGACCGGATGGTTTGGGATCTCGACTATTACCCTCCTTTGACGACAATTTATGGTAGCATAAAAAGTTCCAAGCCAATCCATTCCTAGAACCACATCGAAGTTCGGTATGTCCAGCACTTTGAAGTCAGCATAAAACTCTCGACTGCAGACGACGACTGGACACATGCTGTATCCCATAGTTGCCTTTAGAACGCCATTTCCTGAACTGACATTCCAGTTGGATACAAGCGGTGAGACTGGAATCACATGGGTTCGGACAAACCGTTGCGACATAAAGCAGTGTGATGCTCAGTATCAAACAGAGCAAATGCAGGGATTGAGGATACTAAGATTGTACCTAAGGTATGTGGGATTTATTTTAGGTATAGGAAATATGTAACTAAGTAGCAGGATCGAAAAGAAAAGTTTACCAGTGATGACTTGGCCAGTGGCCTCAGCTTCTTCCACAGACATCGTGAAAGCCTGGCGCCTTGGTACATTCCTCCTGGTCTGAGGAGCATTCCTCGGAACGTTCCTTTGAGCTTGATGGAACTGACGAGGAGGTGGTGCAGCTTGTGGTCTTCTGGGTGGTGCAGGTAGTGCAGGTCTGGGAGCAGGTGCCTGAAGAGCTGGTCGCTGCGGATAAGTAATTGCTGGTCTGGGTGCAGTAACTAGGTTCTGTCTTTGGGGACAAGACCCAATATCGTGAGTAGCTGAGCCGCAGACTAAGCAAAGGCGGTTGGCTCGACGGCAGTCCTTCATCATATGTCCAGTTCTCTTACAGTAGGTGCAAAAGGCTTGGCTGGAATGATGGGTTGGTACTCCGGGTCGCCTTGGCACGAAAGGTGGCCTGGACGAGGCTCCACCTGCCATCTGGTTGGCAGGGCGTTTGACTCCTGCAGACTGAGGTCTGCCCCTTGCTTTTATCACTGCCTCATAACTGCGGGCAGCTTCCAGAGCATCCTCATGAGTCAAAAATTTTCCCGTGGCTAGAGCAGCCTGAATCTCCGTGTCCAGTCCTTGTTGAAAGTAACGGGCTCTGATTTCGTCCGTCGGTATCAAGTGTGCCGTGAATCTTTTTAAAGATTGTGTTAGCTGTGTAGTATGTGATATTTAAAAATTGAACTATTGTGACATATCTTACCGGCTTAACATGGTGAATTCAGCGTCGTATTCATCTACTGATTTGTCTCATATTGAACCCTGTTGCAGATGGATGAACTGCTGCTCCATGGCAAACTTGGCAGTCACAGGGAAGTATTTCGCGTCGAACTTTTCACGAAAAGTCTTCCATTCAATCGGCTGTACCAGACGACTTTTTTCTGCCTTCCACCAGTTGCGAGCATTATCCGTGAGCTGTAGCTTCGCCATACGGACCCAAGCTATGTCTGGCACTTGAGCTGCTGCCAGATCGTCTTCGATGCTTTGTGCCCATTCTTCAGCTTTAAGAGGGCTTCCTTTACCAGAGAACTGCTTGGGGTGCAAATCCCTGAATTGCTTTACCCCTGGTGCGTCGGTCTCAGGATGGTTCAGGAGTTGTTGCTGTCCCTCGAGAAGGCTGCGGATCGCTTCAAGTAGCACTGTTTGCTCGGTGGGTAGTGCAGGAACAACTGGTGCGAGAGGTAGTGCTGGAGGTGTGTTGTTGACGTTGGTGCTGGTGTTGTTCGGGGAATCCATAACCTTGAAGAAAAATTTGGGTTAGGACAGATTCAAATACATGAAATGATAAGATTCAAGGAATAGAAATTTGTAAGATTCAAGGAACATGAATTGTAAAGAATGTTTTAGTTGCTGGTTCTTGTGTTATATTACTTAGGTTGTTCACGCAGACCAGAACTGCATGATAGAGATTCATACAGCTCTGACCTGCATGGGTCACCAACAAAATCTGTCACGTCCTGCTTCCCGGTGTACGACGAAGGGGACGCGACGAGGTCCGCTACGTATATACTTAGAAGTACATACGCTAAGCGTATCTAAGCAATATAAAAATAAATCACAAGAGACAAGAGATATAGAAATAACAGCAACTTTATTAATAACATTCTTTTATACAATACATAAAAAGTAAATACAACTGAAATGAAAAGCGATGCTTAAACAATGGCATAACAGGAAATGAAAATACTGAATAGAACAAGGTACAATGTCTAGAGCTCAGGGTCTTCGTGAAACTGCTCCAAGTCTTCACCGGTGGGCTCGATCTCTGCTGGGTCCAAAGTACCTGACGACATTCAAAGAAGAAAGAAATAGAATGTCGTCAGCGAACAGGTCGCTCGGTAAGTCCCAAGGATAATGAAGAATTAGAAAAGACAGAATAAGAGGTATTTTCTAAAGAGATTGTAAAATATTGTACAATATTGTGTTAACGCTGTTGTTTGTAGCTTGGTACAGAAGGATGCCGGTGTATACGAGATGGGTCTCTATATGCTAGAGACCAGAGCAAACGGAATGTACAAGGAACCGTTAAGCCACGGTACAACAGCAACGGAATATAGGTTAGGTGTCTTAATCTGACCATCTCGTGCCACCTTTAACACCTTCCGTACCAATCTACCTCTTAAACCACGTAGTGTTTTGATTGTATTGTTGTATTGTATTGTGTAAGTTGGGTGACTGACCAAAACCATGATATCAGTAAACAGATTGTAACTGCATAATCAGGTAAATGGAATAACGGGATAATGGATATATATCCATGGTTTGATTCAGTCAAGTTGTATAGTTTGTTAATTGGATTCTGGGATTCATGTATTCATATTGAGTTGGAATATTAAAGAATATAGATTGACTTGAATCATATTCAAGTCAGAAATAATCAGACTCAAACCCGAGTAAGATTAAAAGAAATGTAAGTCTAAGTTCTATATTTGTTAGGGTCTTTATTGTAATTTATAAAACTTGAGGGGGTTTTATGTAAAAATACTTTTGTATAGTTTTCAAGATACACCTCAAGTATTTATTATTCGTCTTTATAGTTATAATGAGTGTGATTTTATTTTGTTTTATTTCTAGTGAAAATATCCTAATTACATAAATAAAGGTATTAATTTGTAATATTGATTTATTTGAAATTCATGGTATTTTAATGTAACTTTTAATCTTGTAATTTTTAGAAAAAGGTGGAAACTTTATCTTATAATAAAATAGGTGTTTAAATGATAAATATACATATGTTTATACAAGAATAATTTTTAATAAATATTTTATTTTCCAAAAATCTCATTTTTCTTAAATGTCGTATTTTAAACCTTTCGAGACCGAATGCTGCTTGCGGAGGTATGAATCTCGCACTACTAAGCCCGAGGGTGCACGATAAACCGTACTATCCCTAACGAGTTCCCCAAAGGTGGGTTGTAGTGGCGCTTTGCAAAGATTTAATAAATACTAATCATTTAGAAAACGGTTTTATAAAGATAAGGTATTTATTTGTAGAAGAGTGTAAATTTCCGTATTTTAGATTCTAGGGTTTCCTAAGCCAACTAACCTATTTCTAAATGGTCTAAACGATAAGTCATTAGAAGTCTCAAATCGCCTCTTCACCGCCAATTGCGGCCAGGTAAGTGCCAGGTGAGTAGGAGGCTCTCCACTACAAGTAGTGGTCCTAATTAAGTAACCACCCGCCTTAGACACACTTACCTAGACACCACAAAGTCAGATTTAGATAAACGATCGATGTCTACGACATATCGTATTTTCCTATTAAAAGATATTATTTTAAAATTGTTTAACACTGAGAACTTTTATAAAAGGTTTTATTAAGAAAAGGGTATTTAAATGTAAAATCTTGTATTATCGTATTCTAAGTTTTGATGATATCAATTAGGGTTGTATTTGCGTGTGTGTGGAGGTAGGTCATTACCTCGTGATCTACTTTAAGGTATAGCAATATCAAAGGGTTAAATGTGATAAACTAAACATGGTGGTATTTAAGTGCAAAAATACGGTATATTGCAAAAGCTATCATTTCATGTGTGAAAACTTGTTCAAATTAATTTTTAAGTGATTAGTAGTCAACATGAATATGTTTAAGCATTATGGAATTGGTGATAAGTGAGATTTGATAGAAAACCGAATCGGAAATCGGTTTGTTCCGATTTCCGTTGGGTTTAAAAAGTCGTATTTTAATGGAAGAAAAGAAAGGTAGAAAAGAGGGATTTACGGGTTTGGACAACGCTAGAGAGTGAGAGGGAGGTAGAGGATTTGCCGGCGCGTCGAAACGTCGTCGAGAGCTCCTAGCACGATCACCGGAAAGTCGCCGTCGATTTCGTCAACGCTTCGCCTTTCGCTCATTTTCCGACGTACCAAAGTTCTCTTGGGATTTTGGGAGAGTGGACTTAGAAATTTAGGATGAGAGGATAGAGGGTAGGGGTGTTTATATAGGGTTAGGCTAGGGTTAGGGTTTTAATTAAAAAAACTATTAAAAAATATATAAAAATTCATTAAAGCTTGGAGTAAATGGGATTTATTGGGCAATTTAAAACCAATCCAGGTATAATAAGTGTGCAGGAGGGTTGACCAAGTCAAGGCCCAACTATTCTCAGTTGGTGACTCGGCCGTCCGGCCAAGTCCGGCAGGCGGCGCCGGACCGAGTCGGCCGATTCGCCGGCCGGCGGCACCGAGTCGGGCCGAGTCAGGGTTCCAATGGCCGGGGATTTTCCTGGGGTACAATTTGGTATATTTACTTTTTCATGTCCAGTACATATTTTGTGAGTTATGGCCTTTTGACCGTTGACTTCAAAAAAAAATTAAAACAAAATAAATACAAAAATAATGTGGGGCATGGGATTTGAACTCTGGTGGCTTGATTCAGTAGTGCAAGGTATTACCAATGAGCTACAAACTCCTTTTTGTAATTATGGAGTGAAATAAATACTTAAAGAGATATCAACTGTAATAAATACTCCAAGTGTACATTGAATTTAAATCAATTCTTTGTTCATTAAAAATGGAGTTGTTACAATTATCTTTGGAAATGAAATGAAACGTTAGTTTTAAAATAAGGAAGCTGCCTTAGGTTAAAAACATATATTCATTTTGGAAATTGGCACCGCACCCTTGTCTTTTATCATTAAAAAGGAAAACGAATCGTTAGTTTTTAAAAGAGTATAGCCCACTCAAGTATTAAGTTCTAAAACGAAATGAAACATTATTTTACGAGTCTAACGGAAACTTGGCCGTTATTCGGCATACAAATCTCATTATCACAAGTACGGTATGATTCCTCGTATCAATCCACCAAACCATCAATAACACTTTATACACATGAATATACACTAAATGCAACATGACTTCAATATCATTAACCTAAATAAACACCAAGGAACTAACTATTTATCATAGTAACATATGTATAAGGTTGCGGGGGTGCTATACTCCATCCACCCGACTTCTCCCGTAGATGTAAATCTACTCACCAACTTGATAAGCTTGCTGAAATCCATGCTGCTATGTCCGCCAACTCCGTTTCGGAAATCTTCGCAATCGTACCTATAATCGTAGTTATATCATATCGACGTAAAAATCATATCAAAACTCAAAACAACGAGATAGGCACCCATAGATTAGAACCTATAATATACTTAACCCAAAAACGACAATATGCCACTGAAATTAACGTACGAACGTCGATTTTTCAGTAGCAGTACAAAATACGAAAAACCCGTATCGGAATGTCGAAAATTTGATAAAACCTTAACTAAAACATTCGCAGATTTTACCTCAGGTAAATAAAAACTAAACAAGCAAGTACATAAGATAGTATGTATTGAGTGTGTGCTACAGGAAAAACCATAACTCCAAAGGAAGAATGGGACCCGGCGAGAATGCCAAAAATTCCGATGTCGCCGGCCATATTGAGGAGTTTTAGGTTTGTATTTTTGTGGTGGTCTTCTAGTGGTCTATCTAGGTTAATGGACGTGCTAGATTTTGTAAGTCTACGCTAGCGCCCCGGCCGTCTACAGACGCCAAATGCGGAATAAAACTTTTAAACTGGCGCTATCGTATACTTTAACCCGGATCTGCCATTATTGCTAAACTAACAAACTGTAAAGAGTGTAGAAAGGTTATACCGAACGATCCGAGTCCTTCATTCTTTAACCATCATCCCACGCTCCGTTGCGGCTGCTCCGATCTCGTCGATCTCCGATCTGCTCGTCCAGGTGGCACCACATCACTGATTCTTTAAACGGGTTCCCGCCTCTGACTTGAGGCAACTCGGTCGTCAAGTTTGCTAGAAGAGACGACCAAGAATGATGTAGAGAATGAGTAGATGACTTTGTCTCGTTCCGTCCAAAACTGTGGACGGACGGTTAATGAAGTTGCCGAGGGAATTGGGTGATGGAATGAAATGAACTGTAAAATTCCATGCACCCCAAATACTATCATAATCTTTTCTCTCTAAAATGAAATCAACCAAGTGAAGTGAGGAGGAGAGAGAGGGCCGGCCACTTTATAGAAGGAGGGAGGTGACCGTAGGAGAAAGAGGGTGACCATAAGACATGAAGCTTCTCACAAAATATCCTTAGCTAAACAAGAATCATGAAAGCTAAAGCATGACTCACTAAAACACCTCATCAAGACTTTAATGCATCCAATGAAAACTCAACACCAATTAATCCTAGTCACCTCATCTAGAATCTTCTAGAACACTGAGTCACTCTCATCCAAGAAAAGATAAATCCGTCTTTAACCAAATGTTAAAAGACGGCTGATAGAAAACTGGAAACTGGCAACTTCCAAAAGTGATCCTGAAACAACTTTCAGGATAACCCCGTAACTGTATAAATATACCCGCATTTGTATTACGACCGAATACAAATGCAACTGAGACAAAGATATTATACCTACTCAATAAAATACTCGGAACCGGCTTAAACCAAAGCCGACCAGTATCATCTGCCCGAAAACTGACACGTGCGTAAACGCACGTGCATTTTCCGAACCCTGCCATAAAACCATACGGCCTCTACAACGTTTCGCCCGAACTTGGGAAACTGTCTGTGGGGGACTCTAATGACTCGTCAGTACCCTGGCAGTGGGTTTAACCACAAACCGTCAGCGGCACTAGCTATGCGTAACGGCTGCCCATGGACTGACCTCAAGGGAGGCCGATGAGCGCACTCAAGGGTGGCCGATGAGTGAACTTATCCAGAAACCCTACTGAGCCTAACAGTGACAATGTATATACAGTCCGGTCCGTTCGTCAATGAGTATCGCATATCCGCCTAGGGGGCTAGTAACGTCAGACCCCCAATAGCAGTATAAGTCGTGTCGGAGTGTAGCCCAAAAACACCCTGAGATACTACTGGAGTACCTACCAGTAAATCTCCTGCCATGGCCATGGACTTTGTGTAATGGCTCTCCTAGACACAGCACGACCTCGCCCCCAATACCAGGAGAGACGAATCCCCTGCCGATCCGCTCACGTGCCTCCATATGGCTCGGGACTGTACCCAAAAGCTACCTGTTTGCACGACTCCTTTGAGCCGTGGTAGGGTAGAAATCAAAGCACAATGGGAACTCACACGAGACAAATGACGACCTCAGGTCGATGAACTAACCTGTACACATGTCACCAGGGAATTGCTATCTGACGATAGGTATAGTACTAACTAGCAGATTCCCGGCGAGTCCTGTCCGGTGTACTCATAACCCAATGAGCACCTGTATACATCTTAGGTGATCCAACTGACACCAGTGGCTTATGAGACCGGCCACCGCCCCTCGTCGGGGTCTCGACTGTATACACTAGTCTACTCCGGAGTATCAATGCCCTGTCTCGAAACTCCCACGACTAGGGACCACAATTAAGGATATGCATATAAACTACCCAACTCTCACGTATATGATCGCCATCATACTGTTGGTAGTAAAGCAAGATCCTAAGGGCTCTATCAAAGTGTAACATGCAATCAGTCACCTGAACATGTACACGACTGATAAAGGCAAACCAGATAGCATACTATCATTTCGAGTAAGACTGTCCTACCGGGATAGGTCCTCCGCAATCATTGCAATCACGTACCTGCGATCCAATAATTGACTATGAGGGCACTATCTCCAACAATCTCCCACTTGCACTCAAGGATAATTATTGCGATGTCGACTACTCACAGCCCGTGTGAAACCGAACATCCAATTCCTCTACTAATCAGTTTCACAAAGCCCGTTTGTAAAACTATTATGTTCGAGAAATAGCCTCAGTGAGTGGATCCGCCTAGAAGTATCTTTCTTTATCTCTCTTTGTCTCAAGTTCGCGGAGAAAGCCATCTCCCGAATCGAGTAATACCCGTCTTAGAATATGTCTGGATATCTGATGGGACCTAGTTCATAAATGAACTCCAAATCCAAACCTCTTAGACTGTATCGATCACTGAACCTAATCAGTATCCGGCACCATGCCACCCACAGTATCCTCTTGAACCACCTGTCCATAATACTGTCCCTCTTGGTCAGAGGGAAAACTATAACTCTGACAATCACTCTGTCATCCATGTCACCTTTGAAGCCTGGAATGATAATCGTCTCGCGAAGGAGGCTGCCGTCATCAAATCCATAGAACATGTACTTATGTTCTAAAACTGCTTCTTTATGTTTCTCCAGGATTGGATTAATACAAACTCATTGTATCTAGTGCAAAAACAACATCTGGTGTGGTACTTGACATCTCATGATTGACTCAATTGCCTAAGCAAGTGATCTGCCAATCATGCACTTCCCTCTCCGCTTTAGTCTATACGACACCTTTAGAGAGGGTGACTCCATCACCTGCAGGTACACTACCATGCTAGGAGTCAACTATTCTAAAAACCATTAGAATATCTGTCAAAGTACCCACATTGGGAAACTACCCAATTCCAGATCTAAAACCATAGATCCAGAAACCAGAATGTCAAATATTATATCCATATCCTGTCTGGAGAAACAACTGTGTGACGACCATAGTACAACCGATCGTAGTATAGGAATTTTACTTCCTACTCTGTGTATGTCATCCAAATACCATGACATCACACCCTACTACCTTCTTAACAGATCCATCCCCTATTCTGATTGAAGTCAAACCCATGACTGTCACATCAAAAATAGATGATCTATCTCTGCTATAACTGCTCTAGTCTATAAATAGACATAAGCTACTTGCCCACTATGCTTCCGATGCTCCCACTGACTACGACAACCCTCTGGCAGAATAATATACACGTACACTTCTAAAGCTAGTTTAGAACGACGCTATACTTATCCTCCTGCCTGGTCTCATAGTCTGGAACAACAGTAGTGTCAAGTCAGAGTAGATAAGAACCTCCCTGTCACCGTCCTTGAGGCTACCGAAGTACCTCTCGGGTGTCTGAGGTTACCCACCATATCTGCGGAGTGGCTATTGGAATGTCAAACCTGATTGAATATATAGGTCCTATTAAATTTTCCGTAATCGTTCGCGGTTCTGGAATCACTTCCAGTTCTACCATACTCCCACTACTATTTTCTGAAAAAATCCATTTTACTAAAACTGTGGCGAGTCAAGAACAATATCACTATTGATCTTTCAAATGGTAGAATATCAACCCTCGTCGTAGCCAGGGTCAACCCACAAACAGCCATCACAGAAACGTGCCCTGAGTTATCCAGAGTCTGGTTTTAAGCATAAGCTGGACAACTCCCCATACCTTAATATCTTTTAAGGTACGATCCATTCTATATCCAATATAGAAACTTTGGCACTTATTTAATTGGAACCATATTCAAATCATGCAGCTGTCTCCAGTGCATATCAACTTAATGGAAAGAGGCTAATCAGCATTACTCAACTTAGGAATCCATCCAATTATGAGTAACCTAAAGGAGAAACACGTTTCTCAAAACCATCACTATCATCTGAATACCAATCACAAGAATCTACATCTTCGATCTCTTTGAAGAATCCCGATACTTGTGATACCTGGTTCTCTACTTTATTCTTATACCCACAACTTCTCAAAACTTAGACCTTGTATTTCTACGAAACACTTGTCCAAATACTAGAGAAGTTATAAGTAAATAGAACATAGTACGAGGACCTACCCCTTTGTCCTGATGGACACTGGAAAACATACAATACTCTGTATAAGTCCGCTGAGTTAAACAACTCAAAACCTGTGCATCGTAGGTTAAAAACTGTACCCTGGCGATTTCCTCAAATATCACCAATTTCAACGAATTCCGATATAATGAGGATGATCACCTAATTCCAAATATCTTACTCCCACTCATCATCTATAAAACCATACAGATATGAGAATGAAAACTGGTAAATACATACCCTTGGAGTAAGTGTCTAATCGGGAAAACAATTTTTCTTTAACAATGCACTGAAACATGAAAATGTTTCGCAGGGGTATCCTGGTATTCATAGTAATGCCTCTTCCATAATCCAATTCATGACTTCAACCGTATATTTTATTGCCATCTCTCCAAATCCCTTTATTTGTCTTTAGTCGTTACCTTTTGTACACCATCGTTAGGCTAAATGGTTTTCTTCCTTCCCTACCGTTCGGCACCAGCCTATGGTTTGGAAGAAGACTATCCAGTAAGCATAATAGGTGTACCCTCCTAAACCAAGGAGTACTCGTATCTTGAGAGAAGGTGATGATAAAAGACAACTGAATAATACCTTATTCCTTTAAAGGTGAAATAAGAGAGGCGATGAAGTACGCGGTTTTGGTCGTGAATGATAACAGTCGCAATTTACTTTGCCCTCTTTCTAATCCCTTTATTTTGTCTTTACATATTACCTTCTGCACACCCTACTTAGGCTAATTGGTTTTCTTCATTCCCTACCTTTCGGCACCTGCCTATGGTTTGGAATAAGACTATCCAATAAGCGTAATAGGTGTACTCTCCTAAACCAAGGAGCTCTCGCAACCTGAGAGAAGGTGATAATAAAAGACAACTGAATAAACCAACTCTATTTCTCCTGAACCTGGATCCATCCTTGAAGAAGTCCCTTCGAGTTCGTATATAACCATACGATGGATCTATCCAATGGAAGTGGATATCCGTAGTAATACGGGTGTTCTGAGAAATTCAAAGGGTAAAAGAAGGAGTGGCAATGACTTATGCAACATAGACAATCCAAAAGCCAGTATTTTAAGAAGGTTCGGTCAACTTGGTTACTGAGTCATAGTCTAGGGTCGGTCAAAGGTCGCTGCCAAAGAGAGAGAGAGAAAAGAAACACTCTGCGTGCACTCTAACCTAGATCAGAATGGTTATCACTTTATCTAATCCGGAAACCTCCCACTGTCCTGTCAAATTCTCCTCCAAACCTAAAAGAAGAATCAATCGGGATCACCCGAAGAGTAAACCAACTCATCAGTGGGAATCGGGATCCAACTCTCATCGCATGATAACGTGATGGAATGCATCCACGTTACTCATACTCCAGAAGGTATGCGCATACTTGGCAAGTTTCAGTTTCTTTAGAAACTCCCGATCTGATTTTTGCCCCATGCTCTTATAACCTTGGCGTTAGGTCAAAATGTCATAAGTCACATGCCAAGTTCTACCCATCACTATCTTGTTAATTTGAACCCACCCGTACATGCCCTTGGCGTTAGGTCAAAATGGCAGAACGGCTGTCCCAAACCAACTCATCTATCTATGCAACAATTGAATACCCAGCAGCTACCAAACACTATGCCTTGGCGTTAGGTCAAAATACATAGCTTGAATACTACTGAATACCCAAAAGAAGTGACGGAGGGCTACGGCTGGTTTTTGGCGAAAAACCTTTAGCGTAGTGAACTTGATATCGCTGAAGGAACCTGATAGCTTTTTAAAATATAGTGGCGAAAACCTTTGCTAAAGAGGTCACTCCCGGTGAAGGGATCTCGGCTCTTTCCTCGTGGAATGAGGTGCAGGATATTCCACTGAATACCGCTATGCAAAGCAACTTGTAATCGACTATAGTGAAGTTATTACCCTGACGCAAACTTCTGCCCAAGGGGTCAGTCCCGGTGAAGGGATATCATCCCTTGCCCCGTCGAATGAGGTGCTGGATATTCCACTGAATACCGCTATGCAAAACAAAAGGAAACATCTTTGTAATAACACTTTTTAAATTTGTTCCAACAACATCAAACAGGTTTGTTTTTCTTTTCATTGATCAGAATCAACGCAGTCCCATCAATTAATCACACCAGAAAAGAACGAAAATAAAATGTACGTATATGCCATCCGCATTCGTCACTGGGTCCCGTCATCACCCGTTAGGTTACTTAACTAACGACAGAGCGGGGACAGGACTAGCGCGGGTGTAAAACATATACAACATCTAATAGTATATAAACCAATATACATAATCGTTCCAGGCGTGATAATATGCAACATTACAGAAAAGTAATAAGCATCACAGAACAATACAGATAATCTGGGATCCCCGGGTTTCACAGAGCCGCTGCTGAAACCCGACGTTCCCCTGTCGTGTGGATAGCCTGTGCAATGAAACCTAGACCCCTACGGGTGCGGCAAGTTACCCGCCAAAACCTGAAGCGAGGTAGTCCCCACAGCATAGTGAATGGAACACCCGGTACTTCACGGAATCCGGTAAATTGAGCACCCCTCCTTGGGTCAACCTGTACCCCCTACGAGTGCGGCGAATAGTCTGCCAATTTTAGAGTGGGGCCCCTCTGCCTCTCAAAGCCATGAGATGCGGACCCGTTGCCCCCCAGAACCCGGCTATCCGTGCACTCCGTCGCGGGGCAAAACCTAGTACAGTAATGAAAAATAGTACAACAGGTACATCGACCGCAACCTGGTCGTGCCCCAAAAGAATATTATACAACAGGCAGTGACGGCAGTCCACATGTTGGACGCTCGCCCCGCAATATCAAATGTACAAATAAACTCAAACTGTACTACCATTGCACACTGCTATCCACCATGACAAATCTGCAACATCACAGCACAACACAGAACATCAACGCGAATGTCACGTTCCCAAACCCGTCTAAAAGAACTATAGCAATCGGACGCGGTTTACCGATCAAATGACATTCCCGGTCGGAGATATAATGTAAGCACTGTAAACTAACATGTTTAAATTTCGATCGACTAAATATCATAAAGTGGGCCCCACGCAAATCTGTTGAACAGTAACAAAACCTGGGCCCAAAATATATGTACCAAAAACCCCAATTTCCAACATGGAATGTACTGTAGAAAACTGAGTGAGTGATCCCACTTTCCTGCGGAGGATCCGCGGCAAAACCCTAGCTGGAGCGGCGGATCCGCGGCGGAACAGTGGAATTACTTCCTCGAATTTCTACAGTATTCCTAAAAAACCCTGCACAGTTTTCTGAGATGTGTGAAATATTTTTAGGACACCGTTTAAAATCAACAGAAACTGTCAAGATGAAAAATTGTGATTTTTGATTTCCGGTTCGATCGATGTTTTAAACGCGTTAGCACAAGTTAGTATAGCAAAATGGTGAGGCTCTGATACCACTGTAAGTCTACGCTAGCGCCCCGGCCGTCTACAGACGCCAAATGCGGAATAAAACTTTTAAACTGGCGCTATCGTATACTTTAACCCGGATCTGCCATTATTGCTAAACTAACAAACTGTAAAGAGTGTAGAAAGGTTATACCGAACGATCCGAGTCCTTCGTTCTTTAACCATCATCCTACGCTCCGTTGCGGCTGCTCGGATCTCGTCGATCTCCGATCTGCTCGTCCAGGTGGCACCACATCACTGATTCTTTAAACGGGCTCTCGCCTCTGACTTGAGGCAACTCGGTCGTCAAGTTTGCTAGAAGAGACGACCAAGAATGATGTAGAGAATGAGTAGATGACTTTGTCTCGTTCCGTCCAAAACTGTGGACGGACGGTTAATGAAGTTGCCGAGGGAATTGGGTGATGGAATGAAATGAACTGTAAAATTCCATGCACCCCAAATACTATCATAATCTTTTCTCTCTAAAATGAAATCAACCAAGTGAAGTGAGGAGGAGAGAGAGGGCCGGCCACTTTATAGAAGGAGGGAGGTGACCGTAGGAGAAAGAGGGTGACCATAAGACATGAAGCTTCTCACAAAATATCCTTAGCTAAACAAGAATCATTAAAGCTAAAGCATGACTCACTAAAACACCTCATCAAGACTTTAATGCATCCAATGAAAACTCAACACCAATTAATCCTAGTCACCTCATCTAGAATCTTTTAGAACACTGAGTCACTCTCATCCAAGAAAAGATAAATCCGTCTTTAACCAAATGTTAAAAGACGGCTGATAGAAAACTGGAAACTGGCAACTTCCAAAAGTGATCCTGAAACAACTTTCAGGATAACCCCGTAACTGTATAAATATACCCGCATTTGTATTACGACCGAATACAAATGCAACTGAGACAAAGATATTATACCTACTCAATAAAATACTCGGAACCGGCTTAAACCAAAGCCGACCAGTATCATCTGCCCGAAAACTGACACGTGCGTAAACGCACATGCATTTTCCGAACCCTGCCATAAAACCATACGGCCTCTACAACGTTTCGCCCGAACTTGGGAAACTGTCTGTGGGGGACTCTAATGACTCGTCAGTACCCTGGCAGTGGGTTTAACCACAAACCGTCAGCGGCACTAGCTATGCGTAACGGCTGCCCATGGACTGACCTCAAGGGAGGCCGATGAGCGCACTCAAGGGTGGCCGATGAGTGAACTTATCCAGAAACCCTACTGAGCCTAACAGTGACAATGTATATACAGTCCGGTCCGTTCGTCAATGAGTATCGCATATCCGCCTAGGGGGCTAGTAACGTCAGACCCCCAATAGCAGTATAAGTCATGTCGGAGTGTAGCCCAAAAACACCCTGAGATACTACTGGAGTACCTACCAGTAAATCTCCTGCCATGGCCATGGACTTTGTGTAATGGCTCTCCTAGACACAGCACGACCTCGCCCCCAATACCGGGAGAGACGAATCCCCTGCCGATCCGCTCATGTGCCTCCATATGGCTCGGGACTGTACCCAAAAGCTACCTGTTTGCACGACTCCTTTGAGCCGTGGTAGGGTAGAAATCAAAGCACAGTGGGAACTCACACGAGACAAATGACGACCTCAGGTCGATGAACTAACCTGTACACATGTCACCAGGGAACTGCTATCTGACGATAGGTATAGTACTAACTAGCAGATTCCCGGCGAGTCCTGTCCGGTGTACTCATAACCCAATGAGCACCTGTATACATCTTAGGTGATCCAACTGACACCAGTGGCTTGTGAGACCGGCCACCGCCCCTCGTCGGGGTCTCGACTGTATACACTAGTCTACTCCGGAGTATCAATGCCCTGTCTCGAAACTCCCATGACTAGGGACGACAATTAAGGATATGCATATAAACTACCCAACTCTCACGTATATGATCGCCATCATACTGTTGGTAGTAAAGCAAGATCCTAAGGGCTCTATCAAAGTGTAACATGCAATCAGTCACCTGAACATGTACACGACTGATAAAGGCAAACCAGATAGCATATTATCATTTCGAGTAAGACTGTCCTACCGGGATAAGTCCTCCGCAATCATTGCAATCACGTACCTGCGATCCAATAATTGACTATGAGGGCACTATCTCCAACAGATTTTCTAGTGGTTACACCTGGTGGTTCCAGATTCAATTACAGTAGGTTAAATATCACAATTTTCCTAGTTTTCTAACACTGCACACTAAAAACAGATATGGAAATATACTAAACATGCAAGGAGGGAAGGAATTATACCTATGGAGATCGTGTACAATGAAACACTAGCTTATGAAGTGCTTGTGGAAGCATCTAGGGTTTGAAATGGCTTCTAGGTTGATGGTGTGCACAAATTGATGAAGGAATTAAGGTTTCCTTCATTTGGATTAATGAATACTTGGAAATTTTCTTGTTTTGGGCTGAAGAATTGTGTTGTTTTAGTTGGAGGAAGAAGAAAAGAGTATGTGTAAATGGGGTGAGGATTATTTAGAGAAAGCATGAGGTGGAGGGTGGTGAGATGGAGGTGGCATGATGGAAGGAGGAGGTGTACAATGTGAAGAAGGAGGTGGAGGGATGTGAGCAAGGGTGAGGGTGTGTTGAGGGTGAAGGTTTAGACTTAGGTTAAAATATTCCAACCATAATTTAAAAGAATAACAACAATTAAAAACCTTTTTCTTTAATTAAAATCCCTTTATATAAAAATCTAAATTCATATGTAGAGAGAAATGAAATACTTATTATAAGACTTAATTATCATTATCTTGATATAAAATATCATGTCATGTTAAAATAATTAAAATATCAATTTTAAATGATATCACACACTTTTCTTCACTTTGACCAAAATAATCATATTTTTGCGGATATAAATCCGATACCAAAATTTCGTAAGCGATATCATTTTTTGTAAACTTATTAAAGTCATATTTAAACTATAATTTAATATTTAAATTTTCCAAAATGTTACAGTCTCTCCCTCTTAAAGAAATTCGGTCACCGAATTTAAAATAAACCCCTTCTTAAACATTTTTCTCACTCCAACAATTTTGCCGGGGTCTAAAATTTTAAAACATAAAATCCGCTCGATATAACGGAACTCTAAAGTTCCATACGAGCTAATATGTAACATAACGTAACAGTGTGCATGAAACATCAAAAGATACACAACCCACATAACTGTAACTCTAGCGGTTGCTATGAGGATTACTCTAGTTATGATACAAAATGCCAAATACGAAAGCCGTCTTGTATCTCAAATACACAATCAATACTATAGTCATAGTGCAATATGGTACCACACGACCGGCAAAAATATAAATCAAATCTATAAGATATTCTCCCAAGTGTAAAGCACGAAAACAAAATCAATCCTAATGGGTTTGCATGCAAATCACAAACCACACGTTACGGTGTGCATGAAAAAAAAAACAGTGTTAAGTGCAACAAGTGTGCACGAAACAATATCCATTGCATCAACTGTGCAAGGGGCAAATATCAAGTGCATCTAAAGTACATAAAATCCATCTCAAGTGTATCGGAGTGCAGAAAACGAGTCTCAAGTGCATCAGGTGCACAAAACGTCAAAACGTGCAACTGGTGTGCACAATATCAAAATCAAGTATACCTAGAGTATATATATAAAAAATTCTCTTGATCATGTACAACTGATGTGCACGGAAAATATCAGTTTAGTGCATCCGGTGTACATAACGCTCCAATCGAGTGCAGTCACCTCGCACTAAAATCTCAAACAAGTGCACTTATTATGCATAAAACATTATGTGACCCTTAAATCCTCAAAAAAATACATCTGTCAAAATAACGAACGTTAAGTTGTCTTTTCTTAAATGTTGAAAACAAAATAATTGGATCATAAAAACGCAAATTGAAATCAAATGATATCGAAGTATATCTTTTTCAATGTCGTAAGGTGTTTATACACCCGGAACTGGCATAACAAGGATTTCTACTTGCCGTCTGCCACGATCTAACGTTCTCTGTCTCTGAATTCTGATTCTTCTTGCGGATCTCTAACGTCAGGGTCTCTTCATACACTCGTCCGGTGAGGAGCAACGACACAATCAGTCCTACTGCTGATACCTCTCACCACATCTCCTTGGCCATAGTCCAGGCTCTCGCAACTTAACATGTTGATGACAGCAATCTCTAATCTCTACGTGTGTGTGAACAACTGATCCTAGGTCTAATCTTACTTATTATAAACTCCTAGAAAAGAATCCATCAAGTCTCCTGCTGATATCATTTATCCAGCCTGTTCGAAACTTCATGATTCTGGAAGCAATACCTCGATAACCTCAGTAATGATTGGTACCGCTGCCTGAACATCATACAACACCATGATATTCGAAGAGAAGAAAGCATCACGCCTCTAGTCTGGCTGATCTCCAGCAATGACTTGACCATCTGGTGCGGATCCCGAAGAAACGCGCTTCAATATTAGAACTCGATCGAATATAAATAAACGACATGTCTCTATATCACTGAAATGTCATCCTGGTCATTCCTTGTCCTAGACAAGTCTGCTCTGACCGTAACTCTAATCGTAGCCCTCTCGGCTCATGTAAACATGATGACCGAAAAATCAACATGCATTGACGAGGATAGATTAACGGAACGAATAGAAGAAAGATCTCAAGATATAAATCTTAAGGTAACTTGGGTAGAATATCATATCGTAAATATGCCGCGGAATATATGTACGGTACGTCACTCTACTTAGTATCTACTCTATCAACAAAGGTCATCCTATATAATGAAAGTTCGGGTATAAGACCTCTCAAGGTCAAGTCTAACTCCTATAAGGTAAATCCTAGGTAACAAAAATGTATGCCCAGGCTCCATATAGTCAAACCTTGACTCGAATAAAGGTTAAACCAAACGCTCTGATACCAACTTGTCATGGCCTAAATGTGGCACGTGGCCGACACTTAAATCACATGACATCTAAAGACGCCGACTCGGTTCAAATAAGCCGAAACCCGGAATATAAACCTTTTTTGAAAATATTGGAGGTGTAGTTTAAAATAGTCATCAGATGGAATCAGTTTAAAATAAACATTTAATTTTAACTAAGTATGTTTGAAAAGCACCTATGACGTTTTAAAATTCGACAGCACCTCCTTTGTAATTTGAATAAACCCGCTACAACATAAAACACATATAGCATCCCAACGGGAGCTAACGTCCACGCCTCAATGACGGAACAACCAACCAAACAATATACTGTAAGTCTGTGTTGTGCACCCCACGTATTCGCGGGGAGGCGGAATAAGCAAAAATTGATTTTTACGAGCTTCACAACACCGACTAGAACCAACGATCATTCATAAACCCTAGCTAGCAAACTACTTGAGGTTTTACTACTCGGTTATGAAGTTATACCTCACGATACTTGTCCTTCGGGTCTTCATCGCTGTCCTCCTCGTCTACGTAGGCTTCAAGGATCAATCTGGATCGTGGCAACCTCCACGGCCTCCTCGAGTCGAAGACGATCCACTTGAGAGTCTATAGTCCGAGCTCTACCTCAAAACTGAGGTAACTAGGGAAACAAGATTGCTAAACTTGATGTCCTAGGTGATGTAGAGTATGAAGATGGATTTATTTGTCCCTTGAAACCCTAATTTACTCAACTTATGAGACCTTGAGGGTTTTCTAGTGAGGAGGAAGAAGAAGAGCTAGCGTGAGAGCTCACTTGAGAAAAGAGAAAGTCTTTTTGATAAATGATAATCTCAAAAGAAAATATGATGGCTACCTTGACTTGACTACTTCTCATGTCAAGAAAAAATCTCACCCAAAAATATTTAGTGCCACAAAATATCCAGTCAAAGAGTCAAACCAAGTCAAGTGGTCAGACCAAGTCAAATGGTCAAACCAAGTCAAGTAGTCAAACCAAGTCAAGTAGTCAATCCAAGTTGCCATGCCACATTTATCATTTACAAAAAATAACAAATACTTTTCTCCACCTCATAATTGTTTTAATCAAGTAAATGGTCAAAACCCTAAAGAGGTGTCTCCTTCTGTGCTCCTCTCATCCGTATATACATACCCGCATTCGTGTTCCGAAAAACACGAACACAAAGAGACGAAACTGATCCATCAATATAATACTAGGATTCGGCTTAAACCAAACCGCACTAGTATTATCCGCCCGTACATAAGTGCACGTAAGTGATCGAAGCCCTGCCGTAAAACCATACGGCCTGTACACCTTTTGCACAGTGCAGGGAAACTCTCTGTGTGGGACTCTAAAGACTCGACACTACGCTGGCAGTGGGTTTAATCACAGGCCACAAACGATACTAGCTATATGTAACGGTCCCCAGGTAGATGTCGATAAGAAGGCCGATGAGGAAAACCCATCTGAACTACTACTGAGCCTGAATGTGACAATCTCTGTACAGTCCGGTCTGTTCGTCTAAGAGTATCGCATATCGGGCCTAGGGGGTGGTAATCGTCAGACTCTTGATAGCGGTATAAGTCGTGTCGAAGTGTAGCCCAAAACACCTTAAAACACTACTGGGACACCTACCAGTAAATCTAACTTGCCATGGCCAGGGACTTTGTGTAATGGCTCTCCAAACACAGCGCGATATCAACCCCCAATACCGGGAGAGACGAATCCTGTCTAACCGCCACTACCTCCAAGTGCTTCGGGACTGTACCCAACTACTACCTATTTTCACGACTCCTTTGAGCCGTGGCAGGGTAGTAATCAAAGTACAGTGGGAACGCACTCGAGGCGAAGCAGCATGTCAAGTTGACGGACTAACCTGTACTCATGTCACCTGGGAACTGCTACCCGACGATAGGTATAATACCAACCAAAAGTTCCCGACGAGTCCTGTCCAGTGTACTCGTAACCTAACGAGCACCTGCATACTATCGGTACGACGTACTAATGGCTGTGGGACAGACCATCTCCCCTGCAGGGATGAGAAGCGTATACATTAGTCTACTCCGGAGTATCGATGCCTCGTCTCGATAATCCTACGACTAGGGACCTGTAAAAGGATGTGCTTGTAGATTACCCAGCCTCCACTAGTGTGATGCCATCACAACGCTAGTAATCAAGCAAAGATCCTAAGGGCTCCACTAATATGTATAAGCGATATGCTAACAGAAACACATGCACATATTGAAGTAGAAATAAACCAAGTAGCATACTACCATTTTGAGCAAGAATGTCAATATAACTATGAATATCCCAAGCTTCAATTAAGTAATATACAAACCAGTATGATACAATAATGGCCTCTAGGGCATATACACTAAAAATCTCCCACTTGCACTAGGGCCATGTATTGGCGTATCGCAGACCTATCATCTCGATCAGCCGCTCGAACTGTGTCTGAGGAATGGCCTTCGTGAGTGGATCTGCAGTGTTATTCTCTGTATCTACTCTCCTCATCTCGATCTCCTGGCGATTTACGATCTCCCTGATCAGGTGGTACCGTCTCAAAATGTGTCTGGACTTCTGATAGGATCTGGGTTCCTTCGCTAAAGCTATAGCACCGTTGTTGTCACAATACAGAAGTATTGGATCAATAATGGTCGGAACCACCTGAAGTTCTGTGAGGAACTTCTTCATCCAGACAGCTTCTTTTGCGGCATCGCAAGCAGCTATGTACTCCGCTTCCATCGTCGAGTCTGCAACGGTGTCCTGCTTGGAGCTCTTCCAACAGACCGCCCCTCCATTGAGGGTAAAGGCATGACCCGACATGGACTTGGAGTCATCCTTGTCACTCTGGAAGCTGGAGTCAGCGAAGGCCTCGATCTGGAGGTCTTTTCCGCCACACACCAAGAACATCTTCATAGTCCTTCTCAGGTACTTGAGAATGTTCTTTACTGCTATCCAGTGCTTCTCCCCTGGGTTTGACTGATACCGGCTTACAACGCTCAATGCGTAGGCTACATCTGGTGTGGTACACAACATCGCATACATTATAGAGCCTACCGCAGAAGCGTAGGGTATAGATGACATGCGATCCCTTTCCAAATCAGTCTTTGGTGACATCTCTTTGGAGAGGATGATTCCGTGACAAGCCGGTAGATTACTGCTCTTTGAATCTTCCATACTGGGTCTTTTCAGTATGGTGTCGATGTACCTGGACTGTGAAAGTCCCAACATCCGTTTAGATCTATTACGATAGATCTGGATCCCCAGAATGTAGGAGGCATCACCCAGGTCCTTCATGGAGAACCTCTGTGACAAGAATCCTTTGACTGATTGTAGCATAGGAATGTCATTTTTTATCAAGAGAATGTCATCCATGTATAAGACGAGGAATATCACATTTCTCCCTACAATCTTACTATATATGCATGATTCATCTAGATTTTTGATAAAGTTGAATTCTTTGACTGTATCATCAAAACAGATGTTCAAACTTCGCGATGCCTGCTTTAGTCCATAAATGGACTTAAGCAACTTGCACACTTTCCCGCTGCTCCCACTCTGAATGAAACCCTCTGGCTGATCCATATAGACACTCTTTCAAATTTCCATTTAGAAAAGCTGTCTTTACGTCCATCTGCCAGATCTCATAATCGTGGAAGGCACCAATGGCAAGAAGGATCCGAATGGATTTGAGCATAGCCACTGGAGAAAAGGTTTCATCATAGTCCAAATCAAGTCTTTGACGAAAACCCTTTGCAACAAGTCTATCCTTATAGGTTTCTACCTGTCCATCTACACCAATCTTCTTTCTGAAGATCCATTTGCAGCCTACGGGTTTTACCCCTTTTGGAGAAAAGTCCAAAGTCCATACTTTGTTGGTATACATGGACTCCATCTCGGTCCGCATTGCATCCAGCAATTTTACCGAGTCGCCGCTCTGAATGGCTTGCTGGAAGCTAGTAGGCTCATCATTGTCAATGATGCAATCCTCTTGATCCCCGTTTATGAGAAAACCGTAGTATCTTTCGGGCGGATGAGACTGTCTACTACTTCTGTGGAGTGGCGTGGGGATGTCTGGTTCTTCTGAAATTTCTGGTTCTACCAAGCTTTCAGTAATAGCTTGTAGTTCTGGAATTTCTTCTAGTTCTATTGCGCTCCCACTTATCTGATTTTCTAAAAATTCAGTTTCCAAGAAGCAGGCATGACGAGAAACAAAGACCTTTTGCTCCTCTGCGTAATAGAACAGATACCCCTTGGAGTTCTTTGGGTATCCCACAAACTTACACTGTACTGATCGTTCCTCGAGCTTATCCGCATGCTGCTTTTTGACAAAAGCTGGACATCCCTATGTCTTAAAGTGTTTAAGACAGGGTTTCTTCCCACGCCACATCTGATATGGTATGGTAGGCACCAACTTAGTAGGAACCTGGTTCAAAAGATATGCAGCTGATTCTAGTGCATAACTCTAGAAGGATCGCGGTAACTCAGCCTTACTCATCATGGAACGAGCCATATCCAATAGGGTTCGATTCAGCCTTTCCGATACACCATTGTATTATGGCGTGTATGGAGGAGTAAGCTGAGAGAGAATTCCATTCTCTTTTAAGTAGTCCAGGAACTCGGCACTTAAGTATTCACCACCTCGATCAGATCTCAGTGTCTTGATACTTTTGCCTGTTTGTTTTTCCACTTCATTCTTGTATTTCTGGAATTTCTCAAAGGCCTCAGATTTTTGCTTCATCAAGAAGACATGTCCATACCTAGAGAAATCATCCTTAAAAGTAATGAAATAGGAATAACTACTTCGCGCGTGTGTAGACATTGGACCATATACATCGCTGTGTATGAGTCCCAAGAGCTCGCTCACTCTTACTCCGTGTCCAGAGAACGGAGTCTTTGTCATCTTTCCTATGAGACAAGATTGACAAGTTGCATAAGACTGATATTCGAATGGATCCAAATATCCATCTCTATGTAGCTTCGTCAACCGTGTTTCATTGATGTGACCCAGTCTACAATGCCATAAGAAAGCCTGATTTACTTCCGGAGACTTTCTTTTAAGTGTGTTCTGGACACTGAAAACCTGAGCTTGATTTAATACGTATATTCCGTTATCTAATGTATCTGACCCAATCAAAGATTGATTTAGGTGGATGTAGACCACATCGCTTTCAAATGTAAAATCATATCCTTCCTTAGAAAGTAAGGATACCGATATGATGTTACAGGCTAGACTAGGTACATAGAAACAATTACATAGAATCAATATCTGCCCACTTGTCAATCCTAGATGATATTCCCCTACGGATTCAGCGTCCACGCTCTTCCGTTCGCAACTCTAAGAGTCATATCACCTAACCTGATAACTCTACGGTTTCTCAAAGCCTGTAATGAATTACAAATATGAGATCCTGATCCGGTATCTAGTACCCAGGAGGTAGAGTTAATTGACATACAGTTTTCTATTAAAAACACACCCGAAGTCGAAGCCACAACATGCTTCAGATCCTGGATTCTGGCTTTCAAAGCCCTGTAATCCCTCTGCCAATGCCCTTTCCCGTGACAATAGGAATATCCCTCCTTCCCTACTGTTAGCCAGAAACTTTTGCCTTTCTCTGTCCTTTTACCTTACTGACACCACATATCAGCTTTGTGGAGGTCTTCTTCTTCTCACCTTTTGCTTTTGCCTTGGATGCAGAAGAGGAAGATTCCCCAATAAGCTGAGTGGGTGTCACCATGGTCTCCTTCAGGGTGCCCTCAACTGGAAGTATAACTTTCTTCCCCTGGGCAAAAGTAGATGGTAAGGACTATAGAAATAAGTCAGCATATGACCTGTTTCCCAACGTGGTCTCCGGGTCCGTAAGCTCATCAAAATAGCTAGTCATCGTAAGGACGTTGTCTTTTACAGATGACCCGACAGCCAACCTTGATTGAAGCAATTCCTTCGAGGTCTCATATCTTGCAATACGAGATTGCTCTCCATATAAATTTTTGTTATGGAGGAAGATGGAAGCTAAGTCCATCTTCTCGTGTTGCCTCTGGTTTACACCATCCACTGAGGCCAACACGAGGCACTTGGCATTCGCACTGTCCTTTTTTGATGTCATACGGATATCAATATCTGCGATGGTGGAAACTGGACCTGGGACGGCAGGTGCTTGAGTAGTAATGAGGTGTCCCAGCTTGTCATAAGCAATGGACATCTGGACAGACCTTTGCCAGTCATTATAGTCAGATTCAATCATTTTATTATTTAGATGTAATCTATGTCTGGTCAATGGGTTACTGCAATTAAGAGAAAGAGAAGAAAACACTTAGTATGACGCTCTTGCAATTTTAGATTGGTTTTTAATTTATCTAAACAGGATGGCTCCCACTATATCTTGAATCCTTCCTCAAACCATAAAAGAAGAATTATTCAGGATTAATCTCACCGTACAATACTTACTTAACCGTTCAGCCATGCTAGTTTCGGTACTTCGAGAGAGGTTTTACAACACTTTCGCAAAGTTCCTTAATTAAATAACCTTTTTTTCCTGGAGGCATAGCCCCGCTAACACTGTTCTGGACACCTACTTGGTTTATAGCATTGATCGTTAAGTAAAGAATTTCCCGAGTAGTAGCGGATACTCACAGTAGGATCGGGATCCAAATATCATTGTGTGATAATGCTGAAGGAATCCTACCAACATTATCACACTCCAAATGGTATGCAGCACCAACAAGTTTCAATTTCTTTAGAAACTCACGATGTGGATTTTTGCCCATGCTCTTTTGACCTTGACTAAGGCCAACAAATCATAAGTCACATGTCAAGTTCTACCCGTCATTGTCCAGGTTAATTTGAACCCACCCGTACATACCCTTGACTAAGGCCAACAAAGTAGTACGACTGTCCCAAACCAACGCATCTATCTATGCAACATATGAATACCCAGCAGCTACCAATCACTATGCCTTGACTAAGGCCAACAAACATAGCTTGAATACTATTGAATATTCATATGAAATGACGGAAGGCTACGAATGGTTTTGGCAAAACTATGAACGTAGTGAACTTGATATAATCGATGGAACCTGATAGCTTTTTAAAAGGAGTGGTTTAAGCTCCGCATTTAAAAGTCTCCTGTTTTAAAATAACCGAGTGGTTTTAAAAATTTGTTCCAACGATTCATCTTTGGTTTGTTTGCTTTGCATTAATGTAATGCAGTCCCATCAATTAACCTACCATTGCAGAAAACAACGAAAATACACCGTACGCTTATGCCATCCGCATTCGCCACGGGGCCCCATCATCACCCGTTAGGTTACTTAACTAACGATAGAGTGGGGGCTGGACTAGCTCGGATGCAAAACATAAGCAACGTCTATTATATAATAAATATATAATAATATCCATTCGTCAGACACAATGATAGGCATTCCAGATCACAGATGAACATATTGGATATACTAGGAATTCCGCGTTTCGTTTAAGCCTGTAATGAAAGACGGATTCCACGGTCGTGATGAATAGCCAAACCCCACCTTAGACTCCTACGGGTGCGGAAAACTACCCACCAAATACCCGAAGTGAAGCAACCTCCCTCAACAAAGTGAATAGGTCACTCGGCACTTCAAAGTACCCGGTAGTTTGTGCACCCCACCTTGGGTCTATCCTAGGAGCAAAAACAGTAAAAGAAATAATACAACGGTGGATACAACCTCAACCCGGATATGCCCCGCAAAATAATATTACATCACTTTACAAATTTTACATTGAATGAAAAAATGAAAACCCTCATCTCACATCCTCGGCTATTCATCCACGACGATCCAACAAGTTCATATACACAAACCATCACATCAACATCACAGATATGTGCAACCCTGACTAATCGACGTATAGCAATCAGTCGACGTTTCCAAACACATATATACATCACAAATCTTGTAAAGTAACTACGACAATAGAATTCCGCACACTATTAGCAAACTCAAACAATTTTCCAAGACTTAAAAATCCAGTGAGCTAATGTTTCAAAATCGATAGTTTTGAGCCAATCCGGGAGTCGAAACGAACTCGAAACCCATCCGAATATTCGCGAAGGCGAAGACAAATGATAAGACGTTGAATGGGGGTCCTCGGGGGTGCCCACCCCTGGGGGCCACCATGAGGTGGCCCCCAAAGGAGGACAGACCCGAGAGCACCAGTTTCTGGTGCTCTCGGGTCAGCAGCCCCCAAGGCCACCAATTGGTGGTCTTGGGGGGTGTTCCCGGCCGTTGGTCCCCCCAGGGTTGTTAGTTATATATATGCCCTAGAGGCCATTATTGTATATATGATGTATATTATAGTGGATGCTTAGACATACATAGGGAGGACTTTCTTGCTTAACATTATAGCATGCTATCTGGTTGCTCTTTATCTTAACATGTATACTGATTGTCTCTATGTTACATGTTGATAAAGCCCTTAGGATGAGTACTTGACTACCAGGATTATGATGCAGATCATACTAGTAGGGACAGGGTAGTCGGTAAGTACATCTTTCAGATGTTCCTAATCGTGGGTGTATCGAGACAGGGTATCAATATACCAGAGTAGACTAGCGTATAGCTTCTCGACCCATGTAGATGGGCGATGTATGACCCCATATCCATTAGTGTTTGATATCAGAGATGGTATACGGGTGCTCAGTGGAGACTTGGTACACTAAACGGACTCGCCGAGAACTCCTAGATGGTATTATACCTATCGTCAGATAGCAGTTCTCTAGTGACACTAGTACATGTTAGTCTGTAGACCCGAGATCGTCATAGAGTCTTGTGTGATTCCCATTATACTTTGATTTCCACCTTACCACGTTCAAGAGAACGTGCAAAACGGTGGCTTTTGGGTACGGCCCCAAATCACATAGAGGCAATGAGCGATAGGAGGGGTTTCGTCTCTCCCGGTATTGGGGGTTGATGTTGCGCTGTGCTCGATTGGCTATAACAGGAAGTCCTTGTCCAGGGCTGCTTCAGAGATATACTGGTAAGTATTATCAGTAGTTTTTCGACCCGTTATAAGCCTCATATCGGCACGACTTATCGAGTTACCGCGGTCTGACGTTTACCACCCCTAGACAAGATATGCGACATATTAGACGAAGAGACCGGACTTTTCCAAGTTTAATATATTCAGAAAAACATGCAAGTAATTCTGTGAACCCTCTAGAAGAATGAAACACTAACTCGACTTTTTGGATCGTGGAACCGCGGTCATACCCAAAGGTTTGCTGCAGTTCCGTGGCGACATGAGTGAGGCTTGGGTCTGCCTTTTTACGGTTGGTGCATAGGTACTGTGGTATGTTCTGGGTATTATTAAACTATGCTCAAGTGTTGAGCTCTTGGGGAATTATGGAATTTTGATGAATCGATCGAAAAGTTTAACGTCGTCCGGATATCATGTGATGGGATACAATATTTGGAATCCACACTAGTTTGAATTTTATAAATCTAGCACTCTAGTCTCATTTGATCGGTTGCCACGGGATTTTGATGCGATCAAAAGTCCGTCGTAATTACGTAGTGTACGCGGAAACTGGCCGGGTAACCTTATTAGATAGCCATGCCCCATAGCCCCGACCAAGTGACTATAGGAGAACCCCGTCGCCAAAAGCATCCGTTCGGGTGCTCGCGGCCGCGGTGTTCTGCCTTAGTGCACTTCGTCGACGGCATCGGGGGTACGGCCATCTGCTAAAGTTTCCGACGAGCATTTGATCAGGTTATCGAGAATCTTGTTGAATTACCCGATTGGTTATTGGAAAGTGTTTTCAATATTGAGACTAAAATACGGGGTTTATAATTGTTAGGCATGAGATGTCTAAGGAATTCATTTTGTTAGGAATGAAATCCAATGTATGTGATATATTAGTTTATGATGTCTAAGGTGGTTGCGGATTCCAACTGTTGTAGTTTTTCACTTTCTTTTCTACTGCCGTAAGTGTAATGTGTGGTGTATCGCCAGTTTCGGTGCTATATGTCAACGACAACTGGGATCCGCATATTTATTTACGTTGATGACATGTGATGTCATATGTTGTTGTGATATATTATATTGGATCGTCGTGTTTTGAATAGCCGGTTTTTTTTAATGTGAGATGAGAGCTTTTCATTTTCATTCATGTAAAAGCTTGTATGTAATATTCTTTTATTGGGGCACTTTCGGGTTGAGGAAGATGTCACCGTTGATGTATATTATTTACTTTTCCGCATTAGGATAGACCCAAGGCGGGGAGCACAAGTAACCGGGTTCTAGGGTCCAGTGGGAGACCATCTCGAGGAGTCGAGACCGGGTCTCCTAACTCTAGAATTGGTAAGGTTACTTGCCGCTCTCATAGGGGTCTAGGGATGTGGGTTTGGCTATTCATCACGACCGTGGAATCCGTGTTTTATACAGGCTTAATTTAAAACCCGGAAATCCTAGTAAATCCAATATTTCATATGTTGATTTCTGCTGCGATATTCTGTGATGTGATCACTTTGTATGATGAGATAGATACTGCATATAGTATATGAGATATATTATATAGACATTGCTTATGTTTCGCACCCGCGCTAGCCCTGCCCCGCTTTGTCGTTAGTTACCTAACCTAACGGTGCATGACGGGACATCAAGACGAATGCGGATGGCATAAGCGTACGTTGTATTTATCTGTGATGCTTTGGTAACTTAATTGACGGGACTTCATTAATGAGATTAATGAAAGAAAATAAACCTAAAGATGTCATGTAATCGAATTTTCAAAAACAGGTAGCTCAGTTGTTGCTTTGCATAGCGGTATTCCTTGTAGAATATCCGACACCTTATTCGATAAGGAAAGAGCCAAGATCCCTTCACCGGGAGTGACCTCTTTAGCAATAACTGGCAGATGCTACAACCCTCGGTTTCGTCTGTTGATTGCTTTTTAGGTTCTTTCTTTGCATGTGGTATTTGTGAAATATCCTGCACCTTATTCGATAAGGAAAGAGCCAACGATCCCTTCACCGGGAGTGACCTCTTTAGCAAAACTAGCAAAGGCTTCAAAAACACTCCAATCTAAATCATTTGATTCTACGACGATATCAAGTTCTTTACGCAAAAGGTTTTCTTAAAAACCTATCGTAGCCCTCTGTCATTTCAGATAAGTACTACTTAGTATTCGTGCTACGTTTGTTGACCATGTTAAGGCGTAGTGTGCGGTAGCTGATCAGTGCTTATCTGCATAAGCATATGATGCGATTGGATTAGGGTAGTCGTGCGACTTTGTTGACCTTGTTAAGGGTCGTGCGGGTGGGTTTAATTCAATCAGGAAATGACGGGTTGAATTTGGCTAGCGCTTATGATTTGTTGACCTTTGTTAAGGTCATAAGTTGCTACGGGCAGAATATTATCAGGAATTTCAAGTGTTGAAATTTACAATGAGATTGCATACCTTCTATGAGATAGTTGGACCCCGATACCCACTGCGAGTAAGAGTTACTCCTGGAAAAGTTTTACACATCACAATTAGCCGATCAAGTAGGTGTCTAGAAAGGTGTTAACGGGGTTACACCTCTGGGAAAACGAGGTTTATTTTAATTAGGTCCGTACGAAAGTACGGGGAACCTCCCTCAAAGTACCGGCACTGGCCTGGCTGAAAGATTGGCGAACTTGTAGGGTGTAATTAATCCCGGCTAGTCTTTCCTTTTAGGGTTTGAAGGAAGATTTGATAAAAACAGTGGGATCCATCCTGATTAGATAAAATAATAACCAATCTAATCTTGCAAGAGCATACGCTGAGTGTTTTCTTCTCTCTCTCTCCAGGTAGCGACCATGTCACGCTTTAATCAAGATAATAATACGGATGTATTGACCGAACCCGCTTGTTATACTGAGCTGGGGAACGTTGGTCCAGCTCTAACTTATAACTGTTATAAGACCGAGCAGGAAATAGGGGATTACCAGGATTCCCGTGCCGCCCAAACGAAGAAAGTGCATGATGATGCATCTTCTTCGGGTGTGTTCATTATAGAGAACTGTTTCTCAGTATCTTTTACGTCCTGGGTATAAGATACCGGATCAGGATTCCACATATGCAATCTGTTACATGGGCTACAGAAAGGTAGAGAACTGAGAATGGGTGATAAGTTTTAAGAGTTGGAAACGGTGCATTTGTTGCAACCAAGATGTTGGCAGTTATCACCCTGTATTACTAAATACATTTATTCTGAATGAATGTTATTAGATACCGAACCTGATATACAATATCATATCAGTCTCTTTATTTAGTAAAGAAGGATATAATTTTGTATTGTTGGATAATGTTTTGAACATTTCCTATATCAAGAGTTGATCGGTTCAGGCACGTTATTTAATGACATATACGTTCTAAATCAAACCACAGTTCTTAACGTACAGAACACACACAAAAGGAAGAGTTCAGAAATGAATGAGTCCTTCTTGAGGCATTGTAGACTAGGTCATATCAATGCGACCTGATTGATATGAATTCTCGGTGTGTATGTAGAAAATGTATAGAAATCACAACTAAAAATATTTTGACCGCAATCAATAACGGTGTCGATTGTAGCGCGTTAGCGAGTGCGGATCGTCCACAGGGAAAGTGAGATCCGTTCGTAATTGAATTAGATGAATTGAAAATTAAAGAAAGAAAAAAAAGACAATTCAATTCAAGATTTATAAAATTGAAGTTCAAGAATTATCTAGATCTAAATCTAAAATGAAGAAAACATTTAAAATCGAGAATTAAGAATTGATGATATCCAATCCAATAATCAAGAATCGAAATGAGGCTCGTAAGAATCGATCGAATCTATAGACGTGATGAAATCTATTGATTACGTATTCTTATCCATCGATGATTTGATACTAGATCGATGACGATCAACGAGAATTAGGGATTTCTTATGGAAACTAGGATTTCATCATCTATCCCTTGTCCTTTCGTTGATTTCATTCACATTCTAGCCTCTAGTAAATTCAAGAATCGATCGTGGATCCCTAATTAAGAGCGAACACAATCAAGAAAGCATCGCTCGAAACTAGGTCGTCGATTCTTCAATTTGCAAGGGTTTACAAAACTCATAAGACTTAAGAATCGTTTCAAGATTTGTAACATCATCATCTATTGATTCTCTCGACTCCTTCACGATCGGAGTTTTACTCAAACATCATAACAAGAAACACAATCAAAAATTGAGATCGAATCATGATGCAAGAATGTAAAGAAAGTAAGATTAAAGAATTTCACCTTTTATTTATCAACAATTTTGTTACAATTCTCTCAAGATCTACAATGAGGAAAGAACTTGATCGTCGATTTGGCGTCGCACGTCTTCGTGAGTCGCGGATCGTCTTGGACCACTTGCTCGGATGAAGATCGGCTTCGCTCCTAAAAGGTTGAAGGCTTCTTGCTTGAATTGTACTCGGGGATCTTGAATTTGGCTTTGGATTTTGGATTAGGGTTAGGGTTTGAATGCACAAGTTGTGTCACTCAACTTGTGTGTGTAATGATTTTTGAACAACCTAAAACCCTAGGTCTAGGTCTCCTTTTATAACCATCTCAACCTTAGATCTAGAATTCAAATTTCAAATTTCCCTCCAAAATGAACCACCTCATTTGAATTTTCCCTCCAAAATGAACTACCTCATTTGAATTTTCCCTCCAAAATGAGGTTGTTAGAAAGAATCTTCTAGAAAAAGTTTGTTGGAGGGAATATTCTAGAATGAGGTTGTTACAAGGAGGTTTCTAGAAGAAGGTTGTTATAAGGAGGCTTCTAGAAGAAGGTTGTTAGAGGGAATATTCTAGAGCTAGGTTGTTAGAACGAGCCTTCTGAATGAAGCCACGTGGTGTTTCTGGAGTCTTCTGGAAGCTTTTCTGTTACAAGGAAGCACATGGGAGAAATATGTCACGCTGACGTCAACAATGAGCCGCGGATCCATGGCGGGAATGGGTATTGGGCCGTGGATCCATGGCCCTTTGAAAGCTTCAATGCTCCAAAATTCCTGATCTGCTTTCTGTTGTCTTTGGTGATGTTTTCTGATATGTGGAATCTTTTAAATATTTCTTGATCACAGCCAGATTATAAGTCTTGGACTTGGCGTATTTTTATCAGCACTTTTGACAATTTTGGTTCTTCTCCTGGAATTTCCTGCACAGATTCTCGAGACAAGTGTTGCGCTGTACAAAGATTATGCGATGCAATGATAAACACTCAATTTCCCTCAAAATGTCGGTTTTAAAGTATAACACAAGTAATTTGGTATTTTACGGCTGTTTTGCTAATAAGTGCTATATTAATACCGAACACCTATAGATGAGTGCAAATAGTAGGGAAATTGACGTGTTAAAAATGCAATATTTTCGACTGATCAAATTCCCCCAAACTTAATTTCGGTCTTCTCGAGCGAACTGTTTTATTAAAAAGAGAAGGAGAAAATAAAGAAAGAGAAAAACTAACTAGCATACTTTCGTAGGCAACACGATTGCACTGAGCACGTGCAACAAGCCTTTAAACTTCTAGGTCTCCCTAGTAGGAGGAGTGGTCTCCTGAGGGTTTTCAGCGGATTGCACCCACAAAATCTAATAATAAAAGGAAGACCATGAATATTACATATAAAGACAAGAATTGTAAAAGAAAGACTTTGAAAATTAGGGTTTCCAACTATGCTAGCTTTTCGGTTGTCATGAGCCCTATCTTACTAGTCATGAAAAGATGTTAGAAATCACATCATCCCTCAATAAAACATCATCTTTATTCTTCATTCCTACCTTTCTTCTAAACATCGATCATATAACCCTACGTGTGTGTAAAGAGCATCCCTACATCCGGAGAATTCAATTCAAGCTATCATACTCTTGTCCATCTGCCTCAGTACTTTTTAATTAATGAATATTTAGATGAATTTGCTCACACACTTTCATGCGACCGTTAATACTTCTTGAGGTACTAACCGACTGATTACTCATGTGCTTGCTTATTAGGTGTATTTCCTCGTCTTGCACCACCTAAGGCTTAGCAGTGACTCCCAGACCAGTTGGTCTAAGGCACTAGGTGAAGAGGCACCCTCGCTATATTATTTTATTGCTGCCTTGGCGATAACAAAACCAGTGTTCATTTTTCTCACCATTTTATATTTTATTCATTTTTTTTATTTCCTTCATACATCGGCTTTTAGACAAGAGCATTTCAAGGTATCCTCTACTATCCCGAGTTTCAAGACGTGTGTAAGTGCGTATAGTAGGGTATCAACGTTCAAAATGTTTGGCTTCCAGAATAGAAACTATTTTTCAGACTTATTTTTATCCTCAGATTAGTGACTTCCTCCATCTTACTAACCCTTAGGACAACGGCTCATAACTACTTATTACTAGTTCGTATAAGAAAACTCTTAATTTTCTAGGTTTTCTTAAATTTTTCCAATCTTTTGGATGTAATTTTTCACTATCTAATCTTTTATTATCTTATTTATGTACAATTTTTTTTTTTGAAATTTTTTAAATTTTTATAGGTTTTTAAAATGTTTTGTGCTTATGCAAAGTATGATACAAATGATGTGAAAATAAGCACAAACCTCCCCCAAACTTGTTTTCAACAGTGTCCTCACTGTTGCCATCCGCTAAATCTCGAAAAACCTGTAAGCCTGGGAGGAAATTTATTAACGGGGGCAAAATATTTAAGTGAAGATCTTCCCCCAACTTATTTTTGGCTCATCATTTTGTGTAAATTTTTTTCTTTTCAGGAGCCAGGTTACACCCCTCCCAAACTTGAGTTAAACCATGTTAAACTTTGAAAATCACAAGAGGAGGTCAAGAATCGTTGGTCGATGCCAAGTTTTGCAAAGACCGAAAGTTAACACCAACCATTCGAAAATTTTATCAATGCAGTGCTCAGGTTGGTGGAAGAAGAAGTGGGGAAAAGGTAAGTGGTGGAATAGAATGTGTGTGCGTCTCATTTTGGAGAGACGATGCAGTGAATGTGATGGATTACTCTCATTCTTTTTACAGTTCAGAAGAAAGGTTGGAGGTTCAATTTCATTGATTGGGAGATGATTCACCTCAACACCAGTGTCATTCAGAAATGTGAGTTCATCAGCGAAGATTTCCTCAAAAGTTTTATCAATACCCCGAAGAATAATGTCATCACAAAGTGCGGGGTGATCTTCAGACTCTAAAAGCAGTTCATAATCGGTGTTAGTTGTTGACCCGGACAACTCGGTGGAAGAGTCCGTATGTGTATGATACATAGTTGGGTCAAACAACAACATATGAAAAGAGTCAAGATCAGTATCATGAGGATCGTCAAATTCGCTGCTGTCGACATCCATTAATTCGACAGAACAGACTTGAGCAGTAGGTTCGGAGGGTACACTTCCCAACTTGTAAATGTTCAACTCAATTGATCTATTCTCGAAGGATAGGGTCATAGAGCCGTTACGATAGTTGATTATAGCATTGGAAGTGGCCAAAAAGGGGCGACCTAAAATCACCGGAATTTGATTCCGTGGGTTCGCTACAGGCTGTGTATCAATTACAATAAAGTCTACAGGGAATACAAATTTCCCGATTTTTATTAACACATCCTCCAGTTCACCCCTGGGTTTGGTGATTGATCGGTCAGCCATCTGGAGAGTTATGCTCGAGGACTTTAACACTCCGATACCTAGTTGCTCGTAAACCGAGTATGGAAGTAAGTTAACACTAGCGCCAAGGTCTAGTAGAGCACGGTTGATGTGTTTTTCCCCGATAGAAATGGAAATAGTAGGACAACCAGGGTCCTTACGTTTCCGTGATAATTGTTTGCCATGAATATCTTCTTGGGCACTTGAGTCTTCCTCTTCCTAGTGTACAAGTTCTTAAGAGTTTTCGCATAGGACGGAACTTGTTGGATAGCATCTAGGAGAGGGATGTTGATGTTAACTTGCTTAAACATGTCCATAAGCTTCTCCATTTGGGCATTGGGTTTATTGGGCCTCAACCTATTTGGAAATGGAGCTCTATCAATAAGTGTTGGGTCCAATATTTATGGAGAAGTTTGTGGGGGTGGGAAGGGTGAAGTGGGTGGAGGGTTCGAGCCTTTGGGAAAACGGAGAATAGGCTCGGAAGAAGACGGTAAATTAGACGAAATAGAGTAAGAAGTAGAAGTGTGAGTGGAAGTGGAAGTGGAAGCCTAGGGTTCACCTGATTCCTCAACATCAATCTGTTTACCCACATGATTGTCTAGCACTCTTTCAGATCTCAACGTGGTAAGTGCATCCACATTAGTTTAATGTGTAGGTCCAGGATCAGGTAGGGGTTTAGCTGGAAGATTCCCTTTTTCTCTTACACTCAATTCGGCTTTTAATTGTGCAATTTGTTCTTCCATCGATTTAATACTCTTACTTTGGGAGTCAGAGTTTTTCTGGATTTTATCGACGGAAGACTGAATTGTCAAAAGAAAGTTCATGAATGGAAAGGATTCATAAGTACCGGTCAACTGCAAAGGGTTAGACGGTGCAGGTGTGTTGACCGGATTTTGAAAGTTTTGTGTTTGGAAGGGGTGCTAACTCAATTGGAGTGGTTGCTGTTGTGGTGGAAGAGCCCTTTGGAAATTGTTTTGGGTTGGAACCGTGTTTTGAGTTTGTGATTGGTTCCAAGCAAAAGGACATTCTTCCGTCAAATGTGAAGGGTTTGAACAGCAGCCACACAAGGTTTTGGGAAGTGTGTATTGGTTTAGGGAGGCTGAAGAGATTTTGTTTTCTATAGCGTCGAGTTTCCTTTGTTTTGTGGCCATTTCGGCTCTCATTATGACGGAAACATCGAGCTGACTGACATCTTCCCTAGGCGGTGGTGGTCTAACACTTTCCCATTGTAACGTGTTTTGAGCTAAATCTTCTAGGTATTTCCAAGCTTCACCATCATCTTTGGTCATGAAAGTGCCTTGACACATGGTTTCAAGCATCTGTCTAATAGCAAGATCAATACCCTCATAGATAATTCGACACAAATCCCATCTGGAGATTCCATGATGAGGGCATTGGATAAGAAGATCCTTGAACCGTTCAAAGCATTTCCAAAATGGTTCATTGGGAAGTTGGGTAAATTTGAAGATTTCTCTCCGAACACGGCTGGTCTTGTGATTGGGATAAATTTCTTAAGGAATGCTTTTACAAATTCATCCCATTTTGAAATAGAATGTGTGGTTGTGTTGTAAAGCCACTTCTCGGCTAAATCGCACAAAGTGAATGGGAGAAAACGTAAACGCAAAGCATCCACAGACAGTTGTGACGTTCCAATCATTGCGCATACATTTTCAAATTTGGAGATAAAAGCGTATGCGTCTTCAGAATCAAGACCGTGAAATTTGGGTAACAGTTCGATGAATTGGGGGTTGATTTCAAAATTTTCCCGGTTGGCAGGTGGTATAGAAAGACAGGTGGGAAGGGGAACACGTGAAGGATAGCATCTCTCTTGGAGAGAAATGCGTGGAGGATTCTGCGCACCTGTGGGCGGTGGTAGAGTGGTGTAAAAGTTTGATGGATAACCGTCCATCGTGGTGGTGGTGGGAAAAAGAAAAGGTAGAAATACCGACTTTGGGGTCGATAGGGGAAACGCGGACAAAATGGGCACTAGAATCCCGTGTCCAGCTGAGCTTGCACTAAAGGATTTAGTACAAGTGGCATCGTTAATATAATTAGGGGAAATATGAAGTGGTGTTTGTTTTGAAAAAGATACGGATTTTTGAAAAAAATGCGAATCACAAAAATGCACACACAACCCTAAGTCTAATGGTCACCTAGGTCAAGTCTCTAGACCGCTCCTAACTGCCAGAAGACAAATCGTTGGATCAATTCTTTACTACCTCTTTGTCTCTCCTGTGTCCAGGTAAGTGCCAAGTAAGTGGGAGGTTCTCCACTACGTAAGTAGTGGGCCTAATTAAGTAACTACTTGCCTTAGACACACTTGCCTTAGACACCACAAAAGAAACGCGGATAAGCAATAGATTACCCACGGCTTTCTCCTGTCCTAAGTGAGCGTGACGGTCCTTAGAGTCAAGTCTAGATTTCTTTTAGTTAATGAAGGGTAATGCGGATGCAGTTTTGTGATTTTCGGGGCTTAGGAAGGGTAATGAACTCCCCACCTAATCTGAATTTGGCCTTTGCCCCTTAATTTCCGTATTAAAAATGCAAACAACCGAGATCAAATACGCAAAAATTTTTTATTTTTGTGGCGCTGCGAATTTTTGCAAAGAAACCTGCAGAAAATTTGTTATTGGAACAGACAGAGAGAGAGAGAAGAAAGTCAAGAAGTCACCTGAGAATTTCCGTACACTGTAGCTACAGTGACGCCGTGCTTCCGCCGCAATAGGCTGCTAATGCCGCGGATCCGCCGCGGTTATGAAGAATCACTGCACAAAAAATTTACAGAATGCCTCTGTTCACCTCCTGAGCTCTCTGGAATATTCAGAAAAAATTTTCCCAAGCTCCACAAATTCCAGATTTCCTCGCAACAAATCACAACGAATCGTTTAGTGTTTGCGCGAATTTAGATCTAAAATTTTTGATGGAATAAATTTTTCGACTCAAATTTCAAAAACGAACAAATTAACACACTATCCCCGGCAACGGCGCCATTTGATTGATACGAATTCTCAGTGTGTATGTAGAAAATGTATAGAAATCACAACCAAAAATATTTTGACCGCAATCAATAACGGTGTCGATTAAAGCGCGTTAGCGAGTGCGGATCGTCCACAGGGAAAGTGAGATCCGTTCGTAATTGAATTAGATGAATTGAAAATTAAAGAAAGAAAAGAAAAGACAATTCAATTCAAGATTTATAAAATTGAAGTTCAAGAATTATCTAGATCTAAATCTAAAATCATGAAACATTTAAAATCAAGAATTAAGAATTGATGATATCCAATCCAATAATCAAGAATCGAAATGAGGCTCGTAGGAATCGATCGAATCTATAGACGAGATGAAATCTATTGATTACGTATTCTTATCCATCGATGATTTGATACTAGATCGATGACGATCAACGAGAATTAGGGATTTCTTGCGGAAACTAGAGTTTCATCATCTATCGCTTGTCCTTTCGTTGATTTCATTCACATTCTAGCCTCTAGTAAATTCAAGAATCGATCATGGATCCCTAATTAAGAGCGAACACAATCAAGAAAGTATCGCTCGAAACCAGGTCGTCGATTCTTCAATTTGCTAGGGTTTACAAAACTCATAGGATTTAAGAATCATTTCAAGATTTGTAACATCATCATCTATTGATTCTCTCGACTCCTTGACGAGCGGAGTTTTACTCAAATATCATAACAAGAAACACAATAAAAAATTGAGATCGAATCATGATGCAAGAATGTAAAGAAAGCAAGATTAAAGAATTTCACCTTTTATTTATCAACAATTTTGTTACAATTCTCTCAAGATCTATAATGAGGAAAGAACTTGATCGTCGATTTGGCGTCGCTCGTCTTCGTGAGTCGCGGATCGTCTTGGACCACTTGCTCGGATGAAGATCGGCTTCGCTCCTAAAAGGTTGAAGGCTTCTTGCTTGAATTGTACTCGGGGATCTTGAATTTGGCTTTGGATTTTGGATTAGGGTTAGGGTTTGAATGCACAAGTTGTGTCACTCAACTTGTGTTTGTAATGATTTTTGAACAACCCAAAACCCTAGATCTAGGTCTCCTTTTATAACCATCTCAATCTTAGATCTAGAATTCAAATTTCAAATTTCCCTCCAAAATGAACCACCTCATTTGAATTTTCCCTCCAAAATGAACTACCTCATTTGAATTTTCTCTCCAAAATGAAGTTGTTAGAAAGAATCTTCTAGAAGAAGTTTGTTGGAGGGAATATTCTAGAATGAGGTTGTTACAAGGAGGTTTCTAGAAGAAGGTTGTTATAAGAAGGCTTCTAGAAGAAGGTTGTTAGAGGGAATATTCTAGAGCTAGGTTGTTAGGCCGAGCCTTCTGGATGAAACCACATGGTGTTTCTGGAGTCTTGTGGAAGCTTGTCTGTTACAAGGAAGCACATGGGAGAAATATGTCGCGCTGACGTCATCAATGAGCCGCGGATCCGCGGCGGGAATGGGTATTGGGCCGCGGATCCGCGGCCCTTTGAAAGCTTCAATGCTCCAAAATTCCTGATCTGCTTTCTGTTGTTTTTGGTGATGTTTTCTGATATATGGAATCTTTTAAATATTTCTTGATCACTGCCAGATTATAAGTCTTAGGCTTGGCGCATTTTTATCAGTACTTTTGACAATTTTGGTTCTTCTCCTGGAATTTCCTGCACAAATTCTCGAGACAAGTGTTGCGCTGTACAAAGATTATGCGATGCAATGATAAACACTCAATTTCCCTCAAAATGTAGGTTTTAAAGTATAACACAAGTAATTTGGTATTTTACGGCCGTTTTGCTAATATGTGCTATATTAATACCGAATACCTATAGATGAGTGCAAATAGTAGGGAAATTGACGTGTTAAAAGTACAATATTTTCGACTAGACACGACCCGACTAGCCATGTTACATAAAAATGCATATTTAAATCAGTTTGAATTTGCATCTTGTGAAACCTGCTAGTCACGTCTCAAAGATAAGATGACCATAGCTCCGTTTATTGTAAACAGAGAAAGAGTTAGTGAAATCTTGGAATTGATACATGATGATGTATGTAGGTCCCCTGTCTACACATGCCAGGACTGATTCATTGTACTTCATTACATTCACTGTACTTCATTACATTCACTGATGATCTCTCAAGATTCGCAAATGTGTTCCTGTTGAAACACAAGTCTGAAGCTTTTGAGAAATTCAAAGAATATAAGTTAGAAGTAGAGAACCAAAAAGGGTATAAGTATTATGTCTTATGATGAGATCAGGGAGGAGAATACTTGAGCATGGGGATCCTGGACTATTCAAAAGGAGAAGAGATTCTCTCTCAGCATTACTCCTTCGAATACTCCACAGCACGTCGGTGTATCGGGGCGGAGCAATAACACTCTATCAGATATGGTGCGCTATATGATGAGTATTACTGAGTTGCCTATTTCCTTTTGGGAGTTATGCACTTGAGAAGCTGCATGCCTATTGAATTGGGTTCCAACCAAATCAGGTGCCTACCACTTCATATGCGATATGGTATGGAAAGAGCCCATCTCTTAAGTAAGTTAAGATTTGGGGTTGTCCGGCCTATGACAAAAGCAAAATCCGGACAAGCTCGAGGCAAGGTCAGTTATGTGGAAGTTTGTGGGATATCCCAAGCATACGCAATGGAATATCTTCTACCACACCGAGGAACAAAATGTGTTTTATTTCTCGGCATGCCACCTGTTCATACCATAATTTTGCATTCTTTTTAGACCCCATTCTTATGCATTTTACAAATAAACAGGTACTTTTGACCCATATCTGCTACATAGTTACAGGTTACAGGTTCTCGGAACAAAAACAGTGAAAAAGATAAAAGACGATACAAAAGTGAGACTACGATCGAGAAATGGAAGAATCTTGATCGGGCCTACAGTTTGAAGACTAAACAAAGATCAATGGACAAATTCACAAAGCACAAAGGCAGCGACATGAAGAAACGGTAAAAGTCCACTACAATGTTCACTGGAAAGATCTGGAAGAAAACCAGAAGACATTTTGAAGAAAGAACTGAAGAAAACAGAGGACAACTGCAAGAAGACCAAGCCCAGGAAAATTGAGCCAAAACCATCACTCTTTGGCCGCGGAACCGTGGCCAAACAGGGCCTATGGCCGCGGTTCCGCCGCCGTGTTGTACCCGTGTCGGTGCAGAAACTTCTGAAGCGCTGGCGGGCGTTGACTAGGTCTTTTTCTTAGGGGGTATTTTTGTAAAAGTAGATATGACGCAATTGTAACCTAGGGTTTCTATGAATCTATAAATAGAACCCTAAAAACCTGTTTTAGGTTATGCCTCTTTTCATTTCATAAATTCAGATCTATAATTCCTGTGTTGATGTTTGGAGAGAGCCATCAATAAAATTAGTAAGTTTTCTATTTCATTGCTTTAGTTTACTTTTAATTATTTGCCCTAGTTAGAATGTCATTCAATTCCCTAATGAGCGAGTAGTCTCCTCACTTGTTAGGGTTAGGTTTAGAGAAAGGCTTGAGAGATGAACTCTCTCACCCCTTTCTTGCCCCATCACACATAATAATTAGGATTCCATGCATACATACACACACCGTTCCCTGCGGCACCTTACCCCTCGAGGTAACGGTGATACCGTAGTATAAAGGACCGGTTGCGTATGTTTTCCATGGAGGTTAGGGTAATAATTGAGAAAGGAAGGACAAGAACCTAGAGGAAGAAACATCGTTTCTTCCCGAAGGTACTAATCCCCTTTATTAATTATTACCATAACATCTAATAGATCTGAAATAGGGCATTGAAAGCAGTGAGGAAACATTCAATTTCCCAACTTACCCTAAACCTAACCCTAGCAAGATTTAGATCTAGATTAATTTAGTTTTTAGATTTAATCAATCCGACCCCAATCGGAATTAACTCGTAAGAACAATTAGGAAATTCACAAAATCCCTGTGGACCGACCCGTACTCACCGGCTAGCTACCAAGCGACGCCGTTCTTGATTGCGGTTTATAAATATTTTTGATAAATCAAATGGCGCCGTTGCCGGGGATGGCGTAGTATTTTCTTTTTGCAATTTCGGATTAATATAAATTAAAAAATTATAAAAACAGAAAAAAATTATAAAAATTTTATCATTTATTGTTTGAAGGGTATTTTTGTTTGAATTTTGCAGGATCTACAATCGAGTTCGGATCTGAAAAAATCTAGAGATCAAAACAAAAAAAGGCAGATCTGAACAGCAGAGAATTTTACCAACAGAACAGCAGAAAAAAATCTCGAGAACCGAACCGTCAACACGACCGCGTTTTCGCCGCCAGAACCTACTTCCCGCCACGCATCCGCGGTCTGCTGACGTCATCAGCAGACCAGAAAAATTTTCAGGAATCGTGCCGCCCAACCTACCGCGGAACCGCCGCGAATTGCCCCTTCCGACCACGGAACCGCCGCGGGTTGGTCGCTTCGGCACGTGGATCCTCTTTGTAAGTCTTCTGATTTTCTCCTCTGTAAATCCCGATATATCTTTTGTCAAATCTCCTGCAGAATTCTTTGCACTAAAAAAATATCCCCCCTTCCAATAATTGATCTTGTGCAGGATTTTTTGCGCCGCGCTTAAAATAAAAAAATTTGATTGCAAGTGGTTGTTACTGTTTTGCATATTTTTAATCGGATTTTAAGGGGCTTGAGACCAATCCAGATTGGGTGGGGATTTCATCACCCTTCCCAGGACCCCAGAAGTCACATAAGGCATATGCATTGACCATTATTTAATTAAAAAATACTAGACTCATCCCTAAGGACTTCGCGCTCAATAGGACAAAGGACTAGTTGTAGGCATCGGCCGTTGATCCTAACCTGACTTTGTGGTGTCTAGGAAAGTGTTTCTAAGGCTAGTGGTTACTTAATTAGGGCCACTAATTGTAGTGGAGAGTCTCCCACTCACCTGGCACTTACCTGGCCGCAATTGGCGGTGAAGAGGCGGTTTGAGGTTTATTTCTAGCCCTTTGGAACAGTTAGGAGTTGTCTAGCTGACCTAGGTGACCCTAGATCTAGGCTTGATTGTGCATTTGTGGTTGATTGAAAGTGTGTCTAAGCCCTTTATCGAAAATCTTTTTGCAAAGAGCACCACATGAAAAAGGAAAAAGGAATTTTTTTTATAAAAACTTGCAACTTGTCGCTTAAAATCCGTGCACCCCACCACCACCCACTTTCTTCTTCCGAAGGTATGTCGGCATATAATCCCAACAACACCTTATCCACGGGACTGATTCCACCTCCGTTAGGTGCGAATAACCCCAATCACCCGCCTGTTGAAGCGCCCCAACGAATCGCGCTCCAGGATCTCTTCTACCCTGTCCGCACCGCCTTACCTACCTGTCTTTCACTCCCACCGGCAAATGGGGAAAATTTTGAGATAAAACCCCATTTCATCAATATGCTGCCAAAATTTCACGGATTGGAATCCGAAGATGCCTATATCTTTATCAACAAATTCCAAAACGTTTGCGCCATGATGAAGACAACCCAATTATCAGATGATGCTATAAGACTAAGGGTTATTCCTTTCACCTTATGTGACTTAGCCGAGAAGTGGTTATACAGCACAGCATCAAATTCAATTAGAAATTGGGACAAGTTTGTTAAAGCTTTTCTTAAAAAGTTTTATCCTCATCACAAGACCGCGAGAATTCGCAATGAGATTATACAATTTTCCCAGCTTCCGTCCGAACCATTTTGGAAGTGTTTTGAAAGATACAAAGACCTACTTGTTCAATGCCCTCACCATGGGATCGAAAATTGGCAACTTTGCCAAACATTATACGAGGGATTGAACCCAGCAACGAAGCAGTTGCTAGAAACCATTTGTCAAGGTCACTTTCTAACCAAATCTAGTGAGGAAGCGTGGCAGTTTCTCGAGGATCTTGCTGAACAAACACTTCAGTGGGAAAGCACCAAGACCACCTCATCTTCTTCTATTGGTCAGTCTAGGGCAGGCATACATCAATTAGATATGTCGATTGCTATGAAGGGCGAGATGGCCGCACTTACGAAAAAGCTAGAAGCCATTGAGACCAAAATCTCATCGCCTTCTCCTGCCCCTGCTTTACCCCCACGAACTGTTTGTGCTTGTTGTTCGAATCCATCACACCTTACCGAAGAATGTCCTTACAATCCACCTGTTCAAAGACAAGATCAAGTCAATGCTGCCTTTCAGTAACGACAAAGAAATGATCCTTACTCTTCGACCTATAATCCGGGTTGGAGGAGTCACCCAAATTTTGCTTGGAATCAAAATCAACAATTCCAAGGAAACAGCAACTTTCAAAGGCCTCCTCCTCTACAACAATAAGCACCCCAACAAACTCAATAACAGCAACTTTTCCAACCACAATCTTATCCAAATCAAACGAACAATTTTGTGCCTAACAACTTTTACCCTCAAAACAATTTTGTTCAACCAAATGATGATAAGGTTATCTCGCTAGAAAAAAGTCTAGATGCGTTTCTCAAACAATCTACACAATCCGCAGCAAGGTTGGAGACTTCCATCCAGTCTTTGGTGCACAACAATGCTTCACACGATCAAAGCATTAAATCTATTGAGGCACAAATTACACAACTAACTGCCGCGTTGAGCGAGAGAGAAAAGGGAAAGCTTCTATCTCAACCATTGCCAAATCCCGGTCACATACACAACGCAAATGTCGTATATGAATATCAAAATCATAATGTAAATGCGGTGACCACGTTGAGATCTGAAAAAGTGTTGCAAAATAACGTGGGTATTAGTGATGACACCCCCGCCGGTGGTTCTTGTTCTTGTTGTTCTTCTTCTCCATCATTTTCTTCTTCACCTTCATCTTCTTCGGTAGAACCTATTCTTCATTCTTCAAAAGGCTCTTCTTCTTCTAATCCGAACGGACCCACTTCTCACTTCACGAACACACCCACACTGGGATCCGTTCCAACTCCACATTCTACTCCACAGACATTGGACTCAACAGATTTTCAAAATGCTCCATTTCCAAACAGGTTGAGTCCCAATAAACCAACTCCACAAATGGAGAAGATTGTGGAGTTATTTAAACATGTTAGCATAAATATACCTCTCTTGGATGCAATCCAACAAGTCCCTTCATACGCGAAAATCTTAAAGGGCTTATGCTCCTCGAAGAAAAAGTCTCAAATACCCAAGAAAGTGCTAGTGGCTAGTGCAGTGAGCAATGCTATTAACCAACCTCAACTCTTACCCCAAAAACGAAAGGACCCTGGCTGTCCTACAATTTCAATAACAATTGGGGATAAGAACATCAATCGAGCACTTTTAGATCTTGAGTCTAGTGTTAACCTGCTTCCCTACTCCGTGTACGAGCAATTAGGGGTTGAAGAGTTGAAACCCACTCGTTGTACTCTCCAAATGGCTCATCGATCAATCACCCATCCTAGGGGTGAGTTAGAGGATGTGTTGATCAAAGTAGGGGATTTCATATTTCCCGTTGATTTTATTGTTATGGACACATAACCTGTTGCTAACCCACGGAACCAAATTCCGGTGATCCTCGGTCGACCATTTTTGGCCACTTCCAATGCCGTAATAAATTGTCGCAATAGCTCCATGACTCTATCCTTCGGGAAGACGTCTAGTGAGTTCAATATTTACAAGATAGGAAGTCTGCCCCCATACCTAAAACTAGTACACGAGAAGTTTGCTCAATTCACGAAATCACGCAGGAGGACTGCGAGCTTGAAAGATTTCTGTTTGATGACAACAGTTTTGACGCCACTAATGCGTCCCTCCTTGAATCTACCACAGTTGACACAACCGATATTGATTATAAATGTTTCACTTTTTTGGATGATTTTGATGACTCACCGCCCGAATATGAGTCTTTTGAATTTTTGGATGAGTTAGTAGAACCATCCGAATCGGTTGTTTGCAGTGATTTCGAACCAGTGTTGGAGTCCTTTGAGTTCGAGATAGATTCCCCAATTTTGCCTTTGATTGTTTCGCCTCCGAAACTCGAACTAAAGCCCTTGCCGTCTTAACTTAAATATGCTTACCTAGGTGAGAATGAGACCTTTCCCGTTATCATATCGGCCTCTCTAGCCCTCGAGCAAGAGAAAGCTCTTTTAATGGTCTTACAAGATAAGCGGCAAGCTTTCGGCTGGACTATGGCGGACATCGAGGAGATTAGTTCCCTCATAATTGAATATCATATGCATATGATGGATGATGCCAAGTCGTTAAAGGATCCACAGAAATATTTTGGGGATAGTGTGGATAGTCAACCTCCTCTTTTAGAAGTTGAACCACCCCTTTTTCTTTTAATAAGCTACGAGAATGTCAATATTCCACTGATTGCTGATCATTCACATTCTCGTTTTGATTCATCATCACCTCCTATCTATTCACTTCCACACTTTCTATACCACCACTTCTATCTTCCCCAATTCTTTTTGGATCAGTACAACCTGTTCTTCCACCAACCGATACTCTATACAGATAAATTTTTCAACTGGTTGATGTTGATGTTTGGTCTTTGCAAAATTTGGCAATGACATTTAACATTGTTTCAATGAAGTTTTGGGGAGGGGGGCTTTCTGTATATTAATTTTTGTCTTTCTTTTAACAATAAAAAAAATTTGTAAATAAATAAACAGGGGAGTGCCGACATTTTCAACTCTCTTGGTGTAGCATGACAGTGAGGACACTGTCAAGTTTAAGTTTTGGGGTATGCTCGGTAAGTCTTCTTCCTTCGCATTTATGTGTATATTTTTGCATTTGTATACTTATTTTAAAATCCATAAAAATTAAAAAATTTGAAAAATTATAAAAATTAAAGTATTCAATTTTGGCCTTAATTGACTTGAGTTTGACATATAAGTTAACTAGCTAGGAACCATTAGATCTTAGATCTTAGTAAATTAAAAACCCTAAAAATAACCTTTCTTAAAATTTAACGGTAGAAAGTATATGTCTTTATAGTTTATTTAGAAATAGGCAAATTTCGAGTTGACTTCTTGGGCTAAATTAAAACAAGGAAAGAGTATTGATATTTTTATTAAAGTATAAGTTTGAAAAATAATTCCTAAGCTTAAGTCTAAATTCTGAAAATGTATACCCTACAAATTGCACAAACACGCACCTTGAAACTTGGAATAGTAGAGGAGACCTTGAAATGCTCTTGTCTAAAGTCCTTAGTACGAAGAAAATAAAATAAAAATTCAAGTGTGAATAAAGAGATAATAAAAAAATGAACACTGGTTTTTGTGATTACTTAAGGCTGCAAAAATAGAAAAAATATTTAGCAAGGATGCTTTATCACCTATTACCTTAGACCAACTGGTTTAGGAGTCACTGCTATAAGCCTTAGGTATTACAAGACTAGAAATTACAATTTAATGTGTAAACACATTTTGTAATCGGTTGTTGGTACCTCAAGAAGTATTAACGATCGCATGAAGGATGCGTGAGCGAAATTCATCTAAAAATTCACCAATTAAGAAGTGCTTTGGACAACGGACAAGAGTATGATAGCTTGATTTGAATTTCCAAGTGTAGGGGTGATATATACACACACGTAGGGGTATGTGATTGGGGTTTAGATAAAGAGATAGAAATGAAGAATAGGACTTGTATCTTTAATAGAGATGATAAAAATTCCTAAGTTGAGATGGAACCCTAGAAGGAAAGCTTAAAAGATGCTGAAAGCTAAGTAAGTCTACAGAACATATATAATCTTAAGTTAAATGATAAGGAAGTGTGAAGAATATGGGTAGATAATTTATGAGTCGAAGATAATAGACTTCCTTGTTAGAAACCTAATTGGAGAATAAAAGTCAATGGGCCAAATGATAGGATTTTGTGGGTATTATTCGCTGAAAACCCTCAGGAGACAACACTCCTCCTACTAGGGACACCTAGAGGTTTAACGGCTTGTTGCACGAGCTCAGTGCAATCGCGTTTCCCTGCGAAAGTGAGGTTAGGTTTTTGTTGAGAATAAAACTAGGTTTGCTCGAGGACGAGCAAAAGATAAGTTTGGGGGTATTTGTTCATACCATAATTTTGCATTCTTTTTAGACCCCATTCTTATGCATTTTACAAATAAACTGGTACTTTTGACCCATGTCTGCTACATTGTTACAGGTTACAGGTTCTCGGAACAAAAACAGTGAAAAAGATAAAAGACGATACAAAAGTGAGACTACGATCGAGAAATGGAAGAATCTTGATCAAGCCTACAGTTTGAAGACTAAACAAAGATCAATGGACAAATTCACAAAGCACAAAGGCAGCGACATGAAGAAACGGTAAAAGTCCACTACAATGTTCACTAGAAAGATCTGAAAGAAAACCAGAAGACATTTTGAAGAAAGAACTGAAGAAAACAGAGGACAACTGCAAGAAGACCAAGCCCAGGAAAATTGAGCCAAAACCATCACTCTTTGGCCGCGGAGCCGCGGCCAAACAGGGCCTATGGCCGCGGTTCCGCGGCCGTGTTGTACCCGTGTCGGTGCAGAAACTTCTGAAGCACTGGCGGGCGTTGACTAGGTCTTTTTCTTAGGGGGTATTTTTGTAAAAGTAGATATGACGCAATTGTAACCTAGAGTTTCTATGAATCTATAAATAGAACCCTAAAAACCTGTTTTAGGTTATGCCTCTTTTCATTTCATAAATTCAGATCTGTAATTCCTGTGTTGATGTTTGGAGAGAGCCATCAATAAAATTATTAAGTTTTCTATTTCATTGCCTTAGTTTACTTTTAATTATTTGCCCTAGTTAGAATGTCATTCAATTCCCTAATGAGCGAGTAGTCTCCTCGCTTGTTAGGGTTAGCTTTAGGGAAAGGCTTGAGAGATGAACTCTCTCACCCCTTTCTTGCCCCATCACACATAATAATTAGGACTCCATGCATACATACACACACCGTTCCCTGCGGCACCTTACCCCTCGAGGTAACGGTGATACCGTAGTATAAAGGACCGGTTGCGTATATTTTCCATGGAGGTTAGGGTAATAATTGAGAAAGGAAGGACAAGAACCTAGAGGAAGAAATATCGTTTCTTCCCGAAGGTACTAATCCTCTTTATTAATTATTACCATAACACCTAATAGATCTAAAATAAGGCATTGAAAGCGGTGAGGAAACATTCAATTTCCCAACTTACCCTAAACCTAACCCTAGCAAGATTTAGATCTAGATTAATTTAGCTTTTAGATTTAATCAATCCGACCCCAATCGGAATTAACTCATAAGAACAATTAGGAAATTCATAAAATCCCTGTGGACCGACCCGTACTCACCGGCTAACTACCAAGCGACGCTGTTCTTGATTGCGGTTTATAAATATTTTTGATAAATCACCACCTTTTTAGAAAAGGAATTTATTTTGGAAACAAATTTGTGGTCATGAGGTAGAACTGGAAGGAGTTCCAGCGATACAAACTGCAGCTGATGATTTGGTAGAACCGGAGGATTCAATAGTTCCCAACGAATATCAGCCTCTCCGCCGATCTAGTAGGGTTCCTCATCCACTCGAGAGATACTTCGGTTTTCTCTATAACAGTGGGAGCGAGAATTGCATCATGAGATGATGACCTAACTAGTTTCGGGCAGGCCATCAGGAGTGAGGACTTTGTGAGAATGGCTGGATGCTAAGCGATCTGAGATGGAATCTATGTACACCAACAAAGTATGGACTTTGGTTGCTATATCTGAAGGGTTAAATCTCCATCAGGAGCAAGTATATCTTGAGAAGATTACTTGGTGTAGATGGAAAAGTTGAAACTTTCAAAGCTAGACATGTTGTAAAAGGTTCTCGTCATCGACCAGGTGTGGTTTATGATGAAACCTTTTCTTTGGTAGCTATGCTTAAGTCCATCTGGATCCTACTTGCCATTGCTACATTCCATAACTACAATATCTGGCGGTTGGGTGTCATGACTGTTTTTCTGAATAATGATTTAGAAGAGAGCGTCTATAAGTACACAGCCAGAGGGCTTCGTAGACAGTGGGAGCAGCGAAAACGTGAGCAAGATGCTTTACGGGTTAAAGCAGGTATCGCGGAGTTGGACATCTGTTTTGATGTGGTAGTCAAAGCATTTGACTTCATCAAAATAGTAGATGAACCTTGTATATACAAAAAGGTAGTAGAGAGTATGGTGGTGTTCCACATATTGTACGTGGATCACATACTCTTGATAGGAAAGGAGTTTCCTATGCTACATTCGATCAATCTCCTCTTATCATAAGGATTCTCCATATAGGATCAAGGTGATACCTCCTAAAATCCTGGGTTTTGGATCTATGAGATAGATCTAAGTGGATGTTAGGATTCTCACTAGGAGTAGTGAGATGGTATCAATCGATCCTGGGGAGAATCACTGGAAAGCTTCCAGGGTGGTAAGGTCGACCGAAAGTCAGTCACAGGCATTGTCTTTACCTTCAGTGGAGGGACGGTATGTTGGGCGAGTTCCAAGCTAGATACCGTGGCAAACTAGACGATAAAGGCTGGATACATCGCTACCAAGGATACTACCAAAGAGGCAGTCTGGGTGTATATAAGTTCATGAGATGAACTTCGTTCCTACCATTGTGTGACAATGAAGCGGTGGCTTTGGCCTAGGAACCCCTGTCCCATTAGTGATCTAGACATATTTTTAGGCAGTATCACCTGATCATGGAGATGGATGATCTCCAAGGAGATCGAGGTTATGAGAGTAGACACAGAGGACAACACGGTGGATCCACTCACAAAGGCCTTTTCCCAAGAGAGACTTTTATGGGATAGTTGAGTATGAGATACTTCAACCACTGCTGATTGTTGGGTATGGGATATTACAACAGATGGCCCTAGTGCAAGTGGGAGATTGTTAGTTATATGTATGCCCTAGAGGCCATTATTGTATATATGATGTATATTATAGTGGATGCTTGGACATACATAAAGAGGACTTTCTTGCTCAACATGATAGTATGCTATTTGGTTGCACTTTATCTTAACATGTATACAGATTGTCTCTATGTTATATATTGATAAAGCCCTTAGGATGAGTACTTGACTACCAGGATTATGATGCAGATCATACTAGTGGGGACAGGGTAGTCGGTAAGTACATCCTTCAGATGTTCCTAGTCGTGGGTGTGTCGAGACAGGGCATCGATATACCAGAGTAGATAAGCGTATAGCTTCTCGACCCATGTAGATGGGCGATGGATGATCCCATATCCATTGGTGTTTGACATCAGAGACGGTATACGGGTGCTCAATGGAGACTGGGTACACTGAACGGACTCACCGAGAACTTCTAGATGGTATTATACCTATCGTCAGATAGCAGTTCTTTGGTGACACTGGTACAAGTTAGTCTGTAGACCCAAGATCGTCATAGAGTATTGTGTGATTCCCACTGTGCTTTGATTTCCACCTTACCATGTTCAAGAGAACGTGCAAAACGGTGGCTTTTGGGTACGGCCCCGAATCACATGGAGGCAATGAGCGATAGGAGGGGTTTCATCTCTACCGGTATTGGGGGTTGATGTTACGCTGTGCTTGATTGGCTATAACAGGAAGTCCCTGGCCAGGGCTCCTTCAGAGATATACTGCTAAGTGTTATCAGTATTTTCTCGACCCGTTATGAACCTTATATCGGCACGACTTATCGAGTTACTAGGGTTTGACGTTTACCACCCCTAGACAAGATATGCGACATATCAGACGAAGAGACCGGACTGTACGGTAGTGTTACTGATTGGATTCGCAGGAGTGTGAGAAGGTTTTCTTGTTGATCTTCTGATCGCTCAATACCCGAGTGGCCATTACGTTTAGCAGACCGCTTGCGGCTTGTGGGTGTTTGATATGATCATCACCTACTGCCGGCGTATTGACGAGTCTATAGAGTCCTACACAGAGGTTTCCTGGCTCAAGCGAAACGGAGTAGGAGCACATATGTGATATGTGCGGGACCGAGATTAATACGATATGTGATACCGTATTATATTCTCGCAATTTGTGACATAGGTCGGATATATGTGATATAGCCGGGTTATCAGATCAAGTGTTGATTCGATAAGTTGTTACATTTGATATTAGTCGGTTATATGTGATATAACCGGATTATTAAATCAAGTGTTGATTTAATGATTTAATGTATATTTATATATTTGATATATTAAGTTGCATTAACTAATATTCATTCACTTAAGATTTATTTTCTCACTTTGTGCACATTTTATATATATGATATATATAATAGTGTACATGTTTGTGTCATGCTTGATGATACATGCAACTTGGGTGTGTGTGTGACTTACACCATGTTATGATGATAATTAGGGTTTTTATTTATTTTGGTAATTACAAAATGGTGGGATTTTGTCATGGCTAATAGCTTGTAGAAGCTTGTAGTCTTCATTGACCAAGTCCACTCTTTTGTTTTGCCTAAGATATTTATTAACCCAATCAATTATCCTAACCATGGTAATGTCTCTACAAAGGTTAAGTATATAATGCTTAACTTACCCATGGTTGCCATTATCCATTGGATAATTATCATGAGAGTTTTCTTCTTCTTCTTCCTCAAAAGCTTTCTACCTTCAATGGAGATGATGGAAAATGAGTGAGAAAATCATTTCTAAAGTGAGCAATATTCCTACTTCATCATCCTCTACTACTTGCCATTTAGTATAGGGTGTTTGCTTCACTAATTCTACAATTAGTGAAGAGGTAGCTTGGGTTAGTGTCTCCTCGACGTAGATCATCTTCGGCCTCGAAGACTTCGATGCAAACTTGTTCATTTCTTCATAGGACCCTCTCTAGAGTCCGGGAGTTCATGATCGCAGCGAAGTGACTACTACATGGAGCTAATGAAGTGAAGGACCGGTATACAAAGGTTGTATTCCTTGTTCACTTCTTATGCGAAGTTGTTTGTGTTATGTTTCGTTGCATTTTGTAGTATACGATTCTATGTTGGGTTAGCTAGAACGGCTAAAAATTTAATATGGCATGAAAGATGCCTCCCGAAACCTTGCTACAATGCTGGACAACCCTGCAAGGGTGTCCCCGGGGTGCGCTCGCTTCACCCCGCGGCTTCTCGGTTCAAACCGTGAGCGCGCGGGGTGCGCAAACAACTCAAGTATCACTTTTGAAAACTGTTTTTGTCGACAGTTTTTCGGCGACAAAAATGGTGGAATTCTAATATTGTTACAAGCTATCTAGGGTTTATGAGTGGCTCTGATACCACTGTAAGTCTGTGTTGCACACCCCACGTGTTCGCGGGGAAGTGGAATAAACAAAAAATGATTTTTACGAGCTTCGCAACACCGACTGAACCAAGGATCGTTCATAAACCATAGCTAGCAAACTACTTGAGGTTTAACTACTTGGATACGAAGTTATACCTCACGATACTTATCCTTCGGGTCTTCATCGCTGTCATCCTCGTCTACGTAGGCTCCAAGGATCTATCCGGATCGTAGCAACCTCGACGGCCTCCTCGAGTCGAAGACGATCCACCCGAGAGTCTATAGTCCGAGCTCCACCTAAAAATCGAGGTAATTAGAGCAACAAGCTTGCTAAACTTGATGTCCTAGGTGATGTAGAGTATGAAGATAGATTTATTTGTCTCTTGAAACCCTAATTTACTCAACTCATGAGACCATGAGGGTTTTCTAGTGACGAAGAAGGAGAAGAGCTAGCATGAGAGCTCACTTGAGGAAAGAGAAAGTCTTTTTGATAAATGATAATCTCAAACGAAAATATGATGGCTACCTTGTCTTGGCTACTCTCATGTCAAGAAAAAATCTCACCCAAAAATATCTAGTGCCACAAAATATCTAGTCAAAGAGTCAAACCAAGTCAAGTGGTCAAACTAAGTGAAGTGGTCAAACCAAGTCAAGTGGTCAATCCAAGTAGTCATGCCACATTTATCATTTACAAAAAATAACAAATACTTTCCTCCATCTCATAATTGTTTTAATCAAGTAAATGGTCAAAACCCTAATGAGGTGTCTCCTTCTGTGCTCCTTTCATTCGTATATACATAACCGTATTTGTGTTCCGAAAAACACGAACACAAAGAGACGAAACTGATCCATCAATATAATATTAGGATCCAGCTTAAACCAAAGCCCACTAGTATTATCCTCCCGAACATCATACGCGTACAAGTGCACGTAAGTGATCGAAGCCCTGCCGTAAAACCATACGGCCTCTACACCTTTTGCCCAGTGCAGGAAAACTCTCTTGTGGGACTCTAAAGACTCGACACTACGCTGGCAGTGTGTTTAACCATAGGCCGCAAGCGGTACTAGCTGTACATAACGGTCCCCAGATAGATGTCGATAAGAAGGCCGATGAGGAAAACCCATCCGAACTCTTACTGAGCCTGAATGTGACAATCTCTGTTCAGTCCTGTCTATTCGTCTAAGAGTATCGCATATCGGGCCTAAGGGGTGGTAATCGTCAGACCCATAATAGCGGTATAAGTCGTGTCGAAGTGTATCCCAGAACACCCTGAGAAACTACTGGAACACCTACCAGTAAATCTCACTTGCCCTGGTTAGGGACTTTGTGTAATGGCTCTCCAAACACAGCGCGATATCAACCCCCAATACCGGGAGAGACGAATCCTGTCTAACCGCCACTGCATCTAAGTGCTTTGGGATTGCACCCAACTACTACTTGTTTGCACGACTCCATTAAGCCGTGGTAGGGTAGTAATCAAAGTACAATGGGAACACACTCGAGGCGAAGCAGCAGTGTCAAGTCGACAGACTAAGCTGTACTCATATCACCTGGGAATTGCTACCCGAAAATAGCTATAATACCAACCAACAGTTCCCGACGAGTCCATTCCAGTGTACTCGTAACCTAACGAGCACCTGCATACTATCTCCAGTACGACGTACTAATGGCTGTCGGACAGACCATCTCCCCTGCTGGGATGAGAAGCGTATACACTAGTCTACTCCGGAGTATTGATACCCCGTCTCAATAATCCTACGACTAGGGACCTGTAAAAGGATGTGCTTGTAGATTACCCAGCCCCCACTAGTCTGACTGCCATCATAACGCTGGTAATCAAGAAATGATCCTAAGGGATCCACTAATATGTATAAGCGATATGCTAAAAGAAACACATGCACATATTGAAATAGAAACAAACCAAGTAGCATACTACCATTTTGAGCAAGACCGTCAATATAACTGTGAATATCCTAAGCTTCCATTAAGTAAAATACAAACCGGTATGATACAATAATGGCCTCTAGGGCATATACACTAACATATACGACGCACAATGGCGAAGAAAAGAAAAGCGAAACAAAATCAACAATATAAAATGGTCGACTCCAATGAGTGCGACATCACAATACACAACTCGAAGTCTCACTTCTAAGTCCACAATATACCTTTTCTAAGTTGATGGAGTTTTACTAGATACAAGAAGATATGAATATACAAGTGTGACTACGATACAACAGTAACTCACCTACCAAAGCAATCACCGAAAGGAATGTGTGCCCCAAGCCGCTGATAATCCAAACGGTAACACCTGCAAGAAACTGTGGCACAACGGGGGTGAGTGGCCGACTCAGTGAGTAAAAGTACATCACAAGGCAGAAATCGAAATGCACAACGATACCTTGGTCATAAGTATAGTGCTATCATATTATGTACTAAAATACTATATGGTATGCATATATATCGTAAATGCAACACTATCTATCATGCGATCCAAAAGTAGAACATATCAAATGCAAATGACCTGCATCTAGGTATAAGCCCAAAGGTAGCCGAAAATATATGTATAAACCTCTTCTTTAAAATAGCCGCGGAATAGATATGTCATAGTATAAAAGCAGACGTGATAGTCTGAAATCAAATAGGTAATTTATTTGAGATATACGTCCTGCTGTTTTAATGAATAGTGTTAAAAGGTTTACAATTTAAAAGATTTCAATGTCATACTAGAAATGTCAAAATAATGAGACTATAGCTCGATTTGAAATTTTTTTAATGTATGCAATTAACAGTAAAGAGATTTGCATGTACTGTCCCCCGGATCAGTCCTGGTCGGCTGCAATAACTATAATATAACTGGGTATCTCATGATATCAACATATAAATATATATGGATGTCTAGCATCGACACCTGAAATCAGAAATCCCTCGTGTCCATCACCGACATGGAAATCCTTAAATCTCTCATGTCCATCACCGACACGCAAATGCAGATACCGTCGACACCAACTCAACAGATGATCGCCACCCGATATCCCTGACCCGGTCGGTATCCCCTGGATATCCACATTGCCCAATCGAACCCCGGTCAGTATCCCCTGGATATCTACCGTGCTCATCTCTATCTCCGGTATCGAGTATCCTTGCCAGGCTCCCCGCCTCAACTGCGGCTATCCTGCCCCTCGGTCTCAACCCGGGTCCACCATGTATCCGACTGTATAACTCCTCCACTCAGCCGGATAAGAACAAGTCCGAAACCATATATCTACCCCACTAGGTTCGGAATAAAACAATCAGAAAAATCAAACTCATGGTGGACGTCAACTCATCATATCCAGAAATATCAAGTAAAGAATGAGAATACTTGCATAGATTATTCTGATGATATATTATGTATATACATATATAACAGCGTCCCATACCACTGATATATATCATCAAAAGTAAAACATTTAGAAAACTCATAAGAATCAAATATAAACATCCATAGTACTGGTATTCGAAATGCTTAATAGATAATAAGGTAAAGCGCATAAATAAGTCATACAAGCAAATAAACGTATCAATTCTACTGTGTCATGGCAATACTAATGATGTGTAGTGTAGCATATGCTTCTGTGCTAGTGCAACATGGTAATCATTAGTATTTGTGTGAGTGTTCTATAAGTGTATAAAGCTTACTCGTATCGACATCTACCTACGCATCACGTAGTATAGCAGTCTTACAGTGACATGGCGATACCAATGAGGTGTAGTGTAACATATGCGTATGTGCTCGTGCAACATAATACTCATTGGTAATTGTGCAGTATTCTATCAGAGTGTTCATATCACGGAAACGTATAACATCGATAATATAACACGAACATGTAAAGTAATCTAAGCGTAACTATTAATTGTAATTACTTGCGATGAGCTATACCATTATCTTTGGAAATGAAACGAAACATTGGTTTTGAAATAAGGAAGCTGCCTTAGGTTAAAAACATATATTCATTTTGGAAATTGGCACCGTACCCTTGTCTTTTATCATTAAAAAGGGAAACGAATCGTTAGTTTTTAAAAGAGTATAGCCCACTCAAGTATTAAGTTCTAAAACGAAATGAAACATTATTTTACGAGTCTAAAAGAAAATTGGTCGTTATTCGGCATGCAAATCCCATTACCATTACCACAAGTACGGTATGATTCCTCGTACCAATCCACCAAACCATCAATAACACTTTATGCACATGAATATATACTAAATGCAACATGACTTCAATATCATTAACCTAAATAAACACCAAGGAACTAACTATATATCATAGTAACATATGTATAAGGTTGCGGGGTTGCTATACGCAATCCACCCGACTTCCCCCGTAGATGTAAATCTACTCACCAACTTGATAAGCTTGCTGAAATCCACGCTGCTATGTCTGCCAACTCTGTTTCGGAAATCTTCGCAATCGTACCTATAATCGTAGTTATATCATATCGATGTAAAAATCATATCAAAACTCAAAACAACGAGATAGGCACCCATAGGTTAGAACCTACAGCATACTTAACCCAAAAACGACAATATGCTACTGAAATTAACGTACAAACGTCAATATTTCAGTCGCAGTACAAAATACGAAAAACCCGTATCGGAATGTCGGAAATTTGATAAAACCTTAGCTAAAACATTCCCAGATTTTGTCTCAGGTAAATAAAAACTAAACAAGTAAGTACAGGGGATAGTATGTATTGAGTGTGTGCTACAGGAAAAACCACAACTCCAAAGGAAGAATGGGACCCGGCGAGAATGCCAAAAATTCCTATGTCACCGGCCATATTGAGGAGTTTTGGGTTCGTATTTTTGTGGTGGTCTTCTAGTGGTCTATCTAGGTTAATGGATGTGCTAGATTTTCTAGTGGTTACACCTAGTGGTTCCAGATTCAATTACAGTAGGCTAAATATCACAATTTTCCTAGTTTTCTAACACTGCACACTAAAAACAGATATGGAAATATACTAAACATGCAAGGAGGGAAGGAATTATACCTATGGAGATTGTGTACAATGAAACACCAGCTCATGAAGTGCTTGTGGAAGTATCTAGGGTTTGAAATGGCTTCTAGGTTGATGGTGTGCATAAATTGATGATGGAATTAAGGTTTCCTTCATTTGGATTAATGAATACTTGGAAATTTTCTTGTTTTGGACTGAATAAGTGTGTTGTTTTAGTTGGAGGAAGAAGAAAAGAGTATGTGTAAATGGGGTGAGGATTATGTAGAGAAAGCATGAGGTGGAGGGTGGTGAGATGGAGGTGGCATGATGGAAGGAGGAGGTGTAGAATGTGAAGAAGGAGGTAGAGGGATGTGAGCAAGGGTGAGGGTGTGTTGAGGGTGAGGGTTTAGACTTAGGTTAAAATATTCCGACCATAATTTAAAAGAATAACAATAATTAAAAACCTTTTTCTTTAATTAAAATCCTTTTATGTAAAAATCTAAATTCATATGTAAAGAGAAATGAAGTACCTATTCTAACACTTAATTATCATTATGTTAATATAAAATATCATGTCATGTTAAAATAATTAAAATATCATTTTTAAATGATATCACACACTTTTCTTCACATTTACCAAAATAATCATATTTTTTGCGGATATAAATCTGATACCAAAATTGCGTATGCGATATCATTTTTTGTAAACTTATTAAAGTCATATTTAAACTATAATTTAATATTTAAAATTTTCCAAAATGTTAAAGTAATAAAAGTACAGTGGGAACACACTCGAGGCGAAGTAGCAGTGTCAAGTCGATGGACTAAGCTGTACACATGTCACCTGGGAACTACTACCCGACGATAGGTATAATACCAACCAACAGTTCCCGACAAATCGTGTCCAGTGTACTCGTAATCTAACGAGCACCCGCATACTATCCCCAGTACTACGTACTAATGGCTGCGGGACAGACCATCTCCCCTGCTGGGATGAGAAGCGTATTCACTAGTCTACTTCGGAGTATTGATGCCCCGTCTCGATAATTCTACGACTAGGGTCCTGTATAAAGATATGCTTGTAGATTACACAGCCCCCACTAGTGTGACTGCCATCACAACGCTGGTAATCAAGAAAAGATTATAAGGGCTGTACTAATATATATAAGCGATATGCTAAAAGAAACACATGCACATATTGAAGTAGAAACAAACCAAGTAGCATACTACCATTTTGAGCAAGACTGTCAATACAACTATGAATATCCCAAGCTTCCATTAAGTAATATACAAACCAGTATGATACAATAATGGCCTCTAGGGCATACATCACTAACAGTTATGCCTCTGGGAAAACGAGATTTACTTTAATTAGGTCCGTGCGAAAGCACGGGGAACCTCCCTCAAAGTACTGACACTGACCTAACTGAACGGTTAGCGAACTTGTAGGGTGTAATTAATCCCGGCTAATCTTACTTTTTAGGGTTTGAAGGAAGACTTGATAAAAACCGTGGGAGCCATTCTGATTAGATAAAATAATAACCAATCTAATCTTGCAAGAGCGCACACAGAGTGTTTTCTTCTCTCTCTATCTCTTGGTAGCGACCGTGACATGCCTTAATCAAGATAATAATATGGATGTATTGACCGAACCTGTTTATTATACTGAGCTGGAGAACGTTGGTTCCGCTCTACATTATAATTGTTATAAGTATGAGTAGGAAATAGGGGTATACCAGGATTCCCAAGCCACCCGATTGAAGAAGGAGCATGTTGATGCATCTTCTTCAGATTTGTTCATTACCGAGAACTGTTTCTCAGTATCCTCTATGTCCTGGGTATTTGATACCGGATCAGGATCCCATATATGTAATCTGTTACATGGGCTTGGAAAGGTAGAGTACTGGGATCGGGTGATAGTGCAATTGTTGCAGTCAAATCAGTTGGAAAATTTCACCTTGTATGGCAATACATTGATTCTAAACGAATGTTATTACATACCGAATCTGATATACAACATTATATCAGTTTCTTTTTTAGATAAAGAAGGATATAGTTTTGTATTTACAGGATAATGTCATGAACATTGTCCTGAATCAAGAGTTGATTGGATCAGGCACGTTGTATAATGACATATACGTTCTAAATCAAACCACAGTTCTAAGTATACGGAACACACACAAGAGGACAAGTTCAGAAATGAATGAATCCTTCTTATGGTAGTGTAGACAAGGTCATATCAATGTGACACGACTAGCTAAATTCCATAAGGATTAATATTTGAATCCGTTCGAATTTTAATCTTATGAAACTTGCCAGTCATGTCTCAAAGATAAAATGACCAAATCTCCATTTACTGGAAACGGAGAAAGAGTTATTGAACTCTTGGGGCTAATACATGGTGATGTATGCAGTCCCAAGTCTACGTATGCCAGGGATGGTTCATCGTACTTCATTATATTCACTGACTATCTCTCAAGATTCGGACGTGTGTTCCTGTTGAAATACAAGTCTGAAGCTTTTGAGAACTTCAAAGAATGTGAGCATGGAGTTGAGAACCAGACGGGTAAAAGTATTAAATCCTTCGATCTGATCGGGGAGGAGAATACTTAGACATGGAATTCCTGGACAATCCAAAAGAGAATAGGATTCTCTCTCAGCTTACTCTTCCGTATACACCACAGCACAACGGTGTATCGGGGCGGAGGAATCACACCCTATTAGATATGGTGCGCTCTATGATTAGTACTACTGAGTTTCCTGTTTCCTTTTGGAGTTATGCACTTGAGAAGCTGCATACCTATTGAATGGGTTCCTACCGAATCAGTACCTACCACTCCATATGTGATATGGTATGGGAAGAGACCATGTCTTAAACGAGTTAAGATATGGGGTTGTCCGGCCTATGTTGAAAAGAAAAATCCGGACAAGCTCGAAGCAAAGTCAGTTCTGTAAATTTGTTGGATATCCCAAACTTTTGCGAAGGAATATCTTCTACCAAACCGAGGAACAAAAGATGTTTTGTTTCTCAACATGCCACCTTTTTAGAAAAAGGAATTTCTTGAAAAACTTAGTGGTCATCAGGTAGAACCGGAAGGAGTTCCAGCTATACAGACTATGACTAATATTTTAGTAGAACCAGAGGATTCGATAGTTTCCAACGAACCTCAGCCTCTCCGCGAATCTGGTAGGGTTCCTCATCCACCTAAGATATACTACAGTTTTCTCAGTGATAGTGGGAGCGGGGATTGCATCATGGAAGATGATGACCTAACTGGATTCAGGCAGGCCAACACGAGTGGGTACTCTATGTAACGGCTCGATGCAATGCGATCAGAGATGAAATCCATGCACACCAACAAAGTATGGACTTAGCATTTTGCTCCTGAAGGAGTAAAACCCAACGGGAGCATGTGGATCTTTGAGAAAGATACTTGGTGTAGATGGAAAAGTTAAGACTTTCAAAGCTAGATTTGTAGTAAAAGGTTCTCGTCATATAACATGGTGTGGATTATGATGAAACCTTTTTCTCCAGTGGCTATCCTTAAGTCTATCTGGATCCTACTTGCCATCGCTGCATATCATGACAGAGAAATCTGGCAGTTGCATGTCATGAACGCTTTTCTAAATAGTGATTTAGAAGGGTGCGTGTACATAACAGCCAGAGGACTTCGTGGACAGTGGGAGCAGCGGAAAGGTTTGCAAGCTGCTTATTCAATCTACGGGTTGAAGCATGCATCGCGGAGTTGGAACATCTGTTTTGATGTGGAGGTCAAAGAGTTTGACTTCTTCAAAAAAGATAGATGAACCTTGTATATAAGAAGGTTGTAGAGAGTATGACTGTCTTCTTTGTATTGTACGTAGATGACATACTCTTGATAGGAAATGAGTTTCCTATGCTACACTCGGTCAAGCTCCTCTTATCACGAAGATTCTCCATGAAAGATATGGGTGATACCTACTACATCTTGGGGATTGCGATCTATAGAGATAGATATAAATGGATGTTTGGAGTGTCCCAAGTCCAGATACATAAACATCATACTAAAGGGGTTTAGTATGGAAGATGCTAAACGTGGTGGTTCGCCCACTAACATAGGAATCACTCTTTCCAAAATGATGTCTCCCAAGACTGATTTGGAGAGAGATCACGTATAAGGGATGTAGGGTTTGCTTAGCACCTTGTGAAGGTTTTGGCAAGCATCAAACATGCTACTTTAAAAATTTTGGGGTGCTAAACAAACCAACCAAGTAATCAAACTAGAGAATTGGGGTTAAACATAATATGTAAACTCTTTACATCTAAGTGAACAAGGAATACAACCTTTGTAGACCAGTCCTTCACTTCAATAGCTCCATGTAGTAGTCCCTTCGCTGCGATCACGAACTTCTGGACTCTAGAGAGGCTCCCATGAAGAAACGAGCAAGCTTACTTCGAAGTCTTCGAGGCCGAAGATGATCTATGTCGAGGAGACACTAGCTCATGCTATCTATTCACTAATTGTGTAGATTAGTGAAGCAAACACCCTAAACTAAATGGCTAATAGTAGAGGATGATGAAGTAGGAATATTGCTCACTTTAGGTTTGGTTTTCTCACAATCTATCATCACTTTGTCAAAAACTAGAAAGCTTAAAATGAGGAAGAAGAAGATGAAACTCAAGTGATGAAAGAATGAATCCATTAAGATTAAAAATGCAACCATAGGTGAGTATATCATATATCTAACCCTTGTAGAGAGTTAACCATTGTGTATGGTTAATGGTTGGGTTGATAAATATCTTAAGAAAAACAAAAGAGTGGACTAAGTCAATAATTATCTTGAAACTTCTCCAAGCTTCCAACCATCAAAATATCTCCACTAATTGTAATTACTTAAGAATAAATATTAACCCTAACATTAACCCTAGCATGGTGTAAGTCCCATACATACATGTTGCATGTATAACCAGCATGACACAACAATATATATCACATATATATTTTGTGCAAAAAGAATACAATTAATATATATCATACACACATATATATTTATATATATATATCAATGTATCATATATGAGAAAAAGAAATACTTAAGTGAGCTAATATTAGTTAATGTAATTTAATATATCAAATATATATAATTCTACATTAAACTATTAAATCAACATTTGATTTAATAACCCGGCTATTTTACATATAACCGACTAATATCAAATGTAATAACTTATCGAATCAACACTTGATCCGATAACCCGGTTATATCTCATATAACATATGATGTCACATATCATGAGAATAGAATGCGGTATCACATAATCGCATTAATCTCGGTCCTGCACATATCATATATGTGCTCCTACTCCGTTTCGCATGAACCAGGAAACCTCTGTGTAGGACTCTAAAGACTCGTCAATACGCCGGCAGTAGGTGATGATCATATCAAACACCCACAAGCCGTAAGCGGTCTGCTAAACGTAACGGCCACCCGGGTATTGAGCGATCAGAAGATCAACAAGCAAGCCTGCTATAACTCCTGCGAATCCAATCAGTAACACTACCATACAGTCCGGTCTCTTCGTCTGATATGTCACATATCACAGCCTGGGGGTGGTATAATGTCAGACCCCAATAGCCCGATAAGTCATGCCGATTCAAGATCCATAACGGTTCGAGAAACTACTGATAACACTTACCAGTAAATCTCAGCAACCCTGGCCAGGGATTTCCTGTTATGGCCAATCGAGTATAGCGCAACATCAACTCCCAATACCGGGAGAGACGAAACCCCTCCTATCGCTCATTGCCTCCATGTGACTCAGGACTGTACCCAAAAACCACCGTTTTGCACGTCTCTTGACCGTGGTAAGGTGGAAATTAAAGCACAGTGGGAATCACACAAGACTCTATGACGATCTCGAGTCTACAGACTAACCTGTACCAGTGTCACCAAAGAACTGCTATCCGACGATAGGCATAATACCATCTAGGAGTTCTCGACAAGTCCGTCCAGTGTATCCAGTCTCCACCGAGCACCTGTATACCTTCTTTGATATCAAACACTAATGGATATGGGATCATCCATCGCCCATCATATGGGTCAAGAAGCGCATATACTAGTCTACTCTGGAGTACCAATGCCCTGTCTTGATACTCCAACGACTAGGAACATTTGAAGGATGTACTTGTTGACCACCATGTTCCCACTAGTATGATTTGCATCATAATCCTGGTAGTCAAATAATGATCCTAAGGGCTTTATCAACATGTGATCACAAAACAATATTTGTTTATATGTTAAGATAAAGTACAACCAGATAGCATACTATCACGTCGAGCAAGAAAGTCCTCCTTATATATGTCCAAGCATCCACTACAATATACATCGCATGTACAGTAATGGCCTCTAGGGCATACATATAACTAACAATCTCCCACTTGCACTAAGACCATCTGTTGTAGTATCCAATACCCAACATTATAGCAGAGGTTGTAGTATCCCATACTCAACCATTGTAGAGAAGTCTCTCTAGGGGTAAGGCCTTTGTGAGTGGATCCGCTGTGTCAACCTTCTGGTCTACTCTCTTAACCTCGATCCCTTGAAAATCAACCATCTCCCTGATTAGGTGATACTTGCCTCAGAATTTGTCTGGAGCACTGATGGGACCGGTGTTCCTAGGCCAAAGCCACAACTTCATTGTTGTCACAATAATAGTTATTGGACGCTCAATGGTAGGAACCTTGTTCATCTTATGAACAAGAAATGTCCAGACAACCACTTTGGTAGTATCATTGGTAGCAATGTATTCAGCCTTTATCGTTTAGTATGTCACAGTATCTAGCTTGGAACTCTTCCAACATACCGTCCCTGCACGGAGGGTAAAGACAATGCCTGTGACTGACTCTCAGTCGAACTTATCACTCTGGAAGCTGGAACCAAAAACTTTCTTTTTTTGCTTCTCAAGTACTTAAGAATGTCCTCCACAGCTGTCCAGTGATTCTCCCAAGATCCGATTGATTCCTGATCACTACACCAGTGAGTTATCTACATCTAGTCTGGTACATAACATCGCACACTCTGATAGAGCCTACTGCCAAAGCATAGGATATCCTTTGCACGCGAGCTCTCTTCAAATCAGTCTTGGAAGACATCTTTTTGGAGAGAGTGATTCCTGAGTAAGTCTGCAAACCACCACGCTTAGAATCTTCCATACTAAACCCCTTTAGTATGGTGTTAATGTACCTGGATTTTGGGACACTCCCAACACCCACATAGATCTATCACCATAGATCATTATCTATAAGATGTATCATGTATCATCAAAATCTTCTAGTGAGAATCCCTGTGATAAGAGGATCTTGACCGAGTGTAGCATAGGAAACCATTTCCTATCAAGAGTATGTCATCTATGTACAATACGTGGAAGACAAGCTTACTCTATACAACCTTCTTGTATATATAAGGTTCATCTACTATTTTGATAAAGTCAAACTCTTTGACTATCACATCAAAACAGACGTTTCAACTGCGTGAACTGACACGACCCGCAGAGTACGGAACGTGACCGGCACTTAAGTTACGAAACGTCTCAAGGCGTCCGTAAAATAAGTAAGCCGAATCCCAGAAATCAAAACCCAATTAAGAATTAGAGTGAAGGAAAAACCATTTTTATTTTAAGCACTTTATCCTATTAAACCACATCAAGTCCTTTTTAAAACAACTTTCCCTTTTTAAGAAAATCCCGGCAAAGTCTTCTTTGTAAAACAAGCCCCAAACGGGTACAAAACATGAATATAAATGAATAACATGAATATGGCATCCCCAAGCGGGAGCTAGCTTTTCGCTTCAAGGCGGTCACAAATCCCACGCAATGTAAAATAACAATGTGCATAAATAAGCATGAAGCGTAAGTAAAATAACATGTCGACTCAAGTGAGCTCGACCCCAAACATAACATAAAATCCCCAAGTCTCACAACCTCATCTCTAAGTCAATATACAGTAATCCAAATAAAACTGGTGCAGCTGATTAATAGTAGATGGAGTACTCTAGATACAATGAACATACATAAGGTGGTACAAAATGATAACAACCCACCTATGAGCAAAAGCCTCGAGTCCAGGCAAAAAGGGCAAAAGAGGCAAAAGTGTCCGCCGCTACAGTGCTGACGGAACGGACCTGCAGAAAAGCTGTGGCACAACGGGGGTGAGTTGCCAGCTCGTGAGTAATAAATAACATCTACTAAGGCTATCGTATGCATGCACACAAGTATCCTAGCATCCCTAAAACAGGTATGGCTACATGTACTAGCAGGTATGTATGCATCATCAGTGTACTAACAAGTATGTATGTAACATGGATGTACTAACAGATATGTATGTCACATGAATATACTATCATGTATGTATGCTATATGAGTCAACTCAAGGTCTCATCATGTAGGTATAGGAATTGTTCTTTATTCTGTTTTCGAAACTCTTTTAAAATCAGCATAATGTCCATGGAATCAACAAAAATCTGTGTCCAGCAATGACACCACAAAAACTGTCTCAACCTCAGGTATCCATGTCAAGTATCTCTGGCCTCAGCCGTCCAGCTGATCCATGTCAAATATCCATATCTCAATCTAGCGGCCACGGTTGGTATCCTCTGGATATCCGCCGTGCCAAATGAAGTCACCGGTAGGTAATCCGTCCCCTGCCAGGCTCAACGCCATCTCCTGCGATCTTCTTGTCCCGGGGTACCGTACCGGGCCCACCATGTACCCGAGACGGTTCATCCACCTCCTCGAAACGGGTCTCGAAAACCACAGCAAACTCATGGTAGACGACACTTTACATCACTAGAAAACCGTAACTTTTATCTTTTAAAAAAATTTATAAGTTTGAAATCTTGCGGCTTTCCCCCGAAATCCAGAAATATCATAAATCTCATGAAATCATCATGGATGCACATGTCAATGATAATGAATGCCTATGGTATTAATTTGCAATGTATGATTTATACTAGGCATGAGCAAATGATATAATAATACATATGCACGAGAATAGTAATTCTTATGATTTCGTTTTAAATATTTATTGCAATAGCACATGTCTAAGCAATTAACATGTTTCAGATTTATAGTTATCTAGTGTCGTGACATGGCAATTACCAGGGTGTGTGTGTCCACATGAATAGTGCTCGTGCTGCATATGTCAACCTGGTAATGGTGCAAGTGTCCTACAAATGAGTTTTGCGTATATGGGTACAACATATAGATCCTAACTGCAGCAAATATCATGCAAGTCACAAGTAAATATCAAAGTTTACTATTTTCAAGTTTACTAAATCTATCGGGCGACTCGCGCTATCCAAACGATCGTCCCCCATAGATGTTAAATCTACTCACCCGTGATCCCGCGCTAGGTGTGTCCGACCACCTGCTTTCCTTTCTCCGCGGCGCTCGAAGTCCCCACCTGCGAACCTAGAATTTACAAAAGTCACCATATAAGGAAAAATCCTGCAAAACACGATATATCGATAACAAGGATACGCGTGTGTGAAACTAATCGCGCGTGCACACGACACGTCGCGACGCGCACAATCCCACCAGAACCTACTCCGACGCGCTGTGTCGTGCAGCGTGCCACAGAACCACGCGTATCACGCGCGTATCGCACAAGTTTTAAAACATCGAAAAACACGTTATTAGCTCCAGATTTTGCCTCTGGACCCAACTTGAAAAGTTACAGATACCAACAGAATAATCTACCCAGCAGGACCCTACACCCAAAAATCCAACACCCCATCCCCTACTCTGGCCGCAATTTGCGTCCAGAATGAATAAACCGGCGGCCTCAAAGGTAAGGTGGGTCCCCGTGCTCTGTGTGTGTGTCTCTGCTAAGGTCACTGTGCTACAGTCTTCACAATTTTATTTTTAAGGGCTCGGGTCAACAGCAGATCAAACAGAGGCTAAAAAGTCACTAAAACTGCTAAATTACGCCAAGTCGGATAAATCGGGTATTTGTGTGAAATCTGGAACCAAACTTGGGTGATCTAGTCTCAACAGCACCCTATAAGGCTACTCTAACCATCACAACCATTATTTTGCCAAAACTCCCCTAAATTACCCAAAACTACCACTAAAACATATAATAATCGCTAAATTAAGCTAGATAACCATAACTTTAGCAATTAGGAGACGGGTTAAGGGGTTATACCTCTACGGACCCTAGATGAAGGAGAAGAGAAGAAGTAGGAGGGTATGTGCTGTTGCTACAGCTCCTGGTGCTGCAAAACTTGACTGGAATGAGCTGATCTGCAACTTGCTGTTTCAGGTTCTGGCTGAAGTTGCTGTTGCTCTGGTTCTGGGGCTGAGTTGTTGTTGTTGTTATGGTGTTGGGTTATTGGGGTTGTGTTGGTGTAGCTGATGTGGGGTTGATGGCTGAGGCTACTGCTGTTTTTAAGGTGTTTGTTTGCTGTTTCAGCTGATGATGCTGCTGTTTGTTTTTGTTTTGGTGGTGTAGTGTATTTTGTGTTGCTGTTTGAAGCAGTAGCAGTAGCAGGGGTTGGGGTATTGCTGAGGGAAGGGTTGAGTGTTGTGGGGGAGGTGTTATGTAAGGAGTTGGGGGCTGTTTGCAATGATGTTAGGGGCTGAAGTGGCTGTTTGTGTAGCAATTGATGTGCTGTTTTGGCTGAAGCTGAGGCTGTTTTGTGATGTTTTGGTGCTGAAATGGTGGCTGAAAAGCTGATTCAGGATGTTTTTGGGGCTGAAATGATGATATATGGGCTGATGTGAGTGTGTGAGTGAGAGGGATTTGAGTGTGAGAGAGAGTTTGAAAGAGGTGAGTGAAAAGTTTTGAATTGAATGGTGTGACACAACCTTAAACCATCACATCTCTCTCTCTCTCTCTCAACAAGCAAGTCAACCTACCCTAAACACCCTTGGACAAAACCAAAGATCCTAATTAAACCTAATTAGCCTAATCAAGTGTGTTAGACCACCATGGTTAACTTAAACATGGTTAACCTACAAGCTCAATTGTATGGCCAACCCTAGCCTTAACCCTAGTTAACGTGCACAAGTGTGTGCGGTCGGGATAAAATTCTACTAAAATAACCATAAAACCAGATAAATTACTAGATACCCATTTTGGTAAACTTTTCACCAAAAACCCCACATTAACACACAATTACCACTAACCCTAAACTCAGGTGTTACATGAACCCAGTTGGGCCATCATCTCATGATGCAATCCTCGCTCCCACTGTTACCGAGAAGACCGTAGTATCTCTCAAGTGGATGAGGAACCCTACCAGATTCGCGGAGACGCTGAGGTTCGTTGGAGACTATTGAATCCTTTGGTTTCACCAAATCATCAACTGTTAGTTTGTTTAGCTGGAACTTCTTCCAATTCTACCTCATGACCACTAATTTCTTCACAAGAAATTCCTTTTCTAAAATGGTGGCATGCTGAGAAAACAAAACACATTTTTCTCCTCAGAGTGGTAGAAGATATTCCCTCGCAAATGTTTGGGATATCCTAACAAACTTACAGAACTGACCTTGCCTCGAGCTTGTCCGGATTTTGCTTGTCAACATATGCCGGACAACTCCATATCTTAACTCGTTTAAGACATGGTCTTTTCCCATTCCATATCTCATATGTAGTGGTAGACCCAGATTTGGATGGAACCCTATTCAATAGGTATGCATCTTCTCAAGTGCATAACACCAAAAGGAAACAGGTAACTCAGCAATACTCATCATAGAGCGCGCCATATCTCATAAGGTGTGATACCTCCACCCCGATACACCGTTGGGCTGTGGTGTATACGAAAGAGTAAGCTGAGAAAGAATCACATTCTCCTTTTAGAAAGTCCAGAAACTCCATACGCAAGTATTCACCTCCTCGATCAAATCGTAGGACTTTAATAATTTTACCCGTTTGGTTCCCAAAAGAACCAACCTTGGTATTTATAGACATGGGACCATATACATAATCATGTATCTGTCCCAAGAGTTCACTAACTTTTTCTCTGTTTCCAGTAAACAGAGTATTGGTCATATTACCTTTGAGATAAGACTGGCAAGTATCATAAGATGAAATTCGAATAGATTCTCATATTCATCCTTATGTAACTTAGCTGGTCGTATCGCATTGATATGACCTAGTCTATAATGCCTCAAGAAGGATTCGTTCATTCCTGAACTGCTCCTCTTCTCTGTGTTCTGTATGCTTTGAACCATAGTTTGATTTAGAACTTATATGCTATTATATAACGTGCCTGATAGAATCAACTCTTGATCCAGGAAAATTTTCACAGCATTATCCTCCAATACAGAATTATAGTAAAGAACATGATGTAATGTTGTATATCAGGTTCGGTATGTAATAACATTTGTTCAGAATCAATGTATTAATACAAGGTGATATCTGCCAACTGATTTAGCTGCAACAATCGCACCATTCTCTAACACTTAGAGACATATCATCCATTCTCAGTTCTATGTAATAAGGGCACCCGAAGAATATGCATCAACATGTACTTTCTTCGAATTGGGTTGCATGGGAGTTCGAATATTCCCCTATTTCCTGTTCGGACTTATAACAGTTATAAGATTGAGCGGAACCAACGTTCCCTAGCTCAGTATAATAAAGAGGTTCGGTCAATGCATCCATATTATTATCTTGATTAAGGCATGACATGTTCGCTACCAGGAGAGAGAGAGAAGAAAACACTCTGCGTTCGCTCTTGCAGGATTAGATTGGTTATTAGTTTATCTAATCAGGATGGCTCCCACTGTTTTAGTCAAATCTTCCTTCAAACCCTAAAAGGTAAGACTAGCCGGGATTAATTACACCCTACAAGTTTGCCAATCTTTCGGTCAGGCCAGTGTCGGTACTTTGAAGTAGGTTCCCCATGCTTTCGCACGGACCTAATTAAAATAAACCTCGTTTTCCCAGAGGCGTAACCCCGTTAACACCTGTCTAGACACCTAATTGATCGGCTAATTGTAATATGTAAAACTCTCTCAGGAGTAACTCTTACTCGCAGTGGGTATCAGGATCCAACTATCTTATAGAAGGTATGAAATCTCATTGCAAATTTCAACACTTGAAACTCCGATAATATTTTTACCCCTAGCACCTATGACCTTGGCTATGGTCAACATATCATAAGCACTAGTTAAGTTCTAACCGTCATTTCGTGGTTAATTAGACCCACCTACATGATCATCGGCTATGGTCGACATAATTATATGACTGTCCTAACTAATCACATCATATGCTGTGTAGGAAAGACATTACTTAGCTACCGTACACTACGCCTCGGCTATGGTCGACATACGCAGCACGAATACTAAGTACTCTACTTCCTAAAATGACGGAGGGCTATGCAGGTTTTTAAGAAAACCATGAGCGTAATGAACTTGATATCGTTGTAGAATCGAGTGAATTTTAAAAGGAGTGTTTTTGAGGCTTTTACTAGTTTTGCTAAAGAGGTCACTCCCGGTGAAGGGATCTCGGCTCTTTCCTTATCGAATAAGGTGCAGGATATTTCACAAATATCACCATGCAAAGCAAAAACCTAAAAAGCAATCAAAAGACAAACCGAGTTTGTAGTATCTGCTAGTTTCGCTAAAGAGGTCACTCCTGGTGAAGGGATCTCGGCTCTTTCCTTATCGAATAAGGTGCTAGATATTCTACAAAAAATACCGCTATGCAAAGCAAGAACTAGAGCTACCAGTTTTTAAACAAGTTTCTACAATATCTTTAGGTTTCTTTTTCTTTTTATTTCATTAATCTCATTAATAAAGTCCCATCAATATATATGCTTCCCAAGCATCATATATGAAACGAAAGCAATAATATTTATTATATCTCATATATATAATATAGGCATTCGTCTCAGAACATATAAAATGATCACATCACAGAATATCAGCAGCAGAAGAATCATATATGAAATATTGGATATTCTAGGATTTCCGTGTTTTATTTAAGCCAGTAAAAACGCGGAATCCACGATCATGATGAATAGCCAAACCCACATCCCTAGACCCCTACGAGAGCGACAAGCAACCTTACCAATTCTAGAGTTAGGAGACCCGGTCTCGACTCCTCGAGATGGTCTCCCTCTGTACCCTAGAACCCGGTCACTTGTGCTCCCCGCCTTGGGTCTATCCTAATGCGGAAAAGTAAATAATATACAATGGTGACATCATCCTCAACCCGGAAGTACCCCAATAAAAGAATATTACATACATTGAATTTTACATGAATGAAAATAAAAACTCTCATCTCATATAAAACCCATGGCTATTCAAAACACGACAATCCAATATAACATATCACAGCAACACATAACATCACATGTCATCAACGTAAGTAAATATGCGTATCCCAATTGTCTTTGACATATAGCACCGAAACCGGCGATACACCACATATTACACTTACGGTCGCAAAAAAGAAAGTGAAAAACTACAACAGTTGGAATCTGCAACCACCTTAGACATCATAAACCCAATATATCACATACATTGAATTTCATGCCTAACCAAATGAATTCTTTAGACATCGCACGCCTAACGATTATAAACCTCGCATTTTAGTCTCAATATTGAAAACAATTTCCAATAACATGTCGAGTAATTCAACAAGATTCCCGATAACTTGATCGAATGCTTGTCAGAAACTTTAGTAGACAGCCGCACCCCCCGATGCCGTCGACGAAGTGCACCAAGGCGGAACACCGTAGCCGCGAGCATCCGAACGGATGCTTTTGGAGACGGGGTTCTCCTACAGTCACTTGGTCGGGGCTATGGGGTGTAGCTCTCTAGTAAGGTTACCCGGCGAGTATCCGCGTACACTACGTAATTGCGACGGATTTTTGATCAACATCGAAATCCCGTGGCAACCGATCAAATGAGACTGAACTGCTAGATTTATAAAATTCAAACTAGTTATCTCATAACTATTTGTGGATTCCAAATATTATATCACAAACACAGATAGCTAGGCGAAGTTAGATAATTCAATCGATGCAACGAATTCCCAAAAATTCCCAGAGAGCTCAACACTTGAGCACTGTTAAAGTTAACCAGAGACATACCACAGTACCTACGGACCAACAGCTGAAGGGCCCGACCCAAGCCTCTCAAGTGGCGCCGCGGATTTGCCGCCAAAACCATGTTTTGGCCGCGGATCCGCAGTCACTTGGACGAGTTAGGGTTTCATTCTTCAGGTGTGTCCATAGAATTCCCTGCATGATTTTCTGAGTATTTTTAACATGGGAAAATCCAACTTTTTGAAAAATTTCCAGAAAGGGGGTCATTTCGGGCTTTCGGAGTTCGATCGGACTTTAAACTTCGTCTAGATAATGCCTAATGCTCTAGCTTGGCTCTGATACCACTGTAGGGTTTGCTTAGCACCTTGTGAAGGTTTTGGCAAGCATCAAACATGCTACTTTAAAAAATTTTGGGTGCTAAACAAATCAACCAAGTAATCGAACTAGAGAATTGGGGTTAAACATAATATGTAAACTCTTTACATCTAAGTGAACAAGGAATACAACCTTTGTAGACCGGTTCTTCACTTCAGTAGCTCCATGTAGTAGTCCTTTCGCTGCGATCATGAACTTCCGGACTCTAGAGAGGCTCCCATGAAGAAACGAACAAGCTTGCTTCGAAGTCTTCGAGGCCGAAGATGATCTACGTCGAGGAGACACTAGCTCATGCTATCTCTTCACTAATTGTGTAGATTAGTGAAGCAAACACCCTAAACTAAATGGCTAATAGTAGAGGATGATGAAGTAGGAATATTGCTCACTTTAGATTTGGTTTTCTCACAAACTATCATCACTTTGTCAAAAACTAGAAAGCTTAAAATGAGGAAGAAGAAGATGAAGCTCAAGTGATGAAAGAATGAATCCATTAAGGTTAAAAATGCAACCATGGGTGAGTATATCATATATCTAACCCTTGTAGAGAGTTAACCATTGTGTATGGTTAATGGTTGGGTTGATAAATATCTTAAGGAAAACAAAAGAGTGGACCAAGTCAATGGTTATCTTGAAACTTCTCCAAGCTTCCAACCATCAAAATATCTCCACTAATTGTAATTACTTAAGAATAAATATTAACCCTAACATTAACCTTAGCATGGTGTAAGTCTCATACATACATGTTGCATGTATAACCTAGCATGACACAACAATACATATCACATATATATTTTGTGCAAAAAGAATACAATTAATATATATCACACACATATATATATCAATGTATCATATGTGAGAAAAAGAAATACTTAAGTGAGCTAATATTAGTTAATGTAATTCTATATTAAATATATATAGGAGGGGATTTCGCCTTTCCCGTTATTGGGGGTTGATGTTGCGCTGTGTTCGATTGGCCATAACAGGAAATCCCTGGTCCGGGTTGCTGAGATTTATTGGTACGTGTTATCAGTAGTTTCTCGAACCGTTATGGGCTTCAAATCGGCATGACTTATCAAGCTATTGGGGTCTGACGTTTACCACACCCAGGCTGGATATGCGACATATCAGACGAACAAACCGGACTGTACGGTAGTGTTACTTATTGGATTCACGGGAATATGAGCAAGCCTGCTTGTTGATCTTCTGATCGCTCAATACCCGGTTGCCATTACGTACAGCTAGTGCCGCTGATGGTTTGTGGAAATGTGATATGATCACTGCCTACTGCTAGCGTATTGACGAGTTTTAGAGTCCCACACAGAGATTTCCTGGCTCAGGAGAAACGAAGTAGGAGCACATATGTGATATATGCGGGACCGAGATTAATACGTGTATGTGATACCGTATTCTAATCTTGCGATATGTGATATCGGTCGGTTATATGTGATATAGCCGGGTTATCGAATCAAGAGTTGATTTGATGACTTGATACAAATGATATTAATCGGTTATATGTGATATGGCCGGATTATTAAATCAAGTATTGATTTAATAATTTAATGTATAATTATATATTTGATATATTAACATACATTGACTAATATTAGCTCACTTAAGCATTTGTTTTTCTCACATGTGCACATTTAATATATATATGATATATATTATTGTGTCATACTTGTTGATATATGCAACATGGGTGTATGAGACTTACACCATTCCATAGATAATAATTAGGTTTTTATTTATTTAAGTAATTCAAAATTAGGTGGAAATTAGTCATGGTTGGAAGCTTGGAGAAGCTTGTGACAACCATTGACTTAGTTCACTAATTTTGTTTTACTTGAAATATTTATTAACCCAACCATTATCTATTAGCCATGGTTAAGTCTCTACAAGGGTTATATTAGATATAATCTCACCCATGGTTGCTATGCTCACTCATTCATTTTCCACTTCATCTTCTTCTTCATCTCCAAAAAGCTCTCTAGGTTTTGAGGAGGTGAAGAATCCTTGTGAGAAAAATTAATCTAAAGTGAGAAAAATTCCTACTTCATCAACCTACACTAGACTAGCCATTTAGTATAGGTTGTTTGCTTTACTAATCCCTCATTAGTGAAGAAGTAGCTTGTGCTAGAGTCTCCTCGATGTAGATCATCTTCGGCCTCGAAGACTACAAGCATGCTCGTTCATTTCACCTTGTGGAGCCTAACTTGAGTCCGGGAGATCACTACTTGGAGCGAAGGGACTACTACACGGAGCTATTGAAGTGAAAGACCGGTCTACAATGGTTGTATTCCCTGTTTACTTAGATGTAAAGTTGTTTACATGCATATTTTCTCCTAAAACTCTAGTTAGATCCTAGGTTAGGTTGTTTGGCACGTTAGATTTTTTAAAATATGGCATGTTTAATGCCTTGTGAGACCTTGTGACCGTGCCAAAAAACCCTACATAGGTTACTTAACTAACGGCAGAGCGGGGGCTGGACTAGCGCGGGTGCAAAATATAAGCAACGTTTATTATATATAATATATATATATATATAGCCATTCGTCTCACGCAATAATAGACATTCCAGATCACAGATCACAAATGAATATATTGGATATACTAGGATTTCCGTATTTCGTTTTAACCTATAACGAAAGACGGATTCCACGGTCATGATGAATAGCCAAACCCCACCCTAGACCCCTACGGGTGTAGCAAACTACCCGCCAAATTCCCGAATTGAAGCAACCTCCCTCAATAAAATAAGTAGGCCACTCGGCACTTCAAGAACCCGGTAGTTTTTGCACCCCACCTTGGGTCTATCCTAGGTACAAGAAAAATTAAATGAAATAATACAACGGTGGCTACAAGCTCAACCCGGATGTGCCTCGCAAAAATAATATTACATCAATTTACATATTTACATGAATGAAAGAAAAGAAAACACTCTTCTCATATCCCCCGGCTATTCATCCACGACGATCCAATACTTCGTATACACAAACCATCATCAAGATACTTATATGTGCAACCCCCACCAATCAGCATATAGCAATTAGCGGACGTTTAGCAACACATATACAAACTGAAACTTATAAACGATGTTAAACTACGACTTTGAAAAAATCCGAATTGCCCCAATACAAAGATAACATAATATGAAATCTAGGCAAAAACAAACAACACCTGAAAACCTGAATCCAAGATTCCAGAACACCATAAAAAACCCAAGACCCAAACCCTTAGTACGGCCGGCGAGGCCAGGAAAAATGAGCATTTGGCCGGCCAAACTTTGGATTTTTTGTCTTGTTTTTCTGTGGTGTTCTAGTTACAAATAAAGGAGCACTTTGCAATTGTTTAAATAATTTTTAGAGGCTCTTTGAAATTCGACAGAAACTTGGATTTCGTTTCGACTGTTTCGAAGTTATTTCGGTTTCGTAATTTTAAATATCTTCTAACAAGCTAGTTAAGGTCTGAGTATGCTCTGATACCACTTTAAGTCAATGTCGTGCACCCCGCGGGTTCGTAGGGAGGCAGAATTTACAAAAAAACGATTTTTCTTACTTCGCAACACTGACTAAACTCCAGGATCTTAACAGAAACCTTAACTAGCTATTCTACTAAGAGGTTCTAACTACTATGATCGTATTATACCTCCTTGATTCTAGTCCTTCGGGGCTTCTTCTCCTCCTCTTCTTGAGCTCCTTGAAGATCTGGATCGTGCTTGATCGTCGACCTCCTCGGGTCGAAGATGATCCACCCGAGAGTCTATACTTCAAGCTCCAACCTCTAAATCGAGGTAACTAAGATACCTAGTTCGCTAAGCTAGGTAGCTTAGAAGATTTAGATTATCTAATGCAGTATTTTATTTCAAGAGACCTAATGGCTCACAACACATGTGAAGGTTTTAGGTCTTGAGGAAGAATGAGAGAAAAATGGAGAGAGAAAGTGAAAATGCAAAAATGAGTAAGTGAGAAAGCAAGTGAAGAATGGCTCCTACACTCATCTCACTCAAGCATGAAATATTTTCCAATTGAAAATATCAACCATGCTTGAATAGTGAGTCCAAACCAATAAACAAATGCAAATGAGCCATGCTTCACCATGCCATAAATATCTCCATTTTCCACCTCATTAATCTATTTCTCAAAATAGATAAATCCAAATAATAAGATGTCCCCTTCTAGAAGCATGTCTTGTGAAATTACAAGAATGCCCTCACCGTATATACATACCCGTATTCGTATTCTGAAAAATACGAATATAATGAGATAATAATAATCCAATAATATAATACTAGAATCCGGTTTAAACCAAAGCTCACTAGTATGATCCGTCCGAACTACATCCGTGCAGCCAGTGCACGTATATGATCGGAACCCTGCCGTAAAACCATACGCCTCTACATCGTTTCACCCGAAGTAGGGAAACCCTCTGTATGGGACTCTAAATACTCGAATGTTCCCTTATAAAAAAAGAAGAAAGAAAAGAAAAAAAAGCAATGGGAAAAATTCCCCTGATGGACCATCACATGCCCACACGTGATGCGCCTATAAACAAAATTCATAGGCATTACGCTTAACAATTAAGGCTGAAATTGAGCCTCACGTGTAATCACGTGAGCATTTATATAAAAAGTATATAGGCGCCTTTTTAAAATAAAAAACAGGCTAGAGAAGCTCACGTGTCAGCACGCGATGCCTTTTTTGGCTGTTGCACATAAGCAAATGAGTTTAATTCTGTGGGGTTATGTGCTGCACGTGAGTGGTCTCAAATGCCTTCTGAGCCGAATTAAATTCTAAGTAAAGGGATCAAAACCCTATATGGAAAATATTTTCTTAAATCTTTCTAAACAAGAAAGATTACTCTCTGTAAAACAGGGTACCGTTGGATTGAAAATCCAATGGTGATTAAAAAATCGCTAAGCCACAGAATAAGCTCTGTATAGGAAAATATATCCCTATTCTTGTTAAAAACTAGAAAAACATTTTCTGTAAAACAGAAGTCCTTGGATCAAAGATCCAAGGGTAGATAAAATCTCCAAATCAATTAAGATCTCTCAATGAGAGATTTCTCTAACTAAATCAACAAACTTGCCTCTACTATATAAAGGACCCAAGACTTCAAGTCTTGTATGGAGAAACCCCCCATAAGATTTGAAAGATAGAAAAAGAAAAAGATCTCTCTTTTAGAAAAAGAAACCCTAGGTAAGAAGAAAGACCTAGAGATCATTTTATCTCTTCTTCACCGCTCCAAGAGTTTAACTCTTTTAAAAAATAACTTAGTTCTTCCTCTGGTTGAGGTCTGCAGAAACAGATCTTCCTATAAGTTGAGAATTTAATTCTCATCGGGGAGATTCTGTCATGCAGACTCAAAACTTAGAGGAAAGAACTAAGTTTGAAGAATTTAATTCTTCCAAAAGATATAGGAATTTAATTCCTTTGATAAAACTAGGGTTTAACCCTGCATAAGAATTTAATTCTTATAAAACAAGGGACCTGAAATTCTCAAAACTCAGATCAAGGTCTCTATGCACATAAAAGAAACGATTAGCGTACAACGCTATAACAACAGATCACGTGTTCCCACGTGAGCACCTCTGAGGAACAAAAAGGAACAACTGACATAGAGTCACGTGATCTCACATGACCCCCTAACAGTGCTTAGCACTTACAAATGGGAATAAATCAAAGACAGTTCCCATTTTGGGGTGCATCACATGATCACACGTGACCCCCAATAGTGCTTAGCACTTATAAAAGAACAGGAGGATAATCTAAAGAAGCAGTGCCCAATTCTCAGACGCCCTACGTGCCACACGTGAGCGCTCCAAATTTCAGTGTTTAACACCTCTTTAGAGCCTCACATGGGAGCACGTGAGCACCGAGAAAATGTTAGTGTTTAACACTATGAGAGGTCAACCTTAGCCCAAATTAGCCAAGTCTTCCTAGGCCAAAACCCTTTTGACCACCAGTCAGTTGAGCCCTCTTATGCTTAGGTCCCCCCAAATCGATCCCAGTTTCAAAGATGACTAATGATCTCCTAACACATAGCATCTAAAATGATGTTCGTTCCGCCATGATCTCTCCCTTCAACCTGGAGTTCGGTTCAAGGGTTCATCTCTCCACACCTCTGATACATGTCGTTGTAATTCTTCAACGTTTTCAGAGAGATGGAGGGTCCTGACAACCAACAGCTTTTTGGTCCACTCCCAAACTCATGAGCACATCCCTGTGGACCGCAAAGTCCTTAAACTAAGCTATGGACCGCAACGTCTTTAAACTAAGCCAAGGACCGCAATGTCCTTAAACTAAGCTATGGATCGCAACGTCGTTAAACAAAACCCTCACCCCAAAAAATGGTGATCTACTGACCATAACGGCCCTAAACTAAAACAATAGATCCCAAACGCTCTTTTGTTGGATCAAAATAATCCTACACCCCCGTTAAGTAGATCTTAGTCCAAGATCGGACTAACGTATCCTCAACAAACATTTAAGTTGATCTTAATCTCAAACAAGGTTAACGATCCTTAAATCAAATCAAACCCAAATCTAAGAATATACGGATTTAAACTAATCTACGCCCTATGGGTGACAACATAAATTAGTCTCCGTATATGATCCACGGGCAACCAAAAATAAAAACAAACAAACACGACACGAAGTGACCCTTTGGAGCAGGAGAAAGTGGTTACCGCGATGCGGTAACATAATTAACTGCAGGGGGTTGCGCCTGCAGGGAAGAGCGTCCCCACAATCAAAAACCCCTCGCAAACGAGGGGGAATCTGACGAAGTCTGCTACAACGGCCGCATCTGTCCAAACCCCTCATACACGGTGCCATAAATCAACTTGGCATCTTCGGAGAGGTGGACGGATAAATCCAAATAGCATCTGCCCCTAAATTCAGGCAAGACCTTTGTCTTTCCCGGTTTTCGGCGGTAAAGAGATTCTGGCATGCCCGATGGGACCTTTTCCTCTTTCCACTCCACACTTCGTATGTCGTATTCGCGAACAAATCGCGGTTTGATATGGTTTCCTCTGGATTCAAGGTACTAAGATTTGGAGTCTTACTCCTATGCAGAAAACGAGATATCGATGACCTCCAGCTGCACTAACTGCAACAACAACTCTCGCTCTGCCCCGACTGGTGGAGTGACTTACGGGCCCCATGCGGCCTGCATCTTCTCAATGCCAGTGGAACAGGTGACTCAGGCCACCACTGGGTTGTTTTTCAGGACCATGCTCTTGCCAGCGAGTTTCAGCGCCCCAGTGCCATCACAAGAGACTCCAAAGAGGTCGGTCTTCGATCGGCTTGCAACCACCGCGGCCCCTCTCAACGGGTTGTCTTATTCCAACGCCTCAGTCTCTAACAGGCTGAGCCACAGCTCTAGTGGGCCCATAAAGAGGCTCGCAATACTTGAAGGGGTTATCCCGAAGCGGAAAGCCATTCCGGCTCCAACAGACGAAGTCGTCAAAGGGGCTTCTCCTGCTAGAGGATCGGTTTTCGCAAGACTGGCCGTTCCAACTCCTGCTGCAGGCGAGGTCATTAAAAATGCTTCCCCGGCTAGAAAGTATGCCTTCAACAAATTGACCGTTCCCTCTCAGCGGACGTCAGTCTTCGACAGGCTGACACCGACAGCAGCCTCTCATCAAAGCAGAAGGCATAATGAAGTCACTTCCATAACAGAGGTGGTCCCATCTGCACGACATGCTCGATGTCGCCTCTGGCGCCGAGTAAGGAAAGCTGGGGGTAGTTCCCCCTCTGGACTTACCCCACTAGCTCCACTGGTGGAAATTGACGCTGCCGTTCCAACTGGGAACCGCTTTGAGTTGCTGAGGAAGGTGCGCAAAAACTCTCCAACCGCTATATTGAAGAAGTCTCCTCTGCCTAGTGAAAGTATGACACAGTTGAAGCCGGAACAGCCTCCCCAGCGATTGTCCTCAAAGATCCACAGAGTTTGGCGGAAAGTCTAAGACTCTGTAATTGACAAAGATTACTCTCGCCGGCTGAAGAAGACGAAGGCTCGGCAAGAGGAAGACCATCCCATCCCTACATCGTACCATGGAAGGTATCATCTGCGTAGGTGCCTGCTGCAATAGCCCCCTCAACTTCGACCTCCCACAAGAGGAGAAGGCTGGAGAAGAACTCTATGCCTACGGTAAATATCAAAGGCAGTGGACCCAAACGCCCTAAGTCTGGGGGCATGGTAGTACACACGGTGTATATGGATTATGGGAAAGAGGAAAGCCGTGCTTCTACGGGTCACCGACCACTCACACGATCGGTGGTAAAAGCTCAGGAGCAGCAACAAAAGCTCCAAGAAATGCTGATGAAAATGTCAGCACTCACCGGGCAGAAAGAAAGCCTGGAATCAATGTCGGAAGAACGCCAAGAGCAGGAGACCGACACCGAATTCCTACGAAGGGTGCTTGAAAAGAAAGACAAAGAGGCCGTGGAACAAGAGACTAATATAAAACAAATGGCGCTTCTGTTCCAAGACATGGTGGGGATGATGATCCAACCGGATCCTCCAGTCGAAGACCCTCCAATAATCATTGAAGACGACCGAGAGGAGGCATCAAACCCTCTTCCGGCTTTATCAGCAGCCAGGGAGGAGGCGATCTCCAAAGCTTCCCTTGACGACTACATAGCTCAACAAATACGAGCTCATCAGGCAAGCGAAGCGGCTGGCCAAGGCGTCAGAACTGGGTGACCTTATCCAGGATGGTACGATCAAATCAAGTATCCGCCGAGATATAGGATCCCTAAATTCCATGTGTATAAGGGGACAGGCAATCCCCATCAGCACGTCGCTCAGTTCAGAGATCTATGCGGCAATACTGGAGGCGACGACAAATTGCTGCTTCTCCAGTTCGTCAGCAGCTTGGCGAAGACAGCATGTGAATTGTACTCTGAGCTTTCGAATGACTCCATCAAAACATTTACAGAAACGGAGCTACTGTTTACGCAACGGTTTGCAAGCACAAGCAAGCGCACCCCGATCACGGCATTAACCAATGCCAAAGTGAAGCCGGGAGAGACCTAGGTTCAGTACGCAATTCGATGGCGGAACCTCTGGTCGAAATGCGAACAACGCATAGAAGAAGATCCTGCCGTGGGTATGTTCGTCGGAACCCTTGATCCTTAGGCAACTATATACCAATTTATGATGTTCTTCAAGCCGGCCACCTTCCAGGCCTTGATTGACAAGCTAGCCCAAATGGACCAGATGGGCCATATGCCGTCCTCTTCAAAAACGGATCTTCGGAATGAAAAGGGCAAAGGGAAAGCAACCTTCGTTGCCAACGCTCATAAACAACCGAATGATCCGAAACCGGTTGCTCGCCAAAGCAATACAAGTCGATCCCTCGAAGAGAAGTTGAGACGTCCTTACTCATTTCCTAAGGATAAAACAAGGAGACTGTTCGAATTGGCAGTGCGCAACAGGCTCATCACTCTGCCAGATCCGAGACGCCCACTGCAGCCTGGTGACGTCAACAGTGCTAACTACTGCCCCTACCACAGAATAATGGGCCACCCGATTTAAGATTGTTACGTCTTCAAGAACTGGGTTGAGGACCAGTACCAACTAGGCAATTTCGCGCTGTCCGAAAACTGGAAGGTAAACCCGCCTCAGCAGCACGTTCCTAAAAAGGTGGACATGCCGGGGGCATCATGCTCATTTATAGAAGAAGCTCTATGGGAAATTGTCCTTTCATCTAAAACTAAAAGAATGCTGAAAGATCTTCAAGTATGCCCGGCAATCAGATGGAAAAGCCCGCTGGAGCCTGAGATCATTGAGGAGATGCTTAAACCACGCTCGGCACTGAACGCCGGTAACAATGGGAAAAACACCCGGGTCAAGTCTTCAAAGTCTTCGAAAGGAAAGAAGAAGACCAAGAAGCCCGCTCAGCTTAACGACAAGCGCACGGATCTGCGAAAGTACATTGATGCGCTGGAAGAGTACAACCAAAAAGCGCGGACCCCAGTCACACTTGAAGAGTTCCTCAAGCATATTCTTGAGAATAGAGACAATGACAACGATGAGAGGAACGACTCGTCAGAAGAACCTGAGGAATATGTAACGAGTTGCCACATGGTCTCTCACCTGTCGTTAAGAGACGAAGGAGCTCCCTCGGTGTTTGAAAGCAACGCAGAGGAACTGGGGATAGGGCCGGCATCAAAATCCCTGGATCCGTCAGACAACCTGATCGATAAACTACTGAACGAAGCCTTCCAAAAAAGCAAAGCGGATCGAGAGCGTGAAACGGCTATATACGAAAAGGCCAAGCTTCGGCATCAGGATGAAGAAGTTGCGGCGAGGAAGAGTCAAAAAGTACTCAAACCAGATCGAAGTACACTCACGGTAGACAAAAGCAAATTTAAGACGGGGAAACGGTTTGCCAAAGCCCTATCAATGGGAATGAAGCTACCACCTTTCGAAGGAAATACTCCCGGGAGTACGTGCTTTGAGGAAGCGGATGTACATCTAAAATATTGCTTATACCATTGGAGGGCCATACACCTTACCGAAGAGTGTAATGCCTTCAAGAAGTAGTGGCAGGGATATGTGGCCCAACGACAACACTTTAGGCGAATGAAGCGCAAAGCCCGTCGGGAGCAGAGAAGCATGACAAATGAGCGTAAAGGAACAACCAGTAACTGTCATATGGTCGATGCCATCCCAACAAAAGGGAAATCTCAAGTTCTTACCTTCGGGAGCGATTCGGACGAAGAATGGCCCTCGACCCTCTCTTCAAGGAATCCACCTCTGGAAAAGAAGAAGATGTGAAGAAATGCGAGAACATTCAGCTATGTAATCGTACGTTGCCTGAAAAGAATCTTGGACCCTCAAACAAAGGTTTGGGTAAGAGAGACAAGGGAAAGGAAAAAGTCCCTGAGGAAATTGCCCTCGATGACGGAATCGTCAAAGAGCTTGCAGCCAAAGACCCGCCTAAGAAAAACAAGGTGGATTATAATGTCTTGGCGCACCTGAGGAAGATACCCTCACAACTGAGCATATTGGATGCTCTCCTCCTGTCCAAAGAGGCATGAGAGTCTCTGATCAAGACATTACAAGAGCCCGATCAGTTTCAAACCTTCCTTGCAGAAGAAAAGATGAAGGATGAGCTGGAAGAAGTTCATACAGCTGACATCACCTTCGGCAATGAAGATCTCCTCCTCAGAACGTGCGAGCATAACCGTCCTCTGTATGTCACGGGATACTGCCACGACATCAAGATAGGGAAGATCCTGGTTGACAACGGGTCCTCTGTCAACCTTCTCAATATGAGAGTGTTGAAGGAGATTTGCATGAACATTCAACACCTGGCGTGGGATAAAATTACTATCTCCAGGTTCAACTCACAGTCATCACGGATGCATGGGTCCATAATACTGACATTACGCTTCGGGATGCTCGTCACTGACATCAAGTTTCATGTCATCAACGCCAAGACTTGCTATAACCCTCTGCTCGGCCGGCCTTGGTTGCACGAGTACAATATTATCCCTTCTACACAATATCAGAGTATGAAGTACTTCAAAGACGACTTTGAGTACACAGTTACAGGGGAGCTAAACCCATTCTCCATAAATGAAGTCCGCAAGTATGAAGACGCTAAGTACTTTCTACCAGACTTTAAAGATACGGAAAGATGCCGTAAACCGGAGAATAAACAAAAAGTCGTCGCCACCATCCCGATCTTTGGGAGCAATACCGAAGATGATGAAGAGATGGTCTTCTCGGGGCAACTCTAGGGCAGCGGGCCAGGACCACCTACGCCTATTTTGGTCTTTAGCAGCGACTCTGAAGATGAATTCAACACAGTATTCTCTGTTCGTCCATCAATACAAACCTTCATTGGAGCTGATCAGAGCTTGCAAATCACCATGGTTCCGCAGCACCATTACAGAGAACTTGACACGCTCGATACATACGTTGTGCAAGAGCTGCAAACCTTCTACGTTCCTTCTACGTGAAAAGGTGAAAAGGCGATCCACTTCTACCAATCCACGGAGACTAAAATGGAGAAAGAAGTTTGGCATGGTGCCGATTTTGCGCTCGATAGGCTCCAACCAGTCTGTCTGCCCAGATATTACACAGAGGGATTGAAAAGGCTGTTAAGATGCCAAGGCGTACCCTTCAAACTAACCGCTCGACAAGCCTAGTTCTACGACAAGATTTGGGACATTCCCGGGACTCAGCGAAAAATGCCCAATGGGAGGACAGAGACGACGGGATTTGGATACGTCCGATCTAAGAAACGGAAGCGATTCCATGGCTGCCGTGTTATAAATGATTCTGGTAGAGAAGGGAATGCCCCTCCAGATAGCACCGATGTTGAAACAGAGTGAAATCCCGCCGTGAAAATACCAAGTCCGTCATTCGAAGAACAGATTGACAAGCTAATAAGGGAAGCAGGTCAAAAGGTTCAGGATGACCACAGCCGCGAAATGGCCATTTACGAGAAAGCCAGGACGCAACGTCTCGTTCAGCAGTCTACAGAAAGAGGAGATGACGGTGCCCTTCATCCTCAACCTGCTGTGTGCTCTCGTGGCAAGGAAAAAGTCCTACGCAGAAGCAACAACAAGATCAAGAACGGGAATGGCGTTCGAAGACAGCGAAGTTGATCCAAGAATCCATGCGACCGAGAAAAAGTCAGCTGGAATCCGTCTTTTATGAAAAAGATAGATCGGGAGTACTCTTTCATCAAAATAAGACAAGGAAAATATTCAACCTTGTCATGAAGTATCAAATGATGACGCTCCCGGAGTCTCGGCACCCTGAGCAAATAAACGAGGTCCATCACCCGGCTTATTGCTCCTACCATCGAGTAATAGGACATCCTCTGGAAAATTGCTTCACCTTCAAAGACTGGGTCGAAGACAAGTATCAACAAGGCAGGTTTGCTCTATCCGAAAGTTGGAGGGTAATCCTACCATGAAAGCATGAACCAAAAGCAACCTACACTGCGAAGGAAGGTTCAGATCAACATCGAGCTTATAAACGAACTTGTACTTGTCACATGATAACACTCTCAAGGGAGGAGAAGCATGAGAATGTGGACGACCTCTCCCCGTGCTTCGCAAATGAATATGAGGACAAGGTGATCTCAGAATTTCCACCGGCGCCAAAAGAGCTGGAAGATGGGATACACACCACGGCGTACAATCTGAGAAAAATCGACTTGGGGATGGCAAATGATCCGAGTCTAACGTTCGTCAGTGAGCTGCTGTATGAAAAGTAGATGGCTACACTAAAAGACGTGCTTATGCAGTATAAAGACTGCTTCATATTGAACTATTCCGAGATGCCGGGACTAGATCCATAAATAGCGGTGCATAAACTGGCGATATCACCGGACGTTAAACCGGTCAAACAGGAGCTAAGAAGAATGCGGCTCGAACTTGAGATGAGCATCAATGACGAATTCAAGAAAAATCGACTCCGGCTTCATCCAAGAAGTTTAATATCCTGACTGGATCGCCAACATTGTCCCAGTGATGAAGAAAAATGGGATGCTGCGCATTTGTGTGGACTTTCGGGATCTCAATAAAGCTTTCCCGAAGGATGACTTCCCAGTACCTGTCACCAAACTGATGATCGATAACTTGTCCACCCACGAGGTCTTCTCCTTCATGGATAGATCTTCAGGCGACAATCAAATAAAAATGCATCCTGAAGACCAAAAGCACACCGCCGTCCGGACCCCGCTGGGCATATTCTGCTATAAGGTGATGCCCTTCGACTTGAAGAACGCATGCACTACCTACCAGAGGGCCATGACAAAGATCTTTGATGACCTCATACATGAGATTGTTGAATGTTATATCGACGACCTCATGGTGAAAAGAAAATCATACGAGGAGCACTGTGAGCATTTGAAGATAGTGTTCCAGCGTCTTCGGAAATATAATCTGAAGATGAACCCCCTGAAATGCGCGCTTGGAGTCTCCTCAGGCAAATTCCTGGATTCATCGTACGACATCGAGGCATCGAAATAGACCCATCAAAGATCAAGACGATTATGGAAATGCCCGCGCTAAGAACTCACAGGCAACTGTGGTCTCTCTAAGGGAAGCTCGCGTATGTCCGACGGTTCATAGCTAATTGTTCAGTCGAAATTATTGCAATCTTTAACATAACAGTTTCGTCACTTTTCTAATCATCTAAGGGTGTTTGTTATAAATATAACACATATTACAAGTTCATCTGCAAAATATCAATTACCATGTGTTATACATTATAATCAACACTTTTGAAGGAAATTGTATGTTTATTATTTCACGCATAATATTGTATATTTCTAACATTCTTCATTGAGATCTTGTGCAAAAATCAGCTTAGGTTAGATATCGGAATCGCAAATTCGTCGATGAAAATACAGGAAATCAAAGAGTTAAATTCTGGCAGAGATTCAGTAGAGAGAAGAAGATTCCAGATATCACATATAAACCCTGAGACCAGCATTAGAAGAATACAGAAAATTGAAGCATCGATCTCACCAATCAGCCGTGGAACCGCGGCCGAGTCAGGCCGAGTCGCCATAGATCCGCGGCTGAGTTGTGGGCTTCGGAGCCGGGAAGTCTCTGGAAATTTCTTCTCAACTTCCTAGCTTTTTGAGGACGCTTCGTTGTAATAACTTTGTTCTGGAAACTTCTCTATAATAACCTAGCTTGTTCTAGAAGCCTCCTTGTAACAACCTAGCTTATAGGGGAACCTTGATTAGGGGATATAAAAAGGGACCTAAGTCTACATTAAAGGGGTTGTTGTTGAGTTGTTGATAGCTGGTTGATTTTTAGTACACAATTTAGATCCAATTCCAAATCAAGATCCAAGATCAAGAATTGTGTGAAATTCATCAAGCGACTTCATTCAAGATCCTTTACACGAAACCAATCGTTATCAACGAGCACGTGATCCTCGATAGATCCAAGACTCACGGTGATCGAGCGAAGCGAAGATCGACGGAGAAATTACCTCTTCAAGGGAGTGATCGAGAGCAAATTCTCTTGTAATCTCGGATTGAAGAAGTTGTAATTTGAAGTTGAATAATAAATGTGATCATTACTCTTAGTCTTGCTTTCTTTAAATTTTCTCGTTATGAAATCTCTATTTGTTGATTCTTCTATTTTCATAATGTGTGAATAAATCTCCGCTTGCTAAGGATTCAAAGAAATTTGGTAGATCAAATGGTGAAATAATTCTATATTCATCTTAAGTCTTATAGAGATTATAAAGTTTAGCAAAAAGAATCATTAATGTCTAAATTGTGAGTGAGATCAATTTATTGAGAATTTCGTCACAATTTGGGGATTATATTGATGATCATTTTTGTTAAAAGCCAGATAGGAATGACAATCAATGAAAGGACAAGGGGCAATGATGGAGAAACCCTAGTTTCTTCAAAGGATCCCTAATTCTCATTGATAGCCATCGATCTAGTTGTAATTTTACCAATAGATAAGATGAATCATCTTGAATAATCATCATTGGCTACTAATTCCGTTCGAATCCTACAAGCTTCTACAATTTTCTTGATAACTAAATCTTGAACATTTTCTTGAATTTTCGTTCTTAAAAACGACTTCTAGATTTTCTTGAAAATATGAATTCCACTCAATCTTGAACTATTTCTTGAATTTTCTTTACTATTTCTTTCGACTCAACTAAAACAAGAATTTACGAGTTCCTCGCATCTCAGTGGACGACCTGTACTCACTAACACTCGCCACAAGCGACACCATTATTAATTACAGTTATTATACGACTAAAACATCTCTCACTTCTTTACTACATCTTTTCTTCACAAATCAAGAAAGAGGTGAGCGAAATCGATCGAATCAAATGGCACCGTTGCCGGGGATTCGTGCGTAATTCGTTCTTTCATGCTATTTGAGTTAAAATATTATTATTCCATCAAAATTGAAATCAAAATTGCATCATGTGCTTAACGATTAGTATGTGAATTTTGCAAGGAAATCTGGAATCACTGTAGCAGGGAGAAAAAGATTCAGGTCATTTCATCAAGACCAGAGGAGCAAGGGGAGCATCAGTACCAAAAATCGTTCAAAGAACTGTACAGGTGACCGCGGAACCGCGGCAAGAAGTAGGTATTAGCGGTGGAACCGCGTCAACTTGGGCGAATTAGGGCTCCAGTTTTCTCTGGTATATTCTCTTCTTTCTTCTCTCTCCTCTTCAAAGTCCAATAACAACTTTTCTGCAGGATTCTTTGCAAAAATTCGCCACGCTTAAAAAAATCTTGTTGTGTGTTTTGATATTAGTTGTTTTTGCATATTTTAATACAGAAATTAAGGGGTAAAGACCAAATTCAGATTAGGTGGGGATTTCATTACCCTTCCTAAGCCCCAAAAATCACAAAACTAGCATCCACATCACCCTTCATTAACTAAAAAATATCTAGACAATACTCTAAGGACCGTCGCGCTCAATTAGGACAGAGGAAGGTCGTGGGTAATCTACTGTTTATCCGCATTTCTTTTATGGTGTCTAAGGCAAGTGTGTCTAAGGCAAGTGGTTACTTAATTAGGCCCGCTATTCACATAGCGGATGCCTCCCACTTACCTGGCACTTACCTGGCCACAGGAGGAATAAAGAGGTAGTAGAGGATTTATCCTGCGATTTGTCTTCTGAAAGTCTAGGAGCGGCCTAGTGACTTGACCTAGGTGACCTTAGATCTAGGGTTGATTGTGCATTTTGTGTGATTTGTCTAAATCCGTCTTTTTCAAAACAAACCATGAAACAAACCACTTTCTCTAATTATCACATACGCTGCTACTTGCGCTAAACTCGCTTAGTGCGTGCTTCACACGGCTCACAGGAAATGATTCAATACTGGCTGTTGAACAAGGGTCGGCTTTCGAGAATGGGATTCTAGTGCCCGTCTTGTCAGTGTTTCTTCCATCGACTCCAAAGTCGGTATTTCTTCATCTTCTTTTTCCTCGCCACCCACAACAACCACCGAGATGGACAGTTCTCCATCCAATTTCAATAACACCACTCTGCCACCACCTGCAGGTGCGCAGAATCTACTGCGTATATCTCTCTAAGAGAGATACTACCCTATACGTGGTCCTCTTTCTACTTGTCTTTCTATTCCACCAGCCAATGGGGATGATTTCGAAATCAAACCACACCATATCAACCATTTACCTAAATTTCACGGTCTCGAGTCTGAAGACGCATACGTTTTGATCATCAAATTCGAAAACGTATGTGCTATGATGGGCACTTCACAACTTTCTGTGGATGCTATGCGTTTTCGTCTTCTCCCGTTTCCTTTATGTGATTTAGCCTAAAAGTGGCTTTATAACACACCCACACACTCTATTTCAAATTAGGATGAATTCGTCATAGCATTTCTTAAGAAATTTTATCCCAATCATAAGACCGCCCGTATTAGGAGCGAAATCAATCAGTTTACCCAGCTTCCCAATGAACCATTTTGGAAATGCTTTGAACGGTTCAAGGACCTGCTTGTCCAATGTCTTCATCACGGAATCCATACATAGGATCTGTGTCGAATTATATATGAGGGCACTAATCCAACGACAAAACAGATGCTTGAAACCATGTGTCAAGGAAATTTCATGTCTAAAGACGATGGTGAAGCTTGGAAATTCTTGGAAAATTTCGCTGAAAACACTTTGGAATGGGAAAGCGTTAGTCTGTCATCTAGGGGTGGTATCCATCGACTTGATGTCTCCATAGCAGTGAAAGCCGAAATGGCCGCGATGCAAAAGAAACTCGAAGATATGGAAAACAAATTTTTATTAGCCTCCATAAATCAGGTGACGCTCCCTTAAACCGTGTGTGGATGCTGTTCAGATCCATCATACCTGACAGAAAAATGTCCTTTGAATTCTCCGTTTCAAGGTCAAGAACACGCTAATGCTGCTTTTCAGCAATGACCTAGAAACGATTCTTATTCTTCCACATATAATCAAGGTTGGAGGAATCACCCTAATTTTGCTTGGAACCAACACCAAACTCAAAACACGGTTCCAAACAAAAATAACTTTCAAAGGGTTCCTCCACAGCAACAACAACCACCACAAAATCAGCACCCCTTTCAAACACAAAATTTTCAAAATCCAGCCAACAATTCTGCACCGTATAATAATTCTTTGCAATTGGCCGGTATCGAAAACTCCTCTTCACTCGAACGGACCTTGGATTTGTTTATGAAACATACTATGCAAATGTCAACTAATATAAGATCTTCTATCGATACCATAAAGAAAGACTTTGCCTCACACGGTAAGAGTATTAAATCGATAGAAGCACAAATTGCTCAATTAAATGCCGCAATGAGTGATAGAGAGAAAGGGAAACTTCCGTCTCAACCTTTACCGAATCCTGGCCACTCACAATATCACAATGTGAATACCATTTCCATATTGAGATCCGGAAGAGTGCTAAATAACCAAGTCGGTGAACAGGTTGATAATGATGAATCAATCAATGACACCCCGGCTTTTACTTCCACTTCCACTTCCACTTTTGACCCTAGTTCATCTTCTTGCGAGCCTATTCTCCGTTTTCCCTTAGGCTCGAACCCTCCCCCACCTTCTTTGAGTGAACCAATAATGATCCCCACTCCAATTCTGGGATCTGTTCCACCCACACGACCTTCTCCAATGTTGGACCCAGCTCTTATTGCTAAAGCTCCTTATCCAAATCGGTTAAGGGGAAACAAACTAAGTCCACAAATGGAGAAGATTATGGAAATGTTTAAATATGTTAACATAAATATCCCTCTCCTAGATGCTATCCAACAAGTTCCGGCTTATGCGAAAATACTTAAAGACTTGTGCACTAGGAAGAGGAAGACTCAAGTGCCGAAAAAAGTGTTCATGACGAGTAATATTAGCACAGCTTTTACCTATCAGTTACCAAAGAAACGTAAGGACCCTGGCTGTCCTACAATCTCTATTTCTATTGGGGGTAAAAATATTAATCGTGCTCTACTCGATCTTGGCGCAAGTGTTAACCTGCTTCCATACTCTTTCTACGAGCAGTTAGGCATTGGAGAGTTGAAACCTGCCCACTGCACTCTCCAGATGGCAGATCGATCTTTCACCGAACCTAGGGGTGAACTTGAGGATGTATTGATAAAAGTCGAGGAATTTATATTCCCTGTAGACTTCATTATGCTAGATACACAACTTATAGCGAACCCACGGAACCAAATTCTGGTGATTCTTGGTCAACCCTTCTTAGTCACTTCCAATGTTGTCATTAATTGCCGAAACGGTTCCATGAAATTATCCTTCGGGAAAATCACAATTGAGCTTAACATTTACAAGCTAGAAAGTCAACCATTTGAACCTTCTGCTCATATTCTTGATGTCTGTTCTATCCACGAGATAGCTCCCGAAAGCTGCAAGGTTGATGAACTTTGCTTTGATGATCTCGATGACATTAGCACATTATTATTTGATCTTGCAAAGTATCATAGTGAAGACACTTTTGACTAGTCCACCCCCGAGTTTGAACCTTTTGACTCATCACAAAAGTCAGTAGCACTTTCTGAGTCAATATCCTATACAGGTTATGAACTTCTTCAAGAATCCGAATATCATTCCCTTACCCCACCTTCTATTGTTTCTCCGCCGATATTAGATCTCAAACTATTAACTTCTCATCTTAAATATGCATATTTAAGTGAGAATGAGTCTTTGCCCGTGATCATATCCGCTTCTCTAGCTCTAGAGCAAGAGGATGCTCTTTTGATAGTCTTGAGATCTAATCGGCAAGCATTTTGTTGGACAATGGTAGACATCAAAGGGATTAGTCCCTTGATTGTAGAATATCATATACATTTGATGAATGAAACCAAGCTAACCTGAGAACTACAAAGACGGTTAAATCTCGTCATGAAGGAGGCGGTAAAGAAAGAAATTGTCAAGTGCCTTGATAGTGGTATAATTTACCCAATCTCTGATAGCCAATGTGTGAGTCCTATTCATGTGGTCCCTAAAAATTCTGGCATCACGGTCATAACAAATGAGGCTAATGAGTTGATCCAAATACGCACCCAAACTGAATGGTATGTATGTATTGATTATAGAAAACTCAATACCACAACGAGGAAAGATCAATTCCCTCTACGTTTCATTGACCAGATGTTGGAACGATTAGATGGACATGAATATTATTGTTTCATGGACGGATACTCTGATTATAACCAGGTCCCTATCGCCGAAAAGAATCAAGATAAAACAACATTTACTTGTCCTTTCAGTACATTTGCATATAGACGCGTGCCCTTTGGGTTATGCAATGCTCCCGCTACATTTCAACGGTGTATGATGGGGATATTCTCGGATATTGTCAAGAATTTTCTAGAGATTTTTATGGGCGATTTCTCTATATTCGGAGGATTTCCTATGTCATCTTGACGCAGTTCTTACCCGCTGTAAGGATAAGAACTTAACTTTGAATTGGGAAAAATGCCATTTCATAGTCCAAGAAGGTATCGTGCTTGGACATGTCATTTCACGAAAAGGCATTGAGGTAGACAGAGCTAAAATAGATGTCATCCATAACCTTCCTCATCCCAAATGCGTCAAAGATATACGATCTTTTCTTGGTCATGCAGGATTTTATAGAAGATTCATTAAGGATTTTAGCAGAATTTCTAGACCTTTAACTCTTTTCTTGGCCAAGGATACTACATTTCACTTTGATTCGGATTGTGAGGCTGCTTTTGAATCACTTAAAAGATCACTCACTACAGCCCCCGTTCTATCATCTCCTGATTGGAACCACACGTTTGAGCTTATGTGTGATGCATCATATTTTGCTGTTGGAGCATTCTTAGGACATCACATTGATAAGATGCCACATGTGATCTATTATGCAAGTAAGATATTGAATGATGCCCAAATTAATTATACAACCACCAAGAAAGAACTCTTGGCAGTTGTATTTGCATTAGAAAAATTCAGGCCTTACTTGATTGGCTCACCGATTGTGGTTTACACCGATCACTCCGCCCTAAAACATCTTTTATCTAAGAAGGATGCTAAGGGTGGTTAATACGTTGGATCCTATTATTACAAGAATTTGATCTTGTCATTCGAGATAAGAAAGGATGTGAAAACATAGTAGACGACCATCTTTCACGCATCTCTTCTTCACCTATTGTGACCTTGCCAATAAACAACTCTTTTCCTGATGAACGGCTCTTGAACGTATCCTACGAACCTTGGTTCGTGGATATTGTGAATTATCTAGCAACAGGACTTATTCCCAGCGAATGGTCTAAACAGGACAATCATCGATTTCTATCCCGAGTAAAGCATTTTACTGGGATGAACCTTATTTGTTTAAGTATTGTCCTGACCAGATCATTCGCAGATGTGTCATTAATGATGAATTCAAGAGTGTTTTGTCGTTCTGTCATGATCAGGCATGTGGTGGTCATTTTGGTCCACGTAAGATGGCGGAGAAAGTTTTGCAATATGGTTTTTATTGGCCTACATTATTCAAAGATGCATTTGATCATTACAAAACTTGCCCACGATGTCAACACACGGGTCAGATTTCTCGAAGAAATGAGATGCCACTCTAACCTATCTTAGTTGTGGAAATTTTCGACGTTCGGGGTATTGATTTTATGGGTCCTTTTCCCAACTCTTTTCGGAATTTGTATATCTTGTTAGCGATTGATTACGTCTCAAAATGGGTGGTAGCAAAACTATGTCGCACTAATGACAACAAGGTTGTTATTAAGTTCCTTAAAGAAAATATCTTTTCGCGATTTGGACACCCTCGCGCTATAATTAGCGACAATAGAACGCATTTCTGTAATTGGTCTTTCGAGACTTTGATGCGGAAATATCCAATCAACCACAGACTTTCGACACCCTATCAGCCCCAAACAAGCGGGCAAGCTGAGATTTCCAATAGACAAATCAAACAAATTTTGGAGAAAACAGTTTCTAAAAACCAGAAAGATTGGTCAACCAATTTGACGGATACTCTTTGGGCATTTCGTACCGCTTATAAGACCGGTCTAGGTATGTCTCCTTACCGCCTAATGTTTGGAAAGGCTTGCCACCTTCCTGTCGAGATCGAACATAAAGCAATGTGGGCTATTAAAGAACTGAACTTTGATTTAAATCAAGCCTGCAACTTTCGGAAGCTGCAATTAAATGAGCTAAGCGAACTCCGCAATGAAGCTTATGATAATGTGGTGATTGTAAAGAATCGGACTAAGGTATTTCACGATAAAAATATTTTGAGAAAAACTTTCATCCCGGGACAACAAGTCCTTCTTTACGATTCCCGTCTCCATCTTCATGCTGGTAAGCTAAAATCTCGTTGGAAAGAACCATTTGTAGTGCGGTATGTATACCCGCACGGGCAGTTGAAGTTGAAAATAATAAAAACGGTTCAATTTTCAAAGTGAATGGGCATAGATTAAAACCATATTTTTCCACTGACCCCACGGAGGAGCTCCTGTTTTTACAGGAGCCGATTTATCATAACTAAATTTCCTCCGCCTCACCTCCATGATTCGATAAAATTGTCTCATCATAAGTATGGAGATGATTTTAAAAAGGACTTCACTGAATATCCATATAATTATAAATAAGTTTAGGGGAGATTTTCACGTTCATTCATTCTTGTCCCCGTTAATAACTTTTCCTCCCAAGTCTACAGGTTTTTGAGATTTAAAAGACGACAACAGTGAGGACACTGCTGTAAACAGGTTTGGGGGAGGTTTGTGCTTATTTAAGTATTATTTTGCATTATACTTTGCATAAGCATAAAACATACAAAAAATTGATAATGAAAGATTAGAAAGTGAAAAATTACATTTAAAAGATTAGAAAAATTTAAGAAAACCAAGAAAGTTAGATGTTTTCTTAAACGAAACTAGTAATAAGTAGTTATGAGCCATTATCCCAAGGGTTAGTAAGATGAAGGAAGTCACTAATCTGAGGATAAAAATAAGTCTGAAAAATAGTTTCTATTCTGGAAGCCAAACATTTGAACATTGATACCCTACTATACGCACTTACACACGTCTTGAAACTCGGGATAATAGAAGATACCTTGAAATGCTCTTGTCTAAAAGCCAAAGTACGAAGAAAATAATAAATGAAGCATAAAAGTATAAAATGGTGAAGAAAAATGAACACTGGTTTTGTAATCACCAAGGCAGTATAAAAAAATATAGCGAGAGTGCTTCATCATCTAGTGCCTTAGACCAACTGATTTGGGAGTCACTGCTAAGCCTTAGGTGTTGCAAGATGAGGAAATTGCTAATTAAGTATAATAAGTGAGCACGTTTAGTAATCGGTCGGTTAGTACCTCAAGAAGTATTAACGGCCGCATGAAAAATGTGTGAGCAAGTCCATCCAAAATATTCACCGACTAAAAAGTATTGAGGTAGATGGATAAGAGTATGATAGATTGAATTGAATTCTCCGAGTGTAAGGATGTCTTTTATACACACGTAGGGGTATATGATCGGTGTTTGGAAGAAAGGTAAGGATGAAGAATAAAGGCGATGCTTTATTGAGAGATGATGTGATTTCAATATCTTTTCATGACTATTAAGATAGGGCTCATGACAACCGAAAAGCTAGTGTCGTTGGAAACTCTGATTTTCAAGTTCTTTTTTTTTATAATTCTTATCTTTATATGTAATTTTCATAGTCTTTCTTTTATTATAGGATTTTGTTGGTGTAATCCGCTGAAAACCCTCAGGAGACAACACTCCTCCTACTAGGGACACCTAGAGGTTTAAAGGGTTGTTGCACATGCTCAGTGCAATCGTGTTGCCTACGAAATTATGCTAGTTAGTTTTTCTCTTTCTTTCTATTTTCTCCTTCTCCTGAATAAAAGAAAGTTTGCTCGGGACGATCAAAGTCACTAACCTCTCCGACAAATGTCGCCCCTACAGCCATCTAATGAAGAAAGGGACCCCGTTCGTTTGGGATCGTAAATGCCAAAGTGCACTGGACGAAATCAAGCAATATCTGCAGAACCCACCGGTATTGACCGCCCTGGTCAAGGGAAAGCCCCTCATCCTGTACACGACAGCCCTTGATGGTTCTTTAGACGCGCTATGGGCACAGGAGAACGACCAGAGGAAAGAGAGAGTTCTCTATTATTTGAGTCGAGTTCTTCTGGGGGCAGAAAACAATTACTCCCCTATTGAAAAACATTGCCTGGCACTGATCTTTGCAATAACGAAACTTCGACATTATGCCTTAGCACATGAGGTTCATCTCATATCAAAGGAGGATCCTATCAAGTATTTGATGTCAAGAGCCATACTGACGTGAAGACTTGCTAAGTGGTCCCTCCTCTTGATGGAGTTCTCGATAGTTTATAGACCCGTAAAGGCAATAAAAGGCCAGGCCATCGCCGATTTTCTTGATGAGCATCCCATACCAGCCGACTCCCCCCTAAATTGTGAATTGCCGGATGAACATGCATTCGACACAATCGATAGGGAGATAGAGGGAAATAATGTCCAATGGGAACTCTACTTTGATGGAGCGTCTTCTATGAAGAAGTGAAAGCACAACACCCCCATAATCAAAACTGGGGTAGGTCTTATCTTTGTAACTCCATAAAGAGGGATAATGCGTTTTGCCTTTTCCTTAACAGAGCCAAGAACTGTAACACCCTAGTTCATTTATAGCAATTCCAATTCATGTATTTCTTTAATTATGGTATTTTCCTAATTTACCGTGTTTTGGGTGCAAATAATATATCTGACATCTGTATTAGTATTTGACCCACTTGCTTGGAACCTGTCGTGATTCATGTTATGATTTATCCTGACTTGTTGCGTAGACTGGTACACATTCATGAATACTGCATACTGGCATTTTATCTGGCACTTGCATTTTACATTATAACATTTTTAAGTCACGTAAAATATTTTTAAAATATATTGCATGGCCTGCATGATACCCCTAACCCCGTGGTAGCATCCACGCATCTTGTTCTCGTCCCGTTCAGTGAAACAGACATGTTTGGATGGCTACGCGCACGTACGTGCATCCGTTCTTGGGGGTATGCATTTTCGTTACCCGAGCATTCATTTTTAAATTTGGTCATCGCATATATTTTTCGTATTTTAAAACTGAAATTTTAGACCCGACCTGGGCGTGTTTTGGAATATTTTTGTATCCCGCCAAAATTCAAATTTTAATTAATATAATATTTATTTTAATCGACAGCTTTTAAAATTGAATTACCTAACAAAAATATTTTTTCAGTTAAATCAAAACCAATTTTTAAACAGCCCTATCTCTCTTCTCTTTTCTTTACTTAAACCACTACGAGACAAGTTTATCTCTCCTCACACTTTCTCTCTCCCCCCCTCTCTCTCTCTCTCTTTCTCTCTTTGTCTCTATCTCTCTTTCCCTGCCTATATATCTCTCTCTCCTCTCTCTCTTTCTCTCTCTCCCTCTCTATTTATTTTTTGTATAAACCCATAACCACGTATCCCTCTCTCTCCATCTTCTTCATTAAGTTTTCACCGCGAGAACCCCAGCGAACCCTAGCCCATCGCCTGCCTCCATCCTCGCCGTCGCCCAAGCCTCCGACGACGCCCTCGTCCATCTCTTCACCTTTCCTCATCACCTCGCCCCCAGCGACCCAACTCCGAACAAACCCCGCAACCGTGAACCTAAGAAAACCTTGCACACCCGACCTCGCCCTCAACCTCGCCGGAGACCTCGTCGACAACCGTACCCCGTCGTCATCATCACCACTCCACCTCCTCTCACCTCTTCTTCTTTCTCGATCCTTTTTCCTGCACAAACCCTACCACCTGAGCCCATTCCTTGCAACAAAGAACCCTAGCCTACCTTGCCGTCGTTCTTGCCGGCGATCCCTTGCCGACGACCTCCCACCTGTGCAACCAAAACCTAGCCTTCTCCCAAACCCCTGAGCACCCTCTTTTTCTCCGTCTGCTTCTTCTTCTACTTCTTCTTCTCTTTCTTTGTGTTTCTTGGTTTTTCGACCATCGCCGAAAAACCCACGGCTCATCGTCGTATCCCTTGCCACCTCCTCTGAACACAGAACACCACATCAGTAAGCCTCTCCTTCTCCCTTCTTCTTCCTCTTCTTCTTTTCTTTCTTTTCTTTTCCCGTTCTTGAAATCTTGATTTGCAGCCATCACCGGAGCCGTGACCGTCGCTGCCGATTCAGACGACTCAGAGGACGTACCTTACCTGCGTGATCACCCTCTTGCGTTGCTTGGACCCGTCCCGTGTGCCGTGCGTGCGTTGCGACGTTTTGCCGATGTCAGACGTGCCGTACATATCCGTTTCGTGATCTGTTGAGGCAAGTTTATCTTGCTACATGCTATGTTACTGTATTTACATCTATCTGAAATAAATATAACACTTGTATTTTAAATCATGCATCCCATGTTTAGTTTTACAGTTTTACGACATCCGTATACATCCGTACAAGTTATTTCGCATCTAGTGCATGCAAACCTATCTTGTTACATACTATATTACAATATACCGCACCTAATGGAATATTTACATCTCATAGTATTTAGTTGTACATCTTGCATTTACCAGCTTATTATTTTTTACTGTTATATGACGTCCGTGTGCATCCGTATCATTATTTACATGTCTAGTCGCATGATAAATCATCTTACTACATGGTAGATATAGTATTATGCATCCATATGAGTAAATGTTACCCGTTCATCCCATTGTACATCCATATTAAAGTTTTACTGTTTTCGGATACCCGTTTGCTTCCATATCATTTAAAATATATATAACTGCATCTATAGATCACATTAATTCATATTATTATTGTAGTAACACCCCATGCTTAATAATGTGCATCCTGCATAGTATTGGAACTGTAAACGTAACCCTAATCGATATTTGTGCATCCATACCATTAATTATATATCAATTTGCATACCATTTCACATTATTACATATTGTTGTTATATTGACACCCCATGCTTGATATTGTGCACCCTACATAGTCATGATGTAACCCCTGACCGATATTTATGCATCCATGATTTTATTGTACATCCGTACTTTCACCATGTTTCAATACTTGCTACAGTTTGATTATGAGCACCCGCTCGATACCTGTGCATTACTTGACATGACCTGATACACCACAAATTGGCATGACTTGATACATGTACACTACCTGACTTGACCTGATATATCATTACTTGACATGTTACCTGATCCTGTTTCTAATACCGACAATCTTGACATGTTGTCCCGATGGACATATCCTATTGTCTGTATAGACAAACATGTTCCTACTTGATCCTGTGTTGGCATTAGCTTCAGATTTATCAATACCTGACTTGAATACATAACTTGGGGGTAAGGGGAAATCAACGATGAAACCTGACCTGTAACTCAACAGTTCGACGCTTATACTGATCAGTTTTGGAGGCTAGGCTAGTCCCGGAATGATGTTGCTGACATCATTCGTCTGTACTTGTTTCCTGTTTGTGCTTAGCGGCACGTCTCGGATTCAGCTCCGAGAGTCTGGACCGTGGTCCCGGATATGCACGGGATACTATTGAGTTATATTGACGAATTATTAAATTGATTTCACAGAATTGAGAGTAGTTAACCCGGTATTTAGTTCAGATCACTCTCTGCACGTCACATGTGCTTTTACCCTTCACTGTTCTATATTTATGTTACTGTTATACCTTTATTACTGTTCATACTCGTGCCTTCATGTCTTGCTACCCCCTGATTATATTATTGTTGATATTATGACGCACTGACGTCTGGGTTTTGCATGGCCCAGATCCTCTACCTTTGCCGCAGGCCGAGCAGGAGTATTTCAGTCAGCAGGCCGAGCAGTGAAGACCCGTTAGTACTTTAGTTTAGTTTTCTTTCAGCATTTTCATTCCTGATGTGAGCCCGTATTTGGGACGTACATTCCAGATTATTATTGTTTATTGGATCTATTGCTTCCGCATTTTTATTTCTTGACTCGTTTATTCTGGCATATGGATATGTACTAGATAGCGTATTTTATTTCTACTGTTCTTGATATCTCTAGACAGCCGTAATGTGACTGTGGAGGGATGTTTCCTATCCACAGGTTGTATGGTCGGCTCTGTCACGTGCCGATCTTAGCTCACTCTGGGAAGCGGGGCGTGACAGGGTTTGTCTGGTATCAGAGCCATAGGATTTAGGTTAATCGGGTTTGATTTTTTTGTAGTTGGGTATTGTACCCAATACACGAATCGGAAATTCCGTGATTAGGAACATGTCCTGCCACATTGTTATCATGATTTTTTGAATCATATCTTTCTCTTGACCCTTGTCTTGACGATATGCAAACAAATTTGCATCTCGACTTGAAACCTTTTGGTTCCCTATTGTTTCTCCCTGTTCCTTGATTCGGATACTAGGATTTGGGAGACTTGAACTGAGTTATGTGATTGTAACTTGAACTGCAGCATGGTTACAATACGGTAGTCTATTCAAGTAACTTGGAGTTCTAGTCTTGATTCATATCCCTTATTCATGGTCATCATTCATCGCAAGTTTTGAATCTTGTTTATCATACTAATCCTCTTTGGTGTATTGGTTGCAGAATCATGGCGGACAGAAGTCAGAAGACGTACCAGAGGCGTGTGGATGACGCCTCCTTACTTGGAATAATTCATGGGATGCTGGAGAACCAGAAACGGCAGACCGAGCTGAACCAGCGGCAAGCCGAAGCTTTTCAGGAAGGTTTGCGGACCGTCCAGCAGTCCGTAAACAATGTTGCGGCCAAACCAGTTGAGCATGTGGGTACTGTGGAAGATTTCAGGAGACTTGGTCCGTCCATTTTCACTGGTTTGGAAGAGCCGTTGCCAGCAGAGCAGTGGCTGGTTGATACGGAGAATTTGCTCGTTGCAGCACAGATTCCAGAGGACAAGAGAGTGGATGTAGTACGCATCCAATTGGTGGACTATGCTCGTGAAAGGTGGCTTGTGGATGAGACCCGTTTGCCCAAACCGATCAGTTGGGCTACTTTCTCGAAGAGTTTCTTGGAGAAGTTCTTCCCGCAGACTGCACGGGAAGAAATGGAAGAAAGGTTTATCAGCTTGAAGCAGAACGGCGCAACCATGGATGTGCATGCAGCTGAGTGGACACAACTCAGTAGATTCGCTGGACCTTTGGTTGCCAACGATGCTGATAGGGCATGGAGGTTCATGCACAGTTTGGATTTGAACATCCAGAGGCACATTATATCTCTGGGTTTGACCACTTTCTCGCAAGTGCTTAAAGCAACCAGGGAGCAGCAGAGTTTATCATTGAAGACAGAGGGTACGCTGCAGTAGGCAGTCGTGGTACAGAACCGACGTTTACGCCAAATCAAGCGCCTATACGCAGAGGTATTCCGGTGAACCGGTGTGGCATTAAACCGATGAAGAAGCCAGTCATGCCTAAGAAAAAGCGAAGGACGATTTGTGGGTACTGCCGTCTGCCCGGACACGTGCAGAAGGAGTGTCGAAGGATGCTTGGACTTTGTTTGGTTTGCGGATCAGCTGATCATACTGTCAGTGTTTGCCCGTCGAACCTACGTTTGAAGGATGATGTTCAGAGGCCGCCGCAGAGGCAGATTCAGGAGCAGAAGCAGTTAACTCAGGGATCTAATCAAAGCTTGAGCCTTACCCTGACGGCTGAAGAGGCCAAGGCTTCAGATGAAGTCGTTTCAGGTATCCTACTTGTTCATGGTTTTCCCGCATCAGCGTTATTCGACTCTGGTGTATCCCATTGTTTTATGTCGTCCAAGTTTATTGCTACACATTCGATTACTTGCACGACCCTGTCTAGTTGTGGGACATACACACTGGGAATGAGAAGATCATAGCTAGTAGAGAATGTAAGGATTGTTCTGTCGTTATTTGCGGACGGGAGTTATTTGCGGATTTCTTGGTGATAGATACCGGCAGTTAAGAAGTTGTCTTAGGAATGGATTTTCTCGGCACTTTCCACGCTCACATTGATTGTAGGGTAAAGAAAGTGATTTTCCAGATTCCCGGACATCCAGAGTTTGTTTTCACTGGAGGTAGCAGTTCTGTCAGGCCAGTCGTGTTTAGGGCTAGGCTGACAAACAATGTTCATTTGTCGATGGAAGTTGATAAGGATGAAGCGCCAAGTGTAGTTCGAGAGTTCATGGATGTATTTGAGGACATCTCTGGTTTACCGACAAAACGAGATATAGAGTTCGCGATCGATCTTGTTCCTGGTGCAGCGCCAATCTCAAAAGCGTACTATCCAATGGCACCAGTGGAGTTAGAAGAAGTAAAGAAGCAGGTTACTGAATTGCTAGAGAAGGGTTGGATTCGCAACAGCACCTTGGGGAGCTCCAGTTCTTCTAGTAAATAAAAAAGATGGCACAAGGAGGATGTGTATCGATTATCGAGAATTAAACAGGGTGACTATTAAGAACAAGTACCCTATCCCTCGCATTGACGAATTATTCGAGCAACTTAGTGGCGCGAAGGTATTCTCAAAGCTGGATTTGCGATCCAGATATCATCAAGTTCGAGTTAGATCAGAGGATATTTGCAAGATGGCGTTCCGAACTCGGTATGGACATTATGAGTATTTAGTGATGCCATTCAGAGTCACGAATGCACCGGCAATATTTATGGACTTGATGAACCGAATCTTTCACCGTTCTTGGACCAGTTTATTGTGGTATTTATCAATAATATTCTAGTCTACTCGAGGAGTCTTGAAGAGCATGCTGAACTCTTAAAGACATGTTGAAAGCTTGCATGTTAGACTTCAAGGGTTCGTGGGAGGATTATCTACACTTAGTGGAGTTTTCTTACAATAAAAGCTTTCAGGCGACTATGCAGATGGCTCCATTCGAAGCGTTATATGGTCGCAAGTGTCGTTCACCTGTTTGTTGGGACGATGTTGGAGAGCGAAGATTGTTGGGACCGGATTTGATCGTACAAACAGTTGAGAAAGTTAATACTATCCGGAATCATATGAAAGCAGCACAAGATCGGCAGAAGAGTTGGGCAATTACATCGAGAAGACCTCTAGAGTTCGCTATTGGTGATATAGTGTTCTTGAAGATATCACCGACTAGAGGAGTGATTCATTTTGGGAGTCGAGATAAGCTTAGTCCTCAATTCGTGGGGCCTTTTGAGATTATGGAGCGTGTTGGAGAAGTAGCTTATCGATTGGTTTTACCACAATCTTTGACGAATCTTCATGACTTGTTTTATGTATCTCAACTCCATAAGTATGTTCGAGATGAAGCACACGTGCTAGATCATTCGGAGCTGACTGTAAGAGAGGATTTGACCTTTGAGGAACAACCGATGTCGATTGTTGATCGAAGAGAAAAAGTCCTTAAGAACAAGATTATCCCTCTCGTACTTGTTTCTTGGAGAAATCACTCGCATGGAGAATCGACTTGGGAACGAGAAGACGAGATTCGACAGAAGTTTCCACACTTATTCTTCTAGTTTCTTGATTGTTTATCTTTTCTTGTCTTGGGAATTTCGAGGACGAAATTATTTTTGTAGTTGGGTATAATGTAACACCCTAGTTCATTTATACCAATTCCAGTTCACGTATTTCTTTAATTATGCTATTTTCTACCGTGTTTTGGGTGCGAATAGTATATCTGACATCTGTATTAGTATTCGACCCGCTTGCTTGGAACCTGTCGTGATTCATGTTATGGTTTATCCTGACTTGTTGCGTAGACTGGTACACATTCATGAATACTGCATACTGGCATTTTATCTGGCACTTGCATTTTAATTTATAACATTTTTAAGTCACGTAAAATATTTTAAAAATACATTGCATGGCCTGCATGATACCCCTTACCCCGTGGTAGCTTCCGCGCATCTTGTTCTCGTCCCGTTCAGTGAAACGAACATGTTTGGATGGCTACGCGCACGTATGTGCATCCGTTCTTGGGGATATGCATTTTCGTTATCCGAGCATTCATTTTTAAATTTGGTCATCGTATATATTTTTCGTATTTTAAAACTGAAATTTTAGACCCGACCCGGGCGTATTTTGGAATATTTTTGTATCCCGCCAAAATTCAAATTTTAATTAATATAATATTTATTTTAATCGACAGCTTTTAAAATTTAATTACCTAACAAAAATATTTTTTCGGTTAAATCAAAACCAATTTTTAAACAGCCGTATCTCTCTTCTCTTTTCTTTACTTAAACCACTACGAGACAAGTTTATCTCTCCTCACACTTTCTCTCTCCTCTCGATCTCGCTCCCTCTCTCTTTCTCTCTGTCTCTGTCTCTATCTCTCTCTCCCTGCCTATATATCTCTCTCTCCTCTCTCTCTCTTTCTCTCTTTCCCTCTTTATTTATTTTTTGTATAAACCCATAACCACGTATCCCTCTCTTTCCATCTTCTTCTTTAAGTTTTCGTCGTGAGAACCCCAGCGAACCCTAGCCCATCGCCTGCCTCCATCCTCTCCGCCGTTCAGGCCTCCGACGACACCCTCGTCCATCTCTTCACCTTTCCTCATCACCTCGCCCCCAGCGACCCAACTCCGAACAAACCCCGCAACTGTGAACCCAAGAAAACCCTGCACACCGGACCTCGCCATCAACCTCGCCGGAGACCTCGTCGACGACCGTACCCCATCGTCATCATCACCACACCACCTCTTCTCACCTCTTCTTCTTTCCCAATCCTTTTTCCTGCACAAACCCTACCACCTGAGCCCATTCCCTGCAACAAAGAACCCAATCCTACCTTGCCATCGTTCTTGCCGGCGATCCCTTGCCGACGACCTCCCACCTGTGCAACTACAACCTAGCCTTCTCCCAAACCCTTGAGCACCCTCTTTTTCTCCTTCTTCTTCTTCTTCTTCTACTTCTTCTCTTTCTTTGTGTTTCTTGGTTTTCCGACCGTCGCCGGAAAACCCACGGCTCATCGTCGTATCCCTTGCCACCTCCTCTGAACACAGAATACCACAGCAGTAAGCCTCTCCTTCTCCCTTCTTCTTCCTCTTCTTCTTTTCTTTCTTTTCTTTCCCCATTCTTGAAATCTTGATTTGTAGCCATCGCCGGAGCCGTGATCGTCGCTGCCGATTCAGACGACCCAGAGGACATACCTTACCTGCGTGATCACCCTCTTGCGTTGCTTGGACTCGTCCCATGTGCCGTGCATGCGTTGCGACGTTTTGCCGATGTCGGACGTGCCGTACATATCCGTTTCGTGATCCCTTGAGGCAAGTTTATCTTGCTACATGCTATGTTATTGTATTTACATCTATCTGAAATAAATATAACACTTGTATTTTAAATCATGCATCCCATGTTTAGTTTTACAGTTTTACGACATTCGTATGCATCCGTACAAGTTATTTCGCATCTAGTGCATGCAAACCTATCTTGTTACATACTATATTACAATATACCGCACCCAATGGAATATTTACATCTCATAGTGTTTAGTTGTACTTCTTGCATTTACCAGTTTATCATTTTTTACTGTTATATGACGTCCGTGTGCATCCGTATCATTATTTACATGTCTAGTCGCATGATAAATTATCTTACTACATGCTAGGTATAGTATTATGCATCCATATGAGTAAATGTTACCCGTTCATCCTATTGTACATCCATACTAATGTTTTACTGTTTTCGGACACGTTTGCATCCATATCATTTAAAATATATATAACTGCATCTATAGATCACATTAATTCATATTATTATTGTAGTAACACCCCATGCTTAATAATGTGCATCCTGCATAGTATTTGAACTGTAAATGTAACCCTAATCGATATTTGGGCATCCATACCATTAATTATATATCAATTTGCATACCATTTCACATTATTACATATTGTTGTTATATTGACACCCCATGCTTGATATTGTGCACCCTACATAGTCATGATGTAATCCCTGACCGATATTTGTGCATCCATACCATTAATTATATATCAATTTGCATACCATTTCATATTATTACATATTGTTGTTATATTGACACCCCATGCTTGATATTGTGCACCCTACATAGTCATGATGTAACCCCTGACCGATATTTGTGCATCCATGATTTTATTGTACATCCGTACTTTCACCCTGTTTCAATACTTGCTACAGTTTGATTATGAGCACCCGCTTGATACCTGTGCACTACTTGACATGACCTGATACACCACAAATTGACATGACTTGATACATGTACACTACCTGACTTGACCTGATATATCATTACTTGACATGTTACCTGATCCTGTTTCTAATGCCGACAATCCTGACATATTGTCCCAATGGACATATCCTGTTGTCTGTATAGACAAACCTGTTCCTGCTTGATCCTGTATTGGCATTAGCTTCAGATTTATCAATACCTGACTTGAATACATAACTTGGGGGTAAGGGGAAATCAATGATGAAACCTGACTTGTAACTCAACAGTTCGACGCTTATACTGATCAGTTTTGGAGGCTAGGCCAGTCCCGGAATGATGTTGCTGACATCATTCGTCTGTACATGTTTCCTGTTTGTGCTTAGCGGCACGTCTCGGATTCAGCCCCGAGAGTCTGGACAGCGGTCCCGGGAATGCACGGGATACTACTGAGTTACATCGACGATTCATTAAATTGATTTCACAGAATTGAGAGTAGTTAACCCGGTATTTAGTTCAGATCACTCACTGCACGTCACATGTGCTTTTACCCTTCACTGTTCCATATTTATGTTACTGTTATACCTTTATTACTGTTCATACTCGTGCCTGCATGTCTTGCTACCCCCTGATTATATTATTGTTGATATTATGACGCACTGACATCTGGGTTTTGCATGGCCTAGATCCTCTACCTTTGCCACAGGCCGAGCAGGAGTATTTCAGTCAGCAGGCCGAGCAGTGAGGACCCGTTAGTACTTTAGTTTAGTTTTCTTTCAGCATTTTCATTCCTGATGTGAGCCCGTATTTGGGACGTACATTCCAGATTATTATTGTTTATTCGATCTATTGCGTCCGCATTTTTATTTCTTGACTCGTTTATTCTGGCATATGGACATGTACTAGATAGCTTATTTTATTTCTACTGTTCTTGATATCTCTAGACAACCGTAATGTGACTGTGGAGGGATGTTTCCTATCCACAGGTAGAATGGTTGGCTCTGTCACGTGCCGATCTTAGCGCACTCTGCGAAGCGGGGCGTGACAAGAACAAACAACGAAGCGGAATATGAAGCTTTGATAGCGGGTTTTGAGATCACTGTCGACATGGGGATCGAAAACCTCCTCATATATAGAGACTCCCAGCTGGTCGTTAGCTAAGTAAATGGCTACTATCAGACGTGTAAACCTGAGTTGGTAAATATAGCGAGAGAGTGCAGCAATTGCTGACGCAAATCCCTTCCTACATCTTGAAAAGCATACCGCGTGCGGAAAATAGCAAGACAGATGCATTAGCCAAGCTCGCTAAAGAACTGGCCGACGAAAACCTCGATGACGTTAGGATCATTGTGCAAAGCCGCCGGATTCTCACGCCAGCAGAAGTATCTTTAGAGTCATCTGAAGAAGAGGAAGCGACCAAACAAGTGGCTTTCCAAGTAAAGGACAAAGAAAAGGCTAAGGATTGGAGAGAAGTCTTTATAGACTACTTCAAATCCCATCAAACACCCGAAGACGCGTCGTCAAGACATCAGCTCATGAAGCGAGCCTTGTCTTTCGCCTTCCTCAATGATACTCTGTATAAGAGATCATTCGACAGTCTGTGGCTAAGGTGCCTAGGACTGGAAGAAGCAAGAAGAGTCGTCCAAGAAACTCATGATGGACTCTGCGGTTCTCATCAGGTCGGGCCAAAGATGAAGCTGAAGATCAAGAGAATGGGATACTATTGGCCACAATGATTCAGGACTGTCTCGAATATGCGAGGCAGTGTCACTCATGCCAGATTCACAGGGACTTCATCCACCAGCCTCTAAATCCGCTACATCCAACATTGGCCAGTTGGCCGTTCAAAATGTGGGGAACCGATATAATCGGGCCCATCGAGCCAGCATCGTCTAGGGGACATCGGTTCATATTGGCAACAACCGATTACTTCTCTAAATGGGCAGAGGCAGTACCATTAAGGGAGGTAAAGACGGAGAACATCCTCCACTTCTTTAGGACACACGTCATCTACTGGTTCGGCACTCCGCGACGGATTATCTCTGATAACGGGCCAGCCTATAAAAGCCACAAAATCACCCGCTTCATACAGCAGCATAATATAGATTAGAGATATTCTTCAGTTTATAATCCCTGAGCTAACAGTCTGGTTGAGGCTTTCAACAAAACTTTAACTAAGATCATAAAGAAAACAGTGTCCAGAAACAAAAAGGACTGGCACGAGAGACTGCATGAAGCTCTTTGGGCGTATCGAACCATGTTCAAAATGGCCACGAATACAACGCCATTCGCACTGGTATTCGGCACAGAAGCAGTACTTCCCTTGGAGATAGAGCTACCCTCTCTACGAGTAGCAGTTCGATACGAGCTGACGGATGAAGAAAATCCCCATCTTCTGCTTAAGGATCTCGATGCCTTCGATGAAACTCGTCTCATGGCGCAGCAAAACCTGGAAGCTTACAAAGTAAGGATGGCACGCTCATACGAAAGACTGAATAGGACGAGAACATTCCGCCAAGGCGAACTCGTGCTAGTTGTCAAAAGACCTATGACCCCCAACCGTGCGAAGTGGGGGAAATTCGAATCAAACTATGAGGGTCCGTACATCATAGACAAGGTCTACTAAGATGGGACCTACTTACTCTTGGATATACATGGTGAAAGACCCTTCCGGCCAATAAACAGTCGGATCCTTAAGAAATACTATGCTTAACAAGGCATGGCTCTGGTTAAAGATGGATGACGACGCTCGTGTCCACTCGCTATCTTCCCGAGTCCAAACTCTATAAGTATTATCCGGCGAAACCTCGCCTCAAAATCCCAACGGACCGCAACGTCCAAAAACTAACTGTGGTCCGAGATGTCCTTAAACTAACATTGGACCGAAATGTCCCTAAACTAGTACTCTTCACCCAAAACATGGCGATATCTTTTTCTGGGATCTGTGTTGCAATCAAAGCTCCCACGGAAAAAAAAAGGTTTGTCCATAAGCGAAATGAGCAAGGATGAAAACCCGAAAAGGCTCCGTGAGTAAAAACAACAGGATTACCGGCGAGCTTGTGAAAACCTGAAAGGGTGCAATCTCGTTGTTAATAAAAAAGGTACGTCCACAAGCGAAATGGGCACGGATGAAAACCCGAAAGGGCGCTGTGAGTAAAAATAGCAGGACTACCGGGGAGTTTGTGAAAACCCAAAAGGGCGCAATCTCGTTAAAATAAAAACACCTGCAAGGTCCTCTCGACCTTGTAAGGAGAAAACACCTGCGTGAGATCCTTACGACTCACAAGGGAGCAACACACTTAGGGGTCCCCACGATTCCAAAGGAGAAATTACACATACGAGATCCTCACGACTCGTACGGAGAATTCCCCCTGTGAGACCCTCACGGCTCATAAGATTCAAAAGTCTTAAGTTACAGAGATCTGAACCTGTTCTTAAGCAATCACACTCCCCAAGTTGCCCTACAAGCGGTTTAATATTGACCCTTGTATACAATCCACGGGCACAAATAAGCGCTTCCCCCACCAAGTCCCACCAATGACGAGGAATGTCCTCATGTGGTGAACGACACTTATAAGTCATCTCAACTTGTAAAGAGAAAAGACTCTTGTAAGATCCTTACGACTTGCAAGAGAAAATATCACTGAGGAGTCCCCACGACTTCTAGGGAGAACTTACACCTACGGGATCCTCACGACTCTTGGGGAGAAATACCTTTATGAGACCCTTACGGCTCATAAAGTCAAAAATTCTTAGTCAACAGGATCCCAACCTTGTTTTCTAAGCCTCATTTGTTCAAATCAAACAAAGGCACATGATGATTCGCTCCTGGCAACATTCCAGTGGCATCGATGCAGATGCCTAAATTGGTAGCAAACTCCAAGTCTTCCCAAAGCAAATGATGATTCGCTCCTGGCCGTATTCCAGTCGCAGTGATGCTGATGCTAAGATTGGTGTCAGATTTCAAGTTCTATACTCGCAAAAGCCAGTGAGCAAAAAAAATGCATATAAAATAGCCGAAATGATTGGACACAACGAAAAATAGCCGAAATGATTGGTCAATCGTGACTTTTGCGATATAAAAAGCTGAAATTATAGAGCGTCGCGGAAACAAAAAAAATGAAACTTCTGCCATGCTGGTGAGTCCGCATCGAACCCTGTATATAATCCATGGGCACAAACGATGAAGGGAACCGCATTTCCCACCAGGCTCCATCAGAAAGAGAGCCAAATCTGGATGGCAACATCTACAACCTAGAGATCAAACAACGGCGTTCCTTGTCACTCCAACAGGATGCAGACGCAACGTCAACAACTAACCCCAGGGTCCAAACAACGGGACATGGCAAAGTCCATAATTCCAAGACTCAACGGTTCACAGACAACCTAGAGACAACACCGACATTCGACGCAATATTGCAGACACAATGTCAACAAACAAAGCGAAGGAAAATCCCTAGCTTCAGGGTCTCGATGGCAACATCTACAGCCTAGAGATCACCACGGCGTTCCTTCTTACTCCAGCAGGATGCAGACGCAACGTCAACAACTGACCCCAGGGTCCAAACAAAGGAGTTATGGAAAAGTCCCTAGTTCTAAGATTCAACGGTTCACAGACAACCTAGAGACAATCTCGACGTTCATCGCAATATTGCAGACACAATGTCAACAAATGAAGCAAAGGAAGATCCCTAACTTCAGGGTTTTGACGGCAACTCAAATAAGACCTGAAAGACTATCGGAGATCATCCCACACCAACGCGGAGTGGTCATGACTCATCGGGGTTCCCAAACTGAGCCTAACCTCAAGTAAAAAGCGGCATAGAATATCCCTAAGCTTTCTCTTTCGACGGTAATATCACCTGGAAGATTACTTGAAGACATCTTGTCCATCCCCCGAAGGGATCAGAGTTACGGCAATCGTGGAGCTACCCTAATAGCAAGATTGCATATCGGGGAATATATCGGCCAACACGACGGTACGATGGACAAAAACCTTAGTACCACAGATCTTAACGGACTTCTATCAGCAAAGGTTAACTGTGACGTTAGGACATTCTTGCGAGAACTTCCTTATTCGTCTCGACTCGTAGGGAAAATAATGTTCCTGCGAGAATTTCTCGACTCGTCTCGACTCGTAAGGAAAAAGCCTTAGGAAACGGGGATAAGGACCTGTTTCCTAAGCACTGGGGCCCTAAAACTAAGTCCAAGATGGACTATTGTATACTATTCACGGGCTACACTCTCCAAAGTTGAATATCGACAAGAAGGAAAAAAACCACTTATGAGTCCTCTCGACTTGTAAAGGGGAAAATTCTCTTATGAGATCCTTATGACTCTCAAGAGAAAACGCACTTAGGAGTCCTCACGACTCCTAAGGAGAAAATACACCTACGGGATCCTCTTGACTCGTAGGGAGAAAAGTCTTTATGAGACCCTCACGGCTCATAAAATTAAAAAGTCTTAGGCGGCAGATCTGAACCTGTTTCCTAAGCCATCACTGCCCTGCAAGGAGGTCAAGATGGATTATCTACGGGCTACATTTGCCAGAGTTACATGACAATATGAAATAAAATATGTTTTTTATTCATGAATTCAGATGAATACAAGGTATATTTCATAAAAGAATCAAAATGAATACAAGACACTCTCATTCAGGAGTGAATACAAAAAAAGGAAAAGGAGTATACAACGACAAAAAATGCTTAAGCCAGTGGACAGTGCAGTAGGCTAGTGAGTTCGTCAGTCTTCCGTTGAACCTCAACTTCAAGCTCCGTTATTGCTGCAAGACGGGCCCCCGCCTGAGTCTGGTGAGTCTGATATGAAGCAAACCAACTCTTATGCTCATTTTCGGCGACTTTACTGGCTTCAACCATTTCACGGGTAAAGATAACGGCTTTGTCAAGAGCCACCACCTCAGTAATAGCTTCTTGAAGCACCCGCCAAATTTCATACGCGCGAGTAGTCTTGGCGGTGAGCTGAGCCTGAAGTTCCCCCAAAGCGTTCGAAGCTAACTCCCTCTCCGAGAACTTCAGGTTGAGCTTTTTCTCGCATGACTGTAGATTAGCGGCACACCGCTCGATCCATCCCCGCAGGCTCTCTTTCACAGTCAAAATGTCAGAGGGAAGGCGTGTGAGCTCAAGCCCATGTAGACAAGCCTCCACTCGACGACATTACTCAACCCAAACATGCACCAACGTTTCGTCATGATAAGTGGCAAGAAAAAGCAAGGAAGTGTTGGCTTCGGCAGCAAATTCTTCAGCCGTCACAGAACTACCAGCACGCAGATCTTCAATGAGAGCCGACAAGGAGTGAATGCTTTGTTTCACCATCCGCTCAGATGCACGTCGGGCATATGGGCCCGGTGGCATAGTGATTCGAGACTCTAACGGGGTCGGGGATGGAAAAGCAGTCAAGATTTATTAACAGTCAGCGAGACTGGCAAACATAGAACAAACAAAATAATGCCAAAAGTAAAGCTTTACTTACCCACAGTCATGCAAGGGGGTTTGAAAGATCTCCAAGCCCGTCAAGGATCTCCACTTCGTCATCGGCTCCAAGAACTGCAGAGGGCATATTAGCATCATTATAAAAAATGATAATAAAACAAAGGGGTCAAAGAACACCGACCTTGCCCGGTAGAAAGGACTATGTTTTGCAGGGATATCGCCTGTAGGGCAACCATATCAAGTAGACGCTGGAAGGACTTCCTGGGAGATAGATCCACGATGGAAGCCGCCAATTCCCGCAATTATAAAGGAAAGAAGAGTTCGGATAACAGAGAGATCATTAAAATGAATGTAGAAGATTACCTTCGATACTCCGCCCGCCTTGAATTGGAGGGATAGCAGCTTCAGCAGCCTCCTCCACACCCTCAAGTACATCACCGGAGATATTTGCTGGCGTAGCAGCTTCCAGTTCAGAAACAACACTGCCACTTCAGGCTCCGAGGAGGGAACAGCGGTCTCGGCAATCCTTTCTACAATTTTCAGGACGCCACCAGAGAGACCCACTAGATCTACGGCTGGTAAGCTCACCTCTGCGGAAAGTACAGATGCTAAAGAGATGGAAGTCACCACTGGGAGCTTCAAGATAGGACTAACGGCCTCGACGATCTCTTCTAAACCCTTTGGTGCGTCACCAGAAATGTCCATGGGGTCCGTAACCGGTGGGGTCTCCTATGCTGGAGGAATAGATACCGAAGGAACAGAAGGTACCACTGGAAGCTCTACAGCAGGAATAGCGGCTGTAATGATCTCCTCTACACCTGCCGGTGCGTCATGAGAGACATTTGTAGAGTCCACAGTCACGACCCGATCCGAACTCAAATCCTCTTTCGCCGCCGAAGTCCCTGCAAAGTTTTCACAAAAATGAGAAAACATAAAAAATAATATAGACTATTAGCTAAAGGAAGGACATGAGAGAAGCATACCAATGCGCCAAGAAGCTTGAAGTATGGCTTTCTCAAGACGTTTTTCCTTTCTTGCTAAATGCGCCAGTCGGGGTTCTAGTGCAGATGAATGACTGCCTGTCTTCAATGCAAGCTCATCTTCGGAGGCCATCGTTATAGGCTGTTTGAGGGCTTGCTCCTCTTCCATTAGCAAAGGACCCATATGTACCCGCCGCAACGATAGAATAACATCATAGAAGATAACCTGAGGATAGGGCTTTTTCGGGATGTGCACATTCTCGGTCTCATCCTGTGAGCGCCTTAAAGCTTCAGCCAATTGCGCGGTTTCCTCGGCGGACGAGCCAGGGTAAACAAGACCGGCGTCCGACTCCTCCATAGCTATCGGTTCGTTCTGGATGAACGGCTCAGACTCAAGCAAGGTGTCAAGTAGGACGGCGACCGATCTCTTCCTCCTCTTAGAACTCGTGCCAACGCTAGCAGAAGAACGCTTCCGTCCCCTTGTCGCTTTGGCACGACGTTGGCCAACTTCGCTTCCGATATCCCCATTTGGCGATACCACCGCTGATGACACCGCCATTGATGACACAGCCGCTGATGACATTACCGCTGGCGCTTCACTAGAAGCCTTTGCTTGGGCTCTAGTACACACTGCATACCAACAGTGTGAGGAGTCGATTTTGTTTCTGCGGCTTTAGGGATAAGAACCACGCCGCTATCCCTCAATGGAGGGAAAACCACTGTCCGCGGCCGCAACGGAACACTAGTGGCTTGGGTTGGAGCTGAAGCTCTACATTCAAAGAGTACCCGCTTCTCCTCGGCAATGTCAGGACCGACTCGATGATGATACCAACCCGTAAAAGACCCCACACACCTTAGAAGGTAGTAGGACTCAGGGATCATGAAACGGGAGCCGGTGTTCAACCGCATAAAATGATGGATAACGTCATGAGTGACTTCCAGAGACGGGGTGGCCTCAACTAAGAACGCCTCGAAAGGGACACCCTGGTTATAACCCAATTGATGGGTAAAGTGGTGCGGATTGTACCGCATAAAAAAAAGTCATGTCATTCTGACGGAATACCAAGTAGCCCGGCCTAATCAAGTACAAATGCATAACTTCTTTAGGCTTTAAAGATGACGCTCCCCTTTTTGATTGATCAAAAAGCTGTTGAACGGGCCCCACAGGAGCAGAAAGGACGTGGTCACTAAATACCATCCCGCCTTCGTTTGAATACGGGTTGAGCAACATGCGGAGGGCCCCCAACTGAGTCAGATCGGGAGCAGAAGCATCCACAAACCTCATAACCCGTGGGAAGGTATAGAAGTCATAGAAATCTAGCCGCCGATGTGCAGCAAAGGCTCCCTGTACATGCATCTCGATCTACGATGTGAAGTAGTGGAGAGAGAAATTCACGACATCGGTACCCGGGGTCGAAGTATTGGCCGCAAAGCTTAATCCGTGGTATAGATGCGACAATCCCGCAATACCGATGGCCAATCATGCCCCTTCAGTTACGCGATGAGTGGGATAGAAGACGGAAGCTCTCATGAAGCGTCGATGCGTCGGAATAGCGAACCAACTGAGCCAAAGGCTAATGAAGCCGAAAAAGAAGGTCTCTTCATCCATACCAGGGACCGCAATCGTGTTGAAGGACACGGCCGACGCGATCGGAATATAAAACTGCGGCAAGTCTTCCTCTTTGGCCGGCAGTTTATTCAGCCCAAATCCAAAAGGGTCGTGAATGTTCGCAAACTTTGGAGCCTTTTTGGATAAAGCATCTTCACTGATGAAGCAGGCGATGAAGCTCTAAAAGGTGATGCCCTGCCCCTCTGACTTCGTGAGCCGCTTCTCAAAAATACCCAGAGCCTTGATTAAACTGGGGTACTTATGGCGGACGGTGCTTTCGGTCGTCAAGCCGTCAAGCATAGTCGGCATGGTCGCGAACACGTACTCGTCGGGAGGCAGCAACTCTTCATAATGCTCTCCCCTGATTGGCAGTCCATAGATCTCGTGAAACTCTTCCAGTGAGATAGAGACCTCGCAATCCCCTAGCAAGAAGGTGTCGGTGGGAAGATTCCATTGGTTCAGAAAAGCTTTAACCCACCAGACATGAGGGCCCTGGTAATGGAAAATAGACGCGTACACCGCTTGATATAGCCCAACCTTCTGCAACCATACACGGTGGGCGGAAAGAACGTACCGAGCCCAGGGAAGATAGCCTACTGGGTGGCGAGGGGTAAGCCCACTTTATAAACTTATCCCCAGGGTTGGGCCTCACCTTGACAGATGCGGCGCCCCAAGATATCTATGGCCGGCAAGGGCTGGTTGGGTATCCCGGTTGTTGACGGCTTAAGTCAGCCTATAGGAGTCCAATTAGCCGCCTCCACCGCATAAGCGGTCTGCGGGCGCTCCATCAGCGGTATGGGACGGAAAGCCTCTGTTGGCACCTTGCAAGTAAAGCTGCGGCGGCCCCGTATGATGTGGCCATACTAGACCCCCCATAAGAGCAAACTAGTACAGTCCCTGTCATGGACCCTGATCATCGCCATAGCCTCCTCATCCGACGGCGATTGCGGAAAAGCGGCTTCTGAGCGAGTAAAAGGAAAGTAGGGAAGAGAAGCCATTGTTCCTGAAGTAAGGGAAAGAAAAACCGTTAAGGAAACCTATATATATATATATATAACAACAGAGGGAAACGACAGAAAGTTTGTTCCATGGGACCACTGATTGTAAAACTAATAGACCCTACAAAATCAATATGGTGGCTCACCAATGATGAGACAGGACAATCATTGTGAGAATTAAAAAAGATTCTCATTAAAGAGACACGGGAGTTTAAACAACTCTTGACATTCTCATAGAGAAAACAAGTTCTGTTAAAATACCCAAAAAATTTGAATTTGTGCAAATAAGGAAAAAAAAACCTATGAAAATATTCTCAAGAACACCAGAGAATAAAATTCCCGAGGGGCCCTCTTGATCTTCAGAGCTAAGCTCTTTGGTGAGGAATTAAATTTCTTTTATGCGGTGGAATTAAATTTCAGAAACCCCCATGATGAGGAAACGAAAAATAAAATTATAATGCCATGAATCCTTAAAGATCAGAGGAGGAATGCCCAAGACATTGAAGTTTACTACTCAAAGATCACGTCTTTGGATCTCTAAGAGATGGGTTTCAGAAGAGAGCAAAACTCTTATGGTGGATTTAAAATCCAGAAAAAAATTTAAGAAAAGGGTTTCTTTGTTATTCAAGATCTTTGCCTAAAAAAATGGGTTTCTTTTTCTGGCAGAGTTTAACTCTGAATATTTAATGGGCAGAGAACTAAGATCTGAAGAAGAGAATTAAATTCTCAAAGAAGGCAAGGAAGGAAGAAGATGAAGGAATAGAGGCTTCCCAAAGACAGGACCCTTGCATTTGTAAGACGTGATGAGGACGGTTCATCTCCCCGTTCCCCTAGGAAGATCCAACGGCTTAAGGGTGACAGCGTTGCACTCATATGTAGGACACGTGAGAACAACGTTGTGGGGGCATTTGTTCCCTTATAAAAAAAAAAGAAGAAAGAAAATAAAAAAACAATGGGAAAAATTCCCCTGATGGAGCATCACGTGCCCACACGTGATGCGCCTATAAACAAAATTCATAGGCATTACGCCTAACAATTAAGGCTGAAATTAAGCCTCACATGCAAGCACATGAGCATCTATATACAAAGTATATAGGAGCCTTTTTAAAATACATAACAGGCCAGAGAAGCTCATGTGTCAGCACGTGATGCCTTTTTTGGGCTGTTGCACATAAGAAAATGAGTTTAACTCTGTGGGGTCATGTGCTGCACGTGAGTGGTCTCAAATGCCTTCTGAGCCGATATAATTAAATTCTAAGTAAAGAGATCAAAACCCTATATAGAAAACATTTCCTTGAATCTTTCTAAACAAGAAAGATTACTCTTTGTAAAATAGAGTACCGTTGGATTGAAAATCCAATGGTGATTAAAAAATAACCAAGCCATAGAATAAGCTCTGTATGGGAAAATATTTTCCCAATCTTGTTAAAAACAAGAAAAACGTCTTCTGTAAAATAGAAGTCCTTGGATCAAAAATCCTACGGTGGATAAAATCCCCATATCAATTAAGATCTCTCAATGAGAAATTTCTCTAACTAAATCAACAAACTTTCCTCTACTATATAAAGGTCCCAAGACTTCAAGTCTTGCACGGAGAAACCCCTCCATAAGATTTGAAAGATAAAAAAGAAAAAGAAAAAGATCTCTCTTTTAGAAAAAGAAACCCTAGGTAAGAAGAAAGATCTAGAGATCATTTTATCTCTTCTTCAACGCTCCAAGAGTTTAACTCTTTTAGAAAAGAACTTAGTTCTTTCTCTGGTTGAGATCTGCAGAAGCAGATCTCCCCATAAGTTGAGAATTTAATTCTCATCGGGGAGATTCTGTCATGCAGACTCAAAATTTAGAGGAAAGAACTAAATTTGAAGAATTTAATTCTTCCATAAGATATAGGAATTTAATTCCTCCGATAAAACTAGGGTTTAACCCTGCATAAGAATTTAATTCTTATAAAACAAGGGACCTGAAATTCTCAAAACTCATATCAAGATCTCCATGCACATAAAAAAAAAAGATTTGTGTACGACTCTATAACAACAGATCACGTGTTCCCATATGGGCACCTCTGAGGAACAAAAAGCAACAACTGACATCGAGTTCCGTGATCTCACGTGACCCCCTAATAGTGCTTAGCACTTACAAAAGAAAAAAGGGGAATAAATCAAAGACAGTTACCATTTTCGGGCGCATCACGTGATCACACGTGACCCCCAATAGTGCTTAGCACTTATAAAAGAACAGGAGGATAAATCCAAAGAAGCTGTGCCCAATTCCCAGGCGCCTCACATGCCATACGTGAGTGCTCCAAATTTCAGTGTTTAACACTGCTTTAGAGCCTCACGTGAACGCCGAGCAAATGTTAGTGTTTAACACTATGAGAGCCCAACCTTAGCCCAAATTAGCCAAGTCTTCCTAGGCCAAAACCCTTTTGACCACCAGTCAGCCGAGCCCTCCTATGCTTAGGTCTCCCCAAATCAATCCCAGTTTCAAAGATGACTAATGATCTCCTAACATATGATATCTAAAATGATATTCGTTCCACCATGATCTCTCCCTTCAACATGGAGTTCAGTTCAAGGGTACATCTCTCCACACCTCTGATACATGTCGTTGTAATTCTTCAATGTCTTCAGAGAGATGGAGGGTCCCGACAACCAACAGATCTTTGGTGGACTTCCAAACCTATGAGCACATCCCTGTGGACCGTAACGTCCTTATACTAAGTTATGGACCGCAACGTCCTTAAACTAAGCCATGGACCACAACGTTCTTAAACTAAACTCTCACCCCAAAAAATGGTGATCTACGGACTGTAACGTCCCTAAACTAAAACAATAGAGCCCAAACGCTCTTTTGTTGAATCAAAAGGATCCTACACCCCCATTAAGTAGATCTTAGTCCAAGATTGGACTAACGTATCCTTAACAAACATTTAAGTTGATCTTAATCACAAACAAAGTTAACGATACTTAAATCAAACCAAACCCAAATCTATGAATATACGGATTTGAACTGATCCACGCCCTACGAGCGACAATATAAATTAGTCTCCGTATACGATCCACGGGCAACTAAAAATTAAAAACAAACACACACGACACGAAGTGACCCTCTGGAGCAGGAGAAAGTGGTTACCACGATGCGGTAACGTAATTAATAGCAGAGGCTTGCACCTGCAGGGAAGAGCGTCCCCACAATCAAAAACCCTTGCAAACGAAGGGGAATCTGATGAAGTCTGCTACAACGGCCATATCCGTCCAAACCCCCGATACACGGTACCATAAATCAACTTGGCATCTTCGGAGAGGTGGACAGATAAATTTAAATAGCATCTGCCCCCAAATTCAGGTAAGACGTTTGTCTTTCCCGGTTTTCGGCGGTAAACAGATTCTGGCACGCCCGGTGGGACCTTTTCCTATTTCCACTCCACACTTCGTGTGTCGTGTTCGCTAACAAATTATGGTTTGATATGGTTGCTGATCAGTCGAAAATACTACATTTTTAACACGGCAATTTCCCTATCTTTTGCATTCATCTAGAGGTGTTCAGTATTCATATTGCACATATTAGCAAAACACCTGTATAATACTGAATTACCTGTACTGTATATTAAAACTGGCATTTTTAGGGAAATTGACTGTTTATCATGGCATTGCATCATCCCTGTATTACGCAACACTTGTTTCGGAGTCTGTGCAGGAAATTCCAGGAACAGAGCCAAAATTGTCAAAGTGCTGATAAAAATTACGCCAAGTCTAAGATGTTTGATCTGGCATTAATATAGAGGGAATTATACAATTCAATCAAATGGCGTCGTTGCCGGGGATAGTGCGCTATTTGTTCGTATTTTGAAATTTGAGTTGAAAAGTTTATTCCATCTATATTTTTAGATCAAAATTCGCGCAAACTCTAAACGTGTTGTTGTGATTTGTTGTGAGGAAATCTGGAATTTGTGGAGCTGTGGAAAAAATATTCAGAGCATTCCAGAGAGCTTAGAAGGTGAACAGAGGCACACTGTAAAATTTTGGTGCAGAGATCTTTCAAACCCGCGGTGGATCCGCAGCATTAGGCGCTTGTTGCGGCTAAACCGCGGCGATACAGTAGCGCTACAGTAAAAAAATTCTCAGGTGACTCCTCTGCTTTCTTATCTTCTCCCTCATCTGCTCCAATTAACAATTTGCTGCAGGTTTCTTTGCAAATAAATCGCAGCGCCGCAAAAAGCAATAAAAATTGTGCGTGTTTTTGATTTCTTGGTTGTTTGCATAATAATACGGACTTTAAGGGGCATGGACAAATTCAGATTAGGTAGGGAGTTCATTACCCTTCCTAAGCCCTAAAAATCACAAACTTGCATCCGCATTTACCCTCATTAACTAAAAAATATCTAGAGATGACTCTAAGGACCGTAGCGCTCACTTAGGACAGAAGAAGGCCTTGGGTAATTCATTGCTTATCCGCGTTTCTTTTGTGGTGTCTAAGACAAGTGTGTCTAAGGCTAGTAGTTATTAATTAGGCCCACTACTTACGTGGTGGAGTACCTTCCCACTTACCTGGCCACAGGGGAGACAAAGAGGCAGTGGAGGATTGATTCTGTGACTTGTCTTTTGGCAGTTAGGAGCGGTCTAGAGCTTTGACCTAGGCGATCATTAGAATTAGGGTTTTTCTAGTTGCATTTGTTGTGATCGCATCATTTTTTCAAAAAAAAAAAATCCGTACATTTTTCAAAACAAACACCACATTCATCATTTCCCCTAATTATAAATCTACGCTGCCACTTGTACTAACCTTTTTTAGTGCAAGATAGGCTGGACAAGGGATTCTAGTGCCCGTTTAGTCCGCGTTCCTTCTATCGACCCCAAAGTCGGTATTTCTACATTTACCTCTTCTTTACCCACCACCATACCCACATCGACGGACGATTCTCCATCGAACTTCTTTACCACTACTCTGCCGCTGTCCGTTGGTGTGCAGAATCCACCCCGCATCTCTCTCTAAGAGAGGTGTTATCCTACACGAGATCCTCTTTCGACCTGTCTTTCCATTCCACCAGCCAACGGGGACAATTTTCAGATTAAACCCAATACATCAACCTTCTACCAAAATATCACGGTCTCGAGTCTGAAGACGCATATGTCTTTATTACCAAATTTGAAAATGTATGCACTATGATGGGTACTTCACAGCTTTCTGTGGATGCTATGCGTCTTCGTCTTCTCCCATTTACCTTGTGCGATATAGCCGAGAAGTGGCTGTATAACACTACCGCACATTACATTTCAAATTGGGAAGAATTCGTCAAAGCATTCCTTAAGAAATTCTACCCACATCATAAAACAGCTCGAGTCCGTAGCGAAATCAATCAATTCACCCAGCTTCCAAATGAAACATTCTCAAAATGTCTTGAACGCTTCAAGGATCTGTTAGTCCAATGTCCACATCAAGGAATCCCCAGATGGGATCTGTGCCGAATCATATATGAGGGCATTAATCCTAACACAAGACAGACCCTTGAATCCATGTGTCAAGGCAACTTCATGACCAAAGATGATGGGGAAGCCTGGAAATTCCTAGAAGATTTCGCTGAAAAATCTTTACGGTGGGAGGGTGTAAGTCAATCGTCTAGGGATGGCAATGATGTTTCCATAGGAGTTAGAGCTGAAATTTCAGCGTTACACAAGAAATTCGACGCTATGGAAAACAAATTTTTAGCTGCCGCCCTAAATCAAATGTCACTCTCCAAAACTGTATGTGGATGCTGTTCTGATCCATCACATCTCACGGAAGAATGTCCACTAAATTCTCCGTTTCAAGGTTACGAGCATACCAATGCCGCATTTCAAAGACCTAGAAACGATTCATTTTCTTCTACATATAATCAGGGTTGCAGGAATCACCCTAACTTTGCTTGGAACCAATCACAATCTCAAAACACGGTTCCAATCCAAAACAATTTCCAAAGGGTCCCTCCACCACAACAGCAACCACTTCCATTGAGTCAACACCCCTTCCAAGCACAAAACTTCCAAAATCCGGTCAACACACCCGCACCGTCTAGTCCTTTACAGTTGATCAGAACTGATGAATCCTCTTCATTTGCACAATACATGAATTTGGTCCTAACAAATATCATGCAAGTTTCGGCTGAGATGAAGTCTTCCGTCGATAAAATTGAGAAAAACTCTGCGTCCCAAAGCGAGACTATTAAATCTATGGAAGAAGAAATTGCACGATTAAAAGCTGAAATGAGTGCAAGAGAGAAAGGGAAACTTCCAGCTCAATCTTTACCCAATCCTGGCTATTCACATCATGTGAATGCAATCACGTTGAGATCTGGAAGAGTGCTTGACAATCACGTTGGGGAAGAGATTGATAACACTGAAAAATCTATCAATGATACCCCGGCTGAGACCTTTCCTTCCACTTCTACTTCTAATTCTGACCCCAGTTCTTCTACCCCACCACCTTCTTGCGAGCCTATTCTTCGTTTCCCAAAAGGCTCGCCACCTCAGCCCATCTCTTCTAGTTCACAGAAAACGATCCCCACTTCTATTCTGGGATCGGGTCCACACACACTTCCTTCTTCTATGATGGACCCAGCGCTTATTGCTAAAGCACCTTATCCTAATCGGTTAAGGGCTACCAAATCGAGTCCACATATGGAGAAGATTATGGACATGTTTAAGCAAGTAAACATCAACATCCCTCTCCTATATGCTATCCAACAAGTTCCGTCCTATGCGAAAACTCTTAAGAACTTGTGCACTAGGAAGAGGAAGACTTAAGTGCCCAAGAAGATATTCATGGCAAAGACTGTAGACACGGCTTTCCCCCAATAATTACCAAGGAAACGTAAGGACCCTGGCTGTCCTACGATTTCCATTTCTATTGGGGAAAAACACATCAACCGTGTTCTACTAGACCTTGGCGCTAGTGTTAACTTGCTTCCATACTCGGTTTACGAGCAGTTAGGTATCGGGGTGTTAAAGCCTCCGAGCATAACTCTCCAGATGGCTGACCGATCAATTACCAAACCTAGGGGTGAACTGGAGGATATGTTAATAAAAATCGGGGAATTTATATTCCCTGTGGACTTTATTGTAATTGATACACAGCCTGTAGCGAACCCACGGAATCAAATTCCGGTGATTTTAGGTCGCCCCTTTTTGGCCACTTCCAACGCTATCATCAACTGTCGTAATGGCTCTATGACCCTATCTTTCGGGAATAGGTCAATTGAGCTGAACATTTACAAGCTGGGAAGTGTACCTTCCGAACCTACTACTCAGGTCTGTTCTGTCGACTTAATGGATGTCGACAGCAGCGAATTTGACGATCCTCATGATACCGATCTAGACTCTTTTCATATGTTGTTGTTTGACCCAATTATGTATCATACACATACGGACTCTTCCACCGAGATGTCCGGGTCAACAACTAACACCGATTATGAACTGCTTTTAGAGTCTGAAGATCACCCCGCGCTTTGTGATGACATTATTCTTCGGAGTATTGATGGAACTTTTGAGGAAATCTTCGCTGATGAACTCTCATTTTTGAATGACACGGGTGTTGAGATGAATTCACATCAAAACATTGAAATTGAACCTCCACCCCTTCTTCTGGACTGTAAAAAGGATGCGAGTAATCCATCACATTCACTGCATTGTCTCTCCAAAACGAGACGCAAACACATTCTATTCCACCACTTACCCTTTCCCCACTTCTTCTTCCACCAACCTGAGCACTACATTGATAAAATTTTTGAATGGTTGGTGTTGACGTACGGTCTTTGCAAAGCTTGGCATCGACCAATGATTCTTGACCCCCTCATGTGATTTTCAAAGATTAACATTGCTTAACTCAATTTTGGGGGGGAGGGTTAATTGGGCTCTTGAGAAGAAAATTTTTACAAAATTTTGAGCCAAAAATAAGTTTGGGGGAGGATCTTCACTTAAATATTTTTCCCCCGTTAATAAATTTCCTCCCAAGCTTACAGGTTTTTCAAGATTCAGCAGATGGCAACAGTGAGGACACTGTTGAAAACAAGTTTTGGGGAGGTTTGTGCTTATTTTCGCATCATTTGCATCATACTTTGCATAAGCACAAAACAATTTTGAAAACCTATAAAAATTTAAAAAATTTCAAAAAATAAAAATATTTTTGTACATAAATAAGATAATAAAAGATTAGATAGTGAAAAATTACATCTAAAAGATTGGAAAAATTTAAGAAAACCAAGAAAATTAGAAGTTTTCTTATACGAACTAGTAATAAGTAGTTATGAGCCGTTGTCCCAAGGGTTAGTAAGATGAAAGAAGTCACTAATCTGAGGATAAAAATAAGTCTGAAAAATAGTTCCTATTCTGGAAGCTAAACATTTTGAACGTTGATACCCTACTATTCGCACTTACACACGTCTTGAAACTCGAGATAGTAGAGGATACCTTAAAATGCTCTTGTCTAAAAGCCGATGTATGAAGGAAATAAAAAAAACATGAATAAAATATAAAATGGTGAGAAAAATGAACACTGGTTTTGTTATCGCCAAGGCAGCAATAAAAAAATATAGCGAGGGTGCCTCTTCACCTAATGCCCTAAGGCCAACTGGTCTGGGAGTCACTGCTACGCCTTAGGTGGTGCAAGACGAGGAAAATACACCAAATAAGCAAACACATGAGTAATCGGTCGGTTAGTACCTCAAGAAGTATTAACGGTCACATGAAAGTGTGTGAGCAATCTCATATTCATTAATTAAAAAGTACTGAGGTGGATGGACAAGAGTATGATAGCTTGAATTGAATTCTCCGGGTGTAGGGATGTTCTTTACACACACGTAGGGTTATATGATCGATGTTTAGAAGAAAGATAGGAATGAAGAATAAAGACGATGTTTTATTGAGGGGTGATGTGATTTCTAACATTTTTTCATGACTATTAAGATAGGGCTCATGACAACCGAAAAGCTAGCATAGTTGGAAACTCTAATTTTCAAAGTCTTTCTTTTACGATTCTTATCTTTAAATGTAAATTTCACGGTATTCCTTTTATTATTGAATTTTGTGGGTGCAATCCGCTGAAAACCCTCAGGAGACAACACTCCTCCTACTAGGGACACCTAGAGGTTTAAAGGCTTGTTGCACGTGCTCAGTGCAATCGTGTTGCCTACGAAAGTATGCTAGTTAGTTTTTCTCTTTCTTTATTTTCTCCTTCTCTTTTTAAATAAAACAATTTGCTCGAGACGACCGAAAATAAGTTTGGGGGAATTTGATCAGTCAAAAATACTATATTTTTAACACGGGAATTTCCCTATCTTTTGCATTCATCTAGAGGTGTTCAGTATTCATATTGCACATATTAGCAAAACACCTATATAATACTGAATTACCTGTACTGTATATTAAAACCGGCATTTTTAGGGAAATTGACTGTTTATCATGGCATTGCATCATCCCTGTTTTGCGCAACACTTGTTTCGGAGTCTGTGCAGGAAATTCCAGGAACAGAGCCAAAATTGTCAAAGTGCTGATAAAAATTACGCCTAGTCTGAGATGTTTGATCTGGCATTAATACAGAGGGAATTATACAATTCAATCAGGGAGGAGACGATCTCCAAAGCTGCCCTTGACGACTATATAGCTCAACAAATACGAGCTCATCAGGCAAGCGAAGCGGCTGGCCAAGTCGTCAGAACTGGGCGACCTTATCCAGGCTCATACGTTCAAATCAAGTATCTGCTGGGCCTAAATTCCACGTGTATAAGGGGATGGGCAATCCCCATCAGCACGTCGCTCAGTTCGGAGCTCTATGCTGCAATACTGGAGGCGACGACAAACTGCTGCTTCGCCAGTTCGTCGGCAGCTTGGCGGAGACAGCATTTGAATGGTACTCTGAGCTTCCGAATGACTCCATCAAAACATTTACAGAAATGGAGCTACTGTTTACGCAATGGTTCGCAAGTGCAAGCGAGCGCACCCCAATCACGGCATTAACCAATGCCAGAGTGAAGCCAGGAAAGACCTGGGTTCAGTACGCAATTCGATGGTGGAACCTCTGGTCGAAATGCGAACAACGCATAGAAGAAGATCTTGCCGTGGGTATGTTCATCGGGACCTTTGATCCTCAGGCAACTATATCCTTAAACTAAGCTATGGACCGCAACGTCCTTAAACTAAGCTATGGACCACAACGTCCTTAAACTAAACGCTCACCCCAAAAAATGGTGATCTACGGACCGTAACGTCCCTAAACTAAAACAATAGAGCCCAAAAGCTCTTTCATTAGATCAAAATGTTCCTACACTCCCGTTAAGTAAATCTTAGTCCAAGATCGAACTAACGTATCCTTAACAAATATTTAAGTTGATCTTAATCTCAAAAAAGGTTAACGATCCTTAAATCAAACCAAACCCAAATCTAAGAATATAAGGATTTGGACTAATCCACGCCCTACGCGCGACAACATAAATTAGTCTCCGTATACTATCCACGGGCAACGAAAAATAAAAACAAACATACACGACACGAATTGACCCTCTGGAGCAGGAGAAAGTGGTTACCACGATGCGGTAACGTAATTAACTGCAGGGTCTTGCACCTGCAGGGAAGAGCGTCCCCACAATCAAAAACCCCTCGCAAACGAGGGGGAATCTGACGAAGTCTTCTACAACGGCCGCATTCGTCCAAACCCCCGATACACGGTACCATAAATCAACTTGGCATCTTCGGAGAGGTGGACGGATAAATCCAAATAGTATCTGCCCCCAAATTCAGGCAAGACGTTTGTCTTTCTGGGTTTTCAGCGGTAAACATCGACAGTATGCTAGAAATAGGTTTAACCACAAGTCCCTCAGCGGTACTAGCTGCACGTAACGGCTACCCATGTATCTGTCGATAAGAAGGCCGATGAGAAAACTCATCTGAACCCCTACTAAGCCTATCTGTGACAATATCCGTACAGTCTGGTCTGTTCGTCTAAGATACTCGCATATTGGGCCTAGGGGGATGGTAACCGTCAGACCCCTAATAGCTCAATAAGTCATGCCAGGGTAGAGCCCAATACACTCTGAGAAACTACTAGAATACCTACCAGTAAATCCCGCTTGCCCTGGCTAGGGACTTTGTGTAATGGCTTTCCGAACATAGCGCGATATCAACCCCCAATAACGGGAGAGATGAATCCTATCTAACCGCTACTGCCTTTAAGTTCTTCGGGACTACACCCAACTACTACCTGTTTGCAAGACTCCTTTGAGCCGTGGTAGGGTAGCAATCTAATTACAGTAAGAATACACTCAAGATGAATAGCGATGTCAAGTCAACAAACTAACCTGTACTCATGCCACCCGGGAACTGATATCTGACGATAGGTATAATACTAACTAGCAGTTCCAAATGATTCCGTCCAGTGTAACTCATAACCCAATGAGCACCTGTATACTATCTCCGGTATGACATACCAATGGCTATAGGACAGACCAACTCCCCTGCTGGGATGAGAAGCGTATATACTAGTCTACTCTGGAGTATCGATGCCCCGTCTCGATAATCCTATGACTAGGGACCTTTATAAGGATGTGCTTATAGACTACCCAGTCTCCACTAGTGTGACTGCCATCACAATGCTGGTAGTCAAGAAAAGATTCTAAGAGATCTACCAATCTGTATTAGTGATATGCTAAAAGAAACATATACACATATTGAGGTAGAATCAAACCAAGTAGCATACTACCATTTTGAGCAAGACTGTTATTATATCTGTGTATATCCCAAGCTTCCAAAATGTAATATACAAACCAGTACTATACAATAATGGCCTCTAGGGCATATATCACTAACAGTCTTAATCTAAACTTATATTGTTATGTGTTTGCCATAAAATTTGTTTTATCTGTTCCACGATCCGAACTAGTTTGCATCATTAGAGAGAGATTCAAAATGTTTAACTCGGTTTCCTAGCATGGAGGTTGCATACTATAAAGGATTCGGTGTCTTTGGATACAAATTTGAAGTTAAGAATATAGAAATATCTCGAACCACTCAGAATAGTGGGATTGCGACCACTCAGAATTGTAGGGTTCCTAGGCACACTAATGAAGTCTTACAAATGATCAAACATGCCCAATTATAAAATTTCATGTGCCTACAAACCCTAATACGGATCGTTAACTGGATAATGAGGCGATGCAATGCGAGTAAACGAATTTAACGCTAAACTAAAGGGGCTACAACCTTTGTAGATCCGGTCCTCCACCTCATAGGCTCCGTGATGAAGTCCCTCCGCTGTCCAAATTGAATCCATGACTCTAGCATCGGCTTCATCGGAGAAATGTGCGGACTTGGTCGTCGGCTTCGATGCCGAAGATGATCTACGTCGAGGCATCACAAGATCAAATTCCAACTTCACCAAGCCATGAAACTTGTGAAGAAAACACCCTATACTACTTGGCAAGAGGTAGAGGATGAAGAAATAGGAAGTGGGTTCACTTTAGAATTGGATTTCTCACTCTTATTCTCAAGTTGCCATTGATGGTGGCATAGTTTCTTCATGTAGAAGATGAAGAAGAAGAAGAAGAAAGAATATCATAAGTATTTTTAAAAAGAAAAACAATATGAATACTTATCATATCCTAACCTTGGTTAGGTGTAGAGAATAGACCATGGTTAGTTTTAATGGTTAGGGTTAAGAATGAGACAAGAATGGTGGACTTGTTCAAAGCTTCATGAAGCTTCAACAAACAAACAAAGAAAGCCACCATTACTTATTTATCCTTTCCAAAATGAAAAAATAAATAAAGGAAATAAATAAGTAAGTAAATAAACAAAACCCTAACCATTCATATAACCATGGTTTAATTCTTTACACAAACCCAAGTGAGCATGTATCATCAAACATGATACAAACAAGTGCACAAAAGTATATCACATATACAACTTGTGTACATTAAGTGAGAAAATCCTTTTAAAGTGAACCAATACTAGTTAATGCAAAGTAATATATCAAATATATAATTATACATTAAATCATTAAATCAATACTTGATTTAACGATCCGGTCATATCGCATATAACCGACTAGTATCCAATGTATCGGCTTATCGAATCAATTTTCGATTCGATAACTAGGTTATATCGCATACAACCAATCGATACATTCATCGCAAGAATGTAATACGGTATCACATACACGCATTATTCTCGGTCCTGCACATATCTCATATGCGCTCCTATTTCGTTTCGCTTGAGCCAGGAAACCTCTGTGTAGGACTCTAAAGACTCGTCAATACGCCGGCAACAGATGATGATCATATCAAACACCCACAAGCCGCAAGCGGTCTGCTAAACGTAACGGCCACCCGGGTATTGAGCGATCAGAAGATCGACGAGCAAGCCCGCTCACACTCCTGTGAATCCAACCAGTAACACTTACCGTACAGTCCGGTCTCGTTCGTCTGATATGTCACATATCTCGTCTAGGGGTGGTAAACGTCAGACCCAGTAGCTTGATAAGTCATGCCGATATAAGGTCCATAACATAGCATGAAATTACTGATAACACTTACCAGTAGATCACTGCAACCCTGGCCAGGGATTTCCTGTTATGGCCAGTCGAGCATAGCGCAATATCAACCCCCTATACCGGGAGAGACGAATCCCCTCCTATCGCTCATTGCCTCCATTTGAATCGGGACTGTACCCAAAAACCACCTGTTTGCACGACTCAGTAGAGCCGTGGTAGGGTGGAAATCAAAGCACAGTGGGAGACACACAAGACTCTATGACGATCTCGGGTCAACAGACTAAGCTGTACCTGTTCAGTTGATAAAACTGCACATTTGTATTACATTTTTCCTACCATTTTCATATTAAAAAAGGACTTTATTATAATATATTATACATATGAGGGTTTATGTGTAAAAACATTATTTTCCATGTGTTAATATATTTTAATGATCATTTGGTAGGAAAATGTATGCAAATAAATCTATTGACCAAATCCTAGTAGAACTAAGTCTACTAAATATTATTTGAGATTATGGTGCAGAATTTTCCAAGTTGTTATGCAGGATTTAACAAACAAATCAATTTGTTGAAGAAAACTTGCCAAATTAAGAAGCAAAACTTGGAGACCAAGTCTGGAAGCAACCGAAAGAAGATTTCTGAATTCTAAAGATGCCTAGGATTGCCAAATGTCAAAATCAGAGAGCCAAAGAAAATTGATCAAAAGATCCCAACCCTTGAGCGCGGATCCGCGGCCAAACCCACCCTGGGGCCGCGGATCCGCCGCAATAATGATGAGTTGGAAGGCAATATTTTGGGAGATTGACAACTGCTGAATTTTACCAACTTCTCAACAATAAGATTCTGGGTTTGCACTATAAAAAGGCACCGAGAGCCTCTTGGAAAAGGCATCAAGCCGAAGAGATCACGAAGCTCCCGACGCTCACGCATCCAGGCTGATCATCGACTGTTCGACTACCTCCTTAGGAAAGATCGAGAAGCAAATCAAGTTTTGTAATCATTTTCTATGGATTAAAAGTGTAGTTTGAAGGAGTTGATTAATAAAGGTAGTTTTTTTATTTAATTGTTTGTTTTTTTTACATTATGTTCTCCCTCTCTTTCTTTTCATCTTCTTCTCCCAACATGCGCGAGTAATTCTCCGCTTGTTAGGGTTCGTAGGATTAGGGTAGGCTAATGGACGATGAAAATAATTAAACCCTTTTTAAGTCCTATAAAGTTTAGGAACTTTATCAAAAGAATCATTAGCATCCTAATCGGGCGCGCTAGCAATTCTTTGCTAGTTCCGACCGCGATTAGAGATTAGATTAATGATTGTTTTGGTAAAGGCTAGATATGAACGGAGTTCCGTGTCGAGATAAGGGTTAAGAGTGGGATTCCTTTTCCCTCTGGAAACTCTAATCTACACGCATCACCGTCGTTCTAGTTCTAAATCTATTAATGGATAAAAAGGGTAACTTTAATTAATCGTCCATAACTACTAAATCCTAACGAACCCTACAAGCCCTATTATTATATTATTTAAATCTCTAAAATAATCTAGATCTATATTTTACATTCTTGTTTAAAGTAGATCTAGAATCTTTTCACAAAATTCTTTAGTCCTCCTCTCTTTCTCAACACATCTAAAGTAAAAATAAAAGGTTCCACGTTTCCCAGAGGACGACCCGTACTCACCTCGGTCTAGCTACGCGCGACACCGTTCTGATTGCGGTTAACTACAAAACAAACACTCTTTTTCGTGTCAATCAAATGGCGCCGTTGCCGGGGATACGTGCGTAATTTTTTATTTTTACTATTTGTGTTGAATTATTAGACGAGTCATATCATTATTAACACAAAACTGCAAATTGCATATTTAACGATTTGTGCGTGAATTTTTGCAAGGAGATCTGGAGTCACAGAATTAAGGGAAACAGGAAACAGAGACATTTTTAGAGATCCAGAGGAGCACATAGGTCCACAGAAAAATTTTCAGCAACTGAACCATCCACCTTGCGGCGGAACCGCGGCACAAAGGAACATCTGCGGCGGAAACGCGGCGTGGCAAGGGGATCAAGGTCTCAAACTCCTCTGGTAAGATTCTCAACTCTTCCTCTCTCCCCTCAAATCCAATAAAATCTATTTTCTGCAGGATTCTTTGCAAAATTGCGCCGCTCAAAAAAAAAATCTTTTTGCAAAAGTTTTGTGATTGGTTTTGTTTTGCATATTTAATACGGATTTTAAGGGGCAAAGACCAAATCAAGATTAGGTGGGGATTTCATCACCCTTCCTAAGCCCCACAAATCACAAACCGAGCATATAGATCAACCCTTCATTAATTTAAAAAATATCTAGACCAGACTCTAAGGACAGTCGCGCTCAATAAGGACATGGGTAATCTATCGTTTATCTGCATTAATTTTGTAGTGCCTAGGCAAGTGTGTCGAAGGCTAGTGGTTATTAATTAGGCCCACTGTTGTGGTGGTTCCTTCCCACTTACTTGGCACTTACCTCGCTACAAGGGTAGTACGGAGGCGGTAGAGGATTTATCCTGCGGCTTGTCCTTTGGAAGTCTAGAAGCGGTCTAGAGGCTGGACCTAGGTGACCTTAGTTCTAGGGTTGCTTGTGCATCTTAGGGAGATTTGTCTTGAGTCCCACATTTTTCAAAACAAGCCAATTTTAAATCACACACACGTTGCCACTTGCACTAAACCCGCTTAGTGCATGCTCGGCTGAACACGGGATCCTAGTGCCCGTCTTGTTTGCGTTCCTTCTATCGACACCGAAGTCGGTACTTCTTCATCTTCTTTTCCCCCACCATACACCACATCGATCGTGATGGACGGCACTCCATCTAATTATAACACCACGCTGCCACCTCCCGCAGGTGCGCAGAATCCACCGCGCATCTCTCTCCAAGAGAGATGCTATCCTATTCGTGGTCCCCTACCTACTTGTTTATCTCTTCCACCACTTAACGGGGATAATTTTGAAATTAAACCCCACTACATCAATCTGCTGCCCAAATTTCACGGGCTTGAGTCGGAAGACGTGTACGTTTTCATCACCAAATTCGAAAACGTATGCGCAATGATGGGTACTTCACAATTGACTTTAGATGCTATGCGCTTACGTCTTCTCCCATTCACACTGTGCGACTTGGCAGAAAAATGGCTTTATAATACTGCCGCACACTCTATCACTAATTGGGATGAATTCGTCGTAGCATTTCTTAAGAAGTTTTACCCAAATCATAAGACTGCACATGTTAGGAGCGAGATTAACCAGTTCACCCAGCTCCCCAATGAACCATTTTGGAAGTGCTTTGAACGTTTCAAAGATCTGCTTGTCCAATGCCCCCATCACGGAATACAAAGATGGGATTTATGTCGGATTATATATGAGGGCATTAATCCAGCGACAAAGCAGATGCTTGAAACAATGTGTCAATGCAATTTCATGTCTAAAGATGATGGTGAAGCTTGGAAATATCTGGAAGATCTCGCAGAAAGCACTTTGCAGTGGGAAAGCGTAAGACCACTTTCAACTAAGGGAGGTATTCACCAGCTCGACGTTTCCATCGCAGTGAAACCCGAAATGGCAGTGATACAAAAGAAACTCGACGCTATTGAAAACAAGTTCTCATCTTTCTCCCTAAATCAGGTCACGCTTCCTAAGACCGTCTGTGGTTGCTGTTCGGATCCTTCACACTTAACGGAAGAATGTCCTATGAATGCATCGTTTCAAGCAAATGCTGCTTTTCGGCAGCGACCTAGAAACGACCCTTATTCTTCCACGTACAATCAAGGATGGAGGAATCATCCTAACTTTTCTTGGAATCAAAACCAACAAAGTAATTATCAAAGACCTCTTCCACAGCAACCACAACCACAGAATCAGCCCCCCTTTCAGTCACAGAATTTCCAAAATCCGGCCAACATTTCTACACCACAAGTGGCCGGTATTGACAATTCACTTGCACAAACTTTGGATATGTTCATGAAACAATCCATGCAAAATTCGGCTGAGATGAGGTCTTCTATTGATGCCCTAACGAAAAACTCCTCCTCCCATGGTGAGAGTATTAAATCAATAGAAAACCAAATCGCACAGTTAAACGCCGCAATGAGTGCGAGAGAGAAAGGGAAACTCCCATCTCAACCCCTACCGAATCCTGGCCATTCACAAAGTCATAATGTGAATGTCGTCACTACGTTGAGATCGGGGAGAGTGCTGAACAACCAAGTGGGTGAGCAAGTTGATGATAGTGACACATTTGATACCCCTTCTTCTTCTTCTTCCCCTAACTCGTCTAGTCTTCCACCTTCGTCCGAGCCTATTCTCCGTTTTCCTCAAGGCTCAAACATTTCGCCAAATCTATCTAAATCGATGCCCACTCCAATTTTGGGATCGAATCCGTCGCCACAGTCTTCTCCACAAACGTTGGACCCAAAACTTATTGATCGAGCTCCATTTCCAAACCGATTAAGGGCCAACCGACCTAACCCGTAAATGGAGAAGATTGTGGAAATGTTTAAGCAAGTTAGCGTGAATATTTCTCTTCTAGATGCTATTCAACAAGTCCCATCTTATGCAAGAATCCTTAAAGACTTGTGCACTAGGAAGAGAAAAACTCAAGTGCCTAAAAAGGTTTTCATGACGAGTAATGTTAGCACAGCTTTTACCCAACAAATACCAAAGAAACGTAAGGACCCCGGCTGTCCTACAATCTCTATTTCTATTGGGGGTAAAAATATAAATCGTGCTTTACTCGATCTAGGCGCTAGCGTCAACTTGCTTCCTTATTCAGTATACGAGCAGTTAGGAATTGGAGAGTTAAAACCCGCCCATTGTACTCTCCAAATGGCAGACCGATCTATCACCAAACCTCGGGGCGAACTAGAGGATGTGTTAATTAAAGTCGGGGAATTCATATTTCCCGTGGACTTTATTGTTTTAGATACACAACCTGTGGTAAACCCACGCAATCAAATCCCGGTGATACTTGGTCGACCCTTCCTAGCAACTTCTAACGCTGTAATTAATTGTCGTAACGGTTCTATGAACTTATCCTTCGGGAAAATGACAATTGAGCTTAATATTTACAAGCTAGGAAGTCATCCATCAGAACCTTCTGCTCAATTGCTGGATGTTTGTTCCATCCACGAGATAGCTTCCGAAAGCTGCATGGATGAGGAGCTTTGCTTTGATGTTCTCGACAACATTAATGAGACATCGTTTGATCTTGCACCACTTCACAGTGAGGATATGTTCAATGAGTCCGACCTTGAGATTGAACCCGTTGACTCATTGCAAAAGTCAGCAGCACTTTCCGAGTCAATATCTTATGCAAGTTTTGAACCTCTTAGGGAGTCCGAATATCATTCGCTTACCCCACCTTCTATTATCTCTCCGCCAATTCTTGATCTCAAATCGCTACCTTCTCATCTTAAATATGCATATTTAGGAGAGAATAAGACTTTGCCAGTGATTATTTCCGCTTCTCTAGCCTTAGAGCAAGAGAATGCACTTTTGGCAGTATTGAGATCGAATCGGGAAGCATTTGGTTGGACTATGGCTGACATCAAAGGGATTAGTCTCTTAATTGTTGAACATTACATACATCTGATGGATGAAGCCAAACCAACCCGAGACCCACAAAGACGGTTAAATCCCGTTATGAAGGAGTCGGTAAAGAAAGAAATCGTCAAGTGCCTTGATAGTGGAATAATTTACCCCATATCTAATAGCCAATGGGTAAGTCCAATTCATGTGGTCCCTAAAAAGTCTGGCATCACGGTCATCACTAATGAGGCTAATGAGTTAATCCAAACACGCACCCAAACTGGGTGGCGCGTATGTATCGATTACAGGAAACTCAATGCCGCGACGAGGAAAGATCACTTCCCTCTACCTTTCATTGACCAGATGTTAGAACGATTAGCGGGACACGAATACTACTGTTTCTTGGACAGATACTCTGGTTATAACCAGGTCCCCATCGCCGAAAAGGATCAAGATAAAACCACTTTTACTTTTCCTTTCGGAACTTTTGCTTATAGACGCATGCCCTTTGGGTTATGCAACGCTCCCGCTACATTTCAGCGGTGCATGATGGGGATATTTTCAGATATGGTGGAAGATTTTCTGGAAATTTTTATAGACGATTTCTCCATTTTTGGGGACTCCTTTGAGGACTGCTTCGTAATCTTGACGCTGTTCTTACCCGCTGTAAGGATAAGAATTTGACTTTGAATTGGGAAAAATGCCATTTTATGGTCCAAGAAGGTATTGTACTTGGACATATAATTTCATATAAAGGCATTGAGGTTGACAGAGCTAAAATAGATGTCATTCAAAACCTCCCTCATCCCAATTGCGTCAAAGATATACGATCCTTCCTTGGTCATGCAGGATTTTATAGGAGATTTATTAAGGACTTTAGCAAAATTGCTAGACCCTTAACCCTTCTATTGGCCAAGGACACTACTTTTCACTTCGATTCGGATTGTGAGGCTGCTTTTGAATCGCTTAAAGAATCACTCACTACAGCCCCCATTTTATCATCTCCGGATTGGAACCACCCGTTCGATCTTATGTTTGATGCATCAGATTTTGCTATTGGTGCGGTCTTAGGACAACACATTGATAAGATGCCACATGTAATTTACTATGCAAGTAGGACCTTGAATGATGCACAAATAAATTACACAACTACCGAGAAAGAACTCTTGGCAGTTGTATTTGCATTAGAGAAATTCAGGCCCTACTTGATTGGCTCGCCTATTGTGGTTTACACAGATCACTCCGCCCTACGACATCTTTTATCGAAGAAGGATGCGAAGGCCAGGCTAATACGTTGGATCCTATTGTTACAAGAATTTGATCTTGTCATCAAAGACAAGAGTGGATGTGAAAACGTTGTAGCCGACCATCTTTCACGCATCACTTCTTCGCCAACTGTGACTGTGTCGATAAATGACTCATTTCCCGACGAACAGCTCTTGAATGTATCCTACGAACCTTGGTTTGTGGATATCGTGAACTATCTTGCAACAGGACTTATACCTAGCGATTGGTTGAAACAAGACAAATTTCGATTTTTATCCCAAGTAAAATATTTTTACTGGGATGAACCATATCTATTCAAGTATTGTTCCGATCAAATCATTCGCAGGTGTGTCCCTAACGATGAATTCAAGAGCGTGTTATCATTTTGTCATGATCAGGCATGCGGCGGTCATTTTGGACCTCGAAAAACGGCGGAGAAAGTTTTACAATGTGGCTTTTATTGGCCAACATTATTTAAAGATGCATTTGAACATTGCAAAACTTGTCCGCGATGTCAGCATTTGGGTCGGATTTCACGAAGGAACGAGATGCCGCTCCAACCTATATCGGTTGTGGAAATATTTGATATTTGGGGTATTGATTTTATGGGCCCTTTTCCCAACTCCTTTGGGAATCTATATATCCTGTTAGCGGTTGATTATGTCTCGAAGTGGGTGGAAGCTATACCGTGTCGTACTAATAACAACAAAGTTGTCATTAAGTTCCTTAAAGAAAACATCTTCTCGCGATTCGGACACCCTCGCGCTATCATTAGCGACAACGGGACACATTTCTGCAATAGGTCTTTTGAGGCCTTGATGCGGAAATATTCAATCACTCACAAGCTTTCTACACCCTATCACCCCCAAACAAGCGGGCAGGCTGAGATCTCAAATAGACAGATCAAACAGATATTGGAGAAGACGGTTTCCAAAAACCGTAAGGATTGGTCAACCAAATTGACGGATGCTCTTTGGGCATTCCGCACCGCTTATAAGACCGATCTTGGTATGTCTCCATACCGCCTTGTGTTTGGGAAGGCATGCCTCCTCCTTGTCGAGATTGAACATAAGGCAATGTGGGCTATTAAAGAGCTTAATTTTGATCTTGATCATGCAGGCAGCTATCGGAAGCTGCAATTGAATGAGCTAAGCGAACTCCGCGATGAAGCTTACGATAATGCGGTGATAGTAAAGAATAGGACTAAAGTATTCCACGATAAAAATCTTTCTAGAAAAACCTTCACATCGGGGCAACAAGTCCTTCTTTACGATTCCCGTCTCCATCTTCATCCGGGTAAGCTTAAATCTCGTTGGAAAGGACCTTTTGTGGTGCGGTATGTACACCCGCACGGAGCAGTTGAAGTCGAAAATTTGAAAAACGGTTCGATTTTTAAAGTGAATGGGCATAGATTAAAACCGTATTTTTCTGCTGACCCCGCGGAGGAGCTCCTGTTTTTACAGGAGCCGCTTTATCAAAACTAAAATTCCTCCGCCTCACCTCCATGTTTTAATAACTTTTTCACATTTTAAGAATGGAGGTGAGTAAAAAAATGATTTGATTGAATATCTGTGCGTGTCAAAGAATAAGTTTAGGGGAATTTTTCATTTCACTATTATTTTACCCCTTGTATCTCTCCCTTACTATACAGGTCCATGTTCTCAAAAGGCTACATCAGTGAGGACACTGCTGAAAACAGGTTTGGGGGGGAGGTTTGTATTCACTGAATTATCTTTGACACCGGGCATTAAAGTTTTTTTTATAACAAATGAATAGAAAGTGAAACATTACATCCAAAAGATAGGAATAGTTTAAGAAAACCAAGAAAATTAGAAGTTTTCTTATACGAACTAGTAATAAGTAGTTATGAGCTGTTGTCCCAAGGGTTAGTAAGATGAAGGAAGTCGCTAATCTGAGGATAAAAATAAGTTTGAAAAATAGTTTCTATTCTGGAAGCCAAACATTTGAATGTTGATACCCTACTATATGCACTTACACACATCTTGAAACTCGGGATAGTAGAGGATACCTTGAAATGCTCTTGTCTAAAAGCTTAAGTATGAAGGAAATAAATAAAAAAAATGAAGAAAATATAAAAATGGTGAAAAAAAAAATGAACACTGGTTTTGTTATCGCCAAGGCAGCAATAAAAAAATATAGCGAGGGTGCCTCTTCACCTAGTGCCCTAAGGCCAACTGGTCTGGGAGTCACTGCTAAGCCTTAGGTGGTGCAAGACGAGGAAAATATTATCACCTAATTAGCAAGCACATGAGTAATCGGTTGGTTAGTACCTCAAGAAGTATTAACGGTCGCATGAAAATGTGTGAGCAAATCTTTAATATTCATTAAATTAAAAAGTACTAAGGTAGATGGACAAGAGTATGATAGCTTGAATTGAATTCTCCGAGTGTAGGGATGTCCATTTCACACACGTGGGATTATATGATCAATGTTTGGAAGAAAGGTAGGAATGAAAAATAAAGACGATGTTTTATTGAGGGATGATGTGATTTCTAACATTTTTTTTCATGACTATTAAGATAGGGCTCATGACAACTGAAAAGCTAGCATAGTTGGAAACTCTTCTTTTCAAAGTCTTTCTTTTATGGTTCTTGTCTTTATATGTAAATTTCACCATCTTTCTTTTGTTATAGGATTTTGTGGGTGTAATCCGCTGAAAACCCTCAGGAGACAACACTCCTCCTACTAGGGACACCTAGAGGTTTAACGGCTTGTTGCACGTGCTCACTGCAATCGTGTCTGCCTACGAAAGTGTGCTTAGTTTTCTCCTTTCTTTTTCTCCTCTTGAATAAACTAGTTTGCTCGGGACGATCAAAGATAAGTTTGGGGGTATTTGTTCAGTTGATAAAACTGCACATTTGTATTACAGTTTTCCTACCATTTTCATATTAAAAAAGGATTTTATTATAATATATTATACATATGAGGGTTTATGTGTAAAAACATTATTTTCCATGTGCTAATATATTTTAATGATCATTTGGTAGGAAAATGTATGCAAATAAATCTATTGACCAAATCCTAATAGAACTAAGTCTACTAAATATTATTTGAGATTATGGTGCAGAATTTTCTAAGTTGTTATGCAGGATTTAACAAACAAATCAATTTGTTGAAGAAAACTTACCAAATTAAGAAGCAAAACTTGGAGACCAAGTTTGGAAGCAACCGAAAGAAGATTTCTGAATTCTAAAGATGCCTAGGATTGCCAAATGTCAAAATCAGAGAGCCAAAGAAAATTGATCAAAAGATCCCAACCCTTGAGCACGGATCCGCGGCCAAACCCACCCTGAGGCCGCGGATCCGCCGCAATAATGATGAGTTGGAAGGCAATATTTTGGGAGATTGACAACTGCTGAATTTTACCAACTTCTCAACAATAAGATTCTGGGTTTGCACTATAAAAAGGCACCGAGAGCCTCTTGGAAAAGGCATCAAGCCGAAGAGACCACGAAGCTCCCGACGCTCACGCATCCAGGCTGATCATCGACTGTTCGACTACCTCCTTAGGAAAGATCGAGAGGCAAATCAAGTTTTGTAATCATTTTCTATGGATTAAAAGTGTAGTTTGAAGGAGTTGATTAATAAAGGTAGTTTTTTTATTTAATTGTTTGTTTTTTTTACATTATGTTCTCCCTCTCTTTCTTTTCATCTTCTTCTCCCAACATGCGCGAGTAATTCTCCGCTTGTTAGGGTTCGTAGGATTAGGGTAGGCTAATGGACGATGAAAATAATTAAACCCTTTTTAAGTCCTATAAAGTTTAGGAACTTTATCAAAAGAATCATTAGCATCCTAATCGGGCGTGCTAGCAATTCTTTGCTAGTTCCGACCGCGATTAGAGATTAGATTAATGATTGTTTTGGTAAAGGCTAGATATGAACGGAGTTCCGTGTCGAGATAAGGGTTAAGAGTGGGATTCCTTTTCCCTCCGGAAACTCTAATCTACACGCATCACCGTCGTTCTAGTTCTAAATCTATTAATGGATAAAAAGGGTAACTTTAATTAATCGTCCATAACTACTAAATCCTAACGAACCCTACAAGCCCTATTATTATATTATTTAAATCTCTAAAATAATCTAGATCTATATTTTACATTCTTGTTTAAAGTAGATCTAGAATCTTTTCACAAAATTCTTTATTCCTCCTCTCTTTCTCAACACATCTAAAGTAAAAATAAAAGGTTCCACATTTCCCAGAGGACGACCCGTACTCACCTCGGTCTAGCTACGCGCGACACCATTTTGATTGCGGTTAACTACAAAACAAACACTCTTTTTCGTGTCAATCAGTACCAGTGTCACCAGAGAACTGCCATCTGACGTGAGGTATAATACCATCTGGGAGTTCTCGGCGAGTCCGTTCAGTGTACCCAGTCTCCACTGAGCACCCGCACACCATCTCTGATGTCAAACACCAATGGATATGGGATCATCCATCGCCCATCACATGGGTCGAGAAGATATACGCTAGTCTACTCTGGAATATCGATGCCCCGTCTCGATATTCCCACAACTAGGGACATTGAAGGATGTACTCATGGACTACCCAGGACCTACTAGTATGATCTACATCATGGTCCTGGAAGTCGAGTATACATTCTAAGGGCTTTATCAACATGTAATCAGAGAGACAGAAAGTATACATGTTAAGATAAAGATCAACCAGATAGCGTACTATCATGTCGAGCAAGAAAGCCCTACCTATATATGTCCCAGCATCCATTACAATATACATCCAATGCACAGTAATGGCCTCTAGGGCATACATATAACTAACAATCTCCCACTTGCACTAGGGCCATCTGTAGCAGTGGTTGCAGTATCACATACTCAACCATCCCATAAAAGTCTCTCCCTGGGAAAAAGCCTTTGTGAGTGGATCCGCTGTGTTGTCCTCTGAGTCTACTCTCCTTACCTCGATCACCCTGGAGATCAACTATCTCCATGATCAGGTGATGCTGCGTCCGAATATGTCTGGGTCGCTGATGGGACCAGGGTTCATAGGCCAAAGCCACACTTCCATTGTCACACAATGGTAGGACCTAGTTCATCTTATGAACCAATATACACCCAAACTGCCTCTTTGGTAGTATCTTTAATAGCGATGTTACCAGCCTTTATCATCTAGTTTGCCACGGTATCTAGCTTGGAACTCTTCCAACATACCGTCCCTTTATTGTGGGTGAAGACAATGCCTGTGACTGACATTCAGTCGTCCTTATTACCCTGGAACACTTCCAGTGATTCTCCCCGGGATCGATTGATACCATCTCACTACAACTAGTGAGAATCCTAACATCCATTTAGATCTATCTCATAGATCCAAAACCCAGAATTTAGGATGTATCATTTTGATCCTATATGGAGAATCCATGTGATAAGAGGAGATTGACCGTGCGTAGCATAGGAAACTGTTTTCCTATCAAGAGTATGTTGTCCACGTACAATACGAGGATGACCACCTTACCCTCTACTACCTTTTTGTACATACAAGGTTCATCTACCATTTTGATGAAGTCAAACTCTTTGACTAATCCATCAAAACAGATGTTCCAACTCCGCGATGCCTGCTTTATCATATAAAACATCTTGTACACGTTTCCGCTGCTCCCACTGTCTACGAGGCCCTCTGGCTGTGTATTTACTAACGCTCTCTTCTAAAACATCATTTTAGAAAAGCAGTCAAGATACCCAACTGCCAGATATCGTAGTCATGGTATGTAGCCGTGGCAAGTGGGATCCGGATGGACTTAAGCATAGCCACTGGAAAAAGGGTTTCATCATTATCCACGCCTGGTCGATGACGAAAAACTTTAAAAAGTATAGTTTTGAAAGTCTCAACCTTTCCAAGTATACCAAGTAATCTTCTCAAGATATACTTGCTCCTGATGGGGATTTAACCCTTTAGATATAGCAACCAAAGTCCATATTTTGTTGGTGTATAAGGATTCCATCTCAGATCGCTAAGTATCCAGCTATTCTTACAGAGTCCCTACTCTCGATGGCCTGCTCGAAACTAGTTGGGTCATCATCTCATGATGCATTCCTCGCTCCCACTGTCATCGAGAAACCGAGGTATCTCTCAGGAGGATGAGGAACCCTACTAGATCGGCGGAGAGGCTGAGGTTCGTCGGGAACTATTGAATCCTTTGGTTCTGTCAAATCATCAGCTGCAGTTTTGTATAGCTGGAACCTTTCCAGTTCTACAGAACTGACCTTGCCTCGATCTTGTCCGGATTTTGCTTTGACACAGGCCGGACAATCCCAAATCTTAACTTACTTAAGAGATAGGCTCTTCCCATACCATATCTTATATGGAGTGGTAGGCACTGATTTGAATCGAACCCTATTCAATAGGTATGCAACTTCATAAGTGCATAACTCCCTAAAAAGAAATAGGAAACTCAGTAGAACTCATCATAGAGCACACTATATCCAATATGGTGCGATTGCTCCACCCCGATACACCGTTGTGCTGTGGTGTATTCAGAGGAGTAATACGGAGAGAGAATCTCATTCTCCTTTAGAACAATCCAGGAATTCTATGCATAAGTATTCTCCTCCATGATCACATCAAAGGACATAATACTTATACCCTTATTGGTTCTCTACTTCTAGCTTATATTCTGTGAATATCTCAAAAGGTTCGGACTTGTGTTTCAACAGGAACATATGTCTGAATCTTGAGAGATTATCAGAAAACGTAATGAAGTATAAAGAACCAGTCCTGGCATGTGTAGACAGGAAACCTTACATACATCATCATGTATCAGTCCCAAGAGTTCATTAACTCTTTCTCTGTTTCCAACAAACAGGGCTATGGTCATCTAATCTCTGTGACATGACTGGCAAGTTTCACAAGATGTAAATTCAAACTGATTTAAATATGCATCTAAAATGTAACTTCAGCCAGTCGGGTCGCTTTGATATGACCTAGTCTACAATGTCTCAAGAATGATTCGTTCATTTCTGAACTCTTCCTCTTGTGTGTGTTCTGTATACTAGGAACTGTAGTTTGATTTAGAACATCAATGCTTTTAGATAATGTGCCTGAACCGATCAACTTTTGATATAGGAAATGTTCAAAATATTATCCAACAATACAAAATTTTATCATTTCTTTACTAATAAAGAGATTGATATGATTTTGTATATCAGGTTCGGTATCTAATAACATTCGTTCAGAATCAATGTATTGGTAATACAGGGTGACAGTGACCAACAGACTTGGCTGCAACACTTGCCCCGTTTTCTGTCTCATGAAACTTATCACCCGTTCTCAGTTTTCTACCCTTTTGTAGCCCTATGTAACAGATTACATATCTGGGATCCAGATCTAGTATCAAATACCCAGGATGCAGAGGATACTGAGAAACAGTTCTTTGTAATGAACACACCCGAAGGAGATGCATCATATGCACTTTCTTCGTTTGGGCGGCATAGGAATTCTGGTATTCCCCTAACTCCTGCTCGGTCTTATAACTATTATAAGTTGGAGAGGGACCAACGTTCCCCAGCTCAGTATAACAAACGGGTTCGGTCAATACATCCATATTATCATATTGATTAAGGCGTGATATGGTCGCTACCTGGAGAGAGAGAGAGAAGAAAACACTCTGCGTGCGCTCTTGCAAGATTAGATTGGTTTTTTATTTTATCTAATCAGGATGGCTCCCATTGTTTTTATCAAATCTTCCTTCAAACCCTAAAAGGAAAGACTAGCCGAGATTAATTATACTCTACAAGTTCGCCAATCTTTCAGCCAGGCCAGTGTCGGTACTTTAAGGGAGGTTCCCCGTGCTTTCACACGGACCTAATTACAGTAAACCTCGTTTTCCCAGAGGCGTAACCCCGTTGACACCTTTCTAGACACCTACTTGATCGGCTAATTGTAAAGTGCAAAACTCTCCCAGGAGTAACAATTACTCACAGTGGGTATCGGGATCCAACTATCACATAGAAGGTATGCAATCTCATTGCAAATTTCAACACTTGAAACTCCCGATAATGGTTTTTACCCCTGGCACTTATGACCTTAACTATGGTCAACAAATCATAAGTACTAGTCAAGTTCTACCCGTCATTTCGTGATTAATTAGACCCATCCACATGACCCTTAACTAAGGTCAACAAAGTCACGCGACTGTCCTAACTAATCGCATCATATGTGGTGTAGGAAGACATCACTTAGCTACCGTACACTGTGCCTTAACTAAGGTCAACAAACACAGCACGAATACTAAGTACTCTACTTCCTAAAATGACGGAGGGTTGCGAATGGTTTTTATGAAAACCTTTAACGCTTTGAACTTGATCTCGTTGCGGAATCAAATGGTTTTTAAATGGAATGTTTTTGAGGCTTTTCTAGTTTTGCTAAAGGGGTCACTCCCGGTGAAGGGATCGTCGGCCCTTTCCTCGTCGAATGAGGTGCGGGATATATCATATATATCACTGTGCAAAGCAGAAACTATAGAAGCAATCAAAAGACAAACCGAGGGTTGTAGCATCTGCCAGTTATTGCTAAAGGAGTCACTCCCGGTGAAGGGATCTCGGTCCTTTCCTCTTCGAATAAGGTGCAGGATGTTCTATAAGGAACACCGCGATGCAAAGCAAGAACTGTAGCTACCTGTTTTATTTTTTAGAAATTCGATTCCACAACATCAATTAGGTTTATTTTCTTTCATTAATCTCATTAATGAATGTCCCATCATTTAAGTCCACCTAAACATCACAGATAAATATAACGTACGCTTATGCCATCTGCATTCGTCTCGATGTCCCGTCTGCACCGTTAGGTTAGGTAACTAACGCCAGAGCGAGGCAGGGCTAGCGCGGATGTAAAACATAAGCAACGTCTATATAATATATCATATATACTATATACAATATCTATCTGAACAAATCGCATGATCACATTACAGATAACGCAGCAGAAAATAACATATGAAGTATTGGATATACTAGGACGTCCGTATTTTATTTTGAGCCTTAATAAAACACGGATTCCACGGTCGTGATGAATAGCCAATCCCACACCCCTAGACCCCTACGAGAGCGGCAAGCAACCCTACCAATTCCACGGTCGTGATGGTCTCCCACTGGACCCCAGAACCCGGTTACTTGTGCTCCCCTCCTTGGGTCTATCCTAGTGTAGAAAAGTAAATAATATACAAAAGGTGACATCTTCCGCAACCTGGAAGTGCCCCAATAAAAGAATATTACATACAAGTTTTTACATGAATGAAAATGAAAAACACTCATCTCACATAATAACCCCCGGCTATTCAAACACGACGATCCAATATAACATATCCAGCAACACATAACATCACATGTCATCAACGTAAGTAAATATGCGCATCCCAATTGTCGTTGACATATAGCAACGAAACCGGCGATATCACATATTACACTTACGGTCACAGAAAAGAAAGTGTAAAACTACAACAGTTGGAATCCGCAACCTCTTTAGACATCGCATGCCTGATCAAATGAAATACTTAGACATCGCATGCCTAACAATTATAAACCCCGCATTTTAGTCTCAAAATCGAAAACACTTTTCAATATGAAGTCGGGTAATTCAACTGGATTCCCGACATTCAGATCGAATGCTCGTCGCAAACTTTAGTAGGCGGCCGCACCCCCGATACCGTCGACGAAGTGCACTAAGGCGGAACACCGCTACCGAGAGCACCCGAACGGATGCTTTCGGCGACGAGGTTCTCCTACAGTCACTTGGTCGGGGCCATGGAGTGAGGCTGTCTATTAAGCTTACCCGGCGAGTATCCGCGTACGCTACGTGATTGCGACGGACTTTTGATCACATCAAAATTCCGTGGCAACCGATCAAGTGAGACTAAACCGCTAGATTTATAACATTCATTCAGTTATCTCATAACTCCTTGTGAATTCCAATTATTGTATCACATTCCGGATAAATAGGAAAATGTTAAACTTTCCGATCGAACAATCGAACTCCCAAGTTTTCCCGATACTGCTCAACATGTGAAATGAGTCTAAAAACATTCAGTTCATGCCTCAGTACCAACGGTCCAACCGTAGAAGGGTCAAGCCAACGCCTCACATGTGGCACGCCGTACTGCCCCAAACCCGAAGGTTCAAAGGGCAGTTCATGACGGTCACATAATCGAGTTAAGGTTTGTTGTCTTCTAGAAGGACCATCGCGTTACTTGCACTACTTAGAACGTTCTTAAACTACGGAAAGATCCAACACTTGGAAATTTCCCAACAGAGGAAAAAGTGGGTATTTATATCCGGTCGAACTTTTTAACATATTCAAAAATTATCCGGAAAAACACAGACAAAGTTTGATAATCCTATCGAATCTACGAACTCCCAATACAACCCAGAAAACCCAACTCTTGAGTGAGATTTAAAAATTCCCAGGAAAACCAGCACTGCAAAATAGGAATTACTGTGTAAAATTTATTCAACAACGAGACTAAACGGCCGCGGAACCGCCGCATTAGCCATGCTAATGCCGCGGTTCCGCCGCTCTTTTATGGAATCACGAGTACGAGATTCACAGTAATTCTTAGAAACTCCTGCTGGTTTTTCTGCATATTTTTAATTCTCAAAAATCCCCGAAATTAAAAAATGTACAGAGAGCATTTTTGGGTTAGGGTTTCGGTTCGATCGGACTTCTAACTCCGTCTACGCATCGCCTAAGGCTCTAGCTAGGCTCTGATACCACTGTAGGGTTCCTAGGCACACTAATGAAGTCTCACAAGTGATCAAACATGCCCAATTATAAAATTTCATGTGCCTACAAACCCTAATACGGATCGTTAACTAGATAATAAGGCGATGCAATGCGAGTAAACGAATTTAACGCTAAAGTAAAGGGGCTACAACCTTTGTAGATCCGGTCCTCCACCTCCTAGGCTCCATGATGAAGTACCTCCGCTGTCCAAATTGAATCCATGACTCTAGCATCGGCTTCATCGGAGAAATGGACGGACTTGGTCGTCGGCTTCGATGCCGAAGATGATCTACGTCGAGGCATCACAAGATCAAACTCCAACTTCACCAAGCCATGAAACTTGTGAAGAAAACACCCTATACTACTTGGCAAGAGGTAGAGGATGAAGAAATAGGAAGTGGGTTCACTTTAGAATTGGATTTCTCACTCTTATTCTCAAGTTGCCATTGATGGTGGCATAGTTTCTTCATATGGAAGATGAAGAATAAGAAGAAGAAGAAGAAGAAGAAGAAGGAATATCATAAGTATTTTTAAAAAGAAAAACAATATGAATACTTATCATATCCTAACCTTGGTTAGGTGTAGAGAATAGACCATGGTTAGTTTTAATGGTTAGGGTTAAGAATGAGACAAGAATGGTGGACTTGTTCAAAGCTTCATGAAGCTTCAACAAACAAACAAAGAAAGCCACCATTACTTATTTATCCTTTCCAAAATGAAAAAATAAATAAAGGAAATAAATAAGTAAGTAAATAAACAAAACCCTAACCATTCATATAACCATGGTTTAATTCTTTACACAAACCCAAGTGAGCATGTATCATCAAACATGATACAAACAAGTGCACAAAAGTATATCACATATACAACTTGTGTACATTAAGTGAGAAAATCCTTTTAAAGTGAACCAATACTAGTTAATGCAAAGTAATATATCAAATATATAATTATGCATTAAATCATTAAATCAATACTTGATTTAACGATCCGGTCATATCGCATATAACCGACTAGTATCCAATGTATCGACTTATCGAATCAATCTTCGATTCGATAACTAGGTTATATCGCATACAACCAATCGATACATTCATCGCGAGAATACAATACGGTATCACATACTGGTATTATTCTTGGTCCCGCACATATCTCATATGCGCTCCTATTTCGTTTCGCTTGAGCCAGGAAACCTCTGTGTAGGACTCTAAAGACTCGTCAATACGCCGGCAGCAGATGATGATCATATCAAACACCCACAAGCCGCAAGCGGTCTGCTAAACGTAACGGCCACCCGGGTATTGAGCGATCAGAAGATCGACGAGCAAGCCCGCTCACACTCCTGTGAATCCAACCAGTAACACTTACCGTACAGTCCGGTCTCGTTCGTCTGATATGTCGCATATCTCGCCTAGGGGTAGTAAACGTCAGACCCCAGTAGCTTGATAAGTCATGCCGATATAAGGTCCATAACATAGCATGAAACTACTGATAACACTTACCAGTAGATCACTGCAACCCTGGCCAGGAATTTCCTGTTATGGCCAGTCGAGCATAGCGCAACATCAACCCCCTATACCGGGAGAGACGAATCCCCTCCTATCGCTCATTGCCTCCATGTGAATCGGGACTGTACCCAAAAACCACCTGTTTGCATGACTCAGTATAGCCGTGGTAGGGTGGAAATCAAAGCACAGTGGGAGACACACAAGACTCTATGACGATCTCGGGTCAACAGACTAAGCTGTGCCAGTGTCACCAGGGAACTGCCATCTGACGTGAGGTATAATACCATCTGGGAGTTCTCGGCGAGTCCGTTCAGTATACCCAGTCTCCACTGAGCACCCGCACACCATCTCCGATGTCAAACACCATATGGGATCATCCATCGCCCATCACATGGGTCGAGAAGATATACGCTAGTCTACTCTGGAATATCGATGCCCCGTCTCGATATTCCCACGACTAGGAACATTGAAGGATGTACTCATGGACTACCCAGGCCCCACTAGTATGATCTACATCATAGTCCTGGAAGTCGAGTATACATCCTAAGGGCTTTATCAACATGTAATCAGAGAGACAGAAAGTATACATGTTAAGATAAAGATCAACCAGATAGCGTACTATCATGTCGAGCAAGAAAGTCCTACCTATATATGTCCCAGCATCCATTACAATATACATCCAATGCACAATAATGGCCTCTAGGGCATACATATAACTAACAAGAATTTTAAGTTAAGAATATAGAAATATTCGGTGATTTATTATGGATACTTAAATTGCATACTTGGCATTCAATATCCCAGACGATCAAGACTGTTTTATATATTTCAGTGTATTTAGTAAAATACATGAACCGATACGGATAAGTGGAGAAACATTCTCGGGACTTGGAAAGGTGAATATGGATTGACTAGTGTAAACACACTTCGATTTTACGGTCAGGACAATCCATTTATCTTTCCGCAACAAGCGTTTCAAGTATATTACTCATAGTGCTTGAAGTATCCGGGATGGAGTGTCGTATGCTGTTGGAAACCCAGGGATGTTTACAATGTCCCAGAATTCGAGGATCGTATGGAGAACATCGATGAGGATGAAGAAGAGAGAAGACTTAGAGTGCTCCAACCATCTGTTTCTAAAGACGGGTTTTCTTCGTCTGATCATGAAGTTACGTAGGTTAAGAATGATATCGATGATGAAATCCAAATAGATATGTCTAATGCATCTACAAAATGAAAAAGGTTATCAGTAATGTTATATTATTACTTCACGTTTTTACGGTCCATACATATATTGCATGCATATGTAATAATTGTACTTTTATTTAGGTCTGATGACGACGCCAGGAGAAGTGAGGTGCGGCAGGAGCACCACCCACGGCAGCGGCAGAGGTAGAGTGGTTCTGCCGCACGGGAAGCTGCGTAGGGAGCTCCAAAGAGCTGGTTTTGCACCCCGATCTGTATCCCCTTCGGATGACTCTTTCCGGGTGGACTTTGCCACACCTCCTTTTATATTGCACGCATATTCATTTCGAATGTAATATTATAAATATACACGCATATTTATTTTAAAATTACTTATATAGTCAATTTTTGATTGTCTAGCTGTAGGTGGTGCGTCCATATCAGAGGTAGAGGCCACTACCGCACCTGCATGTATGTTTATATATCCTATATTGCATGCATATTAATTTAGAATATTATATTATAGATATACACACATTCTTTTTTCAATTACTTATATAATCAATTTTTGATTGTCTAGCTGCAGGTGGTGCCTCCACATCCCGGGCAGAGGCCACCACTGCACCTGCAGGTCTGTTTATATATCCTATATTGCATGCATATCGATTTAGATTGTTATATTATAGATATGCACATATTCCTTTTGTAATTACTTATATAATCTATTTTTAATTGTCGAATTGTAAGTGGTGCATCCACATCTGGCGCAGAGGCCACTCCCGCCACTTCTGTACCCTCTGCGCAGTCTGCAGGTTAGTATTCTTAAATATAAATTTTTTTATCATCAATGTTCTCATATACTCTAAGAATAACCATGAACTTCCTGTAATTTTATCGTCAATATTTATTTTCTAGTTGGAGGGGATGCATCTATGTTTGGGTCACCGGCTGTTTCTCACTGGGGAAACTATCATCCCGCTCGTGTTGCTGCTCGGGCCAGGCTCATGCTGCGGTCGCCGGAGGTATATATAGCACTTCAATTTTCGTTAATCCTTAATTTCTAAATGCCGTTTTGTCTTGATATTTTTTGTAGATGCAGGGTAGCCCCACCCCGAGAGGGAGATTCGAGGGCCGAATCAGTCCCACAGGCTGAAACCCGATAGAGTTAGGGGGAGGCACCATTCCCTTTCTTCTTTACCCCCGATTATCGCTATACTGGCGATTATGCCAAGAGGTTCGGCTGGTATATGGAGGATGAGAGCCGCATCCAAAATAAGTATCCTCTTCACGTTGAGTGGGTGATCAGCACTGGCGCTCCTTTACTCCTTTCTGGGATCAAGCTCGGGTATTAATATATATTTTCATTTGATTTATCAAATTAATTTTTTATTATTTAACACTTATAATTTAAATACATTATTTTCTTGTATTTGCAATTGGCTTATGACTTTCAACCTGTACCCGACCCTGATCATCCTGACAGAGTGCTCGAACTTCACGCTCTTTACCTGGGCCTCATGAAGAACATGCAATCTAAGGTCCGATATAATAGAAACGAGCTGAAGATTTATTGTTACATGCTATGGCTGGCAACCCCCGAGGCGGAGAGAGCAACTCTCCTACATTCTCCGGCCTTTGCCAGAGTCGACGTAGATACATGGCCCTTCTTGTGCCGGTATTATAAGTCTGAGCGCAAACCGATTTGTAATTTAAATGTAATTCATTGTTTCGTATATAATTTGTTTTTTGTGTTGCTTAATTACAAAACTAAATCTGATTATATTGTGCAGGAATGGACCGATCAAAATAAGAAGAATAGCAAGTCGGAGAAGAGGGGCCACCCTATACAGGTGGCTTAAGGAATATTACCCGTGCCATGAAAGTATCGGTAAATTACAATAGATCTATTTTGAAATAATGCAATATTAAGAGTTATTTTATAATATATGTAAATTTTTGGTGAATCGCAGAGAGCTCAGACCCTGACGCAGGGTGGTACACCGAGCGTGTTGACCGCGTATCTTGCTGTCCACGGCATCTCGACAGATCCCGCCACGGGAGAGCTTCGATTTCTCAACATTGCTACCCAGAAATATTGCGTAAGTGTTAATATTTATTCTAATTCGAATGAAAATTTTGTTTTGAAAAGTTCAAATTTAAATGATATATAAACTTATGTCTTAATGCTTAACGTGGGTATAGGAGCGGGTGGTGGAGCAGGCAGAGGAATCAGGGATCGATTTCAGTGGACAGACTGATCCAATCATGCTGACCCCAGTCCTAGACGCTGCACATGGAAGGCACCACGGAGGTTGGAAAAGAGGCCGAGGACTTGGTCCTAGCAGGGCCCATATGAAGTTGGTCTCCACTATGGCAGTTACTTCCCTTACCCCTATTAGTTATATGTATGTCCTAGAGGCCATTACTATACATAGGATGTATATTGTAGTGGATGCTTGGACATATATAGGGAGGACTTTCTTGCTCGACATGATAGTATGCTATCTGGTTGCTCTTTACCTTAACATGTACACTGATTGTTTCTCTGTTACATGTTGGTAAAGCCCTTAGGATGTGTACTTGACTACCTGGACTATGATGCGGATCATACTAGTGGGGACATGGTAGTCCATAAGTACATCCTTCATGGTCCCTAGTCGTGGGTGTATCGAGACAGGGCATCGATATACCAGAGTAGACTAGCGTATACCTTCTCGACCCATACAGATGGGCGATGGATGATCCCATATCCATTGGTGTTTGACATCAGAGATGGTGTACGGGTGCTCAGTGGAGACTGGGTACACTGGACGGACTCGCCGAGAACTCCCAGATGGTATTATACCTCACGTCAGATGGCAGTTCTCTGGTGACACTAGTACAGAGTAGTCTGTTGACCCGAGATCGTCATAGAGTCTTGTGTGATTCCCACTGTGCTTTGATTTCCACCTTACCACGTCCAAGAGGGCGTGAAAAACGGTGGTTTTTGGGTACAGTCCCGAATCACATGGAGGCAATGAGCGATAGGAGGGGATTCGTCTCTCCCGGTATAGGGAGTTGATGTTGCACTGTGTTCGATTGGCTATAACCGGAAATCCCTGGCCAGGGTTGCTGAGATTTACTGGTAAGTGTTACCTGTAGTTTCTCGAACTGTTATAGACCTCATATCGACACGACTTATCGAGCTATTGGGGTCTGACGTTTACCACCCCTAGGCGAGATATGCGACATATCAGACGAACAGACCGGACTGTACGGTAAGTGTTGCTCGTTGGATTCACAGGAGTGTGAGCGGGCTTGCTCGTTGATCTTCTGATCGCTCAATACCTGGGTGGCCGTTACGTTTAGCAGACCGCTTGCGGCTTGTGGGTGTTTGATATGATCATCACCTGCTGCCGGCGTATTGACGAGTCTTTAGAGTCCTACACAGAGGTTTTCTGGCTCAAGCGAAACGAAATAGGAGCACATATGAGATATGTGCGGGACCGAGAATAATACCAGTATGTGATACTGTATTCTATTCTCGCGATATGTGACATTGATCGGTTATATGCGATATAGTCGGGTTATCGGATCAAGTGTTGATTCGATAAGTTGTTACTATTGATATTAGTCGGTTATATGCAATATGACCGGATCATTAAGTCAAGTGTTGATTTAATGATTTAATGTATAATTATATATTTGATATATTACTTTACATTAACTAATATTGGTTCACTTAAGATGTTTTTCTCACTTGTTTGTGCACATTGTATATGTGATATATTTTTGTGCAGAAGATTGTATCATGTTTGATGATACATGCAAACTTGGGTGTGCATGCTTTAAACCATAGTTTAGGTTAATGGTTAAGGTGTTATCTATTTATTTATTTATTTATTATGGCAAGAAATAAAATGGTGGCTTATTTTGTTTCATACTTGAAGCTTCATGAAGCTTTGAAAAGCTTTGACCATTTTGTTTCTTTCCTAAACCTAACCATTACCTAAACCCTAGTTTATTCTCTACATGAGTTTACTAACCCATAGTTGCATTATGATAAAGCATCACTTGATTTTCTATTTTGATAATTGATTTTTCCTTTTCTTTCTTCATCTTCTTCTTCAAGTGAAGAAAAGAAAAGCTTTCTAGAAAAATGTCAAGTGATGATTCCAAGTGAGAAATCCAAATCCAAAGTGAACCCACTTCCTATTTCTTCATCCTCTACCACTTGCCATGTAGTATAGGGTGTTTTCTTCACAAGTTTCATGACTTGGTGAAGTTGGAGCTTGATCTTGAGCTGCCTCGACGTAGATCATCTTCGGCATCGAAGTCAACGACCTAGCCCGATCTTTTCTCCGATGAAACCACCGCGAGAGTCTAGGATCCGATGATCGAAACCGAAGGGACATCGTCACGGAGCTATGGAGGTGGAGGACCGGATCTACAAAGGTTGTATTTCCATTCACTTAGTGTAAATGAGATTTACTTTCTTTAAGTTTCGCCTAAACTCTAGTTAGCGATCTTTGCATAGGGTTTCTCGGCATCTAAAATTTGAATTTGGTATGGTTGATGCCTTGTGGAACCTCTTGAGTGTGCCTAGGAACCCTACAGTGGTATCAGAGCCTAGCTAGAGCTTTAGGCGAAGTGTAGACGAAGTTAGAAGTCCGATCGAACCCGTATACCCCGACAAAACCCTTCTCTGTACATTTTTCAAAACAGTGGATTTTTGTGAATTAAAAATGCTCAGAAAAACAAGCAGGAAATACTAAGAATTACTGTGAAGTACGGTCCACTAAGTCAATAATTTGACCGCGGAACCGCTGTGAAACCACGGGTTTGGCGGCGGTTCCGCGGCCAAAATTTGGACTTAGTCCCTGAAATTTCATATATTTATTCTTAGGTCCTTTCTTGGCAAATTTTTATGGGAATTTTTTAATTCCACTCAAGTGTTGAGTTTTCTAGGGTTTTATTGGGGACTCGTTAATTTGATCGGATAATTTAACTTCATTTATATTTTTCCGGATATTTTAGAAACTGTTAAAATGTTCGACCGGATATAAATGCCCACTTTTTCCCCTGCCGGGAAATTTCCAAGTGTTGGATTTTTCCGTAGTTTAAGAATGTTCTAAGTAGTGCAAGAAACGCGATGGACCCTCTAGAAGACAACAAACCTTAACTCGATTATGTGACCGTCTTGAACTGCCCTTTAAACCATAGGGTTTGAGGCAGTACGGCGTGCCACATGTGAGGCGTTGGCTTGACCCTTCTACGGCTGGACCGTTGGTACGAGGCATGAAGTGGATATTTTTGAACTTATTTCAAGTGTTGAGCTATTTTGGGAAACATTGGGTGTTTGATTGTTCGATCGGAAAGTTTAACATTTTCTATTTATCTGGAATGTGATACAATATTTGGAATCCACAAGTAGTTATGAGATAACTGAATGAATGTTATAAACATAGCAGTTTAGTCTTACTTGATCGGTTGCCACGGGATTTTGATGTGATCAAAAGTCCGTCGCAATCACGTAGCGTACGCGGATACTCGCCGGGTAAACTTAATAGACAGCCTCACTCCATAGCCCCGACCAAGTGACTGTAGGAGAACCCCATCGCCGAAAGCATCCGTTCGGGTGCTCGTGGCAGCAGTGTTCCGCCTTGGTGCACTTCGTCGGCGGCATCGGGGGTGCAGCCGTCTACTGAAGTTTGCGACGAGCATTCGATCAGGATGTCGGGAATCTTGTTAAATTGCCCGACTTGATATTGAAAAGTGTTTTCGATAATGAGACTAAAATGCGGGGTTTATAGTTGTTAGGCATGCGATGTCTAAGGAATTCATTTGATTAGGCATGCGATGTCTAAAGAATTTGCGGATTCCAACTGTTGTAGTTTTACACTTTTTTTTCTGCGATCGTAAGTGTAATATGTAATATAGCCGGTTTCGTTGCTATATGTCAACGACAATTGGGATGCGCATATTTACTTACGTTGATGACATGTGATGTTATGTGTTGCTGGATATGTTATATTAGATCGTCGTGTTTGAATAGCCGGGGTTTTTTTTATGTGAGATGAGTGTTTTTCATTTTCATTCATGTAAAAACTTATATGTAATATTCTTTTATTGGAGCACTTCCAGGTTGCGGAAGATGTCACCTTTTGTATATTATTTTCTTTTCCGCACTAGGATAGACCCAAGGAGGGGAGCACAAGTAACCGGGTTCCAGAGTCCAGTGGGAGACCAACTCGAGGAGTCGAGTTCGGGTCTCCTAACTCTAGAATTGGTAGGGTTGCTTGCCGCTCTCGTAGGGATCTAGAGGTGTGGGTATGGCTATTCATCGCGACTGTGGAATCCGTGTTTTATACTGGCTCGTATTGAAAACACGGACGTCCTAGTTTATCCAATGTTTCATATGATTCTTCTGCTGCGATATCTGTGATGTGATCATTTGATATGCTGTGATGGATACTGTATATAGTATATATGATATATTATATAAACGTTACTTATGTTTTACACCCGCGCTAGCCCTGCCACGCTCTGCCGTTAGTCACCTAACCTAACGGTGCACGAGGGGACATCGAGGCGAATACGGATGGCATAAGTGTACATCGTATTTATCTGTGATGTTTAGGTAACTTAAATGATGGGACTTCATTAATATGATTAATGAAAGTAAAAGAAACCTAAAAATGTTGTAGAATCGAATTTCAAAAATAAAACAGGTAGCTACAGTTCTTGCTTTGCACAGCGGTATATATGATATATCCTGTACCTTATTCGACGAGGAAAGGGTCGACGATCCCTTCACCGGGAGTGACCCTTTTAGCAAAACTAGAAAAGCCTCAAAAACACTCCATTTTAAAATCATTTGATTCTACAACGATATCAAGTTCATTACGCAATAGGTTTTCAGAAAAACCTGTCGTAGCCCTCCGTCATTTCAGATAAGTATTAGTTAGTATTCGTGCTACGTTTGTTGGCCTGCGTCAAGGCGTAGTGTGCGGTAGCTAACTAGTATTTATCTGTTTATGCATATGATGCAGATTGGATTAGGGTAGTCGTGCGACTTTGTTGGCCTGCGTCAAGGGTCGTGCGGGTGGGTTTAATTCAATCAAGAAATGACGGGTTGAACTTGACAAGCGGACTATGGTTTGTTGACCTGCGTCAAGGTCATAGGACGCTAGGGGCAAAATATTATCGGGAATTTCAAGTGTTGAAATTTGCAATGAGATTGCATACCTTCTATGAGATAGTTGGATCCCGATACCCGCTGCGAGTAAGAGTTACTCCTTGGAGAGTTTTACAAATTACAATTAGCCGATCAAGTAGGTGTCTAGAAAGGTGTCAACGGGGTTACGCCTCTGGGAAAACGAGGTTTACATTAATTAGGTTCGTGCGAATGCACGGGAGACCTCCCTCAAAGTACCGACACTGGCCTGGCTGAAAGATTGGCGAACTTGTAGCGTGTAATTAATCCCGGCTAGTCTTTCCTTTTAGGGTTTGAAGGAAGATTTGATAAAAACAGTGGGAGCCATCCTGATTAGATAAAATAATAACCAATCTATTCTTGCAAGAGCGCACACAGAGTGTTTTCTTCTCTCTCTCTCCAGGTAGCGACTATTTCACGCCTTAATCAAGATAATAAAACGGATATATTGACCGAACCCGCTTATTATACTGAGCTGGGAAACGTTGGTCCCGCTCCAACTTATAATTGTTATAAGACAGAGCTGGAAATAGGGGAATTCCAGGATTCCCATGCCGCCCAAATGAAGAAAGTGCATGAGATGCATCTCCTTCGGGTGTGTTCATTATAAAGAACTGTTTCTCAGTATCCTCTACGTCCTGGGTATTAGATACCAGATCAGGATCCCTCAAATGTAATTCGTTACATGGGCTACAGAAAGGTAGAGAACTGAGAACGGGTGATAAGTTTCATGAGACAGAAAACGGGGCAAGTGTTGCAGCCAAGTCTGTTGGTCACTGTCACCCTGTATTACCAGTACATTGATTCTGAACAAATGCTATTAGATACCGTACCTGATATACAAAATCATATCAATCTCTTTATTTAGTAAAAAAAGGATATAATATTGTATTGTTGGATAATGTTTTGAACATTTCCTATATCAAATGTTGATCAGTTCAGGCACGTTATCTAAAAGCAATGACGTTCTAAATCAAACTACAGTTCTTAGTATACAGAACACACACAAGAGGAAGAGTTCAGAAATGAACGAATTCTTCTTGAGGCGTTGTAGACTAGGTCATATCAATGCGACCCGGCTTGCTGAAGTTACATTTAGATGCATATTTAAATTATTTTGAATTTACATCTTGTGAAACTTGCCAGTCATGTCACAAAGATTAGATGACCATAGCTCTGTTTATTGGAAACAGAGAAAGAGTTAGTAAACTCTTAGGACTGATACATGATGATGTATGTAAGGTCCCCGGTCTACACATGCCAGGACCGGTTCTTTGTACTTCATTACATTCTCTGATAAATCTCTCAAGATTCAGATATATGTTCCTGTTGAAACATAAGTCTAAACCTTTTGAGATATTCACAGAATATAAGTTAGAAGTAGAGAACCAAAATACGAGTATAAGTATTATGTCCTTTGATGAGATCAAGGAGGAGAATACTTATGCATAGAATTCCTGGACTATTCTAAAGGAGAATGAGATTCTCTCTCAGCATTACTCCTCCGTATACACCATAGCACGATGGTATATCGGGGCGGAGCAATTGCACCCTATTCGATATGGTGCGCTCTATGATGAGTACTACTGAGTTACATTTTTCCTTTTGGGGGTTATGCACTTGAGAAGCTGCATACCTATTGAAATTAGGTTGGAATCAGATCACAGCCTACCACTCCATATGAGATATGGTATGGGAAGAGCCCATGTCTTAAGCTAGTTAAGATTTGGGGTTGACCGGCCTATGTCTAAAAGCAAAATCCGGACAAGCTCGAGGCAAGGTCTGTAATGTAGAACTGGAAAGGTTCCAGCTATACAAACCACAGCAGATGATTTGATAGAACCAAAGGATTCAATAGTAACCAACGAACCTCAGCCTCTCCGCCGATATAGTAGGGTTCCTCACCCACCTGAGAGATACTTCGGTTTCTCTATGACAGTGGGAGCGAGGATTACATCATGAGATGATGACCCAACTAGTTTCGAGCAGGCCATCGAGAGTAGCGACTCTGTAAGAATGGCTGGTTGCTTAGCAATCTGAGTTGGAATCCATGTACACCAACAAAGTATGGACTTTGGTTGCTATATCTGAAGGGTTAAATCCCCATCAGGAGCAAGTATATCTTGAGCAGATTACTTGGTGTAGATGGAAAAGTTGAGACTTTCAAAACTAGACTTGTTAAAGGTTTTCATCATCGACCAGGCGTGGATAATGATGAAACCTTTTCCAGTGACTATGCTTAAGTCCATCCGGATCATACTTGCTACGGCTACATACCATGACTACGATATCTGGCGGTTGGGTGTCATGACTGCTCTTCTAAATGACATTTTAGAAGAGAGAGTCTATAAGTACACAGTCAGAGGGCTTCGTAAACAGTGGGAGCAGCGGAAACGTGTACAAGATGCTTTATAGGATAAAGCAGGCATCGCGGAGTTGGAACATCTGTTTTGATGTAGTAGTCGAATAGTTTGACTTCATCAAAATTGTAGATGAACCTTGTATAAACAAAAGGGTAGTAGGGAGTATGGTGGTGATCCTCGTAGAGTACGTGGATGACATACTCTTGATAAGAAAGCAGTTTCCTATACTACGCTCGGTCAATCTCCGCTTATCATAATGATTCTCCATATAGGATCAAAGTGATACCTCCTAAATCCTGGTTTTGGATCTTTGAGATAGATTTAATTGGATGTTAGGATTCTCACTAGTTGTAGTGAGATAGTATCAATTGATCTTGAGGAGAATCACTGGAAAGGTTCCAGGGTGATAAGGACGACTGAAAGTCAGTCACAGGCATTGTCTTTACCCTCAGTAAAGGGATGGTATGTTGGAAGAGTTCCAAGCTAGATACCGTGGCAAATTAGACGATAAAGGCTGGATACATCGCTACTTAAGATACTACCAAAGAGGCAGTCTGGATGTATATTTGTTCATGAGATGAACTTAGTTCCACCCATTATGTGACAATGGAGTTGTGGCTTATACCAAGAAACATCCGTCCCATCAGTGATCCAGACATATTCTAAGGCAGTATCACTTGATCATGGAGATGGTTGATCTCCAGGGTGATCGAGGTTAGGAGAACAGACTCAGAGGACAACACGGCAGATCCACTCACAAAGGCCTTTTCCCAGAGAGAGACTTTTATGGGATGGTTGAGTATGAGATACTACAACCACTGCTATCAGATGGCCCTAGTGCAAGTGGGAGATTGTTAGTTATATGTATGCCCTAGAGGCCATTACTATACATAGGATGTATATTGTAGTGGATGCTTGGACATATATAGGGAGGACTTTCTTGCTCGACATGATAGTATGATATCTGGTTGCTCTTTACCTTAACGTGTACACTGATTGTCTTTCTGTTACATGTTGGTAAAGCCCTTAGGATGTGTACTTGACTACCTGGACTATGATGTGGATCATACTAGTGGGGACATGGTAGTCCATAAGTACATCCTTCAAGGTCTCTAGTCGTGGGTGTATCGAGACAGGGCATCGATATACCAGAGTAGACTAGCGTATACCTTCTCGACCCATACAGATGGGCGATGGATGATCCCATATCCATTGGTGTTTGACATCAGAGATGGTGTACGGGTGCTCAGTGGAGACTGGGTACACTGGACGGACTCGCCGAGAACCAGATGGTATTATACCTCACGTCAGATGGCAGTTCTCTGGTGACACTGGTACAGAGTAGTCTGTTGACCCGAGATCGTCATAGAGTCTTGTGTGATTCCCACTGTGCTTTGATTTCCACCTTACCACGTCCAAGAGGGCGTGCAAAACGGTGGTTTTTGGGTACAGTCCCGAATCACATGGAGGCAATGAGCGATAGGAGGGGATTCGTCTCTCCCGGTATAGGGAGTTGATGTTGCACTGTGTTCGATTGGCTATAACCGGAAATCCCTGGCCAAGGTTGCTGAGATTTACTGGTAAGTGTTACCTGTAGTTTCTCGAACTGTTATAGACTTCATATCGACACGACTTATCGAGCTATTAGGGTCTGACGTTTACCACCCCTAGGCGAGATATGCGACATATCAGACGAACAGACCGGACTGTACGGTATGTGTTGCTCGTTGGATTCACAGGAGTGTGAGCGGGCTTGCTCTTTGATCTTCTGATCGCTCAATACCCGGGTGGCCGTTACGTTTAGCAGACCGCTTGCGGCTTGTGAGTGTTTGATATGATCATCACCTGCTGCCGGCGTATTGACGAGTCTTTAAAGTCCTACACAGAGGTTTTCTGGCTCAAGCGAAACGAAATAGGAGCGCATATGAGATATGTGCGGGACCGAGAATAATACCAGTATGTGATACTGTATTCTATTCTCGCGATATGTGACATTGATCGGTTATATGCGATATAGCCGGGTTATCGGATCAAGTGTTGATTCGATAAGTTGTTACTATTGATATTAATCGGTTATATGCAATATGACCGGATCATTAAGTCAAGTGTTGATTTAATGATTTAATGTATAATTATATATTTGATATATTACTTTACATTAACTAATATTGGTTCACTTAAGATGTTTTTCTCACTTGTTTGTGCACATTGTATATGTGATATATTTTTGTGCACAAGATTGTATCATGTTTGATGATACATGCAAACTTGGGTGTGCATGCTTTAAATCATAGTTTAGGTTAATGGTTAAGGTGTTATCTATTTATTTATTTATTTATTATGGCAAGAAATAAAATGGTGGCTTATTTTGTTTCATACTTGAAGCTTCATGAAGCTTTGAAAAACTTTGACCATTTTGTTTCTTTCCTAAACCTAACCATTACCTAAACCCTAGTTTATTCTCTACATGAGTTTACTAACCCATAGTTGCATTATGATAAAGCATCACTTGATTTTCTATTTTGATAATTGATTTTTCCTTTTCTTTCTTCATCTTCTTCTTCAAGTGAAGAAAAGAAAAGCTTTTTAGAAAAATGTCAAGTGATGATTCCAAGTGAGAAATCCAAATCTAAAGTGAACCCACTTCCTATTTCTTCATCCTCTACCACTTGCCATGTAGTATAGGGTGTTTTCTTCACAAGTTTCATGACTTGGTGAAGTTGGAGCTTGATCTTGAGTTTTCTCGACGTAGATCATCTTCGGTATCGAAGTCAACGACCTAGCTCGATCTTTTCTCCGATGAAACCACCGCGAGAGTCTAAGATCCGATGATCGCAGCGAAGGGATATCATCACGGAGCTATGGAGGTGGAGGACCGGATCTACAAAGGTTGTATTTCCGTTCACTTAGTGTAAATGAGATTTACTTTCTTTAAGTTTCGCCTAAACTCTAGTTAACGATCTTTGCTTAGGGTTTCTCGGCACCTAAAATTTGAATTTGGCATGGTTGATGCCTTGTGGAACCTCTTGAGTGTGCCTAGGAACCCTACAACCCCCTCCCCATCCTCCTCCGTGAGCGACGTCCGGAGCATGATGTTGCCGAAGAACACCGTCGAGGAATTGAAAGAGATATTGGTACGCATATTACTTATTAGTAAAATATTATATCACATTATAGATAGTAGCATATGCAATATTAGTAGCCTGAGTTTATTTGGTTTTAAATTTATGTTTTATTAATCAGACTTATATAAAACTATCTAATTAAACTGAACTCTATATTTATAATCATGACATATCTTTCTTCATTTTGGAGTTTAAAAGGTTATGATTATCCAAACTCAAAACTTTAGAAGAAAACGTTGCTTTGTAAATTAGATAACTCAAAAACCAAACATCCAATCAAAACTAAACAATTAAAAATAGATACGGGCTTACAAGTTAGAGTAAGCATCATTTCTACCTCCACTTAAAATAAACTACGGTTTTCCAAACTAGATACCAAAACTAGGCCTAAGGCTCTAAGTATTCTTAGATTGGAGAGAAAAAGTATAGCTCCGAATGTGTGCAATTTCAACGTATATAAATTCTCATACATAACATATGAATTTCAAAAGAACTTGTGGAATCTCAACAAAGCATATATAAATTCGCTGTTCTGTAATAATCCGATAATTATACGAATTCGACTAAAATCTAATATACTGTTCTAACTTATTTATCACACAAATACAAAATTTTATTGATTCGGCAGGCTATTTCCACATGTCTCTCCTTCGGCTGCGGCTCCGCAAGCTACTATCTTGGCTGCGCAAACATACTCAAGAATAGAGCACATAATTTTAATTTATTCTGTTCGATTCAAATCAAGTTTTAGTAGGAGGTGCTAATCAATCAGAGAACCAAACAGAATAGAACGTATCCAACACCAACAATGCAATTCTAGAGATTCTGTGTAAAAATTACTGTGTTTATCAAATCTTAATTTAGTTTCATTCAAGAAGTAATTAAAACAAGAACAAATGTTAATTTGTCAACTTAGCAAATAACATGACCAAGTTCGTAAGTTAAAATAACACTCCTGAATAACATATGAATATCACAGAACAATTTAGTATATAGAAATGTAGAATTAATCATCATCCCAAGGACTGTTGGAAATTTATTGCATTAATAATTTCTATATCATTATATTTCAGCAAATAATTATTAAATAATATTTATCCTTTCCGAAATCATAATGAATATAACATTGCAAATAAATAAAATATTGTAAAAAAAAAATTGTTAAATATATTCACCAGGATAAGGTGGGTTTATGAGCTCCTGCGCTTCGGGATGATGACGCCACCTCTCTTGTAATTCATCAAGAAGTCATCCTCCCCAACATTACAATATCTCTCTCGCCGGAGCCTTGACATCATACGGACGGTCAGGAGTTTAATCTCGAGATCGATGCTTCAAATGCCAATATATTAAAATAACTTTATAAACCATTTTGAGGGAGAAATACTTTGAAATTTCAAAATATTTCCCCAATCTTTTTAGAAACAAGAAAATATATTCTGTAAAACAGAAACCCTTGGATCAAAAATCCAATAGTGGGTAAAAGTACACAAATCAATTAGGATCTCTTAATGAGAGATTTCTTCAAAAACTAATTAAAAAGTTGCCTCTACTATATAAAGGACCCAAGAGTTCAAGTCTGTGATAGAGGAATCCCCATAAGCTTCTAAAAAAAGGATAAGAAAGCTTCAAAATAAAAAGGAACACAGAAGAAGATCTCCCTCCTCAAGAAACTCTAAGTAAATAAAAAAAAGAGATCAAAACATCTCATTTATCTATTGAATGGTTTGACCCTTTTAAAAAACTTAGTTCTTTCTCTGGATCTGAGATCCACAACACAAGTCTCCCACTAATTGAGAATTTAATTCTCATCGGGAAGAACTTGTTCTTGAGAATCAAAAATTCAGAAAAGAATTAGGAATTGAATTCATCAAAACAAATCATATAAAGAAAAACCTAGTGCCCAGTGCCTCACATGTCCCTCATATTGGCGCCAAAGAAGAAAAGAGTGCTTAGCATTCATTGGGCAGCACCTAGCACCTCACTTGTCCCTCCCGTGGGCGCCACAGGAAAAAATATTGCTTAGCATTCATTGGATATCGCCTAGCGCCTAGCGCCCAGCGCCTCACGTGTCTCTCATGTGGGCGCCACAGAAGAAAAGATTGCTTAGCACTCATTGGGCAGCGCCTCACGTGTCCCTCACGTGGGCGCTACAGAAGAAATGTATGCTTAGCACTCATTGGGCAGCGTCCAGCGCGTAGCACCTCACACGCTCCCCACCTGGACGCCATAAAGAGCGCCTAGCACTCTATATAAAGATAAAAGGAGTAAAGTGTTTTACACTTATTGGGTAATTCCCCATGACTGAAAGCTTCACATGATCATATGTGGGCGTCAGAACTTATATAAGTGCTTAGCACTTTTTGCATAGAAGGGGAACTGATTAAGCAGAGCCCAAGCAAGTGCTTAGCACTTTTCAATATAAAAAAAGACCACTAAGCAGATCAAGCCAAAATTGGCTAGGCCCTCTGAGGAAAGAACCTTCTTGATTCAAATCAACCGAGCCCATATGCTCATGATTGACCAAACTAATTTCAGTCTCATATATGACTATTGATCTTTCAATTGATGATATCCCAAATGATATTCATTTTATATCTCCTAAGATAATTTTAGTCTCAAACGTGACCAACGATTCCTAGGGTCACCATAACCCGTTTCCTTCTAATACGGGATTTGGTTTAAGGGTACATCTCTCCACACCTTTGATATACGTCGTTATAATTCTTCAACGTCTTCAGAGAGGTGGCGGGTCCCGACAACCAACAATTCTTCAGTGCATTCCCAAACCGTCCAAATTGACGTGCACACCTCAAATCAGACCACATCCCATACTGGGTTCCTTCCATACATCCATGTTCATTCTGTCACGTAACACATACACGTGCGCGCAAGATGAACACACTGGACCACTACGTCCTTAAACTGGCAATGAACCAAAATGTCCTTAAACCAATATTCTCCTTCAAAACGACGATAATAGACCGAAATGTCCTCAAACTAATATTCGCCTCCAAAATGGCGTTACTGGACCGAAATGTCCTTAAACTAATATTCTCCTCCAAAATGGAATTACTGGACCGAAATGTCCTTAAACTAATATTCGCCTCCAAAATGACGATAATGGACCGAAACGTCTTTAAACTAAAACAATAAAGCCCAAACGCTCTTTTCTTAGATCTGAAATAAAAATGATCCTGTAACCTCGTTAAGTGGATTTTAGTCTCAAATTGGACTAACGTATCCTTAACAAAACCAATCGAGCCCCAACTGCTCATATACATTTAAGTCGATCTTAATCTCAAACCAGATTAACGATCCTTAAATCAACCCAAACCCAAATAAAAAATATACGGATTTGGAATAATCCACGCCCTACGGGCGACGACATAAATTAGTCTCCGTATACGATCCACGGACAACCCAAACAAACAAAAACACACACGATACGAAGTGAACTTCCGGAGCAGGAGAAAGTGGTTATCTCGATGCGATAACGTAATCAACTTGGTATCTTCGGAGAGGTGAACAGATAAATCTAAATAGCATCTGCCCCTAGAATTCAGGCAGGACGATCCATTCCAGTTTTGTCTCCGTTTTCGGCGGTGAACAGATTCTGGCACGCACGGTGGGACCTTTTCCTCTTTCCACTCTACACTTCATATGTCATGTTTTGCGAATAAATTGCGCTATGCTTGTCGTTGGATTCGAGGTACTAAGATTTAGTGACTTGCTCCTTTCTAGGAAAAAGGTCAATGGCTTCCAGCTGCACAAACTACAGCAGCAAATCCTGCTCCGCCCCAATTGGAGGAGTGACATACGGGACCAATGCGGCCTCCATCTTTTCAATGCCGGCGAGGTAGGTGACTGAAGCCACCACTGGATTGTTCTTTGGGACCATGCTCCCGCCAACAAGCTTAAGCGGCCCAGTGCCACCACAGGAAGCTCCCAAGAAGTCGATCTTCGATCGACTTGCAACCACCACGGCCCCTCTCAACGGATCGTCCAAGTCTGCCACCTCAGTCTTCAACAGGCTGAGTCGAAGCTCAAGTAGGCCCGCAAAGAAGCTCGCGATACCTGAAAGGGCTATCCCAAAAAGGATAGTCCTCCCAACTCCTCCGGCAGGTGAAGTCGTCAAAAGTGCTTCCCCAATCAGAAAGTCGGCCTTTGAAAGATTAGTCGTTCCCTCTAAACGAACATCAGTCTTCGACAGGCTGGCACCAATAGTAGTCCCTCATCGAAGCCGGGGGCATGACGGAGCCGCTTCCACAATTGAGATCGTCCCGTCTGCAAGACACTCTCGATGTCGCCACTGGCACCGGGTGAGAAGAGCTGAAGGCAACTCCCCCTATGGACTTGCTACACCAGCTCCACTGGTAGAAGTTGATGCTGTTGTTCCAACCAGGAACAGCTTCGATCTGCTTAGGAGGGTGCGAAAGAACTCTCCAACCGTGGTGCTGAAGAAATCTCTCCCGTCTACTGAAAACATGATGCAGGCAAAGTCGGAGCAGCCCCCTCGGCGTCTGTGCTCCTAAATCCACAGGGTCCGGCGGAAAGTCCAAGACTCTGTGATCAGCAAAGATTACTTTCGCCAACCGAAGAAAATGAAGATTCGGTAGGAGGAAGGCTATCCCTCCGTTATACAAAGAGGGACGTCTTCAACACAGGCGCCTGATACAATGGCTCCTTCAACCTCGACCCCCCATAAAAGGAGGAGGCCGGAGAAAATCCTATTGCCTGCGGCAAATTTCAAAGGCGCTAGACTCAAACGCCTGGGGGCATGATCATCCATACGGTCTACATGACTTCCGGGAAAGAGGAAAGCCGTGCTTCCGTAGGTCATCGGCCGCAAACTCGATCGTTGATAAAAGCTCAGGAGCAACAAAAAAAGCTTCAGGAAATGCTGATCAAAATGTCAGCAATCACTGGGCAGAAAGAAAACCCAGAATCGGCATCTGAACAGCACCAGGAGCGGAGACCGATACAGAGTTCCCGCAAATGGTGCTAGAAAGAAAAGACAATGAGGCTGCGGAACAAGCTGCTAATATAAAGCAGATGGCGCTTTTGTTCCAAGATATGGTTGGAACGATGATCCAGCCAGAACCTCCAGCTGAAAATCCACCGATAATCATCGAGGATGACAGAGGGGAAATATCAAACCCTCTTCTGGCTCTATCAACAGCTAAGGAGGAAACAATCTCCAAGGCCACTCTCGATGACTAAATAGCTCAACAAATACGATCTCATCAAGCTAATGAAGCGGCTGGCCAAACTGTCAAAACTGGACGACCGTATCCGGGCTGGTATGACCAAATAAAGTACCTTCCATGATATACGATCCCTAAGTTTCATGTGTATAAAGGGACGGGAAATCCGCATCAGCTTGTCGCTCAGTTCAGAGCTCTATGCGGCAACATTGGAGGCGATGACAAACTGCTGCTTCTCCAGTTTTTCGGTAGCCTGTCGGAGACGGCATTCGAATGGTACTCGGAGCTCCCAAATGACTCTGTCAAAACATTCACAGAAATGGAACTGCTGTTCACACGGCGGTTCAATAGCGCAAGCATGCGCACCCCGATCACGGCATTAATCAATGCCAGGGTGAACTCAGAAGAAACCTGGGTCCAATACATGATCCGGTGGCGGAGCCTATGGTCGAAGTGCGAACAACGCATCGAAGAATCTCCTGCCGTGGGTATGTTCATCGGGACACTAGATCCTCAAACGACGGTATTCCAGTTCATGACGTTCTTCAAGCCGACCACCTTCCAAGCTTTGATCGACAAACTGGCCTAAATGGACAAAATGGGTCACGGGCCTTCCTCCTCAAAAATGGACCCTCGAATGCCAAGGATAAAGGGAAAGCGGCCTTCGTTGCCAACACTCAACAGCAACCAAGTGACCCGAAACCGGTTACTCACAAAAACAATGCACGTCCATGCAGGGTTGCCTATCACGGCAACAAGGTTTCGGGAGGCATATTCTATGCTAAATTAAATTTTTAGCTGTTCTAGCTAACCCTAACATAGAATCGTATACTAGAAAATGCGACGAATCAAAGCAAACAACTTTGCATAAGAAGTGAACAAAGAATACAACCTTTGTAGACCGGTCCTTCATTTCAATAGTTCCGTGTAGTAGTCCCTTCGCTGCGATCATGAACTCCCGGACTCTAGAGAGGCTCTCATAAAGAAATGAACAAGCTTGCATCAAACTCTTCGAGGTCGAAGATGATCTACGTCGAGGAAACACTAATCCAAGCTACCTTTTCACTAATTGTAGAATTAGTGAAGCAAACACCCTATACTAAATGGCAAGTAGTAGAGGATGATGAAGTAGGAATTTTTCTCACTTAAGAAATAATATTCTCACTCATTTTCCATCATCTCCATTGAAGCTAGAAAGTTTTGAGGAAGAAGAAGAAGAAAAATGTCTCATGAAATTAATCAAGTGAATAATGGCAACCATGGGTGAGTTAAGTATCATATACTTAACTTTTGTAGAGACATAACCATAGCTAGAATAATTGCTTGGGTTAATAAATATGTTAGGCAAAACAAAATTTGTGGACTTAGTCAATGCAAACAACAAGCTTCTACAAGCTTCATGTCATGACAATTTCCAACAATTTTGAATTACTTAAATAATTAAAATCCCTAGGATTATCTCTAGCATGGTGTAAGTCATACACACACCCAAGTTGCATGTATCATCGTGCATGACATAAACATGTACATAAATATACATATCACATATATATAATGTACACATCAAGTGAGAAAAGAAATCATAAGTGAGCAAGTATTAGTTAATGTAACTTAATATATCAAATATATAATTATACATTAAATTATTAAATCAACACTTGATTTAATAATCCGGTTATATCACATATAACCGACTAATATCAAATGTAACAACTTATCGAATCAACACTTGATCCGATAACCCGGCTATATCCCATATAACCGACCGATGTCACATATCGTGAGAATATAATACGGTATCACATATTGTATTAATCTCGGTCCTGCACATATCACATATATGCTCCTACTCCATTTCTCTTGAGCCAGGAAACCTCTGTGTAGGACTCTAAAGACTCGTCAATATGCCGGCAGTAGGTGATGATCATATCAAACACCCACAAGCCGCAAGCAGTCTGCTGAACGTAACGGCCACCCGAGTATTGAGCGATCAGAAGATCAACAAGCATGCCTGCTCATACTCCTGCGAATCCAATCAGTAACACTACCATACAGTCCGGTCTCTTCGTCTAATATGTCGCATATCTCGTCTAGGGGTGGTAAACGTCAGACTCCAGTAACTCAATAAGTCATGCCGATGTGAGGCTCATAACGGGTCGAGAAACTACTGATAACACTTACCAGTATATCTTAGAATCATCCCTGGCCAGGGACTTCCTGTTATAACCAATCGAGCACAGCGCAACATCAACTCCCTATACCGGGATAGACGAATCCCCTCCTATCGCTCATTGCCTCCATGTGACTCGGGACTGTACCCAAAAACAACCTTTTTGCACGATCTCTTGACCGTGGTATAGTGGAAATCAAAGCACGGTGGGAATCACACAAGACTCTATGACAATCTCGGGTCAACAGAATAACCTGTACCAGTGTCACCAGAGAACTGCCATCTGACGTGAGGTATAATACCATCTGGGAGTTCTCGGCGAGTCCGTCCAGTGTACCCAGTCTCCACTGAACACCTGTATACCATCTCTGATGTCAAACACCAATGGATATAGGATCATCCATCGCCCATCACATAGGTCGAGAAGTGTATACGCTAGTCTACTCTGGTATATCGATGCCCTGTCTCGATACACCCACGCCTAGGAACATTTGAAGGATGTACTTACCGACTACTCTGTCCCCACTAGTATGATCCGCATCATAATCCTGGTAGTCAAGTACTCATCCTAAGGGCTTTATCAACATGTAATAGAGAGACAATAAGTGTACATGTTAAGATAAAATGCAACCAGATAGCATACTATCATGTCGAGCAAGAAAGTCCCCCTTATGTATGTCCAAGCATCCACTAAAATATACATCGTATGTACAGTAATGGCCTCTAGGGCATACACATAACTAACAGTCCACGCCTATCTGTAGAAGAAAGGCTAGGACGCGCCTACTCGTTTCCCCGTGACAAGACGAGGAGACTGTTTGAGCTAGCAATGCATAACAAACTTATCACATTGCCGGACCCACGATGTCCACCGCAACCAAGCGATGTCAACAACCCCAACTACTGCTCCTATCACAGAACGGTGAGCCACCCAATTAAGGATTGCTACGTCTTCAAGAACAGGGTCGGGGACTAGTATCAACGGGGGAAGTTCGCACTTTTTGAGAATTGGAAGGTGAACCCACCACAGAAGCACACTCCTAAAAAGGTAGATACACCGAAGGCATCATGCTCGCTCGTAGAAGAAGCTATATGGAAAGCCGTCCTTTCAGCTAAAACTAAAAGAATGCTGAAGGATCTCCAGGCATGTCCGGCGATCAGGTGGAAAATCCCGCTGGAACCCGAGATCATTGAAGGGATGCTGAAACAGCGTCCCGCACCGAAAATTGTCGACGAGGGGCAAAACACTCAGGTCAGGCCTTCAAAGTCTTCGAAGAAAAAGAAGAAGACCAAGAAGCATGTGCAACCTGCCAAGTATGACGGCAAACGCACAGACATACAAAGGTACATTGACGTGCTGGAGGAGTACAATCAGAAGGTGCGGACATCTGTCACCCTCAAAGAGTTCCTCAAGCATATCCTTGAGAATGAAGAGAGTGACAACGATGAGGAAAATGACTCATTAGAAACCGAATACTATGTAGCAAGTTGCCACATGGTCTCCTATTCATCGTCAAATGGCGAAGAAGCTCCCTCTGCATCAGAAAACAACACAGAGGAACTGGAGGCAGGATCGGAGCTAAAATCCCTAGAACCGTTAGAAGACCCAACCGATAGGCTATTAAATGAAGCCTTTCGAAAAAGCAAAGCTGACTGAGAACGCGAAACAGCCATATATGAAAAGACTAAGCGTCAGCGTCAGGATGAAGAAGCTGCGGCAAGGAGGAGTCGTAAAGTACTCCAACCAAACCAAAGCACACCTGCGGCAAACAAGATCAGGATCAAGACAGAGAAACGGTTCGTCAAAGCCTTATCAGTGGGAATGAAGATTCCGCCTCTCAAAGGAAACACGCCCGGGGTCATAAGCCTCAATGGAGAGGATTCACATCCGAACTACTGCTTATACCATCGGAGGGTCACTCACCCCACCGAAGAATGCAGTCAAGAAATGGTGGCAAGGATACGTTGCCCATCAACAACACTTCAAGAGGATGAAACGCGAAGCTCGTCGACAGCAAAGATGTTCGACAAGTGCGCATGAGAAAACGACTGGCAACTGTCATATGGTTGATACCAGTCGGGAAAGAGAAAAACTCCAAATTCTTTCCTTCGGGAGAGATTCTGAGGAAGAAATGACCCTCAGCCCTCTCTTCAAGAACTCCACCTCCGAAAAAGAAGAGGGGGAGAAGAATTGTGAGAACATTCAGCTGCGTAACCGCACGCTGCCTGAGAGGAATCTCGGACCTACAAATAAAGGTTTGAGTAAAAGAGACAAGAGGAAAGAAAAAGTCCCTGAGAAAATCACCCTCGATGATAAAGTCGTTAAAGAGCTCGCAACCAAGGACCATCTAGGAAAAACAAGGTGGATTACAATGTCCTAACACATCTGAGGAAGATGCCCTCACAACTGAGCATATTGGATGCTCTCCTCCTGTCCAAAGAGGCGCGAGATTATTTGATCAAGGCATTGCAAGAGCCTGATCAATTTCAAGATTTTCTCGCAGAATAAAGGATGAAGGACGAGTTAGCAGAGGTTCACACGGCTAACATCATATTTAGCGATGAAGATCTCCTCCTCGGAACGTGCGAGCATAACCGTCCTCTATACGTCATCGGGTATTGCCACGACATCAAGATAGGCAAAATTTTTGTCGACAATGGGTCCTCTATCAACCTCCTCAACGTGAAGGTGCTGAAGGAGATTTGCATGAACGTTCAACACCTGGCTCGGGAAAAATCACCATCTCCAGGTTAGATTTACAGTCATCACGGATGCTCGGGTCCGTAATACTGACATTACGCTTCGGGCTGCTCGTCACTGACATCAAATTTCATGTCATTGACGCCAAGACTTGCTACAACACACTGCTCGGCAGACCTTGGTTACACGAGTACAACGTCATCCCTTCTACACAACACCAGTGTGTGAAGTATTTCAAAGACGGCTTCGAGTACACCGTTATGGGGGGCTAAATCCATTCTCTGTAAACGAAGTCCGAAAATATGATGACGCTAAGTAATTCCTACCAGACTTCAAAGACACGGAAAGATGTCATAAGCCGGAGAATAAACAAAAAGCCGTCGCCACTATCCCGATCTTTGGGAGCGATACCAAGGAAGATAAGGAAATAGTCTACTCGGGGCAACCCTAATGCAACAGGCCCGGATTATCTACTCCTATTTTGGTCTTTGGCAGTGACTCTTAGGACGAGGCGAACGCCGTGTTCTTCACTCACCCGTCAGCACAAACCGTTACTAGAGCTGATCAGAGTTTACAAATCACCGGTTCCGCCACAGCATTACAAAGAACTTTATGCGCTTAATACATACAGCGTACAAGAGTTGCAGACTTTCTACGTCCCTCCCAGGCGAAGAGGTGAAAAGGCGGTCCTTTTCTATCAATCTACGGAGACCAAAGTGGAAAAAGAAGTCTGGCATCGTGCCAAGCTTGCGCTTGACATGCTTCAACTAATCCGTCTGCCTAGATATTACGCAGAGAGATTAAAAAGGCTATTAAAATGCCAAGGCGTGCCCTTCAAACAAACCGCTCGACAAGCCCAGTTCTACAAAAAATTTGGGACGTCCCCGGGACTCAGCGAAAAATACCCAACGGGAAGATGGAAACAACTGAGCTCGGATACATTCGGTCCAATAAATAGGAGCGATTCTATGGCTGTCGTGTCATAAATAGCTCCGGTGTAGAAATGAATGCTTTTCCAGATAGCTGTGACGTTGGAACGGAGCAAAATCACACTATAAGAACATCAAGTCCACCATTCGAAAAACAAGTTGACAAGATAATAAGAGAAGCCAGTCAAAAGATTCAGGATGATTACATCCGCGAAATGGCTATTTATGAAAAGGCTAGGACGCAGCGTCTCAATCAACAGTCTGCGGAAAGAGAAGATTACGTTGCCCTTCACCCTCAGCCCGCTGTACGTTCTCGCAACAAGAGAAAAGACCGAAACAGGGGCAAAAGCAAGGTGAAGAACGAGAATGACATTCTAAAATAGCGAAGCGGACCAAGAAGCCACGTAATCGAGAAAAATTCGGATGGAATCCGTCTTTTATGAAGAAGATGGGTCGGGAATACTCTTTCCCCTAAGACAAGACATGGAAAATATTTAACCTTGTCATCAAGCATCAAATGATGACGCTCCTGGAGCCTCAGTACCCCGAACAGATAAATGAGGTTTATCACCCGGATTATTCCTCCTACCACCGAGCAATAGGACACCCCCTTTAAGACTGCTTTACCTTTAAAGACCGGGTCGAAGACCAATATCAACAAGGCACGTTCGCTCTATCTGATAGCTGGAGGGTAACCCTACCGCAAAAGCATGAGCCAAAGAGAACCTATATCGCGAAGGTAGGACCAGCTCAATATCAAGACTGGAAGCAAACTCGTACCTACGCCACGTGATAACATTCTCAGAAGGGGAGGGCACGAGAATATGGATGACCTCTTTAGGTGCTTCACAAATGGGGATGAGGACGAGGTGATCTCAGAGTTTCCACCGGCCCCGAAAGAGCTGGAAGATGGGATACACACTATGGCGAATAACCTAAGGAAAATTGACTTGGGGACGGAAAAAGATCCGAGGCCCACGTTCGTCAGTAAGCTGCTGTCTAAAAATAGGTGGCCAAACTGAAGGAAGTGATTATACAATATAAAAACTGCTTCATATAGAACTATTCCGAGATGCCGGGACTAGACCCAAAAATAGCGGTGCATAAACTGGCTATATCGCCGGACGTCAAGCCTGTCAAACAGGCACCAAGAAGAATGCGGCTCGAACTCGATATGAGTATCAACGCCGAAGTCAAGAAACTAATTGACTCTAGCTTCATCCAAGAAATTCAATATCCCGACTAGATTGCCAACATTGTTCCAGTAATGAAGAAAAATGGGATGGTGCGCGTCTGCGTAGACTTTCGGGACCTCAACAAAGCTTGCCCAAAAGATGATTTCCCAGTACTAGTTACCTAGCTGATGATAGATAACACGTCTACCCATGAGGTCTTCTCCTTCATGGATGGATCTTCAAGATATAACCAAATAAAAATGCATCCTGAAGACCAAAAGCACACTGCTTTCCGGACTCCGTTGGGCATATTCTGCTACAGGGTAATGCCTTTTGGTCTGAAGAACACTGGCGCTACTTATCAGAGGGCTATGACGAAGATCTTCGATGACCTCATACACAAGATTGTCGAATGCTATATTGACGACCTTATGGTAAAAAGCAAATCGTACGAGGAAACTGGGAACATTTGAACATAGTGTTCCAATGTCTTTGGAAATACAATCTGAAGATGAATCCTTTAAAATGTGCGTTTGGAGTCTCTTCGGGAAAATTCCTAGGATTCGTCATACGACACCGAGGCATCGAAATAGACCCATCAAAGATCAAAGCGATTATGGAAATGCCCACGCCGAGAACTCTTAAACAACTGTGGTCTCTCTAAGGAAAGCTCACGTATATCCGGCGGTTCATAGCCAACCTCTCCGGAAAATACCGTTCCTACAGTCATCTAATGAAGAAGGGGACCTCGTTCGTCTGGGATCATAACTGCCAAAATGCACTGGATGAAATTAAGCAATACCTACAAAATCCGCCAGTGTTGACCGCTCCGGTTAAGGCAAAACCGCTTATCCTATACACAACGGCCCTTGAAGGTTCTCTGGAAGCGCTATGGGCACAAGAGAATGACCAGGGAAAGGAGAGAGCTTTGTACTATTTGAGTCGAGTTCTTCTGGGGGCAGAAAATAACTGCTCCCCCATCGAAAAGTGTTGTCCGGTGCTGATCTTTGCGATAACGAAGCTCATACACTACGCCTTGGCACATGAGGTTCACCTCATATCAAAGATGGATCCTTTCAAATATTTGATGTCAAGGGCCATACTTACCGAAAGGCTCGCCAAATGGGCCCTCCTCCTGATGGAGTTCTCGATAACGTATCAACCTCTCAAAGCAGTGAAGGGTCAGGCCATCGCCGACTTTCTCGCCGAGCATCCGATACCCGCCGACTCCCCTTTAAATTGTGAGCTACCGGACGAACATGTGTTTAACGCAAAGGAAGAAGAGAATGATGCCCGATGGGAACTCTACTTCAATGGAGCATCTTCCATAAAAAGGCGGAAGCATAATACCCCCATAATCAAAGCTGGGGTAAGTCTCATCTTCGTGGCTCCGCAAGGAGGGATACTGCGTTACGCCTTCTTCCTGACGGAGCTAAGGACTAACAACGAAGCTGAATATGAAACTTTGATATCAAGTCTCGAGATCACTTTTGACATGAGAATCAAAGACCTCCTCATATATAGAGACTCCCAGCTCATTATCAGCCAAGTAAATGGCGACTATCAGACATGCAAGTCAGAACTAATCAAGTATAGTGAAAGAGTGCAGCAACTGCTGACACAAATCCCTTCCTACATCCTGGAGAGTATACCGTGTGCGGAAAACAACAAAACGGATGCATTTGCTAGATTGGCTAAAGAATTGGCCAACGAAGACCTCAATGACGTAAAGATCATCATGCAAAGCCGCCGAGTTCTTACGCCGGCAAAGATATCTTCGGAATATTTAACAAAGTCATCTGCAGGAAAGGAAACAACCAAACAAGCGGTCCTCCAAATAGAAGACAAAGAAAAGGCCAAGGATTAGAGGGAAGTCTTCATAGACTACTTCAAATCCCATCGAACGCCCGAAAACGCGTCGTCAAGACATCAGCTCATGAAACGAGCTCTGTCTTTTGCTCTAGTCAATGATACTCTATATAAGAGATCACTTGACGGTTTATGGCTAAGGTGCTTGGGTCCAGGAGAAGCAAGGGGAGTCATTTAAGAAACTCACGACGGACTCTGCAGTTCTCATCAAGCTAGGACAAAGATGAAGCTGAAGATCAAACAAATTGGTTACTATTGGCCCACAATGATTCAGGACTGTCTCAAATATGCAAAGCAGTGTCATTCGTGTCAGATTCACGGGGACTTCATCCACCAACATCCAAATGCACTACATCCAACAGTAGCTAGCTGGCCGTTCGAAATGTGGGGAACCGACATAATTGGCCCTATTGAATCAGCATCATCCAAAGCACATCTCTTCATACTAGCAATGACCAATTACTTTTCTAAGTGGGCAGAAGCAGTACCGCTAAGGGAAGTGAAGACGGAGAATATCCTCCATTTCTTCAGGACGCATGTCATCTACCGGTTCGGCACTCCGCGACGGATAATCTCGGATAATGGGCCAGCCTACAGAAGCCATAAAATCAGCCACTTCGCAGAACAACATAAAATAGATTGGAGATACTCTTAGGTCTACAATCCTCGTGCCAACATTCTAGCTGAAGCTTTCAACAAGTCCCTGAAGAAGATTATAAAGAAAACGGTGTCGGGAAACAAAAAGGATTGTCATGAGAGACTGCACGAAGCTCTCTGGGCATACCGAACGACGTTCAAAACGGCTACGAATACAACACCATACGCGTTGGTATTCGGCACAGAAGCAATCCTTCCTTTAGAAATAGAACTCTCTTCTCTACGGGTAGCAGTTCGATACGAGCTGACGGATGAAGAAAGTTTCCATCTCCGGCTTGAGGAGCTCGACACCCTCGATGAAACTCACCTCATGGCGCAGCAAAACCTAGAAGTTTACAAGGCAAGGATGACGAGCTCATACGAAAGACTGATTAGGCCGAGAACATTTCGCCAAGAAGAGCTCGTGCTAGTTCTCAAACGACCTATGATTCCCAACCGTGCAAAACGGGGGAAATTCGAGCCGAACTATGATGGCCCGTACATCATAGACAAGGTCTACCAATGTGGGTCCTACCTGCTCATGGATATGCATGGCGAAAGACCCTTCCGGCCAATAAATGGCCGATTCCTCAAAAGATACTACGCCTAACGGGCTACGATTCAGGTCAATAATAGATGACGACGCCCGTGTCCGCTCGCTATCTTTCTGAGTTAGAACCATGAAAGTAGTATCCAGAATATCCGTTGCCTCGAAAATGGTAACAGTGGACCACTACGTTCTTAAACTGGCCATGGACCGAGATGTCCCTAAACTAACAATGGACCGGAATGTCCTTAAACTAGGGCGCCACCTCAAACATGGCGTATCGCCCCAAATACGGCGATATCCTCTCTTGAGATCTATATTTCAATCAAAGCCCCAACGGCGAAGACTGTAACTTAAGTCCCATTGGCAAACTGATATAAAAATGGTATGTCCAAAAGCAAAATGGGCATGGATGAAAACCCGAAAGGGCGCCATGAGTAAAAATAGCAAGGCAACCGACGAGTTTGTGAAAACCCGGAAGGGCGCAATCTCGTTAAAAAAACGATATGTCCACAAGAAAAATGGGCACGGATGAAAACCCGAAATGGCGCCGTGAGTAAAAACAGCAGGGCTACTGGCGAGTTTGTGAAAACCCGGAAGGGCGCAATCTCGTAAAATTTTCACTTACGAGATCCTCTCGACTTGTAAGGAGAACTCCCCTTATGAGACCCTCATGAATCATAGGATTCAAAAGCCTTAAGCTACAAGTACTTAAACCTGTTCTTAAGCCATCATACGCCCCCACCAAGTTCCTCTAATGGCGAGAGATGTTCCTATATGGTAAAAGACACTTGTAAGTCCTCTCGACTTATAAGGAGAAAACACTCTTGTAAGATCCTTATGACTTGCAAGAGAAAATACCACTTAGGAGTCCTCACGACTTCTAGGGAGAACCTACACCTACGAGATCCTTACGACTCGTAGGGAGAAATAACTTTGTAAGACCCTTACGGCTCATAAAGTCGAAAAGTCTTCATCAACAGGATCTTAACACTGTCTACTAAGCCATCTTTGTTCAAATCGACAAAGACAAATGATGATTCGCTCTCGGAAATATTCCAGTGGTAGTGATGCTGATGCTTAAACAGGTGTCAAGCTCTAAGTCCTTTCAAGGCAAATGATGATTCGTTCCTGGCAATATTCCAGTCGCAGCGATGCTGATGCCAAGATTGGTATAAGATCTTAAGTTCCATACTCACAACAAAAAATCAGCGAGCAAAAAATGCATATAAAATAGCCGAAATGATGGGGCAACTCGCAATAAAAAATCAGCGAGCAAAAAATGCATATAAAAATAGCCGAAATGATGGGGCAAATCGCAATAAAAATCAGCGAGCAAAATATGCGCATATAAAAATAGCCAAAATGTTTGGCCAACTCACAATAAAAAGCAGCGAGTAAAAATATAAAAATATCCGAAATGATTGGGCACCGCGATAAATAGCCGAAATGATTGGGCAATCGCGACTTTCGCGATATGAAAAGCTGAAAAGATAGAGTATCGCGGAAATAAAAAATAAAATAAAATAAAATTTCCTCTGCCCTGCAGGTGAGTCTACATCGACCCCTGTATACAATCCATGGGCATAAATGAAAAAGAGAACCATACTTTCCCACTAGGCTCCGTCAAAGGGAGAGCCAGATCTCGACGGCAACATCCACAGTCTAGATATCAGTTCGACGTTCATTCTCATTCCATCAGAATGCAGATGCAACGTCAACAAAAGGCCCAAGGGTCGAAACAAAGCGGAGCCATGGCAAATTCCTAGCTCCAAGTCTTGACGGTTCATATACAACCCAGAGACAACCCCGACGTACCTTCTCATTCCAGCAGGATGCAGACGCAATGTCAATAAAAGGCCCAAGGGTCGAAACAAAGAGGAGTGACGGAAGAATCCCAGCTTCAGCTCGACATTCTTCTCGTTACAGCAGACGCAATGTCAACAAAGGCTCTAAATAGCCAAATCAAAAAAGAAGTGATGGCAAATCACAGCTCTGGCTCGACATTCTTCTCGTTACAGTAGATGCAATGTCAACAAAGGCTCCAAATAGCCAAATCAAATTGAAGCAACGGCATATTCCTAGTTTCAGGGTCTCGATGGCAAGTCATATAAAGCCTAAGAGACTATCGGAGATCATCCCACACTAGCGCGGAGTGGTTATGAATCGTCGGGGCTCCAAACTGAGCCTAACCTCAAGTAAAAAAGCGACATGGAAAATTCCAAACGCTTGCTCTCCCGACGATCATATAGCCTAAGTAGATTGCTTGAAGAAGTCTTGTCCAGCCCCCGAAGGGATTAGAGACACGACAGTCGTGGGGCTACTCGAACAACAGCTTAAAGACTGCATATCGAGGAATATATCCGCTATGGTATCCATCATCGGCTGCTTCAGCGACACCTCCTGTGATGGTCTCGGGAGGGCCTCAGCCGTAATCAGTGGCTCTGAAGGCCTTTCTGCATCACCGCCCAGGGTTGGGCTTACAACCTAGGTTGTAGTGGTTCCTATAGCAGGATAAAGAAAAGGGTCAGATCATGAATAAAAGGGAATAAAATTACAAAAGTGTGGCGAAAAGAATCTTACCAAGGACCAAAGAGGTGCGGAGCCTCTCCTCCTCCTCAAACGTCTTGAGGGAAACCGAGAGAGCCTCTTCAGCAGAAATACCTATTAAGTAAGAGAGCGTTAGTAAAGCATAATAAATTCAAAAAAAGGGAGGAGATATATACAGGAGAGTATAAATAAAGTATACCGGACTTCGCAATAGAGGCTAACGCCGCATGTTCATGGGCCAGTCGCTTCAACGCTTCAATGGCGGCCTGAAGATTGGTATCAGTCACATGCGCATCAAACAGACCAACATTAGTGCCATACTTGCACAAGCCCTTACTATAGGAGGCATGAGGCTCCTAGACGAATACGGCGTAAGCAGAGAATAGAGATTTCTTCTTATTCTGCGAACTGACACCAGCAGCCGACGATAAAAGTTTTCGCTTGACAGGCTTCTTCGGACTGCGGGTCCCAATCTCCGAACTAATGCCTGACTCTGGGGACGCCATGATTATCGCAGTCGCAGGAACATTGGGTCGAAGCTTATCAGGAAGTGTAGGGTTTCCTAGGCACTCTAATGAGGTCTCACAAGGCATCAACCATGCCAATTTCAAATTTTACAAGTGCCGAGAAACCCTAATACGGATTCGTTGACTAGAGATTAGGCGAAAAGTGAAACTAGTTAACAATTTAACTAAAAGAAAGAGGCTACAACCTTTGTAGATCCGGTTCTCCACTTTGTTAGCTCCACGTAGACGTCCTCTCGCTGTCCATGTCGGATCTTGGACTCTAGCATCGGCTTCATGGGAGAAAATGGCGGGCTAGGTCGTCGGCTTCGATGCCGAAGAAGATCTACGTCGAGGCAATGCAAGATCAAGCTCCAACTTCACCAAGTCATGAAACTTGTGAAGAAAACACCCTATACTACTTGGCAAGAGGTAGAGGGTGAAGAAATAGGAGATGGGTTCACTTTAGAATTGGATTTCTCACTCTTTTACTCAAGATACCATTAAAGCTAGTAAGCTTTCTTCTTGAAGATGAAGAAGAAGAAGAAGATAGAATATGATAAGTGTTTTGTTTAAAAAAGAAACTAATATGAATACTTATCATATACTAACTATAGTCAAGTGTAGAGAGTAAACTAGGGTTAGGTGAATGGTTAGGTCAAGAGAAGCAAACAAAATGGTCAAGCTTTCAACTCTTCATGAAGCTTCATGAAAGAAACAAGAAAAGCCACCATTTCCTTTTTGCTTTTCCAAAATAAATAAACAAAATAAATAAACAAAACCCTAACCATTCATATAACCATGGTTTAATCTTTACACGTGCACAAGTTAACATGTATCATCAAACATGATACAATCATGTGTACACAAAAATATATCACATATACAATGTGCACATCAAGTGAGAAAATCCTTTTAAAATGAACCAATACTAGTTAATGCAAAGTAATATATCAAATATATAATTATACATTAAATCGTTAAATCAACACTTGATTCAATGATCCGGTCATGTCGCACATAACCGACTAGTATACAATGTATCGATTTATCGAATCAATCTTCGATTCGATAACTAGGTTATATCGCATACAACCAATCGAAACATTCATCGCGAGAATGAAATACGATATCACATACACGCATTATTCTCGGTCCCGCACATATCTCATATGCGCTCCTATTTCGTTTCGCTTGAGCCAGGAAACCTCTGTGTAGGACTCTAAAGACTCGTCAATACGCCGGCAGCAGATGATGATCATATCAAGCACCCACAAGCCGCAAGCGGTCTGCTAAACGTAACAGCCATCCGGGTATTGAGCGATCAGAAGATCGACGAGCAAGCCCGCTCACACTCCTGTGAATCCAACCAGTAACACTTACCGTACAGTCCGGTCTGTTCGTCTGATATGTCGCATATCAAGTCTAGGGGTGGTAAACGTCAGACCCCAATAACCGATAAGTCATGCAGATGTGAGGCTCATAACAGGTCGAGAAACTACTGGTAACACTTACCAGCAAATCTCTGATAAGCCCTGGCCAGGGACTTCCCTGTTACGGCCAATCGAGCAAAGCGCAACATCAACCCCCAATACCGGGAGAGACGAAACCCCTCCTATCGCTCATTGCCTCCATGTGACTCGGGACTGTACCCAAAAACCACCGTTTTGCATGCCCTCATGGACGTGGTAAGGTGGAGATCAAAGCACAGTGGGAATCACACAAGACTCTATGACGATCTCGGGTCTACAGACTAACCTGCACAAGTGTCACCTGAGAACTGCCATCTGACGTGAGGTATAATACCATCTGGGAGTTCTCGGCGAGTCCGTCCAGTGTACCCAGTCTCCACTGAGCACCCGTATACCATCTCTGATGTCAAACACCAATGGATATGGGATCATCCATCGCCCATCTCATGGGTCGAGAAGCGTATACGCTAGTCTACACTGGTATATCGATGCCCCATCTCGATACACCCATGACTAGGGACCTTGAAGGATGTACTTATGGACTACCATGTCCCCACTAGTATGATCTGTATCATAGTCTAGGTAGTCAAGTACACATCCTAGGGGCTTTACCAACATGTAACTATAAGACAGTTTAAAGAGACAAGTGTACATGTTAAGATAAAGAGCAACCAGATAGCATACTATCATATCGAGCAAGAAAGTCATCTCTATATATGTCCAAGCATCCAATATAAAATACATCATCTGTACAATACTGGCCTCTAGGGCATACATACAACTAACAATCTCCCACTTGCACTAGGGCCAGCTGCTGTAGTATCGCATACCGAGCATCCCGAAGAGTCTCTCAAACTGTATCTGGGGAATGGCCTTCGTGAGTGGATCCGCCGTGTTGTTCTTCGTGTCAACCCTCCTGACCTCGATCTCCCGGCGATCAACTATCTCCCGGATCAGGTGATACCGCCTCAGAATATGCCTGGATCGCTGATGGGACCTGGGTTCCTTGGCTAAAGCCACCGCTCCATTGTTATCGCAATACAAAGGTATTGGATGCTCAATGGATGGAACCACACCAAGTTCAGTAATGAACTTCATGATCCAGACAGCCTCTTTAGCAGCATCGTTGGCAGCGATGTATTCAGCCTCCATCGTCGAGTCTGCCACGGTTTCCTGCTTGGAACTCTTCCAGCTAACCGCCCCTCCGTAAAGGGTAAAGACAAATCCCGACTGCGACTTAGAGTCGTCCTTATCACTCTGGAAGCTTGAATCGGTAAAGGACTCCACTTGGAGTTCTCCGTTACCATACACCAAGAGCATCTCTTTAGTCCTTCGCAAGTACTTGAGAATGCTCTTCACAGCTGTCCAGTGACTCTCTCCAGGATCAGCTTGATACCTACTCACTACACTTAGTGAGTATGCTACATCAGGTCTGGTACATAGCATCGCGTACATGATAGAGCCTACAGCCGAAGCATAGGGTATCTCTTGCATGCGAGCTCTCTCCAAATCAGTCTTGGGAGACATCTCTTTGGAGAGAGTGACTCCAGAGATCGTGGGTAAGTTCCCACGCTTGGATTCTTCCATACTAAACCTCTTTAGTATGGTATCAATGTACCTGGATTGGGACAATCCCAATATCCGTTTGGATCTATCCCTATAGATCCTAATTCCCAATATGAAGGAGGCATCACCAAGATCTTTCATTGAGAATCTTTGTGATAAGAAGAGCTTGACTGATTGCAGCATAGGAATATCATTTCCTATCAAGAGTATGTCGTCCACGTACAATACGAGGAAGACAACCTTACTCCCTGCCACCTTCTTGTAGATACAAGGTTCATCTGGGTTTTTGACGAAATCAAACTCTTTGATAACGACGTCAAAGCAGATGTTCCAACTCCGCGATGCTTGCTTTAATCCATAAATGGATTTAAGCAGCTTGCACACCTTCCCGCTGCACCCACTGTCTACGAAGCCCTCTGGCTGAGTCATGTACACGCACTCTTCTAAATCACCATTTAGAAAGGCGGTCTTAACATCCATTTGCCAGATTTCGTAGTCATGATATGCAGCAGTGGCAAGCATGATCCGGATGGATTTAAGCATAGCCACTGGAGAAAAGGTTTCGTCATAGTCCACACCTGGTCTTTGACGAAAACCCTTTGCAACAAATCTAGCTTTGAAAGTCTCTACTTTCCCATCTACACCAAGTTTTTTCTTGAAGATCCACTTGCTCCCAATGGGTTTTACCCCTTCAGGAGCAATTTCCAAAGTCCATACTTTGTTGGTGTACATGGATTCCATCTCGGACCGCATAGCATCCAGCCATTTCACTGAGTCCCTACTCGTGATGGCCTGCTCGAAGCTAGTTGGGTCATCATCCTCCATGATGCAATCCTCGCTCCCACCATCCATGAGAAAACCGTAGTATCTCTCAGGTTGGCGAGGAACCCTACTAGATCGGCGGGGAGGCTGAGGTTCATTGGGAGCTACTGAATCTTTTGGTTCCACTAAATCTTCAGTTACGGTTTATGTATCTGGAACTTCTTCCAGCTCTACCACTTTGCCACTAATTTCTTTTTCAAGGAATTCCTTTTCTAAAAAGGTGGCATATTGAGAAACAAACACCTTTTGTTCTTCAGCATGGTAGAAAAAATATCCTTGTGAATTCTTAGGATATCCCACAAACTTGCAAAGAACTGACCGTGCCTCGAGTTTGTCTGGATTTTGCCTTTTGACATAGGCCGGACAACCCCATATCTTAACTCGTTTAAAATATGGTCTCTTCCCACTCGATATCTCATATGGTGTGGTAGGTATAGATTTAGATGGAACTTGATTCAATAGGTATGCTGCTGTCTCCAGCGCATATCCCCAGAAGGAAATAGGTAACTCAGCTGTGCTCATCATAGAGCGCACCATATCTAATAGGGTGCGGTTCCTCCGTTCTGATACACCGTTGTGCTGTGGTGTATATGGAGGAGTTAGCTGAGAGAGAATCCCATTCTCTTTTAGGAAGTCCAGGAATTCATTGCTCAAGTATTCACCTCCTCGATCAGATCGAAGGATTTTAATACTTTTTCCGGTTTGGTTTTCGACTTCTTGTTTATATTCTCTAAATTTCTCAAAAGCTTCTGATTTGTGTTTCATCAGGAACACATATCCGAATCTAGAGAGATCGTCAGTGAATGTAATGAAGTACGAAGAACCATCCCTGGCATGTGTAGACATGGGACCGCATACATCACTATGTATAAGTTCCAAGAGTTCGGTAACTCTTTCTCCGTGTCCGGTAAACGGAGTTTTAGTCATCTTACCTTTGAGACATGACTGGCAAGTGTCATAAGATGAAAATTCGAAAGGTTTCAAATATCCATCCTTATGCAACTTAGCCAGTCGTGTCACATTGATGTGACCCAGTCTACAATGCCACAAGAAGGATTCGTTCAGTTCTGAACTCTTCCTCTTGTGTGTGTTTGTTATGCTCAGAACTGTTGATTGATTTAGAACATAAATGCCATTGCACAACGTGGCTGATCCAACCAACTTTTGGTTACGGAAAATGTTCATAACATTGACCTGTAATACAAAATTATATCCCTCTTTACTCAACAAAGAAACCGATATAATGTTGCATATCAGGTTCGGCATGTAATAGCATTCATTCAGAACCAATATATTACCAGTTGGTAATGCAAGGTGATATTCCCCGACAGTCTTAGCTGCAACTATTGCACCATTTCCAACTTTATGTCTTTATCACCTTCTCCAAGTTCTCTACCTTTCCTAAGCCCATATAACTGATTACATATATGGGATCCTGACCCGGTATCTAATACCCAGGACGTAGGGCAGATGGAGAAACAGTTCTCTGTAACGAACACACCCGAAGAGAATGCATCAACATGTACTTTCTTCATTCGGGTGGCTTGGGAATCCTGGTAATCCCCTATGTCCTGTTCATTCCCATAACTCTTATAAGAAAGAACGGAACCAACGTTCCCCAGCACAGTATAACATGCGGGTTCAGTCAATACATCTATATTATTATCTTTATTAGGGCATGACATGGTAGCTACCTGGAGAGAGAGAGAAGAAAACACTTTAGCGTATGCTCTTGCAAGATCAGATTGGTTATTATCTTATCTAATCAGGATGGCTCCCACTGGTTTTTATCAAATCTTCCTTCAAACCCTAAAAGGAAAGACTAGTCGGGATTAATTACACCCTACAACTTCGCCAATCTTTCAGCCAGGCCAGTGTCGGTACTTTGAGGGAGGTTCCCCGTGCTTTCGCACGGACCTAATTAAAGTAAACCTCGTTTTCCCAGAGGCGTAACCCCGTTGACACCTTTCTAGACACCTACTTGATCGGCTAATTGTAAAGTGTAAAACTCTCCCAGGAGTAACTCTTACTCGCAGTGGGTATCGGGATCCAACTATCTCATAGAAGGTATGCAATCTCATTGCAAATTTCAACACTTGAAATTCCCGATAATATTTTTTCCCCTAGCAGCTTTATGATCTTAACATAGTCAACAAATCATAAGTGCTAGTCAAGTTCAACCCGTCATTTCCTGATTGAATTAAACCCACCCGCACGACCCTTAACATAGTCAACAAAGTCGCACGACTACCCTAATCCAATCGCATCATATGCTTATACAGATAAACACCAATCAGCTACCGCACACTACGCCTTAACATAGTCAACAAACGTAGCACGAATACTAACTAATACTTATCTGAAATGACGGAGGGCTACGACAGGTTTTTCTGAAAACCTATTGCGTAATGAACTTGATATCGTTGTAGAATCAAATGAAGTTTTGAAATGGAGTGATTTTGAGGCTTTTCTAGTTTTGCTAAAGGGGTCACTCCCGGTGAAGGGATCGTCGGCCCTTTCCTCGTCGAATGAGGTGTGGGATATATCATATATATCACTGTGCAAAGCAGAAACTATAGAAGCAGTCAAAAACAAACCGAGTGTGTAGCATCTGCCAATTATTGCTAAAGGGGTCACTCCCGGTGAAGGGATCGTCGGCCCTTTCCTCATCGAATAAGGTGCAGGGTATATCATATATACCGCTATGCAAAGCAAAACTGTAGCTACCCTTTTTGTTTAAAATTTGATTCTACAACATCTTTTAGGTTTCTTTTCTTTCATTAATCACATTAATGAAGTCCCATCATTTAAGTCACCTAAACATCACAGATAAATACGATGTACCCTTATGCCATCCGCATTCGCCTCGATGTCCCCTCGTGCACCGTTAGGTTAGGTAACTAACGACAGAGCAGGGCAGGGCTAGTGCGGGTGCAAAACATAAGCAACGTCTATATAATATATCATATAAACTATATACTGTATCCATCAGAACATATCAAATGATCACATCACAGATATCGCAGCAGAAAATATCATATGAAATATTGGATATACTAGGACGTCCGTGTTTTTAATACGAGCCAGTATAAAACACGGATTCCACGGTCGTGATGAATAGCCAATCCCACACCCTTAGACCCCTACGAGAGCGGCAAGCAACCCTACCAATTCTAGGGTTAGGAGACCCGGACTCGACTCCTCGAGATGGTCTCTACTGGACCCTAGAACCCGGTTAGTTGTGCTCCCCTCCTTGGGTCTATCCTAATGCGGAAAAGTAAATAATATACAAAAGGTGACAACTTCCGCAACCTGGAAGTGCCCCAAATAAAAGAATATTACATACAAGTTTTTACATGAATGAAAATGAAAACACTCATCTCACATAAAAAAAACCCCGGCTATTCGAACACGACGATCCAATATAACATATCCAGCAACACATAACATCACATGTCATCAACGTAAGTAAACATGCACATCCCAATTGTCGTTGACATATAGCAACGAAACCGGCGATATCATATATTACACTTACGGTCACAGAAAAGAAAGTGTAAAACTACAACAGTTGGAATCCGCAACCTCTTTAGACATCGCATGCCTAATCAAGTGAAATACTTAGACATCACATGCCTAACAATTATAAACCCCGCATTTTAGTCCCATTATCGAAAACTCTTTTCAATATCAAATGAGACTAAACCGCTAGATTTATAACATTCATTCAGTTATCTCATAACTGTTTGTGAATTCCAATTATTGTATCCCATTCCGGATAAACAGAAAATATTAAACTTTCCGATCGAACATTCGAACACCCAAGTTTTTCCGAAACCGTTCAACACATGAAATAAGTTCAAAGACATTCACTTCATGCCTCAGTACCAACGGTCCAGCCGTAAAAGGGTCAAGCCAACGCCTCACATGTAGCACGCCGTACTGCCCCAAACCCTAAGGTTCAAAGGGCAGTTCAAGACGGTCACATAATCAAGTTAAGGTTTGTTGTCTTCTAGAGGGACCATCGCGTTACTTGCACTACTCAGAACGTCCTTAAACCACAGAAAAATCCAACACTTTGTAATTTTCCGGCAGGGTAAAAGGTGGGTATTTATATCCGGTCGAACTTTTTAACATATTCAATAATTATCCAGAAAACACATAGACGAGATTAGACAATCCGATCGAATCTACGAACTCCCAATACAACCCAGAATATTCAACTCTTGAATAATTATTAAAAATTCCCAGAAAATACAGCAAACAAAATAAGACATTACTGTGCAAACAGTGTATCAAGAGGAGATATTTTGGCCGCGTAACCGCCGCAGAAGCCATGCTTCTGCCGCGGTTCCGCCGCTCTTTAATCATATCATGAGGTGATTTTTGCACCGTAATTCTTAGAATTCCTTGCTGAATTTTTTAAGCATTTTTAATCTGGAAAAAACCCAGTTTTTCAAAAAAGTCCAGAGAGCATGAAAAGTTTGGGGTTTCGGGTTCGATCGGGTTTCTAACATCATCTAAGCATCGCCTAAGGCTCTAGCTAGGCTCTGATACCACTGTAGGGTTTCCTAGGCACTCTAATGAGGTCTCACAAGGCATCAACCATGCCAATTTCAAATTTTACAAGTGCCGAGAAACCCTAATACGGATTCGTTGACTAGAGTTTAGGCGAAAAGTGAAACTAGTTAACAATTTAACTAAAAGAAAGAGGCTACAACCTTTGTAGATCCGGTTCTCCACTTCCTTAGCTCCACGTACACGTCCTCTCGCTGTCCATGTCGGATCTTGGACTCTAGCATCGGCTTCATGGGAGAAAAGGGCGGGCTAGGTCGTCGGCTTCGATGCCGAAGAAGATCTACGTCGAGGCAACACAAGATCAAGCTCCAACTTCACCAAGTCATGAAACTTATGAATAAAACACCCTATACTACTTGGCAAGAGGTAGAGGGTGAAGAAATAGGAGGTGGGTTCACTTTAGAATTGGATTTCTCACTCTTTTACTCAAGATACCATTAAAGCTAGTAAGCTTTCTTCTTGAAGATGAAGAAGAAGAAGATAGAATATGATAAGTGTTTTGTTTAAAAAAGAAACTAATATGAATACTTATCATATACTAACTATAGTCAAGTGTAGAGAGTAAATTAGGGTTAGGTGAATGGTTAGGTCAAGAGAAGCAAACAAAATGGTCAAGCTTTCAACTCTTCATGAAGCTTCATGAAAGAAACAAGAAAAGACACCATTCCCTTTTTGCTTTTCCAAAATAAATAAATGAATAAGTAAACAAAACCCAAACCATTCATATAACCATGGTTTAATCTTTACACATGCACAAGTTAACATGTATCATCAAACATGATACAATCATGTGTACACAAAAATATATCACATATACAATGTGCACATCAAGTGAGAAAATCCTTTTAAAATGAACCAATACTAGTTAATGCAAAGTAATATATCAAATATATAATTATACATTAAATCATTAAATCAACACTTGATTCAATGATCCGGTCATGTCGCACATAACCGACTAGTATACAATGTATCGATTTATCGAATCAATCTTCGATTCGATAACTAGGTTATATCGCATACAACCAATCGAAACATTCATCGCGAGAATGAAATACGGTATCACATACACGCATTATTCTCGGTCCCGCACATATCTCATATGCGCTCCTATTTCGTTTCGCTTGAGCCAGGAAACCTCTGTGTAGGACTCTAAAGACTCGTCAATACGCCGGCAGAAGATGATGATCATATCAAGCACCCACAAGCCGCAAGCGGTCTGCTAAACGTAACGGCCACCCGGGTATTGAGCGATCAGAAGATCGACGAGCAAGCCCGCTCACACTCCTGTGAATCCAACCAGTAACACTTACCGTACAGTCCGGTCTGTTCGTCTGATATGTCGCATATCAAGTCTAGGGGTGGTAAACGTCAGACCCCAATAACCGATAAGTCGTGCCGATGTGAGGCTCATAACGGGTCGAGAAACTACTGGTAACACTTACCAGCAAATCTCTGATCAGCCCTAGCCAGGGACTTCCCTGTTACGGCCAATCGAGCACAGCGCAACATCAACCCCCAATACCGGGAGAGACGAAACCCCTCCTATCGCTCATTGCCTCCATGTGACTCGGGACTGTACCCAAAAACCACCGTTTTGCACGCCCTCATGGACGTGGTAAGGTGGAGATCAAAGCACAGTGGGAATCACACAAGACTCTATGACGATCTCGGGTCTACAGACTAACCTGCACAAGTGTCACCTGAGAACTGCCATCTGACGTGAGGTATAATACCATCTGGGAGTTCTCGGCGAGTCAGTCCAGTATACCCAGTCTCCACTGAGCACCCGTATACCATCTCTGATGTCAAACACCAATGGATATGGGATCATCCATCGCCCATCTCATGGGTCGAGAAGCGTATACGCTAGTCTACACTGGTATATCGATGCCCCGTCTCGATACACCCACGACTAGGGACCTTGAAGGATGTACTTATGGACTACCATGTCCCCACTAGTATGATCTGTATCATAGTCCAGATAGTCAAGTACACATCCTAGGGGCTTTACCAACATGTAACTATAAGACAGTTTAAAGAGACAAGTGTACATGTTAAGATAAAGAGCAACCAGATAGCATACTATCATATCGAGCAAGAAAGTCATCTCTATATATGTCCAAGCATCCAATATAAAATACATCATCTGTACAATACTGGCCTCTAGGGCATACATACAACTAACAGGAAGAGTTCATGGGACTACAACCATAGTGACCTCTCTTAAAGAAGGACGAATGATTGTCCATCGCTTCAGCAGGACCGCTGGATTACTAGCGGGAACGACATCCTTATGGTCAACCAGCAGCCGTCTCTCCTCCCTAACGATAGCACCCGTTGCATATTGGTACCAAGCAATGTAAGCATTTGATTCCCTTGGAGTATAACTCGGCTCACTGACAAGGAAGAGGGACCCCGTATTTAGACGCATGAAGTGATGCGTCGTGTTACGAACACCTTCCTCATTAGTAACGGGGTCCACGATGAACACCTCAAGAGGAATGCCTTGATCGTAACCCAATTGCTGGGCAAAACGGTGCGGGTTATATATCATAAATAAAACCGAGGCGTTTCGTTTGAATACCAGGAAACCTGGCCCGATAGAATATAAATAGACAATCTCGTGAGCCCTCGACACAGAAGCCCCGTCCTTGAAAACATCGTGCAGTGGCTGGATCACCGTTAAAGATTCTTTGCCGATGGTCAGGACCTTTTCGACGAAGGTCATACTATCTCCGACCATGCGTGGGCGAAGAAGCAGTCGCCGAGCCCCCCGTTGTGTCGGGTCGGGTGAAGAAGCATCGACTAAATGCATGACCCAATGAAAATTGTATCCCTCATAATATTTAGGCTGTTTATGCACCCCAAAGGCGCCCAGTATATGCATCTTAATCCATGAGGTGAAGTAATGCAGTGGGATATTGATGGGATTCAAACCCGGCTGAGTAGTGTCGGCCGCCAGACTCAGGCCATGGTATAAGTGAGCCAGACCTGCAACTCCAACGGCCAAGCGAGCCCCTATCACAATACGGTGAGCCGGATAAAAGACAGACGGCCTCATATAACGAGGATGCATCGGGAGTGCAAACCAACTCAACCACAGGATAATGAACCCCAGGAAGAATGTCTCCTTATCAACGTCTGGGGCGGCAATCTATGTGAAGGGGATGACTGGAGTATCCAGAATAAAGAATTTCTTTAAATACACCTCCGCAGTCGGCAAGTTGTCCAAACCGAATCTGAACAGGTCTTCAAGTTTGGCAAACTTCACGGCTTGTTTAGACAGAGCCTCTGGACGAAGGAAGCGGGCAATGAAATCTGCGAAGTTAACTCCGTGCCCACTAGACTTCAGGAATAAACTCTTGTACATGTTCAACACCTTGATCAAGCTCGAGAACTGATATTGAACGGCATTCTCCGGAGTAAAGCCCATTACCACTGACTTGGTGGAAAAGATATACTCGTCGGGGGGAAGTAGCTCCTCATAGTGCTTCCCTCTGATAGGTAAGCCGGAGATCTCTGCAAACTCCTCCAATGAAATCGAAACCTCCCGATCTGATAAGAGAAAGGTATGGGTCGGGATGTTCTATTGTTCCAAAAAGGATTTGATCCACCATACATGAGGAGCATGGTAGTGAAAGAGGGACGCGTAGATCATGGGATACAACCCGGTCTTTAATAACAACGATTTCTTGTCCGACAGGATATATCGAGCCCACTGTAGATAGCCAGCCGAATGACGGGGAGTCATTCCTATCAAGTAAACCTGCCCCTAAGGACGTGACTCTCCTTAGCATATGCTTCGCCCTAAAATGTCCAAGGCCATCGGTGGTTGCACAGGTCTTGAGGCCATGGAAGACTGAAGACGACCTTCCGAGGTCCAGTTGACATCTTCTACTGCATAGGTCACCTGCGAAGGATCGGCATAATGGATCGATCGGTTCTGAAGGCGCTGTGCAAGTAAAACTACACTGACCCCGGATAATTTGACTATACCATAAACCCCACAAATGAAGAGACTTTTGCTCTGGGGCATGATCCCGAATAAGTGCGAAGGCTTCTCGATCTGCAGGTGCGTCTGCGAAAGCACTCTCTAAGAGAACGAAAGGAAAGGAGGAATCGAAAGTCATAATACCTGCACAAAAGGGAAGGGTTAAGTGTCGATGCAATGTTCAAGACTTTAAAATTCTTTTACATCTAAAATTGTATTGCTCCGCAGTTCAAAGAGAAAGGGACAGGGGGCCCCACAAAATCTAGGTAATACCCCATCAATGATGGGACAGTCACTCATTGAAAGAATCCAAAAGGATTCTCATTTAATAAGAAAACATCATTAGACTCGGTAGTTAAACTCCCTCGGAAACCGTGTTCTGCAAACAGATTTAAAATCTGATAAGAAAGGGAATAAAATTCCCAAAATAATTTCTTTAAAAGAATTTTTTTTAGAGCCAAGCTTTGTAGAAAAATGAGATAACATCTCAGGACTCCACTCGAGAAAGGGAATTAAATTCCAAATAACCTTCAAAAAGATTAAAGTTAATAACAAGGTAAAACCCATCTCCGATCTACTCAAGTAAAAGTTTTGGCTCTCTAAGAGATCATTACAAAAGAAGAGCAAAACTGTGTTAATGGGTCAAAAACCCTAGAACAAGAAGAGATTCCTCCAAAGATTTCTTCACGCGTTAAATCATGAGCGTGATTCTTACCAATTTTTGACAGAGTTTTAACTCTGAGGAAAGTTTCTTTGGACAAAGATCTGAACTCTGGAAAAAGAATTAAATTCTCAGAGAAGGAAGAAGACTAAAGAAGATGAACAGCAGTCATCTCAAGGGCCAAAGGCCCTACTTATAAAAACAAGGAGACGATTCAACTCCCCAAGAGATCGAACGGTGGAAAAGATACCACCGCTGCACTCACGTGCGAGCCACGTGAGCACAACGGTCGGGAGACATTTGTTTCCCCAATAAAAGAGCAAAACTCTGTTTAAAAATTAATGAGGCGGCGCCTCACATGCTTCCCACAAGGGCGCCAGCGCCAAGACCAATCTGATAGGAATTAATCCTATGGTGGCGCTTCACGTGCTCCTCACGCGGGCGCTAATATGCAAAGCACATGAATACCCACTATAAGAATTAAAACCTTGAGTAGCGCCCACGTGCACAACATGTGAGCGCCGGCGCCTAGGTGGAATTAAATTCTACTCTCTGTTAAACAAATTCGTTGGATCAAAAATCCAATGAGGATGATAAATCATCAAAAATACAAAATTAAATTCTGTCGGGAGAAAACATCCCCTAAATTAGATTATAGAATAAAATTCTATTTTAGGATATATTCCCTCAATGTTTCTAAACAAGAAAGATTGCTCTCTGTAAAACAGAGAACCGGTGGATTAAAAATCTAACGGTGATTAAAAAATCACCATTTTACATTATAAATTCTGTACAAGAGAAAATATTTCCCCAATCTTCCTAGAAACAAGAAAATATGTTCTGTAAAACAGAAACCGTTGGATCAAAAATCCAATGGTGGGTAAAAATCCCCAAATCAATTAGGATCTCTTAATGAAAGATTTCTTCAAAAACTAATTAACAAACTTGCCTCTACTATATAAAGGAACCAAGACTTCAAGTCTGAGATAGAGGAACCCCCTAATAAGCTTCTAAAAAAAGAAGAGAGCTTCAAAAAAATGGAACAGAGAAGAAATCTCTCTCCTCAAGAAACTCTAGGTAAATAAAAAAAGGAGATATCAAAATATCTCATTTACCTATTGAAGAGTTTAACCCTTTTAAAATGTAATACCCAATCCCTGTTCTACGCTAATACCGATATTTAAATAAAATGTTTTACCCATTTTAAATTTTTGTATTGTATTCTAATTATTTTGTCTCCAACAAACCTAACCCTAAGCCCAAGTCCATATTTAATCTCACTCTTTTTCCTTCTAAATTTTCTTGAGGCCCAAGCCCATTAGCCCAAACCCTCCACTCTCTTTTCCCCAATAGCCCCTTTCAACCCTTTCAAATTCAAAAATTACTCCCTTTAAACCCCAATTGATTTCCCTATTACTATCATTTATCCCTCATTATATCCTCGTTAATAAAAATCAATCTTCTCATTATATCCTATTAATTACTCTAAATTCTAATAATTTCCTCTTAAACACTTTATTTTTTCCTAATTAATGACAGTAAAAGCTCTCTCTCTCTCTCTCTATTATATTTTTATTAACCAAATTTCATCCCACAGCCCTCTCTCTCTTTCCTCTATTTCTTTCTTCTCGTTTTCCCGCCTCCTCGGAGAGAGCCAACACCACAGAACCCTAACCCACGCTGAAACCCAAGCCCCGTCACCGGCGACCCCCTCCTCGTCATCGTCGACCATCCCTCACCCTCCTCGACCACCTCCTCTTCTCCTTCCTCCTTCCCCTCTTTCCCGACCTGCAAACCATCACCCGACCCCTGCAACCTAACCCGACCCTCGCTACACCTCGCCAGAGCTCAGACCCCGCTCCACCCTCGACCTCGCCTCGTACTCACCTCCACTACTTCTGCTTGCCTCGCTCTTCTCCTCCTCCCGTTGCAAACCCCGACACCGTGAACCCAACACCACCTGACAACCCAAGAAAAACCATCACCGATCATGACCTCACCTCCACCTTCGCCTCGCCTTCATCTCGTCACCCTCTCTCCTCTCCCCTAATCCCACATCCCGAGCTTGCCCCAAGAACCCCGATCCCCGAGCATCATCATCATCGCTTCCCTTAACCCTTTGTCGCTACCGTCGAGGTCGCCGCCATCGAGATCGCCACCACCTCCTCACCACTGCTACCTCGACACCTCTGAAACGTCAATGCACCCTCCCCAGAACCCCATCAAGCTAGCCCAAGCTTCAAACCAAGGACTGGTCATTTCATCGAGCACTTGCATCTATCATCAATCACCGCTATTCCAGCCACCGTCGTCGCCATAAAAGCCATGGCTTCAATCTCTGTGGCTATCATCGTCGTCAAAGCTGTAGTCATCGTGATGCCAGTGCACGCCTGTCGCAACCATCGAGCCATCAAGCCCAAGTTCAAGCTCTACGAGGCTAAACCCTTATCGTGGCTGCGTCGCGATCACGCCATGCCGTTGCCATTACCGTAGATCACCGTTGTTGCCACGTCGCTGCCGTGTCGGCATAGATACGTTGCCAGGCAAGTTTTAAGACTTGCTTACATGCTAAAATGTTTATATGTCGGTATATGATATGATAATATCCCGTGATTAGTATTAGACATATTCATTTAAATTAATTTGTATCTGGGTATTAATCGAGTCAAACCCCTCATGTTAACGTCGTGTTGAAGTTTGTAAGTTATTTCTCGTATGAATTGAACGAACAAAATGGTATTTCCGACAATAAACAACTGATTAGTTTAGGTGTTCGATACGTATTTTCGTACGATGATCCTATCTAGTGTGGAAAAAATTATTGTTACTAGATTACTTTAGAGACACGGATAACGTGTAAAAATATTGGTACGAAAATACGGACTTAAACACCATAGAATATCAATCTCATTTAGATCCGTCGAATCTGAAAATTTCCATATCTGAATTTTGTGAAAATCATAGTTAATTGGTTACACCCTGGAACGTTGCGTTCAAGGGCTCATATCGAAGCTGACTCGACGACCTAGAACCACATAATTTTTAATATGTTTCCATTCTAAAATGGTGACGGAAACTGGTTAGGAGTGCGGCTCTGGACTACAGTCCAGAGCAGCACTGCTTATCGTTACCCGATTTGAAAGGCTCTCACGTTCTGTGTGAAAAATGGTATTATGCGGAAACCTATACCGTAGCGAAGATAAATCTGTTTGATAACCATTGGAAGTAGTTTCATTCATTTTTACCATCGTTTACTATTTTAATCACATTTTAAACCATCAGTACATACGGCAGTCCCAAGCAGGGACAGAACGTATACCCCAATATTATATAATGCATAACTTCCAGTATACTATGGATATTATTGATCCGTCTAGTGTGTTGGAAATCTAACTGATAAACCTAAATATTGTTCAACTATAGCATTGCCTAATTTTGATCTCAATAGGGTGAAAACTGTGTTACTAAATGAACTTTCAGTTAAGGAACTGAATTTCTAGCAGCGAACACTTAAAATGAAACAACTGTAATTTGCGAACCCGAAACCCGATTGACTTGAAATCAGTTTCGTTGAACTTCTGACTGAGTTTACTTATTACCACTTTTGTATCATTTTACTTAATTCTGAACGTATGATTTAATGCGATTTTTATAAGTTCATGAGACGCATAATGACTTGTATTGCATATAAATTATGTAGTGGCATAATTCACAGTTTTACCCGACTGTAATACCCCTAGCAATAGTGCGCGTCATTATTAAGTTTCAGTGTACAATGCATTGTCGAACGTGAATGGTATCGGTTTAGGAGTTTCAAATACGCCAGTGAAAAGTGAATGGTTCGTGATAGTGACAATATAGTGAATAGTGAATATAGCAGTGTTATTGATACATACATGTACACAACTAGCCCAAACTCATAGATAGTGAAACTTGGTGAAAAATGGGGAAATCGAAATGGAAAGGAAATTGTATTTAGCGAGGTTAGTGATTTAGAGGATGATCATTCGAACAGCGACTCTTATATATTTGGTTTGGATCTAACGGTCCGGCTGACAGGGTTATGTCCCAAACAATAGTGGGCCCTAGTCTCGGGTACGTACGAGACCCTCGTTAAACATGATCATCCCTTTCCACAACTCGATTTCAAAATGACTTAGAGACCGATAGGGACACAGATCATACATTGCATTTGTTTATTGACATATCGATTGCCTGCATTTATTATCTCCATCATTATTACTTTTATTTTTCTTGCCTCATTAATACTATTATAATATTGCTATTGTGTCGCCCTGACGATCTGAGTATGCATGCTCGGTGATAGAGGTGTATTCGTCTGATCACGAGAAGACCGTGAAGATCCAGACCAGTGAACCAGTTATATTTCTCCATTGATATCCCTGGTTAGTTGCCCCCTGTTTACTTCCATTGCGTTCAGTTTCCTTTATATCCGATAATTTTAGTGACTGCATTTTCTTTATCCATGTTGAGTTTCGCTGATTACCATATAATGCTAGAAGCCGAAATGTGACTACGGCAGGATTTTTCCTAGATCGTAGGAGCATGGCTGGCCTTGTCACCCTCATATTCCGTATTTTGGGAAGCGGGGCGTGACTTGGTTTTGTTGGTATCAGAGCGCCGGGTTTAGAATAAGATTGCAGTTCAATTTAGGGATCCCTTGAATTATACTTCGCTTCCTTGCTTTCACTTCCATATACTACTTGTGCATCACAATTCAAGTTCATGTTTTGAATATTATCTACCTTATCTTTTCCTCGTGTCCTGCAGCATGAGTTGTTATTTTCTTTCGTGTTCCACTATCTAATCATAATCCTTACTTTTCAGGCCATGGCCAACCCTGGGGCAGCACCTCCTATCGATGAGAACATTCGATCCTACATTTCTTTCGACTGTATATTAGTGAGTTCAGACGACGAATTCGATGGGCCATAGGTTATTTTCGAAGACAGCGAATCCGAGGACGAGGGAGTCGATGTCGCAGTTCCGGGGATCAATATGATTAGTGATTCTGACAATGAAGAGGAGGATCCAGAAGAAGACCCTGGGGAGGAGGATCCCGAAGAAGACCCGATAGAAGAGGATCTACAGGAAAATGCAATGGAAGGGTATCCCGAAGAAGACCCGATAGAAGAGGATTCACAGGAAAATGCGGTAGAGGAGGATCCTGAAAAGGAGAATCCTGAGGAAGACCCTATGGAAGAGGATCTAGAAAGGGACCCAGAAGAGACAGAGCATTTAGAGGAGGATTCCGATGAGGAAGCTCCCGCCGAAGAGGAAGAGCCAGGAGAAGAAAACCCTATAGGAGAAGAATCTGAAGACGAAGCTCCAGCCCAGGAGGAGTGGGAAGATGAAACCTCGAGTGAAGAGGAACTCGAGGCCGAAGAACCTCAAGCAGATATTCAGGCAAGGCACTATGTGAATGGACGCCCCCATCTTAGCGCGAGAACGTATCGCAACTTGTTGAACTTCCACAATCGCAGCTGACGCGACTTATTTTCTTTCCTTAGGGCCAAATAAAAACGATGTACAGTTTAGGGCCGTGTTTATCTCCCAATTGTACTCTGTCAAGATTTTCTGAATAATAAAATTCTGGTTCAATCGAATTTTCTTAAAGTATTATACCTTTAAAGCCTACTTGATTCATAAACTGATCCTTCTTCCAACATTTCTTTCCCTTATTACAAGTAATTACTTTATCTTATCCTTAAACCTTGTAATCAATGACCTCCAATTTAGCTGACTTGGAAGGAATTGCCTTACGTATGGAAAGAGGAATGTACTCAGGCTTTTGAGATACTGAAACAGAAATTGACCACGGTATCTATTCTTACAGTGCCAGAAAATTCAGGTGATTTGGTGATACACAGCGATACTTCAGGAAAAGGTTTAAGCTGCGTTCTGATGCAACACGGTCAGGTAGTTGCTTATGCCTCACGGCAGCAGAAGAATTACGAGAAGAACTACCCAACACACGACTTAGAGTTAACCGCGGTGGTTTTCGCATTGAAGATCTGGAGACATTATTTACTGGGTGAAGAGGTGAAAGTGTATACGGATCATAAGAGTCTAAAATACATGTTCACTCAGAGAGAATTGAATATGAGACAACGGCAATGGCTATAACAAAGGGCGGATTACGACTTGGAATTACAGCACCATCCGGGAAAAGTACATGTCGTACCCGACGCTCTTAGCCGCAAGCCAACGGTCATGATATTGACCAGTCGGAGAGGCAACATTGAGGATTTTCAGAAGCTCAAACTAGAGGTTGTTACACCGAGTGCAGTCAGGCGGTTTTGGCAGTTACAGGGGTAGTCTTCACTTGCAGATCGCATTAAGGCTGCACAAGCTAATGATCCCCGATTGCAAAAGTTCGGAGAGCAGGTGGAAGCCGGGCTAAGAACAGACTTACCCATACATCGAGACGGTTCTTTGAGATTCAGTAGCAGACTCTGCGTTCCCAAGGGGGATGTTCGAGAAGAAGTATTAGCTGAGGCTCACAGTTCAACTTATTTTGTACATCCGGGAGGCACGCAAATGTATCGAAATCTGAGGCATCACTATTGGTGGAACGGGATGAAGCGAGAGGTTGCACGGTTTGTATCCAAGTGCTTAGTATGCCAGCAAGTAAAAGCTAAACACCAGAGAACAGCTGGACTGTTGCAACCGCTTCCGATACCCGAATGGAAATGGGAGCACATCACTATGGATTTTGTGACTCTTTTACCGCGGAGTCCACGGGGCAACATGTAAGTCTACGGTAGCGCCCCGGCCGTCTTTCAGACGCCAAATGCGAAACAAAAACTTTTTAGAACTTACGCTATCGTATACTATATCCCAGGATCTGCCATTAACGCTAAACTAACATTCTGTAAAGTGGGTAGAAATATTATACCGAACGATCCGGGTCTTTCGGTCTTCAACCATCATCCCACACTTTGTTGCAGCTGATCCGATCTCGCTCGATCTCCGGTCTCGTCGTCCAAGTGGCACCACGTTAACGGATCTTTAAACGGGCTCCCGCCTCTGAACCGAGGCAACTCGATCTTCAAGTTTGCTAAAAGAGATGACCAAGATTGATATAGAGAATCAGTAGAACATTTTGTCTCGTTACGTCTAAAGCTGTGGACGAACGGTTAATGAAGTTGCCTTTTGGAATCGGGTAATGAAAAATGAGCTTGGAAACTTATGAAATTTCCATGAAGTAAATTTCATATATTTTTTTTCAAATGAATTAATCAATCTTCTTCCCACAAGGGGCCGGCCATAATTTGAAGAGGTGGGGGTGAGTGTAGGAGAGGAGTGGTGACCATAACAATGAATGAGTGAGAATGATTCATCATACACCTTGCATTATCATTTAATGAAAACCATGAATCATCTAACCTAGTCATCATAACATTAAATGCACAATTAATGAACTAATGACTCACTAGCCTTGTCACCATCTAGAACCATCTAGAATCATGACTCACCCTCAAGACGAAAATATAAATCCGCATTTAACCGAATATTAAATACGGCCGATAGAAAACTGGAAACTGGCAACTTCCAAAAGCGATCCTGAAACGAATTTCAGGATAACCCCGTAACAGTATAAACATACCCGCATTTGTATTACGACCGAATACAAATGCAACTGAGACAAAGATATTATATCTACACAGTATAATACTCGGATCCGGCTTAAACCAAAACCAACCAGTATTATCTGCCCGAAAAATGACACGTGCGTAAACGCACGTGCGTTTTCCGAACCCTGCCATAAAACCATACGGCCTCTACAACGTTTCGCCCGAACTTGGGAAACTGTCTATGGGGGACTCTAATGACTCATCAATACACTGGCACTGGGTATAACCATTAGCACGTCAGAGGTACTAGCTGTACGTAACGGTTGCCTATGTATTGATTGGAAGGGAAGCCGACGAGCGAACTCATCCAGAAAACCCTACTGAGCCTGACAGCGACAATATCTGTACAGTCTGGTTCATTCGTCTATGAGTATCGCATATAGGGCCTAGGGGGCCGGTAAACGTCAGACCCCCAATAGCGGTATAAATCATGTCAGACTGCAGCCCAGAACACCCTGAGATACTACTGGAATACCTTCCAGTAAATCTCGATTACCCTGGCTAGGGATTTCGTGTAATGGCTCTCCTAAACACAGTGCGATCTCACCCCCAATACCGGGAGAGACGAATCCTCGACGATCTGCTCACTGCCTCCATGTGGCTCGAGACTGTACCCAAAAAATACCTGTTTGCACGACTCCTTTGACCCGTGGTAGGGTATAAATCAAAGCATAGTGGGAACTCACACGAGACAAATGACGACCTCAGGTTGATGAACTAACCTGTACACATATCACCAGGGAACTACTATCTGACGCTAGGTATAATACCAACCAACAAGTTCCCGGCGAGTCCTGTCCGGTGTACTCATAACCCAATGAGCACCTGTATACATCTTAGGTGAATCAACTAACACCAATGGCTTGTGAGACCGACCACCACCCCTCGTCGGGGTCTCGAATGTATACACTAGTCTACTCTGGAGTATCGATGCCCTGTCTCGAAACTCCCATGACTAGGGACACTTTAAGGATGTGCTTATAGACCCCAGCTCCAACATATATGATCGCCATCATACTGTTGGTAGTCAAGCATGATTCTAAGGGCTCTATCAAAGTGCAACAGTGATAAAGACAAACCAGATAGTATACTATCATCTCGAGTAAGACTGTTTTATCGGTATAAGCCCTTCCTCAATCATCACAACCACGTACCTGCGATCTAATAATTGACTTTGAGGGCACTATATCCAACAATCTCCCACTTACACTTAAGGCTAATTATTGCGATGTCGCGTACTCACAGCTCGTGTAATACCGAACATCCAACTGCTCTACTAATCAGTTTCACAAAGCTCGTTTGCAAAACTATTGTGTTCAAGAAATAGCCTCAGTGAGTGGATCCGCCCTGATGTTTCTTTCTTTGTCTCTCTTAATCTCAAGTTCGCGGAGAAAGCCATCTCCCGAATTGAGTAATACCTGTCTTAGAATATGTTTGGATATCTGATGGGACCTAGTTCATAAATAAACTCCAATTCCAAACTTCTTAGACTGTATTGATAACTGAACCTAATCAGTTTCCAGCACCATGCCTCCCACAGTATCCTCTTGGACCACCTGTCCATAATACTGTCCCTCGTCAGAGGGAAAACTATAACTCTGACAATCACTCTGTCATCCATGTCACCTTTGAAGCCAGGAATGATAACCGTCTCCGAAGGAGGCTGCCGTCATCAAATCCGTAGAACATGCACTTATGTTCTAAAACTGATTCCTTATGTTTCTTCAGAATTGGATTAATATAAACTTATCGCATCTAGTGCAAAAACAACATCTGGTGTGGTACTTGACATCTCACGATTGACTCAATTGCCTAAGCAAGTGATCTGTCAATCATGCACGTCCCTCTCCCCTTTAGTCTGTAAGACACCTTTAGAGAGGGTGACTCCATCACCTGCAGGTACTCCACCATGCCAGGAGTCATCTATTCTAAAATACTATTAGAATACTGTCAAAGTACCCACATTGGGAAACTACCCAAATCTAGATTTAAAATCATAGATCTAGTAACAGAATGTTAGATATTATATCCATATCCCTTGTGGAGAAACAACTGTGTGACGACTAAAGTACAACCGATCGTAGTATAGGAATTTTACTTCCTACTTTGTGTATGTCATCCAAATACCAGGACATCACACCCTACTACCTTCTTAACAGATCCATCCCCTATTCTGATGAAGTCAAAGCCATGACTGTCATATCAAAATTAGATGATCTATCTCCGCTATATCTGCTCAAGCCTATAAATAGACATAAGCTACTTGCCCACTATGCTTCCGCTGCTCCCACTGACCACAACAACCCTCTGGCAGATTAATATATATGTGTACTTCTAAAACTTGTTTAGAACGACGCTATACATATCCTCCTGCCGGGTCTCATAGTCTGGAACAACAGTAGTGTCAAGTCTGGGTAAACAAGAACCTCCCTGTCACCGTCCTTGAGGCTACCGGAGTACCTCTCGGGTGTCTGAGGTTACCCACCATATCTGCGGAGTGACTATTGGAATGTCAAACCTGATTGAATATATAGGTCCTATTAAATTTTCCGTAATCGTTTGCGGTTCTGGAATCACTTCCAGTTCTACCATACTCCCACTACTGTTTTCTGGAAAAAAATCTATTTTATTAAAACTGTGGCGAGTCTAGAACAATATCACTATTGATCTTCCAGATGGTAGAAAATCAACCCTCGTCAAAGCCAGGGTCAACCCACAAACTGCCATTACAGAAACGTGCCTAGAGTTATCCAGAGTCTGGTTTCAAGCATAAGCCGGAAAACTCCCCGTACCTTAACAATATCAAGATATGAACTGTTCTATATTCAACACAGAAACAGAGGCACTGATTTAATTGGAACCAGATTCAAATCATACAACTGTCTCCAGTGCATGTCAACTTAATGGAGAGAGGCTAATCGGCATTACTCAACTTAGCAATCCATCCAATTATGAGTAACCTGAAAGAGAAACAAGTTTCTCAAAACCATTACTTGAATACCAATTATAAGAATCTACATCTTCGATTTCTTTGAAGAATCCCGATATTTGCGACACCCGGTTCTCTACTTTATGTAGGATTCCTAGGCACCCTAATGAGGTCTCACAAGGCATCGAACATGCCAATTTCAAAAATTCTAGGTGCCGAGAAACCCGACTACGGACCGTTGGCTAGAAATCTAGGCGAAAAACAATCTAGTTAACAACTTAACTAATGGGATATCGGAAATACAACCTTTGTAGATCCGGTGCTCCACCTCCATAGCTCCGCAACGAAGTCGTCTCCGCTGTCCAAAAGGAATCCGGGCTCTAGAGTCGGCTTCGACGGAGAAAAAGCGAGCTAGGTCGTCGATGTCCATGCCGAAGATGATCTACGTCGAGGCATCGCTAAATCAAGCTCCGACTTCACCAAGTCAAGAAACTTGTGAAGAAAACACACTCTACTACTTGGCAAGAGGTAGAGGATGAAGAAATAGGAAGTGGGTAGACTTTAGAATTGGATTTCTCACTTGTTTTCATCAATCACCATTGATGAAGAATAGTTTTCTTCTTGAGTTCAAGGAAGAAGAAGAAGAATATTATGATAAGAATTAATTAGAAAAGAAAAGAATAATCATTCTTATCATAAAAGTAACCATGGTAAAGTGTAGAGAATTAACTTAGGTTAAATAAATGGTTAGGGTCAAGGTTTCATGAAGCTTCCACTAAACAACAAAAAAAGCCACCATTCTTTTCTCCTTTTTCCATCTATTTTCCAAAATGAATAAATAGATAAATAAATGAGAAAAGAAAATAAAACCCTAATCATAAGTTTAACCATGGTTTAATTCTTTACACTTAACCAAGTAAACATGTATCATCAAAACATGATACAAGCATGTGCACAAAATCATATCACATATATAATGCGCACATCCGAGTGAGAATATTCATTTAAAGTGAACCAATACTAGTTAATGCAAAGTAACATATCAAATATATAATTATACATTAAATCATTAAATCAACACTTGATTTAACGATCCGGTCATATCGCATATAACCGACTAGTATCCAATGTATCGGCTTATCGAATCAACGCTTGAATCGATAACTAAGTTATATCGCATACAACCATTCGACACATTGATCGCGAGAATGAAATACGGTATCACATACACGCACTATTCTCGGTCCCGCACATATCTCATATGCGCTCCTATTTCGTTTTGCTTGAGCCAGGAAACCTCTGTGTAGGACTCTAAAGACTCGTCAATACGCCGGCAGCAGGTGATGATCATATCAATCACCCACAAGCCGCAAGCGGTCTGCTAAACGTAACGGCCACCCGGGTATTGAGCGATCTGAAGATCGACGAGCAAGCCCGCTCACACTCCAGTGAATCCAACCAGTAACACTACCGTACAGTCCGGTCTGATCGTCTGATATGTCGCATATCTCGCCTAGGGGAGGTAAACGTCAGACCCCAATAGCTCGATAAGTCGTGTCGATATGAGGTCTATAACTGTTCGAGAAACTACTGGTAACACTTACCAGTAAATCTCAGCAACCCTGGCCAGGGATTTCCTGTTATAGCCAATCGAACACAGCACAACATCAACTCCCTATACTGGGAGAGACGAATCCCCTCCTATCGCTCATTGCCTCCATGTGACTCGGGACTGTACCCAAAAACCACCGTTTTGCACGCCCTCTTGGACGTGGTAAGATGGAAATCAAAGCACAGTGGGAACCACACAAGACTCTATGACGATCTCGGGTCAACAGACTACTCTGTACCAGTGTCACCAGAGAACTGCCATCTGACGTGAGGTATAATACCATCTGGGAGTTCTCGGCGAGTCCGTCCAGTGTACCCAGTCTCTACTGAGCACCCGTATATCTCCTCTGATGTCAAACACCAATGGATATGGGATCATCCATCGCCCATCTGTATGGATCGAGAAGGTACACGCTAGTCTACTCTGGTATATCGATGCCCTGTCTCGATACACCCACGACTAGGGACTTTGAAGGATGTACTTATGGACTACCATGTCCCCACTAGTATGATCCGCATCATAGTCCAGATAGTCAAGTACAGATCCTAAGGGCTTTACCAACATGTAACAGAGAGACAATCAGCATACACGTTAAGGTAAAGGGTAACCAGATAGCATACTATCATGTCGAGCAAGAAAGTCCTCCCTATATATGTCCCAGCATCCACTACAATATACATCCTATGTACAGTAATGGCCTCTAGGGCATACATATAACTAACACTTTATTCCTATACCCACAATTTCTCAAAACTTAGACATTGTATTTCTATGAAACACTTGTCTAAAAGCTAGAGGAGTCACAAGTAAACAGAACAGAGTACGAGGACCAATCCCTTTATCCTGATGGACACTGGATAACATACAATACTCTGTATAAGTCCGCTGAGTTGAATAACTCAAAACCTGTGCGTCGTAGGTTGAAAACGGTCCCCAGGCGATTTCCTCAAATATCACCAATTACAACGAATTCCGATATAATGAGGATGATCACCTAATTCCCAATAACTTACTCCCACTCATTATCTGTAAAACTATACAGATGTGAGAATGAAACCTGGTAAATACATACCCTGGAGTAAGTATGTAATCGGGAAATCAGTTTTCCTTTAACAGTGCACTGAAACATGAAAATGTTTCGTAGGGGTATCCTGGTATTCCTAGTAATGCCTCTTCCATAATCCAATGCATGACTGTAACCGTATATTTCTTTGTCATCTTTCCAAATCCCTTTATTTGTCTTTAGTCGTTACCTTCTGTACACCTTCGTTAGGCTTAAATGGTTTTCTTCCTTCCCTACCGTTCGGCACCAGCCTATGGTTTGGAAGAAGACTATCCAGTAAGCATAATAGGTGTACCCTCCTAAACCAAGGAGTACTTGCAACTTGAGAGAAGGTGATGATAAAAGACAATTGAATAATACCTTATTCTATTTCTCCCGAACTGGGGAAAAAAGGCAAAAGTGAAATAGGAGTGGCGATGAAGTACGCGGTTTGGTCGTGAATGATAACAGTCGCAATTTACTTTGCTCTCTTTCTAATCCCTTTATATTGTCTTTAGTTATTACCTTCTGTACACCCTACTTAGGCTAATTGGTTTTCTTCATTCCCTACCTTTCGACACCTGCCTATGGTTTGGAATAAGACTATCCAATAAGCGTAATAGGTGTACTCTTCTAAACTAAGGAGCCCTCGCAACCTGAGAGAAGGTGATAATAAAAGATAACTGAATAAACCAATTCTATTTCTCCTGAACCTTGATCCATCCTCGAAGAAATCCCTCCGAGTTCGTATATAACCATACGATGGATCTATCCAATGGAAGTGGATATCCGTAGTAGTACGGGGTGTTCTGAGAAATGCAAAGGGTAAAAGAAGGAGCGGTAATGACTTATGCAACTCGGACAATCCAAAAGCCAGTATTTTAAGAAGGTTCGGTCAACTTGGTCAGTGGTCAAAGGTCGCTTCCAGAGAGAGAGAAAAGAAACACTCTGCGTGCACTCTAACCTAGATCAGAATGGTTATCACTTTATCTAATCAGGAAACCTCCCACTGTTTTCTCAAATTCTCCTCCAAACCTGAAAGAAGAATTAGTCGGAATCACCCGAGGAATAAACTAACTCATCAGTGGGAATCGGGATCCAACTCTCATCGCATGATAATGTGACGGTATCCACTCACGTTATCACACTCCAGAAGGTATGCGCAAGTCTGGCAAGTTTCCTGTATGTTTGAAACTCCCGATGTAATTTTTATCCCATGCTCTTATGACATTGACGTAGGCCAACAAATCATAAGCCACATGTCAAGTTCTACCCGTCGTTGTCCTGATTAATTTAGGTCATAGTACATGCCCTTGACGTAGGCCAACAAGGCTGTATGTCTGTCCTAAACTAATGCATCTATCTATGCAACAAATGAATACCCCAGCAGCTACCAAACACTATGCCTTGACGTAGGCCAACAATCATAGCTTGAATACTACTGACCATCCAGATAATGGTAATGTACTTGATCTCGTTGAAGGAACCTGATAGCTTTTTATAAAAATATAGTGGCGAAAACCTTTTGCTAAAGAGGTCACTCCCGGTGAAGGGATCTCGTCTCTTTCCTCATCGAATGAGGTGCAGGATATTCTAACTGAATACCGCTATGCATAACAAAAGGAAATGTCTTTGTAATAACTCTTTTTAAAATTTGTTCCAACAACATCAAATATAGGTTTGTTTTATACTTGCATTGATCAGAATCAATGCAGTCCCATCAAATAATCACACCAGAAAAGAATGAAAATAAAATATACGTATATGCCATCCGCATTCGTCACTGGGTCCCGTCATCACTCGTTAGGTTACTTAACTAACGACAGAGCGGGGGCTGGACTAGCACGGGTATAAAATATATACAACATCTAATAGTATATATACCAATATATAATAATCGCTCCAGGCATGATTAATGCAACATCACAGAAAAGTAATAAGCATCACAGAATAATACAGATAATCTGGGATCCCCGGGTTTCACAGAGCCGCTACTGAAACCCGACGTTCCCCTGGTCGTGTGGATAGCCTGTGCAATGAAACCTAGACCCCTACGGGTGCGGCAAGTTACCCGCCAAAACCTGAAGCGAGGCAGCCCCTTACAGCAAAGTGAATGGACCACCCATCACTTCATGGAATCCGGTAACTTGAGCACCCCTCCTTGGGTCAACCTGTATTCCCTACGTGTGTGGCGAATAGTCTGCCAATTCTAGAGTGAAGCCCCTCTGCCTCTCAAAGCCATGAGATACGGACCCGTTGCCCTCCAGAACCCGGCTATCCGTGCACTCCGTCGCGGGGTAAACCTAGTACAAAAATGAAAAAATATATATACAACGGGTACATCGACCTCAGCCCGGTCGTGCCCCAAAAGAATATTATACAAACAGGCAGTGACGGCAGTCTACAAGTCGGACGCTCGCCCCGCAATATCAAATGTACAAATAAATCCAAACAGCACTACCATTGCACACTGCTATCCACCACGATAAATCCGCAACATCATAGCACAACGCAGAACAGCAACGCGAATGTCACGTTCGCAAATCCGTCTAAAATAGCTATAGCAATTAGACGCAATTTACCACTCAAATGACATTCCCGGTCAGAGATATAATGTAAATACTGTAAACTAACAAATTTAAAATTTCGATCGACAAAACTTCCCGAAGTGGGCCCCACGTACATCTGGTGTACAGTAATAAAATTTGGGCCCAAAAGAAATATACCAAAAACCACAATTTCCCATGGCAAACTCACTGGAAAAATTTGGCGCACTGTTCCCATAAAAGCGCGGCGTATCAGCGGCCAAACCCTGGTTTGGGCCGCGGATCCGCGGCCGTTCTGTGGGATCACGTGACCAAATTTCACGAGTTTGATTATAAGTGCCTGCACAATTTTCTGGGATGCTCAAAATAATTTTTAGGCCTGATTTAAAATCGACAGAAACTTTGAACAGAAAATTATAGTTTTGCGAAAATCCGTTCGATCGATATTTTAAACGTGTTAGTACAAATTAGTAAAGCTTAATGGCGAGGCTCTGATACCATTGTAAGTCTACGGCAGCGCCCCGGCCGTCTTTCAGACGCCAAATGCGGAACAAAAACTTTTTAGAACTTGCGCTATCGTATATTATATCCCAGAATCTGCCATTAACGCTAAACTAACATTCTATAAAGTGGGTAGAAATATTATACCGAATGATCCGGGTCCTTCGAACTTCAACCATCATCCCACGCTTTGTTGCAGCTGATCCGATCTTGCTCGATCTCCGGTCTCGTCGTCCAGGTAGCACCACGTCGACGGATCTTTAAACGGGCTCCCGCCTCTAAACCGAGGCAACTCGATCATCAAGTTTGCTAAAAGAGATAAGCAAGATTGATGTAGAGAATCAGTAGAACATTTTGTCTCGTTACGTCCAAAGCTGTGGACGAACGGTTAATGAAGTTGCCTTTTGGAATCGGGTAATGAAAAATGAGCTTAGAAACTTATGAAATTTCCATGAAGTAAATTTCATATATTTTTTTTCAGATGAATTAATCAATCTTCTTCCCACAAGGGGCCGGCCACAATTTGAAGAGGTGGGGGTAGTGTAGGAGAGGAGTGGTGACCATAACAATGAATGAGTGAGAATGATTCATCATACACCTTGCATTATCATTTAATGAAAACCATGAATCATCTAACCTAGTCATCATAACATTAAATGCACAATTAATGAACTAATGACTCACTAGCCTTGTCACCATCTAGAACCATCTAGAATCATGACTCACCCTCAAGACGAAAAGATAAATCCGCATTTAACCGAATGTTAAATACGGCCGATAGAAAACTGGAAACTGGAAACTTCCAAAAACGATCCTGAAACGAATTTCAGGATAACCCCGTAACAGTATAAACATACCCGCATTTGTATTACGACCGAATACAAATGCAACTGAGACAAAGATATTATATCTACACAGTATAATACTCGGATCCGGCTTAAACCAAAGCCCACCAGTATTATCTGCCCGAAAAATGACACGTGCGTAAACGCACGTGCGTTTTCCGAACCCTGCCATAAAACCATACGGCCTCTACAACGTTTCGCCCGAACTTGGGAAATTGTCTGTGGGGGACTCTAATGACTCATCAATACACTGGCACTAGGTATAACCACTAGCACGTCAGAGATACTAGCTGTACGTAACGGTTGCCTATGTATTGATTAGAAGGGAAGCTGACGAGCGAACTCATCCAGAAAACCCTACTGAGCCTGACAGCGACAATATCTGTATAGTCCGGTTCATTCGTCTATGAGTATCGCATATAGGGCCTAGGGGGATGGTAAACGTCAGACCCCCAATAGCGGTATAAATCGTGTCAGAGAGCAGCCCAGAACACCCTGAGATACTACTGGAATACCTTCCAGTAAATCTCGATTACCCTGGCCAGGGATTTCGTGTAATGGCTCTCCTAAACACAGCGCGATCTCACCCCCAATACCGGGAGAGACGAATCCCCGACGATCTGCTCACTGCCTCCATATGGCTCGGGACTGTACCCAAAAAATACCTGTTTGCAAGACTCTTTTGACCCATGATAGGGTATAAATCAAAGCACAGTGGGAACTCACACGAGACAAATGACGACCTCAGGCCGATGAACTAACCTGTACACATGTCACCAGGGAACTGCTATCTGACGCTAGGTATAATACCAACCAGCAAGTTCCCGGCGAGTCCTGTCCGGTGTACTCATAACCCAATGAGCACCTGTATACATCTTAGGTGAATCAACTAACACCAATGGCTTGTGAGACCGGCCACCGCCCCTCATCGGGGTCTCGAATGTATACACTAGTCTACTCTGGAGTATCGATGCCCTGTCTCGAAACTCCCACGACTAGGGACACTTTAAGGATGTGCTTATAGACCCCAGCTCCCACATATATGATCGCCATCATAATGTTGGTAGTCAAGCAAGATCCTAAGGGCTCTATCAAAGTGTAACAGTGATAAAGACAAACCAGATAACATACTATCATCTCGAGTAAGACTGTTTTATCAGTATAGGCCCTTCCTCAATCATCACAACCACGTACCTGCGATCCAATAATTGACTTTGAGGGCACTGTATCCAACACAACAACGCCGTTTGGGTTATCGTCGACCGTCTTACGAAAGCAACACACTTTATACACTTCCGAGTGGGACAGTCGACAGAGTCGCTAGCGGAGAAATACATGCAAGAGGTAGTGCGACTTCATGGAGTTCCGGTAAGTATAGTATCAGATCGGGACACTAGATTCATTTTGCACTTTTGGAAAAGCTTACACGAGAGTCTGGGTACACGTCTCAAGTTCAGCACGGCTTACTATCCACAGACGGACGGATATTCCGAGCGTACTATTCAGACGCTCGAGAACTTGTTGAGGGCGTGCATGCTAGACTTTCAAGGTTCTTGGGAGGATCTCCTTCATCTAGTGGAGTTTTCTTATAGCAACAGTTTCCAAGCTTGCATCCAAATGGCTCCATTCGAAGCACTTTACGGACGGAAATGTCGATCCCCTGATTGTTGGGATGATGTGGGTGAGCGAAGATTACTGGACCCAGAACTTATAATTCAGACGGTAGACAAGGTTCAAATGATCAGACATCGCATTAAGATGGCTCAAGACTGACAAAAGAGTTGGGCGGATGCCAGCAGGAGAGCGCTAGAATTCGAGGTTGGAGATCATGTGTTTCTGAAGATTTCTCCTACCCGTGGTGTTATCAAATTTGGAAGTCATGGGAAACTTAGTCTCCGTTTCATCGGACCATTCGAGGTATTGGAGCGAGTCGGAGAAGTGGCTTATCGTCTTGCCTTACCCCTTCGTTAGCGGGTGTACACATCACATTTCTTATGTTACAATTGCGACGCAACGTTCGTGATGACAATCATGTTCTCGATCACTCTGAATTGACTTTGCCTGCCGATTTGACTTATGTGGAGCAGTCTACTTCTATACTTGACCATAGAGAGAAGGTGCTGAAGAATAAGGTCATTCCGTTAACCCGAGTGTCTTGGGGCGGTCGTTCACCTGGGGAATCTGCTTGGGAACGTAAGGGGGATACCCGTTCGCAGTTCCTACATCTTTTTCGAGTAGCCATTTGTATCGTCGCTTTCTTTTTCGTTCTTTTAATTTCGAGGACGAAATTTTTGTCAGGGTGGTATAATGTAATACCCAGTCCCTTTTCTACACCAATACCGATATTTAAATAAAATGTTTTACCCATTTTAAATTTTTGTATTGTATTCTAATTATTTTGTCTCCAACAAACCTAACCCTAAGCCTAAGTCCATATTTAATCTCACTCTTTTTCCTTCTAAATTTTCTTGAGACCCAAGCCCATTAGCCCAAACCCTCCACTCTCTTTCACCCAACTGCTCCTTTCAACCCTTTCAAATTCAAAATTTACTCCCTTTAAACCCTAATTGATTTCCCTATTACTCTCATTTATTCCTCGTTAGAAAAAATCAATCTCCTCATTATATCCTATTAATTACTCTAAATCCTAATAATTTCATCTTTAACACCTTATTTTTTCCTAATTAACGACAATAAAAAATCTCTCTCTCTCTCCCCGAATATCTCTATCTCTCCCTCACATGTTTACTCTCTCTCACTCTCTCTATCATATTTTATTAACCAAAATTCATCCCACAACCCTCTCTCTCTTTCCTCTATTTCTTTCTTCTCGTTTTCTCGCCTCCTCAGAGAGACCCAACACCACAGAACCCTAACCCACGCTGAAACCCAAGCCCCATCACCGGCGACCCCCTCCTCGTCGTCGTCGACCATCACTCACCCTCCTCGACCACCTCCTATTCCCCTTCCTCCTTCCCCTCTTTCCCGACCAGTAAACCATCACCCGACCCCTGCAACCTAACCCGACCCTCACTACACCTCGCCGGAGCTCAGACCCCGCTCCACCATCGACCTCTCCTCGTACTCACCTCCACTACCTTCGCTCGCCTCTCTCTCCTCCTTCTCCCATTGCAAAACCCAATGCCGTGAACCCAACACCCCCCGACAACCCAAGAAACCCATCGTCGATCATGACCTCGCCTCCACCTTCGCCTCGCCTTCATCTCGTCACCCTCTCTCCCCTCCCCTAATCCCACATCCCGAGCTTGCCCCAAGAACCCCGATCCCCGAGCATCATCATCATCGCTTCCCTCAACCCCCCGTCACCGCCGTCGAGATCGCCACCACCTCCTCACCACTGCCACCTCGACACCTCTGCAACGTCACTGCACCCTCCCCAGAACCCTATCAAGCTAGCCCAAGCTTCAAACCAAGCACTAGTCATTTCATCGAGCACTTGCATCTATCGTCAATCTCCGCTATTTCAGCCGCCATCGTCGCCGTAAAATCCGTGGCTTCAGTCTCTGTGGCCGTCATCGTCGTCAAAGCTGTAGCCGTTGCGACGCCAGCGCACACCCGTCGCAACCACCGAGCCATCAAGCCGAAGTTCAAACTCTACGAGGCTAAACCCTTATCGTGGCTGCGTCGCGATCACGCCGTGCCGTTGCCATTACCGTAGATCACCGCTGTTGCTACGTTGCTGCCCTGTCGGCATAAATACGTCGTCAGGCAAGTTTTAAGACTTGCTTACATGCTAAAATGTTTATATGTCGGTATATGATCTGATAATATCCCGTGATTAGTATTAGACGTATTCATTTAAATTAATTTGTATCTGGGTATTAATCGAGTCAAACCTCTCATGTTAACATCGTGTTGAAGTTCATAAGTTATTTCTCGTATGAATTGAACGAACAAAATGGTATTTCCGACAATAAACAACTGATTAGTAGGTGTTCGATACGTATTTTCGTACGATGATCCTATCTAGTGTGGCAAAAATTATTGTTACTAGATTACTTTAGAGACAGGGATAACGTGTAAAAATATTGGTATGGAAATACGGACTTAAACACCATAGAATATCAATCTCATTTAGATCCGTCGAATCTAAAAATTTCCTTATCTGAATTTTGTGAAAATCATAGTTAATTGGTTACACTCCGGAACGTTGCGTTCAAGGGCTTATATCGAATCCGACTCGAATACCTAGAACCACATATAATGTTTAATCCATTTCCTTTCTAAAAAGGTGACGGAAACTGGTTAGGAGTGCGGCTCTGGACTACGGTCCAGAGCAGCACTTCTTGTCGTTACCCGATTTGAAAGGTTCTCACGTTCTGTGTGAAAAATAGTATCATGCGGAAACCTATACCGTAACGAAGATAAATCTGTTAGCTAACCATTGGAAGTGGTTTCATTCGTTTTTACCATCGTTTACTATTTTAATCACATTTTAAACCATCAGTACATACAACAGTCCCAAGCAGGGACAGAACGTATACCCCAATATTATATAATGCATAACTTCCAGTACACTTTGGATATTATCGATCCGTCTGGAGCGTTGGAAACCTAACTGATAAAACTAAATATTGTTCAACTATAGTGTCGCCTAATTTTGATTCCAACAGGGTGAAATCTGTTTTACGAAATGGACTTTAAGTTAAGGAACTGAATTTCTAGCAGCGAACACTTAAAATGAAATGACTGTAATTTGCGAACGCAAAACCTGATTGACTTGAAATCAATTTCGTTGAACTGCCGACTGAGCTTACTTATTACCGCTTTTGTATTTTTTTACTTAATTCTAAACGTATGATTTAATGCGATTTTTATAAGTTCATGAGACGCATAATGACTTGTATTGCATATAAATTGTGTAGTGGCATAATTCACAGTTTTACCCGACTGTAATACCCCTAGCGATAGTGCGCGTCATTATTAAGTTTCAATATACAATATATTGTCGAGCGTGAATGGTATTGGTTTAGGAGTGTCAAGTACGCCAGTGAAAAGTGAATGGTTCGTGATAGTGACAATACAGTAAATAGTGAATATAGCAGTGTCATTGATGCGTACTTGTACACAACTAGCCCATACTCATAGATAGTGAAACCTGGGGGAAATGGGGAAATCGAAGTGGAATGGAAATTATATTTAGCGAGGTCAGTGATTTATAGGATGATCATTCGAATAGGGACTCTTATATATTAGGTTTGGATCTAGCGGTCCGGCTGACAGGGTTATGTCCCGGACAACAGTGGGCCGTAGTCTAGGGTACGTACGAGAATCTCGTTAAACATGATCATCCCATTCCACAACTTAATTTCAAAGTGATTTAGAGAACGATAGGGACACATATCATATATTGCATTTGTTTATTGACATATCGATTGTCTGCATTTATTATCTCCATCATTATTACTTTTATTTTTCTTGCCTCATTAATACTATTATAATATTGCTATTGTGTAGCCTTGACTACCTGAGTATGCGTGCTCAGTGATAGAAGTGGATTCGTCTGATCTCGGAAAAACCGTGAAGATCCAGACCAGTGAACCAGTTATATTTCTCCATTGATATCTCTGGTTAGTTGCCCCCTTGTTTACTTCCATTGCGTTCAGTTTTCTTTATATCCGATAGTTTTAGTGACTGCATTTTCTTTATCCATGCTAAGTTTCACTGATTACCATATAATGCTAGAAACCGAAATGTGACTACGGCAGGATTTCTCCTAGATCGTAGGAGCATGGTTGGTCTTGTCACCCTCATATTCCGTATTTTGGGAAGCGGGGCGTGACATAAAAGAACTTAGTTCTTTCTCTGGATCTGAGATTCACAAGGCAAGTTTCTCACAAGTGGAGAATTTAATTCTTATTGGGGAGAACTTGTTCTTGAGAATTAAAAATTCAGAAAAGAACTAGAAATTAAATTCCTCAAAACAAAGCATATAAGGAAAAACCTAGCGCCTAGCGCCTCACGTGTCCCTCACGTGGGTGCCACAGAAGAAAAGAGTGCTTAGCACTCATTGGGCAGCGCCCAGCGCCTCAAGTGTCCCTCACATGAGCGTCACAGAAAAAAAGATTGCTTAGCACTCATTGGGCAGCGCCCAGTGCCTCACGTGTGCCTCATATGGGCGCTATAGAAGAAAAGATTGCTTAGCACTCATTGGGTACCACTTAGCGCCTCACCCGTCCCTCACGTGGGCGCCACAGAAGAAAAGAGTGCTTAGCACTCATTGGGCAGTGCCTGGCGCCTAGCACCTCACGCGCTCCCCACGTGAATGCCATAAAGAGCGTCTAGCACTCCATATAAAGACAAAAAGAGTAAAGTGTTTTAAACATATTGGGTAATTCCCCATGAATGAAAACTTCACATGATCATATGTGGGCGTCAGAACTTATATAAGTGCTCAGCACTTTTTGCATTAAAGAGGAACTAATTAAACAAAGCTTAAGCAAGTGCTTAGCACTTTTCCATTAAAAAAGATGACTGAGCAGATCAAGCCCAAATTGGCTAGGCTCTCTGAGGAAAGAACCTTCTTGATTCAAATCAACCGAACCCATATGCTCATGATTGCCCAAAATAATCTCAGTCTCACATACAACTATTGATCTTTCAATTGATGATATTCCAAATTATATTCATCTTATATCTCGTAAGTTAATTTTAGTCTTAAATATGACTAACGATTCCTAGAGTCACCATAACCCGTTTCCCTCAAATACGGGATTTGGTTTAAGGGTACATCTCTTCACACTTCTGATATACGTTGTTGTAATTCTTCAACGTTTTCAGAGAGGTGGCGGGTCCCGACAACCAACAATTCTTCAGTGCATTCCCAAACCGTCCAAATTGATGTGCACACTTCAAATCAGACTGCATCCCATACTGGGTGCCTTCCATATCATCCATGTTCATTCTGTAACGTAACAAATATACGTGCGCGCAAATAAACACACTGGACCACTACGTTCTTAAACTGGTAATGGACCGAAATGTCCTTAAACTAATATTCACCTCCAAAACAGCAATAACGGACCGAAATGTCCTTAAACTAATATCCGCCTCCAAAATTGCGTTAATAGACCGAAATGTCCTTATACTAATATTCGTCTCCAAAATGGCGTTACTGGACCGAAATGTTCTTAAACTAATATTCGCCTCCAAAATGGCGATAATGGACCAAAACGTTTTTAAACTACAACAATAGAGCCCAAACGCTATTTCGTTGGATCTGGAAAAAAAATGATCGTGAAAACTCGTTAAGTGGATTTTAGTCTCAAATTGGACTAACCTATCCTTAACAAAACCAACCGAGCCCCAACTGCTCATATACATTTAAGTCGATCTTAATCTCAAACCAGTTTAACGATCCTTAAATCAACCCAAACCTAAATCTAAAATATACGGATTTGGACTAATTCACGCCCTACAGATGACGACATAAATTAGTCTCCGTATACGATCCACGGACAATCCGAACAAACAAAAACACACATGGCACGAAGTGAATTTTCGGAGCAGGAGAAAATGGTTATCGCGATGCGATAACGTAACTAACTGCAGGGGCTTGTGACTGCAGGGAAGAGCGTCCCCACAATCAAAAACCCCTCGCTAACGAGGGGGAATCTGACCAAGTCTGCTACAACTGTCGCATCCGTCCGAACTTTCGATATACGGTGTCATAAATCAATTTGGTATATTCGGAGAGTTGGACGGATAAATCCAAATATCAATTGCCCCCAGAATTCAGGCAGGACGATCCATCCCGGTTCCGTCCCCGTTTTCGGCGGTGAACACCAACGTAACAAAAAAACCGACGGAAAAAGAGAATCCGACATACGTAATAACAATTTTTACGTCGTATTGTTTTACGTCGTACCTTAGCCGACGTAAGAACTTTATTTCATCGGATTCATAGTTATTTCGTCGGATGGCTACCAACGGAATAACTATAATTTTCTTGTAGTGGAGGTTAACTGATCAAGTAGGAAAAGTTCATTCATTTATTCATTTACATGTATGATTAGATAAACCGTTCTCTGTTTTTTTTTTCTGTATGAGAGCATCGAGTTCAGTGACAGATCCATGTGTTTATCACATCACACAACCTTCAAAATTTTGTGTCCATCTGCGAAGTCTCAATATAGAGGTCAAAGGCAAAAAGGGTACAAGAAAAATGTTATGCTGTTTTATTTTTTAGGTGTTTGATTCAAGTTTTTGATGTGGATTTTTGCTGGCAATAGGAAAAGAATTATTAGGATACATAATATGAGGCTAACTGATTAGTAGTTAAAAAGTTTGTTATCATATAGTCTCCTCTCATTGAATTGTTCTTTCTTTTTAACTAGAATAATCTAAATCTAATATTAGTATTTTCAAAACAAAAATAAATGACAGGCAAGTAACCATTTTTCCAAGAAATTGTTGTTAAATTTTTTTAAATTATAACGAGTAACTAAAAATTAATAAGTTGTAGAAATGTAATGGGGAAAGAAAATTAAAAAAAATACAGATATTTGCTTTAAGAACTAAGTGTTGAGTTGCAAAATAATTAACTCTTATTACTAAAATATAGTATAGATTTGTACAGAAAAGAGATTAAAAAAAATAAGAGATAAATATTGCTTAAATACTAAGTATTGACTTAAGGAATAGTTAACATAATCCTAAGCGCAAATTTTTAGAAAGTGGAAGAACAAATGTTCTTATAAAATTCCAATATCGTTTATTTTATTGCGATTAGCATAGTGTGTAATTAAGGGTGTAACTGAGCCGAGCTTGAACGAGCCAACCCTTGTCCAATCTCGGCTCGGTTTAGTTTATGCTAGCTCAAGCTCGGCTCGAGTTCATCTCGAGCTGAACAAGTCTGGCTCATGTTCGGCTCGTTAGTTTACCGAGCCTTAAACGAGCCAAAGTTGAGCTGGGACGCATCTTCTCATAGACGATCTCTGAAAGGAAAACGACAAAGAGGCGTTGGTGGAGGCTGAGAATAGGTCAATGACTATTACAGATGTTTCAGAAGAAAACATTAAAGTATTTTGTAAGAGGCCAACAATCATAGTGCCAAGACCGAGGGCTTTGAGATATGGAAAGATTATAAAAAAATAATATCTAAAGCATGGAATGGGTCTAACTGCTGGGTTTTTTATTCACCCCGGTTGCACTTTATATACTATCTCTTAATTGAATTAAGTGTCCTGAGAGTAGTATAGAATCTGCTCTATATTAGATATTAATATTTTTTTCAAATTATGTAACCGAGCTGAACTCGAGTCAATACCGAATGAGCTTGGTTGAGCTCGAGTTCGGCTGGTTTAATAAACGAGCCAGCCTTTCTAGCTCATGTTCGGCTCGTTAATAAATGAACTGAGCTTGCAAGAGAAGATACCGAGCTGGACCCTAATCGAATCCGAACTGGCTCATTCAATTACCACCTATGTGTAATATCTTGTATGTCATTTAAACCGTGACCAATTCCAAAATTGCCTCGACCCACTCCCCAGGAAATAAAAAAACTCCACCCCTAAATTTTCTCTTCCACCCAAAGTTTTATTTCCCCCCAAAACTTTTCATTCCCCACCAAATCATCTCCCCTGCCAATTTTATTGCTGGGTTTTTTTCCATAATAGAATGGTTAGGAATTAAAATTAGTAAAATAGGATAATTTAAATTATAATTATGAGCATAGGACGGTTTGAAAAGGACGGGTTCTCAAAACCCATCCTGCTTCCATCCCAACCCACCTAAAGTACCCACTCGCCCAATCCCACTCCACGCAGACACCCACCCCACCCCCAACCCATCCCACTCCTCCCTATGGAGGGCGGATTCTAAGAACCCGCCCTTCCCCCTCCATGGGGAGGGCAGGTTCCTAGAACCTGCCCACCCCTCCCAATGGGGAAGGACCCTCTCAAACAGAGGGCGGGTTCCGAGAACCCGCCGTCTCTTTTAAAAAGGGGGGGTGGGTTCCCAGAACCCGCCCTATATAAAAAATTAAATTTTAAAAATAAAAAAATTTAAAATTTAAAATAAAAGTATTATTAAATTTAAAAAATCCTTTAAAAAATTAATTTCATCTGTAGCCAGAAAACTCATAAATCGGGTTCCAAGAATCCGCCCTTCAGTATATGGCAGAGATGGTGGGTTCCAAAAACCCGTCTTCGGACAAATATTTGATAAAATTGTTGTTACTGTTACTGACGTGGGGATAAGAGTCGTTACTGTTTATATAAAAGGAATTCAATACTTGGATCATACTATAAATATGAAGGAGTAACACTTCAGTAATGAAAGCAAAGCAAACAAGTTTGAGTTTCAAGTTCTATCTCCTCATGAAAGAATTAGAGAAGATACGAAAAATACAACTGCAGTTGCTATGGAGCAAAACTCATTCAATTCTCTTACTGGATTCATTTCCATTGTTTCAACTTCAGTTATAAATAATGGAAATGAATCCATTAAGATAATTGAATGTCTTTGACACCTAAATTAAAAGTATACAATTAACGCTTTCTCTTTCCCTTTCCCTTTCCCAACCCCAGAAGGCTTGACATAAGCCTATGCCTCTTGGGGTGACTGGATGACCCCTCTCATGTCCTGTGTATGTAGCGGTGGTGTCTGCTCTTTTGCTTGTTCTTCCGCTTTCTCTTCTGCTTCGTCTTCAGTTTCGTCTTGGACAGGCTATTGTTGTGCAAATCCTGAATGTGGGACATGTGTCGGATATGTGTTGCCTCCCAACAACTGTATGTAGGACGTAAAATCCATCTCCCAACTAGGATGTTATTGCAAAGAACCTATCCCGGTTTCATACTGCTGCTGCTGCACAAAACCTGACCCCCAAGGTTGCGCAAAACCTAACCCATAAGACTGCTGTTGTTGCGCAAAACCTGACCCCCAAGATTGCTGTTGTTGCATAAAACCTGTCCACCAAGGCTGTCGTTGCTCCGTTTGTTGCGCTTGTTCATTATTTCCCGACGATTGTCGATACCATTGACTATGCCAGGGTTGCTACTGACCGTATGGTCCTCCGAACCGCTGATGCTGCGACTTTGGATCTGACCAATGCTGCGGCTCTAGTTCCGGCTCATACTGCGGCTCTAGAGATGGCAATAAATGTGGAAGCATATGATATGAACTGAATATACCACCAATATATGGTCTACGGTAGAAAATAAAGCCTGACTATCTGGATATGGATCTTGTATCAATGATTGTATATGATGCAACCCATGAGCCTGTCGTTACATAAAAAATAATATATAATTATAGACTCGTACTGCTGGATGTTAATAATTAATTTAATTTAAAAAGATTTAACTTACTATTCCTCGTTCCACGTGGCCTTTAGGCTCGTACTGCTGGACATTCGGAAAGTCGGTAGGGGGAGTAGAAAGATATCTTATAGTGACATGAATATATCATTGTAGGTATGTTTCTGTAGCGTGGTGGGTGTTTGGTCACCTATTTGCTATAAGGAAATATTACGAAGCATATCTTCCCATCTCAGCAAATATTGATGATGATGCTCTCTCCAATCACGCTTCGCCTTTCCTCCTCGCATGTCGCCCTCTATTGTCATAGGCGCAGGCGGCGGACAAAGAATATGTTGCAATCTACCAAACTGTCGCAACACCCGGTCCGGTAAGTGCATAACCACGATATTAATGTACAGTAGTGGGCATCAAGCCCGCCAAACCGGCTCTCCTTCGATGCAGATGCCAGGTAATCCTTACAGACGATCTACTGTATAAGACGTCCACGTGAACTGCGCAAATAACATAATACAAAAATTTTAAATAATGTCAATTAAAATTTTTAAACGAAGTTAATTACCAAATGTATGGTTACCTGAATCGCCTCCATTTGATCAAACTCATCTTTATAATACTTAAGTACTCGACGAGGAGTCTTATATAATTTCTTGCCACTCCACCAACAGCCGAGAGGCTTTCCAAGGACATTCTCGGCAGAAATATGAATATGATCTGACCTTCTAATATACATGTGCTCTCATGACCAAATCTATTTATAAAGTGTCATAATATCAGAAAGAACCAATATTATAATTTTTTAAATATTTAGTTCAAAATTATTATGTACCTGAAGTAATGTAATACATCCACAAATTTTATTCTTCGTAAGAGCACGTGCCTTATCTAGTTCCTTGTAAAGATATGCCAGGACTTCTACTCCCCAAGCGTACTGGGCACACACATCGAAGTCCGTAAGAAACCCAAGGTATAAAGGATGGACATGTGTTGCTGATTGGTCCGGTATCAACCAAGAACCGATCATGTACAGAATGTAGGCACATGCATGTCTATCCAAGACATCATTAGTAGTTTCATCAGGGATATTAGTAAATGTATCTTTGAGCCAGCTTAAACTGATCTTATACCCTTTCAAATACCCACATGGTATCTAAATTTTACAACTAATCGTTAATTAATATCACTGTAATATAGTTCAACTTTTGATTTAAAAAAATTACGAATTATACCTGTCCGAGAGCAGAATCAATATATATATCCCAATATGGCTGCTCGGTTTCTGGACCCACAATTGTATCTCGAACCAATCAAAGCCCATTCACCTGTAAACCAAGCAAAATGGCAATATCCTGGAGTATGATAGTGGCCTCACCCCATCTAAGATAAAAAGTGTGAGTCTATCTTCTCTAACGCTCAACAAGAGAGATATCGAGATTGTGTTAGAGTTGGATATGATGCAGTAATGAAACTTCATAAAAACCGGCTTTTCGAATCCGCTCAATAATACGATAATAAGTAATTTTCCATTTTTCAGAACTATGACTGATGACTGTAAAATTATCTCCACCCTGCAAGATTTATTCATGTTATTTTCAACTATTTGAAAAAATATATGGGCTAATATTTGAAACAAATTTAATAAGTTTCGAATCTTTCCCCCGTGTAATATACTGAAAGATCTATACTCGTTTTGATTTACGAGCAGTGATTTGTCGAATGGTTGATTCTCTATTGTAATTTTTTTTTCAAACTCAATTAATTGAAAGATTGGGAAAGTCGGTGGTGTTGGATATGTATACCCTATAGGCCATTATTGTATATGTATATATGTGGATGCTTGGACATATGTATGTACAGGACAATCTTGCTTGATATGATAGTATGCTATCTGGTTTGTCTTTATCTTAACATATGCATATGTTTTACTTGTTATTACGCATCATCTATACATATTGATAAAACCCATAGAATCATTGCTTGACTTCCTGTGTTGTGATGGTGATCATACTTGTGGGAGCAGGGTAGTCGATAAGCACATCCTTAAAAGGTCCCTAGCCGTGCGAGTTTCGAGACTGGGCATTGATATTCCGGAGTAGACTGGTGTATACGTTTCTAGACCCCGACGAGGGGGCAATGGTTGGTCCCACAGCCATTGGTATTTTGCACCTAAGATCGTATACAGGTGCTCACTGGGGTGAGTACACTGGACGGACCCGCCGAGAACTTCTAGATAGTACTATACCTATCGTCGGATAGAATTTTTTCAGGTGACATGGGTACATGGTAGTCTTCAGACCTGAGATCATTACCCTACCATATGAGTTCCCAAGGTGCTTTAATCATTACCCTACCACGGCTCTACTGAGCCGTGCAAACAGGTTTTGGTTGGGTACAGTCCCGAGCCACATGGAGACAGTGCATGATTATTGGGGATTCATCTCTCCTGGTATAGGGAGTTGATATCACACTGTATTAAATTGGTGAGGACAATAAGACCTTGGCCAAGGCAGTTGGGATTTACTGATAGGTTGATCAGTAGTTTCCTGGATTGGTCCTGAACCGAATCAGCACAAATTATCGGGTTATTAGGGTCTGACGTTTACCACCCCCTAAACTCGGTATGCGATACTCTCAGACGAAGAGACCGGACTATACGGAGATTATCACAGATAGGCTCAGTAGGGATCCAGATGAGTTTGCTTGTCGGCCTTCCTTTTCGACAGGTACCCGGGTAGCCGTTATGTACAGCTAGTGCTGCTGATGTGCTTGTGGTTATGGATTTATACAGTAACTCATTGCCGGCTTATTGTCGAGTCTTTAGAGTCCCACACAGAGGGTTTCCCTGATTCAGGCGAAATGATGTAGTAGCCGTATTGGATACGTGTAGGATTCTGATTGATTGATGGTACTATGTATCCAGACTTTCGATTGGACAGTTGATAATACTAGCCGTCTAGGGTTTTTAGCCGGATTATTAAATCAGGTTTTGATTTAATAATTTACATATATATATATATATATATGTATATATATATATATATTTCGATATGTATATTCTAGTATTATGTTCTTTGTGTTATTCTATCTCGTCGGGTATTCATGTTTTTATGCGAATACAGGTATGTATATACATTAGACTGATATCCGTATTTTTTTTTATGGAAAGCATTCTAGAAGGAGGACATCTCATCATGGCTTTTTCCATTTATTTTTAAATGGAAATGAGGTGTAAAATAAAGGAGAGGGGAGCATAGTGAGGACCATGCCTTAATAGTTGACAAATAAATTATTAATTCATTTGTGGCAACTATTGAAGTATGCTTGATACTTTTTTATTCATTGAAATGGTTTTACAAAACCATTGTGATTGATTTTCTCTCACATGCTATGCTTCATTCTTGAATTCACCATTTGCTTTGCTCCCTCTCCTTTGTTCTTGAGCTCCTCCATGTTCAAGTTAAACATTCTCTCTACCTTCTCATGAGTTGAGAATCAATATAGGAGGTGAGATAGAAACACACTTAGAACCCTAAACTACATCTTAGAGTTCTTAGATTAGCAATCCAAGTTCTTTTGTTGCTCCATTTGATACTTAGTTTGGAGCTAGAGCCATGGATCACAACCCTCAGGTGGATCATCTTCGATGGAGGGAGACGGACAATCAAGCTCGATCATCGAGACCACTAGGAGCATACAAAGAGGATAGAAGACCGAAGGACATAGATCTTTTGGTGAGATTCTCTTTCATAGTAGATGGTCACTCCTAGTTAGCTAGTTTAGGTTTATGGTAGATTCGGTTATAGGGTTATTCTAGCGCCAGTTTTTAAACGTTGAAAAAATTTTGTTCCGCAAACGGACATGGTAGATGGCCGGGACGCTAGCGTAACCCAACATGGTATCGGAGCTACCCCATAAACACATACTAGCTGGTTTAGACGTGTTTGAAATATCGATCGACCGAAATTTTTGAAACCGCAAATCCAATTTCATACTTTCTGCCGATTTTAGAAAGTGTTCGAAAAATTATTTCCAGTGTCTTAAAAATGCATGCAGGGTATTTTAGAAACACAGAAGAAATTTAGGCACAAGAACTCTTCATTCCGCCACGGAACCGCCGCGAAACGTGATCGTTTGTCACGGTTCCGCGATTGGAGTGGGGCCACTGTGCTCAAAAATTCTTCTGGGGTTCTATTGTCTGGAATTGTGATTTTTGGGATGTATATTTTTAGACCAGATTTGTTTGAGTACTGGTTAGCACTTGGGGCTTATACGGAAAAGTTTAGTCGATCGAAATTTTAAATACATTTATTTCAGAACATACACTACTATCTGCGACCGTGAATGTCATTTGAGCGGTATAACCCGTCTAAATGCTATATGTTCTATTAGACGGGTTTACGAACATAACATTCACATTGATGTTCTGTAATTATGCTGATATTGTGGTTGGATTGTCGTGGTGGATAGCTTGCGGTGCAATGGTAGTAGTACAGTTAATATTCATTTGTACATTTTTTATTGCGGGGCGGGCGTCCGACATGTGGACAGCCGTTTCTGTCGTGATGTATATTATTTGATTTGGGCACAACCGGGTTGATGTCGATGTCACCTTTGTACATATATTTTTCTTTTTCTGTACTAGGATTACACCATGGTAGAGTGCTCGAATAGCCGGGTTCTAGAGGGCAACGAGCCCGCATCTCATGGCGTTGAGATAGAGGGGGCATCACTCTGGAATTGGCGGGCTATTTGCCGCACTCATAGGGGTATAGGTTGACCCATGGAGGGACGCTCAAGTTACCAGATCTCATGAAGTGCTGGGTGGCCCATTCACTTTGTTGATTGGGGTTGCCTCATTTTTGGGATTGGTGGGTAACTTGCCGCGCTCGTAGGGGTCCGGGTTTTCATTGCACGGGCTATCCACATGACCGGGAACGTCGGGTTTTTATTTGCGGCTCAAATGAAACCCGAGACTCCAAAATTATCCACCATTCTGTGTTGCTTACTGAGATTCTGTGATATTGCTTATATCATGCCTGGGACGGATGTTATATATATACTAGTAGATATTGTATTTGTTTTGCACCCGTGCTAGTCCAGCCCCCGCTCTACCGTTCGTTAATTAACCTAACGGTGCATGATGGGGCCCCATGGCGAATGCGGATGGCATATACGTACATTGTATTTTTGTTCTTTTCTGGTGTGATAGGTTTAATTGATAGGACCGGATTAATTTTGATTAATGCAAGAAAATAAACCTAAAAAGATGTTTTTGGAACAAATTTCGAAAAACTATAGTTATATTCTTTCGCTTTGCATAGTGGTATTCGGTCGTGAATATCCAGCACCTCATTCGAGGAGGTAAGAGCCGAGATCCCTTCGCGGGGAGTGACCTCATGAGCAAAAGTTTATATTATAAATTACTCAGATTTCTTCAAAACCAAAAGTTTTCAAAAGCGGAGCTTAAACCACTCCTTTTCAAAACTACTCGGTTCCTTCAACAATATCAAGTTCATTACGTTAACGGTTTTTTTCCAAAAACCAGCCGTAGCCCTCTGTCATTTCAGATAGGTACCACATAGTATTCATGCTATGTTTGTTGGCAAGCGTCAAGACATAGTGAATGGTAGCTGAGTGATATTTATCTGTTGCGCGGATATGCGATTGATCAAGACAGTCGTACAGCTTTGTTGGCAAGCGTCAAGAGTTTGTGCGGATGGGTTCGAATTAATCCAGGACAATGACGGGTTGAACTTGACTAGTGGCCTATAACTTATTGGCAAGCGTCAAGGTTATAGGTCGTTAGGGGAAAAAACCACATCGGGAGTTTCAAATATACAGGAAACTTGCTAGTGTTGCATACCTTCTGGAGTGTGGTGACTAGAGTGGTTCCATCTAGTTGATCACACAATGATAGTTGGATCCCGATCCTACTGATGAGTAGGATTACTCTTGGGAGATTTTTCACTTAACAATCAATGCTATAAACCAAGTAGATGTCTAGAATGGTGTTAGCGGGGCTACGCCTCCAGGGAAAAGAGATTATGTAATTAAGGAACTTCGCGAAAGCGTTGGAAAACCTCCCTCGAAGTACCGGCACTAGCCTGGCCGAAAGGTCAAGCAAGTATTGTGACGTGCGATTAATCCGGACTAGTTCTTCTTTTAGGGTTTGAAGAAGAATTCGAGGAAACAGTGGGAGCCATCCTGATTAGATAAACTAATAACCAATCTAATTTTGTAAGAGCGCACACTGAGTTTCTCTCTCTCTCTCTCCAGGTAGCAACCAATTCATGCCCTAATCAAGATAATAAAATGTATCGCTTGACCGATCCGAATTCTTATTTGGGGCCGGGAAACATCGGTTTGGCTCTAACTTATGACAGAGGCCATGAGTATGAGCAGAGGAAAGAGGATTGCATGAATTCCTTGATAAACCCAACGAAGAAGATGCATACTATTGTATGTTCTTCAGGTGTTTTTGTTATTGAGAACTGTTTTTCGGTCAGTCCTACCTCTTGAGTACTAGATATCGGATCAGGATCTCATATTTGTAATTTATTGCAGGGACTGAGAAAAAGTAGGATGGTTGGACCTAGTGATATGTCCCTCAGAGTGGGGAACGGAGCACAAGTCAATGCTTCTACCGTCGGTGAATATCACCTAGCATTGCCAAATGGCAATACTATGATTTTGAATAATTGCTACTATGTACTTTCCATGGTTTGCAACATCATATCAGTTTCTTTACTTGATAAAGATGAATATAAGTTTGTTCTTGATATAAATATCATGAACATTTACCTTAATCAGGTATTGGTTGCAGAAGGTACACTGTGTAATGGTATCTATGTTCTAAATCAAAACACAGTTCTCAATATACAAAACACATGCAAGAGGAAGAGTTCAGAAGTAAACGAATCCTACTTGTGGCATTGTAGACTTGGTCATATCGGAGAGAAAAGAATAAGTAAGTTGCATAAAGATGGATATTTGAATGCGTTCGAATTTTCATCGTATGAAACTTGTCAGTCTTGTCTCAAGGGAAAGATGACCAAATCTCCGTTCACCGGACACGAAGAAAGAGCAGAGCTCTTGGGACTCATACACAGTGATGTATGTGGTCCGATATCTATACATGCAAGGGGTGGGTTCTCATACTTCATTGCATTTACTGACGATCTCTCAAGGTTCGGGCATGTGTATCTTTTGAAACACAAATCTGAAGCTTTTGAAAAATTCAAAGAATATAAGAACGAAGTAGAAAACCAGACTGGCAAACGTATTAAGATCCTCCGATCAGATAGAGGAGGGGAGTACTTAAGTACGGAATTCCGGGACTTTCTAAAAGAGAATGGTATTCTCTATCAGCTTACTCCTCCGTATACACCACAGTACAATGGTGTATCGGAGCGGAGGAACCGTACCCTATTGGACATGATGAGTAATGCCGAGTTGCCTCTTTCATTCTAGGGATATGCACTTGAAACGGCTGTGTATGTATTGAATAGGGTTCCTACCAAAACTGTGCCTACCACTCCACATGATATATGGGAGCGGAAGAGACCATACCTTAATTTTGTTAAGATATGGGGTTGTTCGGCTTATGTTAAAAAGCAAAATCCGGATAAACTAGAGGCACGATCTGTTCTTTGTAAGTTAGTAGGATATCCTAAGCATTCACAAGGATATCTGTTCTACCACATCGAGAAACAGAAGGTGTTTGTTGCTCGCCATGCCATCATTTTAGAAAGGGAATTTCTTGCAAAAGAAATTAGTGGGAGAACGGTAAAACTAGAAGAAATTCCAGAGGGACAAACTCTAACTGAAGAATTGGTAGAACCAGAGGATTCAATAATCCGGGACAAACCTCAGCCACTCCGCAGATCTAATAGGATTTCTCATCTGCCCAAGAGATACTACGGTTTTCTCATAGACGAGGATCGAGAGAATTGCATCTTGGAAGAAGATGATCCTACTAGTTTCAAGCAGGCCATTATCAGTAGAGACTCTGATAAGTGGCTGGATGCTATGTGATCCGAGATGGAGTCTATGTACACCAATAAAGTGTGGACCTTAGATATTGCTCCACCTGGGGTAAAACCCGTTGGATGCAAATGGATCTACAAAAAGAAGTTTGGTGTAGATGGGCAGGTGGAAACCTATAAGGCTAGATTTGTTGCAAAAGGTTTTCGTCAAAGACCATGTGTGGACTATGACGAAACTTTTTCTCCAATGGCTATGCTCAAATCCATTTGGATCCTACTTGCCATTGCTGCTTTCCATGGCTACGAAATCTGGTAGATGGATGTAAAAACGGCTTTTCTAAATGGAAGTTTGGAAGAGTGCGTTTATATAGATCAGCCGGAAGGTTTTGTAGACAGTGGGAGCAGCGGGAAGGTGTGCAAGTTTCTTAAATCCATTTATGGATTAAAACAGGCATCGCGAAGCTAGAACATCTGTTTTGATGAAACAGTCAAGGAATTTGACTTCATCAAGGACGAGGATGAGCCTTATATATATAAGAAGATTGTAGGAAGAAATGTCGTGTTCCTAGTCTTGTACATAGATGACATTCTTTTGATAGGAAATGATATTCCTATGTTATAATCGGTCAAGTTGTTCTTGTCAAAAAGGTTCTCCATGAAGGACGTGCATGATGCCTCGTACATTCTGGGGATTAAGATCTACAGAGATAGATCCAAGAGATTATTAGGACTTTCGCAGTCCAGGTACATAGAGACCATACTAAAGAGATTTAGTATGGAAGATTCCAAGCGTAGTAACATACCCGCATTGCACGGAATCACCCTCTCCAAGAAGATGTCTCCCAAGACTGATGAGGAGAGGGTTCCCATGAGCACTATACCCTACGCTTCGGTGGTAGGATCTATAATGTATGTGATGCTATGTATAAGACTAGATGTAGCTTACGCGCTTAGTGTGGTGAGCCGGTATCAGTCAAACCCGAGTGAGAATCACTGGACAGCTGTGAAGAACATTCTCAAATACCTGAGAAGGACTAAGGAGATGTTCTTTGTTTACGGTAATGGAGACCTCAGGTCGAGTCTTTTACCGATTCAAGCTTCCAGAGTAACAAGGATGACAGCAAATCTATCTTGGGTTTTGTGTTTACCCTAAATGGAGGGGCGGTGTGTTGGAAAAGCTCCAAACAGGACACCATCGCAGACTCGACGATAGAGGCTGAATACATTGCTGCGAACGATGCCGCAAAAGAAGCGGTCTGGATGAAAAAGTTCATTGTTAAACTTCAGGTAGTTCCGTCCATTGTAGATCCAATACCTCTGTATTGTGATAACAATGGGGCTATAGTTTTAGCAAAGGAACCACGGTCCCATCAGAAATCCAGACACGTCTTAAGACGGTATCACCTGATCAGGGAGATCGTTGATCGCCGGGAGATCGAGGTGTGGAGAGTGGACACAAAAGACAACACGGCGACTCCATTCACGAAGGCCCTCCCTCAAGTGCAGTTCGAGCGACTTTTTGAGATGTTGGGTATGCGATACGCCAACAGCTGGCCCTAGAGCAGACATTGGGTACTCGGTACGCCAATATATATGGCCTTAGTGCAAGTGGGAGATTGCTGGATATGTATGCCCTAGAGGCCATTATTGTATATGTATACATGTGGATGCTTGGACATATGTATGTACAAGACAATATTGCTCGATATAATAGTATGCTATCTGGTTTGTCTTTATCTTAACATATGCATATATTTTACTTGTTATTACGTATCATCTATACATGGTGAAAAATCTCGTAGGATTATTGCTTGACTGCCTGCGTTGTGATGGCGATCATACTTGTGGGAGCAGGGTAGTCGATAAGCACATCCTTAATAGGTTCCTAGTCATGGGAGTATGTCGCTCCCCGCTTCCCAGTGTACGGCAAGAAGACACGATGAGGCCCACTACGTATTTACTCAGAAGTAAATACGCTAAGCGTAACTAAGCAATATAAAGTAAATTACACAAGAGACAAGAATGTAAATGAACAACAACTTTATTTATTTAACATTCTTTTTACAATACAGCTGAAATGTAAATACATGGAATGAAAGCAATGCCTAAACAATGGCATAACAGAAATGAAAATGAAATATGTACAAGTATCTAAAGCTCCGGGTCGAATGCTAACTGTTCCAAATCCTCGGTGCTGGGCTCGATCTCCAGTGAGTCCGATCCACCTGACAATATTCCAAAGAAAGAAGAAAAGGAATGTCATCAGCGAACAATCGCTCGGTAAGTCTCAAAGGTGTGTAGAGATAGAATAGACAGAAGGAGAATATAAGTTTTAATGTTTTATTATATTGTTAACGTTGTTGTTTGTAGCTTGGTACAGAAAATACCAGTGTATATGGGAGGAGTCCCACTATTCCGGAGACTAAGATATAAGGAGCACAAGAAACCGTTCAGCCGCGGTACAACGGCAATGGATATTCAGGTTAGGTGTATTATGGTTACAGTCTCGTGCCACTTTTAACACCTTCCGTACCAATCTACCCCTTAAACCCGTGATGTCTTTTGTATTGATTGTATTGTTTGTTATATAAATAGATGACTTGCCGAAACCATGATATCAGTATATGGAATGGATATAAATGGAGAGTCATGTAGACGGAGTATATCCATGGTTCTGTTCGGTCAATATAGATTGATTTAGATTGAATAGACGGATTCATGTTGAATTGTAGTTTATACTTGAATCACATTCAGGTCAGATTGGTTAGATTGAGACTAGGTCTGAGTCGGACACTCTAAAAAGAACTTGAAATCCTGAATTAGTTTTGATATTATCGGTAACTGCTGGACATGGACGGCAGAATTTGTGTCTTTTTCCAAGACAATTACCATGTTAATAACATCGTTTGTTAGATTGTCCACCTTAAATAGGTAAGCGCCCATATCTCCAGCTCCCTGAGGCTCAAGAGACTAGTCCCGCTTAAACTTATATTTACTATGGTCCTTATTGTAATTTAGTATAACTTGAGACGGTTTTATGTAAAAATAGTTTGATGTAATTTTCAAAATACACCTCAAGTATTTAATTATTGTCTTTAGGGTTTTCATAGATGTATATTTTATAAAAGTGAAATTTCTAGTGAGTAGAACCTAATTTTCATAGTATATGGTATTTTCTTGAAATATTGGAATTGTTTTGTATTTGAATGGTATTTTCATGTAATGGTGATTACTTTATAAAACTTGGAATATTTATATAATATAATTAAAATAAATATTTTGATAATATATATATATATATAATTAAAAACATTTTTTTTTGTAGAAATCTCCTTTTCTAAAGAAAATACATTAAAATTCCATCGAGATCGAATGCTCATTTCGGAGGTCTGCATCTTGCTCTACTAGGCCCGAGGATGTGCGATGATCCGCACCATTCCGAACGGGGTCCCCAAAAATGGGTTGTAGAGGCACAATTGTAAGGAATTTTTTAATACATCTTTTTAAAGAAATGGTTTTATAAGTTAATGGTATTTATTTGAAACATCGTATTATCCCATAACTATGTTCCCAAATTTCCATCGTGCTATGTCAATAAATGTGTGTTATGATGAGCTAGGTCATTACCTTATGAGTTTCCTAAGGTAAAAGGGTAAAAAAAACAATAAGCAATGTCAAATCTAAACATAAGGGTATTTTAATGTAAAAATGAAATAGAACTTGCTATGATTATTATTTTGATATCAAACTTGTTCTATTATCTTTGTTAATGATTACTAAATAATATATTAACATTTTAGAGGTTTGTTATCAATAAAAAGTTTTATTTTTGAAGAAAAGTAAATCGAAAGTCGGATTAACTCCGCTTCCGACAAGTTTTGAAATAGAAAAGTTTTAGAATAGAAAAAGAGAGGGGAAGAAGGGACATACTGGCTTTTGGAAAAGAAGAGGGGTAGGAGAAGACTAGGGAAGCGTCGGGACGTCGTTTCGTCGCCGGAATCTTCTTGGATCATCGCCGGAACTTCACCCTTTGTTAACTCCACTTGTACACAAAAGAGACTTGAAAGTTTTTTGAGAGTTTTGGCAGGGAATTCTGAGTGAAGATGTGTGAAATGGGCTGTGGTATTAATAAGAAAAATTAGGATTTGGTGTGTTAAAGAATGCATTTAAAATTTTCATTAAAATTTGGATTTATTGGTGTTTTATTATTCTCTGGATAATTGCAGAGAATACAAACAGTCTAGGGGAAGTGGGGTAGGCTAAAGGGTACAGGGGGAAAAAGTTCATGGCATTACCGGCGGTTTTGACCGGCGGTTCCGGGGATTTTGTGCATTTCGCCGGGTCTTTACAGACGGGGGGTGTTGGGATTGGGTACCACGTGTTGGTGTCGCCTCGTATACTCTCGTGCACATGTTTAGATAATCTGTGACTTTTCATTCTACATGTTGTGCACGTGCAAATCTTTGGGCTTCTAAAATATTAAAAGAAAAGAAAATAAAAAGATAATGTGGCTGATGGAATTTGAACACAGGTGCCATGTCTTAACGGTGCAATGCCTTTACCAGTGAGCTACAAGCTCTTGCTTGTTGTTCAAAAGTAAAACAAATACTTATAGCATACACAGCTTTGCAAATACCCTAATTGTACATTAATTTTTAAATAATTTTCTGTACATTGAAATTAGAGTTGTTACATTCTACCCTCCTTACAAAAATTTCTTCCTCCAAATTTATAATTTATTTTAAGGACTGGTTTACAAATAAATGAGGGTATCTTGCACGCATCTCATCTTCCATTTCCCATGTTGATTCTCCTGGTGTGTCTTTTCTCCACATCACTCGAACCAAGTTGACTTCCTTATTCCGAAGTGACTTCACCTTTCTATCCAGGATCTCAACACGTTGTTGCTCACAAGATAAATCTGGCTGTACAGAGAGCTCGGAGTGATCAAGAATATGGCTGGGGTCACTCACATACCTTCTGAGTTAGGATATATGGAACACATTGTGCACTCTTTCTAATGAAGGTGGAAGTGCCAAACGATAAGCCACTTCACCGACTCGTTCGAGTATGTCTAACGGTCCAATATACCTCGGACTGAGCTTACCTCTTCTTCCAAAACGAATCACTCCACGATTCGGAGATATCTTCAGAAATACATGTTCTCCCTGTTGAAACTCCAAGTGACGGCGCTTTGCATCAGCCCAGTGTTTCTGTCGATCTTGGGCTATGCGTATTCTTTCCCTGATAGTACGAACTATGTCAACAGTTGCTACTATCATTTTAGGTCCAAGGAGTTCTCTATCTCCGATGTCGTCCCAACTTAATGGCGATCGACACTTCCTTCCATAAAGCGCTGCAAAAGGTACCATTCCTATACTTGCTTGGTAGTTGTTGTTGTATAAAAAATCCACAAGATGTAGGTGATCTTCCCACGATCCTCCGAAGTTTAGTATACACGGTCTTAGCATATCTTCTAAGATCTGAATAGTTCGCTCAGACTGACCATCTGTTTGTGGATAATAAGCCGTGCTGAAGTTCAGACTTGTTTCCAAGCTAGCTTGCAGACTTTGCCAAAATTGCGATCGAAATCTAGTGTCACGATCGGAGACAATGCAAACCGGTACTCCATGAAGTCTCACGATTTCCTGCATGAGTTCATAGGTATCAGAGATAGTACATTATGAAGAGTTTAAATCTTTACTTAGATTCTTACCTCTATTTACTTCTTTACTAATGTCTCAGTAGATTGGCCAACTTGAAATGGGATGAAGTGAGCCGACTTTGTGAGTCGATCTACAATAACCCATATCGCATCATTACCTTTCGTGCTGCGAGGAAGTGCATTCACGAAATCCATTATGATGTGTTGCCACTTCTATTCTGGGATAGGTAACGGTTGAAGTAATCCAGCAGTCCTGTGATGTTCAGCCTTTACTTGCTGACACACCAAGCATTTAGCGACGCTTCTGGCTACTTCACGCTTCATTCCATACCACCAGTAATTTTGATGCAGATCTTTGTACATCTTTATATCTCCAAGGTGTACTGAATAAGAAGAGCTGTGAGCTTCTTTCATCAACTCTTCTCGCATAGAAGCTGTTGGTACATACAATCTACTGCCGTATCTCAAAGTTCTGTCTTCATGGATGATAAAGTCTGTTCGAAATCCATTTTCCACTTGTTCTCTGATCTTTTGCAACTTAGCATCACTTGCTTGAGATGCTTTGATCTGATTGACAATGGTAGATTAAATTTGTAAGTTCATCAAACTTGAAGCGTTACCTGGCATGACCACTTCAATCTCCATCCGATGCAAGTCTTGTTGAAGCTTCCACTGAGCGGTGAGATTCATTGCTAATGGTTGGTAACTAAGGGCATCAGGTATTACATTCACCTTCCCTGGATGATATTGCAGGTTGATGTCAAAGTCCGCCATGAGTTCCAACCATATTCTCTGCCGCATATTCAACTCTTTCTGAGTAAACACATATTTCAGACTCTTGTGATCTGTGTATATGTCCACTCGTTGACCAAGAAGATAATAGCGTCAAATCTTAAGAGCAAAGATAACGGCCGCCAACTACAAATCATGCGTCGGATAATTGCGCTCATGAATCTTCAACTGTCTTGAAGCATAAGCCACAACTTTTCCGTGCTGATGTAGAACACATCTTAATCCCTTACCGGATAAATTGCAATGCACTATGAAATCTCCAGATTGATCCGGTATGATAAGGATAGGTGTTGATGTCAATCTTGACTTGAGTTCTACGAAATCTTGTTCGCATACTTCTGACCACACGAATTTTTCATCTTTACATGTAAGCTTGGTTAAGGGTGTCGCAATCTTCGAAAATCCCTCAATGAACCTTCTGTAATATCCAGCTAGACCCAAGAAACTTCGAATGTCCTTCACTGATTTTAGTGTCGGCCATTCGCTTACTACTGATACTTTCACTGGATCTACAGAGATTCCTTCGCCCGATACAATGTGTCCGAGGAAACCGACTTGATCTAGCTAAAACTCACACTTGCTTTATTTGGCATAGAGTTGATGCCGTCGTAAAGTTTCCAGGACAATTCGTTGGTGTTCAGCGTGTTCTTTCCGACTCTTTGAATACACCAGGATGTCGTTGATGAAGATGACAACAAACCTGTCTATATACTCTCGGAAAACCTGATTCATTTGGTTCATGAATATAGATGGTGCGTTGGTCACTCCAAATAGCATCACAAGAAATTCGTAATGACCATAGCGAGTTCTGAATGCCGTTTTATGGATATCAGATTTATTGACCTTAACCTGATGATAACCCGACCGAAGATTTAAATTAGAGAAAACATAAGATCCACTCAGAGAAAACACAAGATCCACTCAGCTAATCGAATAAATCGTCGATGCGCGGTAGTGGATACTTGTTATTTATCGTTACTTCGTTCAAGGCTCTATAATCAATGCACATTCGGTATGAACCTTCCTTCTTCTTCACGAGCAAAACTGGAGATCCCCAACTTGATGTGCTGGGACGAATCCATCCTTTCTTCAATAATTCGTCCAACTGAGTTCGGATCTCCTTCAAACCTTCTCGACTTAGGCGATAAGGTGCTTTAATCACCGGTTGCGCTCCAGGTACTAAATCAATGCTGAATTCAAGAGATCGATCGGGAGGCAAACCTGATATGTCTTCAGGAAATACATCGTCGAACTCTCGAACTACCTCTGGCTTGTCTTCTTCTACCTGATGCGCAGCAATCACTGCCTTCTTCGGTTTCGCCTTGTAAGTGCCCGACTCCAGGGTACGGTCTCCACTTTTGAAATAAAAGACCGGATGGTCTGGAATCTCGAACACTACCCTCCTTTGACGACAGTCGATGGTAGCGTAGAAGGTTCCTAGCCAATCCATACCCAGAACCATATCGAAGTTCGGTATGTCCAGCACCTTGAAGTCAGCATAGAATTCTCTGCTGCAGACGACCACTGGACACAGGTTGTATCCCATTGTTGCCTTTAGAACGTCGTTCCCTGAACTGACATTCCAGCTGGATACAAGCGGTGTGACTGGAATGGTATGAGTTCGGACGAACCGTTGCGACATAAAGCAATGAAATGCTCCAGTATTGAAAAGTCCGAGTGCAGGAAGTGAGGCTACTAAGATTGTACCTAAGGTATGTGGGATATTTTTTAGGTATAATGAAAAGATATATAGGTATGTATATAAACTAAAAGAGAATTTGAAAGGGAAGTGTTACCAGTGATGACTTGGCCGGTGGCTTCAGCTTCTTTCATAGTCATTGTGAAAGCCTGTCGCCTCGGTACATTCCTCCTTGCTGGAGGAGCATTCCTCTGTCCGTTCCATTGTCCTTGAGGTGGGTTCCTTTGAACTTGATGGAACTGACAAGGATGGGGTGCAGTTGGTCCACGAGGTGGTGGAGCAGGGAGAGTGAGTCGTAGATCAGGTGCCTGAATGGCTGGCCGCTGCGGGTAGGTGATTGCTTGTTTGGGTGCAACATTTAGGTTATGTCTACGAGGACAAGACCTAATATCATGAGTAGCTGATCCGCAGACTAAGCAAAGATGATTTGCACGCTGACAGTCCTTTGCCAAATGTCCATCCCTCTTGCAGTAGGTACAAAAGGCTAGGTTGGGCCGGTTGTTCGGTACTCCCAGTCTCCTGGGCATAAATGGTGCCCTTCAAGAGGCTCCTCCTGCCATCTGAGTGGCAGGGCGCTTCATCCCGGCAGATTAAGGTCTGCCCCTCATCTTTACCACTGTTTCATATCGACGGGCAGCTTTCAGGGCCAATTCGTGGGTCAGGAAATTCCCTGTAGCTAATGCAGCTTGGATCTCCGAATCTAAACCTTGTTGAAATCGTCAGGCTCTGATCTCATCCGTCGGTATCAAGTGTGCTGTGAATTTGTTAAAGTATTGTGTTAGCTGTGTAGTATGTGATATTTGAAAAATCGAAATATTGAGACATATCTTACTGACTGAGTATGGTAAACTCAGCATCATATTCATCCACGGATTTGATCCACATCGAACCCTGTTGTAAATGGATGAATTGCTGTTCCATATCGAATCTGGCAGTTTCAGGGAAGTACTTCTCGTCGAACATATCGCGAAAGATATTCCATTCGATCGGTTGGATGAAACGGCTTTCTTCCGCCTTCCACCAGACTCGGGCATTGTCAGTGAGCTGCAGCTTTGCAACTCGAACCCAAGCGATATCTGGCACTTGTGTTGCTGCCAGATCATCCTCAATACTTTGAGCACATTCCTCAGCTTTCAGAGGTCTCTCTTTTCCTGAGAATTGCTTGGGATGTAAAGACCGAAATTATTTTACTCCAGGGGCTTCCACTTCTGGTCGGTTCATTAATATAGCAGTCTGCTGCTGCTGTCCTTCTAGGAGCCTGCGGATTACCTCAAGCAGTACCATCTGCTCATTGATCGAAGCAGCGACGGTAGGTGTAAACTGTAGAGGTGGTGAAGTGTTGTTGAAATTGGTGCTAGTGTTGTTTGGGGAATCCATAACCATGAAAGAAAAGGTTGGGTTAGGACATATTCAAAATATATAAAATTGGAAGATTCAAGGAATATATAAAGAATGTTTTTAGTTGCTGGTTCTTGTGTTATATTGCTTAGGACTTCATGCAGAATTAACCCGTATGTCCATGCAGAACTGACCTGCATGGGTCACCAACAAAACCTGTCACGCTCCTCTTCCCAGTGTACGGCAAGAGTATGCGACGAGGCCCGCTACGTATTTACTCAGAAGTTTATACGTTAAGCGTAACTAAGAAATATAAAGTAAATTACATAAGAGACAGGAATGTAAATGAACAGTAACTTTATTTATTTAAATTTTTTTACAATACAGCTGAAATGTAAATACATGGAATGAAAGCAATGCCTAAACAATGGTATAACAGAAATGAAAATGAAATATTTATAAGTATCTAAAGCTCCAGGTCGAATGTTAACTGCTCTAAATCCTCGGTGCTGGGCTCGATCTCCAGTGAGTTCGATCCACCTGACAACATTCCAAAGAAAGAAGAAAAGGAATTTCATCAGCGAACAATCGCTCGGTAAGTCCCAAAGGTGAGTAGAGATAGAATAGACAGAAGGAGAATATAAGTTTTAATGTTTTATTATATTGTTAAAGCTGTTGTTTGTAGCTTGGTACAGAAAATGCCAGTGTATACGAGAGGAGTCCCACTATTCCGGAGACTAAGGTATACGGAGCACAAGAAACCGTTCAGCCACGGTACAACGGCAATGGATATTCAGGTTAGGTTTATTATGGTTACAGTCTCGTGCCACTTTTAACATCTTCCTTACCAATCTACCCCTTAAACCCCCGTGATGCCTTTTGTATTGATTGTATTGTTTGTTATATAAATAGATGACTTGTCGAAACCATGATATCAGTAAATAGAATGGATATAAATGGAGAGTCATGTAGATGGAGTATATCCATGGTTCTGTTCAGTTAATATAGATTGATTTAGATTTAATAGACGGATTCATGTTGAATTGTAGTTTATACTTAAATCATATTATCAGATTGGTTAGATTGAGATTTAGTTTGAGTCAGACACTCTAAAAAGAACTTGAAATCCTGAATTAGTTTTGACGTTATCGGTAACTGCTGCACATAGACGGAAGAATTTGTGTTTTTTTCCAAAACAATTACCATGTTGATAACACCGTTTATTAGATTGTCTATCTTAAATAGGCAAGCACCCATATCTCAGGCTCCCTAAGACTCAAGAGACTGGTCCCGCTTAAACCTATGTTTACTAGGGTCCTTATTGTAATTTAGTATAACTTGAGGGGGTTTTATGTAAAAATAGTTTGATATAATTTTTAAAATACAACTCAAGTATTTAATTATTGTCTTTAGGGTTTTCATAGATGTATATTTTATAAAAGTTAAATTTCTAGTGAGTACAACCTAATTTTCACAGTATATGGTATTTTCTTGAAATATTGCAATTGTTTTGTATTTGGATGGTATTTTCATGTAATGGTGATTCCTTTATAAAACTTGGAATATTTATATAATATAATTAAAATAGATATTTTGATAATATATATATATATATTTAAAAATAAATTTTATTTATTTTTTTGTAGAAATCTCCTTTTCTAAAGAAAATGCATTAAAATTCCATCGTGATCGAATGCTCCTTTCGGAGGTCTGCATCTCGCTCTACTAGACCCGAGAATTTGCGATAATCCGCACCATCCCGAACGGAGTCCCCAAAAGTGGGTTGTAGAGGTGCAATTGCAAGGAATTGTTTAATACATCTTTTTAAAAGAAATGGTTTTATAAGTTAGTGGTATTTATTTGAAACATCGTATTATCCCATAACTATGTTCCCAAATTTCCATCGTGCTATGTCAATAAATGTGTGTTGTGATGAGGTACGTCATTACCTCGTGAGTTTTCTAAGGTAAAAGGGTCAAAAACAATAAGCAATGTCAAATCTAAACATAAGGGTATTTTAATATAAAAAAGAAATAGAACTTGCTATGATTATTATATTAATGTCAAACTTGTTCTATTATCTTTGTTAATGATTACTACACAATATTTTAATATTTTGGAGGTTTGTTATTAAGAAAAATTTGTATTTTTTAAGAAAAGGAAATCGGAAGTCGAATTAACTCCGCTTCCGACGAGTTTTGAAATAGAAAAGATTTAGAATCGAAAAAGAGAAGGGAAGAAGGAACTTACTGAATTTTACAAAAGAAGAGGAGTAGGAGAAGACTAGAGAAGCGTCGATACGTCGTTTCGTCGCCGGAATCTCCTTGGATCGTCGCTTCACCCTTTGTTAACTCCACTTGTACACAAAAGAGACTTGAAAGTTTTTTGAGAGTTTTGGCAGTGAATTCTGAGTGAGGATGTGTGAAATGGGGTGTGGTATTTATAGGAAAAATTAGGGTTTGGTGTGTTAAAGAATGCATTTAAAATTTGGATTAAAATTTGGATTTATTGGTGTTTTATTGTTCTCTGGATAATTGCAGAGAATACAAATGGCCTAGGGGAAGTGGGGTAGGCCAAAGGGTGCAGGAGGCAAAAGTTCATGGCATTACCGACAGTTTTGACTGGCGGTACCCGGGATTTTGTGCATTTCGCCGGGTCTTTACCGAAGGGGGGTGTTGGGGTTGGGTGCCACGTGTTGGTGTCGCCTCGTATACCCTCATGCACATGTTTAAATAATCTTTGACTTTTCATTCTACGTATTGTGCACGTGCAAACCTTTAAAAGATTAAAATAAAAAAAATAAAAAGATAATGTGGCTGATGGGATTTGAACACAGGTGCTATGTCTTAACGGTGCAATGCCTTTACCAGTGAGCTACAAGCTCTTGCTTGCTATTCAAAAGTAAAACAAATATTTATAGCATACACAGGTTTCCAAATACCCCAATTGTACATTAACTTTTAAATAATTTTCTGTACATTGAAATTGGAGTTGTTGCAGAGTATCAAGACTGGGCATCGATATTCCGGAGTTGACTGGTGTATACATTTCTAGACCCCGACGAGGGGCAATGGTTGGTCCCGCAGCCATTGGTCTTTTGCACCTAAGATCGTATGCAGGTGTTCACTGGAGTGAGTATACTGGACGGACCCGCCGAGAACTTTTAGATGGTACTATACCTATCGTCAGATAGCAGTTCTCTGGTGACATGAGTACAGGGTAGTCTTCAGACCTGAGATCGTCATTTGTCTCATGTGAGTTCCCACTGTGCTTTGATTACTACCTTACTACGGCTCTACTAAGTCGTGAAAACAAGTTTTGGTTGGGTACAGTCTCGAGCCACATGGAGGCAGTGAGTGATTGTTGGGGATTCATCTCTCCCGGTATAGAGAGTTGATATCGCACTGTGTTCAATTGGTCAGGACCATAAGACCTTGGCCAAGGCAGTTGGGATTTACTGATAGGTTGATCAGTAGTTTCCCGGATTAGTCCTGAGCTGAATCAGCACAAATTATTGGGTTATTAGGGTCTGACGCTTACCAGTCCCTAGACCCGGTATGCGATACTCTCAGACGAAGAGACCCGACTGTACGGAGATTGTCACGAATAGGCTCAGTAAGGATCCAGATAAGTTTGCTTGTCAGCCTTCTTTTTCGACAGGTGTCTGGGTAGCCGTTATGTATAGCTAGTGCCGCTGACGTGCTTAAGATTATTGATTTATCCAGTAACTCACGGCCGGCGTACTGTCGAGTTCTTAGAGTTCCACACAAAGGGTTTCCCTGATTCAGGCGAAATGATGTAGTAGCCGTATTGAATACGTGCAGGGTTCCGATTGATTGATGGTATTATGTACCCAGACTTTCGATCGGACAGATGATAATACTAGCCGGCTAGGGTTTTGAGCTGGATTATTAAATCAGGTTTTGATTTAATAATTTATATATATATATTTCGATATGTATATTCTAGTATTATGTTCTTTGTGTTATTCTATCTCGTCGGGTATTCATGTTTTTATGCGAATGCAGGTATGTATATATAGTAGACTGTTATCCGTATTTTTTTTACGGAAAGCATTCTAGAAGGTGGACACCTCATCATAGCTTTTTTCCATTTATTTTTAATGGAAATGAGGTGTAAAATAAAGGAGAGGGGAGCATGGTGAGGACCATGCCTCAGTAGTTGACAAATGAATTATTAATTCATTTATGGCAACTATTGAAGCATGGTTGATACTTTTTTATTCATTGAAATGGTTTTGCAAAACCATTGTGATTGATTTTCTCTCACATGCTATGCTTCATTCTTGAGTTCACCATTTGCTTTGCTCCATCTCTTTTGTTCTTAAGCTCCTCCACCATCAAGTTAATCCTCCTCTCTACCTTCTCATGAGTTGAGAATCAAGAGAGGATGTAAGATAGAAACATACTTAGAACCCTAGACTACATCTTAAAGTTCTTAGATTAGCAATCCTATTTCTCTAGTTGCTCTATTTGATACTTAGTTTGGAGCTAGAGCCATGGATCACAACCCTCGAGTGGATCATCTTTGATGGAGGGAGACGGAAGATCAAGCCCGATCATAGAGACCACCAGGAGCATACGAAGAGGATAGAAGACCGAAGGGCACGGATCTTTTGATGAGATTCTCTTTCATAGTAGATAGTCACTCCTAGTTAGCTAGTTTAGGTTTATGGTAGATCCGGTTATAGGGTTATTCTAGCATCAGTTTTTAAACGTAGAAAAAAAAATTGTTCCGCAAACGGCTACGGTAGATGGCCGGGGCGGTAGTGCAACCCAACATGTGGGTATAGAATAAAGTTCGAACAGAAAAGGGATAAGGGAGAGCAGAGAGAAGAAGGGGGATTTAAAGAGGAAAAATGGAGTTTACATTAATTGAGGGCATGCTCTAAGAACCCGCCCTCACCTTTTTAAAGGAAATGTAATCTCCTTTAAAAAGGAGAGGGTCCCTGAATTTGTCACGCTTCTGACCTCACCTTTGTAAAGGAGAGGGAATCTCCTTTAAAAAGGAGAGGATCCGTCAATACGTGACATATTTTTTTAAAGAAGATGGAATCTCCTTTAAAAAGGAGAGGGCCACGGGATTTATCAATACGTGACGGATTGATGGTTTTTAAAAGGGGATAGCAGGTTCCAAGAACCCGCCCTCTCATTTAAAAAGGAGAGGGCGGGTTCTTGGAACACGCCCTCCTCGCAATAAAAGAGTGTTAAAAACTAATTTCAATAATTTCTCAAATTGATAGGTTGCGCAATAATTGGCCACACCTTGACTCGTGACCTCTTTAACTTAATTCAAGATAAGCCTGTGACCCCTTTATCTCAAAAAAAAGCAAGCCCATGACCCTTCTCAAAACAAGACAATCCTGTGACTCGTGACCCCTTTCTGCCCAATTATTTCCTTGAACCCAAGGCAATCCTGTGACTTTTTATCTCAAGACTCGTGAACACGTTTTCTGAAATCAAGCGTGACCCCTTTTTTGACCAACGACGACCAAATACCTACAAAAACCTGCCCTCCTTCCATTTCCTCTCCATTCTACTCCGATTTGCATTTGCACCTCCTAAAAAATCTAAAGCTCTCATCTGCACCCCTTCAACGAAACTTGATCTCTCTATCCCTATAGATCTATCTATCAAAATTCCCGATTGACAAATGTATGTAAATTTTATTTACTGTTTATTTAATTTTCAGTGAATATAATCATTACTTCAGCTGTTAACGTTTTATATTTATTGTTGGTTGATATTGTTTGATGCAGATAATGTCAAGTTCACGTTTATTTGTTCTATGTAAATACGATGACCAGATTATGACAAGTGCACAAGGTCCCGAGTATATGGGTGGGTGTGCAAAAATTATGCGATTAGGATTATCAACGACTTACAATGAACTCGAGAATAAAGTGTTTAAAATCACGAAATACGATCCCCGTGAAATTAAGGTTAAGTTAAGTTGTATATGGCCTCTGTTTAGTGGAAATGTATTGGTTGAAATTATAGACGATGCAACAACATCTTTGATGATAGATTTCGGTTTGGCAAATACCTAGAATTCTTTTGAACTTTTAGTTGAAAAGGAACAATTGAAAATATCAGATGTCGCTCCAACGGGTTATTTTGCTGGAAGTAGTTCCTGAGGATACGGTCTCATGGTTAACGATGATACCTTTAGTCTTAGTGGATACGACTATACACATGATTATTCACACCTTCAAACTCAAAGGTACACATTTTATAATTACTTTTTTGTAATACCAAAATACTAATACATTTTATATATTAAATACAGATTTTCCCAAGCGACTGCTGCAGTTGCATGCACACCTGAAGAACAACAAGGATTACTATATACAACTTTCCAAGGGTAAATCAATCTGAAACAAGTGGTGATTATGTTTATTTTCTTTGTAATATGAAAATGTTAACAAAATTTTATATACTAAATGCAGATTTTCCCATACCTCCGCATCATTCCAACACGATCCAAGTAGCGCATTCCAAGCATGTCCGTCTACACCATTCCGGTCTTTTCAACCCGAATCATCCATATTATACCGACCTTAACATTGTATATTGCACCTGAGCCTTATGTTGCTATGAGTGACAATGATATGGGTGACAGTGATAATGATGAAGCTGGTGAAGATCATCAAGGGGAGGATAGCGTGGATTATGCCGCTGGATTGAATGAAGTGGTATTGATTGATGACATGGCTGCGAATATTGATTTTGTCGAACTAGAAGATCCCGGCCTCGATCCGTTGCAAGACGATAGTTGGGTAGACTTAGTTGTGGCAGAAGTAAATGCTGAACCTTATTTGGAAGTGAGCGTAGCAAGCGAAAATTGCGTCACCGTTGGAGATATATTTTCGGAAAAGGAGATCTTATTTGTAAACTGAAGTCGTGGGCTATTGAAAAAAATGTTACATTTAAAACCGAAGAGTCAAATAAGACGTACTATACCGTGATATGTACGAAAGCTCCTGAATGTAGTGGGGATTGCATGCATATTGTTCCAAAAGAGCCAAAGTTTGGAAAGTCACGAAATACAACCGGGAACACACTTGTATCAATTCGATTTTGTTAAAAGATCACACGAATTGCACTTCATCATACATTTGCTCACTTATCATGCCACTTATCCGTACAGATGTGGCAATGATTTCTCGAGAGATACAGTTTTACGTAAGTGGAGAGTACAAAATTCAGATTTCGTATGTGAAGGCATGGAATGCTCGTAGAAAGGCTTTATGCAAGATATTTGGGGATTGGGAAAGCTCCTACAACTTGTTAGTCCGTTTTATAGAAGCCATGAAAGTATCAAATCCGGGGTCCGTATACAAATTAAAAACCACAGAAACAGATGTCGATGGCCCTGTCAGGTTTCAAAGAATTTTCTGGTGCTTTGCTTCTTGCACGGCTGGTTTCACACACTGTCGGCCGGCATTGTGCGTGGATGAGACGTATCTATATGCATGTTAATTGCTACAGGTGTTGATGCTAATAACGGTATATTTCCTTTGGGATTTTCTATCGTCAAGGATGAAAATACATCATCTTGGTCATGGTTTTTCGTCAACTCAAAAGTATCCCATCTGTTATTGATAAAAAAAGATTTATGCATCATATCTGTTAGACATCTTGGAATACTAGCTGCAATGAGAACTGTATTTCCGACAACACCACATAGGTTTTGCCTGTGGCACTTCAGACAAAATTTTGATAGAAAATTTAAAAATTCAGATCTACATAAGCTTATGTACAAAGCCGGTGAAGCGTCTGACCCTAATGTTCATGACATGTACATGGAGAAAATTGGAGAGATGGGTCAAGCAGCGAAAGCGTGATTAGATGAGTATCCAGTACGCATGTGGACACAAGCACATGATAATGGATGTTGGTATCTACTAATGACCACTAATATGTCTGAAATCTTCAACGGGGTCCTTAAGGGTGTTAGAGGTTTACCGATACAGGAGTTAATTGTTCGAACATTTTTTAGAGTGAATACTTACTTTGTGTAAAGAAGGGAAAAAGTCTTTGGCGATGGAGACTCCACTTACCACGTATTATGAAGATATATTTCGGAAAATAGAGCGCAGATCACAATACTACAGATCTGAAAGGTTTGATATAACGGAGTTTCATGTTACGGGGAGTAATGGGAATCAATATACCATAAATTTTAGAGATGAAGGGCTCTCTTCATGCACATGCGGTGTTTTCCAGCAACAACATTTACCGTGTGCTCACGCAATTGCTGCTGTGAGCAGCATGCATAACTCACATTATAATTTTTCTTCAAGTTACTATTCAGTTTCCAATTGCCAAGACGCATACGATCCAAAAATTCATCATATACCAGATAATCGCTATTGGCACTATTATACTGGGAATAGACAAACACCGACAGTATTACCACCGGACAAAAATATAGGACCCGGAAGACCTAAGGTGCATCGAGATCGAATGACAATGGATGCTGATTCTCAGCAAAGGTGTAAGTCCACGGTAGCGTCCCGGCCGTCTAACAGACGCCAAATGCGGAACAAAAACTTTTACAACTGGCACTATCGCGTACTATAACCCGGATCTGCCATTAAAGCTAAACTAACAAATTACAAAGTGGGTAGAAATGTTATACCGAACGATCCGAGTCCTTCGGTCTTCAACCATCATCCCACGCTTTGTTGCGGCTGCTCTAATCTCCTAAATCTCCAGTCTCATCGTCCAGGTAGCACCACGTCGACGGATCTTTAAACGGGCTCCCGCCTCTGAACCGAGGCAACTCGGTCGTCAAGTTTGCTAAAAGAGACGACCAAGATGATGTAGAGAATGAGTAGAACACTTTGTCTCGTTACGTCCAAGGCTATGGACGAACGGTTAATGAAGTTTCCTTTTGGATCGATATGAAATGAGAAATGGAGTATACTAATTTCCATGAACCAAAATCCTTAATCTTTTTCAAATGAAATCAATCATGTATATGTTGCAATGAGGGGACCGGCCACTTATATGGAGAGGAGAGGTGAGTGTAGGAAGGGGGAGAGTGACCATAACATTAATGAAGAAATGAGTCATCTAAACACCTAGTATGAACACATTTAATGAAACAATGATTCATAACACATAGTCATCAACACATAAATGCTCCATTAATGCAATAAGCCACCTCACCATCCTAATCACCTACTAGAAGCATCCACACACATGACTCACCCTATGACTCACCCTCAAGAAGAAAAGATAAATTCGTATTTAACCGAATGTTAAATACGGCCGATAGAAAACTGGAAACTGGCAACTTCCAAAAGTGATCCTGAAACGAATTTCAGGATAACCCCGTATCAGTATAAACATACCCGCATTTGTATTACGACCGAATACAAATGCAACTGAGACAAATATATTATATCTACACAGCATAATACTCGGATCCGGCTTAAACCAAAGCCGACCAGTATTATCTGCCCAAAATATGACACGTGCGAAAACGCACGTGCATTTTCCGAACCTTGCCATAAAACCATACGGCCTCTACAACGTTTCGCCCGAACTTGGGAAAGTGTCTGTGGGGGACTCTAATGACTCATCAACACACTGGCACTGGGTATAACCACTAGCACGTCAGAGGTACAAGCTGTACGTAACGGTTGCCTATGTATTGATTGGAAGGGAAGCTGACGAGCGAACTCATCCATAAACCCTACTGAGCCTAACAGTGACAATATACATACAATCCGGTCCGTTCGTCTATGAGTATCGCATATCTGCCTAGGGGGCTAGTAACGTCAGACTCCCAATAGCGGTATAAGTCGTGTCAGAGAGTGGCTCAGAACACCCTGAGATACTACTGGAGTACCTACCAGTAAATCTCCTGCCTCGGCCGAGGGCTTTGTGTAATGGCTCTCCTAGACACAGCGCGATCTCACCCTCAATACCGGGAGAGACGAATCCCCTGCCGATCCGCTCACTTGCCTCCATGTGGCTCGGGATTGTAACCAAAAAAAACCTGTTTGCACGACTCCTTTGAGCCGTGGTAGGGTAGAAATCAAAGCACGGTGGGAACTCACACGAGACAAATGATGACCTCAGGTCGATGAACTAACCTATACACATGTCACCAGGGAATTGCTATCTGACGCTAGGTATAATACCAACTAGCAGATTCCCGGCGAGTCCTGTCCGGTGTACTCATAACCCAATGAGCACCTGTATACATCTTAGGTGAACCAACTAACACCAATGGATTGTAAGACCGGTCACCGCCCCTCGTTGGGGTCTCGACTGTATACACTAGTCTACTCTGGAGTATCGATGCCCTGTCTCGAAACTCCCACGACTAGGGACATTTTAAGGATATGCTTACAGACCCCAGCTCCCACGTATATGATCGCCATCATACTGCTGGTAGTCAAGCAAGAATCCTATGGGCTCTATCATCAGGCAATAGTGAACTAAAATATGTATACGATGATAAAGACAAACCAGATAGCATACTATCATCTCGAGCAAGACTGTCATATCGGTATAGGTCATGTCTCAATCATTGCAATCACGTACCTGCGATCCAATAATTGATTTTGAGGGCACTATCTCCAACAAAAGGCACGGCAGATGCAGCTTATGCAAACAACTAGGTCATTATAGGACCAGATGTCCAGGACAGTCATGAGAGGCGGGACCTTCGAGATCATGAAGAAGAAGCAATGGAAGAAAAATCAATTATCATTTGTAAGGAAACTTGTACAATTTTAATTTTAGTTTGATCTTTTTGCATTATTCGTTGGAGGCTAATTTACTGAAAACTAGCGTTAAAATTGCAATATGTAAATTGAGTAGCGAATAACAACACTTGAATTTACTCGTTTTCAACTGAAATAGCTTCTGCGGCATACTGATTTTCTACTACAGTGCCACAAATTTGTGCTACGACACATGCATCAATTAAATGTTATACAATAATATTAAAAAAGTAGATGCTACACGGTCCGTGATGTTGGATTAAATGCAGTCCTGAGAGGGCTAAAAGATCGTATCCCTACATGGGCCCGTTTCCTCCCTCGAGCTTCCGCGGCATACTATATTGCCCTCTCCAACGAGTGTCATGGGTTTAGATTGGCAATGGGATGCACTTCAAGTATTAAGAAATTACGTTAATAACCGGTTAGAAACTTCGAGCCATTCCAACTCCATTATTTTCATTCTTTATATAGTAACCACTTAGAAACTTCATGGCAACTGCAGTTATATTCTTCGTATCTTCTCCAATTCTTTCATAAGGAGACAGAACTTGAAACTAAAACTTGTTTGCTTTGTTTTCGTTACTAAAGTGTTTCTCATTCATATTTATTGTATGATCCAAGTATTAAATTTCTTCTATATAAACAGTAACAACTCTTATCCCACTTCATTAACAGTTACAAGTTTTATATGTCAATCTTATCCAATATTTGTCCAAGGGCGGGTTCCAAAAACCCGCCCTCTCTGCCATACACTGAAAGGCGGGTTCTTGTTACCTGATTTACTCGTATTGGGGATACAGATGAAATTATTTTTTAAAGAATTTTTTTAATTTAATAATAATTTTATTTTAAATTTTTATTTTTTTTATTTTTATTTTTTATTTTTTTATTTAGAAACCCGCCCTCTGTATATGGGGGTCCCTCCCCATCCGAAGGGGGTAGGCGGGTTCTAGGAACCCGCCCTCCTCATGGAGGGGGGAAGGGCGGGTTCAACCCGCCCTCCATGGGGAAGGGTAGGATGGGTTAGGGGGCGGGGTGGGTGCCTGCATGGGATGGGATGGGACGAGGGGGAAGGGCGGTTTTGAGAACCCGACCTCCCCAAACCATTTTATTCTCATAATTATAATTTAAATCATCCTATTTTACTAATTTTAATACCTAACCATTCTATTTTGGAAAAAAAAAACCTTTATCTCACCCACCCACACCCCTCCCCCGGCCGCCACCCCACACACACATTTCTTCCCCCCTCCTTTTTAAAGGAGATGGAATTTAGGGATTGGGAAAGCTCATACAACTTTCTAGTCTCTTTTATGGAAGCCATGAAAGTATCAAATCCGGGGTCCGTATACAAATTAAAAACCACAGAAACAAATGTCGATGGCTGTGTCAGGTTTTAAAGAATTTTCTGGTGCTTTGCTCCTTGCGCGGCTGGTTTCACACACTGTCGGGCGGTATTGTGTATGGATAAGACGTATCTATATGCATGTTAATTGCTATAGGAGTTGATACTAATAACGGTATATTTCCGTTGGGATTTTCTGTCGTCGAGTGTGAAAATACATCATCTTGTTCATGATTTTTCGTCAATTCAAAAGTATCCCATCTGTTATTGATAAAAAAGATTTATGCATCATATCTGATAAACATCTTGGAATACTAGCCGCAATGAGAACTGTATTTCCGACGACATCACATAGGTTTTTCCTGCGGCACTTCAGACAAAATTTTGATAGAAAATTTAAAAATTCAGATCTACATAAGCTTATGTACAAAGCCGGTGAAGCGTCTGACCCTAATGTTCATGACATATACATGGCGAAAATTGGAGAGATGAGTCAAGCAGCGAAAGCGTGCTTAGATGAGTATCCAGCACGCATGTAGACACAAGCACATGATAATAGATGTAGGTATCTAGTAATGACCACTAATATGTCTGAAATCTTCAACAGGAGTCTTTAAGGGTGTTAGAGGCTTACCGATACAGAGGTTGATTGTTCGAAACTTTTTTAGAGTGAATACTTACTTTCTGCAAAGAAGGGAAAAGTCTTTGGCGATAGATACTCCACTCACAGCGTATTATGAAGATATATTTCGGAAAATAGAGCGCAGATCACAATACCACAGATCTGAAAGGTTTGACACAATGGAGTTTCAAGTTACGGGGAGTAATGGGAATCAATATACCGTAAAGAAGGGAAAAGTCTTTGGCGATGGAGACTCAACTCACCACGTATTATGAAAATATATTTCGGAAAATAGAGCGTAAATCACAATACTACAGATCTGAAAGCTTTGACACAACGGAGTTTCAAGTTACGGAGAGTAATGGGAATCAATATACCATAAATTTTAGAGATGAAGGGCTCTCTTCATACACATGCGGCGTTTTCCAGCAACAACATTTACCGTGTACCCACGCAATTGCTGCTGTGAGCAACATGCATAACTCACATTATAATTTTGCTTCACGTTACTATACGGTTTCAAGTTACTAAGGCGCATACGATCCAAAATTTCATCATATACCAGACAATCGCTATTGGCACTATTATACTGGGAACAGACAAACACCGACGGTATTACCATTGGATAAAAACATAGGAACCAGAAGACCTAAGGTGCGTCGAGATCGAATGACAGTGGATGCTGATTCTCAGCAAAGGCACGGCAGATGTAGCTTATGAAAACAACTAGGTCATTATAGGACCAGATGTTCAGGACAATCATCAGGGGTGGGACCTCCGAGATCATGAAGAAGAAGCAATGGAAGGAAAATCAATTATCATTTGTAAGGAAACTTGTACAATTTTAATTTTAGTATGATATTTTTGCATTATTCGTTGGAGGCTAATTTACTGTAAACTGGCGTTAAAATTGCAATATGTAAATTGAGTAGCGAATAATAACACTTGAATTTACTCGTTTTCAATTGAAATAACTTCTGCGGCATACTAATTTTCTACTGTGGTGCTACAAATTTGTGCTACGACACATGCATCAATTAAATGTTATACAATAATATTAAAGAAGTAAATGCTACACGATCCGTGATGTTGGATTAAATGCAGTTCTAAGAGGGCTAAAAGATCGTGTCCCTATATGAGCCCGTTTCCTCCCTCGAGCTTCCGCGGCATACTATATTGCCCTCTCCAATGAGTGTCGTGGGTTTAGATTGGCAATGAGATGGACTTCAAGTATTAAGAAATTACGTTAGTAACCGGTTAGAAACTTCGAGTCATTCCAACCCCATTATTTTCATCCTTCATATAGTAACCACTTAGAAACTCCATGGCAACTGCAGCTGTATTCTTCGTATCTTCTCTAATTCTTTCATAGGGAGACAGAACTTGAAACTTAAACTTGTTTGTTTTACTTTCGTTACTAAAGTGTATCTCATTCATATTTATAGTATGATCCAAGTATTGGATTCCTTCTATATATACTGTAACTCCTCTTATCCCACGTCATTAACAGTAACAAGCTTTATATGTCAATCTTATCCAATATTTGTCCGAGCGCGGGTTTTTGAAACTCTTCCTCTCTGTCATACACTGAAGGACGGGTTCTTGTAACCCGATTTACTCGTATCGGGGATACAGATGAAATTATTTTTTAAGTATTTTTTAAATTTAATAATAATTTTATTTTATATTTTAAATTTTAAATTTTTTTTGATTTTTTAATTTTAATTTTTTATTTAGCACGGGAATCCACCCTGTTTGGAGGGTCCCTTCCTACCAGGAGGGGCGTAGGCGGGTTCTAGAAACCCGCCCTCCCGGGATAGACCCGCCATTTATCCCATCCCTCCACCCCAACCCTCCCTCCCCGCACCCCACCCCACCCCACCCCACCCCCACACATTTCTTCCCCCCCATCTCTCGTCGTCGCGTCCTCTCGTCGCTCTGCTGGTCATCAAAAGGTAAACCTAGATCTCTCTCTAGTGATGCTCCTTCTCTTTCAAAATTAAAAAAAAAAAAAAAAGATCTGCTCTGTAGGCCACGGCGGCGGATCTCAAGGCCGAGATCATGGCCTCGGCGGTGGGTTCCGTCTTCCCCGACTTCATCGATCAAGCTGCAGGAGGAGCGAGAGCGGCTCATGGACTTCGTCACGGTAACACTCTCTCACTCAAAATCTCTTAACAAAATTCATTAAAAAAATTTCGGATTTTTTGTAGCCATCGTCATCTTGGAAGCCTACCCCTCTCGAATCATCCAAGAAAATCATCATGAACGAGCTGAAGATCACCAAGCCCGATGATTGGAACCTCCACCTCCGCGACGGCGATCTTCTGCAAGTCGCTCATCAACAAATCAACCAAAAAGTGATTTTGGGTTGTGTTCAGATTACTAAAGTATGTTACTTTTATTTTTGGTAATGTTTTGTTGGTTGGTTGGTTTTTGGTTTGAGTTTGGACTAATGCTTAAGTGTTAGTGATGTGTGTATTAACTTGTTGAGAGATTTTTAACTTTGGATGGTTTATATATGGTTTCTGATTAGAGATCTTATTCTGTTATTGTTTCTCTTTTGTTGATGGATGGATGATTTTGGTGGTTGCCTATATTCTGTTTGATATAATGCTTCGGTGAGAAACGCTCAATTGATGGGTTGTTGAATTGACAGCTCTTTCATGAAAAAATGTATGTACAAGGTCTCTAGTGTTTTCTTAAACCTGGAGGCATTTTTGGTCAAATTTGCATGGAAGATGATTGTATGGCCTTGATGATGCTCTATATTGGCGATCTCTCAGATCAGGACACGTGGCAGATGACATGTCACAGAACTCAGAAGAAATGGCCCACAGGGGTACCCGACCTACAAGCACGAGCTGGCTCACCTCGGAGCACCCTGCAAATTGGCCTCCTCGGCCTCTCAGCTCATCCCCGAGCTACTACAGGACCAAGATATCTCGGCCCTCCCGCTCGTTCCCGAGCTCTCCCGTCGAGACCATCTTCCTCGGTCCCTCCGACCGACCAACTCCACCGTTCGTAGGCGTAATCGCCGCTCCGCAAATCTCGCCATGCACGGATTCTCCACCGGCAACATCCCACGTTCTACGCCATCACGATTCCCAGTAACGAGCGATCCGTTTACTACGCGGGCGTGACGCCGGGAGCGTAACTGCCGGCGAGATTCTCGCGCCTGCTACTGCGTGCCGCCGCCGCTATATAAACCCCCATCACAGAGGGGTCAAGTAAGCTTTTTTTCACCCCATTTAGCCGTTACTCTGCTCGGATCTTGTACTAACTTGATCGTCGGAGGGTCCTTAGTGATACCAAACCACCCCGAGACTTCCTTGCAGGTACTCGGCGCAAACTCCTCAAAATCACTAATCTCCTCAAAACCCATTAAGACCTACATGCAACAGGAGATCACATCCAAGATCCACCGGGAGATCGACGGAAGACAACATCTGACGGAGACCCGAAAAGGACCCCATCAGTTGGCGCCGTCTGTGGGAAACGTAAACACCACTGAACAAAGTTGGCCTTCCGATCTCCATCCATATGGCAAGCGATCACCCTAAAGATCCAGGTACCAGCCGCCGCCTCCCCCTCACCGGAAGCACGGATGAACCTCCTCTGGCGACCGTCATCAACGCCCTCGCCGGCCAAGTAGACCGACTACAGTCCATCGTGGAGGCGCTCATCCGCGTCCAAATGCGGGTCCAGGGCCCCAGATCATCGCTCCTCCGCCTCCAGAAGACTCTGCCCTCGTCGGCACGGCTGACCACCGGCAGACTACGTCCCATGGCCACAGATCTCACGGGCCGATACTCTCTGAGGCCCGCTGGGCGCCCTACAGCTCCACACCAAGATCCGCCGCCAGAGTGCCTCTCCTCGAGCATCCTCGTGACCCCCACCCCCTGAGGAGATGTCGGTCACCTCGCCTGTCCCCAGGCATGACCGACACCCCCTCCCTCAATGGGGTCGCACAGAAGGGGCTCACCACGGCGGCTCAAGGGCCACCTCGCCCGGGATCTAAGGAACCTCGTCAAGAGGAACCGGGGCCGAGCCCAGACGCGGATCTCCCACAACAGAGGCCAGGGATCACAAGGTGTCGAATCCTCGGCGTACCACGGCCGACTCGACGCCCTCGAGAAGAAGATCGAGGGCATACGCCGAGAAGGTCACCTCTCGGGCGACGGGGCTAAGTACGCCGCCGACTCGCTCACCAAGCCATGTACCGAGGAACTGCTCGCTGTTCACGTCTCCTCGCGCAACAAGCCCCCGAAGGTCTCTCTGTTCGACGGGAAAACCGACCCGAAAGACCATTTGGATGCTTTCACCGCGGGGATGAGCTTCCAGGACCATTCCGACGCCGCTCGGTGCAGAGCCTTCCCAGCCACCCTCATCCGCTCTGGTCGGGACTGGTTCCGAGGACTCGAGCCTTGCTCAATCTCGACCTTTGACGAGCTGGCTACTCAGTTCCTCGGCCATTTCGTCGGGAACTGTCGGCAGAAGCACATGGTCGACTACCTCTTCACAATTAAGCGCGGAGACAAGGAGACGTTCAAAGCTTACGTCACCCGCTTCTACAACGCTCTCCTCGAAGTCCCCGTGCACCGGGACGAGACCGTCATCACGGCGCTCAGATCTAGTCTTAGGCACAAGGAGTGGTTGCGCTCCTTCGCATTGGCGCAGCCTAAGACCATGGCCGATATCAAGGCATGGACCGAGCGTGAAGGCCAGCTGGAGTCCGAGGTGAACGCGAACCTCCCTCAAGCAGAACGGTCCGACCAAAAGAAGAGAGCTCGGGAAGAGAGGCCGGAACGTCAGCAGCCCTATCACCCGAAGTTCCAGGAGTACACCCCGCTCAACGTCTCCCTCGCAGTGTTACTAGAGGAGGCCTAGGGCGAGGGGTTCTTCAAGTTCCCTCCAATCCCGCGTCAGGCCTCGAAGCGAACCTGGAGCCCCTGTAAGTGCACGGCAGCGCCCCGGCCGTCTGTCCGAAACCAAAATGCGGAAACGAAACTTTTCTTTAAACTTTAAAACCGGCGCTACCGCGTACTAAAAACCCCGGATCGGGCCATTAACCTAATCCTAGCAAACAAGAGAATGGGTATAAAGCTATACCGAGCGATCCGTGTCCTTCGGTCTTCGGCCTCCACTCCGATCTCCTCGCGGAATCTCCGGTCTTCACCTCCTCGTCGGAAAGGGCACCACATAGCCGAATTCTTTTACGGGCTCCCACCTCTGGACCGAGGTAACTCGGGCAAGAAGTTGGCGAGACGACGTGTCCAAAAAATGCTGTAGATGAAGTGTAGAAAGTTTTGTCTCTTGGGGGTATGAAGTTGCCATTTTGATGGAGGAGAGAAAGAACTATGAAGAGATGTGAGGAATTTTGTAGCAAACAAAAAAATGTGTGATGAATATTTTTCTTCATCCTAAAAAATGAATCCCCCACCCCACAAGAAGTGGCCGGCCAAAATTAGATGTAGGATAATACAAAGGAGGTGAGCACAAGATGGTTGAATGGGTGAGCATAAGAAATGTGATGATATTGAGGAATATTTGTCACACCCATTTCAAATCCAATCCTTTCATAATAAATGCAAAAGAAATGACCCAAAAAGAATCTAATAATGCTACACCCATCATAATGCCTCAAATCACAAAAGACACTCTCTACAAATGCTAATTTGCAAATATGCAAATTAGCCCCTCCATCAGAAAAATCCGGCCGTGAAGGAACAAAGGAAAACTGGCCGAAACGGAATACAAAATGGCAACTTCAAAAAACTGATCCCGTAATAAATTACAGGAAAACCCCGCGACTGTATATACATACCCGCATTTGTATTCCCCCTGAATACAAATGCAAAGAAACAAATCTACACTGTACAATACTAGGATCCGGCTTAAACCAAAGCCTGCTAGTATTATTTCTCCGATCATGATCCGTGCAATACCGCACGGATAAGATCGAACCCTGCCATATCTCCATACGGCCTCTACAGAGTTTCGACCGAAACTTGAGAAACTGTCTGTGGGGGACTCTAAAGACTCGTCAATATTTTGGCTGTGGATTTAACCACTAGCACGTCAGAGGTATTAGCCATACGTAACGGGCTACCAGGTATTGACCAAAAGGGACGTCGATGAGCGAACTCATCCTGACACCCTACTGAGCCTGTCGGTGACAATATCCGTACAGTCCGGTCCGTTCGTCTATGAGCATCGCATGGCGGGCCTAGGGGGTTGGTAAAAGTCAGACCCCCAAAAGTGGTACAAGTCGTGTCGGAGTGTAGCCCAGAACACCCTGAGATATTACTGGAATACCTACCAGTAAATCTCCTGCCTTGGCCAAGGACTTCGTGTAATGGCTCCCCTAGACACAGCGCGACCTCACCTACAATACCGAGAGAGACGAACCCCTGCAGATCCGCTCACTGCCTCCATGTGGCTCGGGACTGTACCCAACTAAAACCTGTTTGCATAACTCCTTTGAGCGTGGTAGGGTAGTAATCAAAGTACAGTAGGAACTCACACGAGACAAATGATGATCTCAGGTCGATGAACTAACCTGTACACATGTCACCAGGGAACTGCTATCTGACGTCAGGTATAAGACCAACTAGCATGTTCCCGGTGAGTCCTGTCTGGTGTACTCATAACCCAATGAGCACCTATATACATCTTAGGTGAACCAACTGACACCAGTGGCTTGTGAGACCGGCCACCGCCCCTCGTCGGGGTCTCGACTGTATACACTAGTCTACTCTGGAGTATCGATGCCCTGTCTCGAAACTCTCACGACTAGAGACCTTTTAAGGATGTGCTTATAGACCCCAGCTCCCACGTATATGATCGCCCTCATACTGCTGCCAGTCAAGCAAGAATCCTAGGGGCTCTATCAACGTGCAATAGTGACCTGTAAGGTCACCTAAAGCAGTACACGATGATAAAGATAAACCAGATAGCATACTATCATCTTGAGTAAGACTGTTCTACCGGTATAAATCCTCCCTCAATCATTGCAATCACGTGCATGTGATCCAATAATTGACTCTGAGGGCACTATCTCCAACAATCTCCCACTTGCACTCAAGGCTAATTATTGCGATGTCACATACTCACAGCCCGTGTGATACCGAACACCCAACTCCTCTACTAGTCAGTCTCACAAAGCTCGTTTGCGAAACTATTGCGTTCGAGGAATAGCCTCAACGAGTGGATCCGCTGTGATGTTTCTTTCTATGTCTCTCTTTATCTCAAGTTCGCGGAGAAACCCATCTCCCGAAATGAGCAATACCTGTCTTAGAATATGTTTGGATGTCTGATGGGACCTAGTTCATAAGTGAACTATTGCGTTCGAGGAATAGCCTCAGCGAGTGGATCCGCTGTGATGTTTCTTTCTATGTCTCTCTTTATCTCAAGTTCGCGGAGAAACCTTTGCGAAACTATTGCGTTCGAGGAATAGCCTCAGCGAGTGGATCCGCTGTGATGTTTCTTTCTATGTCTCTCTTTATCTCAAGTTCGTGGAGAAACCCATCTCCCGAAATGAGCAATACCTGTCTTAGAATATGTTTGGATGTCTGATGGGACCTAGTTCATAAGTGAACTCCAAATCCAAATTTCTTAGACTGTATTGTCAACTGAACTTAATCAGTATCATGCGCCATGCCTCCCTCAGTATCCGCCTGGACCACCTGTCCAAAATACTGCCCCTCTTCAGAGGGAGAACTATAACTCTGACAGCCACTCTGTCATCTAGGTCACCTTGGAAGCCTGGAATGATAATGGTCTTCCGAAGGTGGATGCTGTTATCATATCCCTAGAACATCCACTTATATTCTAAAACTGCTTCTGAATGTTTCTCCGGGATTGGATCAATATCAACTTATTGCATCTACTGTAAAAACAATATCTGGTGTGGTACTTGACATCTCATGATTGACTCAATTGCCTAAGCAAGTGATCTGCCAATCATGCACTTCCCTCTCCACTTTAGTCTGTAAAACTCCTTTAGAGAGGGTGACTCCATCACCTGCAGGTACACTACCATGCCTGGAGTCGTCCATTCTAAATACATTTAGAATTCTGTCCAAGTACCCTGATTGGAAAACTACCCAAATCTAGATCTACAACCATAGATCCAGTAACCAGAATGTCTGATATAATATCCAAGTCCTATGTGGAAAAACCACTGTGTGACAACCAAAGTAAACCGACTGTAGTATAGGAATTTCACTTCCTACTCTGTGTATGTCATCCAAATACCAGGACATCACACCCTACTACCTTCTTAACAGATTCATCCCCTATTCTGATGAAGTCAAACCTATGACTGTCACATCAGAAATAGATGATCTATCTCCGCTATATCTGCTTAAGTCTATGAATAGAGATAAGCCACTTGTCCACTATGCTTCCGCTGCTCCCACTGACTACGACAACCCTCTGGCAGAGTCATATAGACGTACACTTCTAAAGCTAGTTTAGAACGACGCTATACTCATCCTCCTGCCGGGTCTCACAGTCTGGAACAACAGCAATGGCAAGTCTGGGTAAACAAGAACCTCCCTGTCACCGTCCTTGAGGCATACCGAAGTACCTCTCAAGTGCCTGAGATTACCCACCATATCTGCGGAGTGGCCAATGGAATGTCAAACGAGATTGAATCTTTAGGTTCTTATCAAATCTTCAGTAATCGTTTGCGGTTCTGGAATCACTTCCAGTTCTACCATACTCCCACTACTATTTTCTAAAAAAAATCCATTTTTATTAAAACTGTGGTGAGTCAAGAACAATATCACTATTGATCTTCCAGATGGTAGAAAGTCAACCCTCGTCATAGCCTGGGTCAACCCACAAACAGCCATTACAGAAACGTGCATTGAGTTATTCAGAGTCTGGTTTTAAGCATAAGCCAGACAACTCCCTGTACCTTAACATCGTTAAGATATGAACCGTTTTATATCCAATATAGAAACAGAGGCACTGATTTAATTGAACCAGATTCAAATCATGCAGCTGTCTCCAGTGCATGTCAACTAAATGGAAGGAGGCCTATCAGCGTTACTCAACTTAGGAATGCTTCCAATTATGAGTAACCTGAAAGAGAAGCAAGTTCTCTTAATCATTACTATCAACTGAATACCATATACAAGTATCTACATCTTCGATCACCTTGAAGAATCCCGATACTTGCAACACCTGGTTCTCTACTTTATTCATATACCTATAACTTCTCAAAACTTAGACCTTGCATTTCTACGAAACACATGTCTAAATACTAGAGAAGTCACAAGTAAACAGAATATAGTACGAGTACCAACCCCTCTGTCCTGATGGACACTGGACAACATACAATACTCTGTATAAGTCCCGTGAGTCTAATAACTCAATCCCTGTGTGTCGTAGGTTGAAAACTGTACTTATGGCTAAGAAGAATTACACCGCTGTTTAATACTCCTTACCTAACCATTCACTGATATAGGAAAATGTCATGGACATAATTTCAAAAAGTTATATTTCACTCTATAAAAATAGACGTACAGTTATATCAATTTGAAATTGGTGCATAGCAACGGATATTCAAAACCAAATATTTGCCGTCCGGCAAACAACCCAGGCGATTTCCTCAAATATCACCAATTACAACGAATTCCGATATAATGAGGATAATCACTTAATTCCCAATAACTTACTCCCACTCATCATCTGTAAAACCATACAGATGTGAGAATCATACCTGGTAAATACATACCCTGGAGTAAGGGCTAATTGGAAAATCAGTTTTCTTTTAACAGTACACAGTGAAACTGAAACATATAAATGTTTCGAAGGGGTATCCGGGTATTCCTAGTAATACCTCTTCCATTATCCAGATTCACAACTGTAACCGTATATTTCTCTGCCATCTCTCCAAATCCCTTTATATGTCTTTAGTCATTACCTTCTGCACACCCCTTTAGGCTAAATGGTTTTCTTCCTTCCCTACCATTCGGCAGCAGCCTATGGTTTGGAAGAAGACTATCCAACAAGCATAATGGGTGTACTGTCCTAATCGTAGGAGCACTCGCAATGCGAGAGAAGGTGAAGATAAAATACAACTGAATAAAACCTTATTCCTATTTCTCCTGAACCAGAATCCATCACCGAACTGGAACAAGTTCCTTTCGAGTTCGTATATAACCATACGATGGAGTATCCAAATAAACTGTGGATCTTTGTAGTGATACGGAGTGTTCTGGATAAATACAAAGGTGATGTAGGATTGACGAAGAAATATTTGGTTTGGTCGTGAATAGCGGTCGCAATTTACTTTGCCCTCTTACTAATCCCTGGATATGTCTTTACTTAATACCTTTCGTACACCATCGTTATGCTAATTGGTTTTCTTCATTCCCTACCGTTCGGCACCAGCCTAAGGTTTGGAAGAAGACTATCCAATTTTCGTAATAGGTGTACTATCTCCTAAACCAAGGAGTACTCGCAACCTGAGAGAAGGTAAAAGGAAAAGAAAACTGAATAATCCTATTCGTTTTCTCCAGAACCGGAAACCATCCTCGAATAAATTCCTTCGAGTTCGTATATAACCATACGATGGTTTTATCCAATGGAAGTGGACGTTCGTAGTAATACGGGGTGTCCTGGAGAAAAGGGTAAAAGTAGGAGTGGCAATGAGGTTTGCAACTCTGACAATCTAAAAGTCAGTGTTTAAGAAGGTTCGGTTAATTTTGGTCACTGAATCATAGTCTTAGGGTCGGGTCATGGTCGCTGCCAAAGAGAGAGAGAAAAGAAACACTAAGCGTGCACTCTAATCTAGATCAGAATGGTTATCACTTTATCTAATCAGGAAACCTCCCACTGTACCGTCAAACTCTCCTTCAAACCTGAAAGAAGAATTAGTCGGGATCACCCGAGGAGTAAACCAACTCATCAGTGGGAATCGGGATCCAATTATCATCGCATGATAACGTGACGGAATCCGCTCACGTTATCACACTCCAGAAGATATGCGCATATCTGTCAAGTTTCAGTTTCTTTAGAAACTCCCGATGTGGATTTTTGCCTCATGCTCTTATGACCTTGGCGTGAGGTCAAAATGTCATAAGTCACATGTCAAGTTCTACCCATCATTATCCAGGTTAATTTGAACCCACCCGTACCTACCCTTGACGTAGGCCAAAATGGCCGTACGACTGTCTCAAACCAACGCATTCTATCTATGCAACAAATAAATATCCGGCAGCTACCAATCACTATGCCTTGGCGTGAGGTCAAAATACATAGCTTGAATACTACCGAATATTTAACTGAAATGATGGAGGGCTACGAATGGTTTCTGGCGAAAAACATTTAACGTAATGAACTTGATATCGTTGAAGGAACCGGATAGCTTTATATAAAAATACAGTGACGAAAACCTTTGCTAAAGAGGTCACTCCCGGTGAAGGGATCTCATCTCTTTCCCCGTAGAATGAGGTGCAGGATATTCCAACCGAATACCACGATGCAAAGCAAAAGTAATCGACTATAGTGAAGTTATTACCCTGACGCAAACTTCTGTCCAAGGGGTCACTCCCGGTGAAGGGATCTCGGTCCTTGCCTCGTCGACTGAGGTGCAGGATATTCCAACTGAATACCACTGTGCAAAACAAAAGAGAACGCCCTTACAATAACAGCTTTTTGAAAAATGTTCCAACAACATCAGAATAGGTTTGTTTAGCTTGCATTGATCCGAATCAACGCAGTCCTATCAATTGATCACACCACAAAAGAATGAAAATAATGATGTACGTATATGCCATCCACATTTGCCACTGGGTCCCGTCATCACTCGTTAGGTTACTTAACTAATGACAGAGCAGGGACTTGACTAGCGTGGATGCAAAACATATACAACATCTACTAGTATATATATCAATATATAATATTCTCTCAAGGCGTGATAAAATGCAACATCACAGAAATTTAATAAGCATCACAGAACAATACAAATATCTGGGATCCCCGGGTTTCATAGAGCCGCTACTGAAACCCGACATTCCCCCGGTCGCGTGGATAGCCTGTGCAATGCAATCCTAGACCTTTACGTGCGCGGCAAGTTACCCGCCAAAAGCTGAAGCGAGGCAGCCCCCTTCAACAACGTGAATGGACCACCCAGCACTTCACGGAATCCGGTAACTTGGGCACCCATCCTGGGTCAACCTGTACCCCCTACGAGTGCGGCGAATAGCTTGCCAATTCTAGAGTAAAGCCCCCTCCGTCTCAATGCCATGAGATGCGGGCTCGTTTCCCTCTAGAACCCGGCTATCCGTGCACCCCACCTTGGGGTAATCCTAGTACAGAAAGTAAAATATACAACGGGTACATCGACCTCAGCCCGGTCGTGCCCCAAAAGAATAATATACAAACAGGCAGTAACGGCAGTCCACATGTCGGATGCTCGCCCCGCAATATCAAATGTACATATATAACCAAACTGTACTACCATTACATCCAGGCTATCTACCACGACAAATCCGCAACATCACAGCACAACACAGAACATCAACGTGAATGTCACGTTCGCAAATCCGTCTAAAAGGGCTATAGCAGTTAGACCGGATTTACCGATCAAATGACATTCACGGTCGCAGATATAATGTAAATACTGTAAACTAACATGTTTAAAATTTTCGATCGACTAAATTTACCGAAGTGGGCCCCAAACACAACTGTAGCACTTAAAGAAAATCTGGGCCCAAACAGAATATACCAAAAACCCCATTTTCAAGTCAGAAGCCCTATGTAAAATTTTAGTGCATTGAACAGTCAAAGTGGCGGTGGAACCGCGGCCCAAGCATGGGTTTGGCCGCGGTTCCGCGGAGGAATAGTAATAACACGCGACCAAATTTTCACAGAATGCATAAAAAACCCTGTACGTATTTTTACAATGTACCAAATAATTTATAGAGCACTGGAAAAATTCGACAGAAACTGTGCTTGAAAATACGGTTTTTGGAAAATCCGATCGATCGAACTTGTAAACACGTTAGAGCAAGCTAGACTAGATTAATGGCGTGGCTCTGATACCAGTGTAAGTGCACGGCAGCGCCCCGGCCGTCTGTCCGATGCCAAAATGCGAAAACGAAACTTTTCTTTAAACATTAAAACCGGCGCTACCGCGTACTAAAAAACCTGGATCGGGCCATTAACCTAATCCTACCAAACAAGAGAATGGGTAGAAAGCTATACCGAGCGATCCATGTCCTACGGTCTTCGGCCTCCACTCCGATCTCCTCGCGGAATCTCCGGTCTTCACCTCCTCGTCGGAAAGGGCACCACATAGCCGAATTCTTTTACGGGCTCCCACCTCTGGACCGAGGCAACTCGGGCAAGAAGTTGGCGAGTCGACGTGTCCAAGAAAGCTGTAGATGAAGTGTAGAAAGCTTTGTCTCTTGGGGGTATGAAGTTGCCATTTTGATGGAAGAGAGAAAGAACTGTGAAGAGATGTGAGGAATTTTTGTAGCAAACAAAAAAATGTGTGATGAATATTTTTCTTCATCCTAGAAAAATGAATCCCCCACCCCATAAGAAGTGGCCGGCCAAAATTAGATGTAGGATAATACAAGGGAGGTGAGCACAAGATGGTTGAATGGGTGAGCATAAGAAATGTGATGATATTGAGGAATATTTGTCACACCCATTTCAAATCCAATCCTTTCATAATAAATGCAAAAGAAATGATCCAAAAAGAATCTAATAATGCTACACCCATCATAATGCCTCAAATCACAAAAGACACCCTCCACAAATGCTAATTTGCAAATATGCAAATTAGCCCCTCCATCAGAAAAATCCGGTCGTGAAGGAACAAAGGAAAACTGGCCGAAACAGAATACAAACTGACAACTTCAAAAAACTGATCCCGTAATAAATTACAGGAAAACCCCGCGACTGTATATACATACCCGCATTTGTATTCCCCCTGAATACAAATGCAAAGAGACAAATCTACACTGTACAATACTAGGATCCGGCTTAAACCAAAGCCTGCTAGTATTATCTGTCCGATCATGATCCGTGCAATACCGCACGGATAAGATCGAACCCTGCCATATCTCCATACGGCCTCTACAGCGTTTTGCCCGAAACTTGAGAAACTGTCTGCGGGGGACTCTAAAGACTCGTCAAAACTTTGGCTGTGGATTTAACCATTAGCACGTCAGAGGTATTAGCCATGCGTAACGGGCTACCAAGTATTGACCAAAAGGGACGTCGATGAGCGAACTCATCCTGACACCCTACTGAGCCTGTCAGTGACAATATCCGTACAGTCCGGTCCGTTCGTCTATGAGCATCGCATGGCGGGCCTAGGGGGTTGGTAAAACTCAGACCCCCAAAAGCGGTACAAGTCATGTCGGAGTGTAGCCCAGAACACCCTGAGATATTACTGGAATACCTACCAGTAAATCTCCTGCCTTGGCCAAGGACTTCGTGTAATGGCTCTCCTAGACACAGCGCGACCTCATCCCCAATACCGGGAGAGACGAACCCCTGCAGATCCGCTCACTGCCTCCATGTGGCTCGGGACTGTACCCAACTAAAACCTATTTGCACAACTCCTTTGAGCGTGGTAGGGTAGTAATCAAAGTACAGTGGGAACTCACATGAGACAAATGATGATCTCAGGTTGATGAACTAACCTGTACACATGTCACCAGGGAACTGCTATCTGACGTCAGGTATAAGACCAACTAGCATGTTCCCGGCGAGTCCTGTCCTGTGTACTCATAACCCAATGAGCACCTGTATACATCTTAGGTGAACCAACTGACAGCAGTGGCTTGTGAGACTGGCCACCGCCCCTCGTCGGGGTCTCGACTGTATACACTAGTCTACTTTGGAGTATCGATGCCCTGTCTCGAAACTCCCATGACTAGGGACCTTTTAAGGATGTGCTTATAGACCCCAGCTCCCACGTATATGATCGCCCTCATACTGCTGGCAGTTAAGCAAGAATCCTAGGGGCTCTATCAACGTGCAATAGTGACCTGTAAGGTCACCTAAAGCAGTACACAATGATAAAGATAAACCAGATAACATACTATCATCTTGAGTAAGACTGTTCTACCGGTATAGGTCCTCCCTCAATCATTGCAATCACGTGCCTGTGATCCAATAATTGACTCTGAGGGCATTATCTCCAACAGCCCCTACAGCGCCTTCCACCGGACGCTGGGCCACGCCGCGGAGGATTGTAAGCAACTCCGGGACTCTATCGAGGAGCTCATCCGATCAGGACACCTCGCCGCCTACTTGAGGGATAAGCGGCAGGACAACCGCGAGCAGGAGCAGCGTCCCCCTCCCGCCGAGCTGACCATCGGCCAGATCATGCTCGTTTCGGCAGATGACCAGTCCGACGTCTAGGGAGTCCCATACCCGGTCCCGAGAACGGAGACCAACAAGCTTCTGGGGAGCTCGGGCCACGCTAATAAGGTCATCTATTAGCATGTACTTTTTTTAAGGGTAATGTAAACTCTTCCTAAGGTCTGTTGTTAATTTAATAAAAGATCAATGGAACATTGCGAAAAGGAAGGAATGTTCTTATTTATTCAAAAAGGTATTATAGGCTCCTCAGCCATACATACAAAAAGAAAGAGAAAATTACAGCAGCGGGGGAAGGGGGTGCAGAGAGCACTGATCATTGTACTCAGTAAAGATCTCTGCCAGCCGAGGCCTCGCGAGATCCAGCTTCTGCCCTCGATTCCCCCCGCGCGCGTAGGCCTCGAGCCTCAGTTCGTAGCACTCACGGACGAGTGCCACCGAGTGAGCCAGCCGACCCGCGGAGATCAGGCCGAAGCGCCTTAGAGACCGCAGCTTGCCCACGGCCTCATCGTAGAGCTGCTCGGACAGGGGGTTGTAAAGCCCCGGCGTCGCCTTCCAGATGGAGTACATCAGCAGCTGCAGTAGAGGGGAGCGCCGAGGGAGCAGCCGACCGAAGTGGTCTTCGATACTCCTCTAGACCAACTGCACCGTGTCCTCGGTGCAGTTCTGGTCATAGAGGTATACGTCTTCGAAGTGGATGATATCGGGGGTGGTAAAGAGGAAGTCTTCCATTCTCAACGATCTGTTTATGAAAAAAGGAAGGACCAGCGCTCCCCCAGCTTTATATAGCCCACTGCGCCCAACGGAACTCAACAGTCGCCCGTTTTTGCCCAAAAAGTTGCTGCCATGCGACGATCTTTGAGCCTTCTCTGGCGGAATCAAAACGGCGTGACTCTGGCGCTTCGCCTCCCTGCACATTCAATGCGCATGCTATGCGCACGTTCACCGCGACCGTCCCTGTTCCCCATACCTGCAACAGGATGGTCGGGCGAAACCTCATGAAAAATCGTCCAAGCGTCTACCATGCTCGGCCATCCCTGGCTGGTAGCTTCCCTACTCGCAACGCCAGGGATCAAAGCCCTCGCCAAGAGGCAACCGCGCAGCTTCACTGCCCGGTTATCCTTAACAGGTCTCCTACGACCCCTCCAACGCTAAGGATCAAATCCCTCCTTAAAGGCAGCTCGGCAGCTACCCTGCTCGGCTATCCCTGGCCGGTAGCTTCCCTACTCGCAACACCAGGGATCAAAAGTCCTTCCAGAGACAGTCAAGCCCGACCCTCACTCGGCTATCCCTGGCCGGTAGCTCCCCTACTCGCAATGCCAGGGATCAAAGCCCTCGCCAAGAGGCAACCGCGCAGCTTCACTGCCTGGTTATCCTTAGCAGGCCTCCTAAGGCCCCTCCAACGCTAAGGATCAAAGCCCTACTTAGAGGCAGCTCAGCAGCTACCCTGCTTGGCTATCCCTAACCGGTAGCTTCCCTACTCACAACGCCAGGGATCAAGAAAAGTCCTCCCAGAGGTAGTCGAGCCCGACCCTCGCTCGGCTATCCTCGGCTGGTAGCTTCCTACCACAACCGACAGGGATCAAAAGCTCTCCTAGAGGCAGTCGAGCCCGACCCTCGCTCGGCTATCCTTCAGGACAAAAGCCCTCGCCAAGAGGCACCGGGCAGTAACCCTTCCCGGCCAAGGGTCCTTGGTAGGCTTCTTACAGCCCCTCCCATGCTAATGACCAAAGTCCTCCTTTGAGGCAGTCGAGCCCGACCCTTGCTCGGCTATCCCCGGCTGGTAACTTCCTACCACAACCGACAGGGATCAAAGTCCTCGCCAAGAGGCACTGGACAGTAACCCTGCTCGGTCCCCGTCCTGAAGGATCAAAGCCCTTGCAAGAGGCAACCGAGCGGCTAACCTGCTCGGCCATCTCCTGCTGGTAGCTCCCTACCCATGACGCCAGGGATTAAAACCCTCGCAAGAGGCATCTGAGCGGCTACCCCGCTCGGTCATCCCCGGCTGGTGGTTGCCTACCCACGACGCCAGAGATCAAAGCCCTCTCCAAGAGGCAACCACGCAGTTTCACTGCCCGGTTATCCTTAGTAGGCTTCTTACAGCCCCTCCAACGCTAAGGTTAAGTCCTCCCAGAGGCAGTCAAGCCCAACCCTTGCTCGGATATCCCCGGTCGGTAGCTTCCTACCACAATCGACAGGGATCAAAGCCCTCGCTAAGATCAACCGAGCAGCTTCCCTGCTCGGTCATCTCCAGCAGGCATCCTCCTGCCCAACAGATGCTGCGAGTTTGTAGCCCTCATAACGAGGCCACTGAGCCCCTTTATGTTCGGCACAACTACGACGGACATCTCTCTGCCCATCACATGCAGCAAATCCGAAGCCCCAACAAGAGACATCAGGTCTATCCAAGTCTGAGTGATCCCCCCTCGACTTCGGGGCCATGGAGATGCCTCCTTCTCAGCAGCGCTTGGCAGACTTGGTAAGTGATCGAAATCAACTCGACGAACGATCGCTAGACAGATAGCCGACCTGACATGGAAGCCCAACAGTGCAAGTAAGGATATTTTACGAGCATTTTTCACAAACAGAAGATAAAGTGCAAGCTGATGAAACAAAAAGTTTTACTACCAAAAGCGGAGTCTTTACAAAGGGTATTTTGGGCTCCCCAGCCTTACAGACTGCCCGGAGGCTTACAAAAATTCCAGAAGCGGCAAAATAAAAAGAGAAGGAAGACGGGGGCTTTAGGCCTCGGGGCCATGAGTCACCTCGGGGTCCTCGATGTCTACCACGAGTCGAGCAGGGTCCTCAGCCACCTGCTTCGTCAGGAATCTCTTCCCCCTGCTCATTGGCGTCCGCGAGGGGGTATTCGGCCCAGAGCTCTTCATCGGCGAACTCTGGCATCCAGACCTTAACGGCGTCGAGGGCCTCGTGCCAGATGCGGGTGGTGGCTACGGCTAGGTCATTGTAGAAGTCCTTCAACTTCTTGTAGCCCTCCACTGCCTTCGCCGCCGAGAGGTCGGCCAAATTTGCCGCCTCGACCGCCGCCCCCAGCTCCTTCCGGAGGGTCCTCACCGTCTTCTTCATGTTGCCGACGAGCGCCTGAGCGTCCTTAAGCTTGACCTCGGCAGCCATGGCGGCCTCGCGGTGCCGGGCAACCTCCCGTTTCCCGGCCTCCACCTCTCCCTCCAGGGCGGCAACCCTCACCAACGCCGCCTCCAGCTCCTGCTTGGAGCTCTCTTCTAGCGAGGCAAGCTGGTCCGCATCCTTCATCGCCGGGGCAATCACCTCGGCCTCCATGCGTAAGGCAAGGGCGACGTGCTGGAGAACCTGAAAAATAGGAAAGAGGTCAGGAAGACGAAGGAGGCACTGAATCTCACAAACAACTGAGCACTTACCTGCACGGACTCCTGGGCGATGGACGCCATCTGGGCCCTGAAGGTCCCCCGGGAACCTAGCCCTTGCCGACTTCTCTATTTCGTGTAGCAGGCTATCCGCGACGGATATCCCCGACGGCACCGCGAACTGGAGGCCCCCCTCCTCCACCATGATCGGTGATGGCGGGTCCTGGGGAGACCTCCGGGAACCTCTCTTGAGTGGATCCGATGGAGAGCCGATCTCCTCCTCCGAGACTGGGTCCTCCAGAATTCGAGCCCGGTTCCAACCCGGTGCTCTGCTAGGCCCCGGGGCAGGATCTGCCCCCGAACGCTCATGGGATGCGGCCACCGGAGGAGAAGGAGCCGGGGCAGGCTTCGAACGGGAAGAGCTGGCGCCTCCAGCCTTCGTGACCTTCCTCGGCTGGCGCATGGAGGCTCGGAGCTCGTTCATGTCCATGGGTCCTGCACAGAACCAAATGCAAAGAAGTCAGCGACACATGCAATGTAAAAGCCAAAAAGCAAGCCTAACTTACCAACGAACTCAACGGGGCTGAGCCCGGCCCAACTCAGGACCCTCTCAGACAGCAGCACGTCGAATCGGGGAACGGGCTCCCACGACGCCACTCTCACCGCGGTGGGGTCATTGGACTGGTTCTCCGACAAGCATTTTTCCCTCGACCACTTGGTGGGCACGGGCCAGTCCTCGCCCTCGGGCGGCGTGACGAAGAAAAACTTCTTCTTCCAGTCGTGAATGGAAGAAGGAAGGACTACAACCCCTGTCCCGGCGGCGCCCCCCTGTCGCTTTCTAAAAGAAAGGTAGACCCACCTCGTCGCCCGCTCGACCCCCACGATGATTTTTGAAAACAAGGGAAGTATCAAGGATAGAGAGGCTGAAGGGAACCGCCTGTAACTTCAGGCGGATCAAGAACCCGAGGAGAATCCTCCATGATTTCGGCACTAACTGGCCAGGGGCTAACCCGAAAAAGTTCAGCGCTTCGACGACTTTAGGAGAGAAGGACATGTGCATTCCACCCCAAAAAGCTTCCAAGTACAGGGCGATCTCCCTACCCCGTACTTGGTCTGCCCTCTCTCCTTCCCTGGCCAGACGAAGAGTATAACGTGAGGGGATGTGGAAGCGAGCCAGAGCATTGGCAATCTCGTCCTCATGCCTCACCCAACACAACACGCCGGGGGAAGCGTCTACCGCCTCCTCCCTGGGGGTTGCCCCCGCTGCACGATCCCGGGAAGAGCATCTCATCCCTGCTCCCCGGGAAGACTCAGGCTCAACTAGAGGGTCCCTAGAACGTACTCCTACGACATCTACAGACTCTATGAAAGAAGACATCTAACCTGGAGAAGAGGGATCTCTAGGAAACGAAAGTAGAAGAAAGAAGACGAGCGCCGAGCAACAAAGACTTGGAGCGAGGAAATATGAAGGAGTGGGGGCCTTGGAGTGGGACCCACCCCTATTTATCACCGCAATCGCCTTCATCCAACGGCGCCCTTCATCTCCCGCCAAAGCGCCTCCTCGCGTCTAACGGCTCCGATCGCTCCACTTGTCGTCCCTACACTGGGCCGCATCCCATCAAACACAGGTCTGCACACGTCGTGTCGGCCAACCGACGCTTGACACGTGGACCGTCGCTTCAGTGACAGGATGTACGAACCAGCGCACCTTCCTTAAACGCATAGATCTTGCCTTGATTCGCTGGCAGAAAAGACAGCTGATAGCCAGGGGATGCGTCCTGACGCAATCTTGAGAAGGAGCTCACCCCGGACGGCCCGGCAGTCCACTCTTGACTCGACCCTCCAGCTGGTCCGGACAAGAGTGGGGGGCTAATGATGATGCTCTATATTGGCGATCTCCCAGATCAGGACACATGGCAGATGACGTGTCCAAGAACTCAGAAGAAAGGGCCCACAGGGGCCGACCAGGCCACCCTTGTACCCGACCTACAAGCACGAGCTGGCTCACCTCGGAGCCCCCTGCAATTTGGAATCCTCGGCCTCTCAGCTCTCCCCCGAGCTACCACAGGACCAAGATATCTCGGCCCTCCCGCTCGTTTCCGAGCTCTCCCGCCGAGGCCATCTTCATCGGTCCCTCCGACTGACCAACTCCACCGCTCGCAGGCATAACCGTCGCTCCGCAAATCTCGCCATGCCCAGATTCTCCACCGGCAACATCCCACGTTCCACGTTCCACGCCATCACGATACCCAGTAACGGGCGATCCACTTAATACGCGGGCGTGACGTCGGGAGCGTAACTGCCGGCGAGATTCTCGCGCCTGCTACTGCGTGCTGCCGCCGCTATATAAACCCCCATTACAGAGGGGTCAAGTAAGCTTTTTTTCACCCTACTTAGCCGTTACTCTGCTTGGATCTTGTACTAACTTGATCGTCGGAGGGTTCTCGGTGGTACCAAACCACACCGGGACTTCCTTGCAGGTACTCGGCGCAAACTCCTCAAAACCATCAATCTCCTCATAACCCATTGAGACCCACACGCAACAGGAGATCACCTCCAAGATCCACCGGGAGATCGACGGAAGACAACATCTGACGGAGACCCGAAAAGGACCTCCATTAGGCCTGAATGCTAAACCCCATTTCAATTTCATGTTTTGAGAATTTGAGGCAGAGCTAGGGGGATTTTATTTTTTTTCATGACGCCCATGATTTGGTCACGGGTATAACCGTGACCATTTCTTACTATGGTCATGGTTAGAACCGTGACTATACTTTTGGTTACAAGGTTTTAGGTAACGGTTGTGTCATGGTTTAAACCATGACCAAAAGGGGTTTCTACAGTAGTGGAATCACATGAAATTTTGTGTATACACATCTTAGATGATGATGATGGATGCCAATCGTTGAATAAAATGTTGGAAAGTGTATTTATTCGACGTCACCTGACAATTAACTATACAAAAAGAATTAGAAAGCTTTTCACTAGAACAAATAATAGCATATGCAAAACATATATAAATTATAAATTGTCGAACCCTGTCCATAAATAAGAAGCTTTATATATAGTGTTCTTGACTTAAGTTGGCAATTAAAAATAGGAAAAATTCTGAAGATCGAGCGAATGAGTACACAGGTATATCAACCACTTCAATACAAAGAATGTTTGATTAAACAAATTTATAAGAACAAGTACACGCTTTTATATAATGGTATGACAATTAACTATACAAAAAGATTTTTTTCCCCTTTCAAGAAGGGGAAAAAAAATTCAAGAACTAAATATAAAACCGTATTCTGTTCCCTCTGGATACAACCACCTTGTTTTATGATATAAATCCGCTGAGCTTAATTTGTTGAGTTAGACCACCCGGTATTATGATATCCCGAAAAGAACTTAAATTCAAGCTACTTCTCAATGGACAAGATAAGTAACAAGGAGAGCTGCAACCATAAGCACATAAGCTATCCCCTGATCCATCGCAATGCCATCACTCACCATCGGAGAAGGTGCCGTCGCTTGACCACGGGCGAGTTGTGTTAGCCCAGAGAAAAAGAAGGCGATGATGAGCAAGGTGCAAATTCTCATTGAACCCATCTTAAATTTACTAACTCCTTAATTAGACAGAAAGCGGAGAAAGAATATAGGAATGGGTTATTCTTGCAACTTAGATTGAGAGAGAGAGAGAGAGAGAGAGAAAGAGGATGTGATGATAAAATTCTCTCTGTGTGCCTTCAATTTATAGGACAGGTGAGGTTTAGCAACGAACCTGACTTGATGTTTCCTCAAGAGCCGGCCTTTTAAATTTCAAAGGGTGACTCAGACTTTGTCAATGAAAACGAGTCATGTTATGAATTTGTCCACAGAAAAAGTTAGAACCATATATGTTATTTATGGGCATTTTAAAGCACTCCATGCTCGCTAATTACTAAAAGAACCCTCATACCTTGTATTTACTTAAAAGGACCCCATACAAAAGTTGCACTAAAAATTCCTCCGGGTCATTGGTTTTCCATTCAAAGTCAGCGTTCCGTTATGAGGATGGTTCTTGAGCTTGAGCTTGAGCTGTTCTGTTACCTTCTAAGTATCTAGATTAGGTCTTTCTTCTACAAATATAATTCACATTCACGCTAAGTTGACAATTGGGATTTAGCGCAACTAAATAATCGCTCTCCTTTCATATGAGGTTGCCCACTAAATCGAGACTTGTAATTGAAGTGACAACGGGACGAGCACAAAGCTGGAGAAGGTTTAAAAAGTGGAACCGGTTTCCATTATCACTATAAAATATCTTTGATCGAAACCTTACACTAAAGACAAACTGTGGGGAAAATTAGGAATTTTAGGAGAAGAAAAGGACAGCTTGCTTTAGCTGTATTTTGCTCCCGTCACCAAGCTATGTCACTACACATGTCAGCTTGCGTTAGCTGCAATCTAAATTAATCTTTTGCGTCATGAACACCAAATATTCTAGTTCTAGAGATAAAAGCCAAAGCTGTATCTTGCTCCTTAGCTTGGCATATAATTAATATTTCTTTTTGTGGTTTTTAATTTCAGGTATCGATCTTGCCATTTTTAAAAAAAAAATATTTTAAGTTGTTCAGAGACATGACATCATATTTTCAGTATCGGTTTTAGCCATGCAACCGTTCCTATAACTATTCACATGATTTCTCTTGTGGAACTGATGGAGCTCATTTTCGGGCCTCCGTCAGATGTTGTCTTCCGTTGATCTCGTGATGAACTTACCTGACTATCTTTCGTTGCGTGTGGGTCTAAATGGGTTTTTGAGGAAGATGTGAGGTGAGGGGGCTATTGCCGAGTGCCTGTAAAGAAGTCCCGGGGTCGTTTGGTACCACCGATGACCCTCCGACGCTCAAGTTAGTGATGAAATCCGAGAAGAGCAACGGCATAAAAGTGTAAAAGAATGGCTTGCTGGATCCCTCTGTGATGGGGGTTTATATAGCGGCGTCAGCACGCAGCAGCAGGCGCGGGAATCTCGCCGGCAATTACGCTCCCGACGTCACGCCTGCGTAAAGAGCGGATCATCCATTAATGAGGATCGTGATGGCGTGGAACGTGGGACGCTGCTGGCGGTGAATCCACGCGTGGCGAGATTTGCGGGGCGGCGGTTACGCCTGAGAATAGGTCGGAGGGCCGAGGAAGGCGTCCTCGGCAGGAGCTCGGGGAGGAGCAAGGAGGCCGAGGAGTCTTGGTCCTGTGGTAGCTCGGGGGCAAGCTGAGAGGCCGAGGAGGCCAATTTGCAGGGGCCCAAAGGGGGGCCAGCTTGGGCTTGCTGGTCGGGCACGGGGTGGCCTGATCGGTCCCTACGGGCCCATTCTTCTGAGTTCTGGGACACGTCACCTGCCACGCGTCATGATCTTGGGGGTCGCCAATATCGAGCACTATCATTAGCCCCCCACTCTTGTCCCGACCAGATTGTGGTCGGGTCAGGAGTGGACTGCCGGGCCTCCCGAGGTGAGAACCCTTCTATGGTTGTCTTTTCCGCCCGTGAATCAGGGTGAGATCTTTGCATTTAAAGAAGGTGCGCCGGTTCGTGCGCTTTGCAGTCGAAGCGACGGTCCATGTGTCGAGCGTCGATTAGCCGAAGCGACGCGCGTAGGTCTGCGGCGTCTGATGGGACGCGGTCCAGCGCTGGGCTGCCATGTGGAACGATCGGGGCCGCTGGGCGCGAGGAGTCGTTTCGGCGGGAGGCGTCGGGCGCCGTTGGATGCGCCGTACGTGGTGATAAAATGGGGGTGGGGCCCACCCCAGGGCCCCCAACCTCTCATCTCCCTTCTTCCTTGAGCCGCTGCCGCTCGGCGTTTTTCTTCCTTTGGGATACATGGTTCGCTCCCATCCTTCGGGCGGCCCACGCTGGGAGGGAGCTGACGGCGTAGCCGAGCCCCCGGCCAGCTCGCGCCCTCCGCCGGATTCTCTGCCGGCGGTAGGGACGTCCATTTCGTCGACGACATTTGGTGGTTTCTTTGGCGGCGGCCAGAGTCGTCTGCAGTTGCCCGAGTCCCAGACTGGGGACGGGGGGAAGGGCGAGGGCAACCCCCTTCTCAAGAAGAAGATGACGATTTCTCGCGCGCCACCGTCGAAGGCCCCTAAAGGGATTCCCGTGCAGGAAGGGGGCCCCGTCTTCATGGTTCCGTCTGGGCTTTCCGTCGCCGCCGGCCTGCTCGCCGGGATGGAGGAGTCGGTCGGGGGAAAGCTTCCGTGTGGCTTCTTGAGGGATCAATTGGAGGCTATGGAGCAAGAGGCGGTACAGGTACGAATCCCTCCACGCGTATTTGTCTTGGTGTTCCTTTTTTTCGTACGGGTGCTTCCTGGTTTCTCATCGGCTTTCTGTCTGGTTCTCCAACACTGCGCCCTTGCCACTCGCATGGAGGCTGAGGGGGCGTTCCACGCCCCGAGGCCAGTGGAGGCGTTTCCTTCGGAGGTCAAGATTTTGCGACGCGACCTGCGCCAGGAGAGGGAAAAGGCTGACGTTGTGGCAGGCCGGGCGGAGGCTGCGGAGCTGGCCAACTCGGCGACTCGGGGTGCCCTTCGTCGTCTGAACGCGTCTCTCCGAGTTGCCGATAGGAAGATGGCGGACATGGCCGAACGCTTTGCGGCCCTGGAAAAAGAGGGGGACGCCAGCAGGGGAGACGCCGAGGAGACATTTTTGAAGGCCCAAGTTGCCGAGGCTCGGGCTAAGAAAGTTGTGGCCGGGTATAAGGTATCAGAGCAGTTTAACGCCAAGCTCGAGGAGTATTCTGCCGTCGCGTGGAACAAGGCTCTGGATGCCGTGAAGGAACAGCTCCCCGAGTTCGACGATGGTGAGCTCCGTGCTCGGGTTTCGCTTCCACCGACGAGGCCTCCGGTGAGAGATGGCGAGGAAAGCAGGGTGTGCCCCTGGTGGCAAAGTCTTCGGTGGTAGGGCCTTGGGCCGTGGCGCCAACGATGAAGTGGCCGAAGTAAGCATCCGGGCAGTTTGTAGGGCTTGGGGGCCCAGAATACCTTTTGTAAAGACCTTGATTTTGGCAATAAAAGAAAAAATCCTTGATTCGTCGGTTTGCAATTTGTCTTTTGTGTGCGAAGGACGTTCGTGGGATATCCTTGCTTGTATTGTCGTGTTTCCGTATCAGGTTGGCCATTCGTCTAGCGATCTCCTGTCGAGCTGACTCCAATCACCAGCCGGCGAGTGTGTCAAGCGCTGCCGCGAAGGTATCCTCATGTATGGTCCCTGAGGTCGATGGGAGATCGTTCAGAATCGGATGAACCTGTTGTCCTACCGGGTGTCTTGGATCCTCATGTATGGCTACCGGGCTACTGGCCGGGCTTGAACGAGCAAGGGCTAGACCGCTTTTAGGAGGACTTTGGGCCCTAGCGCGAGAAGGGCTGTGGAGGGCCATTCAGAATGACCGGGCAACGAGGATGCGCGGTTGCCTCTTGGTGAGGGCTTTGATCTCTGGCATCGTGGATAGGCAACTACCATCCTGGGATGATTGAGCGGGGTAGCCGCTCTGGTGCCTCTTGTAAGGGCCTTTGATCTCTGGCGTCGAGGGTAGGGAGCTACCAGCCGGAGTAGGCCGAGCAGGGTAGCTGCTCGGTTCGCTCTTGCGAGGGCTTTGATCCTTCAGGACGGGGACCGAGCAGGGTTACTGCTCGGTGCCTCTTGGCGAGGACTTTGATCCCTGTCGGTTATGGTAGGAAGCTACCAGCCGGGGATAGCCGAGCAAGGACCCGACTGCCTCTGGGAGGACTTTGGTCCTTGGCGCGGGAAGAGCTATAAGGCTGTAAGAAGCCTACCAAGGACTTTTGGCCGGGCAGGGTTACTTCCCGGTGCTTCTTGGCGAGGGCTTTTGTCCTGAAAGATGGCCGAGCGAGAGATTCTCGGGCTCGACTGCCTCCGCAAGGGCTTTTTGATCCCCGGAGTTGCGGCAGGGAAGCTGCCAGCCGGGGATAGCCGAGCGAGGGAACCTTGGGCTCGACTGCCTCCGAGAGGGCTTTTTGATCCCCGGCATTCCGGCAGGGAAGCTGCCTGCTGGGGATAGCCAAGCGAGGGAACCTCGGGCTCGACCGCCTCTGAGAGGGATTTTTGATCCCCGGCATTATGGCAGGGAAGCTGCCTGCTGGGGATAGCCGAGCGAGGGAACCTCGGGCTCGACTGCCTCTGGGAGGGCTTTTTTTTGGTTGTACAGGGGGGAACTCTACCGGGGAAAAAGATTAGAAGTTCCTTTATTCGTACGGGTAGGAATTCTAGACAACGCTTTACACCATCTTGTTAAAGGGAAATCCCGAGTGGTAGCTGGGGTGCTACGCTTCGCTAGCTTTGACCTCATTAGTATAGCTTGAGCTTCTCGGCGTTGTAAGGCCGAGGGAGATTCCGCCCGTCCGCGTCCTGTAGCCGGTAGGCTCCGCCGGGGAGCGCTTCGGAGACGAGGAAGGGACCTTCCCACTTCGGGGAGAGCTTGTGAAGTCTGCCTTGGTCGATGAATTCGTTCCGCCGCAGGACTAGGTCCCCAGTCTTGAAGGAGCAGTGTCTTACCCGAGCGTTGTAGTATCGGGTCGTCTGCTGTTGATAGGCAGCGGCTTTGATCTGGGACCGATCCCTTTTCTCCAACAGTATGTTGAGGTTGGTTCGTAGTGCCATGGTGCTTGCGCCATCGTCGAAGTGCTCGACCCGGTGGCTGGGTAGCTCGATCTCCGTTGGGACCATCGCTTGGGTCCCATAGCAGAGGCTGAAAGGGGTCTCCCCGGTAGGAGTCTTTTTTGACGTGCGCATGGCCCATAAAACCTGGGGTAGCTCCTCGACCCAATTGCCTTGTCTCCCTTCCAGGCGTGTACGGAGATCCAGGAGGACGTCCCGGTTAGCGACCTCGGCCTGCCCGTTACATTGGGGATGCGCGACCGCGGCGAACTTCATGAGGATATGGTATTCTTTGCAGAAGTCCCTTACTTTCTCGTTCTCGAAGTTCGTCCCGTGGTCGGTGATGATACACCTCGGGATCCCGAACCGGTGAATCAGATTGGTTTGGAGGAACTTGATGGTTGTGGCGGCGTCTGGTTTCCTGATGGGAACGGCCTCGATCCACTTGGTGAAGTAGTCCACCGCGACGAGGACGTATTTATGCCCGCCAGTTCCGGTGGGGAACTGGCCGATCATATCCAATCCCCACTGGGCGAACGACCATGGGGATGTCAGGGCAGTTAGCTCGGTGGCCGGGAGGCGGGGAATACTGCCGTGGAGTTGGCAGCTCTTGCACCTCCTGACCATCTTCAGGGCGTCCTCGTGCATGGTGGGCCAGTACCCCTGGAGTAGTGCCTTTTGGATCAAGGTTCGAGCCCCCTGGTGTGCGCCGCCCACCCCTTCATGGATTTCCCATAGGACATAGTCGGCTTCGTGGGTGTCAACGCACCGGAGCAGGGGCTGGATGAAGGCCTTCTTGTAGAGGTTCCCGTTGCTCCAAACGAAGTGGGTGGCTCTGGCCCGGAGGCGGCGGGCGGACGCTTTGTCCTCCGGGAGCGTGCCGTCCTTCAGGAATTCCACAAGGGGCTTCCTCCAATCCCGGCCGTTCTCCTGCGCCGTGTATACTTGGAGTGTCTCCGCTTCGTCTCCCACGCTGGGTCGGGTCAAGGTTTCGAAGAGTATCGACCGCCTATTGTTGGCCGAGTACGATGAAGCCAGCTTGCTTAGGGTGTCTGCTAGAGCATTCATTTGCCTGGGTATTTGTTCTACCTGGACTTCGTCGAAGTTTTTTCGGAGCTTCCTCACCTCGTCTAGGTACTTCATCATTAGGGGCTCCCGGGCCTCGAAGCGGCCAGTCACTTGGCCGAAAACTAGGGCCGAGTCGCTGCGGACTCGGATGATCTTCAACCCCAGCCCGACGGCCATGCGCAGTCCGGCTAAGAGGGCTTCGTACTCCGCCGTGTTGTTCGATGCTTTGAAACCGAGCCTCAAGGAATACTCCACCTTGGCTTCGTTTGGGCCCCGGATAATGAGGCCGGCACTGCAGCCTTCTTCGGTAGAAGACCTTTCGACGTAGATGACCCACTCTGGAGCTGAGCTAGGGCCTTCCAGGACGGGATGCTGGGCTATAAGGGGCGGCACGGAATCCAGCTTCCTGCTAGGGATGGTGCATTCAATGATGAAATCGGCCATGGCCTGCGCCTTGATGGCTTGCCTCGGGCGATACTTTATGTCGAATTGAGACAACTCCCATCTTCATTTCTCTAGACGTCCTGAGGACTCCGGTGATTCCTGGATAGCCCCCAATGGGCGCTCAGTGAGGACGGCGATTGTGTGTGCTTGGAAGTAGTGCCGCAGTTTCCGTGAGGTTACTACGAGGGCCAGGACAATCTTATCTATGGCGGGGTATCTCGTCTCCGCGTCCTTGAATACATGGCTCACATAGTACACTGGCTTTTGTGCCCCCTCGACCTCCCGGACGAGCACCGAGCCTGCTGCTTGGTCGGATACTGCCAGGTACAGCGACAGCTCGTCCCCTTCCACGGACCGGGTGAACAGGGGCGGTGTTGCGAGGTGCCTCTTCAGTTGATCGAAAGCTGCTTGGCAATCTTCCGACCACTCGAACCTCGGAATTTTCCTCAGCGCTTTGAAAAACGGGAGGCACTTTTCGCCTGACCTGGACATGAAACGGCTCAGGGCGGCGACCCGCCCTGTGAGCTGCATGATCTCGACGTTGGTCTTCGGTGCGGCCATGCTCAGGATGGCATCGATCTTCTCTGGGTTTGTCTCAATTCCGCAGTGAGTGACCATGAACCTGAGGAATTTCCCTCCGGTGACTCCGAACGCACACTTGGCGGGGTTCAGCTTCATGTTGAATTTGCGGAGCACCCCAAATGCCTCGCCCAGGTCTCTGACGTGGTCGGCCGATGAGACGGACTTAACGAGCATGTCGTCAATGTAGACTTCTATGTTCCTGCCGATCTGTGGCTTGAACATGCGGTTGACCAGCCTCTGGTACGTGGCCCCGGCATTCTCGAGGCCGAATGGCATCACTTTGTAGCAGTACACCCCCCGGTCCGTTGTGAATGTTGTCATATCTTCGTCATCAGGATTCATGCGGATCTGGTTATAGCCGGAGAAAGTGTCCATGAAGCTCAGAAGCTCGTGCCCGGCCGAGCCGTCGAAAGGCTGGTCTATGCGGGGGAGCGGGAAGTTGTCCTTGGGGCAGGCCTTGTTGAGGTCGGTGAAGTCGATGCACATACGCCACTTTCCACTCGACTTCTTGACCAGGACCACGTTTGCCAGCCACTCTGAGTAGGGCACGTTCCTGATGAAGTTGGCGGCAAGAAGCCGGTCAACTTCCTCTTCGATAGCCTTCTGTTTGAACGGGGCGAAGCTTCTTTTCTTCTGCCTGACGGGTTGGGCCGTAGGATCAACTCCGAGCTTGTGGGAGATGATTTTGGGGTTGATCCCAAGCATGTCTGCCGGTTCCCAGGCGAAGACATCGGAATTGCTTTGGAGGAACTCGATCAGGTCATCCCGCTGAATTCCCATCAGGAGTGACCCGACCTGGATGGTCTTTCCTGGGTCTCCTTCCGCTAAGGGCACCTCTGTCAGAGGCTCGACCGGTGATCCACGGACCTCATTCCGCACGTCCTGGGTGTCCAGGGACCCTTTAATATCGCTGCATGCATCGGCGCTATCGGTGTGCTGCTCGGGGGAAGATGCCTCTGTCAGGCCTACCTCCGTGACTCACTGGCTCCCGTATGCCCGGCCTACCCCACCCTGATCGAGGGAGGATTTTATCTCCAGGTGGTATGTCGAGATCTGGGCCTGGAGGGAGTTCAACGTCGGCCTGCCGATGAGGACGTTGTAGGCTGATGGGACCCTAGCCATAATTAAGTCCACAGGCAGTGTGCGCGTGCGGCCGGTCTCCCCGATCGTGAGCTGCAGGGTGACTACCCCTTGTGCCGGGACGGAATGGTTGGTGAACCCCGAGAGGACGTGGTAGGTCGGTCTCAAGTCTGCTGGGGCCAGCCTCATATGTAAAAAGCTGTCGTGGAAGAGGATGTCCGCCGAGCTGCCCGAATCGATGAGTATTCGGTGGACCTCGTATCGGTGAATTTGTGCTGCGATCACCAGCGGGTCGCTGTGGGGCACAGATATGCCAAGGAGATCCTCGTCGCCAAAGGTGATGGGCTCCCAGCCCCTAGCCCTTTTGCTCGGGCGGCCGCCGGAGCCTGTAAGACGGTAGCCAGTGGGGAGACCGACGATCTTAGGCGAGGGTTCGCCTACGTCTCCGTTGTGAGGGAGGCGACAGTGGGCGTTTGGATCTTTAGGGGAATCGGTTTTCATGTGGGCGGAGATCGGAAGGCCAACTTTGTATTTTGTGGAGTTATGTTCCCACAGACGGCGCCAACTGATGGAGCTCCTTTTCGGGCCTCCGTCAGATGTTGTCTTCCGTTGATTTCGCGATGAACTTAGCTGATTATTCTTCGCTGCGTGTGGGTCTCAATGGGTTTTTGGAGGAAGAGGTGAGGTGAGGGGCTATTGCCGAGTGCCTGCAAAGAAGTCCCGGGGTGGTTTGGTACCACCGAGGACCCTCCGACGCTCAAGTTAGTGATGAAATCCGAGCAGAGTAACGGCATAAAAGTGTAAAAGAATGGCTTATTGGACCCCTCTGTGATGGGGGTTTATATAGCGGCGACAGCACGCAACAGCAGGCGCGGGAATCTCGCCGGCAGTTATGCTCCCGACGTCACGCCCGCGTAAAGAGCGGATCGCCCATTAATGGGGATCGTGATGGCGTGGAACGTGGGATGTTGCTGGCGGAGAATCCGCGCGTGGCGAGATTTGCGGGGCGGCGGTTATGCCTGGGAATAGGTCGGAGGGCCGAGGAAGACGTCCTCGGCATGAGCTCGGGGACGAGCAAGGAGGCCGAGGAGTCTTGGTCCTGTGGTAGCTCGGGGGTGAGCCGAGAGGCCGAGGAGGCCAATTTGCAGGGGCCCAAAGGGGGGGGCCAGCTTGGGCTTGCTGGTCGGGCACGGGATGGCCTGATCGGTCCCTGCGGGCCCATTCTTCTGAGTTCTGGGATACGTCACCTACCACGCGTCATGATCTTGGGGGTTGCCAATATTGAGCACTATCAGGAAGATACATGCGATCTCGGTCATTATGTATGTCTATATGGTCTTGTTTGCACCAAGAATCCGACCGTAGAAAATAAAGGCCAAGATAATAATAATGCCGTTGTTTGCTAAATGGCTACTTCCGGCCAAAGAAGTTTGGTGGGTGTATCAGGAAAACATGTGTAAGAACATGGATCATTGTGTGGCTCCAAGGGGTAATAGTTACTTCAAGAAACTATAAATATGAGTTTTCGAACAATTCAAAAGTACTCTCTAATCAATCAAAATTTATTGTTGTAATTTTTATATCGTGATTCTCCGAAGAATAAGAATCATGAACCATACAAGAACCGCAGTGGAAAACCTATCATCATCATGAGTTTCGAAACTATTTGAAAAGAATTACCGAACAACTACCAAAACACACCAAGTTATCAAAAGCGCACACACCAAACAAGACAAGTACAAGATTTACCTAAATTCAGCGCAACTCGCACTTGCTCTTGCAATTTGACGACAAAAGCTTCCACTATCGAAGAAAGAATTATAAAAGAACACACTCTGATCACCGCCTAATACATCAAATCTCCTAATCTTGACAAAACCTCTCATTTATCTCCATCATTCTTTATTTTACGGTTATTCCTTTTAATTGTGGAGAAATATTGGCAATCCTCTTCAAAACCCTAGGGTATTGGATTTATATTTATAGCCTATAATTTGGTTAGAGATGAGACTAGGTTTTAAACCTAATATTTCCTTAAAAAACTAATCCAAAACCGATTAGAAACCCGAACTGAACTTGTGCCTGCTCCCGCTCGCCACGAAGGCACACCCAATCAAGTGCGCCACCAATCACGCGCTGCCGTGTTGATAAGTATATTTTATTGTATATTTTGCATCCTATTTTATATATAATTGTAAATAAATAAAGGAAATTTCACCAAAACGGTCATGTACCCTGGCCTTCGTTTCTAAAATCATCCTGGCACGGATTTTGTTCATAGAAACCCTTAAAGTTTTTTCCTTCATATGTGACTCCACTTCCATTAAAATTTTAATTTTTTAAGTTAACATTTTAATTTTTTCTCCCAAAAATACCCTTTCATCCCTCTTTTAATAGTCCACTATATAGCAGGGTATTTTGGTCATTTTATGAAAAAGATTTAATTACAAAAAAAACTCAAATCATTTAGCTAAAATATGATAAACCCCCAAATAGTTTCAAAATTACGAAAAAACCTTGTCGTGTGCAGTTTTGTGCTATATATTGCTGACGTGGCGCCTGATTTTTTAGGGTTTCTCGTAGTTTTTGAATATGGTAATTTCTTGTGTATTTTGAAAGTTTTGAGATAGATTCTTATGTATTTTAAAACTATTTGGGGGTTTCTTGTATTTTAGCTAAAAGGTTTGAGATTCTTTTTGGATTTAAGCCTATAAAAAAACTAACGGCATGAACGTCATGAGGGAGGTCCTGTGTAATAGAGAACACTTCTTAGGGTTTCTGTGTACGAAACGACACCAGGATGGTTTTGGAAACAAAGACTATACTACATTATGGTTTTGGTGAATTGTCCCAAATAAATAATTGCTACTCGAGATAGTTTATGATAGTAATTGTAGGAAATAAGTTATAAATGCAAAAAAGAAGAAAAAGAGAAACCATGTACTTTGGAGAGTACACAACAAGTTTAATTAAAAAGTGGATGTCCTGGGACAAGACAGTAGCGCAACCAATTGTCAAATCTACTCAAACGATCCATCAAGTCACCAGGAGAAGACTCAAGGCTAATGGGCCTAATCAAATCGTGCCTTCGTCCCGCTGCTCGGCGGCCGATATGTTCCGACCTCCTCAAGATTTTTCAGGGTGGTCAAGCGTTCGAATATTTGCATATCTGTATATTGTAACCGAGTCTTTTATTCATAAAATGGATCGGATTCAGAAGCCAAAGTTTCATCTCTTTTTCTCTTTATTGTCCTCATAATTATTTTCGGCTAAGGTTTTTAATATTCAGCAAGTTCTTAAATTTCAGATTAGTAGTTCTTTGAATTTAGCGGTCAATAAAAATGTGTTTTTTTAAAAATTTTTATTATTATTCTCAATTCTTTTATTATGTTTTCTATTAATCTTGCTCATGGTCACATAATTTGCGAATTATTTCGTGCATTCGCGAATTTTTGATCGGCTGATTAAATCTCCGATTTAATAGCCGTTGGCGAACGCTCCGAATAACTCGCGAATTATTCGCAAATAATTCGCGAAATCAGCGAATAATTCGCGAAATCAGCGGATAATTCACAAAAACAGCGGATAATTAGTAATATCAAAACCCAGCGCCTCATATATTAATTTCTTTCTCGAAATCCTTCTCGAACATTTCCCGAATACTTGCCGAATCTTTCCCAAATACCCGCCGATTTTTTTCGAATAGTTCTCCGAATCCGAATTTTTTACCCCGCCGAATTTATCCCGAATCGCGAATCTGTGACTATGATCTTGGTTGTGTTTTGTTTGAATTTTAAAATTTATTTAAACAAGATATAGATTGATATTGAATATAGATTAATATTGAATTCAGACACAGCCGAAAAATCTTGATAGACTATGTAGTATAGTACATAGCCTATTCTTAGGGAAAGCATATCTACGATCAAATCATCAATCTAAATCTAAAAAATTATCTTTCTAATATTTGTAAAACAATCAACTTTGATGAATTGATGTACTATATGGAGATATCAAATAGTTCACTCTTATGAGATTTCATTTACATGTGTTAGGAATAAAGATCAAGAGAGAGATCCATGATTACTTCATTGTATGCGTAGATCTAGATCTACCGAATTGAAACCCTAAGTACTTTGAATCAATAAATCTTTTCATTAGTTTTTAGATAAACCTCAACTTTTTGTTCTAATTCGTTTAAATCTAAGTAGATCTAAACATCTTCACTGCGTATTAGATATGTTCTTGCATACAGTTACAACACCCCTATTTCCTCTTTCGCCATGCTATCCTCATTGGCAAACGGATGGATTAGAGCGAGCACTGGCGGCTGAAAATAAGCACAGAACCTCTTTCGCCAACCACTAACTACAACTTTTAGTTCTAATTCGCTTAAACCTAAGTAGATCTAAGCATCTTCACTACGGATCGACCCGTTCTTGCACACTGCTAAAACACCCACATTTCCTCTTTCGCCATGCTATCCTCATTGGCAAACAGGTGGGTTAGAGCGAGCGCTGGCGGTTGAAAATAAGCACATATCCTCTTTTGCTAACCACCAAACACAACTTTTAGTTCTAATTCGCTTAAACCTAAGTAGATCTAACCATCTTCACTGCTGATTCTGTTGGGGTTCGATACCCGTGCCGCGGAGGCCGCGGCTGAGGCGGAAGCAAAAACAAAAACTTTTGCGAGTACCAAACACCCGTAAAACCCAGGATACGATCCAAAAGCCTAAACTATCTAATCAATAAATTCAGGAGCCCCAACTCGAGTGACAAAAGGCCCCCAGTTGTCCCGACATGTACTCATATATCACTCCGATGGGTCATACCAGTTCACAGGCCAGGGACGACGCAGATGAAGCATCCCTTCGTGCCCCAGCAGCAACCATAGAGGAAGGCTTTAGTCTGCGGCTCCTGTCACAGGGACGAGCACACCCAGAAGGATTGTCGCCGTGCCAAGAGACAGTGTTTGATTTGCGGATCTAGCCAGCACAGGGTTAGTGGTTGTCCTCAGCGAATAGAGTTACAGGGATGATCTGGACTGCAACAGCAAAGGTTATTAGAGCAGAGGCAGACCAACATAGGTCGCGGTCAGGGCACCCTGACTACCGAGCAAGTAGAGGCCTCATGTGAAATTGTTATAGGTACTCTACTCGTTCATTCTACGCCAGCTAGAGTACTATTTGACTATGGAGTATCACATTGTTTCATATCTGCACATTTCGTCGACACCCACTCCATACCACATGAACCATTGACCAAGGGATGGGAAATACATACGGGTATTGGTGTTATAGTGTCTAGTAGAGAATGTAGATCTTTTCCAGTTGTAGTGTGTGGCAGGGAATTCTATGCGAATTTCTTTTTAATCGGGACAGGCAGCTATGATGCCATTCTCAGGATGGATTGGATGAATACATTCTATGCGATCATCGATTTTCGAGCTAGGAATGTGACTTTCCATATTCCAAATCACCCTGAGTTAGCTGCAGTGGTTTTTGCCTTGAAGATCTGGAGACATTACTTATTGGGCGAAAAGGTTGAAGTGTACATGGATCACAAGAGTCTGAAATATATGTTCACTCAGAAGGAATGGAATATGAAACAACGCTGATGGATAGAACTCATGGAGGACTACGACTTGGACTTACAGTACCATCCGGGGAAAGTAAATGTCGTACTCGACACTCTCAGTCACAAGCCAGCGTTCATGATGTTGACCAGTCGGGGGAGCATCATTGAGGACTTTCAGAAACTCGAACTAGGGGTTATTACACGGAGTGCAAACGGAAAGTTTTGGTAATTACAAGTGCAGTCTTCACTTGTAGATTGCATTAAAGATGCACAGGCTGATGATCCTTGATTGCAGAAGTTTAGAGAGCAGGTGGAAGCCTGACTAAGGAAAGACTTGCTCATACATCAAGACGGTTCTTTGAGATTCAGCAGCAGACTCTGCGTTCCCCAGGGGGATGTTCGAGTGGAAGTACTAGCCGAGGCTCATAGTTCAGCTTATTTAGTGCATCCGAGAACCACGAAGATGTACCGAGATCTGAGGCAACACTATTGGTGGAACGTGATGAAGCGGGAGATTGCATAGTTTGTGTCCAAATGCTTAATATGCCAACAAGTAAAGGATGAACACTAGAGGACAGCGGGTTTGCTACAATTGCTTCCGATACCCGAATGGATATGAGAGTACATCAATACGGATTTCATGACTGCTTTACCATGGAGTCAAAGAGCCAACAATGCCGTCTAGGTTATTGTCGACCGTCTTATGAAAGCAGCACACTTTACACCTTTCCGAGTGGGGACAGTTGACAGAGTCGCTTGCAGAGAAGTACATGCAAGAAGTAGTGCGACGTTATAGAGTTCCGGTCAGCAAATTATCAGATCGAGATACTAGATTCGTTTCACACTTTTGGAAGAGTTTATAGGAGAGTCTGGGTACACGTCTCAAGTTCAGCACGGCTTACTATCCACAGACGAACAGACAGTCCGAGCGTACTATTCAGACGCTCGAGGACATGCAAGCTAGACTTTCAGGGTTCTTGGGAGGATCACCTCCATCTAGTGGAGTTTTCTTATAACAACAGTGTTAGTTATATGTATGCCCTAAAGGCCATTACTGTACATACGTTGTATATTGTAGTGGATGCTTAGACATATATAGGGAGGACTTTCTTGCTCGACATGATAGTATGCTATCTGGTTACTTTTTATCTTAACATGTATTCTGATTATCTCTATGTCACATGTTGATAAAGCCCTTAGGATGAGTACTTGACTACCAGGACTATGATGCAGATCATACTGGTGGGGACAGAGTAGTCGCCAAGTACATCCTTCAAATGTTCCTAGTTGTGGGAGTACCGAGACAGGGCATCGATACTCTAGAGTAGACTAGCGTATGCGCTTCTTGACCTATATGATGGGCGATGGATGATCCTATATCCATTGGTGTTTGATATCAAAGAAGGTATACGGGTGCTTAGTGGAGACTGGGTACACTGGACGGACTCCCCGAGAACTCCGAGATGGTATTATACCTACGTCAGATGGCAGTTCTCTGGTGACACTGGTACAGGTTATTCTGTAGACCCGAGATCGTCATAGAGTCTTGTGTGATTCCCACTGTGCTTTGATTTCCATCATACCATATCCAAGAGGGCGTGCAGATAGGTGGTTTTTGGGTACAGTCCCGAATCACATGGAGGCAATGAGAGATAGGAGGGGTTTCGTCTCTCCCGGTATAGGGAGTTGATGTTGCACTGTGTTCAATTAGCTATAACTGGAAATCCCTGGCCAGGGTTGTTGAGATTTACTGGTAAGTGTTATCAGTAGTTTCTCGAACTGTTATAGATCTCATATAGACACGACTTATCAAGCTACTGGGGTCTGACGTTTACCACCCCTAGACGAGATATGCGACATATCAGACGAAGAGACCGGACTGTACGAGAGTGTTATTGGTTGGATTCACGGGAGAATGTACAGCCTTTCTTGTTGACCTTCTGATTGCTCAATACCTGGATGGCTGTTACGTTTAGTTGACCGCTTGCAGCTTGTGGGTGTTTGATATGATCATCACCTACTGCCGGCGTATTGACGATTCTTTAGAGTCCTACACAGAGGTTTCCTGGCTCAGGCAAAACGGAGTAGGAGCATATATATGATATGTGCGGGACCGAGAACAATACGTGTATGTGATACCGTATTAGATTCTCGCGATATGTGATATCAGCCGGGTATATGTGATATAGCCGGGTCATCAGATCAAGTGTTGATTCGATGAACTGATACAGATTATATTAGTCGGTTATTTGTGAAATAGCTGGATTATCGGATCAAGTGTTGATTCGATAATTTAATGTATAATTATATATTTGATATATTAAATTACATTAACTAGTATAAGCTCACTTAAAGATTCTTTTTCTCACTCGGGTAATACATTAATATATATGTGATATATGTTAATTGTATTATTTTATTTTGTTACAAAATATATTAAATATGTGATATATAATATTGTAACAAGTTAAGGTTATAAATGCAACATGTTTTGTGGAGTTTAAACATGGTTAGGGTTTGGATTAGGGTTACGCTTTCTTGAAGCTTCTAAAATCTTTGTTTTTGTTTTTAAGCAAAGATATTTTGTAAAGATATTTTGTTGATATTTCTTAAACAAACCCAAACCCTTTACCATAGTAAATTCTCTACATAGGTTAAGTCTTCATTCTTAACCCATGGTTGCATTTCTAACCTCACACAAGTTTTTATTATTCATCACAAATAAATTGTTCTTCTTCTCCTCTTGAAAAAAAGCTTTCTAGCTTTTTGACATGTGATGATAATGAGTGAGAAATTGAAAACAAATGAGAGCTAAATTCCTACTTCATCATTCTCATCTATTCTTACCACTTAGATTAGGGTGTTTGCTTTGCTAATACTTGATTAGCAATGCAAGTGCTTGGGTTTGAGTTTCTTCAAGGTAGATCATCTTTGTTATTGAAGATCGGAAGCAAGATTGTATCTTTCTCTTCATGGAGCCTCTCTAGAGTCCGGGTACTCGATGATCGCAGTGAAGGGACCTCAACACGGAGCTTTAGAAGTGAAGAAACGGACTACAAAGGTTGTAATCCCAAATGTTAGTGTATATGCCCTAGGGGCCATTATTGTATCATACTAGCTTGTATATTACTTAATGGAAGCTTGGGATATCCACTGTTATATAATAGTCTTGCTAAACATGGTAGTATGCTACTTGGTTTTATCTATCTTAATATGTGTGTACGTATTGATAGAGCCCTTAGGATCTTGCTTGACTACCAGCGTTGTGATGGCAGTCACACTAGTGGGGGCTGGGTAGTCTACAAGCACATCCTTTTTCAGGTCCCTAGTCGTAGGATTATCGAGACAGGGCATCGATACTCCAGAGTAGACTAGTGTGTACGCTTCTCATCACAGTTGGAGAGATGGTCTGTCCCACAGCCATTAGTACGCCGTACTGGAGATAGTATACAGGTGCTCGTTGGGTTATGAGTACATCATAGTCCGCAGACTTGACACTGCTACTTCGCCTCGAGTGTGTCCCACCGTTCTTAGATTGCTACCCTACCACGGCTCAAAGGAGTCGTGCAAACAGGTAGTAGTTGGGTGCAGTCCCGAGCACTTGGAGGCAGTGGCGGTTAGACAGGATTCGTCTCTCCCGGTATTGGGAGTTGATATCGCGCTGTGTCAGAGAGCCATTACGCAAAGTCCCTGACCAGGGCAAGCGAGATTTACTGGTAGGTTCCAGTAGTTTCTCAAGGTGTAATGGGCTACGCTCCGACACGACGTATACAGCTTTTAGGGGACTGACGCTTACCGCCCCTTAGGCCCGATATGCGATAGTCCTAGACGAACAGACCGGATTGTACGGAGATTGTCACATCAGGCTCAGTAGGAGTTCGGATGGGTTTCCTCATCGGCCTTCTTATCGACATCTGCCTGGGGACCGTTACGTACAGCTAGTGCCGCTTGCGGTCTGTGCTTAAACCCACTGCCAGTGTAGTAGTCGAGTCTTTAGAGTCCCACACAGAGAGTTTCCCTGCTCCAGGAGAAACGATATAGAGGTCGTATGGTTTTACGATAAGGGTTCAGATGCATACGTGTTTAAATGCACGTACGACGTTTGGACAGTTTTTACTAGCCGGTTTTGGTTTAAGCCAGATTCTAGTATCGGGTTATTGGATTTATACAGTCTAAAGTTTTTCCGTGTTTTCACGGATAGGAGGGGCGTTCTCGTAATTTGGCGGGAAGCTTCTAGAAGTATGGTGACTTGTGGGTTTAGGTGGCATAAGCATTTATTGCTTTAGTGACTCATTTGTGTGATTCATCCATATCATTAATGCATCATTAAATGGTTAATGACTCATGTAGTGAATCACACATATTGAATTAATGAAGCATGATGATTAATCATTTTATTTATTTATTTGGTAAATGATTATGCTTCATATATTCAAGAGAGTTCATTATTTCATGATCATTCTTATGCTCACCTTCTCTTTCCTCAAGCTCTCTCTCTTCAAACCCTAATCCTCCCCTCTCATGTGTTGAGATCAAGGATTAGATAGACTAATCAATCCATAACCGCACTCTATATCACCTAGGTGCCTTTGATTAGCAACTAAAGAAACCTTGTTACCTCAAGATTAGAGGTGAAGCTTGGAATAGAAGCTCTCGGGTGGATCGTCTATTACATAGAGGAGGCCGAGGAGGAGGTGGATAACGAAAAGACGAAGGACTAGGTTCACTAGGTATAATCTCTTCATATAGTATTTTACAACTCCTATGTATATGTTAGTTATAGTTTAGCAAAGATTCTTCGGTTAGTCGATGTTAATCCAAAGAACAAGATTGTTTTTCATATTTCCGTCTCCCCGCAACTCGTGGGGTGTTATACATCGACTTACAGTGGTATCAAAGCCTCGCTAAACAATAACTAACTTATTAGCAAAGTCGTTACAATTTCGAATGCAAAACGAACCGGAAAAAACATCAAAATCACCAAGTTTTTGTCGAATTTAAAATGAGGTCTAAAAATTTTTCAGGGGCCTCTAAAATTACAAGCAGGGAAATACAAGAATACCGAAAAAAATTAGGTGCATGAATCGGCCAAACAGCTGCGGAACCGCGGCCGATCCCACCGATCCGCCGCGGATCCGCGGCCGAGTTGAAGCCGATTCACCCCAAATTTTCCTAATAACTCTTCTGTAATGTTTTTGTCTTTTCTGGAATGTTTATTTTCTGCTCAAGTCTCAGGTGCACAGAGAAGTTTTGGAGTAGAATTTAAAGTGTTTGTTCGATCGAAATTATACGATATTTGCTAATTAGATTATATCTGTGAACTGTATAATATGTTCGTAAACCTCCCCTAACTTCTAGTATGTCGGTTGGCAGGGGGTTGCACATTTCTGTAATGTTTTTACTGTTTGTGTTTATGAACTGTATTGGATTGTTGTGATGATTAGCTGTAAGTCCATGCAACCTCTCCCGGTACTTACGGGCTTGCGGAATTTGGTGAAAAACAATTTTCTAGAGGCGGTAACATGGACTCAAACGGATCTTTGTTAAACTTAGCTACCTAACAACCTAACTAAGAGTTGTTAACTACTCGGTTTGGGGGTTATACCTTTCTTTCTTGAACTCCTTCGTCTTCTACACTTGATGGTTGTCCGGATCGACTTCACCCCGTCGTCTCCTTGCGCCGAAGATCGATCCACCCGAAAGCTTCTACCTTTGGCTTCTTCTTCGAGCTTTGAAGAAACTAGTTCACTCGGTTTGCTAAACCTTGTGAACTAGAGTGAGTAGAGGAGAGTGTGTTGGGATTTTTCTCTATGGTTCTTGGTTCTCAACACATGAGACAAGTGAACCATAGACTAAAGAGAGGGAGAGCAAGAGGAAGAGGATGAGAGCTCAAGAACAAGAGAGAGAATGAAAATGAAAGAATGAGAAAGACTTTTCTCTCTTGGCTCTCATAATCCAAAGCCATCATAACAAATCATAGCAATCAAGTATTATGTGATGGTTTAAGCTACAATAGCCATATCATTTCATGCACTCATTTTTCACAAGAGAATAAGCAAGCAAAAAGTCTTTGCCATGAAATGATAGCCATTGTCATCATGATGGTCAACTAGTCCAACCTAGTCAACCGGTCAACAAAGTCAACAAGTCAACAAAGTCAACCCCTCAACAACCATGTCGCCATAATACTTAATTAATATTATTGTTAATTATATTTCATATTCTCATTAGGGTTGAGAAAAAATTCAATAGTCAACAGTCAACAGTCAACAACCCTAATGAGAATCCTCTGCCTCCGTCTCTCCATCAACTGTGCATACACACCCGCATCCGCGTTCCGAGGAACACGAATACATACTGGATAAAACCAATCCCAAAACGTACACTAGGATCTGGCTTAAACCAAAGCCCGCTAGTGTTAACTGTCCGGACACTGTACGTGCACAAGTGCACGGATGTGACCGAACCCTGTTGCAAATCCATGCGACCTGTCGCAAAACCATGCAACCTCTACTCTTTTTCCTAAAGGCGAATAGCACTCTATGTGGGACTCTAAAGACTCGACACTACGCTGGCAGTGGGTTTAACCACAGACCGCAAGCGGCACTAGCTGTGCGTAACGGTCCCCAGGTAGATGCCGACAAGAAGACTGACGAGGTGAAACCCATCTGAACTCCTACTGAGCCTGAATGTGACAGTCTCCGTACAGTCCGGTCTGTTCGTCTGATACATCGCATGGCGGACCTAGGGGGCAGTAAACGTCAGTCCCCTAATAGCGGTACAAGTCGTGTCGGAGTGAAGCCCAAAACACCCTGAGATAACACTGGAAGCCTACCAGTATATCTCGCTTGCCCTGGCCAGGGACTACTCGTGTAATGGCTCTCCTAGACACAGTGCGATGTCAACCCCCAATACCGGGAGAGACGAGTCCTGTCTAACCGTCACTGCCTCCAAGTGCTTCGGGACTGCACCCAAAAACTACCTGTTTGCATGACTCCTTTGAGCCGTGGTAGGGTAGTAATCAAAGTGCAGTGGGAACACACTCGAGGCGAAGTGATAGTGTCAAGTCAGCGGACTAAGCTGTACTCATGTCACCTGGGAACTGATAACTGACGATAGGTATAGCACCAACCATCAGTTCCCGACGAGTCCTGTCCAGTGTACTCGTAACCTAACGAGCACTCGCATACTATCTCCAGTACGACGTACTGATGGCCGTGGGACAGACCATCTCCCACACTGGGATGAGAAGCGCATACGCTAGTCTACTCCGGAGTATCGATACCCTGTCTCGATAGTCCTGCGACTAGGGACCTGCATAAGGATGTGCTTATAGATTTCCCAGCCCCCACTAGTGTGACTGCCATCACAACGCTGGTAATCAAGCAAAGATCCTAAGGGCTCCACTAATGTGTATAGGTGGTATACTAAAATAAACACATGTACACATTGAAGTAGAAACAAACCAAGTAGCATACTACTATTTTGAGCAAGATTGTATATACAAGGTGAATATCCCAAGCTTCCATTAAGTAATATACAAACTAGTATGATACAGTAATGGCCTCTAGGGCATATACACTAACAATCTCCTACTTGCACCAAGGCCATGTACTGGCGTATCGAAGACCTATCATCTCGATCAGCCGCTCGAACTGAATCTGGGGCAAGGCCTTGGTGAATGGATCTGCAGTGTTATCTTCTGAAGCAACCCTCCGAACCTCGATCTTCTGGCGATCCACGATCTCCCTGATCAGGTGATACCGCCTCAAGATGTGTCTGGATTTCTGATGGGACCTGGGTTCCATCGCTAAAGCTATAGCCCCGTTGTTGTCGCAATACAGAGGTATTGGATCAACAATGGACAGAACCACCTGAAGTTCTTTCAAGAACTTCCTCATCCAGACGGCTTCTTTTGCGGCATCAGATGTAGCGATGTATTCCGCTTCCATCGTCGAGTCTGCAACGGTTTCCTGTTTGGAACTCTTCCAACACACCGCCCCTCCATTGAGGGTAAAGACAAAACCCAACATGGACTTGGAATCATCCTTGTCACTCTGGAAGCTGGAGTCAGCAAAGGCCTCGATCTGGAGGTCTTTTCTGCCATACGCCAAGAACATCTCCTTAGTCCTTCTCAGGTACTTGAGAATGTTCTTTACCGCTATCCAGTGTTTCTCCCCAGGGTTTGACTGATACCGGCTTACCACACTCAGTGCATAAGCTACATCCGGTCTGGTACACAACATCGCATACATTATAGAGCCTACCGCAGAAGCGTAGGGTATAGTAGACATGCGATCCCTCTCCAAATCAGTCTTGGGAGACATCTCTTTAGAGAGGGTGATCCCGTGACAAGCCGGTAGATTACCGCGCTTGGAATCTTCCATACTGAATCTTTTCAGTATGGTGTCGATGTACCTGGACTGTGAAAGTTCTAAAATCCTCTTGGATCTATCACGATGGATCCGGATCCCCAGGATGTATGAGGCATCACCCAGGTCTTTCATGGAGAACCTGTGTGACAAGAACACCTTGACAGATTGTAGCATAGGAATGTCATTTCCTATTAAGAGAATGTCATCCACGTATAAAACGAGGAATACTACAGTTCTCGCTACAAATCTACTATAGATGCATGGTTCATCTGGATTTTTGATAAAGCCAAATTCCTTGACCGCCTCATCAAAACAGATGTTCCAACTCCGCGATGCCTGCTTTAGTCCGTAAATGGACTTAAGCAACTTGCACACCTTTCCGCTGCTCCCACTCTGAATGAAACCCTCTGGCTGGTCCATATAGACACACTCCTCTAAATTTCCATTTAGAAAAGCGGTCTTTATGTCCATCTGCCAAATCTCATAATCGTGGAAGGCAGCAATGGCAAGAAGGATCCGAATGGATTTCAGCATAGCTACTGGAGAAAATGTCTCGTCATAGTCCAAACTAGGTCTTTGACGAAAACCCTTTGCAACCAGTCTAGCTTTATAGGTCTCAACCTGTCCATCTACACCAATCTTCCTTTTGAAGATCCACTTTCGTCCTACGGGTTTTACCCCGTCTGTAGCAACGTCCAACATCCATACTTTGTTAGTGTACATGGACTCCATTTCGGTCCACATTGCATCCAGCCATTTTACCGAGTCAACGCTCTGAACGGCCTGCTGGAAGCTAGTAGGCTCATCATAATCAATGATGCAATCCTCTCTATCCCCGTCTATGAGAAAACCGTAGTATCTCTCGGGCGGATGAGACTGCCTACTACTCCTGCGGAGCGGCGTAGGAATGTCCTGTTCTTTTGAACCCTCTGGTTCCACTAAGCTTTCAGTAATAGTCCATGGTTCTGGAATTTCTTCCAGTTCTATTGCGTTCCCACTCATCTGATTTTCTAAAAATTCAGTTTCCAAGAAGTGGGCATGACGAGAAACATAAATCTTTTGTTCCTCTTCGCAATAGAAGAAATATCCCTTGGAGTTCTTTGGATATCCCACAAACTTGCACTGTACTGAGCGTGCCTCGAGCTTGTCCGCATGCTGCTTTTTGACAAAAGCTGAACTTCCCCATGTCTTAATGTGATTAAGATAGGGTCTCTTCCCACACCACATCCATATGGTGTAGTAGGCACAGTCTTAGTGGAAACTCGGTTCAAAAGGTATGCAGCTGATTCTAGCGCATACCCCCAGAATGATCGCGGTAACTCAACGTTACTCATCATGGACTGTACCATATCCAATAGGGTTCGGTTCCGTTCTCTTTTAAATAGTCCAGGAACTCGGCACTCAAGTATTCACTACCTCGATCCGATCTTAGAATCTTGATACTTTTGCCGGTTTGTTTTTCTACTTCATTCTTATATTCCTGGAATTTTCTAAAGGTTTTGGACTAATGTTTCATTAAGAAGACATAACCGTACCTTGAAAAGTCATCCGTAAAAGTAATGAAGTAAGAATAATTGCTTCGCGCATGTGTAGACATTGGACCGCACACGTCGCTGTGTACGAGTCCCAAGAGCTCGCTCGCTCTTACTCCGTGTCTAGTGAACGGAGTCTTTGTCATCTTTCCTTTGAGACAGGATTGCCAAGTGGCATACGATTGATATTCGAACGGATTCAAATATCCTTCTGTATGTAACTTCGTCAACCTTCTCTCATTGATGTGACCCAGTCTACAATGCCATAAGAAAGTCTGATTGATTTTTGGAGACTTTCTTTTGTGTGTATTCTAGACATTGAAAATCTGTGGTTGGTTTAATACGTATATACCATTGCTTAATGTACCTGACCCAATCAGAACTTGATTAAGGTGAATGTTTACAACATTACTTACAAACGCAAATTCATAACCTTCTTTAGAAGTCAAAGATATAGAAATGATATTACAAGTTGCGTTGGGTATAAAAAAGCAATTACGCAAAACCAAAACATGTCCATCTGACATTCCCAGGTGATAGTCCCCCACGGCCTTAGCATCCATGCTAGATCCGTTTGCAACTTTGAGGGTCATGTCACCTGCCTTCAAAAACCTACGGTTTCTCAACGCCTGCAAAGAATTACAGATATGAGATCCTGATCCGGTATCCAATACCCAGGAAGTAGAGTTTATTGAAAGACAGTTTTCAATAATATACACACCTGAAGCTGAAGCCGCAACCTGCTTCAGATCCTGTGTTCTGGCCTTCCAAGCCCTACAATCATTCTCCCAGTGTCCCTTCTTATGACAATAGAAGCATTCTTCTTTATCCACAAGCTGCCCCGCTTTCTTTGTTGCTTTTGCTTTTCCCTTCGTATCCACTTTACTAACACCGCCCCTTGGTTTGGCGGGGGCTTTCTTCTTCTTTTCCTTGGCTTTCGCTTTGGACCTAGAAGAGGAAGATCCTCCTACAAACAAAGTGGATGTTTCCCTACCTTTCTGTAGGGTGCCCTCTGCCCTCCTCAGCATGTTGAGGAGTTCTGAAAGTTCAACTTCCTTTTCTTGTAAGTTGAAGTTCAGGATAAACTGGACGTAAGTGGAAGGAAGGGACTGGAGAATCAAGTCCGTATAGAGCTCATTCTCCAACGTGGTCCCAAGGTCCGCGAGCTCTTCTATGTAGCTAATCATATTAAGCACGTGTTCCGCTACCGATGATCCGACGACCAACCTTGCCGAAAATAACTTCTTCGACACTTCGTATCTTGCGATACGAGACTGCTCTCCATACAGTTCTTTTGTATGGAGAAATATGGATTCGAGGTCCATATTCTCGTGCCTCCTCTGATGTTCGTTGTCCATAGAGGCAAGCACGAGGCACCTGGCCTTCGCGCAATCGATCTCCCAAGTCTTACGGATTTCCGTATCCGCGGCGCTGGAGGTGGGACCTGGGACAGGGGGAGCTTTGGTGGTAAGAAGATACCCCAGCTTGTCGTAAGTGATTACCATTTTGACATTCCTGAGCCAATCTTTGTAGTTTGGCCCTGTCAGTATGTTTTTATCTAGAAGTAACTTAAGTCCAGTCATATCGATTGGTTGCTGCAATTAGGAGAGAGAGAAGAAACACTCAGCATGATGCTCTTACAAGTTTAGAGTGGTTTTTAGTTTGTCTAAACAGGATGGCTCCCACTGTTTCTCGAATCCCTCCTCAAACCAAAAAGGAAGAATTAGTCAGGATCAATCTCACCGTACAATACTTGCTTAACCGTTCAGCGAGGCTAGTGTTGGTACTTCGAAGGAGGTTTTCCAACGCTTTTGCGAAGTTTCTTAATTTAAGAACCTCTTTTCCCTGGGGGCGTAGCCCCGCTAACACTTTTCTAGACACTTACTAGGTTTATAGCATTGATCGTTAAGTGAGAAATTTCCCGAGGAGTAGCATATACTCACAGTAGGATCGGGATCCAAATATCATCGCGTGACGAAACTGAAGGAATCCTACCAGAATCATCACACTCCAAATGGTATGCAACACTAGCAAGTTTTAGTTCTTTTAAAACTCCCGATGTGGATTTTTGCCCCATGCTCTTATGACCTTGACTTTGGCCAACAAATCATAAGTCACATGTCAAGTTCTACCCGTCATTCTCCAGGTTAATTTGAGCCCATCCGCACATACCCTTGACTTTGGCCAACAAGGTAGAACGACTGCCCCAAACCAACACATCTATCTATGCTGCACATGAATACCCAATAGCTACCAATCACTATGCCTTGAGTTTGGCCAACAAATATAGCTTGAATACTATTGATCATCCATGTGAAACGACGGAGGGCTACGAATGGTTTTGGCGAAACCGTGAACGTAGTGAACTTGATATAATCGATGGAACGAGATAGCTTTTAAAAGGAGTGGTTCATGCTCCGCATTTAAAAGTTTGGTTTTGAAAAGAACCGAGTGGTTTTTCAAAGTGTTCCAACGACTTTTACTTGGTTTATTTTCTTGCATTAGTTCTTTTAATGCGTCCCATCAATTAATCCTACCATTGCAGAAAACAACCAAAATATGACGTACGCTTATGCCATTCGCATTCGCCACGGGGCCCCGTCATTACCCATTAGGTTACTTAACTAACGACAGAGCGGGGGCTGGGCTAGCGCGGCTGTAAAACATAAGCAACGCCTAAATAATATCATATATAGATATATTGCAATGATAGCCATTTCAGATCACAGATGAACACATTGGATATACTAGGAACCCGCAATTCGTACGAGCCTGTAACGAAAAGCAGATTACACGGTCGCGGTGAATAGCCAATACCCCATCCAAGACCCCTACGGGTGCGGCAAACTACCCGCCAAGTACCCGAAGCGAAGCAACCTCCCTTAACTTCGTGAGTAGGCCACTCGGCACTTCGGGATACCCGGTAGTTTGTGCACCCCCTCCATGGGTCTATCCTAGGAGCAAAAACAGTAAAAATAAATTATACAATGACGGCTACAACCCCGACCCGGTTGTGCGGCCATATAAATAATTATTACATCAATTTACAAATTTACATGAATTGAAAGAAAAGAAAACTCTCGTCTCACAACCCCCGGCTATTCACCCGCGACAATCCAATGAATTCATATACACAAACCAATAACATTACAGATCACAAATTTGTATAACCCCCACTAATCGACATATAGCGATTAGCAGACGTTCAATACAAATATCACATCACAGAAATAAACTCGTCAGCTTAAGTCATAAGAAACTCGATCAAAATACGGTTTTTAAAACCCCAAAAACAAAATTCTTTCTGGAAAATCTGGGCTGAAAAAACATATACCAAAATTCCCAAAATACCCTACTGAATATTCCGCGGCGGTTTGATGGAATCTCTGCATCGTTTTTCTACAGTATCTTTAAAAAACCCTGAGTCGATTTTTAAAGCATGATTTATTATTTTTACAGACTTAAAAAAATCGACAGCAAGTTGGATTTTTGGGTGTATTTCGTGACTTTTTCTCCGATCGAATTTCTAGTTACTATGCTAACATGTTAGGTAGTGTTTAACTAGGCTCTGATACCACTGAAAGTCCATGCTACCTCTCCCGGTACTTACGGGCTTGCGGAATTTGGTGAAAAACAATTTTCTAGAGGCGGTAACATGGACTCAAACTGATCTTTGTTAAACTTAGCTACCTAACAACCTCACTAAGAGTTGTTAACTACTCGGTTAGGGGGTTATACCTTTCTTTCTTGAACTCCTTCGTCTTCTACACTTGATGGTTGTCCGGATCGGCTTCACCCCATCGTCTCCTTGCGTCGAAGATCGATCCACCCGAAAGCTTCTAACTTTGGCTTCTTCTTCGAGCTTTGAAGAAACTAGTTCACTCGGTTTGCTAAACCTTGTGAACTAGAGTGAGTAGAGGAGAGTGTGTTGGGATTTTTCTTTATGGTTCTTGGTTCTCAACACATTAGACAAGTGAACCATAGACTAAAGAGAGGGAGAGCAAGAGGAAGAGGATGAGAGCTCAAGAACAAGAGAGAGAATGAAAATGAAAGAATGAGAAAGACTTTTCTCTCTTGGCTCTCATAATCCAAAGCCATCATAACAAATCATAGCAATCAAGTATTATGTGATGGTTTAAGCTACAATAGCCATATCATTTCATGCACTCATTTTTCACAAGAGAACAAGCAAGCAAAAAGTCTTTGCCATGAAATGATAGCCATTGTCATCATGATGGTCAACTAGTCCTACCTAGTCAACCGGTCAACAAAGTCAACAAGTCAACAAAGTCAACCCCTCAACAACCATATCACCATAATACTTAATTAATATTATTGTTAATTATATTTCATATTCTCATTAGGGTTGAGCAAAAAGTCAATAGTCAACAGTCAACAACCCTAATGAGAATCCTCTGTCTCTCCGTCAACTGTGCATACACACCCGCATCCGCGTTCCGAGGAACACGAATACATACTGGATAAAACCAATCCCAAAACGTACACTAGGATCTGGCTTAAACCAAAGCCCGCTAGTGGTAACTGTCCGGACATTGTACGTGCACAAGTGCACGGATGTGACCGAACCCTGTCGCATAACCATGCGACTGTTGCGCCACGGCAGCGCCCCGGCCGTCTTACTCGAGGCCAAATTGCGGAATCAAAATTTTTCCTTACTCGGAAACCGGCGCTACCGCGGACAAAGAAAACCCGGATCGAAACCATTAACCTAATGCTAGCAATCAAGAGATAGGGTGAGAAGTATACCGAGTGATCCGAGTCCTCCGGTCTTCTCTTCATCGTCCCGATCTCCCGCGGAAAGTCTTGTCTCCATATCGTCGCCTCCTCGCCGGAAAGGGCACCACATCGCCTGCGTCTTTTACGGGCTCCCACCTCAATACCGAGGCAACTCGAGCATGAAGCCGGCAACTCGACATGCTCAAGATATGCTGTAGAATGTAGTGTAGAAGATGCTTGTCTCATTTGGGGTTTGTTGCCATGGTGATGGAGGAATCAAGAATAGAAAAATGGTGCTTGCATTTTTCTAGCAAGAAAATGAGATCATGAATGAAACTCTCAAGATGAAGCTCTCTTCTTCTTCTTCTCTCTTTCTTTTTCCTCTCATGAAAAACTTATCATCTCCAAATGGTGGAAGAAGAGAAGAAAAGAATATGAAACCATCACCTTAGAAGGAAGGTGAGTGTAGGAAAAGGTGGAGGGTAACCACAAGCAAAACATCATCATTACCAAATCAAATCAACTCCAAATCACTTCTTATCAACCAAAAGCAAGTGATGAGAATGGTATCTAAAGATTCTATCATAATAAAAACATTTGCAAGAAAACCCTCCACAAAGTGTAATTTGCAAAACTGCAAATTACCCCCTCCATCGGAAAAGTCCGGCCGGGAAAGAACAAAGGAAAACCGGCCGGAACGGAATGCAAACTGGCAACTCCAAAAAACTGGTCCCGTAATAAATTACAGGAAAACCCCTATACTGTGTATACACACCCCCATCTGTATTCCTACGGATACAAATGCAATGAGACAAAATCTACACTGTACTAAACTAGGACCGGCTTAAGCCAAAGCCGGCTAGTAAAAAACCGTTCGATCCTGATCCGTGCAATACCGCACGTATCTGATCGAACCCTGCCATATATCCATACGGCCACTAGTACAAAACTGTCCGATCCTGATCCATGCAATACCGCACGTATCTGATCGGACCCTGCCATATCTCCATACGGCCTCTACAGCGTTTCGCCCGAAAGCTTGAGTAACTGTAAGTGTGGTGGACTCTAAAGACTCGTCAATACTATGGCTGTGGATTTAACCATTGGCACGTCAGAGGTATAAGCCAATACGTGACGGGCCACCAGCTATTGACCAAAAGGGACGTCGATGAGGAAGCTCACCCCGACACCCAACTGAGCCTGTCAGTGACAATATCCGTACAGTCCGGTCCGTTCGTCTATGAGCATCGCATGTCGGGCCTAGAGGGTTGGTAAAAGTCAGACCCCCAAAAGCGGTACAAGTCGTGTCGGAGTGTAGCCCAGAACGCCCTGAGATACTACTGGAATACCTACCAGCAAATCTCCTGCCTCGGCCGAGGGCTTTGCGTAATGGCTCTCCTAGACACAGCGCGACCTCACCCCCAATACCGGGAGAGACGAACCCCTGAAGATCCGCTCACTGCCTCCATGTGGCTCGGGACTGTACCCAACTAAAACCTGTTTGCACGACTCCTTTGAGCCGTGGTAGGGTAGTAATCAAAGCACAGTGGGAACTTACACGAGACAAATGACGATCCTCAGGTCGATGAACTAACCTGTACACATGTCACCAGGGAACTGCTATCTGACGTCTGGTATAAGACCAACTAGCATGTTCCCGGCGAGTCCTGTCCGGTGTACTCATAACCCAATGAGCACCTGTATACATCTTAGGTGAACCAACTGACACCAGTGGCTTGTGAGACCGGCCACCGCCCCTCGTCGGGGTCTCGACTGTATACACTAGTCTACTAATGGAGTATCGATGCCCTGTCTCGAAACTCCTACGACTAGGGACCTTTTAAGGATGTGCTTATAGACTACCAGCTCCCACGTATATGATCGCCATCATACTGCCGGCAGTCAAGCAAGAATCCTAGGGGATCTATCAACGTGTAATAGCGACATGTCAGGTCACCTAAAGCAGTACACGATGATAAAGATAAACCAGATAGCATACTATCATCTCGAGTAAGACTGTCCTACCGGGATAGGTCCTCCCTCAATCATTGCAATCATGTGCCTGTGATCCAATAATTGACTCTGAGGGCACTATCTCCAACAATCTCCCACTTGCACTCAAGGCTAATTATTGCGATGCCGCATACTCACAGCCCGTGTGATACCGAACACCCAACTCCTCTACTAGTCAGTCTCACAAAGCTCGTTTGCGAAACTATTGCGTTCGAGGAATAGCCTCAGTGAGTGGATCCGCTGTGATGTTTCTTTCTATGTCTCTCTATATCTCAAGTTCGCGGAGAAAGCCATCTCCCGAAATGAGCAATACCTGTCTTAGAATGTCTGGATGTCTGATGGGACCTAGCTCATAAATGAACTCCAAATCCAAACTTCTTAGACTGTATCGTCAACTGAACTTAATCAGTATCCTGCGCCATGCCACCTTCAGTATTGCCTTGGACCACCTGTCCAAAATACTGCCCCTCGTCAGAAGGAAAACTATAACTCTGACAACCTCCTTGTCGTCCATGTCACCTTGGAAGCCTGGAATGATAACTGTCTCCCAAATGAGGCTGTCGTTATCATATCCTTAGAATATCCACTTATGTTCTAAGACTGCTTCCGACTGTTTCTCCAGGATTGGATCAATATCAACTTGTTGCATCTAGTGCAAGAACAACATCTGGTGTGGTACTTGACATCTCATGATTGACTCAATTGCCTAAGCAAGTGATCTGCCAATCATGAGTATCCCTCTCCCCTTTAGTCTATAAGACACCTTTAGAGAGGGTGACTCCATCAACTGCAGGTACACTACCGTGTCAGGAGTCGTCCATTCTAAATACTCATAGAATGCTGTCAAAGTACCCAGATTGGGAAACCACCCAAATCTAGATCTAAAACCATAGATCTAGTAACCAGTATGTCAGATATAATATCCAAGTCCCATGTGGAGAAACCACTGTGTGACGACCAAAGTATAACCGATCGTAGTATAGGAATATCACCTCCTACTCTGTGTATGTCATCCAAATACCGGGACATAACACCCTACTACCTTCTCAACAGATCCATCCCCTATTCTGATGAAGTCAAACCTATGACTGTCACATCAGAAATAGATGATCTATCTCCGCTGTATTTGCTTTAGTCTATAAATAGACATAAGCCACCTGCCCACCAATGCTTCCGCTGCTCCCACTGACTACGACAACCCTCTGGCAGAGTCATATAGACGTACACTTCTTAAGCTAGTTTAGAACGACGCTATACTCATCCTCCTGCCGGGTCTTGCAGCCTGGAACAACAGCAATGGTAAGTCTGGGTAAACAAGAACCTCCCTGCCACCGTCCTTGAGCATACCGAAGTACCTCTCGAGTGCCTGAGGTTACCCACCATATCTGCGGAGTGGCTAATGGAATGTCAAATCAGATTGAATCTTTAGGTTCCTTATCAAATCTTCAGTACTCGTTTGCGGTTTTGGAATCGCTTCCAGTTCTACCATACTCCCACTACTGTTTTCTGAAAAATAACCATTTCCTTTTAAAATGTGGCGAGTTAAGAACAATATCTCTATTGATCTTCCAGATGGTAGAAAATCAACCCTCGTCATAGCCTGGGTCAACCCACAAACAGCCATTACAGAAACGTGCCTTGAGTTGTCCAGTGTCTGGTTTTAAGCATAAGCTGGACAACTCCCCGCACCTTAATATCGTTAAGATATGAACTGTTCTATATCCAATATAGAACCAGAGGCACTGATTCAATTGAACCAGATTCAAATCATGCAGCTTTCTCCAGTGCATGTAAACTAAATGGAAAGAGACCGATCAGCGTTACTCAACTTAGGAATGCTTCCAATTATGAGTAACCTGAAAGAGAAGCCAGTTCTCTTAATCATTACTATCTACTGAACACCATACACAAGTATCTACATCTTCGATCACTTTGAAGAATCCCGATACTTGCTATACCTGGTTCTCTACTCTATTCAAATACCTATAACTCCTCAAAACTTAGACCCTGTGTTTCCTCGAAACATATGTCTAAGAACTAGAGAAGTTAAAAGTAAACAGAATATAGTATGGGGACCAACCCCTCTGTCCTAATGGACACTGGACAACATACAATACTCTGTATAAGTCCGCTGAGTCTTACAACTCTTTCACTGTGCGTCGTAGGTTGAAAACTGTACTTATGGTTAAGAAGAATTACACCGCTGTTTGATGCTCCTTACCTAACCATCCACTGATATAGGTAAATGTCATCGACATAATATCAAAAAGTATATCTCACTCTATGAAAATAGACGTACAGATATATCAATTTGAAATTGGTGCACAACAGCGGATATTCAAAACCAAATATTTGCCGACCGGCAAACAGCCCAGATGATCTCCTCAAATATCACCGATTACAACGAATCCCGATATAATGAGGATGATCACCCTATTCCCAATAACTTACTCCCACTCATCATCTGTAAAACCATACAGATGTGAGAATCATACCTGGTAAATACATACCTTGGAGTGAGTGTCTAACTGGGAAATCAGTTTTCTTTTAACTGTACACAGTTGAAACTGAAACATTAAAAATGTTTCATCGGGGTATCCTGGTATTCCTAGTAATGCCTCTTCCATTATCCAGATTCATAACTGTAACCTTGTAATTCTTTGCCATCTTTCTAAATCCCTTTCTGTGTCTTTAGTCATTACCTTCTGTACACCCCCTTAGGCCAAATGGTTTTCTTCCTTCCCTACCGTTCGGCACCAGCCTATGGTTTGGAAGAAGACTATCCAAAAGGCATAAAGGGTGTACTGTCCCAATCCTAGGAACACTCGCAATGCGAGAGAAGGTGAAGATGAAAGACACCTGAATGTACTTAATTCCTATTTCTCCTGAACCTGAATCCATCCCCGAACTGGAACAAGTTCCTTTCGAGTTCGTATATAACCATACGATGGATTATCCAATAAAATGGGATCTTCGTAGTGATACGGAGTGTCCTGGAGAAATACAAAGGTGATTTAGGATTGGCGAAGAAATACTTGGTTTGGTCGTGAATAGCAGTCGCAACTTACTTTGCCCTCTTACTAATCCCTTGCTTTGTCTTAACTTAATACCTTCTGTACACCGTTTTAGGCTAACTGGTTTTCTTCATTCCCTACCGGTCGGCACCAGCCTATGGTTTGGAAGAAGACTATCCAATTTGCGTAATAGGTGTACTGCTCCTAAACCAAGGAGTACTCGCAACCTGAGAGAAGGTGAAAAGAAAAGACAACTGAATAATCCTATCCGTTTTCTCCAGAACCAGAAACCATCCTCGAAGTCCTTCGAGTTCGTATCTAACCATACGATGGTTTTGTCCAATGGAAGTGGACGTTTGTAGCAATACGGGGTGTCCTGGAGAAAAGGGTAAAAGTAGGAGTGGCAATGAGGTTTGCAACTTTGACAATCCAAAAGCCAGTGTTAAGAAGGTTCGGTCAACTTGGTCACTGAGTCATAGTCCAGGGTCGGGTCAATGGTCGCTGCCAAAGAGAGAGAGAAAAGAAACACTCAGCGTGCACTCTAACCTAGATCAGAATGGTTATCACTTTATCTAATCTGGAAACCTCCCACTATACCGTCAAATTCTCCTCCAAACCTTAAAGAAGAATTAGTCGGGATTACCCGAGGAGTAAACCAACTCATCAGTGGGAATCAGGATCCAACTATCATCGCATGACAACGTGACGGAATCCACTCACATTATCACACTCCAGAAGGTATGCGCATGTCTGGCAAGTCTCAGTTCTTTTGAAACTCCCGATGTGATGTTTTTACCCCTAGGTTCCAAGTGACCTTGACAATGCCAACAAATCAAAGAGTCCTAGTCAAGTTCTACCCGTCATTATCTTGATTGCGTTAAACCCACCCGTACGAGTCCTTGACAATGCCAACAAGACCGTACGACTGTCCTAACCAATCCACTTATCCATGTGACAGAAAAGCATTACATAGCTACCGAACACTACGCCACGGCAATGCACGACAAACGCAGCACGAATACTAAGTAATACTAATCTGAAATGACGGAGGGCTACGACTGGTTTTTGGCGAAAAACCTTTAACGTAATGAACTTGATATCGTTGAAGGAACTGGATAACCTTTTAGAAAATATAGTGACGAAAACCTTTACTAAAGAGGTCACTCCCGGTGAAGGGATCTCGGCTCTTTCCCCGTAGAATGAGGTGCAGGATATTCCAAATGAATACCACGATGCAAAGCAAAAGTAATCGGCTATAGTGAAGTTAATGCCCTGACGCAAACTTCTGTCCAAGGGGTCACTCCCGGTGAAGGGATCTCGGCCCTTGCCTCGTCGACTGAGGAGCAGGATATTCCAAATGAATACCACGATGCAAAACAAAAGTGAACGTCCTTGCAATAACAGCTTTTTGAAAAGTGTTCCAACAACATCAGAATAGGTTTGTTTAACTTGCATTGATCCGAATCAACGCAGTCCCATCAAATGATCACACCACAAAGAACGAAAATATACTGACGTACGTATATGCCATCCGCATTCGCCACTGGATCCCGTCATCACTCGTTAGGTTAGCTGACTAACGGCAGAGCGGGGACTGGACTAGCGCGGATGTAAAGCATATACAACATCTACTAATATATATACCAATATATAGTATTTCGCTCAAGGCGTGAATAAAATGCAACATCACAGAAATGTACAGCATCACAGAACAATACAGATATCTGGAAGCCCCGGGTTTCACAGAGCCGCTGCTGAAACCCGACGTTCCCCTGGTCGTGTGGATAGCCTGTGCAATGAAAACCTAGACCCCTACGGGCGCGGCAAGTCACCCGCCAAAACCTGAAGCGAGACAGCCCCCTTCAGCACCATGAATGGACCACCCAGCACTTCACGGAATCCGGTAACTTGGGCACCCCTCCTGGGTCAACCTGTACCCCCTACGAGTGCGGCGAATAGCCCGCCAATTCCAGACTGAAGCCCCCTCCGTCCCAAAGCCATGAGATGCGGGCTTGTTGCCCTCCAGAACCCGGCTATCCGTGCACCCCACCGCGGGGCAATCCTAGTACAGAAAGTAAAATATACATACACCGGGTACATCGACCGCAACCAGGTCGTGCCCCAAAAGAATAATACAAACAGGCAGTGACGGCAGTCCACATGTCGGACGCTCGCCCCGCAAAATCAAATGTACATAATACAACAAAACTGTACTAGCATTGCATCCAGGCTATCCCCCACGACCGATCCGCAACATCACAGCATAAACATAGAACATCAACGTGAAAGTCACGTTCGCAAATCCGTCTAACCGGGCTATAGCAGTTAGACCGGATTTACCGATCGAGTGACATTCACGGTCGCAGATATAATGTAAATACTGTGAAATAATGTGTTTAAAATTTTCCGATTGACCAAAAATTAACAAGTGGGCCCCCAATCAAAACTGTAGCACTCACAGAAAACCTGGGCCCAATTTTAATATTCCAAAACCCCTAATTTTAGCCCATAAGCCCACTGCAAAAAAATAATCATACGAACTTACAATACTGCGGCGGAAGCGCGGCCAAAAGGGGGTTTTGGCCGCCCTTACGCGGTCGTACGGAGTGATCGTGTGATCAACTTTTTCCAGTGTTCTTAGAACTCCCTGCACATCATTCTGAGACCACCTGAAAAATTTTTAGACTCCAAAAAATTTCGACAGAAACTGATTGTGCTAGAAAATACGGTTTTTGGAAATTTTGGTCGATTGGAAACGCAAACACATCAAACGAAGCTAGGTAAGGTTAATGGCGTGGCTCTGATACCATGTTGCGCCACGGCAGCGCCCCGGCCGTCTTACTCGAGGCCAAATTGCGGAATCAAAATTTTTCCTTACTCGGAAACCGGCGCTACCGCGGACAAAGAAAACCCGGATCGAAACCATTAACCTAATGCTAGCAATCAAGAGATAGGGTGAGAAGTATACCGAGTGATCCGAGTCCTCCGGTCTTCTCTTCATCGTCCCGATCTCCCGCGGAAAGTCTTGTCTCCATATCGTCGCCTCCTCGCCGGAAAGGGCACCACATCGCCTGCGTCTTTTACGGGCTCCCGCCTCAATACCGAGGCAACTCGAGCATGAAGCCGGCAACTCGACATGCTCAAGATATGCTGTAGAATGTAGTGTAGAAGATGCTTGTCTCATTTGGGGTTTGTTGCCATGGTGATGGAGGAATCAAGAATAGAAAAATGGTGCTTGCATTTTTCTAGCAAGAAAATGAGATCATGAATGAAACTCTCAAGATGAAGCTCTCTTCTTCTTCTTCTCTCTTTCTTTTTCCTCTCATGAAAAACTTATCATCTCCAAATGGTGGAAGAAGAGAAGAAAAGAATATGAAACCATCACCTTAGAAGGAAGGTGAGTGTAGGAAAAGGTGGAGGGTAACCACAAGCAAAACATCATCATTACCAAATCAAATCAACTCCAAATCACTTCTTATCAACCAAAAGCAAGTGATGAGAATGGTATCTAAAGATTCTATCATAATAAAAACATTTGCAAGAAAACCCTCCACAAAGTGTAATTTGCAAAACTGCAAATTACCCCCTCCATCGGAAAAGTCCGGCCGGGAAAGAACAAAGGAAAACCGGCCGAAACGGAATGCAAACTGGCAACTCCAGAAAACTGGTCCCGTAATAAATTACAGGAAAACCCCTATACTGTGTATACACACCCGCATCTGTATTCCTATGGATACAAATGCAATGAGACAAAATATACACTGTACTAAACTAGGACCGGCTTAAGCCAAAGCCGGCTAGTAAAAAACCGTTCGATCCTGATCCGTGCAATACCGCACGTATCTGATCGAACCCTGCCATATATCCATACGGCCACTAGTACAAAACTGTCCGATCCTGATCCATGCAATACCGCACGTATCTGATCGTACCCTGCCATATCTCCATACGGCCTCTACAGCGTTTCGCCCGAAAGCTTGAGTAACTGTAAGTGTGGTGGACTCTAAAGACTCGTCAATACTATGGCTGTGGATTTAACCATTGGCACGTCAGAGGTATAAGCCAATACGTGACGGGCCACCAGCTATTGACCAAAAGGGACGTCGATGAGGAAGCTCACCCCGACACCCAACTGAGCCTGTCAGTGACAATATCCGTACAGTCCGGTCCGTTCGTCTATGAGCATCGCATGTCGGGCCTAGAGGGTTGGTAAAAGTCAGACCCCCAAAAGCGGTACAAGTCGTGTCGGAGTGTAGCCCAGAACGCCCTGAGATACTACTGGAATACCTACCAGCAAATCTCCTGCCTCGGCCGAGGGCTTTGCGTAATGGCTCTCCTAGACACAGCGCGACCTCACCCCCAATACCGGGAGAGACGAACCCCTGAAGATCCGCTCACTGCCTCCATGTGGCTCGGGACTGTACCCAACTAAAACCTGTTTGCACGACTCCTTTGAGCCGTGGTAGGGTAGTAATCAAAGCACAGTGGGAACTTACACGAGACAAATGACGATCCTCAGGTCGATGAACTAACCTGTACACATGTCACCAGGGAACTGCTATCTGACGTCTGGTATAAGACCAACTAGCATGTTCCCGGCGAGTCCTGTCCGGTGTACTCATAACCCAATGAGCACCTGTATACATCTTAGGTGAACCAACTGACACCAGTGGCTTGTGAGACCGGCCACCGCCCCTCGTCGGGGTCTCGACTGTATACACTAGTCTACTAATGGAGTATCGATGCCCTGTCTCGAAACTCCTACGACTAGGGACCTTTTAAGGATGTGCTTATAGACTACCAGCTCCCACGTATATGATCGCCATCATACTGCCGGCAGTCAAGCAAGAATCCTAGGGGATCTATCAACGTGTAATAGCGACATGTCAGGTCACCTAAAGCAGTACACGATGATAAAGATAAACCAGATAGCATACTATCATCTCGAGTAAGACTGTCCTACCGGGATAGGTCTTCCCTCAATCATTGCAATCATGTGCCTGTGATCCAATAATTGACTCTGAGGGCACTATCTCCAACAGCGACCTGTCGCAAAACCATGCGACCTCTACTCTTTTGCCTAAAGACGAATAGCTCTCTGTGTGGGACTCTAAAGACTCGACACTACGCTGGCAGTGGTTTTAACCACAGACTGCAAGCGGCACTAGCTATGCGTAATGGTCCCCAGGTAGATGCCGACAAGAAGACTGACGAGGTGAAACCCATCTGAACTCCTACTGAGCCTGAATGTGACAATCTCCGTACAGTCCGGTCTGTTCGTCTGATACATCGCATGGCGGGCCTAGGGGGGTGGTAAACGTCAGTCCCCTAATAGCGGTACAAGTCGTGTCGGAGTGAAGCCCAAAACACCCTGAGATAACACTGGAAGCCTACCAGTATATCTCGCTTGCCCTGGCCAGGGACTACTCGTGTAATGGCTCTCCTAGACATAGCGCGATGTCAACCCCCAATACCGGGAGAGACGAATCCTGTCTAACCGTCACTGCCTCCAAGTGCTTCGGGACTGCACCCAAAAACTACCTGTTTGCACGACTCCTTTGAGCCGTGGTAGGGTAGTAATCAAAGTGCAGTGGGAACACACTCGAGGCGAAGTGATAGTATCAAGTCAGCGGACTAAGCTGTACTCATGTCACCTGGGAACTGATAACTGACGATAGGTATAGTACCAACCATCAGTTCCCGATGAGTCCTGTCCAGTGTACTCGTAACCTAACGAGCACCCGCATACTATCTCCAGTACAACGTACTGATGGCTGTGGCACAGACCATCTCCCACACTGGGATGAGAAGCGGTAGTCTACTCCGGAGTATCGATGCCCTGTCTCGATAGTCCTGCGACTAGGGACCTACATAAGGATGTGCTTATAGATTACCCAGCCCCTACTAGTATGACTGCCAGCACAACGCTGGTAATCAAGCAAAGATCCTAAGGGCTCTACTAATGTGTATAGGTGGTATACTAAAATAAACACATGTACACATTGAAGTAGAAACAAACCAAGTAGCATACTACTATTTTGAGCAAGATTGTATATACAAGGTGAATATCCCAAGCTTCCATTAAGTAATATACAAACTAGTATGATACAGTAATGGCCTCTAGGGCATATACACTAACAATAGCTGGGGTTTGAGATGGGTTATTATATTCATTCATTCGATATAATTGTAATATGTTGTAATATTATTTTGCGGGGCGCATCCAGGTTGCGGTTGTAGCCACCGTTGTATTATTTCTTTTTACTGTTTTTGCTCCTAGGATAGACCTAAGGCGGGGTGCACAAACTACCGGGTACTTTGAAGTGTTTAGTGGCCTACTCACGTTATTGAGGGAGACCGCTTCACTTCGGGTACTTGGCGGGTAGTTTGCAGTACCCGTAGGGGTCTAGGGTGGGGTAATGGCTATTCATCACAACTGTGTAATCCGTCTTTCGTTGCAGGCTCAAAAGAAACGTGGATTGCTTGTATATCCAATAATGTTCATCTATTATCTGGAATGCCTATTATTGCGTCTGACGAATTTACAATATCTATATATGATAGCTATTTAGACGTCACTTATGTTTTACACCCGCTCTAGCCCAGCCCCCGCTCTGCCGTTAGTTAAGTAACCTAACGGGTGATGACGGGACCCAGTGGCGAATGCGGATGGCATAAGAGGACGATATATTTTCGTTGTTTTCTGCAATGATAGGTTAATTGATGGGACGCATTATATTAATGCAAAGAAAATAAACCAAAGTTGAATCGTTGGAACAGTTTAAAAGAAACCACTCGGTTATTTTTAAAACAGAAGATATTTTTAAATTGCGGAGCTTTAACCACTCCTTTTAAAAGCTATCAGGTTCTTTCGATCATATCAAGTTCACTACGTTCACGGTTTCGCCAAAACCATTCGTAGCCCTCGGTCATTTCATTTGGGTATTCAGTAGTATTCAAGCTATATATTTTGACCAACGCCAAGGCATAGTGTTTGGTAGCTGCTGGGTATTCATTTGTTGCATAGATAGATGAGTTAGTTTGTGACAGTCGTATTATCATTTGGCCAACGTCAGGGGTATGTATGGATGTGTTCAAATTAACAAGATAATGATGGGTAGAACTTGACATATGACTTATTACATTTTGACCAACGCCAAGGTCACAAGAGCATGGGGCAGAAATTTATATCGGGAATTTCTAAAGAAACTGAAATTTGCAAAGAGATGCATACCATTTGGAGTTTGATGAATGTTGGTAGGATTCCTTCAGCATTATCATACGATGATATTTGGATCCCGATCCTACTGTGAGTATATGCTACTCATCAGGAGATTCGCTACTTAACGATCAATACTATAAACCATCGAGAAAGGTGTCAGCGGGGCTACGCCCCCAGAGAAAAGAGGTTATTTAATTAAGGAACATCGCGAAAGCGTTGGAAAACCTCCCTCGAAGTACCGACACCGGCCTGGCAGAACGGTTAAGAAAGTATTGTACGGTGAGAATAGTCCTGGCTAGTTTTTCCTTTTTGGTTTGAGGAGGGATTCGAGAAACAGTGGGAGCTATCCAGTTTAGATAAACTAAAAACCACTCTAAACTTGCAAGAGCATCATGCTAAAGTGTTCCCTCTCTCTCATTGCAGCGACCCAAAAACATGACAGGACTTAAGTTACTATTAGAGAAAAATATATTGACAGGGCCAAACTATAAAGATTGGCTGCGGAATGTCAAAATGGATTTTGTAGGGTTCCTAGGCACTCTAACAAGGTTCTACAAGGCATCAACCATGCCCGATTAAAATTTTAGCCGTGCCGAACAACCCTAAACAAGATCTTTGCTAGATAATTAGGGTAACACATGCAAGTAAATATCAATTACCATTAAGTGAATACGAAATACAACCTTTGTAGATCGGTCCTTCACTTCATAAGCTCCTTGTAGTAGTCCTTTCGCTGCGATCATCGTGCTCCCAGACTCTCGGATGGCTCCATAAGAAGATAGCAACGGTATTGCTTGAAGTCTTCGAGGCCGAAGATGATCTACGTCGAGGGAATACGAACTCAAGCTTCTACTTCACTAACTAGAGAATTAGTGAAGCAAACACCCTAAACTAAAGTGCTAGTCTAGTAGAGGATGATGAAATAGGAAATGGGTACACTTTAGAATTTCTTTTCTCACTATATTTCTCTCTCTTTATCAAACCCTAGCAAGCATTTGAAAGAGGAAGAAGATGAGCTCAAAAATGAGAATGAAAAATTAATCAAGAGAGAGAGAGAGAGCTAACCATGGGTGAGTGGGTATCATATACTAACTCATGTAGATACATAACCATGGCTAATTATAGTGGTTAGGTTTATAAATATCCTAAGTAAAACAAAACTAGTGGACTTTGGTCAATGCACTCACAAGCTTCATGAAGCTTCATGCACTTGAACAATTATCCACTAATTTTGTATTTACTTTGTATATTAAAACTCCACCAATATAATTATAATGGTATATGTCTCATACACCCATGTAGAGTGTATCAACAACCATGATACAAAATGAACACAAATAAATATATATCACATATATATTAAGTTGTGCACAAGTGAGAAAAACAAATGCTTAAGTGAACCAATGTTAGTTAATGTAAATTAGTATATCTAATATACAATTATACACTAAATTATTAAATCAACACTTGACTTAATAATCCGGTTATATCTCATATAACCGACTAACATCCAATGTATCGACTTATCGAATCAACCCTTGATTCGATAACCTGGTTATATCACATATAACCAATCGATACAAACATCGCGAGAATAGAATACGGTATCACATACTTGCATTATTCTCGGTCCCGCACATGTCACATATGCGCTCCTATTTCGTTTTGCCTGAGCCAGTAAAACCTCTATGTAGGACTCTAAAGACTCGTCAATACGCCGGCAGTAGGTGATGATCATATCAAGCACCCACAAGCCGTCAGCGGTACTAGCTGGACGTAACGGCTACCCGGGTATTGAGCGATCAGAAGATCGGCAAGCAAGCCCGTTCCAACTCCTGCAAAAAGCCTGACAGTGACACTACCGTACAGTCCGGTCTCCTCATCTGATATGTCGCATATCAAGTCTAAGGGTGGTAAACGTCAGACCCCAATAACCGATAAGTCATGCCGATGGGAGGCTCATAACGGGTCGAGAAACTACTGGTAACACTTATCAGTAAATCTCTAAACCAGCCCTGGCCAGGGACTTCCCTGTTATGGCCAATCGAGCATAGCGCAACATCAACCCCCAATACCAGGAGAGACGAAACCCCTCCTATCGCTTATTGCCTCCATGCGACTCGGGACTATATCCAAAAACCACCATTTTGCATGCCCTCTTGGACGTGGCAAGGTGGAAATCAAAGCACAGTGGGAATCACACAAGACTCTATGACGATCTCGGGTCTACAGACTAACCTGCACCAGTATCACCAGAGAACTGCCATTTGACGTGAGGTATAATACCATCTGGGAGTTCTCGGCGAGTCCGTCTAGTGTACCCAGTCTCTACTGAGCACCCGTATATCATCTCTGATGTCAAACACCAATGGATATGGGATCATCCATCGCCCATCTACATGGGTCGAGAAGGTATACGCTAGTCTACTCTGGTATATCGATGCCCCGTCTCGATACACCCACGAATAGGGACCTTGAAGGATGTACTTATGGACTACCATGTCCCCACTAGTATGATCCGCATCATAGTCTAGGTAGTCAAGTACACATCCTAAGGGCTTTACCAACATGTAACAGAGAGACAATCGGTGTACACGTTAAGGTAAAGAGTAACCAGATAGCATACTAACATGTCGAGCAAGAAAGTCCTCCCTATATATGTCCAAGCATCCACTACAATATACATCTCATTTATAGTAATGGCCTTTAGGGAATACATATAACTAACAATCTCCCACTTGAACTAGGGCCATCTGATAACAGTGGTTGTAGTATCTCATACTCAACCATCCCATAATAGTCTCTCTCTGGGAAAAGGCTTTTGTGAGTGGATCCGCTGTGTTTCCCTATGAGTCTACTCTCCCAAGCTCGATCACCTGGAGATCAACCATCTCCATGATCAGGTGACACTGCCTTAGAATATGTCTGGATCACTGATGGGACGGGAGTTTCTAGGCATAAGCCACAACTCCATTGTCACACAATGGTAGGAACGAAGTTCATTTCATGAACAAATATACACCCAGACTGCCTCTTTGGTAGCATCTTTGGTAGCGATGTATCTAGCCTTTATCATCTAGTAAGTCACGGTATCTAGCTTGGGACTCTTCCAACATACCGTCCCTCCATAGAGGATAAAGACAATGCTTGCGACTGACATTCAGTCGTCCTTATCACCGTGGAACCTTTCCAGTGATTCTCCCTAGGATCAATTGATACCATCTCACTACAACTAGTGAGTATCCTAACATCCAATTAGATCTATCTCATAGATCCAAAACCCAGGATTTAGGAGGTATCACTTTGATCCTATATGGAGAATCCTTGTGATAAGCGGAGATTGACCGAGCGTAGCATAGGAAACTCCTTCCCTATCAAGAGTATGTCATCCACGTACTCTATGAGGATCTCCACCATACTCTCTACTACCTTTTTGTATATACAAGGTTCATCTACCATTTTGATGATGTCAAACTCTTTAACTAACTCATCAAAACAGATGTTCCAACTCCGCGATGCCTGCTTTATCACATAAAATATCTTGCACACGTTTCCGCTGCTCCCACTGTCTACGAAGCCCTTAGCTTTGTACTTATAGACGCTCTCTTCTAAATCAATATTTAGAAAAGCGGTCATGACACCCAACCGCCAGATATTGTAGTCATGATATGTAGCCGTGGCAAGTAGGATCTGGATGGACTTCAGCATAGTTTTGAAAGTCTCAACTTTTCCATGTACACCAAGTAATCTTCTCAAGATATACTTTCTCCTGATGGGGATTTAACCCTTCAGATAAGGCAACTAAAGTCCATACGTTGTTGGTGTATAAGGATTCCATCTCAGATCGTTAAGCATCCAGCCATTCTTACAGAGTCCCACTCCTGATGGCCAGCTCGAAACTAGTTGGGTCATCATCTCATGATGCATTTCTCGCTCCCACTGTCATAGAGAAACTTGAAGTATCTCTCAGGTTGGTGAGGAACCCTACTAGATCGGCGGAGAGGCTGAGGTTCGTTGGTTACTATTAAATCCTTTGGTTCTACCAAATCATCAGTCGCAATTTGTATAGCTGGAACTCTTTCTAGTTCTACCTTATGACCATTAATTTCTTCACAAGAAATTCCCTTTCACAAAGGTGGCATATTGAGAAACAAAACATCTTTTGTTCCTCGGTTTGGTAGAAGATATTCCCTTGCGTATGCTTGGGATATCCAACAAACTTCTACAGAACTGACCTTGCCTCGAGTTTGTCCGGATTTTGCTTTTAGACATAGGCCGGACAACCCCAAATCTTAACTGACTTAAGAGATGGGCTCTTCCCTTACCATATCGCATATGGAGTGGTAGGCACCTGATTTGGTTGGAACGCCATTCAATAGGTATACAGCTTCACAAGTGCATAACCCCCAAAAGGAAACAGGCAACTCAGTAATACTCATTATAGAGCGCACCATATCTCATAGGGTGCAATTGCTCTGCCCCGATACACTGACGTGCTATGGTGTATACGGAGGAGTAATGCAGAGAGAGAATCTCATTCTCCTTTAGAATAATCCAGGAATTCCATGCTTAAGTATTCTCCTCCTTGATCACATCAAATGACATAATACTTATACCCGTTTTGGTTCTTTACTTTCTAACTTATATTCTGTGAATATCTCAAAAGCTTCGGACTTATGTTTCAACAGGAACATATGTTTGAATCTTGAGAGATCATCAGAAAATGTAATGAAGTACAAAGAACCGGTCTTGGCATGTGAAGAAAGGGGACCTTCATACATCAACATGTATCATCCCAAGAGTTCACTAACTCTTTCTCTGTTTCCTATAAACAGATCATGGTCATCTTATCTCTGTGATATGACCGACAAGTTTCACAAGATGTAAATTCAAACTAATTTAAATATGCATCTATATGTAACTTCAGCTAGTCGGGTCACATTGATATGACCTAGTCTACAATACCTTAAGAAGGATTCATTCATTTCTGAACTCTTCCTCTTGTGCGTGTTCTGTACGTTAAGAACTGTAGTTTGATTTAGAACGTCTATGCTTTTAGATAACATGCCTGAACCGATCAACTCTTGATATAGGAAATGTTCAAAACATTATTCAACAATACAAAATTATATCCTTTCTTTACTAATAAAGAGACTGATATGATGTTGTATATCAGGTTCGGTATCTAATAACATTCATTCAGAATCAATGTATTCTTGTAATACAGGGTGATAACTACCAACAGATTTGGCTACAACACTTGCACCGTTTCTATCTCAAGAAACTTATCACCCGTTCTTAGTTCTTTACCTATCTGTAGCCCATATAACATATTACATATGTGGGATCCTGACCCGGTATCAAATACTCAGGACGTAAAGGATATTGAGAAACAGTTCTGTGTAATGAACACACCCGAAGAAGATGCATCAACATGTACTTTCTTCGTTTGGGCGGCACGGGAATTCTGGTAATCCCCTATTTCCTGCTCTGTCTTATAACAATTATAAGTTGGAGAGGGACCAATATTCCCCAGCTCAGTATAACAAGCGGGTTCGGTCAACACATCCATATTATTATCTTGATTAAGGCATGTATGGTCTCTACCTGGAGAGAGAGAAGAAAACACTCTGCGTGCGCTCTTACAAGATCATATTGATTATATTTTATCTAATCAGGATGGATCCTACTGTTTTTATCAAATCTTCCTTCAAACCCTAAAAGGAAAGACTAGCCGGGATTAATTACACCCTACAATTTCGCCAATCTTCCAGCCAGGCCAGTGTCGGTACTTTGAGGGAGATTCCCCGTGCTTTCGCACGGACCTAATTAAACTAAACCTCGTTTTCCCAGAGGCGTAACCCCATTGACACCTTTCTAGACACCTACTTGATCGGCTAATTGTAATGTGTAAAACTCTCCCAGGAGTAACTATTACTCGCAGTGGGTATCGGGATCCAACTATCTCATAGAAGGTATGCAATCTCATTGCAAATTTCAACACTTGAAATTCCCAATAATATTTTTCCCCTAGCGTCCCATTACCTTGACGCAGGCCAACAAACCATAGTGCGCTAGTCAAGTTCAACCCGTCATTTCTTGATTGAATTAAACCTACCCGCATGACCCTTGATGTAGGCCAACAAAGTTGCACGACTACCCTAATCCAATCTGCATCATATGCATAAGCAGATAAATACTAGTTAACTACCGCACACTACGCCTTGACGCAGGCCAACAAACGTAGCACGAATACTAAGTAGGACTTATCTGAAATGACGGAGGGCTACGCCAGGTTTTTCTGAAAACCTATTGCGTAATGAACTTGATATCGTTGTAGAATCAAATGATTTTAAAATGGAGTGTTTTTGAGGCTTTTGCTAGTTTCGCTAAAGAGGTCACTCCCGGTGAAGGAATCTCGGCTCTTTCCTCGTCGAATGAGGTGCAGGATATATCATATATATCACTGTGCAAAGCAAGAACTAGAAAAGCAATCAAAATACAAAACCGAGGGGTGTAGCATCTGCCAGTCATTGCTAAAGGGGTCACTCCCGGTGAAGGGATCTCGGCCCTTTCCTTATCGAATAAGGTGCAGGATGTTCTACAAGGAACACCACTATGCAAAGCAAGAACTGTAGCAACCTGTTTTTGAAAATTCGATTCCACAACATCTTTTAGGTTTCTTTTCTTTCATTAATCACATTAATGAAGTCCCATCATTTAAGTCACCTAAACATCACAGATAAATACGACGTACACTTATGCCATCCACATTCGCCTTGATGTCCCCTCGTGCACCGTTAGGTTAGGTAACTAACGGCAGAGCGGGGCAGGGCTAGCGCGGGTGTAAAACATAAGTAACGTCTATATAATATATCATATATACTATATACAGTATCTATCATAACATATCAAATGATCACATCACTGATATCGCAGCAGAAGAAACATATGAAATATTGGATATACTAGGACGTCCGTGTTTTATTTTGACCCACTATAAAATACGGATTCCACGGTCGCAATGAATAGCCAAACCCATATCCCTAGACCCCTACGAGACTGGCAAGCAACCCTACCAATTCTAGAGTTAGGAGACCCGGACTCGACTCCTTGAGTTGGTCTCCCGCTGTACCCTAGAACCCGGTTACTTGTGCTCCCCTCCTTGGGTCTACCTAGTGCGGAAAAATAAATAATATATAAATGGTGACATCAACCTCATCCCGGAAGTGCCCCAATAAAAGAATATTACATACATTTAATTTTACATGAATGAAAATAAAAACTCTCATCTCACATAAAAACCCCGGCTATTCAAAACGCGACGATCCAATATAACATATCCAGCAACACATAACATCACATGTCATCAACGTAAGTAAATATGCGCATCCCAATTGTCGTTGACATATAGCAACGAAACCGGCGATATCACATATTACACTTACGGGCGCAGAAAAGAAAGTGTAAAACTACAACATTTGGGATCCACAATCACTTTAGACATCATAAATCCGAAATATCACATACTTCGCATTTCATGCCTAACTATATGAATTCCACATATTGTATCACATTCCAGATAAATAGACAGTATTAAACTTTCCGATCGAATAATCAAATGCCCAAGATTTCCAAAATAGCTCAACACTTGAGCAGAGTTCAAAAATTCCAGAATACGTCATAGTAGCAATGGTCCAGCCGTAGAAAGGTCAAGCCAACGCCTCATATGTGGCACGCCGTACTGCCCCAAACCCTAAGGTTTATAGGCGGTTCAGACGGTCACATAATCGAGTTAAGGTTTGTGTTCTTTTAGAGGGTCCATCACGTTACATGCATATTTTTCCGAAAGATTTAAACTCAAGAAAAATTCAACACTTGAAAGTTTTTCGTGCCGGGAAAAATGAGTTAATGATATCCGTTCGAACATTTTAATACTTTCTAAATTATCCGGAAAACATAACGAAATTAAATTTTCCGATCGAATCAACGAATACAAAATAAACCCCAGATTACTCAACACTTGATTCAGATATAAAATACCCATAAAATATAAATAGCAGGTAAGGGCATTACTGTGCCAAAAGAAAAGTCAAAGCTCACTGTACGACCGCGGATCCGCGGCCCAAGCAGGGTCTTGCCGCGGATCCGCGGCGGTCCGTACGGCTTACGTTATCGTTTTGCATAGTAATGCTTAAAATTACCTGCTGAATTTTTTAGGTATTTTTAATTCAGAAAAAATCACAGTTTTAAAAAATGACCAGAGAGGGGTTGATTTTGAGGTCGTTCGGAGTTTTAACTTCGTATACACGTCGTCTAATGCTCTAGCTAGGCTCTGATACCATTGTAGGGTTCCTAGGCACTCTAACAAGGTTCTACAAGGTATCAACCATGCCCAATTAAAATTTTAGCCGTGCCGAACAACCCTAAACAAGATCTTTGCTAGATAATTAGGGTACCACATGCAAGTAAATATCAATTAACACTAAGTGAATACGAAATACAACCTTTGTAGATCGGTCCTTCAGTTCATAAGCTCCTTGTAGTAGTCCCTTCACTGCAATCATCGTGCTCCCGGACTCTCGGACGGCTCCATGAGAAGATAGCAACGGTATTGCTTGAAGTCTTCGAGGCCGAAGATGATCTACGTCGAGGGAATACGAACTCAAGCTTCTACTTCACTAACTAGAGAATTAGTGAAGAAAACACCCTAAACTAAAGTGCTAGTCTAGCAGAGGATGATGAAATAGGAAATGGGTACACTTTAGAATTTCTTTTCTCACTATATTTCTCTCTCTTTATCAAACCCTAGCAAGCATTTGAAAGAGGAAGAAGATGAGCTAAAAAATGAGAATGAAAAATTAATCAAGAGAGAGAGAGCTAACAATAGGTGAGTGGGTATCATATACTAACTCATGTAGACACATAACCATGGCTAATTATAGTGGTTAGGTTTATAAATATCCTAAGTAAAACAAAACTAGTGGACTTTGGTCAATGCACTCACAAGTTTCATGAAGCTTCATGCACTTGAACAATTATCCACTAATTTTGTATTTACTTTGTTTATTAAAACCCCACCAATATAATTATAATGGTATATGTCTTATACACCCATGTAGAGTGTATCAATAACCATGATACAAAATAAACACAAATAAATATATATCACATATATATTAAGTTGTGCACAAGTGAGAAAAACAAATGCTTAAGTGAACCAATGTTAGTTAAAGTAAATTGGTATATCTAATATACAATTATACACTAAATTATTAAATCAACACTTGACTTAATAATCCGGTTATATCTTATATAACCGACTAACATCCAATATATCGACTTATCGAATCAACCCTTGATTCGATAACCTGGTTATATCATATATAACCAATCGATACAAACATCGCGAGAATAGAATACGGTATCACATACTCGCATTATTCTCGGTCCCGCACATATCACATATGCGCTCCTATTTCGTTTTGCCTGAGCCAGTAAAACCTCTATGTAGGACTCTAAAGACTCGTCAATACGCCGGCAGTAGGTGATGATCATATCAAGCACCCACAAGCCGTCAGCGGTACTAGCTGGACGTAACGGCTACCCGGGTATTAAGCGATCAGAAGATCGGCAAGCAAGCCTGCTCCAACTCCTGCAAAAAGCCTGACAGTGACACTACCGTACAGTCCGGTCTCCTCATCTGATATGTCGCATATCAAGTCTAGGGGTGGTAAACGTCAGACCCCAATAACCGATAAGTCATGCCGATGCGAGGCTCATAACGGGTCGAGAAACTACTGGTAACACTTACCAGTAAATCTTTAAACCAGCCCTGGCCAGGGACTTCCCTGTTATGGCCAATCGAGCATAGCGCAACATCAACCCCCAATACCGGGAGAGACGAAACCCCTCCTACCGCTCATTGCCTTCATGCGACTCGGGACTGTACCCAAAAACCATCGTTTTGCACGCCCTCTTGGACGTGGTAAGGTGGAAATCAAAGCACAGTAGGAATCACACAAGACTCTATGACGATCTCGGGTCTACAGACTAACGTGCACCAGTGTCACCAGAGAACTTCCATCTGACGTGAGGTATAATACCATCTGGGAGTTCTTGGCGAGTCCGTCCATTGTTCCCAGTCTCCACTGAGCACCCGTATATCATCTCTGATGTCAAACACCAATGGATATGGGATCATCCATCGCCTATCTACATGGGTCGAGAAGGTATACGCTAGTCTACTATGGTATATCGATGCCCCGTCTCGATACACCTACGACTAGGGACCTTGAAGGATGTACTTATGGACTACCATGTCTCCACTAGTATGATCCGCATCATAGTCCAGGTAGTCAAGTACACATCCTAAGGGCTTTACCAACATGTAACAGAGAGACAATCAGTGTACACGTTAAGGTAAAGAGTAACCAAATAGCATACTATCATGTCGAGCAAGAAAGTCCTCCCTATATATGTCCAAGCATCCACTACAATATACATCTCATGTATAGTAATGGCCTCTAGGGCATACATATAACTAACAACTTTAACTTATGACAAATTGGGGTATGTCCTTACCACTAAGTCACCTGCTGTCCCTGGTCCTAAATCCAGTCTTGCGGATAAGGAAATCCACAAAATTTGGGAATTAGATTGTGCGAAGGCCAAGTGCATCGTGCTTGCCTCGATGAATAATGAACATCAGAGGAGGCACGAGGATATGGATCTTGAATCCATATTTCTCCATACAAAGGATCTGTATGGGGAGCAATCTCGTATAGCAAGATACGAGACCTCGAAGAACCTGTTTCAGGCGAGGTTGGCCGTCGGATCGTCTGTAGGAGAACATGTCCTAAAGATGATTGGCTACATAGAAGAGCTCGCAGACCTGGGGATGACTTTGGAAAACGAGCTCCATACAGACTTGATTCTCCAGTCCCTTCCTTCCACCTACGCCCAGTTTATTCTGAATTTCAACATTCAAAGAAAAGAAGTTGAACTTCCAGAACTCCTTAACATGTTGAGGAGTGCAGAGGGCACCTTGCAGAAGGCAAGGGAAACACCCGCTATGTTTGTTCGCGGTGCTTCTTCTTCCGGGTCCAAGGCTTGGGCCAAAGGAAGGAAGAATAATTCCGCCACCAAACCTAGAGGAGGTGTTAGTAAGGTGGGAGTGAAGGGAAAGAAAAAGATTGCATGCCAGTAGTGGCCAAGGATGAGTGCTTCCATTGTCATAGGAAAGGGCACTGGAAGAAAGATTGCAAGGCGTGGAACGCCAAGAACCAGGAACTGAAGCAAGCTGTGGTTTCGACTTCAGGTGTGTTTGTAATTGAGAATTGTCTGTCAATCAACTCTACTTCCTGAGTATTGGATACCGGATCAGGATCACATATATGCAATTCATTGCGGGCACTGAGAAACCGTAGAGTGCTGAAGGATGGTGATATGACCCTAAAGGTTGCTAACGGAGCTAGCGTGGGAGCTGTGTCCGTCGGGGATTATCACCTGGGATTGACGAGTGGACATATTTTGGTTTTACATAACTGTTTTTGTGTACCTAGTTTAACGTGTAATATCATATCAGTTTCCTTGTTATCAAATAAAGGTTATGATTTCACGTTTGTAAGCGATGTTGTTAACGTCCACCTTAATCATGGTTTGATTGGGTCCGGTACACTGGATAACGGTATATATATCTTAAACCAACTCCAGATTTTCAATGTTCAGAACACACTAAAAAGAAAGTCTCCAGATTTAAAAAAAGCTTTCTTATGGCATTGTAGACTAGGTCACATCAATGAGACAAGGTTAACTAAGTTACACAGAGAAGGATATTTGGATTCATTCGAATATCAATCTTATGCCACTTGTCAATCATGTCTCAAAGGAAAGATGACAAAGACTCCATTCACTGGACATGGAGTAAGAGCGAGCGAGCTCTTAGGACTCATATACAACGATGTATGCGGTCTAATGTCTACACATGCAAGAAGTGGTTTTTCCTATTTCATTTCTTTTATAGATGATTACTCTAGGTACGGATTCATTTTCTTGATGAAACATAAATCCGAGGCTTTTGAGAAATTCCAAGAGTATAAGAATGAAGTAGAAAACCAAACCGGCAAAAATATCAAGACACTAACATCTGATCGAGGTGGTGAATACTTAAGTGCCGAGTTCCTAGGTTACCTAAAAGAGAAAGGAATTCTCTCTCAGCTTACTCCTTCATACACTCCACAGCATAACGGTGTATCGGAGAGACGGAATCAAACCCTATTAGATATGGTACGTTCCATGATGAGTAATGCTGAGTTACCACGATCTTTCTGGGGTTATGCGCTAAAATCAGCAGCATATCTTTTGAACAGGGTTCCTACCAAGACTGTGCCTACCACGCCATATCAGATGTGGAGTGGAAAGAAACCCCATCTTCAATATTTAAAGATATAGGGATGTCCAGCTTTTGTTAAAAAGCAGCATACGGACAAACTCAAGGCACGATCAATACAGTGTAAGTTTGTGGGATATCCAAAGAACTCCAAGGGATATTATTTCTATTATGCAGAGGAACAAAAGGTTTTTGTTTCTCGTAATGCCCATTTTCTGGAACAGCAGTTTTTAGAAAAAGAAACAAGTGGGAGCGAAATAGAACTGGAAGAAATTCCAGAACCACAAACTACTACTGAAAGTTTGGTAGAATCAGTAGTTCAAGAAGAACATGACATTCCCGCACCCCTCCGCAGGAGTAGTAGGCCGTCTCATCTGCCTGAGAGATACTACGGTTTTCTCATAGATGGGGATAGGGAGGATTGCGTCATTGATGATGATGAACCTACTAGCTTCCAATAGGCCATCCAGAGTGGGGACTCGGTATGATGGGTAGATGCAATGCGGACCGAAATGGAGTCCATGTACACCAACAAAGTATGGACTTTGCTCCAGGTGGGGTAAAACCCATAGGATGCAAATGGATCTTCAAGAAAAAGATTGGCGTAGATGGATAGGTGGAAACCTACAAGGCTAGACTTGTTGCAAAGGGTTTTTGTCAAAGACCTGGTTTGGACTATGACGAGACTTTTTCTCCAGTGGCTATGCTCAAATCCATTCGGATCCTTCTTGCTATTGCCACCTTCCATGATTATGAGATCTTGCAGATGGACGTAAAGACGGCTTTTCTAAATGGCAATTTGGAAGAGTGCGTCTATATGGATCAGCCAGAAGGCTTCAATCAGAGTGGGAGCAGCGGGAAAGTATGCAAGTTGCTTAAGTCTATTTATGGACTAAAGCAGGCATCGCGGAGTTGGAACATCTGTTTTGATGAAATGGTCAAAGAATATGACTTTATCAAAAACCCAGATGAACCATGTATATATAGTAAAATTGTAGCACGAACTGTCGTATTCCTCGTCTTGTACGTGGATGACATTCTATTGATAGGAAATGACATTCCTATGCTACAATCTGTCAAAGGTTTCTTGTCACACAGGTTCTCCATGAAAGACCTGGGTGATGCCTCTTACATTCCGGGGATCCGGATCTATCGTGATAGATCTAAGAGAATGTTGGGACTTTCACAGTCCAGGTATATCAACACTGTACTGAAAAGATTCAGTATGGAAGATTCTAAGCGCGGTAATTTACCAGCTTGTCACGGAATCACCCTCTCCAAAAAGATGTCTCCCAAGACTGATTTGGAAAGGGAACGCATGTCTGTTATACCCTACGCTTCTGCGGTAGGCTCTATAATGTATGCGATGTTGTGCACCAGACCAGATGTAGCTTACGCACTGAGCGTGGTAAGCCGGTATCAGTCAGACCCAGGGGAGAAGCACTGGATAGTAGTAAAGAACATTCTCAAGTACCTGAGAAGGACTAAGGAGATGTTCTTGGTTTACGGCGGAAAAGACCTCAAGATCGAGGTCTTTGCTGATTCCGGCTTCTAGAGTGATAAGGATGACTCCAAGTCCATGTCGGGTTATGTCTTTACCCTCAATGGAGGGGCGGTGTGCTGGAAGTGCTCCAAGCAGGACACCGTTGCAGACTCGACGATGGAAGGGGAGTATATTGCTACTTGCGATGCCGCAAAAGAAGCGGTCTGGATGAAGAAGTTCCTAATAGAACTTCAGGTGGTTCCTACCATTGTTGATCCAATACCTCTGTATTGCGACAACAACGGAGCTATAGCTTTAGCAAAGGAACCAAGGTCCCATCAGAACTCCAGACACATCTTAAGGCGGTATCACCTGATCAGAGAGATCGTAGATCGCCGGGAGATCAAGGTCCGGAGAGTTGCTACAGAGGAGAACATTGCTGATCCATTCACAAAGGCCTTACCTCAGATTCAGTTCGAGAGGCTACTCGAGATGATCGGTCTTAGATATGCCAGTACATGGCCCTAGTGCAAGTGGGAGATTGTTAGTGTATATGCCCTAGGGGCCATTATTGTATCATACTAACTTGTATATTATTTAATGGAAGCTTGGGATATTCACAGTTATATAACAGTCTTGCTAAACATGGTAGTATGCTACTTGGTTTTATCTATCTTAATATGTGTGTACGTATTGATAGAGCCCTTAGGATCTTGCTTGACTACCAGCGTTGTGATGGCAGTCACACTAGTGGGGGCTGGATAGTCTACAAGCACATCTTTTTTCAGGTCCCTAGTCGTAGGATTACCGAGACAGGGTATCGATACTCCGGAGTAGACTAGTGTGTACGCTTCTCATCCCAGTTGGGGAGATGATCTGTCCCACAGCCATCAGTACGCCGTACTGGAGATAGTATACATGTGCTCGTTGGGTTACGGGTACACCGGACAGGACTCACAGGGAAGTGTTGGTTGGTATTATACCCATCGTCAGTTAACAGTTCCCAGGTGACAGCATAGTCCGCAGACTTGACACTGCTACTTCGCCTCGAGTGTGTCCCACTGTTCTTAGATTGCTACCCTACCACGGCTCAAAAGAGTCGTGCAAACAGGTAGCAGTTGGGTGCAGTCCCAAGCACTTGGAGGCAGTGGCGGTTAGACAGGATTCGTCTTTCCCGGTATTGGGAGTTGATATCGCGCTGTGTCAGAGAGCCATTACGCAAAGTCCCTGGCCAGGGCAAGCGAGATTTACTGGTAGGTTCCAGTAGTTTCTCAAGGTGTAATGGGCTATGCTCCGACAAGACTTATACCGCTTTTAGGGGACTGACGCTTGCCGCCCCTAGGCCCGATATGCGATAGTCCTAGACGAACAGATCGGAGTGTACGGAGATTGTCACATCAAGCTCAGTAGGAGTTCATATGGGTTTCCTCATCGGCCTTCTTATCGACATCTACCTGGGGACCGTTACGTACAGCTAGTGCCGCTTGCGGTCTATGGTTAAACCCACTGCCAGCGTAGTATTCGAGTCTTTAGAGTCCCACACAGAGAGTTTCCCTGCTCCAGGCGAAACGATATAGAGGTCGTATGGTTTTACGACAAGGGTTCAGACGCATACGTGTTTAAACGCACGTACGGCGTTCGGACATTTTTTACTAGCCAGCTTTGGTTTAATCCAGATTATAGTATCGGGTTATTAGATTTATACAGTCTAAAGTTTTTCCGTGTTTTCACGGATAGGAGGGGAGTTATCGTAATTTGGCGGGAAGCTTATAGAAGTATGGTGACTTGAGGGTTTAGGCGGCATAAGCATTTATTGCTTTAGTGACTCATCTGTGTGATTCATCCATGTCATTAATGCATCATTAAATGGTTAATGACTCATGTAGTGAATCACACATATTGAATAAATGAAGCATGATGATTAATCATTTTATTTATTTATTTGGTAAATGATTATGCTTCATATATTCAAGAGAGTTCATTATTTCATGATCATTCTTATGCTCACCTTCTCTCTCCTCAAGCTCTCTCTCTTCAAACCCTAATCCTCCCCTCTCATGTGCTGAGATCAAGGATTAGATAGACTAATCAATCCATAACCTCACTTTATATCACCTAGGTGCCTTTGATTAGCAACTAAAGAAACCTAGTTACCTCGAGATTAGAGGTGAAGCTTGGAATGGAAGCTCTCGGGTGGATCGTCTATTATATAGAGGAAGCCGAGGAGGAGGTGGATAACGAAAAGACGAAGGACTAGGTTCACTAGGTATAATCTCTTCACATAGTAGTTTACAACTCCTATGTATATGTTAGTTATAGTTTAGCAAAGATTCTTCGGTTAGTCGATGTTAATCCAAAGAACAAGATTGTTTTTCATATTTCCGCCTCCCCGCAATTCGTGGGGTGTTGTACATCGACTTACACCAAAATCTTAGAAGTAAAGTTGTTTACTTGCTATGTTTCGTCTAATCTCTAGTCTAAGATCTTAATTAGGGTTGTTCGGCACATGAAAAATTTGATTTTGGCATGGTTGATGCCTTGTAGAACCTTGTGACAGTGCCTAATAACCCTACAGTGGTATCAGAGCCAAGCTAGAGCTTTAGGCGTTGTCTAGACGAACTTTAAAATTCGATCGAACCCCGAAACCCCAATTTACACCCCCTCTCTGGAAATTTTTTAAAATGTTGATTTTTTCTGTATTAAAAATACTCAGAAAATTAAGCAGGGAATTCTAAGAATTACTGTGAAGTACGGAGCACTAATTCCCTCTTTGGACCGTGGAACCGCGGCCAAATCATGCGTTTGGCGGCGGTTCCACGGCCAACTTCAAAAGTTTGGTGCTACCACTTCTGGGGTTTATTCTTGGTTAATTTTGCATGCTTCTGGGAATTTTTAATTATACTCAAGTGTTGAGTTTTCTAGAGAACTTTTATATTCGTTGATTCGATCGGAAAGTTTAACTTCGTTTAACGTTTTCCGGGTAGTTTAGAATGTGTTAAAAAGTTCGAACGGATTTCAATAACTCACTTTTTCCCCTGCCAGAAAATTTCCAAGTGTTGGATTTTTTCTTAGTTAAAGAACGTTCAAAGTCGTGCAAGTAACGCGGTGGCCCCTCTAGAAGAACACAAACCTTAACTCGATTATGTGACCGTCTGAACCGTATCTAAACCTTAGGGTTTGGGGCAGTACGGCGTTGCCACATGTGAGGCATTGGTTTGACCCTTCTACGGCTGGACCATTGGTACTATGGCATGTGATGGATGTTTTTTTAAACTAAGTTCAAGTGTTGAGCAAAAAGGAAAATTTTGGGTGTTTGTTTATTCGATTGGAAAGTTTAATATTGTCTATTTATCTGGAATGTGATACAATATTTGGAATCCATAAGTAGTTATGAGATAACTAATTTGAATGTTATAAATCTAGCAGTTTAGTCTCATTTGATCGGTTGCCATGGGATTTTGATGTGATCAAAAGTCCGTCGCAATCACGTAGCGTACGCGGATGCTCGCCGGGTAAACTTAATAGATAACCACGCCCCATAGCCCCGACCAAGTGACTGTAGGAGAACCCCGTCGCCAAAAGCATCTGTTCGGGTGCTCGCGGCAGCGGTGTTCCGCCTTAGTGCACTCCGTCGACGGCATCCGGGGGTGCGGCCGTCTACTAAACTTTCCGATGAGCATTCGATCAGGATGTCGGGAATCTTATTGAATTTCCCGACTAGATATTGAAAAGTTTTTTCGAGATCGAGACTAAAATGCGGGGTTTATAATTGTTAGGCATGCGATGTCTAAGGAATCCATTTGGTTAGGCATGAGATGTCTAAGGAGGTTGCGGATTCCAACTGCTGTAGTTTTACACTTTCTTTTCTGTGACCGTAAGCGCAGTATATGGTGTATCGCCGGCTTCGTTGCTATACATCAACGACAATCGGGATACGCATACTTTCTTACGTTGATGATATGGGATATTATGTGTTGCTGTGATATGTTATTTTGAATCGTCGTGTTCTGAATAGCCGGGTTTTATGTGAGATGACGGTTTTTATTTTCATTCATGTAAAATTTATTGTATGTAATATTCTTTTATTGGGGCACTTCCGGGTTGAGGATGATGTCACCATTGTATATTATTTACTTTTCCGCATTAGGTAGACCCAAGGAGGGGAGCACAAATAACCGGGTTCCAGGGTCCAGTGGGAGGCCATCGCGAGGAGTCGAGACCGGGTCTCCTAACCCTAGAATTGGCAGTGTTGCTTGCCGCTCTCGTAGGGGTCTAGGGATGTGGGTTTGGCTATTCATCGCGACCGTGGAATCCGCGTTTTATACAGGCTCGCATAAAACATGGAAATCCTAGTATATCCAATATTTCATATGTTATCATCTGCTGCAATGTTCTGTGATGAGATCATATTACTGCCTGAGACGAATGTTTATATTATATATATGTGATATATATTATATATTATTGATTTCGTTTCATATCTGATACTTGGGAAGCATAATAAAATGGGACTTCATTAATGATATTAATGAAACTAAAAGAAACCTAAAGATATTGTAGAAACTTATTTAAAAACCGGTAGCTCTAGTTGTTGCTTTGCATAGTGGTGTTCCTTGTAGAACATCCAGCACCTTATTCGATAAGGAAAGAGCCGAGATCCCTTCACCGGGAGTGGACCTCTTTAGCGAAACTAGCAGATACTGCAAACTCGGTTTGTCTTTTGATTGTTTTTATAGTTTTTGCTTTGTATAGTGATATTTGTGAAATATCATGTACCTTATTCGATGAGGAAAGATCCGAGATCCCTTCACCGGGAGTGACCTCTTTAGCAAAACTAGAAAAGGCCTAAAAAACATTCCATTTAAAATCACTCGATTCTACAACGATATCAAGTTCATTACGCTCATGGTTTTCTTAAAAACCTGCGTAGCCCTTCGTCATTTTAGATAAGTACTACTTAATATTCGTGTTGCGGTAGTTTGGCATGCGTCAAGGCGTAGTGTATGGTAGCTAACTAGTGCTTATCTGCTAGCATACGATGCGATTGAATTAGGGTATTCGTATGGCCTTGTTTGGCATGCGTCAAGGGTCGTACGGGTGGGTTTAATTCAATCAGGAAATGCACGGGATGAACTTGACTAGCGGACTATGAGTTGTTTGGCATGCGTCAAGGTCATAGCACGCTAGGGGTAAAAGAATTATCGGGAATTTCAAGTGTTGAAATTTGCAATGAGATTGCATACCTTCTATGAGATAGTTGGATCCCGATACCCACTGCGAGTAAGAGTTACTCCTGGGTGAGTTTTACACATTACAATTAGCCGATCAAGTAGGTGTCTAGAAAGGTGTCAACGGGGTTATGCCTCTGGGAAAACGAGGTTTACTTTAATTAGGTCCGTGCGAAAGCACGGGGAACCTCCCTCAAAGTACTGGCACTGGCCTGGCTGAAAGATTGACGAACTTGTAGGGTATAATTAATCCCGGATAGTCTTTCCTTTTAGGGTTTGAAGGAAGATTTGACTAAAACAGTGGGAGACATCATGATTAGATATATTAATAACCAATCTAATCTTGCAAGAGCATACACTGAGTGTTTTCTTCTCTCTCTCTCTCCTGGTTACGACTATGTCACGCCTTAATCAAGATAATAATACGGATGTATTGACCGAACCCGCTTGTTATACTGCGCTAGGGAACGTTGGTCCCGCTCCAACTTATAATTGTTATAAGACAGAGCCGGAATAGGGGATTACCAGAATTCCCGTGCCGCCCAAACAAAGAAAGTGCATGTTGATGCATCATCTTCGGGTATGTTCATTACCGAGAACTATTTCTCAGTATCCTTTATGTCTTAGGTATGAGATACTACAGATAGGTAGAGAACTGAGAACGGGTGATAAGTTTCAAGAGTTGGAAATGATGCAAGTGTTGCAGCCGAGTCTGTTGGCAGTTATCACACTGTATTACCAGAATACATTGATTCTGAACGAATGTTACTAGATACCGAACCTGATATACAACATCATATCAGTCTCTTTATTAGTAAAGAAGGATATAATTTTGTATTGTTGGATAATGTTTTGAACATTTCCTATATCAAGAGTTGATCGGTTCAGGCACGTTATCTAAAAGCATAGACATTCTAATTCAAACCACAGTTCTTACCGTACAGAACACACACAGGAGGAAGAGTTCAGAAATGAACGAATCCTTCTTGAGGCATTGTAGACAAGGTCATATCAATGAGACCCGACTAGCTGAAGTTACATAAAGATGCATATTTAAATTAGTTTGGATTTACATCTTGTAAAACTTTCCAGTCATGTCACAAACATAAGATGACCACAGCTCCGTTTATTAGAAACAAAGAAAGAGTTAGTGAACTCTTGGGATTGATACATGCTGATGTATGAAAATCCCCGGTCTACATATGTCAAGACCGGTTCTTTGTACTTCATTACATTCACTGATTATCTCTCAAGATCCAGACATATGTTCCTGTTGAAACACAAGTCTTGAACTTTTGAGAAATTCAATGAATATAAGTTAGAAGTAGAGAACCAAAAACCGGGTATAAGTATTATGTCTTTTGATGTGATCAAGGAGGAGAATACTTGAGCACGGAATTCCTAGACTATTCTAAAGGAGAATGAGATTCTTTCTCAGCATTACTCATTCGTATACACCACAGCACGTTGGTGTATCGGGGCGGAGCAATCACACCCTATATGATATGGTGTGCTCTATGATGAGTACTACTGAGTTGCCTATTTTCTTTTGGGGTTATGCACTTGAGAAGTTGCATACATATTGAATAAGGTTCCAATCAAATCAGATGCCTGCCACTCCATATGTGATATGGTATGGGAAGAGCCCGTCTCTTAAAGATGTTAAGATTTGGGGTTGTCCGGCCTATGTTTAAAAGCAAAATACGGACAAGCTCGAGGCAAGGTTAGTTCTGTGGAAGTTTGTTGGATATCCCAAGCATTTGCAAGGGAATATCTTCTACCAAACTGGGGAACAAAAGGTGTTTTTGTTTCTCAGCATACCACCTTTCTGAAAGGGAATTTCTTGTAAAGAAATTAGTGGCCATGAGGTAGAACTGGAAAGAGTTCCAGCTATACAAACTGCAGCTGATGATTTGGTAGAACCAAAGGATTCAATAGTTTCCAACGAACCTCAGCCTCTCCGCCGATCTGGTAGGGTTCCTCATCCACCTAAGAGATTCTTCGGTTTCTCTATGACAGTGGGAGCAAGGATTGCATCATGAGATGATGACCCGACTAGCTTCGAGTAGGCCATCAGGAGTGGGGACTCTGTGAGAATGGCTGGATGCTTAGCGATCTGAGATGGAATCCTTATACACCAACAAAGTATGGACTTTGGTTGCCTTATCTGAAGGGTTAAATCCCCATCAGGAGCAAGTATATCTTGAGAAGATTACTTGGTGTACATGCAAAAGTTGAGACTTTTAAAGCTATGCTTAAGTCCATCCAGATCCTACTTGCCACGGCTATATACCATGATTACGATATCTGGCGGTTGGGTATCATGACTGCTTTTCTAAATGATGATTTGGAAGAGAGCGTCTATAAGTACACAGCCAGAAGGCTTCGTAGACAGTGGGAGCAGCGGAAACGTGTGCAAGTTATTTTATGCGATAAACCAGGCATCGCAGAGTTGGAACGTCTGTTTTGATGGTAGTCGAAGAGTTTGACTTCATCAAAATGGTAGATGAACCTTGTATATACAAAAAGGTAGTAGAGAGTATGGTGGTGATCCTCGTATAGTACGTGGATGACATACTCTTGATAGGGAAGGAGTTTTTTATGCTACGTGTAGGGTTCCTAGGCACTCCCAAGAGGTCTCACAAGGCATCAACCATGCCAATTTCAAAAATTACGGTGCCGAGAAACCCTAATACGGATCGTTGGTTAGAAGTTTAGGCGAAAAAGAAACTAGTTAACAACTTAACTAAATGGTAAACGGAAATACAACTTTTGTAGATCCGGTTCTCCACCTCCATGGCTCCGCGATGAAGTCTCCTCGCTGTATAAATCGGATTTTGGGCTCTAGCGTCGGCTTCATCGGAGAAAAAGCGGGCTAGGTTATCGACGACGATGCCGAAGATGATCTATGTCGAGGCATCACTAGATCAAGCTCCAACTTCACCAAGCCATGAAAACTTGTGAAGGAAACACCTTATACTACTTGGCAAGAGGTAGAGGATAAAGAAATAGGAGGTGAGTTCACTTTAGAATTGGATTTCTCACTTATATGCTCAACTTGCCATTAATGAAGACAAGCTTTTTCTTCAAGTGAAGAAGAAGAAGAAGAAGCAAGAATATGATGAATATTATGATAAGTCTTATGAAAAGAATAATAAAATGATTCTTATCATAATATTAACCATGGTAATGTGTAGAGAAATAACTAAGGTTAAATGAATGGTTAGGGTTTAGGAGATGAAGACAAAAGAGTCACTTTGGTCAAAGTTGCATGAAGCTTCAAGAAGCATCATGAATGAAAGCAACCCTTATGCTTTCATTTCTCATTTCTTTTAATCCAAAATAAATAGATATATGAATGAATGAATAAGAAATTAAAATCCTAACCAATTATTTAACCAAGGTTTAACTCTTTACACAAACCCTAACAATCTTGCATCATCAAACATGATACAATCAAGTGAGAAAATCCTTTTAAAGTGAACCGATACTAGTCAATGCAAAGTAATATATCAAATATATAATTATGCATTAAATCATTAAATCAACACTTGATTCAATGATCCGGTCATATCGTATATATAACCGACTAATATCAACAGTAACAACTTATCGAATCAACACTTGATCCGATAACCCGGCTATATCGCATATAACCGATCAATGTCACATATCACGAGAATCGAATACAGTATCACATACTGGTATCATTCTCGGTCCCGCACATATCTCATATGCGCTCCTATTTCGTTTCGCTTGAGCCAGGAAACCTCTATGTAGGACTCTAAAGACTCGTCAATACGCCGGCAGCAGATGATGATCATATCAAGCACCCACAAGCCACAAGCGGTCTGCTAAACGTAACGGCCACCCGGGTATTGAGCGATCAGAAGATCGACGAGCAAGCCCGCTCACACTCCTGTGAATCCAACCAGTAACACTTACCGTACAGTCCGGTCTCGTCGTCTGATATGTCGCATATCTCGCCTAGGGGTGGTAAACGTCAGACCCCAATAGGTCGATAAGTCGTGCCGATATGAGGTCTATAACAATTCGAAAAACTACTGGTAACACTTACCAGTAAATCTCAGCAACCCTGGCCAGTGATTTCCGGTTATAGCCAATCGAACACAGCGCAACATCAACCCCCTATACCGGGAGAGACGAATCCCCTCCTATCGCTCATTTCCTCCATATGATTCGGGACTGTACCCAAAAACCACCGTTTTGCACGCCCTCTTGGACGTGGTAAGGTGGAAATCAAAGCACAGTGGGAACCACACAAGACTCTATGACGATCTCGGGTCAACAGACTACTCTGTACCAGTGTCACCTGAGAACTGCCATCTGACGTAAGGTATAATACCATCTGGGAGTTCTCGGCGAGTCCGTCCAGTGTACCCAGTCTCTACTGAACACCCGTATATGATCTCTGATGTCAAACACCAATGGATATGGGATCATCCATCGCCCATCTGTATGGGTCGAGAAGGTATACGCTAGTCTACTCTGGTATATCGATGCCCTGTCGCGATACACCTACGACTAGGGACCTTGAAGGATGTACTTATGGACTACCATGTCCCCACTAGTATGATCCGCATCATAGTCCAGATAGTCAAGTACACATCCTAAGGGCTTTACCAACATGTATCAGAGAGACAATCAATATACACGTTAAGGTAAAGAGTAACCAGATAGCATACTATCATGTCGAGCAAGAAAGTCCTCCCTATATATGTCCCAGCATCCACTACAATATACATCCAATGTACAGTAATGGCCTCTAGGGCATACATATAACTAACAATCTCCCACTTGCACCAGGGCCATCTGTATAGCAGTGGTTGTAGTATCTCATACTCAACCATCCCATAAAAGTCTCTCTCTGGGAATAGGCCTTCGTGAGTGGATCCGCCGTGTCGTCCTCTGAGTCTACTCTCCTAACCTCGATCCCTTAGAGATCAACCATCTCCATGATCAGGTGATACTGCCTTAGAATATGTCTGGATCACTGATGGGACCTGCGTTCCTTGGCATAAGCCACAACTCCATTGTCTCACAATGGTAGGAACGTAGTTCATCTCATGAACCAATATAGACCCAAACAGCCTCTTTGGTAGCATGTTAAATAGCGATGTATCCTGCCTTTATCGTCTAGTATATCACGGTATCTAGCTTGGAACTCTTCCAACATACCGTCCCTTTACTGAGGGTAAAGTCAATGCCTGTGACTGACATTCAGTCGTCTTTATCACCCTGGAACACTTCCAGTGATTTTCCCCAGGATCAACTGATACCATCTCACTACAACTAGTGAGTATCCTAACATCCTTTTAGATCTATTTCATAGATCCAAAATCCAGGATTTAGTAGGTATCACTTTGATCCTATGTGGAAAATCATTGTGATAAGCGGAAATTGATCGAGCGTAGCATAGGAAACTCCTTCCCTATCAAGAGTATGTCATCCACGTACTCTACGAGGATCGCCACCATATTCCCTACTACCCTTTTGTTTATACAAGGTTCATCTACCATTTTGATGATGTCAAACTCTTTGACCACTTCATCAAAATAGACGTTCCAACTCCGCGATGCCTGCTTTATCTTATAAAGCATCTTGTACACGTTTCCGCTGCTCCCGCTGTCTACGAAGCCCTCTGGCTGTGTACTTATAGACGCCCTTTTCTAAAACATCATTTAGAAAAGCTGTCATGACACCCAATCACCAGATATCATAGTCATGGTATGTAGCCGTGGCAAGTAGGATCTGGATGGACTTAAGCATAGAACCTTAGAAAAGGTTTCAACATAATCCATACCTGGACAATGATGCAAACCTTTAACAAGTCTAGTTTTGAAAGTCTCAACTTTTCCATGTACACCAAGTAATCTTCTCAAGATATACTTGCTCCTGATGGGGATTTAACCTTTCAGATATAGCAACCAAAGTCCATACTTTGTTGGTGTATAAGGATTCCATCTCAGATCGCTAAGCATCCAGCCATTCTTACAGAGTCTCACTCCTGATGGCCAGCTCGAAACTAGTTGGGTCATCATCTCATGATGCAATCCTCGCTCCCACTGTCATAGAGAAACAGAAGTATCTCTCAGGTGAGTGAGGAACCCTTCTAGATCGGCGGAGAGGCTGAGGTTCGTTGGTATCTACTGAATCCTTTGGTTATACCAAATCATCTGCTGTAGTTTGCATAGCTGGAACCTTTCCAGTTCTACATTACAGACCTTGCCTCGAGCTTGTCCGGATTTTGTTTTTAGACATAGGCCGGTCAACCCCAAATCTTAACTAACTTAAGACATGGGCTCTTCCCTTTCCATATCACATATGAAATGGTAGGCAACTGATTTGATTGGAACCCTATTCAATAGGTATGCAGCTTCTCAAGCGCATAACTCCCAAAAGGAAATAGGTAACTCAGTAGTACTCATCATAGAGCACACCTTATCATATAGGGTGTGATTGCTCCGCCCCGATATACCATCGTGCTATGGTGTATACGGAGGAGTAATGCTGAGAGAGAATCTCATTCTCCTTTAGAATAGTCCAGGAATTCCATGCACAAGTATTCTCCTCCTTGATCACATCAAAGGACATAATACTTATACCCGTATTTTGGTTCTCTACTTCTAACTTATATTCTGTGAATATCTCAAAAGGTTCGGACTTGTGTTTCAACAGGAACATAGGTCTGAAACTCGAAAAATCATCAGAGAATGTAATGAAGTATAAAGAATCAGTCCTGGCATGTGTAGACAGGGGACCTTACATACATCATCATGTATCAGTCCCAAGAGTTCACTAACTCTTTCTCTATTTCCAATAAACAGAGCTGGTGTCATTATATCTTTGTGACATGACTGGCAAGTTTCACAAGATGTAAATTCAAACTGATTTAAATATGCATCTAAATGTAACTTCAGCTAGTCGGGTCGCATTGATATGACCTAGTCTACAATACCTCAAGAAGGATTCGTTCATTTCTGAACTCTTCCTCTTCTGTGTGTTCCATATACTAAGAACTGTAGTTTGATTTAGAACATCAACGCTTTTAGATAACGTGCCTGAACCGATCAACTTTTGATATAGGAAATGTTCAAAACATTATCCAACAATACAAAATTTTATCATTTCTTTACTAATAAAGAGAGTGATATGATTTTGTATATCAGGTTCGGTATCTAATAACATTCATTCAGAATCAATGTATTGGTAATACAGGGTGACAGTGACCAGCAGACTTGGCTGCAACACTTGCCCCGTTTTCTGCCTCATGAAACTTATCACCCGTTCTCAGTTCTCTACCTATCTGTAGCCCTATATAACAGATTACATATCTGGGATCCTGATCTGGTATCACATACCCAGGACGTAGAGGATATAGAGAAAAAGTTCTTTGTAATGAACACACCCGAAGATGATGCATCAGCATGCACTCTCTTCGTTTGGGCGGCACGGGAATTCTGGTAATCCCCAATTTCCTGCTCGGTCTTATAACAATTATAAGTTGGAGCGGGACCAACGTTCCCCAGCTCAGTATAACAAGCGGGTTCGGTCAATAATCCGTATTATTATCTTGATTAAGGCGTGACATGGTCGCTACCTGGAGAGAGAGAGAAGAAAACACTCAGCGTGCGCTCTTGCAAGAATAGATTGGTTATTATTTTATCTAATCAGGATGGCTCCCACTGCTTTTTATCAAATCTTCCTTCAAACCCTAAAGGAAAGACTAGCCGGGATTAATTACACACTACAAGTTCGCCAATTTTTCAGCTAGGCCAGTGTCGGTACTTTGAGGGAGGTCCCCCGTGCTTTCGCACGAACCTAATTAATGTAAACCTCGTTTTCCCAGAGGCATAATCTCGTTAACACCTTTCTAGACACATACTTGATCGGCTAATTGTAATGTATAAAACTCTCCCAGGAGTAACTCTTACTCGCAGCGGGTATCGGGATCCAACTATCTCATAGAAGGTATGTAATCTCATTGCAAATTTCAACACTTGAAATTCCCGATAATATTTTGCCCCGAACGATCTATGACCTTGACAAGGTCAACAAACCATAGACCGCAGGTCAAGTTCAACCCGTCATTTCTTGATTGAATCAAACCCACCCGCACGACCCTTGACAAGGTCAACAAGGCCGCACGACTACCCTAACCCAATCTGCATCATATGCATAAGCAGATAAATACTGGTTAGCTACCGCACACTGCGCCTTGACAAGGTCAACAAACGCAGCACGAATACTAAACAGGACTTATCTGAAATGACGGAGGGCTACGACAGGTTTTTCTGAAAACCTATTGCGTAATGAACTTGATATCGTTGTAGAATCAAATGATTTTGAAATGGAGTGCTTTTGAGGCTTTTCTAGTTTTGCTAAAGGAGTCACTCCCGGTGAAGGGATCGTCGGTCCTTTCCTCGTCGAATGAGGTGCGGGATATATCATATATATCACTGTGCAAAGCAAAAACTCTTAAAAGCAATCAAAAGACAAACCGAGTGTGTAGCATCTGCCAGTTATTGCTAAAGGAGTCACTCCCGGTGAAGGGATCTCGGTCCTTTCCTCATCGAATAAGGTGCAGGATATATCATATATACCGCTGTGCAAAGCAAGAACTGTAGCTACCTGTTTTATTTTGAAATTCGATTCTACAACATCTTTAGGTTTCTTTTATTTCATTAATCTCATTAATGAAGTCCCATCATTTAAATTACCTAAACATCACAGATAAATACGACGTACACTTATGCCATCCGCATTCACCTCGATGTCCCCTCGTGCACCGTTAGGTTAGGTAACTAACGGCAGAGCGGGACAGGGCTAGCGCGGGTGTAAAACATAAGTAACGTCTATATAATATATCATATATAATATATCATATAAGTAACGTCTATATAATATATCATATATACTATATACATCATCTATCACAGAACATCACATGATCACATCACAGATATCGCAGCAGAAGAAACATATGAAATATTGGATATACTAGGACATCCGTGTTTTCAATACGAGCCAGTATAAAACACGGATTCCACGGTCGTGATGAATAGCCAAACCCACACCCCAAGACCCCTATGAGCGCGGCAAGCAACCCTACCAATTCTGGAGTTAGGAGACCCGGACTCGACTCCTCGAGTTGGTCTCCCACTGGACTCCAGAACCCGGTTACTTGTGCCCTCCTCCTTGGGTCTATCCTAGTGCGGAAAAGTAAATAATATACAAAGGGTGACATCTTCCGCAACCTGGAAGTGCCCCAATAAAAGAATATTACATACAAGTTTTTACATGAATGAAAATGAAAAACACTCATCTCACATAAAAAAAACCCGGCTATTCAAAGACGACGATCCAATATAACATATCCAGCAACACATAACATCACATGTCATCAACGTAAGTAAATATGCGCATCCCAATTGTCATTGACATATAGCAACGATACCGGTGATATCACATATTACACTTACGGTCACAGAAAAGAAAGTGTAAAACTACAACAGTTGGAATCCGCAACCACCTCAGACATCGCATGCCTGACCAAATGAATTCTTTAGACATCGCATGCCTAATAATTATAAACCCCGCATTTTAGTCTCAAAATCGAAAACTCTTTTCAATATCAAGTCGGGCAATTCAACAAGATTCCCGACATTTTGATCGAATGCTCGTTGCAAACTTTAGTAGGCGGCCGCACCCCCGACGCCGTCGACGAAGTGCACCAAGGCGGAACACCGCTACCGCGAGCACCCAAACGGATGCTTTCGGCGACGGGGTTCTCCTACAGTCACTTGGTCGGGGCTATGGGGTGAGGCTGTCTATTAAGTTTACCCGGCGAGTATCCGCGTACGCTACGTGATTGCGACGGACTTTTGATCACATCAAAACTCCGTGGCAACCGATCAAGTGAGACTAAACTGCTATGTTTATAATATTCATTCAGTTATCTCATAACTTTATGTGAATTCCAAGTATTGTATCACATTCCGGATAAATAGAAAATGTTAAACTTTCCGATCGAACAGTCAAACACCCAAGTTTTCCCGAAACAGCTCAACACATGAAATAAGTCTAACAACATTCAGTTCGTGCCTCAGTATCAACGGTCCAGCCGTAGAAGGGTCAAGCCAACGCCTCACATGTGGCACGCCGTACTGCCCCAAACCCGAAGGTTCAAAGGGCAGTTCAAGACGGTCACATAATCGAGTTAAGGTTTGTTGTCTTCTAGAGGGTCCATCGCGTTACTTGCACTACTTAGAACGTCGTTAAACTACAGAAAAATCCAACACTTGGAAATTTCCCGACAGGGGAAAAATTGGGTATTTATATCCGGTCGAACCTTTTAACATATTCAAAAATTATCCGGAAAGACACATAGACAAAATCTGATACTCCGATCGAAACACCGAATCCCCAAAACAACCCTAGAAAATTCAACTCTTGAATAAAATTTAAAAATACCCAGAGAACTCAGCACTGTTAAATAGGAATCACTGTACAAATTGGTAGGGCTGACGTCACACTTTTGCCGCGGAACCGCCGCATAAGCTAGGCTTATGCCGCGGTTCCGCCGCGCATTAGAGGGATCATGAAATAAATTTTGCGCCGTAATTCTTAGAATTCCCTGCTGAATTTTTTAAGCATTTTTAATCTGGAAAAAACCCAGTTTTTGGAAAAAGTCCAGAGAGCATGTAAAACTTAGGGTTTCGGGTTCGATCGGGTTTCAAATATCGTCTAGACTTCGCCTAAGGCTCTAGTTAGGCTCTGATACCACTGTAGGGTTCCTAGGCACTCCCAAGAGGTCTCACAAGGCATCAACCATGCCAATTTCAAAAATTACGGTGCCGAGAAACCCTAATACGGATCGTTGGCTAGAAGTTTAGGCGAAAAAGAAACTAGTTAACAACTTAACTAAATGGTAAACGGAAATACAACCTTTGTAGATCTGGTTCTCCACCTCCATGGCTCCGCGATGAAGTCTCCTCGCTGTACAAATCGGATCTTGGGCTCTAGCGTCGGCTTCATCGGAGAAAAAGCGGGCTAGGTCATCGACGACGATGCCGAAGATGATCTACGTTGAGGTATCACTAGATCAAGCTCCATCTTCACCAAGCCATGAAAACTTGTGAAGGAAACACCCTATACTACTTGGTAAGAGGTAGAGGATGAAGAAATAGGAGGTGGGTTCACTTTAGAATTGGATTTCTCACTTATATGCTCAACTTGCCATTAATGAAGACAAGCTTTTTCTTCAAGTGAAGAAGAAGAAGAAGAAGCAAGAATATGATGAATATTATGATAAGTCTTATGAAAAGAATAATAAAATGATTCTTATCATAATATTAACCATGGTAATGTGTAGAGAAATAACTAAGGTTAAATGAATGGTTAGGGTTTAGGAGATGAAGACAAAAGAGTCACTTTGGTCAAAGTTCCATGAAGAAGCATCATGAATGAAAGCAACCCTTATGCTTTCATTTCTCATTTCTTTTAATCCAAAATAAATAGATATATGAATGAATGAATAAGAAATTAAAACCCTAACCATTTAATTAACCAAGGTTTAACTCTTTACACAAACCCTAGCAATCTTGCATCATCAAACATGATACAATCAAGTGAGAAAATCCTTTTAAAGTGAATCGATACTAGTCAATGCAAAGTAATATATCAAATATATAATTATGCATTAAATCATTAAATCAACACTTGATTCAATGATCCGGTCATATCGTATATATAACCGACTAATATCAACAGTAACAACTTATCGAATCAACACTTGATCCGATAACCCGGCTATATCGCATATAACCGATCAATGTCACATATCACGAGAATCGAATACAGTATCACATACTGGTATCATTCTCGGTCCCGCACATATCTCATATGCGCTCCTATTTCGTTTCGCTTGAGCCAGAAAACCTCTATGTAGGACTCTAAAGACTCGTCAATACGCCGGCAGCAGATGATGATCATATCAAGCACCCACAAGCCGTAAGCAGTCTGCTAAACGTAACGGCCACCCGGGTATTGAGCGATCAGAAGATCGACGAGCAAGCCCGCTCACACTCCTGTGAATCCAACCAGTAACACTTACCATACAGTCCGGTCTCGTTGTCTGATATGTCGCATATCTCGCCTGGGGTGTCAAACGTCAGACCCCAATAGCTCGATAAGTCGTGTCGATATGAGGTCTATAAAAATTCGAGAAACTACTGGTAACACTTACCAGTAAATCTCAGCAACCCTGGCCAGGGATTTCCGGTTATAGCCAATCGAACACAGCGCAACATCAACCCCCTATACCGGGAGAGACGAATCCCCTCCTATCGCTCATTGCCTCCATGTGATTCGGGACTGTACCCAAAAACCACCATTTTGCATGCCCTCTTGGACGTGGTAAGGTGGAAATCAAAGCACAGTGGGAACCACACAAGACTCTATGACGATCTCGGGTCAACAGACTACTCTGTACCAGTGTCACCTGAGAACTGCCATCTAACGTAAGGTATAATACCATCTGGGAGTTCTCGGCGAGTCCGTCCAGTGTACCCAGTCTCTACTGAGCACCCGTATATGATCTCTGATGTCAAACACCAATGGATATGGGATCATCCATCGCCCATCTGTATGGGTCGAGAAGGTATACGCTTGTCTACTCTGGTATATCGATGCCCTGTCGCGATACACCTACGACTAGGGACCTTGAAGGATGTACTTATGGACTACCATGTCCCCACTAGTATGATCCGCATCATAGTCCAGATAGTCAAGTACACATCCTAAGGGCTTTACCAACATGTATCAGAGAGACAATCAATATACACGTTAAGGTAAAGAGTAACCAGATAGCATACTATCATGTCGAGCAAGAAAGTCCTCCCTATATATGTCCCAGCATCCACTACAATATACATCCAATGTACAGTAATGGCCTCTAGGGCATACATATAACTAACACTACGCTCGGTCAATCTCCTCTTATCACAAAGATTCTCTATAGGACCAAGGTGATACCTCCTAAATCCTGAGTTATGGATCTATGAGATAGATCTAATTAGATGTTAGGATTCTCACTAGTTGTAGTGAGATGGTATCAATCGATCCTGGGAAGAATCACTGGAAATGTTCCAGGGTGATAAGGACGACTGAATGTCAGTCGCGGGTATTGTCTTTACCCTCAGTGGAGGGACGGTATGTTGGAAGAGTTCCAAGCTAGATACCGTGACTTACTAGACGATTAGAGGCAAGATACATCGTTACCAAGGATGCTACCAAAGAGGCAGTATGGATATATATGAGTTCATGAGATGAACTTCGTTCCTGCCATTGCGCGACAATGGAGTTGTGGCTTATGCCTAGGAATTCCCATCCCATCAGAGATCCAGACATATTCTTAGGCAGTATCTCCTGATAATGGAGATGGTTGATCTCCAGGGAGATCGAGGTTAGGAGAGTAGACACAGAGGACAACAGCGCGGATCCACTCACAAAGGCCTGTTTCCCAGTAGAGACTTTTATGGGAAGGTTGAGTATGAGATACTTCAACCACAGCTTATTGTTGGGTATGAGATACTACAACAGATGGCCCTAGTGCAAGTGGGAGATTGTGTTAGTGTATATGCCCTAGAGGCCATTACTGTATCATACTAGTTTGTATATTACTTAATGGATGCTTGGGATATTCACCTTGTATATACAATCTTGCTCAAAATAGTAGTATGCTACTTGGTTTGTTTCTACTTCAATGTGTACATGTGTTTATATTTTGTATATCGCCTATACACATTAGTGGAGCCCTTAGGATCTTTGCTTGATTACCAGCGATGTGATGGCCGTCACACTAGTGGGGCTGGGTAATCTATAAGCACATCCTTATGCAGGTCCCTGGTCGCAGGACTATCGAGACAGGGCATCGATACTCCGGAGTAGACCAGCGCATGCGCTTCTCATCCCAGTGTGGGAGACGGTCTGTCCCACAGCCGTCAGTACGTCGTACTTGAGATAGTATGCGGGTGCTCGTTAGGTTACGGGTATACTGGACTGGACTCGTCGGGAACTGACTAGTTGGTATTATACCTATCGTCAGTTATCAGTTCCCAGGTGACATGAGTACAGCTTAGTCCGCTGACTTGACACTGTCACTCCGCCTCGAGTGTGTTCCCACTGTACTTTGATCACTACCCTACCACGGCTCAAAGGAGTCGTGCAAACAGGTAGTGGTTGGGTGCAGTCCCGAAGCACTTGGAGGCAGTGACGGTTAGACAGGATTCGTCTCTCCCGGTATTGGGGGTTGACATCGCGCTGTGTCTAGGAGAGCCATTACACGAGTAGTCCCTGGCCAGGGCAAACGAGATATACTGGTAGGTTTCCAGTGTTATCTCAGGGTGTTTTGGGCTTCGCTCCGGCACGACTTGTACCGCTATTGGGGGACTGACGTTTACCGCCCCCTAGGCCCGCTATGCGATGTATCAGACGAACAGACCGGACTGTACGGAGAATGTCACACTCGGGCTCAGTAGGAGTTCAGATGGGTTTCGCCTCGTCGGTCTTCTTGTCGGCATTACCTGGGGACCGTTACGCACAGCTAGTGCCGCTTGCGGTCTGTGGTTAAACCCACTGCCAGCGTAGTGTCGAGTCTTTAGAGTCCCACACAGAAAGCTTTTCGCCTTCAGGCAAAAGAGTAGAGGTCGCATGGTATTGCGACAGGTCGCATGGTTTTTGCGACAGGGTTCGGTCACATCCGTGCACTTGTGCACGTACAGTGTCCGGACAGTTTACACTAGCGGGCTTTGGTTTAAGCCAGATCCTAGTGTACCTTATGGGATTGGATTTATCCAGTGTGCATTCGTGTTTCTCGGAACGCGGATGCGGGTGTGTATGCACAGTTGACAGGGAGGCAGAGGCAGCGGATTCTCATTAGGGTTGTTGACAGTTGACCGTTGACTATTTGACTTTTTGCTCAACCCTAATGAGAATATGATATGTGATTAACTATTATATTAATTAAGTATTATGGTGATATGGTTGTTGACTTTGTTGACTTGTTGACTTTTGTTGACTTGTTGACTTTTGTTGACTTGTTGACTTTGTTGACCGGTTGACTAGGCTTGACTAGTTGACCATCATGATAACCATAGCCATCATTTCATGGCAAAGACTTTTTTCTTGCTTGCTCATTTGTGTAAAATGAGTGCATGAAATGATATGGTTATGGTTGCTTCAAACCATCACATAAGACTTTTTTAGTATGATGAGTTATCATGACTTTGGATTATGAGAGGGTGAAAGACAAAAGAGAGCCTCATTCTTTCTTGCTCATTCTCTCTCTTGTTCTTGAGCTCTCCTTTTGCTCTCACCCTCTTGCTCATTTTCCCTCTCTTTAATCTATGGTTCTCTTGTCTCATGAGTTGAGAATCAAGAACCATAGATAAAATCCATTCTAATTCTTCTCTACTCATTCTAGTTCACTAGGTTTAGCAAACCAAGTGAACTAGTTTCTTCAAAGAACGAAGAAGGAGCTAAAGGTTGGAGCTTTCAGGTGGATCTATCTTCGGCGTACGGAGACGACGAGAAGAAGCCAATCGGACCATCATCGGAGCTTGAAGACGAAGGAGTTCAAGACAAGCAAGGTATAACCCCCTATCCGAGTAGCTAGAAACTCTTAGTTAGGTTGTTAGATAGATGTTTAACCAAGATCCGGGTTATAGGTCCATGTTACCACCTCCGTAAAAATCGTTTTTTACCAAATTCCGCATTCCCGAAAGAACCGGGAGAGGTGGCATGGACTTACAGTGGTATCAGAGACTAGTTAAACTCTATCTAACTTGTTAGCAAGTAACTAGAAGATCGATCAAAGAAAAAGTCCCGAAAACGAACCCCAAAAATTTGCAGTTTCTGTCGATTTTTATACTGTTCAAAAATTGATTATTTTAACACCTAAAATCGGCTCAGGCTTTTCTGTGAATAACCACCAAAGATGGACCCACGATCGAGTCAAAGCGCCGCGGAAGAGCGGCGGGAGCACGCTCCCGCCGCGGATCCGCGGCCGAGTTGACTCGGCCGAGGTCAATCTTTGGTGCAGTGTTATTCTGGGGGTATTTTGGGATTTTTAGTATATATATTTTCAACCCAGATTTTCCAGAACGAAAATTTTATTTTGGGGTCCCGAAAATCCGTATTTTTGATCGAACTTCTAAAAGACTTAAGCTAACGGGTTTTCTGTAATGTGATATTTGTATCGAACGTCTACTAATCGCTATATGTCGATTATTGGGGGTTATACAAATCTGTGATCTGTAATGTTGCTGGAATGTGGATATGAATATGTTGGATTGTCGCGGGTGAATAGCCGGGGGTTGTGAGACGAGAGTTTTCTTTTCTTTCAATTCATGTAAATTTGTAAATTGATGTAATAATTATTTGTATGGCCGCACAACCGGGTCGGGGTTGTAGCCGTCATTGTATAATTTCTTTTTACTGTTTTTGCTCCTAGGATAGACCCATGGAGGGGGTGCACAAACTACCGGGTATGCCGAAGTGTCGAGTGGCCTACTCATGGAGATGAGGGAGGTTACTACGCTTCGGGTACTTGGCGGGTAGTTTGCCGCACCCGTAGGGGTCTTGGGTGGGGTTTTTGGCTATTCACCGCGACCGTGTAATCTGTCTTTCGTTACAGGCTCGTACGAATTACAGATTCCTAGTATATCCAATGTATTCATCTGTGATCTGAAATGTTTATCATTGCAGTATATCTATATATGATATTATTTAGGCGTTGCTTATGTTTTACAGACGCGCTAGCCCAGCCCCCGCTCTGTCGTTAGTTAAGTAACCTAACGGGTAATGACGGGGCCCCGTGGCGAATGCGAATGGCATAAGCGTACGTCATATTTTGGTTGTTTTCTGCAATGGTAGGATTAAATGATGGGACGCATTAAAAGAACTAATGCAAGAATATCACGCATTAAAAGAACTAATGCAAGATAATAAACCAAGTTAAAGTCGTTGGAACACTTTCGAAAAACCACTCGGTTCTTTTCAAAACAAACTTTTAAAATACGGAGTTTGAGCCACTCCATTTAAAAGCTATCTCGTTCCATCGACCAAATCAAGTTCACTAAGTTCACGGTTTTGCCAAAACCATCCGTAGCCCTCCATCATTTCAGTTAAATATTCGGTAGTATTCAAGCTATGTATTTTGACCTCACGCCAAGGCATAGTGATTGGTAGCTGCCGGATATTTATCTGTTGCATAGATAGAATGCGTTGGTTTGAGACAGTCGTACTGCCATTTTAGCCTACGTCAAGGGTATGTACGGGTGGGTTCAAATTAACCTGGATAATGATGGGAAGAACTTGACATGTGACTTATGACATTTTGACCTCACGCCAAGGTCATAAGAGCATGGGGCAAAAATCCACATCGGGAGTTTCATAAGTACTGAAACTTGCTAGATTTGCATACCATTTGGAGTATGATGATTCTGGTAGGATTCCTTCAGTTTCGTCACGCAATGATATTTGGATCCCGATCTTACTGTGAGTATATGCTACTCCTTGGGAAATTTCTCACTTAACGATCAATGCTATAAACCTAGTAGGTGCCTAGAAAGGTGTTAGCGGGGCTACGCCCCCAGGGAAAAGAGGTTCTTTAATTAAGGAACTTCGCGAAAGCGTTGGAAAACCTCCCTCGAAGTACCGACACCGGTCTGGCTGAACGGTTAAGCAAGTATTGTACGGTGGGATTGATCCTGACTAATTCTTCCTTTATGGTTTGAGGAGGGATTCGAGAAACAGTGGGAGCCATCCTGTTTAGACAAACTAAAAACCACTCTAAACTTGCAAGAGCATCATGCTGAGTGTTTCTTCTTCTCTCTCCTAATTGTAGCGACCAATCAACATGACTGGACTTAAGTTACTCCTAGATAAAAACAAACTGACAGGGCCAAACTACAAAGATTGGCTCAGGAATGTCAAGATAGCAATCACTTATGACAAGCTGGGGTATCTTCTTACCACCAAAGCTCCCCCTGTCCCTGGTCCAACTTCCAGCGTCGCGGATAAGGAAATCCGCAAGACTTGGGAGATTGATAGCGCGAAGGCCAAATGCCTCCTGCTTGCCTCGATGGACAACGAACATCAGAGGAGGCACGAGAATATGGACATGGAATCCATATTGCTTCATACAAAAGAACTGTATGGAGAGCAATCTCGTATCGCAAGATACGAAGCGTCGAAAAAGTTATTTTCGACAAGAATGGCCGTCGGATCATCAGTAGCCGAGCACGTGCTAAAGATGATCAGCTACATTGAGGAGCTCGCGGACCTAGGGATCACATTGGAGAGTGAGCTATATACGGATATAGTTCTCCAGTCCCTTCCTTCCACTTACGCCCAGTTTATACTGAACTTCAACTTACAAGAAAAAGAGGTTGAACTTTCAGAGCTCCTCAACATGCTGAGGAGCGCAGAGGACACCCTACAGAAAGGTAGGGATACATCCACTTTGTTTGTAGGAGGATCATCTTCTTCTAGGTCCAAGGCGAAAGCCAAGGGAAAGAAGAAGAAGGCCCCCGTCAAACCAAGGGGCGGTGTTAGTAAAGTGGATACGAAGGGAAAAAGTAAAGCAACAAAGATAGCGGGGAAGCTTGTGGATAAGGAAGAATGCTTCTATTGTCATAAGAAAGGACACTGGAAGAATGATTGCAGGGCCTGGAAGGCCAGAACACAGGAATTGAAGCAGGTTGCAGCTTCAGCTTCAGGTGTGTATGTTATTGAAAACTGTCTTTCAATAAACTCTACTTCCTGGGTATTGGATACCGGATCAGGATCTCATATCTGTAATTCTTTGCAGGCGTTGAGAAACCGTAGGGTTTTGAAGGCAGGTGACATGACCCTCAGAGTTGCGAACGGAGCTAGCATGGATGCTAAAGCCGTGGGGGACTATCACCTGGGAATGTCAGATGGACATGTTTTGGTTTTGCGTAATTGCTTTTTTGTACCCAACGCAACTTGTAATATCATTTCTGTATCTTTAGTTTCTAAAGAAGGTTATGAATTTGCGTTTGTAAGTAATGTTGTAAACATTCACCTTAATCAAGTTTTGATTGGGTCAGGTACATTGAGTAATGGTATATACGTATTAAACCAACCACAGATTTTCAATGTCCAGAATACACACAAAAGAAAGTCTCCAGAAATAAATCAGACTTTCTTGTGGCATTGTAGACTGGGTCACATCAATGAGAGAACGTTGACTAAGTTACATACAGAAGGGTATTTGAATGCATTCGAATATCAGTCGTATGCCACTTGTCAATCCTGTCTCAAAGGAAAGATGACAAAGACTCCGTTTACTGGACATGGAGTAAGAGCGAGCGAGCTCTTAGGACTCGTACACAGTGACGTGTGCGGTCCAATGTCTACACATGCGCGAAGCGGCCATTCTTACTTCATTACTTTTATGGATGACTTCTCAAGGTACGGTTATGTCTTCTTAATGAAACATAAGTCCGAAGCCTTTGGAAAATTCCAGGAGTATAAGAATGAAGTAGAGAAACAGACCGGCAAAAGTATTGAGATTCTAAGATCGGATCGAGGTGGAGAATACTTAAGTGCCGAGTTCCTGGACTATTTAAAAGAGAACGGAATTCTCTCTCATCTTACTCCTCCATATACCCCGCAACATAACGGTGTATCGGAGAGACGGAACCGCATCCTATTGGATATGGTGCGGTCCATGATGAGTAACGCTGAGTTACCGCGATCATTCTGGGGGTATGCGCTAGAATCAGCTGCATACCTTTTGAACCGAGTTCCGACTAAGACTGTGCCTACCACCCCATATGAAATGTGGAGTGGGAAGAAACCCTATCTTCAATATCTGAAGATCTGGGGATGTCCAGCTTTTGTCAAAAAGCAGCATGCGGACAAACTCGAGGCACGCTCAGTACTGTGCAAGTTTGTGGGATACCCAAAGAACACCAGGGGGTATCTTTTCTACTACGCAGAGGAACAAAAAGTCCTTGTTTCTCGTAATGCCCACTTTCTAGAACACCAGTTATTGGAAAAGGAAAATAGTGGGAGCGCAGTAGAACTGGAAGAAATTCCAGAACCACAGACTATTACTGAAAGGTTAGTGGAACCAGAGGGTTCAACAGAACAGGACATTCCTACGCCGCTCTGCAGGAGTAGTAGGCAGTCTCATCCGCCCGAGAGATACTGCGGTTTTCTCATAGACGGGGATAGAGAGGATTGCATCATAGATTATGATGAGCCCACTAGCTTCCAGCAGGCCGTTCAGAGCGTTGACTCAGTGAAATGGCTGGATGCAATGCGGACCGAAATGGAGTCCATGTGCACCAACAAGGTATGGACGTTGGACATTGCTCCAGACGGGGTAAAACCCGTAGGATGCAAGTGGATCTTCAAAAGGAAGATTGGTGTAGATGGACAGGTTGAGACCTATAAAGCTAGGCTGGTAGCAAAGGGTTTTCGTCAAAGACCTGGCTTGGACTATGACGAAACCTTTTCTCCAGTAGCCATGCTGAAATCCATTCGGATCCTTCTTGCCATTGCTGCCTTCCACGATTATGAGATTTGGCAGATGGACGTAAAGACAGCTTTTCTAAATGGAAATTTAGAGGAGTGTGTCTATATGGACCAGCCAGAGGGTTTCATTCAGAGTGGGAGCAGCGGAAAGGTGTGCAAGTTGCTTAAGTCCATCTATGGACTAAAGCAGGCATCGCGGAGTTGGAACATCTGCTTTGATGAGACGGTCAAAGAATTTGGCTTTATCAAAAATCCAGATGAACCATGCATCTATAGTAGATTTGTAGCGAGAACTGTAGTATTCCTCGTTTTATACGTGGATGACATTTTCTTAATAGGAAATGACATTCCTATGCTACAATCTGTCAAGGGGTTCTTGTCACACAGGTTCTCCATTAAAGACCTGGGTGATGCCTCATACATTCTGGGTATCCGGATCTACCGTGACAGATCCAAGAGGATATTAGGACTTTCTCAGTCCAGGTACATCGACACCGTGCTGAAAAGATTCAGTATGGAAGATTCCAAGCGCGGTAACCTACCGGCTTGTCACGGGATCACCCTTCTCTAAAGAGATGTCTCCCAAGACTGATTTGGAGAGGGATCGCATGTCTATTATACCCTACGCTTCTGCGGTAGGCTCTATAATGTATGCGATGTTGTGTACCAGACCGGATGTAGCTTATGCACTGAGTGTGGTAAGCCGGTATCAGTCAAACCCTGGGGAGAAACACTGGATAGCGGTAAAAAACATTCTCAAGTACCTGAGAAGGACTAAGGAGATGTTCTTGGTGTATGGCGGAAAAGACCTCCAGATCGAGGCCTTTGCTGACTCCAGCTTCCAGAGTGACAAGGATGATTCCAAGTCCATGTCGGGTTTTGTCTTTACCCTCAATGGAGGGGCGGTGTGTTGGAAGAGTTCCAAACAGGAAACCGTTGCAGACTCGACGATGGAAGCGGAATACATCGCTGCATCTGATGCCACAAAAGAAGCTGTCTGGATGAGGAAGTTCTTGAAAGAACTTCAGGTGGTTCCGTCCATTGTTGATCCAATACCTCTGTATTGCGACAACAACGGGGCTATAGCTTTAGCGAAGGAACCCAGGTCCCATCAGAGATCCAGGCACATCTTGAGGCGGTATCACCTGATTAGGGAGATCGTGGATCGCCAGGAGATCGAGGTTCGGAGAGTCGCTTCAGAAGATAACACTGCAGATCCATTCACCAAGGCCCTGCCCCAGACTCAGTTCGAGCGGCTGATCGAGATGATAGGTCTTCGATACGCCAGTACATGGCCTTAGTGCAAGTGGGAGATTGTTAGTGTATATGCCCTAGAGGCCATTACTGTATCATACTAGTTTGTATATTACTTAATGGATGGTTGGGATATTCACCTTGTATATACAATCTTGCTCAAAATAGTAGTATGCTACTTGGTTTGTTTCTACTTCAATGTGTACATGTGTTTATATTTTGTATATCGCCTATACACATTAGTGGAGCCCTTAGGATCTTTGCTTGATTACCAGCGATGTGATGGCCGTCACACTAGTGGGGCTGGGTAATCTATAAGCACATCCTTATGCAGGTCCCTGGTCGCAGGACTATCGAGACAGGGCATCGATACTCCGGAGTAGACCAGCGCATGCGCTTCTCATCCCAGTGTGGGAGACGGTCTGTCCCATAGCCGTCAGTACGTCGTACTTGAGATAGTATGCGAGTGCTCGTTAGGTTACGGGTATACTGGACTGGACTCGTCGGGAACTGACTAGTTGGTATTATACCTATCGTCAGTTATCAGTTCCCAGGTGACATGAGTACAGCTTAGTCCGTTGACTTGACACTGTCACTCCGCCTCGAGTGTGTTCCCACTGTACTTTGATCACTACCCTACCACGGCTCAAAGGAGTCGTGCAAACAGGTAGTGGTTGGGTGCAGTCCCGAAGCACTTGGAGGCAGTGACGGTTAGACAGGATTCGTCTCTCCCGGTATTGGGGGTTGACATCACGCTGTGTCTAGGAGAGCCATTACACGAGTAGTCCCTGGCCAGGGCAAACGAGATATACTGGTAGGTTTCCAGTGTTATCTCAGGGTGTTTTGGGCTTCGCTCCGGCACGACTTGTACCGCTATTGGGGGACTGACGTTTACCGCCCCCTAGGCCCGCCATGCGATGTATCAGACGAACAGACCGGACTGTACGGAGAATGTCACACTCAGGCTCAGTAGGAGTTCAGATGGGTTTCGCCTCGTCGGTCTTCTTGTCGGCATTACCTGGGGACCGTTACGCACAGCTAGTGCCGCTTGCGGTCTGTGGTTAAACCCACTGCCAGCCTAGTGTCGAGTCTTTAGAGTCCCACACAGAAAGCTTTTCGCCTTTAGGCAAAAGAGTAGAGGTCGCATGGTATTGCGACAGGTCGCATGGTTTTTGCGACAGGGTTCGGTCACATCCGTGCACTTGTGCACGTACAGTGTCCGGACAGTTTACACTAGCGGGCTTTGGTTTAAGCCAGATCCTAGTGTACCTTATGGGATTGGATTTATCCAGTGTGCATTCGTGTTCCTCGGAACGCGGATGCGGGTTGTATGCACAGTTGACAGGGAGGCAGAGGCAGCGGATTCTCATTAGGGTTGTTGACAGTTGACCGTTGACTATTTGACTTTTTGCTCAACCCTAATGAGAATATGATATGTGATTAACTATTATATTAATTAAGTATTATGGTGATATGGTTGTTGACTTGTTGACTTTTGTTGACTTGTTGACTTGTTGACTTTGTTGACCGGTTGACTAGGCTTGACTAGTTGACCATCATGATAACCATAGCCATCATTTCATGGCAAAGACTTTTTTCTTGCTTGCTCATTTGTGTAAAATGAGTGCATGAAATGATATGGTTATGGTTGCTTCAAACCATCACATAAGACTTTTTTAGTATGATGAGTTATCATGACTTTGGATTATGAGAGGGTGAAAGACAAAAGAGAGCCTCATTCTTTCTTGCTCATTCTCTCTCTTGTTCTTGAGCTCTCCTTTTGCTCTCACCCTCTTGCTCATTTTCCCTCTCTTTAATCTATGGTTCTCTTGTCTCATGAGTTGAGAATCAAGAACCATAGATAAAATCCCATTCTAATTCTTCTCTACTCATTCTAGTTCACTAGGTTTAGCAAACCAAGTGAACTAGTTTCTTCAAAGAACGAAGAAGGAGCTAAAGGTTGGAGCTTTCAGGTGGATCTATCTTCGGCGTACGGAGACGACGAGAAGAAGCCAATCGGACCATCATCGGAGCTTGAAGACGAAGGAGTTCAAGACAAGCAAGGTATAACCCCCTAACCGAGTAGCTAGAAACTCTTAGTTAGGTTGTTAGATAGATGTTTAACCAAGATCCGGGTTATAGGTCCATGTTACCACCTCCGTAAAAATCGTTTTTTACCAAATTCCGCATTCCCGAAAGAACCGGGAGAGGTAGCATGGACTTACAGATTGTTAGTTATATGTATGCCCTAGAGGCCATTACTGTACATACGTTGTATATTGTAGTGGATGCTTGGACATATATAGGGAGGACTTTCTTGCTCGACATGATAGTATGCTATCTGGTTACTCATTATCTTAACATGTACTCTGATTGTCTCTGTCACATGTTGATAAAGCCCTTAGGATGAGTACTTGACTACCAGGACTATGATGCAGATCATACTAGTGGGGACAGAATAGTCGCAAAGTACATCCTTCAAATGTTCCTAGTCGTGGGAGTACCGAGACAGGGCATCGATACTCCAGAGTAGACTAGCGTATGCGCTTCTTGACCCATATGATGGGCGATGGATGATCCCATATCCATTGGTGTTTGACATCAGAGAAGGTATACGGGTGCTCAGTGGAGACTGGGTACATAGGACGGACTCGCCGAGAACTCGCAGATAGTATTATACCTCACGTCAGATGGCAGTTCTCTGGTGACACTGGTATAGGTTAGTCTGTTGTAACGCTTTGAAATTCGTTTAGGTTTATTTCGCGTTAGTTAGTAATGATTCGTGTTTTTCATAAAAACCCGTAAATTTTAATTTCTTTTTAAAACTCGAATAAAACTAGCTCTAATTGTGATGAGAAGTGTTTATATATATATATATATATATATATATATATATATATATATATGGGTTTTATTAATTATAATTTAGCTTGTGTCCACCTTAATTAGAGTTTTCCTTAATTACTTTCTTAAGCAAGCTTTAGTGTAACAACATGCACACTTATCATTTTTGTATCATAGGTTAAGTGTAACCATTTTCATTTCTTCTTGCATGGTTTATATCCCCAAATAAATCAATTTAAACCCTCTTTTTTTAAAAATAAAATTCAAAGGAATGGGAGGTATGGTGGTTAGGTGAAATTGGGGCTTGACCTTGACCATCTCTCTCTCTCATTTCTCTCTCCCTCTCATTTCTGGAAATTTCCAGCAGAGTAGCAGCAGCAACATCTCCATTTTCTTCTTCTTCTTTTGCTCCTCTTCACTTTCAACTTAAACCCTACACAAAATACCTTTTTCCTTCACAAAAACCTTAGGATTTATGGCTCTTTTGAGGATTTTGGTGGCAACTCAGTGCCTTTGAAGGCAAAGGCTAGAAATAGGGTTTCCCTAAGGTCTTTTGGAGGTATTAAACTCACCCATATCACCTTAGTTCATAACTTGTAGTTTTGTTTGCTAAAAATCGTATTTTTGTGCATTTTTAGTGCTAATGATGGGGAATTAGTGAAGTTATGTTAAGTTAGCATTTTTATGGCTTGGTTAACTTATTTAAGTGTTGTTATTGTTGTTTAAACCAAGGATTTTGCTTCAAGTTTCACCGAAACACCATAAGGTCTTAGTTTTGTGTTAAATTAGCTTTTTAACTAGGTTTTGGGCTCTGCTGTAATCTGCTTGTAACCTGTTTGCTTCAGGCAAAAATTGTATTTACTGGAGCATGTACATTAGATTTAGAGAACACACACGAAGCACGGGAGCCCAACTCCCTAGGTGGGCCGCCGGAATAATCATTCTGGCCACAAATTGCAGCTAGATGGGAGACCTGGGTGTTGGGGTTTGTTCTGTTGGTGTTTTCTACATTTCTAAGGTCTATGGTATATGCAACTTTGTAAAATTTTATCTGTATTAAAATCTGGAACCGATTTCCCTGTTTCTTATACTTTTAACCTTCGCGACACGTGTGATACGTGTGTGGGTTTGGGGTTTTCTGTGTATCGCGACGTGTCGGGGTAGCTTCAGGCGCGTAATCACACGTTTTAGCGTATCGGACACACACGCGTTTAGTTCGCGACGCGGGTTTCTCATTTGGCTTTAATGTCGCGTTTTTGTAGATTTGAGCTTATGTGTATTTTTTTGTGAAATTCTAGGTTCGTAGGCGAGTACGACGGACGCCGCAAAGAAGGGGAAATAAGTCGTCGGCTACACTTAGCACAAGACTACGGTGAGTAGATTTAACATCTACGGGGAAATTGCCCGTATGGCGTTATGCGTCAGGACTGATAGGACATTGTAGCAGCATATTGCATTTATATACATTGACTGTTCATGGATACTATTTGTTGCATACCGCATTCCCTGCTATATCTATATGAGCTTAGAATTAATAACACACTGCACTGTTACTAACGGTTCATGTTGCACGAGCACTAATCTGCATGTTACACACACACCGTTAGTAATTGCCCATGACACTCACACTATAGAATTGCCATGAACAATATACTGTAGCTCACCTCCTATATGATTCGACATGATTATGTTACTTGTGCACTTACTCATTTGCATATCCATAATTTTGCATATTCAAACTGTACCTACCTAGATAAGCTGATTTTTGGTAAAAAATGAGGACCGCATGATACCTTTTAAAAAAACTGAATCTACTTAAAGAGCGGTTTCTCCCTTTTTCTCATAGTACGACTTATGATGCATATATTACATCGCATGGATTTACGCATTGGTTTTGGATTTCATGTGATTTCTGGATTTGAGGACCGTAGGGTGATTTAAGAAAATATGCACTATTTTGAAAACTCGGTTCCTCTTGATATGATATTTCAGTGCGTCCACCATGCGTTTTCTCGGTTCTGAGACGTGTGACTTGTGAACCCGAATCGAGGAGCTGGATGAGGCCGATTGTGGGTACATGGTGGACCCGGTATGGTACCCCGGGGCGAGAATGGATCTGTCGTGCAGTAGGCGATGAGCCTGGCAGTGGGACCACTGCCTACCGGTGATTGGTTGGACATGGCGGTTATCCAGAGGAAACTGACCAGAGTTGATAGATGGATACAGGATTATCCGTACTACTGGGGCCGAGCGCCGATTCCGTAGACGGGGCCTGATATATGAGGATTTGCGTGTCGATACTGGATACGATTATTTCATGATATTTTGAGTGCCGATATTGGGCATTCACGATTCTCAGAGATTTACAGGATTTGAGGGCCGATGAGGGTGACGGCGCCTGAGTTTTATTGGGATTTGGGTGCATTGATGGACACCGATTATTTTTCCACGTTGACATTCCGTGTATATGTTATTTTATCCCATGCTCAGCATTCATTATTATGCATCTCATCCTGTGGTCATATTACCTGATAGAGTACTTATGTATGATTATTGCACATCCTGTTCATCGCATATAGATATTATCTGCTGGCATATGTTAGAATAGCGCAGTACGTGCATACTCGTGATTAACTTTATATGTTATCTTCTATTCACGAGTTGGAAACTCACCCCCGTTGTGCCACAGTACTTGCAGGTTGCCCCTCAGAGTTGTCACGGCAGGCTGCTTTCTTGTATCTTTTTGGCTACGGATACCACTTCAGTTGGTGCGTGAGCTGTTTTGCTTCTAGGTGGGTTGTGGTATCCGATTATTTTCCATTTGTACACACTTTTGTATCTAGTACTCTCTATCTACTTTTCATGAATTGACTTAGAGGCCAGTGTGAGGACGATGATGCATATTATTTGTACTCTGGTGTCGAGCTCGTGTGAGCCGACTTTACTTATACAGTTTTTTATTATTTGTGATGCTTTTCACTTATTCCTCATTTCTTCGCTACGGCGTCGTATACTACTAGTACGTGGTTGTTTCCGCCGTTGGGCGTGGTTGCTTCCGTTTGGGATGCTTTATTATATTGTGTATCATTTTTACTCATATCTTGCCTTGTACCCGATTTCGGGGTTAGTTTTTACAAAGGAAATGCTGCCAAAATTTTTAAGATAATAACTTGAACTTTAAAGAACGTCACTAAATTACTTAAGGTTTTCTAAACGTTTTAACAAATGTTTCTAATAAATGTTTTAAACACTCACTACTTTTAATGGTTTTGATTTCTGGGGTTTGGCTTACTTAGTCGCGTTACGCCTGTAGACGTTACTTGGTTAAGTGCCGGTCACGGGTCGAACTTCGGGTCATGACAAAGTTGGTATCAGTGCGTAGGTTTTACCTTTCGGAGTGTAGGATGACTCTGGTATGATGGAGTAGGTAGCTGAAGCAGAGTGGCATAGCGTGTGTATGTTCCGCTGCATACTCACGACACGGTACTTCGCCTAAGTGACCTTAGGATTTATTGATTGAAATTCCTTCATGATTATATGCATTCTTGCGATTCGATTTCCGTATCTTTATCGAATCCTATTTCCTTTTCATCCATTATGCCGCCAAAGACTACGAGGGCGTAGAGAGTGGCCGCGAGATCCGAGATTAGAGTTGATTCGTCAGAGACGAAGACAGACTCGGGTAGTACACCCGTTGCACCAGAGCAGACTATTCCTCCTTCGACAGACCAGATCGCTATGCTAGGGGACGGTATGCAGGAGATGCGCCAGATGATGGGATCCGGTATGATGGTACCGGATGATGGGATCCGGTATGCAGGAGATGCGCCAGATGATGGGTCGCTAGTCGAGACACTTCGAGCGCATCGACCAGAGGTAGTTCCACCCGTTGCAGGGACCGTGATGGTACCCACAGTACAGGCAGTTGCCCCTACAGCTACAGAGATTATTACAGTATCGCTATCAGAGTTTATGAGGCTGAAGCCTCCGGTCTTCACAGGCACCGATGCAGCCAAGGACCCACAGTCTTTCATTGATAGGATGGCTCGGATATGTCGTTCACTCAGATGCTCAGATGCGAGATGGGTAGAGTTCGCAAGGTTTCGCCTAGAAGGTATTGTGCAGAAATGGTGTGAATCGGTCGAGAAGGGCAAAGCAGCAGGTCTTCCTCCTATGACCTGGATAGAGTTTGTGACGGTATTCCTTGCCCGCTTCCTTCCACAGAGTGTCAGAGATTCTAAAGCGCGCAGGTTCGAGTCCTTACGTCAGACTCCGGAGATGACAGTGGCAGAGTACGACGTGATGTTCACCGAGTTATCGGTCTATGCCCCATATTTAGTGGCTACTGAGGAGATGCGAGTCAAGAGGTTTGTTCGAGGCTTGCTTACCCCATTATTTCTTGCGATCAACGCACAGCATTGCGAGACCTATGCAGTAGCTATAGATGCAGCCTTATTAGTCGAGGAGCGCCTTGCTGAGACTTCGGTAGTTCCAGAGCCGAAGAGAGTTCGTGCGGATACATCAGCACAGAGACTGCCTTTTCGGCACCATGACAGACGTCTTGAAGGTGGCAGAGATTTAGGGCGAGGCCGGTTGTTTAGCTCCTATCCCCAGGAGGGTCAGCGGTCATCGTCGGGATGTTTTCGCTGCGGGAGTTCTTATCATCGTGTTCAAGAATGTCCTGAGATACACCGGAGGGAGACAGCAGTACCGCATGTCACCTTACCACCTTCACCACCTCAGAGGGCATTGCCTATTGTACCTACTGTTGCTCCACGTCAGAATCATACACGGAGAGGTCGTGGCCGCGGATGGTTCGTTCAGAGAGGACGGGGTGATCGAGGCAGAGGACAGTCAGTCGCAGGTGGAGGACAGGCACAGGTTTTTGCTTTGACGCATCAGGATGCGCAGACATCCAATGCGGTGGTCTCAGGTATCCTTTCAGTATGTTCTGTTGACGCACACGTGTTTTTTGATCCCGGATCCACGCACTCATACGTTTCCACACACTTCGTGCCGAGTCTGGGTAGAGAGTCCGGTTTGCTTGATCAGCCGCTTGTTGTGACCACCCCTGTGGGCAAGTCGTTTGTTGCTAGACACGTGTTCCGATCCTGTATTGTCCGTATTGGCGAGAGAGAGTTGCCTGTCGACTTGATCCTTCTTGAGATGTTGGACTTCGATATTCTTTTGGGCATGGATTGGTTAGCCACGTGCTATGCATTTGTGGACTGCCGCGAGAAGACATTTAGGTTTTGTTTTCCCGGCGAGTCGGCTTTTGTTGTGCAGGGGGACTGTGGTCCGCCCCTCATAGTTTGATTTCTTCTTTTCGCACTGGACAGCTTTTGAGGAAGGGATGTCAGGGATTTCTCGCCTATGTTTGCGATACTAGAGCTACAGAGGTTCCGTTGGATCAGGTTCCGATTGTTAGCGAGTTCCCTGATGTGTTCCCTGACGAGCTTCCTGGGCTACCGCCCGAGCGTGATATTTCTATCTGTATTGATTTGATTCCCGGCACGGGGCCTATTTCTATACCGACTTATCGGATGGCCCCGACGGAACTTAGAGAGTTGAAGGGTCAGTTGCAAGATTTGCTGGATAAGAAACTTATTTTATCCAGTGTGTCTTCTTGGGGTGCTCCGGTCCTGTTTGTCAAGAAGAAGGACGACAGTTTGCGTTTGTGTATCGACTACCGCCAGCTGAACAGGGTTACCGTGCAGAACAGATATCCTTTGCCACGCATCGACGACTTGTTCGACCAGCTTCAAGGGTCAGGATACTTTTTGAGGATCGATTTACAATCAGGCTACCATCAGCTGCGGGTTCGACAGGAGGACATTCCGAGGACAGCTTTCCGCACGCGCTACGACCATTATGAGTTTTTGGTGATGTCGTTCGGACTCACCAATGCCCCAGCAGCATTCATGGACTTGATGAACCTTATTTTCAGGCCGTATCTTGATCTGTTCATCATCGTATTCATTGACGATATTTTGGTGTATTCCTGGAGCCGAGAGGAGCACGAGCAGCACCTGCGGATCACACTGCAGACCTTGAGGGAGAACCAGCTTTTTGCAAAATTCTCCAAGTGCGCATTCTGGCTTGATAGCGTAGACTTCTTGGGTCACGTGATTACACGAGATGGTATATGTATGGATCCGAAGAAGATCGAGGTCGTTCAGCGTTGGCCCAGACCCACATCAGTTACGGAGATCCGCAGCTTTCTAGGATTGGCCGGCTACTACAGGTGATTTGTGCAGGACTTCTCCCGTATTGCTGCACCTTTGACCGGGTTGACCCGGAAGGGAGTTCCTTTTGATTGGAAGGAGGAGTGCGAGCACAGTTTTCAGCAGCTACGGACTTGACTGACTACGGCGCCGGTGTTATCATTGCCTTCAGGATCGGGCGGATTGGTGGTCTATTGTGATGCTTCTCGAGTGGGGCTAGGGTGCGTATTGATGCAGCATGACAGGGTGATCGCGTATGCTTCACGGCAGTTGAAGAAACATGAACAGAACTACCTCACTCACGATTTGGAGATGGCTGCAGTGGTCTTTGCACTCAAGATCTGGCGACATTACCTATACGGCGAGTCATGCCAGATATTCACTGATCACAAGAGTTTAAAGTATATATTTCAGCAGCGAGACCTGAATCTTAGACAGCGCCGTTGGATGGAACTAGTGAAGGACTACGATTGCGAGATCTTGTATCACCCGGGCAAGGCTAATGTAGTGGAGGATGCTTTAAGCAGGAGGCCCGGGGGTAGTCTATCTTATTTGAGCGCAGTGTAGAGGCAGTCGTCGGCAGACTGGCAGATTTTGTGCGACAGCCGAGTGCAGTTCGAGTTCACGCCGATCGAGGGACAGCTTGCACATGTTCGTGCACGCCCACAGTTGCTTGACCATATACATGCGGCACAGTACAGTGATGACCGTTGTTCAGAGATCATGGCACAGATTGGAAAGGGCAGATTTTCCGAGTTCGTGATCGATGATCAGGGGATACTGCGATTTGGGACTATACTGTGCGTACCAGATGCTGAGGGACTGCGGCGCGAGATTCTTGAGGAGGCACATCGATCGGTGTACAGTGTTCATCCGGGTTCCACCAAGATATACCATAATATGAGAGATGTTTACTGGTGGGACGGGATGAAAAGGGACATCGCAGACTTCGTGTCGAGATGCCTGACTTGTCAGCAAGTCAAGGCCGAGTACCAGAGGCCAGCGGGAGAGCTACAGTCGTTACCCATTCCGGAGTGGAAATGGGAACATATTTCTATGGACTTCATTATGGGTCTACCAAGGACTAGGCGAGGGTATGACTCCATTTGGGTGATCGTATACCGATTGACGAAAGCGGCTCACTTCCTGCCGGTGAAGACGACTTTCGGATTTGCTCAGTATGCCCAGATTTACATCGAAGAGATCGTACGACTGCATGGAGTCCCGACATGTGTCGTGTCCGACCGAGGCACCCAGTTTACCAGCCGACTATGGCAGAGGCTTCAGGAGGCTTTGGGCACCCGCTTGAGTTTCAGCACAGTATTTCATTCGCAGACCGACGGCCAGTCAGAGCGGACTATTCAGACTCTCGAGGACATGCTCCGAGCGTGCGTCTTAGACTTCGGAGGTAGCTGGGATCATCATTTAACCTTAGTATAGTTCTCCTACAACAACAGCTTCCATGAGACCATTCAGATGGCACCATTCGAGGCTCTTTATGGGAGGAGATGCAGATCGCCCGCCTGTTGGACAGAGCTCAGTGAGAGCATTATTTTAGGGCCGTAGATTGTTGAGGAGACGACCGCGAAAATCCAGTTGATTCGCGATAGGATGAGAGCAGCCCAGAGCAGGCAAAGATCTTATGCGGACCGTCGTCGGCGCAGACTTGAGTTTTCTGTTGGCGATCATGTTTTCTTGAGGGTCTCCCCAATGAAAGGTGTGATGAGATTTGGGAAGAAGGGGAAGCTTAGTCCCAGATACGTGGGCCCCTTCGAGATCCTCGAGCGTGTTGGTGTGGTTGCGTATCGGTTATCCCTCCCGCCTAGTTTCCTAGATGTGCACCCCGTATTTCATATTTCGATGCTCCGCAAGTATCTTCATGATCCTTTGCATGCGATTCAGCACCCAACGATCCAGCTGGAGTGCGACCTTTCTTTTGCAGAGCAGCAGGTGGTCATATTAGATCGACAGGTGAAGAAATTGAGATCAAAGGATATACCGTCCGTCAAGGTCCTTTGGCGTGGCCCAAGCAACGAGGAGGTCACTTGGGAGACCGAGAGCGAGATGAGGAAGAAATATCCCCATCTCATCGAAGGTACGCGTAGCTAGATTTTTAAATTCGGGGACCGTGTTGGAGATAGTGCCCTCAGAGTCAATTATTGGATCACAAGCACGTGATTGCAATGATTGAGGGAGGACCTGTCCCAGTAGGACAGTCTTACTCGATATGATAGTATGCTATCTAGTTTACCTTTATCATCGTGTACTGCTTTAGGTGACCTTACAGGTCGCTATTACACGTTAGTAGAGCCCCTAGGATTCTTGCTTGACTGCCAGCAGTATGAGGGCGATCATATACGTAGGAGCTGGTGGTCTATAAGCACATCCTTAAAAGGTCCCTAGTCGTGGGAGTTTCGAGACATGGCATCGATACTCCAGAGTAGACTAGTGTATACAGTCGAGACCCCGATGAGGGGCGGTGGCCGGTCTCACAAGCCACTGGTGTCAGTTGGTTCACCTAAGATGTATACAGGTGCTCATTGGGTTATGAGTACACCGGACAGGACTCGCCGGGAACATGCTAGTTGGTCTTATACCTGACGTCAGATAGCAGTTCCCTGGTGACATGTGTACAGGTTAGTTCATCGACCTGGGGATCGTCATTTGTCTCGTGTGAGTTCCCACTGTACTTTGATTACTACCCTACCACGCTCAAAAGAGACGTGCAAACAGGTTTTAGTTGGGTACAGTCCCGAGCCACATGGAGGCAGTGAGCGGATCTTCAGGGGTTCGTCTCTCCCGGTATTGGGGGTGAGGTCACGCTGTGTCTAGGAGAGCTATTACAAGAAGCCCTCGGCCGAGGCAGAAGATTTACTGGCAGGTATTCCAGTAGTATCTCAGGGTGTTCTGGGCTATACTCCGACACGACTTGTACCGCTTTTGGGGGTCTGACTTTTACCAACCCCCTAGGCCCGCCATGCGATGCTCATAGACGAATGGACCGGACTGTACGGATATTGTCACTGACAGGCTCAGTAGGGTGTCAGGATGAGTTCGCTCATCGACGCCCCTTTTGGTCAATACCTGGTAGCCCGTTACGTATTGGCTTATACCTCTGACGTGCTAGTGGTTAAATCCACAACCAAAGTATTGACGAGTCTTTAGAGTCCACCACACATTCAGTTACTCAAGCTTTCGGGCGAAACGCTGTAGAGGCCGTATGGAGATATGGCAGGGTTTGATCAGATACGTGCGGTATTGCACGGATCAGGATCGGACGGTTAGTACTAGGTACCGTATGGATATATGGCAGGGTTCGATCAGATACGTGCGGTATTGCACGGATCACGATCGAACGGATATTACTGGCCGGCTTTGGTTTAAGCCGGATCCTAGTATAGTACAGTGTAGATTTTGTCTCATTGCATTTGTATTTCGGTCGGAATACAAATGCAGGTGTGTATGCACAGTATCGGGGTTTTCCTGTAATTTATTACGGGACCAGTTTTTCTGGAGTTGCCAGTTTGCTTTCCGTTTCGGCCAATTTCCTTTGTATCGTTCATTGGCCGAAAATTGGTGGAGGAGGGCTTATTTGCATTTGTGCAAATAAGCAATTGTGGAGGGTTGTCTTTGCACATTGTGGTGTCATGATGGTTGAACCTTGACCATTTGACTTGACTTCTTCATGATGGCTTGACTTTTTGAAGTCATCATGCTTGATGATGGTGGCTTGACCATTTTGGAATGATTGGTTGGTTGAGTGTTGGTTATTCCTTGTGATCATTTCTTTTGCATGATAGCCTTTTCTCTCTCTCCCTTGTATGATGATTGGGGCTACCCCATTTTTGAGACTCTTTCACTCTCATTCTCTCCACTCCCTCTTACATGGCTGGCCAAGCCAAATATGGGGCTGCCTAATTTTTGTGGGTGGGGTTTTGTTCTCATGGTGCTTGCAAAATTCCATTTCTCATCACAAAACTCCAAGTATCATTCCTCCACCAAAATGGCACCTCCATGAACCCCAAAATGAGACATGGTTCTACACTATATTCTACAGCAAACCTTGGGCACGTCGGCTCGCCAACTTCGTGCCCGAATTGCCTCGATATAGAGGTGGGAGCCCGTAACAGAAGCAGGCGACGTGGTGCCCTTCCGGCGACGAGGTGGAGACCGGACATTCCGCGGGAGATCGGGACGACGACGAGAAGACCGGAGGACTCGGATCACTCGGTATATTTCTTTTCCCCATCTTGTAGTTAGCTAGGACTAGTTAATGGTTCGATCCGGGTATTAGTGCGCGGTGGTGCCAGTTCATGAAAAATTTAAGTATATCACCGCTTCCGCATTTTGGCCTCGGGATGGAGGCCGGGGCACCACCGTGCACTTACAGTGGTATCAGAGACTCGCCATTAACCTAGTCTAGCTTTGTTTAATGTGTTTTACATTTCCGATCGACCAAAATTCCAAAAACCCGCGTTTTCTTCACATCAGTTTTCTGTCGAATTTTTTCTGGCTCGAAATTTTTTTCAGGTTGTAGAAAATTAATGTACTAGAAGTCCTAAGAATTCTGGGGAAATTCGAGAGATTGATCTTTCAGGGAGAGCGCGGAACCGCGGCCAAACCCCACTTGGCGCCGCGGTATGAAAGAATCACTGTGTCGAATTTTTCCAGTGGGCTTCTGGGGTGAAAATCGGGTTTCTGGAATATTATGTTTGGGCCCAGAATTTTTTGATGTGCTACAGTAGTACTTGGGGGCCCACTTGGTAAATTTGATCGATCGGATATTTTAAACACATTATTTCACAGTATTTACATTATATCTGCGACCGTGAATGTCACTTGATCGGTAAATCCAGTCTAACTGCTATAGCCCGGTTAGACGGATTTGCGAACGTGACTTTCACGTTGATGTTCTGTGTATTGCTGTGATGTTGCGGATTGGTCGTGGGGGATAGCCTGGATGCAATGCTAGTACAGTTGTGGTTGTATTATGTACATTTGATATTGCGGGACGAGCGTCCGACATGTGTAATGCCGTCACTGCCTGATTGTATTATTATTTTGGGGCACGGCCAGGTTGCGGTCGATGTACCGGTTGTATGTATATTTTACTTTCTGTACTAGGATTACCCCAAGGTGGGGTGCACGGATAGCCGGGTCCTAGAGGGCAACAAGCCCGCATCTCGTGGCATTGAGACGGAGGGGGCTTCACTCTAGAATTGGCGGGCTATTCGCCGCACTCGTAGGGGGTACAGGTTGACCCAGGAGGGGTGCCCAAGTTACCGGATTCCGTGAAGTGCTGGGTGGTCCATTCACGTTGCTGAAGGGAGCTGCCTCGCTTCAGGTTTTGGCGGGTAACTTGCCGCGCCCGTAGGGGTCTAGGATTTCATTGCACAGGCTATCCACACGACCAGGGGAACGTCGGGTTTCAGTAGTGGCTCTGTGAAACCCGGGGATCCCAGATATCTGTATTGTTCTGTGATGCTGTACATTTCTGTGATGTTGCATTTTATCAAGCCTTGAACGAAATATAATATATTGGTATATATATTAGTAGATGTTGTATATATTTTGCATCCGCGCTAGTCCAGTCACCGCTCTGTCGTTAGTTAGCTAACCTAACGGGTAATGACGGGACCCAGTGGCGAATGCAGATGGCATATACGTACATCAGTATATTTTCGTTCTTTGTGGTGTGATCAAATGATGGGACGGCGTTGATTCGGATCAATGCAAGTTAAAAACAAACCTAATCTGATGTTGTTGGAACACTTTTCAAAAAGCCGTTATTGCAAGGACGTTCACTTTTGTTTTGCATCGTGGTATTCAGTTGGAATATCCTACTCCTCAGTCGACGAGGCAAGGGCCGAGATCCCTTCACCGGGAGTGACCCCTTGGACAAAAAGTTTGCGTCAGGGCAATGACTTCACTATAGCCGATTACTTTTGCTTTGCATCGTGGTATTCAGTTGGAATATCCTGCACCCCATTCTACGGGGAAAGAGCCGAGATCCCTTCACCGGGAGTGACCTCTTTAGCAAAGGTTTTTCGTTACTATATTTTTCTAAAAAGCTATCAGTTCCTTCAACGATATCAAGTTCATTACGTTAAAGGTTTTCGCCAGAAACCATTCGTAGCCCTCCGTCATTTCAGTTAAATATTCGGTAGTATTCAAGCTATGTATTTTGACCTCACGCCAAGGCATAGTGATTGGTAGCTGCCGGGTATTTATCTGTTGCATAGATAGATGCGTTGTTTTGGGACAGTCGTACTACTATTTTGGCCGTCGTCAAGGGTATGTACGGGTGGGTTCAAATCAACCTAGACAATGACGGGTAGAACTTGACATGTGACTTATGATATTTTGACCTCACGCCAAGGTCATAAGAGCATGGGGCAAAAATCACATCGGGAGTTTCTAAAAAAACTGAAACTTTTCAGATATGCGCATACCTTCTGGAGTGTGATGACGTGAGCAGATTCCGTCACGTTATCATGCGATGATAGTTGGATCCCGATTCCCACTGATGAGTTAGTTTACTCCTCGGGTGACCCCGACTAATTCTTCTTTCAGGTTTGGAGGAGAATTTGAGGTAACAGTGGGAGATTTCCAGATTAGATAAATTGGTAACCATTCTGATCTAGGTTAGAGTGCACTCTGAGTGTTTCTTTTCTCTCTCTCTTCGGCAGCGACCATTGACCCGACCCTAAGACTATGACTCAGAGACCAAATTAACCGAACCTTCTTAAACACCGGCTTTTGGATTGTCAGAGTTGCATACCTCATTGCCACTCCTACTTTTACCCTTTTCTTCAGGACACCCCGTATTACTACGAACGTCCACTTCCATTGGACAAAACCATCGTATGGTTATATACGAACTCGAAGGAATTTATTCGAGGATGGTTTCCGGTTCTGGAGAAAACGGACAGGATTATTCAGTTGTCTTTTCCTTTTACCTTCTCTCGGGTTGTGAGTACTCCTTGGTTTAGGAGATAGTACACCTATTACGCAAATTGGATAGTCTTCTTCCAAACCATAGGCAGGTGCCGAACGGTGGGGAATGAAGAAAACCAATTAGCATAACGATGGTGTGCAGAAGGTATTAAGTTAAGACAAAGCAAGGGATTAGTAAGAGGGCAAAGTAAATTACGACTGCTATTCACGACCAAACCAAGTATTCCTTCGCCAATCCTAAATCACCTTTGTATTTATCCAGGACACTCCGTATCACTACGAAGATCCACAGTTTATTGGATACTCCATCGTATGGTTATATACGAACTCGAAAGGAACTTGTTCCAGTTCGGGGTTGGATTCTGGTTCAGGAGACATAGGAATAAGATTTATTCAGATGTCTTTTATCTTCACCTTCTCTCGCATTGCGAGTGTTCCTAGGATTGGGACAGTACACCCATTATGCTTATTGGATAGTCTTCTTCCAAACCATAGGCTGGTGCCGAACGGTAGAGAAGGAAGAAAACCATTTGGCCTAAGGGGTGTGCAGAAGGTAATGACTAAAGACATATAAAGGGATTTGGGGAGGTGGCAAAGAATTATACGGTTATAGTCGTGAATCTGGAAGGGGCATTACTAGGAATACCAGGATACCCCATCGAGACATTTCAATGTTTCAGTTTCACTGTGTAATGTTAAAAGAAAACTGATTTCCCGATTAGATACTTATTCCAGGGTATGTATTTACTAGGTTTGATTCTCACATTTGTATGGTTTTACAGATGATGAATGGGAGTAAGTTATTGGGAATTGGGTGATCATCCTCATTATATCGGGATTTGTTGTAATCGGTGATATTTGAGGAAATCACCTGGGCTGTTTGCCGGTCGGCAAATATTTGGTTTTGAATATCCGCTGTTATGCACCAATTTCAAATCGATATATCTGTACATCTATTTTCATAGAGTGAGATATAACTTTTTGAAATTATGTCTATGACATTTACCTATATCAGTGGATGGTTAGGTAAGGAGCATTAAACAGCGGTGTAATTCTTCTTAACCATAAGTACAGTTTTCAACCTACGACACACAGTGAATGAGTTATCAGACTCAAGGGACTTATACATAGTATTGTATGTTGTCCAGGGTCTATCAGGACAGAGGGGTTGGTCCTCGTACTATATTCGATTTACTTATGACTTCTCTAGTTTTTAGACAGGTGTTTCGTAGAAACACAGGGTCCGAATTTTGAGAAGTTATAGGTATTTGAATAGAGAAGAGAACCAGGTGTAGCAAGTATCGGGATTCTTCAAAGTGATCGAAGATGTAGATACTTGTGTATGGTATTCAGTTGATAGTAATGATTAAGAGAACTTGCTTCTTTTTCAGGTTACTCATAATTGGAAGCATTCCTAAGTTGAGTAACGCTGATCAGCCTTCTTCCATTTAGTTGACATGCACTGGAGATAGCTGCATGATTTGAATCTGGTTCAATTAAATCAGTGCCTCTGGTTCTATATTGAATATAGAACAGTTCATATCTTAACGTTGTTAAGGTACGGGGAGTTGTCCGGTTTATGCTTAAAACCTGACACTGGACAACTCAAGGCACGTTTCTGTAATGGCTGTTTGTGGGTTGACCCAGGCTATGACGAGGGTTGACTTTTTACCATCTGGAAGATCAATAGCGATATTGTTCTAGACTCGCCACAGTTTTAATAAAAATGGATTTTTTCAAAAAAGAAAACAGTAGTGGGAGTATGGTAGAACTGGAAGTGATTCCAGAACCACAAACGATTACTGAAGATTTGATAGGAACCTAAAGATTCAATCTGGTTTGACATTCCATTGACCACTCCGCAGATACGGTGGGTAACCTCAGACACCCGAGAGGTACTTCGGTATGCTCAAGGACGGTGGCAGGGAGGTTCTTGTTTACCCACACTTGCCATTGCTGTTGTTCCAGGCTGCGAGACCCGGCAGGAGGATGAGTATAGCATCGTTCTGAACTGGCTTTAAAAGTGTACGTGTATATGACTCTGCCAGAGGGTTGTCGTAGTCAGTGGGAGCAACGGAAGCATTGGTGGCCAGGTGGCTTATGTCTATTTATAGACTAAAGCAGATATAGCGGAGATAGATCATCAATTTCTGATGTGACAGTCATAGGTTTGACTTCATCAGAATAGGTGATGGATCTGTTGAGAAGGTAGTAGGGTGTGATGTCCTGGTATTTGGATGACATACACAGAGTAGGAAGTGATATTCCTATACTACAATCGGTTATACTTAGGTCGTCACACAGTAGTTTCTCCACATGGGACTTGGACATTATATCAAACATACTGGTTACTAGATCTATGGTTTTAGATCTAGATTTGGGTGGTTTCCCAATCAGGGTACTTAGACAGCATTCTAAGAGTATTTAGAATGGACGACTCCTGGCACGGTAGTGTACATGCAGGTGATGGAGTCACCCTATCTAAAGGTGTCTCACAGACTAAATGGGAGAGGGATGTGCATGATTGGCAGATCACTTGCTCAGGCAATTGAGTCAATCATGAGATGTCAAGTACCATACCAGATGTTGTTCTTGCACTAGATGCAATAAGTTGACATTGATCCTATCCTAGAGAAACAGTCGGAAGCAGTTTTAGAACATAAGTGAATGTTCTAGGTATATGATAACGACAGCCTCATTCGGGAGACAGTTATCATTCCAGGCTTCCAAGGTGACATGGATGACAAGGAGGTTGTCAGAGTTATAGTTTTTCCTTCTGTCGAGGGGCAGTATTTTGGACAGGTGGTCCAAGGCAATACCGAGGGAGGCATGGCGCAGGATACTGATTAAGTTCAGTTGACGATACAGTCTACGAAGTTTGGATTTGGAGTTCATTTATGAGCTAGGTCCCATCAGACATCCAGACACATTCTAAGACAGGTATTGCTCATTTCGGGAGATGGCTTTCTCCGCAAATTTGAGATATAGAGAGACATAGAAAGATACATCAAAGCGGATCCACTCACTGAGGCTATTCCTTGAACGCAATAGTTTCGCAAACGGGTTTTGTGAGACTGACTAGTAGAGGAGTTGGGTGTTAGGTATCACACGGGCTGTGAGTATGCGACATCGCAATAATTAGCCTTGAGTGCAAGTGGGAGATTGTTGGAGATAGTGCCCTCAGAGTCAATTATTGGATCACAAGCACGTGATTGCAATGATTGAGGGAGGACCTGTCCCAGTAGGACAGTCTTACTCGAGATGATAGTATGCTATCTGGTTTACCTTTATCATCGTGTACTGCTTTAGGTGACCTTACAGGTCGCTATTACACGTTGGTAGAGCCCCTAGGATTCTTGCTTGACTGCTAGTAGTATGAGGACGATCATATACGTGGGAGCTGGTGGTCTATAAGCACATCCTTAAAAGGTCCCTAGTCGTGGGAGTTTCGAGACAGGGCATCGATACTCCAGAGTAGACTAGTGTATACAGTCGAGACCCCGACGAGGGGCGGTGGACGGTCTCACATGCCACTGGTGTCAGTTGGTTCACCTAATAGGTATACAGGTGCTCATTGGGTTATGAGTACACCGGACAGGACTCGCCGGGAACATGCTAGTTGGTCTTATACCTGACGTCAGATAGCAGTTCCCTGGTGACATGTGTACAGGTTAGTTCATCGACCTGGGGATCGTCATTTGTCTCATGTGAGTTCCCACTGTACTTTGATCACTACCCTACCACGCTCAAAGGAGACGTGCAAATAGGTTTTAGTTGGGTACAGTCCCGAGCCACATAGAGGCAGTGAGCGGATCTTCAGGGGTTCGTCTCTCCCGGTATTGGGGGTGAGGTCGCGCTGTGTCTAGGAGAGCCATTACACAAAGCCCTCGGCCGAGGCAGAAGATTTACTGGCAGGTATTCCAGTAGTATCTCAGGGTGTTCTGGGCTACACTCCGACACGACTTGTACCGCTTTTGGGGGTCTGACTTTTACCAACCCCCTAGGCCCGCCATGCGATGCTCATAGACGAACGGACCGGACTGTACGGATATTGTCACTGACAGGCTCAGTAGGGTGTCAGAATGAGTTCGCTCATCGACGTCCCTTTTGGTCAATACCTGGTAGCCCGTTACGTATTGGCTTATACCTCTGATGTGCTAGTGGTTAAATCCACAACCAAGGTATTGACGAGTCTTTAGAGTCCACCACACATTCAGTTACTCAAGCTTTCGGGCGAAACGCTGTAGAGGCCGTATGGAGATATGGCAGGGTTTGATCAGATACGTGCGGTATTGCACGGATCAGGATCGCACGGTTAGTACTAGGTACCGTATGGATATATGGCAGGGTTCGATCAGATACGTGCGGTATTGCACGGATCACGATCGAACGGATATTACTGGCCGTCTTTGGTTTAAGCCGGATCCTAGTATAGTACAGTGTAGATTTTGTCTCATTGCATTTGTATTTCGGTCGGAATACAAATGCGGGTGTGTATGCACAGTATCGGGGTTTTCCTGTAATTTATTACGGGACCAGTTTTTCTGGAGTTGCCAGTTTGCTTTCCGTTTCGGCCAATTTCCTTTGTATCGTTCATTGGCCGAAAATTGGTGGAGGAGGGTTTATTTGCATTTGTGCAAATAAGCAATTGTGGAGGGTTGTTTTTGCACATTGTGGTGTCATGATGGTTGAACCTTGACCATTTGACTTGACTTCTTCATGATGGCTTGACTTTTTGAAGTCATCATGCTTGATGATGGTGGCTTGACCATTTTGGAATGATTGGTTGGTTGAGTGTTGGTTATTCCTTGTGATCATTTCTTTTGCATGATGGCCTTTTCTCTCTCTCCCTTATATGATGATTGGGGCTACCCCATTTTTGAGACTCTTTCACTCTCATTCTCTCCACTCCCTCTTACATGGCTGGCCAAGCCAAATATGGGGCTGCCTAATTTTTGTGGGTGGGGTTTTGTTCTCATGGTGCTTGCAAAATTCCATTTCTCATCACAAAACTCCAAGTATCATTCCTCCACCAAAATGGCACCTCCATGAACCCCAAAATGAGACATGGTTCTACATTATATTCTATAGCAAACCTTGGGCACGTCGGCTCGCCAACTTCGTGCCCGAGTTGCCTCGGTATAGAGGTGGGAGCCCGTAAAAGAAGCAGGCGACGTGGTGCCCTTCCGGCGATGAGGTGGAGACCGGACATTCCGCGGGAGATCGGGACGACGACGAGAAGACCGGAGGACTCGGATCACTCGGTATATTTCTCTTCCCCATCTTGTAGTTAGCTAGGACTAGTTAATGGTTCGATCCGGGTATTAGTGCGCGGTGGTGCCAGTTCATGAAAAATTTAAGTATATCACCGCTTCCGCATTTTGGCCTCGGGATGGAGGCCGGGGCGCCGCCGTGCACTTACAGACCGATTTTCTTTAAGGGGAGTAGATTGTAACGGTTTGAAATTCGTTTAAGTTTATTTCGTGTTAGTTAGTAATGATGCGTGTTTTTCATAAAAACCCATAAATTTTAATTTCTTTTTAAAACTTGAATAAAACTAGCTCTAATTGTGATGAGAAGTGTTTATATATATATATATATATATATATATATATATATATATGGGTTTTATTAATTATAATTTAGCTTGTGTCCACCTTAATTAGAGTTTTTCTTAATTACTTTCTTAAGCAAGCTTTAGTGTAACAACATGCACACTTATCATTTTTGTATCATAGGTTAAGGGTAACCATTTTCATTTCTTCTTGCATGGTTTATATCCCTAAATAAATCAATTTAAACCCTCTTTTTTTTAAATAAAATTCAAAGGAATGGGAGGTATGGTGGTTAGGTGAAATTGGGGCCTGACCTTGACCATCTCTCTCTCTCATTTCTCTCTCCCTCTCATTTCTGGAAATTTCCAGCAGAGTAGCAGCAGCAACATCTCCATTTTCTTCTTCTTCTTTTGCTCATCTTCACTTTCAACTTAAACCCTACACAAAATCCCTTTTTCCTTCACAAAAACCTTAGGATTTATGGCTCTTTTGAGGATTTTGGTGGCAACTCAGTGCCTTTGAAGGCAAGGGCTGGAAATGGGGTTTCCCTAAGGTCTTTTGGAGGTATTAAACTCACCCATATCGCCTTAGTTCATAACTTGTAGTTTTGTTTGCTAAAAATCTTATTTTTGTGCATTTTTAGTGCTAATGAAGGGGAATTAGTGAAGTTATGTTAAGTTAGCAGTTTTATGGCATGGTTAACTTATTTAAGTGTTGTTATTGTTGTTTAAACCAAGGATTTTGCTTCAGGTTTCACCAAAACACCATAAGGTCTTAGTTTTGTGTTAAAATAGCTTTTTAACTAGGTTTTGGGCTCTACTGTAATCTGCTTGTAACCCGTTTGCTTCAGGCAAAAATTGTATTTACTGGAGCATGTACACTAGATTTAGAGAACACACACGAAGCACGGGAGCCCAACTCCCTAGGTGGGCCGCCGGAATAATCATTCTGGCCGCAAATTGCGGCCAGATGGGGGACCTGGGTGTTGGGGTTTGTTCTGTTGGTGTCTGCTACATTTCTAGGGTCTATGGTATATGCAATTTTGTAAAATTTTATCTGTATCAAAATCTGGAACCAATTTCCCTGTTTCCTATACTTTTAACCTTCGCGACATGTATGATACGTGTGTGGGTTTAGGGTTTTCTGCGTATCGCGACGTGTCGGGGTAGCTTCAGGCGCGTAATCACACGTTTTAGCGTATCAGACACACACGCGTTTGGTTCGCGATGCGGGTTTCTCGTTTGGCTTTAATGTCACGTTTTCGTAGATTTGAGCTTATGTGTATTATTTTGTGAAATTCTAGGTCCGCAGGCGAGTACGAAGGATGCCGCAAAGAAGGGGAAACAAGTCGTCGGCTACACTTAGCGCAAGACTACGGTGAGTAGATTTAACATCTATAGGGAAATCGCCCGTATGGCGTTATGCGTCAGGGCTGATAGGACATTGTAGCAGCATATTGCATTTATATACATTGACTGTTCATGGCTACTATTTGTTGCATACCGCATTCCCTGCTATATCTATATGAGCTTAGAATTAATAACACACCGCACTGTTACTAACGGTTCATGTTTCACGAGCACTAATCTGCATGTTACACCCACACCGTTAGTAATTGCCATGACACTCACACTATAGAATTGCCATGAACAATATACTGTAGCTCACCTCCTATATGATTCGACATGATTATGTTACTTGTGCACTTACTCATTTGTATATCCATACTTTTGTATATTCAAACTGTACCTACCTAGATAAGCTGATTTTTGGTAAAAACTGGGGACCGCATGATACCTTTTAAAAAAACCGAATCTTCTTAAAGAGCGGTTTCTCCTTTTTTCTCATAGTACGACTTATGATGCATACATTACATCGCATGGATTTACGCATTGGTTTTGGATTTCATGTGATTTCTGGATTTGAGGACCGTGGGGTGATTTAAGAAAATATGCACTGTTTTGAAAACCCGGTTCCTCTTGATATGATATTTCAGTGCGTCCACCATGCGTTTTCTCGGTTCTGAGAAATGTGACTTGTGAACCCAAATCGAGGAGCTGGATGAGACCGATTGTGGGTACATGGTGGACCCGGTATGGTATCCCGGGGCGAGAACGGATCTGTCGTGCAGTAGGCGATGAGCCTTGCAGTAGGACCACTACCTACCAGTGATTGGTTGGACCTGGCGGTTATCCGGAGGATACTGACCAGAGTCGATAGATGGATACGGGAAGATCCGTACTGCTGGGGCAGAGGGCCGATTCCGCAGACGGAGCCCGATATATGAGGATTTGCGTGTCGATGCTGGACACGATTATTTCATGATATTTTGAGTGCCGTTGTTAGGAATTCAAGATTCTCAGAGATTTACAGGATTTGAGGGCCGATGAGGGTGACGGCGTCTGAGTTTTATTGGGATTTGGGTGCATTGATGGACACCGATTATTTTTCTACGTTGACATTCCGTGTAGATGTTATTTTATCCCATACTCAGCATTCATTATTATGCATCTCATCTTGTATTCATATTACCTGATAGAGTACTTATATATGATTATTGCACTTCCTGCTCATCGCATATAGATATTATCTGCTGGCATGTGTTCGAATAGCGCTGTACGTGCATACTCGTGATTACCTTTATATGTTATCTTCTATTCACGAGTTGGCAACTCACCCCCGTTGTGCCACAGTACTTGCAGGTTGCCCCTCAGAGTATTTGCGGCAGGCTGCTTTCTTGTATCTTTTTGGCTACGGATACCACTTCAGTTGGTGCGTGAGCTGTTTTGCTGCTAGGTGGGTTGTGGTATCCGGTTATTTTCCATTTGTACACACTTTTGTATCTAGTACTCTCCATCTACTTTTCATGTATTGACTTAGAGACCAGTGTGAGGACGATGATGCATATTATTTGTACTCTGGTGTCGAGCTCGTGTGAGCCGACTTTACTTATGCAGTTTTTTATTACTTGTGATGTTTTTCACTTATTGCTCATTTCTGCGCTACGGCGTCGTATACTACTAGTGCGTGGTTGCTTCCGCCGTTGGGCGTGGTTGCTCCCGTTTGGAATGCTTTATTATATTGTGTATCATTTTTACTCATATCTTACCTTATACCCGATTTCAAGGTTAGTTTTTACAAAGGAAATGCTGCCAAAATTTTTAAGATAATAACTTAAACTTTAAAGAACGTCACTAAATTACTTAAGGTTTTCTAAACGTTTTAACAAATGTTTCTAATAAATGTTTTAAACACTCACTACTTTTAATGGTTTTGATTTCTGGGTTTCGGCTTACTTAGTCGCGTTACGCCTGTAGACGTTACGTGGTTAAGTGCCGGTCACGGGTCGAACTTCGGGTCGTGACATCTGTAGACCCAAGATCGTCAAAGAGTGTTGTGTGATTCCCACTGTGCTTTGATTTCCATCATACCACGTCCAAGAGGGCGTGCAAAAAGGTGGCTTTTGGGTACAGTCCCGAATCACATGGAGGCAATGAGCGATAGGTGGGGTTTCGTCTCTCCCGGTATTGGAAGTTGACGTTGCGCTGTGTTCGATTGGCTATAACTGAAAATCCCTAGCCAGGGTTGTTGAGATTTACTGGTAAGTGTTATCAGTAGTTTCTCGAACTGTTATGGACCTCATATCGACATGACTTATCAAGCTACTGAGGTCTGACGTTTACCACCCCCTAGGCGAGATATGCGACAAATCAGACGAAGAGACCGGACTGTATGGGAGTGTTACTGGTTGGATTCACGGGAGAATGTACAGGCTTGCTTGTAGATCTTCTGATTGCTCAATACCTGGGTGCTGTTACGTTTATGTCACGACCCAAAATATTAGCTCAAGACCAGCACTTGAATCACGCAACGTCTAAAGGCGTAACGGAATTCAAGTAAGCTGAAACCCAGAAATCTAAACCTTTTAGAAAAATAAAGGAGGTGAGGTTTTGAAATAAGGGTATAATGAAAACAAGTTTTCTTAATGCATAGAAAAGGAACATGAATGATGCAAGTGAAATTTACCAATTTGAAAACATGTTTCATCTTTTGAAAAATTTTGGCAGCACCTCCTTTGTATATTTTGATCCAAAACCACAAATACATAGCAAGAATAATGGCATCCCCAAGCGGGAGCTAGCTCTTCGCCAAACGGCGGATCACAACCACGCAATACAATATAAATGAGTATACGACACCCAACAGCGAAGTTCACCACAAAAAGATAAAGAAAAGAGCAAGATATATCCCCAAAGGGAAAATAAAACCCATCGCTCAAATCTCGCAACTACAATTCTCACTAAGTTTCATCACTTATACAATTACAACTTTTGATTGATTGATGAAGTTAACTAGATACAATATGAAATATAATACAAGAGTGGGTACGATACAAGTGTCCCACCTACCAATGCAAAACACCCGAATGGAACTGTATGCCAGCGAAGCCGCTACTGATCCAAGCGGTCAACCTGGAAGAACTGTGGCACAACGGGGGTGAGTTGCCAACTCGTGAATAGAAATATATCTACAAGTAGAAATCGAATAAACAACGACTCCTAGGTCAACTATATCATAAGGTAATAGTATGATATTTAGGGTGACCGGGTCGTATATGTGCCAACAAGGTAGTCACTACCTAAGTACATGCGGATAACATCCAATAATAATAATCAATGCATGTATATGGGTCTCGTCCAACCATAATTAAGATATGTATGCATGTGGATCTCGTCCACCCATGTAATCAATATCTGTATGCACGTAAATATCATAAAGGAGTGTGCATGAAAGCATGAGGATATATATATCAATGGTGTCCCTCCCGACACATCAAACTCATGGAACCTGAGTGCCTAGCATCGACACTCGAAAACATCATGAAAACCGTGCCCATCATCGGCAAGTAAATCCTCATATCTCGGGCTCCGTCAGTCCGGATCGGCCAACGGGCTCTGTCAGTCCGGATCAGCCCATATCATCTCTCGACTCCGGTCGGTATCCTCCGGATATCCGCCGAGTCTAAATATTATCACCGGTAGGTAGTAGTCCCTCTGCCAGGCTCACCGTCTACTACACAGCGATCTGTTCTCGCCTCGGGGTACCATACCGGGCCCACCATGTACCCGCAATCGGCCTCATCTGCCTTCTCGAATCGGGTTTCACATGTCGCTCTCAGAACCGAGAAAACACATGGTGGACGCACTGAAATATCATATCAAGAGAAACCGGGTTTTTAAAACAATACATAATCTCTTTTGAAATATCCACGGTTCTCAAATCCAGAAATCTCATGAAAACATCATATCTCAATGCGTAAAATAATAGAGCATGATGTATGCGACATGTAAAAAGAAATGCGAGCATATCCGTGTATCATGCAATATGGAATAGTGATATGACATATTAAGGGGAAAACCGCTCTTTTAAAATGATTCCAGTTTTTAAAGTATAGCATGCGGTTCCTAATTTTACAATAAAACCGGTTATCTATATAGGTACAATATGTATATGCGCAAGTATAGATGTACCATGTATGTGTGCACAAATATGAATATACAATGTGTATGTGCACAAGTATGGGTGTATCAAGATATATGTATACCAATATGGATATACGACGTGTTTATCCGCAAGTATGAATGTATCTATGTATATGTGCACGAATATGGATATACAAATGTGTATATCCGCAAGTATGAATGTATCAATATATATGTCATGATGCAGCAACCCTACTGTGTAGTGACATGGCAATTATCGATGATGAAGTGTATGAGCCGGCAAATATGTGTACGTGTAACATACGCATCATCGATAATGGTACAGGTGTACTATCACAGGTATATGCGATGCAATAATAATATCATGAATGAAGCACAAGGTAAATCATCAGCTAAAAGCTATAAGGTATGCGTAACTATCATATGTCCGAGTCGGTGAATCTATTAATCGGCATCTAGCCCAATAACACCGCGTACAGCATAATCCATCGTACGACAACCTCTAGTCAAGGGTAAGGATCAATCATCAAGTCAACTCATCACGCACGGAATATCATTATGCGGCGGCATTATACTAAAAGGGATCCCATCATCCTATATGAAAAATGAGGGTACGGCCTAATATCACATACGGCCTATCGTCCATGATTCACAACATTCTATATATATATAACCCTATATAACTATGTCCCAGATCGCATCTGCAATAATCTCATATCAGGGGACCGGCAGGGTATGAATCATCTCGGTCGACTCTCATCCGTATACAATCACATCATATCATCATATCATCAAATTCGTCTTGTATTCTTTCATCGCATTTATATCTCATATCATGTCGAATTTACATAAACATGCTATCTCTAGTATGTATAAGTATCTAATCTAACAAACACACCCGAACCATACAATCAGATTTTTAAAGAAGTGAATCGTAGTTTTTGAAAACAGGGATTCAGTGTTTTTAAGGAAAAGATATCATTTGAAAATCCATAACATCCCTCAAGATATACATTTAAAAAGATACATACGATTCTTTAGCTTAGAAAAAGGTATGGTTCGGATGACGCATCTATATCGACTATCTAGTCCTACAGAACCCCAAGCGGTAGTATCGCTAAACGTCATCCTAGGGTAGTAGTAGTAGCATATCACACTTAACTATCCACTAGTTTCTAATATGACTACATAGCTATATATTCTAACCCTAGTTTCCCTAACCATACTCTATAAATCGGTTATTCCATCAAAAGTTGCGGGGGTGCTATACGCCATCCACCCGACTTCCCCGGTAGATATAGATCTACTCACCTGGTCTTCGCTCGCCCAAATCGATGACGCCACGCTTCTTCGCCTCGGAATCCATGCGAGGGTACCTACAATAATAACCAATCGCAATACGTATTAAAATCGACGCAGAAAACCGATACAGCGCACAGTGTGCTCACAGGTTAGAACATATGGCCTAAACGTGCAAATCAATCAAACAACTCCTGTTGTTGATGTACGAACACCCGACAACCAATTACAAATCCAAATTTCAAGAAAGTGCATTTAAAAATACGGAAAACATCGCCTAAAACACACCAAAATGCTCCCAGATTTTCCCTAGATGACAATTAGCCAAAACTACATATAGGAGGGGTCTAATATGGTGCAAAATGAGCCATGGACCAAATCTGGTACCATTCCATCCTACTCTGGACACAAATTGCGGCCAGAATGATTAAATCTGCGGCCGTAGGTTTGAATTAGGGGCTCGGGTCTCAGTGGTAGCTTCCTAGGTGCCTGCACGACTCACTGTCAGCTCAATTTCATTTATAGTGTCCCCGGGTTGCTCCAGATTCCAAAATACCTTCACAGATCACACATTTATCCGATGTCGGGTTTCTAAATCCATATTTTAGGGTTTCTAGGGTCTGGTCCAGGTCACTAAACAGCACCTAAGTTTTGTTCACAGCTACTATGTATCACCCAATTCAAACCAACACTCAAACATTCACTAGGGTTTCCCAATGTCCACTAATCTTCACAAAACGACATCTAAACATGATATCTCACAAAACTAATTCAAAGTGAATAAATTATACCTCATCTAGTCCACTCTAGGTAGCACTAACTTCCCAACGTCGTCAAAATCCTATTTTGCTCGATCCATCGTGTAGAGGTTGAAGAGAGGATTAATTTTTGTGAAGGGTGTGTAGGGTTTTGGGACATGATTGGAGATAGATCTAGGGATTTTTGTGGAGGGTTGTGGAGTTGTAGAGATGAAGGATTTCAAAAAAAGGATGGGGGAAAAGAATGGGCAGCAGCCCCCCCCTCTCTCTCACTAATTCATACTATCTTCTCTCTCCAAAGCTCACCTAACCTAATCATTATGTCTCCATTTACTTTTCCTTTAATCATTCACTTTTCTCTACAGCAATAAACCCTAATATAAAAGCTAAATGAAATGAAACATGTAACAAGATAAAACATGTCATGGTGCACTAACCATGGAAACTGTAAAAACGCGGATTTAGCTTAATCGCGATTAGCAGTGCACTAATCGGGTTTTTATCGAAACTGCATATAATATTTTTTTAAAAAAAATGCCAAATCCTTTAATTATATATTTAAATGAATAAATCATTTTAATTTCTATTTATTTCATAATTATTGGTATATATTTATACTCTTTTTCGAAAACCCCAATATCGCAAATCGGCAGTTTTCGGGAAATATATTATTTTAATATTAAATTCCCAAAAATAATATTTTATGTTTTCTTAAATGTTACAATCTTCCCCCTTAAATAAATTCGGTCCCCGAATTTAAATTAAACCCCCAAAATCTAAAACATTCCAATAATCGGCTCAAAACAACGGGGCTCCGAAATCATGGAAAACGCAGAAATAACACAACACATCGCCTCAAATGAGCATGAAAATGAGTAAAAACTCAAAATCGAACTCCGTCAAGCGTCACGCAAATCATCGGATTTGCACGCATATCCTCGGAGTTACAATAGAGATACAGATCTCGAAATCCAGTACTGAAATCCAATATACACTAGTCAAATACTATAATACATGTATAGTACGCATCCTTGAAAACTCCAAAATCTGAATAAAACACATGCAAAATCTTTTCTAAATCGCCGCGGGAATGCGTAACTCCCGGCATAACCGACGGACGCTCATTTTAAAATAATAATATATGTCCATATATGTTTTCTTAAATACACGTTCCGTCGTTTTTTAAAATATCCCAAAAGGTTTTCCCTTTATAAACGTTCGTGTTGCTCACGTACACGTAGGAAATAGCGAGACTATAGCTCCTCTTTTTCGAAAACCTCTTGGTAAACTTTTAATGCATGCAGAGTACTCAGGTACTGTCCTCAGATCAGTCATGTTTGGCTACTACTCAATATAGTGCCTAACATGAAAACAAGTGCTCAAAAGCAAAATCAGCCTCAAAAGGGCGTATCCAAAAATCACATGTGTCTGGCACGCATGGAAATTAAATCCAAATACAGGTTCTATAATACACATAAGCAAAACTAAGTGCAACGGGTGTGCACAAAACATCTGTCCAGTGCATCGGGTGTGCACGACAACAACATCAAGTGCATCTAAAGTGCACAAAAATCTCAATCCAGTGCATCCGGTGTGCACAGAATCGCATCTCATATCATGCGCCCACATGCGCGAAAATCCAACCAAAGCGCGTCGGGTCCGTAGAAGCATATAGTGCAGTAACATGCACGAAAACGAATGGCAAGTGCCAACGCGCACGAAAATACAAATCTGGTAAAACGAATGCTCAAGGATATAAATGAAAGGTTCCTAGGCACCCTATAGAGGTCTCACAAGGCATCAACCATGCCAATTTACAATTTTATTGTGCCGAGAAACCCTAACACGGATCTTAGACTAGAATTCTAGGCGAAAAACTAAATTAGTTAACACTTTAACTAAAGGAAGAGAGCTACAACCTTTGTAGATCCGGTTCCCCACTTCCTTAGCTCCACGTGGGTGTGCTCTCGCTGTCCATCACGAATCCTAGACTCATTCGTCGGCTTCATCGGAAGAACGGGCGAGCAAGGTCGTCGGCTTCGTGTCAAAGACGATCTACGTCGAGGTTGCACAAGTTCAAGCTCCGACTTCACCAAGTTGTGAAACTTGTGAAGAAAACACCTAAAACCACTTGGCAAGAGGTAGAGGATGAAGAAATAGGAGGTGGGTTCACTTTAGAATTTGATTTCACTCACTTTTGCTCAAGTTGCCATTGATGGCATCTATTTTTCTCTCTTGTAGAAGAAGGAGAAGATGAAGCTAGAATATCATAAGTGTTATGATAAATTGAAAAAGAAATCAATACTTATCATAATCTAACCTTAGTTGAGTGTAGAGAATGGACCATGGTTACTTGGATGAGTTAGGGTTAAGCATGAAGACAAGAATGGTCACTAAGGTCAAAGCTTCATGAAGCTTCAACATAAAACAAATAAAGCCACCATTCTTATCTTAATCCATTTCAAATAAATAAATAAATAGATAAATGAATTTGCAAAACCCTAATCAACACTTAACCATGGTTTAATTCTTTACACTTAACCAAAAGAGCAAGTATCATCAAACATGATACAAACATGTGTACAAAAGTATATCACATATACAACTTGCACATCAAGTGAGAAAATCCATTTAAAGTGAACCTATACTAGCTAATGCAAAGTAATATATCAAATATATAATTATACATTAAATCATTAAATCAACATTTGATTCAATGATCCGGTCATGTCGCACATAACCGACTAGTATCCAATGTATCGATTTATCGAATCAATGATTCGATAACTAGGTCATATCGAATATAACTAATCGAAACATATATCGCGAGAATGAAATGCGGTATCACATACACGCATCATCGGTCCTGCACATATCTCATATGCGCTCCTATTTCGTTTCGCTTGAACCAGGAAACCTCTGTGTAGGACTCTAAAGACTCGTCAATACGCCGGTAGCAGATGATGATCATATCAAGCACCCACAAGCCGCAAGCGGTCTGCTAAACGTAACGGCCATCCGGGTATTGAGCGATCAGAAGATCGACGAGCTAGCCCGCTCACACTCCTGTGAATCCAACCAGTAACACTTACCGTACAGTCCGGTCTGTTCTTCTGATACGTCGCATATCAAGTCTAGGGGTGGTAAACGTCAGACCCCAATAACCGATAAGTCGTGCCGATGTGAGGCTCATAACGGGTCGAGAAACTACTGGTAACACTTACCAGCAAATCTCTGATCAGCCCTGGCCAGGGACTTCCCTGTTACGGCCAATCGAGCACAGCGCAACATCAACTCCCAATACCGGGAGAGACGAAACCCCTCCTATCGCTCATTGCCTCCATGTGACTCGGGACTGTACCCAAAGACCACCGTTTTGCATGCCCTCATGGACGTGGTAAGGTGGAGATCAAAGCACAGTGGGAATCACATAAGACTCTATGACGATCTCGGGTCTACAGACTAACCTGTACAAGTGTCACCTGAGAACTGCCATCTGACGTGAGGTATAATACCATCTGGGAGTTCTCGGCGAGTCCGTCCAGTGTACCCAGTCTCCACTGAGCACCCGTATACCATCTCTGATGTCAAACACCAATGGATATGGGATCATCCATCGCCCATCTTATGGGTCGAGAAGCGTATACGCTAGTCTACACTGGTATATCGATGCCCCGTCTCGATACACCCACGACTAGGGACCTTGAAGGATGTACTTATGGACTACCATGTCCCCACTAGTATGATCTGCATCATAGTCCAGGTAGTCAAGTACACATCCTAAGGGCTTTATCAACATGTAACTATAAGACAGTTTAAAGAGACAAGTGTACATGTTAAGATAAAGAGTAACCAGATAGCATACTATCATATCGAGCAAGAAAGTCATCTCTATATATGTCCAAGCATCCAATATAATATACATCATCTGTACAATACTGGCCTCTAGGGCATACATACAACTAACAATAAATCGGGTGCAACCAAGGTATGGGGTATAAATCCAGTGCGACAACGCATAAATACCCGTCCGGTGCAACATATCTAGTGCAGAAAATACAAATACAGTGCATCCAGTGCACGAAATACAAATACAGTGCATCCAGTGCACGTAATACAAATACAGTGCGTCTAGTGCACGAAATACCGATCAATAACTCAAATGCATAAACCGCAACACCGAATACACCAAGGTGTATAAAATCGTAAACGTGTGCAACTGCGTGCACAAAACGCATATCAATGCACTACAAGCACATATAAGCTATACCGAGTGCAAACATCAAATCGAGTGCGTACCATACGCACAAAATCAAATCAACCGTATGAAATCCATGAACTCATAGACATGTGCAACTAAGGCACAAAACCGATATCAAGTGCGATAAACATGCACAAATAAAAAACCAATACCATGGTGTATAAAAACATATCTCAAGTGCAATAACTATGCACAAAATGTAAATACTCAGTAGGTGCAGCCATGGTGCACGAAATCAATATCAGGAAACTCGTCATCAAAACTCAAATCCAAGCGATATAAGCGTGATACTTAGATCACAATGCAAATCGCAATAAATGACATCGAGGTACACCTCCTACAATGTCGAAAAATAAATCGGTGCGCCTAGAAACTGGCAGAACAGAACATCCTCTTGCCTCCTGCTCACGATCTGGCATCCTCGGTCTCTGGGTCCTTATCTTCTCTGTGGATTACTAATCTCGCAATCTATCGGCTCATCGGCCCTGTCAGGTGTGCTAACGGGGACGATTCCGTTCTGGCACTTCTCTTGTTATCTCTCGGTCAATCATCATGACCCCTCGTAAAGCAGCACGTCACTGTCGTCGGCCTGGCTCTCTGAACACACGTGACACCTCTGTTCCTAGGTGCAAATCTCATTGCAGCAGTGTCCCGGAAGGAATCCTGCTCAAGGTCTATTCCGACCTTGCCTATGTCGAACTGTACGGAGGCTGGTACTCTTATATAATCTTTCCTCGTTTTCTAGACATCTGCGTGTTCCGAACACATTCCCTCAGAAACTGGCCGTATCCCAACTCCTCTATAAGCATATCAGCTCTCTGATCTCGACGGGGAGTAATAACAGCCCGTCAGCGTCTCACACGAACTTCTATCCGAACCTGGTCAACTATCTCGTCGACGATGCCGAATCCCTGGCCTGCTGTGTGTGCGCAAAATGACCACTCCTGGTCCAGGTCTTCTCGTATGGTATTCCAGAAAGGTCATTTCGGGGTCTCTCTCAAATCTCGTTTCTGCCGAATTACCCGGAAGTTATCATCTTTTCTATATCTGTTTCTTATTCCGGAACGGCTGTGTACTCCTCGCGAATCCTTCTGGAAGGTATATCCATATACTACGCCTCTGCACGTGTATCGCATCTCTGATGTCAGCGGAGTGGAACGTCACCTCGTTGAATTCTCGTGCGAACTCTTCACTTCACTCGGCTCTAATGTCGACTGATTCGGACTTGTTTTCTCGTGGCTGCATGGACTGCGCTCTAACGGCTATACTCGTATCTAGAGTCTCCCAAGCAATGTATCCCATCACATGATATCCGAATGATGTCGGACCATCCGATCGATATGCCAAAACCTCATAATCCCTCAAGAGATCAACATCTTGGGTACAATTTAATAGTATCGAGTACATGCCACAGCATCAGTGATCCAGCCGTAGAAGGGCAAACCCAAGCCTCACTAATGGCGCCATGGAACTGCCGTAAACCCTAAGGTTCAAAGGCTTTCACACGGTCATTATGTCGAGTTAGGGTTTCATTCTTCTAGAGGGTCCATAGTATTGCTTGCACGTCTTTCCGAATACGTTAAACTTAGAATATGGTTTCCTGACATTCGATCGTCTCTATCGACTCTCAACGAATCTGTGTGAAGTCGTCTCTAGCTGGAATCAATCTATCTGATGAGCTCGCATCGGGTAAGCGAACGAACCACATGTCCTAGTCCTTCACCCTTGGGTGGCTAGCGACCTTCCATCATATCTCTAAGTATATACTTATGCTGCAGTAGCTCCAACCTCTGGGTGATACCTCGTCATTTACAGCAATGACTTGCTCATTCGTCTGCACGCTGAACAGCGCCTCAATCCCCCAGGAAAGGCGATACATTGGCGGTCATCTCTAAATCGGTCTGCTCTAGATCTGAGTAAGACTCACCACACTGGAAATCTTCAACCCAACTGGGCCTGCTCCGGCACATCAATCTGACGAATCACCTTCGTCTCTCAAATCGGGGTAGACTAGCTATCATCTGTCTCATATCTGCCTGGAAGCTCCGGCGATCTCAGCTCGTAAACTCCGGAAGCGACATCCTATCAATCTCAGCAAACAGCTGGGTCATCTGTCTGCATGGTAGGGGACATCAACTTCTTCGAGGTATGTTGTACATCAACAGTCCTCTCGCAACTGGCAGCTCTAACAATGGCCCGATCATCCGATATAAAACCGAGCACTCGCCTCCACAAGAGGTCACAATCATCAATGCTAACTCGAGACGTTCCCATGTCACCAGAAAACACAATGGTCGGCCCTCGTACCGGATGAGCTCGCCCTGACCGTAACACTAGCAGCAGCCCAAACTGCGCCCAACAATGGTGACAGGAACCTCAATCGAGTATCGAAGAGAGAAGATCAATGGCAAGAAAGAAAACAACAGATCTGGAATGGATACATGATCATGAAAAGGGACAGCATCAATGAAAGTATGATCATGGAAACAAATAGAATCGAGGATCTCCAATGGATGTATAATCATGGATACAAGAGAATCACTGGTCTCAAAAATATGTATATCCTAAGGTTTCTTAAGTGGAGTATCATATCGTAAATATGCCGCGGAACATACGTACGGTACGTTACTCTACTCAAGCTACCTACTCCATCAATCAGGGTCAGCCTATGAAACGAAAGTTCGGGTCTAATACCCCCCCACCCCGTTCAAGTCTAAGTTCCGTAAGGTCAAGCCTAGGTTCCGAAATACATATCCGCCCTAGACTCCGCATAGTCAAACATAGACTCGAACAAAGGTTAAACCTAGCGCTCTGATACCAACTTTTTCACGACCCAAAATATTAGCTCGTGACCAGCACTTGAATCACGCAACGTCTAAAGACGTAACGGAATTCAAGTAAGCTGAAACCCAGAAATCTAAACCTTTTAGAAAAATAAAGGAGGTGAGGTTTTGAAATAAGGGTATAATGAAAACAAGTTTTCTTAATGCATAGAAAAGGAACATGAATGATGCAAGTGAAATTTACCAATTTGAAAACATGTTTCGTCTTTTGAAAAATTTTGGCAGCATCTCCTTTGTATATTTTGATCCAAAACCACAAATACATAGCAAGAATAATGGCATCCCCAAGCGGGAGCTAGCTCTTCGCCAAACGGAGGATCACAACCACGCAATACAATATAAATGAGTATACGACGCCCAACGGCGAAGTTCACCACAGAAAGATAAAGAAAAGAGCAAGATATAACCCCAAAGGGAAAATAAAACCCATCGCTCAAATCTCGCAACTACATGTCTCACTAAGTCTCATCACTTATACAATTACAACTTTTGATTGATTGATGGAGTTAAATAGATACAAAATGAAATATAATACAAGAGTGGGTATGATACAAGTGTCCCACCTACCAATGCAAAACACCCGAATGGAACTGTATTCCAGCGAAGCCGCTACTGATCCAAGCGGTCAACCTACAAGAACTGTGGCACAACGGGGGTGAGTTGCCAACTCGTGAATAGAAATATATCTACAAGTAGAAATCAAATAAACAACGACTCCTAGGTCAACTATATCATAAGGTAATACTATGATATCTAGGGTGACCGGGTCGTATATGTGCCAACAAGGTAGTCACTACCTAAGTACATGCGGATAACATCCAATAATAATAATCAATGCATGTATATGGGTCTCGTCCAACCATAATCAAGACATGTATGCACGTGGATCTCGTCCACCCATGTAATCAATATCTGTATGCACGTAAATATCATAAAGGAGTGTGCATGAAAGCATGAGGATATATATATCAACGGTGTCCCTCTCGACACATCAAACTCATGGAACCTGAGTGCCTAGCATCGACACTCGAAAACATCATGAAAACCGTGCCCATCATCGGCAAGTAAATCCTCATATCTCGGGCTCCGTCAGTCCGGATCGGCCAACGGGCTCCGTCAGTCCGGATCAGCCCATATCATCTCTCGACTCCGGTCGGTATCCTCCGGATATCCGCCGAGTCTAAATATTATCACCGGTAGGTAGTAGTCCCTCTGCCAGGCTCACCGTCTACTACACAGCGATCTGTTCTCGCCCCGGGGTACCATACCGGGCCCACCATGTACCCGCAATCGGCCTCATCTGCCTCCTCGAATCGGGTTTCACATGTCGCTCTCAGAACCGAGAAAACACATGGTGGACGCACTGAAATATCATATCAAGAGAAACCGGGTTTTTAAAACAATACATAATCTCTTTTGAAATATCCACGGTTCTCAAATCCAAAAATCTCATGAAAACAGCATATCTCAATGCGTAAAATAATAGAGCATGATGTATGCGACATGTAAAAAGAAATGCGAGCATATCCGTGTATCATGCAATATGGAATAGTGATATGACATATTAAGGGGAAAACCGCTCTTTTAAAATGATTCCAGTTTTTAAAGTATAGCATGCGGTTCCTAATTTTACAATAAAACCGGTTATCTATATAGGTACAATATGTATATGCGCAAGTATAGATGTACCATGTATGTGTGCACAAATATGAATATACAATGTGTATGTGCACAAGTATGGGTGTATCAAGGTATATGTATACCAATATGGATATACGACGTGTTTATCCGCAAGTATGAATGTATCTATGTATATGTGCACGAATATGGATATACAAATGTGTATATCCGCAAGTATGAATGTATCAATATATATGTCATGATGCGCAACCCTACTGTGTAGTGACATGGCAATTATCGATGATGAAGTGTGTGAGCCGGCAAATATGTGTACGTGTAACATACGCATCATCGATAATGGTTCAGGTGTACTATCACAGGTATATGCGATGCAATAATAATATCATGAATGAAGCACAAGGTAAATCATCAGCTAAAAGCTATAAGGTATGCGTAACTATCATATGTCCGAGTCGGTGAATCTATTAATCGGCATCTAGCCCAATAACACCGCGTACAGTATAATCCATCGTACGACAACCTCTAGTCAAGGGTCATGATCAATCATCAAGTCAACTCATCACGCACGGAATATCATCGTGCGGCGGCATTATACTAAAAGGGATCCCATCATCCTATATGAAAAATGAGGGTACGGCCTAATATCACATACGGCCTATCGTCCATGATTCACAACATTCTATATATATATAACCCTATATACCTATGTCCCGGATCGCATCTGCAATAATCTCATATCAGGGGACCGGCAGGGTATGAATCATCTCGGTCGACTCGCATCCGTATACAATCACATCATATCATCATCTCATCATATCATCAAATTCGTCTTGTATTCTTTCATCACATTTATATCTCATATCATGTCGAATTTACATAAACATGCTATCTCTACTATCTATAAGTATCTAATCTAACAAACACACCGGAACCATACAATCAGATTTTTAAAGAAGTGAATCGTAGTTTTTGAAAACAGGGATTACGGTGTTTTTAAGAAAAAGATATCATTTGAAAATCCATAACATCCCTCAAGATATACATTTAAAAAGATACATACGATTCTTTAGCTTAGAAAAAGGTATGGTTTGGATGACGCATCTACATCGACTATCTAGTCCTACAGAACCCTAAGCGGTAGTATCGCTAAACGTCATCCTAAGGTAGTAGTAGTAGCATATCACACTTAACTATCTACTAGTTTCTAATATGACTACATAGCTATATATTCTAACCATAGTTTCCTAATCTAGGTTCCCTAACCATACTCTATAAATCGGTTATTCCATCAAAAGTTGCAGGGGTGCTATACGCCATCCACCCGACTTCCCCGGTAGATATAGATCTACTCACCTGGTCTTCGCTCGCCCAAATCGATGACGCCACGCTTCTTCGCTTCGGAATCCATGCGAGGGTACCTACAATAATAACCAATCACAATCCGTATTAAAATCGACGCAGAAAACCGATACAGCGCACAGTATGCTCACAGGTTAGAATCTATGGCCTAAACGTGCAAATCAATCAAACAACCCCGGTTGTCGATGTACGAACACCCGACAACCAAATGCAAATCCAAATTTCAAGAAAGTGCATTTAAAAATACGGAAAACATCGCCTAAAACACACCAAAATGCTCCCAGATTTTCCCTAGATGACAATTAGCCAAAACTACATAGAGGAGGGGTCTAATATGGTGCAAAATGAGCCATGGACCAAATCTGGAACCATTCCATCCTACTCTGGCCGCAAATTGCGGCGAGAATGATCAAATCTGCGGCCGTAGGTTTGAATTAGGGGCTCGGGTCTCAGTGGTAGCTTCCTAGGTGCCTGCACGACTCACTGTCAGCTCAATTTCATTTATAGTGTCCCCGGGTTGCTCCAGATTCCAAAATACCTTCACAGATCACACATTTATCCGATGTCGGGTTTCTAAATCCATGTTTTGGGGTTTCTAGGGTCTAGTCTAGGTCACTAAACAGCACCTAAGTTTTGTTCACAGCTACTAGGTATCACCCAATTCAAACCAACACTCAAACATTCACTAGGGTTTCCCAATGTCCACTAATCTTCACAAAACGACATCTAAACATGATATCTCACAAAACTAATCTAAAGGGAAGAAATTATACCTCATCTAGTCCACTCTAGGTAGCACTAACTTCCCAACGTCGTCAAAATCCCATTTTGCTCGGTCCATCGTGTAGAGGTTGAAGAGGGGATTAATTTTTGTGAAGGGTGTGTAGGGTTTTGGGGCATGGTTGGAGATAGATCTAGAGATTTTTGTGGAGGGTTGTGGAGTTGTAGAGATGAAGGATTTCAAAAAAAGGATGGGGGAAAAGAATGGGCAGTAGCCATCCCTTCTCTCTCTCACTAATTCACACTCTCTTCTCTCTCCAAAGCTCTCCTAACCTAATCATTATGTCTCCATTGACTTTTCCTTTAATCATTCTCTTTTCTCTACACCAATAAACCCTAATATAAAGCCCAAATGAAATGAAACATGTAACAAGATAAAACATGTCATGGTGCACTAACCATGGAAACTGTAAAAACGCGGATTTGGCTTAATCGCGATTAGCAGTGCACTAATCGGGTTTTTATCGAAACTGCATATAATAATTTTTTTAAAAAAAATGCCAAATCCTTTAATTATATATTTAAATGAATAAATCATTTTAATTTCTATTTATTTCATAATTATTGGTATATATTTATACTCTTTTTCGAAAACCCCAATATCGCAAATCAGCAGTTTTCGGGAAATATATTATTTTAATATTAAATTCCCAAAAATAATATTTTATGTTTTCTGAAATGTTACAGTTTAGCCGACCGCTTGTAGCTTGTAGGTGTTTGATATGATCATCACCTACTACTGGCGTATTGACGATTTTTTAGAGTCCTACACAGAGGTTTCCTGGCTCAGGCAAAACGGAGTAGGAGCACATATGTGATATGTGCGGGACCGAGAACAATACGTGTATGTGATACTATATTAGATTCTCGCGATATGTGATATTGGCCGGGATATAGTCGGGTCATCGGATCAAGTGTTGATTCGATGAACTGATACAGATTATATTAGTCGATTATTTGTGAAATAGCCGGATTATCGGATCAAGTGTTGATTCGATAATTTAATGTATAATTATATATTTGATATATTAAATTACATTAACTAGTATAAGCTCACTTAAAGATTCTTTTTCTCACTCGGGTAATACATTGATATATATGTGATATATGTTAATTGTATTATTTTATTTTGTTACAAAATATATTATATATGTGATATATAATATTGTAACAAGTTAAGCTTACAAATGCAACATGTTTTGTGGAGTTTAAACATGGTTAGGGTTTGGATTAGGGTTAAGCTTTCTTGAAGCTTCTAGAAGCTTTGTTTTTGTTTTTAAGCAAAGATATTTTGTAAAGATATTTTGTTGATATTTCTTAACCAAACCCAAACCCTTTACCATAGTAAATTCTCTACATGGGTTAAGTTTTCGTTCTAACCCATGGTTACATTTCTAACCTCACACAAGTTTTCATTATTCATCACAAATAAAATTGTTCTTCTTCTTCCTCTTGAAAAAAAGCTTTCTAGCTTTTTTACATGTGATGATAATGAGTGAGAAATTGAAAACAAATGAGAGCTAAATTCCTACTTCATCATCCTCATCTATTCTTGCCACTTAGATTAGGGTGTTTGCTTTGCTAATACTTGATTAGCAAAGCAAGAGATTGGGTTTGAGTTTCTTCAAGGTAAATCATCTTTGTTATTGAAGATCGGAAGCAAGATTGCATCTTTCTCTTCATGGAGCCTCTCTAGAGTCCGGGTACTCGATGATCGCAGTGAAAGGACCTCAACACGGAGCTTTAGAAGTGAAGGAACGGACTACAAAGGTTGTAATCCCAAACTCTTAGAAGTAAAGTTGTTTACTTGCTATGTTTCGCCTAATCTCTAGTCTAAGATCTTGGTTAGGGTTGTTCGGCACATGAAAAATTTGATTTTGGTATGGTTGATGCTTTGTAGAACCTTGTGACAGTGCCTAGTAACCTTACAAACAGTTTCCAAGCTTGCATCCAGATGGTTCCCTTCAAAGCGCTTTACGAATGGAATGTCGATCCCTGTTTGTTGGGATGACGTTGGAGAGCGAAAATTACTGGGCCCCGAGCTTATAGAACCCTGAAGTAGTGTGACCACCATCTAGGAGTGCGGCTCACATTTCTATTCTATCTCTCTCTCCCTCTCTCACCTTTCTCTCTCCCCTCTCGATCACACTCTCTCTCCTTTCAAACCCCCTCACCTTCTCCAAACATCATCAAACCCACCGGAGCCGCTCCCTGTTTGTTGGGATGACGTTAGAGAGCGAAAATTACTGGGCCCCGAGCTTATAGAACCCTGAAGTAGTGTGACCTCCATCTAGGAGTGCAGCTCACGTTTCCACTCTCTCTCTCTCTCCCTCTCACAAACTCTCTCTCTCTCTTCTAGATCACACTCTCTCTCCTTTCAAACTCCCTCACCTTCTCCAAACATCATCAAACCCACCGGAGCTGCCGCCATCACCTCCGGTTCATCACCACCATGACCGATTCCCTCTCCCCGACCGCACCTCCCCTTAAGTACTGCTGGAGAACCCATCCGCGCCACCTCCACCAACCGCACCTCCCCGACGCCCACCGAGCACCCATCACTGGTGCAAACTCCTTCATCGACCTCCTCATGCAACCAAGACCTCCTCGTTGCCGACGAACACCGAGCCTCCATGACCCCACGGTCTTGAACCCGAGCCTATCCCTTGCCTGTCAACCCCTCCGCCGGCCAACTCTCTACCTCCGACCATAACTCCTCCATTAAACACGTCGTCGTCGACATCTCCCTCTTCCCCTGCCTATGAGCCCTGTTGGAGATAGTGCCCTCAGAATCAATTATTGGATCACAGGTACGTGATTGCAATGATTGATGGAGGACCTATCCCGGTAAGACAGTCTTACTCAAGATGATAGTATACTATCTGGTTTATCTTTATCATCGTGTACTGCTTTAGGCGACCTTACAGGTCACTATTGCGCGTTGATAGAGCCCCTAGGATTCTCGCTTGACTGCCAGCAGTATGAGGGCGATCATATACATGGGAGCCGGTAGTCTATAAGCACATCCTTAAAAGGTCCCTAGTCTTGGGAGTTTCGAGACAGGGCATCGATACTCCAGAGTAGACTAGTGTATACAGTTGAGACCCCGACGAGGGGCGGTGGCCGGTCTCACAAGCCACTGGTGTCAGTTGGTTCACCTAAGATGTATACAGGTGCTCATTGGGTTATGAGTACACCGGACAGGACTCACCGGGAACATGCTAGTTGGTCTTATACCAGACGTCAGATAGCAGTTCCCTGGTGACATGTGTACAGGTTAGTTCATCGGCCTGAGATCGTCATTTGTCTCGTGTGAGTTTCCACTGTACTTTGATTACTACCCTACCACTCACAAAGGAGACGTGCAAACAGGTTTTAGTTGGGTACAGTCCCGAGCCACATGGAGGCAGTGAGCGGATCTGCAGGGGTTCGTCTCTCCCGGTATTAGGGGTGAGGTCGCGCTGTGTCTAGGAGAGCCCTTACAAGAAGTCCTTGGCCAAGGCGGGAGATTTACTGGTAGGTATTCCAGTAGTATCTCAGGGTGTTCTGGGCTACACTCCGACACGACTTGTACCGCTTTTGGGGGTCTGACTTTTACCAACCCCTAGGCCCGCCATGCAATGCTCATAGACGAACGGACTGGACTGTACGGATATTGTCACTGACAGGTTCAGTAGGGTGTCAGGATGAGTTCGCTGATCGACGTCCTTTTTGGTCAATACCTGGTAGCCCGTTACGTATGGCTAATACCTCTGACATGCTGGTAGTTAAATCTACAACCAAAGTATTGACGAGTCTTTAGAGTCCCCCACGGACCAGTTTCTCAAGTTTCGGGTGAAACGCTGTAGAGGCCGTATGGAGATATGGCAGGGTTTGATCATGTACGTGCGGTATTGCACCGATCATGATCGGACGGATAATACTAGCGGGCTTTGGTTTAAGCTGGATCCTAGTATTGTACAGTGTAGATTTTGTCTCATTGCATGTGTGTTCGGTCGGAATAAAAATACGGGTATGTATGTACAGTAGCGGGGTTTTCCTATAATTTATTACAGGATCAGTTTTATGAAGTTGCCAGTTTGTTTTCCGTTTCGGCCATTTTTCTTTGTATCTTTCATTGGCTGAAAATTGGTGGAGGTGGGCTTATTTGCAATTGTGCAAATTAGCATTATAGAGGGTGGTCTTTGCATATTGTTGCTTCATGATGGTTGCACCATCATTTGACTCCATGACTTCATGATTGCTTGACTTTGGGTGTGATGATGGTTGATGGAGTGTTGGATTTGCTTGTGATCATTGCTTATTATCATCACCCTTTCTCTCTCTTGCATTATGTTGTGGCTCACTTCTTTTTGATTCTAATTCACTCCATTCTCTAATTTCTCATGCATATGGCCGGCCAAAGAGAGGGAGGGGCTGTCCAAGAATTTTGTGAGGCAATTTTTGTTCTCTCCATGCCCACAAAATCTCTTTGTTCTCCTAAAAAAGTATACATATCATTCCTCCACCAAAAAGGCAACTTCAACCCCATGAGACACATAGCTTTCGACACTACATTCTACAGCAATTCTTAGGCACGTCGGCTCGCCAACTTCGTGCTCGACTTGCCTCGGTCCAGAGGTGGGAGCCCGTAAAAGAAGCCGGCGATGTGGTGCACTTCCGGCGAGGAGACGAAGACCGAAGATTCCGCGGGGAGATCGTGTTGGAGATAGTGCCCTCAGAGTTAATTATTGGATCACAGGCACGTGATTGCAATGATTGGGGAGGACCTATCCCGGTAGGACAGTCTTACTCAAGATGATAGTATGCTATCTGGTTTACCTTTATCATCGTGTACTGCTTTAGGTGACCTTACAGGTCACTATTGCACGTTGATAGATGATCGCACGCTAAAAGCGTATCGGATGTTCAAAGTTCTAAAGTATAACCGCGATCAGGACGGTGTCGCTATGCAGCTAGCCGGTTGAGCACGGGTCGATCCACAGGGAGATGGTTGTATGTCCGTTTTTGTTTTAGACGAGTCAATAAAGAATTGTATGAGTTTGTTCAATCTAACCTATGTGTATTATTTGCAAGTATAAAGTTGTTAAGAAAAAGATACGAAATTGTAAGCTAAAGAAATCCGTACTCAAAATCTTTGAGCCGGGTCTTAACCAATTGAAGCTAGAGCAATCGGCAACAACGTGGATTAGGGGATTTAAGCGTGGTATTCGTGGAATCCGGCTTATTTACCCTTGTCCTTCCGTTCTTGTCTCTTGCTTTCGCCTCCGGCCAAACCGAACGCAACCGGTCGCGGTTAGGAATCACCGTTACCTTGTTAGGGTAGGGTGCCTAACGGAGCGCTTGCGTATGGTTTGGGCGGAGATCAATGGAAAATAACGGGAAAAGGAAATGAGCAAGGAAGTATTAACTTACAATATCGTATTGATTCTTAACAACAACAATAATTAAAACCATTCACAAAATGAGCAAAAAAGAGAGAACAAAAAGAACAAAGAAAAGAAAAGGTTACAAGTAAGTAAGTGCATGAATTTAAATTGCAAATAAGTAAAGCAAGATAATAAAAAGCAAGTAATAAATAAGCAATAAAAAGAACTAGAAACTAGAACTCAAGACAAGCATGGGATCAATAGCCAACCTTTAAACTTATAAGCTCAATCAAGAGGTTGCAAGATCAAGAGAAGGGTGGAGAACGCATGTGAAATGAAGCGCTAATTCCATAAGAAAATACGACCCTTGAGATCAATAACAAACTCTTAACCTTTCAAGCTCAATGAAGAGGTTGAAAGATCAAGAGAAAGCAAGAATCTCAAGGGGAAGTTAAACAAAAGAGAATGATACAAAAGCCCTCATCTTCATTGATCTTCCACTCAAAAAGCTCTCACTACAATTTTCATGGAGAAAAGATGAAGAAGAAGAAGAAAAAGACTAAAACCTAACAAAAAGAGGCAAAAGAATGGACATAAAATTGGACCCTTGGCTTAGCTCAGTTCTGGAGTATTTATAGGCAGAGAAAATGAAATCTAGGGCAACAAACTGGACCCATATGAAAAGACCAAAATACCCACAAAAGTTGACAAGCTGCGGCGCCCGTACGGCCGCGGATCCGCCGCCAATACCCCCTATTGGCTGCGGATCCGCGGCCCTATGATGGAGTTAGGGCATGGGCTTTTCTTGTACTTCCCTGGTTCTGTTTTTCCTTGTGTCTGAAAACATCATACTGCACAAAAGTCTTCCAGAATATCAGCAGAATTCTTAGTCCAAGATTGCTATCTTTTCTTCACTTTTGACTTTATCTCTCTTGAGCTCCGCGTACCCATTGATTCTTGTGCTGCCCCCCTCGTGCTCTGTGCTTGTCCGAGACACGAATGACCACTGTCATATGTCTTGTCTTTGGAACTGGTACTCGGCACTGGACGGATATGGATGGCCGGAACCCGGCTTTTATCTGCTGTGACAGATGTTCCGTATTTGGTGTAACTGTGGAGATTTTGTCTTGATTTGCAATATTTGGACTGAAAACCTGTACTCTGTAAATATGTAACAAACACGGATTAAAAGTACCTACCTATAAACACACGAGCATAAGAATGGGCGGTATAAAATGCAGTATTCTGTTGTGAACAAATACCCCCAAACTTAACTTTTGCTCGTCCCGAGCAAAACCAATTATTCGCCAAAAAGAAAATCCTAACCGCACTTTCGCAGGGAACGCGATTGCACTGAGCATGTGCAACAAGCCGTTAAACCTCTAGGTGTCTCTAGTAGGAGGAGTGTTGTCTCCTGAGGGTTTTCAGCGGATACTACCCACAAAATCCCGTCAAGCTAGTGTCATAAGTTAACGTCGATTCTACTCCTACAGTTTAGTATTTACGTTAGAAATTCTATCATCCTAAGTTAGAAATATCCAACCCTTATGCTTCACACCTCTAATTTATTTATCCTTAGATCATATACGTTCAAAAAAAGTTTAGAAAGATGTTGGTTCCCCTGAGTTTTCCTTCTAAAGTGCGGCCTCAATTTAGGGATTTTTATCAACTTTACAGAAAACACAAGTCTTATTCTTTATTTCTATCTTTTATTCAAACATCGATTGTATACCCCTACGTGTGTGTATATTTGCACCCCTACACTCAAGAATTCAATTCAAGCTATAATACCCTTGCCCTAATACCTAATACTACTTCTTTTCATTAAGGATGGACGGTTTTGCTCACACATCTTTCATGCGACTATTAATGCTTCTTGAGGCACTAATGACCGATTACTGAATGTGTGAACTTTAAAGCGTAAATAGCAGTTTCCAGGTCTTGACTTTATTCTATTTTTTTCTTTTTCTTTTTCTTTTTTCTTTTTCAAGACCGGATATATTTTTCAATATGCTCTTTTGGTGTTTAGCTTTAAATACCGTTTTTTCTTTCATACTAGGCTTTCACGCAAGAGTATTTCTAGGTATCCTCTACTATCCCAAGTTTCAAGGTGCGTGTAAGTGCAGTTTGTAGGGTATATACTTTCTAAATTTGAACTCAAGAAAAGAAACTATTTTTCAGACTTATCCTTCAGTAGAGCATCAATACTTTCCCTTCATCTTGACTTAACTAAAGAACTGAACTCAAGATTACCTATTTCTCAAAAAAACTGTAAGGACGTATACTTACCAAGTTTAAACAGAATGAGGGTTATTTTTAGGGTTTTCAATTCCTAAGCCTAGAATTTAGTTATTTCTATCATATCAACTAAACTTTCAGAATAAAAACCTAAGTTACCCTATTAGCTAACTTGACGACAAAGTTTTTATATTTTTTGGAAAATTTTCAATTTTTGTGGGTTTTTAATAGGGTATGCAAATGCAAAATATACAAATGAATGCGAAGGAAGAAAGCTTACCGAGCACACCCCCAAACTTAAACTTGACAGTGCCCTCACTGTCAGGCTATACTAAGAGGGTCAAAAATTGCCGGCGCTCCCTAAAAACAAATTATATACAAAACAAAAAAGAAAACAAAAAATATATACAAAAAAGGTGTCCCCCCCAAACTTAAGTAAAACAGTGTTTCCACTGTTAAGCGTTGAAATTCAGGATTAGGGGGGAAAGAGCAGTATCAAGCTATACAAGACCTTACACAGGCCAAAAGTTAGTACCAACCATTCAAAGATTTTATCTCGATAAAGCAGTGGCTGGTGAAAGAAGGCGTAGAGAAAAGAGATGGAGAATACGCGAGACCGTATGGAGATAGAAGTGGTATACGGTCTCGGTATATGAGAGGAAGAAGAATGGCGGAAGGGAAAAAGAAGTGGAATACGAACTTGAGGGTGCAAATGGAGTAAATAGATTAGCACAATTTGTGATGACCGATGTGTGAAAAGTGATTGTGCTAATATATTTACTCGTCGAGAAATTGGGTCGAATCCCTCAAGATTCGTAAGAAACGATGGGTACGCCGAACTTGGTAAACCAGACATATGAAATGAAAGTGAGACAGGTTCTTGCAAGGTCGGAACGATGGAAAGGATGGAGGGAAGTGGTTGAGGAAGGGTATCGGTTAAGGGTTCTGGAGGGTGTACACAGTCAGTGAAAGGAACAGGATGAATTGGAAAATCCGACTCATCATCTAGAACTGTTTCATCCTAAAAAATATCCTCAAAATTCTCCTCAAAATTTAGCACATCCATGCTCTTCTCTTCAAAGTCCAGACGCATATGGGGTTCGGGAAAAACATTTAATGACTTGGGATGATGATTTGAAGAGACAAACTCAGCCAAATCTACGGGTTCATCATCCAAAATATCTCCAGCGTCAATATCCTCAATCAAGTGAAAATCAAAATTCTCTGATACCTCATCAAAAGCATGGATATTAATCGATTCTGGTTCTAAGATATAGGTGTAGAGGTCAAAAGGATTAGGTATGGTTTCACTTGGAAGGGACCCTTCACAATCGGGCAAATCAAACACTATGAAGTTGCACAACTCATTCATCATTCTATCTTCAATTGATAAATCATGTGGGATACTCGATAGACTTTCAAAACAGGAGTTGTGCGATTCAATTTGGGACGGGTAGGTTTGATTTGGAAGGGGGAACATCTCACTCTCTCGACTCAAATTCACACCCTGTCCTGCCGCCTCATCATACATTGAAAAAGTTGGAGCTAGTTGAAAACTAGCTACCGGGTCACTAGGTTGCATGAGGGCGGCCATGGACGCATTCAAATCCATCATCTGTTGGCTTGACGCTACCCTAAAGTCTTCCAACGACTGTTCTAGACTAGACATTGGTTGTGAAGGGGTTTCAGGAAAAGATTCAAAGTTGTTTGGATACTGAAAACTCCCAAATGGCGGTTCTGAAGCAATGTCTAGGGAAAGTGCAAGAGTAGGGTAGGCCTGGTAGGAATTGAATGGCTGGACAGGAGCAGGATCAACAATTGGATAAGAAGGTGAATGGAATTGTTGATCCCAAGAATCTGTGGTGGTGAAAGGAGTGAAAGATCGGCTACGGGATTGTTCAATACGTTCAGTGATAGACAAAGGACGACTTGCAGAAGGGGTATCAACATAAGCGGGTGCGGGAGGTTGAAAAGGTTGATACAAAGTGGAATGAGGAGTGCAAGTGTTTGTCCTAGACGCTGCTATGCGATCTCTCAATGAAAGTTTTGGCATGGAGGGATCGTTTGAAGTTCGACCAAAACAAGAACCGTATGAAGTAATGTCTGGTTGGGGGTACCAAAGTTCGGCAAGAGTTTTGCGAGGTGGAGTACCCATGATATGAAGAGAGAGAAAGAAAGGTAGAGAAAAGGAGAGGAAAAAGAATGTGATTTTTTTTTTTAAAGTTTATATATTAACAGAAGAATGAAATACACACACAAAAAGAATATGGACAAAAACAATCACGACACAAAAATACCACACACCTAATCGTTCTAGGGTTCACCTAGGTCAACTAGACCTGCTCCAGAACTTGATTGTCGAAGTAAAACTATGTCGAGAAACAGGCTCAAGATACACTGATCACGAGGCCAGGTAAGTGCAGAGATAAGGGGAGGTTTTCCAACGCTTTCGCGAAGTTCCTTAATTAAATAACCCTTTCTCTTTTGGCGGTTTCGCCGTTAACACTTTCCTAGACACCCCGTAAACAATATACCGTTAAGCGAGGTTCTAAACACAGTTAACTTCTCCTAGTGAGCGCGAAGTCCTTAAGGCTTAAAGTCTAATTTCTTTTAAAATTTGTGCGGGTAGACGTTATGCTCAAGTTCGTGATTTGTGGGCCACGGAAAAGGTGATGAAATCCTTTACCGTATATTGTGGGGTTCGCTTGCCCTTAAGTCCGTATTAATGTATGCAATGCGCAATTCAATAAAAATTCTATAAAGAATCAAAAAATTGTTTTTAGTTTAAGCGCGGCACTGCAACAAATACGGGTTAGTCAATTTTTAGCGTTTGCTAGCGAACTTGCAAAGAATCCTGCAAAGAATAGTATATTGGATGCGTCGGATTTGAGAAGAAGGTGTTAGGAAAGTACGTACCGTTAAGTTTTTGGGTTAGGAAACCCCCGTTGAATCAAATCCGGTAAGCTTGAAAGGTTCGCTTGCGAGGGTCAAACTACCCGGATCTTTGGCACTGTACTTGCAATCACCTTAGCCTTGAATGTACACTTTGCTCCCCACAATCGCAGTTTGCAAATCTGCAAAAACCTGCACTCTTGCCCACAAAAATGATCAAAAAAACAAAAAGAATATTTTTTTTCTTTTTTTTATATAAATATATACAAAAAGAATATTGACCCGAATAACAAGAAAGAAAATACGTTACCGTTTCCCCGGCAACGGCGCCATTTGATCGCACGCTAAAACCGTGTCGGATGTTCAAAGTTCTAAAGTATAACCGCGATCAGGACGGTGTCGCTATGCAGCTAGCCGGTTGAGCACGGGTCGATCCACACGGAGATGGTTGTATGCCCGTTCTTGTTTTAGACGAGTCAATAAAGAATTGTATGAGTTTGTTCAATCTAACCTATGTGTATTATTTGCAAGTATAAAGTTGTTAAGAAAAAGATACGAAATTGTAAGCTAAAGAAATCCGTACTCAAAACCTTTGAGCCGGGTCTTAACCAATTGAAGCTAGAGCAATCGGCAACAACGTGGATTAGGGGATTTAAGCGTGGTATTCGTGGAATCCGGCTTATTTACCCTTGTCCTTCCGTTCTTGTCTCTTGCTTTCGCCTCCGGCCAAACCGAACGCAACCGGTCGCGGTTAGGAATCACCGTTACCTTGTTAAGGTAGGGTGCCTAATGGAGCGCTTGCGTATGGTTTGGGCGGAGATCAATGGAAAATAACGGGAAAAGGAAATGAGCAAGAAAGTATTAACTTACAATATCGTATTGATTCTTAACAACAACAATAATTACAACCATTCACAAAATGAGCAAAAAAGAGAGAACAAAAAGAACAAAGAAAAGAAAAGATTACAAGTAAGTAAGTGCATGAATTTAAATTGCAAATAAGTAAAGCAAGATAATAAAAAGCAAGTAATACATAAGCAATAAAAAGAACTAGAAACTAGAACTCAAGACAAGTATGGGATCAATAGCCAACCCTTAAACTTACAAACTCAATTAAGAGGTTGCAAGATCAAGAGAAGGGTAGAGAACGCATGTGAAATGAAGCGCTAATTCCATAAGAAAATATGACCCTTGAGATCAATAACAAACTCTTAACCTTTCAAGCTCAATGAAGAGGTTGAAAGATCAAGAGAAAGCAAGAATCTCAAGGGGAAGTTAAACAAAAGAGAATGATACAAAAGCCCTCATCTTCATTGATCTTCCACTCAAAAAGCTCTCACTACAATTTTCATGGAGAAAAGATGAAGAAGAAGAAGAAAAAGACTAAAACCTAACAAAAAGAGGCAAAAGAATGGACATAAAATTGGACCCTTGGCTTAGCTCAGTTCTGGAGTATTTATAGGCAGAGAAAATGAAATCTAGGGCAACAAACTGGACCCATGTGAAAAGACCAAAATACCCACAAAAGTTGACAAGCTGCGGCGCCAGTACGGCCGCGGATCCGCCGCCAATACCCCCTATTGGCCGCGGATCCGCGGCCCTATGATGGAGTTAGGGCATGGGCTTTTCTTGTACTTCCCTGGTTCTGTTTTTCCTTGTGTCTGAAAACATCATACTGCACAAAAGTCTTCCAGAATATCAGCAGAATTCTTAGTCCAAGATTGCTATCTTTTCTTCACTTTTGACTTTATCTCTCTTGAGCTCCGCGTACCCATTGATTCTTGTGCTGCCCCCTCGTGCTCTGTGCTTGTCCGAGACACGAATGACCACTGTCATATGTCTTGTCTTTGGAACTAGTACTCGGCACTGGACGGATATGGATGACCGGAACCCGGCTTTTATCTGCTGTGACAGATGTTCTGTATTTGGTGTAACTGTGGAGATTTTGTCTTGATTTGCAATATTTGGACTGAAAACCTGTACTCTGTAAATATGTAACAAACACGGATTAAAAGTACCTACCTATAAACACACGAGCATAAGAATGGGCGGTATAAAATGCAGTATTCTGTTGTGAACAATAGAGCCCCTAGGATTCTTGCTTGACTACCAGCAGTATGAGGGCGATCATATACGTGGGAGATGGTAGTCTATAAGCACATCCTTAAAAGGTCCCTAGTCGTGGGAGTTTCGAGACAGGGTATCGATACTCCAGAGTAGACTAGTGTATACAGTCGAGACCCCGACGAGGGGCGGTGGCCGGTCTCACAAGCTACTGGTGTCAGTTGGTTCACCTAAGATGTATACAGGTGCTCATTGGGTTATGAGTACACCGGACAGGACTCGCCGGGAACATGCTAGTTGGTCTTATACCTGACGTCAGATAGCAATTCCCTGGTGACATGTGTACAGGTTAGTTCATCGACCTGAGGATCGTCATTTGTCTCGTGTGAGTTCCCACTGTACTTTGATTACTACCCTACCACGCTCAAAGGAGACGTGCAAACAAGTTTTAGTTGGGTACAGTCCCGAGGCACATGGAGGCAGTGAGCGGATCTTCAGGGGTTCGTCTCTCCCGGTATTGGGGGTGAGGTCGCGATGTGTCTAGGAGAACCAGTACATGAAAAGTCCTTGGTCAAGGCAGGAGATTTACTGGTAGGTATTCCAGTAGTATCTCAGGGTGTTCTGGGCTGATCTCTGACACGACTTGTACCGTTTTTGGGGGTCTGACTTTTACCAACCCCCTAGGCCCGCCATGCGATGCTCATAGACGAACGGACCGGACTGTACGGATATTGTCACTGACAGGCTCAGTAGGGTGTCAGGATGAGTTCGCTCATCGACGTCCCTTTTGGTCAATAGCTGGTAGCCCGTCACGTATGGCTAATACCTCTGACGAGCTAGTGGTTAAATCCACAGCCATAGTATTGACGAGTCTTTAGAGTCCCCCACAATCAGTTACTCAAGTTTCGGGCGAAACACTGTAGAGGCCGTATGGAGATATGGCAGGGTTCGATCAGATACGTGCGGTATTGCACGGATCAGGATCGGACGGTTAATACTAGCGGGCTTTGGTTTAAGCTGGATCCTAGTATTGTACAGTGTAGATTTTGTCTCATTGCATTTGTATTCGGTCGGAATACAGATGCCAGTGTGTATACACAGTATCGGGGTTTTCCTGTAATTTATTACGGGACCAGTTTTCTGGAGTTGCCAGTTTGCTTTCCGTTTCGGCCATATTTCTTTGTATCTTTCATTGGCCGAAGATTGGTGGAGGAGGGCTTATTTGCATTTGTGCAAATAAGCTTTGTGGAGGGTGTTATTTGCATATTGTTGTATCATGATAATTCCTCCACCATTTGACTTCATTTGACTTCTTCTTCTTTTCATCATGGCTTGACTTTTGAGTCATCATGATTGTTGATGATTAGGTTGTTGGAGTGTTGGTTTTGGTGCAATCATGGTTGTTGATGATTGGTTGATGGAGTGTGAGCTTTAGTGGGTGATCATTTCCTTTTTCATGATAACCCTTTTCTCTCTCTTGTTTTTGGCTCACTCCTTTGTGACACACACTCCCTCTCTCATACTCCACTCCCCATTATTCTTGGCCGGCCAAGCAAGGAGAAGGGGGTGCCCATTTTCGATGTGGGAATTTTTTCTCCTTTCATGCTACAAAATTCCTAAGTTCATCCACAAAAGGCTTTGATCTATTTTCCTCCACCAAAAGGCAACTCCTTACAACTCCAAATGAGACATAGCTTCTACACTATTCTACAGCAAATCTTGGGCACGTCGACTCGCCAATTTCGTGCCCGAGTTGCCTCGGTCCAGAGGCGGGAGCCCGTAAAAGAAGCAGGCGACACGGTGCCCTTCCGGCGACTTGGTGGAGACCGGAGATTCCGCGGGAAGATCGGGATGACGACGAGAAGACCGAAGGACACGGATCGCTCGGTATATCTCTCTACCCCTTCTCTTGATAGCTAGGAATAGATTAATGGCACGATCCGGGTTTATAGTGCGCGGTGGTGCCGGTTTGAAAAGTTAAAGTTTAGCATCGCTTCCGCTTTCCGGCGTCGGATTGACGGCCGGGGCGCCGCCATGCACTTACAGTGGTATCAGAGCCTCGCCATTAACCTAGTCTAGTTTGGTCTAATGTGTTTACGTTTCCGATCGAACAAAAATCCCAAAACCGCGTTTTCATGCATATCAGTTTTCTGTCGAAATTTTTTTTGGCTCCAAAAATTTTTCAGGTTATTGCAGAATGATGTGCAGGGAATCCTAAGAACACTGTAAAATTTTAGTGACTTGATCCTTCCATACGACCGCGGAACCGCGGCCATAACCCCTCTTTGGCCGCGGTTCCGCCGCAGGAATTTAGTTTCATTCCACCAGTTTTTTGCAGTGGGCTTTAGGGCTGAAAATAAGGGTTTTGGTATATTATTTTTGGGCCCAGAATTTCTTCATCTACTACAGTAATGCTTGGGGCCCACTTGGTAATATTTGATCGATCGAATGTTTTAAACACATTAGTTCACAGTATTTACATTATATCTGCGACCGTGAATGTCACTCGATCGGTAAATCCCGTCTAACTGCTATAGCCCGGTTAGACGGATTTGCGAACGTGACATTCACGTTGATGTTCTGTGATTGTGCTGTGATGTTGCGGATTGGTCGTGGGGGATAGCCTGGATGCAATGCTAGTACAATTTTTGTTGTATTAAGTACATTTGATATTGTGGGGCGAGCGTCCGACATGTGGACTGCTGTCACTGCCTGATTGTATATTATTCTTTTGGGGCACGACCAGGTCGAGGTCGATGTACCCGTTGTATGTATATTTTACTTTATGTACTAAGATTACCCTAAGGTGGGGTGCACGGATAGCCGGGTTCTAGAGGGCAACGGGCCCGCATCTCATGGCATTGAGACGGAGGGGGCTTCACTCTAGAATTGGCGGGCTATTCGTCGCACTCGTAGGGGGTACAGGTTGACCCAGGAGGGGTGCCCAAGTTACCGGATTCCGTGAAGTGCCGGGTGGTCCATTCACGTTGCTGAAGGGGGCTGCCTCGCTTCAGGTTTTGGCGGGTAACTTGCTGCGCCCGTAGGGGTCTAGGATTTCATTGCACAGGCTATCCACACGACCAGGGGAACGTCGGGTTTCAGTAGCGGCTCTGTGAAACCTGGGGATCCCAGATATCTGTATTGTTCTGTGATGCTGTACTTTTCTATGATGTTGCATTTTATCACGCCTTGAGCAAAATATTATATATTGATATATATACTAGTAGATGTTGTATATTTTTTGCATCCGCGCTAGTCCAGTCCCCGCTCTGTCGTTAGTTAAGTAACCTAATGAGTAATGACGAGACCTAGTGGCGAATGCGGATGGAATATACGTACATCATTATTTTCGGTCTTTATTGGTGTGATCAATTGATGGGACTGCGTTGATTCGGATCAATGCAAGTTAAAAACAAACCTATTCTGATGTTGTTGGAACACTTTTCAAAAAGCTGTTATTGCAAGGACGTTCACTTTTGTTTTGCATCGTGGTATTCAGTTGGAATATCCTGCTCCTCAGTCGACGAGGCAAGGGCCGAGATCCCTTCATCGGGAATGACCCCTTGGACAAAAAGTTTGCGTCAAGGCAATAACTTAACTATAGCCGATTACTTTTAATTTGCATCGTGGTATTCAGTTGGAATATCCTGCACCTCATTCTACGGGGAAAGAGCCGAGACCCCTTCACCGGGAGTGACCTCTTTAGCAAAGTTTTTCGTCTCTATATTTTCATAAAAGCTATCCGGTTCCTTCAACGATATCAAGTTCATTACGTTAAAGGTTTTCGTCAGAAACCATTCGTAGCCCTCCGTCGTTTCAGACGGGTAGCACGTAGTATTCATGCTATGTTTGTTAACCTTCGTCAAGGCATAGTGAATGGTAGCTGCTTGTTACCTTTCTGCTGCATAGATAGATGGGTTGTTTTGGGACAGTCGTATAGCCTTGTTGACCTTCGTTAAGGGCTTGTACGGGTAGGTTCAAATTAACCTGGACAATGACGGGTAGAACTTGACATGTGACTTATGATTTGTTAACCTTCGTCAAGGTCATAAGAGCATGGGGCAGAAAATCACATCGGGAGTTTCTAAAGAAACTGAAACTTGCCAGATATGCGCATACCTTCTGGAGTGTGATGACGTGAGCGGATTCCATCACGTTATCATGCGATGATAGTTGGATCCCGATTCCCACTGATGAGTTGGTTTACTCCTCGGGTGATCCCGACTAATTCTTCTTTTAGATTTGGAGGAGAATTTGACGGTACAGTGGGAGGTTTCCAGATTAGATAAATTGGTAACCATTCTGATCTAGGTTAGAGTGCACGCTGAGTGTTTCTTTTCTCTCTCTCTTCGGCAGCGACCATTGACCCGACCCTAAGACTATGACTCAATGACTAAGTTGACCGAACCTTCTTAAACACTGGCTTTTGGATTGTCAGAGTTGCAAACCTCATTGCCACTCCTACTTTTACCCTTTTCTCCAGGACACCCCGTATTACTACAAACACCCACTTCCATTGGACAAAACCATCGTATGGTTATATACGAACTCGAAGGAATTTATTCGAGGATGGTTTCCGGTTCTGGAGAAGACGAATAGGACTATTCAGTTGTCTTTTCCTTTTACATTCTCTCAGGTTGCGAGTACTCCTTGGTATAGGCGATAGTACACCTATTACGCAAATTGGATAGTCTTCTTCCAAACTTTAGGCTGGTGCCGAACGGTGGGGAATGAAGAAAACCAATTAGCCTAACGATGGTGTACAGAAGGTATTAAGTAAAGACATATCAAGGGATTAGTAAGAGGGCAAAGTAAATTGCGACTGCTCTTCACGACCAAACCAAGTATTTCTTCGCCAATCCTAAATCACCTTTGTATTTCTCCAGAATACTCCATATCACTATGAAGATCCACAGTTTATTGGATACTCCATCGTATGGTTATATACGAACTCGAAGGGAACTTGTTCCAGTTCGGGGATGGATTCTGGTTCAGGAGAAATAGGAATAAGGTTTATTCGGTTGTCTTTTATTTTCACCTTCTCTCGCATTGCGAGTGCTCCTAGGATTAGGACAGTACACCCATTATGCTTATTGGATAGTCTTCTTCCAAACCATAGGCTGGTGCCGAACGGTAGGGAAGGAAGAAAACCATTTGGTCTAAAGGGATGTACAGAAGGTAATGACTAAAGACATAGAAAGGGATTTGGAAAGATGGCAAAGAATTACACGGTTACAGTTGTGAATCTGGATAATGGAAGAGGCATTACTAAGAATACCGGGATACCCCATCGAAACATTTCAATGTTTCAGTTTCACTGTGTACTGTTAATAGAAAACTGATTACCCAATTAGACACTTGCTCCAGGGTATGTATTTACCAGGTTTGAGTCTCACATCTGTATGGTTTTACAGATGATGAGTGGGAGTAAGTTATTGGGAATTGGGTGATCATCCTCATTATATTGGGATTCGTTGTAATCGGTAATATTTGAGGAAATCACCTGGGCTGTTTGCCGGTCGGCAAATACTTGGTATTTGAATATCCGCTGTTATGCACCAATTTCAAATCGATATATCTGTACGTCTATTTTCATAGAGTGAGATATACCTTTTTGAAATTATGTCTACGACATTTACCTATATCAGTGGATGGTTAGGTAAGGAGCATTAAACAGCGGTGTAATTCTTCTTAACCATAAGTACAGTTTTCAACCTACGGCACATAGTGAATGAGTTATCAGACTCAAGGGACTTATACAGAGTATTGTATATTATCCAGCGTCCATGAGGACAGAGGGGTTGGTTCTCGTACTATATTCGGTTTACTTATGACTTCTCTAGTTTTTAGACAGGTGTTTCATGGAAACACAGGGTCCGAATTTTGAGAAGTTATAGGTATTTGAATAAAGTAGAGAACCAGATATTGCAAGTATCGGGATTCTTCAAAGTGATCGGAGATGTAGATACTTGAGTATGGTATTCAGTTGATAGTAGTGATTAAGAGAACTTGCTTCTCTTTCAGGTTACTCATAATTGGAAGTATTCCTAAGTTGAGTAACGCTGATCGGCCTCCTTCCATTTAGTTGACATGCACTGGAGACAGCTGCATGATTTGAATCTGGTTCAATTAAATTAGTGCCTCTATTTCTGTATTGGATATAGAACAGTTCATATCTTAACGATGTTAAGGTACGGGGAGTTGTCCGGCCTATGCTTAAAACCAGACTTTGGATAACTCAAGGCACGTTTCTGTAATGGCTGTTTGTGGGTTGACCCAGGCTATGACGATGGTTGATTTTCTACCATCTGGAAGATCAATAGTGTATTGTTCTAGACTCGCCACAGTTTTATTAAAAATGGTTTTTTTTCAGAAAACAGTAGTGGGAGTATGGTAGAACTGGAAGTGATTCCAGAACCACAAACGATTACTGAAGATTTGATAGGAACCTAAAGATTCAATCTGGTTTGACATTCCATTGGCCACTCCGCAGATAAGGTGGGTAACCTTAGGCACCCGAGAGGTACTCTGGTAGCCTCAAGGACGGTGACAGGGAGGTTCTTGTTTACCCACACTTGCCATTGCTGTTGTTCCAGACTGTGAGACCCGGCAGGAGGATGAATATAGCGTCGTTCTAAACTTGCTTCAGAAGTGTACGTGTATATGACTCTGCCAGAGGGTTGTCGTAGTCAGTGGGAGCAGCGGAAGCATTGGTGGACAAGTGGCTTATGTCTATTTATAGATTAAAGCAGATATAGAAGAGATAGATCATCTATATCTGATGTGACAGTCATAGGTTTGACTTCATCAGAATAGGGGATAGATTTGTTAAGAAGGTAATAGGGTATGATGTCCTGGTATTTGGATGACATACACAGAGTAGGAAGTGATATTCCTATACTACGATCGATTATACTTTGGTCGTCACACAGTGGTTTATCCACATGGGACTTGGATATTATATCATACATACTGGTTACTAGATCTATGGTTTTAGATCTAGATTTGGGTGGTTTCCCAATCAGGGTACTTAGACTGCATTCTGAGAGTATTTAGAATGGACGACTCCTGGCACGGTAGTGTATCTGCAGGTGATGGAGTCACCCTCTCTAAAGGTGTCTTACAGACTAAAGGGGAGAGGGATGTGCATGATTGGCAGATCACTTGCTCAGGCAATTGAGTCAATCATGAGATGTCAAGTACCACACCAGATGTTGTTCTTGCACTAGATGCAATAAGTTGACATTGATCCAATCCTGAAGAAACAGTCGGAAGCAGTTTTAGAACATAAGTAGATGTTCTAGGGATATGATAACGACAGCCTCATTCGGGAGACAGTTATCATTCCAAGCTTCCAAGGTAACCTGGACGACAGGGAGGTTGTCAGAGCTATAGTTTTTCCTTCTGACGAGGGGCGGTATTTTGGACAGGTGGTCCAAAGCAATACTGAGGGAGGCATGGCGCAGGATACTGATTAAGTTCAGTTGACGATACAGTCTAAAAAGTTTGGATTTGGAGTTCATTTATGAGCTAGGTCCCATCAGACATCCAGACACATTCTAAGACAGGTATTGCTCATTTCGGGAGATGGGTTTTCTCCGCGAACTTGAGATTAAGAGAGACATAGAAAGAAACATCAAGGTGGATCCACTCACTGAGGCTATTCCTCGAACGCAATAGTTTCGCAAACGAGCTTTGTGAGACTGACTAGTAGAGGAGTTGGGTGTTCGGTATCACACGGGCCGTGAGTATGCGAAATCGCAATAATTAGCCTCGAGTGCAAGTGGGAGATTGTTGGAGATAGTGCCCTCAGAGTCAATTATTGGATCACAGGCACGTGATTGCAATGATTGAGGAAGGACCTATCCCGGTAGGACATTCTTACTCAAGATGATAGTATGCTATCTGGTTTACCTTTATCATCGTGTACTGCTTTTGGTGACCTTATAGGTCACTATTGCACGTTGATAGAGCCCCTAGGATTCTTGCTTGACTGCCAGCAGTATGAGAGCGATCATATACGTGGGAGATGGTAGACTATAAGCACATCCTTAAAAGGTCCCTAGTCGTGGGAGTTTCGAGACAGGGCATCGATACTCCAGAGTAGACTAGTGTATACAGTCGAGACCCCGACGAGGGGCGGTGGCCGGTCTCATAAGCCACTGGTGTCAGTTAGTTCACCTAAGATGTATACAGGTGCTCATTGGGTTATGAGTACACCGGACAGGACTCGCTGGGAACATTCTAGTTGGTCTTATACCTGACGTCAGATAGCAGTTCCCTGGTGACATGTGTACAGGTTAGTTCATCGACCTGAGGATCGTCATTTGTCTCGTGTGAGTTCCCACTGTACTATGATTACTACCCTACCACGCTCAAAGGAGACGTGCAAACAGGTTTTAGTTGGGTACAGTCCCGAGGCACATGGAGGCAGTGAGTGGATCTTCAGGGGTTCGTCTCTCCCGGTATTGTGGGTGAGGTCGCGCTGTGTCTAGGAGAGCCAGTACATGAAAAGTCCTTGGCCAAGGCAGGAGATTTACTGGTAGGTATTCCAGTAGTATCTCAGGGTGTTCTGGGCTGATCTCTGATACGACTTGTACCGCTTTTGGGGGTCTGACTTTTACCATCCCCCTAGGCCCGCCATGCGATACTCATAGACGAACGGACCGGACTGTACGGATATTTTTACTGACAGGCTCAGTAGGGTGTCAGGATGAGTTCGCTCGTCGACGTCCCTTTTGGTCAATAGCTGGTAGCCCGTCATGTATGGCTAATACCTTTGACGAGCTAGTGGTTAAATCCACAGCCATAGTATTGACGAGTCTTTAGAGTCCCCCACAATCAGTTACTCAAGTTTCGGGCGAAACGCTGTAGAGGCCGTATGGAGATATGGCAGGGTTCGATCAGATACGTACGGTATTGCACGGATCAGGATCGGACGGTTAATAGTAGCGGGCTTTGGTTTAAGCCGGATCCTAGTATTGTACAGTGTAGATTTTGTCTCATTGCATTTGTATTCGGTCGGAATACAGATGCGGGTGTGTATACACAGTATCGGGGTTTTCCTGTAATTTATTACGGGACCAGTTTTCTGGAGTTGCCAGTTTGCTTTCCGTTTCGGCCATATTTCTTTGTATCTTTCATTGGCCGAAGATTGGTGGAGGAGGGCTTATTTACATTTGTGCAAATAAGCTTTGTGGAGGGTGTTATTTGCATATTGTTGTATCATGATAATTGCTCCACCATTTGACTTCATTTGACTTCTTCTTCTTTTCATCATGGCTTGACTTTTGAGTCATCATGGTTGTTGATGATTAGGTTGTTGGAGTGTAGGTTTTGGTGCAATCATGGTTGTTGATGATTGGTTGATGGAGTGTGAGTTTTAGTGGGTGATCATTTCCTTTTTCATGATAACCTTTTTCTCTCTCTTGTTTTTGGCTCACTCCTTTGTGATACACACACTCCCTCTTTCAGACTCCACTCCCTATTATTCTTGGCCGGCCAAGCAAGGAGAAGGGGGTGCCTATTTTTGATGTGGGAATTTTTGCTCCTTTCATGCAACAAAATTCCCAAGTTCATCCACAAAAGGCTTTGATCTATTTTCCTCCACCAAAAGGCAACTCCCTATAACCCCAAATGAGACATAGCTTCTACACTATTCTACAGCAAATCTTGGGCACGTCGACTCGCCAACTTCGTGCTCGAGTTGCCTCGGTCCAGAGGAGGGAGCCCGTAAAAGAAGCGGGCGATGTGGTGCCCTTCCGGCGACTTGGCGGAGACTGGTGATTCCGCGGGGAGATCGGGATGACGACGAGAAGACCGAAGGACAAGGATCGCTCGGTATATCTCTCTACCCCTTCTCTTGATAGCTAGGAATAGATTAATGGCACGATCCGGGTTTATAGTGCGCGGTGGTGCCGGTTTGAAAAGTTAAAGTTTAGCATCTCTTCCGCATTCCGGCGTCGGATTGACGGCCGGGGCGCCGCCGTGCACTTACAGATCGGGACGACGACGAGAAGACCGAAGGACACGGATCGCTCGGTATATCTCTCTACCCCTTCTCTTGTTAGCCAGGACTATGTTAATGGCCCGATCCGGGATTTTAGTGCGCGGTGGTGCCGATTCAAAAGTTAAAGTAAATCATCGTTTCCGCATTCCGGCGTCGGATTGACGGCCAGGGCGCCGCCGTGCACTTACACTGGTATCAGAGCCACGCTATTAACCTAGTCTAGCTTGGTCTAACGTGTTTACAAGTTCGATCGATCGGATTTTCAAAAACCGCATTTTCAAAAGCATCAGTTTCTTTCGAAATATTTTTGGCTCGAAAATTTTTTCAGGTTGTTGCAGAAACACATGCAGGCAATTATAAGAATTATGTGAAAATTTGGTTGCATGTTCTCACTATCCCACCGCGGAACCGTGGCCAAACCCATGCTTGGGCCGCGGTTCCGCTGCCACTTTGGATGTTCAATGCACCAATTTTTTACAGAGGCCTTCTAACTTGAAAATGGGGCTTTTGGTATATTATTTTTGGGCCCATATTTTCTTTGAGTGCTGCAGTAGTGCTTGGGGCCCATTTGGGAAAATTTAATCGATCGAAATTTTTAAACGTGTTAGTTCACAGTATTTACATTATATCTGTGACCGTGAATGTCACTTGATCGGTAAATCCTGTCTAACTGCTATAGCCTTTTTAGACGGATTTGCGAACATGACATTCACGTTGATGTTCTGTGTTGTGCTGTGATGTTGCGGATTGGTCGTGGGGGATAGACTGGATGCAATGTTAGTACAGTTTGGTGTTTTATGTACATTTGATATTGCGGGGTGAGCGTCCGACATGTGGACTGCCGTCACTGCCTGATTGTATATTATTCTTTTGGGGCACGACCGGGGTGAGGTCGATGTACCCGTTGTATGTATATTTTACTTTGTGTACTAGGATTACCCCAAGGTGGGGTGCACGGATAGCCGGGTTCTAGAGGGCAACGGGCCCGCATCTCATGGCGTTGAGACGGAGGGGGCCTCACTCTAGAATTGGCAGGCTATTCGCCGCACTCGTAGGGGGTACAGTTTGACCCAGGAGGGGTACCCAAGTTACCGGATTCCGTGAAGTGCTGGGTGGTCCATTCACGTTGCTGAAGGGGGCTGCCTCGCTTCAGGTTTTGGCGGATAACTTGCCGCGCCCGTAGGGGTCTAGGATTTCATTGCACAGGCTATCCACACGACCAGGGGAACGTCGGGTTTCAGTAGCGGCTCTATGAAACCCGAGGATCCCAGATATCTGTATTGTTCTGTGATGCTTATTACATTTCTGTGATGTTGCGTTTTATCACGCTTTGAGCGAATATTATATATTGATATATATACTAGTAGATGTTGTATGTGTTTTGCATCCGCGCTAGTCCAGTCCCCGCTCTGTCGTTAGTTAAGTAACCTAACGGGTAATGACGGGACCCAGTGGCGAATGCGGATGGCATATACGTACATCATTATTTTCGTTCTTTATTGGTGTGATCAATTGATGGGACTGCATTGATTCGGATCAATGCAAGCTAAACAAACCTATTCTGATGTTGTTGGAACACTTTTCAAAAAGTTGTTATTGCAAGGACGTTCACTTTTGTTTTGCACAGTAGTATTCAGTTGGAATATCCCGCACCTCAGTCGACGAGGCAAGGGCCGAGATCCCTTCACCGGGAGTGACCCCTTAGACAAAAGTTTGCGTCAGGGCAATAACTTCACTATAGCCGATTACTTTTGCTTTGCATCGTGGTATTCAGTTGGAATATCCTGCACCTCATTCTACGGGGAATGAACCGAGATCCCTTCACCGGGAGTGACCTCTTTAGCAAAGGTTTTCGCCACTATATTTTTATAAAAGCTATCCAGTTCCTTCAACGATATTAAGTTCATTACGTTAATGGTTTTCGCCAGAAACCATTCGTAGCCCTCCATCATTTCAGTTAAATATTCGGTAGTATTCAAGCCATGTATTTTGACCTCACGCCAAGGCATAATGATTGGTAGCTGCCGGATATTTATCTGTTGCATAGATAGAATGCGTTGGTTTGGGACAGTCGTACTACTATTTTGGCCTACGTCACGGGTATGTACGGGTGGGTTCAAATTAACCTGGACAATGATGGGTAGAACTTGACATGTGACTTATGATATTTTAACCTCACGCCAAGGTCATAAGAGCATGGGGTAAAAATCACATCGGGAGTTTCTAAAGAAACTGAAACTTTCCAGATATGCGCATACCTTCTGGAGTGTGATAACGTGAGCGAAGTCCGTCACGTTATCATGCGATGATAGTTGGATCCCGATTCCCACTGATTAGTTGGTTTACTCCTCGGGTGATCCCGACTAATTCTTCTTTCAGGTTTGGAGGAGAATTTGACGGTACAGTGGGAGATTTCCTGATTAGATAAATTGGTAACCATTCTGATCTAGGTTAGAGTGCACGCTGAGTGTTTCTTTTCTCTCTCTCTTTGGCAGCGACCATTGACCCGACCCTAGACGATGACTCAGTGACCAAAATTAACTGAACCTTCTTAAACACTGGCTTTTGGATTGTCAGAGTTGCAAACCTCATTACCACTCCTACTTTACCCTTTTCTCCAGGACACCCCACATTACTACGAACATCCACTTCCATTAGACAAAACTATCGTATGGTTAGATACGAACTCGAAGGAATTTATTCGAGGATGGTTTCCGATTCTGGAGAAAACGAATATGACTATTCAGTTGTCTTTTCCTTTTACTTTCTCTCAGGTTGCGAGTACTCCTTGGTTTAGGAGATAGCACACCTATTACGCAAATTGGATAGTCTTCTTCCAAACCTTAGGCTGGTGACGAACGATAGGGAATGAAGAAAACCAATTAGCATAACGATGGTGTACAGAAGGTATTAAGTAAAGACATATCAAGGGATTAGTAAGAGGGCAAAGTAAATTTCGACTGCTATTAACGACCAAACCAAGTATTTTTTCGCCAATCCTAAATCACCTTTGTATTTCTCCAGGACACTCCGTATCACTACGAAGATCCACAGTTTATTGGATACTCCATCGTATGGTTATATACGAACTCGAAAGGAACTTGCTCCAGTTCGGGGATGGATTCTGGTTCAGGAGAAATAGGAATAAGGTTTATTCAGGTGTCTTTTATCTTCACCTTCTCTCGCATTGCGAGTGCTCCTAGGATTAGGGCAGTACACCCATTACGCTTATTGGATAGTCTTCTTCCAAACCATAGGCTGGTGCCGAACGGTAGGGAAGGAAGAAAACCATTTAGCATAAGAGGGTGTACAGAAGGTAATGACTAAAGACATATAAAGAGATTTGTAGAAATGGCAAAGAATTATACGGTTACAGTTATGAATCTGGATAATGGAAGAGGCATTACTAGGAATACCCGGATACCCCATCGAAACATTTCAATGTTTCAGTTTCACTGTGTACTGTTAAAAGAAAACTGATTTTCTAAATAGACACTTGCTCCAGGGTACGTATTTACCAGGTATGATTCTCACATCTGTATGGTTTTACAGATGATGAGTGGGAGTAAGTTATTGGGAATTAGGTGATCATCCTCACTATAGCAGAATTCGTTGTAATTGGTGATATTTGAGTAAGTCACCTGGGTTGTTTGCCGGACAGCAAATATATGGTTTTGAATATCCGCTGTTATGCACCAATTTCAAATTGATACATCTGTACGTCTATTTTTATAGAGTGAGATATACCTTTTTGAAATTATGTCCATGACATTTACCTATATCAGTTGATGGTTAGGTAAGGAGTATTAAACGGCGGTGTAATTCTTCTTAACCATAAGTACAGTTTTTAACCTACGACACACAAGGATTGAGTTGTCAGACTCAAGGGACTTATACAGAGTATTGTATGTTGTCCAGTGTCCATTAGGACAAAGAGGATGGTCCTCGTACTATATTCGGCTTACTTATGACTTCTCTAGTTTTTAGAAAGGTATTTCATAGAAACACAGGGTCCAAGTTTTGAGAAGTTATAGGTATATGAATAAAGTAGAGAACCAGGTATTGCAAGTATCAGGATTCTTCAAGGTGATCGAAGATGTAGATACTTGTGTATGGTATTCAGTTGATAGTAATGATTAAGAGAAACTTGTTTCTCTTTCAGGTTACTCATAATTGGAAGCACTCCTAAGTTGAGTAACGCTGATCGGCATCCTTCAATTTAGTTAACATGCACTGGAGACAGCTGCATGATTTGAATCTGGTTCAATTAAATCAGTGCCTCTGGTTCTATATTGGATATAGAACAGTTCATATCTTAACGATGTTAAGGTACGGGGAGTTGTCCGGCTTATGCTTGAAACCAGACTCTGGATAACTCAAGGCATGTTTCTGTAATGGCTGTTTGTGGGTTGACCCAGGCTATGACGAGGGTTGACTTTCTACCATCTGGAAGATCAATAGTGATATTGTTCTTGACTCGCCACAGTTTTAACAAAAATGGATTTTTTTCAGAAAACAGTAGTGGGAGTATGGTAGAACTGGAAGTGATTCCAGAACCGCAGACGATTACCGAAAATTTGATAAGAACCTAAAGATTCAATTTGATTTGACATTCCATTGGCCACTCCGCAGATACGGTGGGTAACCTCAGGCACCCGAGAGGTACTCCGGTAGCCTCAAGGACGGTGACAGGGAGGTTCTTGTTTACCCAGACTTGCCATTGCTGTTGTTCCAGGCTATGAGACCCGGTAAGGGGATGAGTATAGCGTCGTTCTAAACTAGCTTTAGAAGTGTACGTGTATATGACTCTGCCAGAGGGTTGTCGAAGTCAGTAGGAGCAGCGGAAGCATTGGTGGACAACAGGCTTATGTCTATTTATAGACTAAAGAAGATATAGCGGAGATAGATCATCTATTTCTGATGTGACAGTCATAGGTTTGACTTCATTAGAATATGGGATGGATCTGTTAAGAAGGTAGTATGGTGTGATGTCCTGGTACTTGGATGACATACACAGAGTAGGAAGTGAAATTCCTATACTACGGTCGGTTATACTTTGGTTGTCACACAGTGGTTTCTCCACATAGGATATAGATATAATATCAGACATTCTGGTTATTAGATCTATGGTTTTAGATCTAGATTTGGGTAGTTTCCTAATCTGGGTACTTAGACAGCATTCTAAAGGTATTTAGAATGGACGACTCCTGGCATGGTGGTGTACCTGCAGGTGATGGAGTCACCCTCTCTAAAGGTGTCTTACAGACTAAAGGGGAGAGGGATGTGCATGATTGGCAGATCACTTGCTTAGGCAATTGAGTCGATCATGAGTACCACACCAGATGTTGTTTTTGCAGCAGATGCAATAAGTTGATATTAATCCAATCCTGGAGAAACAATCGGAAGCAGTTTTAGAACATAAGTGGATGTTCTAGGAATATGATAAACGACAGCCTCATTCGAGAGACAGTTATCATTCAAGGCTTCCAAAGTGACCTGGATGGCAGATTGGTTGTTAGAGTTATAGTTTTCTTTCTGATGAGGGGCAGTATTTTGGACAGGCGGTCCAGGTGGATACTGAGGGAAGGATGGCGCAGGATACTGATTAAGTTCAGTTGACGATACAGTCTAAGAAGTTTGGATTTTGAGTTCATTTATGAGATAGGTCCCATCAGACATCCAGACACATTCTAAGACAGGTATTGCTCATTTCGGAAGATGGCTTTCTCCGCGAACTTGAGATACAGAGAGACATAGAAATAAACATCAAGGCGGATCCACTCACTGAGGCTATTCCTCGAACGCAATAGTTTCGCAAACGGGTTTTGTGAGACTGATTAGTAGAGGAGTTGGGTGTTCGGTATCACACGGGCTGTGAGTATGCGACATCGCAATAATTAGCCTTGAGTGCAAGTGGGAGATTGTTGGAGATAGTGCCCTCAGAGTCAATTATTGGATCACAGACACGTGATTGCAATGATTGATGGAGGAGCTATCCCGGTAGGACAGTCTTACTCAAGATGATAGTATGCTATCTGGTTTATCTTTATCATCGTGTACTGCTTTAGGTGACCTTACAGGTCACTATTGCGCATTGATAGAGCCCCTAGGATTCTCGCTTGACTGCCAGCAGTATGAGGGCGATCATATACGTGGGAGCTGGTAGTCTATAAGCACATCCTTAAAAGGTCCCTAGTCGTGGGAGTTTCGAGACAGGGCATCGATACTCCAGAGTAGACTAGTGTATACAGTCGAAACCCCGACGAGGGGCGGTGGCCGGTCTCACAAGCCACTGGTGTCAGTTGGCTCACCTAAGATGTATACAGGTGCTCATTGGGTTATGAGTACACCGGACAGGACTCGCCGGGAACATGCTAGTTGGTCTTATACCTGACGTCAGATAGCAGTTCCCCGGTGACATGTGTACAGGTTAGTTCATCGACCTGAGATCGTCATTTGTCTCGTGTGAGTTCCCATTATACTTTGATTACTACCCTACCACGCTCAAAGGAGACGTGCAAACATGTTTTAGTTGGGTACAGTCCCGAGCCATATGGAGGCAGTGAGCGGATCTGCAGGGGTTCGTCTCTCCAGGTATTGGGGGTGAGGTCGCGCTGTGTCTAGGAGAGCCCTTACACGAAGTCCTTGGCCAAGGCAGGAGATTTACTGGTAGGTATTCCAGTAGTATCTCAGGGTGTTCTGGGCTACACTCCGACACGACTTGTACCGCTTTTGGGGGTCTGACTTTTACCAACCCCTAGGCCCGCCATGCGATGTGTAAGTCCATGGGGGCGCCCCGGCCGTCGATCCGACGCCGGAAACGCCGAAACGAAAAACTTTGCAAACTAGCAAACCGGCACCACCATGCACTTTTAACCCGGATCGGGCCATTAACCTAGCTAATAGAAAAATACAAGATGGGTAGAGAAGTATACCAACCAATCCGTGTCCTTCAGTCTTCTTCTCCACTCCGATCTCCCGCGGAATCTCCGTCCGTCACCTCCTCGTCGGAAAGGGCACCACATAGCCAAATACTTTTACGGGCTCCTACCTCTTGACCGATGAAACTCGGGCGCGAAGTTGGCTAGCCGACGCGTCCAAGGTTTGCTGTAGGCTAGTGTAGAATGCTATGTCTCTTTGGGGTTTATGTTGCCATTGGTGATGGAGGAATGAGGTTAAGAAAAAATGGTGCTTTCATTTTTTCCAAACAAGAAGAATGAGATGAAGAAATATGTGCCACCACCAAAATGAAAATCTCTCTCTCTCTCTCTAATGTGGCCGTCCCCTCATATCAAATGGTGGAGGAATCAACAAAACATGAAGGGAGGTGATGGTAGGAAAAGTAGAGGGTGACCACATCCATGAGCAATGATAACAAGGTCATATCCAATTCAAATCAACTCTAATCTCAATCAATTTCAAGCAGCATGAAAAAGCAAAGATGCTAATCAAATCATGATCCTACAAAATGCAATACAACCCCTCCACAAAAAGTAATTTGCACAATTGCAAATTACCCGCTCCAACGAAAGTCCGGCCGCGAAAGAACAAAGGAAAACCGGCCGGAACGGAATGCAAACTGGCAACTACAGAAAACTGATCTCGTAATAAATTACAGGAAAACCCAGCGACTGCATATACATGCCCGCATTTGTATTCCCACTGAACACAAATGCAAAGAGACAATATCTACACTATCTAATACTAGGATCCGGCTTAAGCCAAAGCCGGCTAGTAAAAACAGTCCGATCACGATCCGTGCAATACCGCACGTATCTGATCGAACCCTGCCATATCTCCATACGGCCTCTACATTGTTTCGTCCGAAACCTGAGTAACTGTGTGTGGTGGACTCTAAAGACTCGTCAATACTATGGCTGTGGATTTAACCAATAGCACGTCAGAGGTATTAGCCATACGTGACGGGCCACCAGCTATTGACCAAAAGGGACGTCGATAAGCGAACTCATCCTGACACCCTACTGAGCCTGTCAGTGACAATATCCGTACAGTCTGGTCCGTTCGTCTATGAGCATCGCATGGCGGGCCTAGGGGGTTGGTAAAAGTCTGACTTCCAAAAGCGGTACAAGTCGTGTCGGAGTGTAGCCTAGAACACCCTGAGATACTACTGGAATACCTACCAGCAAATCTCCTGCCTTGGCCAAGGACTTTTCATGTTCTGGCTCTCCCAGACACAGCGTGACCTCACCCTCAATACCGGGAGAGACGAACCCCTGCAGATCCGCTCACTGCCTCCATGTGGCTCAGGACTGTACCCAACTAAAACCTGTTTGCACGACTCTTTTGAGCCGTGGTAGGGTAGTAATCAAAGCACAGTGGGAACTCACACGACACAAATGACGATCTCAGGTCGATGAACTAGCCTGTACACATGTCACCAGGGAACTGCTATCTGACATCAGGTATAATCCTAACTAGCAGGTTCCCGGCGAGTCCTGTCCGGTGTACTCATAACCCAATGAGCACCTGTATACATCTTAGGTGAACCAACTGACACCAGTGGCTTGTGAGACCGTCCACCGCCCCTCGTCGGGGTCTCGACAGTATACACTAGTCTACTCCGGAGTATCGATGCCCTGTCTCGAAACTCCCACGACTAGGGACCTTTTAAGGATGTGCTTATAGACCCCAGCTCTCACGTATATGATCTGTTGGAGATAGTGCCCTCAGAGTCAATTATTGGATCACAGGCATGTGATTGCAATGATTGAGGGAGGACCTATCCCGGTAGGACAGTCTTACTCAAGATGATAGTATGCTATCTGGTTTATCTTTGTCACCGTGTACTGCCTTAGGTGACATTATTGATCACTATTGCACGTTGATAGAGCCCTTAGGATTCTTGCTTGACGGCCAGCAGTATGATGGCGATCATATACGTAGGAGCTGGGGTCTACAAGCACATCCTTAATAGGTCCCTAGTCGTGGGAGGTTCGAGACTAGGAATCGATACTCCATTAGTAGACTAGTGTATACAGTCGAGACCCCGACGAGGGGCGATGGCCGGTCTCACAAGCCACTGGTGTCAGTTGGTTCACCTAAGATGTATACAGGTGCTCATTTGGTTATGAGTACACCGGACAGGACTCGCCGGGAACCTGCTAGTTGGGATTATACCAGACGTCAGATAGCAGTTCCCTGGTGACATGTGTACAGGTTAGTTCATCGACCTGAGATCGTCATTTGTCACGTGTGAGTTCCCACTGTGCTTTGATTACTACCCTACCACGGCTCAAAGGAGTTGTGCAAACAGGTTTTAGTTGGGTACAGTCCCGAGCCACAAGGAGGCAATGAGCGGATCTGCAGGGGTTCGTCTCTCCCAGTATTGGGGGTGAGGTCGCGTTGTGTCTAGAAGAGCCATTACACAAAGCCCTAGGCCGAGGCAGGAGATTTGCTGGTAGGTGTTCCAGTAGTATCTCAGGGTGTTCTGGGCTTCACTCCAACACGACTTGTACCGCTTTTGGGGGTCTGACTTTTACCAACCCCCTAGGCCCGCCATGCGATACTCATAGACGAACGGACCGGACTGTACGGATATTGTCACTGACAGGCTCAGTAGGGTGTCAGGATGAGTTCGCTCATCGACGTCCCTTTTGGTTAATAGCTGGTGGCCCATCACGTATGGCTAATACCTCTGACATGCTAGTGGTTAAATCCACAGCCATAGTATTGACGAGTCTTTAGAGTCCACCACACTTAGTTACTCAAGTTTTGGGTGAAACGCTGTAGAGGCCGTATGGAGATATGGCAGGGTTCAGTCAGATACGTGCGGTATTGCACGGATCGTGATCGGACGGATTTTACTAGCCGGCTTTGGCTTAAGCCGGATTCTAGTATTAAACAGTGTAGATTTTGTCTCTTTGCATTTGTATTCAGTGGGAATACAAATGCGGGCATGTATATGCAGTCGCGGGGTTTTCCTGTAATTTATTACGGGATCAGTTTTCTGAAGTTGCCAGTTTGCATTCCGTTCCGGCCGGTTTTCCTTTGTTCCTTCACAGCCGGACTTTCCGATGGAGGGTGTTATTTGCAGTTTGCAAATAACACATTGTGGAGGGGTTTCTTGCATTTGCATAGATTATGAAAGCATCTTTTGATACCATTCTTTTCTATGATCATTTCTTGCTTTTTTGAGATGAGAAAGGATTTGAGGTTGATTTGATATTGTTACCATAACCTTTGGTTGTGGTCACCTCTTGGTTTTTCCTACACTTATGTCCCTTCATGGTTTCATTTTGTTATCCTTCTACCATTTCTCTTGAGGGGGCCGGCCACACTAGAGATAAAGGAATGAGAGAGATTTTCTTTTGGTGGTGGCACATATTTCTTCATCTCATTCTTCTTGTTTGGAAAAAATGAAAGCACCATTTTTCCTTAACCTCATTCCTCCATCACCAATGGCAACTTCACTACCCTAAATGAGACAACCATTCTACACTAGCCTACAGCACTTCTTGGATGCGTCGGCTAGCCAACTTCGTGCCCGAGTTGCCTCGGTCCAGAGGTGGGAGCCCGTAAAAGAATCCGGCTACGTGGTGCCCTTTTCGACGAGAAGGTGACGGACGGAGATTCCGCGGGAGATCGGAGTGGAGACGAAGACCGGAGGACACGGATCGCTTGGTATAACTCTCTTCCCATCTCTTGTTGGCTAGTATTGGTTAATGGTTACGATCCGGGTTTTATTGTCCGCGGTAGCGCCAGTTTAAAAGTTAAGAAAAAATTTTGATTCCGCATTTTGGCCTCGGAAAGACGGCCGGGGCGCTGCCTTGGCGCAACATGGTATCAGAGCCACGCCATTAACCTAGTCTAGATTTGTCTAGTGTGTTTACATCTTCGATCGAACAAAATTCCAAAACCCGCGTTTTCAAAATTCACAGTTTCTGTCGAAATTTTTTGGGCTCCAAAAATTTTTCAGGTTGTTGCAGATTACTGTGTATAGAAATATAAGCAATATGTGAAAATTTGGTCGTGAGATCTCACCATTCCGCCGCGGAACCGTGGCCAAACCCATGCTTGGGCCACGGTTCCGCCGCGCTTTTGACTTGTCAACGCACCAAATTTTTGCAGTGGGCTTTTGGGCTGGAAATAGTGGTTTCGGTATATTCTTTTTGGGCCCAGATTTTCTTTATGTGCTACAGTAATGCTTAGGGGCCCACTTGATAAAATTTGATCGATCGGATATTTTAAACATGCTAGTTCACAGTATTTACATTATATCTGCGACCGTGAATGTCACTTGATCGGTAAATCCTGTCTAACTGCTATAGCCCGGTTAGACGGATTTGCGAACGTGACATTCACGTTGATGTTCTGTGTTGTGCTGTGATGTTGCGGATCGGTCGTGGGGGATAGCCTGGATGCGATGTTAGTACAGTTTTGTTTTATATGTACATTTGATATTGCGGGGTGAGCGTCCGACATGTGGACTGCCGTCACTGCCTGTTTGTATTATTCTTTTGGGGCACGACCAGGTCGAGGTCGATGTACCCGTTGTATGTATATTTTACTTTCTGTACTAGGATTACCCCGCGGAGGGGTGCACGGATAGCCGGGTTCTAGATGGCAACGAGCCCGCATCTCATGGCATTGAGACGGAGGGGGCTTCACTCTAGAATTGGCGAGCTATTCGCCGCACTCGTAGGGGGTATAAGTTGACCCAGGAGGGGTGCCCAAGTTACCGGATTCCGTGAAGTGCTGGGTGGTCCATTCACGTTGCTGAAGGGGGCTGCCTCGCTTCAAGTTTTGGCGGGTGACTTGCCGCGCCCGTAGGGGTCTAGGATTTCATTGCACAGGCTATCCACACGATCAGGGGAACGTCGGGTTTCAGTAGCGGCTCAATGAAACCCGGGGATCCCAGATATCTGTATTGTTCTGTGATGCTGTACATTTCTGTGATGTTGCATTTTATCACGCCTTCAGCGAAATATTATATATTGATATATATACTAGTAGATGTTGTATGTGTTTTGCATCCACGCTAGTCCAGCCCCCGCTCTGTCGTTAGTTAAGTAACCTAACGGGTGATGACGGGACCCAGTGGCGAATGCGGATGGCATATATGTACATCATTATTTTCGTTCTTTATTGGTGTGATCATATGATGGGACTGCGTTGATTCGGATCAATGCAAGATAAACAAGCCTATTCTGATGTTGTTGGAACACTTTTTCGAAAAGCTGTTATTGCAAGGACGTTCACTTTTGTTTTGCATCGTGGCATTCAGTTGGAATATCCTGCTCCTCAGTCGACGAGGCAAGGGCCGAGATCCCTTCACCGGGAGTGACCCCTTGGACAAAAGCTTGCGTCAGGGCAATAACTTCACTATAGCCGATTACTTTTGCTTTGCATCGTGGTATTCAGTTGGAATATCATGCACCTCATTCTACGGGGAAAGTGCCGAGATCCCTTCACCGGGAGTGACCTCTTTACCAAAGGTTTTCGTCACTATATTTTTATAAAAAACTATGCAGTTCCTTCAATGATATCAAGTTCATTACGTTAAAAGTTTTTCGCCAAAAACTAGACGTAGCCCTCCGTCATTTCTTACAAGTATTACTTAGTATTCGTGCTGCGTTTGTTGACTGTGTCATGGCGTATTGTGCGGTAGCTAAGTAGTGTTTGTTTGTAGCATATTAATGGGATTGGTTAGGACAGTCGTGCGGCCTTGTTGACTGTGTCAAGGGCTCGTACGGGTGGGTTTAATGCAATCCAGGATAATGACGGGTTGAACTTGACTAGGACTCTTTGATTTGTTGACTGTGTCAAGGTCACTTGGGTCCTAGGGGTAAAAATCACATCGGGAGTTTCTAAAGAAACTGAAACTTGCCAGGCATGCGCATACCTTCTGGAGTGTGGTGACTTGGGTGGATTCCGTCAAGTTATCATGCGATGATAGTTGGATCCCGATTCCCACTGATGAGTTGGTTTACTCCTCGGGTGATCCTGGCTAATTCTTCTTTCAGGTTTGGGGAAGAATTTGACGTTACAGTGGGAGGTTTCCAGATTAGATAAAGTGATAACCATTCTGATCTAGGTTAGAGTGCATGCTGAGTGTTTCTTTTCTCTCTCTATTTGGCAGCGACCATTGACCCGACCCTAGACTATGACTCAGTGACCAAGTTGACCGAACCTTCTTATAAGACTGGCTTTTGGATTGTCAGAATTGCATACCACATTGCCACTCCTACTTTTACCCTTTTCTCCAGGACACCCCGTATTACTGCGAACGTCCACTTCCATTGGACAAAACCATCGTATGGTTATATACGAACTCGAAGGAATTCGAGGATGGTTTCCGGTTCTGGAGAAAACGAATAGGACTATTCAGTTGTCTTTTCTTTTTACCTTCTCTATCAGATTACGAGTACTCCTTGGTTTAGGAGTAGTACACCCTTTATGCTTATTGGATAATCTTCTTCCAAACCTTAGGCTGGTGCCGAACGGTAGGGAATGAAGAGAACCAATTAGCCTAAACGGTGTACAGAAGGTATTAAGTAAAGACAAAGAAAGGGATTAGTAAGAGGGAAAAGTAAATTGCGACAGCTATTCACGACCAAACCAAATATTTCTTCACCAATCCTAAATCACCTTTGTATTTCTCCAGGACACTCCGTATCACTACGAAGATCCCAGTTTATTGGATAATCCATCGTATGGTTATATACGAACTCGAAAGGAACTTGTTCCAGTTCAGGGATGGATCCTGGTTCAGGAGAAATAGGAATAAGGTTCATTCGGTTGTCTTTTATCTTCACCTTCTCTCCCATTGCGAGTGCTCCTAGGATTAGGACAGTATACCCTTTATGCTTATTGGATAGTCTTCTTCCAAACCATAGGCTGGTGCCGAACGGTAGGGAAGGAAGAAAACCATTTGGCCTAAAGGGGTGTGCAGAAGGTAATGACTAAAGACATATAAAGGGATTTGGAGAGATGTCAAAGAATTATACGGTTATAGTTGTGAATCTGTATAATGGAAGAGGCATTACTAGGAATACCAGGATACCCCATCGAAACATTTCAATGTTTCAATTTCATAGTGTACTGTTAAAAGAAAACTGATTTCCTAATTAGACATTTGCTCTAGGGTATGTATTTACCAGGTATGATTCTCACATCTGTGTGGTTTTACAGATGATGAGTGAGAGTAAGTTATTGGAAATTAGGTGACCATCCTCATTATATCAGGATTCGTTGTAATTGGTGATATTTGAGGAAATCACCTGGGTTGTTTGCCGGTCGGCAAATATTTGGTTTTGAATATCCGTTGTTATGCACCAATTTCAAATTGATATATCTGTACGTCTATTTTTATAGAGTGAGATATACCTTTTTGAAATTATGTCTATGACATTTACCTATATCAGTGGATGGTTAGGTAAGGAGCATTAAACAGCGGTGTAATTCTTCATAACCATAGTACAGTTTTCAACCTACGACACACAGTGAATGAGTTATTAGACTCAAGGGACTTATACAGAGTATTGTATGTTGTCCAGCATCCATGAGGACAGAGGGGTTGGTTCTCGTACTATATTCGGTTTACTTATGACTTCTCTAGTTTTTAGACAGGTGTTTCGTAGAAACACAGGGTCTAAGTTTTGAGAAGTTATAGGTATAAGAGTGGAGTAGAGAACCAGGTGTTGCAAGTATCGAGATTCTTCAAGATGATCGAAGATGTAGATACTTGTGTATGGTATTCAGTTGAGAGTAATGATTAAGAGAAACTTGTTTCTCTTTCAGGTTACTCATAATTGGAAGTACTCCTAAGTTGAGTAACGCTGATCGGCCTCCTTCCATTTAGTTGACATGCACTGGAGACAGCTGCATGATTTGAATCTAGTTCCAATTAAATCAGTGCCTCTGTTTCTGTATTGGATATAGAACAGTTCATATCTTGATATTGTTAATGTACGGGGAGTTGTCCGGCTTATGCTTAAAACCAGACTCCGGATAACTCAAGGCACGTTTCTGTAATGGCTGTTTATGGGTTGACCCAGGTTATGATGAGGGTTGACTTTCTACCATCTGGAAGATCAATAGTGATATTGTTCTTCACTCGCCACAATTTTAAAAGAAATAGATTTTTTCAGAAAGCAGTAGTGGGAGTATGGTAGAACTGGAAGTGATTCCAGAACCGCAAACGATTACTGAAGATTTGATAAGAACCTAAAGATTTAATCTGATTTGACATTCCATTGGCCACTCCGCAGATAAAGTGGGTAACCTCAGGCACCCGAGAGGTACTTCGGTATGCTCAAGGACGGTGGCAGGGAGGTTCTTGTTTACCCAGACTTGCCATTGCTGTTGTTCCAGACTGTGAGACCCGGCAGGAGGATGAGTATAGCGTCGTTCTAAACAAGCTTTAGAAATGTACGTCTATATGACTCTGCCAAAGGATTGTCGTAGTCAGTGGGAGCAACGGAAGCATTGGTGGACATGTGGCTTATGTCTTTTTACAGACTAAAGCGGATACAGCGGAGATAGATCATCTATGTCTGATGTCACAGTCATAGGTTTGGCTTCATCAGAATAGAGGATGGATCTGTTAAGGAGGTAGTAGAGTGTAATGTCCTGGTATTTGGATGGCATACACAGAGTAGGAAGTGATATTCCTATACTACGATCGGTTATACTTTGGTTGTCACATAGTGGTTTCTCCACACAGGACTTGGATATTATATCAGACATTCTGGTTACTAGATCTATGGTTTTAGATCTAGATTTAGGTGGTTTTCTAATCTGGGTACCTTGACAGCATTCTATGAGTATTTAGAATGGACGACTCCTGGCACGGTAGTATACCTGCAGGTAATGGAGTCACCCTCTCTAAAGGTGTCTTACAGACTAAAGAGGAGAGGGATACGCATGATTGACAGATCACTTGCTTAGGCAATTGAGTTAATCATGAGATGTCAAGTACCACACTAGATGTTGTTCTTGCAGTAGGTGCAATAAGTTAATATTGATCCAATCCTGGAGAAACAGTCGGAAGCAGTTTTAGAACATAAGTTGATGTTCTAGGGCTATGATAGCAGCTTTCTCCTTCGGGAGACAGTTATCATTCCAGGCTTCCAAGGTAACCTGGATGGCAGAGTGGCTGTCAGAGTTATAGTTTTTCCTCTGACGAGGGGCAGTATTTTGGACAGGTGCTCCAGGCGGATACTGAGGGAGGCATGGCGCAGGATACTGATTAAGTTCAGTTGACAATACAGTCTAAGAAGTTTGGATTTGGAGTTCATTTATGAACTAGGACCCATCAGACATCCAGACATTCCAAGACAGGTATTGCTCATTTCGGGAGATGGTTTTCTCCGCAAACTTGAGATATAGAGAGACATAGAAAGAAACAACACAGCGGATCCACTCACTGAGGCTATTCCTCGAACGCAATAGTTTCGCAAACGAGCTTTGTGAGACTGCCTAGTAGAGGAGTTGGGTGTTCGATATCACATGAGCTGTGAGTATTCGACGTCGCAATAATTAGTCTTGAGTGCAAGTGGGAGATTGTTGGAGATAGTGCCCTCAGAGTCAATTATTGGATCACAGGTACGTGATTGCAATGATTGAGGGAGGACCTATCCCGGTAGGACAGTCTTACTCAAGATGATAGTATGCTAGCTGGTTTATCTTTGTCACCGTGTACTGCCTTAGGTGACATTATTGATCACTATTGCACGTTGATAGAGCCCTTAGGATTCTTGCTTGACGGCCAGCAGTATGATGGCGATCATATACGTAGGAGCTGGGGTCTACAAGCACATCCTTAAAAGGTCCCTACTCATGGGAGTTTCGAAACTGGGCATCGATACTCCATTAGTAAACTAGTGTATACAGTCGAGACCCCGACGAGGGGCGGTGGCCGGTCTCACAAGCTACTGGTGTCAGTTGGTTCACCTAAGATGTATACAGGTGCTCATTTGGTTATGAGTACACCGGACAGGACTCGCCGGGAACCTGATAGTTGGGATTATACCAGACGTCAGATAGCAGTTCCCTGGTGACATGTGTACATGTTAGTTCATCGACCTGAGATCGTCATTTGTCTCGTGTGAGTTCCCACTGTGCTTTGATTACTACCCTACCACGGCTCAAAGGAGTCGTGCAAACAGGTTTTAGTTGGGTACAGTTCCGAGCCACATGGAGGCAGTGAGCGGATCTGTAGGGGTTCGTCTCTCCCGGTATTGGGGGTGAGGTCGCGCTGTGTCTAGGAGAGCCATTACACAAAGCCCTCAGCCGAGGCAGGAGATTTACTGGTAGGTGTTCCAGTAGTATCTCAGGGTGTTCTGGGCTTCACTCCGACACGACTTGTACCGCTTTTGGGGGTCTGACTTTTACCAACCCCCTAGGCCCGCCATGCGATACTCATCGACGAACGGACCGGACTGTACGGATATTGTCACTGACAGGCTCAGTAGGGTGTCAGGATGAGTTCGCTCATCGACGTCCCTTTTGGTCAATAGCTGGTGGCCCGTCACGTATGGCTAATACTTCTGACGTGCTAGTGGTTAAATCTACAGCCATAGTATTGACGAGTCTTTAGAGTCCACCACACTCAGTTACTCAAGTTTCGGGCGAAACGCTGTAGAGGCCGTATGGAGATATGGCAGGGTTCAGTCAGATACGTGCGGTATTGCACGGATCGTGATCGGACGGATTTTACTAGCCGGCTTTGGCTTAAGCCGGATTCTAGTATTAGACAGTGTAGATTTTGTCTCTTTGCATTTGTATTCAGTGGGAATACAAATGCGGGCATGTATATGCAGTCGCGGGGTTTTCCTGTAATTTATTACGGGATCAGTTTTCTGAAGTTGCCCGTTTGCATTCCGTTCCGGCCGGTTTTCCTTTGTTCCTTCACGGCCGGACTTTCCGATGGAGGGTGTTATTTGCAGTTTGCAAATAACACATTATGGAGGGGTTTCTTGCATTTGCATAGATTATGAAAGCATCTTTTGATGCCATTCTTTTCTATGATCATTTCTTGCTTTTTTGAGATGAGAAAGGATTTGAGGTTGATTTGATATTGTTATCATAACCTTTGGTTGTGGTCCCCTCTTGGTTTTTCCTACACTTACCTCCCTTCATGGTTTCATTTTGTTATCCTTCCACCATTTCTCTTGAGGGGGCCGGCCACACTAGAGATAAAGGAATGAGAGAGATTTTCTTTTGGTGGCGGCACATATTTCTTCATCTCATTCTTCTTGTTTGGAAAAAATGAAAGCACCATTTTTCCTTAACCTCATTCCTCCATCACCAATGGCAACTTCACTACCCCAAATGAGACAACCATTCTACACTAGCCTACGACACTTCTTGGACGCGTCGGCTAGCCAACTTCGTGCCTGTAGGGTTACTAGGCACGCGCACAAGGGTCTACGGGGCATCAACCATGCCCGATTAAAAATTTAGCCGTGCCGAACAACCCGAATACGGATCTTTAAACTAGAGATTAGGCGAAAACTAGCATGTTAACAACTTTAACACTAAGTGAGAGGGATTACAACCTTTGTAGATCCGGTCCTTCACTTCATATGCTCCGTGTTGTGGTCCCTTCGCTGCGATCATCGGGATCCGGACTCTCGAGAGGTTCCACGAAGAGAAAGATGCAACCTTTGCTTCCGATCTTCGATATTAAGATGATCTACCTTGAAGTTCCGTTAACACAAGCTAACACTCATGAAATGATGTGAACACCCTCATCTAAATGGCAAGGGAAGATGAGGATGATGAAGTAGGATTTTTGCTCTCTTTATTTATCTTTTTCTCATATTTATTCATCACTTTAGAAAAACTAGTAAGCTTTTTCATGAAGAGAATGAAGGAAGAAGATGAACAATAATAGAACATCCTTTTTTTTTTTGATGAATAATGCAAAAGAGATAATGATGAATTATGCAACCATGGTTGACTTAACCATTGTAGAGAATTGACCAAGGGTTAGGGTTTGGGTTGAGTTAAGAATGAGTCACTTGAAAATATCTTTTCCAAAACAAAATAGAAAACCTTCTAGAAACATCTAGAAAGCTTAACCCTAATCCAAACCCTAATCATGTTTAAACTCCACTAAACAAGTTGCATTAGTTATCATATCATGTTACAATATTATATATCACATATATAATATTTATCGTAACAAAATAAAATAATACATTTAACATATATCGCATATATATCAATGTATTACCCGAGTGAGAAAAAGAATCTTTTAGTGAGCAAATATTAGTTAATGTAATTTAATATATCATATATATTATTATACATTAAATTATCGAATCAACACTTGATCCGACAATCCGGCTATATCGCATATAACCGACTAATATTTATCCGTACCGATTCATCGAATCAACACTTGATCCGATGACCCGGCTGATATCAAATATCGCGAGAATAGAATACGGTATCTCATATCGTACTATCCTCGGTCCCGCACATATCACATATGTGCTCCTACTCCATTTTGCCTGAGCCAAGAAACCTCTGTGTAGGACTCTAAAGAATCGTCAATACGCCGACAGTAGGTGATGATCATATCAAACACCCACAAGCTGCAAGCGGTCAGCTAAACGTAACAGCTACCCAGGTATTAAGCGCTCAGAAGATCAACAAGCAAGCCTGTACATTCTCCTGTGAATCCAAACAGTAACACTCCCGTACAGTCCGGTCTCGTCGTCTGATATGTTGCATATCTCGCCTAGGGGTGGTAAACGTCAGACCCCAGTAGCTTGATAAGTCGTGTCGATATGAGGTCTATAACAGTTCGAGAAACTACTGATAATACTTACCAGTAAATCTCAGCAACCCTGGCCAGGGATTTCCGGTTATAGCCAATCGAACACAGCACAACATCAACTCCCTATACCGGGAGAGACGAATCCCCTCCTATCGCTCATTGCCTCCATGTGATTCGGGACTGTACCCAAAAGCCACCTTTTTGCATGCCCTCTTGGACGTGGTATGATGGAAATCAAAGCACAGTGGGAATCACACAAGACTCTATGACGATCTCGGGTCAACAGACTACTCTGTACCAGTGTCACCGGAGAACTGCCATCTGACGTGAGGTATAATACTATCTGGGAGTTCTCGGCGAGTCCGTCCAGTATACCCAGTCTCCACTGAGCACCCGTACACCATCCTTAATGTCAAACACCGATGGATATGGGATCATCCATCGCCCATCATATGGTCAAGATGCATATACGCTAGTCTACTCTGGTGTATCGATGCCCTGTCTCGATACACCCTCGACTAGGAACAGTTATAGGATGTACTCGTCGACTACCGTGGCCCCACTAGTATGATCTCATCATAGTCCCAGTAGTCGAGTACATATCCTAAGGGCTTTATCAACATGTAATATAGAGACAATCAGAGTACATGTTAAGACAAAGTACAACCAGATAGCATACTATCATGTCGAGCAAGAAAGTCCTCCCTATATATGTCCTAGCATCCACTACAATATACATCGTATGTACAGTAATGGCCTCTAGGGCATACATATAACTAACAATCTCCCACTTGCACTAGGGCCATCTGTTATGGTATCGCATACCCAACAATTAGCTGCGGTTGAAGTATCTCATACTCAACCATCCCATAAAAGTCTCTACTGGGAAAAAGGCCTTTGTGAGTGGATCCGCGCTGTCGTCCTCTGTGTCTACTCTCCTAACCTCGATCTCCTTGGAGATCAACCATCTCCATGATCAGGTGATACTGCCTAAGAATTATATCTGGATTTCTGATGGGACGGTAGTTCCTTGGCTAAAGCCACAACTCCATTGTCACACAATGGTAGGAACGAAGTTCATCTCATGAACTTATATATATATCCAGACTGCCTCTTTGGTAGCATCCTTGGTAACGATGTATCTTGCCTTGAATCGTCTAGTATGTCACGGTATCTAGCTTGGAACTCTTCCAACATACCATCCCTCCACTGAGGGTATAGACAATGCCTGCAACTGATATTCAGTCGTCCTTATCACCCTGGAACCTTTCCAGTGATTCTCCCCAGGATCGATTGATACCATCTCACTACAACTAGTGAGTGTCCTAACATCCAATTAGATCTATCTCATAGATCCAAAACCCAGGATTTAGGAGGTATCACTTTGATCCTATATGGAGAATCCTTGTGATAAGCGGAGATTGACCGATCGTAGCATAGGAAACTCCTTCCCTATCAAGAGTATGTCATCCACGTACTTTACGAAGATCACCACCATACTCTCTACTACCTTTTTGTATATACAAGGTTCATCTAAAACTCTTTGACTACTACATCAAAACAAATGTTCCAACTCCGCGATGCCTGTTTTATCATATAAAACATCTTGCACACGTTTCCGCTACTCCCACTGTCTATGAAGCCCTCTGGCTGTGTACTTATAGACGCTATCTTCTAAATCATCATTTAGAAAAGCAGTCATGACACCCAACCACCAGATATCGTAGTCATGGTATGTAGCCGTGGCAAGTAGGATCTGGATGGACTTAAGCATAGATCCTTAGAAAAGGTTTCAACATAATCCATACCTGGTCTATGATGCAAACCTTTAACAAGTCTAGCTTTGAAAGTCTCAACTTTTCCATGTACACCAAGTAATCTTCTCAAGATATACTTGCTCCTGATGGGGATTTAACCCTTCAGATAAGGCAACCAAAGTCCATACTTTGTTGGTGTATAAGGATTCCATCTCAGATCGATAAGCATCCAGCCATTCTTACAGAGTCCCACTCCTGATGGCCAGCTCGAAACTAGTTGGGTCATCATCTCATGATGCAATCCTCGCTCCCACTGTCATAGAAAAACCGAAGTATCTCTCAGGTGGGTGAGGAACCCTACTAGATCGGCAGAGAGGCTGAGGTTCGTTGGAAACTATTGAATCCTTTGGTTCTAACAAATCATCAGCTGCATTTTGTATAGCTGGAACCTTTCCAGTTCTACATAACAGACCTTGCCTCGAATTTGTCCGGATTTTGCTTTTAGACATAGTCCGAACAACCCCAAATCTTAACAAGCTTAAGATATGGGCTCTTCCCTTTCCATATCACATATGAAGTGGTAGGCAACTGATTTGATTTGAACCCTATTCAATAGGTATGCAGCTTCTCAAGTGCATAACTCCCAAAAGGAAATAGGAAACTCAGTAGTACTCATCATAGAGTACACCATATCACATAGGGTGTTATTGCTCCACCCCGATATACTATCGTGCTATGGTGTATAGGAGGAGTAATGCTGAGAGAGAATCTCATTCTCTTTTAGAATAGTCCAGGAATTCCGTGCTCAAGTATTCTCCTCCTTGATCACATCAAAGGACATAATACTTTTACCCGTATTTTGGTTCTCTACTTCTAACTTATATTCTGTGAATATCTCAAAAGCTTCGGACTTATGTTTCAACAGGAACACATGTCTGAATCTTGAGAGATTATCAGAGAACGTAATGAAGTAAAAAGAACCGGTCTTGGCATGTGTAGACAGGGGACCTTCATACATCAGCATGTATCAATCCCAAGAGTTCACTAACTCTTTCTCTGTTTCCAATAAACAGAGCTATAGTCATCTTATCTTTGTGACATGACCGGCAAGTTTCACAAGATGTAAATTCAAACAGATTTAAATATGCATCTAAATGTAACTTAGCTAGCCGGGTCGCATTGATATGACCTAGTCTACAATGCCTCAAGAAGGATTCGTTCATTTCTGAACTCTTCCTCTTGTGTGTGTTCTGTATACTAAGAACTGTGGTTTGATTTAGAACGTCAATGCTTTTAGATAACGTGCCTGAACCGATCAACTCTTGATATAGGAAATGTTCAAAACATTATCCAACAATACAAAATTATATCCTTTCTTTACTAATAAAGAGACTGATATGATTTTGTATATCAGGTTCGGTATCTAATAACATTTGTTCAGAATCAATGTATTTCGGTAATACAGGGTGACAGTGACCAACAGACTTGGCTGCAACACTTGCACCGTTTTCTGTCTCATGAAACTTATCACCCGTTCTCAGTTCTCTACCTTTTTGTAGCCCATGTAACAGATTACATATGCGGGATCCTGATCCGGTATCACATACCCAGGACGTAAAGGATACTGAGAAACAGTTCTCTGTAATGGACACACCCGAAGATGATGCATCAGCATGCACTTTCTTCTTTTGGGCGGCACGGGAAATCTGGTATTCCCCAATTTCCTGCTCTGTCTTATAACAATTATAAGTTGGAGCGGGACCAACGTTCCCCAGCTCAGTATAACAAGTGGGTTCGGTCAATATATCCGTATTATTATCTTGATTAAGACGTGATATGGTCGCTACCTGGAGAGAGAGAGAAGAAAACACTCAGCGTATGCTCTTGCAAGATTATATTGGTTATCTAATATATCTAATCAGGAAGTCTCCCACTGTTTTAATTAAATCTTCCTTCAAACCCTAAAAGGAAAGACTAGCCGGGATTAATTACACGCTACAATTTCGCCAATCTTTCAGCCAGGCCAGTGTCGGTACTTTGAGGGAGGTCCCCCGTGCTTTTGCACGAACCTAATTAAAAGTAAACCTCATTTTCCCAGAGACGTAACCCCGTTAACACTTTTCTAGACACCTACTTGATCGGTTAATTGTAATGTGTAAAACTCTCCCAGGAGTAACTCTTACTCGCAGCGGGTATCGGGATCCAACTATCTCATAGAAGGTATGCAATCTCATTGCAAATTTCAACACTTGAAATTCCCAATAATATTTTACCCTATGCAATCTATGACCTTGACTGAGTCAACAAACCATAGACCGCAAGTAAAGTTCAACCCGTCATTTCCCGATTGAATTAAACCCACCCGCACGACCCTTGACTGAGTCAACAAGGCCGCACGACTACCCTAATCCAATCGCATCATATGCTTTGCAGATAAGCACTAATCAGCTATCGCACACTACGCCTTGACTGAGTCAACAAACGCAGCATGAATACTAACTATTACTTATCTAAGATGACGGAGGGCTACGACAGGTTTTTAAGAAAACCTTTTGCGTAATGAACTTTATATCGTTGTAGAATCGAGTGATTTTTAAATGGAGTGTTTTTGAGGCTTTTCTAGTTTTGCTAAAGGGGTCACTCCCGGTGAAGGGATCGTCGGCCCTTTACTCATCGAATAAGGTGCAGGATATATCATATATACCGCTGTACAAAGCAAGAACTATAGAAGCAATCAAAAGACAAACCGAGTTTGTAGCATCTGCCAGTTATTGCTAAAGGAGTCACTCCCGGTGAAGGGATCTCGGTCCTTTCCTTATCGAATAAGGTGCAGGATGTTCTACAAGGAACACCGCGATGCAAAGAAAGAACTAGAGCTACCAGTTTTATAAACAAGTTTCTACAACATCTTAGGTTTCTTTTATTTCATTAATCTCATTAATGAAGTCCCATTTTAATTATGCTTCGCAAGCATCTCTTTTTGAAACGAAATCTGCAATATAACATATATCTCATATATATAATATAAACATTCGTCTCAGGTAGTAATATGATCTCATCACAGAACATTGCAGCAGAAGAACATATATGAAATATTGGATATACTAAGATATCCGTGTTTTCAATACGAGCCTGTATAAAACACGGATTCCACGGTCGCGATGAATAGCCAAACCCACATCCCTAGACCCCTACGAGAGCGGCAAGTAACACTGCCAATTCTAGGGTTAGGAGACCCGGTCTCGACTCCTCGAGATTGTCTCCCACTGGACCCTAGAACCCGGTTACTTATGCTCCCCGTCTTGGGTCTACCTAATGCGGAAAAGTAAATAATATACAACGGTGACAGCTTCCGCTACCTGGAAGTGCCCCAATAAAAGAATATTACATACAAATGAATTTTACATGAATGAAAAAGAAAAAACTCTCATCTCACATAAAACCCCCGGCTATTCAAAACGCGACGATCCAATATAACATATCACAGCAACACATAATATCTCATATCATCAACGTAAGCAAGTATGCGTATCCCGATTGTCGTTGATGTATAGCAACGAAGCCGGCGATACACCACATACTATGCTTACGGTCACAGAAAAAAAAATGTAAAACTACAACAGTTGGAATCCGCAACCTCTTTAGACATCGCATGCCTAACCAAATGAATTCCTTAGACATCACATGCCTAACAATTATAAGCCACGCATTTTAGTCTCATTTATCGAAAACTCTTTTCAATATCAAGTCGGCCAATTCAACAAGATTCCCAACGTCCTGATCGAATGCTCGTCGCAAACTTTAGTAGACGGCCGCACCCCTGGATGCCGTCGACGAAGTGCACTAAGGCGGAACACCGCTGCCGCGAGCACCCGAACGGATGCTTTCGGCGACGGGGTTCTCCTACAGTCACTTGGCCGGGGCTAAGAGGTGTAGCTGTCTATTAAGTTTTCCCGGCGAGTATCCGCGTACGCTACGTGATTGCGACGGACTTTTGATCACATCAAAATTCCGTAGCAACCGATCAACTGAGACTAAACTGCTATGTTTATAACATTCAAATTAGTTATCTCATAACTACCTGTGGATTCCAAATATTGTATCACATTCCAGATAAATAGACAAAGTTCAACTTTCCGATCGAATCATCAAACACCCAAGATTTCCCCAATATATCTCAACACATGAAATCAGTTTAAAAATATCCATCACATGCCACAGTACCAATAGTCCAGCCGTAGAAGGGTCAAGCCAACGCCTCACATGTGGCACGCCGTACTGCCCCAAACCCTAAGGTTCAAAAGGCAGTTCAAGACGGTCACATAATCGAGTTAAGCTTTGTTGTCTTCTAGAGGGTCCACCGCGTTACTTGCACGACTTAGAACATTCTTAAACACGAGAAAAAATCCAACTTTTGAAAAATTTTCCGACAGGGGAAAAAGTGAGTTATTGATATCCGTTCGAACTTTTTAACAGTTTCTAAAAATTATCCGGACAACATATAGACAAAATTAGACAATCCGATAGAATGATCGAATCCCCAAAACAACCCCAAAAAAATCAACTCTTGAATAAATATTAAAAATTCCCATAAAACTCAGCACTGTGAAAGAGGAATTACTGTGCAAAATAGGAAGGGTGACGTCATCAAATGGCCGCGGAACCGCCGCAGAAGCCAGGCTTCTGCCGCGATTCCGCCGCACTTTTGACGAATTAGCCCCATGAATTTCACAGTAATTCTAATAAGACCCTGCTGAATTTTTTAGAAATTTTTAATCTGGAAAAAACCCAGTTTTCAGAAAAAGTACAGAGAAGGGTTCGTGTCGGGGTTTTCGGGTTCGATCGGACTTTAAACTTTGTCTAGACTTCGCCTAAAGCTCTAGCTTGGCTCTGATACCACTGTAGGGTTACTAGGCACGCGCACAAGGGTCTACGAGGCATCAACCATGCCCTATTAAAAATTTAGCCGTGCCGAACAACCCGAATACGGATCTTTAAACTAGAGATTAGGCGAAAACTAGCATGTTAACAACTTTAACACTAAGTGAGAGGGATTACAACCTTTGTAGATCCGGTCCTTCACTTCATATGCTCCGTGTTGTGGTCCCTTCGCTGCGATCATCGGGATCCGGACTCTCGAGAGGTTCCACGAAGAGAAAGATGCGGTCTTGCTTCCGATCTTCGATACAAAGATGATCTACCTTGAAGTTCCGTTAACACAAGCTAACACTCATGAAATGATGTGAACACCCTCATTTAAATGGCAAGGGGAGATGAGGATGATGAAGTAGGATTTTTGCTCTCTTTATTTATCTTTTTCTCATATTTATTCATCACTTTAGAAAAACTAGTAAGCTTTTTCATGAAGAGAATGAAGGAAGAAGATGAACAATAATAGAACATCCTTTTTTTTGATGAATAATGCAAAAGAGATAATGATGAATTATGCAACCATGGTTGACTTAACCATTGTAGAGAATTGACCAAGGGTTAGGGTTTGGGTTGAGTTAAGAATGAGTCACTTGAAAATATCTTTTTCAAAACAAAATAGAAAACCTTCTAGAAACATCTAGAAAGCTTAACCCTAATCCAAACCCTAATCATGTTTAAACTCCACTAAATAAGTTGCATTAGTTATCATATCATGTTACAATATTATATATCACATATATAATATTTATCGTAACAAAATAAAATAATACATTTAACATATATCGCATATATATCAATGTATTACCCGAGTGAGAAAAAGAATCTTTTAGTGAGAAAATATTAGTTAATGTAATTTAATATATCATATATATTATTATACATTAAATTATCGAATCAACACTTGATCCGACAATCCGGCTATATCGCATATAACCGACTAATATTTATCCGTACCGATTTATCGAATCAACACTAGATCCGATGACCCGGCTGATATCAAATATCACGAGAATAGAATACGGTATCTCATATCATATTATCCTCGGTCCCGCACATATCACATATGTGCTCCTACTCCGTTTTGCCTGAGCCAAGAAACCTCTATGTAGGACTCTAAAGAATCGTCAATACGCCGGCAGTAGGTGATGATCATATCAAACACCCACAAGCTGCAAGCGGTCAGCTAAACGTAACAGCTACCCAGGTATTGAGCGCTCAGAAGATCAAAAAGCAAGCTTGTACATTCTCCTGTGAATCCAAACAGTAACACTCCCGTACAGTCCGGTTTCGCCGTCTGATATGTTGCATATCTCGCCTAGGGGTGGTAAACGTCAGACCCCAGTAGCTTGATAAGTCGTGTCGATATGAGGTCTATAACAGTTCGAGAAACTACTGATAACACTTACCAGTAAATCTCAGCAACCCTGGCCAGGGATTTCCGGCTATAGCCAATCGAACACAGCACAACATCAACTCCCTATACCGGGAGAGACGAATCCCCTCCTATCGCTCATTGCCTCCATGTGATTCGGGACTGTACCCAAAAGCCACCTTTTTGCATGCCCTGTTGGACGTGGTATGATGGAAATCAAAGCACAGTGGGAATCACACAAGACTCTATGACGATCTCGGGTCAACAGACTACTCTGTACCAGTGTCACCGGAGAACTGCCATCTGACGTGAGGTATAATACCATCTGGGAGTTCTCGGCGAGTCCGTCCAGTGTCCCTAGTCTCCACTGAGCACCCGTACACCATCCTTGATGTCAAACACCGATGGATATGGGATCATCCATTGCCCATCATATGGGTCAAGATGCGTATACGCTAGTCTACTCTGGTGTATCGATGCCCTGTCTCGATACACCCTCGACTAGGAACAGTTATAGGATGTACTCGTCGACTACCGTGGCCCCACTAGTATGATCTCATCATAGTCCCAGTAGTCGAGTACATATCCTAAGGTCTTTATCAACATGTAATATAGAGACAATCAGAGTACATGTTAAGACAAAGTACAACCAGATAGCATACTATCATGTCGAGCAAGAAAGTCCTCCCTATATATGTCCTAGCATCCACTACAATATACATCGTATGTACAGTAATGGCCTCTAGGGCATACATATAACTAACAGTGCCCGAGTTGCCTCGGTCCAGAGGTGGGAGCCCGTAAAAGAATCCGGCTACGTGGTGCCCTTTTCGACGAGGAGGTGACGGACGGAGATTCCGCGGGAGATCGGAGTGGAGACGAAGACCGGAGGACACGGATCGCTTGGTATAACTCTCTTCCCATCTCTTGTTGGCTAGTATTAGTTAATGGTTACGATCCGGGTTTTATTGTCCGCGGTAGCGCCAGTTTAAAAGTTAAGAAAAAATTTTGATTCCGCATTTTGGCCTCGGAAAGACGGCCGGGGCGCTGCCGTGGCGCAACATGATCGCCCTCATACTGCTGGTAGTCAAGCAAGAATCCTAGGGGCTCTATCAACGTGTAATAGCGACTCGTAACGTCACCTAAAGCAGTACACGATGATAAAGATAAACCAGATAGCATACTATCATCTTGAGTAAGACTGTCCTACTGGGACGGGTCCTCCCTCAATCATTGCAATCACGTTCCTGTGATCCAATAATTGACTCTGAGGGCACTATCTCCAACAATCTCCCACTTGCACTCAAGGCTAATTATTGCGATGTCGTATACTCACAGCCCGTGTGATACCGAACACCCAACTCCTCTACTAGTCAGTCTCACAAAGCTCGTTTGCAAAACTATTGCGTTCGAGGAATAGCCTCAGTGAGTGGATCCGCTCTGGTGTTTCTTTCTATGTCTCTCTATATCTCAAGTTCGCGGAGAAAGCCATCTCCCGAAATGAGCAATACCTGTCTTAGAATGTGTCTGGATGTCTGATGGGACCTAGCTTATAAGTGAACTGCAAATCCAAACTTCTTAGACTGTATCGTCAACTGAACTTAATCAGTATCCTGCGCCATGCCTTCCCTCAGTATCCACCTGGACCACCTGTCCAAAATACTGCCCCTCATCAGAGGGAAAACTATAACTCTGACAGCCACTCTGCCATCCAAGTCACCTTGGAAGCCTGGAATGATAACAGTCTCCCGAAGGAGAATGTTGTTATCATATCCCTAGAACATCAACTTATGCTCTAAGACTGCTTCCGACTGTTTCTCCAGGATTGGATCAATATCAACTTATTGCACCTACTGTAAGAACAACATCTGGTGTAGTACTTGACATCTCTTGATCAACTCAATTGCCTAAGAAAGTGATCTGCCAATCATGCACATCCTTCTCCCCTTTAGTCTGTAAGACACCTTTAGAGAGAGTGACTCCATTACCTGCAGGTACACCACCATGCCAGGAGTCGTCCATTCTAAATACTCATAGAATGCTGTCTAAGTACCCAGATTGGGAAACCACCCAAATCTAGATCTAAAACCATAGATCTAGTAACCAGAATGTATGATATAAGATCCAAGTCCCATGTGGAGAAACCGCTGTGTGACAACCAAAGTATAACTGATCGTAGTATAGGAATATTACTTCCTACTCTGTGTATGTCATCAAATACCAGGACATCACACCCTACTACCTTCTTAACAGATCCATCCCTTATTCTGATGAAGTCAAACCTATGACTGTCACATCAGAAATAGATGATCTATCTCCGCTATATTTGCTTTAGTCTATAAATAGACATAAGCCTGATGTCTACCAATGCTTCCGCTGCTCCCACTGACTACGACAACCCTCTGGCAGAGTCATATAAACGTACACTTCTAAAGCTAGTTTAGAACGACGCTATACTCATCCTCCTGCCGGGTCTCACAGTCTGGAACAACAGCAATGGAAAGTCTGGGTAAACAAGAACCTCCCTGCCACCGTCCTTGAGCATACCGAAGTACCTCTCGAGTGCCTGAGGTTACCCACCAAATCTGCGGAGTGGCCAATGGAATGTCAAACCAGATTAAATCTTTAGGTTCTTATCAAATCTTCAGTAATCGTTTGCGGTTCTGGAATCACTTCCAGTTCTACCATACTCCCACTACTGTTTTCTGAAAAAATCCATTTTTAATAAAACTGTGGCGAGTCAAGAACAATATCACTATTGATCTTCCAGATGGTAGAAAGTCAACCCTCGTCATAGCCCGGGTCAACCCACAAACAGCCATTACAGAAACGTGCCTTGAGTTATCCGGAGTCTGGTTTTAAGCATAAGCCAGACAACTCCCCGTATCTTAACAATGTCAAGATATGAATTGTTCTATATCCAATATAGAAACAGTGGAACTGATTTAATTGAACCAGATTCAAATCATGCAGCTGTCTCCAGTGCATCTCAACTAAATGGAAGGAGGCCGATCAGCGTTACTCAACTTAGGAATGCTTCCAATTATGAGTAACCTGAAAGAGAAGCAAGTTCTCTTAACCATTACTATCAACTGAATACCATATACAAGTATCTACATCTTCGATCACCTTGAAAAATCCCGATACTTGCAATACCTGGTTCTCTACTTTACTCTTATACCTATAACTTCTCAAAACTTCGACCTTGTGTTTCTACGAAACACCTGTCTAAGAACTAGAGAATTTATAAGTAAACAGAATATAGTACGAGAACCAACCCCTCTGTCCTAATGGACACTGGACAATATACGATACTCTGTACAAGTCCTCTGAGTCTAATAACTCATTCACTGTGTGTTGTAGGTTGAAAACTGTTCTTATGGTTAAGAAGAATTACACCGCTGTTTAATGCTCCTTACCTAACCATCCACTGGTATAGGTAAATGTCATAGACATAATTTCAAAATGGTATGTCTCACTCTATAAAAATAGACGTACAGATATATCAATTTGAAATTGGTGCATAACAACGGATATTCAAAACCAAATATTCGCCGTCCGGTAAACAACCCAGGTGATTTCCTCAAATATCACCAATTACAACGAATCCCGATATAATGAGGATGATCACCAAATTCCCAATAACTTACTCCCACTCATCATCTGTAAAACATACAGATGTGAGGATCTAACCTGGTAAATACATACCCTGGAGCAAGTGTCTAATTGGGAAATCAGTTTTCTCTTAACAGTACACAGTGAAACTGAAACATTGAAATGTTTCGATGGGGTCTACTGGTATTCCTAGTAATGCCTCTTCCATTATCTAGATTCACAACTGTAACCGTATAATTCTTTGCCATCTCTCCAAATCCCTTTTTATGTCTTTAATCATTACCTTCTGTACACCCTTTTAGGCTAAATGGTTTTCTTCCTTCCCTACCGTTCGGCACCAGCCTATGGTTTGGAAGAAGACTATCCAATAAGCATAATGGGTGTACTGTCCTAATCCTAGGAGCACTCGCAATGCGAGAGAAGGTGAAGATAAAAGACAACCGAATAAACCTTATTCCTATTTCTCCTGAACGAGGATCCATCCTCGAACTGGAATAAGTTCCTTTCGAGTTCGTATATAACCATACGATAGATTATCCAATAAACTTAGGATCTTCGTAGTGATACGGAGTGTCCTGGAGAAATACAAAGGTGATTTAGGATTAGCGAAGAAATATTTGGTTTGGTCGTGAATAGAAGTCGCAATTTACTTTGCCCTCTTACTAATCTCTTGCTTTGTCTTAACTTAATACCTTCTGTACACCGTTTAGGCTAATTGGTTTTCTTCTTTCCCTACCGGTCGGCACCTGCCTATGGTTTGAAAGAAGATTATCCAATTTGCGTAATAGGTGTACTATCTCCTAAACCAAGGAGTACTCGTAACCTGAGAGAAGGTAAAAGGAAAAGACAACTGAATAGTCCTATTCGTTTTCTCCAGAACCGGAAACCATCCTCGAATTCCTTCGAGTTCATATATAACCATACGATGGTTTTGTCCAATGGAAGTGGACGTTTGTAGTAATACGAGGTGTCCCGGAGAAAAGGGTAAAAGTAGGAGTGGCAATGAGGTTTGCAACTCTGATAATCCAAAAGCCAGTGTTAAGAAGGTTCGGTCAACTTGGTCACTGAGTCATAGTCTAAGGTCGGGTCAATGGTCGCTGCCAAAGAGAGAGAGAAAAGAAACACTCAGCGTGCACTCTAACCTAGATCAGAATGGTTATCACTTTATCTAATCTGGAAACCTCCCACTGTAAGGTCAAATTCTTCCCCAAACCTGAAAGAAGAATTAGGCGGGATCACTCGAGAAGTAAACCAACTCATCAGTGGGAATCGGGATCCAACTATCATCGCATGATAATGTGACGGAATCCGCTCACGTTATCACACTCCAGAAGGTATGCGCATATCTGGCAAGTTTCAGTTCTTTTGAAACTCCCGATGTTATTTTTACCCCATGCTCTTATGACCTTGACTTTGGCCAACAAATCATAAGTCACATGTCAAGTTCAACCCGTCATTGTCCAGGTTGATTTGAACCCACCCGTACAAGCCCTTGACTTTGGCCAACAAGGCTATACGACTGTCTCAAACCAACGCATCTATCTATGCAGCATACGAATACCCAATAGCTACCAAACACTGTGCCTTGACTTTGGCCAACAAACACAGCTTGAATACTATTGACTACCCATATGAAACGACGGAGGGCTACGAATGGTTTCTGGCGAAAACCTTTAACGTAATGAACTTGATATCGTTGAAGGAACTGATAGCTTTATAAAAATATAGTGACGAAAACCTTTGCTAAAGAGGTCACTCCCGATGAAGGGATCTCGGCTCTTTCCCCATAGAATGAGGTGCAGGATATTCCAACTGAATACCACGATGTAAAGCAAAAGTAATCGGCTATAGTGAAGTTATTGCCTTGATGCAAACTTTTGTCCAAGGGGTCACTTCCGGTGAAGGGATCTCGGCCCTTGCCTCGTCGACTGAGGAGCTGGATATTCATAACCGAATATCACTGTGCAAAACAAAAGTGAACGTCCTTGCAATAACAGCTTTTTGAAAAATGTTCCAACAACATCAGAATAGCTTTGTTTAGCTTGCATTGATCCGAATCAACGCAGTCCCATCAATTGATCACACCACAAAAGAACGAAAATAATGACATACGTATATGCCATCCGCATTCGCCACTGGGTCCTGTCATCACCCGTTAGGTTAGCTAACTAACGACAGAGCGGGGACTGGACTAGTGCGGATGCAAAACATATACAACATCTACTAGTATATATATAATATATAATTTTCACTCAAGGCGTGATAAAATGCAACATCACAGAAATGTACAGCATCACAGAATAATATAGATATCTGGGATCCCCGGGTTTCATAGAGCCGCTACTGAAACCCGACGTTCCTCTGGTCATGTGGATAGCCTGTGCAATGAAATCCTAGACCCCTACGGGCGCGGCAAGTTACCCACCAAAACCTGAAGTGAGGCAGCCCCCTTCAGCAACGTGAATGGACCACCCAGTACTTCACGGAATCCGGTAACTTGGACACCCCTCCTGGGTCAACCTATACCCCCTACGAGTGCGGCGAATAGCCCACTAATTCTAGAGTAAAGCCCCCTCCGTCTCAACGCCATGAGATGCGGGCCCGTTGCCCTCTAGAACCCGGCTATCCGTGCACCCCTCCGCGGGGTAATCCTAGTACAGAAAGTAAAATATACATACAACGGGTATATCGACCTCGACCCGGTCGTTCCCCAAAAGAATAATACAAACCGGCAGTGACGGCAGTCCATATGTCGGACGCTCGCCCCGCAATATCAAATATACATATAAAACAAAACTATACTAACATTGCATCCAGGCTATCCCCACGACCGATCCGCAATATCACAGCACAACACAGAACATCAACGTGAATGTCACGTTCGCAAATCCGTCTGAAAGGGCTATAGCAGTCAGACAGGATTTACCGATCAAATGACATTCACGGTCGCAGATATAATGTAAATACTGTGAACTAATGTGTTTAAAATATCCGATCGAAAAAATTTACCGAAGTGGGCCCCAAGCAGTACTGTAGCACTTACAGAAAATCTGGGCCCAAAAAGAATATCCCAAAACCCCATTTTTGAACTCAGGAGCACTCTGCAAACATTTGGTCAAGTGATCAGTCAAAAGCGCGGTGGAACCGCGGCCCAAGCATGGGTTTGGCCGCGGTTCCGTGGTGATATGGTGAGATCACTTGACCAATTTTTTACAGATTGCTTAGAATTCTCTGCACAGTATTCTGAAACAACCTGAAAAATTTTTTGGAGCCAAAAAAAATTCGACAGAAACTGATACACTTGAAATCGGGTTTTCGGGATTTTTGTTCGATCGAGGATGTAAACACACTAGACCGTCCTAGGCTAAGTTAATGGCGAGGCTCTGATACCAATGTAAGTCCGCGGGGGCGCCCCGACCGTCGATCCGACGCCGGAAACGAAAAACTTTGCAAACTAGCAAACCGGCACCACCGCGCACTTTTAACCCGGATCGGGCCATTAACCTAGCTACTAGCAAAATACAAGATGGGTAGAGAAGTATACCAAGTGATCCGTGTCCTTCAGTCTTCGTCTCCACTCCGATCTCCCGCGGAATCTCCGTTCGTCACCTCCTCGTCGGAAAGGGCACCACGTAGCCAAATACTTTTACGGGCTCCCACCTCTGGACCGAGGCAACTCGGGCGCGAAGTTGGCTAGCCGACGCGTCTAAGGTTTTCTGTAGGCTGGTGTAGAATGCTATGTCTCTTTGGGGTTTATGTTTCCATTGGTGATGGAGGAATGAGGTTAAGAAAAAATGGTGTTTTCATTTTTTCCAAACAAGAAGAATGAGATGAAGAAATATGTGCCACCACCAAAATGAAAATCTCTCTCTCTCTAATGTGGCCAGTCCCTCATATCAAATGGTGGAGGAATCAACAGAGCATGAAGGGAGGTGATGGTAGGAAAAGTAGAGGGTGACCACATCCATGAGCAATGATAACAAGGTCATATCCAATTCAAATCAACTCTAATCTCAATCAATTTCAAGCATCATGAAAAAGCAAAGATGCTAATCAAATCATGATCCCACAAAAAGCAATAAAACCCCTCCACAAAAAGTAATTTGCACAATTGCAACTTACCCCCTCTAACGAAAGTCCGGCCGCGAAAGAACAAAGGAAAACCGGCCGGAACGGAATGCAAACTGGCAACTACAGAAAACTGATCTTGTAATAAATTACAGGAAAACCCCGCGACTGCATATACATGCCCGCATTTGTATTCCCACTGAACACAAATGCAAAGAGACAATATCTACACTATCTAATACTAGGATCCGGCTTAAGCCAAAGCCGGCTAGTAAAAACCGTTCGATCACGATCCGTGCAATACCGCACGTATCTGATCGAACCCTGCCATATCTCCATCGGCCTCTACAGCGTTTCGCCCGAAACCTGAGTAACTGTGTGTGGTGGACTCTAAAGACTCGTCAATACTATGGCTGTGGATTTAACCACTAGCACGTCAGAGGTATTAGCCATACGTGACGGGCCACCGGCTATTGACCAAAAGGGACGTCGATGAGCGAACTCTTCCTGACAACCTACTGAGCCTATCAGTAACAATATCCGTACAGTTCGGTCCGTTCGTCTATGAGCATCGCATGGCGGGCCTAGGGGGTTGGTAAAAGTCAGACCCCCAAAAGCGGTACAAGTCGTGTCGGAGTGTAGCCCAGAACACCCTGAGATACTACTGGAATACCTACCAGCAAATCTCCTGCCTTGGCCAAGGACTTTTCATGTTCTGGCTCTCCTAGACACAGCGTGACCTCACCCCCAATACCGGGAGAGACGAACCCCTGCAGATCCGCTCACTGCCTCCATGTGGCTCGGGACTGTACCCAACTAAAACCTGTTTGCACGACTCCTTTGAGCTGTGGTAGGGTAGTAATCAAAACACAGTGGGAACTCACACGAGACAAATGACGATCTCAGGTCGATGTACTAACCTGTACACATGTCACCAGGGAACTGCTATCTGACATCAAGTATAATCCCAACTAGCAGGTTCCCGGCGAGTCCTGTCCGGTGTACTCATAACCCAATGAGCACCTGTATACATCTTAGGTGAACCAACTGACACCAGTGGCTTGTGAGACCGTCCACCGCCCCTCGTCGGGGTCTCGACTGTATACACTAGTCTACTCCGGAGTATCGATGCCCTGTCTCGAAACTCCCACGACTAGGGACCTTTTAAGGATGTGCTTATAGACCCCAGCTCTCACGTATATGATCGCCCTCATACTGCTGGCAGATGCTACAACACTCGGTTTGTTTTTTGATTGCTTCTATAGTTTCTGCTTTGCACAGTGATATATATGATATATCCCGCACCTCATTCGACGAGGAAAGGGCCGACGATCCCTTCACCGGGAGTGACCCCTTTAGCAAAACTAGAAAAGCCTAAAAAACATTCCATTTAAAAACCATTTGATTCCGCAACGAGATCAAGTTCAAAGCGTTAAAGGTTTTCTTAAAAACCATTCGCAACCCTCCGTCATTTTAGGAAGTAGAGTACTTAGTATTCGTGCTGTGTTTGTTGACCATAGTCAAGGCACAGTGTACGGTAGCTAAGTGATGTCTTCCTACACCGCATATGATGCGATTAGTTAGGACAGTCGCGTGACTTTGTTGACCTTAGTTAAGGGTCATGTGGGTGGGTCTAATTAATCACGAAATGATGGGTAGAACTTGACTAGTGCTTATGATTTGTTGACCATAGTTAAGGTCATAGGTGTTAGGGGTAAAAATCATTATCGGGAGTTTCAAGCGTTGAAATTTGCAATGAGATTGCATACCTTCTATGTGATAGTTGGATCCCGATACCCACTGCGAGTAATTGTTACTCCTGGGAGAGTTTTGCACTTTGCAATTAGCCGATCAAGTAGGTGTCTAGAAAGGTGTCAACGGGGTTACGCCTCTGGGAAAATGAGGTTTACTGTAATTAGGTCCGTGCGAAAGTACGGGGAACCTCCCTCAAAGTACCGACACTGGCCTGGCTGAAAGATTGGCGAACTTGTAGAGTGTAATTAATCCCGGCTAGTCTTTCCTTTTAGGGTTTGAAGGAAGATTTGATAAAAACAGTGGGAGCCATCCTGATTAGATAAAATAAATAACCAATCTAATCTTGCAAGAGCGCACGCAGAATATTTTCTTCTCTCTCTCTCCAGGTAGCGACCATATCACGTCTTAATCAAGATAATAATATGGATGTATTGACCAAACCCGCTTGTTATACTGAGCTGGGGAACGTTGGTCCCACTCCAACTTATAATTGTTATAAGACAGAGCAGGAAATAGGGGAATACCAGAATTCCTATGCCGCCCAAACGAAGAAAGTGCATATGATGCATCTCCTTCGGGTGTGTTCATTACAAAGAACTGTTTCTCAGTATCCTCTGCATCCTGGGTATTTGATACTGGATCAGGATCCCAAATATGTAATCTGTTACATAGGGCTATAAAAAGGTAGAAAAACCGAGAACGGGTGATAAGTTTCATGAGACAGAAAACGGGGCAAGTATTGCAGCCAAGTCTATTGGTCACTGTCACCCTGTATGACCAGTACATTGATTCTGAACGAATGTTGTTAGATACCGAACCTGATATACAAAATCATATCAGTCTCTTTGTTAGTAAAGAAAGAATATAATTTTGTATTGATGGATAATGTTTTGAACATTTCCTATATCAAAAGTTGATCGGTTCAGGCACGTTATCTAAAAGCATTGACGTTCTAAATCAAACTACAGTTCCTAGTATACAGAACACACACAAGAGGACGAGTTCAGAAATGAACGGATCCTTCTTGAGGCATTGTAGACTAGGTCATATCACCCGACTGGCTGAAGTTACATTTTAGATGCATATTTAAATCAGTTTGAATTTACATCTTGTGAAACTTGCCAGTCATGTCACAAAGATTAGATGACCATAGCTCCGTTTACTGGAAACAGAGAAAGAGTTAATGAACTCTTGGGACTGATACATGATGATGTATGTAAGGTCTCCTGTCTACACAAGCCAGGACTGGTTCTTTATACTTCATTACGTTCTCTGATAATCTCTCAAGATTCAGACATATGTTCCTGTTGAAACACAAGTCCGAACCTTTTGAGATATTCACAGAATATAAGCTAGAAGTAGAGAACCAATACGGGTATAAGTATTATGTCCCATGATAAGATCAGGAAGGAGAATACTTGTGCATAGAATTCTTGGACTATTCTAAAGGTGAATGAGATTCTCTCTCAGTATTACTCCTCTGAATACACCACAGCACATTGGTGTATCAGGGCGGAGCAATAGCACCCTATATGATTTAGTGTGCTCTATGATGAGTACTACTGAGTTACCTATTTCCTTTTAAGGGGTTATGCACTTGAGAAGTTGCATACCTATTGAATTGGGTTCGAATCAAATCAGTGCTTACCACTCCATATAAGATATGGTATGGGAAGAGCCTATCTCTTAAGTAAGTTAAGATTTAGGATTGTCTGGCCTATGTCTAAAGAAAAATCCGGACAAGATCGAGACAATGTCAGTTCTGTAGAATTGGAAAGGTTCCAGCTATACAAAACTACGGCTGATGATTTAACAGAACCAAAGGATTCAATAGTCCCCGATGAACCTCAGCCTCTCCGCCGATCTGGTAAGGTTCCTCACCTGCCTGAGAGATACTTCGGTTTCTCGATGACAGCGGGAGCGAGGATTGCATCATGAGATGATGACCTAACTAGATTCGAGCAGGCCATCGAGAGTAGGGACTCTGTAAGAATGACTAAATGCTTAGCGATCTGAGATAGAATCCATATACACCAGCAAAGTATGGACTTTGGCAGCTATATCTGAAGGGTTAAATCCCCATCAGCAGCAAGTATATCTTGAGAAGATTACTTGGAGTAGATGGAAAAGTTGAAACTTTCAAAGCTAGACTTGTTAAAGGTTTTCGTCATCGACCAGGCGTGGATAATGATGAAACCTTTTTCCCGGGACTATGCTTAAGTCCATCCAGATCCTACTTGCCATTGCTACATACCATGACTACGATATCTGGTGGTTGGGTGCCATGACTATTTTTCTAAATAATGATTTAGAAGAGAACATCTATAAGAACACAGCCAGAGGGCATCGTAAACAGTGGGAGCAGCAGAAACGTGTGCAGGTTGCTTTACAGGATAAAGAAGGCATCGCGGAGTTGGAACATATGTTTTGATGTGGTAGTCAAAGAGTTTGACTTCATCAAAATGGTAGATGAACCTTGTATGTACAAAAGGGTAGTATGGAGTATGGTGATGATCCTCGTAGAGTACGTGGATGACATACTCTTGATAGGAAAGGAGTTTCCTATACTATGCTCGGTCAATCTCCGCTTATCACAAAGATTCTCAAATAGGATCAAAGTGATACCTCCTAAATCCTGAGTTTTCATCTATGAGATAGATGTAATTGGATGCTAGGATTCTCACTAGATGTAGTGAGATGGTATCAATCGATCCTGGGGAGAATCACTGGAAGAGTTCCAGGGTGATAAAGACGACTGAATGTCAGTCACAGGCATTGTCTTTACCCTCAGTAAAGGGACGGTATGTTGGAAGAGTTCCAAGCTAGATACCGTAGCAAACTAGACGATAAAGCCTGATAACATCGCTATTAAAGATACTACCAAAGAGGCAGTTTGGGTGTATATTGGTTCATAAGATGAACTAGGTTCCCACCATTGTGTGACAATGGTAGTGTGGCTTTGGCCCAGGAACCCCGGTCCCATCAGTGACCCAGACATTTTCTGAGGCAGTATCACCTGATCATGGAGATAGTTGATCTCCAGGGTGATCAAGGTTAGGAGAGTAGACTCAGAGGACAACATGGCGGATCCACTCACGAAGGCCTTTTCTCAAAGAGAGACTTTTAGGGGATGGTTGAGTATTAGATACTTCAACTACTGCTACAGATGACCCTAGTGCAAGTGGGAGATTGTTAGTTATATGTATGCCCTAGAGGCCATTACTGTACATTGGATGTATATTGTAGTGGATGCTGGGACATATATAGGTAGGACTTTCTTGCTCGACATGATAGTACGCTATCTGGTTGCTCTTTATCTTAACATGTATACTTTCTGTCTCTCTGTTACATGTTGATAAAGCCCTTAGGATGTGTACTCGACTTCCAGGACTATGATGCAGATCATACTAGTGGGGCCTGGATAGTCCATGAGTACATCCTTCAATGTTCCTAGTCGTGGGAATATCGAGACGAGGCATCGATATTCCAGAGTAGACTAGCGTATATCTTCTCGACCCATGTGATGGGCGATGGATGATCCCATATCCATTGGTGTTTGACATCAGAGATGGTATGCGGATGCTCAGTGGAGACTGGGTACACTGAACGGACTCGCCGAGAACTCCCAGATGGTATTATACCTCACGTCATATGGCAGTTCTCTGGTGACACCGGTATAGCTTAGTCTGTTGACCCGAGATCGTCATAGAGTCTTGTGTGTCTCCCACTGTGCTTTGATTTCCACCCTACCACGGCTCTACTGAGTCATGCAAACAGGTGGTTTTTGGGTACAGTCCCGATTCACATGGAGACAATGAGCGATAGGAGGGGATTCGTCTCTCCCGGTATTGGGGGTTGATGTTGCGCTATGCATGACTGGCCATAACAGGAAATCCCTGGCCAGGGTTGCAGTGATATACTGGTAAGAGTTATCAGTAGTTTCACGAATGTTATGGACCTCACGTCGGCATGACTTATCGAGCTATTGGGATCTGACGTTTACCACCCCTAGGCGAGATATGCGACATATCAGACGAACAGACCGGACTGTACGGTAAGTGTTACTGGTTGGATTCACAGGAGTGTGAGCGGGCTTGCTCGTCGATCTTCTGATCGCTCAATACCTGGGTGGCCGTTACGTTTAGCAGATCGCTTGCGGCTTGTGGGTGCTTGATATGATCATTATTTGCTGCCGGCGTATTGACGAGTCTTTAGAGTCCTACACAGAGGTTTCCTGGTTCAAGCGAAACGAAATAGGAGCGCATATGAGATTTATGCGGGACCGAGAATAATGCGTGTATGTGATACCGTATTCTATTCTCGCGATGAATGTATCGATTAGTTGTATGCGATATAACCTAGTTATCGAATCAAAGATTGATTCGATAAGCCGATACATTGGATACTAGTCGGTTATATGCAATATGACCGGATCGTTGAATCAAGTATTAATTTAATAATTTAATGCATAATTATATATTTGATATATTACTTTGCATTAACTAGTATTTGTTCACTTTAAAAAGGATTTTCTCACTTGATGTTCACATTGTATATGTGATATATTTTTGTGCACTTGATTGTATCATGTTTGATGATACATGAATGTTAGGGTGTATGTTAAGATTAAACCATGGTTATGTAATGGTTAGGGTTTTCATTTTCTTAACTATTTCTTTTATTTATTTATTCATATTTGAAAGATAAATAGAATGGTGGCTTATTTTGTTTCTTTCATGAAGCTTCATGAAGTGTTGAAAGCTTGACCATTTTGTTTGTTTACTTAACCCTAATCATTCAACCTAACTATAGTTTATTCTCTACACCTAACTATGGTTGCTATATGATAAGTATTCATTTTATTTTCTATTTTTAGATAGACTTATCATATTCTTTTCTTCTTCTTCTTCTTCATCAACAAAGAAGAAACCTTGCATCCATTAATGGCAACTTGAGAAAAAGAGTGAGAAATCCAATTCTAAAGTGAACCCACTTCCTATTTCTTCATCCTCTACCACTTGCCAAGTAGTTTAGGGTGTTTTCTTCACAAGTTTCATGACTTGGTGAAGTTGGAGCTTGATCTTGAGTTGCCTCGACGTAGATCATCTTCGGCATCGAAGTCGGCGACTTAGCCCGATCTTTTCTCCGATAAAACCACCGCAAGAGTCTAGGATTCCGATTGGTACAGCGGAGGGACGTCATCATGGAGCCAAGGAAGTGGAGGACCGGATCTACAAAAGTTGTAGTCACTTTCCTTTAGCAATAAATTCGTTTACTTGCTTGCATCGCCTATTCATCTAGTTAACGATCCGTATTAGGGTTTGTAGGCACATGAAATTTTTGAATTGGCCATGTTTGATGGTTTGTAGAACCTCTAGTGTGTGCCTAGGAACCCTACAGTTGGTGCTTCCGCCGAGCTCCTCCTTTGCCTCCAGCGTGACTTCCCTGAGTCGTTGGAGGCTCCGCCGACGTTGCCCGTACACCTCATCAGCACCACCATCATGCCCTTTGACTTGGTCATAGTCGCCACTGCACAAGCTCAAGCTAAAAACAAGTTTGTCATGTCACGCTTAGCCCTTGCATGCATCATGCCATGTCGTTCATCACCATTCACCGCTGTTGTGTCACCGATCGTCATCTTCAGGCAAGTTTCCAAGATTTGCTTCCATGCTACAATATTTATATGTCGATATATGATCCGATCGTACCGCGTGATTAGTATTAGACCGTATTTAATTTGAATTTATTTGGACCTAAGTATTAATCGAGTCCAACACCTCATGTTAACGTTGTATAGTGGTTCGTAAGTTATTTTTCATGTGAATTGAACGGACATAATAGATATTCCGACAATAAACGACTGTTCAGTTTTGGTGTTCGATACGTATTTTGTGCGAAAACCCTATATAGTGTGGCAAAACTTATGGATACGGGATTAATTCAATGATAATGAATAACGCATAAAAATTTAGGTTGAAAACACGGAATTTAGCACCATAAAATGTCAACCTCATTTAGATCCGCCAAATCTGAAACATTTCGTACATGTAACTTGTGAAAATCATAGTAAATTAGGTACATATTGGAATGCAGTGTTTGAAGGCTTGTATCGAAGCCGACTCAATACCCTAGAACCCCTAGTAATTTATATTTTGTTTCTATTTTAAAACGATGATGAAAACTATTTGGGAGTGCGGTTCTGGACTGCAGTCTATAGCAGTACTGTTTGTCGACACCTGGATTAAAGTGCTTTTACAACTCTATATGAAAATGATATTATGAGTAACCCTATACTGTTGCGAAGATTATTCTGCTAGTAAACCATTGGTGGTAGTTTCATTCATTTTTACCATCGTTTGCTTATTTAAATTATATTTTAAACCATTGTTGCGTACTGCGGTCCCAAGCAGGGACGGAACGTATACCCTGATCTTAAACAGTTCATATCTTCAAGCACGCAGTGGATATTGCTGATCCGTTTGGTGATTTAGAAACCTAATTAATATATCTAAATATTATCCAACTGTATCATCGCCTAATTATGATCTCAACAGGGTGAAAACTGTGTTACGAAACGGACTTTCAGTTCAGGAACTGAATTTCCAGCTGAGAACACTTAAAAAGAAATGACCATAATTCGCAAACCTGGAACCCGATTGTTTTGAAACCATTTTCATTGAATTGATAATTGAGTTTTATTTTTACCTCTTTTGTATAATTTTGCTTAATTCTGATCGTACGATATAATGTAAATTTTTTTAGTTCCTAAGACGCGTAATGACTTATTGCATATAATTTGCTTGGCGGCATAATTCACATATTTACCCGACTGTGATACCTTTAGCGATAGTGAACGCCCTTATTAATTCTTAGTGTATAGTGCATTGTTGAACGTGAGTGGTATCGGTTTAGTTATGTCGAGTACGCCAGTGAAAAGTGAACGATTCGTAATAGTGAACAGTACAATGAATAATGAATAAAATAGTGTTATTGGTGCGTATTTGTACACAACTAGCCCATACTTATAGATAGTGAAACCTGGGGAAAAGGGGGAAATCGAAGTGGAAGGGAACTTGTATTTAGCGAGATTAGTGATTTAGAGAATGACCATTTGAACGGCGACTCTTATATATATTAGGTTTGGATTTAGTGGTCCGGCTGACAGCATTATGTTCCGGATAACAGTGAGCCGTAGTCTCGGATACGCACGAGACCCTCATTAAACATGATCACTCTTTTCTGCAAACTCGATTTCAAAATTGACTTAGAGACCAGTAGGAACACAGGTCATATATTGCATTGATTATTGACATATCGATTATCTGCATTTATTGTCTCCACCGTTGTTACTTTTATTTCTTACCTCATTATTGTTATCATAATATTGCTATTGTGTCGCCCTGACGACCTGAGTATGCATGCTCAGAGCTTGGAGAGGACCCAGTTCAGGAGTCAGACCTACCATTCAAGCTCGCAGAGATCTAGACGGTCGTGCCTTCAGTATTTTTACTGCTTTCGTAAATCCGTCTGATTGTACATATAACAAACAGTCGGATTATACCGCGCTATGATATTCACGGTCGCAGAAACTAACAAATGCACTGAAAACCACGAACTCAAAATTTCGATCGATTAAAGACTTTCCGCATTAGCTCCAAGTACAAACCAGTACTCAAACAAATCTGGGCCAAAACCTAAAATTCCAAAAATCACATTTCCATAATCTAAAGCACTAGAAAATTTCTAGGGCACAACGACCAAAACCTGATCGTGGAACCGCGGCCAAATGGCACGTTAAGCGGCGGTTCCGCGGTCGAATTTTTGGCTTATGTACCCAAATTTCTTTTTGGTCTCTAGTTTTGCCTGCGCATAATTTTAATGCAACCTGAACAATTTTTTGAACAACTTTAAAATTCGAACTGCAAGAGATAAAATAAAAATGCGAATCGGAAAATTCCGTCGATCGAAACTCTAAACTAGTGCAAACTAGCGCGTTAAGGTTTATGGAGTAGCTCTGATACCATGTTGGGATTCGATACCCGCGTCACAGAGGCCGCGGCCAAGGCGGAAGCGAAAACAAAAACTTTTGCGAGCACCAAACACCCGTAAAATCCAGGATACGATCCAAAAATCTAAACTATCTAATTAGAAATGCAAAGGTGCAGAAACTACAACTTTCGACGCCTGTCCACCCAATTGTGGAAGACCCCTTCAGGTCGTAGCCGCCAGGATCACGCTTGAAAGTCGAACACTCTCGCCGAAGAAGATCCACCTGAGGGAAACCAGAAGAAGCTCTAACCAATGATCCAAACTTGCTAGGTGTGGATGATTGGTGATGTAGGAATATTTCACTAAACTTTTCTCTCATATTCTCAAGCTCAAGTGAGCAAGAGAAAGAAGAAGGAGAAGATGTGAGGATGATGGTTTCTAATACTTGCAACCATGAAGCATGAAGCTTCTCATGTGAAGCGTGAACTTAAGTCAAGAAAATCATCAAGTGCCGAAAGAATCATGGCTACACCATTTTACAACCATGGTTCAAATAGTGAACCCTATAAAAGATCGCAATCCAAGCCATACCTTTTTATTTATCTAGCCATGGTTCATGCCACCTCATTTCCACCTCATTTCGCATTTGTTCTTCTAAAAGAAAAACAAATATGAGGTGCCCTTTTTCTAGAAGTATTCCCGTATAAATAAGGAATATTTCACCTGCTATATGTATCGCTACATATACGCGTATCCGTATAAAAATACGGATACCACCAAAGAGAGAAAATGAATAGTGAACAATAATACTAAAATATATATATATCAATATATATATATATATATATAAATTATTTAATCAAAATCTGATTTAATAATCCGGCTTAATTCTAAGCCGGCTAGTATTATCAACCGTCCGATTAAAGTCCATGTATACCATACACGTATTTAATCAAATCCCTGCACATACCAACGTACAGCTCCTACATTTATTGCCACAACCGAAAAATCTCTCTGTGTGGGACTCTAAATACTCGACAATATGCTGGCAGTGTGTTTAACCACAAGCACGTCGGCGGCACCAGCTGTACGTAACGACTACCAAGGTACTTGCCGAAAGGGGGATCGACAATCAAGTACGTCCTTACCCTACTGAGTTTGAATATGACAATCTCCGTACAAAATGGCCTTTTTGTCAAAGAGTGTCGCATATCGGGTCTAGGGGGTAAATAACGTTAGATTCCTACTAACCCGATAAGTCATGTCTGAGTCAAGCTCATCACTAACAGAGATACTGTTGATCAACTATCTGTAAATCCCATCCACTGTGGCCACAGATTTCTGGTGATAGCCAACTGAACACAGCGCGATATCGACTCCTTATTCTAAGAGAGACGAATCCCTGACAATCGACCACTGCCTCCATGTGGCTCGGGACTGTACTAAACTAAAACCTGTTTGTACGACTCTTTTGAGCCGTGATAGGATAGTTATCAAAGTATAGTAGGAACTCACACGAGACAACTGACGATCTCAGGTCAAAAAACTAACATGTACTCATGCCACCTGAGAACATCCATCTAACGATAGATATAATACCTTCTAGAAGTTCTCGGCGAGTCCGTCCGGTGTACTCACCTCCAGTGAGTACTTGTATACTATCTTAGGTGACGCAACACCAATGGCTTGTGAGACCGGCTACCGCCTCTCGTCGGGGTCTAGAAGCGTATACACTAGTCTACTCCGGAATATCGATGTGCAGTCTCGATACTCTTATGACTGGGGACATTTAAGGATGTGCTTATGGACAACCCAGCTCCCACATATATGATCGCCATCATAATGCTGGTTATCAAGCAACAATCCTACGGGCTTCATCAATGATGAAGACAAACCAGATAGCATATTATCATCTCGAGTAAAACTGTTATACCTGTATAGATCCTCTCTCAATTATTATAATCGTCTAATTGCGATCACAATAATTACCATGAGGGCGTTATATCCAACAGATTCGACCTGTTCTTGCACACTCCTACAACACCCCTGTTTCCTCTTTTGCCATGCTATCCTCATTGGCAAACGGATGGGTTAGAGCGAGCGCTGGCGGTTGAAAATAAGTACAGATCCGGAGATTTCCGAATTGGTCAACTTTTTCAGAACAATACTGAGTCAAATGTTGAAGAACTCTAGACCAAAATGAGAGAAAAAGAACCAGATAGTCAATAATGCTACATCTGCAGGTATAGTAAGCAAATATCGCTCTAGCGCGTTCGTTCCTTACTTGTAGGAAAAGGAAAAAATCTCATTTTTGCACACAAATGTCTTGATTTTGATACGAAAATAAGTCCCGTCACTCAAGCTCGTGAAGAAGATCCTTTTATTGAGTTATTTTCTTAATTATGACTGGACCAGTACGCGGAAAATTCATAGATTTTGGTATAAGAAAAAAAATTGCAAGAAATACAAGAAGACAGAGATTACCAATAGCAGTATCAAGAAAATTATTAATATCAAAAAGTAATGAATAAATATTTCTTAAGTTTTGTCAATGAACCGAATTACAAAACTAATTACAGAAATTGAATTTCCATAAGATTAACTCATGGACAAACAAATAAATGAATTAATAAAGTAAAATAGAAGAAAAAAAAAAACTAATGTACAAGATAGGTAACAAGAAGTGCTAGGAACATCAGCACATAAGCCAACCCTCGATCGATCGCTGCGCCATCGTTCATCATTGGAGAAGGCGCCGTTGCTTGGCCATGGGAAAGTTGAATAAGCCCAGAGAAGAAATAGGCGACGATGAGCAAGGCAGAAATTCTTATCGAATTCATCTTAATTAATTAATTCCAGGAAACCACAAATACTTTGATACTATCTAAATTTAATTAAAAGGAGGAACTTAATTTATAACAGGAATGAGTGTGGAGTTGTAATCTTAAGACTTGAGAGAGATGATGATAAAATGGCTCTCTATGTATGCGTTTTTATAGGTGTGAGGCGTTGAATTAATGTTCAACTTTTAAATGGGCAGCAGCGAAGTCAATGAGAGCCCCTATTATTGACTAGGCCGGAGATAATAGAAACTGGGTCAAGGTTTTAAATTTCAATCAATCTTAGCTCAACTCCAATCTATTGATTGTTTTTTTTGGACCACAACGAAGCCCACCAACCCCGCGTGCCTCACTTCGAAGCACTAAATGTTCGATTCCCGGTCTCCCACCACAAACTCCTATTGTCCTCCACTTGGCTATGTGCCCCACTGATTGTTTGATACAGAGTAACAACAATGTATCAGAAATAACCTTCCCTCGACTGTATAGTTTAATTGTTTGGTTTGACAAAAGTTACTTTAAAGTGATGATGTGGTGTGACATGTTTCTTTCAAAAATCTTTTCCCTTCAATTTCTTCTTTTTTTTCGCGCTGGCCTGTAAGCCCTAACCTATGCATACAACACACTCACACACAAGCACACAAAACAGACAAGCACACAGGGGACCCACGAATTTACCCTGAAAGCATTATTTTTGGGCTAGTTCTCCTGCTCGGGGTTCAACCATGCACTCTTCCCAAAAAGGTAAATACCATACCAATTGAGCTATAGAGTAGAAGAAACAAAGAAAATATATTTTATTTTCTTTTATTGTACTTCCAAATATGAAAATCTATGACCACCAAATTTAGGCAAACAGATATATAAGTAATTTTCAAAACTACTTTTAATTATAAACTTTATGGGAAGTTACTTTAAGAGATTATTCCAATACTTTCGATCATTCAAACATGCCCTAGTTTATTGCTTTATAAAATTGCAGCAAAGGCTTCTACTTTTTGCCTGATAGCCATGAGACCTCATTTTCTCTTATAAAACATGTACTTTATAAAATTGCAGCAAAGGCTTCTACTTTTTGCCTGATAGCCATGAGACCTCATTTTCTCTTATAAAACATGTATTTTGCCTCTCATTTTACCGTATGTTGACTTCTTCCATTATTCAATTGTTATTTATTTTCAAAATACTATTGTTAAAACAGTAATTACAAAACATTAATTAAAAAAATAATAAAACAAAGTTAGATTTTTTCACTACTACAAATATGCCCGGTAGTGATGGGCATTTGGTCACGGTTTTATCCGTGACTAACTTATGATCACGGTTATAGAAGATGTGGTCAAGGTTAAGACCGCTACGGAAAAAAATTATGGCGGGCCCCACAACCCACTGAAGATAAATCCCCTTATCCCTCCCTTTTTTACTGACCCAATTCATTTCCCTCCCTCAAAAAAATTCCCGCCCCTATCCTCTCATCGCCGCCACCGCCTGGCCTCTAGTCGCCACCATCGGACATTTCGTCGTTACCTTTGACGTTCTCCACCACTCCTCGCCGGATCCAGACACGTGCTTCGCCTGGAGCTTTGCTGAACGCATCGATACCAAGCCACCGACGTTCATCGATCACCTCACCGCCGTGCTCACCGCCTTGAGCTTCGCCACCGTTTATTTTTCCTTGATTTGTTGCCGCCGCAGTTTAGTTTCTTCAATTTTAAATTTAATTTTCATAAATTTTGAATTTGATTTTTTTCAATTTCAAGAAATTAACTTGTAATTTTGTTGGGGTTAGGGTTAGGGGCTAGGATTTGGGTTAGGGTTAATGATTTGGGTTAATTAGGGGTTGAGGCCGGAATATATTAGGGTTAATTAGGGTTAGGGTAATCATTTGGGTTAGGGTTAGGGGTTAGGTTTAATTAGTGTTAGGGATATGATTAGGGTTAGGGTTAGGATCCGGGCTATGGTTAAGGTTAGGATTAGGGTTATGATTAGGGTTAGGGATATGGTTAGGTTAGGGTTTATGGTTAGGGTTAGTGTTAGGTTAGGGCTAGGGTAATTTAGGAAATTTTTGTAGGTAATTTAGTGAAAAGCAAGAATAGTTAAGGGTATTTTAGTGTAAATAAGTAACATTGAGCAAATGAGATTTTTTTATTTAAAATTTTAATGATATTTTAGTGAAAACAACAAAATTTAAGAATATTTTAATGAAATTTATAGTAATTTAGTTAATTTACTAAGAGAAATCATTTAGTTAAATTTTGAAAGTAGTTTAGTCAAAAACTAGAATAGTTAAGGGTATTTTAGTGAAATTTATAGTAATTTAATTAATTTAATCTAGTTTAGTGAAAAACCATGAATAGTTAAGGGTATTTTAGTGTAATTTAGTAAAATGGAAGAAATAGGTTGCTTGGGGGGTGCGTTTATGCGCGCACGCGCAAGCACAAAAACACATACATATGCACAAAAACACATACAAATACAAACAAGGCCAAACATTAATTCATCATCATTCTCCTCCACATTGAACTCTTGTCAAATCCCACCCTAACCCCAAACCTAAATCCAAAATTTTAAACTCGATTAAGAAAAGCCTTAACTTTAAAAAATTGTGCCCTAAACCAAAAACTTTGAAAGCTTGAAATTGATACGTAAACGTAAAACCAATCCAAATTAAATCATAAACTAAGTGTATGAAACTCGATCACAATATGAAATTTTCTTATTCTCATCGATAATCATATGCGAAAATTAAAACGCGACTTAGTTCATGTCTATCGGTTAATATACGTGTGATTGTAACACCCTGTTCTTTTGTATCCGTATTCGAATAAATTAATTCCAAAAAAATAGCGTTATATACTTCTCAAATATTTTTCCAAATCTCTTAAATTTTTCCAAACCACTTACCCATAAACCTTTTTCCCACTCTCCATTCTTTTCTTTTCCTATGTTTTAAACTCCAATCCTAAGCCCCGGCCTGAACCCTCACCCAAACCCGACCCGGCCCTTCTTCTTCATTTCTTCGTCCTTTCTTTTTCTTTTCCCTCCCGTTCAAAATCCTACGACCTCTTCTTCCTCCCCTCAAGACCCACTCTCCCCCTTGTCGCCGCTTGCCTCCAACGTTCGCCTCCGAGATCCCCACGCCTGCAAATTCTCCCAAATCTCAACCGCACACTCTCTCCCCCCTCTCTTCATATCTCTATCTTTCCATATCTCTCTTACACTCTCACTCTTTCCAAAACTACATTTCCTTTACCGAGCTCACTGCCATCTCGTCGGCCATCCTCAACTATTGCTTGCAACTCACCGACAGCACCACCAAACACCTCCTCTTCCCGAACCCACCTCCACACACACTCGTGCCCTCTGCAACGAGCCCCAACAACATCACCTTTTCCCCTGCACCTCTCCATCGCCGTTCCCATCGTCCGTGACCCCCCTTCCTCCAGTCGAGCCATCTACTCGTCGTCGACAACCCAAGCTCCTCCCCGTCGACCCACCGCCATCAGCTCCGCACCTAACCACCACTTGCTGCTGCTCGAGATCCCCACCACGTCAGAGCCGTCCCTACCACGCCACCACCTAACCTCCTCTCTTTCACGTCGTCAACCTAACACCAAGCCGTCGCCACCATTCGATACCTCTTCGTCGATTGCCGCCTCCATCGACACCTCACCAGCTCCCCACGTCCCAGCCGCAACCACGTGCTCTACCTCCGACCACCCTCCACCATGCAAACCCGAGCTACTGGACGAGCCCAAGCCCAGAATCTAAGCTCGAGCCGGGGCCAAATTTGACAGTTTCCATGTCGTGCCTAGCCGTGTGTGCGTCATGTCGTGCCGTTCATCATCGCTCATTGTTTTCACGTCGTCATCGTCTCCAGGAAAGTGAAAATATTTACTGTTTTCATGCTACAGTATAGGAAATCACATTAGAGCTAGATATACAAACAAAACAAACAAATGCAATTATATTGACATGCTTATATATATGAGTTTGAACATGGTATAACGAACCCCCGTGACGATGAAATCTGAGTAGAGCCACACTAGGACTTATGACAAGCCAATACACTTGAAAATAATAAAGATAACCACTGGTACGAGAAATCTATGAAAACGTGTGTTTTGTTGATACTGAATGCTTTTATTAAGTGTTCGATACGTACCTTGTGCGAAAATCAAATCTAGTGTGGCGGAATATTTGGTTGCTAGATTCTTTTATAGATAACAGATGATACGTAAAGAGTTGGGTCGAAAATGCGAACCCTAACACCGTGAAATGTCGCCCCCACTTAGATCCACCAAATCTGAAAATTTCCTGTATACCTAACTTGTGAAAATCATAGTAATTTGGATACATACTGGAATGCAGTGTTCGAGGGCTCGTATCGAATTTGACTCGATGATCTAGAACTCCCTGTAAATTATATTTCAATACTATTAAAATCCGATGACGAAAACTATTCGGGAGTGAAGCTCTAGGCTGCAGTCCAGAGCAGTACTGCTTGTCGACACCTGAATTAAAATGTTTTTATAACTCTGTGTGAATATGATATTATATGGAACCCTATACCGTTGAGAATATTATTCTGTTAACTAACCATTGGTGGTGGTTTCATTCATTTTTACTGTCGTTTGCTATTTTAATCATATTTTAAATCGTCATTGCGTACTGCAGTCCCAAGTAGGGACAGAACGTATACTCTGATCTTAAACAGTGCATATCTTCCAATACACAGCGGATATTGTCGATCCGTATGGTGCGTTGGAAACCTAATTAATAGACATAAATATTACCCAACTATAGCACTGCCTAATTATAATCCCAATAGGGTGAAAACTGTGTTACAAAATGGACTTTCAGTTCAGGAACTGAATTTCCAGCAGAGGGCACTTAAAAAGAAATGACCGTTATTCGCAAACCCGAAACCTGAAATCTGATTGATTTGAAACCAATTTCGTTGAATTGCTAATTAAGTTTACTGTCTACCCTTCTTGTATCATTTTGCTTAATTTTGATCGTACAATTTAATGTGAATTTTTCTAAATTCCTAAGATGCGTAATGACTTATTGCATATGACTTGTTTTGCGGCATAATTCACATATTTACCTAACTGTGATACCTTTAACGTTAATGAGTGCCCTTATTAGTTCTCAGTGTGTATTGCATTGTCGAATGTGAGTGGTGTCGGATTAGTTGTATCGACTACGCCAGTGAATAGTGAACGATTTGTGATGGTGAATAGTACAGTGAATAGTGAACAGAAGAGTGTTATTTGTGCGTACTACACAACTAGCTCATACTTATAGATGGTGAAACCCAGGGGAAAAGGGGAAATAAACTTGTATTTAGCGAGGTTAGCGATTTAGAAGATGATTATTCGAGTATCGACTCTTACATATATTATGTTGGATTTAACGGTCCGGCTGACAGGGTTATGTCCTGAGCAACAGTGGGCCATAGTCTTGGGTACGCACTAGACCCTCGTTAAACATGATCTTTCCTTTCCACAAAATCAATTTCAAAATTGACTTAGAGAACAGTAGGAACACAGGTCATATATTGCATTGATTATTGATATCGATTACTTGCATTCATTCTCTCCACTGTTATTACTTTTATTTCATGCCTCATTATTGTAATCATAAAATTGCTACAGCGTCGCTCTGACGAACTGAGTATGCAAGCTCAGAGATTGGAGAGGACTGATCAGTCGAAAATATTGCATTCTCAACACTTCAATTTCCCCACTCTTATTGCTTTTATAAAGTTGTTAATTATAAATATAACACAGATTACGAATTCATCTGGAAAATACCAAATACCCTGTGTTGTAGTCATAATCGACATTCTAGAGGGAAATTTAGTGTTTATTACTACACGCATGATTTTTGTATATCTCAACACTTGTCTCAAGATTTTGTGCAGAAATTTTTCAGGTCAAAGAACTGGAATTGCTACAAGTGCCGATAAAATACAGCAAGTCAAATACTTGAGATCTGGAAGCAATCAAGAAAGAATTATAATATTCCAGGCATCAGAAAAGAATGCAAAAGATAACACAAAACACCCCTGAAGATTTCAGCCATCAAGCCCACTATATGGACGCGGATCCGCGGCCGAGTCAGGCCGATCCGCTGCGGATCCGCAGCCGATCTGACTCGTCAGCGGTTGATACTTTTTGCAGGGCTTCTCTTTTAATGGCCCAACTTATTCAAGATGCTTCAAAGTCCTTAAAAATCTCCAGAAGCTTCTCTACAACAACCAATTTTCTAGTGTAAGCTTGGTACCTACCTAACTTCCTATACAAACCTCATAACAACCAACCTTCTAAGAGAAGATAGAAGAAAACTATAAAAGGATACCTATGGTTTCATAACAAAGGTTGTTGAACATTGAACCAAATCCACACACAAGTTTTGAGTGACACAACTTGTAATCAAAACCCTAGCCCAAATCCAATTTCAAAGCAAAATCAAGATCAATTGAGAAGCGAATCAAGCAAGCCATCAACGATGCTTTGTAGTGACGCCGGTCTTCATCAAGAGCAAGTGATCACAACCGTTCCACAACTCAAGAAGATCGATGCTAAGCTAATTTCGACGGATCTAGTTACCTCCTCAAATCTTGTAACCTTGAATTGAGTGAATGTGTACCTAATTGTCGATTAATAAAGGTGAAAATTGTAAATCTTGCTTTCTTTACATTCTTACATTATGAAAATTTATCGATTCTTAATTCTTTCATTTTTCATGATGTGTGAGTGAAATCTCCGCTTGTAACGGAATCGAGAGAATAGGTAGATGATGATGAAATTCTTGAACGATTCTTAAGTCTTATGAGGTTTGTTAACTCTAGGAAAAAGAATCATCGATGACCTAATTTTAAGCGAGATCGCTTTCTTGAATATCTTCGCTCCAAATTAGTGATCAATGATCGATGATTTTCTTTGCTAGAAACTAGAATTTGAATGATAATCAATGAAAAGACAAGGGATAGTGAAGGAGAAACCACAGTTTCTTCAATAGATCCCTAATCTACATTGATCGCCATCGATCTAGCTACAATTCCTCAATAAATAAGATTTCGTAATCTTTAGTTTTCATGATCACTACTTATTTGATCGATTCGTACAAGCTATTCTTCAAATCTTGATAATTAAATCGATTTGGACATTTTCTTGATCTTTATCAATTATTGTTCCTAGATTTATTTCTTTATGTTTCTTGAAACTAAATCTCACAAATATTGAATCATTTTCTTTTATCTTTTCTTTTCAACTCAACTAAAACAAATTCAAACAAATTCACACAATCTCAGTGGACGATCTGTATTCGCTAACGAAACTTCAATAGACACCGTTAATTGATTGCGGTTAAAAATTTCTTTGGTTGTGATTAAAACTTTTCCAAATACACATGAAGATGGTCAATCAAATGGCGCCGTTGCCGGGGATGTATGCTAATTTGATCATTTTTGCAATTTGAGTTGAAAATTTATTATTCCATCAGAATTTTTAGATCAAAATCGCATCAAGTGCTTAACGATTTGTTGTGAATTTTTTGCGAGGGAATCTGGAATCATTTGAGAAAGGGGAAAAATATTCAGATCATCTCAGGAAGTCTAGTGAAGAAACAGGAGCATCTGTAGAATTTTTTTTGCAGAGATCTCATCAGAAAACCGCGGAGCCGCGGCCATATCAGGCGGTTTGCAGCGGATCCGCGGCGAGACAGTGGCTTCAGTACCGCAAATTTCTTAGGTATATCTCTGACTTTCTTCTCTCCTCCCTGCTCTTGTCCATTAACTATTTTCTGCAGGATTCTTTGCAAATTTCGCAGCGCCGCTAAAGAAAAATTGTTGCGTGTTTGATCTTCGTGTTTGTATATTTTAATACCGAAATTAAGGGGAAAATACCAAATTCAGATTAGGTGGGAATTTCACTACCCTTCCTAAACCCCAAAAATCACAAAACTAGTATCCACATCACCCTCATTAACTAAAAAAGATTTAGACAAGACTCTCAGGACCGTCGTGCTCAATTAGGATAGAAGGAGGTTGTGGGTAATCTACTGTTTATCCGCGTTTCTTTTATGGTGTCTAAGGCAAGTGGTTACTTAATTAGGCCCACTACTTACGTAGTGGAGAACCTCCCACTTACCTGGCCATAGAAGGGATAAAAAGGTAGTAGTGTATTTATCCTGCGATTTGTCTTCTGGAAGTCTAGGAGCGGTCTAGAGACTTGACCTGGGTGACCATTAGATATAGGGTTGCTTGTGCATGTTTGTGTGAATTTTCATAAATCCGTCCTTTTTCAAAACAAACCAATTATTTTCTCCCCTTTTTACCCTTTTCCCCCTCTTCTCTTCTTAATGGGTGACCCAAACAGACGAACTCTTGCGAAGCTTTGCTGTCCACAACCAGATATTTCTTGTTTTCGTAATCTCTTCGGTATACCATCCGACTCTCTCATGTCTTTAAGAGATCGGATAGTGCAAGCAGATAGAAGCAGTTGGCCACCTCAGTCCATGTCTTATCAACCGTATCCTAATTCTACATCTGTTTCAATTGATACTCCGAGTGAGGATGCTCCTAGACGCATGTCCATTGCTGAGTATATAGGTAGGGCTAAAGGCCAAAGTTTCAATCCGGACCAATATCAATCATCACCTCCACTTTCTAAAGAAGAATTTCATAATCGGTTTGTGGCATGTATGATGTCCAATAGCCAACCAACCAACCAATATCAATATTCTTCTTATTACAATGTTGACCCTGCTCCTGCTCAATTGTCACAACCATTCTGTTCCTATCAATCCTATCTGACTTTTCCACCTTTTCTAAACGGTCCTTCTAATCAATCATTTGGGAGTTTTAATTGTCCACAAGAATTTCAATCTTATACTGAAACTCCTTATCAACCCAGGTCTAGTCTTGAGCGGACATTAGAAGAAGGTTTAGTGATGTTGAACCGCATCAGAGAGGAATGGAAGGGAAGCATGGCTAAATATGAAAGAGCAACTAGTTCCGAACCAGCTAAAAAAATTTCAATGTCTAATATGGGCATAGGACAAAGTGAGAATTTAGGTAGTGAGAGAGAACTATACACCTTACCTATTCAAACCTTCCCTTTCCAAACTGAAATCCACAACTCCAGTTTCACAGATTCGTCGAGTACACCAAATGATCCACCAATTGATAAGTTGTATGACTTTGAAGTGTTTGATTTACCCGACTGTGAAGGGTTCATTTCGAGTGAAACCATGCCAAATCCTTGTGGTCTCTACACCTCCACTCTTGAACCAAAATTGATTGAAATCCATACTTTTGATGAGGTGTTTAAGAATTTTAACCTTCACTTGAATGAGGTGATTGACGTTGGGGATATATCGATTGATGAACCCGAAATTTTGGATGAGTTTGTCCCATCAATTCATCAGGTCCTTTCACTTCCTTGTGGTCATCATCTTGAGCATTTAATTCTTCTCGAACCCCAAGTGCATCTTGAAGTTGATGTTAATCATATAACCGAAGATCAGACCGAAATTCAGCCTCCATCTCCCACATCTGGTTCAGCAATACTCGACACACCAATTTGTTTACCCATTTCACCTTCTACTTATTCCGGTTCTTCTTCTATTCTTCCTGTAATGATAGCATGTGTTGATGAATCACAATCCGATAATTCAAGTTCAATAATACCAGAAAGTCAACTTGATTTGGATACTTTTGAAAATAAGGTAGATGAGTTTTTCGAGTCTCCTACCTCCATAAATTTTGACAAATCAAGTTTGGTAAATTCTGGTACAAAATTTATTGACAGCAAAATGTTCAATCATACCATTGATGAAAGTTTTGAAAAACTTTTTGCTGACGAACTTGCATTCCTAAACAATATGGATTTTGTGATTGATCAACCTCCACCTATAGAAGTTGCACCGCCACCACTCCTTCTTCCTAATCATTCACATTCTCGCTGTCATTCATCCTCATTCTTTCATTTCTATAATTTAAGATTCAAACCCTTTTCAGACCACCACTTATTTCTTCCCCACTTACTCCTGACTCTATACAACATGTTCTTCCACCGACCTATACGGTACATTGATAAAATCTCTAAATGGTTGGTATTAATTTTTGGTCTTTGCAAAACCTTATATTGATCAAATAACTTTACCCCCCTCTTATGATCTTAAAATTATTTAACTCAAGTTTGGGGGGTTGTATTTTTGGCTCTTGAAAATAAAAGTTGTCCTCAAAATTGTGAGCCAAAAATAAGTTTGGGGGAGGATTTTCACGATCATATTTATTGCCCCCGTTAATAAATATCCTCCCAAGCCTACAGGTTTTCAAGATTTAACATATGACAACAATGAAGACACTGTTCTAAATAAGTTTGGGGAGGGTTTGTGCTTATTTACGCATCACTTTGCATCATACTTTGCATAAGCACAAAACATATGATAAAAAAAAGAAAAAAAATGTGTACATAAATAAAATAATAAAAGATTAGATAGTGAAAAATTACATCCAAAAGATTAGAAAAATTTAAGAAAACCAAGAAAATTAGAAGTTTTCTTAAACGAAACTAATAATAAGTAGTTATGAGCCGTTGTCCCAAGGGTTAGTAAGATGAAAGAAGTCACTAATCTGAGGATAAAATAAGTCTGAAAAATAGTTCCTATTCTGGAAGCCAAACATTTGAACGTTGATACCCTACTATACGCACTTACACACGTCTTGAAACTCGTGATAGTAGAGGATACCTTGAAATACTCTTGTCTAAAAGCCAAAGTACGAAAATAAAAAAAATGAAGAATAAAAGATAAAATGGTATAGAAAAATGAACACTGGTTTTGTAACCACCAAGGCAGTACAAAAAAAATATAGCGAGGGTGCTTCATCACCTAGTGCCTTAGACCAACTGGTTTGGGAGTCACTGCTAAGCCTTAGGTGTTGCAAGACAAGAAAAATACTAATTACACCTAATAAGCAAGCACATGAGTAATCGGTCGGTTAGTACCTCAAGAAATATTAACGGTCGCATGAAAAATGTGTGAGCAAATCCATCTAAATTTTCACCAATTAAAAAGTACTGAGGTAGATGGACAAGAGTATGATAGCTTGAATTGAATTCTCTGAGTGTAGGGATGTTCTTTACACACACGTAGGGGTATATGATCGGTGTTTCGAAGAAAGATAGGAATGAAGAATAAAGACGATGTATTGAGGGGTGATGTGATTTCTAATATCTTTTCATGACTATTAAGATAGGGCTCATGACAACCGAAGAGCTAGTGTAGTTGGAAACTCTGATTTTCAAAGTCTTTCTTTTACAATTCTTATCTTTATATGTAACTCTCACAGTCTTCCTTTTATTATGAGATTTTGTGGGTGCAATCCGCTGAAAACCCTCAGGAGACAACACTCCTCCTACTAGGGATACCTAGAGGTTGAAAGGCTTGTTGCAAGTGCTCAGTGCAATCGTGTTGCCTACGAAAGTGTGCTAGTTAGTTTTTCTTTTTCTTTATTTTCTCTTTCTCTTAAAAATAAAAGATGTTTGCTCGAGATGACCAAAATTAAGTTTGGGGGAATTTGATCAATCGAAAATATTGCATTCTCAACACGTCAATTTCCCTGCTCTTATTGCTTTTATAAAGGTGTTTATTATAAATATAACACAGATTACGAATTCATCTGGAAAATACCAAATACCCTGTGTTGTAGTTATAATCGACATTCTAGAGGGAAATTTAGTTTTTATTACTACACGCATGATTTTTGTATATCTTAATACTTGTCTCAAGATTTTGTGCAGAAATTCTTCAGGTCAAAGAACTGGAATTGCTAAAAGTGCCGATAAAATACAGCAAGTCAAATACTTGAGATCTGGCAGCAATTAAGAAAGAATTATAATATTCCAGGCATCAGAAAAGTATCCAAAAGAAAACACAAAATACCCCTGAAGATTTCAGCCATCAAGCCCACTATATGGCCGCGGATCCGCAGCCGAGTCAGGCCGATCCGCCGTGGATCCATGGCCGATCCAACTCTTTAGCGGTTGATACTTTTTGCAGGGCTTCTCTTTTAACGGCCAAACTTCTTTAAGACGCTTCAAAATCCCTAGAAATCTCCAGAAGCTTCTCTACTACAGCCAATCTTCTAGTGTAAGCTTGGTACCTAACTAGCTTCCTATGCAAGCCTCATAACAACCAAGTTTCTAAGAGAAGATAGAGGAAAATTATAAATGGATACCTACGACTTCATTACAAAGCTTGTTGAACATTGAACCAAATCCACACACAAGTTGAGTGAAACAACTTGTAATCAAAACCCTAGCCCAAATCCAATTTCAAAGCAATATCAAGATCAATTGAGAAGCGAACAAGCAAGCCATCAACGATCCTTTGTAGTGACGCCGGTCTTCATCAAGAGCAAGTGATCACAACCGTTCTACGACTCAAGTAGATCGATGCTAAGCTAATTTCGACGGATCTAGTTACCTCCTCAAATCTTGTAACCTTGAATTGAGTGAATGTATACCTAATCGTCGATTAATAAAGGTGAAAATTGTCAATCTTGCTTTCTTTACATTCTTGCATTATGAAAATTTATCGATTCTTGATTCTTTTATTTTTCATGATGTGTGAGTGAAATCTCCGCTTATAACGGAATCGAGAGAATAGGTAGATGATGATGATGAAATTCTTGAACGATTCTTAAGTCTTATGAGGTTTGTTAACTCTAGGAAAAAGAATCATCGATGACCTAATTTTGAGCGAGATCACTTTCTTGAATATCTTCGCTCCAAATTAGAGATCAATGATCGGTGATTTTCTTTACTAGAGGCTAGAATTTGAATGATAATCAATAAAAGATAAGGGATAGTGAAGGAGAAACCCTAGTTTCTTCAATAGATCCCTAATCTTCTTTGATCGCCATCGATCTAGCTACAATTCCTCAATAGATAAGATTTCGTAATCTTTAGTTTTCATGATCACTACTTATTTGATCAATTCCTACAACCTATTCTTCAAATCTTGATAATTAAATCGATTTGGACATTTTCTTGATCTTTATCAATTCTTGATCCTAGATCTATTTCTTTTTGTTTCTTGAAATTAAATCTCATAAATATTGAATCATTTTCTTTTATCTTTTCTTTTCAACTCAACTAAAAAAAATTCAAACAAATTCACACAATCTCAGTGGACGATCCGTATTCGCTAATGAAACTTCAATAGACACCGTTAATTGATTGTGTTTAAAAATTTCTTTGGTTGTGATTAAAACTTTTCCAAATAAACACGAAGATGATCAATCAAGGACCAAGTTCAGAAGTCAGACCTACGATTCGAGCTCGCAGAGATCTAGACGGTCGTACCTTCAGTACTTTTACCGCTTTCTATAAATCTACCTTGTATTCACACTTGGTTAGTAGTTTCCTTTTCTTTCGAACTATTGTATATTGTGAATAATGAAATTTGATGTAATAAACTAGTGATGTGTTTCCTTTACTTATGTGTTGTGTTTACTGATTACCATATAATGCTAGAAGCCGAAGTGGGACTACGGCGGGATTGTTCCCTGACGGTAGGAGCATGGCTGGCCTAATCGTCTCCCATATCCTGTATTTTGGGAAGCAGGGCGTGACATAATTTTGTTGGTATCAAAGCGCCGAGCTTTAGTATTAAGGGATAACATTAACTACGCTTATTATATTATTTTCATTTCACTATCTTTCACTTTCATCCTTGTATCTAATTATGTTCGTTCATCTATCTTCCAGTGACATGACTTTTCCAAACGACCTCTTCTCAGACTCTAGTTCTCAGGATCACACAGAGAGGATCCTGAACACACTGACGATCCTCGCAGAAGCCCAAGAGAGAAAGACAGACCTACTTACCAAGGGTCTTAGGGAAATTACCGCATTAGGAGGACCTTCCGCTCTCATTGCCGCCCCTGAGGGCGCCGTTGCACCAGCTACACCCGCCAGAGCTGTCACTGTGTCGGATTTCCGGAAGCTACACCCAGCTGTGTTTACAGGGTTAGCCAAACCACTCGAGGCCGAGCAATGGCTGATCAATGTGGAGAACCTACTGACTGCCGCACGGGTCCCCGATGAAGAGAAAGTGAACGTGATAAAGATTCAGCTAGAGGACGAAGCCCGTACTTGGTGGTCTGTCGAAGAGAGCAAACTGAATGGGCCGATTGAGTGGAGAAAGTTCAAAGAATGCTTCTTGGACCACTATTTCCCCACCACCGCCAAAGCAGAAATGGAGGAAAGATTTACCTTGCTGAAGCAAAACGGCCGTCCCGTTGATATATATGCGGCAGAGTTCAACCTTCTAAGCAAATCCGCTCCGTATATGGTCGCTTCAGAGGCCACCAGAGCTAAACGTTTCTTGTAGGGACTTGACTTTGAGCTGCAACAGTTGATTGCGTCTCTCGAATTGCAGACATTCGTGCAGGTGCTCAAGCTGCATAGATTCAGGAGAAGCTAATCAATAAATTCAAGGTCCCCAGCTCGAGTGACAGGACGCCCCCAGTTATCCCGACACGTACTCATACATCATCTCGAGGGATCATACCAGTTCACAGGCTAAGGATGACGCAGATGAAGCGTCCCTTCATGCCCCAGCAGCAGCAACAGAGGAAGGCTTTAGTCTTCGGCTACTGTCACAGGGACGAGCATACCCAGAAGGACTGTCGCTGTACCAAGGGACAATGTTTGATTTGCGGATCTATCCAGCACAGGGTTAGTAGTTGCCCTCAGTGAATAGAGTTACTGGGAGGATCTGGACCGCAGCAGTAGAGGTCATTGGAGCAGAGGCAGACCAATACAGGTCGCGGTCAGGGACGAGCTTTCACCCTGATTGCCGAGCAGGCAGAGGCCTTGGGTGAAGTTATTACAGGTATTCTACTCGTTCATTCTACTCTAGCTAGAGTACTATTTGATTCTGGAGCATCACATTATTTCATATCTCCACATTTCGTCGACACTCACTCCATACCACATGAACCATTGACCAAGGGATGGGAAATACATACGGGTAATGGTATTATAGTATCTAGTCGAGAATGTAGATCTTGTCCAGTTGTGGTGTGTGGCAGGGAATTTTATGTGAATTTCCTTTTAATCGAGACAGGCAGCTATGACGCGATTCTTGGTATGGATTGGATGAGTACATTCCATGCGATCATTAATTGCCGAGCTAGGAATGCGACTTTCCGTATTCCCTATCAGCCTGAGTTTGTTTTCGAAGGTAGAAGTGAATCTTTGGAGCTAGCCAAGTATAGAGCCAAGCGAAGGTATTGACGGCTATGGAGATTAATGAGGACCCGGCACTAGAGATCGTTGAGGATTTTCATGATGTGTTCCCTGAAGATTTACCATGACTACCACCTCCTCGCATCTTGGGATTCTCTATCGACCTGATTCCAAGCACATCACTAGTTTCTCGGGCACCGTATAGAATAGCGCCAGTTGAATTGGCAAAATTGAAGAAACAAATTGGAGATCTTCTGGAGAAGGGATTTATTCGCCCAAGCGCTTCTCCGTGGGGCATACCGGTCGTATTGGTGAAGAAGAAGGATGGATCACTGCAGATGTGCATAGACTACCGTAAGCTGAACAGAGTAACGATAAAGAACAAGCACCCCATTCCATGCATCGACGACTTATTTGATCAATTGGGTGGTGCCAAGGTGTTTTCGAAGCTGGATCTTCGTTCAGGTTATCACCAGATCAGAGCAAAATCTGAAGACGTATGCAAGACGGCTTTCCGGACCCGATACGGGCATTATGAGTTTCTTGTAATGTCGTTCGGTGTTACCAATGCTCTAGCAATATTCATGGATCTAATGAACATGGTATTTGCAAAATACTTGGACACGTTTTTTATTGTATTCATTGATGACATACTAGTCTACTCTAAAACTCAAGAGGAGCACGCCGAACATTTGAGAACTGTACTAAAAATTCTGCGGGAAAAGAAGTTATACGCAAAACTAAGCAAGTGCGAGTTCTGGCTTGACAAAGTACAGTTCTTGGGACACATTGTCTCAGGCGAGGGCATTTCGGTGGACCCAGCGAAGATAGAATCTATTAGAGATTGGTCGACACCGAAGTCAGTGGCGGAGATCAGAAGCTTCCTGGGATTGGCAGGATATTATTAGCGTTTCGTTCAAGACTTTGCACAAGTTGTTGAACCCTTGGCAAAGCTGACACGTAAGGAAGTACCTTACATGTGGTTAGAGGAATGTGCTCAGGCCTTTGAGTTACTGAAACAAAAGTTGAACATGGCTCTTATTCTTACAGTGCCGGATAATTCGGGTGGTTTGGTGATAAAAAACGATGCTTCAGGAAAAGTTTTAGGCTGTGTTCTGATGCAGCACGGTCAGGTTGTTGCTTATGCTTCACAACAATTGAAGAATCACGAGAAGTACTACCCAACACACGACTTGGAGTTAGCTGCAGTGGTTTTCTCCTTGAAAATCTGGAGACATTACTTATTGGGCGAGAAAATAGAAGTATACACGGATCACAAGAGTCTGAAATACGTGTTCACTCAGAAGGAATTGAATATAAGGCAATGCCGATGACTAGAATTAATGGTGGACTATGATTTGGTCTTACAGTACCATCCGGGGAAAGTAAATATTGTACCTGATGCTTTCAGTCGCAAGCTAGCGGTCATGATGCTGACCAGTCAGAGGAGCATCATTGAAGACCTTCAGAAGCTGGAACTAGAAGTTATTTCACCGAGTGCAACCGGGCATCTTTGGCAACTACATGTGTAGTCTTCACTTGTAAATCGCATTAAGGCTGCACAGGCTGATGATCCTCGGTTGCAGAAGTTTAGAGAGCATGTAGAAGCTGGGCTGAGGATAGATTTACTCATACATCGAGACGGTTCTTTGAGATTCGGTAGCATACTCTGTGTTCCCAAGGGGGATGTTCGAGAAGTACTAGCTGAAGCTCATAGTTCAGCTTATTCAGTGTATCCGGGAGGCACGAAGATGTACCGAGATCTGAGGCAGCACTATTGGTAGAACAGGATGAAGCCGGAAATTGCACGGTTTGTGTCCAAGTGCTTAATATGTCAACAAGTAAAGGCTGAACACCAGAGGACAACGAGTTTGTTACAGCCGCTTCCGATACCCGAATGGAAATGGAAGCACATCTATGGATTTCGTGACTACTTTACCACGGAGTCTAAGGGGCAACAACGATATCTGGGTTATCGTCGACCGTCTTACGAAAACATTACACTTTATACCTTTTCGAGTGGGATAGTCGACAAAGTTGCTTGCGGAGAAGTACATGCATGAGGTAGTGCGACTTCACGGAGTTCCGGTCAGTATAGTATGGGATCGAGACACCAGATTCATTTCGCATTTTTGGAAGAGTTTACAGGAGAGTCTGGGTATATGTCTTAAGTTCTGCACGGCTTACCATCCACAGAATGACGTACAGTCCGAACATACCATTCAGATGCTTGAGGACATGTTGAGGGCTTGCATGCTACACTTTCATGGTTCTTGGGAGGATCACCTCCATCTAGTGGAGTTTTCTTATAACAACAGTTTCCAAGCTAGCATCTAGATGGCTCCGTTCGAAGCACTTTACGGAAGGAAATTTCGATCCCCTGTTTGTTGGGATGACATTGGTGAGCGAAGATTACTGGGCCCCGAACTTATAGTTAAGATGGTAGACAAGGTCCAGATAATCAGACAGCGCATTAAGAATGCTCAGGACAGATAGAGGAGTTGGGCAGATGCCAGCAGGAGATCGTTAGAGTTTGAAGTCGGTGATCATGTATTCCTGAAGATTTCACCTACCCGCGGTCTTGCCAGATTTGGGAGTCGTGGGAAACTCAGTCTCCGATTCATCGGACCATTCGAGTTAGTAGAGCGGGTAGAGGAGGTGGCTTACCGACTTGCCTTACCCCCAACGCTAGCTGGCGTGCACAACATATTTCATGTATCACAGTTGCGGCGCTACGTTCGAGACGACATCCACGTTCTCGATCATTCGGAATTGACATTGGGTACCGACTTATCTTATGTGGAGCGGCCTACTACTATACTCAACCGTAGAGAGAAGGTGCAGAAAAATAAAGTCATTCCGTTAGTCTAAGTATCTTGGGGCGGTCGTTCGGCTAGAGAATTTACATGGGAACGTGAGGAGGATATCCGAACGTGGTTCCACAGCTTTTCGAGTAGCTGTTTGTATCTTTACTTGTTTACGTTCCTTAATTTCGAGGACGAAATTTTCATAAGGGGGTATGATGTAATAACCTGTTCTTTTGTATCCGTATTCGAATAAATCAATTCCAAAAAAAATTGTGTTATATACTTCTCAAATATTTTTCCTAATCACTTAAATTTTTCCAAACCCCTTACCTACAAACCTTTTTCCCACTCTCCATTCTTTTCTTTTCCTTTTGTTTTAAACTCCAATCCTAAGCCCCAGCCCGAACCCTCACCCAAACCCGACCCGGTCCATCTTCTTCCTTTCGTTTTCTTTTCCCTCCCGTTCAGAATCCTATGACTTCTTCTTCCTTGCCTCGAGACCCACTCTCCCCCACGTCGTCGCTCTCCTCCAACGTTCGCCTCCGAGATCCCCGCGCCTGCAAATCCTCCCAAATCTCAACCGCGCACACACTCTCTCCCTCTCTTCATACCTCTATCTTTCCATATCTCTCTTACACTCTTACTCTCTCCAAAATTATATTTCCCTTACCGAGATCACGGCCATCTCGCTGGCCATCCTCAACCGTCGCTCGCTACTCACGGACAGCACCACCGAACACCTCCTCTTTCCGAACCCACCTCCACACACCCGTGCCCTTTGGAACGAACCCCAACAACATCACCTTTTCCCTTGCACCTCGCTATCACCATTCCTATCGTCCGTGACCCCCTTCCTCCGGTCGAGCCATATACTCGTCGTCGACAACCCAGGCTCATCCCTGTCGTCCCTACCTCCATCAACTCCTCACCTAACCACCACTTGCCGCCACTCGAGCTCCCCACCATGTTAGAGCCGTCCCTGCCGCACTACCACCTGACCTCCTCCTCTCATTCACGTCGTCAACCTAACACCAAGCCGTCGCCACCATTCGACACCTTTTCGTCGACTGCCGCCTCCATCGATGCCTCACCAGCTCCCCACATCCCAGCTATAACTACGTGCTCCGCCTCCGACCATCCACTGCACAAACATGAGCTACTAGCCGAGTCCAAGCCCAAAAGTCGAGCTCGAACCGGGGCCGAACTTGACAGTTTCCGTGGCGTGCCTAGCCGTGCGTGCGTCGTGCCATGTAATTCATCATCGTTCACTGCTGTCGTGTCGCCATCATCTCCAAGCAAGTGAAAATCTTCACTTGTTTTTATGCTACAGTATAGGAAATCACATTAGAGCTAGATATACGAACATAACAAACAAACGCAATTATATTCACATGCTTATATATATGTGTTTGAACGTGGTATAATGAACCCCCATGACGACGAAATCTGAGTAGAGCCACACTAGGACTTATGACAAGCCGATATCACTTTAAAATAATAGAGATAACCACCGGTACAAGAAATATATGAAAACGTGTCTTTTGTTGATACTGAATGCCTTTATAAGGTGTTCGATACGTATATTGTGCGAAAATCAAATCTAGTGTGGCGAAATTTTTGGTTGCTAGATTCTTTTATAGATAACGGATGATACGTAGAGAGTTAGGTCAAAAATGCGAACCCTAACACCGTGAAATGTTGCCCCCACTTAGATCCACCAAATCTGAAAATTTCCTGTACACCTAACTTGTGAAAATCATAGTAATTTGGATACATATTGTAATCCAGCATTCGAGGGCTCGTATTGAAGCTGACTCGATGGACTAGAAACCCCTGTAAATTATATTTCGATACTGTTAACATCTGATGACGAAAACTGTTTGGGAGTGCGGATCTGGACTGCAGCCCAGAGCAGTACTGCTTGTCGACACCTGAATTAAAATGTTTTTATAACTCGGTGTGAATGTGATATTATATGGAACCCTATACCGTTGCGAATATTATTCTGTTAGATAACCATTGGTTGTAGTTTCATTCATTTTTACTATATTTTGCTATTTTAATCATATTTAAAATCACCGTTGCATACTGCAGTCCCAAGCAGGGACAGAACATATACGCTGATCTTAAATAGTCCATATCTTTCAGCACACAGTGGATATTGTCGATCCGTATGGTGTGTTGGAAACCTAATTAATAGACCTAAACGTTACATACTATAGCATCATCTGATTATAATCCCAACAGAGTGAAAACTGATTTACAAAACGGACTTTCAGTTCAGTGAATTTCTAGCAGTGGACACTTAAAAAGAAATGACCGTAATTTGCAAACCCGAAACCCGATTTATTTGAAACCAATTTCTTTGAATCAAGAATTAAGTTTACTATCTACCCTTCCGGTATCATTTTTCTTAATTCTTATCATACGGTTTAATGTGAATTTTTCTAAATTCCTAAGACGCGTAATGACTCATTGCAAATGACTTTCGTAGCGGCGTAATTCACATATTTACTCGACTGTAATACCTTTAGTTTTAGTAAGAACCCTTATTAGTTTTCATTGTGTATTGAATTGTCGAACGTGAGTGGTATCGGATTAGTTGTGTCGAGTACGCCAGTGAATAGTGAACAATTTGTGATAGTGAATAGTACAGTGAATAGCGAACAGAACAGTGTTATTGGTGCGTACTTGTACACAACTAGCCCATACTTATAGATAGTGAAATACGGAGAAAAAGGGGAAATCGAAGTGGAAAAGAAGTTGTATTTAGCGAGATTAGCGATTTAGAGGATGGTCATCTGAACATAGACTCTTATATACGTTAGGTTGGACTTAACGGTTCGGCTGACAGGGTTATGTCCCGGGCAAAAATGGGTCGTAGTCTCGAGTACGCATGAGACCCTCGTTAAACATGATCGCTCCTTTCCGCAAACTCGATTATAAAATTGAATTAGGGACCAGTAGGAACACATGGCATACATTGCATTTATTATTGACATATCGATTACTTGCATTCTCTGTCTTCACTGTTATTACTTTTATTTCATGCCTCATCATTGTTATCATAAAATTGCTATTGCGTCGCTTTGACGACCTGAGTATGCATGCTCAGAGCTTGGAGAGGACCCAATTCAGGAGTCAGACCTACCATTCGTGCTCGCAGAGATCTAGACGGTCGTACGTTCAATACTTTTACCGCTTTTCGTAAATCAACCTTGTGTTCGCACTTGGTTAGTAGTTTCCTTTTCTTTCAAACTATTGTAAAAAGTGAACAATGAAATTTGATGTAATAAACTAGTGATGTGTTTCCTTTACATCTGTGCTGTGTTTACTAATTATCATGTAATGCTAGAAGCCGAAGTGCGACTACGACGGGATTGTTCCCTAACCGTAGGAGCATGATGATTGAAACGATTTCGGATTGTGTAGTTGGAAAATTGTATAGAAATCACAACCAAAAATATTTTGACCGCAATCAATAACGGTGTCGAATGTAGCGCGTTAGTAAGTGCGGATCGTCCACAGGGAAAGTGTAATAGTTCGTGTTTCGATTTAGATAAGTCGAAAATTTAAAGAAAAGAAAACAAACAACAATTCATGATTTAAAGATTTGAAGTTCAAGAATTAGAAAAATCTAGTCTAAATCAAGAAACGATAAAATCAAGAATTGAGAATTTGTGATGATTTCCAAACCAACAATCAAGAATCGAAATGAGGCTCGTAGGAATCGATCGGACCTATAAATGTGATGAAATCTAGCGATTACGTATTCTTATCCATCGATAAATTGATACTAGATCGATGATGATCAACGAGAATTAGGGATTTCTTGTGAAACTAGGGTTTCAACATCCATCCCTTGTTCCTTCGTCGATATCATTCACATTCTAGCCTCTAGTAAATTCAAGAATCGATCGTGGATCCCTAATTTCGAGCAATCACACTCAAGAAAGCATCACAACGAAACTAGGTCGTCGATTCTTCAATTTGCTAGGGTTTACAAAACTCGTAGGACTTAAGAATCGTTTTAATATTTGTTACATTATCATTCTATTGATCGTCTCGACTCCTTTACGAGCAGAGTATTACTCAAACATCACAACAAGAACCACAATCACAAATTGAGATCGAATCATGATGCAAGAATTAAAAGAAAGCAAGATTAAAGAATTTCACCTTTTATTTATATCAACAATTCCGTTACAATCGCTCAAGAACTACAAGAGAAAGAACTCGATCGTCGATTTGGTTTCGCTCGTCTCCTTGAGTCGCGGATCGGCTTGGATCACTTACTCGATTGAAGATCGGCTCCGCTCCTAAAAGGTTGAAGGCTTCTTGCTTGAATGGTGCTCGGGATCTTCAATTTAGCTTTGGATTTAGGGTTAGGGTTTGAGGCACAAGTCGTGTCACTCAACTTGTGGGTGGAAGAGATGATAGATTTAACAACCTCAACCCTTAGATCTAGGCTCTCTTTTATAGACCATCCAAAATCCTAGATCTAGGATTCAAAATTTGAATTTCCCTCCAAAAGTTTGTTAGCAAGAGAGGCTTTTAGAAGTAGTTTGTTAGGCCGAGCCTTCTAGATGAAGCCACGTGGAGAATCGGGAGTCTTCTGGAAGCTTGGGTAGTTACAGGAGACACGTGTAGAAAAACTGAGCCGCTGAAGTCACCATAGCGCCGCGGAACCGCGGCGCAAGCCGGCTCCGGCCGCGGTTCCGCGGCTTTGTTGAAGCTTTAAGGCTTGATCTTCATAGTACTTGTTTGGGCTGACACTTGGGCCTTTTTATGATATGTTTAATTTTATTTGGATTTCTGTATCACTATCAGATCTCAGATCTTTGAGTTGGCGTATCTTTTATCAGCACTTTGACAGTTTTGGCCTGTCTCCTGGAACTTCCTGCACAGACTTCGAAACAAGTGTTGCGTAATGCGATGCCATGATAAACAGTCAATTTACCTTAAAGTGCCGGTTTTAGTATACAATACATGTAATCTGGTTTTTTAGGGATGTTTTGCTAATATGTGCAATATGAATACCGAACACTTCTAGATGAATGCAAATGATAGGGAAATTGCCGTGTTAAAAATGCAGTATTTTCGACTGATCAAATTCCCCCAAACTTATTTTCGGTCGTCTCGAGCGAACTATTTTATTAAAAAGAGAAGGAGAAAATAAAGAAAGAGAAAAACTAACTAGCACACTTTCGTAGGCAACACGATTGCACTGAGCACGTTCAACAAGGCTTTAAACCTCTAGGTGTCCCTAGTAGGAGGAGTGTTGTCTCCTGAGGGTTTTCAGCGGATTGCACCCACAAAATCCAATAATAAAAGAAAGATCATGAATATTACATTTAAAGACAAGAATTGTAAAAGAAAAGTCTTGAAAATTAGGGTTTCCAACTAAGCTAGCTTTTCGGTTGTCATAAGCTGTAACACCCGAGCCCAATAGTACTATTTTTGTTACTGGTTGAGTGTTAGATATTGCCCATTTCAATTATCTTGCTTGTTTGGTTCTTATTACAAAATTTTAACCAGCTAAGTCATTTTTTCCTATAACAAATTTTAACACCTAAAATGAAATTAAAAATATCCATGTTGGCCTACTCGTCACCACTAGTCGCGTGGTAGCGTCCGCGCGTCGAGATTTCATCCCGTTCGGTGAAACGGGCGAGTTTGGACGGCTACGCGCGCGTGCAAGTGTCCGACTTGGGGGCATGCATTTTAATAATAAAACATCTCATTTTAAGATTTGGAACCCGCTTAAAATCCTATTATTTGAATTTCAAATATTTGGGCGCAACCCGGGCGCGATTTGGAAATGTTTCATTTAGCGCCAAAATCCCAATTTAATTAAATATTATAAAACTATATATATATATATATATATATATATATATATATATATATTTCTGTTACATATACTAACGACTTAAATCCTTTTAAATCTTTTAAATTTTATTTTTAAATTTCCTTTCACACCTCAGCCAATCGCGAGCGTCCAATCCTCGTGGGCCCCCTGCCTTTTAACCCTCTGTTCTCTCTCTCTCTATCTCTATCTCTCCCTCTCTCTTCCACTAATTTCTCTCTCTCTCTAACCACCTCTCTCTCTTTCCCAGAGCTCCAAACCCACAAACCGATCGCGAGAACCCAACTCTCCGACCTCGTCGTCGTCACCCTGGCATTTGCGGTCGACCTCGACCTCTTCACCTTCGTCCTCGCAACCCCTCAAACCTGCTTCTCCTCTCCTCCCGTTCTTCCTCCTTCCCTTCTTTCCCCGACGACGAGACTGCACAACCCGAAGAACCTACGACCACTGCAACCCTCGCCTATACCCTCGTCGCCGGAGCTCCGACCTCGTTGTCTCCACGCCCTCATCACCACTTCCTCTCCCTCATCACCTCTCCCCTGACAACACCACCCCTTTTCCCGAGAACATCCCCTGCATGCAAACCCTAACCGGAACCCTAGCATCCAACCTCTCCTTGCCGGAGTTCCGTCGACCCCGTCGTCATCCCTCGCCTCGCCTCTGTCACAGAACACCACAACAGTGAGCCCTATTCCCTTTCTTCTTCTTCTTCTTTCTTTTCTTTTCTTCAGTTCTTGAATTTGTATTTCATAGTTCCCCGGAGCCGGGCTCGACGTCGACGATCCCGACGACCCAGCGAGTGTGCCTGACCCGTGTGATCACCTTGTCCGTTGTTTGGATCCGTTCCGTGTACCGTGCGCGCGTCGCGTGTTTTCCGCCGACGTTACGTTCGTGTTTTCCGGTTTGCGAAACCGTCGAGGCAAGTATTACTTGCTACATGCTATGTTATACTAATTAAGTGTGCTTGACTCATAAAACCTGCAAAGATTAACTAGTGTTGTTACTTTTCTCATTTGGACGAAATATGATATATATCACGATACCGTAACCTAAACCGTATTTTGCCACTGTAACCCTAATAACAAAACTACCAGTTAATCATTTTTCTATTTAAAGGACGATAATCGTACACATATAGCTTCATTACTTTCTGTTATTGATATTGCACTACCTTGTGATTATTGCACCCCAAGGGTGCTCGAACCTGTTAATATGATAATACAACTGCACCATATTAATGCACCAGTGTGATTAGATGAACTGTTATTGTTATTTCCTGCTGTGATTCCTTATTCGATTATATACCTATTGTGAGCACACCCTCGATTGCGTCATATGTTGACCTGACCTTGATACATATGACATATATACATACCGATGCACCGGACATGGTACCCTTTACTACCAGCTCAACCTGTTGTACCATGACCTGACTGTTACCTGATCTCATGCCTAATGCCAACAAACCTGACTTGGGGTCCTCATGGACCATTCCTGTTGTCTATCCAGACAAACCTGCTTTTACCTGATCCTGTGTTGGCATTAGTTCTTGATTACTGAATACCTGACCTGACATACATAACTTGGGGGTATGGGGAAATCAAAGGTGAAACCGACTTGTAACTCAACAGTTCGATACCTTTTCTGATCAGTCTTACGGGCTTGGCCAGTCCGGGAGTGATGATGCTGACATCACTCGTCCATCCTGCTACTTGTTACTGCCTAGCGGCACGTCTCGGATTCAGCCCCGAGGGTCTTGACCGTGGTCCCGGGCATGCACGTGATACTATTGAGTTACATCGACGAGTCATCAATTGATTTCAAAGACTTTAGAATAGAAAACCTGATAGAACAGTTTAGTTACCCACTGCACATTACCCTGCACTGTTGTTTCATGTTACTGCTTATTCATGTTTACTTTCTGCATTGCTTATTACCATGTTCATATTATATTATTGGTTGACATGACGCGCTGACGTCTGGGTTTTGCATGGCCCAGATTCCTTACCACTGTCGCCGACCGAGCAGGAGTACTTCAGCCAGCAGGCTGATTTGTGAGTTTTGTAGTGATTGGTTTATTTATTGTATTTCATTTCCAGATGTGAGCCCGCATTATGGGACGTACTTTTCTATTTATTGTATTGGATCATTTGCTTCCGCACTTATCTTTCATTGACTCTTGCTATTATGGATTTGGACATGTGTTAGATAGTTTATTTATCTTGTTCTTGATATCTCTACAGCCGTAATGTGACTGTGGATGGATACTTCCTACCCACAGGTAGCATGGTTGGCTATGTCACGTGCCCAATCTTGGGTACTCTGGAAAGCGGGGCGTGACATGGTTCTTTTGGTATCAGAGCCATAGGTTAGTTGGGTTGATTCTTTGTAGTTGGGTATTGTACCCAATACACGAATCAGAATACCCGTGTTTAGGAAACATGTCCTGCCACCTTGACCGTTTTACCATTCTTGAATCACATTCTTCCGGATTATATCTTTTACGACGTGCAAACTTACTTTGCATGTCGACTCGGAAACCTGATTTCTTGTTATCCCTAGGACTTGGGCGACTTGGGTGGAGTTAAGTAATTGCGGCTATGATACCGCGGCATAGCTACAATGCGGTACTCTATTTAAGTATCTTGGAGTTCTAGCCTTGATCCACATTCAGAATCTATCATCATGCTAATGTTGGGTGTTTTGAGTTCAGGATTATGACAGGTAAGAAGTTGAAGACGTACCAGAGGCGTGTGAACGAAGCCGCCATGCTTAGAGTGATAAGAGGAATGCTGGAAATCAAAGAAACAGACCGAGCTGATCCAGCAGCAAGCGGACTAGTTTCAGGAAGGTTTGCAGATCGTTCAGCAGTCTGTGAACGAGGTTGGAACTAGACCAGTTGACCGAGTAGGGACTGTAGCAGATTTCAGACTTTTGGGTCTGTCTACATTGACTGGTTTAAAGGAGCCGTTGCCAGCCGAGCAGTGGCTAGTCGGCACGGAGAATTTGCTGATTGCGGCACAGATTCCAGAGGACAAAGGAGTTGATGTGGTGCGCATTCAACTAGTGGATTACGCCCGAGAGTGGTGGCTTGGGGAGGAGACCCGCTTGCCCAAGCCAATCAGTTGGGCGGATTTTCTCTAAGAGTTTCTTGGAGAAATTCTTCCCGCGGACTACACGGGAGGAAATGGAAGAGAAGTTCATCGGAATAAGGCAGAATGGAACAACCGTGGACGTACATGCAGCAGAATGGACGAGACTCAGAAGTTTCACTGGACCTTTCGCAGCCAACGATGCGGACAGCAGTTACGGTAAGGAGGCAGTTCTGTCAGGCCAGTCGAGTTTAGGGCTAGGCTGACAAACAATATTATTGCATCTTGGGAGGTTGATCGTGGTGAAGAGCCGGTAGTTGTTCGCGATTTTATGGATGTATTTGAAGATATATCGGGCTCGCTGCTGAAGCGAGACGTGGAGTTCGCAATTGACCTTATTCCTGGTGCAGCGCCAGTATCAAAATCTTATTATCCGATGGCACCAGTGGAATTGGAAGAAGTTAAGAAGCAAGTTGGTGAATTACTTGAGAAGGGTTGGATTCGAAGCAGCAACTCGCCTTGGGGAGCTCCAGTTCTTCTAGTAAAGAAGAAGGATGGCACGAGAAGGATGTGCATCGATTACCGAGAATTGAACCGGGTAACTATTAAGAACAAGTACCCGATCCCTCGCATTGGAGAACTTTTTGAGCAGCTTGGTGGCGCGAGAGTATTCTCGAAACTGGATTTGCAATCCGGATATCATCAGGTCCGAGTGAAAGCAGAAGACATTTGCAAGACGGCGTTTCGAACTCGGTATGGACATTTCGAGTATCTAGTGATGCCCTTCGGAGTAACGAATGCGCCGGCAATATTCATGGACTTGATGAACCGAATCTTTTCACCGTTCTTGGACCAGTTTATCATGGTCTTCATTGACGATACTCTGGTTTACTCGAGGAGTTTTGAGGAGCTTGCTGAGCTTTTAAAGATTGCACTGCAGATGTTGAGACAGGAGAAGCTTTATGCGAAAATGAGTAAGTGTGAGTTTTGGCTGGAGGGAGTGAAATTTCTGGGGCATGTCGTGTCGGGCGATGGAATCGCCGTCGATCCCGAGAAGATTGCAGCAGTTCGAGTTTGGCCTATTCCAAGAAATGTGGCTGAGATAAGGAGTTTCCTTGGTTTGGCCGGATACTACAGGAGATTTGTGGAGAACTTCGCTCATTTGGCAGAACCATTGACCAAGCTCACGCGCAAGGAAGTACCTTTTATTTGGACGGATGGATGTGCTTTGGCCTTCGAGACGTTGAAGCAGAAGTTGATAACCGCCCCTATCCTGACCGTACCAGATAATTCCGGAGGACTGGTGATTCACAGCGACGCATCTGGAAAAGGATTGGGATGTGTTTTGATGAAGAATGGGAAGGTCGTAGCTTACGCATCGAGACAACTGAAGACCCATGAGAAGAATTACCCGACTCATGACTTGGAGCTTGCGGCTGTGATCTTCGCCTTGAAGGTTTGGAGACACTACCTTTTGGGCGAGAGAGTCGAAGTTTTTTTCAGATCACAAGAGTTTGAAGTATGTGTTCACTCATAAGGAGTTGAACATGAGGCAACGCAGATGGTTGGAGCTGATGGCCGACTACGACCTTGATCTTAAGTACCATCCGAGAAAGGTTAACGTCGTGCCGGATGCGCTCAGTCGGTTACCAGCGATTCAGGTATTGACTACACAGAGGGAGATCATTACGGATTTTCGAAGATTTGACTTGGAGGTTGTGCTACCACATTCTACGGGACAGTTGATGCAGTTGCAAGTACAGTCGTCCTTAGTTGAGAAGATTAAGGCGGCACAATCGCAGGATCCTAGACTGCAAGAGTTTCGAGAGCAGGTTGAAGCCGGACTGCGAACAGATTTACTGGTCCACGATGATGGTTCGTTGAGGTATGGTAGCCGTGTGTGTGTGCCAAAAGGGGATGTGCGTGTAGAGCTTATGAAGGAGGCACACAGTCCGGCTTACTCTGTACATCCGGGAGGTACAAAGATGTACCGAGATATTCGACAGCACTTCTGGTGGGAAGGTATGAAACGGGAGATCGCTCGCTTTGTGGCTAAGTGCTTCGTATGTCAGCAAGTCAAGGCTGAACACTAAAGGGTTGCTGGTTTGTTGCAACCACTTCCGATTCCTCAGTGGAAGTGGAAACATATAACCATGGATTTCGTGACAGCTTTACCGCGAAGTCCAAAGGGCAACAATGCAGTATGGGTGATTGTCGATCGGTTGACCAAGGCAGCTCACTTTATTCCTTTTCGGGTTGGTCAATCGACGGAGACTTTGGCAGAGCGGTACATGCAGGAGATTGTAAGATTGCATGGAGTACCGGTGAGCATCGTGTCCGATCGGGACACTCGGTTCTTGTCACACTTCTGGAGGAGTTTATAAGAAAGTTTGGGGACTCGATTGAAGTTTAGCACAGCTTATCATCCTCAAACTGATGGAAAAACGGAGAGAACGATCCAGACTCTTGAAGATATGTTGAGAGCATGCATGTTGGACTTCAAAGGTTCTTGGGAGGATCATCTACACTTGGTGGAGTTTTCGTACAACAATAGCTTCCAAGCGACTATTCAGATGGCTCCGTTTGAAGCGTTGTATGGTCGTAAGTGCCGTTCACCTGTTTGTTGGGATGATGTTGGTGAACGAAGGTTACTGGGACCAGATTTGGTAGTACAGACAGTCGAGAAGGTGAATACAATTAGGAAGCATATGAGGGCAGCTCAAGGCAGACAGAAAAGTTGGGCTGACACGTCAAGAAGACCTCTAGAGTTCGTCGTGGGTGATTTGGTATTCTTGAAGATATCACCGACTAGAGGGGTGATTCGCTTTGGGAGTCGGGGAAAGCTTAGTCCTCGATTCGTTGGACCCTTCGAGATATTGGAGCGTGTTGGAGAGGTAGCGTACCGTTTGGCGTTACCACAGTCCTTGGCAGGAGTGCACGATGTGTTTCATGTATCTCAACTACGGAGGTATGTTCGAGATGAAACTCACGTCTTGGATCATTCGGAGTTGACCGTACGGGAGGACCTAACTTTTGAGGAGCGACCGGTTGAAATCAAGGATCGAAGAGAAAAGGTTCTTAAGAACAAGGTTATCCCTCTTGTGCTAGTTTCTTGGGGTAATCGATCGCATGGAGAATCCACTTGGGAGCGAGAAGACGAGATCCGGCAGAAGTTTCCTCACCTTTTCCTGTAGTTAGCTATCTTGTATTCTCGGAATTTCGAGGACGAAATTCTTTTTGTAGTTGGGTATGATGTAACACCCGAGCCCAATAGTATTATTTCTGTTACTGGTTGAGTGTTAGACATTGCTCATTTCAATTATCTTGCTTGTTTGGTTCTTGTTGCAAAATTTTAACCAGCTAAGTCATTTTTGCCTATAACAAATTTTAACACCTAAAATGAAATTAAAAATATCCATGTTGGCCTACTCGTCACCACTAGTCGTGTGGTAGCGTCCGCGCGTCGAGATTTCATCCCGTTCGGTGAAACGGGCGAGTTTGGACGGCTACGCGCGCGTGCAAGTGTCCGACTTGGGGGTATGCATTTTAATCATAAAACATCTCATTTTAAGATTTGGAACCCGCTTAAAATCCTATTATTTGAATTTCAAATATTTGGGCGCAACCCGGGCGCGATTTGGAAATGTTTCATTTAGCGCCAAAATCCCAATTTAATTAAATATTATAAAATTATATATATATATATATTTCTGTTACATATACTAACGACTTAAATCCTTTTAAATCTTTTAAATTTTATTTTTAAATTTCCTTTCACACCTCAGCCAATCGCGAGCGTCCAATCCTCGTGGGCCCCCTGCCTTTTAACCCTCTGTTCTCTCTCTCTCTATCTCTATCTCTCCCTCTCTCTTCCACTAATTTCTCTCTCTCTCTAACCACCTCTCTCTCTTTCCCAGAGCTCCAAACCCACAAACCGATCGCGAGAACCCAACTCTCCGACCTCGTCGTTGTCACCCTGGCATTTGCGGTCGACCTCGACCTCTTCACCTTCGTCCTCGCAACCCCTCAAACCACCTTCTCCTCTCCTCCCGTTCTTCCTCCTTCTCTTCTTTCCCCGACGACGAGACTGCACAACCCGAAGAACCTACGACCACTGCAACCCTCGCCTACACCCTCGTCGCCGGAGCTCCGACCTCGTTGTCTCCACGCCCTCATCACCACTTCCTCTCCCTCATCACCTCTCCCCTGACAACACCACCTCTTTTCCCGAGAACATCCCCTGCATGCAAACTCTAACCGGAACCGTAGCATCCAACCTCTCCTTGCCGGAGTTCCGTCGACCCCGTCGTCATCCCTCGCCTCGCCTCTGTCACAGAACACCACAACAGTGAGCCCTATTCCCTTTCTTCTTCTTCTTCTTTCTTTTATTTTCTTTAGTTCTTGAATTTGTATTTCATAGTTCGCCGGAGCCGGGCTCGACGTCGACGATCCCGACGACCCAGCGAGTGTGCCTGACCCGTGTGATCACCTTGTCCGTTGTTTGGATCCGTTCCGTGTACCGTGCGCGCGTCGCGTGTTTTCCGCCGACGTTACGTTCGTGTTTTCCGGTTTTCGAAACCGTCGAGGCAAGTATTACTTGCTACATGCTATGTTATACTAATTAAGTGTGCTTGACTCATAAAACCTGCAAAGATTAACTAGTGTTGTTACTTTTCTCATTTGGACGAAATATGATATATATCACGATACCGTAACCTAAACCGTATTTTGCCACTGTAACCCTAATAACAAAACTACCAGTTAATCATTTTGCTATTTAAAGGACGATAATCATACACATATAGCTTCATTACTTTCTGTTATTGATATTGCACTACCTTGTGATTATTGCACCCCAAGGGTGCTCGAACCTGTTAATATGATAATACAACTGCACCATATTAATGCACCAGTGTGATTAGATGAACTGTTATTGTTATTTCCTGCTGTGATTCCTTATTCGATTATATACCTATTGTGAGCACACCCTCGATTGCGTCATGTTCATATCAGATTTTTGCATTTTCATACCGCCCAATTTTTATCACATTGCATATCGGTAGATACTCTTGAGCCGTGTTTGCTAGTCAATTGCAGGATACAGGTTCTCGGTTCTAAAACGGTGAAATTCTTGGAAAACACGAAAAAATCCGGGTTCCTGCCAACCACCGAGAAAACACGGTCTCCGCTGTTCATCCGTATGTTGCCAGATACCAGTTTAGGAAGACAAAATGTCAAATCAATGTCATTCTCATGCACAAGGCTCAATGGTAGCACAAGACCCAAGAGATCTACGCGGAGCTCGAGGCAATCATGACAAAATCTTGACAAAAAGTCCACCTTTCCCTCAACAGAAATTCTGGAAAAATCGTGGAGCCAAATTGATAAAATACATATGCCAGAATAATGTACACAGCAAACCAGGAAAGCCCAAAAAAGTAGAAGCCCCAATTCCTCTAAAGGGCCGCGGATCCGCGGCCAAAGGGGGGTCTAGGCCGCGGATCCGCGGCCGTACTGGCGCTGCTTGCGCAGGGTTTTGGGGGGTATTTTGGTCATTGTACAGGTGTTCTGGTGGTTGCCCTAGGTTTTCATTTTTTGGCCTATAAATAGCCCAGAACTTTGTGAAGGAAGGGGTCCATTCTTGTATTTTCATTTTGCCTAGTTTTAGTGTGTTTCTTCTTCCTCTTCTCACCTCTTCTCCATTAAACTTGTAGTGAGCTTTTGAGTGAAGAGTGATGAATAAAGAAGAACCATTTATTATCATGCTTGTCTCTTTACTTTGTTAATTGTTGTGATTTTAATTCGTTAAGTAGTTGTTGTTATTTCCTTGTTGTTTCTTTCCTCTCTCTTTTTCTTTATCATTCCTACGACAATGATACTTACGCTCGATCCTCGCCAAGGTGAGGTCGCAAATAGTTAGTCGTATTCTTCTAATCTCCTTCTTTCTATCTTCCTCTTTTGTTTTGTTTTGTTTTTCCTTATCATGATGTGTGAGTAGTTCATACTTGTTAGGGTAGGATAAGGGAAGTTTGAGAGAAGGAAATCTCTCTCACTCTTTTCTTGCCCAACAGCTTAAATCGACTCCCGTTAATTGAACCACAATCCGCTCCTTACGGCACCCTATCCTACATGATAGCGGTGATTCCGTAGTGAGACCGGTTGTGGTTGAATTAACCGGAGGTTATGGCTAAGAGCCAAGAACGGACGGACAAGCACCAAAAGGAAGGACTTATGCGTTGGAAAGCCTAGCTTATACTCACAAGTTCCTTCCTAGTCGTGCTAATCCCCGTTGTTGCCGATTACCGTAACACCGATATTAAGAGGGGCAACGAAAGATGTGGAGACTCCTAACTCAAACTAACCTAATCCTAACCCTAACATGCTCTCTTTAAATATCAACTCAACACTTAGATAACTACAAACAAAATCTGAAAAAACAGGACTTAACTCGTTAAAACACTTTGAAAAGACTCCCATCTCCCTGCGGACGACCCGTACTCAACCGGCTAGCTACAAGCGAAACCGTCTTGATTGCGGTATTTAAACTAGAACTTGAACACGCACAGAACCTCTACCAATCACGTCATATGTTGACCTGACCTTGATACACATGACATATATACATACCGATGCACCGGACATGGTACCCTTTACTACCAGCTCAACCTGTTGTACCATGACCTGACTGTTACCTGATCTCATGCCTAATGCCAACAAACCTGACTTGGGGTCCTCATGGACCATTCCTGTTGTCTATCCAGACAAACCTGCTTTTACCTGATCCTGTGTTGGCATTAGTTCTTGATTACTGAATACCTGACCTGACATACATAACTTGGGGGTATGGGGAAATCAAAGGTGAAACCGACTTGGAACTCAACAGTTTGATACCTGTTCTGATCAGTCTTACGGGCTTGGCCAGTCCGGGAGTGATGATGCTGACATCACTCGTCCATCCTGCTACTTGTTACTGCCTAGCGGCACGTCTCGGATTCAGCCCCGAGGGTCTTGACCGTGGTCCCGGGCATGCACGGGATACTATTGAGTTACATCGACGAGTCATCAATTGATTTCAAAGACTTTAGAATAGAAAACCTGATAGAACAGTTTAGTTACCCACTGCACATTACCCTGCACTGTTGTTTCATGTTACTGCTTATTCATGTTTACTTTCTGCATTGCTTATTACCATGTTCATATTATATTATTGGTTGACATGACGCGCTGACGTCTGGGTTTTGCATGGCCCAGATTCCTTACCACTGTCGCCGACCGAGCAGCAGTACTTCAGCCAGCAGTCTGATTTGTGAGTTTTGTAGTGATTGGTTTATTTATTGCATTTCATTTCCAGATGTGAGCCCGCATTATGGGACGTACTTTTCTATTTATTGTATTGGATCATTTGCTTCCGCACTTATCTTTCATTGAATCTTGCTATTATGGATTTGGACATGTGTTAGATAGTTTATTTATCTTGTTCTTGATATCTCTACAGCCGTAATGTGACTGTGGATGGATACTTCCTACCCACAGGTAGCATGGTTGGCTATGTCACGTGCCCAATCTTGCGTACTCTGGGAAGCGGGGCGTGACATAAGCCCTATCTTAATAGTAATGAAAAGATGTTAGAAATCGCGTCCCCCCTCAATAAAACATCGTCTTATTCTTCATTCCTATCTTTCTTCCAAACATCGATCATATAACCCTACGTGTGTGTAAAGACATCCCTACACCCGGAGAATTCAATTCAAGCAATCATACTCTTGTCCATCCACCTCAATACTTTTTAATTAATGAATATTTAGATGAATTTGCTCACACACTTTCATGCGACCGTTAATACTTCTTGAGGTACTAACCGACCGATTACTCATGTGCTTGCTTATTTGGTATTTTTTCTCGTCTTGCACCACCTAAGGCTTAGCAGTGACTCCCAGACTAGTTGGCCTTAGGGCACTAGGTGAAGAGGCACCCTCGCTATATTTTTTTATTACTGCCTTGGCGATAACAAAACCAGTGTCTATTTTTCTCACCATTTTTATATTTTATTCAATTTTTATTTCCTTCATACTTTGGATTTTAGACAAGAGCATTTCAAGGTATCCTCTACTATCCCGAACTTCAAGATGTGTGTAAGTGCGTATAGTAGGGTATCAACGTTCAAAATTTTTGGGTTTCAGAATAGGAACTATTTTTCAGACTTATTTTTATCCTCAGATTAGTGACTTTCTTTATCTTACTAACCTTTGGGACAACGGCTCATAACTGCTTATTACTAGTTCGTATAAGAAAACTTCTAATTTTCTTGGTTTTCTTAAATTTTTCTAATCTCATGGATGTAATTTTTCACTATCTAATCTTTTATTATCTTATTTATGTACAAAAAAAATTTATTTTTATTTTTTAAAAATTTTTATAGGTTTTGAAAATGTTTTGTGCTTATGCAAAGTGATATGCAAATGATGCGAAAATAAGCACAAACCTCCCCCAAACTTGTTTTCAACAGTGTCCTCACTGTTGCCTTCTGCTAAATCTCAAAAACCTGTAAGCTTGGGAGGAAATTTATTAATGGGGGCAAAATATTTAAGTGAAGATCCTCACCCAAACTTATTTTTGGCTCATCATTTTGTAAAAATTTTCTTTTCAAGAGCCAGATTATAACCCCCCCAAACTTGAGTTAAGCTATGTTAATCTTTGAAAATCACATGAGGGGGTCAAAAATCATTGGTCGATGCCAAGTTTTGCAAAGACTGAAGGTTAACACCAACCATTCAAAAATTTTATCAATGCAGTGCTCTGGTTGGTGGAAGAAGTGGGGAAAGGGTAAGTGGTGGAATAGAATGTGGGTGCGTCTCATTTTGGAGGGACGATGCAGTGAATGTGATGGATTACTCGCATTCTTTTTACAGTTCAGAAGAAAGGGTGGAGGTTCAATTTCATTGATTAGGAGATGATTCATCTCAACACCCGTGTCATTCAAAAATGCGAGTTCATCAGCGAAGATCTCCTCAAAAGTTCCATCAATACCCCGATGAATAATGTCATCACAAAGTGCGGGGTGATCTTCAGACTCCAGAAACGGTTCATAATTGGTGTTAGTTGTTGACACGGATATCTCGGTGGAAGAGTCCGTATGTGTATGATACATAGTTGGGTCAAACAATAACGCATGAAAAGAGTCTAGATAAGTATCATGAGGATCATCAAATTCGCTGCTGTCGACATCCATTAAGTCGACAAAACAGACCTGAGCAGTAGGTTCGGAGGGTACACTTCCCAACTTGTAAATGTTCAGCTCAATTGACCTATTCCCGAAGGATAGGGTCATAGAACCATTATGACAGTTGATTATAGCGTTGGAAGTGGCCAAAAAGGGGCGACCTAAAATCATCGGAATTTGATTCCGTGGGTTCGCTACAGGCTGTGTATCAATTACAATAAAGTCTACAGGGAATACGAATTCCCCGATTTTTATTAACACATCCTCCAGTTCACCCCTAGGTTTGGTGATTGATCAGTCAGCCATCTGGAGAGTTATGCTCGAGGGCTTTAACACTCCGATACCTAGTTGCTCATAGACTGAATATAGAAGCAAGTTAACACTTGCGCCAAGGTCAAGTAGAGCCGGTTGATGTGTTTTTCCCCAATAGAAATGGAAATCGTAGGACAGCCAGGGTCCTTACGTTTCCTTGGTACTTGTTGGGGGAAAGCCGTATCTACAGTCTTTTCCATGAATATCTTCTTGGGCACTTGAGTCTTCCTCTTCCTAGTGCACAAGTTCTTAAGAGTTTTCTCATAGGACGGAACTTGTTGGATGGCATCTAGGAGAGGGATGTTGATGTTAACTAGCTTAAACATGTCCATAATCTTCTCCATATGTGGACTCGATTTGTTAGCCCTTAACCGATTAGGATAGGGTGCTTTAGCAATAAGCGCTGGGTCCATCATAGGAGAAAGAAGTGTGTGTGGACCTGATCCCAGAATAGAAGTGGGGATCGTCGATGGAGAACTAGAAGAGCTGGGCTGAGGTGGCGAGCCTTGTGGGAAACGAAGAATAGGCTCGCAAGAAGGTGGTGGGGTAGAAGAACTGGGGTCAGAATTAGAAGTAGAAGTGGAAGGAAGGGTCTCAGCCGGGGTATCATCGATAGATTTTTCAGTGTCATCAATCTCTTCCCCAACGTGATCGTCAAGCACTCTTCCAGATCTCAACGTAATTGCATTCATAAGATGTGAATAGCCAGGATTGGGTAAAGGTTGAGCCGGAAGTTTCCCTTTCTCTCTTGGACTCATTTCGGCTTTTAGTTGTGCAATTTGTGCTTCCATCGATTTGATATTCTCATTTTGAGAGACAATGATCTTCATCACATTCTTGACGGAAGATTGCAAACTTGTCGTCCCTTGGATGGATTGTTTCATGAAAGTATCCAAGGTTTGTGCTAGTGCAGAGGTATTATCTGTACCGGTCAATTGCAAAGAGTTTTCATGTGGTGCAAAAGTGTTGGCCGGATTTTGGAAGTTTTGTGATTGGAAGGGGTGCTGACTTAATTGAAGTGGTTGCTGTTGTGGTGGAGGGACCCTTTGGAAATTGTTTTGGGTTGGAACCGTGTTTTGAGATTGTAATAGGTTCCAAGAAAAGTTAAGATGATTCCTCCAACCCTGATTATATGTGGAAGAATATGGATCGTTTCTAGGTCTTTGAAATGCGGCATTAGTATGCTCGTGACCTTGAAATGGACATTCTTCCGTCAAGTGAGAAGGATCAGAACAGCATCCACATACAGTTTTGGAGAGTGACATTTGACTTAGGGCGGCGGCTAAAAATTTGTTTTCCATAGTAGCTGAAATTTCAGCACTAACTCCTATGGAAATATTATTTCCATCCCTAGACGATTGACTCACACCCTCCCACTGTAAAGATTTTTCAGCGAAATCTTCTAGGAATTTCCAGGCTTCCCCATCATCTTTAGTCATGAAGTTGCCTTGACACATGGATTCAAGGGTCTGTCTTGTGTTAGGATTAATGCCCTCATATTTGATTCTACACAGATCCCATCTAGGGATTCCGTGATGTGGACATTGGACTAACAGATCCTTGAAGTGTTCAAGACATTTTGAAAATGGTTCATTTGGTAGCTGGGTTAATTGATTTATTTCGCTACGGACTCAAGCTGTCTTATGATGTGGGTAGAATTTCTTAAGGAATGCTTTGAGAATTCTCCCCAGTTTGAGATGGAATATGCGGTAGTGTTATACAGCCACCATAAGGTAAATGGGAGAAGACGTAGACGGCGGCAAAGTCGTGGTAAAGAAGTTCGATGGAGACGGATCCATCGATGTGGGTGTGGTGGTGGGTAAAGAAAAGGTAAATGTAGAAATACCGACTTTTGGGTCGATCGGGGGAAACGCGGACAAGTCGGGCACTAGAATCCCGTGTCCAGCCTATCTTGCACTAAAAGGGTTTAGTACAAGTGGCAGCGTGACTTATAATTAGGGGAAATGAATGAATGTGGTGTTTTTTTTGAAAATATACTGATTTTTGAAAAAATGATGCAATCACAACAAATGCAACAAGAAAAACCCTAAAATCTAGTGGTCACCTAGGTCAAAGCTCTAGACCACTCCTAACTGCCAAAAGACAACTCGCAGGATCAATCCTCCACTGCCTCTTTGTCTCTCCTGTGGCCAGGTAAGTGCCAGGTAAGTGGGAGGTTCTCCACTACGTAAGTAGTGGGCCTAATTAAGTAACCACTAGCCTTCGACACACTTGCCTTAGACACCACAAAAGAAACGCGGATAAGCAATGAATTACCCACGGCCTTCTCTTGCCCTAAGTGAGTGCGACGGTCCTTAGAGCCATCTCTAGATATTTTTTAGTTAATGAGGGTAATGCGGATGCAAGTTTGTGATTTTTGGGGCTTAGGAAGGGTAATGAACTCCCCACCTAATCTGAATTTGGTCGTGCCCCTTAAATTCCGTATTAATATGCAAACAACAAAAAATCAAAAACACGCACAATTTTTTATTGCTTTTGTGGCGCTGCGATTTATTTGCAAAGAAACCTGCAGAAAATTGTTATTTGGAGCAGATTTAGGAGGAGATAAGGAAGTTTGGAGTTTACAGAAAAGTTTTGGTGCAGGGATGACGTCAGCATGCGGCGGTTCCACCGCAATTGCCAGCTAATGCCGCGAAATCGCGGTCGCTTCAATGGTTCACTGCACACAATTTTCACAGAATGTCCCTGTTCACTCCCCAAGCTCTCTGGAATGATCAGAAAAATTTTTCCACAGCTCCAATGATTCCAGATTTCCTCGCAACAAATCACAACGAATCGGTTAGGGTTTATGGGAATTTAGATCTCAAAATATAGATGGAATAAACTTTTCAACTCAAATTCCAAAATACGAACAATTAGCGCACTATCCCAGGCAACGGCGCCATTTGATTGAAACGATTTCGGGTTGTGTAGTTGGAAAATTGTATAGAAATCACAACCAAAAATATTTTGACCGCAATCAATAACGGTGTCGAATGTAGCGCGTTAGTAAGTGCGGATCGTCCACAGGGAAAGTGTAATCGTTCGTGTTTCGATTTAGATAAGTCGAAAATTTAAAGAAAAGAAAACAAACAACAATTCATGATTTAAAGATTTGAAGTTCAAGAATTAGAAAAATCTAGTCTAAATCAAGAAACGATAAAATCAAGAATTGAGAATTTATGATGATTTCCAAACCAACAATCAAGAATCAAAATGAGGCTCGTAGGAATCGATCGGATCTATAGATGTGATGAAATCTAGCGATTACGTATTCTTATCCATCGATGAATTGATACTAGATCGATGATGATCAACGAGAATTAGGGATTTCTGGTGAAACTAGGGTTTCAACATCTATCCCTTGTTTCTTCGTCGATATCATTCACATTCTAGCCTCTAGTAAATTCAAGAATCGATCGTGGATCCTTAATTTCGAGCGATCACACTCAAGAAAGCATCACAACGAAACTAGGTCATCGATTCTTCAATTTGCTAGGGTTTACAAAACTCGTAGGACTTAAGAATCGTTTTAAGATTTTTTACATCATCATTCTATTGATCGTCTCGACTCCTTTACGAGCGGAGTTTTACTCAAACATCATAACAAGAACCACAATCATAAATTGAGATCGAATCATGATGCAAGAATTAAAAGAAAGCAAGATTAAAGAATTTCACCTTTTATTTATATCAACAATTCCGTTACAATCGCTCAAGAACTACAAGAGGAAGAACTCGATCGTCGATTTGGCTTCGCTCGTTTCCTTGAGTCGCGGATCGGCTTGGATCACTTGCTCGATTGAAGATCGGCTCCGCTCCTAAAAGGTTGAAGGCTTCTTGCTTGAATGGTACTCGGGATCTTGAATTTGGCTTTGGATTTAGGATTTAGGGTTAGGGTTTGAGGCACAAGTCGTGTCACTCAACTTGTGGGTGGAAGAGATGATAGATTCAACAACCTCAACCCTTAGATCTAGGCTCTCTTTTATAGACCATCCAAAATCCTAGATCTAGGATTCAAAATTTGAATTTCCCTCCAAAAGTTTGTTAGCAAGAGAGGCTTCTAGAAGTAGTTTGTTAGGCCGAGCCTTCTAGATGAAGCCACGTGGAGAATCGGGAGTCTTCTGGAAGCTTGGGTAGTTACAGGAGACACGTGTAGAAAAACTGAGCCGCTGAAGTCATCATAGCGCCGCGGAACCGCGGCGCAAGCCGGCTCCGGCCGCGGTTCCGCGGCTTTGTTGAAGCTTTAAGGCTTGATCTTCATGGTACTTGTTTGGGCTGACACTTGGGCCTTTTTATGATATGTTTAATTTTATTTGGATTTCTGTATCACTACCAGATCTCAGATCTTTGAGTTGGCGTATCTTTTATCAGCACTTTGACAGTTTTGGCCTGTCTTCTGGAACTTCCTGCAAAGACTTCGAAACAAGTGTTGCGCAATGCGATGCCATGATAAACAGTCAATTTCCCTTAAAGTGCCGGTTTTAGTATACAATACATGTAATCTGGTATTTTAGGGATGTTTTGCTTATATGTGCAATATGAATACCAAACACTTCTAGATGAGTGCAAATGATAGGGAAATTGCCGTGTTAAAAATGCAGTATTTTCGACTGATCAAATGGTTGGCCTAGTCGTCTCCTGTATCCCGTATTTTGAAAAGTGCGGCGTGACAGCGATGTTCGTTGTGACATAAAACTATATGAAGGTTGTTAAATATCGGATGGTATCGTTCGATTTCTAACAACCGTCGCGTAGTCTATGTGACGAGAATTAATATTCAATCGTATGCTAACCGATAGATTTGTCCCGTATGGACAAATTAGGAATGTATAAAACAGACACCTGCATTCACTTGTGTTTTTCATTCGTTTCGAGATATTTCGTCGGTACCTTTCCGCTGGTTATCTGTGTACAATGATTGATTAGACGTTCATTTCAATATTGTTTGATAGCATTGAAATAATCATCTTTTCTATTACAGTGTAATCTGAGAACAGCGGGGAGGTGTTGCCGAAATTTTCTCGAAACGGATAAAAAGAACAAGTGAATGGGTGTATGCTTTATACATTCTTAATAGGACAGGTTCCTTACCCCCGACAGCTGCTACCCTCGACATCCAATATAGAACATTTAATATCATCATCATCTTTCTTGGAAGAAGAATCCAACTTCCTACCTATAAGCATTTGCTCTCGTTCCTTGATAATCTTTATAGCTAAATCGTCAAGTGAAAATTAAATTAATCAAGGCATCAATTAAACCTAGCACTAACGCTTCTTAGTATCCCGTCTATCGTGTATCTGTTAAGAAATTTTAATCCGATGCGTCTTGTCTATAAGATCCTTGCTTCATCCAGGCTGTTCCAGTATGGCATTCTCGTAACTCCATGACAAGAGTTGGATGTATGTCGATGCTCCCTCGAGAGTCAACCGCTTTTTCGTTGAAGGCGTTGTCTTTTTCACCGATTTTTCCTGCGCACGTCTTGGGTTACCGAAGAGCATGAAATCTATTGTCTTTGCTCTAAGTGTATGAATAAGTGATTGCTCAAGAAGTTGGAAGTTGAGTTGCACATCGTGAGATACGGTTTCGTTAAAGATTACACTACATGGGAACTTTACGGAGAAAAAGTCATTATAACAAGAGATGAGGCATGGGTGCAAGAGACGGAAAATGAATTCATCGAAACGGAAACCGCAGAGTGGTAAGGGATACTAGAAGAAAAGGAGGAAGAGGAATGGCGAAGACGAAGACGTCGAAGATGATGATGTTGTATTCACGCCGATCGATGACATGGATGAGATTATAAATGCCGCTGGACTTTCTTATGATACGGAAAGCACTGGACCTTCGTTATTGGAGAAATACAAGGCTGACTCTAGGATCCCGCTATATCGAAATTGTATAGGTTTTTCAAAACTGTCCTTTTTTGTATGTCTCTTACAGATGCAAGAATAGATGGAGTGACTAGCCTTTCACCGATCTTCTAGAACTGCTGAAGGAAGATTTTCTTGACATAAATGAAGTGCAACTGAGCTGGTACGAGACGCAAAAGATAATCACAAATATCGGCCTGAAGTATCATAAGATACATGGACGTGAGAATGATTGTGTTTTGTTGCGGAATGAACACGTCACACTTAGAAACTGCCCCGTGTGCGGGATCAGCCGATTCAAGCCTAAGAGAGACCCTCAGTCGAGTAGTGTGCCCGTGAAGATTTTTCGTCATTTTCCATTAATACCGAAACTGCAACAGTTATTTATGTGTGAGGAGACGACATCTCAAATACAGTGGCACTATAAAGCGCCTCGTGAAGAGGAAAAATGAGTCATCCCAGTGATTCGATGTCATGGAAAGTTTTAGATGAAAAACATTCTTCATTCAGCGGAGATCCTCATAATGTGAGGCTGGGAATTGCGAGCGACGGTTTTAGTCCATTTGGGATGGTTCGCGGCGGGCGTACTCACAGTACTTGGCCCGATGTGGTAACTATATACAACCTGCCGCTATGGAGGGCTATGATGCAGTCTTATTTTACGTTAGCGCTTTTAATCGACAGTCCCTCATTTCCTGGGAAAAACATCGACATGTCCCTTCAACCCTTGATCGATGAGTTAAAATTACTGTGAGAAGGTGGCGTGAGAACCTATGATGCAGATGGTAAATAATTTTTTTAGATGCGGGCTGCTTTGTTGTGGACTATTAATGATTTTCCAGCCTATGGCATGCTATCGGGGTGGACAACTCAAGGTAAGCTTACTTTCCCCGGTTGTCATACTCATACGAGCGTCATACGCTTGAAGTTTAGCGGGAAAGGGTCGTTTATGGGTCACCAACGTTTCTTGCTTACAACTCACAGATTCAGAAAGAATAAAGAATTGTTCAATGGAAAGATGAAGATCGGTAGGCCTCCTAAACCATTGTCCGGTAACGACATATTGCAATAATGGAGAGCTTATCAGAATATCACATTCAGATTGAAACAAAATAAAGATGCAATGCCATGCCCAACCGGTTGGAAGAAGCTAAATGGTTTATTTTAACTTCTGTACTGGTCTGATCTATCGCTCCGCCACAATTTAGATGTTACGTATATCGAGAAGGGCATCTCTGAATACGTCATCAATCTTCTGCTTTGTAAGGATGGAAAATGAAGGACAATCTCAACGCCCGCCATGATTTTACGGATTTAGATGGTTTGTCCATTAAAGAAGAATTGCAATCTTGGCCTGTGGCTAGTAAACCAGGTTATTATGAGATCCCATCAGTAATCTACAACCTGGACAAAGAGAAGAAGCGGCGGTTCCTACGGGTGTTAAAAAAATTGAAAGTCCCTGATGGTTTCTCATCAAACATTTCCAAACAGGTACAAGCAGAAAATGGAAAAATCGTAGGACTCAAGAGCCACGACTACCACATATTGATGCAACATCTTCTTCCTTTATTCCTGAGAGTATCGGTAAAATCCGAAGTTGGTCTCGTTCTTGATGACATTTGCACGTATTTTTGACAACCGTGTTCCAAAAACGTGAACGTTAATGAGATAGCAGAGCTCGAAAAAGATATTCCTATGATCCTTTGTAATCTCGAAACTATCTTTCCACCTTCCTTTTTTGACATTATTATTCACTTGTCTATCCATTTGGCAACCGAGGTCAAGATTGGCGATCTGGTGCATTACCGTTGGATGAATCCCATCGAGAGGTATGAAAATGTTTATTATTAATCATTTAAATTGCAAAATATTATCGTGGATTATTAATATATATTATTTTCAACAGATATCTATTAATTTTAAAAAACTATATCTGCAACAAGTATCGTCCCGAAGGTTCGATTGCGGAATCTTATCTCTTGAAAGATGTGACGTCTTTCTGTGCTCATTTCCTAAATGACGATGTCAGGACAAAGCTAAACAAACCGCCGCATGTTTCTGACGATCCAATTGGAGCAGGAATGCTAAAAACATGTCTTACGATTTCATTGGCGGTTTACATGCGTTCATCATGCTAAATATCGAATGTTTTACTAAATATGCAGAGTAAGTTTTTATAATTTCATTCATTTAAACCGTTTGAAATAGAGTATAATCTAATTGATATAACTGTAAATTAACGAACAGAGCACCCAAAACTATACTCAAGAGATCGAATCCTATGACGTGGTCGGATAACAGAATCGAAGAAGAACAAAGGCACACTTTTGTCGCTTAGTATAGGGAAGAAGTTGACGGACGAATGAATCATGGTGAGCAGATTGATAGAGAGGTCCAGGACATTTTAATCGGTCCATCGATTGTAGCTATGTTTTACAACGGGTACGGTGTTTCCGGCTTCAAATATAAGATCGAAAGGACGGAAAACATTAGAGCTATGTAAAATAGCGGCGTCGCAACCTCGGACGACAGAGGAAATCCATATTACGGTGTTCTTGAGCAGATTATAGCGGTATCATACATTCATAAGGTTTCCCCATTTTTTATATTCCAATACAGATGGTACGATACCAAGTCTGAACAGGGTATGAAGGTCTATGAATACAAACTCACTTTGGTAAACACCAACAGATGGCCTACGAATATGATAACGTTATCTTTCCATTGATGGCAATACAAATATATTATTCTCGGGACCTGAAGAAGGCCGACTGGAGTGTTGTTTGTCGTTGAAAACCAAGAGATTATTATAATATGCCGACATTGAGTGACTCTGAATATGAGAGTGACGAGGAAGAGGCGATAACACGTTTTAGTATTTCTATTGAACGTACCAACGATCCAAACTATTCTGTGCCGTCCATCAATACATTAGTAAGACGTTACATCGGCCAAGTGATTGTCACAGATCAAGATTTCAATAATCCACCCAACGAATCTTCAATTAATGCATTGAACAAACATGCTAGGTAATGAAATTGAACTGAATGTTTTAAATTGTATAATGATTATAAATAAATTTTTAATATTTGAATAAATATGTAGGGTCTGATGGGAGGCTGTGGATCCGGCTCTAGATGTCATAGAAAACAATGTCTAGATGAGATTGGCAAGATGTCAGTAGCCGCAGCGGCGACGGCGGCACCTGCCCTTACCCGTGCCCTACGTACTAGCGCCCCTCCTACCGGCGACCCTTCTATTGCCAATCCTACCATAGCCCTTCCTACCGGCACCACTACTATAGGACCCCCACCACCCTCAGCAGCCGCAGCGCCACAGGAGCCACTGCCTACCTTTATTAGGCTGGTAGCAGATCCTCCTACCCCAGTCACCCTCCTGCACATGTTATATTGTTATCTATTCATTTTTAGTTTTCTATTAAAATAATTCTATTGAATCATCTAAGAGTTTATTGTTTGTAGTCATGCATGGTATTGACGAGACGCGGTCCGGTGTCGGTTCTAGCGCCACATCGGGGATATCAGGTATAATCATTATTGCTTAAATATTTTAAATAACGATTACAATTTAAAATTTTCAAATTCTATATACATACTCTGAATATTATAATCTTTTGTCCGTATATATATCTTTTTTCAGGCTCCACCAGTGTTAGGTCGAGGGGTCCTATTGGACCCTCTTCTTCCAGGCCAACTCCAAGCGCTGCTCTATGGACGCTGGAGTGGAGCGCATCAGGTGTGCATGTTGGTGAGTACTAGACCAAGTGGGTGGATTACATGGGAGAGGAGATTCATACATACTATAGGTACCCACTCCATATTAGGTGGAACCTACGCCAGACCGACTATGTTCGACAGTTTTTTGCAGCGGCCAAGGTATCACATACTCTTTTATACATGCAAATTGATCGTCGTTACACACATACACACACACACTTATTTATTTAAATTTTGTAATTTCAGACCCAGGGACATTACAGATTCATCGGTGTCATCAACGATGATGGCGTTCCTACGCCATTCGATGCACATCTTGCCATAGACTGAGTCATATCCGAGAGCCAGGTTATCATGAGGAGACGCCGATATGAAGTAAGGAAGAATCATTACATTCCCTGGGCCGCAGCAACTGAGGAGGAGCGGGGGGTGATGATGGAGGCCATTTTTCAGGATGTTCCGAGAGAGTATTGGTCTCTGCTGGTCGCGTATTATGAGCGCGATGATGTTCAGGTATAAATTGAATTTTTAAGATTATAATAATATAACATGAAATCGTATTTTGTGATATATAATATTATCTTTTTTATATTTGCAAGGCGGCATCAGTTCGCAACAGAGAGAACCAGAACAACGGTATCAGAGAACACACTATCTCGATCCAAGGGAAGCAGTCGCAAGCTAGCGCTCAGCACCAGCTCGTGAGTTTTTCGACGTTTAAGAATATATGTTTTCTTTGTCGTAAATTACTTATTGAAATAAATCCTAATTTTATCGCAGAAAAAAAGACCCCGCCAACTACACCACTGTCAGGGGATGGTCCGCGTTATACAAGAGCACGACCGAGTACATCGTAAGTTTCATATAATCAAATCGATATTGTATTTAAGTTAACACACACACACACACACATATCTTCTTCACAGACCCAGTTTCAGGAGAGGACGAACGCCTTAGGACTTGGCCCCGACGAATTGATTACCACCATTGTCCTTGTTCTTGATTTGATATTCGGCGAACATCACGGTGGCTATGAGCGTAGGGTTGGTCCCATGGCCCATGGGCACATTGACAGGCGTTCATTTGTCCATGAGTATGTTGTGACCCAGACGCGGATAGATGCAGCCACTGCGTCGCAGGAGGAGATTCGTCGGCTCCAAGATCGGGTGGAGCAGCAGAATGTACGAGTGGATACGTTTCAGACGCAGATCGAGAAACTGAGGCGGTCGAACGCGGAGGCCATAAGGCAGGCCATACGAGATGAGTTTGGGAGTATGTTCAGGTCACGGGGCGATGGAGCGGGATCGTCCCAACGACCATAGATTATTGATTTTTTGATACAAACATTTGTTTTATTGGTTTATTGATTATATTGTTTGGTGTATATATTTTTGTTTATAATTGCGTTTGATTCTAATCATATTACTTCTTGATTGTTATAATTGCGTAAGATTTGATCATATTATTATTATCTATTACTGGTTGTAATTGAAAGTAGCGCGTGTGGAGAGCGCAGATTTTAGTATTTTTAAAAAATTGATAATATTTTTTGTCACGGTTTTAACCGTAACCATAGGATATAGTAACGGTTTTCTGCTAGTAGCAGGTAACCTTCACTATGGTTTCCTCTTATGGTTACAGTTTAAACCATGACCATAGGGACTATATAATCACGATTATCTGCTATAGCAGCTATCCTACATTATGGTTTAACCTTGTGGTCACGGTGTAAACCCTAACCATACATCTTCTATAGTCACGGTTATAACTGTGATCATATATATGGACCCCACACAGATTTCATTTAGTTGTTTGAACCGTTCTTGGTAATGCCGTGTATATGGTCACGGTCTAAACCGTGACTAAAAAAACATATGGTCACGGTTAAGGGCGTGACTAGGTTTCTAATGACGGGGTTTTAGGCGATGGGTGTGTCATGGTTTTAACTATGATCAAACGTATCTATGGTTACGGTTAAAACCATGACCAAATCTATACTAGTGTTTTTGGGAAATAAGAAATCGATTATTTCGAAAATAATAAATTGCAAGAGTTTTCATAAGAGATAGAGGGTTTTTTAATAACATATAAAAATAATGAGGTTTCCTGCAATCACTACTATAGGGTAGGGATTTGTTCACAGTTTAAACAGTGAACAAAAGTCATTTTGGTCACGGTTTAAACCATGACCCAAACTTGCATAAGCAAAGGATGGGTCACAGTTCTGACTGTGAACAAAAGACGAAACGTTCATAGGTGTAACCGTGAATGTTTCTAAGCATGAAAAGTTAAAAAATCAGTTACTAGGTGGGCCACAGGTTTTTGTTCACGGTTCTAACCGTGAACAAAACTAGTTATGGGTCACGGTTACAACCATGAACAAAACATGTAGCCGTGACCCATAACACAGACCTACTCCAGATATCAGTATCTGGAGCATCATTTTGTTTATGGTTGTAACTGTGAACAAATGTATTTAATCACAGTTACAACCGTGACAAGTTATTTTGTTTTTTTTAATATTTAAATTTTCCGCGCCCCACGCGTGTTAATTTCAATCACAAGCAATATATAATTTTCATTCGCAAGCATCAATATATAATTATCATTCACACAATATATTCAAATCTCACGCAATTAATATACGATAATCAAATTAATAAGCTCCAAATCGCATGCAAATATAAAGAAAATTTTTACATCCAATCAATATGATCGATACTCCACTAATCAACAAATCAAAAAATGTCTGTGTCAAAAAATCGTCCAATATGATCAATACTCCACTAAAGTCCTATTGTATTTGTCAACAAATCAAAAAATAGAACTAATACTGTTGGGACGATGATCCACCTCTATCGTCCCATAGCTTAAAAAATGCGCTCAACTCAGTCTGTATAGCCTGCTGGACGGAATCGGCGTGCGGCTGCCTCATATCTCGGATCTCCACCCTAAGCTCCTGCAGCTCATGACGTGTCTCCTAAAGCTCATGTCGCGTCTCCTGAAGCTCCTGCCGCGTCTCTTGCTGCGTCTGATGCTGCTGCTCCACATGCTTGCGGAGCCGCTGGATCTCCTGCTGCGACGCAGCTGCCGCATCCGCCCGTGTCTGGGTCACGGTGTACTCATGCGCGGTCGAACGTCTATCAAAAAATAGATGGGTCCCAGGACCAACCCCGCGCTCATACCTACTGTGATGCCCGCCGGATATCGAATCAAGGAAAGGGACAATGGCGGTGATCGAGTCGCCAGGGCTAAGTCCCAAGGCGTCCGTATGCTCCTGGAACTGTGTATGTATAGAATATATGTAAATATATACACACACATACAGGTGCTAACTTAAAATATGTAATCAAATTTATTATATGAAACTTACCATGTACGCGCCCGTGTCCTTATATAACGCGGCCCACCCCTTTGCTTCATTATAGTTGGCGGGTCTTTCTTTCTCTACGATGAAATTAAGATTTAATTTAATAATTAATTAACGATATACAAAACATATGTAATTAAGCGTAGAAATTCTCACCAAGTTCCACTGTGCATTGGCCTGCGAGCGATTCCCTTAGATCGGGATAGCGCGTTCTCGTATGTAGTTATTCCGGTTCTGCTTATTTCGAACTGACATCATCTTGCAAAATTAAAGATTATAATATATTTTTGAATATGATTTCATGTTATATTGTGAAAATCTTAAAAATTAAATTGATACCTACACATCATCGCGCTCAAAATAGGCGACAAGAAGCGGGCAATTCTCTCTCGGGATCTCCAACGCTATGACTTCCATCAAGTGCATCCGCTGATCCTCGGTCGTCGCGGCCCATGGAAGGTAAAATTCACTTTTCACTTCCGTTCGGCAATATCACTTTATTACTTGACACTGGCCTAGGAAGTGTGCGAGGGCGCGATCAATATCGAATGGCCTGTACACGCCATCCTCGCCGGGCTCGTCAACGAATCAGTAATTCTTTCTGGTCTGAAATTGAAATATATTAAATAAATAATTATATATATGTATCTGTATATAACGACGATTGAAATTTAAATGTGTGAAAGGGTATGTGATACCTCCTTCGACCTAAAAAACTGTGTAGCACGCTCAGTCTAGGCCTTGTTCCACCAAATATAGAACGGGCACTTGTAATAAGTACGGACCTCCTGCCTAACATAATCCCCCCACTGGGTCATGTGCCCTCCAACAGGAACACCTGTCGCGTCAAAAATCAGATCCCATAGCCCAGCATCCACCCGCGGCCTGCAGCAAATACTGCTTGCGTCATATGTTCTCACACCAGGTTCCCACAGCAATTTTAACTTATTAATCAAGATTTGAAGGTACACGTCGATATTTTTCCCAGAAGATGAGGGTCCGTCGATTAAAACAGCCAACGTAAAATAATACTACGTCATAGCCCTCCATGGTGGTAGGTTGTATATAGTCACCACAACGGGACAAGTACCGTGAGTACGCCCGCCGCAAACCATTCCAAATAGACTGAAACCGTCACTCGCGATCCCCAGCCTCACGTTATGAGGGTCTGCGCTAAACGAAAGATGATTTTCATTTAAAACTTTCCACGATATCGAATCTCTAGGATGACTCATTTTTTCCTCTTCACGAGGCGCTTTATGGCGCCCTGCATTTCAGACGTCGTCTCCTCAGACATAAATAACTATTGCAGTCTCTTTATTAATGGAAAATGACAAAAAAATCTTCATGGGCACATCACTCGAACGGGAGTCTTTCTTAGGCTTGAATTGGCTTTTCCCGCATACTGGGCAGCTTTTGAGTGCGGCATGTTCTTTCCAGAAAAAAACGCAATCATTCTCGCATGCGTGCATCTTCTCACAGTTTAGGCCAATATTTTTGATTATCTTTTATGCCTCGTACCAGCTCGTTGGCACTTCATTTCTGTCAGGATAAGCTTCTTTCAGCAATGCTAGGAGATCGGTGACAGACTGGTCACTCTATCTATTCTTGCACTTGATCTGGAAGAGACATACGAAAAAGGATAGTATCGAAAATCGTTTGCAATTTGGATATAGAGGGATTCCCGAGGAAGCCTTGTACTTCTCGAATAATACGGGTCCAGTGCTTTCTGTATCGTAAGAAAGTCCAGCAGCATTTATAAGCCCATCCATATCATCGACCGGCACGAACACAGCATCATCGTCTTCGACGGCTTCGTCTTTTTCAAACTTCCATTCCTCCTCCTCCACCTTTTCTAATATCTCTTGCCACTCTTCGGTTTTTGCTTTAATGAATTTGTTTTCCGTCTCTTGCACTGGCCCACCATCGTCCTTTTCTCAATGAATATTCTACTTAATGTAATCACTAACGAAACTATTTTTCATGATGTGTAACTCAACATCCGACTTGTTCTGCAATCGTGTGTTCATACACTTATAGCAAAAGCAATAGATTTCATACTCTTTCGGTATCCCAAGACATGTGTAACCAAAATCGGTGAAAAAGTAAACACCGTTAAGGAAAAAATCAGTGGCTCTCGGGAAAACACCGACGTACATCCAACTCTTGTCGTGGAGGTACGGAAATGCCATTTTGGAAGAAAATAGAACGTAGCAAGGTTCCTATAGATAAGAGTCGTGGAATTAAGGTTTTGTGACAAATACGAGATGGACGGATAATAAGAAGCGTTAGTCTTAGGTTTAATTGACAATTTTATTAAGTTTGGTTTTAATTGTTATTGGATTGGGCTCTCCTCAATCTCTTATTGAAAACTTTCTCCTTCTAATCTCAAAGCTCGAGAATTGGATTCTTCTTCTAAGAAAGATGATGATTATATTAAATATTCTTTATTGTATGTCGAGAGTAACGGCTGTAGAGGTAAGGCACATATCCTATAAGAATGTATAGAGCATACACCATTCACTTGTGTTTTCATCCGTTTCGAGAAAATTTCGGCAGCACCTCCCCGTTGTTCTCCAAGTACACTGTAATAGAGCAGATAATTGTTTCAATGCTGTGAAACACCATTGAAACGAACATCTAATTTATCGTTGTACACGGAGAACCAACGGAAAGGTACCGACAAAATATCCCGAAACAAATGAAAAACACAAGTGAATGCAGCTGTCTGCTTTATACATTGCTAACTTGTCTACACGGGAAAAATCTATCGGTTATCATACGATCGAATATTAATTTTCGTCACATAGACTACGCGACAGTTGTTAGAAACCGAACGATAACGTTCGGTGTTTAACAACCTTCGTGTAGTTTTATGTCACGACGAACACCGAACGTATGTTAACCGATAGACGGGAACTAAGTCACGTTTTAATTTTCACATATGATTAATTATTGATGAGAATATGAAAATTTGATATTATCATCGAAAATCATACACTTAGTTTAGGATTTGATTTCAATTAGTTTCACGTTTATGTTTCAAATATAAGGTTTTGAAGTTCTAAGTTTAGGGTAATTTTTTTAAAGATGAGAGTTTTCTTAATCGAGTTTAAGATTTTGGATTTAGATTTGGTGGGATTTGAAAAGAGTTCAATGTGGAGAAGAATGATGATGATTCAAGGTTTGTGTATATTTGTGTGTGTGTGTCTGTGTGTCTGTGTGTGTATACATGTGTATGTGTGCGTACGTGTGTGCATGTATGCTTGTGCACGCGCGCGCGCATGCGTGTCTATTCTTGTTTTTTTCACTAAACTACTTTAAATTAACTAAATTACTAAGAATTTCACTAAAATACCTTTAAATATTGTCTTTTTCACTAAACTACTTTAAAAATTTAACTACATGATTCATATACATAAATTAACTAAATTACAACAAATTTCACTAAAATACCCTTAACTATTATTGTTATTTGCTAAATTACCAACAACTATTGTTGTTTTTCACTAAAATACTATTTTCCCGAACCCTAACCCTAGCACTTAACCCTATCCTTAACCCTAACACTAACCCTAGCTACCCCTAACCCTAACCCTAACCTTAACCCTAGCCCTAACTAACCCAGCACCTTAACCCCCAACCTAACCCAAACCTAAACCCTAACCCTTGCCCTAGCTAAACCCGGCCTCCTAACCTCCAACCTAACTCAAACCTAAACCCTAACCTAATCACAACAGGAGCAGAAATAAGAACAACAAACCCAAAGTTTAATTTTTGGGAGCAAAACATTTAAAACTACCCAAAATTAAAATATTAAACTTACCTGTTGAGGGCTTCGATCAGCGGCGAGCAGAGGGAGGCGTGCTGCAACGAGCTGGCGGCGAGCTTCGACGAGCTTCGGCGAGCTCGATCTCGGCCTAGGGCGATCTGGAGGCGAGGGCTTCGATCAAGGGCGAGCGAGGCTTAGAGGGGGACGGCTTCGACAACGGAGCTTCGACGGCTAACCTAATCACAGCGGGAAAAATTTTAGAGGCAAAGGGAATTTTTGAGGGGAATTTGGGGATATCAAAGGAATATTTGGGATGAGGGATGGTTTTATCGCACCAGGGTAATTGGGGCCCACTGCATAATGCAATCGGTCACGGTTCAAACCGTGACTAATTCGTTTAAGACCGTTACTCATATTTGGTTACGGTATAAACCGTGACCAAATCTCCATTACCTTTGAGCACTTTTGTAGCAGTGAATCTATCCTTGTTACTTCCAATCCATATAAAGTGTGCATCATTTGTCTTGGTTTCAACATACGTCTAATATAAAAAAAATATCATTCGCATATTATGAAGCAACATCAGCTTAATTATTTTATTACTATGGAATATTATTATTATGATGATGAAGAAGCACGCGCTAATCTATAGTTAAGAAGTCACATTGATCTTTTTTGTCCAATGGTGTTCCAGTTTGTGAGACCATGTTTTTTGTTGAAAAATAGATTTGAAGACAATGCGCAAGAGATTGAAATATTATGTATCCTTAGGTTTTTTCTCGAGAAAAGTATTATGACGTTTAAATCAGCTTTGCTCTAATACACACACACACATACCCGAACAATCTTGTATCAAACTACTTGTCTCCTTATAATTGGATCTCCAAGTTTTTGGAATGCTCCAAATTCCACTTGAGAATCCAAATTTGGATTAATACCAGCAAAAACATCTATGATGATCTTTTTATTAAACAATCAAGACCAAGTGTTGATATTTGATAGTGATGATACTCATAAGTGGGAATTCCTCAGATCATGACACGTGGTAGATGACGTGTCCCGGGACTTACACGACAGGGGAAAGCACGATACATTGAAGTTTTTCCCGGGCCTTCGCCTCGAGGATTGACCCGACCTTCGAAGGCCTCCCAGAACACTCCTATGGTTGCCTTACAAATAACCATCGGCTCGCCTCCGAGCCTTCCTACATGCTGAGCTTCCTCAGCCCTCCCAGCTCGCCTCCGAGCTATCACAGAACCGAGCTTCCTCGACCTCCCGCTCACCTCCGAGCCTCCCACCGAGCTAAGCCTCCCCGGTTCTACTGAGCAACCAAGAACGCAGAGCCCAAGCGCCTCCGCCACGGCTCCGTGTATCTCGCCAGAAGCAAGATATCTGCCACCCAATATCCCGCATTCCACGCCATCCTATCCCCCCATTAATGAGCGTATCTCATCATTAATGGAGGGATCCCGTTATTCATGTAGGCGTAACGTCATGGGCGTAACTGATGGCGAAGATCTCGCGCCAGCTCGCTCCATGCGACCACTATAAAAACCCCTCTTCCAAACGACTCAGGTAAGGAATTTTTCAGCTGCTACTCTGCTCAAATTCCTCGGCTAACTTGATCGTCGGAGGGTCTACGGTGGTACAACCATCCCGGGACTTCTTTTGCAGATAGCTCGGTTTCACCTCAAAACAATCCTACTGAGATCTACAGGCTCAGGAAGATAACCCTCAACACCAATCTCAACCCTTCATCAACGCTTGCAACAAATCGACGTAGAAAAACATTTGAAGGAGATCAAGGTTTCCATCAGTTGGCGCCGTCTGTGGGAGCCCAATTTTTTCCACCCATCGAAAGTTGATCTTCCGCTCTCGACTTCATGGCGAGCGAAAACCGTGACGATCCCAGCACAAGCCGCCGCCTTCCCCACAACGGAGGCGCGGACGGATCTACTCCCCCTCCGAATGCCATCTGCGCCCTCTCGTCAAGGATCGACAGACTCGCGTCCATAGTGGACGCCCTTGTCTATGTCTAAACAGTGGTCCTAGCCCCCAAGGTCGCCGTTCCCCCTCTCAGGGATCATGACCTCCACAAAGGGGCGGATGAAACCGTCCACGCTGGCACCACCGAACAACGCCGTGCTCACTCCGGCGACCATGGCTCCCCCGTGGCGACCGATTCAATGGCCGGCTGGGCGCCACACGGCTCCATGCCACGGTCTCACGAAAGAGCCCATCGCCCCGAGGCCCGTCGCGTTCCCGTCCCTTCCGAGGAGGTATCAGTTAGCTTGCCTACTCCCAGGCATGACTGACACCCTCTCCCTCGACGGGATACCATGAATGACACTCATCGCGAAGTCTCAAGAAGGACCTCGCTAGGGGACCTAAGGAATTTGATAGAACGGAATCGGAGTCGCAGCCTGGCGCAAACCACAAGCGGGAAGGGCCACCACTCTGACTGCGCCGAATCCTTGAAGTATCACAACCGCCTCGACGCCCTAGAAAAGAAAATCGAAGGTATACATCGGGAGGGTCATCCATCAGGTGAAGGGTCCAGGTACGCCGCCGACTCACTTACGAGACCCTTCATCAAGGAGTTGCTCTCCGTACACGTCTCGTCCAGAAACAAGCCGCCCAAGGTGGACCTCTTCAACGGGAAGTCCGACCCGAAAGACCACCTGGATGCGTTCACGGCGAGCATGAGCTTCCAGGATAACTCGGATGCATCCCAGTGCCGAGCTTTCTCGACCACCCTCATTCGTGCAGGTCAGGACTGGTTCCGGGGATTGGTGCCACGCTCTGTCTTGACCTTTGATGAGTTGGCTACCCAATTCCTCGGACACTTCGTCGGCAACAGGTGACAGAAGAGAACAGTCGACCACCTGTTCACCATAAAGAGCGGGGATAAAGAATCCTTTAAGGGATATATCACTCGCTTCTACAATGCTCTCCTCGAAGTCCCCGATCACCGAGATTAAACTGTCATCACCGCTCTAAGGTCGAGTCTTAGGCACAAAAAGTGGATCCGCTCTTTTGCATTAGCGCAACCTAAGACCATGGCTGAGGGAAAAGCTTAGACCGAGCGAGAGATCCAACTCGAGTCTAAAGTGAACGCCAATCTTCCTCGGAGCAACTACGCCGACCAAAAGAAGAAGGACGGAGAAGAGAAGAAGAAGGTCGACCGGCCAAAACCAAACTCCCCAAAGTTCCAGGAGTATACTCCTCTCAACATCTCCCAAACCGAGCTGTTAGAGGAGGCGAAGGGCGAGCGATTCTTCAAGCTCCCGCCGATCACCCATAGAGCGGCTAAACAAACCCAGGGCCCATACTGTGCCTTCCATAGGTCACAGGGCCACCCGACCGAGAACTGTAAACAACTCCATGACTACATCGAGGAGTTGATCCTCTCTGGACACCCGGCGAAGTACCTGCAGGACAAGCGACAAGCATACAGGAAGACAGGGAGCAAGAGAACTAGCCCCCTCCCGGCAAATTGACGATCGGCAAAATCATGGTCGTTTCCTCGGTGTCTGCCCGTGGAGACGGCGAGACTCACCGCGACATCCACTATCGGATAGCAGAGTGATGACCTCGAAGACGCAAATGATTTCCAGCGGTCCTTAGACACTTGTGACGAACAGAAAGAAATTCGAGGAGCCCCGGTGGAGGCGCTAACAGAAGTCTCCCTCATCGAGGGGAATGAGGGACGAACCGTCCAGATCGGTTCCCTTTTAACAAGAGCCCGGCGTGAATACTTGATCCGCTTTCTCCGAGAGAACTCGGACGTGTTCACCTGGGTGCCTGCTGACATGCCCGGGATCGACCTCAGAGTAATCTCGCACAAGCTCGGGGTTGACCCGAAGGCCCGACCCGACAGACAAAAGAAGCAAAATTTTGCGCCGATCAAGCAAAAGGTAATTGAGGACAAGGTCGATAGATTGCTCGCAGCCAACTTTATTCGAAATGTTGACTACTCGGATTGGCAGGCGAATATAGTCATGGTTAAAAAGGTAAACGGTAAATGACAATGCTTACCAACAACAAACTGCTCGCTAATACAACCCATAAGTTAAGTGTCGCGCCTTCAAGACGGGAGATTTGGTCTTAAGACGGAACAAATTCGTAGATCAGGGAAAACTGCACAAGTTCTCCCCAAAGTGGGACGGCCATTTCCTCATCTCCGAAGTATTGCCCGGTGGAGCCTATCGCTTACAAGACGCCGGGGGACGCAAGTTTCTTCGGCCTTACAACGCTAAAAAACACAAACTGTACAAATGAATGTATTTTCCTCTTTTCAAAGCTGTGTAATTTTTCTTAAGTCTCCTGAATTAAAAGGGACTTCTTCCGCAAATTTTGTTCTTTTTCTTGGTTTCGAGATCCCTAGATTCATTTCTGAGAGAGTATGTAAAAAGTACTAAGGGACAAAAAGAGATAAAAAAAAACATCAGAAAAGAAAAACTTTATTCATTAAAAGATACTATGGGTTCCTCAGCCTTACACAAAATTACAACAAAAGGGGTAAGGGGTTGAGAAACCACTGCTGATGGTACTTCGAAGAGATCTCCACCAGCCGAGCCCTAACTTCTTCAGCCCGCTCCCTCTGATATTGCCAGCGGAATCGAGATGCCACGGAAGCACCGGAGCTCCCGCCCGCCGGGCAAGAGTCCACGATCTGCCTCTTTTAGAAACACTCCTGAAGAAGAGCCACCGATCTGTCCCATCGGCTTTTCGAAATTAGGCCATGGTGATGGAGCGTATACATCTTGTCAAGCGTCTCGTCCAGCAGCTGCGGAGACAAGGCGTTATGCGGCCCCGGGGACATCCTCCAAATCGCATACATAAGCTATTGGAGGAGGGGTGACCGCTAGGGAAGTAGACGGATGAAGTGGTCCTCCACATGCTCGATCACCGTTTGGTATTTCTCCTCGGTGCATCCCTGATCGTACAAGTACACGTCGTCACAAGAGATGATCTCTTTGATGGAGTAGATAAATCCGGCCATTTTCAGAAACGCAAGGTTAAAAGAAACCAACATGCCTTAGCTATTTATAGCCCCAACAGAATCCCTGAAGGCCGAAATTTGTGCGTGCAGCAACGCGAATCATGGGATATTTTCAAATTTCCCAATACAAAGCTGCCACGTGGTGACCGTGCTGTTCAGTCGAAAATACCGCACTTTTGATATATCATTTTCCTTACTTTTCTTAAATATCTAAAAGTGTTTATTATAAATAAAGAACATATTTGGGGTTTATCTGCAAAATACTATTTACAATATGTTTATATATTATAATTAACATTATGAAGGAAAATGTATGCATATAATATTTATATAATATTTTTATTATGCATATCATATCAAATATCCTTAATCAATATTCTTAAAATATAATATCATATAAAATGGTTAGGATAATATCTCAAAAGTACCAAATATTACTAACATTATTCATTGAGATATTGTGCAAGTTTTAGCTTAGGTCAGGAGATTGGGATATCGAGATGTCGAGAATCAAAAATCTGCCAATGAAGATAAATAAAATCAAAGTATTAATACTGGTAGATACTTAGAAAATATATGAAGATTTCAGACATCAAATAAATCTCCATGTGTCACTATGAAGAGGCCCCAGAATTTTGAAGCCCTAAATCTCCTATCTCACAGCGGTTGCGCGGCCAAAAGCCCGAATAAGCGGCGGATCCGTGACCATATTGGCAAATTAGGGTGTGGGATTTTTTGGTTTGGATCTGCACAACAAACCCTAATACTGGGGATCTATTGTTCCTGGTTTTGGGACTATATAAAATATCGAGGGATAAAACTAGAAATCATCACCTTTTACACGAAGCAAATCACCGTCAAAGAATAAGTAATCCACGAAAGGTCCACGATTCGACTTGATAAGGCGACGTAAGATTCGACGGAACATCTACTTCCTACGAGGCAGAGATCGAGAGCAACTTCATCTTTATTAGGCATCCATGACTACTAAATCCTAACGAACTCTACAAGCCTCCTTATATATTCTATATCCGTATTTAAACTAGATCTAGAAACTATACATTCTACATCCGTATTTCGACGTAAATCTAGAAACTATTCTCCTTTCTTCTTTTACTCTAATTAATTCGTCTAAAGCAAGATTAAAAGTTTCACGTATCCCTGAGGACGATCCGTACTCATCTCGGCTAGCTACATGCGACACCGTTATTGATTGCGGTTACTACACACTCTCAAATAGAATCAATCAAATGGTGACGTTGCCGGGGATACGTGCGTAATTTTTTTTATTACTATACGTGTTTAATTCTTATTCGATCCATATCATAAAATAAAACAAAATAGCAAATTGTGTATTTAACAATTATTGTGCGAATTTTGTAAAGGGATTTGGAGTCACTGTAGCAAGGAGATAAAGATTCAGAGACTTTTTGAGAGGACCAGAGGAGCAAGGGAGGCCACCGCAGCAAAAATTTTTAAAAGATCTCTCAACTCAGCGGTGGAACCACGGCAACAAGTCCATTTTGGAGGCGGAACCGCGGCATAGTTGGGGACTTAGGGTTCCAAACTTCTCTGGTAACTTTCCTATCAATTTCTCTCTCCTCTGGAAAATCCAATAATATTTTTTTTTTGAAGGATTCTTTGCAAAATATCACCGCCAAAAATCTTTTTGCGTGTTTTGTAATTAGTTTGTGCATATTTTAATACGGACTTTAAGGGGCAAGACCAAAATTCAAATTAGGTGGGGATTATATCACCCTTCTTAGGCCCCACAAATCACAAAACAAGCATCTGGATCACCCTTCATTAATTAAAAAATATCTAGATCAAGACTTTAAGGACCGTCGCGCTCCATTAGGATAGAGGAAGGTCGTGGGTAATCTATCACTTATCCGCATTTTTTGTGGTGTCTAGGGAAGTGTGTCTAAGAGAGTGGTTACTTAATTAGGCCCGCTATTTTCGGTGATTCGTAAAGCGGATACCTCCCACTTGTAAGTCCACGTTACCTCTCCCGGTACTTACTGGCTTGCGGAGATAATGAAAAACGATTTTTCAAGAGGTGGTAGCATGGACTCAAAATACGGATCTTTGTTAAACAACTATCTAACAAACCTAACAAGAGTTTTACCTACTCGGTTAGGGGTTATACCTTAACTTGAACTCCTTCTCTTGGTCTCCTTGTGGTGGTCGGATGGTTCTCTCCTCGTCGTCTCTTTATGCCGAAAATGGATCCACCTGAAAGCTTCTACCTTTGGCTTCTCTTCAAACTAAAAGAAACTAGAACACTTGGTTTGCTAAACCTTGTGAACTAGGATGAGTAGAGGAGTGTGTTGGGTTTTATCTCAATGGTTCTTGCTTCTCAACACATGAGACAAGTGAACCATGAACTAGAGAGAGAGCAAGAGGAAGAGGGAGAGCTCAAGCAAGAGAGAGAAAGAAAATGAGAGAATGAGTAACTCTTTTGCCATCCAAGCTCTCATAATCCAAAATCATGATAACTCATAATAGTAATTGAGTATTATGTGATGGTTCAAGTAAAATGGCCATATCATTTCATGCACTCATTTTGCAAAAAGAAACAAGAAAGCAAAAGTCTTTGCCATGAAATGATAGCCATTGTAATGATGGTGGTCAACTAGTCCAACCTAGTCAACCGGTCAACAAAGTCAACAAGTCAACAAAGTCAACCCTTCATCTCAACCATGACACAATAATACTTAATTAATATTATCATTAATCATATTTCTTATTCTCATTAGGGTTTAGCAAAAGTCAACAGTCAACAGTCAACAACCCCAATGAGAATCCTCTGCCTCTGTCTCTCTGTCAACTGTGCATACACACCCGCATCCGCGTTCCGAGTAACACGAATATATACGAGATAAAACCAATCCCAAAACGTACACTAGGATCTGGCTTAAACCAAAGCCCTCTAGTGTTTACTGTCCGGACACTAAACGTGCACAAGTGCACGGATGTGACCGAACCCTGTCGCAAAACCATGCGATCTGTCGCAAACCATGCGACCTCTACTCTTTTGCCTAAAGGCGAATAGCTTTCTGTGTGGGACTCTAAAGACTCGACACTATGCTGGCAGTAGGTTTAACCACAGACCGCAAGCGGCACTAGCTGTGCGTAACGGTCCCCAGGTAGATGCCGATAAGAAGACGGACGAGGTGAAACCCATCTGAACTCCTACTGAGCCTGAATATGACAATCTGCGTACAGTCCGGTCTGTTCGTCTGAGAACATCGCATGGCGGGCCTAGGGGGTGGTAAACGTCAGTCCTCTAATAGCGGTACAAGTCGTGTCGAAGTATAGCCCAGAACACCCTGAGATAACACTGGAAACCTACCAGTATATCTCGCTTTCCCTGGCCAGGGACTTTGTGTAATGGCTCTCCTAGACACAGCGCGATATCAACCCCCAATACCGGGAGAGACGAATCCTGTATAACCGTTACTGCCTCCAAGTGCTTCGGGACTGCACCCAACTACTACATGTTTGCACGACTCCTTTGAGCCGTGGTAGGGTAGTAATCTAAGTACAGTGGGAACACACTCGAGGCGAAGTGACAGTGTCAAGTCAGCGGACTAAGCTGTACTCATGTCACCTGGGAACTGATAACTGACGATAGGTATAGTACCAACCAACAGTTCCCCACGAATCCTGTCCAGTGTACTCATAACCTAACGAGCACCCGCATACTATCTCAAGTACGACGTACTGACGGCTGTGGGACAGACCGTCTCCTACACTGGGATGAGAAGCGCATACGCTAGTCTACTCCGGAGTATCGATGCCATGTCTCGATAGTCCTACGACTAGGGACCTGCATAAGGATGTGCTTGTGGATTACCCAGCCCCCACGAGTGTGACTGCCATCACAACGCTGGTAATCAAGCAAAGATCCTAAGGGCTCTACTAATATGTATAAGCAGTATGCTAAAAGAAACACATGCACATATTGAAGTAGAAACAAACCAAGCAGCATACTACCATTTTGAGCAAGATTGTCTATACAAGGTGAATATCCCAAGCTTCCATTAAGTAATATACAAACTAGTATGATACAGTAATGGCCTCTAGGGTATATACACTAACAATCTCCCACTTGCACTAAGGCCATGTACTGGCGTATCGAAGACCTATCATCTCGATCAGCCGCTGCTCCCACTCTGAATGAAACCCTCTGGCTGGTCCATATAGACACACTCCTCTAAATTTCCATTTAGAAAAGCGGTCTTTACGTCCATCTGCCAAATCTCATAATCGTGGAAGGCAGCAATGACAAGAAGGATCCGAATGGATTTCAGCATAGCCACTGGAGAAAAGGTTTCGTCATAGTCCAAACCAGGTCTTTGACGAAAACCCTTTACAACAAGTCTAGCCTTATAGGTCTCAACCTGTCCATCTACACCAATCTTCCTTTTGAAGATCCACTTGCATCCTACGGGTTTTACCCCATCTGGAGCAACGTCCAACGTCCAGACTTTGTTGGTGTACATGGACTCCATTTCAGTCCGCATTGCATCCAGCCATTTTACCGAGTCAACGCTCTGAATGGCCTGCTAGAAGCTAGTCGGCTCATCACTATCAATGATGCAATCCTCTCTATCCCCGTCTATGAGAAAACCGTAGTATCTCTCGGGCGGATGAGACTGCCTGCTACTCCTGCGGAGTGGCGCAGGAATGTCATGATCTTTCGAACCCTCTGGTTCTACCAAGCTTTCAGTAATAGCCCGTGGTTCTGGAATTTCTTCTAGTTCTATTGCGCTCCCACTTATCTGATTTTCCAAAAACTCAATTTCCAAGAAGTGGGCATATCGAGAAACAAAAATCTTTTGTTCCTCTTCGTAATAGAAGAAATATCCCTTGGAGTTCCTTGGATATCCCACAAACTTGCACTATACTGAGCGTGCATCGAGTTTGTCCGCATGCTGCTTTTTGACAAAAGCTGGACATCCCCATGTCTTAATGTGCTTAAGATAGGGTTTCTTCCCACACCACATCTGATATGGTGTGGTAGGCACAGTCTTAGTTGGAACTCGGTTCAAAAGGTATGCAGCTAATTCTAGTGCATATCCCTAGAATGATCGCGGTAACTCAGCGTTACTCATCATGGAACGTACCATATCTAATAGGGTCCGGTTCCGTCTCTCCGATACACCGTTATGTTGCGGAGTGTATGGAGGAGTAGGCTGAAAGAGAATTCCATTCTCTTTTAGGTAATCCAGGAACTCGGCACTTAAGTATTCACCACCTTGATCAGATCTTAGTGTCTTGATACTTTTGCCTGTTTGTTTTTCTACTTCATTCTTATATTCCTGGAATTTTCCAAAGGCTTCGGATTTATGTTTCATTAAGAAGACATATCCGTACCTTGAAAAGTCATCCGTAAAAGTAATGAAGTAAGAATAACTGCTTCGCGCATGTGTAAACATTGGATCGCACACGTCGCTGTGTACGAGTCCCAAGAGCTCGCTCGCTCTTTCTCCGTGTCCAATGAACGGAGTCTTTGTCATCTTTCCTTTGAGACAGGATTGACAAGTTGCATATGATTGATATTCGAACGGATCCAAATATCCTTCTGTATGTAACTTCGTCAACCTTCTCTCATTGATGTGACCTAGTCTACAATGCCATAAGAAAGCCTGATTAGTTTCCGGATACTTTCTTTTGTGTGTATTCTAGAAATTGAAAATCTGTGGTTGGTTTAATACGTATATACCGTTGCTTAATGTACCTGACCCAACCCAATCAGAACTTGATTAAGGTGAATGTTTACAACATTGCTTACAAATGCAAATTCATAACCTTCTTTAGATAATAAAGATACAGAAATGATATTACAAGTTGCATTGGGTACAAAATAGCAATCACGCAAAACCAAAACGTGTCCATCTGATAACCCCAGGTGATAGTCCCCCACGGACTCAGCATCCATGCCAGCTCCGATTGCAACTCTGAGGGTCATATCACTTGCCTTCAAAACCCTATGCCTTCTCAGTGCCTGTAAAGAATTACAGATATGAGATCCTGATCTGGTATCCAATACCCAGGATGTAGAGTTTATTGATAAACAGTTTTCAATAACATACACACCTGAAGCTGAAGCCGCAACTTGCTTCAGATCCTGGGTTCTGGCCTTCCAAGCCCTGCAATCCTTTTTCCAGTATCCACTCTTGTGACAGTAAAAGAATTCTTCCTTTCCCACAAGCTTTCCCGCTACCTTTGTTGCCTTTGTCTTTCCCCTCGTATCCACTTTACTAACACCGGCCCTTGGTTTGGCGGGGGCTTTCTTCTTCTTTCCCTTGGCTTTCGCCTTGGACCTAGAAGAGGAAGATCCTCCTACAAACAAAGTGGATGTTTCCCTACTGTTGGAGATAGTGCCCTCAGAGTCAATTATTGGATCACAGGCATGTGATTGCAATGATTGAGGGAGGACCTATCCCGGGACGGCAGTCTTACTCGAGATGATAGCTTGCTATCTGGTTTACCTTTATCATCATGTACTGCTTTAGGTGACCTGACAGGTCGCTATTGCACGTTGATAAAGCCCTAGGATTCATGCTTGACTGCCAGCAGTATGAGGGCGATCATATAAGTGAGAGCTGGAGTCTACAAGCACATCCTTAAAAGGTCCCTAGTCGTGGGAGTTTCGAGACAGGGCATCGATTCTCCATAGTAGACTAGTGTATACAGTCGAGACCCCGACAAGGGGCGGTGGCCGGTCTCACAAGCCACTGGTGTCAGTTGGATCACCTAAGATGTATACAGGTGCTCATTGGGTTATGAGTACACCGGACAGGACTCGCCGGGAACATGCTAGTTGGTCTTATACCTGACGTCAGATAGCAGTTCCCAGGTGACATGTGTACAGGTTAGTTCATCGACCTGGGGATCGTCATTTGTCTCGTGTGAGTTCCCACTGTGCTTTGATTACTACCCTACCACGGCTCAAAGGAGTCGTGCAAACAGGTTTTAGTTGGGTACAGTCCCGAGCCACATGGAGGCAGTGAGCGGATCTTCGGGGGTTCGTCTCTCTCGGTATTGGGGGTGAGGTCGCGCTGTGTCTAGGAGAGCCATTACACGAAGACCTTGGCCAAGGCAGGAGATTTACTGGTAGGTATTCCAGTAGTATCTCAGGGTGTTCTGGGCTACACTCCGACACGACTTGTACCGCTTTTGGGGGTCTGACTTTTACCAACCCCCTAGGCCCGCCATGCGATGCTCATAGACGAACGGACCGGACTGTACGGATATTGTCACTGACAGGCTCAGTAGGGCGTCAGGATGAGTTCACTCATCGACGTCCCTTTTAGTCAATAGCTGGTGGCCCGTCACGTATTGGCTTATACCTCTGACGTGCTAGTGGTTAAATCCACAGCCATAGTATTGACGAGTCTTTAGAGTCCACCACACTTCCAGTTACTCAAGCTTTCGGGCGAAACGCTGTAGAGGCCGTATGGAGATATGGCAGGGTCGGATCAGATACGTGCGGTATTGCACGCATCAGGATCGGACGGTTTGTACTAGTGGCCGTATGGTTATATGGCAAGGTTCGATCAGATACGTGCGGTATTGCACGAATCAGGATCGAACGGATTTTACTAGCCGGCTTTGGTTTAAGCCGATCCTAGTATAGTACAGTGTAGATATTGTCTCTTTGCATTTGTATCCGGACGGAATACAGATGCGGGTGCGTATGCACAGTATCGGGGTTTTTCCTGTAATTTATTACGGGACCAGTTTTCTGGAGTTGCCAGTTTGCATTCCGTTCCGGCCGGTTTTTCTTTGTTCTTTCCCGGCCGGACTTTTCCGATGGAGGGTGTTATTTGCAGGTTTGCAAATAACACATGGTGGGGGGTTTTATTGCATAAGGTGTGATATGATAAGCATCTTTGCTTTTCATGCTTTATTGTGATAAGAAAGGATTAGGATTGATGGAAAGTTTTGTGATGATTATGTTTATGGTTATGGTCACCCTCCTTCTTTTTATTACCATCACCTCCCTTCATGATTCATAATTCCTTCTTCCACCATTTTGTGATGAGGGTTTTTGATTTTGAGAAAAGAGAGAAGAAGAAAAATGAGAGTGATTCATTTTTGTGCATATCATTCTTCATCTCATTCCATTGCTAGAAAATTGAAAGCACCAATTTTCTATACACCATTCCTCCATCTATGGCAACCAACCCCAAAGTGAGACATACACTCTACACTATATTCCTACAGCAAATCTTGGACGCGTCGATTCGCCAGCTTCGCGCCCGAGTTGCCTCGGTATTGAGGTAGGAGCCCGTAAAAGTACCCGGCTTCGTGGTGCCCTTTCTGACGAGGAGGAGACGACCGGAGATCCCGCGAGAAGATCGGAGTGGAGATGAAGACCGGAGGACTCGGATCAGTCGGTACATCTCTAACCTATCTTGTTACTTAGCTTAGACTAGTTAATGGCACGATCCGGGGTTTAGTGCGCGGTGTTGCCGGTTTGCTAAGTCCGCAAAATTAAGGTTTACCATCGTTTCCGCGTTTGGCCGTCGGTTTGACGGCCGGGGCGCCGCCGTGCACTTACAGTGGTATCAGAGCCTCGCCATTAACATAGTCTAGCTTTCTGTAATGTGTTTTTCTGTTTCGATCGATCGAATGTTCCAAAACTGCATTTTAGTTTGTATCAGTTTCTGTTGAAAATTTTTGGTCTCGAAAAATTTTTCAGGTTGTAAAACATTGATGTACTGGACAATCTAAGAGCTCTGTAAAAATTCGACGAAGTAACTCCACAGTGGGAGCGCGGAACCGCCGCGAAAACCCCCTTCCCGCGGCCCTTCCGCCGCACACTGTGGAGATCACTTCACCAATTTTTTACAGAGGCCTTCTGGGCTTAAAATATGGGTTTTGGAATATTAAAATTGGGCCCAGGATTTCTGTGAGTGCTACAATTTTGATTGGGGGGCCCACTTGTTAATTTTTGATCGATCGGATATTTTAAACACATTTTTTCACAGTATTTACATTATATCTGCGACCGTGAATGTCACTCGATCGGTAAATCCTGTCTAACTGCTATAGCCCAGTTAGACGGATTTGCGAACGTGACTTTCACGTTGATGTTCTATGTATTTGCTGTGATGTTGCGGATCGGTCGTGGGGATAGCCTGGATGCAATGCTAGTACAGTGCTGTTGTATTATGTACATTTGTTATTGCGGGGCGAGCGTCCGACATGTGGACTGCCGTCACTGCCTGTTTGTATTATTCTTTTGGGGCACGGCCAGGTTGCGGTCGATGTACCCGGTGTATGTATATTTTACATTCTGTACTAGGATTACCCGCGGAGGGGTGCACGGATAGCCGGGTTCTAGAAGGCAACAAGGCCGCATCTCATGGGATTGGGACGGAGGGGGCTTCACTCTAGGATTGGCGGGCTATTCGCCGCACTCGTAGAGGGTACAGGTTGACCCAGGAGGGGTGCCCAAGTTGCCGGATTCCGTGGAGTGCTGGGTGGTCCATTCACGGAGCTGAAGGGGGCTGCCTCGCTTCAGGTTTTGGCGGGTGACTTGCCGCGCCCGTAGGGGTCTAGGATTTCATTGCACAGGCTATCCACATGACCAGGGGAACGTCGGGTTTCGGTAGTGGCTCTGTGAAACCCGGGGATCCCAGATATCTGAATTGTTCTGTGATGCTGTACATTTCTGTGATGTTGCATTTCTTTTCACGCCTTGAGCGAAATATAATATATTGGTATATATATATTAGTAGATGTTGTATATGTTTTTCATCCGCGCTAGTCCAGTCCCCGCTCTATCGTTAGTAAGCTAACCTAACGAGTGATGACGGGACCCAGTGGCGAATGCGGATGGCATATACGTACGTCAGTATATTTTCGTTCTTTGTGGTGTGATCAATTGATGGGACTGCGTTGATTCGGATCAATGCAAGATAAACAAACCTAATCTGATGTTGTTGGAACACTTTTCAAAAAGCTGTTATTGCAAGGACGTTCACTTTTGTTTTGCATCGTGGTATTCATTTGGAATATCCTGCTCCTCAGTCGACGAGGCAAGGGCCGAGATCCCTTCACCGGGAGTGACCCCTTGGACAGAAGTTTGCGTCAGGGCATTAACTTCACTATAGCCGATTACTTTTGCTTTGCACCGTGGTATTCAGTTAGAATATCCTGCACCCTATTCTACGGGGAAAGAGCCGAGATCCCTTCACCGGGAGTGACCACTTTAGTAAAGGTTTTCGTCACTATATTTTCTAAAAAGCTATCCGTTCCTTCAACGATATCAAGTTCATTACGTTAAAGGTTTTCGCCAGAAACCATTCGTAGCCCTCCGTCGTTTCATATGGGTAGTCAATAGTATTCAAGCTGTGTTTGTTGGCCAAAGTCAAGGCACAGTGTTTGGTAGCTGTTGGTTATTCATATGCAGCATAGATAGATGCGTTGGTTTGGGGCAGTCGTATAGCCTTGTTGGCCAAAGTCAAGGGCTTGTACGGGTGGGCTCAAATTAACCTGGAGAATGACGGGCAGAACTTGACATGTGACTTATGATTTGTTGGCCAAAGTCAAGGTCATAAGAGCATGGGGTAAAAATCACTTCGGGAGTTTCAAAAGAACTGAAACTTGCCAGATATGCGCATACCTTCTGGAGTGTGATACCGTGAGCGGATTCCGTCACGTTGTCATGCGATGATAGTTGGATCCCGATTCCCACTGATGAGTTGGTTTACTCCTCGGGTGACCCCGACTAATTCTTCTTTCAGGTTTGGAGGAGAATTTGAGGTACAGTGGGAGGTTTCCAGATTAGATAAATTGGTAACCATTCTGATCTAGGTTAGAGTGCACGCTGAGTGTTTCTTTTCTCTCTCTCTCTGGCAACGACCATTGACCCGACCCTAAGACTATGACTCAGAGACCAAGTTGACCGAACCTACATAACACTGGCTTTTGGATTGTCTGAGTTGCAGACCTCATTGCCACTCCTGCTTTTACCCTTTTCTCCAGGACACCCCGTATTACTACGAACGTCCACTTCCATTGGACAAAACCATCGTATGGTTATATACGAAATCGAAGGAATTTATTCGAGGATGGTTTCCGGTTCTGGAGAAAACGGATAGGATTATTCAGTTGTCTTTTCTTTTCACCCTCTCTCAGGTTGCGAGTACTCCTTGGTTTAGGAGTAGTACACCTATTACGCAAATTGGATAGTCTTCTTCCAAACCATAGGCTGGTGCCGACCGGTAGGGAATGAAGAAAACCAGTTAGCCTAAACGGTGTACAGAAGGTATTGAGTTCAGACAAAGAAAGGGATTAGTAAGAGGGCAAAGTAAATTGCGACTGCTATTCACGACCAAACAAAGTATTTCTTCGCCAATCCTAAATCACCTTTGTGTTTCTCCAGGACACTCCGTATCACTACGAAGATCCCATTTTATTGGATAATCCATCGTATGGTTATATACGAACTCGAAAGGAACTCGTTCCAGTTCGGGGATGGATCCTGGTTCAGGAGAAATAGGAATAAAGTACATTCAGGTGTCTTTTATCTTCACCTTCTCTCGCGTTGCGAGTGTTCCTAGGATTAGGACAGTACACCCTTTATGCTTATTGGATAGTCTTCTTCCAAACCATAGGCTGGTGCCGAACGGTAGGGAAGGAAGAAAACCAATTGGCCTAAAGGGGTGTGCAGAAGGTAATGACTAAAGACATATGAAGGGATTTGGAGAAGTGGCAAAGAATTATACGGTTATAGTTGTGAATCTGGATGATGGAAGAGGCATTACTAGGAATACCAGGATACCCCACCGAAACATTTCAATGTTTCAGTTTCACTGTGTACAGTTAATAGAAAACTGATTTCCCAACTAGACACTTGCTCCAGGGTATGTATTTACCAGGTATGATTCTCACATCTGTATAGTTTTACAGATGATGAGTGGGAGTAAGTTATTGGGAATTAGGTGACCATCCTCATTATATCGGGATTCGTTGGAATTGGTGATATTTGAGGATGCCGCCTGGGTTGTTTGCCGGTCGGCAAATATTTGGTTTTGAATATCTGCTGTTGTGCACCAATTTCAAATTAATATATCTGTACGTCTATTTTCATAGAGTGAGATATACCTTTTGATATTATATCGATGACATTTACCTATATCAGTGGATGGTCAGGTAAGGAGCATTAAACAGCGGTGTAATTCTTCTTAACCATAAGTACAGTTTTCAACCTACGACACACAGTGAAAGAGTTGTTAGACTCAGCGGACTTATACAGAGTATTGTATGTTGTCCAGTGTCCATTAGGACAGAGGGGTTGGTCCTCATACTATATTCTGTTTACTTTTAACTTCTCTAGTTCTTAGACATGTGTTTCGAAGAAACACAGAGTCTAAGTTTTGAGGAGTTATAGGTATTTGAATAGAGTAGAGAACCAGGTGCAGCAAGTATCGGGATTCTTCAAAGTGATCGAAGATGTAGATACTTGTGTATGGTATTCAGTTGATAGTAATGATTAAGAGAACTTGTTTCTCTTTCGGGTTACTCATAATTGGAAGCATTCCTAAGTTGAGTAACGCTGATCGGCCTCCTTCCATTTAGTTGACATGCACTGGAGACAGTTGCATGATTTGAATCCGGTTTAATTAAATCAGTGCCTCTGGTTCTATATTGGATATAGAACAGTTCATATCTTAACATTGTTAAGGTACGGGGAGTTGTCTGGCTTATGATTAAAACCAGACTCTGGATAACTCAAGGCACGTTTCTGTAATGGCTGTTTGTGGGTTGACCCAGGCTATGACGAGGGTTGACTTTCTACCATCTGGAAGATCAATAGTGATATTGTTCTTCACTCGCCACAATTTTAAAAGAAATGGATTTTTCAGAAAACAGTAGTGGGAGTATGGTAGAACTGGAAGTGATTCCAGAACCGCAAACGATTACTGAAGATTTGATAAGGAACCTAAAGATTCAATCTGATTTGACATTCCATTGGCCACTCCGCAGATAAGGTGGGTAACTTCAGGCACCCGAGAGGTACTCCGGTAGCCTCAAGGACGGTGACAGGGAAGTTCTTGTTTACCCACACTTGCCATTGTTGTTGTTCCAGGCTGCGAGACCCGGCAGGAGGATGAGTATAGCGTCGTTCTAAACTAGCTTTAGAAGTGCACGTCTATATGACTCTGCCAGAGGGTTGTCGTAGTCAGTGGGAGCAGCGGAAGCATTGGTGGACATCAGGCTTATGTCTATTTATAGACTAAAGCAGATGTAGCGGAGATAGATCATCTATTTCTGATGTGACAGTCATAGTTTTGACGTCATCAGAATGGGGATGGATCTGTTGAGAAGGTAGTAGGAAGTGACATTCATATACTACGATCGGTTATACTTTGGTCGTCACACAGTATTTTCTCCACACAGGACTTGGATATTATATCAGACATTCTGGTTACTAGATCTATGGTTTTAGATCTAGATTTGGGTGGTTTCCTAATCTGGGTACCTTGACAGCATTCTAAGAGTATTTAGAATGGACGACTCCTGGCACGGTAGTATACCTGCAGGTGATGGAGTCACCCTCTCTAAAGGTGTCTTACAGACTAAAGGGAAGAGGGATGTGCATGATTGGCAGATCACTTGCTTAGGCAATTGAGTCAACCATGAGATGTCAAGTACCACACCAGATGTTGTTCTTGCATTACATGCAATAAGTTGATATTGATCCAATCCTGGAGAAGCAATCGGAAGCAGTTTTTAGAACATAAGTGGATGTTCTAGGGATATGATAACGACAGCCTTATTCGGGAGACAGTTATCATTCCAGGCTTCCAAGGTGACATGGACGACAAGGAGGTTGTCAGAGTTATAAGTTTTCCTTCTGACGAAGGGCAGTATTTTGGACAGGTGGTCCAGGTGGATACTGAGGGATGGCATGGCGCAGGATACTGATTAAGTTCAGTTGACGATACAGTCTAAGAAGTTTGGATTTGGAGTTCATTTATGAGCTAGGTCCCATCAGACATCCATACATTCTAAGACAGGTATTGCTCATTTCGGGAGATGGCTTTCTCCGCGAACTTGAGATATAGAGAGACATAGAAAGAAACTTCTAGGCGGATCCACTCACTGAGGCTATTCCTCGAACACAATAGTTTCGCAAACATGCTTTGTGAGACTGACTAGTAGAGGAGTTGGGTGTTCGGTATCACACGGGCTGTGAGTATGCGACATCGTAATAATTAGCCCTGAGTGCAAGTGGGAGATTGTTGGAGATAGTGCCCTCAGAGTCAATTATTGGATCACAGGCATGTGATTGCAATGATTGAGGGAGGACCTATCCCGGGACGGCAGTCTTACTCGAGATGATAGCTTGCTATCTGGTTTACCTTTATCATCGTGTACTGCTTTAGGTGACCTGACAGGTCGCTATTGCACGTTGATAGAGCCCTAGGATTCATGCTTGACTGCCAGCAGTATGAGGGCGATCATATAAGTGAGAGCTGGAGTCTACAAGCACATCCTTAAAAGGTCCCTAGTCGTGGGAGTTTCGAGACAGGGCATCGATTCTCCATAGTAGACTAGTGTATACAGTCGAGACCCCGACAAGGGGCGGTGGCCGGTCTCACAAGCCACTGGTGTCAGTTGGATCACCTAAGATGTATACAGGTGCTCATTGGGTTATGAGTACACCGGACAGGACTCGCCGGGAACATGCTAGTTGGTCTTATACCTGACGTCAGATAGCAGTTCCCAGGTGACATGTGTACAGGTTAGTTCATCGACCTGGGGATCGTCATTTGTCTCGTGTGAGTTCCCACTGTGCTTTGATTACTACCCTACCACGGCTCAAAGGAGTCGTGCAAACAGGTTTTAGTTGGGTACAGTCCCGAGCCACATGGAGGCAGTGAGCGGATATTCGGGGGTTCGTCTCTCTCGGTATTGGGGGTGAGGTCGCGCTGTGTCTAGGAGAGCCATTACACGAAGACCTTGGCCAAGGCAGGAGATTTACTGGTAGGTATTCCAGTAGTATCTCAGGGTGTTCTGGGCTACACTCCGACACGACTTGTACCGCTTTTGGGGGTCTGACTTTTACCAACCCCCTAGGCCCGCCATGCGATGCTCATAGACGAACGGACCGGACTGTACGGATATTGTCACTGACAGGCTCAGTAGGGCGTCAGGATGAGTTCACTCATCGACGTCCCTTTTAGTCAATAGCTGGTGGCCCGTCACGTATTGGCTTATACCTCTGACGTGCTAGTGGTTAAATCCACAGCCATAGTATTGACGAGTCTTTAGAGTCCACCACACTTCCAGTTACTCAAGCTTTCGGGCGAAACGCTGTAGAGGCCGTATGGAGATATGGCAGGGTCGGATCAGATACGTGCGGTATTGCACGCATCAGGATCGGACGGTTTGTACTAGTGGCCGTATGGTTATATGGCAAGGTTCGATCAGATACGTGCGGTATTGCACGAATCAGGATCGAACGGATTTTACTAGCCGGCTTTGGTTTAAGCCGATCCTAGTATAGTACAGTGTAGATATTGTCTCTTTGCATTTGTATCCGGACGGAATACAGATGCGGGTGCGTATGCACAGTATCGGGGTTTTTCCTGTAATTTATTACGGGACCAGTTTTCTGGAGTTGCCAGTTTGCATTCCGTTCCGGCCGGTTTTTCTTTGTTCTTTCCCGGCCGGACTTTTCTGATGGAGGGTGTTATTTGCAGGTTTGCAAATAACACATGGTGGGGGGTTTTATTGCATAAGGTGTGATATGATAAGCATCTTTGCTTTTCATGCTTTATTGTGATAAGAAAGGATTAGGATTGATGGAAAGTTTTGTGATGATTATGTTTATGGTTATGGTCACCCTCCTCCTTTTTACTACCATCACCTCCCTTCATGCTTCATAATTCCTTCTTCCACCATTTTGTGATGAGGGTTTTTGATTTTGAGAAAAGAGAGAAGAAGAAAAGAGAGAAGAAGAAAAATGAGAGTGATTCATTTTTGTGCATATCATTCTTCATCTCATTCCATTGCTAGAAAATTGAAAGCACCAATTTTCTATACACCATTCCTCCATCTATGGCAACCAACCCCAAAGTGAGACATACACTCTACACTATATTCCTACAGCAAATCTTGGACGCGTCGATTCGCCAGCTTCGCGCCCGAGTTGCCTCGGTATTGAGGTGGGAGCCCGTAAAAGTACCCGGCTTCGTGGTGCCCTTTCTGACGAGGAGGAGACGACCGGAGATCCCGCGAGGAGATCGGAGTGGAGATGAAGACCGGAGGACTCGGATCAGTCGGTACATCTCTAACCTATCTTGTTACTTAGCTTAGACTAGTTAATGGCACGATCCGGGGTTTAGTGCGCGGTGGTGCCGGTTTGCTAAGTCCGCAAAATTAAGGTTTACCATCGTTTCCGCGTTTGGCCGTCGGTTTGACGGCCGGGGCGCCGCCGTGCACTTACACCTACCTTTCTGTAGGGTGCCCTCTGTACTCCTCAGCATGTTGAGAAGTTCTGAAAGTTCAACTTCTTTTTCTTGTAAGTTGAAGTTCAGGATAAACTGGGCGTAAGTGGAAGGAAGGGACTGGAGAATCAAGTACGTATAGAGCCCGTTCTCTAACGTGGTCCCAAGGTCCGCGAGCTCCACAATGAAGCCAATCATCTTAAGCACGTGTTCCGCTACCGATGATCCGATGGCCAATCTCGCCGAAAACAGCTTTTTCGAGACTTCATATCTGGCGATACGAGATTGCTCTCCATACAGTTCTTTTGAATGGAGAAATATGGATTCAAGGTCCATATTCTCATGCCTCCTCTGATGTTCATTGTCCATAGAGGCAAGCACGAGGCACTTGGCCTTCGCGCAATCGATTTCCCAGGTCTTACGGATTTCCCTATCCGCGACGCTGGTTTTGGGACCTGGGACAGGGGGAGCTTTGATGGTAAGGAGATACCCCAACTTGTCATAAGTGATTGCCATTTTGACATTCCTGAGCCAATCTTTATAGTTTGGCCCTGTCAGTATATTTTTATTTAGTAGTAACTTAAGTCCAGTCATGGGTCGCTGTAATTAGGAGAGAGAGAAGAAACACTTTAGCATGATGCTCTTGCAAGTTTAGAGTGGTTTTTAATTTGTCTAAACAGGATGGCTCCCACTGTCTCTCGAATCCCTCCTCAAACCAAAAAGGAAGAATTAGTCAGGATCAATCTCACCATACAATTCTTGCTTAACCGTTTAACCAGGCTGGTGTCGGTACTTCGAGGGAGGTTTTCCAACGCTTTCGCGAAGTTTCTTAATTAAATAACCTATTTTCCTTATGGGTGTAGCCCCGGTAACACCTTTCTAGACACCTACTTGGTTTATAGCATTGATCGTTAAGTAAGAAATTTGCCCGAGGAGTAGCATATACCCACAGTAGGATCGGGATCCAAATATCATTGCGTGACAAAACTGAAGGAATCCTACCAGAATCATCACACTCCAAATGGTATGCAGCGCTAGCAAGTTTCAGTTCTTTTGAAACCCCCGATGTGGATTTTTGCCCCATGCTCTTATGACCTTGACTTTGGCCAACAAATCATAAGTCACATGTCAAGTTCTACCCGTCATTCTCCAGGTTAATTTGAACCCACCCGTACCTACCCTTGACTTTGGCCAACAAGGCAGTACGACTGTCCCAAACCAACACATCTATCTATGCTGCACATTGATTGGTAGAGATTCTGCGTGTTCAAGTTTAGTTAATTACCGCAATCAAAACGGTTTCGCTTGTAGCTAGCCGGTTGAGTACGGGTCGTCCGCAGGGAGATGGGAATCTTTTTCTATGTGCTTTAACGAGTTAAGTCCAATTTTCCAGATTTGTTTGTGATTAACTAAGTGTTAAAATGATATGTAAAGAGAGCTTGTTAGGGATAGGATTAGGTTAGTTTGAGTTAGGAGTCGCTCACTTCTTTCGTTGCCACTCTTAATATCGGTGTTACGGTAATCGGCAACAACGGGGATTAGCACGACTAGGAAGGAACTTGCGAGTATAAGCTAGGCTTTCCAACGCTTAAGTTCTTCCTTTTGGTGCTTGTCCGTCCGTTCTTGGCTCTTAGCCATAACCTCCGGTTAATTCAACCACAACCGGTCTCACTACGGAATCACCGCTATCATGTAGGATAGGGTGCCGTAGGAAGCGGATTGTGGTTCAATTAACGGGAGTCGAATTAAGATGTTGGGCAAGAAAAGAGTGAGAGAGATTTCCTTCTCTCAAACTTCCCTTATCCTAACCTAACAAGAATGAAACTACTCACACATCATAACGAAAAGAAAATAAAACAAAAGAGGAAGATAGAAAGAAAGAGATTAGAAGATAACAACTAGCTATTTGCGACCTCACCTTGGCAAGGATCAAGCGTAAGCATCATGGTTGTTTAAGGATAAAGGAAAAGAGAAAAGAAAGAAACAACAAGAAATAACAACAACTAAATTATCAATTAAAGATTACAACATAACAAGAGCAAGACAAGTATAATAACACAATGAACTTCTTTATTCATCATTCTTCACTCACAAAAGCTCACTACAAGTTTTTCAATGGAGAAGAGATGAGAAGAGGAAGAAGAACAACAAGTATTCTAAAAACTAAAAATACAAGATTAAGCACCCTTGGCTTCACAAGGTTCTGGGCTATTTATAGGCAGGGAACTGGAAATCTAGGGAAAAATTCTGCCTCTACATGAAAAGACCAAAATAACCCTGAAGTTTCGTCAACTGAGGAGACCGTACGGCCGCGGTTCCGCGGCCTAAGCCTGCTATTGCCGCGGAACCGCGGCACTTTAGAGGAATTGGTTCATCATTTTTGGTGGCTTTTCCTGTTTTGCTGTTCCCATTAGTCTGGTATATGATTTTTCTCAGAACTGCTTCACGATTTTTCCAGAATTTCTGTTGATCAAAAGGTGATTGGATATGGATCTTTTTGTCATGATTTTCTCGAGCTCCGCGTAGATTTCTTGGATGTTGTGTTGCCATTGAGCCTGGTGCATGAAAATGACATTGATTTTCCATTTTGTCTCTTAAACTGGTGTGTGGCAACAGACGGATAAAGAGCGGAGACCCGTGTTTTATCTGTGGTTGGCAGGAACCCGGATTTTTTCATGCTTTTCCATGAATTTCACCGTTTAGAGCCGAGAACCTGTATCCTGCAATTGACTAGCAAACACGGCTCAAGAGTACCTACCGATAAGCAATATGATAAAAATTGGGCGGTATAAAAATGCAAAAATATGATATGAACAAATACCCCAAAACTTATCATCTGCTCGTCCCGAGCAAAGCCAATTTATTCACAAAAATCCTAACCTCGCTTTCGCAGGGAACGCGATTGCACTGAGCATGTGCAACAAGCCGTTGAACCTCTAGGTGTCCCTAGTAGGAAGAGTGTTGTCTCCTGAGGGTTTTCAGCGGATACTACCCACAAAATCCGGTCAAGCTAGTTTTGTAAAATAACTATGATTCAAACCCTAAAGTTTTGTTTTAGAAAATAACAATTCTATTATCCTAAGCCTAGACTATCGAACCCTTATTTTTCATACCTCGCTTCTTATTTAACTAAAGATTTTATATGTCTTAACGTGCAGTGCAAATAGTGTCGTTAAGTTCCAGAAGGATCGATTAAAGTCATCATGTCACACAATAAAGCCCAGATAAAAATTTTAAAAGGATCACATAAGTTTTATAAAGAGTTAAGTATTTTTCAAGTTTCGTTTTCCAGTAAAGTTTCAACTTCAGAATTTCTATCTTCCCTAACAGGAAACTAGGTCTTATTTTTCACTTCACCTTTTTCTTGTTTTCATTTCATACACACCTCTGTGAACGTGCAATAGTCTTTATCATAGAATAAAACCTTCATATCTCCGCTAAAATCTTTATAAAAGCCTGTCTTTTATCAAGATTATTCTCACACAAAGAACCGTTAGGAATTTTAACTTGGAGAGAACACTTGCTTGACTTTGTTTTAATCTGGACTTTCTAGGCTTCTTAGCGAGCTTTGGGCCAATGCACCCAAACCAGTTGGTTTTAGGGCATCAGGTGTAGAAACACCCCAGCGGACTTAATTACTCAAATTACCTAGGTCCAAAAACAAAAGACAGTTTGGCGTGAAAATCATGATGATTTAATACGAACGGAGATATAACCGGCAGTTCAATTATTTATTTTTTTTTGGATAAAAGACGTGTTTAGTGGGTTCGGTGTGTAATCATTCCAATCAAGTTCCAGATGGGTTATTTTTCAGACTTAGTTCCAATTAAGACATCAATAACATTCCTTCATATTCACTCACTTCATAAACTATTCTTGATATTACTTATTTCAGAACAAACCTATTTGATCCTCAGAAAATCATTGATCCATTTAAAAGTTTTTAGACATAAAAGACTTGTCATCTAATTTCCAAAACTCACGACACGTGTAGTGTGATGTAAAGACGTATATCAGCTATAGTTAACTTCAAAGGAGAGTTATCTTTCAGGTTTTCAAAATCTAAACATAAGATTTAGTTATTCTTATTTTATCAAACAAAACCGTCGAAATGTTGAATCAGAGTCCTCTCACTAGCTAACTTGACAGAAAAGTTTTATGTTTTTAGAAAATTTTCAAATTTTTATGGATTTTATGGATTTTAATATGCAGATGCAAAATATACATATGAATGCGAAGATTAGAAATGCGTACCGAGCATACCCCCAAACTTAAACTGGACAGTGTCCTCACTGTCATCGCATGAAGAGATCATTTGAAGGGTCAAAATTGTCGGTTAGCTATACACAATTTTTTTTTTGTTTTCGTGTTATATTTATTTTTTTTTTATGTTTTTAAAGAGTAAAGAAAAAGAAAAAGAATATCCACAAATAAATACAAAAAGGTATATACATACCCCCAAACTTATTTGGAACAGTGTCCACTGTTCTTGGCTGGATAACCGAAGTTTGGTGGTAGGCAGAGGAAGATTATGCAGGGTAAACCGGCTCCTGTAAGAATAGGAGCTCCTTTATTGGTTCGGCGCTAAGGTACGTTTTAAGTCGTTGTCTATTTACTTTGAAAAATGAACCGTCCTTTGGATTCTCCAAATCCACAGCGCCATGTGGATACACATTCCGCACAAAATACGGCCCTTTCCAGCGAGATCTGAGCTTTCCTGGATGGAAGTGTAGCCGGGTGTCGTAAAGCAATACCTGTTGACCAGGTACGAATGTCTTGCGCAAAAGGTGTTTATCGTGAAACACCTTCGTTCGGTTCTTAACGACAACCGCGTTATCGTAAGCCTCATCCCTAAGCTCGCTTAATTCATTCAACTGCAGCTTCCGATGGCTGCCCGCATCTTCGAGAGACAGATTCAGCTCCTTGATCGCCCAAAATGCACGATGCTCTATTTCGACAGGTAGGTGGCAAGCTTTTCCGTACACAATCCGATAGGGATACATGCCAAGATCGGTCTTATAAGCGGTTCGAAGAGTTTCAGCGACCAATCCTTACGGTTCTTGGAAACCGTCTTCTCCAGTATCTGCTTGATTTGCCGATTTGAAACTTCGGCCTGCCCGCAGGTTTAGGGGTGGTAAGGCATGGAGAGCTTATGATTAATGGAATATTTCCGCATCAAGGCCTCGAAAGTCTTGTTGCAGAAATGACTTCCATTGTCGCTAATGATCGCTCGGGGGTGCCCAAACCGGGAGAAAATATTTTCTTTAAGAAACCTAACGACAACCTTGTTGTCATTAGTCCGGCTGGGCACAGCCTCGACCCACTTAGAGACGTAATCAACAGCGAGAAGGATGTACAAGTTCCCAAAAGAGCTGGGAAATGGCCCCATGAAATCGATCCCCCAAACATTGAAAATCTCCACAACCAAGATTGGTTGGAGTGGCATCTCATTCCTCCGGGATATCCGGCCCATGTGTTGGCACCGGGAGCAAGTCTTGCAATAGTCATGAGCGTCTTTGAAGAGTTGTGGCCAGTAGAAACCACATTGCAAGATCTTCTCAGCTGTTTTTCTTGGGCCAAAATGCCCGCCACACGCTTGATCGTGGCAAAACGACAGCACACTCTTGAATTCATCATCAGGGACACACCGACGAATAATCTAGTTGGGACAGTACTTGAACAGATAGGGTTCGTCCCAGTAAAAGTGTTTTACTTGGAATAAGAAGCGAAGTCTGTCCTGACTTGACCATTCAGTCGGTAGTAATCCTGTGGCCAAATAGTTCACAATATCTGCGAACCAGGGTTCGCAAGATACTGTCAAGAGCTGTTCATCCGGAAAAACGTCGTTGATCGGAATTGGAAGCGAAGGCGAAGAAGGAAGTCGTGAGAGATGGTCGGCAACTACGTTTTCACATCCTCGTTTGTCCTTAATGACAAGGTCAAACTCTTGAAGCAAGAGGATCCAACGTATTAGCCGAGATTTTGCATCTTTCTTCGCAAAAAGATGGCGCAGAGCAGAATGGTCTGTGTAGACAATGACTGGAGAGCCGATGAGGTAGGGCCTGAACTTTTCTAAGGCAAATACAACAGCCAAGAATTCCTTCTCAGTTGTTGTATAATTGAGTTGGGCGTCGTTCAGGGTTCGGCTCGCATAATAGATTACGTGCGGCATCTTGTTGATGTGTTGTCCAAGGACAGCACCAATGGCAAAGTCGGATGCATCGCACATAATCTCAAATGGGTGCGTCCAGTCAGGTGAAGAAAGAACGGGAGCAGAAGTGAGTAAGCTTTTTTGTGACTCGAACGCAGTCACACAGCTCGAGTTGAAGTCGAATGGCGTGTCCTTAGCCAGCAAAAGAGTCAAGGGCCTAGCAATCTTGCTAAAGTCCTTGATGAACCGTCTATAGAAACCGGCATGGCCAAGGAAGGCTCGGATGTCTCGGACGCATCTGGGAGGAGGTAGATTGGAAATGACCTCAATCTTTGCTTTGTCAACCTCTATGCCATTTTACGAGATGATATGTCCTAAGACAATACCTTCGCGCACCATGAAGTGGCACTTCTCCCAATTCAAAGTGAGATTCTTGTCCTTACATCGGGTAAGGACAGCGTCAAGATGCAGCAAACACTCGTTGAAGGAATCGCCGAAGATGGAGAAATCGTCCATGAAGATCTCCAGAAATTTTTCCACTATGTCTGAGAAGATTCCCATCATACACCGCTAGAAGGTAGCAGGCGCATTGCATAACCCAAAGGGCATGCGACGATATGCAAACGTGCCGAAAGGACAAGTGAAAGTGGTCTTGTCCTGGTCTTTTTCGGCGATGGGAATTTGATTATAGCCGGAGTAGCCATCAAGAAAGCAGTAGTACTCATGTCCGGCCAATCGTTCAAGCATTTGGTCAATGAAAGGTAGCGGAAAGTGGTCCTTCCGCGTTGCGGCGTTGAGTTTTCTGTAATCGATGCATACTCGCCACCCAGTTTGGGTGCGAGTAGGGATTAACTCGTTCGCCTCGTTAGTGATGACCGTTATACCTGATTTCTTGGGGACAACGTGAATGGGGCTAACCCACTGGCTATCAGAGATAGGGTAAATGATACCACTATCCAGACATTTTACGATCTCCTTCTTCACAGCCTCTTTCATGACTGGGTTGAGACGTCTTTGTGGATCCCTGGCTGGTTTGGCATCATCCATCAGATGAATGTGATGTTCAACGATCAGGGGACTAATCCTCTTGATGTCTGCCATGGACCAGCCAAAAACTTGCCTATTGTTGTGCAAGACCGCAAGAAGGGCTTTCTCTTGCTCGGGAGCTAGAGAAGCCGAGATGATAACCGGGAGGGTCTCGTTCTCACCTAAGTAAGCGTACTTAAGGTGAGACGGCAAAGGCTTGAGTTCGAGCGTTGGAGGTGAAACGATGGAAGGCAAGATTGGTGCAAAAGTCTCGAACTCAAAAGATTCCAGCAAAGGTTCAAAACGAGTGTAAGCGACCGAGTTGGATGGTTCAGGTAACTCATCCGGAAATTCGAAGGATTCAAACTCGGGTTGTGAACGGCTAAGATCGTTCGAGAACGTGAAACACTCGTAGTCGTTGTCGGGCGCAGAAACAGCAGCAGGTTCGAAGAGGAACGCACTGGTGGCGTCAAGGTTATCGTGATCAAACAGAAACTCCTTGAATTCACTCTTCTGGGGTGATCTCCTGGATTGAGCAAACGTCCAGTATATGAGCATTAGGTTCGGAGGGCTGATTCCCCAACCTAAAAATATTGAGTTCAATTGTCATATTTCAAAAAAAAGATAGGTTCATCGAACCATTGCGACAATTGATTACATCATTTGAGGTTGCAAGGAATGGGCGACCGAGTATCACCGGAATTTGATTCCGGGGGTTAGCTACAGGCTGTGTGTCTAATACAATGAAATCAACGGGGAATATGAAGTCCCCGACTTTGATTAACACATCCTCTAGCTCACCCCTAGGATGGGTGATCGATCGGTCGGCCATTTGGAGAGTGCAGTGCGTGGGTTTCAGCTCTCCTATGCTTAATTGCTCGTATACTGAGTACGGAAGCAGGTTAACACTGGCACCAAGATCTAATAGTGCGCGGTTGATGTTCTTATCCCCAATGGTAATAGAAATCGTAGGACAGCCAGGGTCCTTCCGTTTTTGTGGTAAAGATTGGGTAAGGGCATCACTCACAGCACTAGCCAAGAAAACATTCTTGGGTACCTGAGACTTCCTCTTTTTCGTGCACAAGTCCTTTAAGATTTTCGCGTAGGACGGGACTTGTTGGACAGCATCTAAAAGAGGAATGTTAATGTTAACCTGCTTAAATAACTCCAGAATCTTCTCCATTTGTGGATTTTGTTCGGTGGACTTCAACCGGTTCGGAAATGGAACGTTTTTAAAATTGGTTGAGTCCAATGCTGGAGGAGGAGATTTTGGAGTTGGAACGGATCCCAGAACTGGTGTTTTCGTGGAGTGAGAAGTGGGTCTGTTCAGAGCAGAAGAAGAAGAAGAGCCTTTTGAAGAATGGAGAATAGGCTCAGAAGACGAAGGCGTAGCAGAGGAGGAAGAAGAAGAAGAAGCGGCCGGGGTGTCATCGTTGATCCGTGTGCCAATGTTATTTTGCAGCATCCTTCCCGATCTCAATGTGGTCACGGCACTCACATTATGGTTCTGTTGTTCAAGAGCAACATGTACATTATATGGGTGACCGGGATTTAGGAGTGGCTGGGACGGGAGATTCCCCTTCTCTCGCTCGCTTAAGGCCGCATTCAGCTGTGCAATCTGGGCCTCGATGGTCTTGATGCTTTGCCCGTGAGCGGCAGTGTGTTGCACTAAGGACTGAATGGAAGACTGGATGTTTGCGGTGGATTGTGTCGATTGTTTAACGAACGCCTCCAGACTTCGTTCGAGCGAGGAAACCTTATCGTTGTTTGACGGAACAAAGTTGTTTGGTGGAAAAGAATTGTTGGGTGTAAAATTGTTCGTCTGATTTTGAAAAGGTTGGGGTTGGAAGGGCTGCTGAAATTGATGTTGAGTTTGTTGTTGCGCTTGTTGTTGCGGCGAAGGGGGCCTTTGGAAATTGTTGTCTTGGAATTGATTCTGATTCTTATTCCAGGCGAAATTGGGATGACTCCTCCAACCGGGATTGTAGGTGGAAGAGTATGGATCATTCCTCGATCTTTGCTGAAATGCAGCATTAACCTGATCCTATCCTTGCGATGGTGGATTGTAAGGACACTCTTCGGTTAAGTGAGAAGGATCGGAACAACATGCGCAAATGGTACAAAGGGGAAGAACAGGGGCAGGAGCAGGAGAAGAAAATTTGCTCTCTATCGCTTCAAGCTTTCTCGTTATTGCAGCCATTTCAGCTTTCATCGCAATAGAGACATCAAGTTGGTGAATTCCTACCCTAGACTGACCGGTAGAAGTGGAAGTAGAGGAAGAAGAAGTCGGTCTGGTGCTCTCCCATTGTAGCGTCTGTTCCGCAAGGTCGTCAAAGAATTGCCACGCTTCCTCGTCAGATTTCGATAGGAAGTGGCCCTGACAGATGGTTTCCAACAACTGCTTGGTTGCTGGGTTCAGGCTCTCGTATAAGGTTTGGCAAAGTTGCCATTTCTCTATACCGTGGTGAGGACACTGAACAAGAAGGTCTTTGTACCGGTCAAAGCACTTCCAGAAGGCTTCAGAAGGAAGCTGAGGGAATTGGTTGATTTCGTTACGTATCCTTGCGGTTTTATGATTCGGATAAAATTTCTTGAGAAACGCTTTTACAAACTCGTCCCAACTGGTTATGGAGTGGGAAGCAGTGCTATACAGCCATTTTTCAGCAAGATCGCATAAAGTGAACGGAATGACCCGTAGCCGTATAGCATCGTCCGACAGCTGGGTGGTTTTCATCATGGCACAAACGTTTTGAAATTTGTTGATGAAGATATAGGCATCTTCAGATTCAAGCCCATGAAATCGCGGAAGCATGTTGATGAAGTTGGGCTTAATTTCAAAATTATCCCCATTGGCCGGTGGAAGAGAATGGTAGTTGGGAAGTGCAGAACGGGTGAGATAGAAACGATCCTGGAGCGCGATTCGCTGCAGCGCTACAACAGGCGGTGGTGGTGGGTTATTGGTCTTCGTAGGAGGTGGAGCCAATCCAGGGGTAGTCAAAGAGATCTTTGGATTAAATCCTGACATCGCGGAAGAAGAGGTTGGTGATGGTGAAGGTGAAGATGTATGAACAGAATTCCGGGCAATGTCGGAGTTGGCCGGCAAAGGTAAAGGTGAAAGAGGCGTGGACGGAGTTTCGATGTCTGAGTCGATCGCGTAGTCGGTAGCGACTAACGTAACACGGACTAGGCGGGCGCTAGTGTCTCGAGTCCAAGCGGACATACACTAAACGAGTTTAGTATAGTCAAAGCGGAAAGGTGAGGGTAAGAAAACATCAATGGAGAAATACGATGGGTGGTGGGTGAAAAAATGGATTTTGGCGACAAAGGGCAAGTTTTTATAAAAGTTTTTGATTTTTCCTTTTTTTTTTCTTTTCTTTTCAGAAAGAGCTTTACAGAAATATGTACGGACTTACGGCTTTAAGTAATCACAAACAAGATATGCACAATCACACCTAGATCTAGGATCACCTAGGTCAGCTAGACAGCTCCTAACTGTTCCAGAGGGCTAGAAATAGGACCTCAAACCGCCTCTTCTCCGTCAATTGCGGCCAGGTAAGTTCCAGGTAAGTGGGAGGTTTTCCAACGCTTTCGCGAAGTTCCTTAATTAAATAACCACTTGCCTTCGACACACTTGCCTAGACACCGCAAAAGTCAGATAGGATAAACGGCCGATGCCTGTAACTAGTCCTCTGTTCTATTGAGCGCGAAGTCCTTAGGGCTGAGTCTAGTATTTTTTAATTAACAGTGGTCAATGCATATTCTTTTGTAATTTCTGGGGTCCTGGGAAGGGTGATGAAATCCCCACCCAATCTGAATTGGTTTCAAACCCCTTAAGTCCGTATTAATGAATGCAAAGCGGTAACAAATCAACTGCAAACAATTTTTATTTTTTTTAGCGCGGCGCAAAGAATCCTGCACAAGAACAGTTTATTGGAAGGGGGAAGAGAATTTGCGCAAAGAATGCTGCAGAAAACACAGTTCAGTGGAGTTCAGAGGAGTGGGGGAGAGTAGAGAGACTTACCCAGAAAATTTGGCACCCTGAAGGCACTATATGGCCACGGTTCCGCGGCGAAACACCAGCTTAGGCCGCGGTTCCGCGGCCAAACAGAGAGATTGAGCTTCCAATTTTTTTGTGTGTGCTGGGTTGGGAGTCCTCTACTTGTCTGGAATTTTTGAATCTTGATTTGCTCACTGAAACTGCTCCAGAATCTTTCAGTAGACCGTTTTATCCGTCTTGAATCTGTCGCGGTGTAGCCGCGAGATGTGGGTCTATCTTTCCACGCCTTTGATACTGAACTCGAACTTCGTATATCCCACTTCTTTGGCACTGAACTCGAACTTCGTATTATCCTGCACACTTGCATAAAAACTAATCAAAAATAACAAGATGGGTTTTTTCTACAATGTATATTTTTTTGTTTTGTTTTTTCGGTTAGATTTATATTCACAAGTTAACCCGAAATTACACAAAGAAATAAACTACCGTCTCCCCGGCAACGGCGCCATTTGATTGGTAGAGATTCTACGTGTTCAAGTTTAGTTAATTACCGCAATCAAAACGGTTTCGCTTGTAGCTAGCCGGTTGAGTACGGGTCGTCCACAGGGAGATGGGAATCTTTTTCTATGTGCTTTAACGAGTTAAGTCCAATTTTCCAGATTTGTTTGTGATTAACTAAGTGTTAAAATGATATGTAAAGAGAGCTTGTTAGGGTTAGGATTAGGTTAGTTTGAGTTAGGAGTCGCTCACTTCTTTCGTTGCCACTCTTAATATCGGTGTTACGGTAATCGGCAACAACGGGGATTAGCACGACTAGGAAGGAACTTGCGAGTATAAGCTAGGCTTTCCAACGCTTAAGTTCTTCCTTTTGGTGCTTGTCCGGCCATTCTTGGCTCTTAGCCATAACCTCCGGTTAATTCAACCACAACCGGTCTCACTACGGAATCACCGCTATCATGTAGGATAGGGTGCCGTAGGGAGCGGATTGTGGTTAAATTAACGGGAGTCAAATTAAGATGTTGGGCAAGGAAAGAGTGAGAGAGATTTCCTTCTCTCAAACTTCCCTTATCCTACCCTAACAAGAATGAAACTACTCACACATCATAACGAAAAGAAAATAAAACAAAAGAGGAAGATAGAAAGAAAGAGATTAGAAGATAACAACTAGCTATTTGCGACCTCACCTTGGCAAGGATCAAGCGTAAGCATCATGGTTGTTTAAGGATAAAGGAAAAGAGAAAAGAAAGAAACAACAAGAAATAACAACAACTAAATTATCAATTAAAGATTACAACATAACAAGAGCAAGACAAGTATAATAACACAATGAACTTCTTTATTCATCATTCTTCACTCACAAAAGCTCACTACAAGTTTTTCAATGGAGAAGAGATGAGAAGAGGAAGAAGAACAACAAGTATTCTAAAAACTAAAAATACAAGATTAAGCACCCTTGGCTTCACAAGGTTCTGGGCTATTTATAGGCAGGGAACTGGAAATCTAGGGCAAAATTCTGCCTCTACATGAAAAGACCAAAATAACCCTGAAGTTTCGTCAACTGAGGAGACCGTACGGCCGCGGTTCCGCGGCCTAAGCCTGCTATTGCCGCGGAACCGCGGCACTTTAGAGGAATTGGTTCATCATTTTTGGTGGCTTTTCCTGTTTTGCTGTTCCCATTAGTCTGGTATATGATTTTTCTCAGAACTGCTTCACGATTTTTCCAGAATTTCTGTTGATCAAAAGGTGATTGGATATGGATCTTTTTGTCATGATTTTCTCGAGCTCCGCGTAGATTTCTTGGATCTTGTATTGCCATTGAGCCTGGTGCATGAAAATGACATTGATTTGCCATTTTGTCTCTTAAACTGGTGTGTGGAAACAGACGGATAAAGAGCGGAGACCCGTGTTTTATCTGTGGTTGGCAGGAACCCGGATTTTTTCATGCTTTTCCATGAATTTCACCGTTTAGAGCCGAGAACCTGTATCCTGCAATTGACTAGTAAACACGGCTCAAGAGTACCTACCGATAAGCAATATGATAAAAATTAGGCGGTATAAAAATGCAAAAATATGATATGAACACACATGAATACCCAATAGCTACCAATCACTACGCCTTGACTTTGGCCAACAAGCATAGCTTGAATACTATTGACCATCCATGTGAAACGACAGAGGGCTACGAATGGTTTTGGCGAAACCGTGAACGTAGTGAACTTGATATAATCGATGGAACGAGATAGCTTTTAAAAGGAGTGGCTTAAGCTCCGCGTTTAAAAGTTATTTTTGAAAAGAAACCGAGTGGTTTTGAAAGTGTTCCAACGACTCAATTTTGGTTTATTTTCTTGCATTAATTTAATGCGTCCCATCATTTAATCCTACCATTGAAGAAAACAACGAAAATATGACATACGCTTATGCCATCCGCATTCGCCACGGGGCCCCGTCATCACCTATTAGGTTACTTAACTAACGACAGAGCGGGGGCTGGACTAGCGCGGATGCAAAACATAAGCAACGCCTAAATAGATATCATATATAGATATTCACATTCGTCACATGCAATGATAGCCATTCCAGATCACAGATGAACACATTGGATATATTAGGAATCCGCAATCCGTACGAGTCTGTAACGAAGAGCGGATTACACGATCGCGATGAATAGCTAAGACCCCACCCTAGACCCTTACGGGTGCGGCAAACTACCCGCCAAGTACCCGAAGCGAAGCAACCTCCCTCAACACCGTGAGTAGGCCACTCGGCACTTCGAAATACCCGGTAGTTTGTGCACCCCACCATGGGTCTATCCTAGGAGCAAAAACAGTAAAAGAAATTATACAATGACGGCTACAACCTCATCCCGGTTGTGCAGCCATAAAATAATATTATATCAATTACAAATTTACATGAATTGAAAGAAAAGAAAACTCTCATCTCACAACCCCCTGGCTATTCATCCGCGACAATCCAATGAATTCATATACACATACCATCAACATTACAGATCACAGATATGTATAACCCCCACTAATCGACGTATAGCGATTAGCGGACGTTCAATACATATATCACATCACAGATCTAACCCGTTAGCTTAAGTCTTTTAGAAGTTTGATCAAAATACGGATTTTTAGGCCCCAAAAACAAATTTTGCTTTCAGAAAAATCTGGGCAGAAAAATCATATTGTAAAAATCCCAAAACAACCCCAGAAGCACACTGCAGAAAATTTGTGCCACGGCCAAGTCAACTCGACCGCAGAACCGCGGCCGGAGCATGCTCCCGCCGCGTTTCCGTGGCGCTTTGACCGAGTCGGTGGACCAAATTTCTTGAGTGTATTTTAAAAAGCCTGAGTAGATTTTTGGTGAAAGATTTATAATTTTTGGAACAGAATACAGAATCGACAGAAACTTGATTTTTCGGGTTCGTTTCGCGACTTTTTCTCCGATCGAACTTCTAGTTACTTTGCTAACATGTTAGATAGTGTTTAACTAGGCTCTGATACCACTGCAAGTCCACGTTACCTCTCCCGGTACTTACGGGCTTGCGGAAATGTTGAAAAACGATTTTTCAAGAGGTAGTAACATGGACTCAAAATACGGATCTTTGTTAAACAACTATCTAACAAACCTAACAAGAGTTTTACCTACTCGGTTAGGGGTTATACCTTAACTTGAACTCCTTCTTTTGGTCTCCTTGTGGTGGTCGGATGGTTCTCTCCGCATCGTCTCTTTATGCCGAAGATGGATCCACCTGAAAGCTTCTACCTTTGGCTTCTCTTCAAACTAGAAGAAACTAGAACACTTGGTTTGCTAAATCTTGTGAACTAGGATGAGTAGAGCAGTGTGTTGGGTTTTATCTCAATGGTTCTTGCTTCTCAACACATGAGACAAGTGAACCATGAACTAGAGAAAGAGCAAGAGGAAGAGGGAGAGCTCAAGCAAGAGAGAGAAAGAAAATGAGAGAATGAGCAACTCTTTTGCCATCCAAGCTCTCATAATCCAAAATCATGATAACTCATAATAGTAATTGAGTATTATGTGATGGTTCAAGTCAAAATGGCCATATTATTTCATGCACTCATTTTGCAAAAAGAAACAAGCAAGCAAAAGTCTTTGCCATGAAATGATAGCCATTGTAATGATGGTGGTCAACTAGTCCAACCTAATCAACCGGTCAACAAAGTCAACAAAGTCAACCCTTCATCTCAACCATGACACAATAATACTTAATTAATATTATCATTAATCATATTTCTTATTCTTATTAGGGTTTAGCAAAAGTCAATAGTCAACAGTCAACAACCCCAATGAGAATCCTCTGCCTCTGTCTCTCTGTCAACTGTGCATACACACCCGCATCCGCGTTCCGAGGAACACGAATACATACGAGATAAAACCAATCCCAAAACGTACACTAGGATCTGGCTTAAACCAAAGCCCGCTAGTGTTTACTGTCCGGACACTAAACGTGCACAAGTGCACGGATGTGACCGAACCCTGTCACAAAACCATGCGACCTGACACAAAACCATGCGACCTCTACTCTTTTGCCTAAAGGCGAATAGCTTTCTGTGTGGGACTCTAAAGACTCGACACTACGCTGGCAGTGGGTTTAACCACAGACCGCAAGCGGCACTAGCTGTGCTTAACGGTCCCCACGTAGATGCCGACAAGAAGACGGACGAGGTGAAACCCCATCTGAACTCCTACTGAGTCTGAATGTGACAATCTGCGTACAGTCCGGTCTGTTCGTCTGAGAACATCGCATGGCGGGCCATGGGGGCGGTAAACGTCAGTCCCCTAATAGCGGTACAAGTCATGTCGGGGTGTAGCCCAGAACACCCTGAGATAACACTGGAAACCTACCAGTATATCTCGCTTGCCCTGGCCAGGGACTTTGTGTAATGGCTCTCCTAGACACAGCGCGATATCAACCCCCAATACCGGGAGAGACGAATCCTGTCTAACCGTCACTGCCTCCAAGTGCTTCGGGACTGCACCCAACTACTACCTGTTTGCACGACTCCTTTGAGCCATGGTAGGGTAGTAATCTAAGTACAGTAGGAACACACTCGAGGCGAAGTGACAGTGTCAAGTCAGCGGACTAAGGTGTACTCATGTCACCTAGGAACTGATAACTGATGATAGGTATAGTACCAACCAACAGTTCCCCACGAGTCCTGTCCAGTGTACTCGTAACCTAACGAGCACCCGCATACTATCTCAAGTACGACGTACTGACAGCTGTGGGACAGACCGTCTCCCACACTGGGATGAGAAGCGCATATGCTAGTCTACTCCGGAGTATCGATGCCCTGTCTCGATAGTCCTACGACTAGGGACCTGCATAAGGATGTGCTTGTGGATTACCCAGCCCCCACGAGTATGACTGCCATCACAACGCTGGTAATCAAGCAAAGATCTTAAGGGCTCTACTAATATGTATAAGCAATATGCTAAAAGAAACACATGCACATATTGAAGTAGAAACAAACCAAGTAGCATACTACCATTTTGAGCAAGATTGTCTATACAAGGTGAATATCCCAAGCTTCCATTAAGTAATATACAAACTAGTATGATACAGTAATGGCCTCTAGGGCATATACACTAACACCACTTACCTGGCATTTACCTGGCCATAAGAGTTATAAAGAGGTGGTAGATGATTGATCCTGCGGCTTGTCTTTTGGAAGTCTAAGAGCGGTCTAGAGACTTGACCTAGATAACCTTAGTACTAGGGCTGTTTATGCATTTTTTGTGATTTGTCTCACGTCCGACACTTTTCAAAACAAACCAATTTTTAAATAGTTTGCACACGCTGCCACGTGCGCTAAACCCGCTTAGTACATGCTCGGTTGGACACGGGATTCTAGTGCCCGTCTTTCCGCGTTTCTGCTATCGACTCCAAAGTCGGTGCTTCTTCATCTTCTTTTTCCCCTCCAACCACCATATCAACCGAGATGGACGGTTCTCTATTATATTTTACCAAAACACCTCTGCCACCACCTGTCGGTGCGCAGAATCCACCGCGCATCTCTCTCCAAGAGAGATGCTACCCAATACGCGTTCCCTTTCGTACCTGTCTATCTATTCCACCAGCCAATGGGGATAATTTTGAAATTAAACCCCACTTCATCAACCTGTTGCTCAAATTTCATGGGATTGAATCTGAAAACGCATACATTTTTATCACCAAATTCGAAAACGTATGCGTAATGATAGGCACTTCACAACTTTCAGTGGATGCTATGCGCTTGCGTCTTCTCCCTTTTACTTTGTGTGATCTAGCAGAAAAATGGCTTTATAACGCTGCCGCACACTCTATTTCCAATTGGGATTAATTCGTTGTAGTATTCCTAAAGAAATTTTACCCCAATCATAAGACCGCCCGTGTTCGGAGCAAGATCAACCAGTTTACCCAGCTTCCCAATAAACCATTTTGGAAATGATCTGAACGGTTTAAAAATATGCTTGTCCAATGTCTTCATTATGGAATAAATAGATGGGATCAATGCCGAATTATATATGAGGGTATTAATCCAGCGACAAAGCAGATGCTTGAAACCATGTGTCAAATACCATTTCATGTCCAAAGACGATGGTGAAGCTTGGAAATTTCTGGAAGATCTCGCTGAACACACTTTGCAGTGGGAAAGCGTTAGACCATCATCGTCTAGGGAAAGTATCCATCACCTCGATGTTTCCATTACAGTAAAAACCGAAATGGCAGCGATGCAAAAGAAACTCGACGCTATAGAGAACAAATTCTCATCAGCCTCCCTAAACAAGGTTACGCTTCCAAAAACCATGTGTGGTTGTTGTTCCGACCCATCACACTTAACGGAAGAATGTCCTTTAAGTCCACCGTTTCAAGTTCAAGAACAAATTAATACTACTTTTTAGCAACGACTTAGAAACAATCTTATTCTTCCACATATAATCAGGGATGGAGGAACCATCCTATTTTTTCTTGGAACCAAAACCAAACCCAAAATCAAAACCAGTTCCAAAGCAATTATCAAAGACTTCCTCCACAGCAACAGCAACCACCACCACAGAGTCAGCACCCCTTTCAATTGTAACCTTTTCAAAATCCTGCCACCAATTCTACACCTTATAATAATTCTTTCCAAACGGCCGGTACCGAAAACTCATCTGCACTTGAACAAAGCGTGGATATGTTTATTAAACATTCCATGCAAACCACGGATGATATAAAGTCTTCTATCTGAACATTAACGCGACCACCACCTCCCACGGTGAAAGTATAAAATCGATAGAAGCATAACTTGCACAAATAAATGCCACGATGAGTGCGAGAGAAAAAGGGAAACTTCCATCTCAACCCCTACCGAATCCTGGCCACTGGCAAAGCCATAATATGCGTGTCGTTGCCACGTTGAGATCAGGAAGAGTGTTGAACAATCAAGTCGGTCAACAGATTGATGATGAGGAATCAATTGAAACCCCGGCTTCCACTTCTTGTCCTATCCCTAATTCGTCTAGTCTTCCACCTTCTTCCGAGCCTATTCTCCGTTTTCCCCAAGGTTTGAACCGTCTGCCCACTTCTTCGTGTCAACCTAAAACTATCCTAACTCCAATTCTGAGATCGATTCCATCCCTACAAACTTCTCCACAAATGTTGGACCCAAAACTTATTGATAAAGCTCCTTTTGCAAACAAGTTGAGGGCCAACAAACCTAACGCACAAATGGAGAAAATTGTGAAAGTGTTTAAGAAAGTTAACATAAATATTCCTCTCCTAGATGCTATTCAACAGGTTTCGTATTATGCAAAAATCCTTAAGTACTTGTGCATTAGGAAGAGAAAAACTCAAGTGCCGAAAAAAGTATTCTTAACAAGTAACGTGAGCACAGGTTTTATCTAACAATTGCCTAAGAAACGTAAGGACCCTGGTTGTCCTACAATATCTATAACTATTGGGGGTAAAAGCATCAATCGTGCTCTACTTGACCTCGGCGCTAGTGTTAACTTCCTTCCATATTCTGTCTATGAGCAGCTAGGTATAGGAGAGTTGAAACCTACCCACTGCAATCTCCAGAGAGCTGACCGATCTATCGCCCAACCTAGGGGTGAGCTAGATGATGTGTTAATCAAAGTCGGGGAATTCATATTCCCTATGGACTTTATTGTTTTAGATACACAGCCTGTGGCGAACCCACGTAACCAAATCCTGGTGATACTAGGTCGGCCTTTTCTAGCAACTTCCAATGCTGTAATGAATTTTCGTAACGGTTCTATGAACTTATCCTTCGGGAAGATGACAATTGAGCTTAATATTTATAGTCTAGGAAGTCAACCATCTGAACCTTCTGCTCATCTAATCGATGTATGTTCTATCAACGAGATAGCTTCCGACAGCTGCGAAGCTGAAGTACTTTGCTATGATGATCTCGACAACACTAGTGCGACATTGTTTGATCTGGCAAATTATTATAGTGAAGATATATTCGATGAGTCCATCCCCGAGTTTGAATCCTTTAACTCGTCGCAAAAGTCAGTTGCGATTTCCGAGTCAATATCCTACGCAAGTTATGAACCTCTTAGGGAGTGCGAATATCATTCCCTTACCCCACCTTCTATCGTCTCCCCACGAACACTAGATCTCAAACCGCTACCTTCTCATCTTAAATATGAATATTTAAGTGAGAATGAGTCTTTGCCCATAATCATATCCGCTTATTTAGTATTAGAGCAAGAGAAAGCACTGTTGGCGGTATTAAGATCAAATCAGCAAGTATTTGGTTGGACAATGGTTGACATCAAAGGGATTAGTTCCTTGATTGTTGAACATTATATACATATGATGGATGAAGCCAAACCAGCCCGAAACCCACAAAGACGGTTAAATCCCATCATGAAGGAGGCGGTAAAGAAAGAAATCGCCAAATGCCTAGATAGTAGTATAATTTACCCAATATTTGATAGCCAAATAGGTAAGTCCTATTCATATGGTCCTTAAAATTCTGGTATCATGGTCATAACTAATGAGGCTAATGAGTTGATCCAAATATGCACCCAAACTGGGTGGCGCGTATGTATTGATTATAGGAAACTCAATGCCGCAACGAAGAAAGATCACTTCTCTCTACCTTTCATTGACCAGATGTTAGAACGATTAGCTGGACATGAATACTATTATTTCTTGGAAGGATACTCTGTCTATAACCAGATCCCGATCGCTGAAAAGGATCAAGATAAAATAACATTTACTTATCCTTTCGGTACTTTTGCTAATAGACGCATGCCTTTAGGTTATGCAACGCTCCCGCTACATTTCAGCGGTGTATGATGGGGATATTCTCAGACATGGTCGAGAATTTTCTGAAGATATTTATGGACGATTTCTCCATATTTAGGGACTCCTTTGAGGAATGCCTACGTCATCTTCACACGATTCTTACCCGGTGTAAGGATAAGAACTTAACTTTGAATTGGGAAAAATATCATTTCATGGTCCAAGAAGGTATTGTCCTTAGACATATCATTTCACGAAAAGACATTGGGGTAGACAGAGCTAAAATTGAAGTCATTTATAACCTTCATCCTCCCAAATGCATCAAAGATATACGATCCTTCCTTGGTCATGCAGGATTTTATAGGAGATTTATTAAGGACTTTAGCAAAATTGTTAGACCCTTAACTCTTCTCTTGGCCAAGGATACAATATTTCACTTTGATTCGGATTGAGAAGCCGCTTTTGAATCGCTTAAAAGATCTCTCACTATAGCCGCATTCTATCATCTCCGGATTGGAACCACCCGTTCGAGCTTATATGTAATGCATCAAATTTTGCTATTGGTGCAGTCTTAGGACAGCACATTGATACGATGCCATATGTAATTTACTATGCAAGTAGGACCATGAACGATCCCCAAATTAATTACACAACTACCGAGAAAGAACTCTTGGCAGTTGTGTTTGCGTTAGAAAATTCAGGCCCTACTTGATTGGCTCGCAAATAGTGGTTTACACCGATCACTCCGCCCTATGACACCTTTTATCAAAGAAGGATGCTAAGACTAGGCTAATACGTTGGATCCTGCTGTTACAAGAATTTGATCTTTTCATACGAGACAAGAGTGGATGTGAAAACGTTGTAGCCGACCATCTTTCACGCATCTATTCTTCACCAACGTTGACCGTGCCAATAAACGACTCCTTCCCTGACGAACAGCTCGTGACCGTATCCTGTGAACCTTGGTTTGTAAATATTGTGAATTATCTAGCGACGGGACTTATTCCCAGTGATTGGTCGAAACAAGACAATCTTCGATTTCTATCCCAAGTAAAACACTTTTACTAGGATGAACTTTATTTGTTTATGTATTGTCCCGATCAAATCATTCGCAGATGTGTCCCTAATGATGAATTCAAGAGTGTATTGTTTTTTTGTTATGATCAGGAATGTGGTAGTTACTTTGGTCCACGTAAAACGGTGGAGAAAGTTTTGCAATGTGGCTTTTATTGGCCAACATTATTTAAAGATGCATACGATCATTGCAAAACTTGTCATCGATGTCAACACATGGGTCGGATTTCACGAAGAAATGAGATGCCGCTCCAACCTATCTTGGTTGTGGAGATATTCAATATTTGGGGTATTGATTTTATGGGCCCTTTTCCCAACCCTTTTGGGAATTTATATATCTTGTTAGCGGTTGATTATGTCTCAAAATGGGTGGAAGCAATACTGTGCCGCACTAATGACAACAAAGTTGTTATCAAGTTCCTTAAAGAAAATATCTTTTCGCGATTCGGACACCATCGCGCTATAATTAGCGACATTGGGACGCGTTTCTGAAATCGGTCTTTCGAGACTATGATGCAGAAATATTCAATCAACCACAAACTTTCTACGCCCTATCATTCCAAAACGAGCGGGCAAGATGAGATTTCCAATAGGCAGATCAAACAAATTTTGGAGAAGACGATTTCGAAAAACCATAAAGATTGGTCAACCAAATTGACAGATGCTCTTTGGGCATTTCGTACAGCTTATAAGACCGATTTTAGTATGACTCCATACCGCCTTGTGTTTGGAAAGGCATGCTACCTTCCTTTCGAGATCGAACATAAAGCAATGTGGGCTATTAAAGAGCTTAACTTCGATTTTGATCAAGCTAGCAGCTATCGGAAGCTGCAATTAAATGAGCTAAGCGAACTCCGCGATGAAACTTATGATAATGCGGTTATAGTAAAGAACCGGACTAAAGTGTTCCACGATAAAAACCATTTTAGAAAAACCTTCACACCGGGACAACAAGTGCTTCTTTATGATTCCCGTCTCCATTTTCATCCGGGTAAGTTAAAATCTCGTTGGAAGGGACCTTTTGTGGTGCGGTATGTATACCCGCACGGGAAAGTAGAAGTTGAAAATATTAAAAACGGTTCAATTTTTAAAGTAAATGGGCATAAATTAAAACCGTATTTTTCTGCTGACCCGGCGGAGGAGCTCCTATTTTTACAGGAGCCGTTTTCTTCTAACTAAATTTCCTCCGCCTCACCTCCATGTTTCGGTAACATTGTCTCATCTTAAGAAAGGAGGTGGGTGAAAAATGACTTAAATGAATATCCGTACGTGCCAAAGCATAAGTTTGGGAGTAGTTTTCATTTAACTATTATTTCACCCATATCATTTTCTCTTCCCAAGTCTATAAGTCTATGCACTCAAAGAACAATATCAATGAGGAAACTGCTTAAAACAGGTTTGGGAGGAAGTTTTGTATTCACTGTATTATCTTTTGGCACTAGGCACTATAAATTATTATTTTTTTGATAATAAAAGATTAGAAAGTAAAAAATTACTTATGAAAGATAGGAATAGTTTGAGGAAAGCAAGAAAATTAGATATTTTCTTAAACGAAGCTAGTAATAAGTAGTTATGAGCCGTTGTCCCAAGGGTTAGTAAGATGAAGGAAATTACTAATCTGAGGATAAAAATAAGTCTGAAAATTAGTCCATATTCTTGAGGCCAAACATTTGAACGTTGATACCCTACTATACGCACTTACACACATCTTGAAATTTGGGATAGTAGAGCATACCTTGAAATACTCTTGTCTAGAAGCCTTGGTATGAATAATAATAAAAATATTTAAAAAATGGTAAAGAAAAAAATGAACACTGGTTTTGTAATTATCAAGGCAGCATAAAAAAATATAGCGAGGGTGCTTTATCACCCAGTGCCTTAGACCAACTGGTTTGGGAGCCACTGCTAAACCTTAGGTGTTGCAAGACGAGGAATTACGCCTAAATAAGCGAGCACATTTTGTAATCGGTTGGTTAGTACCTCAAGAAGTATTAACGGTCGGATGAAGAATGTGTGAGCAATTCCATTCACTAATTAAAAAAAGTATATGGACAAGAGTATGATAGCCTGAATTAAATTCTCTAAGTGTAGCGATGTCTTTTACACACACGTAGAGTTATATGATCGATATTTGGAAGAAGGATAGAGAGGAAAACTAAAGGCGATGTTTTATTGAGGGGTGATGTGATTTTTAATATCTTTTCACGACCATTAACATAGGGCTCATCGGAACTGAAAAGCTGGTGTAGTTGGTGTAGGGTTAGCTTAGCACCTTACCAAGGTTTTGGCAAGCATCAATCATGCTACTTTAAAAATTTTAGGGTGCTAAACAAACCAACCAAGTAATCGAACTAGAGAATTAGGGTTAAACATGATATGTAAACTCTTTACATCTAAGTGAACAAGAAATACAACCTTTGTAGACCGGTCCTTCACTTCAATAGCTCCGTGTAGTAGTCCCTTCGCTGCGATCACGAACTTCCAGACTCTAGAGAGGCTCCCATGAAGAAACGAACAAGCTTGCTTCGAAGTCTTCGAGGCCGAAGATGAATTACATCGAGAAGACAATAGCTCATGCTATCTATTCACTAATTGTGTAGATTGGTGAAGCAAACACCCTAAACTAAATGGCTAATAGTAGAGGATGATGAAATAGGAAGTGGGTTCACTTTAGATATATTTTTCTCACAAGTTATCATCACTTTCACAAAAGCTAGAAAGCTTGAATGAGGAAGAAGAAGATGAAGCTCAAGTGATGAATGAATCCATAAGGTTAGAAATGCAACCATGGTTTGTGTATTTCATACACTAACCATTGTAGAGACTTAACCATAGCTATGAGTTAAGGATTGGGTTGAAAAATATCTTAAGCTGGACAAACAAGTGGACTAAGTCAATGTTTTCCACAAACTTCTCCAAGCTTCCACCATGACTCATTATCCAAGTGTTTGAATTACTTAAAACAAATAAAACCCTAACTTAACCCTTGCATGATGTTGCATGTGTAACCTAGCATGACACAACAATATATATCACATATATATTTTGTGCAAAATGAAAACAATACATTTAACATATATCACATATATATCAATGTATCATAAAGTGAGAAAAGAAATCTTAAGTAAGCTAATATTAGTCAATATAATTTAATATATCAAATATATAATTATACATTAAATTGTTAAATCAACTCTTGATTTAATAATTCGGCTATAATACATATAACCGACTAATATCAAATGAATCAACTTATTGAATCAACACTTGATCCGATAACCCGGCTATATCTCATATACCCGACCGATATCACATATCGTGAGAATAGAATACGGTATCACATACTCGTATTAATCTCGGTCCCGCACATATCACATATGTGATCCTACTCCGTTTCGCATGAACCAGGAAAGCTCTGTGTAGGACTCTAAAGACTCGTCAATACGCCGGCCGTAGGTGATGATCATATCAAACACCCACAAGCCGCAAGCGGTCTGCTAAATGTAACGACCACCCGGGTATTGAGCAATTAGAAGATCAACAAGCAAGCCTGCTATAACTCCTACGAATCCAATCAGTAACACTACCGTGCATATCACAGCCTGGGGGTGGTCTAACATCAGAACCCAATAGCCTGATAAGTCATACCGATGCAAGGTCCATAACAGTTCGAGAAACTACTGATAACACTTACCGGTAAATCTCAGCAACCCTGGCCAGGGATTTCCTGTTATGGCCAATCGAGCATAGCGCAACATCAACTCCTAATACCGGGAGAGACGAAACCCCTCCTATCGCTCATTGCCTCCATGTGACTCGGGACTGTACAAAAAAACCACCTTTTTGCACGATCTCTTGACCGTGGTATGGTGGAAATCAAAGCACAGTGGGAATCACACAAGACTCTATGATGATCTCGGGTCTACAGACTAACCTATACCAGTTCACCAGAGAACTGCTATCCGACGATGGGTATAATACCATCTAGGAGTTCTTGGCAAGTCCGTTCAGTGTATCCAGTCTCCACTGAGCACCCATATACCTTCTCTGATGTCAAACACCAATGGATATGGGATCATCCATTGCCCATCATATGGGCCAAGAAGCGCATACGCTAGTCTACTCTGGAGTATCGATGCCCTGTTTCGATACTCCCACGACTCGGAACATTTGAAGGATGTACTTATCGACTACCCTGTCCCCACTAGTATGACCTGCATCATAATCCTGATAGTCAAGTAATCATCCTAAGGGCTTTATCAACATATGATCACAAAACAGTATTTATTAACATGTTAAGATAAAGTGCAACCAAATAGCATACTATCATGTCGAGCAAGAAAGTCCTCCCTATATATGTCCAAGAATCCACTACAATATACACCACATATACAGTAATAGCCTCCAGGGCATACATATAACTAACAATCTCCCACTTGCACTAAGGCCATCTGTTGTAGTATCCAATACCCAACAATATAGCAGTGGTTGTAGCATCCCATACTCAACCATTGTAGAGAAGTCTCTCTAGGGGTAAGGCCTTTATGAGTGGATCTGCTGTGTCAACCTTCTGGTCTACTTTTCTAACCTCGATCCCTTGGAGATCAGCTATCTCCCTGATCAGGTGATACTGTCCTCAGTATATGTCTGGAATGCTGATGGGACCAGTGTTCCTAGGCCAAAACCATAACTCCATTGTTGTCACAATAACAGTTATTGGACGCTCAATGGTAGGAACCTTGTTCATCTCATGAACAAGAAATGTCCAGACAGCCACTTTGGTAGTATCATTGGTAGCAATGTATTCAGCCTTTATCGTCCAGTATGTCACGGTATCTAGCTTGGAACTCTTCCAACATACCGTCCCAGCATTGAGGGTAAAGACAATGCCTATGATCGACTCTCAGTCGAACTTATCACTCTGGAAGCTGGAACCAAGAACTTTCTTTTAGTACTTCTCAAGTACTTAAGAATGTTCTCCACAGCTATCCAGTGATTCTCCCAAGATCCGATTGATTCCTGATCACTACACCTAGTGAGTCATCTATATCTAGTCTGGTACATAACATCGCATACTCTGATAAAGCCTACTGCCGAAGCATAGGGTATCCCTTGCATGCGAGCTCTCTTCAAATCAGTCTTGGGAGACATCTTTTTGGAGAGAGTGATCCATGAGTAAGTGAGCGAACCACCACGCTTGGAATCTTCCCTACTAAACCCCTTTAGTATTGTGTTAATATACTTGGATTTGGGACACTCCCAACATCCACTTAGATCTATCACCATAGATCATAATCAATAAGATGTAGTAGGTATCATCCATATCTTCTATTGAGAATCCCCGTAATAAGAGGGGCTTGACCGAGTGTAGCATAGGAAACCATTTCCTATCAAGGGTATGTCATCTACGTACAATACGTGGAAGACAGCCTTACTCTCTACAACCTTCTTATATATATAAGGTTCATCTACCATTTTGATGAAGTCAAACTCTTTAACTATCACATCAAAACAGACGTTCTTGACTGCCTGAACTCAGTTGAGCCATCATCTCATGATGCAATCCTCGTTCCCACTGTCACCGAGAAGACCGTTGTATCTCTCAAGTGGATGAGGAACCCTACCAGATTCACGGGGAGGCTGAGATTCGTTTGGAGACTATTGAATCCTTTGGTTTCACCTAATCATCGGCTATTTGTTTGTCTAGCTGGAACAACTTCCAGTTCTATCTCATGTCCACATATTTCTTCACAAGAAATCCCTTTACTAAAAAGGTGGCATGCTGAGAAACAAAACACCTTTTCTTCTCAGAGTGGTAGAAGATATTCCCTCACAAATGTTTTAGGATATCCTAACAAACTTACAGAACTGGCCTTGCCTCGAGCTTGTCCAGATTTAGCCTTTCGACATAGGCCGTACAACCCCATATCTTAACTCGTTTAAGACATGGTCTCTTCCCATTCCATATCTCATATGTAGTGGTACGCCCTGATTTGGATGGAACCTCATTCAATAGGTATGCAACTTCTCAAGTGCATAACACCAAAAGAAAACAGGTAACACAGCAGTACTCATCATAGAGCGCACCATATCTAATAGGGTGCGATACCTCCTCCCCGATACACCGTTGTGCTGTGGTGTATATGAAGGAGTAAGCTGAGAGAGAATCACATTCTCCTTTTAGAAACTCCAGGAACTCCATATGCAAGTATTCACCTCCTCGATCACATCGTAGGACTTTATTATTTCTACCCGTTTGGTTCTCGAAAGAACCAACCTTGGCATTTGTAGACATGGGACCATATACATCATCATGTATCTATCCCAAGAGTTCACTAACACTTTCTCTGTTTCTAGTAAACGGAGTATTGGTCATTTTATTTTTGAAACAAGACTAGCAAGTAGCATAAGATGAAGATTCGAATAGATTCTCATATTCATCTTTATGTAACTTAGCTGGTCATGTCGCATTGATATGACCTAGTCTACAAAACCTCAAGAAGGATTCATTCATTTCTGAACTACTCCTCTTGTGTGTGTTCTACATACTTTGAACTGTGGTTTGATTTAGAACGTATATGCTATTATCTAACGTGCCTGATCGAATCAACTCTTGATTCAGGAAAATGTTCACAACATTTTCCTCCTATACAAAATTATATCCTTCTTTAACTTAGTAATGAACATGATGTAATGTTGTATATCAGGTTCGGTATGTAATAACATTCATTCAGAATCAATGTATTAATACAAGATGATATCTGCCAACTGATTGGCTGCAACAATTGCACCATTCTCTAACACTTAGAGATTTATCACCTATTCTCAGTTCTCTACCTTTCTGCAGTCCATGTAACATATTACATATGTGGGATCCTGATCCGGTATCACATACCCAGAACGTAGAGGATACTAAAAAACAGCACCCGGTAATAAGGACACCCGAAGAATATACATCAACATGCACTTTCTTCGATTGGGTGGCATGGGAATCTGGATATTCCCTTATTTCCTGCTCGGACTTATAACAATTATAAGATTGAGCGGAACCAACGTTCCCTAGCTCAGTATAATAAGCGGGTTCGGTCAATATATCCATATTATTATCTTGATTAAGGCGTGACATAGTCGCTACCAGGAGAGAGAGAGAGAAGAAAACACTCTGCGTGTGCTCTTGCAAGATTTAGATTGGTTATTATTTTATCTAATCAGGATGGCTCCCACTGTTTTAGTCAAATCTTCATTCAAACCCTAAAAGGTAAGACTACCCGGGATTAATTACACCCTACAAGTTCGCCAATTTTTCGGGCAGGCCAATGTCGGTACTTTGAAGGAGGTTCCCTGTGCTTTCGCACGGACCTAATTAAAATAAGCCTCATTTTCCCAGGGGCGTAACCCCGTTAACACCTTTCTAGACACCTACTTGATCGGCTAATTGTCATGTGTAAAACTCTCTCAGGAGTAACTCTTACTCGTGGTGGGGTATAGGGATCCAACTATCTCATAGAAGGTATGCAATCTCATTGCAAATTTCAACACTTGAAATTCACGATAATATTTTACCCTTAGCAACTTATGACCTTAACATAGTCAACAAATCATAAGCGTTAGTCAAGTTCTACCCGTCATTTTCTGATTGAATTAAACTCGCCCGCACGACCCTTAACATAGTCAACAAAGTTGCACGACTACCCTAATCCAATCGCATCATATGCTTATGCAGATAAGCACTAGTCAGCTACCGCACACTATGCCTTAACATAGTCAATAAACGTAGCACGAATACTAAGTGGTACTTATCTGAAATGATGGAGGGCTACGACAGGTTTTTAAGAAAAACCTTTTGCATAATGAACTTGATCTCGTTGTAGAATCGAGTGATTTTGAAAAGGAGTTTTTTTTAGGCCTTTACTAGTTTTGCTAAAGAGGTCACTCCCGGTGAAGGGATCTCGGCTTTTTCCTTATCGAATAAGATGCAGGATATTTCACAAATACCACTATGCAAAGCAAGAACCAAAGCTACCAGTTTTTAAACAAGTTTCTACAACATCTTTAGGTTTCTTTTAGTTTCATTAATCTTATTAACGAAGTCCCATCATTTTATGCTTCTTAAGCATCACATAAGAAACGAAAGCAGCAATATTTATTATATCTCATATATATAAAATGATCACATCACAGAATATCAGCAGCAGAAGAACATATATGAAATATTTGATATACTAGAAATTTCGTGTTTTATTTAAGCCAGTAAAAACACGGATTCCACGGTCATGATGAATAGCCAAACTCACATCCCTAGACCTCTACGAGAGTGGAAAGCAACCCTACCAATTCTAGAGTTAGGAGACCTGATCTCGACTCCTCGAGACGGTCTCCCACTGGACCCTAGAACCCGGTTACTTGTGCTCCCTACCTTGGGTCTATCTTAATGCGGAAAAGTAAATAATATACATCAATAGTGATATCATCCTCAACCCGGAAGTGCCCCAATAAAATAATATTACATACAATGAATTTTACATGAATGAAAGTGAAAACACTCATCTCACATAAAACCCCCGTCTATTCAAAACACGACGATCCAATATAATATATCACAACAACACATAACATCTCATGTCATCAACGTAAGTAAATATGCGTATCCCAGTTGTCGTTGACATATAGCACCGAAACCGGTGATACACCATATATTACACTTATGGTCGCAGAAAAGAAAGTGAAAAACTACAACAGCTGGAATCCGCAATAACCTTAGACATCATAAACCCAATATATTACATACATTGGATTTCATGCCTAACCAAATGAATTCCTTAGACATCGCATGCCTAACAATTATAAACCCTGCATTTTAGTCTCGATATTGAAAACACTTTCTAATAACCTGTCGTGTAATTCAACAAGATTCCCAATAACCTGATCGAATGCTCGTTGGAAACTTTAATAGACGGCCGCACCCCCGGATGCCGTCGACGAAGTACACCAAGGAGGAACACCGCGGCCTTGAGCATCCAAACGGATGCTTTTGGCTATGGGGTTCTCCTACAGTCACTTGGTCGGGGTTATAGGATGTGGCTCTCTAGTAAGGTTACCCGGCGAGTATCTGCGTACACTACGTAATTGCGACGGACTTTTGATCCACATCAAAATCCCGTGGCAACCGATCAAATGAGACTAAACCGCTAGATTTATAAAATTCAAACTAGTTATTTCATAACCAATTCTGTGGATTCCAAATATTGTATCACAATCACAGATAGCTAGGCAAAGTTAGATAATTCGATCGATGCAACGAATTCCCAAAAATTCCCAGAGAGCTCAACACTTGAGCATAGTTAAAATTAACCAGAGACATGCTACAGCACCTGCGGACCAACAGCTGAAAGGCCCGACCCAAGCCTCTCTAGTGGCGCTGCGGATCCGCCGCCAAAACCATGTTTTGGCCGCGAATCCGCGGTCACATAGACGAGTTAGGGTTTCGTTCTTTAGGTGTGTCCATAGAATTCCCTGCATGATTTTTTGAGTATTTTTAACATGGAAAAATCCAACATTTTGAAAAATTTCCAGAAAGGGGGTCATATTGGGCTTTCAGAGTTCGATCGGACTTTAAACTTCGTCTAGATAATGCCTAATGCTCTAGCTTGGCTCTGATACCACTGTAGGGTTAGCTTAGCACCTTAGTAAGGTTTTGACAAGCATCAATCATGCTGCTTTAAAAACTTTTGGGTGCTAAACAAACCAACCAAGTAATCGAACTAGAGAATTAGGGTTAAACATGATATGCAAACTCTTTACATCTAAGTGAACAAGGAATATAACCTTTGTAGACCGGTCCTTCACTTCAAAAGCTCCATGTAGTAGTCCCTTCGCTACGATCATGAACTTCCGGACTCTAAAGAGGCTCCTATGAAGAAATGAACAAGGTTGCATCGAAGTCTTCGAGGCCAAAGATGACCTACGTCGAGGAGACACTAGCTCATGCTATCTCTTCACTAATTGTGTAGATTACTAAAGCAAACACCCTAAACTAAATGGCTAATAGTCCAGGACGATGAAGTAGGAAGTGGGCTCACTTTAGATATATTTTTCTCACAAGTTATCATCACTTTCACAAAAGCTAGAAACTTGAATGAGGAAGAAGAAGATGAACCTCAAGTGATGAACGAATCCATGAGGTTAGAAATGTAACCATGATTTGTGTATGTCATCCACTAACCATTATAGAGACTTAACCATAGCCATGAGTTAAGGGTTGGGTTGAAAAATATCTTAAGCTAGACAAACAAGTAGACTAAGTCAATGTTTTCCACAAGCTTCTCCAATCTTCCACCATGACTCATTATCCAAGTGTTTGAATTACTTAAAACAAATAATACCCTAACTTAACCCTAGCATGGTGTGAGTCTCATACATACATGTTGCATGTGTAACCTAGCATGACACAACAATATATATCACAAATATATTTTGTGCAAAAAGAAAACAATACATTTAACATATATCAATGTATTATAAAGTGAGAAAAGAAATCTTAAATGAACTAATATTAGTCAATATAATTTAATATATCAAATATATAATTATACATTAAATTATTAAATCAACTCTTGATTTAATAATCCGGCTATAATACGTATAACCGACTAATATCAAATGAATCAACTTATCGAATCAACACTTGATCCGATAACCCGGCTATATCTCATATACCCGACCAATATCACATATCGCGAGAATAGAATACGGTATCACATACTCGTATTAATCTCGGTCCCGCACATATCATATATGCGCTCCTACTCCGTTTCGCATGAACCAGGAAAGCTCTGCGTAGGACTCTAAAGACACGTCAATACGCCGGCAATAAGTGATGATCATATCAAACACCCACAAGTCGCAAGCGGTCTGCTAAATGTAACGGCCATCCAGGTATTGAGCGATCAGAAGATCAACAAGCAAGCCTGCTATAACTCCTGCGAATCCAATCAGTAACACTACCGTACAGTCCGGTCTTTTCGTCTGATATGTCGCATATTACAGCCTGGGGGTGGTATAACGTCAAACCCCAATAGCCTGATAAGTTATGCCGATGCATGATCCATAACGGTTCGAGAAACTACTGATAACACTTACCAGTAAATCTCAGCAACCATGGCCAGGGATTTCCTGTTATGGCCAATCGAGCATAGCGCAACATCAACTCCCAATACCGAGAGAGACGAAACCCCTCCTATCGCTCATTGCTTCCATGTGACTCGGGACTGTACCCATAAACCACTTTTTTGCACGATCTCTTGACCGTGGTATGGTGGAAATCAAAGCACAGTGGGAATCACACAAGACTATATGACGATCTCGGGACTACAGACTAATCTGTACCAGTGTCACCAGAGAACTGCTATCCGACGATGGGTATAATACCATCTAGGAGTTCTCGACGAGTCCGTTCAGTGTACCCAGTCTCCACTGACCACCCGTATACCTTCTCTGATGTCAAACACCAATGGATATGGGATCATCCATCGCCCATCATATGGGTCAAGAAGCGCATACGCTAGTCTAATCTGGAGTACCGATACTCTATCTCGATACTCCCACGACTAAGAACATTTGAAGAATGTACTTATCAACTACCCTTTCCCCACTAGTATGATCTGCATCATAATCCTGATAGTCAAGTAATCATCCTAAGGGCTTTATCAACATATGATCACAAAACAATATTTGTTAACATATTAAGATAAAGTGCAACCAGATACCATACTATCATGTCTAGCAAGAAAGTCCTCCCTATATATATCCAAGTATCCACTACAATATACATCGCATGTACAGTAATCGCCTCTAGGGCATACATATAACTAACAGTTGGAAACTCTTATTTTCAAACTCTTTCTTTTATAATTTCTTATTTTTTGCCTGTAACTTTCACCATCTTTTTTATTATAGGATTTTGCGGGTGTAATCCGCTGAAAACCTTCAGGAGACAACACTCCTCCTACTAGGGACACCTAGAGGTTTAACGGCTTGTTACACGTGCTCAGTGCAATCGTGTTGCCTACGAAAGTGTGCTAGTTGGTTTTTCTTTTCTTTGTTCTTCTTTCTTTCTCCCTCTCTTGAATAAATAGTTTGCTCGGGACGATCAAAGTTAAATTTGGGGGTATTTGTTCAGTCGAAAATATCGCACTTTTGATATATCATTTTCCTTACTTTTCTTAAAAATCTAAAAGTGTTTATTATAAATATAGAACATATTTGGGGTTTATCTGCAAAATGCTATTTACCATATATTTATATATTATAATTAATATTATGAAGGAAAATGTATGCATATAATATTTATATAATATTTTTATTATGCATATTATATCAAATATCCTTAATCAATATTCTTAAAATATAATATCATATAAAATGGTTAGGATAATATCTCAAAAATACCAAATATTACTATCATTATTCATTGAGATATTGTGCAAGTTTTAGCTTAGGTCAGGACATCGGGATATCGAGATGTCGGGAATCAAAAATCTGCCGATGAAGTTAAATAAAATCGAAGAATCAATACTGGTAGAGACTCAGAAAAGATATGAAGATTTCAGATATCAAATAAATCTCCATGTGTCACTATGAAGAGGCCCTAGAATTTTGAAGCCCTAAATTCCTTATCTCACCGCGGTTGCGCGGCCAAAATCCCGAATAAGCGGCGGATTCGCGGCCATGTTAGCAAATTAGGGTTTGGAATTTTTAGGTTGGGATCCGCACAACAAACCCTAATACTGGGAATCTATAATTTTTGGTTTTGAGATTATATAAAGGACTCAGGGCTAAAACTAGAAATTATCACCTTTTACACGAAGCAAATCACCGTCAAAGAACAAGTGATCCACGACAGGTCCTCGATTCGACGTGATAAGGCGACGTGAGATTCGACGAAATATTTACTTCCTACGAGGCAGAGATCGAGAGCAATTTCTTCTTCCTCTTGTAATCTAAAACTCGAAAAATTGTACTTGTGAAGTTGATTAATAAAAGTAGATCATTAGATTAATTAATTAGCATTTATTTTCTTTATTTACATTATTATCTCGAAGAATTGTACTTGTGAAGAAGAAGCACGTGCTTATCTATAGTTAAGAAGTCACATCGATCTTTTTTGTCCAATGGTGTTCCAGTTTGTGAGACCATGTTTTTTGTTGAAAAATAGATTTGAAGACAATGCCCAAGAGATTGAAATATTATGTATCCTTAGGTTTTTTCTCGAGAAAGGTATTATGACATTGAAATCAGCTTCGCTCTAATATATATATATATATATATATATATATATATATATATATATTTTGTATCAAACTACTTGTCTCTTCGTAATTGGATCTCCGAGATTTTGGAATGCTCCAAATTCCACTTGAGAATCCAAATCTGGATCAATAACCGCAAAAACATCTGTGATGATCTTTTTATTAAACAATCAAGACGGAGAGTTGATAGTTGATAGTATTTGCTCGCACCCTGTATTAGTTGGACAGTTTTCAAGGTACTCCCTTGGCTATACTGGCCATTTAAAACCCAAAATTCAAATTCATGCATACAATTCTCAAAATCTAACTTAAAGGAATTTTGTCCACATCTTTTGATATTCTTCTGTCCATCGGATGTAAATGGACAACACTTTTAAAACAATAGAACTTGTTTATGTTTGGGTTTGGATTCCGAAACAAACACATTAACCGAAGGATAAGTGAGAGAAAGAATTAATAGACATACATAAGTTAATGTAACTACCACAATATAATAAATATAATCAAATTTACAAAGATAACCAGTAACAAATTAATGTAACTACCACAATATCCCCTTAATGAAATGATCAACTCATTGACCCTCCTTAAAAAGAATTAGTGAACAAGATATGTAACAAGGAGAGCTGCAAGCATCAACACATAAGCTATCCCCTGATCGATTGCAGTGCCATCGCTCATCATCGGAGAAGGCGCGGTCGCTTGACCACGTGCGAGTTGTGTTAGCCCGGAGAAAAAGAAGGCGACAATGAGCAAAGTGCAAATTCTCATTGAACCCATACACTTGAATTTACCAACTCCTTAATTAGATAGAAAGAGGAGAAAGAATATAGGAATGATTTGCAACTTTAGATTAAGAGAGAGAGAGAGAGAGAGGATGTGATGATAAAATTCTATATGCGTGCCTTTAATTTATAGGACCAGCTCAGTGAGGTTCAGCAACGAACTTGACTTGATGTTTCCTAAAGAGCAGGCCTTATAAATTTCAAAGGGTGACTCAGACTTTGTCAATGAAAACGAGTCATGTTGTGAATTTGTCCACAGAACAAATTAGAACCATATATATTATTTAGGGGCATTTTAAAGCACTGCATACTCGCTAATTACTAAAAGACCCCTCATTTCTTGTATTTACTTAAAAGGACTCCATACAAAAATTGAACTAAAAACGCCTCTGCTTATTAGTTTCCATCCAAAGTTAGCGTTCCGTTATGAATAATACTACAAAAAGGGGTTGCTGCCGAGGTAGTGGCTTGCGGAGCCGCAGTCGAAGAAGATGCATGTGGAGTCACAGCCGAAGTACCCTGTCGCATCTGTTCAATTTTGTGTGTGTGTAATAAACGAGTAAGAACTGTGTATTAGTCAAATTAGTTTCATTATCAGGTTATTGGGATACCCCAATCTAAGATTAATCAAAATTAAGTCTACAACCAAATAAGCTCAGGCTACTAATATTGGATATATTACTATCTATAATATGATATAATATTTTACTATTAAGTAGTATACATACCATCATCTCCTTCAACTCCTGGACGGTGGTCTTTAAGATGGCAACATCTTGCACTAGACGTCGCTCACGGGGGGTAGGGGAAGTAACCGCCGGAGTAGAGTCCAACCTCATATGGGCCCTGCTAGGACCCAGTCCCCGGCTTCTTTCCCAACCTCCATGATGCCCTCCGTGTACGGCGTCTAGGACTGGGGTCAGCAGCATCGGATCGTTCTGTCCAGTAAAATCGATCCCCGATGCCTCCGCCTGCTCCACCACTCGCTCCTACACCCAAATTACCCAGTAAAAAATAAGCATATCATTTAATTTGAACTTTTCAAAACAAAAATTTCAAACCTGTTAGAATAAATATTAACACCTACGCAATACTCCTGGATAGCGATGTCGGGGAATCGAAGCTCGCCAGTCGCGGGATCTGTCGAGGCGCCGTGGATGGCAAGATACGCGGTCAGCACGCTCAGTGTACCACCCTGCGCCAGGGTCTGAGCTTTCTGCAATTCGCAAAAAATTTACATATATTATAAAATAACTCTTAATATTACATTATATCACAGTAGGTCCATTGTAATTTACTGATGCCTCCATGACACGAGTAATATTTCTCAAGCCACCTGTATAAGTGGGGCGACCCCTCTTCGTCGACTTACTATTCTCTTTATTTTGATCGGCATGTTTCTGCACAACACATTCAGATTTAATTTTCTAATAAACCAACACAAAAAAATAAATTATATACTAAACAATGAATTAAATTTAAAATACAAACCTGTTTGCGCTTGTAAATCCCCAGTTCTGAATAAAATTTTCTGTATTTTTCCAGATTTTAATCCAAATTTACTTCATTTTTTAAATATTTTTTTTATTATTTAAATTAATTTCCTAAGCTGTTAATCATAAAACTAAAACCCAATCCTATTCTACCCGACCCGACCCGACCCGCTTCCCCTCATCTTCCTCCCTCGTTTCATTTTCCCGCCACTTCCCTCGCGCAACCTCCCCGCCCCCGCTTCTCGCGCCCACGACGACCGCACCCATGCACGCTTCTCGTGCCCGCTCACCGTTTCCTCGCGCCAGCCTCCACTGACCCGCTCAATCCCCAACGGCGCCCCACGACTCCCCTTCCTCGTGCTCACCTCCGTGAGAACGACTCCACGTCGATGTGACGTCGTCGCCAACGAATCCGGGATCCCCGCACCTGCATCCCCTCTTCTCTCCAACGTCTCTTTCCCACTCTCCATCTCTTTGCATCTCTCTCGTTCTCTTCCCTCATCTCCCCCTCTCTGCTTCTCTCCCTCTCTCTCTCTCTCTCTCTCGTTCTCCTCCAAGCCAAAAACCCCCACCTTATATCACCGAACTCCTCCTAAGCACCGACCACCGCCGCCGAACTCCCCAGCGCCGCCATTACCTCTCCCTCATTCCCCTCCAAACCAAACCACCTTGCCACCATCATCACCGTGGCCACCACCAGCTCGATCCCCGCCTCTTTTCTCCTCTGCTTATCGCCTCCGACCGCGATCTCCCCAACACACCACAACACTTCTCTCCATAGACCCCATCTTCATCCCTGACTCCATCTCGTCGACCATCTCTGAGCTACTCCCCTGCTCACCATCTTCGAGCACCAACCCCGAACCCAAGCTGTTGCACCCGATCAGAGCTCCCCGACTCACCAGCTCCAATCCCCAAAGCCACTTGAGATCACCGCCGGCAGCCCCTCTCCACCCGAGCACTTCGACGCAGTCGCTGGAAACCCCCTGCCGTAGCCGCCTCCACGCCAGTGCTGAGCCCGAGTACTCCGATCTAGCCAAGTCGAGCGCGCATCGTGCAGTCATCGTGCCCGTATCGTGCCATTTCCGTTGCCGTCGTTGCCATACCATCGACTTCGTCATAGGCAAGTGAACCCCCTTCACTTGTTCAATTCATGCTACATACTTGTGTAGTTAGTAAATGTAGTTTAACGGTTTAAATGGGTATAATGTATGATGTGTGTATGTACAAGAAGCATGCATGGGTGTGTTCACACTGGTCAATCCATATTCATCTTTCCAAGACCCGAGATTGTTTCTCCACTTATCCGTATCGGTTCGTGTATCGTACCAAGTACACTGAAATATATAAAACGGTTCTGATCGTCCGGGATATTGGATGCCAAGTATACAATTTAATTATCCATAATAAATCACACCATCCGATCCTACCGTCGCAATCCCACTATTCTGAGTGGTTCTAGATGTTTGTATGTCCTTAACTTCGAATTTGTTTCCAAGGACACCGAACCCTTTATAATATGCAACCTCCATACTAGGAAACTTAGCTAAATATCTTGAATCACTCTCTAATGATGCAGACAAGTTAGGATCGTGGATCTAACAAAATAAATTTTACGATAAATACATAACGATATAAGTTTAGATTAAAACTAGTAGCAATAACATATTATTCGAATAACTTACATGATCTGCAACCCAATCGCAAAAATTATCCTGATGATATTTTTCCAATCGTTCATCGTTCCAATCAGGATGCCCCTCACATACCTCGTTAAAATGAATTCTGTTCTCAACAATAAATTATGACATTAATATTATATCATTTCATACACACACAAATACATATATAACAATTAATCCAAAAAAAACTTACTCTCTAATTTTTTCAAGACATGCGTTATTGAGGAGGATAAACCGGTATATCTTGTTGATAAACATTGTGTCTAGCCTCTTATAATCAACTTTACCATATGGCCCATCCTGAATTCTTCGAGGCCGGTTAAGTCTCGTCTCAATGTTCTCGTCCAGATAGCGAGAACAAAATGTGGTTGCTTCATCTAGAAGATAACCTTGCTGATCGAACCCTATGGTCGATTTCTTTTGCGTATATACTTTTTTAGAGTGTGGAGGTACCTAAACAAAAATATGTTAAATAAATAAATATGGGCATACAAAACAACAATAATTTTACAAATTGCGTGAAACGGAAAATTCCACGTACCTCTTGACAGGATACATCCATCGATATTGTACCGGTTCGGCTAATTTAGCCTCAGTTGCAAGATGAACCGTCAGGTGTATTATGATATCGATGAATGACGGTGGGAAAATATGCTCAAACTTGCAAAGTATCAACGAAATAGAATTTTCTAGTTTCTCCAGCATCACAACATCCAGTGTTTTAGTGCATAATTCTCTGAAAAAACAACATAGGTCATTGATTACAAGACCAACCGATTCGGGAAGGGAAATCCTGAGGGCTAATAGGAGAAAGTGCTCTATAATAACATGGTGATCATGACTTTTCAGCTCATCGATCTTACCTTTCACAATTTTTATCTTCTTGCTAAATGATCCTGAAAAACCTGTCGGAACTTTCAAATCATGCAACACCTGCAGGAATCTTTTCTTCTCCGGTTGTGACATATGATACGCGGCATTAGGAAGTACAAACTTGCCTAGTTTACCCGCTATCGGTTTAGGATGCAATTCACTTCTAATTTCTCAATCCTGTAGATACATCCGAGCATGAAGGTTGTTTTTCGATTTCCCGTCTTTACAAAGAAACAAGTTGAGTACGTGCTCGGATACTCCCTTCTCTATGTGCATGACGTCCAGACAATGATGCACTAAATTTGTTGACCAATACGAAAGCTCGAAGAAAATGCTTAATTTGTTCCAGAATGGTGGTTTGACCTGTTTTGTCGGATCCATCCCGAAGGTCACATTGTTGTAACCATCCCACTGAGCAGTCACGTCCTCTCCGGACAATGGGGCAGGAACTCCAAGATGCTCCTGATGTCCATCAAAGTGAACAGTGTCTAACCTGTAGGGGTAGTCTATGTAAGTCCATGCTACCCTTCCCCGGTGCTTACGGGGTTGCGGAAGTGGTGAAAAACGATTTTCAAGAGGGTGGTAATATGGACTCAAAATACGGATCTTTGTTAAACGACTAACTAATAACCTAACAAGAGTTTACCTACTCGGTTAGGGGGCTATACCTTTCTTGAACTCCTTCGTCTTCAACTCCTCCCGGTGTATGGATCGGCCTCACATCATCGTCTCCTTGCGCCGAAGATGGATCCAGCTGAAAGCTTCTACCTTTGGCTTCTTCTTCGAACTTTGAAGAAACTAGAACACTTGGCTTATCAGGACTTGTGAACTAGAATGAGTAGAGGATTGTTTTGGTGTCTTTTTATCTCTGAGGCAATGAGTCTCAACACATGAGAATGGTTTGCCTTGAGCTAGAGAGAGCAAGAGGAAGAGGGAGAGCTTGAGCAAGTGATGGCAAGAGAGAGAAATGAAATGATAGAATGAGAAAGTCTTTTTTTATCCGACCTCTCATAATCCAAAAGTATCATAACAAAAATAGTAATCAAGTATTGTGTGATGGTTTAAGTAAAAATGGCTATATCATTTCATGCACTCATTTTGCATAAATAAACAAGCAAGCAAAAGTCTTTGCCATGGAATGATAGCCATTGTCATGATGATGGTCAACTAGTCCAACCTAGTCAACCGGTCAACAAAGTCAACAAGTCAACAAAGTCAACCGCTCAACAACCATGTCACTATAATACTTGATTAATATTATTGTTAATCATATATCTTATTCTCATTAGGGTTAAGCAAAAGTCAATAGTCAACTGTCAACAGTCAACAGTCAACAACCCCAATGAGAATCCTCTGCCTCTGTCTCTCTGTCAACTGTGCATAGACACCCGCATCCGTGTTCCGAGGAACACGAATACAAACGAGATAAAACCAATCCCAAAACGTACACTAGGATCTGGCTTAAACCAAAGCCCGCTAGTGTTTACTGTCCGGACACTGTACGTGCACAAGTGCACGGATGTGACCGAACCCTGGCGCAAAACCATACGACCTTTCGCAAAACCATGCGACCTCTACTCTTTTGCCTAAAGGCGAATAGCTTTCTGTCTGGGACTCTAAAGACTCGACACTACGCTGGCAGTGGGTTTAACCACAGACCGCAAGCGGCACTAGCTGTGCGTAACGGTCCCCAGGTGATGCCGACAAGAAGACTGACGAGGTGAAACCCATCTGAACTCCTACTGAGTCTGAATATAACAATCTCTATACAGTCCGGTCTGTTCGTCTGATATATCGCATGGCAGGCCTAGGGGGCGGTGAACGTCAGTCACCTAGTAGCGGTACAAGTCGTGTCGGAGTGAAGCCTAGAACACCCTGAGATAACACTGGAAACCTACTAGTATATCTCGCTTGTCCTGGCCAGGGACTACTCGTGTAATGGCTTTCCTAGACACAGGGCGATGTTAACCCCCAATACCGGAAGAGACGAATCCTGTCTAACCGTCACTGCCTCCAAGTGCTTCAGGACTGCACCCAAAAACTACCTGTTTGCACGACTCCTTTGAGCCGTGGTAGGGTAGTAATCAAACTACAGTGGGAACACACTCGAGGCGAAGTGACAGTGTCAAGTCAGTGGACTAAGCTGTACTCATGTCACCTAGGAACTGATAACTGACGATAGGTATAGTACCAACCAACAGTTCCCGACGAGTCCTGTCCAGTGTACTCGTAACCTAACGAGCACCCGCATACTATCTCAAGTACGACGTACTGACGGCTGTAGGACAGACCGTCTCCCACACTGGGATGAGAAGCGCATACGCTAGTCTACTCCGGAGTATCGATGCCCTGTCTCGATAGTCCTGTGACTAGGGACCTGTATAAGGATGTGCTTATAGATTACCCAGCCCCACGAGTGTGACTGTCATCACAACGCTGGTAATCAAGCAAAGATCATAAGGGCTCCACTAATGTGTATAGGTGATATACTAAAATAAACACATGTACACATTAAAGCAGAAACAAACCAAGTAGCACACTACTATATTGAGCAAGATTGTCAATACAAGGTGAATATCCCAAGTTTCCATTAAGTAATATACAAACTAGTATGATACAGTAATGGCCTCTAAGGCATATACACTAACAATCTCCCACTAAGGCCATGTACTGGGGTATTGAAGACCTATCATCTTGATCAGCCGCTCGAACTGAGTATGGGGTAAGGCCTTTGTGAGTGGATCAGCAGTGTTATCTTCCGTAGAAACTCTCCGAACCTCGATCTCCTGGCGACCCACGATCTCCCTGATCAGGTGATACCGCCTCAAGATTTGTCTGGATTTCTGATGGGACCTTGGTTCCTTTGCTAAAGCTATAGCCCCGTTCTTGTCGCAATACAGAGGTATTGGATCAACAATGGACGGAACCACCTGAAGTTCAGTTAAGAACTTCCTTATCCAGACGACTTCTTTTGCGGCATCTGCAGCAGCGATATATTCCGCTTCCATCGTCGAGTCAGCAACGGTTTCCTGTTTGGAACTCTTCCAACCCACCGCCCCTCCATTGAGGGTAAAGACATAACTCGACATGGACTTGGAATCATCCTTGTCACTCTGGAAGCTGGAGTCAGCAAAGGCCTCGATCTGGAGGTCTTTTCCGCCATACACCAAGAACATCTCCTTAGTCCTTCTCAGGTACTTGAGAATGTTCTTTACTGCTATCCAGTGTTTCTCCCCAGGGTTTGACTGATACCGGCTTACCACACTCAGTGCATAAGCTACATCTGATCCGGTACACAACATCGCATAAATTATAGAGCCTACCGCAGAAGCGTAGGGTATAATAGACATGCGATCCCTTTCCAAATCAGTCTTGGGAGACATCTCTTTGGAAAGGGTGATCCCGTGACAAGCCGGTAGATTACCGCACTTGGAATCTTCCATGCTGAATCTTTTCAGTATGGTGTCGATGTATCTGGACTGTGAGAGTCTCAGTATCCTCTTGGATCTGTCACGATAGATCCGGATCCCCAGAATGTATGAGGCATCACCCAGGTCTTTCATGGAGAACCTGTGTGACAAGAACCCCTTGACAGATTGTAGCAAAGGAATGTCATTTCCTATTTAGAGAATGTCATTCACGTATAAAATGAGGAATACTACAGTTCTCTCTACAAATCTACTATAGATGCATGGTTCATCTGGATTTTTGATAAAGCCAAATTCTTTGACCGTCTCATCAAAACAGATGTTCCAACTCCGCGATGCCTGCTTCAGTCCATAGATGGACTTAAGCAACTTGCACACCTTTCCGCTGCTCCCACTCTGAATGAAACCCTCTGGATGGTCCATATAAACACACTCCTCTAAATTTCCATTTAGAAAAGCGAGCTTTACGTCCATCTGCCAAATCTCATAATCGTGGAAGGCAGCAATGGCAAAAAGGATCCGAATGGATTTCAGCATAGCTACTGGTGAAAAGGTCTCGTCATAGTCCAAACCAGGTCTTTGACGAAAACCCTTTGCAACCAGTCTAGATTTATAGGTCTCAACCTGTCCATCTACACCAATCTTCCTTTTGAAGATCCACTTGCATCCTACGGGTTTTACCCCATCTGGAGAAACGTCCAATGTCCATACTTTGTTGGTGTACATGGACTCCATTTCGGTCCGCATTGCATCCAGCCATTTTACCGAGTCAACGCTCTGAATGGCTTGCTGGAAGCTAGTCGGCTCATCATAATCAATGATGCAATCCTCTCTATCCCCGTCTATGAGAAAACCGTAGTATCTCTCGGGCGGATGAGACTGCCTACTACTCCTGCGGAGCGGCGTAGGAATGTCATGATCTTTCGAACCCTCTGGTTCTACTAAGCTTTCAGTAATAGCTCGTGGTTCTGGAATTTCTTCCAGTTCTATTGCGCTCCCACTTATCTGATTTTCCAAAAATTCAGTTTCCAAGAAGTGGGCATAAAGAGAAACATAAATCTTTTGTTCCTCTTCGCAATAGAAAAAATATCCCTTGGAGTTCTTTGGATATCCCACAAACTTGCACTGTACTGAGCGTGCTTCGAGCTTGTCCACATGCTGCTTTTTGACAAAAGCTGGACATCCCCATGTCTTAATGTGATTAAGATAGGGTCTCTTCCCACACCACATCTGATATGGTGTAGTAGGCACAGTCTTAGTTGGAACTCGGTTCAAAAGGTATGCAGCTGATTCTAGTGCATATCCCCAGAATGATTGCGGTAATTCAGCGTTACTCATCATGGACCGTCCATATCCAATAGGGTTTGGTTCCGTCTCTCCGATACACCGTTATGTTGCGGAGTGTATGGAGGAGTAAGCTGAGAGAGAATTCCATTCTCTTTTAAGTAGTCCAGGAACTCGGCACTCAAGTATTCACCACCTCGATCCGATCTTAGTGTCTTGATACTTTTGCCGGTTTGTTTTTCTACTTCATTCTTATATTCCTGGAATTTTCCAAAGGCTTCGGATTTATGTTTCATTAAGAAGACATAACCGTACCTTGAAAAGTCATCCGTAAAAGTAATGAAGTAAGAATAACCGCTTCGCGCATGTGTAGACATTGGACCGCACACGTCGCTGTGTACGAGTCCCAAGAGTTCGCTCGCTCTTACTCCGTGTCCAGTGAACGGAGTCTTTGTCATCTTTCCTTTGAGACGGGATTGACAAGTGGCATACGATTGATATTCGAACGGATCCAAATATCCTTCTGTATGTAACTCCGTCAACCTTCTCTCATTGATATGACCCAGTCTACAATGCCATCAGTAAGTCTGATTTATTTCCGGAGACTTTCTTTTGTGTGTATTCTGGACATTGAAAATCTGTGGTTGGTTTAGTACGTATATACCATTGCTTAATGTACCTGACCCAATCAGAACTTGATTAAGGTGAATGTTTACAACATTACTTACAAACGCAAATTCATAACCTTCTTTAGAAATCAAAGATACAGAAATGATATTACAAGTTGCGTTGGGTACAAAAAAGCAATTACGTAAAACCAAAACATGTCCATCTGACATTCCCAGGTGATAGTCCCCCACGGCCTTAGCATCCATGCTAGCTCCGTTTGCAACTTTGAGGGTCATGTCACCTGCCTTCCAAACCCTACGGTTTCTCAACGCCTGCAAAGAATTACAGATATGAGATCCTGATCCGGTATCCAATACCCAGGAAGTAGAGTTTATTGATAGACAGTTTTCAATAACATACACACCTGAAGCTGAAGCCGCAACTTGCTTCAGATCCTGTGTTCTGGCTTTCCAACCCTTGCAATCTTTCTTCCAGTGACCACTCTTGTGACAGTAAAAGCATTCTTCCTTATCCACTAGCTTTCCCGCTACCTTTGTTGCTTTTGTCTTTCCCTTCGTATCCACCTTACAGACACCGCCCCTTGGTTTGGCGGGGGTTTTCTTCTTCTTTCTCTTGGGTTTCGCCTTGGACCTAGAAGAGGAAGATCATCCTACAAACAAAGTGGATGTTTTCCTACCTTTCTGTAGGGTGCCCTCTGCACTCCTCAGCATGTTGAGGAGCTCTGAAAATTCAACTTCTTTTTCTTGTAAGTTTAAGTTCAGGATAAACTGTGCGTAAGTGGAAGGAAGGGACTGGAGAATCAAGTCCGTATAGAGCTCGTTCTCTAACGTGGTCCCAAGTTCCGCGAGCTCCTAAATGAAGCCAATCATCTTAAGCACGTGTTCCGCTACCGATGATCCGATGGCCAACCTTGCCGAAAATAGCTTCTTCGACATTTCGTATCTTGCGATACGGGATTGCTCTCCATACAGTTCTTTTGTATGGAGAAATATGGATTCGAGGTCCATATTCTCGTGCCTCCTCTGATGTTCGTTGTCCATAGAGGCAAGCACGAGGCACTTGGCCTTCGCGCTATCGATCTCCCAAGTCTTACGGATTTCCTTATCCGCGACGCTGGAGGTAGGACCTGGGACAGGGGGAGCTTTGGTGGTAAGGAGATACCCCAACTTGTCATAAGTGATTGCCATTTTGACATTCCTGAGCCAATCCTTGTAGTTTGGCCCTGTCAGTATGTTTTTATCTAGTAATAACTTAAGTCCGGTCATGATTATTGGTCGCTGCAATTAGGAGAGAGAGAAGAAATACTTTAGCATGATGCTCTTGCAAATTTAGAGTGGTTTTTAATTTGTCTAAACAGGATGGCTCCTACTTTCTCTCGAATCCCTCCTCAAACCAAAAAGGAAGAATTAGTCAGGATCAATCTCACCGTACAATACTTGCTTAACCGTTCGGCCAGGCTGGTGTTGGTACTTCGAGGGAGGTTTTCCAACGCTTTCGCGAAGTTCCTTAATTTAAGAACCTCTTTTCCCTGGGGGCGTAGCCCCGCTAACACCTTTCTAGACACCTACTAGGTTTATAGCATTGATCGTTTAGTGAGAAATTTCCCGAGGAGTAGCATATACTCACAGTAGGATCGGGATCCAAATATCATTGCGTGACAAAACTGAAGGAATCCTACCAGAATCATCACACTCCAAATGGTATGCAGCGCTAGCAAGTTTCAGTTCTTTTGAAACTCCAGATGTGGATTTTTGCCCCATGCTCTTATGACCTTGACTTTGGCCAACAAATCATAAGTCACATGTCAAGTTCTACCTGTCATTCTCCAGGTTAATTTGAGCTCACCCGCACATACCCTTGACTTTGGCTAACAAGGTAGAACGACTGCCCCAAACCAACACATCTATCTATGCTGCACATGAATACTCAATAGCTACCAATCACTATGCCTTGACTTTGGCCAATAAACATAACTTGAATACTATTGACCATCCATGTGAAACGACGGAGGGCTACGAATGGTTTTGGCGAAACCGTGAACGTAGTGAACTTGATATAATCGATGGAACGAGATAGCTTTTAAAAGGAGTGGCTTAAGCTCCGCGTTTAAAAGTTATTTTGAAAAGAAACCGAGTGGTTTTGAAAGTGTTCCAACAACTTTTACTTGGTTTATTTTTCTTTCATTAGTTCTTTTAATGCGTCCCAACATTTAATCCTACCATTGCAGAAAACAACCAAAATATGACGTACGCTTATGCCATTCGCATTCGCCACGGGGCCCTGTCATTACCCGTTAGGTTACTTAACTAACGACAGAGCGGGGGCTGGGCTAGCGCGGCTGCAAAACATAAACAACGCCTAAATAATATCATATATAGATATATTGTAATGATAGCCATTTCAGATCACAGATGAACACATTGGATATAGTAGGAATCCGCAATTCGTACGAGCCTGTAACGAAGAGCGGATTACACGATCGCGATGAATAGCCAATACCCCACCCTAGACCCCTACGGGTGCGGCAAACTACCCGCCAAATATCCGAAGCGGAGCAACCTCCCTCAACGACGTGAGTAAGCCACTCGGCACTTCGAGATACTCGGTAGTTTGTGCACCCCACCTTGGGTCTATCCTAGGAGCAAAAACAGTAAAAAGAAATTATACAATGACGGCTACAACCCCGACCCGGTTGTGCGGCCAAAAATAATATTACATCAATTTACATATTACATGTATTGAAAGATAAAAGAAAACTCTCATCTCACAACCCTCCGGCTATTCATCCGCGACAATCCAATGAATTCATATACACATACCATCAACATTACAGATCACAGATATGTATAACCCCCACTAATCGACGTATAGCGATTAGCGGACGTTCAATACATATATCACATCACAGATATAAACCCGTTAGCCTTAGTCTTTAGAAGTTCGATAAAAATACGGATTTTCAAGCCCAAAAACAAATTTTGCTTTCTGGAAAATCTGGGCTGAAAAGACATGCTCCAAAAATCCCAAAATACCCCACAGAGTATACTGCAATGAAACCGATCCACGGCCGAGTCAACTCGGCCGCGGACCCGCGGCAAGAAGCTGTTCTTGCCGCGGAACCGTGGTGATTTGGACGGCTCTGTGGATCGTTTTTCTGCAGTATACTATAAAAACCCTGAGTCGATTTTTGGTATATATCAAATAATTTTTACAGCACTTTGAAAATCGACAGAAAGTATGAGTTTCGGGTGTATTTCGCGACTTTTTCTCCGATCGAACTTCTATTGACATTGCTAACATTTTAGATAGTGTTTAACTAGGCTCTGATACCACTGTAAGTCCATGCTACCCTTCCCCGGTGCTTTCGGGGTTGCGGAAGTGGTGAAAAACGATTTTCAAGAGGGTGGTAACATGGACTCAAAATACGGACCTTTGTTAAAAGACTAACTAACAACCTAACAAGAGTTTACCTACTCGGTTAGGGGGCTATACCTTTCTTGAACTCCTTCGTCTTCAACTCCTCCCGGTGTACGGATCGGCCTCACCTCGTCGTCTCCTTGCGCCGAAGATGGATCCACCTGAAAGCTTCTACCTTTGGCTTCTTCTTCGAACTTTGAAGAAACTAGAACACTTGGCTTGCCAGGCCTTATGAACTAGAATGAGTAGAGGATTGTTTTGGTGTCTTTTTATCTCTAAGGCAATGAGTCTCAACATATGAGAATGGTTTGCCTTGAGCTAGAGAGAGCAAGAGGAAGAGGGAGAGCTTGAGCAAGTGATGGCAAGAGAGAGAAATGAAATGATAGAATGAGAAAGTCTTTTTTTATCCAACCTCTCATAATCCAAAAGCATCATAACAAAAATAGTAATCAAGTATTGTGTGATGGTTTAAGTAAAAATGGCTATATCATTACATGCACTCATTTTGCATAAATAAATAAGCAAGCAAAAGTATTTGCCATGGAATGATAGCTATTGTCATGATGATGGTCAACTAGTCCAACCTAGTCAATCGGTCAACAAAATCAACAAGTCAACAAAGTCAACCCCTCAACAACCATGTCACTATAATACTTGATTAATATTATTGTTAATCATATATTTTATTCTCATTAGGGTTAAGCAAAAGTCAATAGTCAACAGTCAACAGTCAACAACCCCAATGAGAATCCTCTGCCTCTGTCTCTCTGTCAACTGTGCATACACACCCGCATCCGCGTTCCGAGGAACACGAATACAAACGAGATAAAACCAATACCAAAACGTACACTAAGATCTGGCTTAAACCAAAGCCCGCAAGTGTTTACTGTCCGGACACTGTACGTGCACAAGTACACGGATGTGACCGAACCCTGTCGCAAAACCATGCGACCTGTCGCAAAACAATGCGACCTCTACTCTTTTGCCTAAAGGCGAATAGCTTTCTGTGTGAGACTCTAAAGACTCGACACTGCGCTGGTAGTGGGTTTAACCACAGACCGCAAGCGGCACTAGCTGTGCGTAACGGTCCCCAGGTAGATGCCGACAAGAAGACTGACGAGGTGAAACCCATCTGAACTCCTACTGAGTCTGAATATGGCAATCTCTATACAGTCCAGTCTGTTCGTCTGATACATCGCATGGCGGGCCTAGGGGGCGGTGAACGTCAGTCCCCTAATAGCGGTACAAGTCGTGTCGGAGTGAAGCCCAGAACACCCTGAGATAACACTGGAAACCTACCAGTATATCTCGCTTACCCTGCCCAGGGACTACTCGTGTAATAGCTCTCCTTGACACAGTGCGATGTCAACCCCCAATACCGGGAGAGACGAATCCTGTCTAACCGTCACTGCCTCCAAGTGCTTAAGGACTGCACCAAAAAACTATCTTTTTGCACGACTCCTTTGAGCCGTGGTAGGGTAGTTGTAGGGTTGCTATGCACGCGCACAAGGGTCTACAAGGCATCAACCATGCCCGATTGAAAATTTAGCCGTGCCGAACAACCCGAATACGGATCTTTAAACTAGAGTTTAGGCGAAAACTAACATGCTAAACACTTTAACACTAAGTGAGAGGGATTACAACCTTTGTAGATCCGGTCCTTCACTTCATATGCTCCATGTTGAGGTCCCTTCGCTGCGATCATCGTGCTCTGGACTCTCGAGAGGCTTCACGAAGAGAAAGGTGCGGTCTTGCTTCCGATCTTCGATACAAAGATGATCTACCTTGAAGTTTCATTAACACAAGCTAACACTCACTAAAATTAAGTGAACACTCTCATCTAAAGGGCAAGGGAAGATGAGGATGATGAAGTAGGATTTTTGCTCTCTTTATTTATCTTTTTCTCACATTTATTCATCACAAAAATCAAAACAAGAAAGCTTTGCATGAAGAACTCAAGGAAGAAGAAGAATAGTGATCCATTTTCTTTTGTGATGAATAATGAAAGGATTAATATGATGAATAATGCAACAATGGTTGACTTAACCATTGTAGAGAATTAACCAAGGGCTAGGGTTTGGGTTGAGTTAAGAATGAGTCATAGATAAAAATCTACACAAATATCTTTATCATGACAAAAGAAAAGCTTCTAGAATCAACTAGAAGTGTTAACCCTAATCCAAACCCTAATCATGTTTAAACTCCACTAAACATGTTGCATTAGTTATCATATCATGTTACAATATTATATATCACATATATAATATTTATCGTAACAAAATAAAATAATACATTTAACATATATCGCATATATATCAATGCATTACCCGAGTGAGAAAAAGAATCTTTTAGTGAGCTAATATTAGTTAATGTAATTTAATATATCATATATATTATTATACATTAAATTATCGAATCAACACTTGATCCGACAATCCGGCTATATCGCATATAACCGACTAATATTTATCCGTACCGATTCATCGAATCAACACTTGATCCGATGATCCGGCTGATATCAAATATCGCGAGAATACAATACGTTATCTCATATCGTAATATCCTCGGTCCCGCACATATCACATATGTGCTTCTACTCCGTTTTGCCTGAGCCAAGAAACCTCTGTGTAGGACTCTAAAGAATCGTCAATACGCCGGCAGTAGGTGATGATCATATCAAACACCCACAAACTGCAAGCGGTCAGCTAAACGTAACAGCCACCCAGGTATTGAGCGCTCAGAAGATCAACAAGCAAGCCTGTACATTCTCCTGTGAATCCAAACAGTAACACTCCCGTACAGTCCGGTCTCGTCGTCTGATATGTCGCATATCTCGCCTAGGGGTGGTAAACGTCAGACCCCAGTAGCTCGATAAGTCGTGTCGATTTAAGGTCTATAACAGTTCGAGAAACTGCTGATAACACTTACCAGTAAATCTCAGCAACCCTGGCCAGGGATTTCCGGTTATAGCCAATCGAACACAGCACAACATCAACTCCCTATACCGGGAGAGACGAATCCCATCCTATCGCTTATTGCCTCCATGTGATTCGGGACTGTACCCAAAAGCTACCTTTTTGCACGCCCTCTTGGACGTGGTATGATGGAAATCAAAGCACAGTGGGAATCACACAAGACTCTATGACGATCTCGGGTCATCAGACTACTTTGTACCAGTGTCACCGGAGAACTGCCATCTGACGTGAGGTATAATACCATCTGGGAGTTCTCGGCGAGTCTATCCAGTATACCCAGTCTCCACTGAGCACCCGTACACCATCCTCGATGTCAAACACCGATGGATATGGGATCATCCATCGCCCATCATATGGGTCAAGATGCGTATACGCTAGTCTACTCTGGTGTATCGATGCCCTGTCTCGATATACCTTCGACTAGGAATAGTTATAGGATGTACTCGTCGACTACCGTGGCCCCACTAGTATGATCTCATCATAGTCCTAGTAGTCGAGTACATATCCTAAGGGCTTTATCAACATGTAATATAGAGACAATCAGAGTACATGTTAAGATAAAATACAACCAGATAGCATACTATCATGTCGAGCAAGAAAGTCCTCCCTATATATGTCCAAGCATCCATTACAATATACATCGTATGTACAGTAATGGCCTCTAGGGCATACATATAACTAACAATCTCCCACTTGCATTAGGGCCATCTGTTGTGGTATCACATACCCAACAATTAGCTGCGGTTGAAGTATCTCATACTCAACCATCCCATAATAGTCTCTACTGGGAAAAAGGTCTTTGTGAGTGGATCCGCGCTGTTGTCCTCTGTGTCTACTCTCCTAACCTCGATCTCCCTGGAGATCAACCATCTCCATGATCAGGTGATACTGCCTAAGAATTATATCTGGATTTCTGATGGGACGGAAGTTCCTTGGCTAAAGCCACAACTCCATTGTCACACAATGGTAGGAACGAAGTTCATCTCATGAACTTATATATCCAGACTGCCTCTTTGGTAGTATCCTTGGTAACGATGTATCTTGCCTTTAATCGTCTAGTATGTCACGGTATCTAGCTTAGAACTCTTCCAACATACCGTCCCTCCACTGAGGGTATAGACAATGCCTGTGACTGACATTCAGTCGTCCTTATCACCCTGGAACATTTCCAGTGATTCTTCCCAGGATCGATTGATACTATCTCACTACAACTAGTGAGTATCCTAACATCCAATTAGATCTATCACATAGATCCAAAAACCCAGGATTTAGGAGGTATCACTTTGATCCTATATGGAGAATCCTTGTGATAAGCGGAAATTAACCGAGCGTAGCATAGGAAACTCCTTCCCTATCAAGAGTATGTCATCCACGTACTCTACGAGGATCACCACCATACTCCCTACTACCTTTTTGTATATACAAGGTTCATCTACCATTTTGATGAAGTCAAACTCTTTGACTACCACATCAAAACAGATGTTCCAACTCCGCGATTCCTGTTTTATCATATAAAACATCTTGCACACGTTTCCGCTGCTCCCACTGTCTGCGAAGCCCTCTGGTTGTGTACTTATAGACGCTCTCTTCTAAAATATCATTTAGAAAAGTAGTCATGACACCCAACCACCAGATATCGCAGTCATGGTATGTAGCCGTGGCAAGTAGGATCTGGATGGACTTAAGTATAGCTTTGAAAGTCTCAACTTTTCCATATACACCAAGTAATCTTCTCAAGATATACTCGCTCCTGATGGGGATTTAACCCTTCAGATGAAGCAACCAAAGTCCATACTTTGTTGGTGTATAAGGATTCCATCTCAGATCGATAAGCACCCAGCCAGTCTTACAGAGTCCCACTCCTGATGGCCAGCTCGAAACTAGTTGGGTCATCATCTCATGATGCAATCCTCGCTCCCACTGTCATAGAGAAACCGAAGTACCTTTCAGGTGGGTGAGGAACCCTACTAGATCGGCGGAGAGGCTGAGGTTCGTTGGAAACTATTGAATCCTTTGGTTCTACCAAATCATCAGCTGCAGTTTGTATAGCTAGAACCTTTCCAGTTCTACATAACAGACCTTGCCTCGAGCTTGTACGGATTTTGCTTTTAGACATAGGCCGGACAACCCCAAATCTTAACAAACTCAAGATATGGGCTCTTCCCATTCCATATCACATATGAAGTGGTAGACAACTGATTTGATTCGAACCCTATTCAATAGGTATGCAGCTTCTCAAGCGCATAACACCCAAAAGGAAATAGGAAACTCAGTAGTACTCATCATAGAGCACACCATATCACATAGGGTGTTATTGCTCCGCCCCGATATACCATCGTGCTATGGTGTATACGGAGGAGTAATACTGAGAGAGAATCTCATTCTCCTTTAGAATAGTCCAGGATTTCCGTGCTCAAGTATTCTCCTCCTTGATCTCATCAAAGGACATAATACTTATACCCGTTGTTGGTTCTCTACTTCTAACTTATATTCTGCGAATATCTCAAAAGTTTCGGACTTGTGTTTCAACAGAAACATATGTCTGAATCTTGAGAGATCATCAGAGAATGTAATGAAGTACAAAAAACCGGTCTTGGCATGTGTAAACAGGGGACTTTCATACATCAGTATGTATCTATCCTAAGAGTTTACCAACTCTTTCTCTGTTTCCAATAAACAGAGCTGTGGTCATTTTATCTTTGTGACATGACTGGCAAGTTTCACAAGATGTAAATTCAAACTAATTTAAATATGCATCTAAATGTAACTTCAGCCAGTCGGGTCGCATTGACAAGACCTAGTCTACAATGCCTCAAGAAGGATTCATTCATTTCTGAACTCTTCCTCTTGTGTGTGTTCTTTATACTAAGAACTGTAGTTTGATTTAGAACGTCAATGCTTTTAGATAACGTGCCTGAACCGATCAACTCTTGATATAGGAAATGTTCAAAACATTATCCCACAATACAAAATTTTATCCTTCTTTACTAATAAAGAGACCGATATGATTTTGTATATCAGGTTCGGTATCTAATAACATTTGTTCAGAATCTATGTATTCTGGTAATACAGGGTGATAGTGACCAACAGACTTGGCTGCAACACTTGCACCGTTTTCTATCTCATGAAACTTATCACCCGTTCTCAGTTCTCTACTTATCTGTAGCCCACGTAACAGATTACGTATGCGGGATCCTGATCCGGTATCACATACCCAGGACGTAAAGGATACTGAGAAACAGTTCTGTGTAATGAGCACACCCGAAGACGATGCATCAACATGCACTTTCTTCGTTTGGGCGGCACGGGAAATCTAGTATTCCCCAATCTCCTGCTCTGTCTTATAACAATTATAAGTTGGAGCGGGACCAACGTTCCCCAGCTCAGTATAACAAGCGGGTTCGGTCAATACATCCGTATTATTATCTTGATTAAGGCGTGATATGGTCGCTACCTGGAGAGAGAGAGAAGAAAACATTCAGCGTATGCTCTTGCAAGATTAGATTGGTTATATAATATATCTAATCAGGATGTCTCCCACTGTTTTAATCAAATCTTCCTTCAAACCCTAAAAGGAAAGACTAGCCGAGATTAATTATATGCTACAAGTTCGCCAATCTTTCAGCCAGGCCAGTGTCGGTACTTTGAGGGAGGTCCCCCGTGCTTTCGCACGAACCTAATTAAAGTAAACTTTGTTTTCCCAGAGGCGTAACCCCGTTAACACCTTTCTAGACACCTACTTGATCGGCTAATTGTAATGTGTAAAACTCTCCCAGAAGTAACTCTTACTCGCAGCGGGTATCGGGATCCAACTATCTCATAGAAGGTATGCAATCTCATTGCAAATTTCAACACTTGAAATTCCCAATAATATTTTGCCCCTAGCAGCTATATGACATAAACATGGTCAACAAATCATAAGTGCTAGTCAAGTTCAACCCGTCATTTCCCGATTGAATTAAACCCACCCGCACGACCCTTAACATGGTCAACAAAGTCGCACGACTACCCTAATCCAATCGCATCATATGCTTATACAGATAAGCACTAATCAGCTACCGCACACTACGCCTTAACATGGTCAACAAACGTAGCACGAATACTAACTAGTACTTATCTGAAATGACGGAGGGCTATGACAGGTTTTTAAGAAAACCTTTTGCGTAATGAACTTGATATCGTTGTAGAATCGAGTGATTTTAAATGGAGTGTTTTTGAGGCTTTTCTAGTTTTGCTAAAGGGGTCACTCCCGGTGAAGAGATCATCGGCCCTTTCCTCATCGAATAAGGTGCAGGATATTTCACAAATATCACTATGCAATGCAAGAACTATAGAAGCAATCAAAAGACAAACCGAGTTTGTAGCATCTGCCAGTTATTGCTAAAGGAGTCACTCCCGGTGAAGGGATCTCGGTCATTTCCTTATCGAATAAGGTGCTGGATGTTCTACAAGAAACACCGCTATGCAAGTAAGAACTGTAGCTACCTGTTTTTGAAAATTCGATTCCACAACATCTTAGGTTTCTTTTAGTTTCATTAATCTCATTAATGAAGTCCCATTTTATTATGCTTCACAAGCATCACATTTGAAACGAAATCTGCAATATAACATATATCTCATATATATAATATAAACATTCGTCACAGGCAGTAATATGATCTCATCACAGAACATTGCAGCAGAAGAACATATATGAAATATTGGATATACTAGGACGTCCGTGTTTTCAATACGAGCCTGTATAAAATACGGATTCCACGGTCGCGATGAATAGCCAAACCCACATCCCTAGACCCCTACGAGAGCGGCAAGCAACACTGCCAATTCTAGGGTTAGGAGACCCGGTCTCGACTCCTCGAGATGATCTCCCACTGGACCCTAGAACCCGGTTACTTGTGCTCCCCGCCTTGGGTCTATCCTAATGCGGAAAAGTAAATAATATACAACGGTGACATCATCCGCAACCTGGAAGTGCCCCAATAAAAGAATATTATATACAAATGAATTTTACATGAATGAAAAAGAAAAAACTCTCATCTCACATAAAACCCCCGGCTATTCAGAACGCGACGATCCAATAGAACATATCACAGAAACACATAATATCTCATATCATCAACGTAAGCAAGTATGCGTATCCCGATTGTCGTTGATGTATAGCAACGAAGCCGGCGATACACCACATACTACGCTTACGGTCACAGAAAAGAAAGTGTAAAACTATAACAGTTGGAATCCGCAACCTCTTTAGACATCGCATGCCTAACCAAATGAATTCCTTAGACATCGCATGCCTAACTATTATAAACCCCGCATTTTAGTCTCATTATCGAAAATTCTTTTCAATATCAAGTCGGGCAATTCAACAAGATTCCCGACATTCTGATCGAATGCTCGTCGCAAACTTTAGTAGACGGCCGCACCCCCGATGCCGTCGAAGAAGTGCACTAAGGCGGAACACCGCTGCCGCGAGCACCCGAACGGATGCTTTCGGCGACGGGGTTCTCCTACAGTCACTTGGTCGGGGCTATGGGGCGTAACTGTCTATTAAGTTTACCCGACGTGTATCCGCGTACGCTACGTGATTGCGACGGACTTTTGATCACATCAAAATTCCGTGGCAATCGATCATTTGAGACTGAACTGCTAGATTTATAATATTCAAATTAGTTATCTCATAACTTTTTTTGGATTCCAAATATTGTATCACATTCCAGATAAATAGACAAAGTTAAACTTTCCGATCGAATAATCAAACACCTAAGATTTCCCCAATATATCTCAACACTTGAAATCAGTTTAAAAACATCCATCACATGCCACAGTACCAATGGTCCAGCCGTAGAAGGGTCAAGCCAACGCCTCACATGTGGCACGCCGTACTGCCCCAAACCCTAAGGTTCAAAAGGCAGTTCAAGACGGTCACATAATCGAGTTAAGGTTTGTTGTCTTCTAGAGGGTCCACTGCGTTACTTGCACGACTTAGAACATTCTTAAACTCGAGAAAAAATCCAACTTTTGAAAAATTTTCCGACAGGGGAAAAAGTGAGTTATTGATATCCGTTTGAACTTTTTAACAGTTTCTAAAAATTATCCGGACAAACTAAACAAAGTTAAATTATCCGATCGAATCAACGATTCCCCAATACAACCCTTGAAAACTCAACACTTGAGTGTAATTAAAATATTCCCAGAAAAAATTAACAAGAAAGGGCCTAAAAATAATTACATGAAATTTCAGGGACTAAGTCCAAATTTTGGCCGCGGAACCGCCGCAAAACCCATGGTTTGGACGCGGTTCCGCGGTCAAATTTTCGAGTTAGAGGCCCGTACTTCACAGTAATTCTTAGTTTTTCCTGCTTAATTTTCTGAGAATTTTTAATTCAGAAAAAACCACATTTTTGAAAATTGTCCAGAGAGGGTTCCGTATCGGGGTTTTGACGTTCGATCGGACTTTAAACTTCGCCTAGACTTCGCCTAAAACTCTAGCTTGGCTCTGATACCACTGTAGGGTTTCTATGCACGCGCACAAGGGTCTACGAGGCATCAACCATGCCCGATTGAAAATTTAGCCGTGCCGAACAACCCGAATACGGATCTTTAAACTAGAGTTTAGGCGAAAACTAACATGCTAAACACTTTAACACTAAGTGAGAGGGATTACAACCTTTGTAGATCCGGTCCTTCACTTCATATGCTCCATGTTGAGGTCCCTTCGCTGCGATCATCGTGCTCTGGACTCTCGAGAGGCTTCACGAAGAGAAAGGTGCGGTCTTGCTTCCGATCTTCGATACAAAGATGATCTACCTTGAAGTTTCATTAACACAAGCTAACACTCACTAAAATTAAGTGAACACTCTCATCTAAAGGGCAAGGGAAGATGAGGATGATGAAGTAGGATTTTTGCTCTCTTTATTTATCTTTTTCTCACATTTATTCATCACAAAAATCAAAACAAGAAAGCTTTGCATGAAGAACTCAAGGAAGAAGAAGAATAGTGATCCATTTTCTTTTGTGATGAATAATGAAAGGATTAATATGATGAATAATGCAACAATGGTTGACTTAACCATTGTAGAGAATTAACCAAGGGCTAGGGTTTGGGTTGAGTTAAGAATGAGTCATAGATAAAAATCTACACAAATATCTTTATCATGACAAAAGAAAAGCTTCTAGAATCAACTAGAAGTGTTAACCCTAATCCAAACCCTAATCATGTTTAAACTCCACTAAACATGTTGCATTAGTTATCATATCATGTTACAATATTATATATCACATATATAATATTTATCGTAACAAAATAAAATAATACATTTAATATATATCGCATATATATCAATGCATTACCCGAGTGAGAAAAAGAATCTTTTAGTGAGCTAATATTAGTTAATGTAATTTAATATATCATATATATTATTATACATTAAATTATCGAATCAACACTTGATCCGACAATCCGGCTATATCGCATATAACCGACTAATATTTATCCGTACCGATTCATCGAATCAACACTTGATCCGATGATCCGGCTGATATCAAATATCGCGAGAATACAATACGGTATCTCATATCGTAATATCCTCGGTCCCGCACATATCACATATGTGCTCCTACTCCGTTTTGCCTGAACCAAGAAACCTCTGTGTAGGACTCTAAAGAATCGTCAATACGCCGGCAGTAGGTGATGATCATATCAAACACCCACAAGCTGCAAGCGGTCAGCTAAACGTAACAGCCACCCAGGTATTGAGCGCTCAGAAGATCAACAAGCAAGCCTGTACATTCTCCTGTGAATCCAAACAGTAACACTCCCGTACAGTCCGGTCTCGTCGTCTGATATGTCGCATATCTCGCCTAGGGGTGGTAAACGTCAGACCCCAGTAGCTCGATAAGTCGTGTCGATTTGAGGTCTATAACAGTTCGAGAAACTGCTGATAACACTTACCAGTAAATCTCAGCAACCCTGGCCAGGGATTTCCGGTTATAGCCAATCGAACACAGCACAACATCAACTCCCTATACCGGGAGAGACGAATCCCATCCTATCGCTCATTGCCTCCATGTGATTCGGGACTGTACCCAAAAGCCACCTTTTTGCACGCCCTCTTGGACGTGGTATGATGGAAATCAAAGCACAATGGGAATCACACAAGACTCTATGACGATCTCGGGTCATCAGACTACTCTGTACCAGTGTCACCGGAGAACTGCCATCTGACGTGAGGTATAATACCATCTGGGAGTTCTCGGCGAGTCCGTCCAGTATACCCAGTCTCCACTGAACACCCGTACACCATCCTTGATATCAAACACCGATAGATATGGGATCATCCATCGCCCATCATATGGGTCAAGATGCGTATACGCTAGTCTACTCTGGTGTATCGATGCCCTGTCTCGATATACCCTCAACTAGGAATAGTTATAGGATGTACTCGTCGACTACCGTGGCCCCACTAGTATGATCTCATCATAGTCCTAGTAGTCGAGTACATATCCTAAGGGCTTTATCAACATGTAATATAGAGACAATCAGAGTACATGTTAAGATAAAATACAACCAGATAGCATACTATCATGTCGAGCAAGAAAGTCCTCCCTATATATGTCCAAGCATCCATTACAATATACATCATATGTACAGTAATGGCCTCTAGGGCATACATATAACTAACAGTAGTAATCAAAGTACAGTGGGAACACACTTGAGGCGAAGTGACAGTGTCAAGTCAGCGGACTAAGCTGTACTCATGTCACCTGAGAACTGATAACTGACGATAGGTATAGTACCAACCAACAGTTCCCGACGAGTCCTGTCCAGTGTACTCGTAACCTAACGAGCACCCGCATACTATCTCAAGTATGACGTACTGACGGCTGTGGGATAGACCGTCTCCCACACTGGGATGAGAAGCGCATACGCTGGTCTACTCCGGAGTATCGATGCCCTGTCTCGATAGTCCTGCGACTAGGGACCTGTATAAGGATGTGCTTATAGATTACCCAGCCCCCACGAGTGTGACTGCCATCACAACGCTGGTAATCAAGCAAAGATCCTAAGGGCTCCACTAATGTGTATAGGTAATATACTAAAATAAACACATGTACACATTAAAGTAGAAACAAACCAAGTAGCATACTACTATATTGAGCAAGATTGTCAATACAAGGTGAATATCCCAAGCTTCCATTAAGTAATATACACACTAGTATGATACAGTAATGGCCTCTAGGGCATATACACTAACAGTCCAGAGGCAGGAAACGTCGATGGCCGCAATAACAAACCTTCCTGCTAAAATTCAAGAATTTCGATGTTGTATGTTGATGGCAATAAGGACATACTTTGTGACCATGTACGGACCAACCTGATACCATTTCATACGCAGGAAAATCATTAATTGTCCACATTAAAGCCGCACGCAGTATGAAGGTTTTATTTATGTTTACATCGTAAGTCTCTACACCATCAATGAATAAAGATTTTAACACATCGATTAGAGGTCGAAGATAGACGTCGATATAGTTTCCCGGTGAGTTTGGTCCGTCGATAAGAAGAGGCATCATAAAGTATGATTGGTACATAACCAGCCAAGGCAACAGATTATAAACTATCATTACAACGGGCCATGTGCTGTGACTTCCAGCCATATAATTGAATGGGCAGAAACCACCACTAGCGAGTTCGAGCCTGACATTGCGAGGATCGCTACTGAATATTTCGTGCCTCCTATCGAAATATTTCCATGCCGGTGAATCTCTTGGATGACTTATTTTTCCATATTCACTTGGAGGAGCACGGTGATGCCAAATCATTGCCTCGGCTGTTTTCTTGCACCTGAATAGCCTCTGTAGCCTCTGTGTTATGGGAAAGTATCGTGCTATCTTGACAGGTATATCAGGCTTCTTATCAGAATCTTTCGGCTTATATCTGGGCTCTCCGCATGTTGGACACTCTTTCAAATCTGAATTCTCTTTCCTGTGCAACACGAAATTTTTAGGACATGCTTGAATCTTCTCACACTTCATACCCAAATCAGACATTATCTTCTGGGCTCCGTACCAGCTGTCGGGCATGTTATTTCTTGGGGGCATAGAATCTTTCAAGAATGAAAGAAGCATTGTGAATGACTTGTGCTCCATCCATTTAGGTACTTAATCTGGAAAAGTTGGACGAATTATGAGAGGATGAAATACTTTGCATTCTCATAAATTGGTTTTCTAGCATCATTCATGAAATTTTCATACTTATCCGCACGCGGTCCTTGACCGGAAGGAATGTCATCTTCGGTACGAATAGATTCACCTAGGGCAGCCTCTACCATATCCTCCATTTCTTCTCTTGGAAAGAAATTACCGTCTTCTTCTTCTGCCGCATTACTGTCTTCTTCTCCTTCCCCGTGATATAGCCAAGTTGTATAAAGTCTAGTAAAACCATGTTTAACAATATGAAGGTCTGCAAATTCTACCTTCTGCCAGTACTTATTCCCACATCTATCGCACGGGCAGAGAATCTTCTCTAACACGATCTTATTATGTGCACGTGGAAATTCAATAAAAGCAGCAACTCCTGCGACAAACTTAGGTTGCATACGTTGTTTCCAATCCACATGCATCCAGTCCTTAATTCTGATATACTCATGGGCCATGTTAGACTGTATAACATATAAATTATAGGTTATAAAGACTATATTGAGAAATCTAAGAATGAGATGGTTACTGACAAAGGAGAAAATCCGTGTATGTCTTTTGTGTGTGCATTTGTCGTTGAAAAGAATAAATTATCGATAATCAAAGTTAGATTTGAGGATACCCATGTATGAGTTATATTCTATATATGTGTGTTTCAATTTATGATTTCGCTTAAGTGTAGGGTTGTTAGTGTGTATGTGCTATGTGTGCGTATGTTGTGTATTCGTGTTGTATGTGTGTATTTCGGCTGTCGGGGGTAAGGCTTCTATCCCATTTAGAATGTATAGAGCAGACACCCATTTGCTTGTGCTTTCAACCGTTTCGAGTAAATTTCGGCAGCACCTTCCCGCTGTTCTCCGAGTACACTGTAATAGAATAGATAATCATTTCAAAGCTGTGAAACAACGTTGAAATGAACATCTAATCTATCTTTGTACACGGAGAACCAGTGGAAAGCTGAGGCAACTATTCAATCAAATGATATTGAGCATGTTTCCCATCTCTTCTCGAGAAACAAGTGGGGTATTTCTTTGCAAAATTGTGCTCAATTTCATATGTGGCAATTCCGCCAAGATCTCTTCGTTAGTTGGGGGAAGAATCGGCACGAATCGGATTTTTTGAGGAACGTATCGAGAGAGAATTGGATTTGGTTAGAGAATGTGTGGTTGGTAAACAAGGATCTGTTTTTTAGCAGGGTACGGAATGTATTGTCAAATATTCAATATGATTCCACAAGATCCATTTTTGTTCAAGTAACGGATTCTAACCAATCGAAAGGATCTCTACCGACGAAATAACTCGAAACGGATGAAAACACAAGTGAATGCAGGTGTTTGCTTTATACATTCCTAACTTGTCCACACTGGACAAATCTATCGATTATCATACGATTGAATTTTCTCGTCACATAGAATATACGACGGTTGTTAGTACCGAACTATATCGTCCGATATTTAACAACCTTCGTATAGTTCTATGTCACGACGAACATCGAACGTATGTTAACCGATAGACGGGGACTAAGTCGCGCTTTGATTTTCATATATGAGTATCGATGAGGATATGAAAGTTTCATATTATCATCGAGTATCATATATTGGTTTTAACTTGAATAGGTTTTACGTTTACATTTCGTTATTAAGGGTTCGATGTTTTTAGTATAGGGTAAATTTTTCTTGTGTTTATGGTAAAGTTGTACGTTTACGTTATTATCGAGTATCCTACTGAATGAACTAGTGCACCATAAACCCTAACCCTAAATAACTCAAATTAACCTAATTAACCACAATTAACTATAATCGTTACCCTAACACAAATTATCTCTAATAAACCCAAACTTAACCCAATTTACCCAAATTAACCTAATTAACCCTAATCAACTCAAACTTAACCCAATTTACCCAAATTAACCTAATTAACCCTAATCAACAGCCTAACCCTTTCAAATTATCACTAGTTAACCCAAATTAACCCTGTCCTCTAATTAACCCAAATTAACCCTAAACCTGAACCAAACCCTAACCCTAACCCTAAACCCTAACCCTAACCATACATTGAACCCTAACCCTAACCCTAGCCCAAGTCTTACCCTAACCCTAACCCAAACCCCAACTAATTAACCCTAACCCTAATTGAACTGAACCCTAACCCTAACCCTAACCCAACCCTAACCCTAGCCCAAGTAGCAACCCAATAATCAACAAAAACATAAATAAAAGCATAATTAGAAATAAAAACATGAAATTTACTAACCTGTAGCTAGGCCGTCGATGGAGGAGACCAGAGATGGTCGACGACACAATCGGCGACGAGTCGCGGGCGGTGGCGACGAGGAAGTCGACGGTGATGTCCGGGATGAGGAGGCGCGCGCGGAAGGGCGGTGGCGACGAAGCGCGGCGATGAGAGGCGCACGCGGGAGAGAAGAATTTTTGGGAACGAGGACTTTTCTGTGCTTTATTTTTTTTATTAATAGCCCATATATATGCCCATACGGATTAAACCGTAGGTCCTTCTTTTGCGGCACCGTATGACCAAATAATAAATTACGTTTTAATATTTTTAAATTATTTCGTATGGCACTGTAGGGACAAACATATGGACCTACGGATTAATCCTTAAGGGCAGCATTTTATTGCTCCTACGGATACCTTTATCCGTAGAGGCAACCCCTTATTGAAGTAGTGGAAGATAGAGCTTGAGCTTGAGCTGCTCTGCTCTGCTCTGTTACCTTCTAAGCATCTAGATTAGATCTTTCTTCTACAAATATAATCCACGTTCACGCTAAGTTGAAAATTGAGATTTAGCGTAACTAAATAATCGCTCTCCTTTCATATGAGATTGCCCACTAAATCGAGACTTATAATTGAAGGGTCAACGGGACAAGCACGAAGTTGGAGAAGGTTAAAAAAGACGAACCGGTTTCCATTATCAAGAGAGATCTTTCATCGAAACCTAACCCTAAAACCAAACTGCGGGAAAAGTTAGGAATTTTGGGAGAAGAAAAGGGGTTAGGATTTTTTAAAACCTTATCCCAATAATTAGTGTTCATCTCATTATGTATAATGAAAGATAAGAAAAAAGGATTATCTTTTTGGCTTGTTAGGTTATTTTTAGTGCAGCTTATACCTATGGGCGTGTTTTAAATATATACGAAGTATAACCAGGTGGGGTGGGGTGTGTGTGTGTTTAGTAAAAAGCCCGATGATTGGCACCTCCACCTCCGCGATGGCGATCTTCTGCAAGTCGGTCATCAACAAATCAACCAAAAAGTGATTTTCGGTTATGTTCAGATTACTAAAGTATGTTACTTTTATTTTTGTTAATGTTTTGTTGGTTGGTTTTGTTTTTGGTTTGAGTTTGGACTAATGCTTAAGTGTTAGTGATGTGGGTATTAACTTGTTAAGAGATTTTTAATTTTGGATGGTTTACATATAGTTTCTGATTAGAGATCTTGTTCTGTTATTGTTTCTCTTTTGTTGATAGATGGATGCTTTTGGTGGTTGCCTATATTCTGTTTGATATAATACTTCAGTGAGAAACGCTCAGTTAATGGGTTGTTGAATTGATAGCTCTTTCATGAAAAATGTATGTACAAGGTCTCTAGTGTTTTCTTAAACCTGCAGGCAATTTTGGTCAAATTTGCATGGAAGATAATTGCATGGCCTGAATCCTAAACCCCATTCAATTTCGTGTTTTGAGAATTTGAGGCGGAGGTTGGGGGAATATTTTTTCATGACGCCCATGATATGGTCACGGGTATAACCGTGACCATTTCTTACTATGGTCATGATTGGAACCGTCACCATACTTTTGGTTACGGGATTTTAGGTAACGGTTGTGTCACGGTTTAAATCGTGACCTCAATAGGTTTCTGTAGTAGTGGAATCACATGAAATTTAGTGTATATATACACATCTTAGATGATAAAGATGATGATAATGAGTGCCAATTGTTGAATAAAATGTTGGAAAATATATTTATTCGCCGTCGCCTGACAAAAAACCCTCTAGAGACTCTTTTCTTCTTTACTCTCCCCCCCCCCCCCCCTCTCTCTCTCTCTCTATATATATATATATATATATAATTATAATTATATATAATTGCTAAGATTAGAAAGCTTTTCACTAGAACAAATAGTAGCATATGTAAAACATATATAAATTATAAATTGTCGAACCCTGCCCATAAATAAGAAGCTTTATATATAGTGTATTCTTGACTGAAGTTGGCAATTAAAAATAGGAAAAATTCTGAAGATCGAGCGAATGAGTACACAGGTATATCAACCACTTCAATACAAAGAATGTTTGATTAAACAAATTTATAAGAACAAGTACACGCTTTTATATAATGGTATGACAATTAACTATACAAAAAGAATTTTTTCCCTTTCAAGAAGAAAAAGAAATATTAAGAACTAAATATAAATCCGCTGAGCTACTTCTCAATGGACGAGATAAGTAACAAGGAGAGCTGCAAGCATAAGCACATAAGCTATCCCCTGATCCATCGCAATGCCATCACTCACCATCGGAGAAGGTGCCGTCGCTTGACCACGGGCGAGCTGTGTTAGCCCAGAGAAAATGAAGGCGAAGATGAGCAAAGTGCAAATTCTCATTGAACCCATCTTAAATTCAATAACTCCTTAATTTGACAGAAAGCGGAGAAAGAATATAGGAATGGGTTATTCTTGCAACTTAGATTGAGAGAGGGAGAGAGAGGATGTGATGATAAAATTCTCTCTGTGTGCCTTCAATTTATAGGGCAGGTGAGGTTTAGCAACGACCCTGACTTGATGTTTCCTCAAGAGCCGGCCTTCTAAATTTCAAAGGGTGACTCAGACTTTGTCAATGAAAACGAGTTATGTTATTTAATTTGTACAAAGAAAAAATTAGAACCATATATGTTATTTATGGGCATTTTAAAGCACTCCATACTCGTTAATTACTAAAAGAACCCTTATATCTCGTATTTACTTAAAAGTATGGGGGTGTTTAGTAAAAAGCCCCATTATGTATATAAAGTATGAGCTTAGTCTAATTGGTTAGTGCTTGGAATCTCCCAAAGTTCGGAAGTTATGGACGCAATTTGTTCAAAGCTTAGGAAATGCGTGTAATATATATGTGAATATTTTAGAAGGTCAATTGCTTATGTGTGATTGTGTGTCTAGAAAATTATGAGCAATATATACTTGATTGTAGCTCCATGGGGTAATAGTTACTTCAAGAAACTATAAATATGAGTTTTCGAACAATTCAAAAGTACTCTCAAATCAATCAAAATTTATTGTTGTAATTTTTATGTTCGTGATTCTCCGAAGAATCATGAACCATACAAGAACCGCAGTGGAAAACCTATCATGATCATGGGTTTCAAAACTATTTGAAAAGAATTACCGAACAACTACCAAAACACACCAAGTTATCAAAAGTGCATACACCAAACAAGACAAGCACAAGATTTACCTAAATTCAACACAACTCGCACTTGCTCTTGCAATCTGACGATGAAAGCTTCCACTATCGAAGAAAGAATTATAAGAGAAGACACTCTGATCATCGCCTAATACATCAAATCTCCTAATCCTGACAAAACCTCTCCTTCATCTTCCTCTCCCTTGATTTTACGGCTACCCCTTTTAATTGTGGTGAAATATTGGCAATCCTCTTCAAAACCCTAGGGTATTGGATTTATATTTATAGCCTATAATTTGGTTAGAGATGAGACTAGCTTTTAAACCGAAGATTTCCTTAAAATACTAATCCAAAGCCGATTAGAAACCCGAACTGAACCTGTGCCCGCTCCCGCTCGCCACGAAGGCGCACCCAATCAAGTGCGCTACCAATCGCGCACTGCCGCGTTATAAATATATTTTATTGCATATTTTGTGATAGATTCTTATGTATTTTAAAACTATTTGGGGGTTTCTCGTATTTTAGCTAAAATGTTTGAGATTCTTTTTGGAATTAAGCCTATGAAAAAAACCAACGGTTGGAAGGTCACGAAGGAGGTCCTGTGTAACGGAGAACACTTCTTAGGGTTTCTGTGTACGAAACGACGCAAGGATGGTTTGGAAACAAAGACTATACTACATTATGGTTTTGGTGAATTGTCCTAAATAAATAATTGTTACTCGAGATAGTTTATGTTAGTAATTGTAGGAAATAAGTTATAAATGCAAAAAAGAAGAAAAAGAGAAAGCATGTACTTTGGAGAGTACAAAACAAGTTTAATTAAAAAGCAGATGCCCTGGGACAAGACAGTAGCGCAACCAATTGTTAAATCTAGTCAAACCATCCATAAGTCACCTTGAGAAGACTCAAGGCTAATAGGCCTAATCAAATCGTGCTTTCGCCCCGCTGCTCGGCGGCCGATATGTTCCGATCTCCTCAAGATTTTTCATGGTGGTCAAGCGTTCGAATATTTGCGTATCTGTATATCGTAACCGAGTCTTTTATTCAAAAAAAGGATCGGATTGAGAAGCCAGAGTTTCATCTCTTTTTCTCTTTACTGTCCTCATAATTATTTTCGGCTAAGGTTTTTAATTTTCAGCAAGTTCTTCAATTTCAGATTAGTTGTTCTGTGAATTCAGCGATCAATAAAAATGTGTTTTTTTAATTTATATTATAATTCTCAATTCTTTTATTATGTTTTCTATTAATAATTTGCGAATTATTTGTGCATTCACGAATTTTTGATCGACCGATTAAATCTCCGATTTATTCGCCGTTGGTGCAGTTCGGGTCATGAGCCCGAATCATCGCCATCGCTTCCTCATCAGACGGTGACTGAGGAAAAGCCGCCTCCGAGCGAGAAAAGGGAAAGCGTGGAGCAGAAGCCATCGCACCTGAAATCCAATAAAAGAAAACCGTTAAAAGGAAAGTCAGCGATGTTTATTCATGCATGAACATGAAGACTAGTGGGAGAAAGCAACAGCAAAGTTTCCTGGGACCATTGGCTATAAAACACATGGGCCCCACAGAATCCGGATGACGGCTCATTAATAATGAGACCAAACAGTTACAATAAAACAAAAGGGAATATCCTCATTTAATAAAAAATGATGGCTATGCACATCCCCCCAACAGGATCTGTCTCGGGCTCTACAGTGGATCCAATAAAATCAAAGGAATTGATTTCACACAAAAAGACATCATTACAAGGCCCTCATTGCATTAACTGCAGGAAGAACAACCTCGGGCCAAGAGACCCCAGGAAGCCTCTGTGTGAAGAAATCAAATTCTTCGTTGGAATTAAATTCCTTATTAAGAAAAGGGAATTAAATTCCCAAAAACATTTTTGGATGGAATTAAATTCCATGGATTTGAACCGCCATCATCATCTCTCCAAAGATCATCTAAACCCTAAGAGATCTACAGTTGAAAGATTAAACAGTTTCATGTTCTTATGGAAAATATGAAGAAAGAAGGGTAAAAACCCTTGTTTTGGATTTAAAATCCGGGAAAATGTGAAGGTCCATCGTTGTCCAAGAACATTACCTGAGGAAAAAGGATTCCTTTTGAACAGAGTTAAACTCTGAAGATTGTTTCAAGACAGAGAACTAAGCTCTGGAAGAAGAGAATTAAATTCTCAGAAAAAGTTCTCAGAAGAAGAAGATGAACAAAGTGAAGGCTCTTATGAAGAGACAGAGGTATTTATAGAAGACAATAAAAACGCTTCGTCTCCCCAGATCCCTAGAGCAATCCAACGGTCACAAGAGGTGACAGCGTTGCACTCACGTGCAGACACGTGAGAACAACGCTGTGGGGGCATTTGTTTCCTGATTTAAAATCAGGAAAGCTTCTGGGAAAAGCTTCAAAAAGGGGTCACGTGTTGGCACGTGACACCTAAAAGGCATCATCAAGTCAAGTTCAGTTTCCTGACTACGCTGAAGAAAATGGGCTTCAGAAAGAGTCACGTGCTCCCACGTGACCAGGGTCACGTGGCGACACGTGACATTTAAATGCAAACGTCAAAGACACACCAGTTCCCTGATCAAGTCAAGAAAAAGGCTTCAGAAGAGGTCACGTGTTCCCACGTGACCAGGGTCACGTGTTGGCACGTGACGTTCAAGACAGCAGACTCGTTCTCCAAACGAACCAAGGAAAAAGAGTTCAAACAAGGGTCACGTGCTCACACGTGACCAGGGGTCACGTGGTAGCATGTGATGCTTAGGCAGCGATCAGAAGACAGAGCGCAAAAGAAAGGAAAAGGCTCATTCCAAAGGGGGTCACGTGCCCACACGTGACCATGGGTCACGTGGTCACACGTGACCGGCTTTCAAAGCCCATTGTGTTAACAGAATTAAATTCTGAAGGAAATTCAAATCTTTCCGAAAGAAAGCAACTATCTTGAACCAATCAAATTAAAGATTCAGAGGTGATGAAATATCATCTATCTATGGGAAAATCTCGGGTTTGGAAAGATTTCCGCTTTAAATCTAATCAAAATAACAAGGGAGAATCTCTGGATTTAAAATCCAATGGTGAATAAAATTCACCTAATAATCCAAAGGTCCAAAATGAATGATGAATGCAAATCAAATCTCAATGAAGATTCGTCAAAAACTGATTGATTCGGCTGCTTCTCCTATAAATAGGAGCCAAGAGACATACAAACAGATACATGCGCAGAGAAGAAAAAAGAAAAAAGGAGAAGAGCTTTGATACTTTGAAAAAGACTCGGATCCTCTGCAAAAAACCCTAGGTAAGAAAGGGAAGGCCTTTTGAAAGAAAGAGAATTTAATTCTCAACAGAGTTTAACTCTGATAATGTAAAAACAGAAGAACATATTTCTTCTCTCTTTGATGGAGGATCTGCAAAGTGCACATCTCCCCTTAAGGTTGAGAATTTAATTCTCAATGGGTTGAGATCCTGCCATGCAGATCCAAAACATGGAGAAGGAATGCAAGCACGAGAATTTAATTCTCACAGAACTATAGGAATTTAATTCCTTTAAAATAAAAGGAGGGCTTGACCCTATATTATAGGAATTTAATTCCTCCAGAACAAAAAAGAAACAGGGTTTAACCCTAATTAAGAACCTAGTTCTGTTGAAACAGCAGGAATTTAATTCCCTTAATCATACAGAGGATGGAAGTTTAAACTCCTTAAAAACTTTTATTAGGGTTTAACCCTATTCAGCCCTTCACGTATATGAGGAATTTAATTCCTACAGAAAATTCAGAGTTAAACTCTATTCCAGAAAACAAAGTCTTCGAAAGGAAGTAGGAATTTAATTCCTCTGAAATTTACAGTTCGAGGAATTTAATTCCTGAAAGAAGATTAACAAAGCCTTTAAACAAAATACCTAGAGGCAGGGTTACGTGTCATCACGTGACCCCCCAAGAGATCTACAGAAAGCCCCTTCGAGGCAGCACCCCACGTGACCCACGTGACCCTCGGCAGAAGCTCTAATACATAGGCATTTGAATGCCCATCACGTGATGGCACGTGATGCTCTGAAAGACGCGATAATCTCAGCAGAACAAATGAAGGGAGGGCGCTCTCACGTGCTGCCACGTGACCCCTCTTGCCTTAGTGTTTAACGCTAAATTAAAACTCTCGAACCCAGTGTTAAAACACTGTTGGGCCTTAGTGTTCAACACTAATTAAAAAGCTTTATTTGCAGTGTTCAACACTGATTACCTTAGTGTTTAAACAATAATCTGAGATCTTCATTTGCAGTGTTCAACACTGATTACCTTAGTGTTTAACACTAATCTGAAAAAGCATTGTTGCTGGTGTTTAACACCAAATATTCTCTTAGTGTTAAACACTAACTTGTCAACCCCATTCCCAGTGTTCAACACTGACTGCTCTGTAGTGTTTAACACTAGGCTTTGACCCAATTGGCCCAAATGGATAGAGGCAAAGCCTCTCCTGATTGGACTTAGCCCAAGATGGCCATAAGTCCTCAATTGGTGATTAACTGGTCCAATGGACCCATAACATAATTAATCGGTCTTGATCCCAAATTGGGCCAAGGACTATTTAATCCACTCCGGTTCTAGGGTACATCTCGTCACTCCTTTGATACTTGGCATTGTAATCCCTCAATGTCTTCAAAGAGGTGACGGGTCCCGACGACCACACATTGATATGGACTGTGGGGTCCTTAAACTCATGTCTAATGCAAATTCCTGGTTACGTGGAACGTGGATAATGTCACTCTTCGACCCCGTGGAAAACGTCCAGAGCGGAGCCTGGTCCTCGCCAAGCACGGCAGTGAACCCGTGTGAAGCATCCAGAGCACATACCGGACTGTGGGGTCCTTAAACCCATGGACTACGACGTCCTTAACCTTGACCGAGATGTCTTAAAACTAACAATGGACTATGGGGTCCTTAAACCCATGGACTACGACGTCCTTAACCTTGACCGAGATGTCTTAAAACTAACAACGGACCGCAATGTCCTTAAACTACCCATGGACCGCAATGTCCTTAAACTACCCATGGACCGTAATGTCCTTAAACTAGGACAATAGAGCCCCGCATGCTCTTTTGTCGGATCTAAACGGTCCCGTTTAAGTTGATCTTAGCCTCAAAGATGGCTAACGTATCCTTAAACCTTCAAACAGAGTGGACTATAAATCCCCCCAATTAACTCTGGCTCGAGGGTACATCCTTGAACTCCTCTGACATCCGTCGTTGTAATCCTTCAACGTCGTCAGAGAGGTGACGGGTCCCGACGGCCATACATTCATGGACTACTATGTCCCTAAACTGGAACATTAGAGTCCAAACGCTCTTTTGTCGGATCTAAACGATCCCGTTAAGTTGATCTTAGTCACAAAGTTAGACTAACGTATCCTTAACAAACGTTTGAGTTGATCTTAGCCTCAAGTAGGGCTGACGTATCCTCAAACCAAACCCCCCCCAAACCCAAATCTAAGATAATACGGATTTGGACTAGTCCACGCCCTACGGGCGACGACATAACTCAGTCTCCGTAAACAATCCACGGGCAACAAATACAAAACAGACACCCACGACACGAAGTGACCATCTGGAGAAGGAGAAAGTTGTTACCGCAATGCGGTAGCGTAATTAACTGCAGGGGCTTGCGCCTGCAGGGAAGAGCGTCCCCACAATCAAAAACCCCTCAAACGAGGGGGAATCTGACGAAGTCTGCTACATCGGACGCATCCATCTAAACCTTCGATACGTGGTGCCATAAATCAACTTGGCATCTTCGAAGAGGTGGACGGATAGCACCTATTAGCATCTGCCCCGAATCTCAGGCAAGACGCGGTGTCGCGCCGTCTTTCGGAGGGGAACAGATTCCGGCACGCCCGGTGGGACCTTTTCCTCTTTCCACTCCACACTTCGTGTGTCGTGACTCGCGAACCAATCGCGGTTCGCTAATGGTTGCCCTTGGGTTTCAAGGTACTAAGAGTTGGCGTCTGGCTTATTGCAGAAAGCAAAGGATCGATGGCTTCTACTTCCGTGAAAGTCTCCAACTGCTCAGACTGCAATTGCAACCAACGCTCTGCCTCGCCAGGAGGTATAGCCTACGGACCCCAAGCTGCCTCGCTATTCACAATGCCCGTGGAACAGGTCACTCGCGCCACCACAGGATTGTTCTTTGGGACCATGGTCCCGCCGACAAACTTTGCCGCTCCAGTGCTGACAACGGAGGCTCCCAAGAAGTCGGTCTTTGATCGACTTACCCCTGCCGCGGCTCCTCTCAACGAGTCGCCCAACGTCAACGCCTCGGTCTTCTCTAGATTGGGCCAGAAATCCTGCAAACCCATCACAGGACCTACAATCTCAGAGAAGGTTGCTTCTAAGAAAGTGGCCGCTCCCATCCCAGAAGTCGTCAAGGCAGCCTCTCCGGCCAAAAGGTCGGTCTTTACAAGATTAACGGCTTCAGCTCCCGCTTCTACTGCCCAAAGGACATCGGTCTTTGACAGGCTAATACCAGCTGTGACCCCACGCCCAGACAGGGGGCAAAACGAAACCATTCTTACCGCCGACCCTACACCGTCCGCTCGACACGCCCGACGTCGCCATTGGCGCCGAGTGAGGAAGGCTGGGGGCAACTCCCCATCTGGGTTGACTCCATCAGTCCCGATGGCAGAAGTTAATGCTGCTATTCCAACTGGGAACAGCTTCGAAATGCTAAATAAAGTGCGAAGAAATTCTCCTACTGCAGTACTGAAGAGGTCTCCTCCCCCGTTAAAGAAGGTTGTGGAAATGGAGTCAGAACGGCCCCAATCTCCTCAACGGCTTTCTTCCAAAATCTATAAGGTTTGGCGGCAGGCACGGGACTCGATCATCGATCCGAACTTCTCCCGCCAACACAAGAAGCTGAAAATCCAACCGGAAGCCGGTCACCAGGCTAAACCCCAAAAGGCTGTTGATCAACTGGCTCATAAAAGGAGGAGGCCAGAGAAGACCCCCCAGCATGCAACGACGGCTAAAAGCACTGAGCCCAGACGCCCCAAGTCTGGGGGCATGGTGGTGCACACTGTTTACATGGCCTCTGGAAAAGAGGAAAGCCGCACTTCTACGGGCCACCGACCGTTAACCCGATCCGTGACGAAAGCCCAGGAACAGCAACAAAAGCTGCAAGAAATGATGAATGCTATGGCCGCGCTCACCGGGCCAAAAGAAAACCCAGAAACGTCCTCAGACGCACGCCGGGAGGAAGAAACCGATGCTGAATTCCTTCGCCGGACACTGGAGAAAAGGGACAAAGAGGCTGCTGAACAAGCGGCCAACATACAACGGATGGGCCTTCTCTTCCAAGATGTAATAGGAATGATGATCCAGCAGGACTTACCCGCCGAGGATGCCCCGATCGTTCTTGAAGACGACCGAGGAGAAACGTCAAATCCACCACCAGCCCTCTCAACGGCCAAGGAGGGGGCAATCTCTAAGGCTGACTTGGCTGACTACATAGCCCAGCAAATCCGGGTTCATCACGCTACTGAGGCAGCCGGTCAAGTTGTGAAAACGGGGCGGCCGTATCCGAGCTGGTACGACCAAATCAAATACCCGCAAGGCTATACGATACCAAAATTCCACGTGTATAAGGGGACCGGCAATCCCCATCAACATGTCGCCCAGTTTCGGGCCCTCTGCGGTAACACCGGCGGTGATGATAAATTGTTGCTCCGCCAGTTTGTGGGCAGCTTATCAGAAACAGCGTTCGAATGGTATTCGGAACTCCCGAACGATTCTATCAAAACGTTCGCTGAAATGGAGTTGTTGTTTACTCAGCGATTTGCAAGTGCCAGCGAACGCACTCCAATAACTGCACTTATTAACGCCAGGGTAAAATCGGGCGAAACCTGGGTCCAGTACGCTATACGCTGGCGGAACTTGTGGTCGAGATGTGAGCAACGCATTGAGGAAGCACCTGCGGTGGGCATGTTCGTGGGAACTCTAGACCCTCACGCAACTATCTCCCAGTTTATGATGTTCTTTAAGCCAACCACATTCCAGGCCTGATCGACAAGTTGGCTCAGATGGACCAGATGGGTCATAGACCACCTACACCGAAGTCGGAACCTCGGAATGACAAGGGTAAAGGAAGAGCAACATTTGTTGCGAATGCCCAAGAGCAACCTAACGCCCCGAAACCGACAGATCAACTGGAGGAAAGACGTCGGTATTATAATGAGAAGATGAAGCGTCCCTACTCGTTCCCACGGGACAAGATGAAACGGCTATTCGAGCTGGCAATACGCAACAGACTTATAAACCTGCCAAATCCAAGGCGACCGCTGCAACCCACCGAGGTGAATAACCCTAACTATTGCCCTTACCATCAAACGGTAGGCCATCCGATTGAAGATTGCTTCGTCTTCAAAGGATGGATTGAAGACCAGTACCTCCAAGGAAAGTTTGTACTGTCCGAAAAGTGGAAGGTGAACCCACCACAGCCGCATGCTCCGAGGAAAGCGGATACACCGGGGGCAACATGTTCTTTTATTGAAGAAGCTCCATGGGAGGTCGTGCTATCAACTAAAACCAAAAGAATGCTGAGAGACCTTCATGCGTGCCCTGCGATCGAATGGAAGGACCCTCTTGAACCTCAAATTATCAAAAGGATGTTGAAGCCCCGCCCAACTACGAAGACTCGCGATAATGGCCCAAATACTCATGCCCAACCGTCAAAATCTTCGAAGAAAAAGAAGAAGAAATCCAAGAAGTCCGTGAAGCCTGGAAAAGAGCACACGAACTTGCAGAAGCAAATCGACGCATTGGAAGAGTACAACCAAAAGGCGCGAACTCCTGTCACACTGCAAGAGTTCCTCAACCACATCTTTCAAGAGGAAGATGATGGAGAAAGCTCGTCGGATGAATCCGAAGGATATGTGGCGAGTTGTAATGTAATCTCCCACTCGTTTACCGATGATGGGAAAACTCCTGGCATTAGGAAATTGGAGGCAGAGCCTGTACCAGAACGCGCATGGCCAACAGATGAAATGATCGACGCTTTTCTAGACGAGATTCGTCTAAAATGTAAAGCGGACCAGGAGCGTGAGATGACCACGTCGGAAGGAGCCAAATGCGGGCAACTGAACGAAAGAGTTGAACTACCCCTGTCAGAGCGTAAGGCATCCGAAGCAGACAAGAAGATATTCAAGACAAGGAAAAGGTTTGCCAAAGCCATGTCAATGGGAATGAAGCTACCACCCTCGGAAGGAAACACACACGATGGGGTAGAGACGCACCCTGACTTTTGCACATATCATCGAAGAATATCACATCCTACGGAGGAGTGCGACGCCTTTAAGATATGGTGGCAAGGATATGTCGCTCGTCGGCAACATGTTAAGCGCATGAAACGCAAGAACCGTCGGGAGCGAAGAAGTACCGTCGATAGGCACAACAGAATGACTGGCAACTGTTGCATGGTTAACGCCAGGGGGTCACAAGTTCTCGCCTTTGGGAGCGACTCTGATGAAGAAATGGCTCTGGGCCCTCTCTTTAAAGAATCTGTTTTGGGGAAAGAGGAGGAATCGGAGATCTGCGAGAACATTCAGCTGCGCAATCGCACACTCCCAGAAAAGAATCTCGGGCCCGGGAATAGAAAGGATAAGGGAAAGGAAAAGGTCACTGAAGATATCACTTTAGATGACCAAGTCATGAGAGAGCTGGCTGCCAAAGACCCTCCTAGGAAGAGTAAAGCGGACTATAACATCCTCGCGCACCTAAGGAAGCTACCTTCTCAGCTTAGCATTCTCGATGCCCTCCTATTATCGAAAGAAGCGCGAGACTCACTAATTAAGGCGTTACAAGAACCCGAGCAATTCCAAGCCTTCCTCGCCACTGAAAAGATGAAGGATGAACTGGAGGAAGTGCATACGGCCGACGTCACTTTCGGTGATGAAGACCTCCTTCTCGGGACATGCGACCATAACCGTCCCCTATATGTCTCCGGATACTGCCATGATATCAAGATAGGCAAGATCCTGGTGGATAATGGATCCTCTGTCAACCTCCTTAATGTTCGGGTGTTGAAGGAAATCTGCATGAGTGTGCAACACCTCGCTCGTGACAAAATTACTATCTCCGGTTTCGATTCACAATCGTCACGGACTCTCGGATCCGTGATACTAACATTACGCTTCGGACTTCTCGTCACAGACATCAAATTCCATGTCATCGACGCCAAGACCTGCTACAACGCCTTGCTCGGCCGTCCTTGGCTACATGAGTACAATATCATCCCTTCTACACAACATCAGTGTATGAAGTACTTCAAGGATGGTCTTGAGTATACCGTAACAGGTGAGTTAAACCCATTTTCCGTGAACGAAGTCCGCAAATACGAAGATGCGAAATACTTTTTGCCAGATTTCGAGGATACAGAAAGATGTCGCAATCCGGAAAACAAAACCGCCGCCGCCATCCCTATTTTCGGGAGCGATACCGAAGAAGAGGAAGAGATAGTTTATGCAGGGCCATCTCAACGCAACAACCTGAGGACACCCGCCCCCGCATTAGTCTTCGGAAGTGATTCAGAAGATGAAGTTAATGCTGTGTTCTCCAATCGGCTGCCGACACAAGCACCCCTTGGCGATGACCATAGTTTGCAAATCACCATGGTACCGCGAGAACACTACAAGGATCTCGACGCGCTTCAGGCTCACGATGTGCAGGACCTGCAAACATTTTACGTCCCTCCCAGGCGAAGGGGCGAGAAGGTGATCCTATTTTACCGATCCTCAGAGTCGAAAATAGAGAAAGAGATCTGGCATGGCGCAGATACTACGCTCGACAAGCTCCAACCCATCCGTCTGCCCAGATACTATACGGACGGATTAAAGAAGCTATTGAAGCGCCAAGGAGTACCCTTAAAACAGGCTGTTCGGCAGGCTCGGTTCTACAACAAGATTTGGGATGTCCCCGGGACCCAACGCAAGTTGCCCAACGGGAAGATGGAAACACTCGGGCTCGGATACGCAAGAGCTGGAAAACGGGAACGGACTCACAGCAGCTACACTATATATACCTTTGATGAAGCGGAGGACGCCCTGTCAGGAGATGCCAACCCTTCATTAAAACTAGACCCTGCGATTGAAACATCGAGTCCGTCGTTTGAAGAGCGAACGAACAAGCCTATCAGGAAAACGGGTCAGAGAGCTCAGGAAGACCACAACCGTGAGATGGCCATCTACAAGAAGGCCAGGACGCAACGTCTATCTCAGCGTACCGAAAAAGACAAAGACGCTTATCCCCGTCAATCCGTTGTACGAAAGGCCCGACGCAGAGACGAAAATAAATCAAGAAGCGGCTCGGGTTTGTCCCTCGTGAAGAAGATGAGTCGAGCGTATTCCTTCCCCCGAGACAAGACGGAGAGGTTACTCAACCTCGCTATAAAACATCGAATGATCACGCTTCCAGAGTCTAGACATCCTGGGCAAGCTAGCAAGGTCTCTCATCCGAGTTATTGCTCCTATCACCGAACCATAGGACATCCTACCGAAGACTGCTTCACCTTCAAGAACTGGGTCGAGGACCAGTACCGACGGGGTAGATTCGCTTTATCCGACGGCTAGAAGGTAACGCCGCCGCGAAAGCATGAGCCCAAGGCCGCACGAGCAGAACCGGGTCCACTTCAGTCCACAGAGCGGGTTCGCACTTGTTATACGATTACGATATTAAGGGAAGAGCCCGAGAACGTAGGTGACCTTCACCGGTGCTTTGAGAACAGCGATGATGAGGTGATCTCAGAATTTCCGCCCGCTCCGAAAGAACTGGAAGATGGTATACATACTACTGCAGATAACCTCAAGAAGATTGAGTTGGGATCGGCAGACGACCCGCGACCGACATTTGTCAGCGAGCTATTATCCGAAGAAAAGGTGGCTGCGTTAAAGAACGTGCTTCTACGGCATAAAGACTGCTTCGCATGGAACTACTCCGAGATGCCAGGATTAGACCCGGAGATTGCTGTGCATAGATTAGCAATATCCCCAGATATCAAGCCAGTCAAGCAGGCGCCAAGAAGGATGCGACTCGAGCTTGAAATGAGCATCAACGCCGAAGTCAAGAAGCTGATCGATTCTGGATTTATCCAAGAAGTCCAGTACCCCGACTGGATCGCCAATATCGTCCCTGTAATGAAGAAGAATGGGACGGTACGCATATGTGTGGATTTCAGGGATCTCAATAAAGCCTGTCCAAAGGATGATTTCCCAGTACCGGTAACCGAACTAATGATAGATAACACGTCAACTCACGAGGTTTTCTCCTTTATGGATGGTTCATCAGGATACAATCAGATAAAGATGCATCCTGAAGACCAGAAGCATACCGCTTTCCGCACCCCTTTGGGTATATTTTGCTACAAGGTTATGCCCTTTGGTCTAAAGAACGCTGGCGCCACCTATCAAAGGGCCATGACAAAAATCTTCGACGATCTCATACATGACATCGTCGAGTGCTATATCGATGACCTCGTAGTAAAGAGAATGTCATACGAAGAGCATTTAAAGCATCTGGAGACTGTATTTCAATGCCTTCGGCAATATAATTTGAAAATGAATCCCCTCAAATGCGCGTTTGGAGTCTCCTCGGGCAAATTTCTGGGATTCATCGTTCGACACCGAGGTATTGAAATAGATCCGTCAAAGATTAAGGCGATCATGGAAATGCCTCCGCCAAGAAACCTCAAGCAGTTGCGGTCTCTCCAAGGGAAGCTCGCATACATCCGGCGGTTTATCTCCAATCTTTCAGGAAAATGCCGTCCTTACAGCCACCTGATGAAAAAGGGAACCCCATTCGTTTGGGATCACAAATGTCAGGGTGCACTAGACGAGATCAAGCAGTACCTGCAGAACCCTCCAGTGTTGGCTGCTCCAGTGAAGGGAAAGCCTCTCATTCTTTACACGGCCGCCCTCGAAGGTTCCTTAGGCGCATTATGGGCACAAGAGAACGATCAGGGGAAAGAAAGAGCACTTTACTACTTAAGTCGAGTGCTGCTGGGGGCAGAAAGCAACTATTCCCCCATTGAAAAGCACTGCCTGGCGTTGATCTTCGCAGTAACAAAGCTTAGACATTACGCATTAGCACATGAAGTCCGTCTTATTTCAAAGGTGGACCCTCTCAAATATTTGATGTCGAAAGCCATACTGACGGGACGACTTGCTAAGTGGGCCCTGCTCTTGATGGAGTTCTCGATAACGTATCAACCTCTCAAGGCAGTAAAAGGCCAGGCCATTGCCGACTTCCTCGCCGAGCACCCGATACCGGCCAATTCTCCTCTGAATTGCGATTTGCCGGACGAGCATGCATTTGATGCGATTAGCGGCGGAAGCACCCGATGGGAACTCTATTTCGATGGAGCGTCCTCCATAAAGAAACAGAAACAAGGTATCCCAATGATCAAATCAGGGATAGGCCTCATCTTTGCAACTCCACAAGGAGGGATAATGCGCTTCGCCTTCTCCTTAACAGAGCCGAGGACAAACAATGAAGCCGAATACGAAGCTCTGATAGCAGGCCTCGAGATCGCCATCGACATGGGAATTGAAGACCTCCTCATATACGGGGATTCTCAGCTGGTCGTCAGTCAAGTAAATGGTGACTATCAAACGTGCAAGCTGGAATTGGTGAAGTACGGCGAAAGGGTGCAATAACTATTGACCCAAATTCCCTCCTATACTTTGGAGAACATACCGCGCGCGGAAAACAGCAAAGCAGACGCGTTGGCTAAACTTGCTAAAGAACTGGCTGACGAGAACCTCGATGACATCAGAATCGTGGTACAAAGCCGTCGAGTGCTCGCCCCGGCAGAAATATCTCCGGAATCATGCGGAAAAAAGGGAACGACTGAGCAGATGACCCTACAAATAAAAGACCATGAGAAGGCCGAAGACCGGAGGGAAGTCTTCATAGACTACTTTAAGTCTCACCGAATGCCCGAAGAAGCGTCCTCAAGACATCGGCTCATGAAACGAGCCTTATCTTTCGCTTTCGTCAACGATATTCTATACAAGAGATCGTTCGATTCTCTATGGCTGAGATGCTTGGGACCTGACGAAGCAGAAAGAGTCGTTCAGGAAGTTCATGACGGACTTTGTGGTTCTCACCAAGCAGGCCCAAAGATGAAGTTAAAAATTAAACGGATGGGTTATTACTGGCCCACGATGATCCAGGACTGCCTCGAGTATGCGAAGAAATGCCACTCATGCCAGATCCATGGAGACTTCATCCACCAACATCCGAATCCACTGCACCCGACGTTGGCTAGTTGGCCATTCGAAATGTGGGGGACTGACATAGTCGGCCCCATTGAGCCAGCATCATCCCGGGGACACCGTTTTATCCTGGCGACCACTGATTACTTCTCCAAATGGGCAGAAGCAGTACCGCTGAGGGAAGTGAAGACGGAGAATATTCTCCACTTCTTCAAGACGCACGTCATCTATCGGTTTGGAACTCCACGGCGGATTATCTCCGATAATGGGCCGGCCTACCGAAGCCATAAGATTAGCCGCTTCGCACAGCAGCACAATATAGACTGGAGATATTCTTCAGTTTACAATCCACGAGCTAACGGTCTGGCCGAGGCTTTCAATAAGACCTTGACGAAGATCATAAAAAAGACCGTTTCCAGGAATAAGAGAGACTGGCACGAAAGGCTGCAAGAAGCCCTTTGGGCTTATCGAACTACGTTCAAGACGGCCACAAACACAACGCCGTACGCGTTGGTGTTTGGGACGGAAGCAGTGCCCCCCCTCGAGATAGAGTTACCCTCTCTACGAGTAGCAGTCCACCACGAGCTGACGAACGAAGAAAATGCTCACCTTCGGCTTGAGGAGCTTGATGCCCTCGACGAAACCCGGCTCATAGCGCAACAACATCTAGAAGCCTACAAAGCAAAGATGATGCGCTCGTACGAACGATTGACCAGACCGAGGACATTCCGCCAAGGCGAACTCGTACTAGTGGTCAAAAGACCTATGATCCCCAATCGTGCCAAGCGGGGAAAATTTGAGCCAAACTATGAAGGCCCGTACATCATAGACAAGGTCTACCAGGGTGGAGCCTACCTACTCATGGACATGCACGGTGAAAGGCCTTTCAGGCCAATAAACGGCCGCTTCTTAAAGAAATACTATGCTTAATAAGCCACAGCCTGGGTCAATGATAGATGACGACGACTATGTCCGCTCACTATCTTCCTAGGCTCAGACTTTACAAGCAGCAACCAGCCTTCCCATATCGGCGGACCGAAACGTCCTTAAACTAACAACGGACCGGAACGTCCTTAAACTAACAACGGACCGAAACGTCCTTAAACTATCGACGGACCGAAACGTCCCTAAACTACTACCGCAACGTCCTTAGGTCAACGAGATGGATAAATAAAGAAAAAAGAAGATAAAAATAAAAAATAAAAAAAACAAAAAAAAACGGTATGTCCATAAGCAAAGTGGGCACGGATGAAAACCCGAAAGGGCTCCGTGAGTAAAAACAGCAGGGCTGCCGGCAAGTGTTCGTGAAAACCTGAGAGGGCGCGACCTTGTAAAAAAAAAAGTGAAAAAGAATAAAAAAAACGGTATGTCTATAAGCAAAACGGGCACGGATGAAAACCCGAAAGGGCTCCGTGAGTAAAAACAGCAGGACTACCGGCGAGTGTTTGTGAAAACCCGAAAGGGCGCAACCTCGTTAAAGAACACTTACAGAGTCCTCTCGACCTTGTAAGGAGAAACCACCTACGTGAGATCCTTACGACTCACAAGGGAGCAACACACTTAGGGATCCTCACGATTCCTAAGGAGAAAATACACTTACGAGATCCTCACGACTCGTAAGGAGAATTCTCTTATGGGACCCTCACGGCTCATGAGATTTGAAAGTCTTAAGTTACAGAAACCTGAACCTGTTCTTAAGCAAATCCTCCACAACCTCCGATATTGCCCTACAAGAGGCTCAATACTGACCCTTGTATACAATCCACGGGCGCGAATAAACATATCCCCAGCAAAGTCCAACCCTTGTAGGTCCCCTTGACCCATAAGGAGAAAACCCTCTTGTAGGATCCTTACGACTTACAGAGGAACATACACTTAGGAATCCTCACGATCCCTAAGGAGAAGATACACCTGCAAGATCCTCACGACTTGTAGGGAGAAATACCTTTGTGAGACCCTTACGGCTCATGAAGTCAAAAGCCTTAGTCGACAGGACCTTAACCCTGTTTGATAAGCCACCTTTGTTCAACATCGACAAAGGCAAATGATGATTCGCTCCTGGCAACATCCCAGTTGCAGCGATGCTGATGCCGAAATCGGTGTCCAAAATCCGAGCTTGCGGCGAAAAAGCTAGCAGGCCACACATGCCTACGAAATAGTCGAAATGATGGGGCAACTTGCAATAAAAAGCAGCAAGTAAAAATGTATGCATGAAAAATAGCCGAAATGATGGGGCAACTCGCAATAAAAAGCAGCGAGTAAAAATAAAACAAATAGCCGAAATGATTGGGCACCGCGAAAAATAGCCGAAATGATTAGGCAATCGCGACCTTCGCGATATAAAAAGCTGAAATGATAGAGCATCGCGGAAAGAATAAAAGAAATGATGGAAAAATGAAACCTTTTTGCCCTACAGGTGATACTACAACAATCCCTGTATACAATCTAGGGGCGCAAACAAAGAAGGGATCATACTCCTCCCCCCAGGTTTCATCATGAGAGGAAGCCAAATCTCGACGGTTCACAAATAACCTGGAGATCGTCTCGTAACAACGGACACAACTTCAAGCTAAGCGGAACAGCGGCCACTCCTAGTTCCATGGCTCGGTGGTATACATATCGCCAACAGTCAAACCTTCACCCCGTGAAATGCGGATATATTCAGCAAAAATTCCTGGTCACGTGGAACGCGGATAATGTCACTCTTTGACCCCGTGGAAAACGTCCAGAGCGGATCCTGGTCCTCGCAGAGCATGGCAGTGAACCCGTGCGAAGCATCCAGAGCGGAGCCTAGTCCTCGCCTAACGCGGCAGTGAACCCGTGTGAAGCATCTAGTGCAAAATTCCTGGTCACGTGGAACGCGGATAATGTCACTCTTTGACCCCGTGGAAAGCGTCCAGAGCGGATCCTGGTCCTCGCAGAGCATGGCAGTGAACCCGTGCGAAGCATCCAGAGCGGAGCCTAGTCCTCGCCTAACGCGGCAGTGAACCCGTGTGAAGCATCTAGTGCAAAATTCCTGGTCACGTGGAACGCGGATAATGTCACTCTTTGACCCCGTGGAAAGCGTCCAGAGCGGATCCTGGTCCTTGCAGAGCATGGCAATGAACCCGTGCGAAGCATCCAGAGCGGAGCCTAGTCCTCGCCTAACGCGGCAGTGAACCCGTGTGAAGCATCTAGTGCAAAATTCCTGGTCACGTGGAACGCGGATAATGTCACTCTTTGACCCCGTGGAAAGCGTCCAGAGCGGATCCTGGTCCTCGCAGAGCATGGCAATGAACCCGTGCGAAGCATCCAGAGCGGAGCCTAATCCTCGCCTAACGCGGCAGTGAACCCGTGTGAAGCGTCTAGTGCAAAAATTCCTGGTCACGTGGAACGCGGATAATGTCACTCTTTGACCCCGTAGAAAACGTCCAGAGCGGATCCTGGTCCTCGCAGAGCATGGCAGTGAACCCGTGCAAAGCATCCAGAGCGGAGCCTAGTCCTCGCCTAACGCGGCAGTGAACCCGTGTGAAGCATCTAGTGCAAAATTCCTGGTCACGTGGAACGCGGATAATGTCACTTTTTGACCCCGTGGGAAACGTCCAGAGCGGATCCTGGTCCTCGCAGAGCATGGCAGTGAACCCGTGCGAAGCATCCAGAGCGGAGCCTAGTCCTCGCCTAACGCGGCAGTGAACCCGTGTGAAGCATCTAGTGCAAAATTCCTGGTTACGTGGAACGCGGATAATGTCACTCTTTGACCTCGTGGAAAACGTCCAGAGCGGAGCCTGGTCCTCGCCAAGCACGGCAGTGAACCCGTGTGAAGCATCCAGAGCAAATACCGGACTGTGGAGTCCTTAAAATCCACGGACTATGACGTCCTTAACCTCGACCGTGATGTCTTAAAACTAACGATCAACCACCCCGATTCCCTACAGACTTTGCCTTGGTTTAAGGGTACATCTCTTCACTCCTTTGATGCCCGGCGTTGTAATTCCTCAACGTCTTCAAAGAGGTGACGGGTCCCTGCAACCAAACACCGGACTGTGGAGTCCTTAAATCCACGGACTATGAGGTCCTTAACCTTGACCGTGATGTCTTAAAACTAACAGCGGACTGTGGAGTCCTTAAATCCACGGACTATGAGGTCCTTAACCTTGACCGTGACGTCTTTAAACTACGATACCTTGAGAGATCCCTGACTCCGTGAAACACGGATAAGGGTGATCACATCCGGCACTTGCAGGCCCTCACGACCTGTAAGGAAGAAAAACTCTCTTGTGAGATCCTTACGACTCTCAAGGGAAAACCCGCTTAAGGATCCTCACGATCTTTAAGAAGAACTCACACCTATGGGATCCTCTCGACCTGTAGGGAGAAAAACTCTTTATGAGACCCTCGTGGCTCATAAGATGCAAAAGCCTTAGGAAGCAGATCTTAACCCTGAGTCCTGAGCCATTGCTGTCCTGCAAGGAGATCAAGATAGAATACCCGCAGAATACATTCAATGAAAAGGAGACACATCATTGACAAGAAAAATGTATCTTTTATTCATAAACCAAAATGAGTACAAAGTACAATTTATGAAAGAAACAAAAAGAAAATACTCTCATCCATGAGTATGTACAAAAGGGAAGAAAAAGATACAAATGTTTCAGGCCGGCGGGCGATTCAGCAGCTTGGTCAGCTCATCCTGCTTTTGCTGAGCCACGGCTTCATGACGCAAGAGCTCCAGAAGACGAGCCTCCGCTTGAGCTTGCTGGGCCTGATATGAAGCAAGCCGGGCTTCAAGCTCTTTCTCAGTGGCCCTATGAGCCTCAACCCTCTCACGAGTGAACATGGCAGCTTTATCGAGAGCCACCACCTCTTTGATGGACTCCTGAAGCACCCGCCAGAGTTCATACGCTTTGTTGGCCCTGGCTGTGAGATTGGCTTGAAGCTCGCTCAGCGCCTTGGAGGCTAGCTCCCTTTCCGAGAACTTGCGACCGAGCCTCTTCTCACATGACGTCATGTTGGCCGCGCACCGTACTATCAGCCCTCGTAACTCCGCCTTTGCAGCCACGGCCTCCGAGGAAAGGCGAGAACACTCGAGAGTGTGCAGGCAAGCCTCCACTCGCCGGCAGAACTCCACCCAGACTCGCACCACCTCTTCGCTGTGGTAGGTGGCAAGAAAAGGAAGAGAACCGTTAGCCTCGGCAGCGAATGCTTCAGCCGTGGTCGTGCTGCCAGCACGAAGCTCCTCGATCAGAGACGACAAGGAGACGAGGCTTAATTGGGCCAAGCGTTCTGAAGCCCGCAAGGCATAAGGGCCGGGTGGCATCACGATGCGTGACTCCAACGCCGTGGAGACTGGCAGAGCTGTTTAAATTTAAAAGACGTCAACAAAATTCTTAAGCAAGGAACGAGTAAGAGTGCAATGAAATGTCACTCACCGACAGTCGTACAAGCAGGAGCTGAAGGCTCCCCTGGCCCTTCGAGAATCTCGACCTCGTCATCGGCTTCCAGAACTGCAGGAAACGTCAATGTCAGTACGCAAAAATAACGACGATGCTATGAGAAGGGATGGACGACACCAACCTTGCCCAGACGAAAGGACAATGCGCTGAGGGGAGATCGCTTGCGGAGCTGCCATCTCCAATAAACGCTAAAATGACTGTCGAGGCGACAGATCCGCGATCGTGGCCGCCAAACCGCGCAATTCTGGGAAAGATAAAAGAGTTCAGACTATGAAGGGGTTGCTAAATTAAAACACAGAGGAATACCTTCAACAGTCCTCCCATTCTGAGCCGGGGGGATAGCAGCCTCAACGTTCTCCGCCATGACCTCAGGCTCCAACAAAGAGAGAGTAATCCCGACTACCTCGCTCCCAGCCTTTGGGCCGCTCGCAGTAGGAGTCATTGGGGCGTCGGCCTCCAAAGGAGCCTCCTCCAAAGGGGCAAGCACGCCCTGGCCAAGAACCGCCGCTGGAAGTTCCACCATGAGAGGAGCAGCCTCGTCAGCCCCCTCCACATCCAGCAATGCCTCATTGAGAATTTTGGCGGGCTTTAGCTTTAGTGGGCCCGTGGGGAGCTCCCCCAGCGTCGAAGACTCTGCACGATGCAAATAAGAATAATGATATATATATGCACGGGCATAAAAGATCGGAAAAACTATAAAAGAAACACAACATACCTATACGCAAAGAAGCCCTCAATATGGCTTCTTCAAGCCGCTGCTCCTTCTCAAGGAGGTGGGCTCGCCGAGGTTCGAGGGTGGACTCATGGCCGCCGGTCCACAAAGAAAGTGCATCAGCTGCGTCTTCTGAAGCGGCCTGCTTCAGAGCCCTTTCCCCCCATTCCTCCAAAGGGCCGATAAATCGCCGCCGAATCCACGAAGGGTCTTCGTAGAAAATTACAGCGGGATAAGACTTCTTCGGAACCTTAGCGTTATGAGACGCGTCTTTTGAGCGCCGTATGGCCTCGGCCAACTGTGCAGCCTCTTCATCCACTGAACTCGGGAAGAGAAGTCCAGCGTCTGACCCTTGCACGGCCAATGGTTCGTCTTCAAGGATAGGCTCAGACTCCATCACAGAATCAAGCGGGGCAGTAGCCGCTTTCTTCCGCCGTTTAGACCCGGAGCCGGTCGCTGAGGATGACCGCTTCCTCCCTCGCGAAGCCTTAGGGCGGCACTGGCCCACATCGCCCTCGGAGCCCTCATTCCTGTTACTCTCGCTCGGTGCCACAACCGAGGATGACATCGCCATTGTCGACGCCACAGAAGGCGGCGCCGCCACCTGCAGGGGTGCTACCACCGGAGCCCGCTTACCCCGTGAGCGAGAACCCAAAGGCATACCAGCTATCGGAGTAAGGTCTACCCCGGACTCCCCTGGAATGAGCGCGGTGCCAATCTCCCTCAAAGGAAAGCGGACTGGAACCCTCGGTCGTAACTCAGCCCCAGGAGCCAGAGGAGGGGCATCGTGGCCAAGAAGCACCCTCCTTTCCTCGAGAATGATTGGGTTGACCCGATGAAGATACCAACCCGTAAACGCGCCCACGCATCGAGGCATGTACTCAGCTTCAGGGACCATGAAATAAGAGCCGGTGTTCAGCCTCATAAAATGATGAGCAGCATCGCGAACAGCATCAAGCGAAGGGATCGGGGCGACCATAAAAGCCTCGAAAGGAACACCCTGGTCGTATCCGAACTGCCGGGCAAATCGATGCGGATTGTACCGCATGAAAAGAGCCGCATTGTCCTGGCGAAACACCAAGTAACCCGGTCTGATTGCATACAAATGCGTGGCCTCCCGGGGCTTCAGAGAAGGTGCGTTGTCTTTCGACCGGTCCCAGAGTTGTTGGACGGGACCCGAAGGAGTAGACAAGACCTGATCAGTAAAAACCAACCCGCCAGCGGTGGCATGAGGAGAAATTAGCACCCGAATGGCCCCGAATTGAGTCGGGTCGGCGGCAGAAGCATCCACTAGCCGCATAAGTCGTGGAAAGGGGTAGGCATCGTAAAATGAGGGCCTCTGATGCATGGCGAACGCCCCCAATACATGCATTTCGATCCAGGACGTGAAATAATGAAGCGAAAAGTTCACCACATCCACGCCAGGCGTAGAGGTATTAGCTGCGGTGCCCAATCCATTATAGAGGTATGCCAAGGCCGGGATGCCGATGGCCAACCGCGTCCCCTCAGCAATACGATGAGCCGGGTAGATGACCGAGGCTCTCATGAAGCGGCGATGCATCGGGATAACAAACCAGCTAAGCCAAACACTGACAAACCCCACAAAGAATGTTTCCTCATCCATGCCGGGTGCTGCAACGGACTCAAAAGACATCGGCGACACGATGGGAATATAATATTGTGGCAGGTCCGATTCAGCAGTCGGTAGCTTCTTCGGACCAAACCCAAAGGGGTCTCTGATGTTAGCAAACTTCGGAGCAGTCTTCGATATGATATCCTCATGAAGGAAACAGGAAATGAAGCTTTTAAAAGTAACACCCTGCTCCTCAGACTCAGTGAACAATTGATCAAAAATACCCAGCGCCTTGATCAAGCTGGGGCGCTTATGGCGAACAGCATTCTCAGCGGACAGGCCATCAATCGGTGCAGACTCGGGCTCGAAGACATACTCGTCAGAAGGCAACAACTCCTCATACAGTGCGCCCCTGATTGGCAATCCTGAGATTTCATAAAATTCTGCAAGAGAGATCGAGACCTCGCGATCCCCCAGAAGAAAAGTATTAGTGGGAAGATTCCACTGGTTCAAAAACGCCTTGACCCACCAGGCATGCGGTGACTTGTAATGGAACAGTGACGCATATATGGCCTGATAAAGCCCAACTTTCTGCAACCGCGCCCGATGGGCGGAAAGGATGTAGCGAGCCCAGAGAAGGTAGCCCGTAGGATGCCTGGGAGTGAGCCCTATCTTATAAATTTGCCCCCACGGGTGGGCCTCACCCTGGTAGATACGCCGCCCCAGGATGTCTATGGCCGGAATCGGATGGTTCGGAATACCGGTCGTCGAAGGCTCAAGCCTCCCCGTTGGAGTCCAGTTGGGCATTTCCACAGCAAAAGCTGTCCTTGGAGGATCCATCGGTAAAAAAGGGAAAGTAGGCTCCGTTGGCACCGCGCAGAGAAAACTCCGACGACCCTGAATAATCTGACTATACCAAGACCCCCACTGAAGAAGGTTGGTGCAGTTCGGGTCATGAGCCCGAATCATCGCCATCGCTTCCTCATCAGACGGTGACTGAGGAAAAGCCGCCTCCGAGCGAGAAAAGGGAAAGCGTGGAGCAGAAGCCATCGCACCTGAAATCCAATAAAAGAAAACCGTTAAAAGGAAAGTCAGCGATGTTTATTCATGCATGAACATGAAGACTAGTGGGAGAAAGCAACAGCAAAGTTTCCTGGGACCATTGGCTATAAAACACATGGGCCCCACAGAATCCGGATGACGGCTCATTAATAATGAGACCAAACAGTTACAATAAAACAAAAGGGAATATCCTCATTTAATAAAAAATGATGGCCATGCACATCCCCCCAACAGGATCTGTCTCGGGCTCTACAGTGGATCCAATAAAATCAAAGGAATTGATTTCACACAAAAAGACATCATTACAAGGCCCCCATTGCATTAACTGCAGGAAGAACAACCTCGGGCCAAGAGACCCCAGGAAGCCTCTGTGTGAAGAAATCAAATTCTTCGTTGGAATTAAATTCCTTATTAAGAAAAGGGAATTAAATTCCCAAAAACATTTTTGGATGGAATTAAATTCCATGGATTTGAACCGCCATCATCATCTCTCCAAAGATCATCTAAACCCTAAGAGATCTACAGTTGAAAGATTAAACAGTTTCATGTTCTTATGGAAAATATGAAGAAAGAAGGGTAAAAACCCTTGTTTTGGATTTAAAATCCGGGAAAATGTGAAGGTCCATCGTTGTCCAAGAACATTACCTGAGGAAAAAGGATTCCTTTTGAACAGAGTTAAACTCTGAAGATTGTTTCAAGACAGAGAACTAAGCTCTCGAAGAAGAGAATTAAATTCTCAGAAAAAGTTCTCAGAAGAAGAAGATGAACAAAGTAAAGGCTCTTATGAAGAGACAGAGGTATTTATAGAAGACAATAAAAACGCTTCGTCTCCCCAGATCCCTAGAGGAATCCAACGGTCACAAGAGGTGACAGCGTTGCACTCACGTGCAGACACGTGAGAACAACGCTGTGGGGGCATTTGTTTCCTGATTTAAAATCAGGAAAGCTTCTGGGAAAAGCTTCAAAAAGGGGTCACGTGTTGGCACGTGACACCTAAAAGGCATCATCAAGTCAAGTTCAGTTTCCTGACTACGCTGAAGAAAATGGGCTTCAGAAAGAGTCACGTGCTCCCACGTGACTAGGGTCACGTGGCGACACGTGACATTTAAATGCAAACGTCAAAGACACACCAGTTCCCTGATCAAGTCAAGAAAAAGGCTTCAGAAGAGGTCACGTGTTCCTACGTGACCAGGGTCACGTGTTGGCACGTGACGTTCAAGACAGCAGACTCGTTCTCCAAACGAACCAAGGAAAAAGAGTTCAAACAAGGGTCACGTGCTCACACGTGACCAGGGGTCACGTGGTAGCACGTGACGCTTAGGCAGCGATCAGAAGACAGAGCGCAAAAGAAAGGAAAAGGCTCATTCCAAAGGGGGTCACGTGCCCACACGTGACCATGGGTCACGTGCCCACACGTGACCGGCTTTCAAAGCCCATTGTGTTAACAGAATTAAATTCTGAAGGAAATTCAAATCTTTCCGAAAGAAAGCAACTATCTTGAACCAATCAAATTAAAGATTCAGAGGTGATGAAATATCATCTATCTATGGGAAAATCTCGGGTTTGGAAAGATTTCCCCTTTAAATCTAATCAAAATAACAAGGGAGAATCTCTGGATTTAAAATCCAATGGTGAATAAAATTCACCTAATAATCCAAAGGTCCAAAATGAATGATGAATGCAAATCAAATCTCAATGAAGATTCGTCAAAAACTGATTGATTCGGCTGCTTCTCCTATAAATAAGAGCCAAGAGACATACATACAGATACATGCGCAGAGAAGAAAAAAGAAAAAAGGAGAAGAGCTTTGATACTTTGAAAAAGACTCGGATCCTCTGCAAAAAACCCTAGGTAAGAAAGGGAAGGCCTTTTGAAAGAAAGAGAATTTAATTCTCAACAGAGTTTAACTCTGATAATGTAAAAACAGAAGAACATATTTCTTCTCTCTTTGATGGAGGATCTGCAAAGTGCACATCTCCCCTTAAGGTTGAGAATTTAATTCTCAATGGGTTGAGATCCTGCCATGCAGATCCAAAACATGGAGAAGGAATGCAAGCACGAGAATTTAATTCTCACAGAACTATAGGAATTTAATTCCTTTAAAATAAAAGGAGGGCTTGACCATATATTATGGGAATTTAATTCCTCCAGAACAAAAAAGAAACAGGGTTTAACCCTAATTAAGAACCTAGTTCTCTTGAAACAGCAGGAATTTAATTCCCTTAATCATACAGAGGATGGAAGTTTAAACTCCTTAAAAACTTTTATTAGGGTTTAACCCTATTCAGCCCTTCACGTATATAAGGAATTTAATTCCTACAGAAAATTCAGAGTTAAACTCTATTCCAGAAAACAAAGTCTTCGAAAGGAAGTAGGAATTTAATTCCTCTGAAATTTACAGTTCGAGGAATTTAATTCCTGAAAGAAGATTAACAAAGCCTTTAAACAAAATACCTAGAGGCAGGGTCACGTGTCATCACGTGACCCTCCAAGAGATCTACAGAAAGCCCTTTCGAGGCAGCACCCCACGTGACCCACGTGACCCTCGGCAGAAGCTCTAATACATAGGCATTTGAATGCCCATCACGTGATGGCACGTGATGCTCTGAAAGACGCGATAATCTCAGCAGAACAAATGAAGGGAGGGCGCTCTCACGTACTACCACGTGACCCCTCTTGCCTTAGTGTTTAACGCTAAATTAAAACTCTCGAACCCAGTGTTAAAACACTGTTGGGCCTTAGTGTTCAACACTAATTAAAAAGCTTTATTTGCAGTGTTCAACACTGATTACCTTAGTGTTTAAACACTAATCTGAGATCTTCATTTGCAGTGTTCAACACTGATTACCTTAGTGTTTAACACTAATCTGAAAAAGCATTGTTGCTGGTGTTTAACACCAAATATTCTCTTAGTGTTAAACACTAACTTGTCAACCCCATTCCCAGTGTTCAACACTGACTGCTCTGTAGTGTTTAACACTAGGCTTTGACCCAATTGGCCCAAATGGATAGAGGCAAAGCCTCTCCTGATTGGACTTAGCCCAAGATGGCCATAAGTCCTCAATTGGTGATTAACTGGTCCAATGGACCCATAACATAATTAATCGGTCTTGATCCCAAATTGGGCCAAGGACTATTTAATCCACTCCGGTTCTAGGGTACATCTTGTCACTCCTTTGATACTTGGCATTGTAATCCCTCAATGTCTTCAAAGAGGTGACGGGTCCCGACGACCACACATTGATATGGACTGTGGGGTCCTTAAACTCATGTCTAATGCAAATTCCTGGTTACGTGGAACGCGGATAATGTCACTCTTCGACCCCGTGGAAAACGTCCAGAGCGGAGCCTGGTCCTCGCCAAGCACGGCAGTGAACCCGTGTGAAGCATCCAGAGCACATACCGGACTGTGGGGTCCTTAAACCCATGGACTACGACGTTCTTAACCTTGACCGAGATGTCTTAAAACTAACAATGGACTATGGGGTCCTTAAACCCATGGACTACGACGTCCTTAACCTTGACCGAGATGTCTTAAAACTAACAACGAACCGCAATGTCCTTAAACTACCCATGGACCGCAATGTCCTTAAACTACCCATGGACCGTAATGTCCTTAAACTAGGACAATAGAGCCCCGCATGCTCTTTTGTCGGATCTAAACGGTCCCGTTTAAGTTGATCTTAGCCTCAAAGATGGCTAACGTATCCTTAAACCTTCAAACAGAGTGGACTATAAATCCCCCCAATTAACTCTGGCTCGAGGGTACATCCTTGAACTCCTCTGACATCCGTCGTTGTAATCCTTCAACGTCGTCAGAGAGGTGACGGGTCCCGACGGCCATACATTCATGGACCACTATGTCCCTAAACTGGAACATTAGAGTCCAAACGCTCTTTTGTCGGATCTAAACGATCCCGTTAAGTTGATCTTAGTCACAAAGTTAGACTAACGTATCCTTAACAAACGTTTGAGTTGATCTTAGCCTCAAGTAGGGCTGACGTATCCTCAAACCAAACCCCCCCCAAAACCCAAATCTAAGATAATACGGATTTGGACTAGTCCACGCCCTACGGGCGACGACATAACTCAGTCTCCGTAAACAATCCACGGGCAACAAAATACAAAACAGACACCCACGACACGAAGTGACCATCTGGAGAAGGAGAAAGTTGTTACCGCAATGCGGTAGCGTAATTAACTGCAGGGGCTTGCGCCTGCAGGGAAGAGCGTGTTGGAGATAGTGCCCTCAGAGTCAATTATTAGGTCACAGGTACGTGATTGTAATGATTGAGGGAGGACCTATCCCGGTAGGACAGTCTTACTCGAGATGATAGTATGCTATCTGGTTTACCTTTATCATCGTGTACTGCTTTAGGTGACCTGACACGTCGCTATTACACGTTGATAGAGCCCCTAGGATTCTTGCTTGACCACCAGCAGTATGAGGGCGATCATATAAGTGGGAGCTGGGGGTCTACAAGCATATCCTTAAATGGTCCCTAGTCGTGAGAGTTTCGAGACAGGGCATCGATACTCCATAATAGACTAGTGTATACAGTCGAGACCCCGACGAGGGGCGGTGGCCGGTCTCACAAGCCACCGGTGTCAGTTGGATCACCTAAGATGTATACAGGTGCTCATTGGGTTATGAGTACACTGGACAGGACTCGCCGGGAACATGCTAGTTGGTCATATACCAGACGTCAGATGGCAGTTCCCTGGTGACATGTGTGCAGGTTAGTTCATCGACCTGGGGATCGTCATTTGTCTCGTGTGAGTTCCCACTGTACTTTGATTACTACCCTACCACGGCTCAAAGGAGTCGTGCAAACAGGTTTTAGTTGGGTACAGTCCCGAGCCACATGGAGGCAGTGAGCGTATCTTCAGGGGTTCGTCTCTCCCGGTATTGGGGATGAGGTCGTGCTGTGTCTAGGAGAGCCATTACACAAAGTCCTTGGCCAAGGCAAGGAGATTTACTGGTAGGTATTCCAGTAGTATCTCAGGGTGTTCTGGGCTACACTCCGACACGACTTGTACCGCTTTTGGGGGTTTGACTTTTACCAACCCCCTAGGCCCGCCATGCGATACTCATAGACGAACGGACCGGACTGTACGGATATTGTCACTGAAAGGCTCAGTAGAGTTGTCAGGCTGAGTTCACTCACAGACGTCCCTTTTAGTCAGTACCTGGTAGCCCGTTACGTATTGGCTTATACCTCTGACGTGCTAGTGGTTAAATCCACAACCAAGGTGTTGACGAGTCTTTAGAGTCCCCCACATTCAGTTACTCAGCTTTCGGGCGAAAGGTTGTAGAGGCCGTATGGAGATATGGCAAGGTCCGATCAGATACGTGCGGTATTGCACGGATCAGGATCAGACAGTCTGTACTATAGGCCGTATGGTTATATGGCAGGGTTCGATCAGATACGTGCGGTATTGCACGGATCAGGATCGAACAGATATTACTAGCCGGTTTTGGTATAAGCCGGATCCTAGTATAGTACAGTGTAGATTTTGTCTCATTGCATTTGTATTTCGGTTGGAATACAAATGCGGGTGTGTATGCACAGTATCGGGGTTTTCCTGTAATTTATTACGGGACCAGTTTTCTGGAGTTGCCAGTTTGCTTTCCGTTTCGGCCAATTTCCTTTGTATCGTTCATTGGCCGAAGATTGGTGGAGGTGGGTTTATTTGCATTGTTGCAAATAGGCATTTGTGGAGGGGGTCTTTACATTTTGTTTTATCATGATAGCTTTTCCTTGACCTTGACTTCTAGCTTTATCATGATGGCTTGACTTTGTAGACAATCATGGTTGTTGATGATTGTTGGTTGAGTATTGGTTTTGGGAGTGATCATTGTTTCTCATCATCACTTGCTTTTCAACCACCTCTTTGTCTTGACTCTCTCTCTTGCATGATAGATGAGAATGGCTCCCATTATCTTTGGAGATACACCACTCTCTCATTCTCTCCTCTCCATTGTCATTGCCGGCCACTTGAGGAAAGAGGGCTGTCCAAATTTTTGCAAGAGGGATTTTTATCTCTTTTGGCATTGTAAAAATCCTATAGCTCCACAAAATTACTTGTATCATCCCTCCACCAAAATGGCATCTCCATGAACCCCAAATGAGACTTCTTCACTACATATTCTACAGCGAACCTTGGGCACGTCGAGTAGCCGGCTTCGTGCCCGAGTTGCCTCGGCATTGAGGTGGGAGCCCGTAAACGATGTAGGCGTGTGGTGCACTTCCGGCGACGAGGAGGAGACGGGACATTCCGCAGGAGATCGGGACGATGACGAGAAGACCGGAGGACTTGGATCGTCGGTATATCTCTATTCCCTTTCTTGTAGATAGCTAGGACTAGTTAGTGGTTCGATCCGGGTATTAGTGCGCGGCGGTTTGCCAGTTCAAGTAAAATTTAAAGTTTATCACCGCTTCCGCATTTGGCCGTCGGATTGACGGCCGGGGCGCCGCCGTGCACTTACAGAGCGTCCCCACAATCAAAAACCCCTCAAACGAGGGGGAATCTGACGAAGTCTGCTACATCGGACGCATCCGTCTAAACCTTCGATACGTGGTGCCATAAATCAACTTGGCATCTTCGAAGAGGTGGACGGATAGCACCTATTAGCATCTGCCCTGAATCTCAGGAATGACGCGGTGTCGCACCGTCTTTCGGAGGGGAACAACCCTATTAGATCGGCGGAGAGGCTGAGGTTCGTTGGTTACAATTGAATCCTTTGGTTTTACCAAATCATCAGCTACAGTTTGTATAGCTGGAACATTTCCAGTTCTACAGAACTGACCTTGCCTCGATCTTGTCCGGATTTTGCTTTTAGACATAGGCCGGACAACCCCAAATCTTAACTTACTTAAGAGATAGGCTCTTCCCATACCATATCTTATATGGAGTGGTAGGCACTGATTTGAATCGAACCCTATTCAATAGGTATGCAACTTCATAAGTGCATAACTCCCTAAAAGGAAATAGGTAACTCAGTAATACTCATCATAGAGCACACCATATCTAATATTGTGCGATTGCTCCGCCCCGATACACCGTTGTGCTGTGGTGTATTCAGAGGAGTAATACTGAGATAGAATCTTATTTTCTTTTAGAATACTCCAGGAATGTGCACAAGTATTCTCCTCCCTGATCACATCATGGGACATAATACTTATACCCGGTTATTGGTTCTCTACTTCTAACTTATATTCTGTGAATATCTCAAAAGCTTCGGGCCTATGTTTCAACAGGAACATATGTCTAAATCTTGAGAGATTATCAGAGAATGCAATGAAATATAAAGAACCAGTCCTGGCATATGTAGACAGGAGACCTTACATACATCATCATGTATCAGTCCCAAGAGTTCATTAACTCTTTCTCTGTTTCCAATAAACAGGGCTATGGTCATCTAATCTTTGTGACATGACTGGCAAATTTCACAAGATGTAAATTCAAACAGATTTAAATATGCATCTAAAATGCAACTTCAGCCAGTCGGGTCGCATTGATATGACCTAGTCTACAATGCCTCAAGAACGATTCGTTCATTTCTAAATTCTTCCTCTTGTGTGTGTTATGTATACTAGGAACTGTAGTTTGATTTAGAACATCAATGCTTTTAGATAACGTGCCTGAACCGATCAACTTTTGATATAGAAAATGTTCAAAACATTATCCATCAATACAAAATTTTATCATTTCTTTACTAATAAAGAGACTGATATGATTTTGTATATCAGGTTCGGTATCTAATAGCATTTGTTCAGAATCAATGTATTGGTAATACAGGGTGACAGTGACTAACAGACTTGGCTGCAACACTTGCCCCGTTTTCTGTCTCATGAAACTTATCACCCGTTCTCAGTTTTCTACCTTTTTGTAGCCCTATGTAACAGATTACATATCTGGGATCCTGATCCGGTATCAAATACCCCGGATTCAGAGGATACTGAGAAACAGTTCTTTATAATGAACACACCCGAAGGAGATGCATCATATGTACTTTCTTCGTTTGGGCGGCATAGGAATTCTGGTTTTCCCTATTTCCTGTTCTGTCTTATAACAATTATAAGTTGGAGCGGGACCAACGTTCCCCAGCTCAGTATAACAAGCGGGTTCAGTCAATACATCCATATTATTATCTTGATTAAGGCGTGATATGGTCGCTACCTGGAGAGAGAGAGAGAAGAAAACACTCTGCGTGCGCTCTTTCAAGATCAGATTGGTTATTTATTTTATCTAATCAGGATGGCTCCCACTGTTTTTATCAAATCTTCCTTCAAACCTTAAAAGGAAAGACTAGCCGGGATTAATTACACTCTACAAGTTCGCCAATCTTTCAGCCAGGCCACTGTCGGTACTTTGAGGGAGGTTCCCCGTGCTTTCGCACGGACCTAATTACAGTAAACCTCGTTTTCCCAGAGGCGTAACCCCGTTGACACCTTTCTAGACACCTACTCGATCGGCTAATTGCAAAGTGCAAAACTCTCCCAGGAGTAATAATTACTCGCAGTGGGTATCGGGATCCAACTATCACATAGAAGGTATGCAATCTCATTGCAAATTTCAACACTTGAAACTCCCGATAATGGTTTTTACCCCTAGCACCTATGACCTTGGCTAAGGTCAACAAATCATAGATACTAGTCAAGTTCTACCCGTCATTTCGTGATTAATTAGACCCACCCACATGACCCTTGGCTAAGGTCAACAAAGCCACATGACTGTCCTAACTAATCGCATCATATGTTGTGTAGGAAGACATCACTTAGCTACCACACACTATGCCTCGGCTATGGTCAACAAACGTAGCACGAATACTAAGTACTCTACTTCCTAAAATGACGGAGGGTTGCGAATGGTTTTTAAGAAAACCTTTAACGCTTTGAACTTGATCTTGTTACGGAATCAAATGGTTTTTAAATGGAATGTTTTTTAGGCTTTTCTAGTTTTGCTAAAGGGGTCACTCCCGGTGAAGGGATCGTCCGCCCTTTCCTCGTCGAATGAGGTGCGGGATATATCATATATATCACTGTGCAAAGCAGAAACTATAGAAGCAATCAAAAGACAAACCGAGGGTTGTAGCATCTGCCAGTTAATGCTAAAGGAGTCACGCCCGGTGAAGGGATCTCGGTCCTTTCCTCATCGAATAAGGTGCAGGATGTTCTACAAGGAACACCGCGATGCAAAGCAAGAACTGTAGCTACCTGTTTTTATTTTGAAATTCGATTCCACAACATCTTTTAGGTTTATTTTCTTTCATTAATCTCATTAATGAATATCCCATCATTTAAGTCCACCTAAACATTACAGATAAATATAACGTACGCTTATGCCATCCGCATTCACCTCGATGTCCCGTCTGCACCGTTAGGTTAGGTAACTAACGCCAGAGCGAGGCAGGGCTAGCGCGGGTGTAAAACATAAGCAACGTCTATATAATATATCATATATACTATATAATATATCTATCTGAACAAATCACATGATCACATCACAGATAACACAGCAGAAAGTATCATATGAAATATTGGATATACTAGGACGTCCGTATTTTCAATACGAGCCAGTATAAAACACGGATTCCACGGTCGTGATGAATAGCCAATCCCACACCCCTAGACCCCTACAAGAGCGGCAAGCAACCCTACCAATCTAGGGTTAGGAGATCCGGACTCGACTCCTCGAGATGGTCTCCTACTGGACCCTAGAACCCAGTTACTTGTGCTTCCCTCCTTGGGTCTATCCTAGTGCAGAAAAGTAAATAATATACATCAACGGTGACATCTTCTGCAACCTGGAAGTGCCCCAATAAAAGAATATTACATACAAGTTTTTACATGAATGAAAATGAAAAACACTCATCTCACATAAAAAAAACCCGGCTATTCAAACACGACGATCCAATATAACATATCCAGCAACACATAACATCACATGTCATCAACGTAAGTAAATATACGCATCCCAATTGTCGTTGACATATAGCAACGAAACCGGCGATATCACATATTACACTTACGGTCACAGAAAAGAAAGTGTAAAACTACAACAGTTGGAATCCGCAACCTCTTTAGACATCGCATGCCTAATCAAATGAAATACTTAGACATTGCATGCCTAACAATTATAAACCCCGCATTTTAGTCTCAAAATTGAAAATACTTTTCAATATAAAGTCGGGCAATTCAACAAGATTCCCGACATCCTGATCGAATGCTCGTCGCAAACTTCAGTAGGCGGCCGCACCCCCGACGCCGTCGACAAAGTGCACCAAGGCGGAACACCGCTGCCGCGAGCACCCGAACGGATGCTTTCGGCGATGGGGTTCTCCTACAGTCACTTGGTCGGGGCTATGGAGTGAGGCTGTCTATTAAGTTTACCCGGTGAGTATCCGCGTACGCTACGTGATTGCGACGGACTTTTGATCACATCAAAATTCTGTGGCAACCGATCAAGTGAGACTAAACTGCTATGTTTATAACATTCATATTAGTTATCTCATAACTATTTGTGAATTCCAAATGTTGTATCACATTCCGGATAAGATAGAAAATGTTAAACTTTCCAATCGAACAATCGAACACCCAAGTTTTCCCGATATAGCTCAACACATGAAATAGGTTTAAAAACATTCAGTTCATGCCTCAGTACCAACGGTCCAGCCGTAGAAGGGTCAAGCCAACGCCTCACATGTGGCACGCCGTACTGCCCCAAACCCGAAGGTTCAAAGGGCAGTTCAAGACGGTCACATAATCGAGTTAAGGTTTGTTGTCTTCTAGAGGGACCATCGCGTTACTTGCACTACTTAGAACGTCATTAAACTACGGAAAAGTCCAACAATTGGAAATTTCCCGGCAGGGGAAAAAGTGGGTATTTACATTCGGTCGAACTTTTTAACATATTCTAAAATTACCCGGAAAAAGCACAGACAAAATTAGACAATCCGATCGAAACACCGAGTCCCCAATACAACCCAGAAAACTCAACTCTTGAGTTCAGATTAAAAATTCCCAGAAAAACCAGCACTGGAAAATAGGAATTACTGTGCAAAATTCAATGCAAGAGGAGAATAAACGGCCGCGGAACCGCGGCATTAGCTCGAATTCGTTTCATTATTAAGTTATTTCGAAACCCCGTTTGGATATCTAGTTTGGAAAACCGTTGTTTATTTTAATTACATATGTATGTATGATTAATCAAACTTAAGTCTAAAACCAAATAAGCCCAAGCTACGTACCAATTATGGATATGTTGATATCTATATAATATGACATGATATTTTACTATAAAGTAGTATACATACCAGCATCTCCTTCAACTCCTGAACGGTGGCCCTCAAGCTCTCCAGTTCCTGATAGACACGTCGGTCACTGGAGACGGAGGAAGTAACCGCCGGGGTGGAATCCAACCTCATATGGGCCCTGCTAGGGCCCAGTCCCCGGCCTCTCTCCCAATCTCCGTGGTGCCCTCCGTGTGCGGCGTCCAGAACTGGGGTCAGCAGCCTCGGATCGCTCTGTCCGGTAAAATCGATCCCCGAGGCCTCGGCCTGCTCAACCACCCGCTCCTACACCCACATTAAGCAGTAAAGTATAAGTATAAGATTTAAACTTGAACCTTCCAAAACTAAAATTTCAAATTTGGGTAGAAAAAATATTAACACTTACGCAGTACTCTTGGGTAGCGACGTCGGGATATCGAAGCTCGCTCGTGGCGGGATCTGTCAAGGTGCCGTGGACGGCAAGATATGCGGACAGCATGCTCGGTGTACCACCTGACGCCACGGTCCGAGATGTCTGCAATATTAGAAAGTAACTCTTAATATTAGAAATATTAGAAAATAACTCTTAATATTGCAGAATATCACAAAGGTCGGTCTATTGTAATTTACCGATAACTCCATGGCTCAAGTGTTCCTCGAGCCACCTGTGTAAGTAGAGCAGACACCCATTCGCTTGTGTTTTCAACCGTTTCGAGTAAATTTCGGCAGCACCTCCACGCTATTCTCCGAGTATACTGTAATAGAATAGATAATCATTTCAAAGCTGTGAAAAAACGTTGAAATGAAATCTAATCTATCTTTGTACACGGACAACCAGCGGAAAGGTGTTAGTTATATGTATGCTCTAGAGGCCATTACTGTACATACGATGTATATTGTAGTGGATGCTGGGACATATATAGGGAGGACTTTCTTGCTCGAGATGATAGTATGCTATCTGGTTACTCTTTGCCTTAACGTGTATACTAATTATCTCTCTGTTACATGTTGGTAAAGCCCTTAGGATGTGTACTTGACTACCTGGACTATGATGCGGATCATGCTAGTGGGGACATGGTAGTCCATAAGTACATCCTTCAAGGTCCCTAGTCGTGGATATATCGAGACGGGGCATCGATATACCAGAGTACCTTCTTGACCCATACAGATGGGCGATGGATGATCCCATATCCATTGGTGTTTGACATCAGAGATGATATACGGGTGCTCAGTGGAGACTGGGTACACTGGACGGACTTGCCGAGAACTCCCAAATGGTATTATACCTTACGTCAGAGGGCAGTTCTCTGGTGACACTGGTACAGGTTAGTCTGTAAACCCGAGATCGTCATAGACTCTTGTGTGATTCCCACTGTGCTTTGATTTCCACCTTACCATGTCCAAGAGGGCATGCAAAACGGTGGTTTTTGGGTATAGTCCCGAGTCACATGGAGGCAATGAGCGATAGGAGGGGATTCGTCTCTCCCGGTATAGGGAGTTGATGTTGCGCTGTGTTCGATTGGCTATAACTGGAAATCCCTGGCCAGGGTTGCTGAGATTTACTGGTAAGTGTTACCAGTAGTTTCTCGAACTGTTATAGACCTCATATCGACACGACTTATCGAGCTATTGGGGTCTGACGTTTACCACCCCTAGGCAAGATATGCGACATATCAGACGAACAGACCGGACTGTACGGTAAGTGTTACTGGTTGGATTCACAGGAGTGTGAGCGGGCTTGCTCGTCGATCTTCTGATCGCTCAATACCCGGGTGGCCGTTACGTTTAGCAGACCGCTTGTGGCTTGTGGGTGTTTGATATGATCATCACCTGCTGCCGGCGTATTGACGAGTCTTTAGAGTCCTACACAGAGGTTTCCTAGCTCAAGCGAAACGAAATAGGAGCGCATATGAGATATGTGCGGGACCGAGAATTATACCAGTATGTGATACTGTATTCTATTCTCGCGATTTGTATCATTGGTCGGTTATATGTGATATAGCCGGGTTACCGAATCAAGTGTTGATTCGATACATTGATACACAAGATATTAGTCGGTTATATGCGATATGACCGACTCGTTAAATCAAGTGTTGATTTAATGATTTAGTGTATAATTATATATTTGATATATTACTTTACATTAACTAGTATTAGTTCACTTAAGATGGATTTTCTCACTTGATGTGCACATTGTATATTTGATATAGTTTTGTGCACTAGTTTGTATCATGTTTGATGATACATGAAAGTTTGTGTGTATGATTAAACCATGGTTATGTTAATGGTTAGGGTTTCATTTATTTACTTATTCATTTATTTATTTATTTATTTCATTTTGGCAAGAAATGAAATGGTTGCTACTTTTGTTTTACATTGAAGCTTCATGAAGCTTTGAAAAAGTCCACCATTTTTGTTTCATGCTTAACCCTAACCATTCAACCTAACCTTAGTTTATTCTCTACACCTAACTATGGTTGCAAAGATGATAAGTATCAATTTGTTTTCTATTTTGAAAATAACTTATGATATTCTTTCTTCTTCTTCTTCTTCAACAAAGAAGAAACCTTGCCTCCAATAATGGCAACTTGAAAAAAAGAGTGAGAAATCCAATTCTAAAGTGAACCCACTTCCTATTTCTTCATCCTCTACCACTTGCCAAGTAGTATAGGGTGTTTTCTTCATAAGTTTCATGGCTTGGTGAAGTTGGAGCTTGATCTTGTGTTGCCTCGACGTAGATCATCTTCGGCATCGAAGTCGACGACCTAGCCCGCCCATTTCTCCGATGAAGCCGACGCGAGAGTCCGGGATCCGATGGGTACAGCGGAGGGACTTCATCACGGAGCTATGGAGGTAGAGGACCGGATCTACAAAGGTTGTATTTCCGTTCACTTAGCGCTAAAGTAGTTTAGTAGCTTGTCGTTTTCGCCTAAACTCTAGTCAACGATCGCATTAGGGTTTCTCGGCACCGTAAATTTTTGAAATTGGCATGGTTGATGCCTTGTGAGACCTCTAGTGTGTGCCTAGGAACCCTACAAAAGGTACCGAAGAAATATCTCAAAACGGATGAAAACACAAGTGAATGAAGGCGTTTGCTTTATACATTCTTAACTTGTTCACATGGGACAAATCTATGGGTTACCATACGATTGAATTTTCTCGTCGCGTAGGCTATACAACGGTTGTTAGTATCGAGCTATACTGTCCGATATTTAACAACCTTCGTATAGTTCTAGATCACGACGAGTATCGCACGTATGTTAACCGATAGACGGGGATTAAGTGGCTCTTTTAGTTTCATATATGAGTATCGATGGGAATATGAAGGTTTCATATTATCATCGAGTATCATATATTGGTTTTAACCTGAACATCTCGAATCGCTCTCTAATTATGCGTTTGTTGTGCATTCGTGTTGTATGTGTAACATGATTTTAAACCATTGAAATCAAGATTGATAGAACTGATCATCCTACATTGCAATAGTATTCATCAACCAAAAACCGAAATTTGCTTTAACTTGTACGTTGCTTTATGTTGTTAATTTGATCATTTTTAAAATTGTAATTGGTTCTACACATAATTATTTCGTTATTGTAACAGAAAATTTTGTTTCTTTCGATATGAAACAGATACGATACACGATATGATAAATAAAAAAACGAAACACAAACCGTATCAAGATTTAACAACTTTGATTATGTCATATATGCGGGCCGATATTTTCATATTAGCCAATAGGCAAAAATAGATTGCGGTCTCAATATAGCATATTGGCAGATGTTACCTATATGCGTACATGCATGTTGTCTCCCCATTTTTTCATAAATTAAACCAACTTTTCTATACATGCTAGTAATTACTGGATACATTCAGGTTAAATGCATAGAGCTAGCCGTAATTTTCTCTACGGTAAACTTTCATCAATGCAACACTTTGGTTCGCCTAATTAGATCGCCACTCACGAACACAATCTATTTATATGGCATGATTTTATACACCTAATTTTACCACATTTAATGAAAATGAATCATTCATGATATGATACATGTATATACATCGATACCCAACCCCAACCTAACCCCGGCCCCAGCCCAGCCCCGCCCCAACCTAACCCTAACCCCAGCCCCAGCTAAACCCCAACCCCAACCCTAAGCCAAACCCTAACCCCAGCCCCAGCTAAACCCCAACCCCAACCCTAAGCCAAACCCTAACCCCAGCCCCAGCCCCAGCCCCAGCCGCAGCCGAACCCCAACCCCAACCCTAACCCCAACCCCAACCCCAACCCTGACCGCAACCCCTGCCGAACCCCAACTCCAACCGCAACCCCAGACCCAGCCATGAACCCTAACCCTAAATAATCAAAAATTTCTTTAATTTAGTTGAAGATTTACTAACCTGAACGGCGGTGGCGACGACGAGAACGGTGGTGGCGACGACGAGAACGACGGCGATGACGAGAACGGCGGTGGCGATGACGAGAACGGCGGTGGCGATTTTGTTTCACGCGCGATCGAGAGAGGAAGAAAGAGATAACGGGCGTAGGCGATCGATCTGTGCCTTTATTAAATCGCTATTTAGTTGCCCCTACGGATTTATCCGTAGGTCCTTGGTTTGCGGCTCCGTAGGGGCAAACACCAAATTAAGAATTAATATTTTAATTCTTGAAAGTCTTGGCCTGTAGGGGCAACCTTATAGCCCTACGGATTAATCCGTAGGGCCAACATAAATCTGCCTCTACGGATTTCAATATCCGTAGGGGCAACCCCCTATTTTAGTAGTGTCGGTTGGTTTTTGGTTTGAGTTTGGACTAATGCTTAAGTGTTAGTGATGTGGGTATTAACTTGTTAAGAGATTTTTAACATTGGATGGTTTACATATAGTTTCTGATTAGAGATCTTGTTCTGTTATTGTTTCTCTTTTGTTGATAGATGGATGCTTTTGGTGGTTGCCTATATTATCTTTGATATAATACTTCAGTGAGAAACGCTCAGTTGATGGGTTGTTGAATTGATGGCTCTTTCATGAAAAATGTATGTACAAGGTCTCTAGTGTTTTCTTAAACCTGCAGGCAATTTTGGTCAAATTTGCATGGAAGATGATTGCATGGCCTGAATCCTAAACCCCATTTCCATTTCATGTTTTGAGAATTTGAGGCAGAGGTTGGGGGATTTTTTTTCATGACGTCCATGATATGGTCACGGGTATAACATATATAAATTATAAATTGTCGAACCCTGTCCATAAATAAGAAGCTTTATATATAGTGTTCTTGACTGAAAATTAGCCGAGGAAAAAAGATACGGTGCTTTGTCATCCAAGGACACCGAGAGATACTTTTCCCCTTTGTCATCCAAGGCAATTAAAAATAGGAAAAATTCTGAAGATCGGGCGAATGAGTACACAGGTATATCATCCACTTCAATACAAAGAATGTTTGATTAAACAAATTTATAAGAACAAGTACACGCTTTTATATAATGGTATGACAATTAACTATACAAAAAGAATTTTTTCCCTTTCAAGAAGAAAAAGAAATATTAAGAACTAAATATAAATCCGCTGAGCTACTTCTCAATGGACGAGATAAGTAACAAGGAGAGCTGCAAGCATAAGCACATAAGCTATCCCCTGATCCATCGCAATGCCATCACTCACCATCGGAGAAGGTGCCGTCGCTTGACCACGGGCGAGCTGTGTTAGCCCAGAGAAAATGAAGGCGATGACGAGCAAAGTGCAAATTCTCATTGAACCCATCTTAAATGTACTCACTCCTTAATTTGACAGAAAGCGGAGAAAGAATATAGGAATGGGTTATTCTTGCAACTTAGATTGAGAGAGGGAGAGAGAAGATGTGATGATAAAATTCTCTCTGTGTGCCTTCAATTTATAGGACAGGTGAGGTTTAGCAACGAACCTGACTTGATGTTTCCTCAAGAGCCGGCCTTCTATATTTCAAAGGGTGACTCAGACTTTGTCAATGAAAACGAGTCATGTTATTTAATTTGTCCACAGAAAAAATTAGAAATATATATATATTATTTATGTGCTTTTTAAAGCACTCCTTAATTACTAAAAGAACCCTCGTACCTCGTATTTACTTATGAACACTACTACAAAAAGGGGTTGCTCTTACGAGTTTCTCCGTAGAGGCAAAGCACCGCTCCTTCGGATATACGCGTAGGGACTCGAAAATACACCGTAGGTACAATGGCCGCAGTTGCACGTCTTCGCTCTAAACATGCCCCTCCGGATAAAAAATTGCCCCTATAGTTTAATCCGTAGATACTCCTATCCCTACGGTGTATTCCGTAGGGACAAAATATTTATTTAATTTAGTGGTTTATAAAATAAAATACTTTCCCCTCCGGTGTTATCCGTAAGGGCAACTTCCTGCCCCTACGGAATTAGCCGTAGGTCCATAAATAAGCCCCTACGGATATAGTCGTAAGGGCAAGTGTAATGTCTGTTACTGAGTCCATAGAGGCAAAATGTCAGGTATCCTGATATTTTGTCCCTACGGATAAATATGTAGGGGCAAAATATAGACCTACGGATTATTCCGTAGGGGCAATATATGGACCTACGGATTAATTCGTAAGGACAAAATATCCGGGTTTTATTTAAAAAAAAGGGGCTTCCTGTTTTTTCCTCGCCCTGTGCACAATAATATATACATCATATAACCAAATACCGCAGTATTCAAAATTAAAATCTCACGCATATTATATAAAAGAAATCAACAAACAGAATACGATATCAATCTAAATGATCGTGAACACGCAAACACCACCAATATCGTCCAAAATATATACAATATGTATCATATAAGTACATACATGCTTAAAATATAAAAAAAAAGCTACCCTAACTCCGTCCAGCTCCTCCACCTCTGATAATCGTCGTAATCTGGTGCATCTGCTCCTCGGTGCAGTCCTGAGTCGTCAAAAACTTGACCAATGAAGGAGCGGACTGTGCAGGAGTCTGAGCGGGCTGTGGAGCTGCAGGAGTGGTCTGCGCAACCGCGGCCAAGATAGTGGCTTGTGAAGCCGCAGCCGAAGAAGATGCATGTGGAGCCGCAGCCGAAGTACCATGTCGCATCTGTTCAATTTTGCGTGTAATAAACGAGTAAGAACTGTGTATTAGTCGAATTAGTTTCATTATCAGGTTATTGCGAAACCCCAATCTAAGATTAATCAAAGTTAAGTCTACAACCAAATAAGCTCCCAAATTCTGAAGTTATGGACGCAATTTGTTCAAAGCTTAGGAAATGCGCCTAATATATGTGTGAATATTTTAGAAGGTTATGGACGCAATTTGTTCAAAGCTTAGTAAAAAGCCCATTATGTGTATAAATTATGAGCAATATATACTTGATTGTAGCTCAAATCGATGGATGTATACCGTAGTAAGGCACTTTGAATTTTTCGTTTTACGCATTTTGTAAAATTATTGTTGTCTTATATGCCCATATTTATTTATTTAACATATTTTTCTTTAGGTCCCTCTATACTCTAAAAAAATATATACGCAATAGAAATCGACCAGAGGGTTCTATCATGCAAGGTTATCTTCTAGATGAAATAACCACATTTTGTTTTCGCTATCTGAACGAGAACATTGAGGCGAAGCTTAATCGGCCTCGGAGAATTCAAGACAGGCCATATGGTAAAGCTGATTATAAAATACTAGACCTCATGTTTATTAATAAGATATATCGGTTTATCCTCCTCAATAGCGTATGTCTTGAAGATATTAGAGAGTATATTTTTTTGGATTAATTGTTATATATATATATATATATATATATATATGAAATGATATAATATTGATGTCATAATTTATTGTTAAGAACAGAATTTATATTAATAAGGAACGTGAGAGGCATTCTGATTGGAATGATGAACGATTGGAAAAATATTATCAGGATAATTTTTAAGATTGGGTTGCAGATCATGTAAATTATTCGAATAATATGTAATTGCGACGGGTTGTCTTACTCTAAACTTATATCGTTATGTATTTTCCATCAAATTTGTTTTGTCAATTCCACGATCCGAACTTGTTTGCATCATTAGAGAGAGATTCAAGATGTTTAGCTCAGTTTCCTAGCATGGAGGTTGCATACTATAAAAGATTCAGTATCCTTGGATATAAATTTGAAGTTAAGAATATAGAAACATCTCGAACCACTCAGAATACTGGGATTGCGACCGTAGGATCGGATGGTGTGATTTATTATGGATACTTAATTGCATACTTGGCATCAAATATCTTGGACGATCAGAACCGTTTTATATATTTCAGTGTATTGTTTACGATACACGAACTGATACGGATAAGTGAAGAAACAATATCGGGACTTGGATAGATGAATATGAATTGATTAGTGTAAACTGTCAGGACTCGGTTCTTGCTCACGGAACAAAATGCCACACGGAATAATGTGCCACGCCAATTGTCATGCTAAGGGGGCGGGGGCCACCTCTTAAGTTCGTGGGACCCACTGTAGAACAATGGAGAATTTTCGGAACACATTCCGAAAGAGGACCGAACTGTATTATAAATATAATGATGCCACCCTCAATTACAGAGGCGCCTTTTAAGTGAATCGCCTCTACAAGAGCTTGAGAACTCCGTAGTTATGCATGCTTGGGCCAGGGAAGTCTTGGGATAGGTGACCTCATGGGATGTTGCCCCCGGTCGGGTCCGGTTCGTTCTAAAGGGCAAAACCGTGCGGTTTCGACCAGAGCGGACAATACCATCTGTACTGGGACATGGGGCGTTACATTTATGGTGGCCCATGCAGGTCCGTCAGTAGTAGGTCTGTGGTTCAAGGACGAACCATTGTTCAAAGATGGGGAGAATGTCGGGACCTGATTCTTGCTCACGGAACAAAGTGCCACACGGAACAAAATGCCACGCCACTTGTCATGCCAAGAGGGCGGGGGCCACCTCTTGAATCCGTAAGGGCCACCTCTTGAGTCCGTGGGACCCATTGTAGAAAATGGGGAATCTTCAAAACACATTCCGAAAGAGAACCGAACTGTATTATAAATATAATGATTCCACCCTCAATTTTAGTGGTGCCTTTTAAGTGAATCGGCACTACAGGAGCTTGAGAACTCCGTAGTTAAGCGTGCTTGAGCCAGGGAAGTCTTGGGATGGGTGGCCTACTTGGAAGCGGCCACTGGTCAGGTCCGGTTCGCTCTAAAGGGCAAAACCGTGCGGTTTCGACCAGAGCGGACAATACCATCTGTACTGGGGCGTGGGGTATTACATAAACACACTTAGATTTTATGGTCAGGACGTTCCATTTATCTTTCCACAATAAGCATTTCAAGTATATTATTCACGGTGCTTGAAGCATCCGGGATGGAGTGTCGTATGCCGTTGGAAATCCAGGGATGTTTACGATGTCCCAGAATTCGAGAATCGTATGGAGAACGGCGATAAGGATGAAGAAGAGAGATGACTTGGAGTGCTCCGACCGTTTGTCTCCAAAGACGGGTTGTCTTCGGCTGATCATGAAGTTACGTGGATTAAGAATGATATTGATGATGAAATCCAAGTAGACATTCTAATGCGTCTATGAAACGAAAAAATTATCAGTAATGTCATATACTTCACATTTTTACGATCTATACATATATTGCATGCATATGTAATGATTGTACTTTTATCTAGGTCTGATGATGACGCCAGGAGCAGCGAGGTGCGACAGGAGCACCAACCGCGGTAGAGGCAGAGACAGAGCGGTTCTGCGGCCCGGGGAGCTGCGTAGGGAGCTCTAGAAGGCTGGTCTTGCACCCCAATCCGTATCCCCTTCGGATGACTCCTTCCGTATAGACTTTGCCACACATCCTTGTATATTGTATGCATATTCATTTCGAATGTAATATTATAGATATACACGCATATTTATTTTAAAGTTATTTATATAGTCAATTTTTGATTGTATAGCTGTAGGTGGTGCGTCCACATCAGAGGCAGAGCCCACTACCGCACCTGTAGGTATGTTTATATATCCTATGTTGTATGCATATTGATTTAGAATGTTATATTATAGATATATACACATTCTTTTTTGATTGTCTAGCTGTAGGTGGTGCCTCCACATTCCGGGCGGAGGCCACCACCGCACCTGCAGGTATAGTTATTTATCCTATATTGCATGCATATCGATTTAGATTGTTATATTATAGATATACACATATTCTTTTTGCAATTATTTATATAATCTATTTTTAATCATCTAATTGTAGGTGGTGCATCTATATCTGGCACAGAGGCTACTTCCATACCCTCCGCGCAGTCTGCAAGTTTGTATTCTTAAATATAAAATCTTTTATCGTCAATGTTTACATATACTCTAAGAATAACCATGAAGTTCATGTAATTTTATCGTCAATATTTATTTTCTAGTTAGAGGGGATGCGCCCATGTTCGAGTCACCGGCTGTTCCTCATCGGAGGACCTATCGTCCCGCTCGTGCTGTTGCTTGGGCCCAGGCTCGTACTATGATCGCCAGAGGTATATATTGCACTTCAATTTTCGTTAATCCTTGATTTATAAATACCGTTTTGTCTTGATATTGCTTGTCTTGATATTTCTTGTAGACGCAGGGCAGCCCTACCCCGAGAGGGGGACTTGAAGGCCGAATCAGTCCCATAAGCGGAGGCCCGATAGAGTTAGGGGGATGCACCATTTCCCTTCTTCTTTACCCCCGATTATCGTTATACCGACGATTATGCCGAAAGATTTAGCCGGTAAATGGGGGATGAGAGTTGCATCCAAAAAAAGTATTTTCTTCACGTTGAGTGGGACGATCAATACCGGTACTCCTTTGCCTTCTTCTAGGATCAGGCTCGGGTATTAATATATATTTTCCTTTGACTTATCAAATTAATTTTTTATTATTTAACACTTATAATTTAAATACATTATTTTCTTGTATTTGCAGTTGGATTACAACTTTCAGCCTGTGCCTGACCCTGATTACCCTGACAGAGTGCTCGATCTTCACGCATTTTATCTGGGCCTCATGAAGAACATGCAATGTAAGGTCCAATATAATAGAAACGAGCTAAAAATCTATTGCTACATGCTATGACTGGCGACCCCAAGGCGGAGAGAGCGGCTCTCCTACATTCTTCGGCCTTTACCGGAGTTGATATAGATACATAGCCTCTCTTGTGCCGGTATCTTGAGTCGGAGCGCAAACAGATTTGTAATTTAAACGTAATTCATTGTTTAGTATATAATTTATTTTTTGTGTTGCTTAATTAAAAAACCAAATCTGATTGTGTTGTGCAGAAACAGGCCGATCAAATCAAGAAGAATAGGAAGTCGGCGAAGAGGGGTCGCCCCACTTACACAGGTGGCTCGAGAAACATTACTCGTGCCATGGAGGCATCGGTAAATTACAATGGATTTATTTTGATATAATGCAATATTAAGAGTTATTTTATAACATATGTAAATTTTTAGCGAATTGCAGAGTGCTCAGACACTGGCTTGGGATGGTACACCGAGCGTGTTGACCGCGTATCTTGCCGTCCACGGCACCTCGAAAGATCCCGTCTGGGCGAACTTCGATTCCTCGACGCTGCTATCCAGGAGTATTGCATAAATGTTAATATTTATTCTAATCCGAATGAAATTTTTGTTTCAATAAGTTCAAATTTAAATGATATATATACTTATGTTTTAATGCTTAGCGTGGGTGTAGGAGCGTGTGGCGGAGCTGGCAGAGGAATCGGGTATCGATTTCAGTGGACAGACTGATCCGATCATACTGACCCCGGTTCTAGATGCTGTATATGGAGGGCACCACAGAGATTGGAAAAGAGGCCGGAGACTTGGTCCTAACAGGGCCCATATGAAGTTGGTCTCCACTCCGGCGCTTACTTCTCCTGCCTCCGTGAGTGACATCTGGAACGTGATATTGCCGCATTAAAGAATGTCGTCGAGGAGTAGAAGGAGATATTGGTACGCATATTACTTATTAGTAAAATATTATATCACATTATAGATAGTAGCATATGCAATATTAGTAGCCTGAGCTTATTTGGTTTTAGACTTAAATTTGATTAATCAGACTTACATAAAACTATCTAATTAAACTGAACTCTATAATTATAATCATGCCATAACTTTCTTCATTTTGGAGTTTTAAAGGTTATGATTATCCAAACTCAAAACTTGAGAAGAAAACGTTGCTTTGTAAATTAGATAACTCCAAAACCAACCATCCAATCAAAGCTAAACAATTAAAGAGAGATACGGGCTTATAAGTTAGAGTAGGCATCATTTCCGCCTCCACTTAAAATAAACTACGGTTTTCCAAACCAGATACCAAAACTAGGCCTAATTCCCTAAGTATTCTTAGATTGGGGGAAAAAAGTATAGCCCCGAATGTGTACAATTTCAACATATATAAATTCTCATATATAACATATGAATTTCAAGAAAACGTGTGGAATCTCAACAAAACATATATAAATTCACAGTGATAATTATATGAATTCGACTAGAATCTAATACACCGTTCTTACTCATTTATTATACAAATACAAAATTTTACCGATTCGGTAGGCTATTTCGGTTGTGGCTCCACATGTGTTTTCTTCGGCCGCGGCTCCGCAAGCTACTACCTTGGCTACGCAAACACAGACTCAAGACCATGTTCAAATCAAGTTTTAGCTGGAGGTGCTAATCAATCAGAGAACAAAACAGAATAGAACGTATCCAACACCAACAATGCAATTCTAGAGATTCTGTGTAAAGATTACTGTGTTTATCAAATCTTAGCAAACAACAAGACCATGTTGGTAAGTTAATATAACACTCGTGAATAACATATGAATATCACAGAACAATTTAGTATATAGAAATGTAGAATTAATCATCATCCCAAGGACTGTTGGAAATTTATTGCATTAATAATTTCTATATCATTATATTTCTGCAAATAATTATTAAATAATATTTATGAGCTCCTACGCTTAGGGATGATGACGCCACCTCTCATGTAATTCATCAAGAAGTCATCTTTCCCAACGTTACATTATCTCTCTCGCCGGAGTCTTGACATCGTACGGACGGTCAGGAGTTTAATCTCGAGATCGATGCTTCAAATGCCAATATATTAAAATAACTTTATAAACCATTTTGAGAGAGAAATGCTTTGAAATTTCGTACACCTTTTTGTTCTAAAGTTCAACTCTATTTGTAGAATAAATCAAGGTTAAAATCCCCCATGAGAGCAGGCCTTTGGGTCTAAACGGTTTTGCTCATGCCTTGGGAATAAAAGTAATTAATAGCAATAGTAATTAGGCTCACATAATTGTAAGCATTAAGAAGCAGTTTCATCAGGTAACAATAAGGCTAATTTTTAAATTAAATGATCAAAATAAATGTGTTAATTGAGAGAATGAAAGAAATAATAATGAGAATTAATTGCATAAAATAACTTGGGTTTTTTCTCTTATAGTAATATTTTATCAAAATACCCAGCAGAAAATGCTATACTTTCCTTTTCATTACTACATCTTAGATCATATACAAATGAGGAATTGGCAATGTATGTAGAGTGATGAAATGGCAATATGTATGAAATCTCTCTCTCTCTCTCTCTATATATATATATGATAATAATGGAGGAAAGAGATCCTAGAAGGCTTTTTGCGTTAGGTGGGGGAATAAAGTATGTCTTCCGCCGTTTTATTTGACGATCGGCACCTTCCAACTTGATCTCCATCCTCTAATTTGTCGATACACCAAATTTCATATGATTACAACATAATTTCATCGTTGATTTAGCAATATAAAAAGTTCTATTCTCAGTAAACCGTTAATTTTGTACCCAGTAAATCAATGGTGAAATGGTATTGTAATCATATGAAATTTGGTGTATCGACAAATTAGATGATGGAGATCAAGTTGGAAGGTACCGATCGTCGAATAAAATGACGGAGGGCATACTTTTTTCCGCCACCTAACGCAAGAAACTTCCTAGGGCCTCTTTCCTCCATTATTCTCACCCCTCTCTCTCTCTCTCTCTCTATATATATATATATAAGTGATCCATAACAAACCGGTCTGCGTTTTTTTTGAAAACGGGAACCCAGATTTACGACATATTTTAACGATCCGATCTGTTCAAGTTGATCACCCTACCCTCAAATGTATGTGTATGAAAAATCAAAAGATTTAAAAACCTCTAGCATATGCATCGGATGATATTTATGTTGCATTATTGAAAAACGCTCATTTTGCACCCCATCGATATCGATGCATAGGCTAGAGGTCTTTAAATCTCTCGATTTTTCATACACATACATTTGAGGGTAGAATAATCAACTTAAACGGATCGGATCGTTAAAATATATCGTTGATCGGCCGTTTTTTAAAAAAACGGACCGGTTTGCAATGGATCACTTTCTTTTAGAGAGAGAGAGACACACACACACAATGAATGAGAATGAATAAAAAATTTGTTATTCCTCTTTTGATATATACACTCTGATGGAGGCTGTGATCTCCCTCAGATGTTGTCCTCCATCGATCTGATAGCGAGCGGTTTTTAGCGGCTGAGATTTGTTTTGGAGATTGTTGAACGTGTGGATCTTAATGGGTTGTTGGAAGTTGCTGAGGCCGAGCTACCTGCAAGGGAAGTTCCGGGGTGGGAGACCACCGTAAGACCCTCCGACGATCAAGTTAGCACCGGGGAATAAGAGCAGCGTAGCAATCTATTGGGTTCAGTTCAAGTTACCTGAGTCTTCTAAGAGAGAGGTTTATATAGTGGTCGCGTGGAGCGAGCAGGCGCGAGATCATCGTCGTTAGTTACGCCCCTGCATTATCCTTGCATTAATGGCGGGATACGCCTATTAATGGGGGGACGCGCTAGCGTGGGACGTGGAACGTGGGGAGGAGGATATCTCGTCCTGGCGAGATACGCGGAGTCGTTGCGGGGGCGCTTGGGTTCCGCCCTCTCTGTTGATCGGGGAAGCTGAGGAAGCTCGGCCTGTTAGATGGCTCGGAGACGAGTAGGGAGGCCGAGGAAGCTCGGCCTGTCAGATGACTCGGAGACGGGCTGTTGGTTGTTTCTTAGGTGAAGGTGGAAAGTATTTAAGGAGGTCTATGAAAGGTCAGATACGTCCTCGGAGACGAGATCCCGAGGAATGCCCCTAATGCATCTTATTTATTCCACCTCCATATCCTTCGGGATACGTCATCCGCCACGTGTTGTAATCTGAGGAAATACCACTTGTGAGCATCATCATTAGCCCCCCACTCTTGTTCTGATCTATTCATGGGTCGGGTCGAGAGTGGCATGTTTGGTCTTTCTTCTACTCAGTTTGGTGCCGAGAATCATAATGTGGATCGCCCGGACACGCCATGGCGTTCGGCGGTTGCGTCGTTTCGATCATTGGGCCCACGTGTCGTCTCATCGTGCGCCTGAATTTTCGCGTGTATCCCCGATGGCGTCGGCTGATCAGTGAAATGATTGCGCTTTAAAGGGGGGCATTTCAGTCGATTCGTCAATTGGAGTACATGCCACGTGTCAGATGTCGGTTGGCGGGCGAGACAGGCTGTCATTGACTTCTGCGACCGAAGAGGCGTCCCCAATGATCGACCGCCACGTGGATCTTCAACTGCCGCTAGGCGCGACATTTCGTTTTGGCGGGAATCGATCTGGGCCGTAGGATATTCTCTCTGGGGTGTATAAATAGAAGGGGACCATCATAGAGCTTAACACTTCGCTTCAATTAAAAATACGAAAAATTCTAAAGATCGAGCGAATGAGTACACAGGTATATCAACCACTTCAATACAAAGAATGTTTGATTAAACAAATTTATAAGAACAAGTACACGCTTTTATATAATGGTATGACAATTAACTATACAAAAAGAATTTTTTCCCTTTCAAGAAGAAAAAGAAATATTAAGAACTAAATATAAATCCGCTGAGCTACTTCTCAATGGACGAGATAAGTAACAAGGAGAGCTGCAACCATAAGCACATAAGCTATCCCCTGATCCATCGCAATGCCATCACTCACCATCGGAGAAGGTGCCGTCGCTTGACCACGGGCGAGCTGTGTTAGCCCAGAGAAAATGAAGGCGAAGATGACCAAAGTGCAAATTCTCATTGAACCCATCTTAAATTTACTCACTCCTTAATTTGACAGAAAGCGGAGAAAGAATATAGGAATGGGTTATTCTTGCAACTTAGATTGAGAGAGGGAGAGAGAGGATGTGATGATAAAATTCTCTCTGTGTGCCTTCAATTTATAGGACAGGTGAGGTTTAGCAACGAACCTGACTTGATGTTTCCTCAAGAGCCGGCCTTCTATATTTCAAAGGGTGACTCAGACTTTGTCAATGAAAACGAGTCATGTTATGAATTTGTCCACAGAAAAAATTAGATATATATATATATATATTATTTATGGGCTTTTTAAATCACTCCTTAATTACTAAAAGAACCCTCGTACCTCGTATTTACTTATGAACAGTACTACAAAAAGGGGTTGCTCCTACGAGTTTCTCCGTAGAGGCAAAGCACCGCTCCTTCGGATATACGCGTAGGGGCTCGAAAATACACCGTAGGTACAATGGCCGCAGTTGCACGTCTTCGCTCTAAACATGCCCCTCCGGATAAAAAATTGCCCCTACAGTTTAATCTGTAGGTACTCCTATCCCTACGGTGTATTCCGTAGGGAAAAAATATTTATTTAATTTAGTGGTTTATAAAATAAAATACTTTCCCCTCCGGTGTTATCCGTAAGGGCAACTTCCTGCCCCTACGGAATTAGCCGTAGGTCCAAAAATAAGCCCCTACGGATATAGTCGTAGGGGCAAGTGTAACGTCTGTTACTGAGTCCATAGAGGCAAAATGTCAGGTATCCTGATATTTTGTCCCTACGGATAAATATGTAGGGGCAAAATATAGACCTACGGATTATTCCGTAGGGGCAATATATGGACCTACGGATTAATCCGTAAGGACAAAATATCCGGGTTTTTTAAAAAAAAAAGGGGCTTTCTGTTTTTTCCTCGCCCTGTGCACAATAATATATACATCATATAACCAAATACCGCAGTATTCAAAATTAAAATCTCACGCATATTATATAAAAGAAATCAACAAACAGAATACGATATCAATCTAAATGATCATGAACATGCAAACACCATCAATATCGTCCAAAATATATACAATATGTATCATATAAGTACATACATGCTTAAAATATAAAAAAAGCTACCCTAATTCGGTCCAGCTCCTCCACCTCTGATAATCGTCGTAATCTGGCGCATCTGCTTCTCGGTGCAGTCCTGAGTCGTCAAAAACTCGACCAATGAAGGAGCGGACTGCGCGGGAGTCTGAGCGGGCTGTGGAGCTGCAGGAGTGGTCTGCGCAACCGCGGCCAAGATAGTGGCTTGTGAAGCCGCAGCCGAAGAAGATGCATGTGGAGCCGCAGCCGAAATACCATGTCGCATCTGTTCAATTTTGCGTGTAATAAACAAGTAAGAACAGTGTATTAGTCGTATTAGTTTCATTATCAGGTTATTGCGAAACCCCAATCTAAGATTAATCAAAGTTAAGTCTACAACCAAATAAGCTCCCAAATTCTGAAGTTATGGACGCAATTTGTTCAAAGCTTAGGAAATGCGCCTAATATATGTGTGAATATTTTAGAAGGTTATGGACGCAATTTGTTCAAAGCTTAGTAAAAAGCCCGTTATGTGTATAAATTATGAGCAATATATACTTGATTGTAGCTCAAATCGATGGATGTATACCGTCGAAAGGCACTTCGAATTTTTCGTTTTACGTATTTTGTAAAATTATTGTTGTCTTATATGCCCATATTTATTTATTTAACATATTTTTCTTTAGGTCCCTCTATACTCTAAAAATATATATACGCAATAGAAATCGACCAGAGAGTTCTATCATGCAAGGTTATCTTCTAGATGAAATTACCACATTTTGTTTTCGCTATCTGAACGAGAACATTGAAACGAAGCTTAATCGGCCTCGGAGAATTCAAGACGGGCCATATGGTAAAGCTGATTATAAAATACTAGACCCCATGTTTATTAATAAGATATATCGGTTTATCCTCCTCAATAGCGTATGTCTTGGAGATATTAGAGAGTATATTTTTTTGGATTAATTGTTATATATATATATATATATATATATATATATGAAATGATATAATATTGATGTCATAATTTATTATTAAGAACAGAATTTATATTAATAAGGAACGTGAGGGGCATTCTGATTGCAATGATGAACGATTGGAAAAATATTATCAGGATAATTTTTAAGATTGGGTTGCAGATCATGTAAATTATTCGAATAATATGTAATTGCGACGGGTTGTCTTACTCTAAACTTATATCGTTATGTATTTTCCATAAAATTTGATTTGTCAATTCCACGATCCGAACTTGTTTGCATCATTAGAGAGAGATTCAAGATGTTTAGCTCAGTTTCCTAGCATGGAGGTTGCATACTATAAAAGATTCAGTATCCTTGGATATAAATTTGAAGTTAAGAATATAGAAACATCTCGAACCACTCAGAATACTGGGATTGCGACCGTAGGATCGGATGGTGTGATTTATTATGGATACTTAATTGCATACTTGGCATCAAATATCTTGGACGATAAGAACCATTTTATATATTTCAGTGTATTGTTTACGATACACGAACTGATACGGATAAGTGAAGAAACAATATCGGGACTTGGATAGATGAATATGGATTGATTAGTGTAAACTGTCAGGGCTCGGTTTTTGCTCACGGAACAAAATGCCACACGGAATAATGTGCCACGCCAATTGTCATGCCAAGGGGGCGGGGGCCACCTCTTAAGTCCGTGGAACCCACTGTAGAACAATGGGGAATCTTCGGAACACATTCCGAAAGAGAACCGAACTGTATTGTAAATATAATGATGCCACCCTCAATTACAGAGGCGCCTTTTAAGTGAATCGCCACTACAAGAGCTTGAGAACTCCGTAGTTATGCATACTTGGGCCAGGGAAGTCTTGGGATAGGTGACCTCATGGGATGTTTCCCCCGGTCGGGTCCGGTTCGTTCTAAAGGGTAAAATCGTGCGGTTTCGACCAGAGCGGACAATACCATCTGTACTGGGGCATGGGGCGTTATATTTATAGTGGACCATGCAGGTCCGTCAGTAGTAGGTCTGTGGTTCAAGGACGAACCATTGTTCAAAGATGGGGAGAATGTCGGGACCCGATTCTTGCTCATGGTACAAAGTTCCACACGGAACAAAATGCCACGCCACTTGTCATGCCAAGGGGGCGGGGGCCACCTCTTGAATCCGTAAGGGCCACCTCTTGAGTCCGTGGGACCCATTGTAGGAAAATGGGGAATCTTCGAAACGCATTCCGAACGAGAACTGAACTGTATTATAAATATAATAATTCCACCCTCAATTACAGTGGTGCCTTTTAAGTGAATCGGCACTACAGGAGCTTGAGAACTCCGTAGTTAAGCGTGCTCGAGCCAGGGAAGTCTTGGGATGGGTGGCCTACTTGGAAGTGGCCACTGGTCGGGTCCGGTTCGCTCTAAAGGGCAAAACCGTGCGGTTTCGACCAGAGCGGACAATACCATCTGTACTGGGCGTGGGGTATTACATAAACACACTTAGATTTTATGGTCAGGACGTTCCATTTATCTTTCCACAATAAGCATTTCAAGTATATTACTCACGGTGCTTGAAGCATTCGGGATGGAGTGTCGTATGCCGTTGGAAACCCAGGGATGTTTACGATGTCCCAGAATTCGAGAATCGTATGGAGAACGGCGATAAGGATGAAGAAGAGAGATGACTTGGAGTGCTCCGACCGTTTGTCTCCAAAGACGGGTTGTCTTCGGCTGATCATGAAGTTACGTGGATTAAGAATAATATTGATGATGAAATCCAAGTAGACATTCTAATGCGTCTATGAAACGAAAAAATTATCAGTAATGTCATATACTTCACATTTTTACGATCTATACATATATTGCATGCATATGTAATGATTGTACTTTTATCTAGGTCTGATGATGACGCCAGGAGCAGCAAGGTGCGACAGGAGCACTGATTGATCTCAAAAACTATCTATTACCACAATCAAGAACGGCGTCGCATGTAGCTAGCCGGGGAGTACGGGTCGGTCCATAGGGATGTTGTGAATTTCCTAATCGCTCTTACGAGTTAATTCCAAACGGTGTGAATGGATTAATTAAATCTAAAAACTAAATTAATCTATGGCAATTGAATTAAAGATCTAACTATCTAACTATGGCAAGGAATTAAATTTAATCTAGGGCAGAGAATGAAAAATTACCTAGGGCAAGAATTGAAATTACCTAGTTACTTTACAGATGGCTCTCTCCAAATATCAACACAAGACTTGTCATATCTGAATTTCTGAAATGAAAAGAGGCATCGATGCTCTCCAAAAGAAATCTAAATTTTATTGATAAAAAGTGGCACAGGGAGACATACCTCAAAAGAGGTATTTGGGTTTCTATTTATAGGACATAGAAACCCTAGGTTACAATTGAGTCGCACATCTGCTTTTACAAAAATACCCCCTAAAAAAAGACCTATTCAACGCTCGCAGCTGCCTCTGGAAATTTGTACCAACATGTCGGCCACGTGGCCGCGGATCCGTGGCCAAGATCAGGGTTTGGCCGCGGATCCGCGGCCAAAAAGGGAGCTTGAAGCTTCAGGTTTTTTGGTAATCTTCTGGTACATGTTTTCTTCAATTTTCTTCAGTTCTTTTCTTATATTGGCTTCTAGGTTTCTTCCAGATTCCACAGTGAATAATTGTAGTGGACTTTTACCGTTGCTTCATGACTAAGTCTTGAACCTTGCGCTGCCTTGTATTTTTTGAACTGATCTTCGTGTAGGCTTTATCAAGATTCTCTGTTTGTTGGTCGAAATCTCACTTTTGTATCGTCTTTTGTCTTTTTCACTGTTTTTATTCTAAGAACCTACAACCCGCAACTAATTAGCAGACATGGGTCAAAAGCACCTGTTTATTTATAAAATGACTAGGAATGGGGAATATAATAATGCAATATTATGATATGAACAAATACCCCCAAACTTATGTTTTGCTCGTCCTCGAGTAAACCTAGTTTTATTCTCAACAAAAACCTAACCTCACTTTCGCAGGGAAACGGGATTACACTGAGCTCGTGCAACAAGCCGTTAAACCTCTAGGTGTCCCTAGTAGGAGGAGTGTTGTCTCCTGAGGGTTTTCAGCGGATACTACCCACAAAATCCTATCAATTAGGCCTATTGACTTTTATTCTCCAATTAGGTTTTCCAACAAGGAAGTCTATTATCTTCGACTCATAAATTATCCACCCATAATCTTCACACTTCCTTATTATTTAACTTAAGATTATATATATCCTTGTAGACTTACTTAGCTTTCGGCATCTTTTAAGTTTTCCTTCTAGGGTTCCATCTCAACTTAGGAATTTTTATTATCTCTACTAAAGATACAAATCCTATTCTTCATTCCTATCTCTTATCTAAACCCCAATCACATATCCCTACGTGTGTGTGTGTATTACCCCTACACTTGGAAATTCAAATCAAGCAATCATACTCTTGTCCGTCGTCCAAAGCACTTAGTTGGTGAATTTTTAGATGAAATTTGCTCACACATCCTTCATGCGACCGTTAATACTTCTTGAGGTACCAACAACCGATTACAAGATGTGTTTGCACATTAAAGCGTAATTCTTAGTCTTGTAACACCTAAGACTTTAGCAGTGACTCCCAAACCAGTTGGTCTAAGGCACTAGGTGATGAAACACCCTTGCTAAATATTTTTCTATTTTTTAGCCTTAAGTAATCACAAAAACTAGTGTTCATTTTTTTTCTTTATTCACACTTGTATATCTATATTTTTTTATTTTTCTTCATACTAAGGACTTTAGACAAGAGCATTTCAAGGTCTTCTCTACTATTCCAAGTTTCAAGGTGCGTGTTTGTGCAAATTGTAGGGTATATATTTTCAGAATCTAGACTTAAGCTAGGAATTATTTTTCAAACTTATACTCTAATAAAAATATCAATACTTTTCCCTTGTTTCGACTTAGCCCAAAAAGTTAACTCAAAATTTTCCTATTTCTAAATAAACTACAAAGATATATACTTTCTACCGCTAAACTTTAAGGAAGGTTATCTTTAGGGTTTTTAATTTACTACGTCTAAGATCTAGTTGTTCCTAGCTAGTTAACCTATCTGTCAAACTCTAGTCAAATAAGCCAAAATTGAATACATTAATTTTTATAATTTTTGAAATTTTTCAATTTTTATGGGTTTTAAAAATAAGTATGCAAATGCAAAAAATATGTACAAATGAATGCGAAGGAAGAAGACTTATCGAGCATACCCCCAAACTTAAACTTGACAGTGTCCTCACTGTCATGCCACACCAATAGGATCAAAATGTCGGCACTCCCCTGTTTATTTATTTATAAAAAAAAATTGAATTTTTTATTGTTTTGAAATTTTTTTATTTTTTTATTTTTTATAGAAACAAAAAATATATATACATATATACAACAAGGTCCTCCCCAAACTAAACAAAGCCTTACATAAGCCAAAAGTGAGCACCAACCATTCAAAAATCTTATCGTGGTAATGGTAGGGTTGGTGAAAGAATGGGGTGGAAAGAAAAGAAATGAGAAGCACACGAGACCGAATGGGAAGAAGAGTGGAATATGGTGTCGGCGGAGGAGAAGAATGGCGGAAAAGAGAAAGAAGTGGAGTACGATCTTGAGGGTGTAATTCGAGTGAGTAAATTAGCGCAATTTGTGATAACCGATGTGTTAAAAGCGATTGTGCTAATCTATCAACTCGTCGAGAAATGGGGTCAAATCCCTCAAGATTCGCAAGAAAGCATGGGTACGTCGAACTTGGTATTGGAGATGAAGGCGTAACAGTCTCTTGCACGGTCGGAACGATAGGACAGCCGAAAGGGAGTGAATTAGGGATATGCTCATTCTCACCGTAGTAAACTGTCCCGAACTGGAAAGATTCCATCAATGGTTCGAAACGACTGTAAGCAACTGAGTCTGATGGATCAACTAACTCATTTGAAAATTCAAAGGACTCAAACTCGGGAGGTGAGTCTGCAACATCGTCCGAAAAAGTGAAACACTCGTAAGTGTTATCGGTTGGGAGAACTGTGTCAGATTCAAAGGGAAATTTTTCAAGCTCACAGTCTTCAAGCGTGATCTTTTGCGTGGTCGGAACGATGGAAAGAAGGGATGGTGATATAACAGTTAAAGGTTCAGGAGGATGAATTGGAAAATCCGACACATCAAACAAAAATGGTTCAACCTCAATATTATCCTCAATACTCTCCTCATAATTCTCCTCAATATTTAGCTCATCCATGCCATTATCATCAAAATCAAGACGCGTATGAAGTTCGGGAGAAACAATTAATGACTCGGGATGATGAATTGGACATAAAATTTCAATCAAATCGACAGGTTCATCATCTAAAATATTCCCGGCGTCTATATCCTCAATCAAGTGAAAATCAATTTTTTCTGGTACCTCATCAAAAGCATGGATATTTATCGATTTAGGTTCTATAGTGAAGGTGTAAAGATCGAAAGGATTAAGTGTGGTTTCACTTGAAAGGGGTTCTTCACAATCTGGCAAATCAAGCACTACAAAGTCACACAACTCGTTTTTATTTTCAACAGGTGAACTATTTGGGACAATCGATGGAAAACCGGAGTTGTGGGTTTCAATTGGGTAAGGGTAGGTTTAATTTGGAAATGTGTAGAACTCACTCGCTTAGATTGAGAGAGAGAGGATGTGATGATAAAATTCTCTCTGTGTGCCTTCAATTTATAGGACAGGTGAGGTTTAGCAACGAACCTGACCTGATGTTTCCTCAAGAGCCGGCCTTCTAAATTTCAAAGGGTGACTCAGACTATGTCAATGAAAACGAGTCATGTTATTTAATTTGTCCAAAGAAAAAATTAGAACCATATATGTTATTTATGGGCATTTTAAAGCACTCCTTAAATACTAAAAGAACCCTCATACCTCGTATTTACTTAAAAGGACCCCATACAAAAGTTGCACTAAAAATGTCTCTGGCTCACTGGTTTTCCATTCAAAATTAGCGTTCCGTTATGAGGACGGTTCTTGAGTTTGAGCTGCTCTGTTACCTTCTAAGCATCTAGATTAGGTCTTTCTTCTACAAATATAATCCACATTCATGCTAAGTTGACGGTTAGGATTTAGCGTCACTAAATAATCGCTCTCCTTTCATATGAGGTTGCCAACTAAATTGAGACTTGTAATTGATGGGACAACGGGACAAGCATGAAGTTGGAAAAGCTTAACGCAGACGAACCGGTTTCCATTATCAAAATAAAAGATTTTTGGTCGAAACTTAACCCTAAAGCCGACATAATGGAAAAATTAGGAATTTTAGGAGAAGAAAACGACAGCTTGCTTTTGCTGTATCTTACTCACGTCACCAAGCTATGTCACTACACATGTCAGCTTGTGTTGGCTGAAATCTAAATTAATATTTTTTTTGTGGAACATACATCCGAACTTGGTCACTATGTATGTCTATATGGTCTTGTACAAAGGTCGAGATAATAATAATGCTATTGTCCGCCAAAGAAGTTTGGCGGTCGTATCAGGCAAACATGCGTAAGAACATGGGTCATTACATGCAAGCAGTTACCACCATGTGGATTATTGTGCGGCTCCAAGGGGTAATAGTTACTTCAAGAAACTATAAATATGAGTTTTCGAGCAATTCAAAAGTACTCTCTAATCAATCAAAATTTATTGTTGTAATTTTTATATTCGTGATTCTCCGAAGAATCATGAACCATACAAGAACCGCGGTGGAAAACCTATCATGATCATGAGTTTCGAAACTATTTGAAAAGAATTACCGAACAACTACCAAATCACACCAAGTTATCAAAAGTGCACACACCAAACAAGACAAGCACAAGATTTACCTAAATTCAACACAACTCGCACTTGCTCTTGCAATCTGACGAAGAAAGCTTCCACTATCAAAGAAAGAATTATAAGAGAACACACTCTGATCATCGCCTAATACATCAAATCTCCTAATCCTGACAAAACCTCTCCTTCATCTTCCTCTCTTTTGGTTTTACGGCTATCCCTTTTAATTGTGGAGAAATATTGGCAATCTTCTTCAAAACCCTAGGGTATTGGATTTATATTTAAAGCCTATAATTTGGTTAGAGATGAGACTAGGTTTTAAACCTAAGATTTCCTTAAAAAAACTAATCCAAAGCCGATTAGAAACCCGAACTGAACCTGTGCCCGCTCCCGCTCGCCACGAAAGCGCACCCAATCAAGTGCGCCACCAATCGTGCGCTGCCGCGTTCATAAGTATATTTTATTGCATATTTTGTGATAGATTCTTATGTATTTTAAAACTATTTGGGGGTTTCTCGTATTTTAGCTAAAATGTTTGAGATTCTTTTTGGAATTAAGCCTATAAAACAAACTAACGGCAGGAAGGTCACGAAGGAGGTCCTGTGTAACGGAGAACACTTCTTAGGGTTTCTGTGTACGAAACGACGCAATGATGGTTTTGGAAACAAAGACTATACTACATTATGGTTTTGGTGAATTGTCCTAAATAAATAATTGCTACTCGAGATAGTTTATGTTAGTAATTGTAGGAAATAAGTTATAAATGCAAAAAAGAAGAAAAAGAGAAACCATGTACTTCGGAGAGTACAAAAAAAGTTTAATTAAAAAGCAGATGCCCTGGGACAAGCGTTCGAATATTTGCATATCTGTATATTGTAACCGAGTCTTTTATTCATAAAAAGGGTCGAATTCAGAAGCTTGAGTTTCATCTCTTTTTCTCTTTACTGTCCTCATAATTATTTTCGGCTAAGGTTTTTAATTTTCAGCAAGTTCTTCAATTTCAGATTAGTAGTTCTTCGAATTCAGCGATCAATAAAAATGTGTTTTTTAAATTTTTATTATTATTCTCAATTTTTTTATTATGTTTTCTATTAATCTTGCTCATAGTCATATAATTTGCGAATTATTTCGCGCATTCGCAAATTTTTGATCGGCCGATCTCCGATTTAATCGTCGTTGGCGAAACCTCCGAATAATTCGCCAAATCAGCAAATAATTCATAAAAACAGCGAATAATTTAGCAATATCAAAACCCAGCGCCTCATATATTAATTTCTTTCTCGAAATCCTTCCTGAACATTTCCCGAATACCAGCCGAATCTTTCTCGAATACCCGCCGATTTTTTTCGAATAGTTCTCTGAATCTGAATTTTCGACCCTGCCGAATTAATCCCGAATTGCAAATTTGTGACTATGATCTTGCTTGTGTTCATTGTTTTAATTTTAAAGTTTATTTAAACAAGATATAGATTGATATTGAATCGGAGACAGCCGAAAAACCCTGATAGACTATGCAGCATAGTACATAGCCTATTCTTTGGGAAAGCATATCCGCTATCAAATCATCAATCTAAATCTAAAAATTTACATTTCTAATATTTGTAAAACAATCAACTTTGATGAATTGATGGGCTATATCGAGATATCAAATAGTTCACTCTTATGAGATTTCATTTACATGTGTTAGGAAGAAAGATCAAGAGAGAGATCCATGATTACTTCATTGTATGCGTAGATCTAGATCTACCGAATTGAAACCCTAAGTACTTTGAATCAATAAATCTTTTCATTAGTTTTTAGATAAACCACCAACCATAACTTTTAGTTCTAATTCGCTTAAATCTAAGTAGATCTAATTGTCTTCATTGCGGATTCGACCTGTTCTTGCATACTCCTACAACACCCATGTTTCCTCTTTCGCCATGCTATCCTCATTGGCAAACGGATGGGTTAGAGTGAGCGTTGGCGGTTGAAAATAAGCACAGATCCTTTTTTGCCAACCACCAACTACAACTTTTAGTTCTATTTCGCTTAAACCTAAGTAGATCTAAGCATTTTCACTGCGGATTCGATCCGTTCTTGCACACTACTACAACACCCACGTTTCCTCTTTCGCCATGCTATCCTCATTGGCAAACGGGTGGGTTAGAGCGAGCGCTGGCGGTTGAAAATAAGCACAGATTATCTTTCGCCAACCACCAAACACAACTTTTAGTTCTAATTCGCTTAAACCTAAGTAGATCTAACCATCTTCACTGTGCATTCTGTTGGGGTTTGGTGCTCGCTTCGCGGAGGCCGCGGCCGAGATGGAAGCGAAAATAAAAACTTTTGCGAGCACCAAACACCCGTAAAACCCAGAATACGATCCAAAAACCTAAACCAGCTAACTAGAAATGCAAGGGTGCAGAAACTACAGCTTTCAACGCGTGTCCACCCAATTGTGGAAGACCCCTCCAAGCTCGTAACCGCCGGGACCGTGCTTGAAAGTCGACCACCCTCGTCAAAGAAGATTCACTTGAGTGAAACAGGAAGAAGCTCTAACCGATGATCCAAACTTGCTAGGTGTGGATGGTCGGTGATGTAGGAATTTTTCACTAAACTTTTCTCTCATATTCTCAAGCTCAAGTGAGTAAGAGAAAAAAGAAGGAGAAGAGGTGAGGATGATGGTTGCTAATACTTGCAACCATGAAGCATGAAGCTTCTCATGTGAAGCATGAATTCAAGTCAAGAAAATCATCAAGTGTCAAAAGAATCATGGCTACACCTTTTTACAACCATGGATCAAATAGTGAACCCCATAAATGATCACAATCCAACCCATACCTCTTTATTTATCTAGCCATGCTTCATACCATCTCATTTCTACCTCATTTCCTATTTTTTTTCTAAAAGAAAAACAAATATGACATGTCCTTCTTCTAGAAGCATTCCCGTATAAATACGGAATACTTCATCTGGTATATGTATCGCTACATATATGCATATCCGTATAAAAATACGGATAGCACCAAAAAGAGAAAATGAATAGTGAATAATAATACTAAAATATATATATATATATATATATAATATATATTATTAAATCAAAACCTGATTTAATAATCCAGCTTAATCCTAAACCGGTTTGTATTATCAACCGTCCGATTAAAGTCCGTGTATCCCGTAAACTTCTCAAAATCCTGATACTTCCAACATCTTCGATCACTTTGAAGAATCCTGATACTTCCAATATATGGTTCTCTAGTTTATTCTTATACATATAAACTTCTCAAAATCTTTGGATCTTGCATTACAACGAATGCGTGTCTAAAACTAGAAAACTCATAGGTAAACCTGAATGAAGTAAGAGTGCCAACACCTTGTCCCGAAGGACACTGGACAACATACACTTTCATTTATAATTCCCAAGAGTATACTAACTCAAACTCCGTGTACTGTAAGTTGAAAACTGTATCTTGATTAAAAATGTCTTACACCGTTATTCAATGCACTTTACCTTATCCTCAACTGATAAAGGTAAATGTTTATAACAAAATTTTCAAAATGTATATCTCACTTTATAAAATAAATATACAGATAATTTTATCGAAACTAAACATTTGCCGTCAGGCAAAACCAGAGGATTTAATCCAATATCACCAATTACAACGAATTCCGATATTGAGAATCAAATCGCCCATTTCCCAATATTCTACTCCCACTCAACATCTATAACACTGTAGAAATGTGAGATCTAAATCCGGTAAATACATACCTTGGAGTCATAATTGATTGGAAAATAACAGTTCTCATTTACAAGTACACAAAAATACTGAAATATGAAAATGTTTCAAGGGGATGGCCGGGTATTCCTAGTAATGCCTTTTCCATTATCTATATTTATGACAATAGTTGTAATTTTCTTTGCCCTCACTTCAATCCTTTTATATGTCTCTACATCTTACCTTCTGCACACTGTCCTTAGGCTAATTGATTTTCTTCCTTATGTATCTTTCAACACCAGCCTAAGGTTTGAAAGAAGACTATCCAATAAGCGTAATAGGTGTACTTTCATAAAACAAGGAGCTCTCGCAACCTGAGAGAAGGTAAAGGGAAGAGACAACCGAATGATCCTATTCAATTTCTCCAGAACCTGTGGCTATCCTCGACTGAAGTAACTTCTTCAAGTTCGTATGTAACTATACGATGGCCATTCCAAGCGATATGGATCATCATAGTGATACGACGTGTTCTGAAGAAATGCAAAGGGTAAAGTATGAGTGGCAGGGATATATGCGAATTTATCGCGAATCAAGACAAGACAAACCCCAAGGATGTAAGAAGATTCAGTTAACTTGGTTCATGAGTTTTTAAGGTTTAAGGTAAGTCATGGGTCGCTGTACCAGAGAGAGAGAAAATAAACACTCAGCGTGTACTCTATCAAGATTAGATTAGTTATCACTTTATCTAATCAGGATGGCTCCCACTGTATCTTTGAATTCTCCTTCAAATCCTAAAAGGAGAACTAGTCGGGATTATTTACACTTTACAAGTTTTCTAACCGTTCAGCCAGGCTAGTGTTGGTACTCCGAGAGAGGTCCTCTGTGCTTTCGCATGGACCCAATTAATAACTCCATTTCCGTATAGGCGTAACCTCGTTAACACTTTCTAGACACCTAATAGGTTAGCTAATTGTGAAGTGAAAAATCTCCAGAGAAGTAATACATACTCATCAGTGGGAATCGGGACCCAACTATTATCATGTGATAACCTGACGGAATCCACTCAAGTAAACACACTTTAGAAAGGTATGTGCATGCCTGGCAAGTTTCCCATATGTTTGAAATTCCCGATATAGTTTTTTCCCCTAGGATCCAAGTGATCTTGACAAGGTCAATAAGTCAAAGGGTCCTAGTCAAGTTCAACCCGTCATTATCCTGATTGCATTAGACCTATCCGCACAGACCCTTGACAAGGTCAAGAAGGTCGAACGACTGTCCTAACCAATCCATATATCCATGTGACAGAAAAGTATTACAGAGCTACCGCACAGTACGCCTCGGCGAATGGCAATACAAACATAGCACGAATACTAAGCAATACTAATTTGAAATTATGGAGGGCTACGGCTGGTTTTTGGCGAAAAACCTTTAACGTAATGAACTTGATATCGTTAAAAGAACTCGAGTGGCTTGGAAATGGAGTGTCTTAAACTCCGCTTTTTAAAACTAGTAACATAAACCTTTGCTTAAGAGAGAACTCTCAGTAAAGGGATCAAGGCTCTTCCTTCAAAGAATGAGGTGCGGGATATTCCTAACCGAATATCTCTATGCAAAGCAAAAGAATACGACTATAAGTTTTGAAGAAAACCGAGTAGTTTTAAAATTGGTTCTGACAACATTATTTAGCTTTATTTTCCTTGCATTATTCAGATAATGTGTTCCCATCATTTCAAGTTTCCAAGCCATAAAATAAACAACCAAAATAACATGCATTTTATATGCCATCCGCATTCGCCACGAGGCCCCGTCATGCACCGTTAGGTTACTTAACTAACAACATAGAAGGGTCATGACTAGCACTGATGCAAAATATATAGAATCATCAAATATATATATATATATATATATATATATATATATATATATATCGCAGGCAGATAATAGTTATCACAGGCAGATAAAAATCGTCACAGGAATGCGAACAATATGGAATAGTAGATAATCTAGAAACCCCGCGTTTCATTTGAGCCATAAATAAGACAAGACGTTCCCCGGTCATGTTGATACCCAGTGCAATGAAGAACCTAGACCCCTACGAGTGTGGCAAGTTATCCGCCAATCTCAGAAGTGAGGCAACCCCAATCAACAGAGTAAACGGGCCACCCAAACCCCTACGAGTGTGGCAAGGTCCGATCAGATACGTGCGGTATTGCACGGATCAGGATCGGACAGTTTGTACTATAGGCCGTATGGATATATGGCAGGGTTCGATCAGATACGTGCGGTATTGCACGGATCAGGATCGAACAGATATCACTAGCCGGCTTTGGTATAAGCCGGATCCTAGTATAGTACAGTGTAGATTTTGCCTCATTGCATTTGTATTTCGGTCGAAATACAGATGCGGGTGTGTATGCACAGTATCGGGGTTTTCCTGTAATTTATTACAGGACCAGTTTTCTGGAGTTGCCAGTTTGCTTTTAGTTTCGGCCAATTTCCTTTGTATCGTTCATTGGCCGAAGATTGGTGGAGGAGGGCTTATTTGCATTGTTGCAAATAGGCAATTGTGGAGGGGGGTCTTTGCATTTCTCCTTGTATCATGATGGAGCACCTTACCTTGACTTCTTGACTTTGTTTTTCATGATGGCTTGACTTTGGCTAATCATGGTTGTTGATTACTTGTTTTGGAGTGTGGGTTATGGTTGTGTTCATTGGATTCTTTCATCATCACTTGCTTGCATCATTGCATTCCACCCACCCCCTTGACCTTGTTCTCTCTCTCTCCAATCACACATGATGGGGGGGGGGGCGGCCATTCCTATGGGGAATGGGATTCATTTCTTTTGGTGTGTGGAAAAATGTTACTCTCATTTTTGGTATGCTACATTTTTCCCACCTCTCTCCAAGCTCTCTTTTCTTCTGCCAAATGGCAATTCCACAACCCCAAATGAGACTTCTTCTCTAGATATTCTACAGCGAATCTTGGGCACGTCGAGTAGCCGGCTTCGTGCCTGAGTTGCCTCGGCATTGAGGTGGGAGCCCGTAAAAGAAGTAGGCGATGTGGTGCACTTCCGGCGACGAGGGGAGACGGGACATTCCGCAGGAGATTGGGACGACGACGAGAAGACCGGAGGACTTGGATCGTCGGTATATCTCTATTCCCTTTCTTGTAGATAGCTAGGACTAGTTAGTGGTTCGATCCGGGTATTAGTGCGCGGCGGTTTGCCAGTTCAAGAAAATTTAAGTTTATCACCGCTTCCGCATTTGGCCGTCGGATTGACGGCCGGGGCGCCGCCGTGCACTTACAGTGGTATCAGAGCCACGCCATTAACTTAGTCTAGCTTGGTTTAATGTGTTTGCATTTCCGACCGATCAAAAAGTTCCAAAACCGTGTTTTTCCTATCGACAGTTTTCTGTTGAAAATTTTTGGTCTCGAAAAATTTTTCAGGTTGTAAAATATTGATGTACTGGAAAATATAAGAGCACTGTAAAAATTCGATGAAGTGACTCCACTATGGGAGCGCGGAACCGCCGCGAAAACCCCCTTCCCGCCGCTGTTCCGCCGCACACTGTGGAGATCACTGCACCAAATTTCTACAGTGTCTTTGTGGGCTTAAAATTGGGGTTTTGGAATATTAACATTGGGCCCGGAATTTCTTTAACTGCTACAGTATTGCTTGGGGGCCCACTTGTTAAAATTTGATTGATCGGATATTTTAAACACATTATTTCACAGTATTTACATTATATCTGCGACCGTGAATGTCACTTGATCGGTAAATCCGGTCTAACTGCTATAGCCCGGTTAGACGGATTTGCGAACGTGACTTTCACGTTGATGTTTTGTTTTTGCTGTGATGTTGCGGATCGGTCGGTGGGGATAGCCTGGTTGCAATGCTAGTACAGTTGTGGTTGTATTATGTACATTTGATATTGCAGGGCGAGCGTCCGACATGTGGACTGCCGTCACTGCCTGTTTGTATTATTATTTTGGGGCACGACCTGGTTGCGGTCGATGTACCCGTTGTATGTATATTTTACTTTCTGTACTAGGATTGCCCCGCGGAGGGGTGCACGGATAGCCGGGTTCTGGAGGGCAACAAGCCCGCATCTCATGGCATTGGGACGGAGGGGGGTTCACTCTAGGATTGGCGGGCTATTCGCTGCACTCGTAGGGGGTACAGGTTGACCCAGGAGGGGCGCCCAAGTTACCGGATTCCGTGAAGTGCTGGGTGGTCCATTCACGGCGCTGAAGGGGGCTGCCTCGCTTCAGGTTTTGGCGGGTAACTTGCCGCGCCCGTAGGGGTCTAGGATTTCATTGCACAGGCTATCCACACGACCAGGGGAACGTCGGGTTTCAGCGGCTCTGTGAAACCCGGGGATCCCAGATATCTGTATTGTTTCTGTGATGCTGTACATTTCTGTGATGTTGCATTTTATTCACGCCTTGAGCGAAATACTATATATTGGTATATATATTAGTAGATGTCGTATATGTTTTGCATCCGCGCTAGTCCAGTCCCCGCTCTGTCGTTAGTAAGCTAACCTAACGGGTAATGACGGGACCCAGTGGCGAATGCGGATGGCATATACGTACATCAGTATATTTTCGTTCTTTTTGGTGTGATCAATTGATGGGACTGCGTTGATTCGGATCAATGCAAGTTAAAACAAACCTATTCTGATGTTGTTGGAACACTTTTCAAAAAGCTGTTATTGCAAGGACGTTTACTTTTGTTTTGCATCGTGGTATTCATTGGAATATCCTGCTCCTCAGTCGACGAGGCAAGGGCCGAGATCCCTTCACCGGGAGTGACCCCTTGGACAGAAGTTTGCGTCAGGGCATTAACTTCACTATAGCCGATTACTTTTGCTTTGTATCGCGGTATTCAGTTGGAATATCCTGCACCCCATTCTACGGGGAAAGAGCCGAGATCCCTTCACCGGGAGTGACCTCTTTAGCAACGGTTTTCGTCACTATATTTTCAAAAAGCTATCCGTTCCTTCAACGATATCAAGTTCATTACGTTAAAGGTTTTCGCCAGAAACCATTCGTAGCCCTCCGTCGTTTCATATGGATAGTCAATAGTATTCAAGCTGTGTTTGTTGGCCATAGTCAAGGCACAGTGTTTGGTAGCTGGTGGGTATTCATATGCTGCATAGATAGATGCGTTGGTTTGGGACAGTCGTATAGCCTTGTTGGCCTTAGTCAAGGGCTTGTACGGGTGGGTTCAAATCAACCTGGATAATGACGGGTAGAACTTGACATGTGACTTATGATTTGTTGGCCTTAGTCAAGGTCATAAGAGCATGGGGCAGAAATCACATCGGGAGTTTCAAAAGAACTGAAACTTTCCAGATATGCGCATACCTTCTGGAGTGTGATACCGTGAGCGGATTCCGTCACGTTGTCATGCGATGAGAGTTGGATCCCGATTCCCACTGATGAGCTAGTTTACTCCTCGGGTAACCCCGACTAATTCTTCTTTCAGGTTTGGAGGAGAATTTGAGGTACAGTGGGAGGATTCCAGATTAGATAAATTGGTAACCATTCTGATCTAGGTTAGAGTGCACGCTGAGTGTTTCTTTTCTCTCTCTCTTTGGCAGCGACCATTGACCCGACCCTAGACTATGACTCAGTGACCAAGTTGACCGAACCTTCTTAAACACTGGCTTTTGGATTGTCAGAGTTGCAAACCTCATTGCCACTCCTACTTTTACCCTTTTCTCCAGGACACCCCGTTTTACTACGAACGTCCACTTCCATTGGACAAAACCATCGTATGGTTAGATACGAACTCGAAAGAATTTATTCGAGGATGGTTTCCGGTTCTGGAGAAAACGGATAGGATTATTCAGTTGTCTTTTCCTTTTACCTTCTCTCAAGTTGTGAGTACTCCTTGGTTTAGGAGATAGTACACCTATTACGCAAATTGGATAGTCTTCTTCCAAACCATAGGCAGGTGCCGACCGGTAGGGAATGAAGGAAACCAATTAGCATAACGGTGGTGTGCAGAAAGGTATTAAGTTAAGACAAAGCAAGGGATTAGTAAGAGGGCAAAGTAAATTGCAACAGATATTCACGACCAAACCAGGTATTTCTTCGCCAATCCTAAAATCACCTTTGTATTTCTCCAGGACACTCCGTATCACTACGAAGATCCACAGTTTATTGGATATTCCATCGTATGGTTATATACGAACTCGAAAGGAACTTGTTCCAGTTCGGGGATGGATCCTGGTTCAGGAGAAATAGGAATAAAGTACATTCAGGTGTCTTTTATCTTCACTTTCTCTCGTGTTGCGAGTGTTCCTAGGATTAGGACAGTACACCCATTATGCTTTTTGGATAGTCTTCTTCCAAACCATAGGCTGGTGCCAAACGGTAGGGAAGGAAGAAAACCATTTGGCCTAAAGGGGTGTGCAGAAGGTAATGACTAAAGACATATGAAGGGATTTGGAGAGGTGGCAAAGAACTATACGGTTACAGTCGTGAATCTGGAAGAGGCATTACTAGGAATACCAGAATACCCCATCGGAACATTTCAATGTTTCAGTTTCACTGTGTAATGTTAAAGGAAAACTGATTTCCCGATTAGATACTTACTCCAGGGTATGTATTTACCAGGTATGATTCTCACATCTGTATGGTTTTACAGAAGATGAGTGGGAGTAAGTTATTGGGAATTGGGTGATTATCCTCATTATATCGGGATTCGTTGTAATCGGTGATATTTGAGGAAATCACCTGGGCTGTTTGCCGGTCGGCAAATATTTGGTTTTGAATATCCGCTGTTATGCACCAATTTCAAATTGATATATCTGTACGTCTATTTTTATAGAGTGAGATATACCTTTCTGAAATTATGTCTACGACATTTACCTATATCAGTGGATGGTTAGGTAAGGAGCATTAAACAGCGGTGTAATTCTTCTTAACCATAAGTACAGTTTTCAACCTACGACACACAGTAAATGAGTTATCAGACTCAAGGGACTTATACAGAGTATTGTTTGTTGTCCAGGGTCCATCAGGACAGAGGGGTTGGTCCTCGTACTATATTCGGTTTACTTATGACTTCTCTAGTTTTTAGACAGGTGTTTCGTAGGAAACACAGGGTCCGAATTTTGAGAAGTTATAGGTATTTGAATAGAGTAGAGAACCAGGTGTAGCAAGTATCAGGATTCTTCAAAGAGATCGAAGATGTAGATACTTGTGTATGGTATTAAGTTGATAGTAATGACTAAGAGAACTTGCTTCTTTTTCAGGTTACTCATAATTGGAAGCATTCCTAAGTTGAGTAACGCTGATCGGCCTCCTTCCATTCAGTTGACATGCACTGGAGACAGTTGCATGATTTGAATCTGGTTCAATTAAATCAGTGCCTCTGGTCCTATATGGGATATAGAACAGTTCATATCTTAACGATGTTAAGATACGGGGAGTTGTCCGGTTTATGATTAAAACCAGACACTGGACAACTCAAGGCACGTTTCTGTAATGGCTGTTCGTGGGTTGACCCAGGCTATGACGAGGTGAACAATAGCGATATTGTTCTAGACTCGCCACAGTTTTATTAAAAATGGATTTTTTTTTCAAAAAACAGTAGTGGGAGTATGGTAGAACTGTAAGTGATTCCAGAACCACAAACGATTACTGAAGATTTGATAAGAAACCTAAAGATTCAATCTGGTTTGACATTCCATTGGCCACTCCGCAGATAAGGTGGGTAACTTCAGGCACCCGAGAGGTACTACGGTAGCCTCAAGGACGGTGACAGAGAAGTTCTTGTTTACCCACAACTACCATTGCTGTTGTTCCAGGCTGCGAGACCCGGCAGGAGGATGAGTATAGCGTCGTTCTAAACTAGTTTTAAAAGTGTACGTCTATATGACTCTGCCAGAGGGTTGTCGTAGTCAGTGGGAGCAGCGGAAGCATTGGTGGACAGGTAGCTTATGTCTATTTATAGACTAAAGCAGATGTAGCGGAGATAGATCATCTATTTCTGACATGACAGTCATGGGTTTGACTTCATCAGAATAGGGGATGGATCTGTTGAGAAGGTAGTAGGGTGTGATATCCTAGTATTTGGATGACTTACACAGAGTAGGAAAAGAAACTCCTATACTACAATCGGTTATACTTTGGTCGTCACACAGTGGTTTCTCCACAAAGGAAATGGATTTTATATCAGACATACTGGTTACTAGATCTATGGTTTTAGATCTAGATTTGGGTGGTTTCCCAATCAGGGTACTTGACAGCATTCTAAGAGTATTTAGGATGGACGAATCCTGGCACGGTAGCGTACCTGCAGGTAATGGAGTCACCCTCTCTAAAGGTGTCTTATAGACTAAAGGGGAGAGGGATGTGCATGATTGGCAGATCACTTGCTCAGGCAATTGAGTCAATCATGAGATATCAAGTACCACACCAGATGTTGTTCTTGCACTAGATGCAATAAGTTGACATTAATCCAATCCTGGAGAAACAGTCGGAAGCAGTTTTAGAACATAAGTGGATGTTCTAGGGATATGATAACGACAGCCTCATTCGGGAAACAGTTATCATTCCAGGCTTCCAAGGTGACGTGGACGACAAGGAGGTTGTCAGAGTTATAATTTTCCTTCTGATGAGGGGCAGTATTTTGGACAGGTGGTCCAAGGTAATACTGAGGGTGGCATGGCGCAGGATACTGATTAAGTTCAGTTGACGATACAGTCTAAGGAGTTTGGATTTGGAGTTCATTCATGAGCTATGTCCCATCAGACATCCAGACACATCCTAAGACAGGTATTGCTCATTTCGGGAGATGGCTTTCTCCGCGAACTTGAGATATAGAGAGACAGAGAAAGAAACAACAAAGCGGATCCACTCACTGAGGCTATTCCTCGAACGCAATAGTTTCGCAAACGAGCTTTGTGAGACTGACTAGTAGAGGAGTTGGGTGTTCGGTATCACACGGGCTGTGAGTATGCGACATCGCAATAATTAGCCTTGAGTGCAAGTGGGAGATTGTTGGAGATAGTGCCCTCAGAGTCAATTATTAGGTCACAGGTACGTGATTGTAATGATTGATAGAGGATCTATCCCGGTAGGACAGTCTTACTCGAGATGATAGTATGCTATCTGGTTTACCTTTATCATCGTGTACTGTTTTAAGTGACCTGACACGTCGCTATTACACGTTGATAGAGCCCCTAGGATTCTTGCTTGACCACCAGCAGTATGAGGGCGATCATATAAGTGGGAGCTGGGGTCTATAAGCATATCCTTAAAAGGTCCCTAGTCGTGAGAGTTTCGAGACAGGGCATCGATTCTCCATAGTAGACTAGTGTATACAGTCGAGACCCCGACGAGGGGCGGTGGCCGATCTCACAAGCCACTGGTGTCAGTTGGATCACCTAAGATGTATACAGGTGCTCATTGGGTTATGAGTACACCGGACAGGACTCGCCGGGAACATACTAGTTGGTCATATACCTGACGTCAGATGGCAGTTCCCTGGTGACATGTGTGCAGGTTAGTTCATCGACCTGGGGATCGTCATTTGTCTCGTGTGAGTTCCCACTGTACTTTGATTACTACCCTACCACGGCTCAAAGGAGTCGTGCAAACAGGTTTTAGTTGGGTACAGTCCCGAGCCACATGGAGGCAGTGAGCGTATCTTCAGGGGTTCGTCTCTCCCGGTATTGGGGGTGAGGTCGCGCTGTGTCTAGGAGAGCCATTACACAAAGCCTTCGGCCGAGGCAAGGAGATTTACTGGTAGGTATTCCAGTAGTATCTCAGGGTGTTCTGGGCTACACTCCGACACGACTTGTACCGCTTTTGGGGGTCTGACTTTTACCAACCCCCTAGGCCCGCCATGCGATGCTCATAGACGAACGGACCGGACTGTACGGATATTGTCACTGACAGGCTCAGTAGGGTTGTCGGGCTGAGTTCGCTCACAGACGTCCCTTTTAGTCAATACCTGGTAGCCCGTTACGTATTGGCTTATACCTCTGACGTGCTAGTGGTTAAATCCACAACCAAGGTGTTGACGAGTCTTTAGAGTCCCCCACATTCAGTTACTCAGCTTTCGGGCGAAAGGTTGTAGAGGCCGTATGGAGATATGGCAAGGTCCGATCAGATACGTGCGGTATTGCACGGATCAGGATCGGACAGTTTGTACTATAGGCCGTATGGATATATGGCAGGGTTCGATCAGATACGTGCGGTATTGCACGGATCAGGATCGAACAGATATCACTAGCCGGCTTTGGTATAAGCCGGATCCTAGTATAGTACAGTGTAGATTTTGTCTCATTGCATTTGTATTTCGGTCGAAATACAGATGCGGGTGTGTATGCACAGTATCGGGGTTTTCCTGTAATTTATTACAGGACCAGTTTTCTGGAGTTGCCAGTTTGCTTTTAGTTTCGGCCGATTTCCTTTGTATCGTTCATTGGCCGAAGATTGGTGGAGGAGGGCTTATTTGCATTGTTGCAAATAGGCAATTGTGGAGGGGGGGTCTTTGCATTTTTCCTTGTATCATGATGGAGCACCTTACCTTGACTTCTTGACTTTGTTTTTCATGATGGCTTGACTTTGGCTAATCATGGTTGTTGATTACTTGTTTTGGAGTGTGGGTTATGGTTGTGTTCATTAGATTCTTTCATCATCACTTGCTTGCATCATTGCATTCCACCCACCCCCTTGACCTTGTTCTCTCTCTCTCCAATCACACATGATGGGGGGGGGGGCGGCCATTCCTATGGGGAATGGGATTCATTTCTTTTGGTGTGTGGAAAAATGTTACTCTCATTTTTGGTATGCTACATTTTTCCCACCTCTCTCCAAGCTCTCTTTTCTTCTACCAAATGGCAATTCCAAAACCCCAAATGAGACTTCTTCTCTAGATATTCTACAGCGAATCTTGGGCACGTCGAGTAGCCGGCTTCGTGCCCGAGTTGCCTCGGCATTGAGGTGGGAGCCCGTAAAAGAAGTAGGCGATGTGGTGCACTTCCGGCGACGAGGAGGAGACGGGACATTCCGCAGGAGATTGGGACGACGACGAGAAGACCGGAGGACTTGGATCGTCGGTATATCTCTATTCCCTTTCTTGTAGATAGCTAGGACTAGTTAGTGGTTCGATCCGGGTATTAGTGCGCGGCGGTTTGCCAGTTCAAGAAAATTTAAGTTTATCACCGCTTCCGCATTTGGCCGTCGGATTGACGGCCGGGGCGCCGCCGTGCACTTACATAAATAATGCATTGCATTACTTCAGGCCATTTATGCCCATTTTGACTGGGCTCTGCCCTTTTTATTATGATGCAGATCATTTGTTTTGGTCCACTGGACCTTTCAATTGGGCTCTGCCCTTTTAAATAATGCATTGCATTTTATTTATTAGGCCTGTTAAGCCTTTTAATTGGGCCTGGCCCTTCAGGAAATGAAATGCATTGCATTTGTCAGGCGCTTTGCGCCAATCACTGAGCGCAAGCGCTTGTAGTGAGGACACGTGTCATGCTCTGGCGAGCGCAAGCGCAACAGCGCAGTGCGCTGCGCTAGTGCGCTGCGCTGTTGCGCTGCTGACACGTGGCGCGCTCTGGTGAGTTGCGCCAATTCCAGAGAGCAAAGCTCTATTTCAAGAGCGCGTAGCGCAAGTTGTTCTGTAGCTGACACGTGGCGCTCTCTTAAGAGCGCAACAGCGCAGTTTGGAAGTGCAAAGCACTAAGAATCTTTTAGATTCAAGAACAGGAGTACAGAGCACTATTTGATTTCTTGATCTAATTTAGATCAAAGAAAAATAAGTTTTTCTTTTTGTTTCAAGAACCAGAGGTTCATAAAAGTGCAAAGCACTATTATTTTTTTTTATTTTATTTTGTTTTTTCTTGTTTTAAAGAACCAGTGGTTCATAAGAAGTGCAAAGCACTGTTTATTATGTAAAGATCATTGATCTTGTTTTTAGATCAATGATCTATTAGAAGAAATTTCTTCTATTTCATGAAGGTTCTTTACCTTTTTCTTGAAATTTTCTCAGAGTTCTCTCTGTTTGAAGCTCTTGACTTTTTTCAAGAAATGTTGATACCATTGAATTGAGGCCTAGGGTCCTTTTTATAGTGCCCATAAATTAGTTAAATTTGTTAAAGAGATCCTTCTCTGAGTGATTTGGGGAATTTTCCCCACCGTTGGATCTTTGATCCAAGGGATTCTGCTTTGCAGAAGAAAATCTTCTTGTTTTAAGAAGAACAGAAAAGATTTCTTAGAAATTTAATTCTGTTTGGCGCAGATGCCCCAGCGCGCGACACGTGTCGCACAGCGCAACTGCGCTAGCGCAACTGTGCTGACACGTGTCGCGCAGCGTAAAGCGCAGCGCAACTGCGCTAGCGCATCTGCGCTGACACGTGTCGCGCAGCGCACAGCGCAGCGCAACTGCGCTAGCGCATCTGCGCTGACACGTGTCGCGCAGCGCAGTGCTTGCGCTACTGAAGCGTTGCTTCATTTAATTTTTCTTTAAATAGAGTTTTTCTCTGATTGGGTGCGCTGCCTTGGGCGCTACGCTGATGCATCTGCGCCTGACACGTGGCGTGTTGCGCAGCGCAGATACACTGAAGCGCTGCTTCATTTATTAAAGTTTAAATTTTCAAAGTAGAGCTTTGCTCTGATTAGGGCAAACAGTTCCTACTGTGTTGTTTTGGGATTTTTGATATAGTTTGTTTCTGCCTCGTTTTTCCAGAGAACAAATTGACTTTTGGGGTGGTTACAAATCCGTATTACGATCGATATTCTGTAGACTTTGGCTAATGGATATTATCTGTGATGTGATATATGTATTGAACGTTTGCTAATCGCTATACGTCGATTAGTGGGGGTTATACATATCTGTGATCTGTAATGTTGATGGTTTGTGCATATGAATTCATTGGATTGTCGCGGATGAATAGCCGGGGGTTTGTGAGATGAGAGTTTTCTTATTCTTTCAATTCTTGTAATATGTAAATTGATGTAATATTATTTGTTTGGCCGCACAACCGGGTCGGGGTTGCAGCCGTCATTGTATAATTTTTTTTACTGTTTTCGCTCCTAGGATAGACCCAAGGTGGGGTGCACAAACTACCGGGTATCTCGAAGTGCCGAGTGGCCTACTCACGGTGTTGAGGGAGGTTGCTTCGCTTCGGGTACTTGGCGGGTAGTTTGCCGCACCCGTAGGGGTCTAGGGTGGGGTTTGGCTATTCATCGCGACCGTGTAATCCGTTTTTCGTTACAGGCTCGTACGAATTGCGGATTCCTAGTATATCCAATGTATTCATCTGTGATCTGGAATGGCTATCATTGCATGTGACGAATGTTTATATATATCTATATGATATCTATTTAGGCGTTGCTTATGTTTTGCATCCGCGCTAGTCCATCCCCCGCTCTGTCGTTAGTTAAGTAACCTAACGGGTGATGGCGGGACCCCGTGGCGAATGCGGATGGCATAAGCGTACGTTATATTTTCGTTGTTTTCTGCAATGGTAGGATTAATGATGGGACACATTAGAATTAATGCAAGAAAAAAAATAATCCAAGTAAAAGTCGTTGGAACACTTTAAAACCACTCGGTTCTTTTCAAAAACCAGCTTTTTAAACGCGGAGCTTGAACCACTCCTTTTAAAAGCTATCTCGTTCCATCGATTATATCAAGTTCACTACGTTCACGGTTTCGCCAAAACCATTCGTAGCCCTCCGTCGTTTCATATGAATATTCAACAGTATTCAAGCTGTGCTTGTTGGCCTTAGTCAAGGCACAGTGTTTGGTAGCTGGTGGGTATTCATATGTTGCATAGATAGATGCGTTGGTTTGGGACAGTCATATTACTTTGTTGGCCATAGTCAAGGGTATATACGGGTGAGTTCAAATTAACCTGGACAACGACGGGTAGAACTTGACATGTGACTTATGATTTATTGGCCTTAGTCAAGGTCATAAGAGCATAGGGCAAAAATCCATATCGGGAGTTTCAAAAGAACTGAAACTTGCTAGCGCTGCATACCATTTGGAGTGTGATAATTCTGGTAGGATTCCTTCAGTTTTGTCACACGATGATATTTGGATCCCGATCCTACTGTGAGTATATGCTACTCCTCCGGAACTTTCTCACTTAATGATCAATGCTATAAACCAAGTAGGTGTCTAGAAAGGTGTTAGCGGGGCTACGCCCACAGGGAAAAGAGGTTATTTAATTAAGGAACTTCGCGAAAGCGTTGGAAAACCTCCATCGAAGTACCGACACCAGCCTGGCTGAACGGTTAAGCAAGTATTGTACGGTGAGATTGATCCCGACTAATTCTTCCTTTATGGTTTGAGGAGGGATTTGAGAGACAGTGGGAGCCATCCTGTTTAGATAAATTAAAAACCAATCTAAACTTGCAAGAGCATCATGCTAATGTGTTTTCTTGTCTCTCTCTTAATTGCAGCGACCCAGTGACCAGACATAGGTTACATCTAGATAATAAAATGACTGAATCTGACTGTTTTGACTGGCAAAGGTCTGTCCAAATGTCCATTGCCCATGACAAGCTGGGACACCTCTTGACTGATCCAACCCCTGCCGTCTCAGGTTTAGTTTCCCCTGTCACGGATATTCATATCTGCCAGGCATCGGAAAAGAACTATGCGAAAGCCAAGTGCCTCATGTTAGCCTCAGTTGATGGTGCATACCAGAGGCATCATGAGAAGATGGACTTAGTTTCTATCTTCCTCCATAACAAAGTTTTATATGGAGAGCAATCTCGTATCGCAAGATATGAGACCTCGAACGAATTGCTTCTAGCGAGGTTGGCTATCGGGTCATCTGTAGGGGGCAACGTCCTTACAGAGACCAGCTCTTTTGAGCTCACGGACCTGAAGACCACGTTGAAGAACGGGTCAGACGCTGACTTAGTTCAACAGTCTCTACCTACTACCCTGAAGGAAACCAGGAAAGTAGAAAGAAAGGGAAGGGCAGAAGTTTCGGGACTGGATGTAGTAAAAGAAGAATGTTCCTATTGTTACAGGAATGAACATTGGCAGAAGGATTGCAGGGCTTGCAAAGCCAGTAGCCAGAATTCGAAGCATGTTGTGGCTTCGGCTTCAGGTGTGTTTGTAATAGAGAACTGTATGTCAGTTAACCCTACTTCCTGGGTATTAAATACCGGATCAGGATCCCATATTTGTAATTCGTTACAGGCTCTGAGAAACCGTAGGGTTATCAAGAAAGGTGATATGACTCTCAGGGTTGCTAACGGAATGAGCATGTATGCTGAATCCGTAGGGGAAATCATCTAGGACTGACAACTAGGCAGATATTGATTCTGCGTAACTGTTTTTATGTACCAGGTGCGACTTATAATATCATATCTGTATCCTTACTTTCTAGGGAAGGATATGATTTTACTTTTGTAAGCGATGTAATAAACATCCACCTAAATCAAGTTCTGATTGGGTCAGGTACATTAGAAAACGGTATATACGTATTAAATCAAGCTCAGATTTTCAGTGTCCAGAACACACTTAAAAGAAAGTCTCCGGAAACAAATCAGGATTTCTTATGGCATTATAGACTGGGTCATATTAATTAGACACGGTTGACTAAGTTACATAAAGAAGGATACTTGGATCCGTTCGAGTACCAGTCTTATGCCACTTGTGAATCTTGTCTCATGGGAAAGATGACAAAGACTCCATTCACTGGACACGGGGAAAGAGCAACTGAGCTCTTGGGACTCATACACAGTGATGTGTGTGGTCCAATGTCTACACATGCGCTAAGTGGTTATTTATACTTCATTACTTTCACAGATGATTTCTCTAGGTATGGGCATGTCTTCTTGATGAAGCACAAATCCGAGGCCTTTGAGAAATTTCGGGAATACAAGAATGAAGTTGAAAAACAAACAGGCAAAAGTATCAAGACACTAAGATCTGATCGAGGTGGAGAATACTTGAGTGCCGAGTTTCTGGGCTACTTAAAAGAGAATGGAATTCTCTCTCAGCTTACTCCTCCATACACACCACAACACAACGGTGTATCGGAAAGACGGAACCGAACCCTATTGGATATGGTTCGTTCCATGATGAGTAAGGCTGAGTTACCGCGATCCTTCTGGAGTTATGCACTAAGAACAGCTGCATATCTTTTGAACCAAGTTCCCACTAAGTCTGTGCCTACCACACAATATCAGATGTGGAGTGGGAAGAAACCCTGTCTTAAACACTTTAAGACATGGGGGTGTCCAGCTTTTGTTAAAAAGCAGCATGCGGACAAGCTCGAGGCACGTTCAGTACAGTGTAAGTTTGTGGGATACCCAAAGAACTCCAAGGGGTATCTTTTCTATAACGCGGAGGAACAAAAGGTTTTTGTTTCTTGTCATGCCCGCTTCTTGGAAACTGAGTTTTTGGAAAATCAGATAAGTGGGAGCGCAATAGAACTGGAAGAAATTCCAGAACCATGAGCTATTACTGAAAGCTTAGTAGAACCAGAGGGTTCGAAAGAACAGGACATTCCTACGCCGCTCTGCAGAAGTAGTAGGCAGTCTCATCCGCCCGAGAGATACTACGGTTTTCTCATAGACGGGGATAGAGAGGATTGCACTATGGATTATGGTGAGCCTACTAGCTTCCAGCAAGCCATTCAGAGCGGTGACTCGGTAAAATGGCTGGATGCAATGCGGACTGAGATGGAGTCCATGTACACCAACAAAGTTTGGACTTTGGACTTTGCTCCAGAAGGGGTAAAACCCTTAGGCTGCAAATGGATCTTCAGAAAGAAGATTGGTGTAGATGGGAAGGTTGAAACCTATAAAGCTAGACTTGTAGCAAAGGGTTTTCGTCAAAGACCTGGTTTGGACTATGACGAGACCTTTTCTCCAGTGGCTATGCTCAAATCCATTCGGATCCTCCTTACTATTGCTGCCTTCCACGATTATGAGAACTGGCAGATGGACGTAAAGACGGCTTTCCTAAATGGAAATTTGGAAGAATGCGTCTTTATGGATCAGCCGGAGGGATTCATTCAGAGTGGGAGCAGCGGTAAAGTGTGCAAGTTGCTCAAGTCCATCTATGGACTGAAGCAGGCATCGCGGAGTTGGAACATCTGCTTTGATGATACTGTCAAGGAATTCGACTTTATCAAAAACCCAGATGAACCATGCATTTACAGTAAGATTGTAGGAGAATTGTGGTATTTCTCGTCTTGTACGTGGATGACATTCTCCTACTAGGAAATGATATTCCTATGCTACAGTCAGTCAAAGGATTCTTGTCGCAGAGGTTCTCCATAAAGGACCTGGGCGATGCCAACTACATTCTGGGGATCCAGATCTATCGTGATAGATATAAGAGGATGTTGGGATTTTCACAGTCCAGGTACATTGACACCATACTGAAAAGATTCAGTATGGAAGATTCCAAGCGCGGTAATTTACCGGCTTGTCACGGGATCACCCTCTCCAAAGAGATGTCTCCCAAGACTGATTTGGAAAGGGATCGCATGTCTATTATACCCTACGCTTCTGCGGTAGGCTCTATAATGTATGCGATGTTATGTACCAGATCAGATGTAGCATACGCATTGAGCGTTGTAAGCCGGTATCAGTCGGACCCAGGGGAGAAACACTGGATAGCGGTAAAGAACATTCTCAAGTACCTGAGAAGGACTAAGGAGATGTTCTTGGTGTATGGCGGAAAAGAACTCCAGATCGAGGCCTGTGCTGACTCCAGCTTCCAGAGTGAGAAGGATGACTCCAAGTCCATATCGGGTTATGTCTTTACCCTCAATGGAGGGGCGGTTTGCTGGAAAAGTTCCAAGCAGGAGACCGTTGCTGACTCAACTATGGAAGTGGAGTACATAACTGCTTGCGATGCCGCAAAGGAAGCTGTCAGGATGAAGAAGTTCCTCACGGAGCTTCAGATGGTTCCTACCATTGTTGATCCAATACCGCTGTATTGCGACAACAACGGCGCTATAGCTTTAGCGAAGGAACCCAGGTCCCATCAGAAATCCAGGAACATTTTGAGGCGGTACCACCTAATCAGGGAGATCGTAGATCGCCGGGAGATCGAGGTGAAGAGAGTAAATACGGAGAATAACACTGCAGATCCACTCACGAAGGCCCTACCCCAGACTCAGTTCGAGCGGCTGATCGAGATGATAGGTCTTCGATACGCCAGTACATGGCCTTAGTGCATGTGGGAGATTGTTAGTGTATATGCCCTGGAGGCCATTACTGTATCATACTAGCTTGTATATTACTTAATGGAAGCTTGGGATATTCACAGTTGTATAGACAATCTTGCTCAAAATGGTAGTATGCTACTTGGTTTGTATCTACTTCAATATGTGCATGTGTTTCTTTTAGCATATCGCTTATACATATTAGTAGAGCCCTTAGGATCTTTGCTTGATTACCAGTATTGTGATGGCAGTCATACTTGTGGGAGCTGGGTAATCTATAAGCACATCCTTATGCAGGTCCCTAATCGTAGGACTATCGAGACAGGGCATCGATACTCCAGAGTAGACTAGCGTATACGCTTCTCATCCCAGCACGGGAGGTGGTCTGTCCCACAGCCATCAGTACGTCGTACTGGAGATAGTATGCGGGTGCTCGTTAGGTTATGAGTACACTGGACAGGACTCGTCGGGAACTGATGGATGGTATTATACATATAGTCAGTTATCAGTTCCCAGGTGACATGAGTATAGCTTAGTCCGCTGACTTGACACTGTCACTTCGCCCCGAGTGTGTTCCCACTATACTTAGATTACTACCCTACCACGGCTCCAAGGAGTCGTGCAAACAGGTAGTAGTTGGGTGCAGTCCCGAAGCACTTGGAGGCAGTGACGGTTAGATAGGATTCATCTCTCCCAGTATTGGGGGTTGACATCGCGCTGTGTCTAGGAGAGCCATTACACGAGTAGTCCCTGGCCAGGGCAAGCGAGATATACTGGTAGGTTTCCAGTGTTATCTCAGGGTGTTCTGGGCTACACTCCGACACGACTTGTACTGCTATTAGGGGATTGACGTTCACCGCCCCCTAGGCCCGCCATGCGATGTATCAGACGAACAGACCGGACTGTACGGAGATTGTCACATACAGGCTCAGTAGGAGTTTGGATGGGTTTATCTCGTCGGCCTTCTTATCGACATCTACCTGGGGACCGTTACGTACAGCTAGTGCTGCTTGCGGTCTGTGGTTAAACCCACTGCCAGCGTAGTGTCGAGTTTTTAGAGTCCCACACAGAGAGTTTCCCTGCACTGAGCGAAACGTGTAGAGGCCGTATGGTTTTACGGCAGGGCTGCGATCACTTACGTGCACTTGTGTGCGTATGCTGTTCGGGCAGGCAATACTAGTGGGCTTTGGTTTAAGCCGGATCCTAGTATTGCACAGATGGATTTGTTTTGTCTTCTGTGCATTCGCGTTCTACGGAATGCGGATGCGGGTGTGTATGCACAGTTTTGAGGAGCGATGAAGGAGGAGGTGCCTCATTAGGGTTTTGGCAGATGGTTCGGCCAAAACCGCTATGTGGCAGGCTCATTTGGGTTTTGGCAATTCGTTCGATCAAAACCATTATGAGCCGGAGACATTGTTTACTAATCCTTTTAGTGATAATATTGTGATGGCTAATTGCTTTGACCATTTGACCATCTTGACCGCTCTTGACTATGTTGACCCGTTGACCAAAGTTGACCTTGACCTTCATGAGAGGTCTACACTCTTCTTTGGTTTTCTTTTTATTTCTTGAGTTATGAAAATGGTCAAGTCATTAGTGCCATCAACTTTATCATGATAGGATTAGTAATGATGGTTTTGGTGTATTATTGCAACCATGGTTCATTTTCTTTAGTTAATCTTTTCATTTCTCTTTTCTCATTCTCTCTCTTGAAAGTGAGAAGAAAAGAAAAGCTCCATGGTTGCTTGATCTCCTCCTTCTTCCTCCTCTTGATTTCTTCTTTTGATCTCATGTGTTGAGAGAAAAAGAATCCATATAGACAAACACTTCTATTTATCTCTTCTACATAACCTAGGACTTCAAGACTAGCGATCTTGTTGCCCTAGTTGCCTCGGCTCGAGGTGGAGCTCGGTGTACATCTCTCGGGTGGATCGTCTTCGACTCAAGAAGGCCGCGGAGGTGACCTAGATCCGGATCGACCTTCGGAGCGTGGATGGATGAGCCGGACAGCGGAGAGAAGACCCGAAGGACCGGTTTCGTGAGGTGTCATTTCTACGGCATAGTAGTTAACGCCTCTAGTTGTTTGCTAGTTTCTAGTTTAGCAAAGATCCGGCTTTTAGTCCATGTTGCCTTTGCGCTAAATAATTGTTTTTCGCCATTTCCGCCTCCCCGTAAGAACCGGGGTGAGCAACGTGGACTTACAGAATATGCTCAGGCTTTTGAGTTGCTGAAACAAATGTTGACCATGACTCCTATTCTTACAGTGCCGGATAATTCGGGTGGCTTGGTGATACACAGTGATGCTTCAGGGAAAGGTTTAGGCTGTATTCTGATGCAGCGCAGTAGGATAGTTGCTTATGCCTCATGGCCGCAGAAGAATCATGAGAGGAACTACCCGACGCATGACTTGGAGTTAGCTGCAGTGGTTTTTGCCTTGAAGATCTGGAGACATTACTTATTGGGCGAAAAGGTAGAAGTGTACATGGATCACAAGAATCTAAAATACGTGTTCACTCAGAAGGAATTTAATATGAAACAACGCCGATGGCTAGAACTCATGGAGGACTAACTTATAGTACCGTCTGGGGAAAGTAAATGTCGTACCCGACACTCTCAGTCGTAAGCCAGCGGTCATGATGTTGACCAGTCATAGGAGCATCATTAATGACTTTCTGAAGCTCGAACTAGAGGTTGTTACACCGAGTGCAACCGGGTAGTTTTGGCAATTACAGGAGCAGTCTTCACTTGTAGATTGTATTAAAGCTGCACAGGCTGATGATCCTTGATTTCAGAAGTTCAGAGAGCAGGTGGAAGCCGGACTAAGGACAGACTTGCTCATACATTGAGACGGGTTTTTGAGATTCGGCAGCAGACTCTGTGTTCCCCAGGGGGATGTTCGAGTGGAAGTACTAGCCGAGGCTCATAGTTCAGCTTATTCAGTACATTTGGGAGCCACAAGGATGTACCAAGATCTGCGGTTGCACTATTGGTGGAACGGGATGAAGCGGGATATTGCACGGTTTGTGTCCAAATGCTTAATATGCCAACAGGTAAAGGCTGAACACCCGAGGATAGCGGGTTTGCTACAACCACTTCTGATACCCGAATGGATATGGGAGAACATCACTATGGATTTCATGACTGCTTTACCATGGAGTCTAAGAGGCAACAATGCCATCTGGGTTATCGTCGACCGTCTTACGAAAGCAGCACACTTTATACCTTTCCGAGTAGGACAGTCGATAGAGTCTATTATGGGAAAGTACATGGAATAAGTAGTGCGACGTCACGGAGTTCCTGTCAGCATAGTATCAGATCGAGACACCAGATTCGTTTCACACTTTTGGAAGAGTTTATAGGAGATTCTGGGTACATGTCTCAAGTTAAACACGGCTTGCCATTCACGGATGGACGGACAGTCCGAGCGAACTATTCAGACGCTCTAGGACATGTTGAGGACGTGCATGCTAGACATTCAGGGTTCTTGGGAGGATCACCTCCATCTAGTGGAGTTTTCTTATAACAATGTTTCCACGCTAGCATCCAGATGGCCCTGTTCGAAGCGCTTTATGGACGAAAATGTCGATCCCCTGTTTTTTGGGATGACATTGGAGAGCGAAGATTACTGGGCCCCGATCTTATAGTTCAGACGGTAGATAAGGTCCAGATGATCAGAAAACACATCAAGACGGCTCAGGACCGACAAAAGAGTTGGGCAGATGCCAGCAAAAGATCGTTAGAATTCAAAGTCGGTGATCATGTATTCATGAAGATTTCGCCTACCCGAGGTGTTATCATATTTGAGAGTCGCGGGAAACTCAGTCCCCGATTCATCGGACCATTCGAGGTATTGGAGCGAGTAGGGGAGGTGGCTTACCGACTTGCCATACCTCCATCGTTACTTAGCATGCACAACACATTTCATGTGTCACAGTTGCGGCGCTATTTTTGAGACGACAGTCACGTTCACGATCATTCGGAATTGACTTTGGGTACCGACTTATCGTATGTGGAGCAACTTACTACTATACTCGATCGCAGGGAGAAGGTACTGAAGAATAAAGTCATTCCGTTAGTCTGAGTATCGTGGGGCGTTCGTTCGACTGGGGAATCTACCTGGGAACGTGAGGAGGATATCCGTTCGTGGTTCCCACATCTTTTCGAGTAGTTGTTTGTATCTTTGCTTATTTTTGTTCCTTAATTTCGAGGACAAAATTTTATAAAGAGGGTATGATATAAGAACCGTTTTTCCTGTGTACGTATTAACCATATTTTTAATAATATTTCCCCCTAGTTTAAATTCTATCATTTTTTCTATAGTTTCCCTATTGACTATTTCCTAACCCAAGCCCAAATACTTTTCCCTGCTCTTTTTGCTATCTCTTTTCCCAAGGCCCAAACCTAATAGCCCAAATTCTCCTCTTTCTTTTTCCCTAATAGTTTCTTTCTCTTCAAATCCAAAAAAAAATTAATCTCTTTTGAATTCCCCATAAATCCTTATTAACACCCAAATCAATCCCAATTTAATACTATATATTTCTTTTAATTAAATTTTTTAAAAGTTCCTCTCTCTCTCTCATGTTTCCACTCTCTCTCTCTCTCTCTCTCTCTCTCTCTTTAAAACACACACTCCCTCTCCCTCTCTCACTAACTCTCTTTCTTTCCTCTTGATCACACGATCACACACTCTCTCTCCTTTCGATCTCCCTCACCCTCTCTAAACTTCATCGAACCCACCGGAGCCGCCGCCATCACCTCCGGCTCCTCACCACCACGACCGACTCCCTCTCTCCGACCGCACCTCCCCTTGAGTACTGCCGGCAAGCCCCATCCGTGTCACCTCCACCAACCGCATCTCCCCGATGCCCACCAAGCACCCATCACCGGTGCAAACTCCTTCACCGACCTCCTCACGCAACCAAGACCTCATCGTTTTCGATGAACGCCGAGCCTCCATGACCCCATGGTCTTGAACCAGAGCCTATCCCTTGCATGTCAACCCCTCCGCTGGCCAACTCTCCACCTCCGACCACAACTCCTCCATCAAACTCGTTGCTATCGACACCTCCCTCTTCCCCTACCTGTGAGCCCAACCCTGATCATTGCCTTCGCCGTCAAGACCCCAGCTACCCTCTTCATCTGAACCATCGACCTCCACTCACCATTGCTGCTTCCGCCGAGCTCCTCCTTTGCCGCCGATGACCTTTTGATGTCCCTGAGTCGCCGGAGTCTCCGCCGACGTCGCCCGTACACCTCATCAGCACCACCACCATGCCCTTCGCCTTGGTAATGTCACCACTACACAAGCTCGAGCTGAAGTCAAGTTTGTTGTGTCGCGCTTAGCCCTTGCGTGCATCGTGCCGTGCTGTTCATCACTATTCACCGCTGTTGTGTAGCCAATCATTGTCATCAGGAAAGTTTCTAATACTTGCTTCCATGCTACAATACCTATATGTCAATATATGATCTGATAGTATCGCGTGATTAGTATTAGACCGTATTTAATTTGAATTGATTTGAACCTGAGTATTAATCGAGTCCAACACCTCGTGTTAACGTCGTGTAGAGGTTCGTAAGTTATTTTTCATGTGAATTGAACGGACATAATAGATATTCCGACAATAAACGGCTGCTCAGTTTAGGTGTTCGATACGTATTTTGTGCGAAAACCCTATCTAGTGTGGCGAAACTTATGGATACGGTATTAATTCAATGAAAATGAATAACGCATAAAAATTTAGGTTGAAAACTCGGACTTTAACACCATAAAATGTTAACCTCATTTAGATCCGCCAAATCTGAAACTTTCCGTACACGTAACTTGTGAAAATCGTAGTAAATTAGGTACACACTGGAATGCAGTGTTCGAAGGATCCTATCAAAGCCAACTCGACACCCTAGAACTCCTTGTAATTAATATTTTTTTTCTGTTTTAAAACGATGATGAAAACTATTTGGGAGTGTGGATTTGGACTGCAGTCCAGAGAAGTACTGTTTGTCGACGCCTGGATTAAAGTGCTTTTACAACTCTGTATGAAAATGATATTATGTGGAACCCTATACCGTTGCGAAGATTATTCTGTTGGTTAACCATTGGTGGTTGTTTCATTCGTTTTTACCATCGTTTTCTATTTTAAATTATATTTTAAACCATTGTTGCGTACTGCAGTCCCAAGTAGGGACAAAATGTATACCCTGATCTTAAACAGTGCATATCTTCCAGCACACAGAGGATATTGCCGATCCGTTTGGTGCGTTAGAAACCTAATTAATAGATATAAATATTATCCACTATAGCACCGCCTAATTATGATCTCAACTGGGTGAAAACTGTGTTACGAAACGGACTTTCAGTTTAGGAACTGAATTTCCAGCTGAGAACACTTAAAAAGAAATGACCGTAATTCGCCAACCCGGAACTCTATTGTTTTGAAACCAATTTCGCTGAATTGATAATTAAGTTTTCTTTTTTTTATCTCTTTTGTATCATTTTGCTTAATTCTTATAGTACGATTTAATGTGAATTTTTTTAGGTCCTAAGACGCGTAATGACTTATTGCATATAACTTGATTGGCGGCATAATTCACATATATACCCGACTATGATACCTTTAGCGATAGTTAGTGCCCTTATTAATTCTTGGTGTATAATGCATTGTCGAACGTGAGTGGTATCAGTTTAGTTGTGTCGAGTACGCCAGTGAAAAATGAACGATTCGTGATAGTGAACAGTACAGTGAATAGTGAATAAAACAGTGTTATTGGTGTGTACTTGTACACAACTAGCCCATACTTATAGATAATGAAACATGGGGAAAAGGGGAAATTGAAGTGGAAAGAAAATTTTATTTAACGAGGTTAGTGATTTAGAGGATGATCATTCGAACAACGACTCTTATACATATTAGGTTTGGGCTTAGCGGTCCGGTTGACAGGGTTATATTCCGGACAACAGTGGGCCGTAGTCTCGGATACGCACGAGACCCTCATTAAACATGATCACTCCTTTCTACAAACTTGATTTCAAATTTGACTTAGAGACCAGTAGGAACACAGGTCGTATGTTTCATTAATTATTGACATATCAATTACCTGCATTTATTGTCTCCACCGTTATTACTTTTATTTCTTACCTCATTATTGTTATCATAATATTGCTATTGCGTCACCTTAACGACCTGAGTATGCATGCTCAGAACTTGGAGAGGATTCAGTTCAAGAGTCAGACCTACCATTCAAGCTCGTAGAGATCTAGACGATCGCGCCTTCAATATTTTTACCGCTTTCCATAAATCAATTTTGTATTCACATTTGGTTAGTAGCTTCCTTTTATTTCGAACTATTGTAAACTGTGAACAATGAAAGTTGGTGTAGTAAACTAGTGATGCGTTTTCTTTACTTCTGTACAGTGTTTACTGATTACCATGTAATGTTAGAAGCCGAAGTGTGACTACGGCGGGATTGTTCTCTGACCGTAGGAGCATGGCTGGCCTATTCTCCCTCCGTATCCCGTATTTTAGGAAGCGGGGCATAACAGGAAGAAACGGCAGTCCACATGTCGGACGCTTGTCCCGTAATAATGAATATACAAATTAATATGAACTGTACATTTAATATCGCACATAAGGCTATCCATCACGACAATCCATCCATAACGCAACATAGAACATCAACGCGAATATCATGTTTGTAAATCCGTCTGTCTGATTGTACATATAGCAATAGTCGGATTATACCGTGCTATGATATTCTCGGTCGTAGAAACTAACAAATTCACTGAATCATGAATTCAAAATTTCGGTCGATTAAAAACTTCCGCATTGGCTCCAAGTACAAACCAGTACTCAAACAAATTTGGGCCAAAATCAAATATTCCAAAAATCACATTTTCATAATCTAGAGCACCAGAAAATTTTGGGGCACAACGGCCAAAACTTGACTGCGGAACCGCGGCCAAATGGCACGTTAGGCGGCGGTTCCGCGGTCGAATTTTGGGCTCATGTGCTCAAATTTCTTTCTGGTCTCTAGTTTTGCCTGCATATAATTTTAATGCAACCCGAGCAATTTTTTGAACTACTTTAAAATTCGAACAGCAAGCGAGAAAATGGAAATGCGAAAATGAAAATTCCATCGATCAAAATTCTAAACTAGTGCAAACTAGCGAAAACAAAAACTTTTGCAAGCACCAAACACCCGTAAAATCCAGGATGCGATGCAAAAACCTAAACTAGCTAATTAGAAATGCAAGGGTGCAGAAACTACAACTTTTGACGCGTGTCCACCCAATTGTGGAAGACACATCCAGCTCGTAGTCGCCGGGATCACGATTGAAAGTCGAACACCTTCGCCGAAGAAGATCCATCTGAGGGAAACCGGAAAAAGCTCTAACCGATGTTCCAACCTTGCTAGGTGTGGATGGACAGCCCAGCTCCCACATATATGATCGCCATCATAATGATGGTAGTCAAGCAACAATCCTACGGGCTACATTAATGATAAAAACAAACCAGATAGTATATTATCATCTCGAGTAAGACTGTTATACCTGTATAGGTCCTCCCTCAATTATTATAATCGTCTACTTGCGATCACAATAATTGCTTTGAGGGCATTATATCCAACAGATTCGACCTGTTCTTGCACACTGCTACAACACCCCTGTTTCCTCTTTCGCCATGCTATTCTCATTGGCAAACGAATGGGTTAGAGCGAGTGCTGGCGGTTGAAAATAAGCATAGATTCGGAGATTTCCGAATTGGTCAACTTTTTCAGAACAGGTCCGAGTCAAATGCTGGAGAACTCTCGACCGAAATGAGAGAAAAAGAACCTGATGGTCTATAATGCTACATCTGCAGGTATAGTAAGCAAATATCGCTCTAGCGCGCTCGTCCCTTGCTTGTTGGAAGAGGAAAAAATCTCATCTTTGTGCAAATATGAAAATCTATTACCACCAATTTTTCGCAAACAAATATATAGAGTAATTTTCAAAATTACTTTTAATTATAAACTTTATTGGAAGTTACTTTAAGAGATTCTTCCGATCATTCAAACATGCTTTAGTTTATTGCTTGATAAAATTGCAGTAAAGGCTTTTACTTTTTGCCTGATCGCCATGAGACCTCATTTTCTCTTATAAAACATGTATTTTGCCTCTCATTTTACCGTATATTGACTTCTTCCATAATTCAATTGTTTTTTATTTTCAAAATACTATTGTTAAAACAATAATTACAAAACATTAATTAAAAAAATAATAAAACAAAGTTAGATTTTTTTTCACTACTACAAATGTGCCCAGTAGCAATGGGCATTTGGTCACGGTTTTACCCATGACTAACTTATGATCATGGTTATAGAAGATGTAGTCATGGTTAAGACTGCTACAAATAAAAATTATGGCCGGTCCTACAACCCACTGAAGATAATCCTCTTATCCCCTCTTTTTTCCTGACTCTATTCATTTCCCTCCCTCAAAAAATTGCCGCCCCTATCCTCTCATCGCCGCCACTGCCTGGCCTCTAGTCACCACCGCCGAGAATTTCGTCGTCATCTCTGACGATCTCCACCGCCTCCTCGCCGGACCCAGACGCGCGCTTCGCTTGGAGCTTCGCTGACCGCATCGATACCAAGCTGCCGACGCTCATCGAGCACCTCACCGCCGTGCTTGCCACCTTGAGCTTCGCCACCATTTATTTTCCTCGATTTGTTGCCGCCGCAGGTTAGTTTCTTCAATTTTAAATTTAATTTTCATAAATTTTGAATTTGATTTTTTTCAATTTCAAGAAATTAACTTGTAATTTTGTGGGGGTTATGGTTAGGGTTAGGGGGCTAGGATGAGGTTATGGTTAATGATTTGGGTTAGGATTAGGGTTAATTAGGGGTTAAGGCTGGAATATATTGGGGTTAATTACGGTTAGGGTAATGATTTGGGTTAGGGTTAGGGTTAATTAGTGTTAGGGATATGATTAGGGTTAGGGTTAGGGTCCGGGCTATGGTTAGGGTTAGGATTAGGGTTATGCTTACAATTAGGGATATGGTTAGGTTAGGGTTTATGGTTAGGGCTAGGGTAGTTTAGGGAATTTTTGTAGGTAATTTAGTGAAAAGCTACAATAGTTAAAGGTATTTTAGTGAAAATCAACAATAGTTAAGGATATTTTAGTGTAAATAAGTAATATTGAGCAAATGAGATTTTTTTATTTAAAATTTTAATGATATTTTAGTGAAGACAACAAAAGTTAAGAATATTTTAATGAAATTTATAGTAATTTAGTTAATTTACTAAGAGAAATCAGTTAAATTTTGAAGTAGTTTAGTGAAAAACTAGAATAGTTAAGGGTATTTTAGTGAAATTTATAGTAATTTAGTTAATTTAAGCTAGTTTAGTGAAAAACCATGAATAGTTGAGGGTATTTTTGTGTAATTTAGTAAAATGGCAGAAATAGGTTGCTTAGGGGGGTGCACTTGCGTGCGCGCATACACACACATAAGTGCGTGCGTGCGCACACAAGCACACAAACACGTACACATACACACACACAAACACATACACAAACACACACACACACACAAACACACACATACAAATAAGGCCAAACATTAATTCATCATCATTCTCCTTTACATTGAACTCTTGTCGAATCTCACCCTAACCCCAAATCTAAATCCAAAATTTTAGACTCGATTAAGAAAAGCCTTAACTTTAAAAAATTGTACCCTAAATAAAAAACTTTGAAATCTTGAAATTGATATGTAAACGTAAAACCAATCCAAATTAAATCTTAAACTAAGTGTATAAAACTTGATCATAATATGAAATTTTCATATTCTCATCAATAATCATATGCGAAAATTAAAACGCGACTTAGTTCCTATCTATCAGTTAACATACATGCGATTGTAATACCTTGTTCTGTTGTATCCGTATTTGAATAAATTAATTCCAAAAAAATTTTGTTATATACTTCTCAAATATTTTTCCTAATCTCTTAAATTTTTCCAAATCCCTTACCCATAAACCTTTTTCCTACTCTCCATTCTTTTCTTTTCCTTTTGTTTTAAACTCCAATCCCAAGCCCTGGCCCGAACCCTCACCTAAGCCCGACCTGGCCCATATTTTTCATTTCATCTTCCTTTCCTTTCCTTTTCCCTCCCGTTCAAAAATCCCCCGACTTCTTCTTCCTCGCCTCGAGACCTGCTCTCCCCCACGTCGTCGTTTGCCTCCAACGTTCGCTTTTGAGATCCCCGCGCCTGTAAATCCTCCTAAATCTCAACTGCACACACTCTCTCTCCCTCTCTTCATATCTCTATCTTTACATATCTCTCTTACACTCTCACTTTCTCCAAAACTACATTTCCTTTACCGAGCTCACTGCCATATCGCCGACCATCCTCAACCATCGCCTGCAACTCATCGACAGCACCACCGAATGCCTCCTCTTCCTGAACCCACCTCCACACACACTCGTGCCCTCTACAAAGAACCCCAACAACATCACCTTTTCTCCTGCACCTTGCCGTCGTCGTTCCTATCGTCTGCTACCCCCTGCCTCCAGTCGATCCATCTACTCGTCGTCGACAACCCAGGCTCTACCTCGTTGTCCCCACCGCCATCAGCTCCGCACCTAACCACCACTTGCCACCGCTCGACCTCCCCACCACGTCAGAGCTGTCCCTGCCGTGCCACCACCTAACCTCCTCCTCACTTTCATGTCATCAACCTAACACCAAGCTGTCTGTAACGCTTTGAAATTCGCTAGATTAATTTTCGCGTTAATTAGCGGTAATGCGTGTTTTTCATAAAATCTCGTAAATTTTAAATTTCCACTTAAACTAAAATAAAATCAGTTTTAATTGAGATAAGGTGTGTTTTTATATATAAATGGGTTTTATTAATTATAAATTAGCTTAGTGTTCACTTAATCAGCAATTTTTCTTAACTAATCTTCCTAAGCCAAATTTAGTTAGCATGCACAACCCTAATCACCTACGTTAAGTGTTAATTTGTAGTCATTTTCTTTTCCCTCTTGCATGGTTCTTTTATCCACAAAAATCAAGTCAAACCTTTATTTTAAAAATGAAATAAAAAGAATGGGAGGCATGGAGGGTGTTAGGTGAAGAATGGCTTGACCTTGACCATACTCCCTCACTCATTTCTCTCTCTCTCCCTCTCATTTTCTGCAATTCAGCAGAGGCAACAGCAACAACAACAGCATACTCTTCACCTTCTTCTTCTTTTTTTCTCCTTGCCTCCAAACAACAAACCCCTACACAAAAAACTCACCTTTTCTTCATAAAACCCTTGCAAAATGCCTCTTTTGTGGGTCTTGGTGGCAAATCCGTGCCTTTGAAGGCAAGTGCAGCAAGTTAGACTTCCCTAAGATCATTTGGAGGTGTTAAATTCACCCATATCACTTTATTGCTTAACTTGTGGTTTTTTAGCTAAAAATTGTGTTTTTGTGCGTTTTAGTGCTAATGAGATGGATTAAGTGAAGTTTAGGGTAAGTTAGGGTTTTTAAGATTTGATTAACTTAATTAGGTGCTATTATTATTGTTTAAACCAAACCCTTGTTTCAGTTTACACCAAAATACCTTATTGTATTAATTTTAGTGTTTAATTAGTGTTTAGTTAAGATTTATTGCCGATTTACGATCTGCTGTTAACCCAAGACTTTTCTATGAGACCAAACGGTGTAAAAGTATAGACCTAGTCACTCTGAGTGTGTGGGTGGAGTTCGAGCCCAACCTGGGCGGTTTTGGCCGGCGACTGGAGGGAGGAATCCGGCGACCTCGGCCTGGGGTGGGGCTGGGGGCTTTGTAACACCCTAGTTCATTTATACCAATTCCAGTTCTCGTATTTTCTTTATTCGTGATATTTCTTGATTTAGCGTATCTTGGGTGCGAATGATATTTTACACTTTATATTGTATTCGACCTGACCCGCTTGCTTGAACCTGTTTGACTCTTATTTTATAAATTATCTTGACTTGTTGCATGGACTAGTACATCTCATGATTTAGTATATACTGATATTTTGTCTAGTAGCGCATCTTTTGCATATAACAATTTAAATCACGAAAAATAATTTAAAATTGCATTTCATAGCCTGCTTGATACCCCTAACTCTGTGGTAGCGTCCTTGCATCGTGTTCTCATCCCATTCAGTGAAACAGACGTATTTGGATGGCTACGCGCACGTACGTGCGTCCGTTCTTGGGGGTATGCATTTCTGTTACATAATCTTTCATTTTAATTTTTGGAACTTGCTAATAATTTCCATATTTCAAATCCAAAATTTTAGACCCGACCCGGGCATGTTTTGGACTAAATTTGTATTTACCAGAAAATCCAATTTTATTTTAGCTAATATCTTTATTAAAATTTAACAGTTTAAAATATTTATAACTTACAAAATCTTTTTAAATTAAAATCTAAACCTTAATAACAACTCCTTTCTCTCTCTCTCTCTTTCCTCTGAATATATATATATTTATATATATTTTATTTATTTAATTTTTCTTTCCTTATTTTATACACAACCTTTTCTTCTTACTTCTTCTTCTTCTTTCTTCTTTCTTTTTCTTGATCTTGTTTCTTGATTCCGGTGATCACCGCCGGAGTCGTGCTCGTCGTTGACGATCCGAGTAATCCAGTGAACGTACCTGACTTCCGTGATCACCCTCGTGCGTTGTTTGGAACTGTTCCGTGTAACGTGCGCGCGTCGCGACATTTCGCTGACGAAGGACGTTCCGTACACATCCGTTCTTGTTCCGTCCAGGCAAGTTAATCTTGCTACATGCTATATAATTCATTTTATACCTATTTAAATAAATACCATACCTATAGTTTAAATCTAGTACCCCATGTTTAATTTTATAACGTTTCGATGTTCCGTTTGCATCCGTTTATATCATTTTAAATCTAGATCATGAAAACTTATCTTGTGACATACTAGATTACATTATACTGCATCCATATCATTTAAAATATATATCGTCGTAATATTTCTTATTATTATCTTTAATTAGTTTATAATCTGAATTTTATAATATTATACACTTGAAAATATTATAGTTTACACATGAAACGTCGTTGAAAAGCGGATACGACAAATCTGAAATTTACTGTACACCTTACCTTATAAAATTCATTATAAATCATAGAAAAATCATTAGTATACGTTCTTTAGTTCGTTGCGAAGATAACTCAGAATAATATAACTCTATGAAATATTTACTTGCAAAATAAATTGTTTAAATAACGTAAAATGCAAATGAATACGTCTCTAAACTGCTGTCCAGGAAAATTCCAGCAGCAAACATTCAACTTCGAATGTTCATAGCTTTTTGTAGGGATAACCTGAGATACTTATACTTATAAAAATGAAAACCTTATTGAATTATCTTCGTTTTGGTATAAGACACGTCCCTTTTGGAGAACGTTTGTTATTTGTAAGCTATTTTACAAATCAGGATGACGCTGAATTTCTGAACGGAACTTTCTTGTGCATGGTTAATCAATACCACTTTTATAGTTATTAATCGCTTTGAATATGCTATCCATACTAATATTATTATATCAATATTTATATCACATATTGCTTAGTTGTACATCCCACGTTACCATTTTATAGTTTTATAACTTTTCGGACATCCGTGCGCATCTTTAACCTGTTTTAGTTATAATTGCATCCATTGAACATATTATACATGTCATTGCATCCCTAGATTACTTAATGCTCATTAACCTGATTTTAACATCCATATTTGTCATACTGTATTCATATAGTGTTGAAACCGTCTCTGAACCACCACTGATAACTGTACTGCTAATTAATTGAATCTGCTTTATTGTTAAATTCATTGCTTAGATTATGTTGTTGATAGCCATGCTTGATTACTTATAACCATGATTATGCTAACTGTTTATGAGCACCCACATGTTATCTTTTACACCCTGACATGACTCGCTACACACATATTGATTGACCTGACATGGTACCGTACACTACTTGACCTGACCTGATGTACCATGGCTTGACCCGTTACTTGATCTCGTGTCTAATGCCAACAAACCTGACATGTAGTCCTCACGGACCGTTCCTGTTGTCTATCCAGACAAACCTGCTCTTACCTGATCTTGTGTTGGCATTAGTTCTTGGTCACTAAATACCTGACTTGACATACATAGCTTGGGGTATGGGGAAATCAATGGTGAAACCTGACTTGTAACTCAACAGTTCGATACCTGTTCTGATCAGTCTTATGGGCTAGGCCAGCCCCGGAGTGATGATGCTGGCATCACTCGTTTATACCTGCTACCTTTTACTGCCTAGCGGCACGTCTCGGTTTCATCCCGAGAGTCTGTAGACCGTGGTCCCGGGCATGCACGAGATACTATTGAGTTACATCGATAATTCATCAAATTGATTTCAAAGACTTGAGAGTAGATAACCCAGTAGAACAGTTTAGTTTACTCACTGCACATTATCCTTCACTGCCCTGATTTATATTACTGTTACACCTGCTTTTCATTCATGATTATATTTGCATTGCCTGTTACCCTGTTTATATTTTATTGCTTGATGACATGACGCGCTGACGTCTGGGTTTTGCATGGCCCAGATTCTTCTACCTTGTTGCAGACTGAGCAGGAGTATTGCCGCTGTTAGACGAGCGGTGAAGTTCCTGTCGGTATGTAGTTTCACTTTCAGTTGTTTCATTTATTGTATCTTTTGGCTTCCGCATCTTGTTATTTCTTTACTTTTTTACTCTGGCTTATGGACATGTACTAGATAGTTTGTTTACTTTCCTGTTCTTGATATCTCTACAGCCGTAATGTGACTGTGGAAGGATTTTTCCTATCCACGGATGGCATGGTTGGCTATGTCACGTGCTCATCTTAGCGTACTCTGGGAAGCGGGGCGTGACATGGTTCTTTTGGTATCAGAGCCACGGGATATAGGTTAATCGGGTTTGATTCTTTTGTAGTTGGGTATTGGACCCAATACACGATTCAGAATACTCGTGATTAGGAACATGTCCTGCCACCTTGATTATCATGATTGTTGAATCATATCCTTCTCTTGATCCTTTGTTTGGGCGATATGCAAACCGCTTTACATTTCGACCGGAAATCCTTTTGGTTCTCTATTGTTTCTCCCCGTTTCTTGATTCTGATACTAGGATTTGGGCGACTTGGGTGGAGTTATGTAATTGTGCCCATGAACTGCAGCATGGTTACAATGCGGTACTCTATTTAAGTAACTTGGAGTCCTGGTCTTGATTAACTTCCGTATTCCATGATCGTTATATTACTTTGCTTCTCTCGGTTTCATTGCTTACCACTTATTGTTCCATCGCCTGCTTGAATCATGTTTACCGTGGTTAACCCTCTTCAGTATCTTGACTTCAGATGAAGTCATCTTGGTATCTTACTCGTTCTTGTTTTTTTCCCCGCGTTAGGATTATTCAATCCTGGTGCATTTCCTTGTTTGTTGTTGTCCTGGGAATGGGATTTCGCGGCACTTTTCACGCTCATGTTGTAAGGAAGGGAAAGCGATTCTCCAGATTCCCGGACATTCGGAGGTTGTTTTGCTGGAGGAAGCAGTTCTGTCGGGTCAGTCAAGTTTAGGGATAGGCCGACAAACAATGTTCTTTCGACGATGGAAGTGGGTAAGGAAGAAGCGCCGGCAATATTCGAGAGTTTCATGGACGTGTTTGAAGACATATCAGGTTTACCACCGAGGCGAGACGTGGAGTTCGCACTTGAACTTGTTCCTGGTGCAGCGCCAATCTCAAAGGGCATATTACCCGATGGCACCAGTGGATTTGAAAGAAGTCAGGAAGTAGGTTGCTGAATTATTCGAGAAGGGTTGGTTTCGCCGCAGCAACTTAACTGGGGAAGCTCCAGTTCTTCTAGTAAAGAAGAAAGAAGACATAGGGAAGGCGTGCGTTGATTATCGAGAATTAAGCCGAGTGATTATTATGAACTAGTACCCGATCCCTCGCATTGGCGAAGTGTTTGAGCAGCTTAGTGGCGCAAGGGTATTCTCGAAGCTGGATTTGCAGTTCGGACATCATCAGGTCCGAGTTAAATCAGAACATATTTGCAAGACTGCGTTCCGAACTCTGTATGGACATTACGAGTATTAGTGAGGCCTTCGGAGTAACGAATACACCGGCAATATTTATGGACTTGATGAACGGAATCTTTTCACCATTCTTGGACCAGTTTTAGTAATGGTCATGGAAGATATTCTGGTCTACTCGAGGAGCATGCGGAACACTTGAAGATCGCACTACAGACTTGGAGGCAAGAAAGATTATATGCAGAGATGAGCAAATGCAAATTTTGGCTTGAAGAAGTAAAGTTTTGGGACATATCGTAGCTGGAGATGGAATCGCCGTTTACCCAGGGAAGATTGGCGCAGTTCAAGACCGACCGATTCCGAAGAACGTTGCAAAGATCAGAAGTTTCTTGGACTTGCAGGATACTATAGAAGGTTCGTGAAGAAAATTTTGCTCGTTTGGCTGAGCCTCTGACCAAGCTTACGCACAAGAAAGTACCATTTGTGTGGACGAATAAGTATGCGTCAGCCTATGAGGCGTTGGAGCAAGAGTGATAACCGCTCTTATTTAAACCGTGCCAGACAGTTCCGGAGGATTGGTGTTTGGCAGCAACGCATCTGGGAAAGGATTAGGATGTGTATTGATACAGCATGAGAAGGTTGTAACTTACGAGTTGAGACAGTTGAAGACCCATGAAAAGAATTACTCAACTCATGACTTGGAGCTTGCGGCTGAGATTTTCGCTTTGGAGATTTGGAGACACTATCTATTGGGCGAAAATGGTCGAAATATTCACCGATCATAAAAGCCTAAAGTACGTGTTCGCTCAGAAGGAGCTAGTTGTGAGACAGCGAAGATGGTTGAAGCTGACGGCTGACTACGATTTCGATCTTAAGTACCTTCCGGGAAAAGTTAGCATTGTACCGGATGCTCAGTCGGATACCGGCAATTCAGATGTTGACTACGCAGAAGGAACTCGTTGAAGACTTTCGAAGATTTGTTTTAGAGGTTGTGCTACCGCATCCTACGGGACAGTTGATGCTGCTATAAGTACGTTCGTCGTTGATCGAGAATATTAAAGCAGCGCAACCACAAGACCCTAGATCGCAAAAGTTTCGAGAACAAGTTGAAGCCGGAATACGAACAGATGTACTAATACATGAAGATGGCTCGTTGAGGTATAGTAGCCGTTTGTGTGTGCCAAAGGGAGATATTCGTGAAGAGCTTATGAAGGAGGCGCACCGAGACTTACGACAGCATTTCTGGTGGGAAGGGTTGAAATGGGAGATTGCTCGCTTTGTGGCAAAGTGCTTGGTGTGTCAGCAAGTTAAGGCTGAACATCGAAGGGTTACTGGTTTATTGCAACCACTTCCGATTTCTCAGTGGAAGTGGGAACATTTAACCATGGATTTTCGTGACGGCTCTACCAAGGAGTCCGAAATGCAACAGTGTAGTTGGGTGATCGTTGACGGTTTGACCAAGGCAGCTCATTCACCCCTTTTGAGTTGGTCAATCAACAGAAGTTTTGGCAGAACGGTACGAGCGGGGGGATTGTAGGATTGCGTGGAATGTCGGTGAGCATCGTGTCCGATCGTGACACTCTTTTCTTAGCACACTTTTGGAGGAGCTTACAGGGAAGTTTGGGGACTCGATTGAAGTGTAGCACAGCTTATCGCCCTCTAACAAATGGCCAGTCGGAGAAAGCAATCCACATTCTCGAAGACATGTTGAAATCTTGCATGTTAGACTTCAAGGGTTCATGGGAGGATCATCTACACTTGGTGGAGTTTTCTTACAACAACAGTTTCCAGGCGACTTTTGGGATGGCTCCATTCGAAGCTTTATGTGGTCGCAAGTGTCGTTCACCTGTTTGTTGGGACGATGTCGGGGAACGAAGATTGTTGGGACCAGATTTGGTTGTGCAGACAGTTGAGAGGGTTTATACTATCCGGAATCATATGAAAGCGGCACAAGACCGACAAAAGAGTTGGGCAGTTACATTGAGAAGACCTCTAGAGTTCGCCGTTGGTGATTTGGTATTCTTGAAGGTATCACCAACTGGAGGGGTGATTCATTTCGGAAGACGAGGAAAGATTAGTCCTCGATTCGTTGGACCTTTTAAGATCTTGGAACGTGTTGGAGAAGTGGCTGATCGTTTGGCGTTACCGCAATCCTTGGCGAATGTTCATGACGTGTCTCATGTATCTCAACTCCGTAAGTATGTTCGAGATGAAGCACACGTGCTGGATCATTCAGAGCTGACTGTACGAGAAGATTTAACCTTTGAGGAACGACCGATGTTGATTGTGGATCGAAGGGAAAATGTTCTTAAGAACAAGGTTATCCCTCTCGTACTTGTTTCTTGGGGTGATCGCTCACAAGGAGAATCAACTTGGGAACGTGAAGATGAAATTCGACGGAGGTTTCCATACTTATTTTTGTAGTTTCTTGGTTGTTATCTTCTCTTGTCTTGGGAATTTCGAGGACGAAATTCTTTTTGTAGTTGGGTATAATGTAACACCCTAGTTCATTTATACCAATTCCAGTTCTCGTATTTTCTTTATTCGTGATATTTCTTGATTTAGCGTATCTTGGGTGCGAATGGTATTTTACACTTTATATTTCATTCGACCTGACCCGCTTGCTTGAACCTGTTTGACTCTTATTTTATAAATTATCTTGACTTGTTGCATGGACTAGTACATCTCATGATTTAGTATATACTGATATTTTGTCTAGTATCGCATCTTTTGCATATAACAATTTAAATCACGAAAAATAATTTAAAATTGCATTTCATAGCCTGCTTGATACCCCTAACTCTGTGGTAGCGTCCTTGCATCGTGTTCTCGTCCCGTTCAGTGAAACGGACGTATTTGGATGGCTACGCACACGTACGTGCATCCGTTCTTGGGGGTATGCATTTCTGTTACATAATCTTTCATTTTAATTTTTGGAACTTGATAATAATTTTCATATTTCAAATCCAAAATTTTAGATCCGACCCGGGCATGTTTTGGACTAAATTTGTATTTACCAGAAAATCTAATTTTATTTCAGCTAATGTCTTTATTAAAATTTAACAGTTTAAAATATTTATAACTTACAAAATCTTTTTAAATTAAAATCTAAACCTTAATAACAACTCCTTTCTCTCTCTCTCTCTTTCCTCTGAATATATATATTTATATATATTTTATTTATTTAATTTTTCTTTCCTTATTTTATACACAACCTCTTCTTCTTACTTTTTCTTCTTCTTTCTTTTTTCTTTTTCTTGATCTTGTTTCTTGATTCCGGTGATCACCGCCGGAGCCGTGCTCGTCGCTGACGATCCGAGTAATCCAGTGAACGTACCTGATTTGCGTGATCACCCTCGTGCATTGTTTGGAACCGTTCCGTGTACCGTGCGCGCGTTGCGACATTTCGCCGACGAAGGACGTTCCGTACACATCCGTTCTTGTTCCGTCCAGGCAAGTTAATCTTGCTACATGCTATATAATTCATTTTATACCTATTTAAATAAATACCATACCTATAGTTTAAATCTAGTACCCCATGTTTAATTTTATAACGTTTCGATGTTCCGTTTGCATTCGTTTATATCATTTTAAATCTTGATCATGAAAACTTATCTTGTGACATACTAGATTACATTATACTGCATCCATATCATTTAAAATATATATCGTCGTAATATTTCTTATTATTATCTTTAATTAGTTTATAATCAGAATTTTATAATATTATACACTTGAAAATTTTATAGTTTACACATGAAACGTAGTTGAAAAGCGGATACGACAAATCTGAAATTTACTGTACACCTTACCTTATAAAATTCATTATCAATCATAGAAAAATCATTAGTATACGTTCTTTAGTTCGTTGCGAAGATAACTCAGAATACTATAACTCTATGAAATATTTACTTGCAAAATAAATTGTTTAAATAACATAAAATGCAAATGAATACGTCTCTAAACTGCTGTCCAGGGAAATTCCAGCAGCAAACATTCAACTTCGAATGTTCATAGCTTTTTGTAGGGATAACCTGAGATACTTATACTTATAAAAATGAAAACCTTATTGAATTATTTTCATTTGGTATAAGACGCGTCCCCTTTGGAGACATTTGTTATTTGTAAGCTATTTTACAAATCAGGGTGACGCTGAATTTCTGAACGGAACTTTCTTGTGCATGGTTAATCAATACCACTTTTATAGTTATTAATCGCTATGAATATGCTATCCATACTAATATTATTATATCAATATTTATATCACATATTGCTTAGTTGTACATCTCACGTTACCATTTTATAGTTTTATAACTTTTTGGACATCCGTGCGCATTTTTAACCGGTTTTAGTTATAATTGCATCCATTGAACATATTATACATGTCATTGCATCCCTAGATTACTTAATGCTCATTAACCTGATTTTAACATCCATATTTGTCATACTGTATTCATATAGTGTTGAAACCGTCTCTGAACCACCACTGATAACTGTACTGCTAATTAATTGAATCTGCTTTATTGTTAAATTCATTGCTTAGATTAATGTTGTTGATAGCCATGCTTGATTACTTATAACCATGATTATGCTAGCTGTTTATGAGCACCCACATGTTATCTTTTACACCCTGACATGACTCGCTACACACATATTGATTGACCCAACATGGTACCGTACACTACTTGACTTGACCTGATGTACCATGGCTTGACCCGTTACTTGATCTCGTGTCTAATGCCAACAAACCTGACATGTAGTCCTCACGGACCGTTCCTGTTGTCTATCCAGACAAACCTGCTCTTGCCTCATCCTGTGTTGGCATTAGTTCTTGGTCACTGAATACCTGACTTGACATACATTGCTTGGGGGTATGGGGAAATCAATGGTGAAACCTGACTTGTAACTCAACAGTTCGATACCTGTTCTGATCAGTCTTACGGGCTAGGCCAGCCCCGGAGTGATGATGCTGACATCACTCGTTTATACCTGCTACCTTTTACTGCCTAGCAGCATGTCTCGGTTTCAGCCCGAGAGTCTGTAGACCGTGGTCCCGGGCATGCACGGGATACTATTGAGTTACATCGATGATTCATCAAATTGATTTCAAAGACTTGAGAGTAGATAACCCAGTAGAACAGTTTAGTTTACTCACTGCACACTACCCTTCACTGCCTTGATTTACATTACTGTTACACCTGCTTTTCATTCATGATTATATTTGCATTGCCTGTTACCCTGTTTATATTTTATTGCTTGATGACATGACGTGCTGACGTCTGGGTTTTGCATGGCCCAGATTCTTCTATCTTGTTGCAGACTGAGCAAGAGTATTGCCGCTGTTAGACGAGCGGTGAAGTTCCTGTCGGTATGTAGTTTCGCTTCCAGGTGTTTCATTTATTGTATCTTTTGGCTTCCGCATCTTGTTATTTCTTTACTCTTTTACTCTGGCTTATGGACATGTACTAGATAGTTAGTTTACTTTCCTGTTCTTGATATCTCTACAGCCGCAATGTGACCGTGGAAGGATTTTTCCTATCCACGGGTGGCATGGTTTGCCATGTCACGTGCTTATCTTAGCGTACTCTGGGAAGCGGGGCGTGACAGGCTTGAACCTTCTACGGTAGCTTCCTGCTATAGTTTTTGGGTCTTTGATACTGTTTGGGTTTTGGGTTTTTACAGTGGGTTGGATCTGGGCTAGTATAGCTAGTTTTAGTGTTTTGTGGGTTTTTGTGATCATGGATGGTTTGGGTGGAGATTAGGTTAAGCTAGGGTTTTGATGGTTATATTAACTATATTATGTATTGATAGTGTCTGTTAGTCAAAGCCTTTTCTTCTGATTTCTCAAACGTACCCTAATGTACCAAATTGGTGTTTTAAAAACGTTTTTAAACAAAATCGTTGGATACGGAAAATATGCTATATCTAAGATATTTTTCTTGTTTTGCAAACATTTACAGAATGATGTGCAGGAATTGTAGAGTTTTGTGTAAGAATTAGAGCCCGTTTCCCTACCCAAAATCCGGCGAGACCTCCCCAAAATCCGAGCACACCGGCCTCCTGAGGGAGTTGGGGCTTGGTGTTGTGCAGGGTGGTGTCTGTGTGTGTTTTTATGTGTTTGGTATTGTTTATTTTCTTGGTTTTGTTCCAGGTAAGAATTTAGGACCATTTACCTTTTGTTTGTGTATCGGGACTTGCGCGACACTTACGTTACGAAATGGGTCCGGTGCCGCTGTGTGTCACAGCGTGTTGCTGTGTGTCACAGGGTGTCGTGGTGGTTTTTTGCGTATGCACACACGTTACGTATACAGGCGCGTCTAGTTGCGACACTAGTTTCTTGTATAATCTTGATATCGCGTTTTTGCAGAATTTTAGCCTTATGTGCGTTATTTGTGTAAATTCTAGGTTCGCAGGCGGGGACGTCGGACGTCGCGAAGAGGGGAAAGCAGGTGGTTAAACCCGCCTATCGAGACAGGGACTGGACTTGGTACCCGGTGTGCTCGGGCTTCTTTAGAGGCGATGGAAATCCCTCGCTCTCTTCACTTTCAGCCTTCCCAAACGAGATTGAAAACTACCATTCAGTCGAATCTCGACTTCTTAGGAAAAAGGGGGAAAATCACTTTGATCTCCTCTTTCGGAGAAATCAGTGGCTCTCCTTTTTGGAATACGGGAGACCCCCTCGGATGGGTGGTCAGGTACACTTAGCACCCGATCACGGTGAGTAGATTTGACATCTACGGGGAAATCGCCCATATGGCGTTATGCGTTAGGGCTTGATAAGATATTGTAGCTACATATTTGCATTCATATACATTGATTGCGCATGGGTACTAATTGGTGCATACTGTATTCCCTGCTCAATATGGACTTAGAACTAATAGGACACCGCACCGTTACTAACGGTTCATGTTGCACGAGCACTAATCCGCATGTTACACACACACCGTTAGTAATTGCCATGACACTCACACTATAGAATTGCCATGAATAATATATTGTAGGTCACCTCATATATGATTCGACATGATACTTCCATACTTACGCATATACACATTGTACCTACCTAGATGAGCTGGTCTGGGGACCGCATGATATATTTTAAGAATGGTATTAATTAAAGAGCGGTTTTTTTCCTTTTACTCATAGTACGATTTTATGCGGCATACGACACATTGCATGGATTTACGCATTGAGTTTTGGATTCGTGTGATTTCTGGATTTGAGAACCGTGGTATTATTTTAAGAAAATATGCACTGTTTTGAAAACCCGGTTTCTCTTGATATGATATTTCAGTGCGTCCACCATGCGTTTTCTCGGTTCTGAGACGTATGACATGTGAACCCGAATTGAGGAGCTGGATGAGGCCGATTGCGGGTACATGGTGGACTCGGTATGGTACCTCGGGGCGAGAACGGATTGTTGTGCTGTAGATGATGAGCCTGGCAGAGGGACTACTACCTACCGGTGATTGGTTGTACCTGGCGGTTATCCGGAGGATACTGACCAGAGTCGAGAGATGGATATAGGCCGATCCGGACTGACGGAGCCCGATATATGAGTATTTGTGTGTCGGTGTTGTACACGAGTATTTCGTGATGTTTTCGGGTGCCGATATTGGGCACCCCGTTTCTATGAGATTTACAGGATTGAGGGCTGGATAGAGTGACGGCGCCTGAGTTATCGGGATTTTGGGGTGTTTTGGTAGACACCGGGGTTTTCCACGATTATGATTCGGGTAGTTTATATTTTATCCCATGCTCAGTATTCATTGTTATGCATCGCATCATGTAGTCATTATACCTGATAGAGTACTTGGCATGATTATTGCATATTCAGTTCATCATATAGATGTTATTATGTGCATATGTTAAAGTATAGTAGCATGTGCATAGCTGCGATTACCTTTATATGTTATTTACTATTCACGTGTTGGCAACTCACCCCCATTGTGCCGCAGTGTTTGCAGGTCGATCCTCAGAGTAGTTGCGGCAGGGCTATCTCTTGTATCTTTTTGCTACGAAATACCACTACATTTGGCGCGTGAGCCATTTTGCTGATAGGTGGGTCATGATATCCGTTTATATTTTCCATTTGTACACTCTGTTGTATCTAGTACTCTCCATCTACTATTTCATGTATTGACTTAGAGACCAGTAGTGAGGACGATATTGTATATTATTTTTATTCTGGACGTCGAGCTCGTGTGAGCCGGCTTTATTTATTTATGCAGTTTTATCTTTTATGATGTTTTTCACTTATATTGCTCATTTCTTCGCTACGGTGTCGTATATTATTCTTGTGGTGATTGTTTCCGCCGTTGGACGTGATTGCTCCCGTTTGGGGATGCTATATTCTTGTTATCAGTCATTTTATTTATATTATGTTTTATACCCGTTTTCGGGGCTAGCTTTTACAAAGGAGGTGCTGCCGAAATTTTTAAGAAAATAACTTAAACTTTAAAGATTTTTACTAAATTACTCAAGGTTTTCTAAATGTTTTAAACTAATGTTTTCCTCACTCACTATTTTAATGGTTTTGATTTCTGGGTTTCGGCTTACTTTATCGCGTTGCGCCTGTAGACGTTACGTGGTTAAGTGTTGGTCACGGGCCGAACTTTGGGTCGTGACAAAGTTGGTATCAGAGCGTAGGTTTTACCTTTCGGAGTGTAGGATGACCTTGGTATGATGGAGTAGGTAGCTGAAGCAGAGTGGCGTAGCGAGTGTATGTTCCGCGGCATACTCACGACACGGTACTCCGCCTAGGTGGCCTTAGGACTTATTGATTGAAATTCCTTCATGATTATATACATTCTTGTGATTCGATTTCCATATCCTTATCGAATCCTATTTTCTTCTCAGCCATTATGCCGCCAAAGACTACCAGGGTGCAGAGAGTGGCCGCGAGAGCCGAGATTAGAGTTGACTTATCTGAGACGAGTACTGACCCGAGCAGTACACCCGTTGTACCAGAGCAGACTGTTCCCCCTTCGACAGACCAGATCGCTATGCTAGGGACCGGTATGCAGGAGATGCGCCAGATGATAGGGTCGTTAGTTGAGGCACTTCGAGCACAGCGACCTGAGGTAGTTCCACCCGTTATGGGGACTGCGATGGTACCTACAGTTCAGGTAGTTGCACCTGCGGCTATAGAGGTTGTCACAGTATCGCTATCTGAATTTATGAGGCAGAAGCCTCCGGTATTCACAGGCACCGATGCAACCGAGGACCCGCGGTCATTTATCGATAGGATGGCCCGGATATGTCGTTCACTCAGATGCTCAGATGCGAGATGGGTGGAGTTCGCGAGCTTATGCCTGGAAGGTCTTGCGCAGAAGTGGTGTGAGTCGGTAGAGAAGGGCAGAGCAGCAGGTCTTCCTCCTATGACCTGGACTGAGTTTGTGACGGTGTTTCTTGCCCGCTTCCTTCCATAGAGTGTCAGATATTCTAGATCGCGTAGGTTAGATTCTTTACGTCAGACTCCGGAGATGACAATGGCAGAGTACGACGTACTGTTTACCGAGCTAGCTATGTATGCCCCATATTTAGTGGCTACTGAGGAGATGCGAGTCAAGAGGTTTGTTCGAGGATTGCATACCCTATTGTTTCTCGCCGTCAGCGCACAGCATTGCGAGACCTATGCAACAGCTGTAGATGCAGCCCTATTAGTCGAGGAGCGCCTTACTGAGACTTCGGTGGTTCTAGAGCTGAAGAGAGTTCGTACTGATACACCAGCACAGAGACGGCCGTTTAGGCGCCGCGACAGACTTCATGCAGGTGGCAGAGACTTGGGGCGAGGCCGACTGTTTAGCTCTTATCCCTAGGAGGGTCAGCAGCAGACACCGTCTAGATGTTTTCGGTGCGGGAGTACTTATCATCATGTGCGAGATTGTCCTGAGCCACGCGAGTACGAGACCGCCATACCACACGTCACTTTACCACCTTCACCACCCCAGAGGGTGTTGCCTCTTATACCCACTGTTGCTCCGCGTTAGACTCACGCACAGAGAGGTCGTGGCCACAGAGGGTTTGCTCAGAGAGGGCGAGGTGGCCGAGGCAGAGGACAACCAGTTGCTAGTAGGGGAACGCCAGTCGCAGATAGAGGACAGGCACGGGTATTCGCTTTGACGCATCAGGACGTGCAGGCATCCAATGCAGTGGTCTCAGGTACTCTTTCAGTATGTTCTGTTGACACACACGTGTTATTTGATCCGGGATCCACGCACTCGTACGTTTCCATACACTTCGTGTCGAGTTTGGGTAGAGAGTATGGTTTGCTTGATCAGCCGCTTGCTGTGACCACTCCTATGGGCGAGTCATTTATTGCTAGACACGCGTTCTGGTCGTGTGTTGTCTGTATTGGTGAGAGAGAGTTTCTCATCGACTTGATCCTTCTTGAGATGTTGGACTTCGACGTTCTCCTGGGCATGGACTGGCTAGCCACGTGCTACGCGCCTGTGGACTGCCGTGAGAAGACAGTTAGGTTTTGTTTTCCCAGCGAGTCGGCTTTGGTTGTGCAAGGGGATCGTGGTGCCGTCCCTCACAGTTTGATATCGTCTCTTCGCGCTGGACAGCTTTTGAGGAAGGGATGTCAGGGATTTCTAGCCTATGTTTGTGATACTAGAGCTACAGAGGTTCTGTTGGACCAGGTCTAGATTGTTAGTGAGTTCCCTGATGTTTTCCCTGACGAGCTTCCTGGGCTACCGCCTGAGCGCGATATTGTTTTCTGCGTTGACTCGATTCCCGGCACGGGGCCTATTTCCATACCGTCTTATCGGATGCCCCCGGCGGAACTTAGAGAGTTGAAGGGTCAGTTGCAAGATTTGTTGGATAAAGGGCTTATTCAACATAGTGTGTCTCCTTAGGGTGCTCCTGTCCTGTTTGTCAAGAAGAAGGACGGCAGTTTGCGCTTGTGTATTGATTACTGCCAGCTGAACAGAGTTACCGTACGGAACAGATATCCTTTACCACGTATCGACGATTTGTTCGACCAGCTTCAGGGTGCGGGATACTTTTCGAGGATTGACTTGCGATCAGGCTACCATCAGTTGTGGGTTCGGCAGGAGGATATTCCGAGGACGGCTTTTCGCACGCGTTACGGGCACTATGAGTATTTGGTGATGTCGTTCGGACTCACAAACTCCCCAGCCGCATTTATGAACTTGATGAACCGTATTTTCAGACCGTATCTTGATCTGTTCATCATCGTATTTATTGACGACATTTTGGTGTATTCCCGGAGTCGAGAGGAGCACGAGCAGCATCTGCGGATCACATTGCAGACTTTGAGGTAGCACCAGTTGTTCACGAAATTTTCCAAGTGCGCGTTTTGGCTTGACAGCGTAGATTTCTTGGGTTACGTGATTACGCGAGATGGTATATGTGTGGACCCGAAGAAGATCGAGGTCGTTTAGTATTGGCCCAGACCAGCATCAGTTACGGAGATCCGCAGCTTTCTAGGACTGGCCGGCTACTACTGACGATTTGTATAGGACTTCTTCCGTATTGCTGCACCGTTGACCGGGTTGACCCGGAAGGGAGTTCCTTTTGATTGGACAGAGGCGTGCGAGTATAGCTTTCAGCAGTTACAGACTCGTTTGACTACGGCGCCGGTGTTAACTTTGCCTACGGGATCGAGCGTATTTGTGGTCTATTAAGATGCTTCTCGAGTGGGGCTAGGGTGCGTATTGATGCGGCACGACAGGGTTATCGCGTATGCTTCTCGGCAGCTGAAGAAACATGAACAGAACTACCCCACTCATAATTTGGAGATGGCTGCAGTGTTCTTTGCACTCAAGATCTGGCGATATTACCTATACGGCGAGTCGTGCCAGATATTCACGGATCACAAGAGCTTGAAGTGTAAATCGATGCTATGCACCCCGCGGAATCGCGGGGAGGCGGAAGGTGTAAAAACGATAATTTTAGCATCAAAACATCGACTGTAAGCCTTGATTGTAATCTAAACCGAATCTAGCAAATGCAAAAGAAGTATAGACAAAGTACAGAAATTATACCTCAAGAAACCTGGTCCTTCTTCTCCTTATCTCGTTGTCCTCCTCACCTGCATGTATTCCTCGAAGTGGTACGGATGTCGTCTCCTCGTCAGCTTGCTCGAATCCTAGATGATCCACCCGAACGTTTATGCACCAAGCTTTGTCCTCTAAACTAAAGAAACTAGATCAAGTAGTTTGCTAATCTAAATGATCTAGGTTGTGTATATGGTGTAGATGGATTGAGGAGTCTAATTTAGCTCAAGGTTACTCAACACATGAGTGTTCTTGAGCTTGAGGGAAAGTGGAGATGGAAAAAGAAATGGTATGAACTAAGAAAAATGAAGAAGGATAGGGTTTTTCTCTCTCTTGTTCTTAACTGAACTCTACACTATTATGAATTAGAAAAACTAAATTCAATAATAGATAATAGGTTCAACGGTCAAACAAATGACTCATGGGTCAATTGACCAACATGTGTCCATAAAACCCAAGTCCTTATTCATGCATAATACACATCATTTCTTAATTACCTAAAATGTATTAATTATTTAAAACTAAATGATTAATACAATTAGATCATGCCATCTACAAATACATTTTGTACAAATTACGAAAACGGCCCTCGTCCGTACATACATACCTGTATTCGTATTCCAAAAAATATGAATATCGAAGACGACAATCCATCAGTACAATACTAAGATCCGGCTTAAACCAAAGCCCACTAGTATTGTCCGCCCGACTTATCGTGCGTGCACGAGTGTATGCACGTGATCGAACCCTTTCGTAAAACCATACGATATCTACACGTTTTGCCCGATGCAGGGAAACACTCTGTGTGGGACTCTAAAGACTCGACTCTACACTGGCAGTGGGTTTAACCACAGGCCGCAAGCGGTACTAACTGTACGTAACGGTCCCCAGGTATTGTCGATAAGAAAGCCGATGAGCATAACTCATCTGAACTCCTACTGAGTCTGTATGTGACAATCTCCGTACAGTCCGGTCTGTCCGTCTAAGAGTATCGCATATCTGGCCTAGGGGGTGGTAAACGTCATACGCCTAATAGTGGTATAAGTCATGTCGGAGTACGGTCCAATATACTCTAAGAAACTACTGGAGTACCTACCAGTAAATCTCGCTTGCCCTGGCCAGGGACTATGTGTAATGGCGTTCCGAACACAGCGTGATATCAACCCCCAATACCGGGAGAGAGGAATCCTATCTAACCGCCATTGCCTCCAAGTGCTTCGGGACTGCACCCAACTACTACCTGTTTGCACGACTCAGTAGAGCTATGGTAGGGTAGTAATCTAAGAACAGTGGGAACACACTTGAGACGAAGCAGCAGTGTCAAGTCAACGGACTAAGCTGTACTCATGTCATCTGGGTACTGCTATCTGACAATAGGTATATTACCAACCAGCAGTTCCCAATGAGTCCGTCCAGTGTAACTCACAACCTAATGAGCACTTGCATACTATCTCCAGTACGACGTACTGATGGCTGTCGGACAGACCATCTCCCAGGCTGGGAAGGGAAGCGTATACACTAGTCTACTCTGGAGTATCGATGCCCTGTATCGATAATCCCGTGACTAGAGACCTGTATAAGGATTTGCTTGTAGATTACCTAGCCCCCACTAATGTGACTGCCATCACAACACTAGTAATCAAGCATAGATCCTAAGGGCTCTACTAATATGCATAGGCAATATTTTAAAAGAAACATATGTACATATTGAAGTAGAAACAAACCAAGTAGCATACTACTATTTTGAGCAAGAATGTTATTACAACTGTGAATATCCCAAGCTTCCAATAAGTAATATACAAACTAGTATGATACAGTAATTGCCTCTAGGGCATATACACTAACATGAAGTACATATTTCTGCAGCGAGACCTGAATCTTAGACATCGCCGTTGGATGGAGTTAGTGAAGGACTACGATTGTGAGATCCTTTATCACCCGAGCAAGGTGAATGTAGTGGCGGATGCTTTGAGTAGGAGGCCAGGGAGTAGTCTATCTTGTTTGAGCGCAGTACAGAGGCAGTCGTCGGCAGATTGGCAGATTTTATGCGACAGCCGAGTGCAGTTTGAGTTCACTCCGATCGGGGGACAGCTTGCGCATGTCCGCGCACGTCCGCAGTTGCTTGACCGTATCCGCGAGGCGCAGCCCAGTGATGACCGTCTTTCAGAGATCAGGGAGCAGATTAGACAGGGCAGAGACTCCGAGTTCGTGATCGATGACCAGGGGATACTGCGATTTGGGACTCGACTATGTGTACTAGATTCTGAGGGACTGAGGCGTGAGATTCTCGAGGAGGCGCATCGATCAGTGTACAACATTCATCCAGGTTCCACTAAGATGTACCATGATCTGAGAGATGTTTACTGGTGGGAAGGGATGAAGAGGGACGTCACAGACTTCGTGTCAAGATGCCTGACTTGTCAGCAAGTCAAGGCCGAGCACCAGAGGCTCGCGGGAGAGCTACAGCCATTGCCCATTCCGGATTGGAAATGGGAGTAGATTTCTATGGACTTCATTATGGGTCTACCCAGGACTAGTCGAGGGTATGACTCCATTTGGGTGATCATGGATCGATTGACAAAAGCGGCCCACTTCCTGCCGGTGAAGACCACTTTCGGATTTGCTCAGTATGCCCAGATATACATCGACGATATCGTACGACTGCATGGAGTCCCGACATGTATTGTGTCCGACCGAGGCACCCAGTTTACCAGCCGACTATGGCAGAGGCTTCAGGAGGCTTTGGGCACCCGTTTGAGTTTCAGCACAGCATTTCATCCGCAGATCGACGGCCAGTTAGAGCGGACTATTTAGACTCTCGAGGACATGCTCCGAGCGTGCGTCTTAGATTTCGAAGGTAGCTGGGATCACCATTTGCCCTTAGTAGAGTTCTCCTACAACAACAGCTTTCAGGAGACAATTCAGATGACACTATTCGAGGCTCTATATGGGAGGAGATGCAGATCGCCCATCTGTTGGACAGAGCTCAGCGAGAGCAGTATTTTGGGACCGCAGATTGTTGAGGAGACGACCGCGAAGATCTAGTTGATTCGCGATAGGATGAGAGCAGCCCAGAGCAGACAGAGATCTTATGCGGACCGTCGTTGGCGCAAGCTTGAGTTTTCTTTTGGCGATCATGTTTTCTTGAGGGCCTCCCCAATGAAAGGTGTGATGAGATTTGGGAAGAAGGGGAAGCCTAGTCCCAGATATTTAGGCCCCTTCGAGATCCTCGAGCGTGTTGGTGCAGTTGCATATCGGTTAGCTCTTCCGCCCAGTTTCCCAGACGTTCACCCTGTCTTCCATGTTTCGATACTCCGCAAGTATCTTCATGATCCTTCGCATGCGATTCAGCACCCGACGATCCAGCTGGAGCGCGACCTTTCTTTTGCAGAGCAGCCGGTGGCCATCCTGGATCGGCAGGTAAAGAAATTGAGATCGAAGCTTATACCATCCGTCAAAGTCCTTTGGCGTGGCCCGAGCAGCGAGGAGGTCACCTGGGAGACCGAGGGCGAGATGAGGAAGAAATATCCCAATCTCTTTGAAGGTACGCATAGCTAGATTTTAAATTCGGGGACCGAATTTCTTTAAGGGGGAGATTGTAACGCTTTGAAATTCGTTAGATTAATTTTCGCGTTAATTAGCGGCAATGCGTGTTTTTCATAAATCTCGTAAATTTTAAATTTCCACTTAAACTAAAATAAAATCAGTTTTAATTGTGATAAGGTGTGTTTTTATATATAAATGGGTTTTATTAATTATAAATTAGCTTAGTGTTCACAAAATTAGCAAATTTTCTTAACTAATTTTCCTAAGCCAAATTTAGTTAGCATGCACAACCCTAATCACCTAGGTTAAGTGTTAACTTGTAGTCATTTTCTTTTCCCTCTTGCATGGTTCTTTTATCCACAAAAATAAAGTCAAACCTTTATTTTAAAAATGAAATAAAAAAATGGGAGGCATGGGGGTGTTAGGTGAAGAATGGCTTGACCTTGACCATACTCCCTCACTCATTTCTCTCTCTCCCTCTCATTTTCTGCAATTCAGCAGAGGCAACAGCACCAACAGCAGCATACTCTTCACCTTCTTCTTATTTTCTTCTCCTTGCCTCTAAACAACAAACCCCTACACAAAAAAACTCACCTTTTCTTCATAAAACCCTTGCAAAATGCCTCTTTTGTGGGTCTTGGTGGAAAATCCGTGCCTTTGAAGGCAAATGCAGCAAGTTAGACTTCCCTAAGATCATTTGGAGGTATTAAACTCACCCATATCACTTTATTTCTTAACTTGTGGATTTTTTTAGCTAAAAATTGTGTTTTTGTGCGTTTCAGTGCTAAGGAGATGGATTTAGTGAAGTTTAGGGTAAGTTAGGGTTTTTAAGGTTTGATTAACTTAATTAGATGCTATTATTGTTGTTTAAACCAAACCCTTGTTTCAGTTTACACCAAAATACCTTATTGTATTAATTTTAATGTTTAATTAGTGTTTAGTTAAGATTTATTGTCGATTTGGGATCTGTTGTTAACCCAAGACTTTTCTATGAGACCAAACGGTGTAAGAGTATAGACCTAGTCACCCTGAGTGTGTGGGTGGAGTTCGAGCCCAACCTGGACGGTTTGGGCCGGCGACTGGGGGGAGGAATCCGGCGACCTCAGCCTGGGGTGGGGCTGGGGGCTTGAACCTTCTACGGTAGCTTCCTGCTATAGTTTTTGGGTCTTTGATACTGTTTGGGTTTTTGGTTTTTACAGTGGGTTGGATCTGGGATAGTATAGCTAGTTTTAGTGTTTTGTGGGTTTTTGTGATCATGGGTGGTTTGGGTGGAGATTAGGTTAAGCTAGGGTTTTGATGGTTAGATTGACTATATTATGTGTTGATAGTGTCTGTTAGTCAAAGCCTTTTCTTCTGATTTCTCAAACGTACCCTAATGTACCAAATTGGTGTTTTAAAAATGTTTTTAAACAAAATCATAGGATACGAAAATCTTCTATATCTAAGATGTTTTTCTTGTTTTGCAAACATTTACAGAATGATGTGCAGGCATTGTAGAGTTTTGTGTAGAAATTAGAGTCCGTTTCCCTACCCAAAATCCTGCGAGACCCCTCCAAAATCCGAGCACGCCGGCCTCCTGAGGGAGTTGGGGCTTGGTGTTGTGCAGGGTGGTGTCTGTGTGTGTTTTTATGTGTTTGGTATTGTTTATTTTCTTGGTTTTGTTCCAGGTAAGAATCTGAGACCATTTACCTATTGTTTGTGTAGCGGGACTTGCGCAACACGTACGTTACGAGATGGGTCTGGTGTCGCTGTGTGTCACAGCGTATTGCTGTGTGTCACAGCGTGTCGTGGTGGTTTTTGGTGTATGCACACACGTTATGTATACACGCGCGTCTAGTTGCGACGCTAGTTTCTTGTATAATCTTGATATCGCGTTTTTGCAGGATTTTAGCCTTATGTGCGTTATTTGTGTAAATTCTAGGTTCGCAGGCGGGGATGTCGGACGCCGCAAAGAAGGTAAAGCAGGTGGTCGGGTACACTTAGCACCAGATCACGGTGAGTAGATTTGACATCTACGGGGAAATCGCCCGTATGGCGTTATGCGTCGGGGCTTAATAAGATATTGTAGCTGCATATTTGCACTCATATACATTGATTGCGCATGAGTACTAATTGGTGCATACTGTATTCTCTGCTCTATATGGACTTAGAAATAATAGAATACCGCACCGTTACTAACGGTTCATGTTGCACGAGCACCAATCCGCATGTTACACACACACCGTTAGTAATTTCCATAAAACTCACACTATAGAATTGCCATGAATAATATAATATAGCTCACCTCATATATGATTCGACATGATACTTCCATACTTACGCATATACACATTGTACCTACCTAGATGAGCTGGTCTTTTTGGGAAAACTGGGGACTGCATGATATAGTTTAAGACTGGAATTAATTAAAGAGCGGTTTTTTTCCTTTTACTCATAGTACGTTTTTATGCGGCATACGACACATTGCATGAATTTACGCATTGAGTTTTGGATTCGTGTGATTTCTGGATTTGAGAACCGCAGTATTATTTTAAGAAAATATGCACTATTTTGAAAATCTGGTTTCTCTTGATATGATATTTCAGTGCGTCCACCATTCGTTTTCTCGGTTCTGAGACGTGTGACATGTGAACCTGAATCGAGGATCTGGATGAGGCCGATTGTGGGTACATGGTGGACCCGGTATGGTACCCGGGGAGAGAACGGATTGTTGTGCTGTAGACGATGAGCCTGGCAGAGGGACTACTACCTGCCGGTGATTGGTTGGACCTGGCGGTATCCGGAGGATACTGACCAGAGTCGAGAAATGGATATGGGCCGATCCGGACTGACGGAGCCCGATATATGAGTATTTGCGTGTCGGTGCTGGACACGAGTATTTCGTGATGTTTTCGGGTGCCAATGTTGGGCACCCCGTTTCTATGAGATTTACAGGATTGAGGGCCGGATAGAGTGACGGCGCCTGAGTTATCGGGATTTTGGGGTGTTTTGGTAGACACCGGGGTTTTCCACGATTATGATTTGGGTAGATTATATTTTATCCCATGCTCAGTATTCATTGTTATACATCGCATCATGTAGTCGTTGTACCTGATAGAGTACTTTGCATGATTATTGCATACCCAGTTCATCATATAGATGTTATTGTGTGCACATGTTAGAGTATAGTAGCACGTGCATACCTGCGATTACCTTTATTTGCTATTTTCTATTCACGAGTTGGCAACTCACCCCCGTTGTGTTGCAGTGTTTGCAGGTCGACCCTCAGAGTTGTTGCGGCAGGGCTATCTCTTGTATCTTTTTGCTACGGATACCATTACATTTGGCGCGTGAGCCGTTTTGCTGATAGTGGGTCGCGGTATCCGTTTATATTTTCCATTTGTACACTCTGTTGTATCTAGTATTCTCCATCTACTATTTCATGTATTGACTTAGAGACCAATCGTGAGGACGATGTTGTATATTATTTGTACTCTGGACGTCGAGCTCGTATGAGCCGGCTTTATTTGTTTAGGCTGTTTTTATCTTTTATGATGTTTTTCACTTATATTGCTCATTTCTTCGCTACGACGTCGTATATTATTCTTATGGTGATTGTTTCCGCCGTTGGGCGTGATTGCTCCCGTTTGGGGATGTTATATTCTTGTTATTAGTCATTTTACTTATATCATGTTTTGTACCCGTTTTCGGGGCTAGCTTTTACAAAGGAGGTGCTGCCGAAATTTTTAAGAAAATAACTTAAACTTTAAAGATTTTTACTCAATTACTCAAGCTTTTCTAAATGTTTTAAACTAATGTTTTCCTCACTCACTATTTTAATGGTTTTGATTTCTGGGTTTCGGCTTACTTGATCGTGTTGCGCCTGTAGACGTTACGTGGTTAAGTGCCGGTCACGGGCCGAACTTTGGGTCATGACACCGTCGCCACATTCGACACCTCTTCGTCAATTTATGCCTCCATGGACACCTCACCAGCACCCCACTTCCTAGTCGTAAACATGTGCTCCGCCTCTGACCACCCTCCACTGTGCAAACCCGAGCTACTGGCCGAGTCCGAGCCCAGAATCTAAGCTCGAGAAGAGGACGAACTTGACAGTTTCCATGTCGCGCCTAGCCGTGCGTGCGTCGTGCCATTCCGTTCATCATCGTTCACTGCTATCGCGTCGCCATCATCTCCAAGCAAGTGAAAATCATCACTTGTTTTCATGCTACAGTATAGGAAATCACATTAGAGCTAAATATACAAACAAAACAAACAAATGCAATTATATTCACATGCTTATATATATGTGTTTGAAGGTGGTATAACGAACCACCGTGATGAAGAAATCTGAGTAGAGCCACACTAGGACTTATGACAAGCTGATATCACTTGAAAATAATAGAGATAACCACCGATACGAGAAATCTATGAAAACTTGTGTTTTGTTGATACCGAATGCCTTTATTAGGTGTTCGATACATATCTTGTGCCAAAATCAAATCTAGTGTAGCAAAATTTTTAGTTGCTAGATTCTTTTATAGATAATGGATGATACGTAAAGAGTTGGGTCAAAAATGCGAACCCTAACACCGTGAAATGTCGCCCCCACTTAGATCCACCAAATCTGAAAATTTCCGGTACACCTAACTTGTGAAAATCATAGTAATTTCGATACATACTGGAATGCAGTGTTTGAGGGCTCATATCGAAGCCGACTTGACGACCTAGAACCCACTATAAATTATATTTCGATACTTTTAAAATCCAATGACAAAAACTATTCGGGAGTGCAGCTCTGGACTGCAGTCCAGAGCAGTACTTCTTGTCAACACCTGAATTAAAATGTTTTTATAACTCTGTGTGAATATGATATTATGTGGAACCCTATACTTTTGTGAATATTATTCTGTTAGATAACCATTGGTGGTGGTTTCATTCGTTTTTACTATTGTTTGCTATTTTAATCATATTTTAAATCGTCATTGCATACTGCAGTCCCAAGCAAGGACAGAACGTGTACTCTGATCTTAAACGGTTCATATCTTCCAACACACAGTGGATATTGTTGATCCGTCTTATGCGTTGGAAACCTAATTAATATACCTAAACAATACCCAACTTTAGTATCACCTAATTATAATTCCAACAGGGTGAAAACTGTGTTACGAAACGGACTTTCAGTTCAGGAACAGAATTTCCAGCAGAGGACACTTAAAAAGCAATGATCGTAATTCGCAAAAACGAAACCCGATTAAATTGAAACCAATTTCGTTGAATCGCTAATTAAGTTTAATATCTACCCTTATTGTATCATTTTGCTTAATTCTGATCGTACGATTTAATGTGAATTTTCTAAATTCCTAAGACGCGTAATGACTTATTGCATATGACTTGTTTAGTGGCATAATTCACATATTTACCCAACTCTGATACCTTTACCGTTAGTGAGCGCCCTTATTATTTCTTATTGTGTATTGCATTGTCGAACGTGAGTGGTATCGGATTAGTTGTGTCGAGTACGCCAGTAGATAGTGAACGATTTGTGATAGTGAATAGTACAGTGAATAGCGAACGTAACAGTGTTATTGGTGCGTATTTGTACACAACTAGCCCATACTTATAGATAGTGAAACTTAGGGAAAAAGGGGAAATCGAACTGTAAAGAAACTTATATTTAGAGAGATTAGCGATTTAGAGGATGATCATTCGAACAGCGACTCTTATATATATTAGGTTGGATTTAGCGGTCCGGCTGACAGGGTTATGTCCCGGGCAACAGTGGGCCGTATTCTCGGGTACGCACGAGACCTTCATTAAACATGATCACTCCTTTCCGCAAACTCGATTTCAAAATTGACTTGGAGACCAGTGGGAATACAGGTCATACATTGCATTGATTTTTGACATATCGATTACTTGCATTCACTGTCTCCACTGTTATTACTTTTATTTCATGCCTCATTATTGTTATCATAAAATTGCTATTGCGTCGCTCTGACGACCTGAGTACGCATGCTCTGAGCTTGGAGAGGATCAAGTTCAGGAGTCAGACCTACTATTCGAGCTCACAGAGATCTAGACGGTCGTACCTTCAGTACTTTTACCGCTTTCCATAAATCAACCTTGTATTCACACTTGGTTAGTAGTTTCCTTTTATTTCGAACTATTGTAAAATGTGAATAATGAAATTTGATGTAATAAACTAGTGATGTATTTTCTTTACTTCTGTGCTGTGTTTACTGATTACCATGTAATGCTGGAAGCCGAAGTGCGACTACGGCGGGATTGTTCCCTGACCGTAGGAGCATGGCGGGCCTAATTGTCTCCCGTATCCCACATTTTAAGAAGTGGGTATAAGTCGATGTCGCACACCCCGCGTGTTCGCGGGAAGGAGGAGTATGCAAAAAACGATTTTTCAAAGCTCGCAACACCGATTTGAACTCCAGGATCGATACTAAACCCTAACTAGCTAACTTGCAATGAGGTTTAACTACTCGGATGAAACTTATACCTCATGATACCAAGTCCTTCAGGTCTTCATCACTGTCCTATACCTCGTCGTCAGCTCCAAGGATCGAAATGGATCGTGCAACCTCAAAGGCTTCGTCGAGTCAAAGATGATCCACCCGAGAGTCTACAGTCCGAGCTCCTACCTCGAATCTGAGATAACTACGGCTTCTAGTTTGCTAAAATAGAATTCCTAGATGGTGTAGAGTGAGAAGATGAATTGATTTGTCTCTTTTAACCCTAGGATTCTCAACACATGAGAGGATTAGGGTTTTGATGATGAAGAAGAAGAACACTTGAGGAAGTGAGAGTGATGTGAGAACTTGAGTAAAGCTTGGCTGCCCTCTCTTGATAAATATGAAGCATATGAATAATTTATGAGATAAATATCACAACAAAATATCAAGTATGCCTCATAAATATCTAGTGATGAGTCATGACCATGAGTCACTAAGTAGTCATGCAAGATTCAATGTAAAACTCCACCTCATTCCTCCACCCAATTTTGTTTAATCCAAAAAGAATTAATCCCAAATTAGGTATCCACTTCTAGAATCTTTCCCAAGAATTTATGAGAATGCCCCGCATCCATATATACAACCCGCATCCTGTTGGGTTCCTAGGCACCCTAATGAGGTCTCACAAGGCATCGAACATGCCATTATAAATTTTTACGGGTGCCGAGAGACCCGACTACGGATCGTTTGCTAGAAAACTAGGCGAAAAAGCTAACTAGTTAACACTTAACTATGAGAATACGGATATACAACCTTTGTAGATCCGATCCTCCACCTCCACGGCTCCGAGATGAGGTCGTCTCCGCTTTCCAAATCAAATCCGAGCTCTAGCGTCGGCTTTATCGGAGAATGGACGGGCTAGGTCGTCGACGACGTGCCGAAGATGATCTACGTCGAAGCATCGCTAGATCGAGCTCCACCTTCACCAAGTCTTGAAAACTTGTGAAGGAAACACACTCTACTACTTGGCAAGAGGTAGAGGATGAAGAAATAGGAAGTGGGTAGGCTTTAGTTTTGGATTTCTCACTCATTTCATCAATCCACCATTGATGTAGTCAAGCTTTTCTTCTTGAAATGAAGAAGAAGAAGAAAGCAAGAAGATGATAATTATTATGATAAGATTAATAATAGAAAAGAAAAAATTCAATCTTATCATAACACTTACCATAGTTAAGTGTAGAGAGTTAACCAAAGTTAGTGAGTGGTTAGGGTTTGGCATAAAACAAAAATGGTGGACTTTTCAAAAGTTCAAGAAACTTCAACAAAAGAAATAAATAAAGCCACCATTTTCCTTTTGCCAAAAATAAATAAAACAATAAATAAATCATTTATAACCCTTAACCATTAACTAACTATGGTTTAAACATACATTTAACCAAGTATTGCATGTATCATCAAACATGATACAAGCAAGTGCACAAAATCATATCGCATATGCAATGCGCACACCCGAGTGAGAAAATCCATCTTAAAGTGAACCATTACTAGTTAATGCAAAGTAATATATCAAATATATAATTATACATTAAATCATTAAATCAACACTTGATTTAACGATCCGGTCATATCGCATATAACCGACTAGTATCCTATGTATCGGCTTATCGAATCAACCTTTGATTCGATAACTACGGTATATCGCATATAACCTAATCGATACATTCATCGCGAGAATGGAATACGGTATCACATACACGCATTATTCTCGGTCCTGCACATATCTCATATGCGCTCCTATTTCGTTTCGCTTGAGCCAGGAAACCTCTGTGTAGGACTCTAAAGACTCGTCAATACGCCGGCAGCAGGCGATGATCATATCAAACACCCACAAGCCGCAAGCGGTCTGCTAAACGTAACGGCCACCCGGGTATTGAGCGATCTGAAGATCGACGAGCAAGCCCGCTCACACTCCAGTGAATCCGACCAGTAACACTACCGTACAGTCCGGTCTGATTGTCTGATATGTCGCATATCTTGCCTAGGGGTGGTAAACGTCAGACCCCAATAGCTCAATAAGTCGTGTCGATATGAGGTCTATAACTGTTCGAGAAACTACTGGTAACACTTACCAGTAAATCTCAGCAACCCTGGCCAGGGATTTCCTGTTATAGCCAATCGAACACAGCGCAACATCAACCCCCTATACCGGGAGAGACGAATCCCCTCCTATCGCTCATTGCCTCCATGTGACTCGGGACTGTACCCAAAAACCACCGTTTTGCACGCCCTCTTGGACATGGTAAGATGGAAATCAAAGCACAGTGGGAACCATACAAGACCCTATGACGATCTCGGGTCAACAGACTACTCTGTACCAGTGTCACCAGAGAACTGCCATCTGACGTGAGGTATAATACCATCTGGGAGTTCTTGGCGAGTCCGTCCAGTGTACCCAGTCTCTACTGAGCACCCGTATATCATCTCTGATGTCAAACACCGATGGATATGGGATCATCCATCGCCCATCTATATGGGTCGAGAAGGTACACGCTAGTCTACTCTGGTATATCGATGCCCCGTCTCGATACACCCACAACTAGGGACTTTGAAGGATGTACTTATGGACTACCTTGTCCCCACTAGTATGATCCGCATCATAGTCCAGGTAGTCAAGCACACATCCTAAGGGCTTTACCAACATGTAATAGAGAGACAATCTGAGTACACGTTAAGGTAAAGAGCAACCAGATAGCATACTATCATGTCGAGCAAGAAAGTCCTCCCTATATATGTCCCAGCATCCACTACAATGTACATCCAATGTACAGCAATGGCCTCTAGGGCATACATATAACTAACAATCTCCCACTTGCACTAGGGCCATCTGTAGCAGTGGTTGTAGTATCTCATACTCAACCATCCCATAAAAGTCTCTCTCTGGGAACAGGCCTTTGTGAGTGGATCCGCTGTGTTGTCCTCTGAGTCTACTCTCCTAACCTCGATCTCCCTGGAGATCAACCATCTCCATTATCAAGTGATACTGCCTTAGAATATATCTGGATCACTGATGGGACGGGTGTTCCTTGGCATAAGCCACAACTCCATTGACTCACAATGGTAGGAACGAAGTTCATCTCATGAACTATTATACACCCAGACTGCCTCTATGTTGGCATCTTAAGTAGCGATGTATTCAGCCTTTATCGTCTAGTATGCCACGGTATCTAGCTTGGAACTCTTCCAACATACCGTCCCTCTACTGAGGGTAAAGACAATGCCTGTGACTGACACTCAGTCGTCATTATCACCCTGGAACCATTCCAGTGATTCTCCCCAGGATCGATTGATACCATCTCACTACAACTAGTGAGAATCCTAACATCCATTTAGATCTATCTCATAGATCCAAAACCCAGGATTTAGGAGGTATCACTTTGATCCTATATGGAGAATTATAGTGATAAGCGGAGATTGATCGAGCGTAGCATAGGAAACTCCTTCCCTATTAAGAGTATGTCATCCACGTACTCTACGAGGATCGTCACCATACTCCCTACTACCTTTTTGTTTATATAAGGTTCATCTACCATTTTGATGATGTCAAACTCTTTGAACGCTTCATCAAAACAGATGTTCCAACTCCGCGATGCCTGCTTTATCCTATAAAGCATCTTGCACACGTTTCCGCTGCTCCCACTGTCTACGAAGCCCTCTGGCTGTGTACTTACAGACGTTCTCTTCTAAAACATCATTTAGAAAAGCAGTCATGGCACCCAACCACCAGATATCGCAGTCATGGTATGTAGCCGTGGCAAGTAGGATCTGGATGGGCTTAAGCATAGGTACTGAAAAGGTTTCATCATTATCCACGCCTGGTTGATGACAAAAACCTTTAACAAGTCTAGCTTTGAAAGTCTCAACTTTTCCATCTGCACCAAGTAATCTTCTTAAGATATACTTGCTCCTGATGGGGATTTAACCCTTCAGATATAGCAACCAAAGTCCATACTTTGTTGGTGTATAAGGATTCCATCTCAGATCACTAAGCATCCAGCCATTCTTACAGAGTCTTACTCCTGATGGCCAGCTCGAAGCTAGTTGGGTCATCATCTCATGATGCAATCCTCGCTCCCACTGTCATAGAGAAACAGAAGTATCTCTCAGGTGGGTGAGGAACCCTACTAGATCGGCGGAGAGACTGAGGTTCGTTGGAATCTACTGAATCCTTTGGTTCTATCAAATCATCAGCTACAGTTTGTATAGCTGGAACCTTTCCAGTTGTACATAACTGACCTTGCCTCGAGCTTGTCCGGATTATGCTTTTAGACAAAGCCCGGACAATCCCCAAATCTTAACTAACTTAAGATATGGGCTCTTCCCCTTCCATATCACATATGAAGCGGTAGGCAACTGATTTGATTCGAACCCTATTCAATAGGTATGCAACTTCTCAAGTGCATAACACCCAATAGGAAAAAGGTAACTCAGTAGTACTCATCATAGAGCACACCTTATCATATAGGGTGTGATTGCTCCACCCCGATAAACCATCGTGCTATGGTGTATACGGAGGAGTAATGCTGAGAGAGAATCTCATTCTCCTTTAGAATAGTCCAGGATTTCCGTGCACAAGTATTCTCCTCCCTGATCTCATCATAGGACATAATACTTATACCCGTATTTTGGTTCTCTACTTCTAACTTATATTCTGTGAATGTCTCAAAAGGTTCGGACTTGTGTTTCAACAGGAACATATGTCTGAATCTAAAGAGATCATCAGAGAACGTAATGAAGTATAAAGAACCAGTCTTGGCATGTGCAGACAGGGGACCTACATACATCAACATGTATCATCCCAAGAGTTCACTAACTCTTTCTCTGTTTCCAATAAACGGAGCTATGGTCATCTTATCTTTGTGACATGACTGGCGAGTTTCACAAGATGTAAATTCAAACTGATTTAAATATACATCTATATGTAACTCTAGCCAGTCGGGTCGCATTGATCTGACCTAGTCTACAATACCTCAAGAAGGATTCGTTCATTTCTGAACTCTTCCTCTTGTGTGTGTTCCGTATACTAAGAACTGTAGTTTGATTTAGAACATCAATGCTTTTAAATAACGTGCCTGAACCGATCAACTTTTGATATAGGAAAGGTTCAAAACATTATCCAACAACACAAAATTATATCCTTTCTTTACTAATAAAGAGACTGATATGATTTTGTGTATCAGGTTCGGTATCTAATAACATTCGTTCAGAATCAATGTATTGGTAATACATGGTAACAGTGACCAACAGACTTGGCTGCAACACTTGCCCCGTTTTCTGCCTCATGAAACTTATCACCCGTTCTCAGTTTTTCTACCCTTTTGTAGCCCTATGTAACAGATTACATATCTGGGATCCGGATCCGGTATCATATACCAAGGATGCGGAGGATACTGAGAAACAGTTCTGTATAATGAACACACCCGAAGATGATGCATCAACATGCACTCTCTTCGTTTGGGTGGCACAGGAATTCTGGTAATCCCCAATTTCCTGCTCTGTCTTATAACAATTATAAGTTGGAGTGGGACCAACGTTCCCCAGCTCAGTATAACAAGCGGGTTCGGTCAAAATTCCATTTTATTATCTTGATTAAGGCGTGATATGGTCGCTACCTGGAGAGAGAGAGAAGAAAACACTCAGCGTGCGCTCTGTCAAGAATAGATTGGTTATTATTTTATCTAATCAGGATGGCTCCCACTGCTTTTTATCAAATCTTCCTTCAAACCCTAAAAGGAAAGACTAGCCGGGATTAATTACACACTACAAGTTCGCCAATCTTTCAGCCAGGCCAGTGTCGGTACTTTGAGGGAGGTCCCCCGTGCTTTCGCACGAACCTAATTAATGTAAACCTCGTTTTCCCAGAGGCGTAACCCCGTTAACACCTTTCTAGACACCTACTTGATCGGCTAATTGTGATGTGTAAAACTCTCCCAGGAGTAACTCTTACTCGCAGCGGGTATCGGGATCCAACTATCTCATAGAAGGTATGCAATCTAATTGCAAATTTCAACACTTGAAATTCCCGATAATATTTTGCCCCTAGCTCGCTATGACCTTGACGCATGCCAAACAACCCATAGTCTGCTAGTCAAGTTCAACCCGTACATTTCTTGATTGAATTAAACCCACCCGCACGACCCTTGACGCATGCCAAACAACGCCGTACGAATACCCTAATCCAATCGCATCATATGCTAGCAGATAAGCACTAGTTAGCTACCGTACACTACGCCTTGACGCATGCCAAACAACCGCAACACGAATACTAACTAATACTTATCTGAAATGCCGGAGGGCTACGACAGGTTTTTCTGAAAACCTATTGCGTAATGAACTTGATATCGTTGTAGAATCAAATGATTTTGAAATGGAGTGCTTTTGAGGCTTTTCTAGTTTTGCTAAAGGAGTCACTCCCGGTGAAGGGATCGTCGGTCCTTTCCTCGTCGAATGAGGTGCTGGATATATCATATATATCACTGTGCAAAGCAAAAACACTTAAAAGCAATCAAAAGACAAACCGAGTGAGTAGCATCTGCCAGTTATTGCTAAAGGAGTCACTCCCGGTGAAGGGATCTCGGTCCTTTCCTCATCGAATAAGGTGCAGGATATATCACATATACCTCTGTGCAAAGCAAAAACTGTAGCTACCTGTTTTATTTTGAAATTCGATTCTACAACATCTTAGGTTTCTTTTATTTCATTAATCACATTAATTAAGTCCCATCATTTAAGTACCTAAACATCACAGATAAATACGACGTACACTTATGCCATCCGCATTCGCCTCGATGTCCCCTCGTGCACCGTTAGGTTAGGTAACTAACGGCAGAGCGGGGCAGGGCTAGCGCGGGTGTAAAACATAAGTAATGTCTATATAATATATCATATATACTATATACTGTATCTATCACAGAACATCACATGATCACATCACAGATATCACAGCAGAAGAATCATATGAAATATTGGATATACTAGGACGTCCGTGTTTTCAATACGAGCCAGTATAAAACACGGATTCCACGGTCGCGATGAATAGCCAAACCCACACCCCTAGACCCCTACGAGAGCGGCAAGCAACCCTACCAATTCTGGAGTTAGGAGACCCGGACCCGACTCCTCGAGTTGGTCTCCTACTGGACTCCAGAACCCGGTTACTTGTGCCCTCCTCCTTGGGTCTATCCTAGTGCAGTAAAGCAAATAATATACATCAACGGTGACAACTTCCGCAACCTGGAAGCGCCCCAATAAAAGAATATTACATACAAGTTTTTACATGAATGAAAATGAAAAACACTCATCTCACATAAAAAAACCACGGCTATTCAAACACGACGATCCAATATAACATATCCAGCAACACATAACATCACATGTCATCAACGTAAGTAAATATGCGCATCCCAATTGTCGTTGACATATAGCAATGAAACCGGCGATATCACATATTACACTTACGGTCACAGAAAAGAAAGTGTAAAACTACAACAGTTGGAATCCGCAATCTGCATAGACATCGCATGCCTAATCAAATGAATACCTTAGACATCACATGCCCAACAATTATAAACCCCGCATTTTAGTCTCATTATCGAAAACACTTTTCAATATCAAGTCGGGCAATTCAACAGGATTCCCGACATCCTGATCGAATGCTCGTCGCAAACTTCAGTAGACGGCCGCACCTCCGATACCGTCGACGAAGTGCACCAAGACGGAACACCGCTACCGCGAGCACCCGGACGGATGCTTTCGGCGACGGGGTTCTCCTACAGTCACTTGGTCGGGGCTATGGAGTGAGGCTGTCTATTAAGTTTATCCGGCGAGTATCCGCGTACGCTACGTGATTGCGACGGACTTTTGATCACATCAAAATTCCGTGGCAACCGATCAAGTGAGACTAAACTGCTATGTTTATAACATTCATTTAGTTATCACATAACTATTGTGAATTCCAATTATTGTATCCCATTCCAGATAAACAGAAAATGTTAAACTTTTTGATCGAACAATCGAACACCCAAGTTTTCCCGATACAATCCAACACATGAAATAAGTCTAACAACATTCAGTTCGTGCCTCAGTACCAACGGTCCAGCCGTAGAAGGGTCAAGCCAACGCCTCACATGTGGCACGCCGTACTGCCCCAAACCCGAAGGTTCAAAGGTCAGTTCAAGACGGTCACATAATCGAGTTAAGGTTTGTTGTCTTCTAGAGGGTCATCGCGTTACTTGCACTACTTTGAACGTCGTTAAACTACGGAAAAATTCAACACTTGGAAATTTCCCGACAGGGGAAAAATTGGGTATTTATATCCGGTGGAACTTTTTAACATATTCTAAAATTTATCCGGAAAGCCAAACAGACAAAATTTGATAAACCCGATCGAATCATCGAAGCTCCAAAACATCCCAGATTATTCAACACTTGAATAAATATTAAAAATACCCAGGAAAACCAGCACTGTTAAATAGGAGTTACTGTGCAAACATCACCTCACAAAACGACAAACAGGCCGCGGTTCCGCCGCACGAGCCAAGCTCGTGCCGCGGAAGCGCGGCGCTTTAATGGAATTAGGGTTACGAATTGCACAGTTACTCTTATATTTTCCTGCTGATATTTCTACATATTTTTAATACTGAAAAATCCCTGTTTTTAGAAAAAGTACAGAGAGCACATTTGAGTTGGGGTTTCGGGTTCGTTCGGGTTTCAAACTTCGTCTGGACTTCGCCTAAGGCTCTAGCTAGGCTCTGATACCACTGTTGGGTTCCTAGGCACCCTAATGAGGTCTCACAAGGCATCGAACATGCCATTATAAATTTTTACGGGTGCCGAGAGACCCGACTACGGATCGTTTGCTAGAAAACTAGGCGAAAAAGCTAACTAGTTAACACTTAACTATGAGAATACGGATATACAATCTTTGTAGATCCGGTCCTCCACCTCCACGGCTCCGAGATGAGGTCGTCTCCACTGTCTAAATCAAATCCGGGCTCTAGCGTCGGCTTCATCGGAGAATAGACGGGCTAGGTCGTCGACGACGTGCCGAAGATGATCTACGTCGAAGCATCGCTAGATCGAGCTCCACCTTCACCAAGTCTTGAAAACTTGTGAAGGAAACACACTCTACTACTTGGCAAAAGGTAGAGGATGAAGAAATAGGAAGTGGGTAGACTTTAGTTTTGGATTTCTCACTCATTTCATCAATCCACCATTGATGTAGTCAAGCTTTTCTTCTTGAAATGAAGAAGAAGAAAGCAAGAAGATGATAATTATTATGATAAGATTAATAATAGTAAAGAAAAAATTCAATCTTATCATAACACTTACCATAGTTAAGTGTAGAGAGTTAACCAAAGTTAGTGAGTGGTTAGGGTTTGGCATAAAACAAAAATGGTGGACTTTTCAAAAGTTCAAGAAACTTCAACAAAAGAAATAAATAAAGCCACCATTTTCCTTTTGCCAAAAATAAATAAAACAATAAATAAATCATTTATAACCCTTAACCATTAACTAACTATGGTTTAAACATACATTTAACCAAGTATTGCATGTATCATCAAACATGATACAAGCAAGTGCACAAAATCATATCGCATATGCAATACGCACACCCGAGTGAGAAAATCCATCTTAAAGTGAACCATTACTAGTTAATGCAAAGTAATATATCAAAATATAATTATACATTAAATCATTAAATCAACACTTGATTTAACGATCCGGTCATATCGCATATAACCGACTAGTATCCTATGTATCGGCTTATCGAATCAACCTTTGATTCGATAACTAGGGTATATCGCATATAACCTAATCGATACATTCATCGCGAGAATGGAATACGGTATTACATACACGCATTATTCTCGGTCCCGCACATATCTCATATGCGCTCCTATTTCGTTTCGCTTGAGCCAGGAAACCTCTGTGTAGGACTCTAAAGACTCGTCAATACGCCGGCAGCAGGCGATGATCATATCAAACACCCACAAGCCGCAAGCGGTCTGCTAAACGTAACGGCCACCCGGGTATTGAGCGATCTGAAGATCGACGAGCAAGCCCGCTCATACTCCAGTGAATCCGACCAGTAACACTACCGTACAGTCCGGTCTGATCGTCTGATATGTCGCATATCTTGCCTAGGGGTGGTAAACGTCAGACCCTAATAGCTCAATAAGTCGTGTCGATATGAGGTCTATAACTGTTCGAGAAACTACTGGTAACACTTACCAGTAAATCTCAGCAACCCTGGCCAGGGATTTCCTGTTATAGCCAATCGAACACAGCGCAACATCAACCCCCTATACTGGGAGAGACGAATCCCCTCCTATCGCTCATTGCCTCCATGTGACTCGGGACTGTACCCAAAAACCACCATTTTGCACGCCCTCTTGGACGTGGTAAGATGGAAATCAAAGCATAGTGGGAACCACACAAGACCCTATGACGATCTCGGGTCAACAGACTACTCTGTACCAGTGTCACCAGAGAACTGCCATCTGACGTGAGGTATAATACCATCTGGGAGTTCTCGGCGAGTCCGTCCAGTGTACCCAGTCTCTACTGAGCACCCGTATATCATCTCTGATGTCAAACACCGATGGATATGGGATCATCCATCGCCCATCTATATGGGTCGAGAAGGTACACGCTAGTCTACTCTGGTATATCGATGCCCCGTCTCGATACACCCACGACTAGGGACTTTGAAGGATGTACTTATGGACTACCTTGTCCCCACTAGTATGATCCGCATCATAGTCCAGGTAGTCAAGCACACATCCTAAGGGCTTTACCAACATGTAATAGAGAGACAATCTGAGTACACGTTAAGGTAAAGAGCAACCAGATAGCATACTATCATGTCGAGCAAGAAAGTCCTCCCTATATATGTCCCAGCATCCACTACAATGTACATCCAATGTACAGCAATGGCCTCTAGGGCATACATATAACTAACACATCCGCATTCCGAAGAATACGAATACAAAGAGACAAGAACAATCCATCAATACAATACTAGGATCCGGCTTAAACCAAAGCCCACTAGTATTATCCGCCTGATCATCATACGTGCATAAGTACACGTAAGTCATCGAAGCCCTGCCGTAAAACCATAAGACATCTACATCTTTTGCCCGGTGCCGGGAAACCCTCTGTTTGAGATTCTAAAGACTCGACACAACGCTGGCAGTGAGTTTAACCACAAGCCGCAAGCGGTACTAGCCGCACGTAACGACTACCCAGTTATGTGTCAACAAGAAGGCCGATGAGCTAACTCATCCGAACTCCTACTGAGTCTATCTGTGACAATCTCCGTACAGTGTGGTCTGTTCGTCTAAGAGTATCGCATATCGGGCCTAGAGGGCAGTAATCGTTAGACCCCTAATAGAGTAATAAGTTGTGTCGGAGTGTAGCCCAAAACACCCTGAGAAACTATTGGAGTACCTACCAGTAAATCTCGCTTGCCTTGGCCAAGGACTTTATGTAATGGCCTTCCGAACATAGCGCGATATCAACCCCCAAATACCGGGAGAGATGAATCATATCTAACCGCCACTGTCTCCAAGTGCTTCGGGACTGCACCCAACTACTAGCTGTTTACACGACTCCTTTGAGCCGTGTTAGGGTAGTAATCAAAGTATAGTAGGAACACACTCGAGGCGAAGTAGCAGTGTCAAGTCGACGGACTAAACTGTACTCATGTCACCTGGGAACTGCTACCCGACAATAAGTATAATACCCACCAGCAGTTCCCGACAAGTCCAGTCCAGTGTACTCATAACCTAATGAGCACCTGCATACTATCTCCAGTACGACGTACTAATGGCTGTGGGACAGACCATCTCCCCTGCTGGGATGAGAAGCGTATACACTAGTATACCTTGGAGTATCGATGCCCCGTCTTAATAATCCTACAACTAGGTAACCGTATAGGATGTGCTTATAGACTACCCAACCCTTACTAGTGTGACTGCCATCACAACGCTGGTAATCAAACAAAGATCCTAAGGGCTCTATCAATATGTATAAGCGATATGCTAAGAAAACACATGCACATATTGAGGTAGAAACAAACCAGGTAGCATACTACCATTTCGAGAAAGACTATTACTATATCCGTGTATTTCCCAAGCTTCCATTAAGTAATATACAATCCAGTATGATACAATAATGGCCTCTAGGGCATATATCACTAATAATCTTAATCTTCCACTTGCACTAAGCCCATATATTGGCATATCGCATATCAAAGATCTCGAATAGCCTCTCGAACTGTGTCTGAGGGATGGCCTTGGTGAGTGGATCTACAGTGTTGTTCTCCGTATCTACTCTCCTCACCTTGATCTCCTAGAGATCAACGATCACCCTGATCAGGTGGTACCGCCTCAAGATATGTCTGGGTCTCTGGTGGGACCTGGGTTCCTTCCCTAAGGCTATAGCGTCGTTTGTTGTCACAATACTAAAGTATTGGATCAACAATGGAAGGAACCACCTAAAGTTCAGTTAAGAACTTCCTCATCCAGACTGCCTCTTTTGCGGCGTCTCATGCAGCGAACTACGTTGTTTCCATCGTCGAGTCTGCATTGGTGTCCTGCTTGGAGCTCTTCCAACAGACCGCCCCTCCACTGAGGGTAAAGACATAACCTGACATGGACTTGAAGTCATCCTTATCACTCTTGAAGCTAGAGTCAGCAAAGGTCTCGATCTGGAAGTCTTTTCCACCATACACGACGAACATCTCCTTAGTCCTTCTCAGGTGTTTGAGAATGTTCTTTACTGCTATCCAGTGCTTTTCCCCTGGGTTTGACTGATACCAGCTTACCACGCTGAGTGCGTAAGCAACATCTGGTCCGGTACACAACATCGCATACATTATAAGCCTACCACAAAAGCATAAGGTATAAACGACATGTGAGCCTTTTCTAAATCAATCTTTGGAGATATCTCTTTAGAGAGGGTGATTCCTTGACAAGCTGGTAGACTACCATGCTTAGAATTGTCCATACTAAATATTTTCAGTATGGTGTTGATGTGCCTTGACTGTGAAAGTCCCACCATCCTCTTTAATCTATCACGATAGATCTGGATTCCCAGAATGTAGTTGGCATCACCCAGGTCAATCATGGAGAACCTTAGTGACAAGAATCCTATGACTGATCGTAGGATAGGAATGTCATTTCCTATCAAGATAATGTCATCCATGTACTAGACGAGGAATCCCACAGTTCTTACTACAATCTTACTATAAATGCATGGTTCATCTGGATTTTTGATAAAGTCAAATTCTTTGACCGTTTCATCAAAACATATGTTCCAACTCCGTGATGCCTACTTTAGTCATAAATGGACTTAAGAAACTTGCACACTTTCCCGTTGCTCCCACTCTGAATGAAACCCACTGGCTGATCCATATAGACGCACTCCTCCAAATAACCATTTAGAAAAGCCGTCTTTATGTCCATCTTCCAAATCTCATAATCGTGGAAGGCAGCAATGGAAAGAAAGATTCGAATGGATTTGAGCATAGCCACTGGAGAAAAAGTTTCATCATAGTCCAAACCAGGTCTTTGATGAAAACCTTTTGCAACAAGTCTAGCCTTATAGGTTTTAACCTGTCCATCTACACCAAACTTCTTTCTGAAGATCCATCTGCAGCCTACGGGTTTTACCCCTTCTGGAGCAAAGTCCAAAGTCTATAATTTGTTGGTGTACATGGACTCCATCTCGGTCCCCATTGCATCCATCCATTTTACCGAGTCACCGCTCTGAATGGCTTGCTGGAAGCTAGTTGGCTCATCATTGTCAATGATACAATCCTCTCTATCACTGTCTATGAGAAAACTGTAGTATCTCTCGGACGGATGAGAGAGCCTACTAATCCTGCGGATTGGCACAGGGATGTCCTGTTCTTTTGAAATCTCTGGTTCTACCATACTTTTAGTAATAGTTTATGGTTCTCGAATTTCTTCCAGTTCTATTGCGCTCCCACTAGTTTCTTTTACAAAAAATTAATTTTCTACAAAATAGGCATGACGAGGAAGAAAAGACCATTTTTTCCTCTGCGTAATAGAAAAGATACCCCCTTGAGTTCTTTGGGTATCCCACAAACATACACAGTATTGAGCGTGCCTCGAACTTGTCCGCATACTTCTTTTTGACAAAAGCTCGACATCCCTATATTTTCAGATACTGAAGATAAGGTTTTTTCCCATTCCACATCTGATATGGTGTGGTAGGCACAGTCTTGGTAGGAACCTTATTCAAAAGATATGCAACTGATTCTAGTGCATAACCTCAGAAGGATCGCGACAACTCAGCGTTACTTATCATGGAACAAACGATATCCAATAGGGTTCTGTTCCGCCTTTCCGATACATCGTTGTGTTGAGGTATGTATGGAGGAGTAAGCTGAGAGAGAATTCCATTTTCTTTTGAGTAACCCAGGAACTCGGCAATAAAGTATTCACCATATCGATCAGATCTCAGTATCTTGATACTTTTGCCTGTTTGTTTTTCCACTTTATTCTTATATTCTCGGAATTTCTCAAAGGCCTCGGATTTATGCTTCATCAAGAAGACATGTCCTAACCTAGAGAAATTATCCGTGAAAGTAATGAAATAGAAAAACCACTTCGTGTATCTGTAGATATTGGATCACACACGTCGCTGTGTATGAGTCCTAAGAGCTCGCTCGCTTTTGCTCTGTGTCCGGTGAACAGAGTCTTTATCATCTTTCCTATGAGACAAGATTGACAAGTTGCATAAGAATAATATTAGAACGGATCCAAATATCCCTCTCTATGTAACTTTAACAACCGTGTTTCATTGATGTGACCCAGTCTACAATGCCATGAGAAAGCCTTATTTAATTCTGGAGACTTTTAAGTGTGTTATGGACGTTAAAACCCTGAGCTTGATTTAACACGTATATACTGTCCTCTAGAGTACCTGACCCAATCATACTTTGATTAAGGTGGATGTGGACCACATCGCTTACATACTAGACTAGGTACACAAAAACAGTTACGTAGAATCAATATCTGCCATTTTGTCAATTCTAGGTGATATACCCTATGGATACAACATCTACGCTCATTCCGTTAGTAACCCTGAGAGTCATATCACCTGCCTTAATAACTCTACGGTTTCTCAAAGCCTGTAATAAATTACAGATATGAGATCCTGATCCTGTATCTAGTACCCAGGAAGTAGAGTTAATTGACAGACTGTTTTCAATCACAAACACACCCATAGTCGAAGACACAACATGCTTCGGATCCTGGATTCTGGCTTTCCAAGCCCTGCATCCCTTCTGCCTTGCCCTTTCCCATGACAATAGGAAAATCCTTCCTTCCCTACTGTTATCCCCCAAAACTTTTTCCCTGCCCTACTCTTCTTCCTTACTGACACCGCATATCGGTTTTGTGGAGGTCTTCTTCTTTTCACCCTCTGCTTTCGCCTTGGATGCAGAAGAGGATGATTCCCCAATAAGAAGAGCGGGTGTCTCCCTGGTTTCCTTCAGGGTGCCCTCAACTGGAAATATAACTTTCTTCCCCTGGGCGTAAGTAGAATATACTGTAGAATTAAGTCAGTACATGAATCATTCTCCAACGTGGTCTCCAGGTCCGTGAGCTGTTTAATACAGTTGATCATTGTAGGGACGTGGTGCTCTACAAATGACCCGACTGCCAACCTCGCTTGAAGGAATTCCTTCGAGGTCTCATATCTTGCGATATGAGATTGTTCTCTATATAAAACTTTGTTATGGAGGAAGATGGAAATTAATTCCATCTTCTCGTGCTGCCTTTCGTATACACCATCAAATGAGGCCAACGCGAGGCACTTGGCATTCACACAGTCCTTTTTCCCTTGTCTTACAGATATCAACATCCGTGACGGTGGAAACTGGACCTGGGACGGCGGAGGCTTGAGTAGTAATGAGGTTGTCCATCTTGTCATAGGTAATTGACATCTGGACATACCTCTGTCAGTCAATATAGTATAACTCAGTCATTTTATTATCTAACTGTAACCTACTCTGGTCACCTGGTCGATGAAATTAGGAGAGAGAAGAAAACACTCAGCATGATGCTCTTGCAAGTTTAGATTGGTTTTTAATTTATCTAAACAGGATGGCTCCAACTGTTTCTCGAATCCTTCCTCAAACCATATCAGAAGAATTAGTCAGGATTAATCTCACCGTACAATACTTGCTTAACCTTTCAGCCAGGCTAGTGTCGGTACTTCGAGGGATGTTTTACGACACTTTCGCGAAGTTCCTTAACTAAATAACCTATTTTCCCTTTAGGCGTAGCCCCGCTAACACTGTTCTTGACACCTACTTGGTTTATAGCATTGATCGTTAAGTGAAAAATCTCCCAAGGAGTAGCATATACTCACAGTAGGATCGGGATCCAAATATCATTGTGTGATAATCCTAAAGGAATCCTACCAACATTATCACACTCCAAATGGTATGTAGCACTAGCAAGTTTCAGTTTTTTTACAAACTCCCGATGTGGATTTTTGCCCCATGCTCTTATGACCTTGATGAAGGCCAACATATAATAAGTCACATGTCAAGTTCTACCCGTCATTGTCCAGATTAATTTGAACCCACTTGTATATACCCTTGATGAAGGCCAAAATAGTAGTACGACTGTCCCAAACCAACGCATCTATATATGCTACAGATGAATATCCAGCTGCTACCAATCACTATGCCTTGGCGAAGGTCAAAATACATAGCTTGAATACTACTGAATATTCAACTGAAATGACGGAGGGTTATGAATGGTTTTGGCGAAACCGTGAAAGTAGTGAACTTGATATAATCAAAGGAACCTGATAGCTTTTAAAAGCTGTGGTTTAAGCCCCGCATTTAAAAGTCTCCTGTTTTGAAAAACCGAGTGGTTTTAAAAGTTGTTCCAACGATTCAGTTTTGGTTTGTTTTCTTTGCATTAATGTAATGCAGTCCCATCATTTACACCTATCATGACAGAAAAAGACGAAAATACCACGTCTACTTATGCCATCCACATTCGCTACTGGGCCCCGTCTAACACCGTTAGGTTACTTAACTACCGCCAGAGCGGGGGCTGGACTAGCGCGGATGCAAAACATACGCAACGTCTATTATATAGCATATATAAAATAACCATTCATCTCACGCAATAATAGGCATTTCAGATCACAGATGAATATATTGGATATACCAGGAATTTCGCGTTTCGTTTAAGCCTGTAACGAAAGACGGATTCCACGGTCGTGATGAATAGCCAAACCCAACCCCAGACCCCTACGGGTGCGGCAAACTACCCGCCAAATACCTGAAGTGAAGCAACCTCTCTCATCAAAGTGAGTAGTCCATTCGGCACTTCAAATTACCCGGTAGTTTGTGCACCCCACCTTGGGTCTATCCTAAGAGCAGAAAACAGTAAAAGAAATAATACAACGGTGGCTAAAACCTCAACCCAGATGTGCCCCGCAAAATAATATTACATCACTTTACAAACGTTACATAGAATGAAAGAATGAAAACCCTCATCTCACATCCCCCGGCTATTTATCAACGACGATCCAATAAGTTCATATACATAAATCACAAGAACAGCAACACAGATATGTGCAACCCCGACTAATCGACGTATAGCAATTAGTCGACATTTACAAACACATATATCACAACTTGAAACTTGTTAAACGACGTTAAAACTACGACTTCGGAACACTCCGTATTGCCACAGAAAAAAGATAACAGTATATCCAAAATTGGCAAAAACAAACAACACCTGAGACTTTAGATCCAAGCAACTAGAACACAGACCAAAATTCAACAAAAATAAAAAAGGTGAGACCGTTTTTTTTGTGAATGTCGCCGGTCCAATTAAGGTGGAATTACTTCATTTTTGGTGTGTGTTCATATCACAAAATAGAGAACTCTGCAATTGTTTAAAAAAAATTTAGAGCTTCCGAAAAATTTGACAGAAACATGGATTCTAGGTTTCTTGTTTCAGAGTTATTTCGGTTTCGTAGTTTTATACGTTGTCTAAACTGTTAGCTAAAGTTTAGTTAGGATCTAATACCACTATAAGTCGATGTCGCACACCCCGCGTGTTCGCGGGGAGGCGGAATATGTAAAAAAATAATTTTTCAAAGCTCGCAACACAGACTTGAACTCCAGGACCGATACAAACCTTAACTAGCTAACTTGCAATGAGGTTTAACTACTCGGATGAAAGTTATACCTCACGATACCAAGTCTTTCGGGTCTTCTTCGCTGTCCTCTACCTCATCGTCAGCTCCAAGGATCGAAACGGATCAGACAACCTCGACGGCCTCTTCGAGTCAAAGACGATCCACCCGAGAGTCTATAGTTTGAGCTCCTACCTCGAATCTAAGATAACTACGGCTTCTAGTTCGCTAAACTAGGAGTCCTAGGTGGTGTAGAGTGAGAAGATGAATTGATTTGTCTCTTGGAACCCAAGAATTCTTAACACATGAGAGGATTAGGGTTTTGATGAAGAAGAAGAAGAACACTTGAGGAAGTGAGAGTGAAGTGAGATCTTGAGTAAAGGTTGGATGCCCTCGCTTGATAAATATGAAGCATATGAATAATTTATAAGATAAATATCACAACAAAATATCAAGTATGCCTCATAAATATCTAGTGATGAGTCATGACCATGAGTCACCAAGTAGCCACGCTAGATTCAATATAAAACTACACCTCATTCATCCACCCAATTTTGTTTAATCCAAAAGAATTAAACCCTAATTAGGTATCCTCTTCTAGAAGATTTCCCGAGAATTTATGAGAATGCCCGTCATCTGTATATACATACCCGCATCAACATTCCGAAGAATACGAATACAAAGAGACGAAAACAATCCATCAATACAATACTAGGATCCGGCTTAAACCAAAGCCCACTAGTATTATCCACCCGATCATCATACGTGCATAAGTACACGTAAGTGATCGAAACCCTGTCGTAAAACCATACGGCCTCTACACCTTGTGCCCGGTGCAGGGAAACCCTCTGTGTGGGACTCTAAAGACTCGACACTATACTGGCAGTGGGTTTAACAACAAGCCGCAAGTGGTATTAGTTGCACGTAATGGCTACCCAGGTATGTGTCGACAAGAAGACCGATGAGATAACTCATCCGAACTCCTACTGAGACTATCTGTGACAATCTCCGTACAGTCTGGTATGTTCGTCTAAGAGTATCGCATATCGGGCTTAGGGGACGGTAATCGTCAGACCCCTAATAGCGCAATAAGTCGTGTCGGAGTGTTGCCCAAAACACCCTGAGAAACTAATGGAGTACCTACCAGTAAATCTCGCTTGCCTTGGCCAAGGACTTTGTGTAATGGGCTTCCGAACACAGCGTGATATCAACCCCCAAATACCGGGAGAGATGAATCTAATCTAACCGCCACTGCCTCTAAGTGCTTCGGGACTGCACCCAACTACTACCTGTTTGCATGAATCCTTTGAGCCATGGTAGGGTAGTAATCAAAGTACAGTAAGAACACACTTGAGGCGAAGTATCAGTGTCAAGTCGACGGACTAAGCTGTACTCATGTCACCTGGGAACAGCTACCCGACGATAGGTATAATACCCACCAGCAGTTCCCGACGAGTCCTGTCCAGTGTACTCATAACTTAATGAGCATCTGCATACTATCTCCAGTACGACGTACTAATGGCTGTGGGACAGACTATCTCCCCTGCTAGGATGAGAAGCGTATACACTAGTCTACTCTGGAGTATCGATGCCCCATCTCGATAATCCTACGATTAGGGACCTGTATAGGATGTGCTTATAGACTATCCATCCCCTACTAGTGTGACTGCCATCACAACACTGGTAATCAAGCAAAGATCCTAAGGGCTCTACCAATATGTATAAGCGATATGCTAAGAAACATATGCCCATATTGATGTAGAAACAAACCATGTAGCATACTACCATTTCGAGCAAGACTATTACTATATCCGTGTATATCCGAAGCTTCCATTAAGTAATATACAATCCAGTATGATACAATAATGGCCTCTAGGGCATATATCACTAACAGTGGAGAGTGACATAATTTTGTTTGTATCAGAGCACCAGGGTTTAGTATTAAAGGATAACATTAACTACGCTTTATTATATTATTTTCACTTCACTATCTTTCACTTTCATCCTTGTATCTAATTATGTTCGTTCATCTATCTTCCAGTGACATGACTTCCCCGAACGACCTCTCCTCAGACTCTAGTTCTCAGGATTGCACACAGAGGATCCTAAACGCACTAACAACTTTCGCAGAAGCCCAAAAGATAAAAACAGACCTACTTACCGAGGGTCTCAGGGCAATTAACGCATTAAGAGGACCCTCCGCTCTCATTGCCGCCCCCGAAGGTGCCGCTGCACCGGCTACACCTGCCAGAGCTGTCACTGTGTCGGATTTCCGGAGGCTACAACCAGCTGTGTTTACAGGGTTAGCCGAACCACTCGAAGCCGAGCAATGGCTGGTCAATGTGGAGAACCTACTGATGGCCGCACGGTGTTGCGCCCCGGCCGTCTATCCGAGGCCAAAATGCGGAATCAAAATTTTTCTTAACTTTAAACTGGCGCTACCGTGGACAATATACCCGGATCGTAACCATTAACTGATACTAGCTATCAAGAGAAAGGGTGAGAGATATACCGAGTGATCCGAGTCCTCCGGTCTTCTCATCATCGTCCCGATCTCCCGCGGAAAGTCCTGTCTCCATGTCGTCGCCTCCTCGCCGGAAGGGCACCATGTCGCCTGCATCTTTTACGGGCTCCCACCTCAATATCGAGGCAACTCGGGCACGAAGCTGGCAAGTCGACGTGCCCAAGATTTGCTGTAGAATGTAGTGTAGATGCTATATCTCATTTGGGGTTTTAGTTGCCATGGAGGATGATGGAGGAGGTTAAGAAAATTGGTGCTTTCAATTTTCTAGCAAAAAGGATAGAGATGAAGAATTCCTCACATAACCAAAAATGAACTCTCTCATTCTTTTCTCTCAAGTGTGGCCTCTCCCATCTAGTGAAAATGGTGGAGGAATGAATATCAAACCATAACAAGAAGGGAGGTGGGTGTAGGAGATGCAAAAGGGTGACCACATCAAAAGTAAGCTTCACATCAAAAGGTAATGATAATTCTCTCAAATCAATTTCTAATCACTTCTAATCTCAAAAAGCAAGCCATCATGAAAAGCAAAGATGCTTGACTTATCATAATGCCACAAGTGCAAGAAACCCCCTCCACAAATGTTATTTGCAAACTTGCAAATAACCCCCTCCATCGGAAAAGTCCGGCCGGGAAAGAACAAAGGTAAACCGGCCGGAACGGAATGCAAACTGGCAACTCCAGAAAACTGGTCCTGTAACAAATTACAGGAGAACCCCGATACTTTGCATATACACCCGCATCTGTATTCCGACCGGATACAATGCAATGAGACAAAATCTACACTGTACTAAACTAGGATCCGGCTTAAACCAAAGCCGGCTAGTAATATCCGTCCGATCCTGATCCGTGCAATACCGCACGTATCAGATCGAACCCTGCCATATATCCATACGGCCACTAGTACAAACCGTCCGATCCTGATCCGTGCAATACCGCACGTATCTGATCGGACCCTGCCATATCTCCATACGGCCTCTACAGCGTTTCGCCCGAAACTTGAGTAACTGTCTGTGTGGTGGACTCTAAAGACTCGTCAATACTATGGCTGTGGATTTAACCACTAGCACGTCAGAGGTATAAGCCAATACGTGACGGGCCACCAGCTATTGACCAAAAGGGACGTCGATGAGCGAACTCATCCTGACACCCTACTGAGCCTGTCAGTGACAATATCCGTACAGTCCGGTCCGTTCGTCTATGAGTATCGCATGGCGGGCCTAGGGGGTTGGTAAAAGTCAGACCCCCAAAAGCGGTACAAGTCGTGTCGGAGTGTAGCCCAGAACACCCTGAGATACTACTGGAATACCTACCAGTAAATCTCCTGCCTCGGCCGAGGTCTTTGTGTAATGGCTCTCCTAGACACAGCGCGACCTCACCCCCAATACCGGGAGAGACGAACCCCTGAAGATCCGCTCACTGCCTCCATGTGGCTCGGGACTGTACCCAACTAAAACCTGTTTGCACGACTCCTTTGAGCCGTGGTAGGGTAGTAATCAAAGTACAGTAGGAACTCACACGAGACAAATAACGATCCCCAGGTCGATGAACTAACCGTACACATGTCACCAGGGAACTGCTATCTGACGTCAGGTATAAGACCAACTAGCATGTTCCTGGCGAGTCCTGTCCGGTGTACTCATAACTCAATGAGCACCTGTATACATCTTAGGTGAACCAACTGACACCAGTGGCTTGTGAGACCGGCCACCGCCCCTCGTCGGGGTCTCGACTGTATACACTAGTCTACTCTGGAGAATCGATGCCCTGTCTCGAAACTCCCACGACTAGGGACCTTTTAAGGATGTGCTTATAGACCACCAGCTCTCACGTATATGATCGCCATCATACTGCTGGCAGTCAAGCAAGAATCCTAGGGGCTCTATCAGCGTGTAATAGTGACCTGTACGGTCACCTGAAGCGGTACACGATGATAAAGGTAAAGCAGATAGCATACTATCATCTCGAGTAAGACTGTCCTACCGGGATAGGTCCTCCCTCAATCATTGCAATCACGTGCTTGTGATCCAATAATTGACTCTGAGGGCACTATCTCCAACAATCTCCCACTTGCACTCAAGGCTAATTATTGCGATGTCGCATACTCACAGCCCGTGTGATACCGAACACCCAACTCCTCTACTAGTCAGTCTCACAAAGCTCGTTTGCGAAACTATTGCGTTCGAGGAATAGCCTCAGTGAGTGGATCCGCTGTGATGTTTCTTTCTATGTCTCTCTATATCTCAAGTTCGCAGAGAAAGCCATCTCCCGAAATGAGCAATACCTGTCTTAGAATATGTCTGGATATCTGATGGGACCTAGCTCATAAATGAACTCCAAATCCAAACTTCTTAGACTGTATCGATAACTGAACTTAATCAGTATCCAGTGCCATGCCTCCCTCAGTATTGCCTTGGACCACCTGTCTAAAAATACTGCCCCTCGTCAGAAGGAGAAACTATAACTCTGACAGCCACTCTGCCATCCATGTCACCTTGGAAGCCTGGAGTGATAACCGTCTCCTAAAAGAGGCTGTCGTTATCATATCCCTAGAACATCAACTGCTTCCGATTGTTTCTCCAGGATTGGATCAATATCAACTTATTGCACCTACTGCAAGAACAACATCTGGTGTGATACTTGACATCTCATGATTGACTCAATTGCCTAAGCAAGTGATCTGCCAATCATGCACATCCCTCTCCCCTTTAGTCTGTAAGACACCTTTAGAGAGGGTGACTCCATTACCTGCAGGTATACTACCGTGCCAGGAGTCGTCCATTCTAAATACTCATAGAATGCTGTCAAGGTACCCAGATTAGGAAACCACCCAAATCTAGATCTAAAACCATAGATCTAGTAACCAGAATGTCTGATATAATATCCAAGTCCTGTGTGGAGAAACCACTGTGTGACAACCAAAGTATAACCGATCGTAGTATAGGAATATCACTTCCTACTCTGTGTATGTCATCCAAATACCAGGACATCACACCCTACTACCTTCTTAACAGATCTATCGCCTATTCTGATGAAGTCAAACCCATGACTGTCACATCAGAAATAGATGATCTATCTCCGTTATCTCTGCTTTAGTCTATAAATAGACATAAGCCAACTGTCCACCAATGCTTCCGCTGCTCCCACTGACTACGACAACCCTCTGACAGAGTCATATACACGTACACTTCTGAAGCAAGTTCAGAACGACGCTATACTCATCCTCCTGCCGGGTCTCATAGTCTGGAACAACAGCAATGGTAAGTCTGGGTAATCAAGAACCTCCCTGCCACCGTCCTTGAGCATACCGGAGTACCTCTCGGGTGCCTGAGGTTACCCACCATATCTGCGGAGTGGCTAATGGAATGTCAAGCCAGATTGAATCTTTAGGTTCTTATGAAATCTTCAGTAATCGTTTGAGGTTCTGGAATCGCTTCCAGTTCTACCATACTCCCACTACTGTTTTCTGAAAAATCCATTTCTTTTAAAAATGTGGCGAGTCAAGAACAATATCACTATTGATCTTCCAGATGGTAGAAAGTCAACCCTCGTCGTAGCCCAGGTCAACCCATAAACAGCCATTACAGAAACGTGCCTTGAGTTATCCAGAGTCTGGTTTTAAGCATAAACCGGACAACTCCCCGTACCTTAACATCGTTAAGATATGAACTGTTCTATATCTAATATAGAACCAGAGGCACTGATTTAATTGAACCAGATTCAAAACATGCAGCTGTCTCCAGTGCATGTCAACTAAATGGAAGGAGGCCGATCAGCGTTATTCAACTTAGGAATGCTTCCAATTATGAGTAACCTGAAAGAGAAGCAAGTTCTCTTAATCATTACTATCAACTGAACACCATACACAAGTATCTACATCTTCGATCACTTTGAAGAATCCCGATACTTGCAATATTTGGTTCTCTACTTTATTCAAATACCTATAACTTCTCAAAATTCGGACCCTGTGTTTCCACGAAACAGCTGTCTAAAAACTAGAGAAGTCATAAGTAAACCGAATATAGTACGAGGACCAACCCCTCTGCCCTAATGGACACTGGACAACATACAATACTCTGTACAAGTCCCTTGAGTCTGATAACTCATTCACTGTGTGTCGTAGGTTGAAAACTGTACTTATGGTTAAGAAGAATTACACCGCTGTTCAATACTCCTTACCTATCCATCCACTGATATAGGTAAATGTCATAGACATAATTTCAAAAAGGTATCTCTCACTCTATAAAAATAGACGTACAGATATATCAATTTGAAATTGGTGCATAACAACGGATATTCAAAACCAAATATTTGCCGACCGGCAAACAACCCAGGTGACTTCCTCAAATATCACCAATTACAACGAATCCCGATATAATGAGGATGATCACCTAATTCCTAATAACTTACTCCCACTCATCATCTGTAAAACCATACAGATGTGAGAATCCAACCTGGTAAATACCTACCCTGGTGCAAGTGTCTAATCGGGAAATCAGTTTTCTTTTAATAGTACACAGTTGAACTGAAACATTGAAATGTTTCGATGGGGTATCCTGGTATTCCTAGTAATGCCTCTTCCATTATCCAGATTCACAACTGTAACCGTATAATTCTTTGCCATCTCTCCAAATCCCTTTATATGTCTTTAGTCATTACCTTCTGTACACCCCTTTAGGCCAAATGGTTTTCTTCCTTCCCTACCGTTCGACACCAGCCTCTGGTTTGGAAGAAGACTATCCAATAAGCATAATGGGTGTACTGTCCTAATCCTAGGAGCACTCGCAATGCGAGAGAAGGTGAAGATAAAAGACATCCGAATAAACCTTATTCCTATTTCTCCTGAACCAAAATCCATCCCCGAACTGGAACAAGTTCCTTTCGAGTTCGTATATAACCATACGATGGAGTATCCAAATAAACTGTGGATCTTCGTAGTGATACGGAGTGTCCTGGAGAAATACAAAGGTGATTTAGGTTTGGCGAAGATATACTTGGTTTGGTCGTGAATAGCAGTCGCAATTTACTTTGCCCTCTTACTAATCCCTTGCTTTGTCTTAACTTAATACCTTCTGTACACCATCGTTATGCTAATTGGTTTTCTTCATTCCTTGCCGTTCGGCACCAGCCTAAGGTTTGGAAGAAGACTATCCAATTTGCATAATAGGTGTACTATCTCCTAAACCAAGGAGTACTCGCAACCTGAGAGAAGGTAAAAGGAAAAAACAACTGAATAGTCCTATTCGTTTTCTCCAGAACCGGAAACCATCCTCGAATAAATTCCTTCGAGTTCGTATCTAACCATACGATGGTTTTGTCCAATGGAAGTGGACTTTCGTAGTAATACGGGGTGTCCTGGAGAAAAGGGTAAAAGTAGGAGTGGCAATGAGGTTTGCAACTCTGACAATCCAAAAGCCAGTGTTAAGAAGGTTCGGTCAACTTGGTCACTGAGTCATAGTCTAGGGTCGGGTCAATGGTCGCTGCCAAAGAGAGAGAGAAAAGAAACACTCAGCGTGCACTCTAACCTAGATCAGAATGGTTATCACTTTATCTAATCTGGAAACCTCCCACTGTAACCTCAAATTCTTCCCCAAACCTGAAAGAAGAATTAGTCGGGATCACCCGAGGAGTAAACCAACTCATCAGTGGGAATCGGGATCCAACTATCATCGCATGATAACTTGACGGAATCCACTCAAGTCACCACACTCCAGAAGGTATGCGCATGCCTGGCAAGTTTCAGTTTCTTTAGAAACTCCCGATGTGATTTTTACCCTTAGGACCCAAGTGACCTTGACGAATAATCAACAAATCAAAAGGTCCTAGTCAAGTTCAGCCCGTCATTATCTTGATTGCGTTAAACCCACCCGCACGACCCTTGACGAATAATCAACAAAGTCGTACGACTGTCCTAACCAATCCTCATATCCATGCGACAGAATAGCACAACAAAGCTACCGCACACTACGCCTCGGCGAATAGCAACGACAAACGCAGCGCGAATACTAAGCAATACTAATCAGAAATGACGGAGGGCTACGACTGGTTTTTGGCGAAAAACCTTTAACGTAATGAACTTGATATCGTTGAAGGAACTGGATAATTTTTTATAAAAATATAGTGACGAAAACCTTTACTAAAGAGGTCACTCCCGGTGAAGGGATCTCGGCTCTTTCCCCGTAGAATGAGGTGCAGGGTATTCCAACTGAATACCACGATGCAAAGCAAAAGTAATCGGCTATAGTGAAGTTATTGTCTTGACGCAAACTTTTGTCCAAGGGGTCACTCCCGGTGAAGGGATCTCGGCCCTTGCCTCGTCGACTGAGGAGCAGGATATTCCAAATGAATACCACGATGCAAAACAAAAGTGAACGTCCTTGCAATAACAGCTTTTTGAAAAGTGTTCCAACAACATCAGAATAGGTTTGTTTATCTTGCATTGATCCGAATCAACGCAGTCCCATTAATTGATCACACCACAAAGAACGAAAATATACTGATGTACGTATATGCCATCCGCATTCGCCACTGGGTCCCGTCATTACTCGTTAGGTTAGCTAACTAACGACAGAGCGGGGACTGGACTAGCGCGGATGCAAAACATATACAACATCTACTAATATATATACCAATATATTATATTTCGCTCAAGGCGTGATAAAAAGCAACATCACAGAAATGTACAGCATCACAGAACAATACAGATATCTGGAAGCCCCGGGTTTCACAGAGCCGCTGCTGAAACCCGACGTTCCCCTGGTCGTGTGGATAGCCTGTGCAATGAAATCCTAGACCCCTACGGGCGCGGCAAGTCACCCGCCAAAACCTGAAGCGAGGCAGCCCCCTTCAGCACCGTGAATGGACCACCCATCACTTCACGGAATCCGGTAACTTGGGCACCCCTCCTGGGTCAACCTGTACCCCCTACGAGTGCGGCGAATAGCCCGCCAATCCTAGAGTGAAGCCCCTCCGTCTCAATGCCATGAGATACGGGCCCGTTGCCCTCTAGAACCCGGCTATCCGTGCACCCCTCCGCGGGGTAATCCTAGTACAGAAAGTAAAATATACATACAACGGGTACATCGACCGCAACCAGGTCGTGCCCCAAAAGAATAATACAAACAGGCAGTGACGGCAGTCCACATATCGGACGCTCGCCCCGCAATATCAAATGTACATATAAAACAAAACTGTACTAACATTGCATCTAGGCTATCCCCCACGACCGATCCGCAACATCACAGCAATACACAGAACATCAACGTGAAAGTCACGTTCGCAAATCCGTCTAACCGGGCTATAGCAGTTAGACAGGATTTACCGATCAAGTGACATTCACGGTCGCAGATATAATGTAAATACTGTGAACCAATGTGTTTAAAATATTCGATCGATCAAATATTAACAAGTGGGCCCCCCAAGTACTACTGTAGCACATCAAGAAATTCTGGGCCTAATATTAATATTCCAAAACCCCTAAAATCAGCCCAGAAAGCAACTGAAGAAACATGACACAGTGATCTGACCATAGTGCGGCGGAACCGCGGCCCAAAGGGGGGTTTGGCCGCTGTTCCGCGCTCCCAGTATGGAATCACTCTGTCGAATTTCTACAGTAGCCTTATATTTTCCAGTACATCACTTTTCTGCAACCTGAAAAAAATTTTGAGCAAGAAAAAATTCAACAGAAAACTGATGTAAAGAAAACGCGTTTTTTTGGGAATTTTGGTCGATCGGAAATGTAAAACACATTAGACAAAGCTAGACAAGGTTAATGGCGTGTCTCTGATACCACGTTGCACCAGGCTGCGCCCCGGCCGTCTATCCGAGGCCAAAATGCGGAATCAAAAATTTTCTTAACTTTAAACTGGCGCTGCCGCGGAAAATATACCTTGATCGTAACCATTAACCGATACTAGCTATCAAGAGAAAGGGTGAGAGATATACCGAGTGATCCGAGTCCTCCGGTCTTCTCATCATCGTCCCGATCTCCCGCGGAAAGTCCTGTCTCCATGTTGTCGCCTCCTCGCCGGAAGGGCACCACGTCGCCTGCATCTTTTACGGGCTCCCACCTCAATACCGAGGCAACTCGGGCATGAAGCTGGCAAGTCGACGTGCCCAAGATTTGCTGTAGAATGTAGTGTAGATGCTATATCTCATTTGGGGTTTTAGTTGCCATGGAGGATGAAGGAGGAGGTTAAGAAAATTGGTGCTTTCAATTTTCTAGCAAGAAGGATAGAGATGAAGAATTCCTCACATAACCAAAAATGAACTCTCTCATTCTTTTCTCTCAAGTGTGGCCTCTCCCATCTAGTGAGAATGGTGGAGGAATGAATATCAAACCATAACAAGAAGGGAGGTGAGTGTAGGAGATGCAAAAGGGTGACCACATCAAAAGTAAGCTTCACATCAAAAGGTAATGATAATTCTCTCAAATCAATTTCTAATCACTTCTAATCTCAAAAAGCAAGCCATCATGAAAAGCAAAGATGCTTGACTTATCATAATGCCACAAGTGCAAGAAACCCCCTCTACAAATGTTATTTGCAAACTTGCAAATAACCCCCTCCATCGGAAAAGTCCGGTCGGGAAAGAACAAAGGAAAACCGGCCGGAACGGAATGCAAACTGGCAACTCCAGAAAACTGGTCCTGTAACAAATTACAGGAGAACCCCGATACTTTGCATACACACCCGCATCTGTATTCCGACCGGATACAATGCAATGAGACAAAATCTACACTGTACTAAACTAGGATCCGGCTTAAACCAAAGCCGGCTAGTAATATCCTTCCGATCCTGATCCGTGCAATACCGCACGTATCAGATCGAACCCTGCCATATATCCATACGGCCACTAGTACAAACCGTCCGATCCTGATCCGTGCAATACCGCACGTATCTGATCGGACCCTGCCATATCTCCATACGGCCTCTACAGCGTTTCGCCCGAAACTTGAGTAACTGTCTGTGTGGTGGACTCTAAAGACTCGTCAATACTATGGCTGTGGATTTAACCACTAGCACGTCAGAGGTATAAGCCAATACGTGACGGGCCACCAGCTATTGACCAAAAGGGACGTCGATGAGCGAACTCATCCTGACACCCTACTGAGCCTGTCAGTGACAATATCCGTACAGTCCGGTCCGTTCGTCTATGAGTATCGCATGGCGGGCCTAGGGGGTTGGTAAAAGTCAGACCCCTAAAAGCGGTACAAGTCGTGTCGGAGTGTAGCCCAGAACACCCTGAGATACTACTGGAATACCTACCAGTAAATCTCCTGCCTCGGCCGAGGTCTTTGTGTAATGGCTCTCCTAGACACAGCGCGACCTCACCCCCAATACCGGGAGAGACGAACCCCTGAAGATCCGCTCACTGCCTCCATGTGGCTCGGGACTGTACCCAACTAAAACCTGTTTGCACGACTCCTTTGAGCCGTGGTAGGGTAGTAATCAAATTAAGGTAGGAACTCACACGAGACAAATAACGATCCCCAGGTCGATGAACTAACCTGTACACATGTCACCAGGGAACTGCTATCTGACGTCAGGTATAAGACCAACTAGCATGTTCCTGGCGAGTCCTGTCCGGTGTACTCATAACCCAATGAGCACCTGTATAAATCTTAGGTGAACCAACTGACACCAGCGGCTTGTGAGACCGGCCACCGCCCCTCGTCGGGGTCTCGACTGTATACACTAGTCTACTCTGGAGAATCGATGCCCTGTCTCGAAACTCCCACGACTAGGGACCTTTTAAGGATGTGCTTATAGACCACCAGCTCTCACGTATATGATCGCCATCATACTGCTGGCAGTCAAGCAAGAATCCTAGGGGCTCTATCAGCGTGTAATAGTGACCTGTAAGGTCACCTGAAGCGGTACACGATGATAAAGGTAAACCAGATAGCATACTATCATCTCGAGTAAGACTGTCCTACCGGGATAGGTCCTCCCTCAATCATTGCAATCACGTGCCTGTGATCCAATAATTGACTCTGAGGGCACTATCTCCAACACACGGGGCCTCAATGAAGAGAAAGTGAACGTAATAAAGATCCAACTGGAGGACGAAGCCTGTCCTTGGTGGTTCGTCGAAGAGAGCAGATTCGATGGGCCAATTGAGTGGAGCAAGTTCAAAAAATACTTCTTGGACCACTATTTCCCTCCACCGCCAAAGCAAAAATGGAGGAAAGATTTATCTTGTTGAAACAAAACGGCTGTCCCGTTGATATATATGCGGCAGAGTTCAACCGTCTGAATTGATTCACTCCGTATATGGTCGCTTCAGAGGCCACCAGAGCCAGACGTTTCTTGCAGGGACTTGACTTCGAGCTGCAACTGTTGATTGCGTCTCCCGAGTTGCAGACTTTCGTGCAGGTGCTCAACGCTGCATGGATTTAGGAGAAGCTAATCAATAAATTCAAGGGCCCAGCTCGAGTGATAGGAGGCCCCTAGTTATCCCGACACGTACTCATACATCGTCCCGAGGGGTCATACCAGTTCACAGGCCAGGGACGACGAAGATGAAGCGTCCCTTTGTGCCCCAGCAGCAGCAACAAAGGAAGGTTTTAGTCTGCGGCTACTGTCACAGGGATGGGCATACCCAGAAGGACTATCGTCATGCAAGGGGACAATGTTTGATTTGCGGATCTAGCCAGCACAGGGTTAGTAGTTGCCCTCAGCGAATAGTGTTACAGGGAGGATCTGGACCGCAGCAGCAGAGGTCATTAGAGTAGAGGCAGACCAATACAGGTCGCGGTCAGGGATGGGCTTTCACCCTGACAGCCGAGCAGGCAGAGGCCTCAGGTGAAGTTGTTACAAGAACTCTACTTGTTCATTCTACGCTAGCTAGAGTACTATTTGATTCTGTAGCATCACATTGTTTCATATCTGCACATTTCGTCGATACTCACTCCATACCACATGAACCATTGACTAAAGGATGGGAAATACATACGGGTAATGGTATTATAATGTCTAGTCAAGAATGTAGATCTTGTCTAGTTATAATGTGTGGCGAGGAATTCTATGTGAATTTCCTTTTAATCGAGATGGGCAGCTATGACGTGATTCTTGGTATGGATTGGATGAGTACATTCCATGCAATCATCGATTTCTGAGCTAGGAATGCGACTTTCCACATTCCCTATCAGCCTGAGTTTGTTTTCGAAGGTGGAAGCGAATCTTTAGAGCCAGCCAAGTATAGAGCCAAACCGAAGGTATTGACGGTTATGGAGATTGATGAGAACCCAGCACTAGAGATCGTTCAGGATTTTCATGACGTGTTCCCTAAAGATTTACCAGGACCACTACCTCCTCGCATCTTGAGATCCTCTATCGACCTGATTCCAGGTACATCACCAGTTTCTCGGGCACCGTATAGAATGGCGTTAGTTGAATTGGCAGAATTGAAGAAGCAAATTGGAGATCTTCTGGAGAAGGGATTTATTTGCCCAAGCGCTTCTCCGTAGGGCGCACCAGGCTTATTGGTGAAAAAGAAGGATGGCTCTCTGCGGATATGCATAGACTACCGTGAGCTGAACAGAGTAACGATAAAAAACAAGTACCCCATTCCACGCATCGATGACTTATTTGATCAATTGGGTGGTGCCATGGTGTTTTCAAAGCTAGATCTTCGTTCAGGTTATCACCAGATCAGAGTAACATCTGAAGACGTATGCAAGACGGCTTTCTGGACCCGATACGGGCATTATGAGTTTCTTATGATGTCGTTCGGTGTTACCAATGCTCCAGCAATATTCATGGATCTGATGAACAGGGTATTTTCAAAATAATTGGACACGTTTGTTGTTGTATTCATCGACGACATACTAGTCTACTCTAAGACCCGAGAGGAGCACGCCAAACATTTGCGAACTGTACTACAAATTCTGCGGGAAGAGAAGTTATACACAAAATTGAGCAAGTGCGAGTTCTGGCTTGACAAACTGCAGTTCTTGGGACACATTATCTCAGGCGAGGGCATTTTAGTAGACCCAGCAAAGATAGAATCTGTTAGAGATTGGTCGACACCGAAATCAGTGGCGGAGATCAGAAGCTTCCTGGGATTGGCAGGATTTTATCGGCGTTTCATTCAGGACTTTGCACGAGTTGTTGAACCCTTGACAAAGCTAACACTGAAGGAAGTACCTTACGTGTGGTAAGAAGAATGTGCTCAGGCCTTTGAGTTACTGAAACAAAAGTTGACTATGGCTCCTATTCTTACAGTGCCGGATAATTCGGGTGGTTTGGTGATACACAGCGATGCTTTAGGGAAAGGTGTAGGCTGTGTTCTGATGCAGCACGGTCGGGTTGTTGCTTATGCCTCACGGCAACTGAAGAATCACGAGAAGAACTGCCCATCACACGATTTGGAGCTAGCTGCAGTGGTTTTCGCCTTGAAAATCTGGAGACATTACTTATTGGGCGAGAAAGTAGAAGTATACACGGATCACAAGAGTCTAAAATGCGTGTTCACTTAGAAGGAATTGAATATGAGGCAACGCCGATGACTAGAACTAATGGCGGACTACGACTTGGACTTACAGTACCATCCGGGGAAAGTAAATGTCGTATCCGATACTTTCAGTCGCAAGCCAATGGTTATGATGCTGACCAGTCAGAGGAGCGTCATTGAAGACCTTCAGAAGCTTGAACTAGAAGTTATTGCACCGAGTGCAACCAGGCAGTTTTGGTAACTACAGGTGCAGTCTTCACTTGTAAATCGCATTAAGGCTACACAAGATGATGATCCTCGGTTGCAGAAGTTTAGAGAGCAGGTAGAAGCCGAGCTGAGGACAGATTTACTCATACATCGAAATGGTTCTTTGAGATTCGGTAGTAGTCTATGTTCCCAAGGGGGATATTCCAGAAGAAGTACTAGCTGAGGCTCATAGCTCAGCTTATTCAGTGCATCCGGGAGGACAAAGATATACCTAGATTTGAGGCAGCATTATTGGTGGAACGGGTTAAAGCGGGAAATTGCACGATTTGTGTCCAAGTGCTTAATAAGCCAATAAGTAAAGGCTGAACACCAGAAGACAGCGAGTTTGTTACAGCCGCTTCGGATACCCGAATGGAAATGGGAGAACATCACTATGGATTTCGTGACTGCTTTACCACGGAGTCCAAGGGGCAACAACAATGTCTGGGTTATCATCGACCGTCTTACGAAAGCAGCACACTTTATACCTTTTCGAGTGGGATAGTCGATAGAGTTGCATGCAAAGAAGTACATGCAGGAGGTAGTGCAACTTCATGGAGTTTCGGTCAGCATAGTATCAGATCGAGACACTGGATTCATTTCACATTTTTGGAAGAGCTTACAGAAGAGTCTGGGTACACGTCTCAAGTTCAGCACAGCTTACCATCCACAGACAGAAAGACAGTCCGAACATAATATTCAGATGCTCGAGGACATATTGAGGGCTTGCATGCTAGACTTTCATAGTTCTTGAGAGGATCACCTCTATCTAGTGGAGTTTTTTTATAACAACAGTTTCCAAGCTAGCATCTAGATGGCTCCGTTCAAAGACCTTTACGGACAGAAATGTCAATCCCCTATTTGTTAGGATGACGTTGGTGAGCGAAGATTAATGGGCCCCGAATTTATAGTTCAGACGGTAGACAAGATCCAGATGATCAGACAGCGCATTAAGACTGCTCAGGACTGATAGAGGAGTTGGGAAGATGCCAGCAGGAGATCGTTAGAGTTTGAAGTCGGTGATCATGTATTCTTGAAGATTTCACCTACCTGCGGTGTTATCAGATTTGGGAGTCGCGGGAAACTCATTCCCCGATTCATCGGACTATTCGAGATACTAGAGCGGTTAGGGGAGATGGCTTACTGACTTTCCTTACCCCCATCGCTAGCTGTCGTGCACAACATATTTCATGTATCATAGTTGTTGGGTATAGTGCCCTCAAGTCAATTATTGTAATCGCATGCACGCGATTGTAATGATTGAGGAAGAACCTATACGGATAGAACGGTTTTACTCAAAATGATAGTATGCTATCTGGTTTGCCTTTATCATCATGTACATGCATTATGTGGTATTACATATCACTATTACTTGTTGATAGAGCCCATAAGATTCTTTCTTGACAACCAGCATTATGATGGTGATCATATACGTGGAGCTGGGTGGTCTATAAGAACATCCTTAAATGTCCCTAGTCGAGGGAGTATCGAGACTGGACATCGATACTTCGGAGTAGACTAGTGTATACTTATCAAGACCCCGACAAGGGGCAGTGGCCGGTCTTACAAGCCATTGGTGTCAGTCAGTCACCTAAGATAGTATACAGGTGCTCATTGGGTTATGAGTATACTGGACGGAGTCGCCGGGAACATGCTAGTTGGTATTATATCTATTGTCAGATATCAGTTCCGAGGTGACATGTGTACATGTTAGTCTGTCAACCTGAGATCGTCATTTGTCTCGTGTGAGTTCCCATTGTTCTTTGATTACTACCCTACCACGACTCAGAGGAGACGTTCAGACAGGTTATAGTTGGGTACAGTCCCATGCCACATGGAGGCAGTGAGCGGATCGTCGGGGATTCGTCTCTCCTGGTATTAGGGGTTGATGTCGCATTGTGCATAGGTGGCCATCACCAGAAATCCTTGGCCAAGGTAGTCAAGAATTACTGATTTGGATTAGTAGTTTCTTAGTGGGTGATGGGCTTCATACCGACACGAAATATCGCGTTATTAATGGTCTGACTTTATCCATCTCCATAGACTCGATATGCGATACTCTTAGACGAACAGACCGGACTGTATGGAGATTGTCACGAACATGCTTAGTAAGGGTTCGGATGAGTTTGCTCATCGGCCTTCCTTTCGCTCAATACCTGGGTAGCCGTTACGTACAGATAGTGCCACTGACGTGCTTGTGGTTAAACCCACTGCCAGCGTGTTTACTAGTCTTTACAGTCCCACACATAGGGTTTTCCTGGTTTAGGCGAAACGATGTAGTAGCCGTATTGGATACGTGCAGGGTTTCGATAAATCGATTGTACTATGTACCCGAACTTTCGACCGGACAGTTGATAATACTAGCCGGCTCGGGTTTGAGCCGGATTATTAAATCAGATATTGATTTAATAATTTACGTATATGTATTTCGATATGTATATTCTAGTATTATGTTCTTTGTGTTATTCTATCTCTTTGGGAATTCGCATTTCGGTACGAATACATGTATGTGTATACAGTAGAGTGTAATCCGTATTTTTTTTACAGATAACATTCTAGAAGGTGGACACCTCATTTAGATTTTATCCATTTATTTTAAATGGGATATGAGTTGTAAAAAGGAGAGAGGGGATTATGGTGAGAACCATGCTTCTATAGTTGCACAAATGAATTGTTTATTCATTTGTGCAAACTATTCAAGCATGGTGAGAATTTTTAAATGGAAAAATGAGATTTTTAAAAGCATGCTTCATGATATTTTCTCTCTTGATGAAAACTTGATGAAAGAAAAAAGATGTTGGATGCTTCATTTTTGTGAGCATGGCTTTTTCTTCTCACCATTTGCTTCACTCCCCTCTCACGTTTTCTTGAGCTTCCTCCACCTTCATCTTCAACCTCCTCTCTACCCTCTCATGTGTTGAGAATCAAGAGAGGAGGTGAGGTAGATATACACTTAGAACACTCCACTACATCCTAGGCATTCTAGACTAGCTATCTAGAATCCCTAGTTGCTTCACTTGATCTTTTATGTGGAGCTAGAGCTATGAGCTACATCCCTCAGGTGGATCATCTTTAACGGAGGAAGACCGGCGGCCAAGCTCGATCCAAAGGACCTCAAGGAACCAAGGGAGATGGTAGACAAACCGAAGGACATGGTTCGTTTGGTATAACACTCGATCACAGTCGATAGATTCTTTTAGATTACTAGTTTCATGTTTGGATTCGATTCTAAGTAGTTGTTTCTAGCGCTAAGTTCTTTAAACGCCAAATTTTTTTCGCAATCGGCCACGGTAAATGGCCAAGGCGCTAGGAACCCCAACATGGTACTAGATCCACTCAAACATTAGAAACTACTAGTAGACGATGCATTAGTTTCAAAACCGAAAAACTGAGATTTCAAAACCCACTCTCTGTTCTGAAAATTTTTTAATCTCTGCATTTTTTAAAAATGATTGCAGAGTCTTAGTCTAGACATGAGTATGTCACAGAATGAAAATGAGGCATTTTCATGCAAACTTGGCTGGCCACATTGCCCAAATTCTCGGCCTCACCTTTTTACTATTCACCAGTGGGCCCCATTTTCATTCTGTGTCTTGGATTTTGTAAATTGGTGTTTTTGGTCTTGTTTGTTTTCCCCAGATTTCACTTAGTGTTGTCTTTGCTTTGGGGTTAGAAAGTTTCAAAACTTCAAATTTTGCATCGTTGATATCTGTGATGTGGTGTATGTGTTTTTCAAACGTCGTCTATTTTCTATATGTCGTTTAGACGGGATTGCACATACTTGCTTATACTGCTGTGATGTTGGTATCTGTGATGGCTATGTTCGGATTGCCGTGTGAGATAGCCTCTTGTGCAATGGTAGTTGTTCAGTTTAGATTTATTTGTATATTCGTTATTGCGGGGCGAGCGTCCGACATGTGGACTGCCGTTTCCGTCAGTTTGTATATTCTTTTATTAAGGCACGACCGGGTTGAGGTCGATGCCGCTATTGTATATATACTTTCTTTTCTGTACTAGGTTTACCCTGCGGTGGAGTGCATAAATAGCCAGGTTTTATAGGACAACATGCCCGCATCTCATGGCGTTGAGATGGAGGGGGCCTTACTCTAAAATTGGCGGGCTATTCGCCGCACTCGTAGGGGTATAGGATGATCTACAGAGGGGCGCTCAAGTTACCGGATCCTGTGAAGTGCTGGCTGGCCTATTAACTTTGTTGACTAGGGTTGCCTCACTTTTGGGTTTGGCGGGTAACTTTCCACGCTCGTAGGGGTCCATGTTTTCATTTCACAGTCTATCCACACGACCGGGGAACGTCGGGTTTCACTTGCGGCTCATGTGAAACCCGGGGCTCGTAGATTATCTGTTATTCTGTGATATTGCTTATATCATGCATGGGACGAATGTTATATATATTTATATATATTAGTAGATGTTGTATATGTTTTGCACCCACGCTAGTCCAGCCCCTGCTCTGCCGTTAGTTAAGTAACCTAATGGTGCATGACGAGGCCCTGTGGCAAATGCGGATGGCATATACGTACATTGTATTTTCGTTCCTTTTTCTTGTGTGATATGGATTAATTGATGGGACTGTGTTAACTTTGATTAATGCGAGGAAAAACAAACCTAAATGATGTTGATGGAACCAATTTTTAAAAATTGTTATTACGGATGTTTCGTTTTGCTTTGCACAGCGGTATTCGGTTCTGAATATCCAGCACCTCATTCGACGAGGCAAGAGCCGAGATCCCTTCATAGGGAGTGAACTCTTGGGCAAAAGTTTGCGTCAGTGTAATAACTTCACTATAGTCGATTTTTTTTCTTTGCATTGTGGTATTCAGTTAGGAATATCATGCACCTCATTCGATTAGGAAAGAGCCGAGATCCCTTCACAGGGAGTGGCCACTTTAGCAAAAGTTTATGCCAATATATATTTGTTAAACCACTCGGATTCCTTCAACGATATCAAGTTCATTACGTTAATGGTTTTTCTCAAAAACCCAGTTGTAGCCCTCCGTCGTTTCTTACAAGCATCACCTAGTATTCATGATATATATGTTGCCCTACGTCAAGGCATAGTGAATGGTAGCTGGGTAATGTTGTTTGCTGCATGGATATGAGATTATTTAGGACAGTCGTACGGTCATTTTGGCATACGTCAAGGACTTGTATGGGTGGGTCTAAGTTAATCCAGGATAATGACGGTTGAACTTGACTAACGACTTATGATATGTTGGCCTATGTCTAGGTCATAAATGTTAGGGGAAAAAACCATATCGGGAGTTTCAAATATACAGGAAACTTGCCAGGCATATGCATACCTTCTGGAGTGTGGTGACTTGAGTGGATTCCATCAGGCTATCATGCAATGATAGTTGGATCCAGATTCCCACTGATGAGTAGGTATTACTTCTCTGGTGATTTTCAGATGATCTCGACTATTTCTCCTTTTAGGGTTTGTAGGAGAATTCGAGGAAACAGTGGAAGCCATCCTGATTAGATAAAGTAATTAACCAATCTAATCTAAGTTAGAGTGTACGCTGAGTGTTTCTTTTCTCTTTCTCTTTGGCAGCGACCATGGCCTGACCTTAAAATCTCATGGACCAAGTTAACCGAACCTTCTTAAAACACTTTGCCTATTGGATTGTCATTTAGTCGCATATATCATTGCCACTCCTACATCCCCTTTTCATTTCTTCAGAACACTCTGTATCACTACGAAGATCAATATTTCTTGGATATTCCATCGTATAGTTACATACGAGCTCGAAGGAACTTGTTCCAGTTCGACGATGGATACCAATTCTGGAGAAATTGAATATGATTATTCAGTTTTCTTTTCCCTTTACCTTCTCTCAGGTTGCGAGGGCTCTTAGTATTAGGAGAGTATACCTATTGCACTTATTGGATAGTCTTCTTCCAAACCATAGGCAGGTGCTGAAAGGTAGGGAAGGAAGAAAACCAATTAGCCTAAGTGTGGTGTACAGAAGGTAATAAGTAAAGACATATAAAGGGATTGCAGAGGGCAAGGAAGTATACGGTTACTGTCATGAATCTGGATAGTGGAAGAGGAATTATTAGGAATACCCAGCTAACCCTTCGAAACATTTTCATGTTTCAGTTTTTCTGTGCGGTGTTAAGTGAAAACTATTTTGCCAATTAGATTCTAACTCAAGGGTATATATTTACCAGATTTGATTCTCACATCTGAATGGCTTTACGGATGCTGAGTGGGAGTAAGATATTGGGAATTGGGTGATTAGATCCTCTATATATCGGAATTCTTTGTAATTGATGATATTTGAGAAAATCACCTGGGTTTTGCCTGACGGTAAATATTTGGTTTTGAATATTCATTGTTATGCACCAATTTCAAACTGATATATCTGTACGTTTATTTTATAAAGTGAGATATAACTTTTTGAAATTATGTCTATGACATTTACCCATATCAGTTGATGGTTTGGAAAGGAGCATTCAACAGCAGTGTAATTCTTCTTAACCGTAGCACAGTTTTCAGCCTACGACGCACAGGCTTTGAGTTATTAAACTCAGTGGACTTATACAGAGTATTGTATATTTTCCGATGTCTGTTAGGACAAAGGGGATGGTACTCGCACTATATTCTGTTTACTCATAATTTCTCTAATTTTAGACAACTATTTCGTTGAAATACAAGGTCCAGATTTTGAGAAGATATAGGTATAAGAATAAAGTAGAGAACCATATATTGCAAGTATCATGATTTTTCAAGGTGATTGAAGATGTAGATATTTGTGTTTGGTATTCTGTTGTAAGTAATAGTTTTGAGAACTTGCTTCTATTTCAGGTAACTCATGAGTGGGTGCGCTCCTTGATGAGTAATACTGCTTGGCCTCTTTCCATCTAGTTGGTATGCACTAAAATCGTCTGCATGTATTTTGAATCTGGTTTGAATTAAATTAGTGCCTTTGTTTCTATATTGGATATATAGAATGGATTCAAATCTTAACGATGTTAAGGTATATGGAGTTGTCCGTCTTATGCTTAAAACCAGAATCCGGATAAACTCTAGGTACGTTTAAGTAATGGCAGTTTGTGGGTTTTCCCGGGCTTTGACGAGGGTTAACATTCTACCATCTGGAATATCAATAGTTATGTTGTTCTTGACTCGCCACAGTTTTAGTAAAATTGTCACGCCCCGCTTCCCAGTATATGGGCAGAGGACGCGACGAGGCCGCTACGTATTTACTGTGAAGTAAATACGCTAAGCATATCTAAGCAATATAAAAGTATAGCACAAGAGATAAGATATAATAAGAACAACAACTTTATTTATTCACATTCTTTCTGTACAATGCATGGAAAGTAAATACAACTGAAATAAAAAGCAATGCTTAAACAATGACATAATAGAAAAAGAAAAGTACTGAAATGGAAAAGTGTACAATGACTAGAGCTCGGGATCTTCACTGAACTGGTCCAAGTCTTCAGTAGTGGGCTCAATCTCTGACGGGTCTAGATCACCTGACATCATTCAAAGAAGAAAGAAAGAGAATGTCGTCAGCGAACAGGTCGCTCGGTAAGTCCCAAAGATAAGGGAGAAATAAAATAGACAGAATAAGAAGGTAGCTTCTAAAATTATATTATATTGCGATGTTAACGCTGTTGTTTGTAGCTTGGTACAGAAGAATGCCAGTGTATACGAGAGGAGTCTCTATATGCTAGAAACTAGAGGCAAGTATAGTACAAGGAACCGTTTATGCCACGGTACAACAGCAACTAGATTCATGTTAGGTGTATTAAGTCTTACTGTTCCGTACCACTTCTAACACCTTCCGTAGCAATCTACCCCTTAAACCTCGAGATGTCTTGTTTGTATTGTATTGTATTGTAAATTGTATTGATTGTATAATTGGATGACTGACAGAAATCATGATAGCAATAAACGGATGTAACCGTAGAATAATGTAAATGGAATAACTGGAGAACGATGTAAATGGAATATATATCCATTGTTCGGTACAGTCAAGTTGTATAATGGATTCATGGATTCATGTTGAATTGGAATATTGTAGATTTGTAAATTGTAGATTGTAGATTGTAGATTGTACTTGAATCATATTCAAGTCAGATTATAATAAGACTTAAACTGAGTCATACAATTAGAAATGTAAATTGAAGTTCTGATTGTTTTGATATTATCGGTAACCGCTGCACATGGGCGGCAGGAGTTGTGTCTTTTTCAAAGACGATTACCGTATTGATAACACTGTTGTTAATTTGTCTACCTTAGATAGGCAAGCACCCACTTCTCCGGCTCCCTGAGGCTCAAGAGATTGGTCCCGCTTAAACCTATGTTTACTAGGGTCCTTAGGGTAATTTATAAAACTTGAGGGGGTTTTATGTAAAAATACTTTTATAAACTTTTCAAAATACACCCCAAGTATTTATTATTCGTCTTTAGAGTTGTAATGAATGTAGATTTTATATTGTGATATTTCTAGTGAAAATATCCTAATTTCATAAATAAAGGTATTTATTTGTAATATTGATTTGTATGGAATTCATGGTATTTTAGTGTAAAATGATTCTTATGACATTTTTAGAAGAAAATGGAATATTTATAATAATTCAAAATAGATATTTTTATGTTACATATACATATATTTATATGAAAATAATTTTAGTATATATATAATATTCTAGAAATCTCGTTTTCTTAAGATGTCGTATTTTTAAATCTTTTGAGACCGAATGCTCCTTGCGGAGGTCTGCATCTCGCACTACTAAGTCCGAGGATGTGCGATAATCCGCACCATCCGGAACGGGTTCCCTAAATGGGTTGTTGCGGCGCTTTGCAAAGATTTGTATAAATACTAATCATTAAGGGAAAACGGTTTTATTAATTATGGTATTTATTTGTAAAGATATCGTTTTTCCCGTATTCTATGTTCCCAGGGGTATTGTGCTATGTTTCATATGAGTGTGTGAGGAGGTAGGTCATTACCTCGTGATCTACTTAAAGGTATAGCAAAGTTTTGTGATGTTAAATGTAGAATTGAAACTATGTGGTATTTAAATGAAAAATACGGTAAAATGAAATAGCAATTACTTTATGATATAAAACTTGATCAATATGGTTGATTAGTGATTAATAGTCAACATGTAATGGTTTAAGCATAATTGTATTAAAGAAAAGTGAGGTTTTATAAAGAAACCGAATTGGAAATCGGATTTGTTCTGATTCCGTCGGGTTTTGTAATTCCGTATTTTTAGAAAGAAAAAGGAAGATAGAAATGGGACTTATGGGTTAACAAGAAAGAGGGAGGATATAGGTAGAGATGGGAATCGCCGGTGCGTCGTTTCGTCGCGGGAAACTCCTCGTATCGCCGTCGGAAGTTCGCCGGAATTTCGCCCCTTTGCTCACTTCAAATGCACACTAGGGTTTCTAGGAATTTCTTGAGAGTTGGCTCAGAATTTTGGGGTGAGGGGTAGTGTTTAGGGGTGGTATTTATAGGGTTAGGCTAGGGTTTAGGGTATGTGAAAAGTTAAAATGAAAAATGTGATAAATTGTATTAAAATGTAATAAAAGTGGAGTAATTGGGGTTTTAAAAGAGGTTTGGAAATGGTCCGAGGATAAAATTTTGCAGGAGTACAGGGGAGACTAAAAGACACATTTTTTGTGTTGGGGTCGTCGTCGAAATCGGCCGACTCGGTCATGACTCGGCCGTGACTCGGTCGGAGGCCTGAATCGGCCGAGTCGAGGCCGAGTTGGCCGATTTCCGGCCGAGTCAGGCGGCCGGAATCCCCCCCCGACGGTTCATCTATCCTCTGGCAATGTTACATTTTTGGGTGTATTGGGGTTTTTGTGAGATATGCACGTGTAAACCCTTGGTATTCTAAAGGTTTAAAATAAAACAATATTAAAAATAATGTGGGGGGTATGGGATTTGAACTCTGTTGGCTTGGTTCAGCAGTGCAAGGTATTACCAATGAGCTACAAGCTCTTTCTTGTAATTATAGAGCTAATTAATTACTTAAAATATTAACAGTAAATGTAAATACCCCAAGTATACATTAATATTTAAGCAAATTTTGTACACTAAAAATAGAGTTGTTACATTATTTTAGTGGGCGTACGGTAGAACTGGAAGTTATTCCAAAACCACAAACGATTACTGAAAATTTAGTAGAACCTGAGGATTTAATAGGTTTCGACGATCCATTAGCCACTCCACAGATTTGGTGGGTAACCTCAGCCACCCGAGAGGTACTTCGGTCTCCTCAAAGACGGTGACAGGGAGATTTTTGATGACCCAAACTTGCCACTACTGCTATTCTAAACTATGAAATTTGGCAGGAGGATGAGTATAGTGTCGTTCTAAATTAGTTTTAAAAGTGCACGTGTATATGACTCTGCCAGAGGGTTGTTGTATTCAGTGGAAGCGGTGGAAGCATAGTGGGCAAGTAGCTTATGTCTATTTATAGACTAAAGAAGATATAGCGGAGATAGATCGTCTAGTTTTGTTGTGACAGCCATAAAGTTTGACTTCATCAGAACAACAGATGGACCTGATAAGAAGATGGTAGGGAGTGATGTCCTGGTATTTGGATGACATGATCTTTATAAAAAGTGATTTTCCTATACTATGATCGGTTATACTGTGGTTGTCACAAGGTGTTTCTCTACATAGGATCTGGATAAAATATCTGGGATTCTGGTAACTGGATCTATTGTTTTAGATCTAGATTTGGGAAGTGTCCTAATATGAGTACTTGACACTATTCTAAAGTGTTTTAGAATGGACGACTCCTGGCGTGGTGGTGTACCCGCAGGTGATGGAGTCACCCTCTCTAAAGAGATGTCTTCTAGGCTGATGAGGAGAGGGATCTGCAAGATTGTCATATCACTTGCTTAGGCAATTGAGTTAATCATGAAATGTCAAGTACCACACCAGATATTGCTTTTGCACTAGCTGCAATAAGCACATATATTAATCCAATCCTGGAGAAATGTTGTGAAGCAATTATGAACATAAGTGGATGTTCTTGGTATATGGTAACGGCAGCCTTCTTTAGAGACGGTTATCATTTAAGGCTTCCAAGATGACCTGGATGACAGAATGGCTGTCAGAGTTATAGTTTTCCCTCTATTGAAGGGCAGTATGTTGGACAGGTGGTCCAAGCGTATACTGAGGAAGGCATAGCGCAGGATACTGATTAAATTCAGTGGGTGATACGATCTAAAAAGTTTGTTGGATTTGGAGTTCATTTGTGAACTGGGTCCCATCAGATATCCAGACAAATTCTAAGACAGATATCGCTCATTTCGGGATATAATATTTCTCCGCGAAGTTGAGATATAAAGAGATAAAGAAAGAAACATTAGAGTGGATCCACTCACTAAGGCTATTTCTCGAACGCAATAGTTTCACAAACGGGTTTTGTGAGACTGATTAGTAGAGAAGTTGGGTGTTCGGTATCACACGGGTTGCGAGTATGCGACACCGTAATAATTAGCCTTAAGTGCAAGTGGGAGATTGTTGGCTATAGTGCCCTCAAGTCAATTATAGTAATCGCAAGCAGGCGATTGTGATGATTGAGGGATGACTTATATGGATAGAACAGTCTTACTCAAAATGATAGTATGCTATCTGGTTTGCCTTTATCATCATGTACATGTATTATGTGGTATTACATATCATTATTAAATGTTGATAGAGCCCATAAGATTCTTGCTTGACTACCAGCATTATAATAGCGATCATATACGTAGGAGCTGACTGGTCTATAAGCACATCCTTAAATATCCCTAGTCGTGGGAATATCGAGACTGGGCATCGATACTCCAGAGTAGACTAGTGTATACTTATCGAGAACCCGATGAGGGGCGGTGGCCGGTCTCACAATCCATTGGTGTCAGTCAGTCACCTAAAATAGTATACAGATGCTCATTGGGTTATGAGTACACTGGACGGACTCACTGGGAACATGCTAGTTGGTATTATACCTATTGTCAGATAGCAGTTCCCAGGTGACATATGTACAGGTTAGTCTATCGACATGAGATCGTCATTTTCCTCGTGTGAGTTCCAACTGTGCTTTGATTACTACCCTACCACGTCTCAAAGGGGATGTGCAAACAGGTTTTAGTTGGGTTCAGTCCCGAGCCACATGGAGGCAGTGAGCGGATCGTCGGGGATTCGTCTCTCCTGGTATTGGGGGCTGATTTCGCATTGTGCACGGGTGTCCATCACCAGAAATCCTTGGCCAAGGTAGTCGAGAATTATTAATTTGGATCAGTAGTTTCTCAGTGGGTGATGGGATTCATACTGACACGAAATATCGCGTTATTAGTGGTCTGACTTTATCCACCTCCATAGATTCGATATACGATACTTTTAGACGAACAGACCGGACTGTATGGAGATTGTTACGGACAGGCTCAGTAGGGGTTCGAATGAGTTTGCTCTTCGGCCTTCCTTTCGTTCAATACCTGGGTAGCCGTTGCGTTCAGCTAGTACCGCTGACGTGCTTATGGTTAAATCTACTGCCAGCGTGTTGACGAGTCTTTAGAGTCCCATACAGAGGGTTTTCTTGGTTCAGGCGAAATGATGTAGTATCCATCTTGGATACGTGCAGGGTTCCGATTGATCGATTGTACTATGTACCCGGACTTTCGATCAGACAGTTGATAATACTAGCGGGCTCCGGTTTGAGCCGGATTATTAAATCAGATATTGATTTAATAATTTACGTATATGTATTTCAATACGAAAATTCTAGTATTATGTTATTTGTGTTATTCTATCTTTTTGGGTATTCGCATTTCGGTACGAATACAGGTATGTATATACAGTAGAGTGTAATCCGTATTTTTTTACAGATAACATTCCAGAAGGTGGACACCTCATTTAGATTTTATCCATTTATTTTAAATGGGATATGAGTTGGAAAAAGGAGAGGGGGGATTATGGTGAGAACCATGCTTCTATAGTTGCACAAATGAATTGTTTATTCATTTGTGCAAACTATACAAGCATGGTGGGAATTTTTAAATGGAAAAATGAGTTTGTTAAAAGCATGTTTCTTGATATTTTCTCTCTTGATGAAAACTTGATGAAAGAAACAAGATGTTGGATGGTTCATTTTTATGAGCATGGCTTTTTCTTCTCACCATTTTCTTCATTCCCCTCTCAAGTTTTCTTGAGCTTCCTCCACCTTCATCTTCAACTTCCTCTCTACCCTCTCATGTGTTGAGAATCAAGAGAAGATGTGAGGTAGAGATACACTTAGATCGCTCCACTAAATCCTAGGCATTCTAGACTAGCCATCTAGAATCCCTAGTTGCTTCACTTGATCTTTTATGTGGAGCTAGAACCATGAGCTACATCCCTCGGGTGGATCATCTTCGACGGAGGAAGACCGGCGGCCAACCTCGATCCAAAGGACCTCAAGGAGCCAAGGGATGGTGGAAGACCGAAGGACATGGTTCGTTCGGTATAACACTCGATCACAGTAGATAGATTCTTTTAAATTACTAGTTTCATGTTTGGATTCGATTCTAAGTAGTTGTTTCTAACGTCAAGTTCTTTAAACGCCAAAATTTTTGTTCCACAATCGGCCACGGCAGATGGCCAGGGCGGTAGGAACCCCAACAACAGCTGCGGTGCTACGTTCGAGATGACTGCCACATTCTCGATCATTCGGAATTGACATTAGGTACCGATTTATCTTATATGGACTACTATACTCAAACGTAGAGAGAAGGTGCTGAAGAATAAGGTCATTTCGTTAGTCCGGGTATCTTGGAGCGGTCGTTCGCCTAGGGAATCTACCTGGGAACATAAGGAGGATATCTGAACGTGGTTCCCACATCTTTTCGAGTAGCTGTTTGTATCTTTACTTGTTTTCGTTCCTTAAATTCCAGGACGAAATTTTCATAAGGGGGTATGATGTAATACCCTGTTCTTTTGTATCCGTATTCGAATAAATTAATTCCAAAAAAAATTGTGTTGTATACTTCTCAAATATTTTTCCTAATCTATTAAATTTTCCAAATCTCTTACCCATAAACCTTTTTCCCACTCTCCATTCTTTTCTTTTCCTTTTGTTTTAAACTCCAATCCCAAGCCCCGGCTTGAACCCTCACCCAAACCCGATCCGGCCTATCTTCTTCATTTCTTCTTCCATTCTTTTTCTATTCCCTCCCGTTAAAAATCCCATGACTTCTTCTTCCTCACCTTTCCCCCCACTTTGCCGCTCGCATCCAACGTTCGCCTCCGAGATCCCCGCGCCTGCAAATCCTCCCAAATCTCAACCTTACACACTCTCCTTCCCTCCCTTCATATCTATCTTTCAATATCTCTCTTACTCTCTCTCTTTCCAAAACTACATTCCCCTTACCGAGCTCACTGCCATCTCGCCAGCCATCCTCAACCGTCACCCGCTACTCACCGATAGCACCACCGAATGCCTCCTCTTCCCGAACCCACCTCCACACACACCCGTGCCCTTTGTAATGAACCCCAACAACATCACCTTTTCCCTTACAGCTCGTCATCGTCGTTCCCATCGTTCACGACCCCCCTGCCTCCAGTCGAGCCATCTACTCATCGTCAACAACCCAGGCTCATCCCTGTCGTCCCCACCGCCATCATATCCTCACCTAACCACCACTTGCTGCCGCACGAGCTCCCCACCACGTCAAAGCCATCCCTACCACGCCACCACCTGACCTCCTCCTCTCTTTCACGTCATCAACCTAACACCAAGCCGTCGCCACCATTCGACACCTCTTCGTCGACTGCCACCTCCATCGACACCTTACCAGCTCCCTCTGTCCCAGCCGCAACTACGTGCTCCGCCTCCGACCATCCACTACGTAAACCCGAGCTACTAGCCGAGTCCAAGCCCAGAAGCCGAGCTCGAGCCGGGGACGAACATGACAGTTTCCATGTCGTGCCTAGTCATGCATGCGTCGTGTCATATCGTTCATCATCGTTCACTGCTGTCGCATCGCCATTGTCTCCACGCAAGTGAAAATATTCACTTGTTTTCATGCTACAGTATAGGAAATCACATTAGAGCTAGATATGCAAACAAAACAAACAAATGCAATTATATTCACATGCTTATATATATGTGTTTGAACGTGGTATAAAGAACCCCCGTGATGATGAAATCTGAATAGAGCCACATTAGGACTTATGACAAGCCAATATCACTTGAAAATAATAGAGATAACCACCGGTACGAGGAATCTATGAAAACGTGTGTTTTGTTGATACCGAATGCCTTTATTAGGTGTTCGATACGTATCTTATGCGAAAACCAAATCTAGTGTGGCGAAAATTTTGGTTGCTAGATTCTTTCATAGATAACGGATGATACGTAAATAGTTGGATCATAAATACGAACCCTAACACCGTGAAATGTCGCCCCCACTTAGATCCACCAAATCTGAAAATTTCCTGTACACCTAACTTGTGAAAATCACAGTAATTTGGATATATGCTTGAATGCTGTGTTCGAAGGCTCGTATCGAGGCTGACTCGACGATCTAGAACCCCCTATAAATTATATTTCAATAAACTTAATATACGATGATGAAAACTGTTCGGGAGTGCGGATCTGGACTGCAGTCTAGAGCAGTACTTCTTGTCGACACCTGAATTAAAATGTTTTTAAAACTCGGTGTGAATAAGATATTATGTGGAACCCTATACCGTTGCGAATATTATTCTTCTATATAACCATTGGTGATAGTTTCATTTGTTTTTACTATCGTTTTCTATTTTAATCATATTTTAAATCGTCATTGCGTACTGCAGTCCCAAGCAGGGACAGAACGTATACGCTGATCTTAAACAGTGCATATCTTCCAACACACAGCGGATATTGTCGATCCGTCTGGTGAATTGGAAACCTAATTAATAGTCCTAAACATTAACCAACTGTAGCATTGCATAATTAAAATTCCAACAGGGTGAAAATTGTGTTATGAAACGGACTTTCAGTTCAGGGACTGAATTTCCAGCAGAGGTCACTTAAGAAGAAATCACCGTAATTCGCAAACCCGAAACCCGATTGATTTGAAACTAATTTCGTTGAATCACTAATTAAGTTTACTATATACCCTTCATGTATCATTTTGCTTAATTCTGATAGTACGATTTAAAATGAATTTTTCTAAATTCCTAAGACGCATAATGACTCATTGCATATGACTTGCTTAGCGGCATAATTCACATATTTACCCGACTGTGATACCTTTAGCGTTAGTGAGCGCTTTTATTAGTTCTCATTGTGTATTGAATTTTCGAACGTGAGTGGTATCATATTAGTTGTGTCGAGTACGCCGGTGAATAGTGAACGATTTGTGATGGTGAATGGTACAGTGAATAGCGAACAGAACAGTGTTATTGGTGCGTACTTGTACACAACTAGCCCATACTTATAGATAGTGAAACCTAGGGGAAAAGGGGAAATCGAAGTGGAAAGGAACTTGTATTTAGCGAGGTTAGCGATTTAGAGGATGATCATTCGAACATCGACTCTTATATATATTAGGTTGGACCTAGCGGTCCAGCTGACAGGGTTATGTCCCGGGCAACCGTGGGCCGTAGTCTCGAGTACACATGAGACCCTTGTTAAACATGATCACTCCTTTCTGCAAACTCAATTTCAAAATTGAATTAGGGACCAGTAGGAACACAGGGCATACATTGCATTGATTATTGACATATCGATTACTTGCATTCACTATCTCCACTGTTATTACTTTTATTTCATGCCGCATCATTGTTATCATAAAATTGCTATTGCGTCGCTCTGACGACCTGAATATGCATGCTCAGAGCTTGGAGAGGACCCAGTTCGGGAGTCAGACCTACCATTCGAGCTCGCAGAGATCCAGACGGTCGTACTTTCAGTACTTTTACTGCTTTCCATAAAGCAACTTTGTATTCACACTTGGTTAGTAGTTTCCTTTTCTTTCGATCTATTGTACACTATGAACAATGAAATTTGATGTAATAAACTAGTGGTGTGTTTCCTTTACATTTATGCTGTTTTTACTGATTACCATGTAATGCTAGAAGCCGAAGTGCGACTACGGTGGGATTGTTCCCTGACCGTAGGAGCATGGCTGGCCTAGTTGTCTCCCGTATCTCGTATTTTGGGAAACGGGGTATGATAGCGATGCTCGTCGTGACATAAAACTACATGAAGGTTGTTAAATATTGGACGGTATCGTTCGGTTTCTAACAACCGTCGCGTAGTCTATGTGATGAGAATTAATATTCAATTGTATGTTAATCGATAGATTTGTCCCGTGTGGACAAATTAGGAATGTATAAAGCAGACACTTGCATTCACTTGTGTTTTTTATTCGTTTCGAGATATTTCGTCGATACCTTTCCGCTGGTTCTCCATGTATAACGATAGATTAGACGTTCGTTCAATGTTGTTTGATAGCATTGAAATGATCATCTTTTCTATTATAGTATACTCCGAGAACAGCGGGGAGGTATTGCCGAAATTTTATAGAAACTGATAAAACCACAAGTAAATGGGTGTATGCTTTATACATTCTTAATAGGATAATTGCCTTACCCCCGACAGCTGCTACCCTCGACATCCAATATAGAACATTGAATATCATCATCATCTTTCTTGGAAGAAGAATCCAACTCCCTACCTATGAGTATTTGCTCTCGGTCCTTGATAATCTTTATAGCTAAATCGTCAATTGAAAATTAAATTAATAAAGGCATCAATTAAACCTAGCACTAACGCTTCTTAGTATCCCGTCTATCGCGTATCTATCAAGAAATTTTAATCCGATGGGTCTTGTCTATAGGAACCTTGCTTCGTCCGGGCTGTTCCAGTATGGCATTCTCGTAACTCCACGACAAGAGTTGGATTTACATTGATACTCCCTCGAGAGTCAACCGCTTTTTCGTTGACGGCGTTAGCTTTTTCACCGATTTTTCCTACGCACGTCATGGATTACCGAAAGAGCATGAAATCTATTGTCTTTGCTCTAAGTGTATGAATAAGTGATTGCTCAAGAAGTCGGAAGTTGAGTTGCACATCGTGAGATACGGTTTCGTTAGAGATTACACTACGTGGGAACTTTACGGAGAAAAAGTCATTATAACGGGAAACGAGGCATGAGTGCAAGAAATGGAAAACGAATTCATCAAAATGGAAACCGCAGAGTGGTAAGGGATAATAGAAGAAAAGGAGGAAGAGGAATGGCGAAGACGAAGACGTCGAAGAAGATGATGTTGTATTCGCGCCGATCGATGACATGGATGAGCTTATGAATGCTGCTGAACTTCCTTATAATACGGAAAGCACTGGACCCTCGTTATTGGAGAAATATAAGGCTGACTCTAGGATCTCGCTATATCCAAATTGCATAGGTTTTTCAAAACCGTCCTTTTTTGTACGTCTCTTCCAGATGCAAGAATAGATGGAGTGACTAGTCTTTCACCGATCTCCTAGAACTGCTGAAGCAAGTTTTTCTTGACGGAAATGAAGTGCCACCGAGCTGGTATGAGACGCAAAAGATAATCACAAATATCGGCCTGAAGTATCATAAGATACATGCATGTGAGAATAATTGTGTTTGTTGCGGAATGAACACGTCACACTCAGAAACTGCCCCGTGTGCGGGACCAGCCGATTTCAGCGAAAGACCCGCAGTCGAGTGATGTGCACGTGAAGATTTTTCGTTATTTTCCATTAATACCGAGCCTACAATGGTTATTTATGTGTGAGGAGACGGCATCTGAAATACATTGGCACCATAAAGCGCCTCGTGAAGAGGAAAAATGAGTCATCCCAGTGATTCGATGTCGTGGAAAGTTTTAGATGAAAAACATCCTTCATTCAGAGTGCAGACCCTCATAACATGAGGCTAGGAATTGCGAGCGGCGGTTTCAGTCCATTTGGGATGGTTCACGGCGGGCGTTCTCACAGTACTTGGCCCAATGTGGTTACTATATACAACCTGCCGCCATGGAGGGCTACGAAAGTGACAGTCAACTTCCTCCGTCTCAGCAGTCTTATTTTACGTTAGCGCTTTTAATCGATGGTCCCTCATTTCATGGGAAAAACATCGACATGTACCTTCAACTCTTGATCAATGAGTTAAAGTTGCTGTGAGAAGCCGGTGTGAGAACCTAAGATGTAGATGGTAAATAATTTTTTTAGATGCGGGCTGCTTTGTTGTGGACTATTAATCATTTCCCAGCCTACGTCATGCTATCGGGGTAGACAACTCAAGGTAAGATTACTTACCCCGGTTGTCATACTCATACGAGCGTTGTACGCTTGAAGCTTAGCGGGAAAGGGTCGTTTATGGGTCACCAACGTTTCTTGCGCATAACTCACAAATTCAGAAAGAAAAAAGAATTGTTCAATGGCAAGATGAAGACCGGTATACCTCCTAAAACATTGTCCGGTAACGACATATTGCAACAATGGAGAGATTATTAGAATATCACATTCAGAAAGAAACAAAATAAAGATGCAATGCCATGCTCAACCGGTTGGAAGAAGCTAAATAGTTTATTTTAACTTCTGTACTGGTCCGATCTATCGCTCCACCACAATTTAGATGTTACGCATATCGAGAAGGGCGTCTCTGAACACGTTATCAATCTTCTACTTTCTAAGGATGGAAAACGAAGGACAATCTCAACGCCCGCCATGATTTGACGGATTTGGATGGTTTGTCCATTAAAGAAGAATTGCAATCTCGTTTTGTGGCTGGTAAACCAGGTTATTACGAGATCCCACCAGCAATCTACAACCTAGACAAAGAGAAGAAGCAGCGGTTCGTACGGGTGTTGAAAAAATTGAAAGTCCCTGATGGTTTCTCATCAAACATTTCCAAACAGGTACTAGTTGAAAATGGAAAAATCATAGGACTCAAGAGCTATGATTACCACATATTGATGCAACATATTCTTCCTTTATGCCTGAGAGTATCGGTAAAATCCGAAGTTGGTCTCGTTCTTGACGACTTTTGAATGTATTTTCGACAACCGTGTTCTAAAAACGTGAACGTTAATGAGATAGCAGAGCTCCAAAAAGATATTCTTATAATCCTTTGTATTCTCAAAACTATCTTTCCACCTTCCTTTTTTGACATTATTGTTCACCTATCTATCCATTTGGCAACCGAGGTCAAGATTGGCGATCCGGTGCATTACTGTTGGATGTATCCCATCGAGAAGTATGAAAATGTTTATTATTAATCATTTAAATTGCAAAACATTATCGTGGATTATTAATATCTATTGTTTTCAACAGATATATATTAATTTTAAAAAACTATATCCGCAATAAGTATCGTCCCGAGATTGCGGAAGCTTATCTCTTGGAAGAAGTGACATCTTTCCGTGCTCGTTTTCTAAACGACGATGTCAGGACGAAGCTGATAAAACCGCCGCATGTTCCTGATGGTCCAATTGGAGCAGGAATGCTAAAAAACATGTCTTATGATCTCATTGGTGGTTTACATGTGTTCATCTTGCTAAACGCCGAATGTTTTGCTAAATATGAAGAGTAAGTTTTTCTAATTTCATCCATTTAATCCGTTTGAAATAGAGTATAATCTAACTGATATAACTGTAAATTAACGAATAGAGCACCCAAAACTACACTCAAGAAATCAAATCCTATGACGTGGTCAGATGACAGAATCAAAGAAGAACAGAGGCATACTTTCATCGCTTAGTATAGGGAAGAAGTTGACAGACGAATGAATCGTGGTGAGCAGATTGATAGAGAGGTCCAGGAAATTTTAATTGGTCCATCGATTGCAGCTATGTTTTACAATGGGTAGGGTGTTTCCTGCTTCAAATTTGAGATCGAAAGGACGGAACACATTAGTGCTACGTAAAATAGCGGCGTCGCAATCTCGGACGACAGAGGAAATCCCTCGGTATTCTTGAGCAGATTATAGTGGTCTCATACATTCATAAGATTGCCCCATTTTTTATATTCCAATACAGATGGTACGATACCAAGTCTGAATGGGGTATGAAGGTCTATGAATACAAACTCACTTTGGTAAACACCAAACGGATAGCCTACGAATACGATAACTTTATTTTTCCCTTGATGGCAACACAAATATATTATTCTCGGGACCTGAAGAAGGCCGACTGGAGTGTTGTTTGTCATAGAAAACCAAGAGATTATTATAATGTGCCGACGTTGAGTGACTTTGAAGATAAGAGTGACGAGGAAGATGCGATAACACGCCTTAGTCCTTCTATTGAACGTACCAACGATCCAAACTATTATGCGCCGTCCATCAATACATTAGTAAGACGTGACATCAGCCAAGTGATTGTCATAGATCAAGATTTCAATAATCTACCCAACGAATTTTCAACTAATGCACCAAACAAACATGCTAGGTAATGAAATTGAACTAAATGTTTTAAATTGTATAATGATTATAAGTAAATTTTTAATATTTAAATAAATATGTAGGGTCTGATGGGAGGCTGTGGATCCGGCTCTAGATGTTATAGAAAAAGACGTCTAGACGAGATTGGCGGGATGTCAGTAGCTGCGCAGCGGCGGCGGTAGTGCCTGCCCTTACCCGTGCCCTACATACAAGCGCCCTTCCTACCGGCGACCCTCCTATTGCCGATCCTACCATGGCCCCTCCTACCGGCGCCACTACTACAGGACCTCCACCACCCTCAGCAGCCACAGCGCCACAGGACCTGCCGCCTACCTCTATTAGCGGGGTAGCATATCCTCTTACCCCAATCACTCCTCCTGCACACGTTATATTGTTATCTATTCATATTTTAGTTTTCTATTAAAATAATTCTATCAAATCATCTAACAGTTTATTGTTTACAGTCATGTATGGTACTGACGGGACACGGTCTGGTGTCGGTTCTAGCACCATGTAGGGAACGTCAGGTATAATCATTATTGCTTAAATCTTTTAAATAACGATTATAATTTAAAATTTTCAAATACTATATACGTACTTTGAATATTATAATATTCTGTCCATATATCTATCTTTTTTCAGGCCCCACCAGTGTTAGGACGATGGGTCCTACTGGGCCTTCCTCTTCCAGGCCAGCCCTGGGCGCTGCTCCATGGACGCTGGAGTGGAGAGCGTCAGGTGTGCCCATTGGTGAGTACTCGACCAAGTGGGGGGATTATATGGGAGTGGAGATTCGTGCCTACTATAGGTACCTGCTCCGTATTATGTGGAGCCCACGCCAGACCGACTATGTTCGGCAGTTTTTTGTAGCGACCACGGTATCACATACTCTTTTATACATTTAAATTTGATTGTTGTTACACACACACACACACACACACTTATTTATTTAAATTTTTGTAATTTCAGACCTAGGGACATTACAGATTCATCGGCGTCGTCGGCGATAATGACGTTCCTACGCCGTTCGATGCATATCAGGCCATAGACTGGGTCATATCCGAGAGCCAGGTTATCATGAGGAGACGCCAATATGAGTTAAGGAGGAATCATTGCATTCCCTGGGCCGCAGCGACTGAGGAGGAGCAGGAGGTAATGATGGAGGCCATTTTTCAGGATGTTCCGAGAGAGGATTGGTCGCTGCTGGTCACGTATTATGAGTGTGATAATGTTCAGGTATAAATTTAATTTTTAAGATTATAATAATATAACATGAAATCATATTTTGTGATATATAATATTATCTTCTTTATATTTGCAAGGCGGCGTCAGTTCGCAACAGAGAGAACCAGAACAACGGCGTCAGAGAACATGCTATCCCGATCCAAGGGAAGCAGTCACAGGCTAGCGCCCAACACCACCTCATGAGTTTTTCGACGTTTAAGAATATATATTTTCTTTGTCGCAAATTACTTATTGAAATAAATCCTAATTTTATCGCAGAAAAAGAAAGACCTCGCCAACTACACCGCTGTCAAGGGATGGTCCGCGTTGCACAGGAGCACGACCGAGTACATGGTAAGTTTCATATAATCAAGTCGATACTATATTTAAGTTTGTTATGAATATGTATGCCCTCTAGGCCATTATTTTATATTATAGTGGATGCTTGGACATATATCTAGAGGACTTTCTTGCTCGACATGATAGTATGCTATCTGGTTGCTCTTTATCATAGCATGTACACTTATTATTATTATTCTGTCTCTCTGATACATGTTGATAAAGCCCCTAGGAAGTTGGCTTGACTACCAGGTCTATGATGCAGATCATACTAGTGGGGCTTATGTAGTCCGCAAGCATATCCTTTAACCGTTCCTAGTCGAGAGAGTATCGAGACAGGGCATCGATATTCCAGAGTAGACTAGTGTGTACATTTATTGACCCTGTATAGGGCGATGGTTGATACCACAACCATTGGTGTTTGACATCAAAGATTGTACACATGTGCTCATTAGAGAATGGGTACACTGAACATGACTCACCGAGAACTCTTAGATGATACCATACCTATCGTCAGATAGAAGTTCTCTGGTGACACTTGTACAGATTAGTCTATAGACCCGAGATCGTCATAGTGTCTTGTGTGGTTCATACTGTGCTTTGATTTCCTTCCTACCACGGCTCAAAAGAGTCGTGCAAACAGGTGGATTTTGGGTACAGTCCCGAGTCACATGGAGGCAGTGAGCGATAAAAGGGGTTTCGTTTCTCCCGGTATTGGGAGTTAATGTTGCGCTATGCTCGATTGTCTATAACTGGAAGTCCCTGACCAGGGCTGATGAGATTTACTGGTAAGTGTTATTGGTAGTTTCTCGAACGGTTATAGGCCATACTACGGTATGACTTATCAAGTTACCGGGGTTTGACGATTCCACCCCTAGACTTAATATGCGACATATCAGACGAAGAGACTGGACTGTACGGTAAGTGTTTCTTATAGGATTTGCGAGAGTTTGGACAAGTTTGCTTGTTGATCTTCTATTCATTCAATACCTGGGTAGCCGTTACGTCCATCTAGTACCGCTGACGGCTTGTGGGTGACTGATGTGATCATTACCTACTGCTAGCGTATTCACGAGTCTTTAGAGTCTTACACAGAGGTTTCCTAGATCAAGCGACGAAGTAGGGCACATATGATGATATGTGCGGGATCTTGATTAAATACGGGTATGTGATACCGTATTCTAATCTCGCGATATTTGATATCGGTTAGGTTATATGTGATATAATCGGATTATTGAATCAAGTGTTGATTCAATAATTTGTTATATGTATATATATTTGATATTGGCCGGTTATATATGATATGACTGGATTATTGAATCAAGTGTTTATTTGATATTGAATATTGAATATTGATGGTTATATGTGATATAACCGGATTGTTGAATTAAGTGTTGATTTGATAATTTGATATACATATTTATATGATATTAGTCGGTTATATATATCATATAACCGGATTATTGAATCAAGTGTTGATTTAATAATTTGATGTATATTAATATATTTGATATATAAATATATATTAACTAATATTGCTCACTATATAATTTTCTTCTCTTGATATATAATTGTGTGTGTATGTGTGTGTGTGTATATATATATATATTATATATATATATATATATATTATATATATATATAAATTATTTGTATCATGGTTGATGATATATAGAACATGGGTGTATGAGACTCACACTAGGGTTTTAGATAATTGGAATGAATTTATTTAGAGGGAAAATGAAAAGTGGTGGAATTATAAGTCATGGCTTGGATGCTTAGAGAAGCATCAAGAAGCCATGAGTCATCCTCTCCTTTTTGTTTTACTCTTGATATTTATTCATCCCATTCTTATCTTAACCTCAGGGTTCACTCTTTCTTCATAAGTTTATTTTTCACCCAAGTTCTTCTTCTTCCTCAAGAGCTCAATCTAGGGTTTTTCTTGAGTTGGAAAAAGTGAGAGGAAAATATTTCTAAGTGAGAAAAATATCCTACTTCATCAACCTACACTAATCTAGCTCATTAGTTTAGGTTGTTTGCTTCACTAATACCTTGATTAGTGAAGAGATAGCTTGACTTAGAGAGGCTTCATAGTGGATCATCTTCGGCTTCAAAGATCGCATAGCAAGTTCGTTTCTCTCGACAAGTGGAGCTAAGAAGAGTTCTAAGGACTACTACTTGGAGCTATTGATATGAAGGACTTGGTCTACAAAGGTTGTATCCCTTTTCACTTAGCATAGAAAGTATTTTCTTGCAAACAAACCCTAATTCTCTAGTTCGATTCTTATTTAGTGTAGTTTAGAACCCCAAGATTTTTTTAAAATTGTATACTTGATGCATGTGGAAACCTAGTGGAGGTGCTAAGACACACTTTCATGGTATCAGAGCCTGTTCCCTCATAAAAAAAAAGGAAAATGGGGGAAATTCCCCACTATTAAAGTCTCACGTGTTAATCACGTGAGCACCTATATGCAAAAGAATATAGACGCTGCAGTTAAAAACAAATGGGCTAAAAGAGCCTCACGTGTTAAACACGTGAGCACCTATATGCAAAGCATATAGGCATTGCAGTTAAAAACAAATGGGCTAAAAGAGCCATACGTGTTAAATACGTGAGCGCCTATATGCAAAGCATATAGGCACTGCAATCAAATAATTGGCAAGCCAAACAGGCCTCACGTGTTAAACACGTGAGAGTTTATATGTATATGAATGCTGAAAATAAAGCATGCCAAAACCCATGCCAGGGGTCATGTGTTAAACACGTGAGTTCTTCTGCCGCACTCTTTGGCAAGATAGAATTAAATTCTATTTGGGAAATATTTTCCCTGATCTTGCTGATACGGAAAGATTCTTCTCTAACAAAGAATTTTGGATTTAAAATCCAATTGTGATAAAATATCACCAATCAAACCACCTGATAGAATTAAATTCTGTGTGGGAAATATTTCCTTGATTTTTCTCAAACTAGAAAGATCTTCTCTGTTAAACAGAGGACCCTTGGATCTTAACGGTGATTATAAAATCACCCACCGATTATCTGATAGAATAAAAATTCTATCTTAGAAAAAGATATTTCCTAATCTTGTTAAATAAACAAGAAAACTTCTCTGTTAAACAGAGCGCCTTTGGATTCAAAATCCAATGGTGAAAAAATTCACCAAGTGATCCGAGAGATCATTTGGATTGATTATGAAATCAATCATGATCTCTCAATAAGTGATTTTCCTAACAAGTTTATCTTTTCTTTTATCTTATAAATAGAAGAGAAAAAAGAAAAAAAAAAAGGGAAGGGAAGGAGAGAGAAGAGACACACAGAACTCCCCACATGCTTCTGCAAAAAAATATATGGTAAGCTCTTGAAAAAGAAAGAGAATTTAATTCTCAAAAGAAGAAGAAGACTTGCCTCATTGAAACCCTAAGTAAAAAACACACACAAAGATCACAGTCTCTCTTCTTTGCCTATCTAAGGGTTTAACCCTTCATATAAGAACTTAGTTTTTCCTCTAGTTGAGATTTGCAGAAGATGATCTCCCCACAAGTTGAGAATTTAATTCTCATCGGGGAAATTCTGTTCTGCAGATTCAATACTTCGGGGAAAAGAACTAGGTCATAAAAGAAAAATAAATAACAGGAGCATATGGGAATTTAATTCCTCCTAAAATTAGGGTTTAACCCTATATAAAGAACTTAGTTCTTCAAAAAATGTTAATGATCCAAGATCATCAAAACCGAAATCTTGATGATCATCAATGACTAAAAATGTCATTAATAGGAGATCGATATCTTTAAGAAAACACAAGAATAGCTTGGTGACTCGTTAGTGCTTAGCACTATTCTGAAGCCTCACCTGTTTCCCACGTGAGTGCTTCAAACGAACAAAAGAACAACCAAAACTGTCTCACGTGTTTCCCACATGAGTGCTTAGAAAAAAAGGAAACAAGCAAAAGAAAAGTCAAAACCGCCTCACATGATTCTCACGTGGGCACCTAAAAAGCAAAGAAAAACTCCTTTGTCAATTAGGCAGCCGTCCCAAAAGAAAGGAGCCACATGTTTTGCATAAGGGATCTAATCAAGTGCTTAGCACTTCTGTAAAAGAGGGGAAGCGCCCTATATTTGTGGGCCTCACGTGTTCACGTGAGTGCCACAGAAATTTAGTGTTTAGCATTAATCCAGTGCCCACGTGAAACGCACATGAGCAGTGTATGTCTCAGTGCTTAGCACCATGGAGTAATTATATCTCAACCCAAATCGGCTAAGTTTCCTGAGGTAAAACCTTTTTTATTTTAAAATCAATCGAGCACATATGGATCATGGTTTCCCAAACTGATCTTAGTCTAAAAAATGACTAATGATCTCTCATTGATGATACCCAAAATGATATCCATCCTTTGTCTCCTAAAGTAATCTTAGTCTCAAATACGACTAATGATCCTTAGGTCCACAACTACCCTTTTCCCCTCAAATACGTGATTTGGCTCAAAAGGGTACATCTCTCCACACCTCTGATACATATCGTTGTAATTCCTAAACGTCTTCAGAGAGGTGGCAGGTCCCGATGACCAACAACTTCTTCTGCTGATGCACTTCCAAATTATCGTGCATGCATCAAATCGGATCGTGCCCCAAATTGGGTACATTCCATATCTCCATTGTTCACTTCGTCACGTAACAAATACACGTGCGCATAAGATAAATAATGGACCAAAATGTCGTTAAACTAATATTGTTAGTTGTATGTATGCCCTAGAGGCCATTACTGTACATATGATGTATATTGTAGTGGATGCTAGGACGTATATAGGGAGGACTTTCTTGCTCGACATGATAGTATGCTATCTGGTTACCCTTTACCTTAACGTGTATGCTGATTGTCTCTCTGTTACATGTTGGTAAAGCCCTTAGGATCTGTACTTGACTACCTGGACTATGATGTGGATCGTACTAGTGGGGACAGATAGTCTATAAGTACATCCTTCAAAGTCCCTAGTCGTGGGTGTATCGAGACGGGGCATCGATATACCAGAGTAGACTAGCGTATACCTTCTCGACCAATACAGATGGGCGATGGATAATCCTATATCCATTGGTGTTTGACATCAGAGATGATATACGGGTGCTCAGTAGAGACTGGGTCTACTGGACGGACTCGCCGAGAACTCCCAGATGGTATTATACCTCACGTCAGATGGCAGTTCTCTGGTGACACTGGTACAGAGTAGTCTGTTGACCCGAGATCGTCATAGAGTCTTGTGTGGTTCCCACTGTGCTTTGATTTCCATCTTACCACGTCCAAGAGGGCGTGCAAAACGGTGGTTTTTGGGTACAGTCCCGAGTCACATGGAGGCAATGAGCGATAGGAGGGGATTCATCTCTCCCGGTATAGGGAGTTGATGTTGCGCTGTGTTCGATTGGCTATAACAAGAAATCCCTGGCCAGGGTTGCTGAGATTTACTGGTAAGTGTTACCAGTAGTTTCTCGAATTGTTATAGACCTCATATCGACACGACTTATCAAGCTATTGGGGTCTGACGTTTACCACCCCTAAGCGAGATATGCGACATATCAGACGATCAGACCGGACTGTACGGTAGTGTTACTGGTTGGATTCACTGGAGTGTGAGCGGGCTTGCTTGTCGATCTTCAGATCGCTCAATACCCGAGTGGCCGTTACGTTTAGCAGACCGCTTGCGGCTTGTGGGTGTTTGATATGATCATCACCTGCTGCCGGCGTATTGACGAGTCTTTAGAGTCCTACACAGAGGTTTCCTGGCTCAAGCGAAACGAAATAGGAGCGCATATGAGATATGTGCGGGACCGAGAATAATACTAGTATGTGATACTGTATTCGATTCTCGCGATGTGACATTGATCGGTTATATGCGATATAGCCGGGTTATCGGATCAAGTGTTGATTCGATAAGTTGTTACTAATGATACTAGTCGGTTATATGCGATATGACCGGATCGTTAAATCAAGTGTTGATTTAATGATTTAATGCATAATTATATATTTGATATATTACTTTGCATTAACTAGTATCGGTTCACTTTAAATGGATTTTCTCGCTCGGGTGTGCACATTGTATATTCGATATAGTTTTGTGCACTTGCTTGTATCATGTTTGATGATACATGCCTTATGGTTAAGTGTTAAGAATTAAACTATAGTTAAGTGGGTGATTAGGGTTTTTAATTTCATTTTTTTCATTTATCTTTTTGGAAAAAGAAAAGGCAAAATGAGAAAATGGTTGCTATTTTGTTTGTATTCTTTGAAGCTTCATGAACCTTCATGAAGACTTTGACTTAATGACCATTTTGTCTCATGCTTAACCCTAACCACTCACTTAAACCTTAGTTAACTCTCTACATCTAACCATGGTTCATTATATGATAAGGATTGATTTTTCTTTTCAATTCTAATATTCTTATCATAATAATTTAGCTTCTTCTTCTTCTTCCTTCAAGTGAAGAAAAGCTTGACCATCAATGGCAACTTGATGAAATGAGTTAGAAATCCAATTCTAAAGTCTACCCACTTTCTATTTCTTCATCCTCTACCTCTTGCCAAGTAATAGAGTGTGTTTCCTTCACGAGTTTTCATGGCAAGGTGAAGGTGGAGCTTGATTTAGCGATGCCTCGACGTAGATCATCTTCGGCATGGACATCGACGACCTAGCTCGCTTATTCTTCGACGAAGCCGACGCTGGAGTCCGGATTCTTTTTGGACAGCGGAGGGGACTTCGTTGCGGAGCTATGGAGGTGGAGCACCGGATCTACAAAGGTTGTATTTCCGTTTTCCTCTTAGTTAAGTGTTAACTAGTTATCTTTTCGCCTAGAAATCTAGCCGACGATCCGTTCTAGGGTTTCTCGGCACCGTTTAAATTTGAAATTGGCATGGTTGATGCCTTGTGAGACCTCATTAGGATGCCTAGGAACCCTACAGTGGTATCAGAGCCTAGCTAGAGCCTTAGGCGAAGTCTAGACGGATTTTGAAGTCCGAACGACCCGAAACCCCAACCGGAAAATCCTCTCTGGACGTTTTCTGAAAACGTGGATTTTTTCAAATTAAAAATTGCTAAAAAATTCAGCAGGGAAAAATAAGAATTATGATGCAAAATTTTTCCGATGAACAGTACAAACCGCGGCGGAACCGCGGCAGAAGCCTGCCTTATACGGCGGTTCCGCGGCGGAATGATGACGTCATCGTATACTGTTTGCACAGTAACTCCTATTATTTTATGCTGGATTTTCTGGGTATTTTTAAAATTTATTCTAGAGTTGAATTTTCTGAAGTTGTTTTGGGGATTCGGTGTTTCGATCGGGGTATCAAATTTTGTCTATTTGGCTTTCCGGATAATTTTTTGATTATGTTAAAAAGTTCGACCGGATATAAATACCCAATTTTTCCCCTGTCGGGAAATTTCCAGGTGTTGGATTTTTCCGAAGTTTAACGACGTTCTAAGTAGTGCAAGTAACGCGATGGACCCTCTAGAAGACAACAAACCTTAACTCGATTATGTGACCGTCTTGAACTGCCCTTTGAACCTTCGGGTTTGGGGCAGTACAGCGTGCCACATGTGAGGCGTTGGCTTGACCCTTCTACGGCTGGACCGTTACTACTGAGGCACGAACTGAATGTTGTTAGACTTATTTCATGTGTTGATCTGTATCGGGAAAACTTGGGTGTTCGATTGTTCGATCGGAAAGTTTGATATTTTCTATTTATCCGGAATGGGATACAATAATTGGAATTCACAATAAGTTATGAGATAACTGAATGAATGTTATAAACGTAGCACTTTAGTCTCACTTGATCGGTTGCCACGGAATTTTGATGCGATCAAAAGTCCGTCGCAATCACGTAGCGTACGCGGATATTCGCCGGGTAAACTTAATAGACAGCCTCACTCCATAGCCCCGACCAAGTGACTGTAGGAGAACCCCGTCGCCGAAAGCATCCGTTCGGGTGCTCGCGGCAGCGGTGTTCCGCCTTGGTGCACTTCGTCGAAGGTATCGGGGGTGCGGCCGTCTACTGAAGTTTGCGACGAGCATTCAATCAGGATGTCGGGAATCTTGTTGAATTGCCCGACTTGATATTGAAAAGTGTTTTTGATTTTGAGACTAAAATGCGGGGTTTATAATTGTTAGGCATGCGATGTCTAAGGAATTCATTTGGTCAGGCATGCGATGTCTGAGGTGGTTGCGGATTCCAACTGTTGTAGTTTTACACTTTCTTTTCTGTGACCGTAAGTGTAATATGTGATATCGCCGGTTTCGTTGCTATATGTCAACGACAATTGGGATGCGCATATTTACTTACGTTGATGACATGTGATGTTATGTGTTGTTGGATATGTTTTATTGGATCGTCGTGTTTGAATAGCCGGGGGTTTTTATGTGAGATGAGTGTTTTGCATTTTCATTCATGTAAAAACTTATATGTAATATTCTTTTATTGGGGCGCTTCCAGGTTGCGGAAGTAGTCACCGTTTGTATATTATTTACTTTTCTGCACTAGGATAGACCCAAGGAGGGGAGCACAAGTAACCGGGTTCTGGAGTCCAGTGGGAGACCAACTCGAGGAGTCGAGTCCGGGTCTCCTAACTCCAGAATTGGTAGGGTTGCTTGCCGCTCTCGTAGGGGTCTAGGGGTGTGGGTTTGGCTATTCATCGCGACCGTGGAATCCGTGTTTTATACTGGCTCGTATTGAAAACACGGACGTCCTAGTATATCCAATATTTCATATGATTCTTCTGCTGCGATATCTGTGATGTGATCATGTGATGTTCTATGATAGATACAGTATATAGTATATATGATATATTATATAGACGTTACTTATGTTTTACACCCGCGCTAGCCCTGCCCTGCTCTGTCGTTAGTTACCTAACCTAACGGTGCACGAGGGGACATCGAGGCGAATGCGGATGGCATAAGTGTACGTCATATCTATCTGTGATGTTTAGGTATTTAAATGATGGGACTTCATTAATGTGATTAATGAATTAAAAGAAACCTAAGATGTTGTAGAATCGAATTTCAAAATAAAAAGGGTAGCTACAGTTCTTGCTTTGCACAGCGGTATATGTGATATATCCTGCACCTTATTCGATAAGGAAAGGACCGAGATCCCTTCACCGGGAGTGACTCCTTTAGCAATAACTGGCAGATGCTACACACTCGGTTTGTCTTTTGATAGCTTTTAAGTGTTTTTGCTTTGCACAGTGATATATATGATATATCCCGCACCTCATTCGACGAGGAAAGGACCGACGATCCCTTCACCGGGAGTGACTCCTTTAGCAAAACTAGAAAAGCCTCAAAAACACTCCATTTCAAAATTCATTTGATTCTACAACGATATCAAGTTCATTACGCAATAGGTTTTCAGAAAAACTTGTCATAGCCCTCCGTCATTTCAGATACGTACTAGTTAGTATTCGTGCTGCGGTTGTTTGGCCTCCGTCAAGGCGTAGTGTACGGTAGCTAACTAGTGCTTATCTGCTAGCATATGATGCGATTGGATTAGGGTATTCGTACGGTGTTGTTTGGCCTCCGTCAAGGGTCGTGCGGGTGGGTTTAATTCAATCAGGAAATGACGGGTTGAACTTGACTAGCGGACTATGGGTTGTTTGGCCTCCATCAAGGTCATAGCGAGCTAGGGGCAAAATATTATCGGGAATTTCAAGTGTTGAAATTTGCAATGAGATTGCATACCTTCTATGAGATAGTTAGATCCCGATACCCGCTGCGAGTAAGTGTTACTCCTGGGAGAGTTTTATACATTACAATTAGCCGATCAAGTAGGTGTCTAGAAAGGTGTCAATGGGATTACGCCTCTGGGAAAACGAGGTTTACATTAATTAGGTTCGTGCGAAAGCACGGGGGACCACCCTCAAAGTACCGACACTGGCCTGGCTGAAAGATTGGCGAACTTGTAGTGTGTAATTAATCCCGGCTAGTCTTTCCTTTTAGGGTTTGAAGGAAGATTTGATAAAAAGCAGTAGGAGCCATCCTGATTAGATAAAATAATAACCAATCTATTCTTGCAAGAGTGCACGCAGAGTGTTTTCTTCTCTCTTTCTCTCCTGGTAGCGACCATATCACGCCTTAATCAAGATAATAATACGGATTATTGACCGAACCCGCTTGTTATACTGAGCTGGGAAATGTTGGTCCCGCTCCCACTTATAATTGTTATAAGACCGAGCAGGAAATTGGGGATTACCAGAATTCCCGTGCCGCCCAAACGAAGAGAGTGCATGCTGATGCATCATCTTCGGGTGTGTTCATTATACAGAACTGTTTCTCAGTATCCTTTACGTCCTGGGTATGTGATACCAGATCAGGATCCCTGATATGTAATCTGTTACATAGGGCTACAGATAGGTAGAGAACTGAGAACGGGTGATAAGTTTCATGAGGCAGAAAACGGGGCAAGAGTTGCAGCCAAGTCTGTTGGTCACTATCCCCCTGTATTACAATACATTGATTCTGAACGAATATTATTAGATACCGAACCTGTTATGCAAAATCATATCTGTCTCTTTATTAGTAAAGAAACGATAAAATTTTGTATTGTTGGACAATGTTTTGAACATTTACTATATCAAAAGTTGATCGGTTCAGGCACGTTATCTAAAAGCATTGATGTTCTAAATCAAACTACAGTTCTTAGTATACAGAACACACACAAGAGGAAGAGTTCAGAAATGAACGGATTCTTCTTGAGGTATTGTAGACTAGGTCAGATCAATGTGACCCGACTGGCTAGAGTTACATAAAGATGCATATTTAAATTAGTTTGAACTTACATCTTGTGAAACTCGCCAGTCATGTCACAAAGATAAGATGACCATAGCTCCGTTTACGGGAAACAGAGAAAAAGTTAGTGAACTCTTGGGATGATACATGTTGATGTATGTAGGTCCCCTGTCTACATATGCCAGGACTGGTTCTTTGTACTTCGTTACATTCTCTGATAATCTCTCAAGATTCAGACATATGTTCCTGTTGAAACACAAGTCTGAACCTTTTGAGATATTCACAGAATATAAGTTAGAAGTAGAGAACCGATAAGGGTATAAGTATTATGTCCTGTGATGAGATCAAGGAGGAGAATACTTGAGCATGGAAATTCTGGACTATTCTAAAGGAGAATGAGATTCTCTCTCAGCATTACTCCTCCGTATACACCATAGCACGATGGTATATCGGGGCGGAGCAATCACACCCTATATGATAAGGTGTGCTCTATGATGAGTACTACTGAGTTACCTATTTCTTTTTTGGGAGTTATGCACTTGAGAAGCTGCATACCTATTGAATAGGGTTCGAATCAAATCAGTTGCCTACCACTTCATATTTGATATGATAAGGGAAGAGCCCATCTCTTAAGTTAGTTAAGATTTGGGGTTGTCCGGCCTATGTCGAAAAGCAAAATCCGGACAAGCTCGAGGCAAGGTCTGTAATGTAGAACTGGAAAGGTTCCAGCTATACAAACTACAGCAGATGATTTGGTAAAACTAAATGATTCAATAGTTACCAACGAACCTCAGCCTCTCCGCCGATCTAGTAGGGTTCCTCACCCACCTGAGAGATACTTCGGTTTTTCTATGACAGTGGGAGCGAGGATTACATCATGAGATGATGACCCAACTAGTTTCGAGCTGGCCATCAGGAGTGAGACTCTGTAAGAATGGCTGGATGCTTAGCGATCTGAGATGGAATCCTTATACACCAACAAAGTATGGACTTTGGTTGCTATATCTGAAGGGTTAAATTCCCATCAGGAGCAAGTATATCTTGAGAAGATTACTTGGTGTACATGGAAAGGTTGCGACTTTCAAAGCTAGACTTGTTAAAGGTTTTCGTCATCGACCAGGCGTGGACAATGATGAAACCTTTTCAAGTAGCTATGCTTAAGTCCATCCAGATCCTACTTGCCACGGCTACATACCATGACTACGATATCTGGCGGTTGGGTGCCATGACTGCTTTTCTAAATATTGATTTAGAAGAGAACGTCTGTAAGTACACAGCCAGAGGACCTCGTAGACAGTGGGAGCAGCGGAAACGTGTACAAGATGCTTTATAGGATTAAAGCAGGCATCGCGGAGTTGGAACATCTGTTTTGATGGATTAGTCAAAGAGTTTGACATCATCAAAATGGTAGATGAACCTTGTATAAACAAAAAGGTAGTAGGGAGTATGGTGACGATCCTCGCAGAGTACGTGGATGACATACTCTTGATAAGGAAGTAGTTTCCTATGCTACGCTCGATCAATCTCCGTTTATCACAATGATTCTCCATATAGGATCATAATGATACCTACTAACTCCTGGATTTTGGATCTATGAGATAGATCTAAATGGATGTTAGGATTCTCACTTGTTGAAGTGAGATGGTATCACATGATCCTGGGGAGAATCACTGGAAGGGTTCCAGGGTGATAAGGACGACTGAATGTCAGTCACAGGCATTGTCTTTACCCTCAGTAAAGGGACGGTATGTTGGAAGAGTTCCAAGCTAGATACCGTGACATACTAGACGATAAAGGCAGGATACATCGCTACTTAAGATGCTACCAAAGAGGCTGTTTGGGTGTATATAGGTTCATGAGATGAACTAGGTTATTACCATTGTGTGACAATGGAAGTGTGGTTTTGGCCAGGGAACCCCTGTCCCATCAGTGATCCAGACATATTCTAAGGCAGTATCACCTGATCGTGGAGATGTTTGATCTCCATGGTGATCAAGGTTAGGAGAGCAGACTAAGAGGACAACACGGCGGATCCGCTCACGAAGGCCTATTCTCAGAGAGAGACTTTTATGGGATGGTTGAGTATGAGATACTACAACCACTGCTACAGATGGCCCTAGTGCAAGTGGGAGATTGTTAGTTGTATGTATGCCCTAGAGGCCATTACTGTACATATGATGTATATTGTAGTGGATGCTAGGACGTATATAGGGAGGACTTTCTTGCTCGACATGATAGTATGCTATCTGGTTACCCTTTACCTTAACGTGTATGCTGATTGTCTCTCTGTTACATGTTGGTAAAGTCCTTAGGATCTGTACTTGACTACCTGGACTATGATGCGGATCATACTAGTGGGGACAGATAGTCTATAAGTACATCCTTCAAAGTCCCTAGTCGTGGGTGTATCGAGACGGGGCATCGATATACCAGAGTAGACTAGCGTATACCTTCTCGACCCATACAGATGGGCGATGGATGATCCCATATCCATTGGTGTTTGACATCAGAGATGATATACGAGTGCTCAGTAGAGACTGGGTACACTGGACGGACTCGCCGAGAACTCCCAGATGGTATTATACCTCACGTCAGATGGCAGTTCTCTGGTGACACTGGTACAGAGTAGTCTGTTGACCCGAGATCGTCATAGAGTCTTGTGTGGTTCCCACTGTGCTTTGATTTCCATCTTACCACGTCCAAGAGGGCGTGCAAAACGGTGGTTTTTGGGTACAGTCCCGAGTCACATGGAGGCAATGAGCGATAGGAGGGGATTCGTCTCTCCCGGTATAGGGAGTTGATGTTGCGCTGTGTTCGATTGGCTATAACAAGAAATCCCTGGCCATGGTTGCTGAGATTTACTGGTAAGTGTTACCAGTAGTTTCTCGAATTGTTATAGACCTCATATCGACACGACTTATCAAGCTATTGGGGTCTGACGTTTACCACCCCTAGGCGAGATATGCGACATATCAGACGATCAGACCGGACTGTACGGTAGTGTTACTGGTTGGATTCAATGGAGTGTGAGCGGGCTTGCTCGTCGATCTTCAGATCGCTCAATACCCGGGTGGCCGTTACGTTTAGCAGACTGCTTGCGGCTTGTGGGTGTTTGATATGATCATCACCTGCTGCCGGCGTATTGACGAGTCTTTAGAGTCCTACACAGAGGTTTCCTGGCTCAAGCGAAACGAAATAGGAGCGCATATGAGATATGTGCGGGACCGAGAATAATACCAGTATGTGATACTGTATTCGATTCTCGCGATGTGACATTGATCGGTTATATGCGATATAGCCGGGTTATCGGATCAAGTGTTGATTCGATAAGTTGTTACTAATGATACTAGTCGGTTATATGCGATATGACCGGATCGTTAAATCAAGTGTTGATTTAATGATTTAATGCATAATTATATATTTGATATATTACTTTGCATTAACTAGTATCGGTTCACTTTAAATGGATTTTCTCGCTCGGGTGTGCACATTGTATATTCGATATAGTTTTGTGCACTTGCTTATATCATGTTTGATGATACATGCCTTATGGTTAAGTGTTAAGAATTAAACTATAGTTAAGTGGGTGATTAGGGTTTTTAATTTCATTTTATTCATTTATCTTTTTGGAAAAAGAAAAGGCAAAATGAGAAAATGGTTGCTATTTTGTTTGTATTCTTTGAAGCTTCATGAACCTTCATGAAGACTTTGACTTAATGACCATTTTGTCTCATGCTTAACCCTAACCACTCACTTAAACCTTAGTTAACTCTCTACATCTAACCATGGTTCATTATATGATAAGGATTGATTTTTCTTTTCAATTCTAATATTCTTATCATAATAATTTAGCTTCTTCTTCTTCTTCCTTCAAGTGAAGAAAAGCTTGACCATCAATGGCAACTTGATGAAATGAGTGAGAAATCCAATTCTAAAGTCTACCCACTTCCTATTTCTTCATCCTCTACCTCTTGCCAAGTAGTAGAGTGTGTTTCCTTCACGAGTTTTCATGGCAAGGTGAAGGTGGATCTTGATTTAGCGATGCCTCGACGTAGATCATCTTCGGCATGGACATCGACGACCTAGCTCGCTTATTCTTCGACGAAGCCGACGCTGGAGTCCGGATTTTTTTGGACAGCGGAGGGGACTTCGTTGCGGAGCTATGGAGGTGGAGCACCGGATCTACAAAGGTTGTATTTCCGTTTTCCTCTTAGTTAAGTGTTAACTAGTTATCTTTTCGCCTAGAAATCTAGCCGACGATCCGTTCTAGGGTTTCTCGGCACCGTTTAAATTTGAAATTGGCATGGTTGATGCCTTGTGAGACCTCATTAGGATGCCTAGGAACCCTACAAATATTCGCCTCCAAAATGGCGATAAAGGACCGAAATGTCCTTAAACTAACACCTTGCCTCAAACATGGCGATAGTGGACCGCGGTGTCCTTAAACTAAAATAATCGAGCCCAAATGCTCATATGTTTAAGATGATCTTAATCTCAAACCAGATTAACGATCCTTAAATCAACCCAATCCCAAATCTAAAAATATACGGATTTGGACTAATCTACGCCCTACGGGCGACGACATAAATTAGTCCACGTATACATCTACGAGCAACCAAAATAAAACAAATATACACACGACACGAAGTGAACCTCCGGAGCAGTAGAAAGTGGTTATCGCGATGTGGTAACGTAATTAACTGCACGGGATTGCTCCTGCAGGGAAGAACGTCCCCATAATCAAAAACCCCTCGCAAATGAGGGGGAATCTGATAAAGTCCGCTACAACGGCCGCATCCATCCAAACCTCCGATATACGGTGCCATAAATCAACTTGGAATCTTCAGAGAGGTGGACGGATAAGTCCAAATAGCATCTGCCCCCAGGATTCAGGCCATACGTCCCGACGTCCCGGTTTGTCTTTCGGCGGTGAACAGAGCCAAGATAGAGCATTAAACGATATAATTAGAATTGTGAAACCGAAATGACTCCGAAACAGACGATCCAAAATCCAACTTTCTGTAAATTTTAAAATGTTATATGAAATTTTTTTAAACAAGTGCATAATGCTACATGTAATGTAACTAGAACACCATAGAAAAAAGAGCCCCATATGATATACTTTAGCCGGAGAGATCACACAAAATCCCGGCCTGGCCGGTCCTTTTGAAATATTTGGTGTTCGTTTTTTGGTGGTGTTCTGATATCTGGGGTTTAGGGTTTCAGGTACTTTTTGATTTTGCCCAGATTGCATGTGATGTTATTTTTGTGTTAGGGCAATTCAGAGTGTTTCAAAGTCGCAGTTTTAACATCGTTTTGGGTTTAAGTTATGATATGTGATACAATATTTGGAATCCATATTAATTAGTTTTGTGAAAACTAGTTTGCAATTTGTAAATCTAGCATTGTAGTCTCGTTTGATCGATTTCCACAAAGTTTCGATTCGGATCGAAACTCCGTCGGAATCATGTATCATATGCGAACACTCGCCGGGAAACACTACTAGATAGCCATACCCCATAGCCCCTACCATGTGACTGTTGGAACCTCGTTGCCAAAAACATCCACTTGGGTGCTCGCGGCCACGGTGTTCCTCCTAAGTGCACTTTGTCGACGGCATCGGGGATGCGACCATCTACTAAAGTTCCCGACGAGCATTCGATCATTTATCGGGAATCCTATTTAATTACCCTACTGGTTATTGAAAAGTTTTTTCAATTCGAGACTAAAATTTAAGGTTTATAGGGTTAGGCATGAAATCCGGAATACGTGATATTCCGGATTTATGATGTCTAAAAAATATGCAGATTCTAATTATTGTAGTTTTCTTTTCTTTTCTGCGACCGTAGGTGTAATATATGGGGTATCCCCGATCTCGTTGCTATATGTCAACGACATTCGGGATACGCATATTTACTTATGTTGATGACATGTGGTGTTTATGTGTTGCTGTGATATGTTATATTGGATCGTCGTGATGGAATAGCCGGGGGTTTTTGCGTGAGATGAGAGTTTTTCTATTTTCATTCATGTAAAAACTGTATGTAATATTCTTTTATTGGGACACTTCCGGGTTGAGGTTGTTGTCACCATTGTTGTATATTATTTATTTTTCCGCATTAGGATAGATCTAAGGCGGGGAGACAAGTAACCGGGTTCTAGAGTCTAGTGGGAGACCATCTCGAGGGGTCGAAACCGGGTCTCCTAACTCTAGAATTGGCAGGGTTGATTTCCGCTGTCGTAGGGGTCTGGGGATGTGGGTTTGGCTATTCATCACGACCGTGGAATCCGTATTTTTCATTACTGGCTTAATTTAAAACATGGACCTCCTAGTTATCCTATATTCCATATGTTTTCTTTTGCTGCTTGAGTTTTGTGACGTGATCATATAACTGCGTAAGACGAATGCTGCTATATATATATATATATATATATATATATCTTAGTAGACACTATATATGTTTTGCATCCGCGTTAGTCCTGACCCCACCCTGCCGTAAGTTAAGTAACCTTATGGTGAAGACCCGGGTCCCTGTGGCGAATGCGAATGGCATATATGTGTGTTTTATTTTCGTTTCTTCTATGATGTTTAGGAAACATAAATGATGTGACGTCATTAATGAGATTAATGAAAAGAATGAAACCTAAAAAATGTTGTAGAATCAAATTTTTCAAAAAGATAGCTCTAGTTTTTGCTTTGCATAGCGGTATTCCATTATGAATATCCAGCACCTCATTCGATGACGAAAAAGACTAGATCCCTTCACCGGGAATGACCTCTTTAGAAAAACTAGCAGATGCTAAGTGGAGCTTAAACCACTACTTTTTCAAATTACTAGATTCTACAACGATATCAAGTTCATTACGTTAAAGGTTTTCTTCAAAACCAATCGTAGCCCTCCGTCATTTCAGATAAGGACTATGTAGTATTCGTGCTGCATTTGTTGGCCTTCGTCAAGGCATAGTGTGCGGTAGCTGATTAGTGCTTATCTGCAGCATATAATGCGATTAGATTAGGGTAGTCGTACGACTTTGTTGGCCTCCGTCAAGGGTCGTGCGTATGGGTTTAATTCAATCAAGAAATTATGGGTTGAACTTGACTAGCGGTCTATGGTTTGTTAGCCACCGTCAAGGTCATAGGTCGTTAGGGGTAAAAACAGATATTGGGAATTTCAAGTGTTGAAATTTGCAATGATATTGCATACCTTTCTATAAAATAGTTGGATCCCGATACCCACTGCGAGTAAGAGTTACTCCTAAGAAAGTTTTTCACTTTACAATTAGCCGATCCGGTAGGTGTCTAAGAAAGGTGTTAACGGGGTTATGCCCCTGCGGAAATGAGGTTATTTAATTAGTTCCATGCAAAAGCATTGGGAGATTCCCTCGGAGTACCAATACATGCCTGTCTGACCGATTGGCGAACTTGTAGGGTGTAATTAATCCCAGCTGGTCTTACTTTTTAGGGTTTGAAGGAAGATTTGATAAAAACAGTGGGAGCCAACCTAATTAGATAAGATAATAACCAGTCTAATGTTGCAAGAGTGAACGCTAAAATGTTTTCTACTCTCTCTCTCTCTTCAGGTAGCGACCATGACACGCCTTAATCAAGATAATAATATGGATGTATTAACCGAACCCGCTTATTATACTGAGCTGGGGAAGTTGGTTCCGCTCTATCTTATGATTGTCATAAGTCTGAGCAAGGAATAGGGGAATATCAGAATTCCCACGCAACTCGAATGAAGAATGAGCATGTTGATGCATCTTATTCGGGTGTGTTCGTTATTGAGAACTGTTTCTCAGTTTTCTCTACATCCAGGGTATTAGATACCGGATCAGGATCCCATATTTATAATATGTTACAAGGGTTAAGAAGAAGTAGAGAACTGGGAAATGGTGATATGTCTCTCAAAGTAGGAAACGGAGCAATTGTTGCTGCCGAAGCTGTCGGCGAATATCACCTAATATTGCCAAATGGTAATACATTGATTTTGAACGACTGTTATTTCGTACCATCGATGATGTGCAATATAATATACGTCTCTTTATTAGATAAAGAAGGATATAACTTTGCACTAGAAAAAAATGTTATGAACATTTTCCTAAATCAAGTGTTGATTGGGTTTGGTACGTTGTGTAACGGTATATACGTTCTAAATCAAAATATAGTTCTAAATATACAAAACACACACAAGAGGAAAAGTTCAGAAATGAACGAAGCCTTCTTATGGCCTTGTAGACTTGGTCATATCAATGCGACCGGACTAGCGAAGTTGCATAGAGATAGATATTTGATTCCGTTCGAATTTACATCTTATGAAACTTGCGAGTCATGTCTCAAAGGAAAGATGACCAAAACTCCGTTTACTGGACACGAAGAAAGAGCTACTGAACTTTTAGGACTGATACATTGTAATGTATATGGTCCTATGTCAACACATGCCAGGAATGGTTTCTCGTACTTAATTACATTCACCGATGATCTCTCAAGATTCGGACATGTGTTCCTGTTGAAACACAAATCTGAAGCTTTTAAGAAATTCAAGGAATATAAGTGCGAAATAGAGAACCAGACGGGTAAAAGTATTAAAGTCCTTCGATCAAATCGAGAAGGAGAATACTTAAGCATGGAATTCGAAGACTATTTAAAAGAGAATGGGATTCTCTCTCAGCTTACTCCTCCGTATACACTACAGCACAATGGAGTTTCGGAGCGGAGGAATCGCACTCTATTAGATATGGTGAGCTCTATAATGAGTATTGCTGAGTTACCTATTTCCTTTTGGGGTTATGCACTTGAGACAGCTGCATACCTATTGAATATGGTTCGTACCAAATCTGTGTCTACCACTCTATATGAGCTATGGAAAGGGAAGAGACCATGTCTTAATTTTATTAAGATATGGGGTTGTCCAGCTTATGTTATAACGCAAAATCCGGACAAGCTCGAGGTAAGGTCTGTTCTGTGTAAATTTGTTGGATATCCCAAATATTCACGAGGGTATATCTTCTACCACAACGAGGAACAAAAGGTGTTTGTTTCTCGACCTGCCACCTTTTTAGAAAAGGAATTTCTTATGAAAGAAATTAGTAGTAATGAGATAGAACTAGAAGAAGTTCCAGCTATACAAACTATAACCGACAATTTAGTAGAACTGAAGGATTCAATAGTCCCCGACGAACCTCAGCCACTCCGCAGATCTAGTAGGGTTTCTCATCCACCTGAGAGATACTACGGTTTTCTCATAGACGGTGGGAGTGAGGATTGCATCATGGAGAATGATGACCCAACTAGTTTCGAGCAGGCCATCACAAGCGGGGAATTTATGAAATGGCTAGATGCTATGCGATCTGAGATGGAATCCATGTACACCAACAAAATATGGACTTTGGGAGTTGCTCCTGAAGGGGTAAAACCCATCGGGAGAAAATGGATCTTTAAGAAGAAAATTGGTGTAGATGGAAAGGTTGAGACCTTCAAAGCTAGACTTGAAGCAAAAGGTTTTCGTCAACAACCAGGTGTCGATTATGATGAAACCTTTTCTCCGGTGGCTATGCTTAAATCCATCAGGATCCTACTTGCCATTGCTGCATACCATGACTATGAAATCTAGCAGATGGACGTCAAGACCGCTTTTCTAAATGGTGATTTAGAAGAGAGCGTGTACATGACACAACCAGAGGGTTTTGTAGACAGTGGGAGTAGCGAAAAGGTGTGCAATCTTCTTAAATCAATTTATGGATTAAAGCAAGCATCGCGGAGCTGGAACATCTGTTTTGATGTAGTAGTCAAAGGGTTTGACTTCATCAAAAACGAAGATGAACCTTGTATATACAAAAAGGTTGTAGAGAGTAAGGTTGTCTTCCTCGTATTGTACGTAGACGACATACTCTTGATAGGAAATGATGTTCCTATGCTACACTCGGTCAAGCTCTTCTTATCACATAAGTTCTCCATGAAAGATCTGGGTGATGCCTCCTACATCCTGGTGATTAAGATCTATAAAGATAGATCTAAGAGGATGTTAGGATTGTCCCAATCTAGGTATATTGATACCATACTAAAGAGGTTTAGTATGGAAGATTCTAAGTGTTGTAATTTACCCGCTTGCTCAGGAATCACTCTCTCCAAAGAAATGTCTCCCAAGACTGATTTGGAAAAGGCTCGCATGACCGTGATACCCTATGCTTATGTAGTTGGGTCTATCATGTATGTGATGTTATGTACCAGACCGGCTGTAGCTTATGCACTAGGTGTAGTGAGCAGGTATCAATCAGATCCTGGGGAAAAGCACTGGACAGCTATGAAGAACATTCTTAAGTACTTGAGAAGGACTACAGAAATGTTCTTGGTATATGGTAACGGTGAACTCCAGGTGGAGTCCTTTACCGATTCGAGCTTCCAGAGTGATAAGGACGATAGCAAGTCGGTCTGGAGTTTTGTCTTCACCCTCAATGGTGGGGCGGTATGTTGGAAGAGTTCCAAGCAAGATATCGTAGTAGACTCGACGATAGAGGCTAAATACATCGCTGCCAACGATGCTGCCAAAGAGGCTGTTTGGATGAAATAGTTCATTGCTAAAGTTGGTGTGGTCCTATCCATTGAGCATCTGATACCTTTATATTGTGATAACATTAGAGTTGTGGCTTTGAACAAGGAACCCAGGAACAATCAGCGATCCAGACATATTCTGAGGCGGTATCACCTGATCCGGGAGATAATTGATCGCCGGGAGATCGAGATCAGGAGAGTTGACACAAAGGATAACACAGCGGATCCACTCATGAAGGCCCTCCCCCAGATGCAGTTTGAAAGGCTTTTTGGGATGTTGGGTATGAGATACAACAACAACTGGCCATAGTGCAAGTGGGAAATTGTTAGGAATATGTATGCCCTAGAGGCCATTATTGTATATTATAGTGGATGCTTGGACATATATATAGAGGACTTTCTTGCTCGACATGATAGTATGCTATCTGGTTACTCTTTATCTTAACATGTACACTTATTATTATTATTCTGTCTCTCTGATACATGTTGATAAAGTCCTTAGGATGTTGGCTTGACTACCAAGACTATGATGTGATTATACTAATGGGGCTTGTGTAGTCCGCAAACACATCCTTTAACCGTTCCTAGTTGAGAGAGTATCGAGACAAGGTATCGATATTCCAGAGTAGACTAGTGTATACGCCTGACCCTGTATGGGGCGATGGTTGATCCCACAACTATTGGTGTTTGACATCAAAGATTGTACACAGGTGCTCATTAGAGAATGGGTACAGTTAACAAGACTCGCCAAGAACTCCTAGATGGTACCATACCTATCGTCAGATAGCAGTTCTCTGGTGACACTTGTACAGGTTAGTCTGTAGACCCGAGATCATCATAGTGTCTTGTGTGGTTCCTACTGTGCTTTGATTTCCTCCCTACCATGGCTCAAAGGAGTCGTACAAACAGGTAAATTTTGGGTACAGTCTCGAGCATACGGATGCAGTGAGCGATAAGAGGGGTTTCGTCTCTCCCGATATAGAGAGTTGATGTTGCGCTATACTCGATTGGCTATAACAGGAAGTCTCTGGCCAGAGCTGATGAGATTTACCGGTATGTGTTATTGGTAGTTTCTCGAATGGTTATAGGCCACCCATTCTTATCTTAATCTTATGGTTCATTCTCTCATCATAAGTTTATTCTTCACCCAAGTTCTTCTTCTTCCTCAAGATCTCAATCTAGGGTTTTTCTTGAGTTGGAAAAAGTGAGACGAAAATATTTCTAAGTGAGCCAAACATCCTACTTCATCAAGCTATACTAATCTAGCTCATTAGTTTAAATTGTTTGCTTCACTAATACCTTGATTAGTGAAGAGTTAGTTTGACCTAGAGAGGGTTCAAGGTGGATCATCTTCGGCTTCGAAGATCGCATAGCAAGTACGTTCCTCTTGACAAGTGGAGCCAAGAAGAGTTCTAGGGACAACTACTTGGAGCTATTGAAGTGGAGGACTTGGTCTACAAAGGTTGTAACCCTTTTCACTAGTATAGAAAGTGTTTTCATGCTAATAAACCTTAATTCTCTAGTTCGATTCTTGTTTGGAGTAGCTTAGCACCCCAAGATTTTTTAAAATTGCATACTTGATGCATGTGGAAACCTAGTGTAGGTGCTAAGACACACTTTCAAAGTTCACACACACACACACACACAAATAAACACACACACACACACATCTTCTTCACAGACCCAGTTCCAGGAGAGGACATACGCCATCGGACTTGGCCCCGGCGAATCGATTACTGCCATTGTCCCTTTTCTGGATTCGATATTCGGCAGACATCACGGTGGCTATGAGCGCAGGGTTGGTCCCGTGGCCTACCGACACTTTTCCAGGCGTTCGTCTGTCCACGAGTACATTGTGACCCATACGCGGATAGATGTAGCCGCTGCGTCACAGGAGGAGATTCGCCGGCTCCAAGATTGGGTGGAGTAGCAGAATGTGTGGGTGGATACACTTCAGGCACAGATCGAGAAGCTGAGGCAGTCAAACGCGGAGGACATCAGGCAGGCCATACGAGACGAGTTTGGGAGTATGTTTAGGTCATAGGATGATGGAGCTGGATCGTCCCAACGACCATAGATTATTGATTTTTTGATACAAACATTTGTTTTATTGGTTTATTGATTATATTGTTTGGTATATATATTTTGTTTATAATTGCATTTGATTCTAATCATATTACTTCTTGATCGTTATAATTGCGTGAGATTTGATCATATTATTATTATCTATTGCTGGTTGTAATTAAAAGTAGCGTGCGTAGGGCGCGCAGATTTCAGTTTTTAAAAAAATCGATAATATTTTTTGTCACTGTTTTAACCGTGACCATAGGATAGTAACGGTTATCTGCTAGTAACAGGTTACTTTCACTATGGTTTCCTCTTATGGTCATGGTTTAAACCGTGACCATAGGGACTATATAGTCACGGTTATCTGCTATAGCAGGTATCCTATATTATGGTTTAGCCATGTGGTCACGGTGTAAACCATGACCATATATCTTCTATGGTCACAATTATAACCGTGACTATATATATGGACCCCAAACATATTTCATTTAGTTGTTTGAATGGTTTTTGGTAATGACACGTATATGGTCACGGTCTTAACCGTGACTAAAAAAACATATGGTCATGGTTAAGGGCGTGACTAGGTTTCTCATGATGGAGTTTTAGGCGATGGGTGTGTCACGATTTTAACCATTATCAAACGTATCTATGGCCATGGTTAAAACTGTGACCAAATCTATACTTTGTAGTAGTGTTTTTGGGAAATAACAAATCAATTTTTTAGAAAAAAAATTGCAAGAGTTTTCATAAGAGATAAAGGTTTTTTTAAGAACAGATAAAAATAATGAGGTTTCCTGCAATCACTACTATAAGGTAGGGATTTGTTCACGGTTTAAACCGTGAACAAAAGTCATTTTGGTAACCGTGACCTAAATCTGCATAAGCAAAGGATGGGTCACAGTTCTGACCGTGAACAAAAGACGAAACGTTCACAAGTGTAACCGTGAACGTTTCTAAGCATGAAAAGTTAAAAATTCAGTTACTAGGTGGGCCTCAGGTTTTTGTTCATGGTTCTAACCATGAACAAGACTAGTTATGGGTCACGGTTACAACCATGAACAAAACATGTAGCCGTGACCCATAATGCAGACCTACTCTAGATATCAGTATCTGGAGCAGCATTTTGTTTACGGTTGTAACTGTGAACAAATGTATTTAATCACGGTTACAACCGTGACAAGTTATTTTATTTTTTTAAAATATTTAAATTTTCCGCGCCCCATGCGTGTTAATTTCAATCACAAGCAATATATAATTTTCATTCGCAAGTATCAATATATAATTATCATTCACGCAATATATTCAAATCTCACGCAATTAATATACGATAATCAAATTAATAATCTCTGAATCACATGCAAATATAAAAAAAAATTATACATACAATCAATATGATCAATACTCCACTAATCAACAAATCAAAAAATGTATGTGTCAAAAAATCGTCCAATATGATCAATACTCTACTAAAGTCCTATTGTATTTGTCAACAAATCAAAAAATAGAACTAATACTGTTAGGACGACGATCCAACTCTATCGTCCCGTGGCCTAAAAAATGCGCTCAACTCAGTCCGTATAGCCTGCTGGACGGAATTGGCGTGCGACTGCCTCATCTCTCGAATCTCCGTCTTAAGCTCCTGCAGCTCGTGACGTGTCTCCTGAATCTCCTGTCGCGTCTCCTGAAGCTCTTTCCACATCTCCTGCTGTGTCTAAAGCTGCTGCTCTACATGCTTACGGAGCCGATAGATCTCCTACTGCGACGCAGCTGCCGCATCCGCCTGTGTCTAGGTCACGTCGTACTCATGAGCGGTTGAACGTCTATCAAAAAATAAATGGGCCCCGGGAACAACCCTACGCTCATACCTACCGTGATGCCCACTGGATATTGAATCCAGGACAAGGACAATGATGGCGATCGAGTTGCCAGGGCTAAGTCCCAAGGCGTCCGTCTGCTCTTAGAACTGGGTATGTATAGAATATATGTAAATTTATATACACACACACATACAGGTGCTAACTTAAAATATGTAATCAACTTGATTATATGAAACTTACCATGTACGCGCCCGTGTCCTTGTGTAATGCGGCCCCACCCCTTTGCTTCATTGTAGTTGGTGGGTCTTTCTTTCTCTGCGATGAAATTAGGATTTAATTTAATAATTAATTAACGATATACAAAACATATGGAATTAAGTGTTGAAATGCTCACCAAGTTCCACTGTGCATTGGCCTGCGAGTGATTCACTTGGATCGGGATAGTGCGTTCTTGTACGTAGTTGCTCCGGTTCTGCTTATTTCGAACCGATATCATCTTGCAAAATTAAAGATTATAATATATTTTAGAATATGATTTCATGTTATATTGTGAAAATCTTAAAAATTAAATTGATACCTGCACATCATTACGCTCAAAATAGGCGACAAGAAGCGGCCAATTCTCTCTCGGGATCTCCAATGATATAACCTCCATCAAGTCCATCCACCGATCCTCGGTCGCCGCGGCCCAGGGAAAGTAAAGTTCACTTTTCACTTCCCATCGGCGATGTCGCTTGATTAATTGACACTGGCCTAGGAAGTGTGCGAGGGCGCAATCTATATCAAATGGCCTGTACACGCCATCCACGCCAGGATCGCCAATGAATCAGTAATTCTTCCTGGTTTGAAATTGAAATATATTAAACAAATAATTATATATATGTATATAACGACGAATGAAATTTAAATTTGTGAAAGGGTATGTCATACCTCCTCCGACCTAAAAAACCGTATAGCACGCTCGGTCTAGGCCTTGTTCCACCGAATATGAAGCGGGTACTTGTAATAAGTACGAACCTCCTGCCCAACATAATCCCCCTACTGGGTCGCGTGCTTTCCAACAAGCACACCCATCACATAAAAAATCAGATCCCTTAGCCCAACATCCGCCTGCGGCCTGCGGCAGTCATGCCCAGTAGGACCCCTCGTCCTAACACTGCTCGAGCCTGCAAAAAAATATATATACATACAGAATATTATAATATTTAGAATATGAATATAGAATATGACAAATTTAAATTACAATCGTTATTTAAAATCTTTAAGAAATAACGATTATACCTGTCTTCCCCAGCGTGGCGCTAGAACCGGCGCCAAACGCCATCCCGCGAGTAGAATATGGATATGCAAACAATAAACTGTTAGATGATTCAATATCCACTTATATTGTAATGATGTGTCAAATTTTAAATAAGTAAAGTACGCACCATGCACAGGAGTGATAGGGGTATGAGGACCCGCTGACGCACTAGTAGGGATAGGGGAAGGCTGCAACGCTGCGGGTGATCTGACGGTAGTATAGGGGAGTGCTAGTAAGGATAGGGGGACAATCGTGGATGATGCGGTGTGAGTAGAGGGGTCATAGGGGATGATGTGGTGGTAATAGGAGGAGCGCTAGTAAGGACAGGGGGATAGTCAAGGGCAATGCAGTGTGAGTAGGGGACCATGGGGGGTGATGTAGCGGTAATAGGGGTGCGCTGCTAGGGATAGGCGCTGTTGCAGCTCCCTTGCTTGCTGAGGGTCCTGGTACAGTCTCATCGGTGAGTATGGATCGACTCAGAATGTTCTGTAGACGCTGTCTCTTGTGGCGTTTAGTGTCTTTACCTGCTCCCATGATCAAATCCTATATATATATATATATATATGTTATTTCATTACTTATAATCATCATATAATTTAGAACGTTCAATTTAATCTTATTACCTAACACGTTTATGTGGTACATTATCTGAAGATTCCTTGGGTGGATTCTCAAAATCATGATCCATGACAATCAATTGGCCGATATCACTTCTTATAAACGTATGGATGGGGAGTGCAGAATAGTTTGAATCCCTGATACTTTCAATAGATGGACCGAGACATGTTATTGCGAGATCTTCATCGTCGCTCTCATCTTCAGAGCCATTCAACGTCGGCACGTTATAATAATCTCTCGGTTTTCAATGACAAATAACATCCCAATCAACCTTCTGCAAGTCCCAAGAATAATATATTTGTGTTCCATTGAGGGAAAGATTAAGCTGCCGTATTTTGGTAACACTCGTTTGGCGTTTACCAAAGTCAGACCGTATTGATTGACTTTCATACCCGGGTCAGTCTTGATATCATACCATCTGCATTGGAATATATGAGATGAGAAAGTCGTATGCTAGTATGAGACCGCTATAACATCCTCAAGAACACCGCAGTAGGGATTTTCATCCTTCTCGACGGTTGCGATACCACTATTTTGCATAGTCCTAATACGTTCCGTACTTTCTACCTTAAATTTATATCCGGATACCCCATGCCCGTTGTAAAACCTAGCTGCAATCGTTGGACCATTTAAAAGGTCATGGACCTCTCTATCAACGTGCTCTCCACGATTCAATTGTTCATTCACTTCTTTTATAGACCAAGCGGCGAAAGTGCGCCTCTATTCTTCTTCGATCCTATCATTCGACCAAGTCCTAGGATTCGATCTCATGAGTATATCTTTGTGCGCTCTGTTCGTTAATATACAGTTATATCAATTAGATTAAATTTAATTTTGAACGTTTAAAATGATGAAATAATAAACACTTACTCTACATATTTAGCAAAACAATCGCTGTTTATCAAGATGTATGCATGTACACTAGCCGCGAGATCGTAAAACATGTTCTTTAGCCTTCCTACTCCAATTAGACCATCAGGAACACTCTACAGTTTAGCTTCGTCCTGACATCGTCATTCAGGAAACGAGCACAGAAAGACGCGACTTCTTCCAGAAGATAACCTTGAGCAATTGAACCTTCAAGACGATGCTTATTGCGGATATAGTTTTCTAAAGTTAACAGATATCTGTTGAAAATGAAATAAATTAATAATTCATGATAATTCTTTGCAATTTAAATGATGAATAATGAATGTCAATAATACCTCTCGATTGGATATATCCAACGGTAATGGACCGGACCGCCAATCCTGATCTCGATTGCCAGATGGACGGACAAGTGAACAATAATGTCGAAAAAAGAAGGTGGAAAAATAGTTTCGAGCTTGTAGACGATCAAAGGAATGTCTTTTTTGAGCTATGCTATTTCATTGACGTCCACGTTTTTGGAACACAATTGGCGGAAATACGTGCAAAATTCGTTAAGCACGAGACCGACTTCTGGTTTTACCGATGCTCTGAGAAATAAAGGAAGAGGATGCTGCGTCAATATGTGGTAATCGTGGCTCTTGAGTCCTATAATTTTTTCCATTTCCTGCCTGCACCTGTTTAGAAATGTTTGATGAGAAACTGTCGGGGACTTTCAATTCTTTCAACATACGCAAGAACAGCCGCTTCTTCTCTTTATTCATGTTGTAGATTACCGGTGGGATCTCGTAATAACCCGATTTACCAGCCACAGGCCGAGATTGCAATTCTTTTCTGATGGACAAACCATCCAAATTCGTCAAATCACGATGGCATTAAGATTGTCCTTCGTTTTTCCATTCTTATACAGTTGAAAATTGATGATGTGCTCGGAGACGCCCTTCTCGATGTGCATAACATCTAAATTATGGTGCAGCGATAGATCGGAACAGTACGGAAGCTGAAATAAATCACTAAGTTTCTTCCAGCCAGACAGGCATGTCATTGCATCTTTGTTCTATTTCTTTCCGAATGTGATATTCTGATAACCACTCCATTGTTGTAATATGTCGTTACCAGACAATGATTCAGGTGGCATACCAGTCTCTGTCTTACCATTGAACATTTCTTTATTCCTTCTGAATTTGTAAGTTATAGGCAAGAATCTTCGATGACCCATAAACGGCTTTTTCCCGCTAAACTTCAAGCGTACGCTGCTCGTATGAATATGACAATCAGGGCAAGCAAGTTTATCTTGAGTTGTCCACCCTGACTGCATGCCGTAGGCAAGAAAATCATTAATCGTCCATAACAAAGCAACATGCATCTGAAAAAATTGTTTACCATCTGCGTCATATGTTTTCACACCAGGTTCCCTCAGCAATTTTAACTTATCAATCAAGAGTTGAAGGTACACGTCGATATTTTTCCAAGAATACGAGAGACCATCGACTAAAACCGCCAACGTAAAATAAGACTACGTCATAGCCCTCCATAGTGGCAGGTTGTATATAGTCACCACAACGGGCCAAGTACCGTGAGTACGCCCGCCGCAAACCATTTCAAATGGACTGAAACCGTCGCTCACAATCCCCAGTCTCACGTTATGAGGTTCTGCGCTAAACTAAAGATGATTTTCATCTAAAACTTTCTATGATATCGAATCTCTAGGATGACTCATTTTTCCCTCTTCACGAGGCGCTTTATGGTGCCACTGCATTTCGGACGTCGTCTCCTCACACATAAATAACTGTTTCGGTCTCTGTATTAATGGAAAATGACAAAGAATCTTCATGGGCACATCACTCGAACGGGCGTCTTTCTTAGGCTTGAATCGGCTTTTCCCACACACTGGGCAGCTTTTGGGTGAGACATGTTCTTTCCAGAACAAAACGCAATCATTCTCGCATGCATGTATCTTCTCACACCTTAGGCTGATATTTATGATTATCTTTTACGCCTCGTACCAGCTCGGTGGCATTTCATTTCTATCAGGAAAAGCTTTCTTCAGCAATGTTAGGAGATTGGTGAAAAACTGGTCACTCCATCTGTTCTTACACTTGATCTGGAAGAGACATACGAAAAAGGATAGTATCTAAAATCCTTTGCAATTTGGATATAGAGGGATTCTCGAGGAATCCTTATACTTCTCCAATAATACGGGTCCAGTGCTTTCCGTATCATAAGAAAGTCCAGCGGCATTTATAAGCCCATCCATGTCATCGACCGGCACGAACACAGCATCATCATCTTCGACGACTTCGTCTTTTTCAAACTTCCATTCCTCCTCCTCCTCTTTTTCTAATATGTCTTGCCACTCTTCGGTTTCGGCTTCAATGAATTCGTTTTCTATCTCTTGCATTGGCCCACCATCGTCCTTTTCTCCGTGAATATCCCACTTATTATAATCTCTAACGAAACCATTTTTCATGATGTGTAACTCAACATCTGACTTCTTCTGCAATCATGTGTTCATACACTTATAGCAAGGACAATAGATTTCATGCTCTTTCGGTATCTCAAGACGTGCGTAAGCAAAATTGGTGAAAAAGTAAACACCCGTTAAGGAAAAAATCAGTGGCTCTCGAGGAAACGTCGACATACATCCAACTCTTGTCGTGAAGATATGGAAATGCCATTCTGGAAGAAAATGGAACGTAGTAAGGTTCCTATAGATAAGAGTCATGGAATTAAGATTTCGTGACAAATATGATATAGACGGATAATAAGAAGTGTTAGTCTTAGATTTAATTGACGATTTCGTTAAGTTTGGGTTTAATTGTTATTGGATTGGGTTCTTCTTAAACTCCTATTGAAAACTTTCTCCTTCTAATCTCAAAGCTCGAGAATTGGATTCTTCTTCCAAGAAAGATGATGATAATATTAAATATTCTTTATTGTATATCGAGGGTAACGGCTGTAGGGGTAAGGCACCTATCCCATAAGAATGTATAAAGCAAACACCATTCGCTTGTGCTTTCATCCGTTTCGAGAAAATTTCGGCAGCACCTCCCCGCCGTTCTCCTAGTACACTGTAATAGAACAGATAATCGTTTCAATGCTGTGAAACACCATTGAAACAAACATCTAATTTATCATTGTACACGGAGAACCAGCAGAAAAGTACCGACGAAATACCTCGAAACGAATGAAAAACACAAGTGAATGCATGTGTCTACTTTATACATTCCTAATTTGTCCACACGGGACAAATCTATCGGTTATCACATGATCGAATATTAATTTTCGTCACATAGACTACGCGACGGTTGTTAAAAACCGAACGATAACGTTCGGTGTTTAACAACCTTCGTATAGTTTTATGTCACGACGAACACCGAATGTATGTTAACCGATGGACGGGAACTAAGTCATGCTTTCATTTTCACCTATGATTAATTATCGATGAGAATATGAAAATTTCATATTATCATCGAAAATCATATTCTTAGTTTAGGATTTGATTTCAATTAGTTTTACGTTTACGTTTCAAATACAAGGTTTTGAAGTTCTAAGTTTAGGGTTATTTTTTTTAAAGATGAGGGTTTTCTTAATCGAGTTTAAGATTTTGGATTTAAATTTGGTGTGATTTGAAAAGAGTTCAATATAGTGAAGAATGATGATGATTCAAGGTTTGTGTATATTTGTATGTGTGTGTGTCTGTTTGTGTATGTGTGTGCGCGTGTGTGTGCATGTATGCTTGTGTGTGCGCGCGCGCGCACGCGGGCGTGCCTATTCTTGGTTTTTCACTAAACTATCTTAAATTAACTAAATTACTAAGAATTTCACTAAAATGCCCTTAAATATTGTTGTTTTTCACTAAACTGCCTTAAAATTTTAACTACACGATTCATATTCATAAATTAATTAAATTACAACAAATTTCACTAAAATACCCTTAACTATTATTGTTATTCGCTAAATTACCAACAACTATTGTTGTTTTTCACTAAAATACCCTATTTTCCCGAACCCTAGCCCTAGCACTTAACCCTATCCCTAACCCTAACACTAACCCTAGCTACCCCTAACCCTCACCCTAACCTCTAGCCCTTAACCCTAACCCTAGCCCCCCAACCCAACCCGGCACCCTAGCCCCCAACCAACCCAAACCCTAGCCCAAACCCAAACCCTAACCCTTGCCCTAGCTAGACCCGGCCTCCTAACCCCCAACCCAACTCAAACCTAAACCTTAACCTAATCACAACAGGAGTAGAAACAAAAACAATAAACCTAAAGTTTAATTTTTGGGAGCAAAAAATTTAAAATGATCCAAAATTAAAAAATTAAACTTACCTGTTGAGGGCTTCGATCGGCGGCGAGCAGAGGGAGGCGCGCTTCGACGAGCTTCGGCGAGCTCGATCTCGGCCTAAGGCGATCTGGCGGCGAGGGCTTCGATCAAGGGCGAGCGAGGCTTAGAGGGGGACGACCTCGACAACGGAGCTTCGACGGCAGCTCGGGCGAGAAGGGAGGCACGCAACGGGAGAAATTTGTAGGGCAGAGGGAAATTTTAGGGGCAGCGGGAAATTTGGGGGGGAATTTGGGGATATCGAAGGAATATTTGGGATGAGGGATGGTTTTATCCCGCCAGGGTAATTAGGACCCACCGCATAATGCAATCGGTCACGGTTCAAACCGTGACTAATTCGTTTAAGACCGTTACTCATATTTGGTCACTATGTACCCATTATCTTTGAACGCTTTTGTAGCAGTGAATCTGTCCTTGTTACTTCCAATTCATTGAAAGCGCGCATCATTCGTCTTGGTCTCAACATACATCTAATATAAAAAATATCATTTGCATAGTAATAAAAAGTTATTTTATTACTATGGAATATTATTATGATGATGATGATGAAGAAGCACGTGCTTATCTATAGTTAAGAAGTCACATCGATCTTTTTTGTCCAATGGTGTTCCAGTTTGTGAGACCGTGTTTTTAGTTGAAAAATAGATTCGAAGACAATGCGCAGGAGATTGAAATATTATGTATCCTTAGGTTTTTTCTCGAGAAAAGTATTATGACATTTAAACCAGCTTCGCTCTAACACACACCCACCCACATCCACACCCCAGAACAATCTTGTATCAAACTACTTGTCTCTTCATAATTGGATCTCCGAGTTTTTGGAATGCTCCAACTACCACTTGAGAATCCAAATCTGGATCAATACTCGCAAAAACATCTGTGATGATCTTTTTATTAAACAATCAAGACGGAGAGTTGATAGTTGATAGTATTTGCTCGCACCCTATAAATACAGGGTTGGACAGTTTTCAAGGTACTCTCTTGGCTATACTGGCCATTTAAAACCCAAATTTAAATTCATGTTTACAATTCTCAAAATCTAACTTACAGGAATTTTGTTCACATCTTTTGATATTCTTCTGTCCATCGGATGTAAATGGACAACACTTATAAAACAATAGAACTTGTTTATCTTTGGGTTTGGATTCCGAAACAAACACATTAACTGAAGGATAAGTGAGAGAAAGAATTAATAGACATACATAAGTTAATGTAACTACCACAATATAATAAATATAATCAAATTTACAAAGATAACGAGTAACAAATTAATGTAACTACCACAATATCCCCTTCATGAAATGATCAACTCATTGACCCTCCTTAAAAAGAATTAGTGAACAAGATATGTAACAAGGAGAGCTGCAAGCATCAACACATAAGCTATCCCCTGATCGATCGCAGTGCCATCACTCATCATCGGAGAAGGCGCGGTCGCTTGACCACGTGCGAGTTGTGTTAGCCCGGAGAAAAAGAAGGCGACAATGAGCAAAGTGCAAATTCTCATTGAACCCATACTCTTTAATTTACCAACTCCTTAATTAGATAGAAATTGGAGAAAGAATATTGGAATGATTTGCAACTTAGATTAAGAGAGAGAGAGAGAGGATGTGATGATAAAATTCCCTATGCGTGCCTTCAATTTATAGGACGAGCTCAGTGAGGTTCAGCAATGAACTTGACTTGATGTTTCCTAAAGAGCCGGCCTTTTAAATTTCAAAGGGTGACTCAGACTTTGTCAATGAAAATGAGTCATGCTATGAATTTGTCCACAGAACAAATTAGAACCACATATATTATGAGATTAATGGAGGAAAGAGGTCATAGGAGGGGATTTCCTCCTATGGCGTGGAAAAAATACAACCTCCACTATTTTTTCCGATGATCGGCACCTATCATCATCATCGTTATCATCTAAGATGTGCATACACCAAATTTCATGTGATTCCACAACTTTTCACCGTTGATTTAGTGGGTTCAAAATTAACGGTTTACCGACAATAGAACATTTTACATTGCTAAATCAACGGTGAAAAAGTTGTAGAATCACATGAAATTTGGTGTACCCACATCTTAGATGATAACGATGAATATGATGAGGGCCGATTGTCGAAAAAATTGGTGGAGGTTGTATTTTTTCCACGCCATAGGAGGAAGGCCTCTTTTCTCCATTATTCTCATATATTATTTAGGGGCATTTTAAAGCACTGCATACTCGCTAATTACTAAAAGACCCCTCATTTCTTGTATTTACTTAAAAGGACTCCATACAAAAGTTGAACTAAAAACGCCTCTAGCTCATTAGTTTTTCATCCAAAGTTAACGTTCCGTTTTGAACAGTACTACAAAAAGGGGTTGCAGCCGAGGTGTGACTTGCGGAGCCGCAGCCGAAGGAGATGCATGTGGAGTCGCAGCCAAAGTACCCTTTCGCATCTGTTCAATTTTTTGTGTAATAAACGAGTAAGAACTGTGTATTAGTCGAATTAGTTTCATTATCAGGTTATTGCGAAACCGAATCTAAGATTAATCAAAGTTAAGTCTACAACCAAATACGCTCAGGCTACTAATATTGGATATATTACTATCTATAATATGATATAATATTTTACTATTAAGTAGTATACATACCATCATCTCCTTCAACTCCTAGACGGTGGTCTTCAAGGTGACAACATCTTACACTAGACGTCGCTCACGGGGGGTAGGGGAAGTAACCGTCGGAGTAGAGTCCAATCTCATATGGGCCCAGCTAGGATCCAGTCCCCGGCCTCTTTCCCAACCTCCATGGTGTCCTCCGTGTACGGCGTCTAGGACTGGGGTCAGCAGCATCGGATCGTTCTGTACAGTAAAATCGGTCCCCGATGCCTCCGCCTGCTCCACCACCCGCTCCTACAACCACATTACCCAGTAAAAAAATAAGTATATCATTTAATTTGAACTTTTCAAAACAAAAATTTCAAACCTATTAGAATAAATATTAACACTTACGCAATATTCCTGGATAGCGATGTCAGGGAATCGAAGCTCGCTCGTCGCGGGATCTGTCGAGGTGCCGTGGATGGCAAGATACGGGGTCAGCACGCTCGGTATACCCCCCTGCGCCAGGGTCTGAGCTCTCTGCAATTCGAAAAAAAATTACATATATTATAAAATAACTCTTAATATTACATTATATCACAGTAGGTCTATTGTAATTCACTGATGCCTCCATGGCACGAGTAATATTTCTCGAGCCACCTGTATAAGTGGGGCGACCCCTCTTCGTCGACTTCCTATTCTTTTTATTTTGATCAACATGTTTCTGCACAACACATTCAGATTTAGTTTTCTAATAAAGCAAAACAAAAAAATAAATTATATACTAAATAATGAATTACATTTAAAATACAAACTTGTTTGCGCTTGTAAATCCCCAATTCCGAATAAAATTTTCCGTATTTTTCCAGATTTTAATCCAAATTTACTTCATTTTTTAAATATTTTTTTATTATTTAAATTAATTTCCTAAGCTCTTAATCTTAAAACTAAAACCCAATCCTATTCTACCCGACCTGACCCATGCCAACCCGACCCGACCCGACCCGCTTCCCCTCATCTTCCTCTCTCGTTTCCTTTTCCCGCCACTTCCCTCGCGCAACCTCCTCGCCCCCACTTCTCGCGCCCACAACGACCGCACCCATGCACGCTTTTCGTGCTCGCTCGCCGTTTCCTCGCGCCAGCCTCCACTGACCCGTTCAATCCCCAACGGCGCCCCACGAATCCCTTTCCTCGTGCTCACCTCCGCGAGAACGACTCCACGTCGACGTGGCCTCGTAGCCAACGAATCCGGGATCCCCTCACCTGCCTCCTCTCTTCTCTCCAACGTCTCTTTCCCACTCTCCATCTCTTTGCATCTCTCCCGTTCTCTTCCGTCATCTCCCCCTCTCTGCTTCTCTCTCTCTCTCTCTCTCTCTCTCTCTCTCTCTCCTCCAAGCCAAAACCCCCCACCTTACATCACCGAACTCCTCCCAAGCATCGACCACCGCCGCCGAACTCCCCAGCGCCGCCATCACCTCTCCCTCATTCCCCTCCAAACCAAACTACCTTGCCGCCACCATCACCGTGGCCACCACCAGTTCGATCCCCGCCTGTTTTCTCCTCTGCTCACCGACTCCGGCCGCGAGCCCCCCAACACACTACAACACTTCTCTCCATCGACCCCATCTTCAACCCCGACTCCATCTCGTCGACCATCTCCGAGCCACTCCCCTACTCACCATCTCCGAGCGCCAACCCACAAACCAAGCCGCTGTACCCGATCGGAGCTCCCCGACTCACCAGCTCCAATCCCCAGAGCCGCTTGAGCTCACCGCCGGCATCCCTTCTGCACACGAGCACTTTGACGCAGTCGCTGGAAACCCCCTGTCGTGGCTGCCTCTACGCCAGTGCTGAGCCCGAGTACTCCGATCTAGCCAAGTCGAGCGCGCATCGTGCAATCATCGTGCCCGTATTGTGCCATTTCCGTTGCCGTCCTTGCCATACCATCGACTTCGTCACAGGAAAGTGAACCCCCTTCACTTGTGCAATCCATGCTTCGTGCTTGTGTAGTTAGTAAATGTAGTTTAACGGTTTAAATGGGTATAATGTATGATGTGTGTATGTACAAGTAGATAGCATCCCCGTATACGTACCGAGTGCTCAATGCGTTTACCCTATCAAAAATCCCCAAGTTTCATTATTAGAAGTTTCGATTGATGTTAACGAGTGACGTATAAGAAATCGACATCAAATCGTTAAGGAATCGAATGTAAAATGAAATCCCTATTGGTTACGTCAAATCTGAAAATCACCGTACCCATCACGTTGTAAAATTAGTAGTTAATTAAAAATAAACCTAATCATGGTGTTCCAGGGCTCGTATCGAACCTAACGAGATAGCCTATAACCTTATGTAATTAGTTTTGGAATAATACAATTCTATGACCTTGAAAAATGATGAGGAACGTAACTCTGGACTGCAGTCCGGGGTAGCACTCTAAGGGGAAACCGAACTAAGCACCTGTACATACCTGCTTAAAACTGTAAATGCACGGAGCCCCATATGGACGCGTAGATAACTTAATTATATAACCTATGAAATTGGTCCCGTGCATTTTTACAGTCGTTTGATATTTAAATTGTATTTTGGAATGTCATTGTGTTCTGCAGTTTTTGCAGAAATGTTCATTACATTGTCACATTAATCTGAACTTAACTTCTGACGTAGAGGTGCGATTGATAATCCGTTTGGTAGAAGATATAGATTTTATTCAACTAGGTAAATACCTGAATCTGAACATAATCACTGGTAAAATGCGCGCGAAGTTGGGCTTCCAGTTCTGAAACTGGAATCCCAGAAATCGATCACTGACTTCAAACGATGATAATTCCCTAACCTGAACTCCGATTGACCTGAAATAAATTTTACTGTTTAGATAATCAAGTGTTCTTAATACTCCCTTTATAGGATTTTGGTCGATTTTATGTGTATGATTTACCGTAAATTTTGCAAGTTACATGGTATTGGTCATTATAGAATAATGAATACCTGTTCAGTTCATTTCTGCATATTTTCATGCTTGAGTTATACCTGCTGCATAGTGAACATCTGCATTGTCGATATATTAATATTAGTGATTGGGTTGTGGCAAATATGACAGTGATATTGATAAGTGGAAAAGGGATTGAAAGCGACAGTGATACGTATGTGTCCACAACCTATCCAATACATGAATGCATACCATAACCTGGGGAATGGGGAAATCAAGGTGGAATTGAACTCGTATTTAGAGAGCTACAGTGATTTAGAGAATGATCATTCGCTACCATTGATATATATATATATATATACACACACACACGTTAGGTCGTGGGCCTAGCGGCACGGCTGACAGGGTTATGTTCCGGACACAGTGGACCGTAGTCTCGGGCATGCACGAGACCCTTGTTAAACACGAGCATCCTCTCCACCATTTGATTTCATTGACTTAGTGACCGTCAGGTAGTTACATAGCATTGCTTAGTTCACCGACATGATACTCATATTGCACTATTCATATTCAGTTGATGTTATTATACACATGTTCCGCAATTTATTGTACTCCTCATGTTTAATAATACTGCACGCCCATTATACATATTTATTGCTATATGTGTCACCCTGACGACCTGAGTGTGCATGCTCATAGAACGAAGTGGATCCAGCCCAAGAGCAGGACTTATCCTTCGAGATTGCGGAGATCTAGACTGCATCACCAACGCTATTTTCTTTGATTTCAGCATTTGTTTTATTGGTTAGTTGTTTATTCTGTAAAATAAATGTACCTTGAACTCTTTTAAATTGCAATGTAATAAAGTTGTGAACTATGATTTTTTCTTAACTCAAGCACTGTTTATTGACTACCATGTAATGCTAGAAGCCGAAGTGTGATTAAGACGGGATTATTCCATGATCGTAGGAGCATGGCTGGCCTAGTCATCCCTCGTATCCCGTATTTTGGGAAGTGAGGCGTGACATGGTTTTGTTGGTATCAGAGCCAGGTTTTGGATGAAATTACAGTTTCGTGGAGGGACTTCTAGATTGAGTTACACCCTTAGCGTATGCCTTATTGCATTCTTCTTCACTTCCTAATCATCGTTGAATCATTGTGTAGCCTTGCTTGAATCTGATTTCTTTTAATCTTTTCAGGAATATGGACTCGTCAGGCAGCTCCTCAGGTGTCGGTCACTACGATCGTACCGAGAAGATTCTTAGCACACTGACGACCCTGGCCTAAGCTTAAGAGAGAAAGGTCGAGCTTCTGGCCGAGGGATTAAAGGCGGTACAGGAGACCGCAATTACCGCCCTGGAGAGATCTACGTCTGTTCCTGCCGCCGCTGAGGGTGCGCTCGTACCGACTACACAGGCTAGGGTTGGTACCGTTTCAGATTTCAGGAGGCTTCATCCAGCAGTGTTCACGGGATCAGCAAGTCCACTTAAGGCCGAACAATGGCTCATCAACGTAGAGAACCTCCTGACTGCCGCTCGAATTCCTGACAACGACAGAATGAACGTAGTGAAGATTCAACTAGAAGACGAGTCCCGCACGTGGTGGTCCGTAGAGGAGAGCTGGCTAAAGAAACCTATTGGATGGGACACATTCTCCACCTGCTTCCTGGATCATTACTTTTCGGCTACTGCCAAGGCCGAGATGGAGGAAAAGTTTATTATGTTGAAGCAAAATGGACGCTCAGTGGATGTTTATGCCGCAGAGTTCAATCGGCTGAGTTTCTTCGCACCGTACATGGTAGCCACCGAATCCGCCAGGGCAAGACGTTTCCAGCAAGGGCTCGATATTGAACTGCAACAACTCATCGCGTCTTTTGACCTACCAACCTTCGCCCAAGTTTTGAATGTTGCCCGAGTACAGGAAAGGTTGGCAGAGAAGTCCAAGGGCCAACGATCGATGGACAGGAGACCCCACGTAGTTCCGGCACGGCCTACCATTCTGCACCGTAGAGCGATCCCAGTTCACAGGTCGGGTGTCACACAGATGAAGCGTACCTTCTCACCTCAACAGCCGCAGCGGAGGGCCCTATTTTGTGATTATTGTCAGAGGCCAGGACACATGCAAAGAGATTGCTGCAGAGCTAAAGGGCAGTGCCTGATTTGTGGATCCAGCGAGCACGGGATCAATAGGTGTCCACAGAGATCTGAGCTACATGGAAGGTTCGAGCAACAACAACCGTCGTATGGCACATCAGCTCAGAGGGGTCCACCTCGGGTGCCCCAGCAGCGGTCCTTCGATCAGAGGTAGACTATTTCAGGTCGGAATCAGGGACGGGCTTTCACCCTATCCTCCGAGCAGGAAGAGGCTTCTGGAGATGTGGTTACAGGTACCATCCTCGTTTATTCTGTACCAGCTAGAATTCTTTTTCGAAGGCAGGAGCGAGTCTTTGGAGCCAGCTAAGTTTAGAGCCAAGCCAAAAGCGTTGACGGCTATAGAGATTGATGAGAGTCCAGCCCTAGAGATCGTTCAGGATTTTCTTAATGTGTTCCCTGAAGATTTACCTAGTCTACCACCTCCCCGCGTCTTGGGATTCTCTATTGACTTGATTTCAGGAACGGCGCCAGTTTCCAAAGCTCCTTATAGGATGGAATCAGTTGAGTTGGCAGAATTGAAGAAACAAATTGAAGAACTCCTGGAGAAAGGATTTATTCGCCCAAGCGCTTCGCCGTGGGACGCACGTTGGTGAAGAAAAAGGACGGATCGCTACGGATGTGCATAGATTACCGGGAGCTGAACAAGGTTACAATAAAGAACAAATACCCCATTCCACGTATCGATGATTTATTTGATCGGTTGGGTAGGGCCAAGGTATTTTCGAAGCTGGATCATCGTTGGGGCTATCACCAGATCAGAGTAACGGCCGAAGATGTATGCAAGACGACTTCAGGACACGATACGGGCATTATGAGTTTCTTGTGATGCCTTTCGGTATTACCAATGCTCCAGCTATATTTATGGACCTGATGAATAGAGTATTTGCGAAGTACTTGGACACGTTTGTCGTTGTATTCATCGATGACATTCTAGTCTACTCTAAGACCCAGGAGGAGCATGCCGAACACCTGCGGGCAGTATTACAAATTCTTCGGGAAGAGAAGCTATATGCAAAATTGAGCAAGTGTGAGTTCTGGCTCGACAAAGTGCAGTTCTTGGGACACGTTGTTTCGGGCGAAGGCATCTCAGTGGACCCAGCGAAGATAGAATCTGTTAGAGATTGGCCGGCTCCGAAGTCAGTGGACATGATCAGAAGCTTCCTGGGATTGGCATGATATTATCGGCGGTTCGTTCAAGAATTTGCACGAGTCGCTGAACCTTTGACAAAGCCGACGCGTAAGGAAGTATCGTACGTGTGGACGGAGGAGTGTACTCGGGCTTTTGAGGTACTAAAGCAGAAGTTGACCACGACGCCTATTCTTACTGTGCTAGATAATTCAGGTGGGTTGGTGATACATAGCGATGCTTTGGGGAAAGGCTTAGGCTGCGTCCTGATGCAGCACGGTCGGGTAGTTACTTATGCCTCACGACGGCTGAAGAATCACGAGAGGAACTACCCAACGCATGACTTGGAGTTAGCCGCGGTGGTTTTCGCATTGAAGATCTGGAGACATTACTTATTGGACGAAAAGGTGGAAGTGTACACGGATCACAAGAGTCTGAAGTACGTGTTCACTCAAAGAGAACTGAATATGAGGCAACGCCGATGGCTAGAATTAATGGCAGTCTACGACTTGGACTTATAGTATCATCCAGGGAAGGTAAATGTCGTACTAGACGCTCTCAGTCGCAAGCCAGCGGTCATGATGTTGACCAGTCAGAAGGGCATCATTGAGGATTTCCAGAAGCTCGAACTAGAGGTTGTTACACTGAGTGCAATCAGACAGTTCTGGCAGTTACAGGTGCAGTCTTCTCTTGTAGATCGCATTAAGGCTGCGCAGGCTGATGATCCTCGATTACAAAAGTTCAGGGAGCAGGTGGAAGCCAGGCTGAGGATGGACTTACTCATACATCGGGATGGTTCTCTAAGTTTCGGTAGCAGACTCTGCGTCCCCAAGGGAGATGTTCGAGAAGAGGTTTTAGCTGAGGCTCGTAGTTCGGCTTATTCTGCGCATCCGGGAGGCATGAAAATGTATCGGGATCTAAGGCAACATTTTTGGTCGAACGAGATGAAGAAAGAGATCGCACGGTTCATATCCAGGTGTTTGGTATGCCAGCAGGTAAAAGCAGAGCACCAGAGGATGGCTGGACTGTTGCAACCGCTTCCGATACCCGAGTGGAAGTGGGAGCACATCACTATGGATTTTGTAACTACCTTACCACGGAGTCCAAGGGGCAACAATGCAGTCTGGGTTATCGTCGACCGTCTTATGAAAGCTGCACATTTTATACCTTTTCGTGTGGGCCAGTCGACAGAGTCGCTTGCGGAGAAGTACATGCAAGAGGTGATGCGACTTCAATGAGTCCCGGTCAGTATAGTGTCGGATCGAGACACCAGATTTGTTTCACACTTTTGGAAGAGCTTACAGGAGAGTCTAGGTACACGTCTCAAGTTTACCACGGCTTACCATACACAGACGAACGGGCAATCCGAGCGTACTATTCAGACGCTCGAGGACATGTTGAGGGTTTGCATGCTAGACTTCCAGGGATTATGGGAGGATCACCTTCATCTGGTGGAGTTTTCTTATAACAACAGTTTCCAAGCTAGTATCCAGATGGCTCATTTCAAGGCACTTTACGGATGGAAATTTCGATCTCCTGTTTGTTGGGATGACGTGGGAGAACGGAGATTACTGGGCCCCGAACTTATTGTTTAGACGGTATACAAGGTCTAGATGATCAGACAGCGCAAAGAGATGGCTCAGGACCGACAGAAGAGTTGGGCGGATGCCAACAGGAGGGCGCTAGAATTTGAGGTCGGAGATCATGTGCTTTTGAAGATTTCTCCTACCCGCGGTGTTATCAGGTTTGGAGGTCGTAGGAAACTCAGTCCCCGATTCATCGGACCTTTCGAGGTGCTAGAGCGAGTAGGAGAGGTGGCCTATCGTCTTGCCTTACCTCCATCGCTAGCTGGTGTGCACAATACCTTTCACATATCCCAGTTAAGGCGCTATGTTCGGAATGACAGCCATGTTCTGGACCATTCAGAGTTGACTTTGGACACCAATCTGTCTTACGAGGAACAGCCCACCACCATTCTCGATCGTCGGGAAAAAGTGCTGAAGAACAGAGTCATCCCCTGGTTCGAGTTTCTTGGGGTGGTCATTCTCCAGGGGAGTCTACCTGGGAACGCGAGGAGGACATCCACGCACATTTTCCGCATCTGTTTGTATAGTGTGTTGTTCCATTGTTTTCATTTTAATTCAAGGACGAAATTTTTGTAAGGAGGGTATGATGTAAATCCCCAGTTCCGAATAAAATTTTCCATGTTTTTCCAGATTTTAATCTAAATTTACTACATTTTTTTAATATTTTTTTTATTATTTAAATTAATTTCCTAAACTCTTAATCCTAAAACTAAAACCCAATCCTATTCTACCCTACCCGACCCATGCCAACCCGACCCGACCCGCTTCCTCTCATCTTCCTCCCCCGTTTCCTTTTCCCGCCACTTCCCTCACGCAACCTCCTCGCCTCCGCTTCTCGCGCCCACGACGACCGCACTCACGCACGCTTCTTACGCCCGCTCGTCATTTCCTCGCGCCAGCTTCCACTGACCCGCTCAGTCCCCAACGACGTCCCACGACTCCCCTTCCTCGTGCTCACCTCCATGAGAACGACTCCACATCAACGTGGCCTCATCGCCAACGAATCCGGGATCCTTGCACCTGCCTCCCCTTTTCTCTCCAACGTCTCTTTCCCACTCTCCATCTCTTTGCATCTCTCCCGTTCTCTTCCCCCATCTCCTCCCTCTGCTTCGCTCTCTATCTCTCTCTCTCTTGTTCTACTCCAAGCCAAAACCCCCCCCACCTCACATCACCGAACTCCTCCCAAGCTCCGACCACTGCCGCCGAACTCCCCAGCGCCGCCATCACCTCTTCCTCATTCTCCTCCAAACCAAACCACCTTGCCACCATCATCACCGTGGCCACCACCAGCTCGATCCCTGCCTCTTTTCTCCTATGCTCACCGCCTCCAGCCGCGAGCTCCCCAACACACCACAACACTTCTCTCCATCGACCCCATCTTCAACCCCGACTCCATCTCGTCGACCATCTCTGAGCCACTCCCCTGCTCACCATCTCCGAGCACCAACCCCAAACCCAAGCCGCTGCACCCGATTGGAGCTCCCCGAATCACCATCTCCAATCCCCAGAGCCACTTGAGCTCTCCGCTGGCAGCCCCTCCACGCCAGTGCTGAGCCCGATTACTCCGATCTAGCCAAGTCGAGCACGCATCGTGCAGTGATCGTGCCTGTGTCGTGCCATTTTCGTTGCCGTCATTGCCATACCATCGACTTCGTCATAGGCAAGTGAACCCCCTTCACTTGTTCAATTCATGCTACATACTTGTGTAGTTAGTAAATGTAGTTTAACGGTTTAAATGGGTATAATGTATGATGTGTGTATGTACAAGTAGATAATATCCCCATAGACGTACCGAGTGCTCGATGCTTTTACCCTATCAAAAATCCCCAAGTTTCATTATTAGAAGTTTCGATTGATGTTAAAGAGTGACGTATAAGAAATCGGCATCAAATCATTAAGGTATCGAATGTAAAATGAAATCCCTATTGGTTACGTCAAATCTGAAAATCACCATACCCATCACGTGTAAAATTAATAGTTAATTAAAAGTAAACCTAATCATGATGTTCCAGGGCTTGTATCGAACCTAACGAGATAGCCTATAACCCTATGTAATTAGTTTTGGAATAATGCAATTCCATGACCCTGAAAAATGACGAGGAACGCAACTCTGGACTGCAGTCCAGAGTAGCAATCTACGGGGGAAACTGAATTCTAAGCACCTTTACATACCTGCTTAAAACTGTAAATGCTTGGAACCCTATATGTTCGCGTAGATAACTTAATTATATAACCTCTGAAATTGGTCCCGTGCATTTTTACGGTCGTTTGATATTTAAATTTTATTTTGGAATGTCATTATGTTCTGCAGTTTGTGCAGAAATGTTCATTACATTGTCACATTAATCTGAACATAACTTCTGACGTAGAGGTGTGATTGATAATCCGTTTGATGCGTTGGAAACTTAACCGACAGATCTAGATTTTATTCAGGTAGGGAAATACCTGAATCTGAACATAATCACTGGTAAAATGTGTGTGAAGTTGTGCTTCCAGTTCTGAAACTGGAATCCCAGAAATCGATCGCTGACTTCAAACGATGATAATTCCCTAACCTGAACTCCGATTGACCTGAAATAAATTTTACTGTTTAGACAATCAAGTGTGCTTCATACTCCCTTTATACTATTTTGGTCTATTCTATGTGTATGATTTACCGTAAATTTTGCAAGTTACATGGCATTGGTCATTATAGAATAATGAATACCTGTTCAGTGCATTTCTGCATATTTTCATGCTTGAGTTATACCTGCTGCATAGTGAACAACTGCATTGTCGATATATTAATATTAGTGATTGGGTTGTGGCAAATACGACAGTGATATTGATAAGTGGAAAAGTGATTGAAAGCGACAGTGATACGTATGTGTCCACAACCTATCCAATACATAAATGCATACCATAACCTGGGGAATGTGGAAATTAAGGTTGAATTGAACTCCTATTTAGCGAGGTACAGTGATTTAGAGAATGATCATTCGCTACCAGTGATATATATATATATATGATCATTCGCTACCAGTGATATATATATATATATATATATATATATATATATATATATGAGATTAATGGAGGAAAGAGGCCATAGGAGGGGATTTCCTCCTATGGCGAGATTAATGGAGGAAGGAGGCCATAGGAGGGGATTTCCTTCTATGGCGTGGAAAAAATACAACCTCCGCCATTTTTTCCGACGATCGGTACCCATCATCATCATCGTTATCATCTAATATGTGCGTACACCAAATTTCATGTGATTCCACAACTTTTTCACCATTGATTTAGTGGGTTCAAAATTAACAGTTTACCGACAATAGAACTTTTTACATTGCTAAATCAACGGTGAAAAAGTTGTAGAATCACATGAAATTTGGTTTACCCATATCTTAGATGATAACGATGAAGATGATGGGGGCCGATCGTCGAAAAAATTGGTGGAGGTTGTATTTTTTCCACGCCATAGGAGGAAATTTCCTCATATGGCCTCTTTTCTCCATTGTTCTGTGTGTGTGTGTGTGTGTGTATAGATACACACACATACATACTTTAGGTCATAGGCCTAGCGGCACGGCTGACAGGGTTATGTCCCGGGCACAGTGGACCGTAATCTCGGGCATGCACGAGACCCTTGTTAAACACGAGCATCCTCTCCACCATTTGATTTCATTGACTTAGTGACCGTTAGGTAGTGACATATGCATTGCGTAGATCACCGACATGATACTCATATTGCACTATTCATATTCAGTTGATATTATTATACACATGTTCCGCAATTTATTGTACTCCTCATGTTTAATAATACTGCACGCCCATTATACATATTTATTGCTATATGTGTCGCCCTGACGATCTGAATGTGCATGCTCAGAGGACGAAGTGGATTCAGCCCAGGAGCAGGACTTATCCTTCGAGATTGCGGAGATCTAGACTGCATCACCAGCGCTATTTTCTTTTATTTCAGCATTTGTTTTATTGGTTAGTTGTTTATTCTGTGAAATAAATATAGCTCGAACTCTTTTAAATTGCAATGTAATAAAGTTGTGAACTATGATTTTTCCTTTACTCAAGCACTGTTTATTGACTACCATATAATGCTAGAAGCCGAAGTGTGACTACGGCGGGATTATTCCCTGATCGTAGGAGAATGGCTGGCCTAGTCATCCCTCATATCCCGTATTTTGGGAAGTGGGGCGTGACAGCGCTGAGAGTCGAAATATTAGCACAAGACAGGCCATGTATCTACGTCGACTCTCGCAAAGGCTGGAGTATGTAGGAGAGCCGCTCTCTCTGTCTCGGGGGTCGCCATCCACAGGGAATAGCAGTCGATCTTTAGCTCGTTCCTATTATATCGGACCTTTGATTGCATGTTCTTCATCAGGCCATAGTACAGAGCGTGAAGATCGAGCAGTCTATCAGGGTGATCAGGGTCGGGTACAGGCTGAAATTCGTAATCCAACTGCAAATATAAAAAAAACAATGTTATTAAATTGAAAGTGTTAAATAATACTAAATATATTGAGTAAGTCAAATGAAAATATATATTAATACCCGATCCTGATCCCAGAAAAGGGAAAATGAGCGTCGGTGCTGGTCGCCCCACTCAACGTGAAGTGGATACTTCTTCACGAGGCGGCTCTCATCCCCCATATACCGGCCGAACCTCTCGGCATAATCACCGGTATAGCAATAATCAGGGGTAAAGAAGAGGGGGAACGCTGCCTCCCCCTACCTCTGTCGGGCCTCAGACTGTGGGACTGATTCGGGCCTCGAGTCCCCCTCTCGGGCCTCGAGTCCCCCTCTCGGGATGGGGATGACCTATATCTATAAGAAATATCAAGACAATCAATATTAAGACAAAGTGGTATTAAGAAATCAAGATTTAACAAAAATTGAAGTATGATATATACCTCCGGCGATAGAAGCACGAACCTAGGCCCGGGCAGCAGCACGCGCGGGACGATAGTTCCTCCACTGAGGAACAGCCGGTGACCCGAACGTGGACGCATCTCCAACTAGAAAATAAACATCGATAAAATTACATGAAGTTCATGTTTATTCTTAAAGGATATGTAAAATGAACAAATATTTTATATTTATTCATACAAACCTGCATACTGAGCGGAGGGTATGGAAGTGACGGGAGTGGCCCCTGCTCCAGATGTGGACGCACCACCTATAATTAGACAATCAAACATTGACTATATAAGTAATTGCAAAAATAATGTGTATATCAATAATATAACATTCTAAATCAACATGTATACATTATATGATATATAAACATACCCACAGGTGCGGTGGTGGTCTCTACCCAAGATATAAGTACGTAAGAGCAAAAAGAATGTATGTATATTTATGATATAGCATTCTAAATCAATATGCATGCATTATATGATATATAAACATACCTGGAGGTGCGGGAGTGGCCTCTGTCCCTGATGTGGACGCACCACCAATAGCTAGCCAATCAAACATTGACTATATAAGTAATTTGGACATAAATATGCATGTATATCTATAATATTACATTCAAAATGAATATGCGTGCAATATACCTGGAGGTGTGGTAAAGTCCACACGGAAGGAGGCATCCGAAGGGGTCTCTGATCGGGGTGCCAGACCGAACTCTGAAGCTCCCAACGCAGCTCTCCAGGCAGCAGAACCGCTCTGCCTCTGTCTCTGTCAGTGCCGCAGCTGGAGCTCCTGCCACCCCTCGTTGCTTCCGTCATCGTCATTAAATCTAGATAAAACGGTTCGTGGACGCATTAGACAATCATTACATATGCATGCTATATATGTATAGATCATAAAATATGAAGTAATAATATAACATTACTGATAACATTTTTCGTTTCGTGGACGCATTAGACATATCTACTTAGATTTCATCATCGATATCATTTCTAACCCACTAACTTCATGATTAGCCAAAGACAACCCATCTTTTGAAACAGAAGGTCGGAGCACTCTAAGTCTTCTCTCTTCTTCATCCTCATCGTTGTCCTCGAATTCTGGGACATCGTAAACATCCCTGGGTTTCCAACGGCATACGACACTCCATCCTGGATGCTTCGAACACTGTGAGTAGTATACTTGGAATACTTGGTTCGGAAAGATAAACGGATTGTCCTGACCGTAAAATCGAAGTGTGTTCACACTGGTCAATCCATATTCATCTTTGCAAGACCCGAGATTGTTTCTCCACTTATCCGTATCGGTTCATGTATCGTACCAAGTACACTGAAATATATAAAACGGTTCTGATCGTCCGGGATATTGGATGCCAAGTATACAATTTAAGTATCCATAATAAATCACACCATCCGATCCTACCATCGCAATCCCACTATTCTGAGTGGTTCTAGATGTTTCTATGTCCTTAACTTCGAATTTTTATCTAAGGACACCGAACCCTTATAATATGCAACCTCCATATTAGGAAACTTAGCTAAACATCTTGAATCACTCTCTAATGATGCAGACAAGTTCGGATCGTGGATCTAACAAAATAAATTTTACGATAAATACATAATGATATAAGTTTAGATTAAAACTAGTAGCAATAACATGTTATTCGAATAACTTATATGATCTGCAACCCAATCGCAAAAATTATCCTGATGATATTTTTCCAATCGTTCATCATTCCAATCAGGATGCCCCTTACGTACCTCGTTAAAATGAATTCTGTTTTCAACAATAAATTATGATATTAATATTATATCATTTCATACACACACAAACACAAATATAACAATTAATCCAAAAAAACTTACTCTCTAATTTTTTCAAGACATGCGCTATTGAGGAGGATAAACCGGTATATCTTGTTGATGAACATTGTGTCTACCCTCTTATAATCAACTTTACCATATGGCTCATCCTGAAATCTTCGAGGCCGGTTAAGTCTCGTCTCAATGTTTTCGTCCAGATAGCGGGAAAAAAATGTGGTTGCTTCATCTAGAAGATAACCTTGCATGATAGAACCCTCTGGTCGATTTCTATTGCGTATATACTTTTTTAGAGTGTAGAGGTACCTAAACAAAAATATGTTAAATAAATAAATATGGGCATACAGAACAACAATAATTTTACAAATTGCGCGAAACGGAAAATTCCACGTACCTCTCGACAGGATACATCCATCGATATTGTACTGGTTCAGCTAATTTAGCCACAGTTGCAAGAAGAACCGTCGGGTGTGTTATGATATCGAAGAATGACGGTGGAAAAATATGCTCAAACTTGCAAAGTATCAACGAAATAGAATTTTCTAGTTTCTCCAGCATCACAACATCCAGTATTTTAGCACATAATTCTCTGAAAAAACAACATAGGTCATTGATTACAAGACCAACCGATTCGGGAAGGGAAATCCTGAGGGCTAATGGGAGAAGGTGCTCCATAATAACATGGTGATAATGACTTTTCAGCCCATCGATCTTACTTTTCACAATTTTATCTTCTTACTAAATGATCCTGAGAAACCTGTCAGAACTTTCAAATCATGCAACAACTGCATGAATCTTTTCTTCTCCGGTTGTGATATATGATACGCGGCATTAGGAAGTACAAACATGCCTAGTTTACCCGCTATCGGTTTAGCATGCAATTCACTTCTAATTTCTCAATCCTGTAGATCCATCCGAGCATGAAGGCTGTTTTTCGATTTCCCGTCTTTACAAAGAAACAAGTTGAGTACGTGCTCGAATACTCCCTTCTCTATGTGCATGACGTCCAGACAATGACGCACTAAATTTGTTGACCAGTACGGAAGCTCGAAGAAAATGCTTAACTTGTTTCAGAATGGTGGTTTGACCTGTTTTGTCGGATCCATCCTGAAGGTCACCTTATTATAACCATCCCACTGAGCAGTCACGTCGTCTTCGGACAATGGGGCTGGAGGTCCAAGAAACTCCTGATGACCATCAATGTGAACAGTGTCTAACCTGTAGGGGTGGTCTAGAGGCAGGAAACGTCGATGGCCGCAATAACAAACCTTCCTGCTAAAATTCAAGAATTTCGATGTTGTATGTTGATGGCAATAAGGACATGCTTTGTGACCATGTACGGACCAACCTGATAGCATTCCATACGCAGGAAAGTCATTAATTGTCCACATTAAAGCCGCACGCAGTATGAAGGTTGTATTTATGTTTGCATCGTAAGTCTCAACACCATCAATGAATAAAGATTTTAACTCATCGATCAGAGATAGGAGATAGACGTCGATATTGTTTCCTGGTGAGTTTGGTCCGTCGATAAGAAAAGACATCATAAAGTATAATTGGTACATAACTAACCAAGGAGACAAATTATAAATTATCATTACAGCGGTCCATGTGTTGTGGCTTCCAGCCATATAGTTGAATGGGTAGAAACCATCACTAGCGAGTCTAAGCCTGACACTGCGAGAATCGCTACTGAATATTTCGTGCCTCCTATCGAAATCCTTCCATGCCGGTGAATCTCTTGGATGACTCATTTTTCCATCTTCACTTGGAGGAGCACGGTGATGCAAAATCATTACCTCGGCTGTTTTCTTGCACCTGAATAGCCTCTGCAGCCTCTGTGTTATGGGAAAGTATCGTGCTATCTTGACAGGTATATCAGGCTTCTTATTAGAATCTTTCGGCTTATACCTGATCTCTCCGTATGTTAGACACTTTTTCAAATCTGAATTCTCTTTCCGGTACAACACGCAATTTTTAGGACATGCTTGAATCTTCTCACACTTCAGACCCAAATCAGACATCATCTTCTGGGCTCCGTACCAGCTGTCGGGCATGTTATTTCCCGGAGGCATAGAATATTTCAAGAACGAAAGAAGTATTGTGAATGAATTGTTGCTCCATCCATTTAGGCATTTAATTTGGAAAAGTTTGACGAACCATGAGAGGGTGGAATACTTTGCATTCTCATAAATTGGTTTTCTAGCATCATTCATGAAATTTTCATACTTATCCGCACGCGGTCCTTGACCGGAAGGAATTCCATCTTCGGTACGAATAAATTCACCTAGAGCAGCCTCTACCATATCCTCTATTTCTTCTCTTGGAAAGAAATTACCGTCTTCTTCTTCTGCCGCATTACTGTCTTCTCATTTTTCTTCTGCCGTATTACTGTCTTCTTCTCTTTCCCCGTGATATAGCTAAGTTGTATAAAGTCTAGTAAAACCATGTTTAACGATATGAAGGTCTACAAATTCTACCTTCTGCCAGTACTTATTCCCACATCTATCGCACGGGCAGAGAATCTTCTCTAACACGATCTTATTATGTGCACGTGCAAATTCAATAAAAGCAGCAACTCCTGTGACAAACTTAGGTTGCATACGTTGTTGCCAATCCACATACATCCAGTCCTTAACTCTGATGTACCATGGGCTATGTTAGACTACATAACATATAAATTGTAGGTTATGATGACTATATTGAGAAATCTAAGAACGGGATGGTTACTGACAAAGGAGAAAATCCGTGTATGTGCTTTGTGTGTGCGTTTGTCGTTGAAAAGAATAAATTATCGATAATCAGAATTAGATTTGAGGATACCCATGTATGAGTTGTATTCTATATATGTGTGTTTCAATTTATGATTTCGCTTAAATGTAGGATTGTTAGTATGTATGTGATGTGTGTGCGTTTGTTGTGTATTCGTGTTGTATGTGTGTGTTTCGGCTGTCTGGGGTAAGGTTTCTATCCCATTTAGAATGTATAGAGCAGACACCCATTCGCTTGTGTTTTCAACCGTTTCGAGTAAATTTTGGCAGCACCTCCCCGCTATTCTCCGAGTACACTGTAATAGAATAGATAATCATTTCAAAGCTATGAAACAACATTGAAATGAATATCTAATCTATCTTTGTACACGGAGAACCGGCGGAAAAGTACCGACGAAATAACTCGAAACGGATGAAAACACAAGTGAATGCAGGTGTTTGCTTTATACATTCCTAACTTGTCCACACTGGACAAATCAATCGGTTATCATACGATTGAATCTTCTCGTCACATAAACTATACGACGGTTGTTAGTACCGAACTATACCGTTCGATATTTAACAGCTTTCGTATAGTTCTATGTCACGACGAATATCGAACGTATGTTAACCGATAGATGGGGACTAAGTCACGCTTTGATTTTCATAAATGAGTATCGATGAGAATATGAAAGTTTCATATTATCATCGAGAATCATATATTGGTTTTAACTTGAACATTTACTTTGAATAGGTTTTACGTTTACGTTTAATTATTAAGGGTTCGATATTTTTAGTTTAGGGTAAATTTTTCTTGCGTTTACGGTAAAGTTGTACGTTTACGTTATCATCGAGTATCCTACTGAATAAACCAGTGCACCATAAACCCTAACCCTAAATAACCCAAATTAACCTAATTAACCACAATAAACAATAATCGTTACCCTAACACAAATTATCCCTAATTAACCCAAACTTAACCCAATTTACCCAAATTAACCTAATTAACCCTAATCAACCCAAACGTAACCCAATTTACCCAAATTAACCTAATTAACCCTAATCAACACCCTAATCCTTTCAAATTATCACTAGTTAACCCAAATTAACCCTAGCCTCTAATTAACCCTAAACCTGAACCAAACCCTAACCCTAAACTCTAACCCTAACCCTAACCTTAGCCCAAGTCTTACCCTAACCCTAACTATAACCCTAACCCCAACTAATTAACCCAAACCCTAACTGAACCGAACCCTAACCCTAAACTGAACCCTAACCCTAACCTTCACCCTAACCGAACCCTGAACCCTAACCCTAGCCCAAATAGCAACCCAATAATCAATAAAAACATAAATAAAAGCATAATTAGAAATAAAAATATGAAATTTACTAACATGTAGCTAGGCCGGCGATGGAGGAGACCGGAGATGGTCGACGACGCAATCGACGACGAGTCGCGGGCGGTGGCAACGAGGAAGTCGACGGTGATGTCGAGGACGACGAGGCGCGTGCGGGAGGGCGGTGGCGACGAGGCACATGCGGTTGCGACGAGAGGCGTGCGTGGGAGAATGAGGATTTTTTAGGAACGAGGACTTTTTTGTGCTTTATTTTTTTTGTTAATAACCCATATATATGCCCCTACGGATCAAACCGTAGTTCCTTCTTTTGCGGCTCCATATGGCCAAATAACAAATTACGTTTTAATATTTTTAAATTAATTCGTATGGCACCGTAGGAGCAACCATGTAGACCTACGGATTAATCCGTAAGGGCAACATTTTATTGCCCCTACGGATACTTTTATCCGTAGGGGCAACCCCTTAATGTAGTAGTGGAAGATAGAGCTTGAGCTTGAGTTGCTCTGCTCTGCTATGTTACCTTCTAAGCATCTAGATTAGGTCTTTCTTCTACAAATATAATCCACGTTCGTGCTAAGTTAAAAATTGAGATTTAGCGTAACTAAATAATCGCTTTCCTTTCATATGAGGTTGCCCACTAAATCGAGACTTGTAATTGAAGGGTCAACGGGACAAGCACAAAGTTGGAGAAGGTTAAAAAAGACGAACCGATTTCCATTATTAAGAGAGATCTTTCATCGAAACCATCTTCTTGTAGCAATATACCCCTCGGTCCATTGTGAATGCGGTAAGATCTTCATCTTCAGGATTCATACAGATTTGGTTGTAGCCGGAGAAAGCATCCATGAAGCTCAACAGCTCGTGGTCGGCTGAGCCGTCGACGAGCTGGTCTATCCGGGGGAGTGGATAGTTGTCCTTGGGGCAGGCCTTATTGAGGTCGGTGAAGTCGACGCACATACGCCACTTCCCTCTTGACTTCTTGACCAGAACTACGTTCGCCAGCCACTCCGAGTAGGGGTACATTTTTGATGAAGTTGGCGACGAAAAGCCAATCAACCTCCTCTTCGATAGCTTTCTGTTTGACCGGGGTGAAGCTTTTCTTCTTCTGTCTGACTGGTCGGGCCGCAGAATTAACCCCGAGCTTGTAGGGAATGATTTTGGGATCAATCCCAGGCATGTCAGCAGGCGCCCAGGCGAAGACGTCGGAGTTGTTTCTGAGGAATCTGACAAGGTCATCTCGCTGAGTCTCCATCAGGAGTGATCCGACCTGGACGGTTTTTCCTTAGTCTCCTTCTGTCAGGGGCACCTCAGTCAGAGGTTCGACCGGTGCCCCCGGACTTCCTTCCGCTCGTCTCGGGTGTCCAGGGAACCTCAGCGTCGTCGGTCGGCTGCTCGGATGAAGACGTTTCGGTAAGGCATATCTTCACGACCTACTGATTCCTGTAGGCCCGACCTATCCTGCCCTGATCGAGAGGGAACTTTATCGCCAGGTGGTAGGTCGATATCTCGGCCTGGAGGGAGTTCAGCGTCGAACGGCCGAGGAGGACATTGTAGGCCGATGGGACCTTTGCTACGATGAGGTCCACAGGCAACGTACGCGTGCGGCCGGGCTCCCTGATTGTGAACTGCAGGGTGGCCACCCCTTGCGCCGGGATGGAGTGGTTGGTGAACTCTGAAAGGACGTGAGAGGTCGGTTTCAAGTCTGCTGGGGTGAGCCCCATGCGTAAAAAGCAGTCGTGGAAGAGGACGTCCGCCGAGTTTCCTGAGTCGACGAGTATCCGGTGGACCTCATACCGGTGGATTCGGGCCGTGATCACCAGTGGGTCGTTGTAGGGCACGGATATTCCATGGAGGTCCCCATCGCCAAAGGTGATGGGATCGTGGCTTCTAGACTTTTTGCTCGGGCGGCCGCTGGCGTCTTTTGCCGGCGTGGGGTGCCGAGCCTCGCAGGAGCCCGACTGGCCTCCTGTCCTCATGACCATAGTTCTTGATGGGCCTTGGTTTCCTTCGGCGGGGTCCGCGAGGTGGTGGCCGGTGTAGGGGCCGATGACGTTCGGTTGAGGCTTGCCCGCGCCTCCGTTGAGGGGAAGGTGACGGATAGTATCCGGATTTTCGGGGCGATTACTTGCCATGTGGATGGAGATCGGAAGGCCAACTTTGTTTTGTGGAGTTTTTCGTGTTTCCACAGACGGCGCCAACTGATAGAGGTCCTTTTCAGTTCTCCTTCAGATGTTGTCTTCCGTCGATCTCCTGATGGATTCTGGAGGGGATCCCTTGTTGTGTGTGGGTCTCAATGGATTTTGAGGAGATTGGTGATTTGAGGAGTTGGACGCCGAGTACCTGCAAAGAAGTCCCGGGGTGGTTTGGTACCACCAAGGACCCTCCGACGATAAAGTTAGTACTAGATCCGAGCAGCGCAACGGCTAAGTGCAGTAAAAATGGCTTACCTGACCCCTCTGTGATGGGGGTTTTATATAATGGTGGAGGCACGCAGCAGCAGGTGTGAGAATCTCGCCGGCAGTTATGCTCCCGACGTCACGCCCGCGTAGAGAGCGGATCACCCATTAATGGGGATCGTGAAAGTATGGAACGTGGGATGTTGCTGGCGGAGAATCTGCGCATGGCGAGATTCGCGGAGCGGCGGTTACGCCTGTGAGCGGTGGAGCTGGTCGGAGGATCGAGGAAGACGGGTTCGGCCGGAGGGCTCGGGGACGAGCGAGAAGGCCGAGGAGAGTTGGTCTCGTGGCAGCTCAGGGCGAGCTGAGGGGCCGAGGAGGCCAATCTGCAGGGAGCCCCGAGGAGGGCTGGCTTGTGCTGGCAGGTCGGGTACAGGGGTGGCCTGGTCGGCCTCTGTGGGCCCTTTCTTCTGAGTTCTGGGACATGCCATCCGCCACGTGTGCTGATCGTGGGGATCGCCAATATTGAGCATCATCATATCCACTGATCGATCGCAGTGCCATCGCTCATCATCGGAGAAGGCGCGGTCGCTTAAGCACGAAGTTGGAGAAGCTTAAAATAGACGAACCGGTTTCCGTTATCAATATAAATGATTTTTTATCGAAACATAACGCTGAAGCCAACCTTCCAGGAAACATTAGGAATTTTAGGAGAAGAAAAGGACAGCTTAATTTAGCTGTATCTTGCTCACGTCACCAAACTATGTCACTACACATGTCAGCTTGTGTTAGCCTCAATCTAAATTAATTTTTTTTTGTGGTTTTTAATTTCAAGTATCCATCTTGCCATATTTTTTAAAAATTTTATTTTAAGTTGTTCAGTGATATGACATCATATTTTCAATATAGGTTTTAGCCATGCAACCGTTCGTATATCAATTCACATGATTTCTCTTGCATGCGATCTTAGTGATATATATTAGAGGTTAACGGAGGAATGATGCCGTAGGATGGAATTTTCATCTATGTCGTCGAAAAAATACACCTTCTCTCATTTTTTCCGACGATCGGCGCCCACCATCTTCATCGTTATCATCTAACATGTGGGTACACCAAATTTCATGTGATTCTACAACCATTTCACCGTTGATTTAGTGGGTTCAAAATTAACGGTTTACCGACAATAGAATTTTTTACATTGCTAAATCAACGGTGAAAAGGTTGTACAATCACATGAAATTTGGTATACCCACATCTTAGATGATAACGATGAAGATGGTGGGCGCCGATCGTCGGAAAAAATGGCAGAGCTTGTATTTTTTCGACGCCATAGGAGGAAGGCGTCTTTCCTCCATTATTTTTTATATATTATATATACATACATTAGGTCGTGGGCCTACGGCACGGCTGAAGGGTTATTTCTCGGGCAATAGTGGACCGTAGTCTCGGACATGCACGAGACCCTTGTTAAACACGAGCATCCTTTCCACCAATTGATTTCATTGATTTAGTGATTGATAAGTAGTGACATACACATTGCCTAATTTACGGACACGATACTTATATCATACTGTTCATATGCAAATGATATTCATTAATTTTAGGTTCTGCATTCTGTTTCACTTTTTAAGTTTAATAACATTGCACACCCATTATATAATTATTGCTATATGTGTTGCCCTGACGACCTGAGTGTGCATGCTCAGAGAACGAAGTGGATACAGCCCAGGAGCAGGGCCTGCCATTCGAGATTGCGGATGTCTAGATTGCATCATCAGCGCTATTTCTTTTGCTTTCAGCACTTTGTATTCCATTTGTTAGTTTTTATTCTGCAAAATAAATGTATTTCGAACTCTTTTATTGCAATGTAATAAAGTTGTGAACTGTGATTTTCTTTTACCCAAGTATTGTTCACTGACTACTATGTAATGGTAGAAGCCGAAGTGTGACTACGGCAGAATTATTCCCCGACCGTAGGAACATGACTGGCCGAGTTACTCCTCGTATATAAATCCGCTGAGCTACTTCTCAATGGACGAGATAAGTAACAAGGAGAGCTGCAAGCATAAGCACATAAGCTATCCCCTGATCCATCGCAATGCCATCACTCACCATCGGAGAAGGTGCCGTCGCTTGACCACGGGCGAGCTGTGTTAGCCCAGAGAAAATGAAGGCGATGACGAGCAAAGTGCAAATTCTCATTGAACCCATCTTAAATTTACTAACTCCTTAATTTGACAGAAAGCGGAGAAAGAATATAGGAATGGGTTATTCTTGCAACTTAGATTGAGAGAGGGAGAGAGAGGATGTGATGATAAAATTCTCTCCGTGTGCCTTCAATTTATAGGTCAGGTGAGGTTTAGCAACGAACCTGACTTGATGTTTCCTCAAGAGCCGGCCTTCTATATTTCAAAGGGTGACTCAGACTATGTCAATGAAAACGAGTCATGTTATTTAATTTGTCCAAAGAAAAAATTAGAACCATATATGTTATTTATGGGCATTTTAAAGCACTCCTTAATCACTAAAAGAACCCTCATACCTCGTATTTACTTATGAACACTACTACAAAAAGGGGTTGCTCCTACGGCTTTCTCCGCATGGGCAAAGCACTGTTCGTATGGATATACGTGTAGTGGCTCGAAAATACACCGTAGGTACAATGGCCGCAGTTGCAAGTCTTCGCCCTAAACATGCCCCTACGGATAAAAAATTTGTCCCTACAGTTTAATCTGTAGGTACTCCTATCCCTACGGTGTATTCCGTAGGGACAAAATATTTATTTAATTTAGCGGTTTATATAATAAAATACTTTCACTTCCGGTGTTATCTGTAGGGGCAGGAAGTTGTCCTTACGGAGTTAGCCGTAGGTCCAGAAATAAGCCCCTACGGATATAGTCGTAGGGGCAAGTGTAACGCCTGTTACTGAGTCCATGGGGGCAAAATGTCAGGTATCCTGAAATTTTGTCCTTACGGATAAATATGTAGGGGAAAAATATAGACATACGGATTACTCCGTAGGGATAATATATGGACCTAGGATAAATCCGTAGGGACAAAATATCAGGGTTTTGCTTTTAAAAAATGGGGCTTCCTATTTTTTTCCTCGTCCTGTGCACAATAATATATACATCATATAATCATATACCGCAGTATTCAAAATCAAAATCTCACGCATATTATATAAAAGAAATCAACAAACAGAATACGATATCAATCTAAATGATCATGAACACCCAAACACCACCAATATCGTCCAAAATATATACAATATGTATCATATAAGTATATACATGCTTAAAATATAAATAATAAAAAAAAAGCTACCCTAGCTCGATCCAGCTCCTCCACCTCTGATAATCGCCGTAATCTGACGCATCTGCTCATCGGTGCAGCCCTGAGTCGTCAAAAACTCGACCAAAGAAGGAGCGGACTGTGCGGGAGTCTGAGCGGGCTGTGGAGCTGCAGGAGTGGTCTGCGCAACCGCGGCCGAGATAGTGGCTTGTGAAGCCGCAGCCGAAGAAGATGCATGTGGAGCCGCAGCCGAAGTACCATGTCGCATCTGTTCAATTTTGCGTGTAATAAACGAGTAAGAACTGTGTATTAGTCGAATTAGTTTCATTATCAGGTTATTGCGAAACCCCAATCTAAGATTAATCAAAGTTAAGTCTACAACCAAATAAGCTCCCAAATTCTGAAGTTATGGACGCAATTTGTTCAAAGCTTAGGAAATGCGCCTAATATATGTGTGAATATTTCAGAAGGTTATGGACGCAATTTGCTCAAAGCTTAGTAAAAAGCCCATTATGTGTATAAATTATGAGCAATATATACTTGATTGTAGCTCAAATCGATGGATGTATCCCGTCGAAAGGCACTTTGAATTTTTCGTTTCATGCATTTTGTAAAATTATTGTTATCTTATATGCCCATATTTATTTATTTAACATATTTTTCTTTAGGTCCCTCTATACTCTAAAAAAATATATACGCAATAGAAATCGACCAGAGGGTTCTATCATGTAAGCTTATCTTCTAGATGAAATAACCACATTTTGTTCTCGCAATCTGGACGAGAACATTGAGAAGAAGCTTAATCGGCCTCGGAGAATTCAAGACGGGCCATATGGTAAAACTGATTATAAAATAGTAGACCCCATGTTTATTAATAAGATATATCGGTTTATCCTCCTCAATAGCGTATGTCTTGAAGATATTAGAGAGTATGTTTTTTTAGATTAATTGTTATATATATATATATATATATATATATATATATATATATATATATATGTGTGTGTGTGTGTATGTATGTATGTATGAAATGATATAATATTGATGTCATAATTTATTGTTAAGAGCAGAATTTATATTAATAAGGTACGTGATGGGCATTCTGATTGGAATGATAAACGATTGGAAAAATATTATCGGGATAATTTTTAAGATTGGGTTGCAGATCATGTAAATTATTCGAATAATATGTAATTGCGACGGGTTGTCTTACTCTAAATTTATATCGTTATGTATTTTCCATAAAATTTGTTTTGTCAATTCCACGATCCGAACTTGTTTGCATCATTAGAGAGAGACTCAAGATGTTTAGCTCAGTTTTCTAGCATGGAGGTTGCATACTATAAAAGATTCAGTATCCTTGGATATAAATTTGAAGTTAACAATATAGAAACATCTCGAACCACTCAGAATACTGGGATTGCGACCGTAGGATCGGATAGTGTGATTTATTATGGATACTTAATTGCATACTTGGCATCAAATATCTTGGACGATCAGAACCGTTTTATATATTTCAGTGTATTGTTTACGATACACGAACCGATACGGATAAGTGAAGAAACAATATCGGGACTTGGATAGATGAATATGGATTGATTAGTGTAAACTATCAAGACTCGGTTCTTGCTCACGGAACAAAATGCCACACGGAATAATGTGCCACGCCAATTGTCATGCCAAGGGGGCATAGGCCACCTCTTAAGTCTGTGGGACCCACTACAGAACAATGGGGAATCTTCGGAACACATTCCGAAAGAGGACCGAACTGTATTATAAATATAATGATGCCACTCTCAATTACAGAGGCGCCTTTAAGTGAATCGCCACTACAAGAGCTTGAGAACTCCGTAGTTAAGCGTGCTTGGGCCAGGGAAGTCTTGGGATAGGTGACCTCATGGGATGTTGCCCCCGGTCGGGTCCGGTTCATTCTAAAGGGTAAAATCGTGCGGTTTCGACCGGAGCGGACAATACCATCTGTACTGGGGCATGGGGCGTTATAATTATAGTGGCCCATGCATGTCCGTCAGTAGTAGGTCTGTGGTTCAAGAACGAACCATTGTTCAAAGATGGGGAGAATGTCGGGACCCGATTCTTGCTCATGGAACAAAGTGCCACACGGAACAAAATGCCACGCCACTTGTCATGCCAAGGGGGCGGGGGCCACCTCTTGAATCCGTAAGGGCCACCTCTTGAGTCCGTGGGACCCATTGTAGAAAAATGGGGAATCTTCGAAACACATTCCGAAAGAGAACCGAACTGTATTATAAATATAATGATTCCACCCTCAATTACAGTGGTGCCTTTTAAGTGAATCGGCACTACAGGAGCTTGAGAACTCCGTAGTTAAGCGTGCTCGAGCCAGGGAAGTCTTGGGATGGGTGGCCTACTTGGAAGTGGCCACTGGTCGGGTCCGGTTCGCTCTAAAGGGCAAAACCGTGCTGTTTCGACCAGAGCGGACAATACCATCTGTACTGGGCGTGGGGTATTACATAAACACACTTCGATTTTATGGTCAGGACGTTCCATTTATCTTTCCACAATAAGCATTTCAAGTATATTACTCACGGTGCTTGAAGCATCCGGGATGGAGTGTCGTATGCCGTTGGAAACCCAGGGATGTTTACGATGTCCCAGAATTCGAGAATCGTATGGAGAACGGCGATAAGGATGAAGAAGAGAGATGACTTGGAGTGCTTCGACCGTTTGTCTCCAAAGACGGGTTGTTTTCGGCTGATCATGAAGTTACGTGGATTAAGAATAATATTGATGATGAAATCCAAGTAGACATTCTAATGCGTCTATGAAACGAAAAAATTATCAGTAATGTCATATACTTCACATTTTTACGATCTATACATATATTGCATGCATATGTAATGATTGTACTTTTATCTAGGTCTGATGATGACGCCAGGAGCAGCGAGGTGTGACAGGAGCACTGATTGATCTCAAAAACTATCTATTACCGCAATCAAGAACGGCGTCGCATGTAGCTAGCCGGTGAGTACGGGTCGGTCCATAGGGATGTTGTGAATTTCCTAATCGCTCTTACGAGTTAATTCCAAACGGTGTGAATGGATTAATTAAATCTAAAAACTAAATTAATTTAGGGCAATTGAATTAAAGATCTAACTATCTAAGTAGGGCAAGGAATTAAATTTAATCTAGGGCAGAGAATGAAAAATTACCTAGGGCAAGAATTGAAATTACCTACTTACTTTACAGATGGCTCTCTCCAAATATCAACACAAGACTTGTCAGATCTGAATTTCTGAAATGAAAAGAGGCATCGATGCTCTCCAAAAGAAATCTAAATTTTATTGATAAAAAGAGGCACAGGGAGACATACCTCAAAAGAGATATTTGGGTTTCTATTTATAGGACATAGAAACCCTAGGTTACAATTGAGTCGCACATCTGCTTTTACAAAAATACCCCCTAAAAAAAGACCTATTCAACGCTCGCAGCTGCCTCTGGAAATTTGTACCAACATGTCGGCCACGTGGCCGCGGATCCGCGGCCAAAAAAGGAGCTTGAAGCTTCAGGTTTTTTGGTAATCTTCTGGTACATGTTTTCTTCAATTTTCTTCAGTTCTTTTCTTATATTGGCTTCTAGGTTTCTTCCAGATTCCACAGTGAATAATTGTAGTGGACTTTTACCGTTGCTTCATGACTAAGTCTTGAACCTTGCGTTGCCTTGTATTTTTTGAACTGATCTTCGTGTAGGCTTTATCAAGATTCTCTGTTTGTTGGTCGAAATCTCACTTTTGTATCGTCTTTTGTCTTTTTCACTGTTTTTATTCCAAGAACCTGCAACCCGCAACTAATTAGCAGACATGGGTCAAAAGCACCTGTTTATTTGTAAAATGACTAGGAATGGGGAATATAATAATGTAATATTATGATATGAACAAATACCCCCAAACTTATGTTTTGCTCGTCCTCGAGCAAACCTAGTTTTATTCTCAACAAAAACCTAAGCTCACTTTCGCAGGGAAACGCGATTACACTGAGCTCGTGCAACAAGCCGTTAAACCTCTAGGTGTCCCTAGTAGGAGGAGTGTTGTCTCCTGAGGGTTTTCAGCGGATACTACCCACAAAATCCTATCAATTAGGCCCATTGACTTTTATTCTCCAATTAGGTTTTCCAACAAGGAAGTCTATTATCTTCGACTCATAAATTATCCACCCATATTCTTCACGCTTCCTTATTATTTAACTTAAGATTATATATATCCTTGTAGACTTACTTAGCTTTCGGCATCTTTTAAGTTTTCCTTCTAGGGTTCCATCTCAACTTAGGAATTTTTATTATCTCTACTAAAGATACAAGTCCTATTCTTCATTCCTATCTCTTATCTAAACCCCAATCACATATCCCTATGTGTGTGTGTGTATTACCCCTATACTTAGAAATTCAAATCAAGCAATCATACTCTTGTCCGTCGTCCAAAGCACTTAGTTGGTGAATTTTTAGATGAAATTTGCTCACACATCCTTCATGCGACCGTTAATACTTCTTGATGTACCAACAACCGATTACAAGATGTGTTTGCACATTAAAGCGTAATTCTTAGTCTTGTAACACCTAAGACTTTAGCAGTGACTCCCAAACCAGTTGGTCTAAGGCACTAGGTGATGAAGCACCCTCGCTAAATATTTTTTCTATTTTTTAGCCTTAAGTAATCACAAAAACTAGTGTTCATTTTTTTTCTTTATTCACACTTGTATATCTATATTTTTTTATTTTTCTTCATACTAAGGACTTTAGACAAGAGCATTTCAAGGTCTTATCTACTATTCCAAGTTTCAAAGTGCGTGTTTGTGCAAATTGTAGGGTATATATTTTCAGAATCTAGACTTAAGCTAGGAATTATTTTTCAAACTTATACTCTAATAAAAATATCAATACTTTTCCCTTGTTTCGACTTAGCCCAAAAAGTTAACTCAAAATTTGCCTATTTCTAAAAAAACTACAAAGACATATACTTTCTACCGCTAAACTTTAAGGAAGGTTATCTTTAGGGTTTTTAATTTACTACGTCTAAGATCTAGTTGTTCCTAGCTAGTTAACTTATCTGTCAAACTCTAGTCAAATAAGCCAAAATTGAATACATTAATTTTTATAATTTTTGAAATTTTTCAATTTTTATGGGTTTTAAAAATAAGTATGCAAATGCAAAAAATATGTACAAATGAATGCGAAGGAAGAAGACTTATCGAGCATACCCCCAAACTTAAACTTGACAGTGTCCTCACTGTCATGCCACACCAATAGGGTCAAAATGTCGGCACTCCCTTGTTTATTTATTTATAAAAAAAATTAAATTTTTTATTGTTTTGAAATTTTTTTATTTTTTTATTTTTTATAGAAACAAAAAATATATATACATATATACAACAAGGTCCTCCCCAAACTAAACAAAGCCTTACATAAGCCAAAGGTGAGCACCAACCATTCAAAAATCTTATCGTGGTAATGGTAGGGTTGGTGAAAGAATGGGGTGGAAAGAAAAGAAATGAGAAGCACACGAGACCGAATGGGAAGAAGAGTGGAATATGGTCTCGGCGGAGGAGAAGAATGGCGAAAAAGAGAAAGAAGTAGAGTACGATCTTGAGGGTGTAACTCGAGTGAGTAAATTAGCGCAATTTGTGATAACCGATGTGTTAAAAGCGATTGTGCTAATCTATCAACTCGTCGAGAAATGGGGTCAAATCCCTCAAGATTCGCAAGAAAGCATGGGTACGTCGAACTTGGTATTGGAGATGAAGGCGTAACAGTCTCTTGCACGGTCGGAACGATAGGACAGCCGAAAGGGAGTGAATTAGGGATATGCTCATTCTCACCGTAGTAAACTGTCTCGAACTGGAAAGATTCCATCAATGGTTCGAAACGACTGTAAGCAACTGAGTCTGATGGATCAACTAACTCATCTGAAAATTCAAAGGACTCAAACTCGGGAGGTGAGTCTGCAACATCGTCCGAAAAAGTGAAACACTCATAAGTGTTATCGGCTGGGAGAACTGTGTCAGATTCAAAGGGAAATTTTTCAAGCTCACAGTCTTCAAGCGTGATCTTTTGCGTGGTCGGAACGATGGAAAGGAGGGAGGGTGATATAACAGTTAAAGGTTCAGGAGGATGAATTGGAAAATCCGACACATCAAACAAAAATGGTTCAACCTCAATATTATCCTCAATACTCTCCTCATAATTCTCCTCAATATTTAGCTCATCCATGCCATTATCATCAAAATCAAGACGCATATGAAGTTTGGGAGAAACAATTAATGACTCGGGATGATGAATTGGACATAAAATTTCAATCAAATCGACAGGTTCATCATCTAAAATATTCCCGGCGTCTATATCCTCAATCAAGTGAAAATCAATTTTTTCTGACACCTCATCAAAAGCATGGATATTTATCTATTTAGGTTCTATAGTGGAGGTGTAAAGATCGAAAGGATTAAGTGTGGTTTCACTCGAAAGGGGTTCTTCACAATCTGGCAAATCAAGCACTACAAAGTCACACAACTTGTTTTTATTTTCAACAGGTGAACTATTTGGGACAATCGATAGAAAACCGGAGTTGTGGGCTTCAATTGGGTAAGGGTAGGTTTGATTTGGAAATGTGTAGAACTCACTCTCTCCTCTCAAATTCTCACTCTGTCCAACCGCCTCCTCATACATTGAAAAATTTGAAACTAGTGGAAAACTAGCTACCGGTTCACTAGGTTGTATAAGGGCGGCTATGGACGCATCCACATTCCTAATCATTTTGTTTGTTGCTAAGATATAAGCCTCCAACAACTCTTCCAAACTAGACTTGGGTGGTAAGGGGGTTTCGGTAAAAAATTCGAAATTATTTGGATATGTGAAACTCCCAAAAGGCTGTGTAGAAACAGTGTCTAGTGACGGTGGGAAAGTCGGGTAGGACTGGTAGGAAGTGGGTGGTTGGACAGGGGTAGGGTCAACATGTGGATAAAAAGGTGAATAGTCTTGTAGATCCCTAGAACTAGATGAGTAGAGAGGGGTGAAAGATCGGCTACGAGATTGAGCAATATGCTCAGCAATGGACATCGGTTTAGGAGTTACAGCAGGACTTGAAAAAGTGGTATCAACATATGAAGGTGGTAAAGTTTGACTTGGTTGACACAAAGTGGGTTGCAAAGTCAAACTGTTTCTCCTAGACACTTCTATTTGATCTTTCAAAGAAATTTTAGGCACGGAGGGATCTTCTTTAAAACGACCGAAACAATTGACGTACGAAGCAAAGTTAGGTTCGGGATACCAAAGTTCGGAAAGTGATTTATGATGTGGGGTACCCATGATAGAAGAAAGGGGATAGAAAGAAGGTTGGGTGGTGCAAGGATTTCTTAGCGGTAAAAATTTGCAAGTTGTTAAAAAAATTTCCTTTTTCCTTTTTCTCTTTATTTGGAAATTTTGCAAAAAGATTTTTTTTTTTTGAAAAGAGACTTTGACACAAATGCGATCAACCACAAATACACAATCAGGCCTAGATCTAGGGTCACCTAGGTCAGCTAGACAGCTCCTAACTGTTCCAAAGGGCTAGAAATAGGACCTCAAACCGCCTCTTCACCGCCAATTGCGTCCAGGTAAGTGCCAGGTAAGTGGGAGGCTTCCCGCTACAAGTAGCGGTCCTAATTAAGTAACCACTTGCCTTAGACACACTTGCCTAGACACCGCAAAGTCAGGTTAGGATAAACGGTCGATACCTATAACTAGTCCGCTGTCCTATTGAGCTCGAAGTCCTTAGGGCTGAGTCTAGTATTTTTTAATTAAGAATGGTCAATGCAAATGCCTTATTTGGTTTCTAGGGTCCTGGGAAGGGTGATGAAATCCCCACCCAATCTGAATTGGTCAAAAATCCCTTAAAATCTGATTAAAGATATGCAAAACAGTAAATCACTTGCAATCAAATCTTTTTTATTTTATGCGCGGCGCAAAGAATCTTGCACAAGATTTGTTATTTAGAAAGAGAAAGATTTTTTTAAGCGCAAAGAATCCTGCAGGAGATTTTTCAGAAGATATATCGGAGATTTGCAGAGGAAGAGAGAGAAAACTCACAGAGATTTGCAGTGGCGGAACTGTTTTTTTTTTTTTTTTTTGGTACTAGGCCACCGCGGTTCCGCGGTCAGAAGGCGCTATTGCCGCGGTTCTGCGGCAGATTTTTTTTTTTACACGTCACCAGATCGCCGCGGTTCTTCTTGTTGACTCAGTCCTCCAAATTTCTTCTGTTGTCTGTTGTGATATTCCTCTGTTTGTTCGGATTTGATATTTGCTGTTTTGATCTCTGGAGATTTCCAGATCCGAACTTGATTGTAGATCCTGCAAAATTCAAACAAAGATACCCTTCACAAAATAACAAAATGATAAATTTTTATATTTATTTGATTTTTCAGTTTTTATGGTTTTTTTAATTTAATATTAACCCGAAATTGCAAAAAGAAAATAACACGCCATCCTCGGCAACTACGCCATTTGATTTATCTCAAAAACTATCTATTACCGCAATCAAGAACGGCGTCGCATGTAGCTAACCGGTGAGTACGGGTCGGTCCATAGGGATGTTGTGAATTTTCTAATCGCTCTTACGAGTTAATTCCAAACGGTGTGAATGGATTAATTAAATCTAAAAACTAAATTAATCTAGGGCAATTGAATTAAAGATCTAACTATCTAACTAGGGCAAGGAATTAAATTTAATCTAGGACAGAGAATGAAAAATTACCTAGGGCAAGAATTGAAATTGCCTATTTACTTTACAGATGGCTCTCTCCAAACATCAACACAAGACTTGTCAGATCTGAATTTCTGAAATGAAAAGAGGCATCGATGCTCTCCAAAAGAAATCTAAAATTTATTAGAGGCAGAGACAGAGCGGTTCTGCCGCCCGGGGAGCTGCGTAGGGAGCTCTAGAAGGCTAGTCTTGCACCCCAATCCGTATCCCCTTCGGATGACTCCTTCCGTAAGGACTTTGCCACACATCCTTGTATATTGTATGCATATTCATTTTGAATGTAATATTATAGATATACACGCATATTTATTTTAAAGTTATTTATATAGTCAATTTTTGATTGTGTAGCTGTAGGTGGTGCGTCCACATCAGAGACAGAGGCCACTACCGCACCTGCAGGTATGTTTATATATCCTATATTGTATGTGTAAGTCCACGTTGCCCACCCCGGTACTTGCGGGGAGGCGGAAGACGGAATAAAAATCGAATTTTTATGAGCTTAGGCAACATGGACTAGACTATGAAGGATCTTTACTAAACAAAAACAAGCTAAAGCTAATTAGAAACTAGCTAAGTGCTAGAAAGGTTACACCTTGGGCTTTATGTCCTTCTCTCCTTGCTCCTTGGAGTGGTGGAAGGAGGTCACCTTAGTCGTCTTCTCACGTCGAAGAAAGATCCACCCGAAAGCCTCGACCTTTGGCTTCAACTCCAAGCTAGAAGTAACTAGGGTGCAAGAAGTGCTAATCCTTGAACCCTAGATGAGAGTAGAGATTATCAAGAGAGGGTTTTTCTCAAGCTCAAGTGTTTCTCAACACATGAGAGGGGAGAGCTTGAGGGAGAGGAAGAACAAGAGAGAGAATGTGAATGATAGAATGAGAATAAAATATACCATTCTCACATATATGTGTGAATTATTGTAATTAGATAATTAGTGAGATAATTGTCATGGCTTAATCAAGACATGACCATTATCATTTCATTTTTAATGCAAATTGCAAGGATCAAAGAGCATCTTCCAAATGAAATGATAATGGTCAAAGTGTCAACAAGGTCAACAAGTCAAGATAGGTCAAATGGTCAACAATCATAACCATGCACAATTATTAAACTAATATCAATTAACCATAATACACACATAATCATTAGGGTTAATAAAATAACAATACTCATTAACCCTAATCAAGGTCCTCTCCCTTTGTCTCAAGCAACTGTGCATACGCACCCGTATTCGTGATCCGAGGAACACGAATACAATGAGATAAAACCAATCCCAAATCATATACTAGGATCCGGCTTAAACCAAAGCCCGCTAGTATAAGCTGTCTGGGCAGCAAACGTGCACAAGTGCGCGGATGTGAACGAACCCTGTCACAAAACCATGCGACCTCTACTCATTTTGCCTAAAGGCGAATAGCTCTCTGTGTGGGACTCTAAAGATTCGACACTACGCTGGCAGTGGGTTTAACCACAGAACGCAAGCGGCACTAGCTGTACGTAACGGTCCCCAGGTAGATGTCGATAAGAAGACTGACGAGGTGAACTCCATCTGAGCCTGTATGTGACAATCTCCGTACAGTCCGGTCTGTTCGTCTGATACATCGCATGGCGGACCTAGGGGGGTGGTGAACGTCAGTCCCCTAATAGCGGTACAAGTCGTGTCGGAGTGTAGCCCAGAACACCCTGAGATAACACTGGAAACCTACCAGTATATCTCGCTTGCCCTGGCCAGGGACTACTCGTGTAATGGCTCTCCTGGACACAGCGCGATGTCAACCCCCAATACCGGGAGAGACGAATCCTGTCTAACCGTCATTGCCTCCAAGTGCTTCGGGACTGCACCCAAAAACTACCTGTTTGCACGACTCCTTTGAGCCGTGGTAGGGTAGTAATCAAAGTGCAGTGGGAACACACTCGAGGCGAAGTGACAGTGTCAAGTCAACGGACTAAGCTGTACTCATGTCACCTAGGAACTGATAACTGACGAAAGGTATAATACCAACCAACAGTCCCCGACGAGTCCTGTCCAGTGTACTCGTAACCTAACGAGCACCCGCATACTATCTCAAGTACGACGTACTGACGGCTGTGGGACAGACCGTCTCTCACACTGGGATGAGAAGCGCATAGGCTAGTCTACTCCGGAGTATCAATGCCCTGTCTCGATAGTCCAACGACTAGGGACCTGTATAAGGATGTGCTTATAGATCACCCAGCTCCCACGAGTGTGAGCGCTATCACAACGCTGGTAATCAAGCAAAGATCCTAAGGGCTCTACTAATATGTATATCAGCGATATGCTAAAAGAAAGACATGCACATATTAAAGCAGAGACAAACCAAGTAGCATACTACCATTTCGAGCAAGATTGTATATACAACTGTGAATATCCCAAGCTTCCATCAAGTAATATACAAACTAGTATGATACAGTAATGACCTCTAGGGCATATACACTAACAATCTCCCACTTGCACTAAGGCCATGTACTGGCGTATCGAAGACCTATCATCTCGATCAGCCGCTTGAACTGAGTCTGGGGCAAGGCCTTGGTGAATGGATCTGCTATGTTATCTTCTGAAGCAACCCTCCGAACCTCGATCTCCTGGCGATCCACGATCTCCCTGATCAGGTGATACCGCCTCAAGATGTGTCTGGATTTCTGATGGGACCTGGGTTCCTTCGCTAAAACTATAGCCCCGTTGTTGTCGCAATACAGAGGTATTGGGTCAACAATGGACAGAACCACATGAAGTTCTCTCAAGAACTTCCTCATCCAGACAGCTTCTTTTGCGGCATCAGATGCAGCGATGTATTCCGCTTCCATAGTCGAGTCAGCAACGGTTTCCTGTTTGGAGCTCTTCCAACACACCGCCTCTCCATTGAGGGTAAAGACAAAACCCGACATGGACTTGGAATCATCCTTGTCACTCTGGAAGCTGGAGTCAGCAAAGGCCTCAATCTGCAGGTCTTTTCCGCCATACACCAAGAACATCTCCTTAGTCCTTCTCAGGTACTTGAGAATGTTCTTTACTGCCATCCAATATTTCTCCCCAGGGTTTGACTGATACCTGCTTACCACACTCAGTGCATAAGCTACATCCGGTCTGGTACACAACATCGCATACATTATAGAGCCTACCGCAGAAGCGTAGGGTATAATAGACATGCGATCCCTCTCCAAATCTGTCTTGGGAAACATCTCTTTGGAGAGGGTGATCCCGTGACAAGCCGGTAGATTACCGCGCTTGGAATCTTCTATACTGAATCTCTTCAGTATGGTGTCGATGTACCTGGACTGTGAAAGTCCTAATATCCTCTTGGATCTGTCACGGTAGATCCGGATACCCAGAATGTATGAGGCATCACCCAGGTCTTTCATGGAGAACCTGTGTGACAAGAACCCCTTGACAGATTGTAGCATAGGAATGTCATTTCCTATTAAGAGAATGTCATCCACGTATAAAACGAGGAATACTACAGTTCTCGCTACAAATCTACAATAGATGCATGGTTCATCTGGATTTTTGATAAAGCCAAATTCCTTGACCGTCTCATCAAAACAGATGTTCCAACTCCGCGATGCCTGCTTTAGTCCATAAATGGACTTAAGCAACTTGCACACCTTTCCGCTGCTCCCACTCTGAATGAAACCCTCTGGCTGATCCATATAGACACACTCCTCTAAATGTCCATTTAGAAAAGCTGTCTTTACGTCCATCTGCCAAATCTCATAATCGTGGAAGGCAGCAATGGCAAGAAGAATCCGAATGGATTTCAGCATAGCTACTGGAGAAAAGGTTTCGTCATAGTCCAAACCAGGTCGCTGACGAAAACCCTTTTCTACCAGTCTAGCTTTATAGGTTTCAACCTGTCCATCTACACCAATCTTCCTTTTGAAGATCCACTTACATCCTACGGGTTTTACCCCATCTGGAGCAATGTCCAACGTCCATACTTTGTTGGTGTACATGGACTCCATTTCGGTCCGCATTGCATCCAGCCATTTTACCGAGTCGACGCTCTGAATGGCTTGCTGGAAGCTAGTAGGCTCATCAAAGTCTATGATGCAGTCCTCTCTATCCCCGTCAATGAGAAAACCGTAGTATCTCTCGGGCGGATGAGACTGCCTACTACTCCTGCGGAGTGGCGTGGGAATGTCCTGACCTTTCGAACCCTCTGGTTCTACTAAGCTTTCAGTAATAGCTCGTGGTTCTGGAATTTCTTCCAGTTCTATTGCGCTCCCACTTAATTTTTTTTCTATGAACTGGTGTTCTAGAAAGTGGGCATGACGAGAAACAAACACCTTTTGTTCCTCTTCGCAATAGAAGAAATATCCCTTGGAGTTCTTTGGATATCCCACAAACTTGCACTATACTGAGCATGCCTCGAGCTTGTCCGCATGCTGCTTTTTTACAAAAGCTGGACATCCCCATATCTTAATGTGATTAAGATAGGGTCTCTTCCAACACCACATCTGATATGGTGTAGTAGGCACAGTCTTAGTTGGAACTCGGTTCAAAAGGTATGCAGCTGATTCTAGCGCATATCCCCAGAACGATCGCAGCAACTCAGCATTACTCATCATGGACCGTACCATATCCAATAGGGTTCGGTTCCGTCTCTCCGATACACCGTTATGTTGCGGAGTGTATGGAGGAGTAAGCTGAGAGAGAATTCCATTCTCTTTTAAGTAACCCAGGAACTCGGCACTCAAGTATTCACCACCTCGATCAGATCTCAGTGCCTTGATACTTTTGCCTGTTTGTTTTTCTACTTCATTCTTAAATTCCTGGAATTTTTCAAAAGCCTCGGATTTATGTTTCATTAAGAAGACATAACCGTACCTTGAAAAGTCATCCGTAAAAGTAATGAAGTAAGAATAACCGCTTCGTGCATGTGTAGGCATTGGACCGCACACGTCGCTGTGTACGAGTCCCAAGAGCTCGCTCGCTCTTACTCTGTGTCCAGTGAACGGAGTCTTTGTCATCTTTCCCTTGAGACAGGATTGACAAGTTGCATACGATTGATATTCGAACGGATCTAAATATCTTTCTGTATGTAACTTAGTCAACCTTCTCTCATTGATGTGACCCAGTCTACAATGCCATAAGAAAGTTTTATTGATTTCTGGAGACTTTCTTTTATGTGTATTCTGGACATTGAAAATCTATGGTTCGTTTAATACGTATATACCGTTGTTCAATGTACCTGACCCAATCAAAACTTGATTAAGGTGAATGTTCACTACATTACTTACAAATGCAAATTCATAACCTTCTTTAGATAATAAAGATACAGAAATGATATTACAGGTTGCATTTGGTACATAATAACAACTACGCAAAACCAAAAAGTGTCCATCCGACAATCCCAGGTGATAGTCCCCCACGGCCTCAGCATCCATGCTAGCACCGTTTGCAACTCTGAGAGTCATGTCACCTGCCTTCAAAACTCTACGCTTTCTCAACGCCTGCAAAGAATTACAGATATGAGATCCTGATCCGGTATCCAATACCCAGGATGTAGAGTTTATTGATAGACAGTTTTCAATAACATACACACCTGAAGCTGAAGCCGCAACTCGCTTCAAATCCTGTGTTCTGGCCTTCCAAGCCTTGCAATCCTGTTTCCAGTGACCACTTTTGTGACAATAGAAGCATTCTTCATTCCCCACCAGCTTTCCCGCTATCTTTGTTGCTTTTCCTTTTCCCTTCGTATCCACTTTACCGACACCGCCTCTTGGTTTGGCGGGGGCTTTCTTCTTCTTGCCCTTGGCTTTCGCCCTGGACCTAGAAGAGGAAGATCCTCCTACAAACAAAGTGGATGTCTCCCTACCCTTCTGTAGGGTGCCCTCAGCACTCCTCAACATGTTCAGAAGCTCGGAAAGTTCAACCTCCTTTCCTTGCATGTTGAAGTTAAGAATAAACTGGGCGTAAGTGGAAGGAAGGGACTGGAGAATCAAATCAGTATAGAGTGTAGGGTTCCTAGGCACACTATAGAGGTCTCACAAGGCATCAACCATGCCAATTTAAAATTTTATGAGTGCCGCGAAACCCTAATACGGATCGTCGACTAGAAATTTAGGCGAAAAACGAAACTAGTTAACACTTTAACTAAAGGAGATAGGCTACAACCTTTGTAGATCCGGTTCTCCACTTCCTTAGCTCCACGTAGGCGTCCTCTCACTTTCCATCTCGAATCCCGAACTCAATCGTCGGCTTCATCGGAGAAATGGGCGGACTAGGTCGTCGGCTTCGTGCCGAAGATGATCTACGTCGAGGCATCACAAGTTCAAGCTCCGACTTCACCAAGTTGTGAAACTTATGAAGAAAACACCCAAAACAACTTGGCAAGAGGTAGAGGGTGAAGAAATAGGAGGTGGGTTCACTTTGGAATTGGATTTCTCACACTATAGCTCAAGTTGCCATTAATGGCATCAAGCTTTCTTTCTTGATGAAGATGATGAAGAAGAAGAAAGAATATGATAAGTGTTAAGTTAAAAGAATAATAAAATCATTACTTATCATATACTAACTAGGGTAGAGTGTAGAGAATAGACCATGGTTACTTGGATGGGTTAGGGTTAAGCATGAAGACAAGAATGGTTAAGAAGTCAAAGCTTCATGAAGCTTCAACTAGAAACAAAAGAAAGCCACCATTCTTATCATAACCTTTTCAAAATAAATAAACAAATAAATAATGAAAAACCAAAACCCTAATCATCTTTTAACCATGGTTTAATTCTATACACGTAACCAAATGAGCAAGCATCATCAAACATGATACAAACATGTGCACAAAAGTATATCACATATACCACTTGCACATCAAGTGAGAAAATCCATTTAAAATGAATCAATACTAGTTAATTCAAAGTAATATATCAAATATATAATTATACATTAAATCATTAAATCAACACTTGATTTAACAATCCGGTCATATCGCATATAACCGACTAGTATCCTATGTATCGTTTTATCGAATCAATGATTCGATAACTAGGTCATATCGCATACAACCAATCGAAACATTCATCGTGAGAATGAAATGCGGTATCACATACACGCATTATTCTCGGTCCCGCACATATCTCATATGCGCTCCTATTTCGTTTCGCTTGAGCCAGGAAACCTCTGTGTAGGACTCTAAAGACTCGTCAATACGCCGGTAGCAGATGATGATCATATCAAGCACCCACAAGCCGCAAGCGGTCTGCTAAACGTAACGGCCATCCGGGTATTGAGCGATCAGAAGATCGAGGAGCCAGCCCGCTCACACTCCTGTGAATCCAACCAGTAACACTTACCGTACAGTCCGGTCTGTTCGTCTGATATGTCGCATAACAAGTCTAGGGGTGGTAAACGTCAGACCCCAATAACCGATAAGTCGTGCCGATGTGAGGCTCATAACGGGTCGAGAAACTACTGGTAACACTTACCAGCAAATCTCTGATCAGCCCTGGCCAGGGACTTTCTTGTTACGGCCAATCGAGCACAGCGCAACATCAACCCCCAATACCGGGAGAGACGAAACCCCTCCTATCGCTCATTGCCTCCATGTGACTCGGGACTGTACCCAAAGACCACCGTTTTGCACGCTCTCATGGACGTGGTAAGGTGGAGATCAAAGCACAGTGGGAATCACACAAGACTCTATGACGATCTCGGGTCTATAGACTAACCTGTACAAGTGTCACCTGAGAACTGCCATCTGACGTGAGGTATAATACCATCTGGGAGTTCTCGGCGAGTCCGTCCAGTGTACCCAGTCTCCACTGAGCACCCGTATACCATCTCTGATGTCAAACACCAATGGATATGGGATCATCCATCGCCCATCTCATGGGTCAAGAAGCGTATACGCTAGTCTACTCTGGTATATCGGTGCCCCGTCTCGATACACCCACGACTAGGGACCTTGAAGGATGTACTTATGGACTACCATGTCCCCACTAGTATGATCTGCATCATAGTCCAGGTAGTCAAGTACACATCCTAAGGGCTTTACCAACATGTAACAATAAGACAGTTTAAAGAGACAAGTGTACATGTTAAGACAAAGAGTGACCAGATAGCATACTATCATATCGAGCAAGAAGGTCATCTCTATATATGTCCAAGCATCCAATATAATATACATCATCTGTACAATACTGGCCTCTAGGGCATACATACAACTAACAATCTCCCACTTGCACTAGGGCCAGCTGCTGTAGTATCACATACCGAGCATCCCGAAGAGTCTCTCAAACTGTATCTGGGGAATGGCCTTCGTGAGTGGATCCGCCGTGTTGTTCTTCGTGTCAACCCTCCTGACCTCGATCTCCCGGCGATCAACTATCTCCCGGATCAGGTGATACCGCCTCAGAATATGCCTGGATCGCTGATGGGACCTGGGTTCCTTGGCCAAAGCCACCGCTCCATTGTTATCGCAATACAAAGGTATTGGATGCTCAATGGATGGAACCACTCCAAGTTCAGTAATGAACTTCTTGATCCAGACAGCCTCCTTGGCAGCATCGTTGGCAGCGATGTATTCAGCCTCCATCATCGAGTGTGCCACGGTTTCCTGCTTGGAACTCTTCCAGCTAACCGTCCCTCCGTAAAGGGTAAAGACAAATCCCGACTGCGACTTAGAGTCGTCCTTATCACTCTGGAAGCTCAAATCGGTAAAGGACTCCACTTGGAGTTCCCCGTTACCATACACCAAGAGCATCTCTTTAGTCCTTCGTAAGTACTTGAGAATGCTCTTCACAGCTGTCCAGTGACTCTCTCCAGGATCAGCTTGATACCTGCTCACTACACTTAGTGAGTATGCTACATCGGGTCTGGTACACAGCATCGCGTACATGATAGAGCCTACAGCCGAAGCATAGGGTATCCCTTGCATGCGAGCTCTCTCCAAATCAGTCTTGGGAGACATATCTTTGGAGAGAGTGACTCCAGAGATCGTGGGCAAGTTCCCACGCTTGGATTCTTCCATATTAAACCTCTTTAGTATGGTGTCAATGTACCTGGATTGGGACAATCCCAATATTCTTTTGGATCTATCTCTATAGATCCTAATTCCCAATATGTAGGAGGCATCACCAAGATCTTTCATTGAGAATCTTTGTGATAAGAAGAGCTTGACCGATTGCAGCATAGGAATATCATTTCCTATCAAGAGTATGTCGTCCACGTACAATACGAGGAAGACAACCTTACTCTCTGCCACCTTCTTGTAGATACAAGGTTCATCTGGATTTTTGACGAAATCAAACTCTTTGATAACGAAGTCAAAGCAGATGTTCCAACTCTGCGATGCTTGCTTTAATCCATAAATGGATTTAAGCAGCTTGCACACCTTCCCGCTGCTCCCACTGTCTACGAAGCCCTCTGGCTGAGTCATGTACACGCACTCTTCTAAATCACCATTTAGAAAGGCGGTCTTAACATCCATTTGCCAGATTTCGCAATCATGATATGCAGCGATGGCAAGCATGATCCGGATGGATTTAAGCATAGCCACTGGAGAAAAGGTTTCGTCATAGTCCACACCTGGTCTTTGACGAAAAACTTTTGCAACAAGTCTAGCTTTGAAAGTCTCCACTTTCCCATCTACACCAAGTTTCTTCTTGAAGATCCACTTGCTCCCAATGGGTTTTACCCCTTCAGGAGCAACGTCCAAAGTCCATACTTTGTTGGTGTACATGGATTCCATCTCGGACTGCATAGCATCCAGCCATTTCACTGAGTCCCTACTCGTGATGGCCTGCTCGAAGCTAGTTGGGTCATCATCCTCCATGATGCAATCCTCGCTCCCACCATCCATGAGAAAACCGTAGTATCTCTCAGGTGGGCGAAGAACCCTACTAGATCGGCGGAGAGGCTGAGGTTTGTCGGGAGCTACTGAATGCTCTGGTTCCACTAAATCTTCTGTTGTGTTTTGTTCAGCTGGAACCTCTTCCAGTTCTACCTCAGAGCCACTAATTTCTTTTGCAAGAAATTCCTTTTCTAAAAAGGTGGCATGTTGAGCAACAAATACTCTTTGTTCCTCACTGTCGTAGAAGATATACTCTCGCGAATGTTTGGGATATCCAACAAATTTACACAAAACAGATCTTGCCTCGAGTTTGTCCGGTTTTTGTCTTTTGACATAGGCCGGGCAACCCCATATCTTTATAAAATTAAGATATGGTCTCTTCCCTTCCCATATCTCATATGGTGTGGTAGGCACAGATTTGGTGGGAACCCTGTTCAGTAGGTATGCTGCTGTTTCCAGTGCATATCCCCAGAAGGAAACAGGTAACTCAGCTACACTCATCATAGAGCGCACCATATCTAATAGGGTGCGGTTTCTCCGCTCCGATACACCGTTGTGCTGTGGTGTATATGGAGGAGTTAGCTGAGAGAGAATCCCATTCTCTTTTAGGAAATCCAGGAATTCAATGCTCAAGTATGCTCCTCCTCGATCAGATCGAAGGATTTTAATACTTTTTCCGGTTTGGTTCTCGACTTCTTGTTTATATTCTCTAAATTTCTCAAAAGCTTCTGATTTGTGTTTCATCAGGAACACATACCCGAATCTAGAGAGATCGTCAGTGAATGTAATGAAGTACGAAGAACCATCCCTGGCATGTGTAGACATGGGACCGCATACATCACTATGTATAAGTCCCAAGAGTTCGGTAACTCTTTCTCCGTGTCCCGTAAACGGAGTTTTGGTCATCTTGCCTTTGAGACATGACTGGCAAGTGTCATAAGATGAAAATTCAAACGGATTTAAATATCCATCCTTATGCAACTTAGCCAGTCGTGTCGCATTGATGTGACCTAGTCTACAATGCCACAAGAAGGATTCGTTCAGTTCTGAACTCTTCCTTTTGTGTGTGTTTGTTATGCTCAGAACTGTTGATTGATTTAGAACATAAATGCCATTGCACAACGTGCCTGATCCAACCAACTTTTGGTTACGGAAAATGTTCATAACATTGTCCTGTAATACAAAATTATATCCCTCTTTACTCAATAAAGAAACCGATATAATGTTGCATATCAGGTTCGGCATGTAATAGCATTCGTTCAGAACCAATGTATTACCAGTCGGTAATACAAAGTGATATTCCCCGACAGTCTTAGCTGCAACAATTGCACCATTTCCAACTCTAATGTCTTTATCACCTTCTCCAAGTTCTTTATCTTTCCTTAGCCCATGTAACTGATTACATATATGGGATCCTGACCCGGTATCTAATACCCAGGACGTAGAGAAAATGGAGAAACAGTTCTCTGTAACGAACACACCCGAAGAAAATGCATCAACATGTACTTTCTTCATTCGGGTGGCATGGGAATCCTGGTATTCCCCTATATCCTGTTCATTCCTATAACTCTTATAAGAAAGAACGGAACCAACGTTCCCCAGCACAGTATAACATGCGGGTTCGGTCAATACATCCATATTATTATCTTCATTAGGGCATGAAATGGTCGCTACCTAGAGAGAGAGAGAAGAAAACACTTTAGCGTATGCTCGTGCAAGATCAGATTGGTTATTATCTTATCTAATCAGGATGGCTCCCACTGGTTTTTATCAAATCTTCCTTCAAACCCTAAAAGGAAAGACTAGCCGGGATTAATTACACACTACAAGTTCGCCAATCTTTCAGCCAGGCTAGTGTCGGTACTTTGAGGGAGGTCCCCCGTGCTTTCGCACGAACCTAATTAATGTAAACCTCGTTTTCCCAGAGGCGTAACCTCATTGACACCTTTCTAGACACCTACTTGATCGGCTAATTGCAATGTGCAAAACTCTCCCAGGAGTAACTATTACTCACAGTGGGTATCGGGATCCAACTATCTCATAGAAGGTATGCAATCTCATTGCAAATTTCAACACTTGAAATTCCCGATAATATTTTGCCCCAAGCATCCTATGACCTTGACGGAGGTCAACAAACCACAGGGTGCAAGTCAAGTTCAACCCGTCATTTCTTGATTGAATCAAACCCACCCGCACGACCCTTGACGGAGGTCAACAAGGTCGTACGACTACCCTAATCTAATCTGCATCATATGCATAAGCAGGTAAATACTAGTTAACTACCGCACACTACGCCTTGACGGAGGTCAACAAACGTAGCACGAATACTAAGTAGGATTTATCTGAAATGACGGAGGGCTACGTCAGGTTTTTCTGAAAACCTATTGCGTAATGAACTTGATATCGTTGTAGAATCAAATGAAGTTTTGAAATGGAGTGTTTTTTAGGCTTTTCTAGTTTTGCTAAAGGGGTCACTCCCGGTGAAGGGATCGTCGGCCCTTTCCTCGTCGAATGAGGTGCGGGATATATCATATATATCACTGTGCAAAGCAGAAACTATAGAAGCATTCAAAAACAAACCGAGGGTGTAGCATCTACCAGTTATTGCTAAAGGAGTCACTCCCGATGAAGGGATGTCGGTCATTTCCTCATCGAATAAGGTGCAGGGTATATCATATATACCGCTATGCAAAGCAAGAACTGTAGCTACCTGTTTTTTTTAAAAATTTGATTCTACAACATCTTAGGTTTCTTTTCTTTCATTAATCTCATTAATGAAGTCCCATCATTTAAGTACCTAAACATCACAGATAAATACGACGTACACTTATGCCATTCGCATTCGCCTCGATGTCCCCTCGTGCACCGTTAGGTTAGGTAACTAACGACAGAGCAGGGCAGGGCTAGTGCGGATGCAAAACATAAGTAACGTCTATATAATATATCATATATACTGTATACTGTATCTATCACAGAACATCACATGATCACATCACAGATATCGCAGCAGAAGAAACATATGAAATATTGGATATACTAGGACGTCCGTGTTTTCAATACGAGCCAGTATAAAACACGGATTCCACGGTCGTGATGAATAGCCAATCCCACACCCCTAGACCCCTACGAGAGCGGCAAGCAACCCTACCAATTCTAGGGTTAGGAGACCCGGACTCGACTCCTCGAGACGGTCTCCCACTGGACCCTAGAACCCGGTTACTTGTGCTCCCCTCCTTGGGTCTATCCTAATGCGGAAAAGTAAATAATATACAAAAGGTGACAACTTCCGCTACCTGGAAGTGTCCCAATAAAAGAATATTACATACAAGTTTTTACATGAATGAAAATGAAAAACACTCATCTCACATAAAAACCCCCGGCTATTCGAACACGACAATCCAATATAACATATCCAGCAACACATAACATCACATGTCATCAACGTAAGTAAACATGCGTATCCCAATTGTCGTTGACATATAGCAACGAAACCGGCGATATCACATATTACACTTACGATCACAGAAAAGAAAGTGTAAAACTACAACAGTTGGAATCCGCAATCTCTTTAGACATCGCATGCCTAATCAAATGAAATACTTAGACATCGCATGCCTAACAATTATAAACCCCGCATTTTAGTCTCATTATCGAAAACTCTTTTCAATATCAAGTCGGGCAATTCAACAGGATTCCCGACATTCTGATCGAATGCTCGTCGCAAACTTTAGTAGGCGGCCGCACCCCCGACGCCGTCGACGAAGTGCACCAAGGCGGAACACCGCTGCCGCGAGCACCCGAACGGATGCTTTCGGCGACGGGGTTCTCCTACAGTCACTTGGTCGAGGCTATGGGGTGAGGCTGTCTATTAAGTTCACCCGACGAGTATCCGCGTACGCTACGTGATTGCGACGGACTTTTGATCACATCAAAATTCCGTGGCAACCGATCAAGTGAGACTAAACTGCTATGTTTATAACATTCATTCAGTCATCTCATAACTGCTTGTGAATTCCAATTGTTGTATCACATTCCAGATAAACAGAAAATGTTAAACTTTCCGATCGAACAGTCGAACACCCAAGTTTTCCCGATACAGCTCAACACATGAAATAAGTCTAAAAACATTCAGTTCATGCCTCAGTACCAACGGTCCAGCCGTAGAAGGTTCAAGCCAACGCCTCACATGTGGCACGCCGTACTGCCCCAAACCCGAAGGTTCAAAGGGCAGTTCAAGACGGTCACATAATCGAGTTAAGGTTTGTTGTCTTCTAGAGGGTCCATCGCGTTACTTGCACTACTTAGAACATCTTTAAACCACGGAAAAATCCAACACTTGGAAATTTCCCGGCAGGGGAAAATTTGGGTATTTATATCCGGTCGAACTTTTTAACATATTAAAAAATTATCCGGAATCCACAAAGACAAAATCTGATAATCCGATCGAATCATCGAATCCCCAAAACAACCCCAGAAAATTCAACTCTTGAATCAAATTAAAAATTCCCAGAAAACTCAGCATCATTAAGTAGGAATTACTGTGCAAAAAGGGGAGGATGACGTCATCATACTGCCGCGGAACCGCCGCCTAAGGCAGGCTTCTGCCGCTGTTCCGCCGCAGGTTGCACTGTTCATGAGTTATATTTTGTGCCGTAATTCTTAGAATTCCCTGCTGAGTTTTCTGCATATTTTTAATTTGGAAAAAACCCAGTTTTTAAAAAATGTACAGAGAGCCGTTTTCGGGTTAGGGTTTTGGTTCGATCGGACTTCAAACGTCATCTGGACTTCGCCTAAGGCTCTAGCTAGGCTCTGATACCACTGTAGGGTTCCTAGGCACACTATAGAGGTCTCAAAAGGCATCAACCATGCCAATTTAAAATTTTATGAGTGCCGCGAAACCCTAATACGGATCGTCGACTAGAAATTTAGGCGAAAAACGAAACTAGTTAACACTTTAACTAAAGGAGATAGGCTACAACCTTTGTAGATCCGGTTCTCCACTTCCTTAGCTCCACGTAGGCGTCCTCTCGCTGTCCATCTCGAATCCCGAACTCAATCATCGGCTTCATTGGAGAAATGGGCGGACTAGGTCGTCGGCTTCGTGCCGAAGATGATCTACGTCGAGGCATCACAAGTTCAAGCTCCGACTTCACCAAGTTGTGAAACTTGTGAAGAAAACACCCAAAACAACTTGGCAAGAGGTAGAGGGTGAAGAAATAGGAGGTGGGTTCACTTTGGAATTGGATTTCTCACACTATAGCTCAAGTTGCCATTAATGGCATCAAGCTTTCTTTCTTGATGAAGATGATGAAGAAGAAGAAAGAATATGATAAGTGTTAAGTTAAAAGAATAATAAAATCATTACTTATCATATACTAACTAGGGTAGAGTGTAGAGAATAGACCATGGTTACTTGGATGGGTTAGGGTTAAGCATGAAGACAAGAATGGTTAAGAAGTCAAAGCTTCATGAAGCTTCAACTAGAAACAAAAGAAAGCCACCATTCTTATCATAACCTTTTCAAAATAAATAAACAAATAAATAAATGTAAAAGCAAAACCCTAATCATCTTTTAACCATGGTTTAATTCTATACACTTAACCAAATGAGCAAGCATCATCAAACATGTGCACAAAAGTATATCACATATACCACTTGCACATCAAGTGAGAAAATCCATTTAAAATGAACCAATACTAGTTAATGCAAAGTAATATATCAAATATATAATTATACATTAAATTATTAAATCAACACTTGATTTAACGATCCGGTCATATCGCATATAACCGACTAGTATCCTATGTATCGTTTTATCGAATCAATGATTCGATAACTAGGTCATATCGCATACAACCAATCGAAACATTCATCGCGAGAATGAAATGCGGTATCACATACACGCATTATTCTTGGTCCCGCACATATCTCATATGCGCTCCTATTTCGTTTTTCTTGAGCCAGGAAACCTCTGTGTAGGACTCTAAAGACTCGTCAATATGCCGGTAGCAGATGATGATCATATCAAGCACCCACAAGCCGCAAGCGGTCTGCTAAACGTAACGGCCATCCGGGTATTGAGCGATCAGAAGATCGAGGAGCCAGCCCGCTCACACTCCTGTGAATCCAACCAGTAACACTTACCGTACAGTCCGGTCTGTTCGTCTGATATGTCGCATAACAAGTCTAGGGGTGGTAAACGTCAGACCCCAATAACCGATAAGTCGTGCCGATGTGAGGCTCATAACGGGTCGAGAAACTACTGGTAACACTTACCAGCAAATCTCTGATCAGCCCTGGCCAGGGACTTCCCTGTTACGGCCAATCGAGCACAGTGCAACATCAACCCCTAATACCGGGAGAGACGAAACCCCTCCTATTGCTCATTGCCTCCATGTGACTCGGGACTGTACCCAAAGACCACCGTTTTGCACGCCCTCATGGACGTGGTAAGGTGGAGATCAAAGCACAGTGGGAATCACACAAGACTCTATGACGATCTCGGGTCTACAGACTAACCTGTACAAGTGTCACCTGAGAACTGCCATCTGACGTGAGGTATAATACCATCTGGGAGTTCTCGGCGAGTCCGTCCAGTGTACCCAGTCTCCACTGAGCACCGGTATACCATCTCTGATGTCAAACACCAATGGATATGGGATCATCCATCGCCCATCTCATGGGTCGAGAAGCGTATACGCTAGTCTACTCTGGTATATCGATGCCCCGTCTCGATACACCCACGACTAGGGACCTTGAAGGGTGTACTTATGGACTACCATGTCCCCACTAGTATGATCTGCATCATAGTCCAGGTAGTCAAGTACACATCCTAAGGGCTTTACCAACATGTAACTATAAGACAGTTTAAAGAGACAAGTGTACATGTTAAGACAAAGAGTGACCAGATAGCATACTATCATATCGAGCAAGAAAGTCATCTCTATATATGTCCAAGCATCCAATATAATATACATCATCTGTACAATACTGGCCTCTAGGGCATACATACAACTAACATAGAGTTCATTCTCCAACGTGGTCCCAAGGTCCGCGAGCTCCTCAATGTAGCCAATCATCTTAAGCACGTGTTCCGCTACCGATGATCCGACGGCCAACCTTGCCGAAAACAACTTCTTCGACACTTCGTACCTTGCGATACGAGACTGCTCTCTATACAGTTCTTTTGTATGAAGAAATATGGACTCTAGGTCCATATTCCCGTGCCTCCTCTGATGTTCGTTGTCCATCGAGGCAAGTACGAGGCATTTGGCCTTCGCGCAATCTATTTCCCATGTCTTACGGATTTCCCTATCCGCGACACTGGTTTTGGGACCTGGGACAGGGGGAGCTTTGGTGGTAAGGACATACCCCAACTTGTCGTAAGTGATTGCCATCTTGACATTCCTGAGCCAATCTTTGTAGTTTGGCCCTATCAATATGTTTTTATCTAGTAATAACTTAAGTCTGGTCATGTTGAATGGTCGCTGCAATTAGGAGAGAGAAAAGAAACACTTTAGCATGATGCTCTTGTAAGTTTAGAGTGGTTTTTAGTTTGTCTAAACTGGATGGCTCCCACTGTCTCTCGAATCCCTTCTCAAACCGTAAAGAAAGGATTAGTCAGGATCAATCTCACCGTACAATACTTGCTTAACCGTTCAGTCAGGCCAGTGTCGGTACTTCGAGGGAGGTTTTCCAACGCTTTCGCGAAGTTCCTTAATTATGTAACCTCTTTTCCCTGTGGGCGTAGCCCCGCTAACACCTTTCTAGACACCTACTAAGTTTATAGTATTGATCGTTAAGTGAGAGTTTTCCCGAGGAGTAGCATATACTCACAGTAGGATCGGGATCCAAATATCATCGCGTGATAAAACCGAAGGAATCCTACCAGAATTATCACACTCCAAATGGTATGCAGTGCTAGCAAGTTTCAGTACTTATGAAACTCCCGATGTGGATTTCTGCCCCATGCTCTTATGACCTTGACTTTGGCCAAAATATCATAAGTCACATGTCAAGTTCTACCCGTCATTCTCCTGGTTAATTTGGACCCACCCGTACCTACCCTTGACTTTGGCCAAAATGGCAGCGCGACTGTCCTAAACCAACGCATCTATCTATGCTGCACATGAATACCCAATAGCTACCAATCACTATGCCTTGACTTTAGCCAAAATACATAGCTTGAATACTTTTTGACCATTCATGTGGAATGACGGAGGGCTACGAATGGTTTTGGCGAAACCGTGAACGTAGTGAACTTGATATAATCGATGGAACGAGATAGCTTTTAAAAGGAGTGGTTCAAGCTCCGCGTTTAAAAGTTTAGTTTTGAAAAGAACCGAGTGGTTTTCAAAGTGTTCCAATCGACTTTTACTTGGTTTATTTTCTTGCATTAGTTCTTTTAATGCGTCCCATCATTTAATCCTACCATTGCAGAAAACAACCAAAATATGACGTACGCTTATGCCATTCGCATTCGCCATGGGGCCCCGTCATCACCCGTTAGGTTACTTAACTAACGACAGAGCGGGGGCTGGGCTAGCGCGGCTGTAAAACATAAGCAACGCCTAAATAGTTATCATATATAAATATATAGCAATGATAGACATTACAGATCACAGATGAATACATTGGATATACTAGGAATCCGCAATCCGTTCGAGCCTGCAACGAAAAGCGGATTACACGGTTGCGGTGAATAGCCAATACCCCACCCAAGACCCCTACGGGTGCGGCAAACTACCCGCCAAGTACCCGAAGCGAAGCAACCTCCCTCACCACCGTGAGTAGGCCACTCGGCACTTCGAGATACCCGGTAGTTTGTGCACCCCCTCCATGGGTCTATCCTAGGAGCAAAAACAGTAAAAAGAATTATATAATGACGGCTACAACCCCGACCCGGTTGTGCGGCCAAACAAATAATAATATTACATCAATTTACATATTGCAATGAATGAAAGAAAAAGCAACACTCATCTCACATCCACCCCGGCTATTCATCCGCGACAATCCAACCCATTCATATACACATACCATCATCAATCACAGATCACAGATATGTATAACCCCGACTAATCGACATATAGCGATTAGCCGACGTTCAATACATGTAAACATCACAGATATAACCTTTTAGTCAAAGTGTATTGAAGTTCGGGAAAAAATACAGATTTATAGGCCCCCAAAAACAAATTTCTATTCTGGAAAATCTGGGCACATATAAACCATCTTAAAAATCCTAAAACCAAGCCAGAAATATACTGCACCAAACTCGACCCAGTGACGAGCCAACTCGGCCGCGGTTGCGCGGCAATAGCTTGCTATTGCCGCGGAACCGCGGCGCCTTGGTCGAGTCACTGGACCGGGTTTGGTGACTTTCTTCACAAAACCCTGAGACGATTTTAGGAGTATGACAAATTTTATTTTGAGCAGGAAAAAATTTAACAGAAACTTAGGGTTTTGAAAACTCGGTTTTCGATTTTTCCGATTCGAACTTCGATACACTCTACTACCTAGCTAGTTTATGTTTAGTTAGGCTCTGATACCACTGTAAGTCCACGTTGCCCGGTACTTGCGGGGAGGCGGAAGACGGAATAAAAATCGAATTTTTATGAGCTTAGGCAACATGGACTAGACTATGAAGGATCTTTGCTAAACAAAAACAAGCTAAAGCTAACTAGAAACTAGCTAAGTGCTATAAAGGTTATACCTTGGGCTTTATATCCTTCTCTCCTTACTCCTTGGAGTGGTGGAAGGAGGTCACCTTAGTCGTCTTCTCACGTCGAAGAAAGATCCACCCGAAAGCCTCGACCTTTGGTTTCAACTCCAAGCTAGAAGTAACTAGGGTGCAAGAAGTGCTAATCCTTGAACCTTAGATGAGAGTAGAGATTATCAAGAGAGGGTTTTTCTCAAGTTCAAGTGTTTCTCAACACATGAGAGGGGAGAGCTTGAGGGAGAGAAAGAACAAGAGAGAGAATGTGAATGATAGAATGAGAATAAAATATATCATTCTCACATATATGTGTGAATTATTGTAATTAGATAATTAGTGAGATAATTGTCATGGCTTAATCAAGACATGACCATTATCATTTCATTTTTAATGCAAATTGCAAGGATCAAAGAGCATCTTCCAAATGAAATGATGATGGTCAAAGTGTCAACAAGATCAACAAGTCAAGATAGGTCAAATGGTCAACAACCATAACCATGCGCAATTATTAAACTAATATCAATTAACCATAATACACACATAATCATTAGGGTTGATAAAATGACAATAGTCATTAACCCTAATCAAGGTCCTCTCCCTCTGTCTCAAGCAACTGTGCATACGCACCCGTATTCGTGATCCGAGGAACACGAATACAATGAGATAAAACCAATCCCAAATCATATACTAGGATCCGGCTTAAACCAAAGCCCGCTAGTATAAGCTGTCCGGGCAGCAAACGTGCACAAGTGCGCGGATGTGAACGAACCCTGTCGCAAAACCATGCGACCTCTACTCATTTTGCCTAAAGGCGAATAGCTCTCTGTGTGGGACTCTAAAGACTCGACACTACGCTGGCAGTGGGTTTAACCACAGACCGCAAGCGGCACTAGCTATACGTAACGGTCCCCAGGTAGATGTCGATAAGAAGACTGACGAGGTGAACCCCATCTGAACTCCTACTGAGCCTGTATGTGACAATCTCCGTACAGTCCGGTCTGTTCGTCTGATACATCGCATGGCGGGTCTAGGGGGCGGTGAACGTCAGTCCCCTAATAGCGGTACAAGTCGTGTCGGAGTGTAGCCCAGAACACCCTGAGATAACACTGGAAACCTACCAGTATATCTCGCTTGCCCTGGCCAGGGACTACTCGTGTAATGGCTCTCCTGGACACAGCGCGATGTCAACCCCCAATACCGGGAGAGGCGAATCCTGTCTAACCGTCACTGCCTCCAAGTACTTCGGGACTGCACCCAAAAACTACCTGTTTGCACGACTCCTTTGAGCCGTGGTAGGGTAGTAATCAAAGTGCAGTGGGAACACACTCGAGGCGAAGTGACAGTGTCAAGTCAATGGACTAAACTGTACTCATGTCACCTGGGAACTGATAACTGACGATAGGTATAATACCAACCAACAGTCCCCGACGAGTCCTGTCCAGTGTACTCGTAACCTAACGAGCACCCGCATACTATCTCAAGTACGACGTACTGACGGCTGTGGGACAGACCGTCTCCCACACTGGGATGAGAAGCGCATACGCTAGTCTACTCCGGAGTATCGATGCCCTGTCTCGATTGTCCAACGACTAGGGACCTGTATAAGGATGTGCTTATAGATCACCCAGCTCCCACGAGTGTGAGCGCCATCACAACGCTGGTAATCAAGCAATGATCCTAAGGGCTCTACTAATATGTATATCAGCGATATGCTAAAAGAAACACATGCACATATTAAAGCAGAGACAAACCAAGTAGCATACTACCATTTCGAGCAAGATTATATATACAACTGTGAATATCCTAAGCTTCCATCAAATAATATACAAATTAGTATGATACAGTAATGGCCTCTAGGGCATATACACTAATAGTATGCATATTGATTTAGAATGTTATATTATAGATATACACACATTCTTTTTTGCAATTACTTATATAATCAATTTTTGATTGTCTAGCTGTAGGTGGTACCTCCACATTTCGGGCGGAGGCCACCACCGTACCTGCAGGTATATTTATTTATCCTATATTGCATGCATATCGATTTAGATTGTTATATTATAGATATACACATATTCTTTTTGCAATTACTTATATAATCTATTTTTAATCATCTAATTGTAGGTGGTGCATCTATATCTGGCACAGAGGCCACTTCCATACCCTCCGCGCAGTCTGCAAGTTAGTATTCTTAAATATAAAATCTTTTATCGTCAATGTTTACATATACTCTAAGAATAACCATGAAGTTCATGTAATTTTATCGTCAATATTTATTTTCTAGTTAAATGGGATGCGCCCATGTCCGAGTCACCGGCTGTTCCTCATCGGAGGACCTATCGTCCCGCTCGTGCTGTTGCTTGGGCCCAGGCTCGTACTACGACCGCCAGAGGTATATATTGCACTTCAATTTTCGTTAATCCTTGATTTATAAATACCGTTTTGTCTTGATATTGCTTGTCTTGATATTTCTTGTAGATGCAGGGCAGCCCCACCCCGAGAGGGGGACTTGAAGGCCGAATCAGTCCCACAAGCGGAGGCCCGATAGAGTTAGGGGGATGCACCATTTCCCTTCTTCTTTACCCCCGATTATCGTTATACCGACGATTATGCCGAGAGATTTATCCGGTATATGGGGGATGAGAGTTGCATCCAAAAAAAGTATTTTCTTCACGTTGAGTGGGGCGATCAATACCGGTACTCCTTTGCCCTCTTCTGGGATCAGGCTCGGGTATTAATATATATTTTCATTTGACTTATCAAATTAAATTTTTATTATTTAACACTTATAATTTAAATACATTATTTTCTTGTATTTGCAGTTGGATTACAACTTTCAGCCTGTACCTGACCCTGATCATCCTGACAGAGTGCTCGATGTTCACGCTTTTTACCTGGGCCTCATGAAGAACATGCAATGTAAGGTCCGATATAATAGAAACGAGCTAAAAATCTATTGCTACATGCTATGACTGGCGACCCCAAGGCGGAGAGAGCGGCTCTCCTACATTCTCCGGCCTTTACCGGAGTTGATATAGATACATAGCCTCTCTTGTGCCGGTATCTTGAGTCTGAGTGCAAACAGATTTGTAATTTAAACTTAATTCATTGTTTAGTTTATAATTTTTTTTTTTTGTTTCTTAATTAAAAAACCAAATTTGGTTGTGTTGTGCAGAAACAGGCTGATCAAATCAAGAAGAATAGGAAGTCGGCGAAGAGGGGCCGCCCCACTTACACAGGTGGCTCGAGAAACATTACTCGTGCCATGGAGACATCGGTAAATTACAATAGATCTATTTTGATATAATGCAATATTAAGAGTTATTTTATAAAATATGTAAATTTTTAGCGAATTGCAGAGTGCTCAGACCCTGGCTTGGGATGGTACACCGAGCGTGTTGACCGCGTATCTTGCCGTCCACGGCACCTCGAAAGATCCCGTCTGGACGAACTTCGATTCCCCGACGCTGCTATCTAGGAGTATTGCATAAGTGTTAATATTTATTCTAATCCGAATGAAATTTTTGTTTCAATAAGTTCAAATTTAAATGATATATACACTTATGTTTTAATGCTCAGCGTGGGTGTAGGAGCGTGTGGCGGAGCAGGCGGAGGAATCAGGTATCAATTTCAGTGGACAGACTGATCTGATCATGCTGACCCCGGTTCTAGACGCCGCATACGGAGGGCACCACGGAGGTTGGGAAAGAGGTCGGAGACTTGGTCCTAACATGGCCCATATGAAGTTGGTCTCCACTCCGGCGGTTACTTCCCCTACCTCCGTGAGTGACGTCTGAAACATGATATTGCCGCATTAAAGAATGCCGTCGAGAACCGGGGTTGAAAGAGATATTGGTACGTATATTACTTATTAGTAAAATATTATATCACATTATAGATAGTAGCATATGCAATATTAGTAACCTAAGCTTATTTGGTTTTAGACTTAAATTTGATTAATCAGACTTACATGAAACTATCTAATTAAACTGAACTCTATAATTATAATCATGCCACAACTTTCTTCATTTTGGAGTTTAAAAAGTTATGATTATCCAAACTCAAAACTTGAGAAGAAAACGTTGCTTTTTAAATTAGATAACTCCAAAACCAAGCATCCAATCAAAGCTAAACAATTAAAGAGAGATACGGGCTTATAAGTTAGAGTAAGCATCATTTCTGCCTCCACTTAAAATAAACTACGGTTTTCCAAACCAGATACTAAAACTAGGCCTAATTCCCTAAGTATTCTTAGATTGGGGGAAAAAAGTATAGCCCCGAATGTGTGCAATTTCAACATATATAAATTCTCATATATAACATATGAATTTCAAGAGAACGTGTGGAATCTCAACAAAACATATATAAATTCGCAGTTCCGCAATAATCCGATAATTATATGAATTCGACTACAATCTAATAGACCGTTCTTACTTATTTACTATACAAATACAAAATTTTACCGATTCGGTAGGCTATTTCGGTTGTGGCTCGACATGTGTTTTCTTCGGCCGCGGCTCCGCAAGCTACTACCTTGGCTACGCAAACACAGACTCAAGACCATGTTCAAATCAAGTTTTAGCAGGAGGTGCTAATCAATCAGAGAACAAAACAGAATAGAACGTATCCAACACCAACAATGCAATTCTAGAGATTCTGTGTAAAGATTACTGTGTATATCAAATCTTAGCAAACAACAAGACCATGTTGGTAAGTTAATATAACACTCGTGAATAACATATGAATATCACAGAACAATTTAGTATATAGAAATGTAGAATTAATCATCATCCCAAGGACTGATGGAAATTTATTGCATTAATAATTTCTATATCATTATATTTCTGCAAATAATTATTAAATAATATTTATGAGCTCCTACGCTTAGGGATGATGACGCCACCTCTCATGTAATTCATCAAGAAGTCATCTTTCCCAACGTTACATTATCTCTCTCGCCGGAGCCTTGACATCGTACGGACGGTCAGGAGTTTAATCTCGAGATCGATGCTTCAAATGCCAATATATTAAAATAACTTTATAAACCATTTTGAGAGAGAAATGCTTTGAAATTTCGTACACCTTTTTGTTCTAAAGTTCAACTCTATTTGTAGAATAAATCAAGGTTAAAATCCCCCATGAGAGCAGGCCTTTGGGTCTAATCGGTTTTGCTCATGCCTTGGCAATAAAAGTAATTAATAGCAATAGTAATTAGGCTCACATAATTGTAAGCATTAAGAAGCAGTTTCATCAGGTAATAATAAGGCTAATTTTTAAATTAAATGATCAAAATAAATGTGTCAATTGAGAGAATGAAAGAAATAATAATGAGAATTAATTGCATAAAATAACTTGGTTTTTTTTTTCTCTAATAGTAATATTTTATCAAAATACCCAGCAGAAAATGCTATACTTTTCATTACTACATCTTAGATCATATACAAATGAGGAATTGGCAATGTATGTAGAGTGATGAAATGGCAATATGTATGAAATATCTCTCTCTCTCTCTCTCTCTCTCTCTCTCTCTCTCTCTATATATATATATATATATATATATATGATAATAATGGAGGAAAGAGATCCTAGAAGGCTTCTCTCTCTCTCTCTCTATATATATATATATATATATATGATAATAATGGAGGAAAGAGATCCTAGAAGGCTTTTTGCGTTAGGTGGTGGAATAAAGCATGTCTTCCACCATTTTATTCGACGATCGGCACCTTCCAACTTGATCTCCATCCTCTAATTTGTCGATACACCAAATTTCATATGATTACAACACAATTTCATCGTTGATTTAGCAATATAAAAAGTTCTATTCTCAGTAAACCGTTAATTTTATACCCAGTAAATCAACGGTGAAATGGTATTGTAATCATATGAAATTTTGTGTATCGACAAATTAATGGATGGAGATTAAGTTGGAAGGTACCGATCGTCGAAAAAAAACATTGTTATTAGATTGCAAGTGTTAATAATAAATATGATAAGCGGATATATCAACTGAAAATATATATTAATACGTATCCGAGCCTGATCAAAGAAGAGGGCGAATGAGCGCTGGTGCGGCTCGTCCCACTCAACGTGAAGTGGATAGTTCTTCACGAGCCGGCTCTCGTCCCCCATATACCGGCCGAACCTCTCGGCATGAGGACCGGTATAGCGATAGTCAAGGGTAAAAAAAAGGGGAATGCTGCCTCCCTCCTAGCTCTGTCAGGCCTCAGCCTATGGGACTGATTCGGGCCTCGAGTCCCTCTCTGGGGATGGGGAGGCCCTGCATCTGCACGAAATATCAAGACAATCAATATTAAGACAAAATTGTATTAAGAAATCAAGGTTAAACGAAAATTCAAGTGTGATATATACCTCCGGTGACTATCGTACGAGCCTGGGCCCGGGCAGCAGCACGAGCGGGACGATAGTTCCTCCGGTGAGGAACAACCGGGGTCCCGGATGCGGACGCATCCCCTCCAACTAGAAAATAAACATTGATGCTAAATTTTCATGAAGTTCATATTTATTCTATAGAGCATATGTAAAATGAATAAATATTTTAAATTTATTCATACTAACCTGCAGACGATGCGGAGGGTATGGAAGCGGCAGGAATGGCCCCTGCGGAAGATGTGGATGCACCACCTATAATTAGAAAATTAAAAATAGATTATATAAGTAATTGCAAAAAGAATGTGTAGATCAATAATATAACGTTCTAAATCAATATGCATGCACTATAGGATATATAAACATACCCGCAGGTGCGGTGGTGTCACCACCTACAGCTAGACAATAATAAAAATTGCTAAGTAAGAGCAAAAGGAATGTGTGTATTTATGATATAGTATTCTAAATCAATATACATACACTATATGATATATAAACATACCTAGAGGAGCGGGAGTGGCCTCTGTCCCAGATGTGGACGCATCACCAATAACTAGACAATCAAACATTGACAATATAAGTAATTTTGACATAAACATGCATGAATATCTGTAATATTACATTCAAAATGTATACCTGGAGGTGTGGCAAAATCCACACAGAAGAAGGCATCGGAAGGGGTCTCCGATCTGGGTGGAAGACCGACCCTCTGAAGCTCCCTACGGAGCTCTCCGGGCGGCAGAACCGCTCTGCCTCTGCCTCTGCCTCTGCCGCGGCTGGAGCTCCTGCCGCCCCTCGCTGCTCCCGACATCGTCATCAAATCTAGATAAACGGTTCGTGGACGCATTAGACAATCATTAAAAGTATTGACTATATATGTATAGAGCGTAAAATTTGAAGTAATAATATAACATTACTGATAACCTTTTTCGTTTCGTGGGCGCATTATACAAATCTACTTGGATTTCATTGTCGATGTCATTTCTAACCCACGTAACTTCATGATCGGTCGAAGACAACCCGTCCTTCGAAACAGACGGTCGGAGCACTTTAAGCCTTCTTTCTTCTTCGTCCTCATCGCTGTCCTCGAATTCTGGGACATCGTAGACATCTCTGGGTTTCCATCGGCATACAACACTCCATCTCGGATGCTTCAAACACTGTGAGTAGTATACTTGGAACGCTTGGTTCGGAAAGATAAACGGATCGTCCTGACCGTAAAATCGAAGTGTGTTCACACTTTTCAATCCATATTCGTCTTTCCAAGTCCCAAGATTGCTTCTCCACCTGTCCGAATCGGTTCGCGGATCGTACCATGTACACTGGAATATATAAAAAGGTTCTGATCGTCCGGGATAGTGGATGCCGAGTATACAATTTAAGTACCCATAGTAAATCACACCGTCCGATCCTACCGTCGCAATCCCACTATTCTGAGTGGTTCTAGATGTTTCTATGTCCTTAACTTCGAATTTGTATCCAAGGATACCAAATCCTTTGTAACATGCAACCTCCATATTAGGAAATTGAGCTAAACATCTTGAATCACTCTCAAATGATGCAGACAAGTTCGGATCGTGGATCTAACAAAATAAATTTTACGACAAATACATAACGATACAAGTTTAGATTAAAACTGATAGCAATAAAATGTTATTAGAATAAGTTACATGATCTGTGACCCAATCACAAAAATTATCCTGATGGTATTTTTCCAAACGTTCTTCGTTCCAATCAGGATGCCCCTCACGTACCTCGTTAAAATGAATTCTGTTTTCGACAAATAATTATAACATTAATATTATATCATTTCATACACACACAAACACAGATATAACAATTAATCCAAAAGAACTTACTCTCTAATTTGTTCAAGACATGCGCAATTAAGCAAGATAAACCGGTATATCTTGTTGATAAACATAGTGTCTACTCTCTTATACTCGGCTTTACCATATGGCCCGTCTTGAATTCTTCGTGGTCGGTTAAGCCTTGTCTCAATGTTCTCGTCCAGATAGCGGGAACAAAATGTGGTTGCTTCATCAAGAAGATAACCTTGCATGATAGAACCCTCTGGTCGATTTTTATTGCGTATATACTTCTTAAGAGTGTAGAGGTACCTAATGAGAATATGTTGAATAAATAAATACGGGCATACAGGACAACAATAAATTTATAAATTGCGCGAAACGAAAAATTACACGTACCTCTCGACGGGATACATCCATCGATATTGTACCGGTCCGGCTAATTTCGCCTCAGTGCAAGAGGAACCGTCAAGTGTATTATGATATCAAAGAATGACGGTGGGAAAATACGCTCAAACTTACAAAGTATCAACGCAATAGAATTTTCTAGTTTATCCAGCGTCGCAACCTCCAGTGTTTAGCACACAACTCCCTGAAAAAACAACATAGGTCGTTGATTACTAGACCAACCGAGTCGGGGAGAGAAGTCCTGAGGGCTAATGGAAGAAGGTGCTCCACGATAACATGGTGATCATGACTTTTCAGCCCATCGATCTTGCCCTTCACAATTTTTATTTTCTTGCTGAATGATCCTGAGAAACCTGTGGGGACTTTCAAATCATGCAACACCTGCAGAATCTTTTCTTCTCCGGTTGTGACATATGATAAGCGGCATTGGGAAGTACAAACTTGCCCGGTTTACCCGCTACCGGTCTAGGGTGCAATTCACTTCTTATTCCCCACTCTTGTAGATCCATCCGAGCATTCATGTTGTCTTTCGATTTCCCATCTTTACAAAGAAGCAAGTTAAGTATGTGCTCTGATACTCCCTTCTTTATATGCATGACGTCCAGACAATGACGCACTGAATTTGTAGACTAGTACGGAAGCTCGAAGAAAATGCTTAACTTGTTCCAATATTATGGTTTGACCTATTTCGTCGGATCCATCCCGAAGGTTACGTTATTGTAACCATCCCATTTAGCAGTCACGTCCTCTCCGGACAATGGGGATGGAGGTCCAAGAAGCTCCTGATGACCATCAAAGTGAACCGTGTCTAACCTATAGGGGTGGTCTGGAGGCAGGAAACGTCGATGGCCGCAATAACAAACCTTCCTGCTAAAATTCAAGAATTTTGATGTTGGGTGTTCATGGCAATGAGGACATGCTTTGTGACCATGTACGGACCAACCTGATAGCATTCCATACGCAGGAAAGTCATTAATTGTCCACATTAAAGCCACACGCAGTATGAAGGTTGTATTTGTGTTTGAATCATATGTCTCTACACCATCAATGAACAAAAATTTCAACTCCTCGATCAGAGGTCGGAGATAGACGTCGATATTGTTCCCCGGTGAGTTTGGTCCGTCGATAAGAAGAGGCATCATAAAGTATGATTGGTCCATAACCAACCAAGGCGACAGATTATAAATTATCATTACAACGGGCCATGTGCTGTGACTTCCAGCCATATAGTTGAATAGGCAGAAGCCATCAGTAGCCAGTCCGAGCCGGACATTGCGAGGATTGCTACTGAATATTGCGTACCTCCTATCGAAATCCTTCCATGCCGGTGAATCTCTTGGATGGCTCATTTTTCCATCTTCGCTTGGAGGAGAACGGTGATGCCAAATCATTGCCTCGGCTGTTTTCTTGCACCTGAATAGCCTCTGTAGGCTCTGTGTTATGGGAAAGTATCGTGCTATCTTCACAGGTATATCAGGCTTCTTATCAGAATCTTTCGGCTTATACCTGGCCTCTCCGCATGTTGGACACTCTTTCAAATCTGAATTCTCTTTCCGGTACAACACGCAATTTTTAGGACATGCTTGAATCTTCTCGCACTTTAGACCCAAATCAGACATCATCTTCTGAGTTTCGTACCAGCTGTCGGGCACATTATTTCCCGGAGGCATAGAATCTTTCAAGAACGAAAGAAGCATTGTGAATGACTTGTTGCTCCATCCATTTAGGCACTTAATCTGGAAAAGTTGGACGAACCATGAGGGTGGAATACTTCGCATTCTCATAAATTGGTTTCCTAGCATCATTCATGAAATTTTCATATTTATCCGCATGCGGTTCTTGACCGGAAGGAATGTCATCTTCGGTACGAATAGATTTACCTAGGGCAGCCTCTACCATATCCTCCATTTCTTCTGATGGAAATAAATTTCCGTCTCCTGCCGCATTACCGAATTCTTCTTCTTCTCCTGCCGCATTATCGTGTTCTCCTTCTTCTTCTGCCGCAGTACTGCATTCTTCTCCTTCCCCGTGATATTTCCAAGTTGTATAAAGTCTAGTAAAGTCATGTTTTACAATATGAAGCTCTGCCAATTCTACCTTCTTCCAGTACTTATTGCCACATCTATCGCACGGACATAGAATCTTCTCTATTATGATCTTATTATGTGCGCGTGCAACAAGGAAAGCAGCAACTCCTGTGACAAACTGAGGTTGCATACGTTGTTTTCAATCCACATACATCCAGTCCTTAACTCTGACGTACTCACGGGCCATGTTAGACTGTATAACATATAAATTGTAGGTTATGCTGACTATATTGAGAAATATAAGAACGGGATAGTTACCGACAAAGGAGAAAATCCGTGTATATGCTTTGTGTGTGCGTTTGTCGTTGAAAAGAATAAATTATTGCACGTATGTTAACCGATAGACGGGGACTAAGTGGCACTTTTAGTTTCATATATGAGTATCGATGGGAATATGAAGGTTTCATATTATCATATATTGGTTTTAACCCGAACATCTCGAATCGCTCTCTAATTATGCGTTTGTTGTGTATTCTTGTTGTATGTGTGTGTTCCGGCTGTCGGGGGTAGGCTTCTATCCCATTAAGAATGTATAGAGCGAACACCCATCACTTGTGCTTTCAACCGTTTCGAGTAAATTTCGGCAGCACCTCCCCGCTGTTCTCCGAGTACACTGTAATAGAATAGATAATCATTTCAAAGCTGCGAAACAACGTTGAAATGAACATCTAATCTATCTTTGTACACGGAGAACCATCGGAAAGGTACCGACGAAATATCTCGAAACGGATGAAAACACAAGTGAATGAAGGCGTTTGCTTTATACATTCTTAACTTGTCCACACGGGACAAATCTATGGGTTACCATACGATTGAATTTTCTCGTCGCGTAGACTATACGACGGTTGTTAGTATCGAGCTATACTGTCCGATATTTAACAACCTTCGTATAGTTCTAGGTCACGCCGAGCATCGCACGTATGCTAACCGATAGACGGAGACTAAGTGGCGCTTTTAGTTTCATATATGAGTATCGATGAGAATATGAAGGTTTCATATTATCTTATATTGGTTTTAACCCGAACATCTCGAATCGCTCTCTAATTATACGTTTGTTGTGTATTCTTGTTGTATGTGTGTGTTCCGGCTGTCGGGGGTAGGCTTCTATCCCATTAAGAATGTATAGAGCGAACACCCATCACTTGTGCTTTCAACCGTTTCGAGTAAATTTCGGCAGCACCTCCCCGCTGTTCTTCGAGTACACTGTAATAGAATAGATAATCATTTCAAAGCTATAAAACAACGTTGAAATGAACATCTAATCTATCTTTGTACACGGAGAACCAGCGGAAAGGTACCGACGAAATATCTCGAAACGGATGAAAACACAAGTGAATGAAGGCGTTTGCTTTATACATTCTTAACTTGTCCACACGGGACAAATCTATAGGTTACCATACGATTGAATTTTCTCGTCGCGTAGACTATACGACGGTTGTTAGTATCGAGCTATACTGTCTGATATTTAACAACCTTCGTAAAGTTCTAGGTCACGACGAGTATCGCACGTATGTTAACCGATAGACGGGGACTAAGTGGCGCTTTTAGTTTCATATATGAGTATTGATGGGAATATGAAGGTTTCATATTATCATCGAGTATCATATATTGGTTTTAACATGAACATCTCGAATTGCTCTCTAATTATGCGTTTGTTGTGCATTCGTGTTGTATGTGTAACATGATTTTAAACCATTGAGATCAAGATTGATAGAACTGATCATCCTACATTGCAATAGCATTCATCAACCAAAAACTATTATTGCAATGGCATTCATCTATAACAATCAACAATTAAAACTACAAATGTAGGATACTGATATCATAAAGTGTTATACGCAACATATGAATTCACATGACTGAAACAGGCATCAAAATATTGAAGTAGGGGGGCAGAAAAAAACCCTATTTGATTATCAAATGCATGGGTTTGTATGATTTATATGTATGTATTTGAGTGCTGCAATTCCGAAATTTGATTTAACTTGTACGTTACTTTATGTTGTTAATTTGATCATTTTTAAAATTGTAATTGGTTCTACACATAATTATTTCGTTATTGTAACAGAAAATTTTGTTTCTTTCGATATGAAACAGATACGATACACGATATGATAAATAAGAAAACAAAACACAAGCCGTATCAAGATTTAACAACTTTGATTATGTCATATACGCGGGCCGATATTTTCATATTAGCCAATAGGCAAAAATAGATTGCGGTCTGGATATGGTATATTGGCAGATGTTACCTATATGCATACATGCATGTTGTCTCCCCATTTTTTCATAAATTAAACCAACTTTTCTATACATGCTAGTAATTACTGGATACATTCAGGTTAAATGCATAGAGCTAGCCGTAATTTCCTCTACGGTAAACTTTCATCAATGCAACACTTTGGTTCGCGTAACTAGATCGCCATTCACGAACACAATCTATTTATATAGCATGATTTTATACACTTAATTTTACCACCTTTAATGAAAATGAATCATTCATGATATGATACATGTATATACATCGATACCCAACCCCATCCTAACCCTAGCCCCAGCCCCAGCCCAGCCCCGCCTCAACCTAACCCTAACCCCAGCCCCAGCTAAACCCCAACCCCAACCCTAAGCCAAACCCTAACCCCAGCCCCAGCCCCAGTCGCAGCCGAACCCCAACCCTAACCCTAACCCCAACCCCAACCCCGACCCTGACCGCAACCCCTGCCGAACCCCAACTCTAACCGCAACCCCAGACCCAGCCATGAACCCTAGCCCTAAATAATCAAAAATTTCTTTAATTTAGTTGAAGATTTACTAACCTGAACGGCGGTGGCGACGACGAGAACGGTGGTGGCGACGACGAGAACGGCGGTGGCGATTTAGGGATTTTGTTTCGCACGCGATCGAGAGAGGAAGAAAGAGATAACGGGCGTAGGCGATCGATCTGTGCCTTTATTAAATTGCTATTTAGTTGCCCCTACGGATTTGTCCGTAGGTCCTTGTTTTGCGGCTCCGTAGGGGCAAAAACCAAATTAAGAATTAATATTTTTATTCTTGAACGTCTTGGCCCGTAGGGGCAACCTTATAGCCCTACGGATTAATCCGTAGGGCCAACATAAATCTGCCCCTATGGATTTCAATATCCGTAGGGGCAACCCCCTATTTTAGTAGTGTGTGGATTATTGTGCCGTTCCAAGGGGTAATAGTTGCTTCAAGAAACTATAAATATGAGTTTTCGAACAATTCAAAAGTACTCTCTAATCAATCAAAATTTATTGTTGTAATTTCTATATTCGTGATTCTCCGAAGAATCACGAACCATACAAGAACCGCAGTGGAAAACCTATCATGATCATGGGTTTCGAAACAATTTGAAAAGAATTACCGAACAACTACCAAAACACACCAAGTTATCAAAAGCGCACACACCAAACAAGACAAGCACAAGATTTACCTAAATTCAACACAACTCGCACTTGCTCTTGCAATCTGACGAAGAAAGCTTCCACTATCGAAGAAAGAATTATAAGAGAACACACTCTAATCATCGCCTAATACATCAAATCTCCTAATCCTGACAAAACATCTCCTTCATCTTCCTCTCTCTTGGTTTTACGGCTACCCCTTTTAATTGTGGAGAAATATTGGCAATCCTCTTCAAAACCCTAGGGTATTGGATTTATATTTATAGACTATAATTTGGTTAGAGATGAGACTAGGTTTTAAACCTAAGATTTCCTTAAAAAAACTAATCCAAAGCCGGTTAGAAACCCAAACTGAACCTGTGCCCGCTCCCGCTCGCCACGAAGGTGCACCCAATCAAGTGCGCCACAAATCGCGCGCTGCCGCGTTGATAATTATATTTTATTGCATATTTTGTGATAGATTCTTATGTATTTTAAAACTATTTGGGAGTTTCTCGTATTTTAGTTAAAATGTTTGAGATTCTTTTTGGAATTAAGCCTATAAAAAAAACTAACGGCAGGAACGTCACGAAGGAGGTCCTGCGTAACGGAGAACACTTCTTAGGGTTTCTGTGTATGAAACGACGCAAGGATGGTTTTGGAAACAAAGACTATACTACATTATGCTTTTGGTGAATTGTCCTAAATAAATAATTGTTAGTGGAGATAGTGTATGTTAGTAATTATAGAAAATAAGTTATAAATGCAAAAAAGAAGAAAAAGAGAAACCATGTACTTTGGAGAGTACAAAACAAGTTTAATTAAAAAGCAGATGCTTTCTAATCTAATCAAACTATCCATCAAGTCACCAGGAGAAGACTCAAGGGTAATGGGCCTAATCAAATGGTGCTTTCATCCCGCTGCTCGGCGGCCGATATGTTCCGATCTCCTCAAGATTTTTCATGGTGGTCAGGCGTTCGAATATTTGCATATCTGTATATTGTAACCGAGTCTTTTAATCATAAAAAGGGTCGGATTCAGAAGCTTGAGTTTCATCTCTTTTTCTCTTTACTGTCCTCATAATTATTTTCGGCTAAGGTTTTTAATTTTCAACAAGTTCTTCAATTTCAGATTAGTAGTTCTTCGAATTCAGCGATCAATAAAAATGTGTTTTTTAAATTTTTATTATTATTCTCAATTCTTTTATTATGTTTTCTATTAATCTTGCTCATAGTCATATAATTTGCGAATTATTTCGCGCATTCGCGAATTTTTGATCGACCGATTTAATCGCCGTTGGCGAACGCTCCGAATAATTCGCGAAATCAGCAAATAATTCAGAAAAACAGCGAATAATTTAGCAACATCAAAACCCAGCGCCTCATATATTAATTTCTTTCTCGAAATCCTTCCTGAACATTTCCCGAATACCAGCCGAATCTTTCTCGAATACCCGTCGATTTTTTTCGAATAGTTCTCCGAATCCGAATTTTCGACCCTGCCGAATTAATCCCGAATTGCAAATTTGTGACTATGATCTTGCTTGTGTTCATTGTTTGAATTTTAAAGTTTATTTAAACAAGATATAGATTGATATTGAATCGGAGACGGCCGAAAAACCTTGATAGACTATGTAGCATAGTACATAGCTTATTCTTTGGGAAAGCATATCGCGATCAAATCATCAATCTAAATCTAAAAATTTATATTTCTAATATTTGTAAAACAATCAACTTTGATGAATTGATGGGCTATATCGAGATATCAAATAGTTCACTCTTATGAGATTTCATTTACATGTGTTAGGAAGAAAGATCAACAGAGAGATCCATGATTACTTCATTGTATGCGTAGATCTAGATCTACCGAATTGAAACCCTAAGTACTTTGAATCAATAAATCTTTTCATTAGTTTTTAGATAAAACACCAACCATAACTTTTAGTTCTAATTCGCTTAAATCTAAGTAGATCTAATCGTCTTCATTGCGGATTCGACCTGTTCTTGCATACTGCTACAACACCCATGTTTCCTCTTTCGCCATGCTATCCTCATAGGCAAACGGATGGGTTAGAGTGAGCGTTGGCGGTTGAAAATAAGCACAGATCCTTTTTTGCCAACACCAACTACAACTTTTAGTTTTAATTCGCATAAACCTAAGTAGATCTAAGCATTTTCACTGCGGATTCGATCCGTTCTTGCACACTACTACAACACCCATGTTTCCTCTTTCGCCATGCTATCCTCATTGGCAAACGGGTGGGTTAAAGCGAGCGTTGGCAGTTGAAAATAAGCACATATTATCTTTCGCCAACCACCAAACACAACTTTTAGTTCTAATTCTCTTAAACCTAAGTAGATCTAACCATCTTCACTGTGCATTCTGTTAGGGTTTGGTGCTCGCGCCGCGGAGGCCGCGACCGAGACGGAAGCGAAAATAAAAACTTTTGCGAGCACCAAACACCCGTAAAACCCAGAATACGATCCAAAAACCTAAACCAACTAACTAGAAATGCAAGGGTGCAGAAACTACAACTTTCGACGCGTGTCCACCCAATTGTGGAAGACCCCTCCAAGCTCGTAACCGCCGGGACCGCGCTTGAAAGTCGACCACCCTCGTCGAAGAAGATTCACTTGAGTGAAACAGGAAGAAGCTCTAACCAATGATCTAAACTTGCTAGGTGTGGATGGTCGGTGATGTAGGAATTTTTCACTAAACTTTTCTCTCATATTCTCAAGCTCAAGTGAGTAAGAGAAAGAAGAAGGAGAAGAGGTGATGATGATGGTTGCTAATACTTGCAACCATGAAGCATGAAGCTTCTCATGTGAAGCATGAATTCAAGTCAAGAAAATCATCAAGTGTCAAAAGAATCATGGCTACACCTTTTTACAACCATGGTTCAAATAGTGAACCCCATAAATGATCACAATCCAACCCATACCTCTTTATTTATCTAGCCATGCTTCATACCACCTCATTTCTACCTCATTTCCTATTTGTTTTTCTAAAAGAAAAAAAATATGACGTGTCCTTCTTCTAGAAGCATTTCCGTATAAATACGGAATACTTCACCTGGTATATGTATCGCTACATATATGCGTATCCGTATAAAAATACGGATAGCACCAAAAAGAGAAAATGAATAGTGAATAATAATACTAATATATATATATATATATATATAAATTATTAAATCAAAATCTGATTTAATAATCCAGCTTAATCCTAAACCGGTTTGTATTATCAACCACCCGATTAAAGTCTGTCTATCCCATAAACTTCTCAAAATCCTGATACTTCCAACATTTTCGATCACTTTGAAGAATCATGATACTTCTAATATATGGTTCTTTACTTTATTTTTATACATATAAACTTCCCAAAATCTTTGGACCTTGCATTACAACGAATGCGTGTCTAAAACTAGAGAACTCATAGGTAAACCTGAATGAAGTAAGAGTGCCGACACCTTGTCCCGAAGGACACTGGACAACATACACTTTCATGTATAATTCCCAAGAGTATACTAACTCAAACTCCGTGTACTGTAAGTTGAAATCTGTATCTTGATTAAAAATGTGTTACACCGTTATTCAATGCACCTTACCTTATCCTCAACTGATAAAGGTAAATGTTTATAACACAATTTTCAAAATATATATCTCACTTTATAAAATAAATATACAGATAATTTTATCGAAACTAAACATTTGCCGTCAGGCAAACCCAGACGATTTAATCCAATATCACCAATTACAACAAATTCCGATATTGAGAATCAAATCGCCCATTTCCCAATATTCTACTCCTACTCAACATCTAAAACACTGTACAAATGTGAGACCTAAATCCGGTAAATAAATACCCTGGAGTCAGAATTGATTGGAAAAAACAGTTCTCATTTACAAGTACACAAAAATACTGAAATATGAAAATGTTTCAAGGGGATGGCCGGGTATTCCTAGCAATGCCTTTTCCATTATCTATATTCATGACAATAGTTGCAATTTTCTTTGCCCTCACTTCAATCCTTTTAAAAGTCTCTACATTTTACCTTCTGCATACTGTCCTTAGGCTAATTGATTTTCTTCCTTATGTATCTTTCAGCACCAGCATAAGGTTTGGAAGAAGACTATCCAATAAGCGTAATAGGTGTACTCTCATAATATAAGGAGCTCTCCCAACCTGAGAGAAGGTAAAAGGAAGAGACAACCGAATGATCCTATTCAATTTCTCCAGAATCTGTGTCCATCCTCGACTGAAGTAACTTCTTCAAGTTCATATGTAACTATACGATGGCCATTCCAAGCGATATGGATCATCATAGTGATACGAAGTGTTATGAAGAAATGCAAAGGGTAAAGTATGAGTAGCAGGGATATATGCGACTTTATCGCGAATCAAGACAAGCCAAACCCTAATGATGTAAGAAGATTCAGTTAACTTGGTTCATGAGTTTTTAAGGTTTAAGGTAAGTCATGGGTCGCTGTATCAGAGAGAGAGAGAGAGAGAAAATAAACACTCGGCATGTACTCTATCAAGATTAGATTAGTTATCACTTTATCTAATCAGGATGGCTCCCACTGTATCTTCGAATTCTCCTTCAAACCCTAAAGAAGAAGTAGTCGGGATTATTTACACTTTACAAGTTTTCTAATCGTTCAGCCAGGCTAGTGTTGGTACTCCGAGAGAGGTTCCCTGTGCTTTCGCATGGACCCAATTAATAACCCCATTTTCGCATAGGCGTAACCTTGTTAACACTTTCTAGACACCTAATAGGTTAGCTAATTATGAAGTGAAAATCTCCCGAGGAGTAATACATACTCATTAGTGGGAATCGGGACCCAACTATTATCATGTGATAACCTGACGGAATCCACTCAAGTCACCACACTTTAGAAAGGTATGCGCATGCCTGGCAAGTTTCCCGTATGTTTGAAATTCCCGATATAGTTTTTGCCCCTAGGATCCAAGTGACCATGACAAGGTCAACAAGTCAAAGGGTCCTAGTCAAGTTCAACCCGTCATTATCCTGATTGCATTAGACCTATCCGCACAGACCCTTGACGAGGTCAAGAAGGTCGAACGACTGTCCTAACCAATCCACATATCCATGTGACAGAAAAGTATTACAGACTACCGCACACTACGCCTCGGCGAATGGTAACGACAAACATAGCACGAATACTAAGCAATACTAATCTGAAATGATGGAGGGCTACGGCTGGTTTTTGGCAAAAAATCTTTAACGTAATGAACTTGATATCATTAAAAGAACTCGAGTGGCTTTGAATTAGAGTGGCTTAAACTCCGCATTTTAAAACTAGTAACATAAACCTTTGCTTAAGAGAGAACTCCCAGTGAAGGGATCAAGGCTCTTCCTTCATAGAATGAGGTGCGGGATATTCCTAACCGAATATCTCTATGCAAAGCAAAAGAATACGACTATGAGTTTTGAAGAAAACCGAGTAGTTTTAAAATTGGTTCCGACAACATTATTTAGCTTTATTTTCCTTGCATTATTCAGATAATGTGTTCCCACCATTTCAAGTTTTCAAGCCATAAAATAAACAACCAAAATAACATGCATTTTAAATGCCATCCGCATTCGCCACGAGGCCCCGTCATGCACCGTTAGGTTACTTAACTAACGACATAGCAGGAGCAGGACTAGCACAGATGCAAAATATATAGAATCATCAACTATATATATATATATATATATATATATATATATATATATATATATATATATCGCAGGCAGATAATAGTCATCGCATACAGATAATAGTCATCACAGGCAGATAAAAATCATCACAGGCATGCGAACAATAATATGGAATAGTGGATAATCTAGAAGCTCACGTTTCATTTGAGCCATAAATAAGACAAGACGTTCCCCAGTCATGTTGATACCTAGTGCAATGAAGAACCTAGACCCCTACGAGTCTGGCAAGTTATCCGCCAATCCCGGAAGTGAGGCAACCCCAAAAAACAAAGTAAATGGGCCACCCAACACTTCAAGGAATCCGGTAATTTGAGCACCCCTCCGTGGGTTAACCTATACCCCCTACGAGTGCGGCGAATAGCCCGCCAATTCTAGAGTAAGGCCCCCCGGTCTCAACGCCATGAGATGCGGGCCCGTTGCCCTCTAGAAACTGGCCATTCGAGCACTCCTCCGCGGGGTAATCCTAATGCAGAAAAGAAAATATATATACAACGGTGACAACGACCTCAACCCAGTCGTGCCCCAACAAAAGAATATACAAACTCTCATTGAACCCATCTTAAATTTAATAACTCCTTAATTAGACAGAAAGCGGAGAAAGAATATAGGAATGGGTTATTCTTGCAACTTAGATTGAGAGAGAGAGAGAGAGAGAGAGAGAGAGAGAGGATGTGATGATAAAATTCTCTCTGTGTGCCTTCAATTTATAGGACAGGTGAGGTTTAGCAACGAACCTGACTCGATGTTTCCTCAAGAGCCGGCCTTCTAAATTTCAAAGGGTGACTCAGACTTTGTCAATGAAATCGAGTCATGTTATGAATTTGTCCAAAGAAAAAGTTAGAACCATATATATTATTTATGGGCTTTTTAAAGCACTCCTTAATTACTAAAAGAACCCTCGTATCTCGTATTTACTTATGAACACTACTACAAAAAGGGGTTGCTCCTACGACTTTCTCCGTAGAGGCAAAGTACTGCTCCTTCGGATATACGCGTAGGGGCTCGAGAATACACCGTAGGTACAATGGCCGCAGTTGCACGTCTTCGCTCTAAACATGCCCCTCCGGATAAAAAATTGCCCCTACAGTTTAATCTGTAGGTACTCCTATCCCTACGGTGTATTCCGTAGGGACAAAATATTTATTTAATTTAGTGGTTTATAAAATAAAATACTTTCCCCTCCGGTGTTATCCGTAAGGGCAACTTCTTGCCCCTACGGAGTTAGCCGTAGGTCCAGAAATAAGCCCCTACGGATATAGTCGTAGGGGCAGGTGTAACGTCTGTTACTGAGTCCATAGAGACAAAATGTCAGGTATCCTGATATTTTGTCCCTACGGATAAATATGTAGAGGCAAAATATAGACCTACGGATTATTCCGTAGGGGCAATATATGTACCTACGGATTAATCCGTAAGGACAAAATATCCGGGTTTTTAAAAAAAAAGGGCTTCCTGTTTTTTCCTCGCCCTGTGCACAATAATATATACATCATATAACCAAATACCGCAGTATTCAAAATTAAAATCTCACGCATATTATATAAAAGAAATCAACAAACAGAATACGATATCAATCTAAATGATCGTGAACACGCAAACACCACCAATATCGTCCAAAATATATACAATATGTATCATATAAGTACATACATGCTTAAAATATAAAAAAAAGCTACACTAACTCTGTCCAGCTCCTCCACCTCTGATAATCGTCGTAATCTGACGCATCTGCTCCTCGGTGCAGTCCCGAGTCGTCAAAAACTCGACCAATGAAGGAGCGGACTACGCGGGAGTCTGAGCGGGTTGTGGAGCTGTAGGAGTGGTCTGCGCAACCGCGGCCAAGATAGTGGCTTGTGAAGTCGCAGCCGAAGAAGATGCATGTGGAGCCGCAGCCGAAGTACCATGTCGCATCTGTTCAATTTTGCGTGTAATAAACGAGTATGAACTGTGTATTAGTCGAATTAGTTTCATTATCAGGTTATTGCGAAACCCCAATATAAGATTAATCAAAATTAAGTCTACAACCAAATAAGCTCCCAAATTCTGAAGTTATGGACGCAATCTGTTCAAAGCTTAGGAAATGCGCCTAATATATGTGTGAATATTTTAGTAGGTTATGGACGCAATTTGTTCAAAGCTTAGTAAAAAGCCCATTATGTGTATAAATTATGAGCAATATATACTTGATTGTAGCTCAAATCGATGGATGTATCCCGTCGAAGGGCACTTTGAATTTTTCGTTTTACGCATTTTCTAAAATTCTTGTTGTCTTATATGCCCATATTTATTTATTTAACATATTTTTCTTTAGGTCCCTCTATACTCTAAAAAAATATATACGCAATAGAAATCGATCAGAGGGTTCTATCATGCAAGGTTATCTTCTAGATGAAATAACTACATTTTGTTTTCGCTATCCGGACGAGAACATTGAGACGAAGCTTAATCGGCCTCGGAGAATTCAAGACGGGCCATATGGTAAAGCTGATTATAAAATACTAGACCCCATGTTTATTAATAAGATATATCGGTTTATCCTTCTCAATAGCGTATGTCTTGAAGATATTAGAGAGTATGTTTTTTTGGATTAATTGTTATATATATATATATACATATATATATATATATGAAATGATATAATATTGATGTCATAATTTATTGTTAAAAACAGAATTTATATTAATAAGGTACGTGAGGGGCATTCTGATTGGAATGATGAACGATTGGAAAAATATTATTAGGATAATTTTTAAGATTGGGTTACAGATCATGTAAATTATTCGAATAATATGTAATTGCGACGGGTTGTCTTACTCTAAACTTATATCGTTATGTATTTTCCATAAAATTTGTTTTGTCAATTTCACGATCCGAACTTGTTTGCATCATTAGAGAGAGATTCAAGATGTTTAGCTCAGTTTCCTAGCACGGAGGTTGCATACTATAAAAGATTCAGTATCCTTGGATATAAATTTGAAGTTAAGAATATAGAAACATCTCGAACCACTCAGAATACCGGGATTGCGACCGTAGGATCGGATGGTGTGATTTATTATGGATACTTAATTGCATACTTGGCATCAAATATCTTGGACGATCAGAACCGTTTTATAAATTTCAGTGTATTGTTTACGATACACGAACTGATACAGATAAGTGAAGAAACAATATCGGGACTTGGATAGATGAATAAGGATTGATTAGTGTAAACTGTCAGGACTCGGTTCTTGCTCACGGAACAAAATGCCACACGGAATAATGTGCCACGCCAATTGTCATGCCAAGGGGGTGGGGCCACCTCTTAAGTCTGTGGGACCCACTGTAGAACAATGCGGAATCTTCGGAACACATTCCGAAAGAGGACTGAACTGTATTATAAATATAATAATGCCACCCTCAATTACAGATGCGCCTTTTAAGTGAATCGCCACTACAAGAGCTTGAGAACTCCGTAGTTAAGCATGCTTGGGCCAGGGAAGTCTTGGGATAGGTGACCTCATGGGATGTTGCCCCCGGTCGGGTCCGGTTCGTTCTAAAGGGCAAAACCGAGCAGTTTCAACCAGAGCGGACAATACCATCTGTACTGGGGCATGGGGTGTTATATTTATGGTGGCCCATGCAGGTCTGTCAGTAGTAGGTCTGTGGTTCAAGAACGAACCATTGTTCAAAGATGGGGAGAATGTCGGGACCCGATTCTTGCTCACGGAACAAAGTGCCACACGGAACAAAATGCCACGCCACTTGTCATGCCAAGGGGGCGGAGGCCACCTCTTGAATCCGTAAGGGCCACCTATTGAGTCCGTGGGACCCATTGTAGAAAAATGGGGAATCTTCGAAACACATTCCGAAAGAGAACCGAACTGTATTATAAATATAATGATTCCACACTCAATTACAGTGGTGCCTTTTAAGTGAATCGGCACTACATGAGCTTGAGAACTCTGTAGTTAAGCGTGCTCGAGCCAGGGAAGTCTTGGGATGGGTGGCCTACTTGGAAGTGGCCACTGGTCGGGTCCGGTTCGCTCTAAAGGGCAAAATCGTGCGGTTTCGACCAGAGCGGACAATACCATCTGTACTGGGCATGGGGCGTTATATTTATGGTGGCCCATGTAGGTCCGTCAGTAGTAGGTCTGTGGTTCAAGGACGAACCATTGTTCAAAGATGGGGAGAATGTCGGGACCCGATTCTTGCTCACGGAATAAAGTGCCACACGGAACAAAATGCCACGCCACTTGTCATGCCAAGGGGGCGGGGGCCACCTCTTGAATCCGTAAGGGCCACCTCTTGAGTCCGTGGGACCCATTGTAGAAAAATGGGGAATCTTCGAAACACATTCCGAAAGAGAACCGAACTGTATTATAAATATAATGATTCCACCCTCAATTACAGTGGTGCCTTTTAAGTGAATCGGCACTACAGGAGCTTGAGAACTCCGTAGTTAAGCGTGCTCAAGCCAGGGAAATCTTGGGATGGATGGCCTACTTGGAAGCGGCCACTGGTCGGGTCCGGTTCGCTCTAAAGGGCAAAACCGTGCGGTTTCGACCAGAGCGGACAATACCATCTGTACTGGGCGTGGGGTATTACATAAACACACTTAGATTTTATAGTCAGGACGTTCCATTTATCTTTCCACAATAAGCATTTCAAGTATATTACTCACGGTGCTTGAAGCGTCCGGGATGGAGTGTCGTATGCCGTTGGAAACCCAGTGATGTTTACGATGTCCCAGAATTCGAGAATCGTATGGAGAACGGTGATAAGGATGAAGAAGAGAGATGACTTGGAGTGCTCCGACCGTTTGTCTCCAAAGACGGATTGTTTTCGGCTGATCATGAAGTTACGTGGATTAAAAATGATATTGATGATGAAATCCAAGTAGACATTCTAATGCGTCTATGAAACGAAAAAATTATCAGTAATGTCAAATACTTCACAATTTTACGATCTATACATATATTGCATGCATATGCAATGATTGTACTTTTATCTTGGTCCGATGATGACGCCAGGAGCAGCGAGGTGCGACAGGAGCACCAACCGTGGTAGAGGCAGAGACAGAGCGGTTCTGCCGCCCGGGGAGCTGCGTAGGGAGCTCTAGAAGGCTGGTCTTGCACCCCAATCCGTATCCCCTTCGGATGACTCTTTCCGTATAGACTTTGCCACACATCCTTGTATATTGTATGCATATTCATTTCGAATGTAATATTATAGATATACACGCATATTTATTTTAAAGTTATTTATATAGTCAATTTTTGATCGTGTAGCTGTAGGTAGTGCATCCACATCAGAGGCAGAGGCCACTACCGCACCTGTAGGTATGTTTATATATCCTATGTTGTATGCATATTGATTTAGAATGTTATATTATAGATATATACACATTCTTTTTTGCAATTACTTATATAATCAATTTTTGATTGTCTAGCTGTAGGTGGTGCCTCCACATTCCGGGCGGAGGCCACCACCGCACCTGCAGGTATATTTATTTATCCTATATTGCATGCATATCGATTTAGATTGTTATATTATAGATATACACATATTCTTTTTGCAATTATTTATATAATCTATTTTTAATCATCTAATTGTAGGTAGTGCATCTATATCTGGCACAGAGGCTACTTCCATACCCTCCGGGCAGTCTGCTAGTTAGTATTCTTAAATATAAAAATCTTTTATCGTCAATGTTTACATATACTCTAAGAATAACCATGAAGTTCATGTAATTTTATCATCAATATTTATTTTCTAGTTAGAGGGGATGCACCCATGTCCGAGTCACCGGCTGTTCCTCATCGGAGGACCTATCGTCCCGCTCGTGCTGTTGCTTAGGCCCAGGCTCGTACTATGATCGCCAGAGGTATATATTGCACTTCAAATTTCGTTAATCCTTGATTTATAAATACCGTTTTGTCTTGATATTGCTTGTCTTGATATTTCTTATAGATGCAGGGCAACCCCACCCCGAGAGGGGGACTTGAAGGCCGAATCAGTCCCATAAGCGGAGGCCCGATAGAGTTAGGGGGATGCACCATTTCCCTTCTTCTTTACCCCCGATTATCGTTATACCGACGAATATGCCGAGAGATTTAGCCGGTATATGGGGGATGAGAGTTGCATCCAAAAAAAGTATTTTCTTCACGTTTAGTGGGGCGATCAATACCGGTACTCCTTTGCCCTCTTCTGGGATCAGGCTCGAGTATTAATATATATTTTCATTTGACTTATCAAATTAATTTTTTATTATTTAACACTTATAATTTAAATACATTATTTTCTTATATTTGCAGTTGGATTACAACTTTCAGCCTGTACCTGACCCTGATCACCCTGACAGAGTGCTCGATCTTCACTCATTTTACCTGGGCCTCATGAAGAACATGCAATGTAAGGTCCGATATAATAGAAACGAGGTAAAAATCTATTGCTGCATGCTATGACTGGCGACCCCAAGGCGGAGAGAGCGGCTCCCCTATATTCTTCGACCTTTACCGGAGTTGATATAGATACATAGCCTCTCTTGTGCCGGTATCTTGAGTCTGAGCGCAAACAGATTTGTAATTTAAATGTAATTCATTGTTTAGTATATAATTTATTTTTTGTGTTGCTTAATTAAAAAACCAAATCTGATTGTGTTGTGCAGAAACAAGCCGATCAAATCAAGAAGAATAGGAAGTCGGCGAAGAGGGGCCGCCCCACTTACACAGGTGGCTCGAGAAACATTACTCGTGCCATGGAGGCATCTGTAAATTACAATAGATTTATTTTGATATAATGCAATATTAAGAGTTATTTTATAACATATGTAAATTTTTAGCGAATTGCAGAGTGCTCAGACCCTGGCTTGGGATGGTACACCCAGCGTGTTGACCGCGTATCTTGCCGTCCACGGCACCTCGAAAGATCCCGCCTGGGCGAACTTCGATTCCTCGACGCTGCTATCCAGGAGTATTGCATAAATGTTAATATTTATTCTAATCCGAATGAAATTTTTGTTTCAATAAGTTCAAATTTAAATGATATATATACTTATGTTTTAATGCTTAGCATGGGTGTAGGAGCGTGTGGCGGAGCCGGCGGAGGAATCGGGTATCGATTTCAGTGGACAGACTGATCCGATCATACTGACCCCAGTTCTAGATGCTGTATACGGAGGGCACCACAGAGGCTGGAAAAGAGGCCGGAGACTTGGTCCTAACAGGGCCCATATGAAGTTGGTCTCCATTCCGGCGCTTACTTCCCCTACCTCCGTGAGTGACATCTGGAACATGATATTGCCGCATAAAAGAATGTCATCGAGGGGTAGAAGGAGATATTGGTACGCATATTACTTATTAGTAAAATATTATATCACATTATAGATTGTAGCATATGCAATATTAGCAGCTTGAGCTTATTTGGTTTTAGACTTAAATTTGATTAATCAGACTTACATAAAACTATGTAATTAAACTGAACTCTATAATTATAATCATGCCATAACTTTCTTCATTTTGGAGTTTAAAAGGTTATGATTTTCCAAACTCAAAACTTGAGAAGAAAACGTTGCTTTGTAAATTAGATAACTCCAAAACCAAGCATCCAATCAAAGCTAAACAATTAAAGAGAGATACGGGCTTATAAGTTAGAGTAGGCATCATTTCTGCCTCCACTTAAAATAAACTACGGTTTTCCAAACCAAATAGCAAAACTAGGCCTAATTCCCTAAGTATTCTTAGATTGGGGGAAAAAAGTATAGCCCCGAATGTGTACAATTTCAACATATATAAATTCTCATATATAACATATGAATTTCAAGAAAACGTGTGGAATCTCAACAAAACATATATAAATTCACAGTGATAATTATATGAATTCGACTAGAATCTAATACACCGTTCTTACTCATTTATTATACAAATACAAAATTTTACCGATTCGGTAGGCTATTTCGGTTGTGGCTCCACATGTGTTTTCTTCGGCCGCGGCTCCGCAAGCTACTACCTTGGCTACGCAAACACAGACTCAAGACCATGTTCAAATCAAGTTTTAGCTGGAGGTGCTAATCAATCAGAGAACAAAACAGAATAGAACGTATCCAACACCAACAATGCAATTCTAGAGATTCTGTGTAAAGATTACTGTGTTTATCAAATCTTAGCAAACAACAAGACCATGTTGGTAAGTTAATATAACACTCGTGAATAACATATGAATATCACAGAACAATTTAGTATATAGAAATGTAGAATTAATCATCATCCCAAGGACTGTTGGAAATTTATTGCATTAATAATTTCTATATCATTATATTTCTGCAAATAATTATTAAATAATATTTATGAGCTCCTACGCTTAGGGATGATGACGCCACCTCTCATGTAATTCATCAAGAAGTCATCTTTCCCAACGTTACATTATCTCTCTCGCCGGAGCCTTGACATCGTACGGACGGTCAGGAGTTTAATCTCGAGATCGATGCTTCAAATGCCAATATATTAAAATAACTTTATAAACCATTTTGAGAGAGAAATGCTTTGAAATTTCGTACACCTTTTTGTTCTAAAGTTCAACTCTATTTGTAGAATAAATCAAGGTTAAAATCCCCCATGAGAGCAGGCCTTTGGGTCTAATCGGTTTTGCTCATGCCTTGGCAATAAAAGTAATTAATAGCAATAGTAATTAGGCTCACATAATTGTAAGCATTAAGAAGCAGTTTCATCAGGTAATAATAAGGCTAATTTTTAAATTAAATGATCAAAATAAATGTGTTAATTGAGAGAATGAAAGAAATAATAATGAGAATTAATTGCATAAAATAACTTGGTTTTTTTTTTCACTAATAGTAATATTTTATCAAAATACCCAGCAGAAAATGCTATACTTTTCATTACTACATCTTAGATCATATACAAATGAGGAATTGGCAATGTATGTAGAGTGATGAAATGGCAATATGTATGAAATCTCTCTCTCTCTCTCTCTCTCTCTCTCTATATATATATATATATATATATATGATAATAATGGAGGAAAGAGGTCCTAGAAGGCTTTTTGCGTTAGGTGGTGGAATAAAGCATGTCTTCCACCATTTTATTCGACGATCGGCACCTTCCAACTTGATCTCCATCCTCTAATTTGTCGATACACCAAATTTCATATGATTACAACACCATTTCATCGTTGATTTAGCAATATAAAAAGTTCTATTCTCAGTAAACAGTTAATTTTGTACCCAGTAAATCAACGGTGAAATGGTATTGTAATCATATGAAATTTGGTGTATCGACAAATTAAATGATGGAGATTAAGTTGGAAGGTACCGATCGTCGAATAAAACGACGGAGGGCATACTTTTTTCCGCCACCTAACGCAAGAAACTTCCTATGGCCTCTTTCCTCCATTATTCTCACTCCTCTCTCTCTCTCTCTCTGTGTCTATATATATATATATATATATATATATATATATATATATAAGTGATCCATAACAAACCGGTCTGCGTTTTTTTTTAAAACGGGAACCCAGATTTACGACATATTTTAACGATCCGATCTGTTCAAGTTGATCACCCTACCCTCAAATGTATGTGTATGAAAAATCAAAAGATTTAAAGACCTCTAGCATATGCATCGGATGATATTTATGTTGCATTATTGAAAAACGCTCATTTTGCACCCCATCGATATCGATGCATAGGCTAGAGGTCTTTAAATCTCTCGATTTTTCATACACATACATTTGAAGGTAGGATAATCAACTTAAATGGATCGGATCGTTAAAATATATCGTATATCGGCCGTTTTTTAAAAAGCGGACCGGTTTGCAATGGATCACTCTCTTTTAGAGAGAGACACACACACACACACAATGAATGAGAATGAATAAAAAATTTGTTATTCCTCTTTTGATATATACACTCTGATGGAGGCTGTGATCTCCCTCAGATGTTGTCCTCCATCGATCTGGTAGCGAGCGGTTTTTAGCGGCTGAGATTTGTTTTGAAGGTTGTTGAACGTGTGGATCTTAATGGGTTGTTGGAAGTTGCTGAGGCTGAGCTACCTGCAAGGGAAGTCCCGGGATGGGAGACCACCGTAGGACCCTCCGACGATCAAGTTAGCGCCGGGGAATAAGAGCAGCGTAGCAATCTATTGGGTTCAGTTCAAGTTACCTGAGTCTTCTAAGAGAGAGGTTTATATAGTGGTCGCGTGGAGCGTGCAGGCGCGAAATCATCGCCGTTAGTTATGCCCCTGCGTTATCCCTGCATTAATTGCGGTATACGCCTATTAATGTGGGGACACGCTAGCATGGGACGTGGAACGTGGGGAGGAGGATATCTCGCCCTGGCGAGATACGCGGAGTCGTTGCGGGGGCGCATGGATTCCGCGCTCTCTGTTGATCGGGGAAGCTGAGGAAGCTCGGCCTGTCAGATGGCTCGGAGACGAGTATGGAGGCCGAGGAAGCTCGGCCTGTCAGATGACTCGGAGACGAGCTGTTGGCTGTTTCTTAGGTGAAGGTGAAAAGTTTTTAAGGAGGTCTATGAAAGGTCAGATGCGTCCTCGGAGACGAGATCCCGAGGAATGCCCCTAATGCATCTCATTTATTCCACCTCCATATCCTTCGGGATACGTCATCCGCCACGTGTTGTAATCTGAGGAAATACCACTTGTGAGCATCATCATTAGCCCCCCACTCTTGTTCCGATCTATTCATGGGTCGGGTCGAGAGTGGCGTGCTTGGTTTTTCTTCTACTCAGTTTGGTGCCGAGAATCATAATGTGGATCGCCCGGGAATGCCATGGCGTTTGGCGGTTGTGTCGTTTCGATCATTGGGCACACGTGTCGTCTCATCGTGCGCCTGAATTTTCGCGCGTATCCCCGATGGCGTCGGCTGATCAGTGAAATGATTGCGCTTTAAAGGGGGGCATTTCAGTCGATTCGTCAATTAGAGTACATGCCACGTGTCAGATGTCGGTTGGCGGGCGAGACAGGCTGTCATTGACTCCTGCGACCGAAGAGGCGTCCCCAATGATCGACCGCCACGTGGATCTTCAACTGCCGCTAGGCGCGACATTTCGTTTTGGCGGGAATCGATCTGGGCCGTAGGATATTCTCTTTGGGGTGTATAAATAGAAGGGGACCATCCTAGAGCTAACACTACGCTTCAATTAAAAATAGGAAAAATTCTAAAGATCGAGCGAATGAGTGTACAGGTATATCAACCACTTCAATACAAAGAATGTTTGATTAAACAAATTTATAAGAACAAGTACACGCTTTTATATAATGGTATGACAATTAACTATACAAAAAGAATTTTTTCCCTTTCAAGAAGAAAAAGAAATATTAAGAACTAAATATTAAGAACTAAATATAAATCCGCTGAGCTACTTCTCAATGGACGAGATAAGTAACAAGGAGAGCTGCAAGCATAAGCACATAAACTAACCCCTGATCCATCGCAATGCCATCACTCACCATCGGAGAAGGTGCCGTCGCTTGACCACGGGTGAGCTGTGTTAGCCCAGAGAAAATGAAGGCGATAACGAGAAAAGTGCAAATTCTCATTGAACCCATACTCTTGAATTTACCAACTCCTTAATTAGACTGAAAGCGGAGAAAGAATATAGGAATGGGTTATTCTTGCAACTTAGATTGAGAGAGAGAGAGAGAGAGGATGTGATGATAAAATTCGCTCTGTGTTCCTTCAATTTATAGGACAGGTGAGATTTAGCAACAACCCTGACTTGATGTTTCCTCAAGAGCCGGCCTTCTAAATTTCAAAGGGTGACTCAGACTTTGTCAATGAAAACGAGTCATGTTATGAATTTGTCCAAAGTGCAAATATTAGTTTCCGTCAAAATACTAGCATCGAACACTTAGGTCATAATATATCTTGGTAACCGGTAAATTCATAAACCATATGATTTAGATTTGTACCACTCATATATTAGCATGAAGCAAGTAAACACTTGCCTGGAAACGTCTCGGGGTCGCAAGGCAGCAACGTCGTCACAAACGCGTGATATACGTCGTGGAACCGATTCGCGCGAGCTTCGATCGAGATGCAGATCTCGCGTAGGGGTTGTCCGGATTCGTTGCACAGTCACTGGACGTTGAAGGGTGCTTGATGATCCTCTGCGAGTGTATTGGGGTTGCCGACGGTTGACGGCGTCGCTCCGGCAACAGAATGCAGCGAGTGTTGGGTGTTTGGGTTTGGTGTGGTTTTGGAGAGAGGAATCAATGGTGGTGTCCAGGTGTGGGTATAGGGGTGTGTGGATGTTGATGCTGATGACGAGGAGGTCGTAGGGTGGTCGGCAATGTGATGGGGAGTTCACCGGCATCGAGGGTGCAAGGTGATGGTCGGCTCGGGTGCACTGGGTTTGTGTGCAGGGGAGTGGGTGATCGAGTGAGGTGGCTAAGTTGTTGGGGGTGAATGCGAGGGATTGAGGAGGAGGTTAGGGTGAGGTGATGAAGAAGGGGGTCGGAGGAAGGTTCGTCGTCGTCGTCGTCGAGGGGAGCGTCTGAAGTTTGCAGTGGCTCTTTTGGGTTCGTGGGGGAAAAATTGGGTGTTCGGTGGGTATTTTGGGAGGATGGATAGAGTTAGGGATTTTAGAAACGAGGGAGAAGAGAGAGATGAGGGTGTGATAGAAAACGTTGGGCGACGTCACTGCGAGGGCGTGGGCTGCGGCGGGGGATGGGTGTCGCGAATTGAAGAGGAGGCGGGAAAGGAGGGAGCCGTTGAGGGAAGGAGAAAGGGATGTGAAGCGGGTCGGGTCGGGTACGAGGAGGCAAGCCGGAGGGAGTGGGCCAGGCCTGGTAAAAAAAATAATTCCCCTTTAAAAAAAGAGCGGGCTGAGAGGGAACGGGCCGGGAAGAATTTTAAAGGGTTTATAAAAAAAACAATAGTGGGCTGAGAGGGAAAAATTTATTAAGGTATTTATTTAAAATGTGTGGGCTTGGAAAATGCGTTTAAGTTCTAAATTTTAAATGGGGATTTCCAATTGGGCTGGGGTTTTGTAAAATAGTCTGTTTGTTTTTAACTTTTGGTTTGAGTTTGGTTTTCCAAATTAGTTTTAAATCTTGGGTTTTAACTTTTAGGGTTTGGAAAAATATAAATATTAGGCTTAAACAACCAATTCAAAATATGAAGGAAAAAGAAAAGAAACCACTGGAAATCAGAGAATAGGAAACTTTTATTAGAATGGAAACGGGGATTTACATCATACCCCCCCTTACTAAAAATTTCGTCCTCGAAATTTAACAAAGATACAAGAAAAATGTACTAAACAAAGAGATGTGGGTAACGATCACGGATATCTTCCTCCCGCTCCCAGGTGGATTCTCCTGGGGAACGACCGCCCCAAGACACTCGGACTAAGGGAATGACCTTATTCTTCAGCACTTTCTCTCTGCGGTCGAGAATGGTAGTGGGTTGCTCCTCGTATGACAGATCGGTTCCCAAAACTAGCTCCGAATGATCCAGGACATGGCTCTCATCTCGAACGTAACGCCGCAACTGTGACACGTGGAAGGTATTGTGCACACCAGCTAGCGATGGAGGCAAGGAAAGTCCTCAAAAGGTCCGATAAAGCGGGGACTAAGCTTTCCCCGACCTCCGAACCTGATAACTCCACGAGCAGGGGAAATCTTCAAGAACACATGATCTCCGACTTCGAACTCAAGTGCCCTTCTGTTGGTATCTGCCCAAATCTTCTGTCGATCCTGAGCCGTCTTAATACGTTGTCTGATCATTTGAACCTTGTCGACTGTCTGAACAATGAGTTCGGGGCCCAGTAATCTTCGTTCTCCCACATCATCCCAACATACTGGGGATCGACACTTCCTCCCGTATAGTGCTTCAAAAGGAGCCATCTGAATACTAGCCTGGTAACTATTGTTGTAAGAGAACTCGACTAGGTGCAGATGGTCCTCCCAGGAACCCTGAAAGTCCAACATACAGGCTCTCAACATATCCTCGAGCGTCTGAATCGTAGGCTCGGATTGTCCATCCGTTTGTGGGTGATACGCTGTGCTGAATTTAAGGCGGGTTCCCAAGCTCTCCTGTAAGCTCTTCCAAAAGTGTGACAAGAATCTCGTGTCCCGGTCTGACACAATGCTGACTGGAACACCGTGAAGTCGTACAATCTCCTGCATATATCTTTCTGCCAGTGATTCTGTCGACTGTCCCACTCAGAAAGGTAGGAAGTGTGCAGCTTTTATGAGGCGATCGACGATAACCTAAATGGCGTTATTGCCCCTAGGGCTCCGTGGTAAGGCCGTCACAAAATCCATAGTAATGTGCTCCCACTTCGATTCCGGTATCGGCAATGGTTGTAACAATCCTGCTGTCCTCTGATGTTTCGCCTTCACCTGCTGACATACCAAGCACTTGGATACGAACCTCGTAATTTCCCGCTTCATTCCGTTCCACCAAAAGTGCTGCTTTAGGTCCTGATATATTTTTGCACCTCCTGGATGCACAGAATAAGCTGAACTGTGTGCTTCAGCCAAAACTTCTTCTTGAACATCTCCTTTAGGTACGCAGAGTCTACTACCGAATCTCAGAGAGCCATCTTCATGTATAATCAAATCCGTTCTCAGTCCGGCTTCCACTTGCTCTCTGAACTTTTGTAATCGGGAATCATCCGCTTGTGCAATCTTGATGCGATCCACTAGAGAAGATTGCACCTGTAGTTGCCAAAATTGACTGAGTGCGTTTGGCGTAACGACTTCAAGTTCAAGTCTCTGAAAATCTTCAATAATGCTCCTCTGATCGGTCAACATCATGACCGCTAGTTTGCGACTGAGCGCATCTGGTACAACATTGACCTTCCCCGGGTGATACTGAAGGTCCAAATCATAATCTGCCATTAGCTCTAACCATCGGCGCTGCCTCATGTTTAGTTCCTTCTGAGTGAAAACATACTTCAAACTTTTGTGATCTGTGTACACCTCCACTTTCTCACCCAAAAGATAGTGCCTCCAAATTTTCAATGCAAATACTACCACAGCTAACTCTAAGTCGTGCGTAGGGTAGTTCTTCTCATGGTTTCTCAGTTGTCGAGAGGCGTAAGCAACCACTCGGCCGTGCTGCATCAAAACACAGCCTAAACCCTTCCCTGAGGCATCACTGTGTATCACCAAACCACCTGAATCATCTGGTACAGTAAGAATAGGTGCCGTGGTTAACTTCTGCTTTAGTGTGTCGAATGCCTGAGTGCACTCCTCTGCCCATGTAAACGGCACGTCCTTCCGTGTCAGCCTCGTCAATGGTTCCGCAATCCTTGAGAAATCTTGGACGAATCTCCGATAACCTGCCAATCCCAGAAAGCTCCTGATTTCAGCCATTGACTTCGGCGTTGGCCAATCTCTGACAGATTCTATCTTTGCCGGGTCCACCGAGATGCCTTCGCCCGAAACGATATGTCCCAGAAACTGAACCTTGTCGAGCCAGAATTCACACTTGCTCAGTTTCGCGTACAGCTTCTCTTCCCGGAGAATTTGTAGTACCTTGTGCAAATGTTCAGCATGCTCTTCCCGGGTCTTCGAGTAGACAAGTATGTCATCGATAAACACAACGACAAACGTGTCCAAGTACTTTGCGAACACTCTGTTCATCAGGTCCATGAATATTGCTGGGGTATTGGTAACACCGAACGGCATCACAAGGAACTCGTAGTGTCCGTATCGGGTCCTGAAGGCCGTCTTGCATACATCCTCGGCTGCTACTCTGATTTGATGATATCCAGAATGGAGGTCCAACTTCGAGAAAACCTTGGCTCCACTTAGCTGATCAAATAGGTCGTCAATGCGCGGTATTGGGTACTTGTTCTTTATTGTGACCTTGTTCAGCTCTCGATAATTTATACACATTCTCAGCGATCCATCCTGTCACGCCCCGCTTCCCAGTATACGGCGAAGGAGACGCGACGAGGCCCGCTACGTATATACTCAGAAGTACATACGCTAAGCGTAACTAAGCAATATAAATACACAAGAGACAAGAGTATAAAAGAACAGCAACTTTTATTAATAACATTTTTTGTACAATGCATGAAAAGGAAAATACAACTGAAATGAAAAGCGATGCCTAAACAGTGGCATAACATGAAAATGAAAAATACTGGAAAGAACAAGATACAATATCTAGAGCTCGAGGTCTTCGTGGAACCGCTACAAGTCTTCACTGGTGGGCTCGATCTTAGCTTGGTCCGACGCACCTGACGACATTCAAAGAAGAAGGAAATAGAATGTCGTCAGCGAACAGGTCGCTCGGTAAGTCCCAAAGATAATGGAGAAATAGACAGAGAGTAAAAGAGAGAGAGAGAGTAGCTTTTAATATTGTATTGTATTGTCATATTATAGTAGTATGGTGCTAACGCTGTTGTTATAGCTTGGTACAGAAGGATGCCAGTGTATACGAGAGGGATCTCTATATGCTAGAGATCAGGGCAAATGGAAGTACAAGGCTCCGTTATACAACCCGGAACAACGGCAATTGGATTCAGGTTAGGTGTCTTAATCTTACCATCTCGTGCCACCTTTAACACCTTCCGTACCAATCTACCCCTTAAACCCCGCGATGTCTTGTTTGTATTGTTATCTTGTAAAACTTGTAATGATTGCATGATTGACTTGATTGACTGACCGAAACCATGATATCAGGAAACGGTTATAACTGTAGAGTCATGTAAATGGAATACTGGGAAACATGTAAAAGGAATATCCATGGTTCGGTTCAGTCAAGTAGATTGTTAACTGGATTCTGGGATTCATGTATTCATCTTGAGTTGAAATATAAAGAATATGGATTGACTTGAATCATATTCAAGTCAGAAATAGTCAGACGCTAACCCGAGTCAGACTAAAAGAAAGATAATTTGAAGTTCTATAATTGGTTAGGGTCCTTATTGTAAATTATAAAACTTGAGGGGGTTTTATTATTCGTCTTTATAGTTATAATAAGTGTGAATTTTATTTATTTTATTCTAGTGAATATATCCTAATAAAAGTATTAATTGATTTATTTGAATTTCAGGGTATTTTAATGTAACTTTTAAACTTGTAATTTTAGAAAAAGTGGAAACTTTATATTATAATAAAATAGGTGTCTAAATTATAATTAAATATATTTTAATACAAGAATAATTTTAAATAAATATTTTATTTTCCAAAATCTCATTTTCCTTAAATGTCGTATTTTAAACCTTTCGAGACCGAATGCTCCTTGCGGAGGTCTGAATCTCGCACTACTAGCCCGCGGGTGCACGATGAACCGTACTATCCCTAACGGGTTCCCCAAAGGTGGGTTGTAGCGGCGCTTTGCTTAGGTTTAATAAATACCATTCATTTAGAAAAACGGTTTTATAAATATAAGGTATTTATTTGCAAAAGAGTATAGTTTTCTGTATTTTAGTTTCTAGGGTTTCCTAAGCCAACTATCCTATTTCTAAGGGTCTAAACGACAAGTCATTAGAAGTCTCAAATCGCCTCTTCACCGCCAATTGTGGCCAGGTAAGTACAAGTGAGGAGGGAGGGATCCGCTCACGAATTGTGAGACGGGCCTTTTAAAGTTACCCAAGCTCACTTGCCTAGCCTAGACACCACAAAGTCAGTTTAGATAAACGATCGATGTCCATGACCAATCGTGCTTTCATTTTATAAAAGATTTTATTTAGAGATGTTTACAACTTAAAGCTTTCAATAAAGATTATAAAGATTATGGTATTTTAGTGAAAAATCCTGTAATTTCGTATTCTATATTTTGACATATATCAATTAGGGTTATATTTGTGTGTGTGTAGAGGTAGGTCATTATCTCGTGACTTATTTTAAGGTATTGTGAAGTTTAGAGGTTAAACAAGAAATATTAAACTTGAAGGTATTAAAGCGCAAGAATACGGTATTTGAAAACGTTATCATTTCATGCGTGAAAATTCATTCAAATTGATTTCTACAAGTTTAGTGATCAAGATAAACGTATTTAGGAGTGAGGGAATTAATTAGAACAAGAAAAATAAACTCTATGGTATTTTTATGAAAAGAATACGGTTTTGCAAAGAAGCTACCATTTCATGTGAGAAACTTTATTTAAATTGGTTTATGGGTGATTAATAGTCAACATGAATATGTTAGGGTATTGTGGATTAGGTGACAAGTGAAATTTTGTAGAAAAACCGAATCGGAAATCGGTTTGTTCCGATTTCCGTCGGGTTTCATATTTCCGTATTTTAAGAAATAGAAAAGAGAGAGAGGGATGGGACTTATGGGTTTTAAGCTCTTCTAAAGAGTAAAGAGAACTAGGGAGAAAGACCAAGGGGTGGTTTCGTCGCCGGTTGCTTCAAAGCACGTCGCCGGAATTCCGTCAGAATCTCGTCGGAGCTTCGCCGCGAACTTGTTTTCAAAGAACACACTTCTTGGAAAACTTTTGAGAGAGTGGCTCAAGATTTTGGGGGTGAGAGGGTAGTGTATAGGGTTGGTATTTATAGGGTTAGGGTAGGGTTAGGGTAGGTGAAAAGTTAAAAATAAAAATGTGATAAAATGTAATAAAAATGTATTAAAAGTGGAGTAATTGGGGTTTTTAAAGAGCTCTGGAAGTGGTATGAGGCTGAAACTTTGCAAGTGCGTAGGGAATATGAAAAGACACAACTTTCATGTTGTGACCCTCGCCGGAATCGGCCGAATCGGGGGTGACTCGGCCGTGACTCGGTCGGATCACTGAGTCGGCCGAGTCAAGGTCGAGTTGGCCGATTCCCGACCGAGTCCGGTGACCTGGATCTCCCTCGACGGTTCATCTACCCTCTGCAAGTGTTACATGTTTGGGTGTAGTGGGGGTTTTGTGAGATATGCGCGTGTAAACTCTTGGTATTCTAAAGGTTTTTTTTAAAAAATCAATATTAAAAATAATGTGGGGTATGGGATTTGAACTCTGGTGGCTTGGTTCAGCAGTGCAAGGTATTACCAATGAGCTACAAGCCCCTTCTTGAAATTATGGAGTTATTTAATTACTTAAAATGATAGCAGCAAGAGTAAATACTCCAAGTATACATTAAATTTAAAGTAATTTCTTGTACACTAAAAATGGATTTATTACATTCTTGTAGCTTGTAATTAAAAACAAAATAATTACCTATATCTTGTGCTCAGGCTAAAATACCCCTTTGTGGATTTTTGAAAAAAAATATTTGAAAAATTTTGTATAGGAAATTTAGGGTTGTTACACATCCTTCTTCTTTACTAACAGGACTGGTGCACCCCACGGTGAAGCGCTTGGCCGAATAAATCCCTTCTCCAATAGTTCTTCAACCTGCTTCTTCAATTCCGCCAACTCAACTGGTGCCATTCTGTATGGGGCCCTAGATACTGGGGCTGTACCTGGAATCAAATCGATTGAGAACTCCAAAATTCGAGGAGGTGGTAGACCTGGTAGATCTTCGGGAAATACATCCAGAAAGTCCCGAACAATTTCTGGGACTGGGCTCTTATCAATCTCCATAGCTGTCAGTTCCTTGGGTTTTGCTCTGTACTTAGCTGGCTCCAAAGATTCGCTTCCGCCCTCGAAAGTAAACTCCGGGTGATTAGGGATACGAAAGATCACTTTCCTTGCCCGACAGTCGATAACTGCATGGAAAGTGCTCATCCAATCCATCCCGAGAATTGCGTCGTAACTGCCTGTCCCGATCAAAAGGAAATTCGCATAGAATTCCCTGCCACACACTACAACTGGGCATAATCTACATTCTCGAATAGATATAATAATGCCATTACCCGTATGAATTTCCCATCCCTTGGTTAGTGGTTCATGTGGTATTGAGTGTGTATTAGTGAAATTCTCAGACAAGAAACAATGCGATGCTCCTGAATCAAATAGTACTCTAGCTGGCAAGGAATGTACGAGTAGAGTACCTGTAACCACATCTCCTGATGCTTCTGCCTGCTCGGCGGTCAAGGTGAAAGCCCGTCCCTGACCGCGACCTGTAAATGGTTGCCTCTGCTCCTGTGGCCTCTGCTGTGGCGGTCCAGAACCTCCCTGTATCTCTGCTCGCTCAGGACAACTGTTAATCCTGTGCTGACTGGAACCGCAAATTAGGCACTGTCCCTTGGCACAGCGACAGTCCTTCTGGGTATGTCCTCCTCTACCGCAATAGCCGCAAGTTACGCCCTGTCTCTGGGGGCGATGCTGTGGTACAAACGGGCGCTTCATTTGTGTCGTTCCTGCTCTGTGAACTGGTATGGCTCCTCGAGAAAGCGCGTGGGTACGTGCTGGAACGACTGGGGGTCTTCTGAACTTATTAATCAATTGCTCCTGAACTCTCGCCGCGTTGAGTACCTGTGCGAAAGTCTGCAAATCCAACGATGGAATCAACTGCTGCAACTCGAAATCTAACCCCTGAAGAAAGCGTCTGGCCCTGGTGGCCTCTGATTTGACCATGTATGGAGCAAAGCGGCTCAGACGGTTGAACTCTGCCGCATATACGTCCACTGGGCGTCCATTCTGCTTTAAAAGAATAAACTTTTCCTACATTTCTGCCTTGGCTGTGGGAGGAAAATAATGATCTAGGAAGCACTCCTTAAACTTGCTCCATTCAATCGGTTCGTCGAGTCTGCTTTCTTCCACCGACCACCATGTACGGGCTTCGTCTTCTAATTGAATCTTTATCACGTCCACTCTGTCTTCCTCTGGAACCCTGGCGGCTGTCAATAAATTCTCCATGTTCACCAGCCATTGCTCTGCCTCAAGGGGTTCAGCTAGCCCTGTGAATGCAGCTGGGTGTAACCGTCGGAAGTCTGATACGGTACCAGCCCTAGCCTGATAAGCTAGTGGAGTAGCGCCCTCGGGGGCAGTAATGAGTGCGGAGGGTCCTCCTGCGGCAGTAATCGCCCTGAGTCCCTCAGTAAGCAAATCTGTTTTCCTCTCCTGAGCTTCTGCGAGAGTGGTCAGTGCACTGAGTATTCTTTCCGTGCGGTCCTGAGAGCTGGAGTCCGAGGAGGGGTCGTTCGGGGACGTCATATCACTGGAAGATTCAAAAGGATAGGATCAGATTCAAGGATGGAAATCAAGAGTAGTGAAACAAGAATAACGTAATACAGCATAGTTAATGTTATCCCTTGATACTAAACACAGGCTCTGATACCAACTAAACCATGTCACGCCCCGCTTCCCAAAATACGGAAAACGAGGGATGACTAGGCCAGCCATGCTCCTACGGTCAAGGAATCATCCCGCCGTAGTCACACTTCGGCTTCTAGCACTACATGGTAATCAGTAAATAAAGCACAGTATTAAAGGAATCACATCACTAATTTATTACATTAAAATTTCATTGTTCACAAATTACAGATAATAAGAACAATAACTAACCAAGTTCAATCTCACGATCACTCTAAGGAAAGCAGTAAAGATAGGGAGTACACCAGACTATATCTCTATGAACTCGAAGGGTAGATCCGTCTCCTGTGCTGGTCCTCCCGCGGGATCTGAGCATGCATACTCAGGTCGTCAGAGCGACACAATAATAATATTATTATAATAAGATGAAACAGGTAAATGTGGTAATACTGGTATAAGAACAATGCAAGTAATCACTGTGTCACTATATGATGCAGAATATGTTCTGTGTCCATGTCGGTCTCTAGGTCATGTTTGAAATCATATAGTGGAACGAGGATCATGTTTAACAGGAGTCTCGTACATACCCGAGACAACGGCCCACATGCCCGGGACATAACCCTGTCAGCCGGATCGCTAGATCCTATCCCTACACGTATCAGTATCACAGTTCGAATGATCATCCTCTAAACACGGTCCCGCTAAATACGATACTCTTTCCACTTTGATTTCCCCTTTTTCCCCAGGTTTACACTATTTATGATCTTGATCTAGTTGTGTACAAGTATACCAAAGGCACGGTTTTATCAATGTTCACTGTATCAATCACTGTCACGAATATTCACTTTTCATTGGTGTACTCGTCGCTCCTAGACCAACATCTATCACGCATGATAATACAATGTCCACACGCACTAACACTGAGTATATGGCAAGGGTATGATATATGTATTGTATGCTACCAATAAGCTCTATATGTTATGAATCAACATGCATGTCATTAACTAAACTAATTTGCATAAATCAATATGTTAAGAGTTCAGCAAAATGATACAAGTAAGATCATTAGAACACTCAGTCAGCAATCCATCAAAATTTGTTTCAGTTCAATCGGGATTCCGGTTTTCAAGATATAGCTATTTCATTTAAAGTGCTCGCGGCTGGAAATTCAGTTTCAGAACTGAACGTCCGTTTCGCGACACGACTTGCATTCAGTTGGGCTCAGAATTTAGCGATGTCACAGTTAAATGAAATATAGGGTTTTCGATAAAGTATTAAACGCAATAGACGGATCCTCAATCGCATCTGTACGTTGAAAGTTATACACAGTTTAACCTCAGGGTGTCATTTCAGAATCTGTTCTGGACAGTTATACATTCTGCCCTTTTAAATACAGTTTAAAATAGCAAACGGCGATGAATCGGAATGGAACCACATGTTTTGTTTAACTAACAGAAATATCTTTAATCTACTGCAGGGTTCCGTAACATACGATTTCCGAAAACCCAGTGACGCAGGTCTTTGGACAGAATACAATAATCAGAAACGCTCTGGACTGCAGTCCAGAGTCGCTTTCCGATCCAATTATCTTCACAGTTACAGAACAGAAATCATTAGAACTTTACATAAAGTTAAAGTTCGTCGAGTCGGCTTCGATTTACGCCCTCGAACGCATCATTCCAGTATGTATGTAATTTACGGTGATTTTATTCATTTTTCAGATACGAGAAAATATTAGTTTTAACGGCATATTTGGGGGTATCAATTTTTGTCTCCAACAATCGTATTTTCCAGTGATTTTCATACACGATATTTATCATCAAGTGGGCCAACAGAAAATATTAGTTTCCGTCAAAATAAACTATTAATTCCATTGGGAACTAGCATCGAACACTTAGGTCATAATATATCTCGGTAACCGGTAAATTCATAAACCATACGATTTAGATTTGTACCACTCATATATTAGTATGAAGCAAGTAAACACTTGCCTGGAAACATCTCGGGGTCGCAAGGCAGCAATGTCGTCACAAACGCGTGATATACGCCGTGGAACCGATTCGCGAGAGCTTGGATCGAGATGCGGATCTCGCGTCGGGGTTGTCCGGATTCGTTGCACAGTCACTGGACGTTGAGGGGTGCTTGATGATCCTCTGCGAGTGTATTGGGGTTGCCGACGGTTGACGGCGTCGCTCCGGCAACAGAATGCAGCGAGTGTTGGGTGTTTGGGTTTGGTGTGGTTTTGGAGAGAGGAATCAATGGTGGTGTCCAGGTGTGGGTATAGGGGTGTGTGGATGTTGATGCTGATGACGAGGAGGTTGTAGGGTGGTCGGCAATGTGATGGGGAGTTCACCGGCGTCGAGGGTGCAAGGTGATGGTCGGCTCGGGTGCACTGGGTTTGTGTGCAGGGGAGTGGGTGATCGAGTGAGGTGGCTGAGTTGTTGGGGTGAATGCGAGGGATTGAGGAGGAGGTTCGGGTGAGGTGATGAAGAAGGGGGTCGGAGGAAGGTTCGTTGTCGTCGTCGTCGAGGGGAGCGTCTGAAGTTTGCAGTGGCTCTTGTGGGTTCGTGGGGGAAAAATTGGGTGTTCGGTGGGTATTTTGGGAGGATGGATAGAGTTAGGGATTTTAGAAATGAGGGAGAAGAGAGAGATGAGGGTGTGATAGGAAACGTCGGGCGACGTCACTGCGAGGGCGTGGGCTGCGGCGGGGGATGGGTGTCGCGAATTGAAGAGGAGGCGGGAAAGGAGGGAGCCGTTGAGGGAAGGAGAAAGGGATGTGAAGCGGGTCGGGTCGGGTACGAGGAGGCAAGCCGGAGGGAGTGGGCCGGGCCTGGTAAAAAAAATAATTCTCCTTTAAAAAAAAGAGTGGGCTGAGAGGGAACGGGCCGGGAAGAATTTTAAAGGGTTTATAAAAAAAACAATAGTGGGTTGAGAGGGAAAAATTTATTAAGGTATTTATTTAAAATGTGTGGACTTGGAAAATGCGTTTAAGTTCTAAATTTTAAATGGGGATTTCCAATTGGGCCGGGGTTTTGTAAAATAGTCTGTTTGTTTTTAACTTTTGGTTTGAGTTTGGTTTTCCAAATTAGTTTTAAATCTTGGGTTTTAACTTTTAGGGTTTGGAAAAATATAAATATTAGGCTTAAACAACCAATTCAAAATATGAAGGAAAAAGAAAAGAAACCACTGGAAATCAGAGAATAGGAAACTTTTATAAGAATGGAAACGGGGATTTACAATTGGGAAGTACAAACTTGCCCGGTTTACCCGCTACCGGTCTAGGGTGCAATTCACTTCTTATTCCCCACTCTTGTAGATCCATCCGAGCATTCATGTTGTCTTTCGATTTCCCATCTTTACAAAGAAGCAAGTTAAGTATGTGCTCAGATACTCCCTTCTCTATATGCATGACGTCCAGACAATGACGCACTGAATTTGTAGACCAGTACGGAAGCTCGAAGAAAATGCTTAACTTGTTCCAATATTGTGGTTTGACCTGTTTCGTCGGATCCATCCCGAAGGTCACGTTATTGCAACCATCCCATTTAGCAGTCACGTCCTCTCCGGACAATGGGGATGGAGGTCCAAGAAGCTCCTGAGGACCATCAAAGTGAACCGTGTCTAACCTATAGGGGTGGTCTGGAGGCAGGAAACGTCAATGGCCGCAATAACAAACCTTCCTACTAAAATTCAAGAATTTTGATGTTGTGTGTTCATGGCAATGAGGACATGCTTTGTGTCCATGTACGGAACAACCTGATAGCATTCCGTACGCAGGAAAGTCATTAATTGTCCACATTAAAGCCACACGCAGTATGAAGGTTGTATTTGTGTTTGAATCATATGTCTCTACACCATCAATGAACAAAAATTTCAACTCCTCGATCAGAGGTCGGAGATAGACGCCGATATTGTTCCCCGGTGAGTTTGGTCCGTCGATAAGAAGAGGCATCATAAAGTATGATTGGTCCATAGCCAACCAAGGCGACAGATTATAAATTATCATTACAACGGGCCATGTGCTGTGACTTCCAGCCATATAGTTGAATGGGCAGAAGCCATCAGTAGCCAGTCCGAGCCGGACATTGCGAGGATCGCTACTGAATATTGCGTGCCTCTTATCGAAATCCTTCCATGCCGGTGAATCTCTTGGATGGCTCATTTTTCCATCTTCGCTTGGAGGAGCACGGTGATGCCAAATCATTGCCTCGGCTGTTTTCTTGCACCTGAATAGCCTCTGTAGGCTCTGTGTTATGGGAAAGTATCGTGCTATCTTCACAGGTATATCAGGCTTCTTATCAGAATCTTTCGGCTTATACCTGGCCTCTCCGCATGTTGGACACTCTTTCAAATCTGAATTCTCTTTCCGGTACAACACACAATTTTTAGGACATGCTTGAATCTTCTCGCACTTTAGACCCAAATCAGACATCATCTTCTGGGCTTCGTACCAGCTGTCGGGCATATTATTTCCCGGAGGCATAGAATCTTTCAAGAACGAAAGAAGCATTGTGAATGACTTGTTGCTCCATCCATTTAGGCACTTAATCTGGAAAAGTTGGACGAACCATGAGAGGGTGGAATACGTCGCATTCTCATAAATTGGTTTCCTAGCATCATTCATGAAATTTTCATATTTATCCGCATGCGGTCCTTGACCGGAAGGAATGTCATCTTCGGTACGAATATATTTACCTAGGGCAGCCTCTACCATATCCTCCATTTCTTCTGATGGAAATAAATTTCCGTCTCCTGCCGCATTACCGAATTCTTCTTCTTCTCCTGCCGCATTATCGTGTTCTCCTTCTTCTTCTGCCGCAGTACTGCATTCTTCTCCTTCCCCGTGATATTTCCAAGTTGTATAAAGTCTAGTAAAGCCATGTTTTACAATATGAAGCTCTGCCAATTCTACCTTCTTCCAGTACTTATTGCCACATCTATCGCACGGACATAGAATCTTCTCTATTATGATCTTATTATGTGCGCGTGCAACAAGGAAAGCAGCAACTCCTGTGACAAACTGAGGTTGCATACGTTGTTTCCAATCCACATACATCCAGTCCTTAACTCTGACGTACTCACGGGCCATGTTAGACTTATAACATATAAATTGTAGGTTATGCTGACTATATTGAGAAATATAAGAACGGGATAGTTACTGACAAAGGAGAAAATCCGTGTATATGCTTTGTGTGTGCGTTTGTCGTTGAAAAGAATAAATTATTGCACGTATGTTAGCCGATAGACGGGGACTAAGTGGCACTTTTAGTTTCATATATGAGTATCGATGGGAATATGAAGGTTTCATATTATCATAAATTGGTTTTAACCCGAACATCTCGAATCGCTCTCTAATTATGCGTTTGTTGTGTATTCTTGTTGTATGTGTATGTTCCGGCTGTCGGGGGTAGGCTTCTATCCCATTAAGAATGTATAGAGCGAACACCCATCACTTGTGCTATCAACCGTTTCGAGTAAATTTCGGCAGCACCTCCCCGCTGTTCTCCGAGTACACTGTAATAGAATAGATAATCATTTCAAAGCTGCGAAACAACGTTGAAATGAACATCTAATCTATCTTTGTACACGGAGAACCAGCGGAAAGGTACCGACGAAATATCTCGAAACGGATGAAAATACAAGTGAATGAAGGCGTTTGCTTTATACATTCTTAACTTGTCCACACGGGACAAATCTATGGGTTACCATACGATTGAATTTTCTCGTCGCGTAGACTATACGACGGTTGTTAGTATCGAGCTATACTGTCCGATATTTAACAACCTTCGTATAGTTCTAGGTCACGTCGAGCATCGAACGTATGCTAACCGATAGACGGAGACTAAGTGGGGCTTTTAGTTTCATATATGAGTATCGATGAGAATATGAAGGTTTCATATTATCTTATATTGGTTTTAACCCGAACATCTCGAATCGCTCTCTAATTATACGTTTGTTGTGTATTCTTGTTGTATGTGTGTGTTCCGGCTGTCGGGGGTAGGCTTCTATCCCATTAAGAATGTATAGAGCGAACACCCATCACTTGTGCTTTCAACCGTTTCGAGTAAATTTCGGCAGCACCACCCCGCTGTTCTTCGAGTACACTGTAATAGAATAGATAATCATTTCAAAGCTGTGAAACAACGTTGAAATGAACATCTAATCTATCTTTGTACACGGAGAACCAGCGGAAAGGTACCGACGAAATATCTCGAAACGGATGAAAACACAAGTGAATGAAGGCGTTTGCTTTATACATTCTTAACTTGTCCACACGGGACAAATCTATGGGTTACCATACGATTGAATTTTCTCATCGCGTAGATTATACGACGGTTGTTAATATCGAGCTATACTATCTGATATTTAACAACCTTCGTAAAGTTCTAGGTCACGACGAGTATCGCACATATGTTAACCGATAGACGGGGACTAAGTGGCGCTTTTAGTTTCATATACGAGTATCGATGGGAATATGAAGGTTTCATATTATCATCGAGTATCATATATTGGTTTTAACCTGAACATCTCGAATTGCTCTCTAATTATGCGTTTGTTGTGCATTCGTGTTGTATGTGTAACATGATTTTAAACCATTGAGATCAAGATTGATAGAACTGATCATCCTACATTGCAATAGCATTCATCAACCAAAAACTATTATTGCAATGGCATTTATCTATAACAATCAACAATTAAAACTACAAATGTAGGATACTGATATCATAAAGCGTTATACGCAACATATGAATTCACATGACTGAAACATGCATCAAAATATTGAAGTAGGGGGGCAGAAAAAAACCCTATTTGATTGTCAAATGCATGGGTTTGTATGATTTATATGTATGTATTTGAGTGCTGCAATTCCAAAATTTTCTTTAACTTGTACGTTACTTTATGTTGTTAATTTGATCATTTTTAAAATTGTAATTGGTTCTACACATAATTATTTCGTTATTGTAACAGAAAATTTTGTTTCTTTCGATATGAAACAGATACGATACACGACATGATAAATAAAAAAACAAAACACAAACCGTATCAAGATTTAACAACTTTGATTATGTCATATACACGGGCCGATATTTTCATATTAGCCAATAGGCAAAAATAGATTGCGGTCTGGATATGGTATATTGGCAGATGTTACCTATATGCATACATGCATGTTGTCTCCCTATTTTTTCATAAATTAAACCAACTTTTCTATACATGCTAGTAATTACTGGATACATTCAGGTTAAATGCATAGAGCTAGCCGTAATTTCCTCTACGGTAAACTTTCATCAATGCAACACTTTGGTTCGCCTAACTAGATCGCTATTCACGAACACAATCTATTTATATAGCATGATTTTATACACTTAATTTTACCACATTTAATGAAAATGAATCATTCATGATATGATACATGTATATACATCGATACCCAACCCCAACCTAACCCTAGCCCCAGCCCCAGCCCAGCCCCGCCTCAACCTAACCCTAACCCCAGCCCCAGCTAAACCCCAACCCCAACCCTAAGCCAAACCTTAACCCCAGCCCCAGCCCCAGTCACAGCCGAACCCCAACCCCAACCCTAACCCCAACCCCAACCCCGACCCTGACCGCAACCCCTGCCGAACCCCAACTCTAACCGCAACCCCAGACCTAGCCATGAACCCTAGCCCTAAATAATCAAAAATTTATTTAATTTAGTTGAAGATTTACTAACCTGAACGGCGGTGGCGACGACGAGAACGGTGGTGGCGACGACGAGAACGGCGGTGGCGATTTGGGGATTTTGTTTCGCACGCGATCGAGAGAGGAAGAAAGAGATAACGGGCGTAGGCGATCGATCTGTGCCTTTATTAAATTGCTATTTAGTTGCCCCTACGGATTTGTCCGTAGGTCCTTGTTTTGCGGCTCCGTAGGGGCAAACACCAAATTAAGAATTAATATTTTTATTCTTGAACGTCTTAGCCCGTAAGGGCAACCTTATAGCCCTACGGATTAATCCGTAGGGCCAACATAAATCTGCCACTACGGATTTCAATATCCGTAGGGGCAACCCCCTATTTTAGTAGTGTGTGGATTATTGTGCCGTTCCAAGGGGTAATAGTTACTTCAAGAAACTATAAATATGAGTTTTCGAACAATTCAAAAGTACTCTCTAATCAATCAAAATTTATTGTTGTAATTTCTATATTCGTGATTCTCCGAAGAATCACGAACCATACAAGAACCGCAGTGGAAAACCTATCATGATCATGGGTTTCGAAACAATTTGAAAAGAATTACCGAACAACTACCAAAACACACCAAGTTATCAAAAGCGCACACACCAAACAAGACAAGCACAAGATTTACCTAAATTCAACACAACTCGCACTTGCTCTTGCAATCTGACGAAGAAAGCTTCCATTATCGAAGAAAGAATTATAAGAGAACACACTCTAATCATCGCCTAATACATCAAATCTCCTAATCCTGACAAAACATCTCCTTCATCTTCCTCTCTCTTGGTTTTACGGCTACCCCTTTTAATTGTGGAGAAATATTGGCAATCCTCTTCAAAACCCTAGGGTATTGGATTTATATTTATAGACTATAATTTGGTTAGAGATGAGACTAGGTTTTAAACCTAAGATTTCCTTAAAAAAACTAATCCAAAGCCGGTTAGAAACCCGAACTGAACCTGTGCCCGCTCCCGCTCGCCACGAAGGTGCACCCAATCAAGTGCGCCACAAATCGCGCGCTGCCGCGTTGATAATTATATTTTATTGCATATTTTGTGATAGATTCTTATGTATTTTAAAACTATTTGGGAGTTTCTCGTATTTTAGCTAAAATGTTTGAGATTCTTTTTGGAATTAAGCCTATAAAAAAAACCAACGGCAGGAACGTCACGAAGGAGGTCCTGCGTAACGGAGAACACTTCTTAGGGTTTCTGTGTATGAAACGACGCAAGGATGGTTTTGGAAACAAAGACTATACTACATTATGCTTTTGGTGAATTGTCCTAAATAAATAATTGTTAGTGGAGATAGTGTATGTTAGTAATTATAGAAAATAAGTTATAAATGCAAAAAAGAAGAAAAAGAGAAACCATGTACTTTGGAGAGTACAAAACAAGTTTAATTAAAAAGCAGATGCTTTCTAATCTAATCAAACTATCCATCAAGTCACCAGGAGAAGACTCAAGGGTCATGGGCCTAATCAAATGATGCTTTCGTCCCGCTGCTCGGCGGCCGATATGTTCCGATCTCCTCAAGATTTTTCATGGTGGTCAGGCGTTCGAATATTTGCATATCTGTATATTGTAACCGAGTCTTTTAATCATAAAATGGGTCGGATTTAGAAGCTTGTGTTTCATCTCTTTTTCTCTTTACTGTCCTCATAATTATTTTCAGCTAAGGTTTTTAATTTTCAGCAAGTTCTTCAATTTCAGATTAGTAGTTCTTCGAATTCAGCGATCAATAAAAATGTGTTTTTTAAATTTTTATTATTATTCTCAATTCTTTTATTATGTTTTCTATTAATCTTGCTCATAGTCATATAATTTGCGAATTATTTCGCGCATTCGCGAATTTTTGATCGACCGATTTAATCGCCGTTGGCGAACGCTCCGAATAATTCGCGAAATCAGCAAATAATTCACAAAAACAGCGAATAATTTAGCAACATCAAAACCCAGTGCCTCATATATTAATTTCTTTCTCGAAATCCTTCCTGAACATTTCCCGAACACCAGCCGAATCTTTCTCGAATACCCGCCGATTTTTTTCGAATAGTTCTCCGAATCCGAATTTTCGACCCTGCCGAATTAATCCCGAATTGCAAATTTGTGACTATGATCTTGCTTGTGTTCATTGTTTGAATTTTAAAGTTTATTTAAACAAGATATAGATTGATATTGAATCGGAGACGGCCGAAAAACCTTGATAGACTATGTAGCATAGTACATAGCTTATTCTTTGGGAAAGCATATCGCGATCAAATCATCAATCTAAATCTAAAAATTTATATTTCTAATATTTGTAAAACAATCAACTTTGATGAATGGATGGGCTATATCGAGATATCAAATAGTTCACTCTTATGAGATTTCATTTACATGTGTTAGGAAGAAAGATCAAGAGAGAGATCCATGATTACTTCATTGTATGCGTAGATCTAGATCTACCGAATTGAAACCCTAAGTACTTTGAATCAATAAATCTTTTCATTAGTTTTTAGATAAAACACCAACCATAACTTTTAGTTCTAATTCGCATAAATCTAAGTAGATCTAATCGTCTTCATTGCGGATTCGACCTGTTCTTGCATACTGCTACAACACCCATGTTTCCTCTTTCGCCATGCTATCCTCATAAGCAAACGGATGGGTTAGAGTGAGCGTTGGCGGTTGAAAATAAGCACAGATCCTTTTTTGCCAACCACCAACTACAACTTTTAGTTTTAATTCGCATAAACCTAAGTAGATCTAAGCATATTCACTGCGGATTCGATCCGTTCTTGCACACTACTACAACACCCATGTTTCCTCTTTCGCCATGCTATCTTCATTGGCAAACGGGTGGGTTAAAGCGAGCGTTGGCAGTTGAAAATAAGCACATATTATCTTTCGCCAACCACCAAACACAACTTTTAGTTCTAATTCGCTTAAACCTAAGTAGATCTAACCATCTTCACTGTGCATTCTGTTGCGGTTTGGTGCTCGCGCAGCGGAGGCCGCGACCGAGACGGAAGCGAAAATAAAAACTTTTGCGAGCACCAAACACCCGTAAAACCCAGAATACGATCCAAAAACCTAAACCAACTAACTAGAAATGCAAGGGTGCAGAAACTACAACTTTCGACGCGTGTCCACCCAATTGTGGAAGACCCCTCCAAGCTCGTAACCGCCGGGACCGCGCTTGAAAGTCGACCACCCTCGTCGAAGAAGATTCACTTGAGTGAAACAGGAAGAAGCTCTAACGAATGATCTAAACTTGCTAGGTGTGGATGGTCGGTGATGTAGGAATTTTTCACTAAACTTTTCTCTCATATTCTCAAGCTCAAGTGAGTAAGAGAAAGAAGAAGGAGAAGAGGTGATGATGATGGTTGCTAATACTTGCAACCATGAAGCATAAAGCTGCTCATGTGAAGCATGAATTCAAGTCAAGAAAATCATCAAGTGTCAAAAGAATCATGGCTACACCTTTTTACAACCATGGTTCAAATAGTGAACCCCATAAATGATCACAATCAAACCCATACCTCTTTATTTATCTAGCCATGCTTCATACCACCTCATTTCTACCTCATTTCCTATTTGTTTTTCTAAAAGAAAAAAATATGACGTGTCCTTCTTCCAGAAGCATTTCCGTATAAATACGGAATACTTCACCTGGTATATGTATCGCTACATATATGCGTATCCGTATAAAAATACGGATAGCACCAAAAAGAGAAAATGAATAGTGAATAATAATACTAATATATATATATATATATATATAAATTATTAAATCAAAATCTGATTTAATAATCCAGCTTAATCCTAAACCGGTTTGTATTATCAACCACCCGATTAAAGTCCGTCTATCCCATAAACTTCTCAAAATCCTGATACTTCCAACATTTTCGATCACTTTGAAGAATCATGATACTTCTAATATATGGTTCTTTACTTTATTTTTATACATATAAACTTCTCAAAATCTTTGGACCTTGCATTACAACGAATGCGTGTCTAAAACTAGAGAACTCATAGATAACCCTGAATGAAGTAAGAGTGCCGACACCTTGTCCCGAAGGACACTGGACAACATACACTTTCATGTATAATTCCCAAGAGTATACTAACTCAAACTCCGTGTACTGTAAGTTGAAATCTGTATCTTGATTAAAAATGTGTTACACCGTTATTCAATGCACCTTACCTTATCCTCAACTGATAAAGGTAAATGTTTATAACACAATTTTCAAAATATATATCTCACTTTATAAAATAAATATACAGATAATTTTATCGAAACTAAACATTTGCCGTCAGGCAAACCCAGACGATTTAATCCAATATCACCAATTACAACAAATTCCGATATTGAGAATCAAATCGCCCATTTCCCAATATTCTACTCCTACTCAACATCTAAAACACTGTACAAATGTGAGACCTAAATCCGGTAAATAAATACCCTGGAGTCAGAATTGATTGGAAAAAACAGTTCTCATTTACAAGTACACAAAAATACTGAAATATGAAAATGTTTCAAGGGGATGGCCGGGTATTCCTAGCAATGCCTTTTCCATTATCTATATTCATGACAATAGTTGCAATTTTCTTTGCCCCTACTTCAATCCTTTTATATGTCTCTACATCTTACCTTCTGCACACTGTCCTTAGGCTAATTGATTTTCTTCCTTATGTATCTTTCAGCACCAGCCTAAGGTTTGGAACAAGACTATCCAATAAGCGTAATAGGTGTACTCTCATAATATAAGGAGCTCTCGCAACCTGAGAGAAGGTAAAGGGAAGAGACAACCGAATGATCCTATTCAATTTCTCCAGAATCTGTGTCCATCCTCGACTGAAGTAACTTCTTCAAGTTCATATGTAACTATACGATGGCCATTCCAAGCGATATGGATCATCATAGTGATACGACGTGTTATGAAGAAATGCAAAGGGTAAAGTATGAGTAGCAGGGATATATGCGACTTTATCGCGAATCAAGACAAGCCAAACCCTAATGATGTTAGAAGATTCAGTTAACTTGGTTCATGAGTTTTTAAGGTTTAAGGTAAGTCATGGGTCGCTGTATCAGAGAGAGAGAGAGAGAAAATAAACACTCGGCGTGTACTCTATCAAGATTAGATTAGTTATCACTTTATCTAATCAGGATGGCTCCCATTGTATCTTCGAATTCTCCTTCAAACCCTAAAAGGAGAACTAGTCGGGATTATTTACACTTTACAAGTTTTCTAACCGTTCAGCCAGGCTAGTGTTGGTACTCCGAGGGAGGTTCCCTGTGCTTTCGCATGGACCCAATTAATAACCCCATTTTCGCATAGGCATAACCTTGTTAACACTTTCTAGACACCTAATAGGTTAGCTAATTGTGAAGTGAAAAATCTCCCGAGAAGTAATACATACTCATTAGTGGGAATCGGGACCCAACTATTATCATGTGATAACCTGACGGAATCCGCTCAAGTCACCACACTTTAGAAAGGTAGGCGCATGCCTGGCAAGTTTCCCGTATGTTTGAAATTCCCGATATAGTTTTTTCCCCTAGGATCCAAGTGACCATGACAAGGTCAACAAGTCAAAGGGTCCTAGACAAGTTCAACCCGTCATTATCCTGATTGCATTAGACCTATCCGCACAGACCCTTGACGAGGTCAAGAAGGTCGAACGACTGTCCTAACCAATCCACATATCCATGTGACAGAAAAGTATTACAGAGCTACCGTACACTACGCCTCGGCGAATGGCAACGACAAACATAGCACGAATACTAAGCAATACTAATCTGAAATGATGGAGAGCTACGGCTCGTTTTTGGCGAAAAACCTTTAACGTAATGAACTTGATATCGTTAAAAGAACTCGAGTGGCTTTGAATTGGAGTGGCTTAAACTCCGCATTTTAAAACTAGTAACATAAACCTTTGCTTAAGAGAGAACTCCCAGTGAAGGGATCAAGGCTCTTCCTTCATAGAATGAGGTGCGGGATATTCCTAACCGAATATCTCTATGCAAAGCAAAAGAATACGACTATAAGTTTTGAAGAAAACCGAGTAGTTTTAAAATTGGTTCCGACAACATTATTTAGCTTTATTTTCCTTGCATTATTCAGATAATGCGTTCCCACCATTTCAAGTTTTCAAGCCATAAAATAAAAAACCAAAATAACATGCATTTTAAATGCCATCAGCATTCGCCACGAGGCCCCGTCATGCACCGTTAGGTTACTTAACTAACGACATAGCAGGAGCAAGACTGGCACAGATGCAAAATATATAGAATCATCAACTATATATATATATATTATATATATATATATCGCAGGCAGATAATAGTCATCGCAGGCAGATAATAGTCATCACAGGCAGATAAAAATCATCACAGGCATGTGAACAATAATATGGAATAGTGGATAATCTAGAAGCGCGCGTTTCATTTGAGCCATAAATAAGACAAGACGTTCCCCAGTCATGTTGATACCTAGTGCAATGAAGAACCTAGACCCCTACGAGTCTGGCAAGTTATCCGCCAATCCCGGAAGTGAGGCAACCCCAATCAACAAAGTAAATGGGCCACCCAACACTTCACGGAATCTGGTAATTTGAGCACCCCTCCGTGGGTTAACCTATACCCCCTACGAGTGAGGCGAATAGCCCGCCAATTCTAGAGTAAGGCCCCCCGGTCTCAACGCCATGAGATGCGGGCCCGTTGCCCTCTAGAAACTGGCCATTCGAGCACTCCTCCACGGGGTAATCCTAATACAGAAAAGAAAATATATATACAACGGTGACAACGACCTCAACCCAGTCGTGCCCCAACAAAAGACTATACAAACTCTCATTGAACCCATCTTAAATTTAATAACTCCTTAATAAGACAGAAAGCGGAGAAAGAATATAGGAATGGGTTATTCTTGCAACTTAGATTGAGAGAGAGAGAGAGGATGTGATGATAAAATTCTCTCTGTGTGCCTTCAATTTATAGGACAGGTGAGGTTTAGCAACGAACCTGACTTGATGTTTCCTCAAGAGCCGGCCTTCTAAATTTCAAAGGGTGACTCAGACTTTGTCAATGAAAACGAGTCATGTTATGAGTTTGTCCAAAGAAAAAGTTAGAACCATATATATTATTTATGGGCTTTTTAAAGCACTCCTTAATTACTAAAAGAACCCTCGTATCTCGTATTTACTTATGAACACTACTACAAAAAGGGGTTGCTCCTACGACTTTCTCCGTAGAGGCAAAGAACTGCTCCTTTGGATATACGCGTAGGGGCTCGAAAATACACCGTAGGTACAATGGCCGCAGTTGCACGTCTTCGCTCTAAACATGCCCCTCCGGATAAAAAATTGCCCCTACAATTTAATCTGTAGGTACTCCTATCCCTACGGTGTATTCCGTAGGGACAAAATATTTATTTAATTTAGTGGTTTATAAAATAAAATACTTTCCCCTCCGGTGTTATCCGTAAGAGCAACTTCTTGCCCCTACGGAGTTAGCCGTAGGTCCAGAAATAAGCCCCTACGGATATAGTCGTAGGGGCAAGTGTAACGTCTTTTACTGAGTCCATAGAGACAAAATGTCAGGTATCCTGATATTTTGTCCCTACGGATAAATATGTAGGGGTAAAATATAGACCTACGGATTATTCCGTAGGGGCAATATATGTACCTACGGATTAATCCGTAAGGACAAAATATCCGGGTTTTTTAAAAAAAAGGGCTTCCGGTTTTTTCCTCGCCCTGTGCACAATAATATATACATCATATAACCAAATACCGCAGTATTCAAAATTAAAATCTCACGCATATTATATAAAAGAAATCAACAAACAGAATACGATATAAATCTAAATGATCGTGAACACGCAAACACCACCAATATCGTCCAAAATATATACAATATGTATCATATAAGTACATACATGCTTAAAATATAAAAAAAAGCTACACTAACTCGGTCCAGCTCCTCCACCTCTGATAATCGTCGTAATCTGACGCATCTGCTCCTCGGTGCAGTCCCGAGTCGTCAAAAACTCGACTAATGAAGGAGCGGACTGCGCGGGAGTCTGAGCGGGTTGTGGAGCTACAGGAGTGGTCTGCGCAACCGCGGCCAAGATAGTGGTTTGTGAAGTCGCAGCCGAAGAAGATGCATGTGGAGCCGCAGCCGAAGTACCATGTCACATCTGTTCAATTTTGCGTGTAATAAACGAGTAAGAACTGTGTATTAGTCGAATTAGTTTCATTATCAGGTTATTGCGAAACCCTAGTCTAAGATTAATCAAAATTAAGTCTACAACCAAATAAGCTCCCAAATTCTGAAGTTATGGACGCAATTTGTTCAAAGCTTAGGAAATGCGCCTAATATATGTGTGAATATTTTAGAAAGTTATGGACGCAATTTGTTCAAAGCTTAGTAAAAAGCCCATTATGTGTATAAATTATGAGCAATATATACTTGATTGTAGCTCAAATCGATGGATGTATCCCGTCGAAAGGCACTTTGAATTTTTCGTTTTACGCATTTTCTAAAATTATTGTTGTCTTATATGCCCATATTTATTTATTTAACATATTTTTCTTTAGGTCCCTCTATACTCTAAAAATATATATACGCAATAGAAATCGACCAGAGGGTTTTATCATGCAAGGTTATCTTCTAGATGAAATAACCACATTTTGTTTTCGCTATCCGGACGAGAACATTGAGACGAAGCTTAATCGGCCTCGGAGAATTCAAGACGGGCCATATAGTAAAGCTAATTATAAAATACTAGACCCCATGTTTATTAATAAGATATATCGGTTTATCCATCTCAATAGCGTATGTCTTGAAGATATTAGAGAGTATGTTTTTTTGGATTAATTGTTATATATATATATATATATATATGAAATGATATAATATTGATGTCATAATTTATTGTTAAAAACAGAATTTATATTAATAAGGTACGTGAGGAGCATTCTGATTGGAATGATGAACGATTTGAAAAATATTATCAGGATAATTTTTGAGATTGGGTTGCAGATCATGTAAATTATTCGAATAATATGTAATTGCGACGGGTTGTCTTACTTTAAACTTATATCGTTATGTATTTTCCATGAAATTTGTTTTGTCAATTCCACGATCCGAACTTGTTTGCATCATTAGAGAGAGATTCAAGATGTTTAGCTCAGTTTCCTAGCATGGAGGTTGCATACTATAAAAGATTCAGTATCCTTGGATATAAATTTGAAGTTAAGAATATAGAAACATCTCGAACCACTCAGAATACCGGGATTGCGACCGTAGGATCGGATGGTGTGATTTATTATGGATACTTAATTGCATACTTGGCATCAAATATCTTGGACGATCAGAACCGTTTTATAAATTTCAGTGTATTGTTTACGATACACGAATTGATACAGATAAGTGAAGAAACAATATCGGGACTTGGATAGATGAATATGGATTGATTAGTGTAAACTGTCAGGACTCGGTTCTTGCTCACGGAACAAAATGCCACACGGAATAATGTGCCACGCCAATTGTCATGCCAAGGGGGCGGGGCCACCTCTTAAGTCTGTGGGACCCACTGTAGAACAATGGGGAATCTTCGGAACACATTCCGAAAGAGGACCGAACTGTATTATAAATATAATAATGCCTCCCTCAATTACAGAGGCGCCTTTTAAGTGAATCTCCACTACAAGAGCTTGAGAACTCCGTAGTTAAGCATGCTTGGGCCAGGGAAGTCTTGGGATCGGTGACCTCATGGGATGTTGCCCCCGGTCGGGTCCGGTTCGTTCTAAAGGGCAAAACCGTGCGGTTTCAACCAGAGCGGACAATACCATCTGTACTGGGGTATGGGGCGTTATATTTATGGTGGCCCATGCAGGTCTGTCAGTAGTAGGTCTGTGGTTCAAGGACGAACCATTGTTCAAAGATGGGGAGAATGTCGGGACCCGATTCTTGCCCACGGAACAAAGTGCCACACGGAACAAAATGCCACGCCACTTGTCATGCCAAGGGGGCGGAGGCCACCTCTTGAATCCGTAAGGGCCACCTCTTGAGTCCGTGGGACCTATTGTAGAAAAATGGGGAATTTTCAAAACACATTCCGAAAGAGAACCGAACTGTATTATAAATATAATGATTCCACACTCAATTACAGTGGTGCCTTTTAAGTGAATCGGCACTACATGAGCTTGAGAACTCTGTAGTTAAGCGTGCTCGAGCCAGGGAAGTCTTAGGATGGGTGGCCTACTTGGAAGTGGCCACTGGTCGGGTCCGGTTCGCTCTAAAGGGAAAAACCGTGCGGTTTCGACCAGAGCGGACAATACCATCTGTACTGGGGTATGGGGCGTTATATTTATGGTGGCCCATGCAGGTCCGTCGGTAGTAGGTCTGTGGTTCAAGGACGAACCGTTGTTCAAAGATGGGGAGAATGTCGGGACCCGATTCTTGCTCACGGAACAAAGTGTCACACAGAACAAAATGCCACGCCACTTGTCATGCCAAGGGGGCGGGGGCCACTTCTTGAATCCGTAAGGGCCACCTCTTGAGTCCGTGGGACCCATTGTAGAAAAATGGGGAATTTTCGAAACACATTCCGAAAGAGAACCGAACTTATTATAAATATAATGATTCCACCATCAATTACAGTGGTGCCTTTTAAGTGAATCGGCACTACAGGAGCTTGAGAACTCCGTAGTTAAGCGTGCTCGAGCCAGGGAAGTCTTGGGATGGGTGGCCTACTTGGAAGCGGCCACTGGTCGGGCCCGGTTCGCTCTAAAGGGCAAAACCATGCGGTTTCGACCAGAGCGGACAATACCATCTGTACAGGGCGTGGGGTATTATATAAACACACTTAGATTTTATGGTCAGGACGTTCCATTTATCTTTCCACAATAAGCATTTCAAGTATATTACTCACGGTGCTTGAAGCATCCGGGATGGAGTGTCGTATGCCGTTGGAAACCCAGGGATGTTTACGTTGTCCCAGAATTCGAGAATCGTATGGAGAACGGTGATAAGGATGAAGAAAAGAGATGACTTGGAGTGCTCCGACCGTTTGTCTTCAAAGACGGGTTGTCTTCGGCTGATTATGAAGTTACGTGGATTAAGAATGATATTGATGATGAAATCCAAGTAGACATTCTAATGTGTCTATGAAACGAAAAAATTATCAGTAATGTCAAATACTTCACATTTTTACGATCTATAAATATATTGCATGCATATGTAATGATCGAGCGAATGAGTACACAGGTATATCAACCACTTCAATACAAAGAATGTTTGATTAAACAAATTTATAAGAACAAGTACACGCTTTTATATAATGGTATGACAATTAACTATACAAAAAGAACTTTTTCCCTTTCAAGAAGAAAAAGAAATATTAAGAACTAAATATAAATCCGCTGAGCTACTTCTCAATGGACGAGATAAGTAACAAGGAGAGCTGCAAGCATAAGCACATAAGCTATCCCCTGATCCATCGCAATGCCATCACTCACCATCGGAGAAGGTGCCGTCGCTTGACCACGGGCGAGCTGTGTTAGCCCAGAGAAAATGAAGGCGATGACGAGCAAAGTGCAAATTCTTATTGAACCCATCTTAAATTTACTAACTCCTTAATTAGACAGAAAGAGGAGAAAGAATATAGGAACGGGTTATTCTTGCAACTTAGATTGAGACAGAGAGAGAGAGAGAGAGAGAGAGAGGATGTGATGATAAAATTCTCTCTGTGTGCCTTCAATTTATAGGACAGGTGAGGTTTAGCAACGACCCTGACTTGATGTTTCCTCAAGAGCCGGCCTTCTAAATTTCAAAGGGTGACTCAGACTTTGTCAATGAAAACGAGTCATGTTATTTAATTTGTCCAAAGAAAAAATTTGAACCATATATGTTATTTATGGGCTTTTTAAAGCACTCAATGCTCGCTAATTACTAAAACACATCTCATTCCTAGTATTTACTTAAAAGGACCCCCATATAAAAGTTGCACTAAAAATGCCTCTAGCTCACTAGTTTCCATCCAAAGTTAGTGTTCCGTTATGAAGATGGAGCTTGAGCTTGAGCTGCTCTGTTACCTTCTAAGTATCTAGATTGGATTTTTCTTCTACAAATATAATCCACATTCACGCTAAGTTGAAAATTGGGATTTAGCGTAACTAAATAATCGCTCTCCTTTCATATGAGGTTGCCCACTAAAACGAGACCTGTAATTGAAAGGCCAACGGGACAAGCACGAAGTTGGAAAAGGTTAATAAAGACGAACCGGTTTCCATTATCAATATGAGAGATCTTTGATCGAAACCTAACTCTAAAGCTAAACCGCGGGAAAAGTTAGGAATTTTGGGAGAAGAAAAGGGGCTGGGTTTTTTAAAACCCTACCCCAATAATTAGTGTTCATCTCATTATGGATAATGAAAGATACAAAAAAGATTATCTTTTTGGCAAGTTAGGGTTTTTTTTAGTGCAACTTATACGTATGAGTGTGTTTTAAATATATACGAAGTATTGGGGGCGTGGGGTGGAGGGGTGCTTTTTGTAATTAGCCAAGTATGGGGATGTTTAGGAAAAAGCCCATTATGTATATAAAGTATGAGCTTAGTCTGATTGGTTAGTGCTTGGAATCTCCCAAAGTTTGGAAGTTATGGACGCAATTTGTTCAAAGCTTAGGAAATGCGTGTAATATATATGTGAATATTTTAGAAGGTCAATTGCTTATGTGTGATTGTGTGTCTAGAAAATTATGAGCAATATATACTTGATTGTAGCTCAAAAAATTTTCCCCCCATCACCAAGCTATGTCACTAAACATGTCAGCTTGCTATAGCTGCAATCTAAATTAATCTTTTGCCTCAAGACCACCAAATTACTTGTTCTAGACATGAAAGCCAAAGCTGTATCTTGCTCCTTAGCTTGGCATATAATTAATTTTTTTTTGTGGTTTTTAATTTCAAGTATCGATCTTGCCATTGTTTTAAAAAAAAATTATTTTAAGTTGTTCAGTGACATGACATCATATTTTCGGTATCGGTTTTAGCCATGCAACCGTTCCTATAACTATTCACATGATTTCTCTTGTGGAACATACATGCCATCTCGGTCATTATGTATGTCTATATGGTCTTGTTTGCACCAAGAATCCAACTGTAGAAAACAAAGGTCGAGATAATAATAATGCCATTGTTTGCTAAATGGCTACTTCCGACCAAAGCAGTTTGGTGGGCGTACCAGGCAAACCTGCGTAAGAACATGGGTCATTACGTGCAAGCAGTTACCACCATGTCACTACTACAAATAAGGGTTGCCCCTACGGAGATGTGCGTAGGGGCGAAAAAAGACCCCGTAGGTGTAAAGGCCGCAGGTGCAAGTTGAAGCCCTGAACTTGGCCCTACGGGCAAAATCTTGTCCCTACGGATTTCTGTGTAGGTCCTGTTGCACCTACGGAGTAGGCCATTGGGTAAAAAAAACTATATTATTTACGGTTTTTTTAAATATATTAACTGTACTTACGGATATAGCCGTAGGGCCACGTACTACCCCCTACGGATACCTGCGTAGGTACCTATCCGTAGGGGCAAAATATCAGATATCCTGATAATTTTCCCCTACGGATAACTCCGTAGGGACGAAGCAATGACCCCTACGGATATGTCCGTAAGGGCACTCCCAACCCCCTGGTACTGAGATCAGGGAGGAAATATCAGTTACTGCTGATATTTTGCCCCTACGGATATAGCCGTAGGGGCAACATGTGTACCTACGGATTAATCCGTAGGTACACATTATCTGTATTTTTTTTTTAAAAAGGGCTGCCTGATTTTTTTCCGCCCTGTGCACAATAATATATATATCAATCAAATATAAAATTAATCATCACACAACATATATCGCAGTATTCATAATCACATCTCATGCATATAATATACAAAAGAAACCCAAAAACTGAATATGATATAAATATAAAACCAATATCAATATCGTTTCAAAATGTAGTACAATGTGTATGATATAAATAAATACATGTTTCAAAAAATAAGAACCAAAAAGCTATCCTAGCTCGGTCCAGCTCCACCTCTGAATAACGATAGAATAACGCGCGTTTGCTTCTCGGTCAATAAACTCTGCAATTCGGTGCGTGCGGAAGTCTGAGCGGCCTGTGGAGCTGGCGATGTGGTCAGCGCAGCCGCCGTCGAGATAGTCGCTTGCGGAGCCGCGGCTGCGGGAGTCTGAGCGGGCGGTGGAGCTATAGGAGCTGTCTGCGAAACCGCAGTCGATGTAGTAGCTTGCGGAGCCGCAGTCGAAGGAGATGCATGTGGAGGCTCGGTCGATGTACCCTGTCGTGTCTGGACCTAACGTGTGTAAGAAGCGTGTAAGAACTGTGTATTATTCGAATTCGTATCATTATTAAGTTATTTCGAAACCCCGTTTGGATATCTAGTTTGGAAAACCGTTATTTATTTTAATTACATATGTATTTATGATTAATCAAACTTAAGTTTAAAACCAAATAAGCTCAAGCTACGTACTAATTATGGATATGTTGATATCTATATAATATGACGTGATATTTTACTATAAAGTAGTATACATACCAGCATCTCCTTCAACTCCTGAACGGTGGCCCTCAAGCTCTCCAGTTCCTGATGGACACGTCGGTCACTGGAGACGGAGGAAGTAACCGCCGGGTGGAGTCCAACCTCATATGGGCCATGCTAGGGCCCAGTCCCCGGCCTCTCACCCAACCTCCGTGGTGCCCTCCGTGTGCGGCGTCCAGAACTGGGGTCAGCAGCCTCGGATCTTTCTGTCCGGTAAATTCGATCCCCGAGGCATCGGCCTGCTCAACCACCCGCTCCTACACCCACATTAAGCAGTAAAGTAAAAGTATAAAATTTAAACTTGAACCTTCCAAAACTAAAATTTCAAATTTGGGTAGAAAAAATATTAACACTTACGCAATACTCCTGGGTTGCGACGTCGGGATATCGAAGCTCGCCCGTGGCGGGATCTGTCGAGGTGCCGTGGACGGCAAGATATGCGGACAGCACGCTCGGTGTACCACCTGACGCCACGATTCGAGATGTCTGCAATATTAGAAAGTAACTCTTAATATTAGAAATATTAAAAAATAACTCTTAATATTGCAGAATATCACAAAGGTAGGTCTATTGTAATTTACCGATAACTCCATGGCTCGAGTAATGTTCCTCGAGCCACCTGTGTAAGTAGGGCGACCCCTCTTCGCCGACTTCCTGTTCTCTGTATTCTGAGCGGACTGTTTCTGCACAACGCATTAACATTTAGTTTTCTAATTAAGGAACACAAAAAATAAATTATATCCTAAACAATGAATTACATTTAAAATACATATATATTTGCGCTGGGAGTCGAAATATTTTCACAATAGAGGCCATGTCTCTACGTCGACTCTCGCAAACGCCGGAGTAGATAGGAGGGCCGCTCTCTCTGCCTCGGGGGTCGCCATCCACAGGGAGTAGCAGTCGGCCTTCAGCTCATTCCTGTTGTAACGGACCTTGGCCTGCATGTTCTTCATCAGGCCATTGTACAGAGCATGAAGGTCGAGCACCCTCCCCGGATGATCAGGATCGGCTACAGGCTGAAAATCGTAATCCAACTGAAAATACAAAAAAAAACATTGTTATTAGATTACAAGTGTTAATAATAAATATGATAAGCGGATATATCAACTGAAAATATATATTAATACGTACCCGAGCCTGATCAAAGAAGAGGGCGAATGAGCGCTGGTGCGGCTCGCCCCACTCAATGTGAAGTGGATAGTTCTTCACGAGCCGGCTCTCGTCCCCCATATACCGGCCGAACCTCTCGGCATGAGGCCCGGTATAGCGATAGTCAAGGGTAAAAAAAAGGGGGGAATGCTGCCTCCCTCCTAGCTCTGTCAGGCCTCAGCCTATGGGACTGATTCGGGCCTCGAGTCCCCCTCTGGGGATGGGGAGGCCCTGCGTCTGCACGAAATATCAAGACAATCAATATTAAGACAAATTTGTATTAAGAAATCAAGGTTAAACGAAAATTCAAGTGTGATATATACCTCCGGTGACTATCGCACGAGCCTGGGCCCGGGCAGCAGCACAAGCGGGACGATAGTTCCTCCGGTGAGGAACAACCGGGGTCCCGAATGCGGACGCATCCCCTCCAACTAGAAAATAAACATCGATGCTAAATTTCCATGAAGTTCATATTTATTCTATAGAGCATATATAAAATGAATAAATATTTTAAATTTATTCATACTAACCTGCAGATGATGCGGAGGGTATGGAAGCGGCAGGAGTGGCCCCTGCAGAAGATGTGGACGCACCACCTATAATTAGAAAATTAAAAATAGATTATATAAGTAATTGCAAAAAGAATGTGTAGATCAATAATATAACGTTTTAAATCAATATGCATGCATTATAGGATATATAAACATACCCGCAGGTGCGGTGGTGTCACCACCTACAGCCAGACAATAATAAAAATTGCTAAGTAAGAGCAAAAGGAATGTGTGTATTTATGATATAGCATTCTAAATCAATATACATGCACTATATGATATATAAACATACCTAGAGGAGCGGGAGTGGCCTCTGTCCCAGATGTGGACGTATCACCAACAACTAGACAATCAAACATTGACAATATAAGTAATTTTGACATAAACAGGCATGAATATCTGTAATATTACATTCAAAATGTATACCTGGAGGTGTGGCAAAATCCACACGGAAGAAGGCATCCGAAGGGGTCTCCGATCTGGGTGCAAGACCGACCCTCTGAAGCTCCCTACGGAGTTCTCCGGACGGCAGAACCGCTCTGCCTCTGCCTCTACCTCTGCCGCGGCTGGAGCTCCTGCCGTCCCTCGCTGCTCCCGACATCGTCATCAAATCTAGATAAACGGTTCGTGGACGCATTAGACAATCATTAAAAGTATTGACTATATATGTATAGAGCGTAAAATGTGAAGTAATAATATAACATTACTGATAACCTTTTTCGTTTCGTGGGCGCATTATACAAATCTACTTGGATTTCATCATCGATGTCATTTCTAACCCACGTAACTTCATGATCGGTCGAAGATAACCCGTCCTTCGAAACAGATGGTCGGAGCACTTTAAGCCTTCTTTCTTCTTCGTCCTCATCGCTGTCCTCGAATTCTGGGACATCGTAGACATCTCTGGGTTTCCATCGGCATACAACACTCCATCCCGGATGCTTCAAACACTGTGAGTAGTATACTTGGAACGCTTGATTCGGAAAGATAAACGGATCGTCCCGACCGTAAAATCGAAGTGTGTTCACACTGGTCAATCCATATTCATCTTTCCAAGTCGCAAGATTGCTTCTCCACCTGTCCGTATCGGTTCGTGGATCGTTCCAAGTACACTGGAATATATAAAAGGGTTCTGATCGTCCGGGATAGTGGATGCCGAGTATACAATTTAAGTACCCATAGTAGATAACACCGTCCGATCCTACCGTCGCAATCCCACTATTCTGAGTGGTTCTAGATGTTTCTATAACCTTAACTTCGAATTTGTATCCAAGGACACCAAATCCTTTGTAATATGCAACCTCCATATTAGGACATTGAGCTAAACATCTTGAATCACTCTCAAATGATGCAGACAAGTTCGGATCGTGGATCTAACAAAACAAATTTTACGACAAATACATAACGATACAAGTTTAGATTAAAACTGGTAGTAATAAAATGTCATTCGAATAACTTACATGATCTGTGACCCAATCACAAAAATTATCCTGATGGTATTTTTCCAAACGTTCTTCGTTCCAATCAGGATGCCCCTCACGTACATCGTTAAAATGAATTCTGTTTTCGACAAATAATTATGACATTAATATTATATCATTTCATACACACACAAACACAGATATAACAATTAATCCAAAAGAACTTACTCTCTAATTTGTTCAAGACATGCGCAATTAAGCAAGATAAACCGGTATATCTTATTGATAAACATAGTGTCTACCCTCTTATACTCGGCTTTCCCATATGGCCCGTCTTGAATTCTTCGTGGTCGGTTAAGCCTTGTCTCAATGTTCTCGTCCAGATAGCGGGAACAAAATGTGGTTGCTTCATCAAGAAGATAACCTTGCATGATAGAACCCTCTGGTCGATTTTTATTGCGTATATACTTCTTAAGAGTGTAGAGGTATCTAATGAGAATATATTGAATAAATAAATACGGGCATACAGGACAACAATAAATTTATAAATTGCACGAAACGAAAAATTACACGTACCTCTCGACGGGATACATCCATCGATATTATACCGGTCCGGCTAATTTCGCCTCAGTTGCAAGATGAACCGTCGAGTGTATCATGATATCGATGAATGACGGTGGGAAAATACGCTCAAACTTGCAAAGTATCAACGCAATAGAATTTTCTAGTTTATCCAGCGTCGCAACCTCCAGTGTTTTAGCACACAACTCCCTAAAAAAACAATATAGGTCGTTGATTACTAGACCAACCGAGTCGGGGAGAGAAGTCCTGAGGGCTAATGGAAGAAGGTGCTCTACGATAACATGGTGATCATGACTTTTCAGCCCATCGATCTTGCCCTTCACAATTTTTATTTTCTTGCTGAATGATCCTGAGAAACCAGTGGGGACTTTCAAATCATGCAACACCTGCAGGAATCTTTTCTTCTCCGGTTGTGACATATGATAAGCGGCATTGGTGTCATACCCCGCTTCCCAAAATACGGAAAACGAGGGATGACTAGGCCAGCCATGCTCCTACGGTCAAGGAATCATCCCGCCGTAGTCACACTTCGGCTTCTAGCACTACATGGTAATCAGTAAATAAAGCACAGTATTAAAGGAATCACATCACTAATTTATTACATTAAAATTTCATTGTTCACAAATTACAGATAATATGAACAATAACTAACCAAGTTCAATCTCACGATCACTCTAAGGAAAGCAGTAAAGATAGGGAGTACACCAGACTATATCTCTGTGAACTCGAAGGGTAGATCCGTCTCCTGTGCTGGTCCTCCCGCGGGATCTGAACATGCATACTCAGGTCGTCAGAGCGACACAATAATAATATTATTATAATAAGATGAAATAGGTAAATGTGGTAATACTGGTATAAGAACAATGCAAGTAATCACTGTGTCACTATATGATGCAGAATATGTTCTGTGTCCTTGTCGGTCTCTAGATCATGTTTGAAATCATATAGTGGAAGGAGGATCATGTTTAACAGGAGTCTCGTACATACCCGAGACAACGGCCCATATGCCCGGGACATAACCCTGTCAGCCGGATCGCTAGATCCTATCCCTACACGTATCAGTATCACAGTTCGAATGATCATCCTCTAAACACGGTCCCGCTAAATACGATACTCTTTCCACTTTGATTTCCTCTTTTTCCCCAGGTTTACACTATTTATGATCTTGATCTAGTTGTGTACAAGTATACCAAAGGCACGGTTTTATCAATGTTCACTGTATCAATCACTGTCACGAATATTCACTTTCCATTGGTGTACTCGTCACTCCTTGACCAACATCTATCACGCACGATAATGCAATGTCCACACGCACTAACACTGAGTATATGGTAAGGGTATGATATATGTATTGTATGCTACCAATAAGCTCTATATGTTATGAATCAACATGCATATCATTAACTAAACTAATTTGCATAAATCAATATGTTAAGAGTTCAGCAAAATGATACAAGTAAGATCATTAGAACACTCAGTCAGCAATCCATCAAAATTTGTTTCAGTTCAATCGGGATTCCGGTTTTCAAGATATAGCTATTTCATTTTAAGTGCTCGCGGCTGGAAATTCAGTTTCAGAACTGAACGTCCGTTTCGCGACATGACTTGCACTCATTTGGGCTCAGAATTTAGCGACGTTACAGTTAAATGAAATCTAGGGTTTTCGATAAAGTATTCAACGAAAGAGACGGATTCTCAATCGCATCTGTACGTTGAAAGTTATACACAGTTTAATCTCAGGGTATCATTTCAGAATCTGTTCTGGACAGTTATACATTTTGCCCTTTTAAATACAGTTTAAAATAGCAAACGGCGATGAATCGGAATGGAACCACCTGTTTTGTTTAACTAACAGAAATATATTTAATCTACTGCAGGGTTCCGTAACATACGATTTCCGAAAACCCAGTGACGCAGGTCTTTGGACAGAATACAATAATCAGAAACGCTCTGGACTGCAGTCCAGAGTCGCTTTCCGATCCAATTATCTTCACAGTTGCAGAACAGAAATCATTAGAACTTTACATAAAGTTAAAGTTCGTCGAGTCGGCTTCAATTTACGCCCTCGAACGCATCATTCCACTATGTATGTAATTTACGGTGATTTTATTCATTTTCAGATACGAGAAAATATTAGTTTTAACGGCATGTTTGGGGGTATCAATTTTTGTCTCTAACAATCGTATTTTCCAGTGATTTTCATACACGATATTTATCATCAAGTGGGCCAACAGAAAATATTAGTTTCCGTCAAAATAAACTATTAATTCCATTGGGATCGAGCATCGAACACTTAGGTCATAATATATCTTGGTAACCGGTAAATTCATAAACCATACGATTTAGATTTGTACCACTCATATATTAGAATGAAGCAAGTAAACACTTGCCTGGAAACGTCTCGGGGTCGCAAGGCAGCAACGTCGTCACAAACGCATGATATACGTCGTGGAACCGATTCGCGCGAGCTTCGATCGAGATGCGGATCTCGCGTCGGGGTTGTCCGGATTCGTTGCACAGTCAATGGACGTTGAGGGGTGCTTGATGATCCTCTGCGAGTGTATTGGGGTTGCCGACGGCTGACGGCGTCGCTCCGGCAACAGAATGCAGCGAGTGTTGGGTGTTTGGGTTTGGTGTGGTTTTGGAGAGAGGAATCAATGGTGGTGTCCAGGTGTGGGTATAGGGGTGTGTGGATGTTGATGCTGATGACGAGGAGGTCGTAGGGTGGTCGGCAATATGATGGGGAGTTCACCGGCGTCGAGGGTGCAAGGTGATGGTTGGCTCGGGTGCACTGGGTTTGTGTGCAGGGGAGTGGGTGATCGAGTGAGGTGGCTGAGTTGTTGGGGTGAATGCGAGGGATTGAGGAGGAGGTTAGGGTGAGGTGATGAAGAAGGGGGTCGGAGGAAGGTTTGTCGTCGTCGTCGTCGAGGGGAGCGTCTGAAGTTTGCAGTGGCTCTTTTGGGTTCGTGGGGGAAAAATTGGGTGTTCGGTATATATTTTTGGAGGATGGATAGAGTTGGGGATTTTAGAAACGAGGGAGAAGAGAGAGATGAGGGTGTGATAGGAAACGTCGGGCGACGTCACTGCGAGGGCGTGGGCTGCGGCGGGGGATGGGTGTCGCGAATTGAAGAGGAGGCGGGAAAGGAGGGTGCCGTTGAGGGAAGGAGAAAGGGATGTGAAGCGGGTTGGGTCGGGTACGAGGAGGCAAGCCGGAGGGAGTGGGCCGGGCCTGGTAAAAAAAATAATTCTCCTTTAAAAAAAGAGTGGGCTGAGAGGGAACGGGCCGGGAAGAATTTTAAAGGGTTTATAAAAAAAACAATAGTGGGCTGAGAGGGAAAAATTTATTAAGGTATTTATTTAAAATGTGTGGGCTTGGAAAATGCGTTTAAGTTCTAAATTTTAAATGGGGATTTCCAATTGGGCTGGGGTTTTGTAAAATAGTCTGTTTGTTTTTAACTTTTGGTTTGAGTTTGGTTTTCCAAATTAGTTTTAAATCTTGGGTTTTAACTTTTAGGGTTTGGAAAAATATAAATATTAGGCTTAAACAACCAATTAAAAATATGAAGGAAAAAGAAAAGAAACCACTGGAAATCAGAGAATAGGAAACTTTTATTAGAATGGAAACGGGGATTTACATCATACCCCCCCTTAACAAAAATTTCGTCCTCGAAATTTAACAAAGATACAAGAAAAATGTACTAAACAAAGAGATGTGGGTAGCGATCACGGATATCTTCCTCCCGCTCCCAGGTGGATTCTCCTGGGGAACGACCGCCCCAAGACACTCGGACTAACGGAATGACCTTATTCTTTAGCACTTTCTCTCTGCGGTCGAGAATGGTAGTGGGTTGCTCCTCGTATGATAGATCGGTTCCCAAAACGAGCTCCGAATGATCCAGGACATGGCTCTCATCTCGAACGTAACGCCGCAACTGTGACACGTGGAAGGTATTGTGCACACCAGCTAGCGATAGAGGCAAGGCAAGTCGATAGGCCATCTCTCCTACTCGCTCTAGCACCTCAAAAGGTCCGATAAAGCGGGGACTAAGCTTTCCCCGACCTCCGAACCTGATAACTCCACGAGTAGGGGAAATCTTCAAGAACACATGATCTCCGACTTCGAACTCAAGTGCCCTTCTGTTGGTATCTGCCCAACTCTTCTGTCGATCCTGAGCCGTCTTAATACGTTGTCTGATCATTTGAACCTTGTCGACTGTCTGAACAATGAGTTCGAGGCCCAGTAATCTTCGTTCTCCCATATCATCCCAACATACTGGGGATCGACACTTCCTCCCGTATAGTGCTTCAAAAGGAGCCATCTGAATACTAGCCTGGTAACTATTGTTGTAAGAGAACTCGACTAGGTGCAGATGGTCCTCCCAGGAACCCTGAAAGTCCAACATACAGGCTCTCAACATATCCTCGAGCGTCTGAATCGTACGCTCGGATTGTCCATCCGTCTGTGGGTGATACGCTGTGCTGAATTTAAGGCGGGTTCCCAAGCTCTCCTGTAAGCTCTTCCAAAAGTGTGACAAGAATCTCGTGTCCCGGTCTGACACAATGCTGACTGGAACACCGTGAAGTCGTACATTCTCCTGCATATATCTTTCTGCCAGTGATTCTGTCGACTGTCCCACTCGGAAAGGTAGGAAGTGTGCAGCTTTTATGAGGCGATCGACGATAACCCAAATGGCGTTATTGCCTCTAGGGCTCCGTGGTAAGGCCGTCACAAAATCCATAGTAATGTGCTCCCACTTCAATTCCGGTATCGGCAATGGTTGTAACAATCCTGCTGTCCTCTGTTGTTCCGCCTTCACCTGCTGACATACCAAGCACTTGGATACGAACCTCGCAATTTCCCGCTTCATTCCGTTCCACTAAAAGTGCTGCTTTAGGTCCTGATACATTTTTGTACCTCCTGGATGCACAGAATAAGCTGAACTGTGTGCTTCAGCCAAAACTTCTTCTTGAACATCTCCTTTAGGTACGCAGAGTCTGCTACCGAATCTCAGAGAGCCATCTTCATGTATAATCAAATCCGTTCTCAGTCCAGCTTCCACTTACTCTCTGAACTTTTGTAATCGGGGATCATCCGCTTGTGCAATCTTGATGCGATCCACCAGAGAAGATTGCACCTGTAGTTGCCAAAATTGACTGAGTGCGTTTGGCGTAACGACTTCAAGTTCAAGTCTCTGAAAATCTTCAATAATGCTCCTCTGATCGGTCAACATCATGACCGCTGGTTTGCGACTGAGCGCATCTGGTACAACATTGACCTTCCCCGGGTGATACTGAAGGTCCAAATCATAATCTGCCATTAGCTCTAACCATCGGCGCTGCCTCATGTTTAGTTCCTTCTGAGTGAAAACATACTTCAAACTTTTGTGATCTGTGTACACCTCCATTTTCTCACCCAAAAGATAGTGCCTCCAAATCTTCAATGCAAATACTACCGCAGCTAACTCTAAGTCGTGCGTAGGATAGTTCTTCTCATGGTTTCTCAGTTGTCGAGAGGCGTAAGCAACCACTCGGCCGTGCTGCATCAAAACACAGCCTAAACCCTTCCCTGAGGCATCACTGTGTATCACCAAACCACCTGAATCATCTGGTACAGTAAGAATAGGTGCCGTGGTTAACTTCTGCTTTAGTGTGTCGAATGCCTGAGTGCACTCCTCTGCCCATGTAAACGGCACGTCCTTCCGTGTCAGCCTCGTCAATGGTTCCGCGATCCTTGAGAAATCTTGGACGAATCTCCGATAATAACCTGCCAATCCCAGAAAGCTCCTGATTTCAGCCATTGACTTCGGCGTTGGCCAATCTCTGACAGATTCTATCTTTGCCGGGTCCACCGAGATGCCTTCGCCCGAAACGATATGTCCCAGAAACTGAACCTTGTCGAGCCAGAATTCACAGTTGCTCAGTTTCGTGTACAGCTTCTCTTCCCGGAGAATTTGTAGTACTTTGCACAAATGTTCAGCATGCTCTTCCCGGGTCTTCGAGTAGACAAGTATGTCATCGATAAACACAACGAAAAACGTGTCCAAGTACTTTGAGAACACTCTGTTCATCAGGTCCATGAATATTGCTGGGGCATTAGTAACACCGAACGGCATCACAAGGAACTCGTAGTGTCCGTATCGGGTCCTGAAGGCCGTCTTGCATACATCCTCGGCTGCTACTCTAATTTGATGATATCCAGAACGGAGGTCCAACTTCGAGAAAACCTTGGCTCCACTTAGCTGATCAAATAGGTCGTCAATGCGCCGTTTTGGGTACTTGTTCTTTATTGTGACCTTATTCAGCTCTCGATAATCTATACACATTCTCATCGATCCATCCTTCTTCTTTACTAACAGGACTGGTGCATCCCACGGTGAAGCGCTTGGCCGAATAAATCCCTTTTCCAATAGTTCTTCAACCTGCTTCTTCAATTCCGCCAACTCAACTGGTGCCATTCTGTATGGGGCCCTGGATACTGGGGCTGTACCTGGAATCAAATCGATTGAGAACTCCAAAATTCGAGGAGGTGGTAGACCTGGTAGATCTTCGGGAAATACATCCAGAAAGTCCCGAACAATTTCTGGGACTGGGCTCTTATCAATCTCCATAGCTGTCAGTTCCTTGGGCTTTGCTATGTACTTAGCTGGCTCCAAAGATTCGCTTCTACCCTCGAAAGTAAACTCCGGGTGATTAGGGATGCGGAAGATCACTTTCCTTGCCCGACAGTCGATAACTGCATGGAAAGTGCTCATCCAATCCATCCCGAGAATTGCGTCGTAACTGCCTATCCCGATCAAAAGGAAATTCGCATAGAATTCCCTGCCACACACTACAACTGGGCATAATCTACATTCTCGAATAGATATAATAATGCCATTACCCGTATGAATTTCCCATCCCTTGGTTAGTGGTTCATGTGGTATTGAGTGTGTATTAGTGAAATGCTCAGACAAGAAACAATGCGATGCTCCAGAATCAAATAGTACTCTAGCTGGCAAGGAATGTACGAATAGAGTACCTGTAACCACATCTCCTGATGCTTCTGCCTGCTCGGCGGTCAAGGTGAAAGCCCGTCCCTGACCGCGACCTGTAAATGGTTGCCTCTGCTCCTGTGGCCTCTGCTGTGGCGGTCCAGAACCTTCCTGTATCTCTGCTCGCTCAGGACAACTGTTAATCCTGTGCTGACTGGAACCGCAAATTAGGCACTGTCCCTTGGCACGGCGACAGTCCTTCTGGGTATGTCCTCCTCTACCGCAATAGCCGCAAGTTACGCCCTGTCTCTGGGGGCGATGCTGTGGTACAAACGAGTGCTTCATTTGTGTCGTTCCTGCTCTGTGAACTGGTATGGCTCCTCGAGAAAGCGCGTGGGTACGTGCTGGAACGACTGGGGGTCTTCTGAACTTATTAATCAATTGCTCCTGAACTCTCGCCGCGTTGAGTACCTGTGCGAAAGTCTGCAAATCCAACGATGCAATCAACTGCTGCAACTCGAAATCTAACCCCTGAAGAAAGCGTCTGGCCCTGGTGGCCTCTGATTTGACCATGTATGGAGCAAAGCGGCTCAGACGGTTGAACTCTGCCGCATATACGTCCACTGGGCGTCCATTCTGCTTTAAAAGAATAAACTTTTCCTCCATTTCTGCCTTGGCTGTGGGAGGAAAATAATGATCTAGGAAGCACTCCTTAAACTTGCTCCATTCAATCAGTTCGTCGAGTCTGCTTTCTTCCACCGACCACCATGTACGGGCTTCGTCTTCTAATTGAATCTTTATCACGTCCACTCTGTCTTCCTCTGGAACCCTGGCGGCTGTCAATAAATTCTCCATGTTCACCAGCCATTGCTCCGCCTCAAGGGGTTCAACTAGCCCTATGAATGAAGCTGGGTGTAACCGTCGGAAGTCTGATACGGTACCAGCCCTAGCCTGATAAGCTGGTGGAGTAGCGCCCTCGGGGGCAGTAATGAGTGCGGAGGGTCCTCCTGCGGCGGTAATCGCCCTGAGTCCCTCAGTAAGCAAATCTATCTTCTTCTCCTGAGCTTCTGCGAGAGTGGTCAGTGCACTGAGTATTCTTTCCGTGCGGTCCTGAGAGCTGGAGTCCGAGGAGGGGTCGTTCGGGGACGTCATATCACTGGAAGATTCAAAAGGATAGGATCAGATTCAATGATGGAAATCAAGAGTAGTGAAACAAGAATAACGTAATACAGCATAGTTAATGTTATCCCTTGATACTAAACACAGGCTCTGATACCAACTAAACCATGTCACGCCCCGCTTCCCAAAATACGGAAAACGAGGGATGACTAGGCCAGCCATGCTCCTACGGTCAAGGAATCATCCCGCCGTAGTCACACTTCGGCTTCTAGCACTACATGGTAATCAGTAAATAAAGCACTGTATTAAAGGAATCACATCACTAATTTATTACATTAAAATTTCATTGTTCACAAATTATAGATAATAAGAACAATAACTAACCAAGTTCAATCTCACGATCACTCTAAGGAAAGCAGTAAAGATAGGGAATACACCAGACTATATCTCTATGAACTCGAAGGGTAGATCCGTCTCCTGTGCTGGTCCTCCCGCGGGATCTGAGCATGCATACTCAGGTCGTCAGAGCGACACAATAATAATATTATTATAATAAGATGAAACAGGTAAATGTGGTAATACTGGTATAAGAACAATGCAAGTAATCACTGTGTCACTATATGATGCAGAATATGTTCTGTGTCCCTGTCGGTCTCTAGGTCATGTTTGAAATCACATAGTGGAAGGAGGATCATGTTTAACAGGAGTCTCGTACATACCCGAGACAACGGCCACATGCCCGGGACATAACCCTGTCAGCCGGATCGCTAGATCCTATCCCTACACGTATCAGTATCACAGTTCGAATGATCATCCTCTAAACACGGTCCCGCTAAATACGATACTCTTTCCACTTTGATTTCCCCTTTTTCCCCAGGTTTACACTATTTATGATCTTGATCTAGTTGTGTACAAGTATACCAAAGGCACGGTTTTATCAATGTTCACTGTATCAATCACTGTCACGAATATTCACTTTCCATTGGTGTACTCGTCACTCCTAGACCAACATCTATCACGCACGATAATGCAATGTCCACACGCACTAACACTGAGTATATGGTAAGGGTATGATATATGTATTGTATGCTACCAATAAGCTCTATATGTTATGAATCAACATGCATGTCATTAACTAAACTAATTTGCATAAATCAATATGTTAAGAGTTCAGCAAAATGATACAAGTAAGATCATTAGAACACTCAGTCAGCAATCCATCAAAATTTGTTTCAGTTCAATCGGGATTCCGGTTTTCAAGATATAGCTATTTCATTTTAAGTGCTCGCGGCTGGAAATTCAGTTTCAGAACTGAACGTCCATTTCGCGACACGACTTGCACTCAGTTGGGCTCAGAATTTAGCGATGTCACAGTTAAATGAAATCTAGGGTTTTCGATAAAGTATTCAACGCAATAGACAGATCCTCAATCACATCTGTACGTTGAAAGTTATACACAGTTTAACCTCAGGGTGTCATTTCAGAATCTGTTCTGGACAGTTATACGTTCTGCCCTTTTAAATACAGTTTAAAATAGCAAACGGCGATGAATCGGAATGGAACCACATGTTTTGTTTAACTAACAGAAATATCTTTAATCTACTGCAGGGTTCCGTAGCATACGATTTCCGAAAACCCAGTGACGCAGGTCTTTGGACAGAATACAATAATCAGAAACGCTCTGGACTGCAGTCCAGAGTCGCTTTCCGATCCAATTATCTTCACAGTAACAGAACAGAAATCATTAGAACTTTACATAAAGTTAAAGTTCGTCGAGTCGGTTTCGATTCACTCCCTCGAACGCATCATTCCAGTATGTATGTAATTTACGGTGATTTTATTCATTTTCTGATACGAGAAAATATTAGTTTTAACGGCATATTTGGGGGTATCAATTTTTGTCTCTAACAATCGTATTTTCCAGTGATTTTCATACACGATATTTATCATCAAGTGGGCCAACAGAAAATATTAGTTTCCGTCAAAATAAACTATTAATTCCATTGGGATCTAGCATCGAACACTTAGGTCATAATATATCTCGGTAACCAGTAAATTCATAAACCATACGATTTAGATTTGTACCACTCATATATTAGCATGAAGCAAGTAAACACTTGCCTGGAAACGTCTCGCGGTCGCAAGGCAGCAACGTCGTCACAAACGCGTGATATACGCCGTGGAACCGATTCGCGCGAGCTTGGATCGAGATGCGGATCTCACGTCGAGGTTGTCCGGATTCGTTGCACAGTCACTGGACGTTGAGGGGTGCTTGATGATCCTCTGCGAGTGTATTGGGGTTGCCGACGGCTGACGGCGTCGCTCCGGCAACAGAATGCAGCGAGTGTTGGGTGTTTGGGTTTGGTGTGGTTTTGGAGAGAGGAATCAATGGTGGTGTCCAGGTGTGGGTATAGGGGTGTGTGGATGTTGATGCTGATGACGAGGAGGTCGTAAGGTGGTCGGCAATGTGATGGGGAGTTCACCGGCGTCGAGGGTGCAAGGTGATAGTTGGCTCGGGTGCACTGGGTTTGTGTGCAGGGGAGTGGGTGATCGAGTGAGGTGGCTGAGTTGTTGGGGTGAATGCGAGGGATTGAGGAGGAGGTTAGGGTGAGGTGATGAAGAAGGGGGTCGGAGGAAGGTTCGTCGTCGTCGTCGTCGAGGGGAGCGTCTGAAGTTTGCAGTGGCTCTTGTGGGTTCGTGGGGGAAAAATTGGGTGTTCGGTGGGTATTTTGGGAGGATGGATAGAGTTAGGGATTTTAGAAATGAGGGAGAAGAGAGAGATGAGGGTGTGATAGGAAACGTCGGGCGACGTCACTGCGAGGGCGTGGGCTGCGGCGGGGGATGGGTGTCGCGAATTGAAGAGGAGGCGGGAAAGGAGGGAGCCGTTGAGGGAAGGAGAAAGGGATGTGAAGCGGGTCGGGTCGGGTACGAGGAGGCAAGCTGGAGGGAGTGGGCCGGGCCTGGTAAAAAAAATAATTCTCCTTTAAAAAAAAGAGTGGGCTGAGAGGGAACGGGCCGGGAAGAATTTTAAAGGGTTTATAAAAAAAACAATAGTGGGCTGAGAGGGAAAAATTTATTAAGGTATTTATTTAAAATGTGTAGGCTTGGAAAATGCGTTTAAGTTCTAAATTTTAAATGGGGATTTCCAATTGGGCCGGGGTTTTGTAAAATAGTCTGTTTGTTTTTAACTTTTGGTTTGAGTTTGGTTTTCCAAATTAGTTTTAAATCTTGGGTTTTAACTTTTAGGGTTTGAAAAAATATAAATATTAGGCTTAAACAACCAATTCAAAATATGAAGGAAAAAGAAAAGAAACCACTGGAAATCAGAGAATAGGAAACTTTTATTAGAATGGAAACGGGGATTTACAATTGGGAAGTACAAACTTGCCCGGTTTACCCGCTACCGGTCTAGGGTGCAATTCACTTCTTATTCCCCACTCTTGTAGATCCATCCGAGCATTAATGTTGTCTTTCGATTTTCCATCTTTACAAAGAAGCAAGTTAAGTATGTGCTCTGATACTCCCTTCTCTATATGCATGACGTCCAGACAATGACGCACTGAATTTGTAGACCAGTACGGAAGCTCGAAGAAAATGCTTAACTTGTTCCAATATTGTGGTTTGACCTGTTTCGTCGGATCCATCCCGAAGGTCACGTTATTGCAACCATCCCATTTAGCAGTCACGTCCTCTCCGGACAATGGGGATGGAGGTCCAAGAAGCTCCTGATGACCATCAAAGTGAACCGTGTCTAACCTATAGGGGTGGTCTGGAGGCAGGAAACGTCGATGGCCGCAATAACAAACCTTCCTGCTAAAATTCAAGAATTTTGATGTTGTGTGTTCATGGCAATGAGGACATGATTTGTGACCATGTACGGACCAACCTGATAGCATTCCATACGCAGGAAAGTCATTAATTGTCCACATTAAAGCCACACGCAGTATGAAGGTTGTATTTGTGTTTGAACCATATGTCTCTACACCATCAATGAACAAAAATTTCAACTCCTCGATCAGAGGTCGGAGATAGACGTCGATATTGTTCCCCGGTGAGTTTGGTCCGTCGATAAGAAGAGGCATCATAAAGTATGATTGGTCCATAGCCAACCAAGACGACAGATTATAAATTATCATTACAACGGGCCATGTGCTGTGACTTCCAGCCATATAGTTGAATGGGCAGAAACCATCAGTAGCCAGTCCGAGCCGGACATTGCGAGGATCGCTACTGAATATTGCGTGCCTCCTATCGAAATCCTTCCATGCTGGTGAATCTCTTGGATGGCTCAGTTTCCATCTTCGCTTGGAGGAGCACGGTGATGCCAAATTATTGCCTCGGCTGTTTTCTTGCACCTGAATAGCCTCTGTAGGCTCTGTGTTATGGAAAAGTATCGTGCTATCTTCACAGGTATATCAGGTTTCTTATCAGAATCTTTCGGCTTATACCTGGCCTCTCCGCATGTTGGACACTCTTTCAAATCTGAATTCTCTTTTCGGTACAACACGCAATTTTTAGGACATGCTTGAATCTTCTCGCACTTCATACCCAAATCAGACATCATCTTCTGGGCTTCGTACCAGCTGTCGGGCACATTATTTTCCGGAGGCATAGAATCTTTCAAGAACGAAAGAAGCATTGTGAATGACTTGTTGCTCCATCCATTTAGGCACTTAATCTGGAAAAGTTGGACGAACCATGAGAGGGTGGAATACTTCGCATTCTCATAAATTGGTTTCCTAGCATCATTCATGAAATTTTCATATTTATCCGCATGCGGTCCTTGACCGGAAGGAATGTCATCTTCGGTATGAATAGATTTACCTAGGGCAGCCTCTACCATATCCTCCATTTCTTCTGATGGAAATAAATTTCCGTCTCCTGCCGCATTACCGAATTCTTCTTCTCCTGCCGCATTATCGTGTTCTCCTTCTTCTTCTGCCGCAGTACTGCATTCTTCTCCTTCCCCGTGATATTTCCAAGTTGTATAAAGTATAGTAAAGCCATGTTTTACAATATGAAGCTCTGCCAATTCTACCTTCTTCCAGTACTTATTGCCACATCTATCGCACGGACATAGAATCTTCTCTATTATGATCTTATTATGTGCGCGTGCAACAAGGAAAGCAGCAACTCCTGTGACAAACTGAGGTTGCATACGTTGTTTCCAATCCACATACATCCAGTCCTTAACTCTGACGTACTCACGGGCCATGTTAGACTGTATAACATATAAATTGTAGGTTATGCTGACTATATTGAGAAATATAAGAACGGGATAGTTACTGACAAAGGAGAAAATCCGTGTATATGCTTTGTGTGTGCGTTTGTCGTTGAAAAGAATAAATTATTGCACGTATGTTAACCGATAGACGGGGACTAAGTGGCACTTTTAGTTTCATATATGAGTATCGATGGGAATATGAAGGTTTCATATTATCATATATTGGTTTTAACCCGAACATCTCGAATCGCTCTCTAATTATGCGTTTGTTGTGTATTCTTGTTGTATGTGTGTGTTCCGGCTGTCGGGGGTAGGCTTCTATCCCATTAAGAATGTATAGAGCGAACACCCATCACTTGTGCTTTCAACCGTTTCGAGTAAATTTCGGCAGCACCTCCCCGCTGTTCTCCGAGTACACTGTAATAGAATAGATAATCATTTCAAAGCTGCGAAACAACGTTGAAATGAACATCTAATCTATCTTTGTACACGGAGAACCAGCGGAAAGGTACCGACGAAATATCTCGAAACGGATGAAAACACAAGTGAATGAAGGCGTTTGCTTTATACATTCTTAACTTGTCCACACGGGACAAATCTATGGGTTACCATACGATTGAATTTTCTCGTCGCGTAGAGTATACGACGGTTGTTAGTATCGAGCTATACTGTCCGATATTTAACAACCTTCGTATAGTTCTAGGTCATGACGAGCATCGCACGTATGCTAACCGATAGACGGAGACTAAGTGGCGCTTTTAGTTTCATATATGAGTATCGATGAGAATATGAAGGTTTCATATTATCATATATTGTTTTTAACCCGAACATCTCGAATCGCTCTCTAATTATACATTTGTTGTGTATTCTTGTTGTATGTGTGTGTTCCGGCTATCGGGGGTAGGCTTCTATCCCATTAAGAATGTATAGAGCGAACACCCATCACTTGTGCTTTCAACCGTTTCGAGTAAATTTCGGCAGCACCTCCCCGCTGTTCTTCGAGTACACTGTAATAGAATAGATAATCATTTCAAAGCTGTGAAACAGCATTGAAATGAACATCTAATCTATCTTTGTACACGGAGAACCAGCGGAAAGGTACCGACGAAATATCTCGAAACGGATGAAAACACAAGTGAATGAAGGCGTTTGCTTTATACATTCTTAACTTGTCCACACGGGACAAATCTATGGGTTACCATACGATTGAATTTTCTCGTCGCGTAGAGTATACGACGGTTGTTAGTATCGAGCTATACTATCTGATATTTAACAACCTTCGTAAAGTTCTAGGTCACAACAAGTATCGCACGTATGTTAACCGATAGACGGGGACTAAGTGGCGCTTTTAGTTTCATATATGAGTATCGATGGGAATATGAAGGTTTCATATTATCATCGAGTATCATATATTGGTTTTAACCTGAACATCTCGAATTGCTCTCTAATTATGCGTTTGTTGTGCATTCGTGTTGTATGTATAACATGATTTTAAACTATTGAGATCAAGATTGATACAACTGATCATCCTACATTGCAATAGCATTCATCAACCAAAAACTATTATTGCAATGGCATTCATCTATAACAATCAACAATTAAAACTACAAATGTAGGATACTGATATCATAAAGCGTTATACGCAACATATGAATTCACATGACTGAAACATGCATCAAAATATTGAAGTAGGGGGGCAGAAAAAAACCCTATTTGATTATCAAATGCATGGGTTTGTATGATTTATATGTATGTATTTGAGTGCTGCAATTCCGAAATTTGCTTTAACTTGTACGTTACTTTATGTTGTTAATTTGATCATTTTTAAAATTGTAATTGGTTCTACACATAATTATTTCGTTATTGTAACAGAAAATTTTGTTTCTTTCGATATGAAACAGATACAATACACGATATGATAAATAAAAAAACAAAACACAAACCGTATCAAGATTTAACAACTTTGATTATGTCATATACGCGGGCCGATATTTTCATATTAGCCAATAAGCAAAAATAGATTGCGGTCTGGATATGGTATATTGGCAGATGTTACCTATATGCATACATGCATGTTGTCTCCCCATTTTTTCATAAATTAAACCAACTTTTCTATACATGCTAGTAATTACTGGATACATTCAGGTTAAATGCATAGAGCTAGCCGTAATTTCCTCTACGGTAAACTTTCATCGATGCAACACTTTGGTTCGCCTAACTAGATCGCCATTCACGAACACAATCTATTTATATAGCATGATTTTATACACTTAATTTTACCACATTTAATGAAAATGAATCATTCATGATATGATACATGTATATACATCGATACCCAACCCCAACCTAACCCTAGCCCCAGCCCTAGCCCAGCCCCGCCTTAACCTAACCCTAACCCCAGCCCCAGCTAAACCCCAACCCCAACCCTAAGCCAAACCCTAACACCAGCCCCAGCCCCAGTCGCAGCCGAACCCTAACCCCAACCCTAACCCCAACCCCAACCCCGACCCTGACCGCAACCCCTGCCGAACCCCAACTCTAACCGCAACCCCAGACCCAGCCATGAACCCTAGCCCTAAATAATCAAATTTTTTTTAATTTAGTTGAAGATTTACTAACCTGAACGGCGGTGGCGACGACGAGAACGGTGGTGGCGACGACGAGAACGGCGGTGGCGATTTGGGGATTTTGTTTTGCACGCGATCGAGAGAGGAAGAAAGAGATAACGGGCGTAGGCGATCGATCTGTGCCTTTATTAAATTGCTATTTAGTTGCCCCTACGGATTTGTCCGTAGGTCCTTGTTTTGCGGCTCCGTAGGGGCAAACACCAAATTAAGAATTAATATTTTTATTCTTGAATGTCTTGGCCCGTAGGGGCAACCTTATAGCCCTACGGATTAATCCGTAGGGCAAACATAAATCTGCCCCTACGGATTTCAATATCCGTAGGGGCAACCCCCTATTTTAGTAGTGTGTGGATTATTGTGCCGCTCCAAGGGGTAATAGTTACTTCAAGAAACTATAAATATGAGTTTTCGAACAATTCAAAAGTACTCTCTAATCAATCAAAATTTATTGTAGTAATTTCTATATTCGTGATTCTCCGAAGAATCACGAACCATACAAGAACCGCTGTGGAAAACCTATCATGATCATGGGTTTTGAAACAATTTGAAAAGAATTACCGAACAACTACCAAAACACACCAAGTTATCAAAAGCGCACACACCAAACAAGACAAGCACAAGATTTACCTAAATTCAACACAACTCGCACTTGCTCTTGCAATCTGACGAAGAAAGCTTCCACTATCGAAGAAAGAATTATAAGAGAACACACTCTAATCATCGCCTAATACATCAAATCTCCTAATCCTGACAAAACATCTCCTTCATCTTCCTCTCTCTTGGTTTTACGGCTACCCCTTTTAATTGTGGAGAAATATTGGCAATCCTCTTCAAAACCCTAGGGTATTGGATTTATATTTATAGCCTATAATTTGGTTAGAGATGAGACTAGGTTTTAAACCTAAGATTTCCTTAAAAAAACTAATCCAAAGCCGGTTAGAAACCCGAACTGAACCTGTGCCCGCTCCCGCTCGCCACGAAGGTGCACCCAATCAAGTGCGCCACAAATCGCACGCTGCCGCGTTGATAATTATATTTTATTGCATATTTTGTGATAGATTCTTATGTATTTTAAAACTATTTGGGAGTTTCTCGTATTTTAGCTAAAATGTTTGAGATTCTTTTTGGAATTAAGCCTATAAAAAAAACTAACGGCAGGAACGTCACGAAGGAGGTCCTGCGTAACGGAGAACACTTCTTAGGGTTTCTGTGTATGAAACGACGCAAGGATGGTTTTGGAAACAAAGACTATACTACATTATGCTTTTGGTGAATTGTCCTAAATAAATAATTATTAGTGGAGATAGTGTATGTTAGTAATTATAGAAAATAAGTTATAAATGCAAAAAAGAAGAAAAAGAGAAACCATGTACTTTGGAGAGTACAAAACAAGTTTAATTAAAAAGCAGATGCTTTCTAATCTAATCAAACTATCCATCAAGTCACCAGGAGAAGACTCAAGGGTAATGGGCCTAATCAAATGGTGCTTTCGTCCCGCTGCTCGGCGGCCGATATGTTCCGATCTCCTCAAGATTTTTCATGGTGGTCAGGCGTTCGAATATTTGCATATCTGTATATTGTAACCGAGTCTTTTAATCATAAAAAGGGTCGGATTCAGAAGCTTGAGTTTCATCTCTTTTTCTCTTTACTGTCCTCATAATTATTTTCGGCTAAGGTTTTTAATTTTCAGCAAGTTCTTCAATTTCAGATTAGTAGTTCTTCGAATTCAGCGATCAATAAAAATGTGTTTTTTAAATTTTTATTATTATTCTCAATTCTTTTATTATGTTTTCTATTAATCTTGCTCATAGTCATATAATTTGCGAATTATTTCGCGCATTCACGAATTTTTGATCGACCGATTTAATCGCCGTTGGCGAACGCTCCGAATAATTCGCGAAATCAGCAAATAATTCACAAAAACAGTGAATAATTTAGCAACATCAAAACCCAGCGCCTCATATATTAATTTCTTTCTCGAAATCCTTCCTGAACATTTCCCGAATACCAGCCGAATCTTTCTCGAATACCCGCCGATTTTTTTCGAATAGTTCTCCGAATTCGAATTTTCTACCCTGCCGAATTAATCCCGAATTGCAAATTTGTGACTATGATCTTGCTTGTGTTCATTGTTTGAATTTTAAAGTTTATTTAAACAAGATATAGATTGATATTGAATCGGAGACGGCCGAAAAACCTTGATAGACTATGTAGCATAGTACATAGCTTATTCTTTGGGAAAGCATATCGCAATCAAATCATCAATCTAAATCTAAAAATTTATATTTCTAATATTTGTAAAACAATCAATTTTGATGAATTGATGGGCTATATCGAGATATCAAATAGTTCACTCTTATGAGATTTCATTTACATGTGTTAGGAAGAAAGATCAAGAGAGAGATCCATGATTACTTCATTGTATGCGTAGATCTAGATCTACCGAATTGAAACCCTAAGTACTTTGAATCAATAAATCTTTTCATTAGTTTTTAGATAAAACACCAACCATAACTTTTAGTTCTAATTCGCTTAAATCTAAGTAGATCTAATCGTCTTCATTGCGGATTCGACCTGTTCTTGCATACTGCTACAACACCCATGTTTCCTCTTTCGCCATGCTATCCTCATAGGCAAACGGATGGGTTAGAGTGAGCGTTGGCGGTTGAAAATAAGCACAGATCCTTTTTTGCCAACCACCAACTACAACTTTTAGTTTTAATTCGCATAAACCTAAGTAGATCTAAGCATTTTCACTGCGGATTCGATCCGTTCTTGCACACTACTACAATACCCATGTTTCCTCTTTCGCCTGCTATCCTCATTGGCAAATGGGTGGGTTAAAGCGAGCGTTGGCAGTTGAAAATAAGCACATATTATCTTTCGCCAACCACCAAACACAACTTTTAGTTCTAATTCGCTTAAACCTAAGTAGATCTAACCATCTTCACTGTGCATTCTGTTGGGGTTTGGTGCTCGCGCCGCGGAGGCCGCGACCGAGACGGAAGCGAAAATAAAAACTTTTGCGAGCACCAAACACCCGTAAAACCCAGAATACGATCCAAAAACCTAAAGCAACTAACTAGAAATGCAAGGGTGCAGAAACTACAACTTTCGACGCGTGTCCACCCAATTGTGGAAGACCCCTCCAAGCTCGTAACCGCCGGGACCGCGCTTGAAAGTCGACCACCCTCGTCGAAGAAGATTCACTTGAGTGAAACAGGAAGAAGCTCTAACCAATGATCTAAACTTGCTAGGTGTGGATGGTCGGTGATGTAGGAATTTTTCACTAAACTTTTCTCTCATATTCTCAAGCTCAAGTGAGTAAGAGAAAGAAGAAGGAGAAGAGGTGATGATGATGGTTGCTAATACTTGCAACCATGAAGCATGAAGCTTCTCATGTGAAGCATGAATTCAAGTCAAGAAAATCATCAAGTGTCAAAAGAATCATGGCTACACCTTTTTACAACCATGGTTCAAATAGTGAACCCCATAAATGATCACAATCCAACCCATACCTCTTTATTTATCTAGCCATGCTTCATACCACCTCATTTCTACCTCATTTCCTATTTGTTTTTCTAAAAGAAGAAAAATATGACGTGTCCTTCTTCTAGAACCATTTCCATATAAATACGGAATACTTCACCTGGTATATGTATCGCTACTTATATGCGTATCCGTATAAAAATACGGATAGCACCAAAAAGAGAAAATGAATAGTGAATAATAATACTAATATATATATATATATCAATATATATATATATATATATAAATTATTAAATCAAAATCTGATTTAATAATCCAGCTTAATCCTAAACCGGTTTGTATTATCAACCACCCGATTAAAGTCCGTCTATCCCATAAACTTCTTAAAATCCTGATACTTCCAACATTTTCGATCACTTTGAAGAATCATGATACTTCTAATATATGGTTCTTTACTTTATTTTTATATATATAAACTTCTCAAAATCTTTGGACCTTGTATTACAACGAATGCGTGTCTAAAACTAGAGAACTCATAGGTAAACCTGAATGAAGTAAGAGTGCCGACACCTTGTCCCGAAGGACACTGGACAACATACACTTTCATGTATAATTCCCAAGAGTATACTAACTCAAACTCCGTGTACTGTAAGTTGAAATCTGTATCTTGATTAAAAATGTGTTACACCGTTATTCAATGCACCTTACCTTATCCTCAACTGATAAAGGTAAATGTTTATAACACAATTTTCAAAATATATATCTCACTTTATAAAATAAATATACAGATAATTTTATCGAAACTAAACATTTGCCGTCAGGCAAACCCAGACGATTTAATCCAATATCACCAATTACAACAAATTCCGATATTGAGAATCAAATCGCCCATTTCCCAATATTCTACTCCTACTCAACATCTAAAACACTGTACAAATGTGAGACCTAAATCCGGTAAATAAATACCCTGAAGTCAGAATTGATTGGAAAAAACAGTTCTCATTTACAAGTACACAAAAATACTGAAATATGAAAATGTTTCAAGGGGATGGACGGGTATTCCTAGCAATGCCTTTTCCATTATCTATATTCATGACAATAGTTACAATTTTCTTTGCCCCCACTTCAATCGTTTTATATGTCTCTACATCTTACCTTCTGCACACTGTCCTTAGGCTAATTGATTTTCTTCCTTATGTATCTTTCAGCACCAGCCTAAGGTTTGGAAGAAGACTATCCAATAAGCGTAATAGGTGTACTCATAATATAAGGAGCTCTCGCAAGCTAAGAGAAGGTAAAGGGAAGAGACAACCGAATGATCCTATTCAATTTCTCCAGAATCTGTGTCCATCCTCGACTGAAGTAACTTCTTCAAGTTCATATGTAACTATACGATAGCCATTCCAAGCGATATGGATCATCATAGTGATACGACGTGTTATGAAGAAATGCAAAGGGTAAAGTATGAGTAGCAGGGATATATGCGACTTTATCGCGAATCAAGACAAGCCAAACCCTAATGATGTAAGAAGATTCAGTTAACTTGGTTCATGAGTTTTTAAGGTTTAAGGTAAGTCATGGGTCGCTGTATCAGAGAGAGAGAGAGAAAATAAACACTCGGCGTGTACTCTATCAAGATTAGATTAGTTATCACTTTATCTAATCAGGATGGCTCCCACTGTATCTTCGAATTCTCCTTCAAACCCTAAAAGGAGAACTAGTCGGGATTATTTACACTTTACAAGTTTTCTAACCGTTCAGCCAGGCTAGTGTTGGTACTCCGAGGGAGGTTCCCTGTGCTTTCGCATGGACACAATTAATAACCCCATTTTCGCATGGGCATAACCTTGTTAACACTTTCTAGACACCTAATAGGTTAGCTAATTGTGAAGTGAAAAATCTCCCGAGGAGTAATACATACTCATTAGTGGGAATCGGGACCCAACTATTATCATGTGATAACCTGACGGAATCCACTCAAGTCACCACACTTTAGAAAGGTAGGCGCATGCCTGGCAAGTTTCCCGTATGTTTGAAATTCCCGATATAGTTTTTGCCCCTAGGATCCAAGTGACCATGACAAGGTCAACAAGTCAAAGGGTCCTAGACAAGTTCAACCCGTCATTATCCTGATTGCATTAGACCTATCCGCACAGACCCTTGACGAGGTCAAGAAGGTCGAACGACTGTCCTAACCAATCCACATATTCATGTGACAGAAAAGTATTACAGAGCTACCGCACACTACGCCTCGGCGAATGGCAACGACAAATATAGCACGAATACTAAGCAATACTAATCTGAAATGATGGAGAGCTACGGCTAGTTTTTGGCGAAAAACCTTTAACGCAATGAACTTGATATCGTTAAAAGAACTCGAGTGGCTTTGAATTGGAGTGGCTTAAACTCCGCATTTTAAAACTAGTAACATAAACCTTTTCCTAAGAGAGAACTCCCAGTGAAGGGATCATGGCTCTTCCTTCATAGAATGAGGTGCGGGATATTCCTAACCAAATATCTCTATGCAAAGCAAAAGAATACGACTATGAGTTTTGAAGAAAACCGAGTAGTTTTAAAATTGGTTCCGACAACATTATTTAGCTTTATTTTCCTTGCATTATTCAGATAATGCGTTCCCACCATTTCAAGTTTTCAAGCCATAAAATAAAAAACCAAAATAACATGCATTTTAAATGCCATCCGCATTCGCCACGAGGCCCCGTCATGCACCGTTAGGTTACTTAACTAACGACATAGCAGGAGCAAGACTGGCACAGATGCAAAATATATAGAATCATCAACTATATATTATATATATATATATATATATATCGCAGGCAGATAATAGTCATCGCAGGCAGATAATAGTCATCACAGGCAGATAAAAATCATCACAGGCATGCGAACAATAATATGGAATAGTGGATAATCTAGAAGCTCGCGTTTCATTTGAGCCATAAATAAGACAAGACGTTCCCCAGTAATGTTGATACCTAGTGCAATGAAGAACCTAGACCCCTACGAGTCTGGCAAGTTATCCGCCAATCCCGGAAGTGAGGCAACCCCAATCAACAAAGTAAATGGGCCACCCAACACTTCACGGAATCCGGTAATTTGAGCACCCCTCCGTGGGTTAACCTATACCCCCTACGAGTGCGGCGAATAGCCCGCCAATTCTAGAGTAAGGCCCCCCGGTCTCAACGCCATGAGATGTGGGCCCGTTGCCCTCTAGAAACTGGCCATTCGAGCACTCCTCCGCGGGGTAATCCTAATGCAGAAAAGAAAATATATATACAACGGTGACAACGACCTCAACCCAGTCGTGCCCCAACAAAAGACTATACAAACTCTCATTGAACCCATCTTAAATTTAATAACTCCTTAATTAGACAGAAAGCGGAGAAAGAATATAGGAATGGGTTATTCTTGCAACTTAGATTGAGAGAGAGAGAGAGAGAGAGAGAGAGAGGATGTGATGATAAAATTCTCTCTGTGTGCCTTCAATTTATAGGACAGGTGAGGTTTAGCAACGAACCTGACTTGATGTTTCCTCAAGAGCCGGCCTTCTAAATTTCAAAGGGTGACTCAGACTTTGTCAATGAAAACGAGTCATGTTATGAATTTGTCCAAAGAAAAAGTTAGAACCATATATATTATTTATGGGCTTTTTAAAGCACTCCTTAATTACTAAAAGAACCCTCGTATCTCGTATTTACTTATGAACACTACTACAAAAAAGGGTTGCTCCTACGACTTTCTCCGTAGAGGCAAAGAACTGCTCCTTCGGATATACGCGTAGGGGCTCGAAAATACACCGTAGGTACAATGGCCGCAGTTGTAAGTCTTCGCTCTAAACATGCCCCTCCGGATAAAAAATTGCCCCTACAATTTAATCTGTAGGTACTCCTATCCCTACGGTGTATTCCGTAGGGACAAAATATTTATTTAATTTAGTGATTTATAAAATAAAATACTTTCCCCTCCGGTGTTATCCGTAAGGGCAACTTCTTGCCCCTACGGAGTTAGCCGTAGGTCCAGAAATAAGCCCCTACGGATATAGTCATAGGGGCAAGTGTAATGTCTGTTACTGAGTCCATAGAGACAAAATGTCAGGTATCCTGATATTTTGTCCCTACGGATAAATATGTAGGGGCAAAATATAGACCTACGGATTATTCCGTAGGGGCAATATATGTACCTACGGATTAATCCGTAAGGACAAAATATCCGGGTTTTTAAAAAAAAAAGGGCTTCTTGTTTTTTCCTTGCCCTGTGCACAATAATATATACATCATAAAACCAAATACCGCAGTATTCAAAATTAAAATCTCACGCATATTATATAAAAGAAATCAACAAACAGAATACGATATCAATCTAAATGATCGTGAACACGCAAACACCACCAATATCGTCCAAAATATATACAATATGTATCATATAAGTACATACATGCTTAAAATAAAAAAAAAGCTACACTAACTCGGTCCAGCTCCTCCACCTCTGATAATCGTCGTAATCTGACGCATCTGCTCCTCGGTGCAGTCCCGAGTCGTCAAAAACTCGACTAATGAAGGAGCGGACTGCGCGGGAGTCTGAGCAGGCTGTGGAGCTGCAGGAGTGGTCTGCGGAACCGCGGCCAAGATAGTGGCTTGTGAAGTCGCAGCCGAAGAAGATGCATGTGGAGCCGCAGCCGAAGTACCATGTCACATCTGTTCAATTTTGCGTGTAATAAACGAGTAAGAACTGTGTATTAGTCGAATTTGTTTCATTATCAGGTTATTGCGAAACCCTAATCTAAGATTAATCAAAATTAAGTCTACAACCAAATAAGCTCCCAAATTCTGAAGTTATGGACGCAATTTGTTCAAAGCTTAGGAAATGCGCCTAATATATGTGTGAATATTTTAGAAGGTTATGGACGCAATTTGTTCAAAGCTTAGTAAAAAGCCCATTATGTGTATAAATTATGAGCAATATATACTTGATTGTAGCTCAAATCGATGGATGTATCCCGTCGAAAGGCACTTTGAATTTTTCGTTTTACGCATTTTCTAAAATTATTGTTGTCTTATATGCCCATATTTATTTATTTAACATATTTTTCTTTAGGTCCCTCTATACTCTAAAAAAATATATATACGCAATAGAAATCGACCAGAGGGTTCTATCATGCAAGGTTATCTTCTAGATGAAATAACCACATTTTGTTTTCGCTATCCGGACGAGAACATTGAGACGAAGCTTAATCGGCCTCGGAGAATTCAAGACGGGCCATATGGTAAAGCTGATTATAAAATACTAGACCCCATGTTTATTAATAAGATATATCGGTTTATCCATCTCAATAGCATATGTCTTGAAGATATTAGAGAGTATGTTTTTTTGGATTAATTGTTATATATATATATATATATATATATATATATATATATATATATGAAATGATATAATATTGATGTCATAATTTATTGTTAAAAACAGAATTTATATTAATAAGGTACGTGAGGGGCATTCTGATTGGAATGATGAACGATTGGAAAAATATTATCAGGATAATTTTTAAGATTGGGTTGCAGATCATGTAAATTATTCGAATAATATGTAATTGCGACGGGTTGTCTTACTTTAAACTTATATCGTTATGTATTTTCCATAAAATTTGTTTTGCCAATTCCACGATCCGAACTTGTTTGCATCATTGGAGAGAGATTCAAGATGTTTAGCTCAGTTTCCTAGCATGGAGGTTGCATACTATAAAAGATTCAGTATCCTTGGATATAAATTTGAAGTTAAGAATATAGAAACATCTCGAACCACTCAGAATACCGGGATTGCGACCGTAGGATCGGATGGTGTGATTTATTATGGATACTTAATTGCATACTTGGCATCAAATATCTTGGACGATCAGAACCGTTTTATAAATTTCAGTGTATTGTTTACGATACACGAACTGATACAGATAAGTGATGAAACAATATCGGGACTTAGATAGATGAATATGGATTGATTAGTGTAAACTGTCAGGACTCGGTTCTAGCTCACGGAACAAAATGCCACACGGAATAATGTGCCACGCCAATTGTCATGCCAAGGGGGCGGGGCCACCTCTTAAGTCTGTGGGACCCACTGTAGAACAATGGGGAATCTTCGGAACACATTCCGAAAGAGGACCGAACTGTATTATAAATATAATAATGCCACCCTCAATTACAGAGGTGCCTTTTAAGTGAATCGCCACTACAAGAGCTTGAGAACTCCGTAGTTAAGCATGCTTGGGCCAGGGAAGTCTTGGGATAGGTGACCTCATGGGATGTTGCCCCCGGTCGGGTCCGGTTCGTTCTAAAGGGCAAAACCGTGCGGTTTCAATCAGAGCGGACAATACCATCTGTACTGGGGTATGGGGCATTATATTTATGGTGGCCCATGCAGGTCCGTCAGTAGTAGGTCTGTGGTTCAAGGACGAACCATTGTTCAAAGATGGGGAGAATGTCGGGACCCGATTCTTGCTCACGGAACAAAGTGCCACACGGAACAAAATGCCACGCCACTTGTCATGCCAAGGCGGCGGAGGCCACCTCTTGAATCCGTAAGGGCCACCTCTTGAGTCCGTGGGACCTATTGTAGAAAAATGGGGAATTTTCAAAACACATTCCGAAAGAGAACCGAACTGTATTATAAATATAATGATTCCACACTCAATTACAGTGGTGCTTTTTAAGTGAATCGGCACTACATGAGCTTGAGAACTCTGTAGTTAAGCGTGCTCGAGCCAGGGAAGTCTTGGGATGGGTGGCCTACTTGGAAGTGGCCACTGGTCGGGTCCGGTTCGCTCTAAAGGGCAAAACCGTGCGGTTTCGACCAGAGCGGACAATACCATCTGTACTGGGGTATGGGGCGTTATATTTATGGTGGCCCATGCAGGTCCGTCGGTAGTAGGTCTGTGGTTCAAGGACGAACCATTGTTCAAAGATGGGGAGAATGTCGGGACCCGATTCTTGCACACGGAACAAAGTGCCACACGGAACAAAATGCCACGCCACTTGTCATGCCAAGGGAGCGGGGGCCACCTCTTGAGTCCGTGTGACCCATTGTAGAAAAATGGGGAATTTTCAAAACACATTCCGAAAGAGAACCGAACTGTATTATAAATATAATGATTCCACCATCAATTACAGTGGTGCCTTTTAAGTGAATCGGCACTACAGGAGCTTGAGAACTCCGTAGTTAAGCGTACTCGAGCCAGAGAAGTCTTGGGATGGGTGGCCTACTTGGAAGCGGCCACTGGTCGGGTCCGGTTCGCTCTAAAGGACAAAACCGTGCGGTTTCGACCAGAGCGGACAATACCATCTGTACTGGGCGTGGGGTATTACATAAACACACTTAGATTTTATGGTCAGGACGTTCCATTTATCTTTCCACAATAAGCATTTCAAGTATATTACTCACGGTGCTTGAAGCATCCGGGATAGAGTGTCGTATGCCGTTGGAAACCCAGGGATGTTTACGATGTCCCAGAATTCGAGAATCGTATGGAGAATGGTGATAAGGATGAAGAAGAGAAATGACTTGGAGTGCTCCGACCGTTTGTCTTCAAAGACGGGTTGTCTTCGGCTGATCATGAAGTTACGTGGATTAAGAATGATATTGATGATGAAATCCAGGTAGACATTCTAATGCGTCTATGAAACGAAAAAATTATCAGTAATGTCAAATACTTCACATTTTTACGATCTATACATATATTGCATGCATATGTAATGATCGAGCGAATGAGTACACAGGTATATCAACCACTTCAATACAAAGAATGTTTGATTAAACAAATTTATAAGAACAAGTACACGCTTTTATATAATGGTATGACAATTAACTATACAAAAAGAATTTTTTCCCTTTCAAGAAGAAAAAGAAATATTAAGAACTAAATATAAATCCGCTGAGCTACTTCTCAATGGACGAGATAAGTAACAAGGAGAGCTGCAAGCATAAGCACATAAGCTATCCCCTGATCCATCGCAATGCCATCACTCACCACCGGAGAAGGTGCCGTCACTTGACCACGGGCGAGCTGTGTTAGCCCAGAGAAAATGAAGGCGATGACGAGCAAAGTGCAAATTCTCATTGAACCCATCTTAAATTTACTAACTCCTTAATTAGACAGAAAGAGGAGAAAGAATATAGGAACGGGTTATTCTTGCAACTTAGATTGAGACAGAGAGAGAGAGGATGTGATGATAAAATTCTCTCTGTGTGCCTTCAATTTATAGGACAGGTGAGGTTTAGCAACGACCCTGACTTGATGTTTCCTCAAGAGCTGGCCTTCTAAATTTTAAAGGGTGACTCAGACTTTGTCAATGAAAACGAGTCATGTTATGAATTTGTCCACTGAAAAAATTAGAAATATATATATATATATTATTTATGTGCTTTTTAAAGCACACCTTAATTACTAAAAGAACTCGTACCTCGTATTTACTTATGAACACTACTACAAAAAGGGGTTGGTGAATTATCCTAAATAAATAATTTCTAGTCGAGATAGTTTATGTTGGTAATTGTAGAAAATAAGTTTTAAATGCAAAAAAGGAGAAAAGGAGAAACCATGTACTTTGGAGAGTACAAAACAAGTTTAATTAAAGAGCGGATGCTCTGGGACAAGACAGTAGCGCAACCAATTGTTAAATCTAGTCAAACCATCCATCAAGCCACCGGGAGAAGACTCAAGGCTAATGGGCTTAATCAATTTGTGCTTTCGTCCCGCTGCTCGGCGGCCGATATGTTCCGATCTCCTCAAGATTTTTCATGGTGGTCAGGCGTTCGAATATTTGCCTATCTGTATATTGTAACCGAGTCTTTTATTCAAAAAAGGATCGGATTCAGAAGCTAGAGTTCCATTTCTTTTTCTCTTTACTGTCCTCATAATTATTTTCGGCTAAGGTTTTTAATTTTCAGCAAGTTCTTCAATTTCAGATTAGTAGTTCTGTGAATTCAGCGATCAATAAAAATATGTTTTTTTTTTTATTTTTATTATTATTCTCAATTCTTTTATTATGTTTTCTATTAATCTTGCTCATAGTCACATAATTTGCGAATTATTTCGTGTATTCGCGAATTTTTGATCGACCGATTAAATCTCCGATTTAATTGCCGTTGGCGAACGCTCCAAATAATTCGCGAATAATTCGCGAAATCAGCGAATAATTCGCGAAAATGGATAATTAGCAATATCAAAACCCAGCGCCTCATATATTAATATCTTTCTCAAAATCCTTCCCGAATATTTCCCGAATATCTGCCGAATCTTTCCCGAATACCCGCCGAATTTTTTCGAATAGTTCTCCGAATCCGAATTTTCGACCCCGCCAAATTAATCCCGAATCGCGAATTTGTGACTATTATCTTGTTTGTGTTTTGTTTGAATTTTAAAGTTTATTTAAACAAGACATAGATTGATATTGAATCGGAGACAGCCGAAATACCTTGATAGACTATGTAGCATAGTACATAGCCTATTCTCAGGGAAAGCATATCCGCGATCAAATCATCAATCTAAATCTAAAAAGTTATCTTTCTAATATTTGTAAAACAATCAACTTTGATGAATTGATGGACTACATCGAGATATCAAATAGTTCACTCTTATGAGATTTCATTTACATGTGTTAGGAAGAAAGATCAAGAGAGAGATCCATGATTACTTCATTGTATGCGTAGATCTAGATCTACCGAATTGAAACCCTAAGTACTTTGAATCAATAAATCTTTTCATTAGTTTTTAGATAAACCACCAACCACAACTTTTAGTTCTAATTCGCTTAAATCTAAGTAGATCTAATCATCTTCACTGCGGATTCGACCTATTCTACTGCTACAACACCTATGTTTCCCTTTCGCCATGCTATCATCATTAGCAAACGGATGGGTTAGAGCGAGCACTGGCGGTTGAAAATAAGCATAGATCCTCGTTCGCCAACCACCAACTACAACTTTTAGTTCTAATTCTCTTAAACCTAAGTAGATCTAAGCATTTTCACTGCGGATTCGACCCGTTCTTGCACACTGCTACAACACCTATGTTTCATCTTTCTCCATGCTATCCTTATTAGCAAACGGGTGGGTGATTTATCTTAAAAACTATCTATTACCGCAATCAAGAACGGCGTTGCATGAAGCTAGCCGGTGAGTACGGGTCGGTCCACAGGAATGTTGTAAATTTCCTAATCGCGCTAACGAGTTAATTCCGAAGGGTGTTCGGATTGATTATTAAATCTAAAAATTGAAGTTGTATGATACTAGAATTAGAAACTTGCTAGGATTAGGTTTAGGGAAAATTTGGTAAACAAAGATCTACATCTCTTTCCATTGCCTTTAATTAAAGATATCATATTAGTGTTATGGTAAATCTTAACAAAGGGGATTAGGATGATTGGGAAGATTGATTCTTCCTCTAGATCATTGTCCTTCCTTTCTTAATCTTTACCCTAACCTCCATGGAAAACCTTAAAATCCGGGCCTTTAGACTACGGAATCACTGTTATCTCGAGGGTAGAGTGCCGTAGGGAGCGGAATAAGAAGGTATGCATGGAGTTCTAATGTTCATAACAGATTGGCAAAAGAAAAGAGATGAGAGATCTTCGTCTCTCAAATCCTTCCCCATTCCTAACCCTAACAAGCGAGAAAACTACTCACTCATTAGGGAATTGAAGAACATTTATCTAGGGCAGAGAATAAAAATTATCTAGGGCAAGAATTGAAATCTAAACTAGAGCAAGGAATTAAATCTACTTACAGATGCATCTCTCCAATCATCAACGCAGGGTTGTCAGATCTGAATTCATGAATTGAAAAGAAATATCGATGCTCTCCATAAAGAATTCTCGATTTATTATTAAAAGGAGGCATAAGAAATTACAATGAGTAGAGTTCCTATTTATAGAGAATAGGAAATCCTAGGTTACAATTGATTTGCATGTCTACATTTACCAAAATATCCTTAGGAAGACCTAGTCAAAGTAGACTTCAAGCTTTGGTAAAATTTTATGTCTCTGTCTTTTATTAAAAGGAAGTATTGGGCCTTGAAATTTCCTTTGTGGGCTCTTCTATTTTTGGGCTTCCTTATTATTTGGTTCTTTTATTAAAATAGCTTTTATGTTTCTTCCAGATCTCCAGTGAATAATTGCGGTGGACTTTTAACCGTTCGCTTTGTAATCTTGGACCTTGCATTGCCTTGTACTTTGTGAATTTTATCTTTGATGTAGGGTTGATCAAGAGTCTTCTGTTTGTTGGTCAAAGTCCACTTTTGCATCTTCTTTTCATCGTTTTCACTGTTTTGTGTCCAAGAACCTGTAACTTGTAATATGTAGCAGACATGCGTCAAAAGCACCTGTTTTCATTGTAAAATGCATAAGAATGGGGAATACAAAATGCAATATTATGTTATGAACAGTGGGTTAGAGTGAGCGCTGGCGGTTGAAAATAAGCACAGATCCTTTTTCGCCAACCACCAAACACAACTTTTAGTTCTAATTCGCTTAAACCTAAGTAGATCTAACCATCTTCACTGTAGATTCTGACCGGGTTCGGTGCCCGTGCCGTGGAGGCCACGGCCGAGGCGGAAGTGAAAACAAAAACTTTTGCGAGCACCAAACACCCGTAAAACCCAAGATACGATCCAAAAACCTAAACTATCTAATCAATAAATTCAGGGGCCGCAGCTCGAGTGACAGGAGGCCCCCAGTTGTCCCGACACATACTCATACATCGTCCCGAGGGGTCATACCAGTTCACAGGCCAGGGACGACGCAGATGAAGCGTCCCTTCGTTCCATAGCAGCAACCACAGAGGAAGGCTTTAGTCTACGGCTACTGTGACAGGGACGGACACACCTAGAAGGACTGTCGCCGTACCAAGGGACAATGTTTGATTTGCGGATCTAGCCAGCATAGGATTAGTGGTTGCCCTCAGCGAATAGAGTTACATAGAGGATCTGGACTGCAGCAGCAGAGGTCATTAGAGCAGAGGCAGACCAACATAGGTCGCGGTCAGGGACGGGCTTTCACCCTGACTACCGAGCAGGCAGAGGCCTCAGGTGAAGTTGTTACTGGTACTCTACTCGTTCATTCTACGCCATCTAGAGTACTATTTGACTATGGAGTATCACATTGTTTCATATTTGCATATTTCGTCGACACCCACTCCATACCACATGAACCATTGACCAAGGGATGGGAAATACATACGGGGAATGGTATTATAATGTCTAGTCGAGAATGTAGATCTTGTCCATTTGTAGTGTGTGGCAGGGAATTCTATGCGAACTTCGTTTTAATCGGGACAGGCAGCTATGATGCCATTCTCGGGATGGATTGGATGAGTACATTCCATGCGATTATCGATTATCGAGCTAAGAATGTGACTTTCCATATTCCCAAGCACCCTGAGTTTGTTTTCGAAGGCGGAAGCGAATCTTTGGAGCTAGCCAAGTATAGAGCCAAGCCGAAGGTGTTGACAGCTATGGAGATTGATGAGAACCCAGCACCAGAGATCGTTCAGGAATTTCTTGATGTGTTCTCTGAAGATTTAACAGGTCTACCACCTCCTCGCGTCTTGGGTTTCTCAATCGACCTGATTCCAGGTACATCACCAGTTTCTAAAGCACCGTACAGAATGGCACCAGTTGAATTGGCAGAATTGAATAAGCAAATTGGAGATCTTCTGGAGAAAGGATTTATTCTCCCAAGTGCTTCGCCGTGGGGTGCACCAGTCTTGTTGGTGAAGAAGAAGGATGGATCGCTACGGATGTGCATAGACTACCGTGAGCTGAACAGAGTAACGATAAAGAACAAATACCCCATTCCGTGCATCGACAACTTATTTGATCAATTGGGTGGTGCTAGGGTATTTTCGAAGCTGTATCTTTGTTCGGGTTATCACCAGATCAAAGTAACGGCTGAAAATATATGCAAGACAGCTTTCCGAACCCGATACAAGCATTATGAGTTTCTTGTGATTCCGTTCGGTGTTACTAATGCTCCAGCAATATTCATGGATCTGATGAACATGGTATTTACAAAATACTTGGACACGTTTGTCATTGTATTCATCGAAGACATACTAATCTACTCTAAGACTTGAGAAGAGCATGCCGAACACTTGCAAACTGTACTACAAATTCTTCGGGAAGAGAAGCTATATGCAAAACTGAGCAAGTGTGAGTTCTGGCTCAACAAAGTGCAGTTCTTGGGACACATTGTTTCGGGCGAAGGTATCTTAGTGGACCAAGCGAAGATAGAATCTGTTAGGGATTAGCCGACACCTAAGTTGGTGACGGAGATCGGAAGCTTCCTAGGATTGGCAGGATATTATCGGCGTTTCGTTCAGGAATTTGCATGAGTTGCTGAATCCTTGACAAAGCTAACATGGAAGGAAGTGCCTTACGTATGGTCATAGGAATGTGCTCAGGCTTTTGAGTTGCTGATATAAAAGTTGACAACGACTCCTATTCTTGTAAGTCCATGTCACGCACCCCATGTGTTCATGGGGAGGCGGAATATATGAAAAACAATTATTAAAGCTTCGTAACACGGACTTGAGCACACGGATCGTGTTTAAACCATTACTAGAAAACTACGAGAGGTTTAACTACTCGGATTCGAAATTATACCTCACGTTACTTGTCCTTCCGGTCTTCATCGCTGTCCTCCACACCTCGAAGGCTCTATGGAATATGGGCACCACAATGGCCTCCTCGAGTCAAAGACGATCCACCCGAGAGTCTATAGTCTGAGCTTCTATCTCAGATCTGAGATAACTACGGCTTCTAGTTTGCTAATCTAGAAGTCCTAGAGGGTGTAGATTATTTAGATGGATCACTTAGTCACTTTAAATCCTAGAATTTTCAACTCATGAGAGCTATTAGGGTTTGAGGAAGAAGATGAAAATTTGAGGAGAGAGAAGTGTTTTGTGATAATGAAATAAATAATACTCATGCTAGAATAATATGAAGTATAATAATATCTCTCTTGATAATATCAAGATAATATCGAGCATGCTTCATTTAATTCTAAGGGTGAATCACCTCATGAGTCATTAAGTATTTAATGTAAACATACACCTCATCCTCCACCTCATTTAGTTTAAATCCTAAAAGGAAATAAACACAAATGAGTCACCTTCTTCTCGAAGCTTCCCGATAAATTACGAGACTGCCCCTCCCATCCGTATTTCCGAAAAACACGGATAATTTTTGAATGAATAAATCCATCTGTATAATACTAGAATCTGGCTTAAACCAAAGCCCGCTAGTATTATCTGCCCGATCATAGTACGTGCACTAATGTACGTAAGTGATCGCGGCCCTGCCGTAAAACCATACGGCCTCTACACCTTTTGCCTGGTGCAGGGAAACTCTCTGTGTGGGACTCTAAAGACTCGACACTACGCTGGCAGTGGGTTTAACCACAGGCCGTAAGCAGTACTAGCTGTACGTAACGGTCCCCAGGTAAATGTCGATAAGAAGGACGATGAGGAAACCCATCCAAACTCCTACTGAGCCTGATGTGACAATCTTTGTACAGTCCGGTCTGTTCGTCTAGGACTATCGCATATCGGGCCTAGGGGGTGGTAAACGTCAGACCCCTAATAGCGGTATAAGTCGTGTCGGAGTGAAGTCCATTACATCTTGAAGAACTACTGGAACCTACCAGTAAATCTTGCTTTCCCTGGCCAGGGACTTTGCGTAATGGCTCTCCATACACAGCGTGATATCAACCCCCAATACTGGGAGAGACGAATCATGTCTAACCGCCACTGCCTCCAAGTACTTCGGGACTGCACCCAACTACTACCTGTTTGCATGACTCCTTTGAGCCGTGGTAGGGCTGTAATCTAAATACAGTGGGAACACACCCAAGGCGAAGTAGCAGTGTCAAGTCGACGGACTAAGCTGTACTCATATCACCTGAAAACTGCTATCTGACGATGGGTATAGTACCAACCTGCAGTTCCCGGCGAGTCCTGTCCGGTGTGCCCGTAACCTAACGAGCACCTGCATACTATCTCCAGTATGACGTACTGATGGCTGTGGGACAGACCATCTCCCCAGCTGGGATAAGAAGCGTATACACCAGTCTACTCCGGAGTATCGATGCCCCGTCTCGATAATCCTATGACCAGGGACGTGTATAGGATGTTGCTTATAGACTACCCAGTCCCCACTAGTCTGACTGCCATCACAACGCTGGTAATCAAGCAAAGATTCTAAGGGCTCTACTAATATGTATAAGCAATATGTTAAAAGAAACATATACACATATTAAACTAGAAATAAACCAAGAGCATACTACCATTTTTAGCAAGACTGTCAATACAACTGTGAATATCCCAAGCTTCCATTAAGTAAAATACAAACTAGTATGATACAGTAATGATACCATTTTTAGCAAGACTGTCAATACAACTGTGAATATCCCAAGCTTCTATTAAGTAAAATACAAACTAGTATGATACAGTAATGAGATATAGGGCATAAACACTAACAATCTCCCACTTGCACTAGGGCTATGTATTGGCATATCGCAGACCTATCATCTCGAATAGCCTCTCGAACTGAGTCTGAGAATGGCCTTTGTGAATGGATCAACAGTGTTATTCTCCGTATCTACTCTCTTCACCTCGATCTCCCAGCGATCTACGATCTCCCTGATCAGGTGATACCGCCTTAAGATGTGTCTGGACTTCTGATAGGACCTGGGTTCCTTCGCTAAAGCTATAGAGCCGTTGTTTTCGCAATACAGATGTATTGGATCAACACTGGTAGGAACCACCTGAAGTTCTGTGAGGAACTTCTTCATCCTGATAGCTTCTTTTGCGGCATCGCAAGCAGCTATGTACTCCGCTTCCATCGTCGAGTCAGCAACGGTGTCCTGCTTGGAACTCTTCCAACAGACCGCCTCTCCATTGAGGGTAAAGACATAACCTGACATGGACTTGGAGTCATCCTTGTCACTCTGAAAGCTGGAGTCAGCAAAGGCCTCGATCTGGAGGTCCTTTCCTCCATACACCAAGAACATCTCCTTAGTCCTCCTCAGGTACTTGAGAATGTTCTTTACTGCTATCCAGTGCTTCTCCCCTGAGTTTGCCTGATACCGGCTTACCACGTTCAATCCGTATGCTACATCTAGTCTGGTACATAACATCGCATAAATTATAGAGCCTACCGCAGAAGAGTAGGGTATAATCGACACGCGAGCTCTTTCCAAATCAGTCTCGGGAGACATCTCTTTGGAGAGGGTGATTCTGTGACAAGCCGGTAGGCTACCGCGCTTAGAATCTTTCATACTGAATCTTTTCAATATGGTGTCTATGTACCTGGACTGCGAAAGTCCCAACATCCTCTTTGATCTATCACGATAGATCTGGATCCCCAAAATATACGTGGCATCACCCAGGTCCTTCATGGAGAACTTCTGTGACAAGAATCCTTTGACTGACTGTAGCATAGGAATATCATTTCCTATTAAGAGAATGCCATCCACGTACAAGATGAGAAATACTACAGTTCTCCCTACAATCTTACTATATATGTATGGTTCATCTGGATTTTTGATAAAGTTGAATTCTTTAATAGTATCATCAAAACAGATGTTCCAACTCCGCGATGTCTGTTTTAGTCCATAAATGGACTTAAGCAACTTGCACACTTTACCGTTGCTCCCACTCTGAATGAATCCCTCTGGCTGATCCATATAGACGTACTCTTCCAAATTACCATTTAGAAAAGCCGTTTTTACATCCATCTGCCGATCTCATAATCGTGGAAGGCAGCAATGGCAAGAAGGACCCGAATGGATTTGAGCATGGCCACTGGAGAAAAGGTTTCGTCATAGTCCAAACCAGGTCTTTGACAAAAACCCTTTGCAACAAGTCTAGCCTTATAGGTTTCAACCTGTCCATCTACACCAATCTTCTTTCTGAAGATCCATTTGCATCCTATGGGTTTTACCCCATCTGGAGCAATGTCCAAAGTCCAGACTTTGTAAGTGTACATGGACTCCATTTCGGTCCGCATTGCATCCAGCCATCTTACCGAGTCGCCGCTCTGAATGGCTTGCTGGAAGCTAGTAGGGTCATCATTGTCAATGATGCAATCTTCTCGATCCCCATCTATAAGAAAACCGTAGTATTCGGGCGGATTAGACTGCCTACTACTTCTGCGGATTGGCGCTGGGATGTCCCTTTCTTCTGAAACTTCTGGTTCTACCAAACTTTCAGTAACAGCTTGTGGTTCTTGAATTTCTTCCAGTTCTATTGCGCTCCCACTCTTCTGATTTTCTAAAAATTCAGCTTCCAAGAAGTGGGCATGACGAGAAACAAAAACATTTTGCTCCCCTGCTTAATAGAAATAATACCCCTTGGAGTTCTTTGGATATCCCACAAACTTACACTGTACCGAGCATGCCTCGAGCATGTCCGTATGCTGCATTTTAACAAAAGCTGGACATCCCCATGTCTTCAAGTACCGAAGATAGGGTTTCTTCCCACTCCACATTTGATATGGTGTGGTAGGCACAGTCTTGGTTTAAACCTTGTTCAAAAGATATGCAGCTGATTCTAGTGCATAACCCCAGAAAGATCACGGTAACTCAGCCTTACTTATCATGGAACGAACCATATCCAATAGGGTTCGATTCCGCCTTTCCGATACATCATTGTGTTGTGGTGTGTATGGAGGAGTAAGCTGAGAGAGAATTCTATTCTCTTTTAAGTATGCCAGGAACTCGGCACTTAAGTATTCACCACATCGATCAGATCTCAGTGTCTTGATACTTTGGCCTGTTTAGTTTTCCACTTCATTCATGTATTCCCGGAATTTCTCAAAAGCCTCGGATTTATGCTTCATCAAGAAGATATCCCATACCTAGAGAACTCATCCGTAAAAGTAATGAAGTAGGAATGACCACCTCTTGCATGTGTAGACATTGGACTGCACACGTCACTGTGTACGAGTCCCAAGAGCTCGCTCGCTCTTACTCCGTGTCCAGTAAACGGAGTCTTTGTCATCTTTCCCATGAGACAAGATTCAAAAGTAGCATAAGATTGATATTCGAATAGATTCAAATATCCTTCTCTATGTAATTTAGTCAACCGTGTTTTATTGATGTGACCTAGTCTACAATGCCATAAGAAAGTCTGATTTACTTTCGGAGACTTTCTTTTAAGTGTGTTCTGGACATTGAAAACCTGAGCTTGATTTAATATGTATATACCGTTATCTAATATACCGGACCCAATCAGAACTTGATTTAGGTGGATGTTTACCACATCGCTTACGAATGTAAAATCATATCCCTCTCTAGAAAATGAGGATACTGATATGATATTACAAGTCAAACTAGGTACATACAAACAGTTGCGTAGAATCAATATCTGACCACTTGTCAGTCCTAGGCGATATTCCCCCACAGATTCAGCGTCCATGCTCATTCCGTTCGCAACTCTGAGAGATATATCTTCTACCCTGATAACTCTACGGTTTCTCAAAGCATTTAACGAATTACAGATATGAGATCCTGATCCGGTATCTAGTACCCAGGAAGTAGAGTTAATTGACAAACAGTTCTCAATTACAAACACACCCGAGGCCGAAGCCACAACATGCTTTGAATCCTGGCTACTGGCTTCCAAAGCCCTGCAATCTTTCTGCCAATGCCCATTTCCATAACAATAGGAACATCCCTCCTTCCCTACACCAAGTCCTGAAACTTTTGCTCTTCCTTTTTCTTCTACTTCACTGACACCGTATATCGGCTTTGTGGAGGTTTTCCTCTTTTCACCCTTTGCTTTCACCCTGGATACAGAAGAAGAAGGTCCCCCATTAAGCAGAGCGGGTGTGTCCCTGATTTCTTTCAGGGTGTAAGTAGAGAGTAGGGACTGTGGAAATAAGTCAGCATATAACCCGTTTCCCAACGTGGTCTCCAGGTCCGTGAGCTTATCAATATAGCTAGTCATCGTAAGGACGTCGTCCCTTACAGATGACCCGACAGCCAACCTCGCTTGAAGCAATTCGTTCAAGATCTCATATCTTGCGATACGAGATTGATCTCCATATAAATCTTTGTTATAGAGGAAGATGGAAACTAAGTCCATCTTCTCGTGCTGCTTCTGGTTTACACCATCAACTGAAGCCAACACGAGGCACTTGGCATTCGCACTGTCCTTTTCCCTTGTCTGACGGATATCCATATCCGTGACAGTGGAAACTGGACCTGGGACGGCGGGGCTTTGAGTAGTAATAGGGTGGTCCAGCTTGTTATAGGCAATGGACATCTGGACAGACCTTTGCCAGTCATAAAAGTCAGATTCAGTTAACTTGTTATCTAGATGTAACCTAGTCATGGTCACAGTGTCGCTGCAATTGAGAGAGAGAAGAAAACACTTTAGCATGATACTCTTGCAAGTTTAGATTGGTTTTTAGTTTATCTAAATAGGATGGCTCCCACTGTTTCTCGAATCCTTCCTCAAACCATAAAAGAAGAATTAGTCAGGACTGATCTCACCGTACAATACTTGCTTAACCGTTCAGCCAGGCTAGTGTCGGTACTTCAAGGGAGGTTTTACGACGCTTTCGCGAAGTTCCTTAATTAAATAACCTCTTTTCCCTGGAGACGTAGCCCCGCTGATACCGTTCTAGACACCTACTTGGTTTATAGCATTGATCGTTAAGTGACGAATCTCCTGATGAGTAGCATATACTCACAGTAGGATTGGGATCCAGATATCATCGTGTGATAATGCTGAAGGAATCCTATCAACATTATCAAACTCCAAATGGTATGCAACACTAGCAAGTTTCAGTTTCTTTAGAAACTCCCGATGTAGATTTTTGCCCCATGCTCTTATGATCTTGACAAAGGCCAACAAATCATAAGTCACATGTCAAGTTCTTCCCATCATTATCCTTGTTAATTTGAACCCACTCGTACATACCCTTGACGAAGGCCAACAAAGTAATACGACTGTCCTAAACCAACGCATCTATCTATGCTACATATGAATACCCCAGCAGCTACCAAACATTATGCCTTGACGAAGACCAACAAACATAGCTTGAATACTACTGACCATCCATATGAAATGACGGAGGGCTACGACTGGTTTTGGTGAAAGCTTGAACGTAGTGAACTTGATATAATCGAAGGAATCTAATAGCTTTTTAAAAAGAGTGGTTAAAGCTCTGCAATTAAAAATTCTGCTCTTTTAAAATAACCGAGTGGTTTCTTTTAAATTTGTTCCAACGATTCAGTTTTGGTTTGTTTTCTTTGCATTAAAATAATGCGTCCCATCAATTAACCTATCATTGCAGAAAACAACGAAAATACAACGTCCACTTATGCTATCCGCATTCGCCACTGGGCCCCGTCATTCACCCGTTAGGTTACTTAACTAACGACAGAGCGGGGACTGGGCTAGCGCGGATGGAAAACATAAGCAACGCTTACTAGATATCATATATAGATATTGTAAATTCGTCAGACGCAATAATAGGCATTCCAGATCACAGATGAACATATTGGATATGCTAGAAATCCGCGTTTCTTTTGAGCCTGCAACAAAAGACGGATTACACGGTCGCGATAAATAGCCAAACCCCACCCTAGACCCCTACGGGTGCGGCAAACTACCCGCCTAGTACCAGAAGTGAAACAGTCTCCCTCAACAACGTGAGTAGGCTATTTAACACTTCAAAGTACCCGGTAGTTTGTGCACCCCATCTTGGGTCTATCCTAGGAGCAAACAACAGTAAATGAAATAATACAACGGTGGCTACAACCTCAACCCGGATGTGCCCCGCAAAAGAATATTACAACATATTACAATTTACATCGAATAAAAGATAAAAACTCTCATCTCATATCCCCGGCTATTCATCCACGACGATCCAATGAAGTTCATATCCAAAAACCAATATATCCATTACAGAAGTGTGCAACCCCCAACTAACCGACATACTAGCAATTAGCGGAGGTTTAAAAACACATTAAACACAACTTGAAACTTCAAACAACATAAAACTGCGACTTAGAAACACCCGGTATTTGCCACAGTAAAGAGTTTACAGTAAAATCAAAATTGGCAAAAACAAACAACTCCTGAAGGCCTAGATTAAAGTCAAAAAGACACACCCCAAAAATGAAGCATTTCCTCCATGCCCAGGCCGAGCTCGCTGGAAAATGGGGCAATGTCGTCGGCCCGTTTTTCGAGGAAGTGTCTCATTTTTGTTTGGTGTTCTTTTTACTGTTTAAATAACACTCTGTACTTGTTTAAATAATTTTCAGAGCTTCTTTTAAAATCGACAGAAACTTGAATCTTGGGATCGATGTTATCGGGTCGTTTCGGTTTCGTAGTTTTAACTTGTTGTTTAAACTATTAGGTATGGTTTAGTAGGCTCTGATACCACTGTAAGTCCATGTCACGCACCCCACGTGTTCGCGGGGAGGCAGAATATATGAAAAACAATTATCAAATCTTCGTAACACGGACTTGAGCACACGGATCGTGTCTAAACCATTACTAGCAAACTACGAGAGGTTTAACTACTCGGATTCGAAGTTATACCTCACGTTACATGTCCTTCGGGTCTTCATCGTTGTCCTCCATACCTCGTAGGCTCTATGGAACATGGGCACCTCAACGGCCTCCTGATTTATATGGAATTTATGATCAAAAATATTTCTAAACAGCAATCAAGAACGGCGTCGCTTGGTAGCTAGCCGGTGAATACGGGTCGGTCCACAGGGATTTTTTGTTTTCCTAATCGCTCAAACGAATTAATTCCGATGGGTGTCGGATTGATTATTTCTAAAAACTAAATTGATTTATACTAAGATTATCTAGATCTAAGTCTTGCTAGGGTTAGGTCTAGGGAAAGTTGGGAGATTGAAGGTTTCCTCACCGCTTTCAATGCCTTATTTTAGATCTATTAGTTGTTGTGGTAATTATCAAGAAAGGGGATTAGTACCATCGGGAAGAAACGGTGTTTCTTCCTCTAGGTTCTTGTCCTTCCTTTATCGATCCTTATCCTAACCTCCATGGAAAACATACACAACCGGTCCTTTATACTACGGTATCACCGTTACCTCGAGGGGTAAGGTGCCGCAGGGAGAAGTGTGTGCGTGTATGCATGGAGTTCTAATTATTATGTGTGATGTGGAAAGAAAGGGGTGAGAGATCTCATCTCTCAAACCTTTCCCTAAAACTAACCCTAACAAGCGAGGAGACTACTCGCTCATTAGGGAATTTAAGAACATTCTAAATTAAAAGTAAACTAAGGCAATGAAAATAAAAGAACTTACTAATTTTTATTGATGGCTCTCTCCAAACATCAACACAGTACAGATCTGAATTTATGAAATGAAAAGAGGCATGGCCTCATACAAGATTTAGAGTTCCTATTTATAGAGGATAGGAACCCTAGGGTTACAATTGACTCGCATATCTGCATTTACAAATATACCCCCTAAGAAAAGAACTATTTAACGCTCCGCGCACCGACTTTTTTTCTGCGCCGACACGGGTACTACATGACCGTGGAACCGCGGCCATAGGCAGGGTTTGGCCGCGGTTCCGCGGCCATAGAGTGGGCTTGGATCTTCATTTTTTTAGGTAATCCTCTGGTTGGCTTTGTCTTATGCTTTTCTTAGTTTGTTCTTCAGAATGTATTTTGGTTCTCTTTCAGATCTCCGCAGTGAATACTTGTAGTGGACTTTTACCGTTGCTTCGTGACGAAGTCTTGAATCTTGCGCTGCCTTGTACATTGTGAACTGGTCTTCATGTAGGCTTGATCAAGATTCCACCATTCATTGGTCTTAGTCTCACTTTTACATCGTCTTTTGTCTTTTTCACTGTTTTTGTCCCGAGAATCTGTAACCTGTAACTAAGTAGCAGACATGGGTCAAAAGCACCTGTTTATTTGTAAAATGCATAAGAATGGGGAATGTAATAATGCAATATTATGATGTGAACAAATACCCCTAAACTTATCTTTTGCTCGTTCTCGAGCAAACCTAGTTTTATTCTCGACAAAATCCTAACCTCACTTTCGCAGGGAAACGCGATTGCAATGAGCTCGTACAATAAGCCGTTAAACCTCTAGATGTCCCTAGTAGGAGGAGTGTTGTCTCCTAAGGGTTTTCAGCGGATACTACCCACAGAATCTAATCAATTAAGCACATTAAGTTTTATTCTCCAATTAGGTTTTCTAACAAGGAATTCTATTATTTTCGACTCGTAATTATCCACCCGTATTCTTCACGCTTCCTTATCATTTAACTTAAGATTATATATGTTCTGCAGACCTACTTAGATTTCGGCATCTCTTAAGTTTTCCTTCTAGGGTTCTATCTCAACTTAGGAATTTTTATCATCTCTACTAAAGATACAAGTCCTATTCTTCATTCGTATCTCTTATCTAAATCCCAATCACATACCTCTACGTGTGTGTATAAATCACCCCTACACTTGGAAATTCAAATCAAGCAATCATACTCTTGTCCGTTGTCCAAAGCACTTCTTAATTGGTGAATTTTTAAATGAATTTTGCTTACACATCCTTCATGCGACCGTTAATACTTCTTGAGGTACCAACGACCGATTACAAAATGTGTTTGCACTTTAACGCGTACTTCCTAGTCTTGTAACACCTAAGGCTTTAGCAGTGACTCCCAAACCAGTTGGTCTAAGGCACTAGGTGATGAAGCACCCTCGCTAAATATTTTTCTATTTTTGCAGGGTTAAGTAAGTACAAAAACCAGTGTTCATTTTTTTCTTTATCTCTTTATTCACACTTGAATCTTTTATTTTATTTTATTTTTTTCATACTAAGGACTTTAGACAAGAGCATTTCAAGGTCTCTTCTACTATTCCAAGTTTCAAGGTTCGTGTTTGTGCAATTTGTAGGGTATACATTTTCAGAATTTAGATTTAAACTTAGGAATTATTTTTCAAACTTATACTCTAATAAAAATATCAATACTTTTCCTTTGTTTTGACTTAGCCCAAGAAGTGAACTCAAAATTTTTCTATTTCTAAATAAACTACAAAGACATATATTTTCTACCGTTAAACTAAAAGAAAAGTTATTTTTAGGGTTTTTAATTTACTAAGTCTAAGATCTAGTTGTTCCTAACTAGTTAACCTATTTGTCAAACTCAAATCAAATAAGGACAAAATTGAATTAATTTTTATAATTTTTGAAATTTTCAATTTTTATGGGTTTTAAAATAAGTATGCAAATGCAAGAATATACACATGAATGCGAAGGAAGAAGGCTTACCGAGCATACCCCCAAACTTAAACTTGACAGTGTCCTCACTGTCATGCCACACCAAGAGGGTTGAGAATGTCGGCACTCCCCTGTTTATTGTTAAATAAAAAATATATATACAGAAAGGCCCCCCCAAACTTCATTGAAACAATGTTAAACGTCATTGCCAAACTTTACAAAGACCAAACGTCAACAACAACCAGTCGAAAAATTTATCTGTAAAGAGTATCGGCTGGTGGAAGAACGTGTTGTACCGATCCAAAAAGAATTGGGGAAGATAGAAGTGGTGGTATGGAAAGTGAGGAAGTGAATGGATAGGAGGTGATGATGAATCAAAACGAGAATGTGAATAATCAGCAATCAGTGGAATATTGGCATTCTCGTAGCTTATTAAAAGAAAAGGGGATGGTTCAACTTCTAAAGGATGAGGTTGACTATCCACACTATCCCCAAGATGTTTCTGTGGATCCTTTATCGACTTGGTATCATCCATCATATGCATATGATATTCAATTATGAGGGAACTAATTTCCTCGATGTCCGCCATAGTTCAGCCGAAAGCTTGCCGCTTATCTTGTAAGACCATTAAAAGGGCTTTCACTTGCTCGAGGGCTAGAGAGGCCGATATGATAACGGGAAAGGTCTCATTCTCACCTAGGTACGCATATTTAAGGTGAGACGGCAAGGGCTTTAGTTCGAGTTTCGGAGGTGAAACAGTCAAAGGCAAAATTGGGGAATCTACCTCGAACTCAAAGGACTCCAACACTGGTTCGAAATCACTGCAAACAACCGATTCGGATGGTTCAACTAACTCATCCAAAAATTCAAAAGACTCATATTCGAGCGGTGAGTCATCAAAATCATCCGAAAAAGTGAAACATTCATAATCAATATCGGTTGTGTCAACTGTGGTAGATTCAAGGAGGGACGCACTAGTGGCGTCAAAACTGTTTTCATCAAACAGAAATCTTTCATGCTCGCACTCCTCCTGCGTGATTTCGTGAATAGAGAAAACTTCTCGTGTATTATTTTTAGGTACAGGAGGCAGACTTCCTAACTTGTAAATATTGAACTCACTAGATGTCTTCCCGAAGGATAGAGTCATGGAGCCATTGCGACAATTTATTATGGCATTGGAAGTGGCCAAAAATGGTCGACCGAGAATCACCAGAATTTGGTTCCGTGGGTTAGCAACAGGTTGTGTGTCCATAACAATAAAATCAACGGGGAATATAAAGTCCCCAACTTTGATCAACACATCATCTAGCCCACCCCTAGGATGGGTGATTGATCGATCAGCCATTTAGAGAGTACAACGAGTGGGTTTCAACTCTCCAACCCCTAATTGCTCGTACACGGAGTAGGGGAGCAGGTTAATACTAGACCCAAGATCTAAAAGTGCTCGATTGATTTTCTTATCCCCAATTGTTATTGAAATCGTAGGACAGCCGGGTCCTTTCGTTTTTTAGGGTAAGGGTTGAGGTTGGTTAATAGCATTACTCACTGCACTAGCCACTAGCACTTTCTTTGGTATTTGAGATTTTCTCTTCGACGAGCATAAGCCCTTTAAGATTTTCGCGTACGAAGGGACTTGTTGGATTGCATCCAAGAGAGGTATATTTATGCTAACCTGTTTAAATAACTCCACAATCTTCTCCATTTGTGGAGTTGGTTTATTGGGACTCAACCTGTTTAGAAATGGAGCATTTTGAAAATCTGTTGAGTCCAATGTCTGTGGAATAGAATGTGGAGTTGGAACGGATCCCAGTGTGGGTGTGTTCGTGGAGTGAGAAGTGGGTCCGTTCGGATTAGAAGAAGAAGAGCCTTTTGAAGAATGAAGAATAGGCTCTAGCAGAGGAGATGAGGGTGAAGAAGAAGAAGGAGAAGAAGGAGGAGGAGAAGAAGAAGAAGAACCACCGGCGGGGGTGTCATCACTAATACCCACATTATTTTGCAACGCTCTTCCAGATCTCAACGTGGTCACCGCATTTACATTATGATTGTGATATTCATGTGCGTTGTGTGTGTGACCGGGATTTGGCAATGGTTGAGATGGAAGCTTTCCCTTTTCTCTCTCGCTCAACGCAGCAGTTAGTTATGCAATTTGTGCCTCAATAGATTTGATACTTTGATCGTATGAAGTATTGTTGTGCACCAAAGACTGGATGGAATTTTCCAACCTTGCTGCGGATTCTGTAGATTGTTTGAGAAACGCATCTAGACTTTTTTCTAGCGAGATAACCTTATCATCATTTGGTTGAACAAAGTTGTTCGTTTGATTTGGATAAGGTTGTGGTTGGAAAGGTTACTGGTATTGATTTTGTTGGGGTACTTGTTGTTGTGGAGGAGGAGGCCTTTGGAAGTTGTTGTTTTCTTGGAATTGTTGATTTTGATTCTAAGCAAAATTTGGGTGACTCCTCCAACCCGGATTATAAGTCGAAGAGTAAGGATCATTTCTTTGTCGTTGCTGAAAGGCAGCATTGACTTGATCTTGTCCTTGAACAGGTGGATTGTAAAGACACTCTTCGGTAAGGTGTGATGGTTCGAACAACAAGCACAAACAGTTCATGGAGGTAAAGCAGGGGCAGGAGAAGACGATGAGATGTTGGTCTCAATGGCTTCTAGCTTTTTTATAAGTGCGGCCATCTCGGCCTTCATAGCAATCGACATATCTAATTGATGTATGCCTGCCCTAGATTGACCAATAGAAGAAGATGAGGTGGTCTTTATGCTCTCCCACCGAATTGTTTGTTCACTAAGATCCTCGAGAAACTGCCATGCTTCCTCACTAGATTTGGTTAGAAAGTGATCTTGACAAATGGTTTCTAGCAACTGCTTCGTTACCGGGTTCAATCCCTCGTATGATGTTTGGCAAAGTTGCCAATTTTCGATCCCATGGTGAGGGCATTGAACAAGTAGGTCCTTGAATCTTTCAAAACACTTCCAAAATGGTTCGGAAGGAAGCTGGAAAAATTGTATAATCTCATTGCGAATTCTCACGGTCTTGTGATGAGGATAAAACTTTTTAAGAAAAGTTTTAACAAACTCGTCCCAATTTCTAATTGAATGTGATGTTGTGCTGTATAGCCACTTCTCGGCTAAGTCACATAAGGTGAAAGGAATGACCCTTAGCCTTATAGCATCATCTGATAATTGGGTTGTTTTCATCATGGCGCAAACGTTTTGGAAGTTATTGATAAAGATATAGGCATCTTCAGATTCCAATCCGTGAAATTTTGGCAGCATATTGATGAAGTGGGGTTTTATCTCAAAATTGTCCCCATTGCCGGTGGGGGTGAAAGACAGGTAGGTAAGGAGGTGCGGACATGGTAGAAGAGATCCTGGAGCGCGATTCGTTGGGGCGCTACAACAGGCGGGTGATTCGGGTTATTCGCACCTAACAGAGGTGGAATCAGTCCCATGGGTAAGGTGTTGTTGGGATTATATCCCGACATACCTTCGGAAGAAGAATTTGAAGGTGGAGATAAGGAAGTGGAAAGGATTTCGACTTCGGAGTCGAAAGGTTCGTCGGTCGGTACCAACGAAATACGGACTAATCGGGCGCTAGTGCCCCTAGTCCAACCGGACATACACTAAAGAGATAGTGTAGTCAAAAAGGTGAAAGACAGAATGTGGGGGGTAAGAAAATGTCAATGAGAAGATGGTGTAAGTGAGGTGCAATGATTTCTTTAGCGACAAGTTGCAAGGTTTGGAAAAGATTTTTGTCCTCTTTTTTTTTTATATATGGAGCTTTTTTGCAAAAAGATTTTTGATAAGAGACTTTGACACAAATGCAATCAACCACAAATGCACAATCAGGCCTAGATCTAGGGTCACCTAGGTCAGCTAGACAGCTCCTAACTGTTCCAAAGGGTTAGAAATAGGACCTCAAACCGCCTCTTCACCGCTAATTGCGGCCAGGTAAGTGTCAGGTGAGTGGGAGGCTCTCCACTACAACTAGTGGCCCTAATTAAGTAACCACTCGCCTTAGACACACTTGCCTAGACACCGCAAAATCAGGTTAGGATTAACGGCCGATGCCTATAACTAATCCTCTGTCCTATTGAGCGCGATGTCCTTAGAGCTGAGTCTAATCTTTTTTAATTAAGAGATGGTGAATGCATATGCCTTATGTGATTTCTGGGGTCCTGGGAAAGGTGATGAAATCCCCACCCAATCTGGATTGGTCTCAAGCCCCTTAAAGTCCGATTAAAGATATGCAAAATAGAAAAAATCACTTGCAATCAATTTTTTATTTTAAGCGCGGCGCAAAAAATCCTGCACAAGATTTGTTATTGGAAGGGGGAAGATTTTTTTTTTTAAGCGCAAAGAATCCTGCAGGAGATTTGACAAAAGATATATCGGGATTTACGGAGGAGAGAGAAAAGATCTTACAGTGCAAATTTCACGCGCCAAAGAGGCCAATTTGCGGCGGATCCACGGTCGGGAGGGGTGTGCGATGGCGGTTTCGCTGTGGAGCAGGCTGCACGGATCCCGAGAATTTTTTTCACTCGCTGAAGTCACAGAACCGCCGCGTTTCCGCGGTCTATTGTCAGACTCGGTTCCAAAAAAATTTTTTGCCCCTCTGGTTTGACGTTCCTTTGTTGTTCAGATTTTTATTTTTCTGTTTCGCTCTCTGGATTTTTCCAGATCCATCGATCCTGCAAAGATTCACACCAAAATACCCTTCAAACAATATGATAAATTTTTTATAATTTTTTTTTGTTTTTATGATTTTTAATTTAGATTAACCCCAAATTGCAAAAAGGAAATACTACGCCATCCCCGGCAACGGCGCCATTTGATTTATATGGAATTTATGATCAAAAATATTTCTAAACCACAATCAAGAACGACATCGCTTGGTAGCTAGCCGGTGAATACGGGTCGGTCCACAGGGATTTTGTGTTTTCCTAATCGCTCAAACGAATTAATTCTGATGGGTGTCGGATTGATTATTTCTAAAAACTAAATTGATTTATACTAAGATTATCTAGATCTAAGTCTTGCTAGGGTTAGGTCTAGGGAAAGTTGGGAGATTGAAAGTTTCCTCACCGCTTTCAATGCCCTATTTTAGATCTATTAGGTGTTATGGTAATTATCAAGAAAGGGGATTAGTACCATCGGGAAGAAACGGTGTTTCTTCCTCTAGGTTCTTGTCCTTCCTTTATCGATCCTTACCCCAACCTCCATGGAAAACATACACAACCGGTCCTTTATACTACGGTATCACCGTTACCTCGAGGGGTAAGGTGCCGCAGGGAGCGGTGTGTGCGTGTATGCATGGAGTTCTAATTATTATGTGTGATAGGGCAAGAAAGGGGTGAGAGATCTTATCTCTCAAACCTTTCCCTAAAGCTAACCCTAACAAGCGAGGAGACTGCTCGCTCATTAGGGAATTTAAGAACATTCTAAATTAAAAGTAAACTAAGGCAATGAAAATAAAAGAACTTACTAATTTTTATTGATGGCTCTCTCCAAACATCAACACAGTATAGATCTGAATTTATGAAATGAAAAGAGGCATGGCCTCATACAAGATTTAGAGTTCCTATTTATAGAGGATAGGAACCTTAGGGTTACAATTGACTTGCATATCTGCATTTACAAAAATACCCCCTAAGAAAAGACCTATTCAACGCTCCACGCACCGACTTTTTTCTGCGCCGACACGGGTATTACATGGCCGCGGAACCGCGGCCATAGGCAGGGTTTGGCCGCGGTTCCACGGCCAAAGAGTGGGCTTGGAGCTTCATTTTTTTAGGTAATCCTCTGGTTGGCTTTGTCTTCTGCTTTTCTTAGTTTGTTCTTCAGAATGTATTTTGGTTCTCTTCCAGATCTCCACAGCGAATACTTGTAGTGGACTTTTACCGTTGCTTCGTGACGAAGTCTTGAATCTTGCGCTGACTTGTACATTATGAACTGATCTTCGTGTAGGCTAGATCAAGATTCCACCATTCATTGGTCTTAGTCTCACTTTTACATCGTCTTTTGTCTTTTTCACTGTTTTTGTCCCGAGAATCTGTAACATGTAACTAAGTAGCAGACATGGGTCAAAAGCACCCGTTTATTTGTAAAATGCATAAGAATAGGGAATGTAATAATGCAATATTATGATGTGAACATCTCCTCGAGTCAAAGACGATCCACCCGAGAGTCTATAGTCCGAGCTCCTATCTCTGATCTGAGATAACTACGGCTTCTAGTTTGCTAATTTAGAAGTTCTAGAGGGTGTAGAGTATTTAGATGGATTACTTAGTCACTTTAAACCCTAGGATTCTCAACTCATAAGAGCTATTAGGGTTTGAGGAAGAAGATGAAAACTTGAGAAGAGAGAAGTGTTTTGTGATAATGAAATGAATACTACTCATGCTAGAATAATATGAAGTATAATAATATCTCTCTTGATAATATCAAGATAATATCTAGCATGCTTCATTTAATTCTAAGGGTGAATCACCTCATGAGTCATTAAGCATTTAATATAAACATACACCTCATACTCCACCTCATTTAGTTTAAATCCTAAAAGGAAATAAATACAAATGAGTCACCTTCTTCTAGAAGCTTCCCGAGAAATTACGAGACTGCCCCTCCCATCCGTATTTTCGAAAAACACGGATAATCTTTGACTGAATAAATCCATCTGTATAATACTAGAATCTGGCTTAAACCAAAACCCGCTAGTATTATCTGCCCGATCATAGTACGTGCACTAATGTACGTAAGTGATCGCGGCCCTGCCGTAAAACCATACGGCCTCTACACTTTTTTCCCGGTGCAGGGAAACTCTCTGTGTGGGACTCTAAAGATTCGACACTACGCTGGCAGTGGGTTTAACCACAGGCCGTAAGCGGTACTAACTGTACGTAACGGTCTCCAGGTAAATGTCGATAAGAAGGCCGTAAGCGGTACTAGCTATACGTAACGGTCTCCAGGGATAATCTCTTTGGGGTGTATAAATAGGAGGGGACCATCCTAGAGCTAACACTTCGCTTCAATTCCCTTCTGCTGCTTGAAAATTGCTCGGAGCTCCTCCACATAGATCGAATCTTGCGTTGATTTTTCCTCGGCGTGTCCTTTTCTTTGAATTAGGTGAGATGTCTTCCTCCGAGGTATCTATAGATGTAGCATGAGTAGAGTCGGGCGATGATGCTCCAGTTGCCGAGGCCGAGTCCAGTGGTCTTCTTCTTCTTCGGCTTCAGATAGTCGAGAGGGTTCTTCTTCTTCAGCGTCTTCTGCGTCGGGCTCGACTCTTAGAGTCAGGGCTTCCCGCGTCACTCGACATCGGACGGTGATAAGGGCTCCCAAGATGCGCATCGGGAATACTCATGATGCGCCCTCCGTCTTGAATCGCATGGTCAAACTCTCCGACATCCAGACTCGATTCCATATTCCCTCCGATTATTCACTCCATCTGGCTAGAGAGGGTGAACGGGCGGACCGGGTGCGGGGTAAGGAGGTTGCCCTATATCTGGAAGCATTCCGGACAGGAATACATCTTCTTTACTCACCAGAGCTTTGTGCGGTGCTTCATTGCTTCCATCTTGTCCCAGCCAGCCAGCGCCAAACTCGTGGAGGATTCTCCTTGGGTTTCTGGTCCGGTTAAAACTTGATCAGATCCCTTTTAGTTTGACCCTCCTCTTGTCTTTTTTTTGCCATGAAAATCATTCCGGTACTAGCTTTTCACTAGAACAAATAGTAACATATGTAAAACATATATAAATGATAAATTGTCAAGAGAGATCTTTCATCGAAGAGATCTTTCATCGAAAATTGGAGAAGTTGGAGAAGGTTAAAAAAGACAGGAATGCACGAAGTTGGAGAAGGTTAAAAAAGACGAACCGGTTTCCATTATCAAGAGAGATCTTTCATCGAAACCTAACCCTAAAACCAAACTGCGGGAAAAGTTAGGAATTTTGGGAGAAGAAAAGGGGCTCGGATTTTTAAAACTCTATCCCAATAATTAGTGTTCATCTCACTATGTGTAATGAAAGATACAAAAAAGATTATCTTTTTGGCTTGTTAGGTTATTTTTGGTGCAACTTATATGTATGGGTGTGTTTTAAATATATACGAAGTATAACAAAGCGGGGTGGGGTGTGTGTTTAGTAAAAAGCCCGATGATTGGCACCTCCACCTCCGCGATGGCGATCTTCTGCAAGTCGGTCATCAACGAATCAACCAAAAAGTGATTTTCGGTTGTGTTCAGATTACTAAAGTATGTTACTTTTATTTTTGTTAATGTTTTGTTGGTTGGTTGGTTTTTGGTTTGAGTTTGCACTAATGCTTGAGTGTTAGTGATGTGGGTATTAACTTGTTAAGAGATTTTTAACATTGGATGGTTTACATATAGTTTCTGATTAGAGATCTTGTTCTGTTATTGTTTCTCTTTTGTTGATAGATGGATGCTTTTGGTGGTTGCCTATATTATCTTTGATATAATACTTCAGTGAGAAACGCTCAGTTGATGGGTTGTTGAATTGATGGCTCTTTCATGAAAAATGTATGTACAAGGTCTCTAGTGTTTTCTTAAACCTGCAGGCAATTTTGGTCAAATTTGCATGGAAGATGATTGCATGGCCTGAATCCTAAACCCCATTTCAATTTCATGTTTTGAGAATTTGAGGCAGAGGTTGGGGGATTTTTTTTCATGACGTCCATGATATGGTCACGGGTATAACATATATAAATTATAAATTGTCGAACCCTGTCCATAAATAAGAAGCTTTATATATAGTGTTCTTGACTGAAAATTAGCCGAGGAAAAAAGATACGGTGCTTTGTCATCCAAGGACACCGAGAGATACTTTTCCCCTTTGTCATCCAAGGCAATTAAAAATAGGAAAAATTCTGAAGATCGGGCGAATGAGTACACAGGTATATCAACCACTTCAATACAAAGAATGTTTGATTAAACAAATTTATAAGAACAAGTACACGCTTTTATATAATGGTATGACAATTAACTATACAAAAAGAATTTTTTCCCTTTCAAGAAGAAAAAGAAATATTAAGAACTAAATATAAATCCGCTGAGCTACTTCTCAATGGACGAGATAAGTAACAAGGAGAGCTGCAAGCATAAGCACATAAGCTATCCCCTGATCCATCGCAATGCCATCACTCACCATCGGAGAAGGTGCCGTCGCTTGACCACGGGCGAGTTGTGTTAGCCCAGAGAAAAAGAAGGCGATGATGAGCAAGGTGCAAATTCTCATTGAACCCATCTTAAATTTACTAACTCCTTAATTAGACAGAAAGCGGAGAAAGAATATAGGAATGGGTTATTCTTGCAACTTAGATTGAGAGAGAGAGAGAGAGAGAGAGAGAGAAAGAGGATGTGATGATAAAATTCTCTCTGTGTGCCTTCAATTTATAGGACAGGTGAGGTTTAGCAACGAACCTGACTTGATGTTTCCTCAAGAGCCGGCCTTTTAAATTTCAAAGGGTGACTCAGACTTTGTCAATGAAAACGAGTCATGTTATGAATTTGTCCACAGAAAAAATTAGAACCATATATATTATTTATGGGCTTTTTAACACCTCTCATTCCTAGTATTTACTTAAAAGGACCCCCATATAAAAGTTGCACTAAAAATGCCTCTAGCTCACTAGTTTCCATCCAAAGTTAGTGTTCCGTTATGAAGATGGAGCTTGAGCTTGAGCTGCTCTGTTACCTTCTAAGTATCTAGATTGGATTTTTCTTCTACAAATATAATCCACATTCACGCTAAGTTGAAAATTGGGATTTAGCGTAACTAAATAATCGCTCTCCTTTCATATGAGGTTGCCCACTAAAACGAGACCTGTAATTGAAAGGCCAACGGGACAAGCACGAAGTTGGAAAAGGTTAATAAAGACGAACCGGTTTCCATTATCAATATGAGAGATCTTTGATCGAAACCTAACTCTAAAGCTAAACCGCGGGAAAAGTTAGGAATTTTGGGAGAAGAAAAGGGGCTGGGTTTTTTAAAACCCTACCCCAATAATTAGTGTTCATCTCATTATGGATAATGAAAGATACAAAAAAGATTATCTTTTTGGCAAGTTAGGGTTTTTTTTAGTGCAACTTATACGTATGAGTGTGTTTTAAATATATACGAAGTATTGGGGGCGTGGGGTGGAGGGGTGCTTTTTGTAATTAGCCAAGTATGGGGATGTTTAGGAAAAAGCCCATTATGTATATAAAGTATGAGCTTAGTCTGATTGGTTAGTGCTTGGAATCTCCCAAAGTTTGGAAGTTATGGACGCAATTTGTTCAAAGCTTAGGAAATGCGTGTAATATATATGTGAATATTTTAGAAGGTCAATTGCTTATGTGTGATTGTGTGTCTAGAAAATTATGAGCAATATATACTTGATTGTAGCTCAAAAAATTTTCCCCCCATCACCAAGCTATGTCACTAAACATGTCAGCTTGCTATAGCTGCAATCTAAATTAATCTTTTGCCTCAAGACCACCAAATTACTTGTTCTAGACATGAAAGCCAAAGCTGTATCTTGCTCCTTAGCTTGGCATATAATTAATTTTTTTTTGTGGTTTTTAATTTCAAGTATCGATCTTGCCATTGTTTTAAAAAAAAATTATTTTAAGTTGTTCAGTGACATGACATCATATTTTCGGTATCGGTTTTAGCCATGCAACCGTTCCTATAACTATTCACATGATTTCTTTTGTGGAACATACATGATTTCTTTTGTGGAACATATATGTTCCGATCTCCTCAAGATTTTTCATGGTGGTCAAGCGTTCGAATATTTGCATATCTGTATATTGTAACCTAAGTCTTTTATTCAAAAAATGGATCGGATTCAGAAACTAGAGTTTCATCTCTTTTTCTCTTTACTGTCCTCATAATTATTTTCGGCTAAGGTTTTTAATTTTCAGCAAGGTCTTCAATTTCAGATTAGTAGTTCTGTGAATTCAGCGATCAATAAAAATATGTTTTTTTTTAATTTTTATTATTATCCTCAATTCTTTTATTATGTTTTCTATTAATCTTGCTCATAGTCATATAATTTGCGAATTATTTCGCTCATTCGTGAATTTTTGATCGACCGATTAAATCTCCGATTTATTCGCCGTTGGCGAACGCTCCAAATAATCAGCGAATAATTCGCGAAATCAGCGAATAATTCGTGAAATCAGCGAATAATTCGCGAAATCAGCGGATAATTAGCAATATCAAAACCCAGCGCCTCATATATTAATATCTTTCTCAAAATCCTTCCCGAATATCTGCCGAATCTTTCGCGAATACCCGCCGAATTTTTTCGAATAGTTCTCTGAATCCGAATTTTCGACCCCTCCGAATTAATCCCGAATCGCGAATTTGTGACTATGATCTTGCTTGGGTTTTTTTGAATTTTATAGTTTATTTAAACAAGACAGAGATTGATATTGAATCGGAGACAGCCGAAAAACCTTGATAGACTATGTAGCATAGTACATAGCCTATTCTTAGGGAAAGCATATCCGCTATCAAATCATCAATCTAAATCTAAAAATTTATCTTTCTAATATTTGTAAAACAATTAACTTTGATGAATTGATGGACTATATTGAGATATCAAATATTTCACTCTTATGGGATTTCATTTACATGTGTTAGGAAGAAAGATCAAGAGAGAGATCCATGATTACTTCATTGTATGTTGTAGATCTAGATCTACCAAATTGAAACCCTAAGTACTTTGAATCAATAAATCTTTTCATTAGTTTTTAGATAAACCACCAACCACAACTTTTAGTTCTATTTCGCTTAAATCTAAGTAGATCTAATCATCTTCACTGCGGATTCGACCTGTTCTTGCATACTGCTACAACACCCATGTTTCCCCTTTCGCCATGCTATCATCATTAGTAAACGGATGGGTTAGAGCGAGCGCTGGAGGTTGAAAATAAGCACAGATCCTCTTTCGCCAACCACCAACTACAACTTTTAGTTCTAATTCGCTTAAACCTAAGTAGATATAAGCATCTTCACTGCGGATTCTACCCGTTCTTGCATACTGCTACAACACCTATGTTTCCTCTTTCGCCATGCTATCCTTATTGGCAAACGGATGGGTTAGAGTGAGCGTTGGCGGTTGAAAGTGAGCGTTGGCGGTTGAAAATAAGCAAAGATCCTTTTTTGCCAACCACCAAACACAACTTTTAGTTCTAATTCGCTTAAACCTAAGTAGATCTAACCATCTTCACTGTGGATTCTGACCGGGTTCGGTGCCCACGCCGCGGAGGCCACGGGCGAGACGGAAGTGAAAACAAAAACTTTTGCGAGCACCAAACACCCGTAAAACCCAAGGTACGATCCAAAAACCTAAATTATCTAATCAATAAATTCAGGGGGCCCAGCTCGAGTGACAGGAGGCCCTCAGTTGTCCCGACACGTACTCATACATCGTCCCAAGGGGTCATAACAGTTCACAGGCCAGGGACGACGCGGATGAAGCGTCCTTTCGTGCCCCAGCAGTAACTACATAGGAAGGCTTTAGTCTGCGGCTACTGTCACAGGGACGGGCACACCCAGAAGGACTGCCGCCGTACCAAGGGACGGTGTTTGATTTGCGGATCTAGCCAGCACATGGTTAGTGGTTGCCCTCAGCGAATAGAGTTACAGGGAGGATCTGGACTGCAGCAGCAGAGGTCCTTAGAGCAGAGGCAGACCAACATAGGTCGCGGTCAGGGACGGGCTTTCACCCTGACTGCCGAGCAGGCAGAGGCCTCATGTGAAGTTGTTACAGGTACTTTACTCGTTCATTCTACGCTATCTAGAGTACTATTTGACTATGGAGTATCACATTGTTTCATATCTGCATATTTCGTCGACACCTACTCCATACCATATGAAACATTGACCAAGGGATGGGAAATACATACGGCGAATGGTATTATAATGTCCAGTCGAGAATGTTGATCTTGTCCAGTTATAGTGTGTGGCAGGGAATTCTATGCAAATTTCCTTTTAATCGGGACAGGCTGCTATGACACCATTCTCGAGATGGATTGGATGAATACATTCTATGCGATCATCGATTGTCGAGCTAGGAATGTGACTTTCCGTATTCCCAATCACCCTGAGTTTGTTTTCGAAGGCGGAAGCGAATCTTTGGAGCCAGCCAAGTATAGAGCCAAGCCGAAGGTGTTGACGGCTATGAAGATTGATGAGAACCCAGCACCAGAGATCATTCGGGAATTTCTTGATGTGTTCTCTGAAGATTTACCAGGTCTACCACCTCCTCGCGTCTTGGGTTTCTCAATCGACCTGATTCTAGGTACATCACCAGTTTCTAAAGCACCGTACAGAATGGCACCAGTTGAATTGGCAGAATTGAAGAAGCAAATTGGAGATCTTCTGGAGAAGGGATTTATTCTCCCAAGTGCTTCGCCGTGGGATGCATCAGTCTTGTTGGTGAAGAAGAAGGATGGATCGCTACGGATGTGCATAGACTACCGTGAGCTAAACAGAGTAACGATAAAGAACAAATACCCCATTCCGCGCATCGACAACTTATTTGATCAATTGGGTGGTGCCAGGGTATTTTTGAAGCTGGATCTTTGTTCGGGTTATCACCAGATCAGAGTAACGGCTGAAAATATATGCAAGACAGCTTTCCAAACCCGATACGGGCATTATGAGTTTCTTGTGATTCCGTACGGTGTTACTAATGCTCCAACAATATTCATGGATCTGATGAACAGGGTATTTACAAAATACTTGGACACGTTTATCGTTGTATTCATCGACGACATACTAATCTACTCTAAAACTTGAGAAGAGCACGCCGAACACTTGCGAACTGTACTACAAATTCTTCGGGAAGAGAAGCTATACGCAAAATTGAGCAAGTGTGAGTTCTGGCTCAACAAAGTGTAGTTCTTGGAACACATTGTTTCGGGCGAAGGCATCTCAGTGGACCCAGCGAAGATAGAATCTGTTAGGGATTGGCCAACACCGAAGTCGGTGACGGAGATTAGAAGCTTCCTGGGATTGGAAGGATATTATCGACGTTTCCTTCAGGAATTTGCACGAGTTGCTGAATCCTTGACAAAGCTAACACGGAAGGAAGTGCCTTACGTGTGGTCAGAGGAATGTGCTCAGGCTTTTGAGTTGCTGATACAAAAGTTGACAACGACTCCTATTCATACAGTGCCGGATAATTCGAGTGGCTTGGTGATACACAGCGATGCTTCACGGAAAGGTTTAGGCTGTGTTCTGATGCAGCGCGGTCGGGTAGTTGCTTATGCCTCACGGCAGCTGAAGAATCATGAGAGAAACTATCCGACGCACGACTTGGAGTTAGCCGCAGTAGTTTTTGCCTTGAAGATCTGGAGACATTAATTATTGGACGAAAAGGTAGAAGTGTACACGGATCACAAGAGTCTGAAATACGTGTTCACTCAGAAGGAATTGAATATAAAACAACGCTGATGGCTAGAACTCATGGCGGACTACGACTTGGACTTATAGTACCGTCCGGGGAAAGTAAATGGCATACCCGACACTCTCAGTCGGAAGCTAGTGGTCATGATGTTGACCAGTCAGAGGAGCATCATTGAGGACTTTCAGAAGCTCGAACTAGAGGTTGTGACACCGAGTGCAAACGGGCAGTTTTGGCAATTACAAGTGCAGTTTTCACTTGTAGATCACATTAAAGCTGCACAGGCTGATGATCCTTGATTGCAGAAGTTCAGAGAGCAGGTGGTAACCGGACTAAGGAAAGACTTGCACATACATCGAGACGGTTCTTTGAGATTCGGCAGCAGACTCTGCGTTCCCTAGGGGGATGTTCGAGTGGAAGTACTAGCTGAGGCTCATAGTTCAGCTTATTCAGTGCATCCGGGAGCCACGAAGATGTACCGAGATCTGAGGCAGCACTATTGGTGGAATGGGATGAAGCGGGAGATTTCACGGTTTGTGTCCAAATGCTTAATATGCCAACAAGTAAAGGCTGAACACCAAAGGACAGCGGGTTTTCTACAACCGCTTCCGATACCTGAATGGATATAGGAGCACATCACTATGGATTTCATGACTGCTTTACCACGGAGTCCAAGAGGCAACAACTTCGTCTGGGTTATCGTCGACCGTCTTACAAAAGAAGCACACTTTATACCTTTCCGAGTGGGAGAGTCGACAGAGTCGCTTGCGGAGAAGTACATGCAAGAAGTAGTACGACTTCACGGAGTTCCGATCAGCATAGTATCAGATCGAGACACTAGAGTTGTTTCACACTTTTGGAAGAGTTTATAGGAGAGTCTGGGTACACGTCTCAAGTTCAGTACGGCTTACCATCCACAAACGGACGGAAAGTCCAAGCATACTATTCAAACGCTCGAGGACATGTTGAGGACGTGCATGCTAGACTTTTAGGGTTCTTGGGAGGATCACCTCCATCTAGTGGAGTTTTCTTATAACAACAGTTTCCAAGCTAGCATCCAGATGGCACAGTTTGAAGCGCTTTACAGACGGAAATGTCGATCCCCTATTTGTTGGGATGACATTGGAGAGCGAAGATTACTAGGCCCCGAGCTTATAGTTCAGACGGTAGATAAGGTCCAGATGATCAGACAACGTATTAAGACGGCTCAGGACCGACAAAAGAGTTTGGCAGATACCGGCAGAAGATCGTTAGAATTCAAATTCGGTGATCATGTATTCCTGAAGATTTTGCCTACCCGTGGTGTTATCAGATTTGGGAGTTGCTGGAAACTCAGTCCCCGATTCATCGGACCATTCAAGGTATTGGAGCGAGTAGGGAAAGTGGCTTACCGACTTGCCTTACCTCCATCATTAGCTGGCGTGCACAACACATTTCATGTGTCACAGTTGCGGAGCTACGTTCGAGACGACAGTCATGTTCTCGATCATTTGGAATTGACTTTGGGTACCGGTTAATCGTATGTGGAGTAACCTACTACTATACTCGATCGCAAGGAGAAGGTACTGAAGAATAAGGTCATTCCGTTAGTCCGAGTATTTTGGGGTGGTTGTTCGCCTGGGGAATCTACCTGGAAATGTGAGGAGGATATCCATTCGCGGTTCCCACATCTTTTCGAGTAGTTGTTTGTATCTTTGCTTGTTTTCGTTCCTTAATTTCGAGAACGAAATTTTGTAAGGAGGGTATGATATAAGAACCGGTTTTCCTGTGTACGTATTAACCGTATTTTTAATAATATTTCCCCTAATTTAAATTCTATTATTTTTCCTATTCTAGTTTTCCCTATTGACTATTTCCTAACCTAAGCCCAAACACTTTTTCCTTTTCTTTTTGCTATCTCTTTTCCCAAGGCCCAAACCCAATAGCCTAAACTATCCTCTTTCTTTTCCCCCAACAGTTTTTTTCTCTTCCCCTTCAAATTTAAAAAAAATTATTCTCTTTTAAATTCCCCATAAATCCTCATTAACACCCAAATCGATCCCAAATTAATACTATTTATTTTTTTAATTAAATTTTTTAAAAGTTTCTCTCTCTCTTTAAAACACACACACTCTCTCTCCTTTCGATCTCCCTCACCCTCTCCAAACTTCACGGAACCTACCGAAGCCACCGCCATCAGTGCCATCACCTCTGGCTCCTCACCACCATGACCGAATCCCTCTCCCCGACCGCACCTCCCCTTGAGTACTGCCGGCGAGCCCCATCCACGTCACCTCCATCAACCGCACCTCCCTGATGCCTACCGAGCACCCATCACCGGTGCAAACTCCTTCACCGACCTCATCACGCAACTGACACCTCCTCGTTGTTGACAAACGCCGAGCCTCCTGTAGGGTTCCACAGCACCGCCACTGGGTTTCGGGAGGCATCGACTATGCCGTTTTTTAAAAATTGGCGCACTAAAGAACCCTAACCTAGAATCTTAACTAGAGAATTAGACGAACAAGTATATAAACATCTTTACATCTAAGTGAACAAGGAATACAACCTTTGTAGACCGGTCATTCACTTCAATAGCTCCGTGTAGTGAACTCCCGGACTCTAGAAAGGCTCCACAAGATGAAAGGAACAAGCTTGCTTGAAGTCTTCGAGGCCGAAGATGATCTACATCGAGGAGACACTAACTCAAGCTGCCTCTTTACTAATTGTGAAGCAAACAACCTAAACTAAATGGGTAATCTAGTTTAGGTTGATGAAGTAGAAATTTTTCTCACTTTAGAAATATTTTTCTCACTCATTTTATTCACCTCCCAAATTGCAAGAGAGCTCGAGGAAGGAGATGAAGAAAAGCAAGCATAGAAAAAATCAAATGTAGAATGGCAACCATGGGTGAGTTAATATCATATACTAGCCCTTGTAGAGACTAAACCATGGCTAATCATAATGGTTGGGTTAATAAATATCTTAAGTAAAACAAAATTAGTGGACTTAGTCAATAGTTCCACAAGCTTCAACCATGCGAGTAATTTCCATCCAATTTTAATTTACTTTAAATAAATAAAACCCCTCATTATGTTAAGCATGGTGTGAGTCTCATACACCCATGTAGCATGTAGCAACAAGCATGACACAATAATATATATCACATATATATTAAGTGTACACACACAAGTAAGAAAAAGAAATGCTTAACTAAAAAAATATTAGTTGATGTAAATCAATATATCAAATATATAATTATATATTAAATCATTAAATCAACACTTGATTTAATAATCCGGCTATATCATATATAACCGACTAATATCATATGTATCAACTTATCGAATCAACACTTGATCCGATAACCTGGCTATATCATATATAACCGATCGATATCACATATCGCGAGAATAGAATACGGTATCACATACGCGTATTAATCACGGTCCCGCACATATCACATATGTGTTCCTACTTCGTTTCGCCTGACCCAGGAAACCTCTGTGTAGGACTCTAAAGACCCGTCAATACGCCGGCAGCAGGTGATGATCATATCAGTCACTCACAAGCCGTCAGCGGTACTAGATGGACGTAATGGCTACCTGGGTATTGAGCGATCAGAAGATCAACAAGCAAGTCTGCTCATAGTCCTGCGAATCCAATAAGTAACACTACCGTACAGTCCGGTCTCTTCGTCAGATATATCGCATATCGTAGCCTGGCGGTGGTAAACGTCAGACCCCAATAGCCTGATAAGTTATGCCGATCTGAGGCCCATAACGGTTCGAGAAACTACTGATAACACTTACCAGTAGATCTCAGCAACCCTGTCCAGGGATTTCCTGTTATGGACAATCAAGCATAGCGCAACATCAACCCCCAATACCGGGAGAGACGAAATCCCCTCCTATCGCTTATTGCCTCCATGTGACTCGGGACTGTACCCAAAAACCACCGTTTTTCACGATCTCTTGAACGTGGTAAGGTGGAAATCAAAGCACGGTGGGAATCACATAAGACTCTATGACGATCTCGGGTCGACAAACTAACCTGTACCAGTGTCACTAGAGAACTGTTATCTTACGTGAGGTATAATACCATCTAGGAATTCTCGGCGAGTCCGTTCAGTATACCCAGTCTCCACTGAGCACCCGTATACCATCTCTGATGTCAAACACCAATGGATATGGGATCATCCATCGCCCATCATATGGGTCAAGAAGCGTATACGCTAGTCTACTCTGGAATATCGATGCCCCGTATCGATACTCCCATGACTAGGAACAATTGAAGGATGTACTTACCGACTATCGCTGCCCCACTAGTATGATCTGCATCATAATCCTGGTAGTCAAGTACCCATCCTAAGGGCTTTATCAACATGTAATAGAGAGACAATAAGTGTACATGTTAAGATAAAGTGCAACCAGATAGCATATTATCATGTCGAGCAAGAAAGTCCTCCTTATATATGTCCAAGCATCAACTATAATATACATCACATGTATAATAATGGCATCTAGGGCATACATATAACTAACAATCTCCCACTTGCACTAAGGCCATTTGTTATAGTATCTCATACTCAACACCCCATAAAAGTCTCTTTAGGGAAATGCCTCTATGAGTGGATCCGCCGTGTTATCCTTCACGTCAACTCTCCTTACCTTGATCCTATGGAGATCAACCATCTCCCTAATCAGGTGATACTGTCCTCAGAATATGTCCGGATCGCTGATGGGACCAGCGTTCCTAGGCCAAAGCCACAACTCCATTGTTGTCACAATAACAGTTATTGGACGCTCAATGGTAGGAACTATGTTCATCTCATGAACAAGAAATATCCAGACATCCACTTTGGTAACATCGTTGGTAGCGATGTATTCAGCCTTTATCATCTAGTTTGCCACGGTATCTAGCTAGGAACTCTTCCAACATACCGTCCCTCCACTGAGGGTAAAGACAAAGCCCGAGACTGACTTTCAGTCAACCTTATTACTCTGGAAGCTCGAATTTGTAAAGGACTCCCACTGGAGTTCACCGTTACCAAACACCAAGAATATTTCTTTAATGCTTCTCAAGTACTTAAGAATGTCCTTCACAGCTGTCAAGTGATTCTCCCAAGATCCGATTGATTCCTGATCACCACACCTAGTGATTTAGCTACATCTGGTCTGGTACATAACATCGCATACATGATAGAGCCTACTGCCGAAGCATAGGGTATCCCTTGCACGCGAGCTCTCTCCAAATTAGTTTCGGGAGACATCTTTTCGGAGAGAGTGATTCATGAGTAAGTGGGCAAACCACCACGCTTAGATTCCTCCATACTAAACCCCTTTTGTATGGTGTTAATGTACCTGGATTTGGGACACTCCCAACATCCACTTAGATCTATCACCAAAGATCATAATCCACAAGATGTAGTAGGTATCATCTAGATCTTTCATGGAGAATCATCGTGATAAGAGGAGCTTGACCGAGTGTAGCATAGGAAAGCATTTCCTATCAAGAGTATATCATCTATGTACAATACGTGGAAGACAACCTTACTGTCTACAACCTTCTTGTATATACAGGGTTCATCTACCTTTTTGATGAAGTCAAACTCTTTGACTGCCACATCAAAACAGATGTTCCAACTCCGCGATGCGTGCTTTAATCCTGATAGACTTAAGTATAGGCACTGGAGAAAAGGTTTCATCATAAACTACACCTGGTTATTGACGAAAACCTTTTACCACAAGTCTAGCTTTGAAAGTATCAACGTTTCCATCTACACCAAGAATCTTCTCAAGATCCACTTGCTCCCGATGGGTTTTACCCCTTCAGGTGCAACATTCAAAGTCATACTTTGTCAGTGTACATGGATTCCATCTCTGATTGCATAGCATCCAGCCAATTCACTGAGTCCCCACTCGTGATGGCCTGCCTGAACCTAGTTGGGTCATCATCTACCATGATACAATTCTCGCTCCCACCATCACCGAGGAAACCGTAGTATCTCTTGGGTGGATGAGGAACCCTACCAGATTCGCGGAGAGACTGAGGTTTGTTGGAGACTACTGAATCCTTTGGTGACAAATCATCATCTGTTAGTTTGTCTAGCTGGAACTCCTTCCAGTTCTACCTCATGACCACTAATTTCTTCACAAGAAATTCCTTTTCTAAAATGGTGGCATGCTGAGAAACAAAAACACCTTTTGCTCCTCAGTGTGGTAGAAAATATTTCGTCGCAAATGTTTGAGATATCCAACAAACTTACAGAACTGGCCTTGTCTCGAGCTTGTCCGGATTTTTTTTCCAACATAGGCCGGACAACCCCATACCTTAACTCGTTTAAGACATGGTCTCTTCCCATTCTATATCTCATATGGAGTGGTAGACACTGATTTGGATGGAACCTCATTCAATAGGTATGCAGCTTCTCAAGTGCATAACTCCAAAAGGAAACAGGTAATTCAGTAGTACTCATCATAGAGCGCACCATATCTCATAGGGTGCGATACCTCCGCCCCGATACACCGTTGTGCTTGTGGTGTATATGAAGGAGTAAGCTGAGAGAGAATCCCATTCTCCGTTAGAAAATCTGGGAACTCCATGCCCAAGTATTCGCCTCCCCGATCACATCGAAGGACTTAATACTTTTACCCGTCTGGTTCTCAACTTCAAGCTTATATTCCTTGAATTTCTTAAAAGTTTCAGACTTGTGTTTCAACAGGACTATATGTCCGAATCTTGAGAGATGAACGTGCAGGGTTCCTAGGCACTCTAGTGAGGTCTCCCAAGCCATCAACCATGGCAATTTCAAAAATTATAGTGCCTACAAACCCTAAAGTACGGATCGTTTGCTAGATATCTAGGCGAACAAGAACTAGTTAACAGTTAACTAAAGAGATACGGAAATTACAACCTTTGTAGATCCGGATATCCACCTCCACGGCTCCGCAACGAGGTCATCTCCGCTGTCCAAATCAAATCCGGGCTCTAGAGTCGACTTCGTCGGAGAATGGGCAAGCTAGGTCGTCGATGTCCATGCCGAAGATGATCTACGTCGAGGCATCGATGAATCAAGCTCCACCTTCACCAAACCCTAAAATCTTGTGAAGGAAACACACTCTACTACTTGGCAAGAGGTAGAGGATGAAGAAATAGGAATTGGGTTAACTTTAGAATTGGATTTCTCACTCATATCCAACAATCACCATTGATGGACTTTGCTTTTCTTCACTTGAAGAATGAAGAAGAAGAAGAAAGATATTATGATAAGTTAATAGAAAATGAAAAGAAAATGAATTCTTATCATAATATTAACTAGAGTTAAGTGTAGAGAATGAATCATGGTTAGTGGGAATGGTTAGGGTTAAGGATGAGATAAGTATGGTTGACTTGAACAAAGCTTCATGAAGCTTCAACTAAAGAACAAAAGAAGCCACCATTCTTTTCTCATTTTCATTTATTCATTTATCAAAAATAAAAAGGATAAATAAATAGATAAATGAATAACAAATAAGAAACCCTAAACTATTTCATTAACCAAGGTTTAATCTTTACACTTGAACCCTAGCATGACATGTATCATCAAACATGATACAAGCAAGTGCACAAAAGTATATCGCATATACAATGCGCACACCCGAGCGAGAAAATCCATCTTAAGTAAACCGATACTAGTTGATGCAAAGCAATATATCAAATATATAAATATGCATTAAATCATTAAATCAACATTTGATTCAATGATCCGGTCATGCGCACATAACCGACTGGTATCTAATATATCGGCTTATCGAATCAACGCTTGAATCGATAACTAGGTTATATCGCATACAACCTTTCGATATATTTATCGCGAGAATAGAATACGGTATCACATACACGCATTATTCTCGGTCCCGCACATATCTCATATGCGCTCCTATTTCTTTTCGCTTGACCCAGGAAACCTCTGTGTAGGACTCTAAAGACTCGTCAATACGCCGGCAGCGGATGATGATCATATCAAACATCCACAAGCCGCAAGCGGTCTGCTAAACGTAACGGCCACCCGGGTATTGAGCGATCTGAAGATCGACGAGCAAGCCCGCTCACACTCCAGTGAATCCGACCAGTAACACTACCGTACAGTCCGGTCTGATCGTCTGATATGTCGCATATCTCGCCTAGGGGTGGTATACGTCAGACCCCAATAGCTCAATAAGTCGTGTCGATATGAGGTCTATAACTGTTCGAGAAACTACTGGTAACACTTACCAGTAAATCTCAGCAACCCTGGCCAGGGATTTCCTGTTATAGCCAATCGAACACAGCGCAACATCAACCCCATATACCGGGAGAGACGAATCCCCTCCTATCGCTCATTGCCTCCATGTGACTCGGGACTGTACCCAAAAACCACCGTTTTGCACGCCCTCTTGGACGTGGTAAGATGGAAATCAAAGCACAGTGGGAACCACACAAGACTCTATGACGATCTCGGGTCAACAGACTACTCTGTACCAGTGTCACCAGAGAACTGCCATCTGACGTGAGGTATAATACCATCTGGGAGTTCTCGGCGAGTCCGTCCAGTGTACCCAGTCTCTACTGAGCACCCGTATATCATCTCTGATGTCAAACACCAATGGATATGGGATCATCCATCGCCCATCTGTATGGGTCGAGAAGGTACACGCTAGTCTACTCTGGTATATCGATGCCCCGTCTCGATACACCCACGACTAGGGACTTTGAAGGATGTACTTATAGACTACCATGTCCCCACTAGTATGATCCGCATCATAGTCCAGGTAGTCAAGTACAGATCCTAAGGGCTTTACCAACATGTAACAGAGAGACAATCAGTATACACGTTAAGGTAAAGAGCAACCAGATAGCATACTATCATGTCGAGCAAGAAAGTCCTCCCTATATATGTCCCAGCATCCACTACAATATACATCCTATGTATAGTAATGGCCTCTAGGGCATACATATAACTAACAATCTCCCACTTGCACTAGGGCCATCTTTAGCAGTGGTTTGAAGTATCTCATACTCAACCATCCCATAAAAGTCTCTCTCTGGGAACAGGCCTTTGTGAGTGGATCCGCTGTGTTGTCCTCTGAGTCTACTCTCCAAACCTCGATCACCCTGGAGATCAACTATCTCCATGATCAGGCGATGCTGCCTTAGAATATGTCTGGATCACTGATGGGACCGGCGTTCCTTGGCATAAGCCACAACTCCATTGTCACACAATGGGAGGAACATAGTTCATCTCATGAACCTATATACACCCAAACAGCCTCTTTGGTAGCATCTTAAGTAGCGATGTATCCTGCCTTTATCGTCTAGTATGCCACGGTATCCTGCTTGGAACTCTTCCAACATACCGTCCCTTTACTTAGGGTAAAGACAATGCCTGCGACTGACATTCAGTCGTCTTTATCACCCTGGAACCTTTCCAGTGATTCTCCTCAGGATCATTTGATACCGTCTCACTACATCTAGTGAGAATTCTACCATCCATTTAGATCTATCTCATAGATCCAAAACCCAGGATTTAGTAGGTATCACTTTTGATCCTATATGGAGAATCATTGTGATAAGCGGAGATTGATCGAGCGTAGCATAGGAAACTCCTTTCCTATCAAGAGTATGTCATCCACGTACTCTACGAGGATCGTCACCATACTCCCTACTACCTTCTTGTTTATACAAGGTTCATCTACCATTTTGATGATGTCAAACTCTTTGACTGCTTCATCAAAACAGATGTTCCAACTCCGCGATGCCTGCTTTATCCTATAAAGCATCTTGCACACGTTTCCGCTGCTCCCACTGTCTACGAAGCCCTCTGGCTGTGTACTTATAGACGCTCTCTTCCAAATCATCATTTAGAAAAGCAGTCAAGACACCCAACCACCAGATATCGTAGTCAGGGTATGCAGCCGTGGCAAGTAGGATCTGGATGGACTTAAGCATAGTCACTTGAAAAGGTATCATCATGATCCATGCCTGGTCGATGACGAAAAGCTTTAACAAGTCTAGCTTTGAAAGTCTCAACTTTTCCATCTACACCAAGTAATCTTCTCAAGATATACTTGCTTCTGATGGGGATTTAACCCTTCAGATCTTGCAGCTAAAGTCCATACTTTGCTGGTGTATAAGGATTCCATCTCAGATCGCTAAACATCCAGCCATTCTTACAGAGTCTTACTCCTGATGGCCTGCTCGAAACTAGTTGGGTCATCATCTCATGATGCAATCCTCGCTCCCACTGTCATAGAGAAACTGAAGTATCTCTCAGGTGGGTGAGGAACCCTACTAGATCGGCGGAGAGGCTGAGGTTCGTTGGTTTCTACTGAATCCTTTGGTTTTATCAAATCATCTGCTGTATTTAGTATAGCTGGAACCTTTCCAGTTCTACATAACAGACCTTGCCTCGAGCTTGTCCGGATTTTGCTTTTAGACATAGGCCAGACAACCCTAAATCTTAACTAACTTAAGAGATGGGCTCTTCCCTTATCATATCACATATGAAGTGGTAGGCAACTGATTTGATTTGAACCTTATTCAATAGGTATGCAGCTTCTCAAGTGCATAACTCCCTAAAGGAAATAGGTAACTCAGTAGTACTCATCATAGAGCACACCATATCACATAGGGTGTGATTGCTCCGCCCCGATATACCATCGTGCTATGGTGTATTCGGAGGAGTAATGCTGAGAGAGAATCTCATTCTCCTTTAGAATAATCCAGGAATTCCGTGCTCAAGTATTCTCCTCCTTGATCACATCAAAGGACATAATACTTATACCCGTATTTTGGTTCTCTACTTCTAACTTATATTCTGTGAATATCTCAAAAGGTTCGGACTTGTGTTTCAACATGAACATAGGTCTGAAACTCGAAAGATCATCAGAGAACGTAATGAAGTACAAAGAACCAGTCCTGGCATTTGTAGACAGGGGACCTAACATACATCAACATGTATCATCCCAAGAGTTTACTAACTCTTTCTCTGTTTCCAGTAAACGGAGCTGTGGTCATCTTATCTTTGTGACATGACTGGCGAGTTTCACAAGATGTAAATTCAAACTGATTTAAATATGCATCTAAATGTAACTCAGCCAGTCGGGTCGCATTGATATGACCTAGTCTACAATACCTCAAGAAGGATTCGTTCATTTCTGAACTCTTCCTCTTGTGTATGTTCTGTATACTAAAGAACTGTAGTTTGATTTAGAACATCAATGCTTTTAGATAACGTGCCTGAACCGATCAACTTTTGATATAGGAAATGTTCAAAACATTATCCAACAATACAAAATTATATCGTTTCTTTACTAATAAAGAGACAGATATGATTTTGTATATCAGGTTCGGTATCTAATATCATTCGTTCAGAATCAATGTATTGTAATACAGGATGACAGTGACCGACAGACTTGGCTGCAACTCTTGCCCCGTTTTCTGCCTCATGAAACTTATCACCCGTTCTCAGTTCTCTACCTTTCTGTAGCCCTATGTAACAGATTACATATCTGGGATCCTGATCTGGTATCACATACCCAGGACGTAAAGGATACTGAGAAACAGTTCTGTATAATGAACAAACCCGAAGATGATGCATCAGCATGCACTCTCTTCGTTTGGGCGGCACGGGAATTCTGGTATTCCCCAATTTCCTGCTCTGTCTTATAACAATTATAAGTTGGAGCGGGACCAACGTTCCCCAGCTCAGTATAACAAGCGGGTTCGGTCAATAATCCGTATTATTATCTTGATTAAGGCGTGATATGGTCGCTACCAGGAGAGAGAGAGAAGAAAACACTCAGCGTGCGCTCTGTCAAGAATAGATTGGTTATTATTTTATCTAATCAGGATGGCTCCCACTGCTTTTTATCAAATCTTCCTTCAAACCCTAAAAGGAAAGACTAGCCGGGATTAATTACACACTACAAGTTCGCCAATCTTTCAGCCAGGCCAGTGTCGGTACTTTGAGGGAGGTCCCCCGTGCTTTCGCACGAACCTAATTAATGTAAACCTCGTTTTCCCAGAGGCGTAACCCCGTTGACACCTTTCTAGACACCTACTTGATCGGCTAATTGTAATGTATAAAACTCTCCCAGGAGTAACACTTACTCGCAGCGGGTATCGGGATCCAACTATCTCATAGAAGGTATGCAATCTCATTGCAAATTTCAACACTTGAAATTCCCGATAATATTTTGCCCCTAGCTCGCTATGACCTTGACGCATGCCAAACAACCCATAGTCTGCTAGTCAAGTTCAACCCGTCATTTCCTGATTGAATTAAACCCACCCGCACGACCCTTGACGCATGCCAAACAACGCCGTACGAATACCCTAATCCAATCGCATCATATGCTAGCAGATAAGCACTAGTTAGCTACCGTACACTACGCCTTGACGCATGCCAAACAACCGCAGCACGAATACTAACTAATACTTATCTGAAATGACGGAGGGCTACGACAGGTTTTTCTGAAAACCTATTGCGTAATGAACTTGATATCGTTGTAGGATCGAATGAATTTTGAAATGGAGTGCTTTTGAGGCTTTTCTAGTTTTGCTAAAGGAGTCACTCCCGGTGAAAGGATCGTCGGTCCTTTCCTCGTCGAATGAGGTGCGGGATATATCATATATATCACTGTGCAAAGCAAAAACACTTAAAAGCAATCAAAAGACAAACCGAGGGTGTAGCATCTGCCAGTTATTGCTAAAGGAGTCACTCCTGGTGAAGGGATCTCGGTCCTTTCCTCATCGAATAAGGTGCAGGATATATCTCATATACCGCTGTGCAAAGCAAAAACTGTAGCTACCTGTTTTATTTTGAAATTCGATTCTACAACATCTTAGGTTTCTTTTATTTCATTAATCACATTAATGAAGTCCCATCATTTAAGTACCTAAACATCACAGATAGATATGACGTACACTTATGCCATCCGTATTCGCCTCGATGTCCCCTCGTGCACCGTTAGGTTAGGTAACTAACGGCAGAGCAGGGCAGGGCTAGCGCGGGTGTAAAACATAAGTAACGTCTATATAATATATCATATATACTATATACTATATCTATCACAGAAACATCACATGATCACATCACAGATATCGCAGCAGAAGAATCATATGAAATATTGGATATACTAGGACGTCCGTGTTTTCAATACGAGCCAGTATAAAACACGGATTCCACGGTCGTGATGAATAGCCAAACCCACACCCCTAGACCCCTACGAGAGCGGCAAGCAACCCTACCAATTCTAGAGTTAGGAGACCCGGACTCGACTCCTCGAGTTGGTCTCCCACTGGACTCCAGAACCCGGTTACTTGTGCTCCCCTCCTTGGGTCTATCCTAGTGCGGAAAAGTAAATAATATACAACAGGTGACAACTCCCGCAACCTGGAAGCGCCCCAAATAAAAGAATATTGCATACAAGTTTTTACATGAATGAAAATGAAAAACACTCATCTCACATAAAAACCCCCGGCTATTCAAACACGACGATCCAATATAACATATCCAGCAACACATAACATCACATGTCATCAACGTAAGTAAATATGTCCATCCCAATTTTCGTTGACATATAGCAACGAAACCGGCGATATCACATTTTACACTTACGGTCACAGAAAAGAAAGTGTAAAAATACAACAGTTGGAATCCGCAATCTGCATAGACATCGCATGCCTAATCAAATGAATACCTTAGACATCACATGCCTAACAATTATAAACCCCGCATTTTAGTCTCATTATCGAAAACACTTTTCAATATCAAGTCGGGCAATTCAACAAGATTCCCGACATCCTGATCGAATACTCGTCGCAAACTTCAGTAGACGGCCGCACCCCCGACACCGTCGACGAAGTGCACCAAGGCGGAACACCGCTACCGCGAGCACCCGAACGGATGCTTTCGGCGACGGGGTTCTCCTACAGTCACTTGGTCGGGGCTATGGAGTGAGGCTGTCTATTAAGTTTACCGGCGAATATCCGCGTACGCTACGTGATTGCGACGGACTTTTGATCACATCAAAAATCCGTGGCAACCGATCAAGTGAGACTAAATTGCTACGTTTATAACATTCATTCAGTTATCTCATAACTTATTGTGAATTCCAATTATTGTATCCCATTCCAGATAAACAGAAAATGTGAAACTTTTCGATCGAACAATCGAACACCCAAGTTTTCCCGATACTGATCAACACATGAAACAAGTATAACAACATTCCGTTCGTGCCTCAGTACCAACGGTCCAGCCGTAGAAGGGTCAAGCCAACGCCTCACATGTGGCACGCCGTACTGCCCCAAACCCGAAGGTTCAAAGGGCAGTTCAAGACGGTCACATAATCGAGTTAAGGTTTGTTGTCTTCTAGAGGGTCCATCGCGTTACTTGCACTACTTAGAACGTCGTTAAACTACGGAAAAATCCAACACTTGGAAATTTCCCGACAGGGGAAAAATCGGGTATTTATATCCGGTCGAACTTTTTAACATATTCTAAAATTTATCCGGAAAACACATGGACAGAATTAGACTTTCCGATCGAAACAATGATTCCCAAAACAACTCAGAACAACTCAACTCTTGAGTTCAGTTTAAATATTCCAGGAAAATGAGAATTGAATTTTACGAGTTATTGTGAAATTTGACACGTGTCGGCTTCTTATTGGCGGCCCTTCCGCCGCGCAAACCCCCTTTGTGCGGCGCTTCCGCCGCGATTTTGTGGAATTAGGGTACCAAATTTCACAGTAATTCTTAAAAAAGCCTTCTTGTTTTTGTGGATATTTTTAATTGCCAAAAATCAACAGTTTTGAAAAAAAGTACAGAGAGCAATTTTGCAATGGGATTTTGGTTCGATCGGGTTTCTAATTCCGTCCGGGGATCGCCTAAGGCTCTAGCTAGGCTCTGATACCACTGCAGGGTTCCTAGGCACTCTAGTGAGGTCTCCCAAGCCATCAACCATGGCAATTTCAAAAATTATAGTGCCTACAAACCCTAAAGTACGGATCGTTTGCTAGATATCTAGGCGAACAAGAACTAGTTAACAGTTAACTAAAGAGATACGGAAATTACAACCTTTGTAGATCCGGATATCCACCTCCACGGCTCCGCAACGAGGTCATCTCTGCTGTCCAAATCAAATCCGGGCTCTAGAGTCGACTTCGTCGGAGAATGGGCAAGCTAGGTCGTCGATGTCCATGCCGAAGATGATCTACGTCGAGGCATCGATGAATCAAGCTCCACCTTCACCAAACCCTAAAATCTTGTGAAGGAAACACACTCTACTACTTGGCAAGAGGTAGAGGATGAAGAAATAGGAATTGGGTTAACTTTAGAATTGGATTTCTCACTCATATCCAACAATCACCATTGATGGACTTTGCTTTTCTTCACTTGAAGAATGAAGAAGAAGAAGAAAGATATTATGATAAGTTAATAGAAAATGAAAAGAAAATGAATTCTTATCATAATATTAACTAGAGTTAAGTGTAGAGAATGAATCATGGTTAGTGGGAATGGTTAGGGTTAAGGATGAGATAAGTATGGTTGACTTGAACAAAGCTTCATGAAGCTTCAACTAAAGAACAAAAGAAGCCACCATTCTTTTCTCATTTTCATTTATTCATTTATCAAAAATAAAAAGGATAAATAAATAGATAAATGAATAACAAATAAGAAACCCTAAACTATTTCATTAACCAAGGTTTAATCTTTACACTTGAACCCTAGCATGACATGTATCATCAAACATGATACAAGCAAGTGCACAAAAGTATATCGCATATACAATGCGCACACCCGAGCGAGAAAATCCATCTTAAGTAAACCGATACTAGTTGATGCAAAGCAATATATCAAATATATAAATATGCATTAAATCATTAAATCAACATTTGATTCAATGATCCGGTCATGCGCACATAACCGACTGGTATCTAATATATCGGCTTATCGAATCAACGCTTGAATCGATAACTAGGTTATATCGCATACAACCTTTCGATATATTTATCGCGAGAATAGAATACGGTATCACATACACGCATTATTCTCGGTCCCGCACATATCTCATATGCGCTCCTATTTCTTTTCGCTTGACCCAGGAAACCTCTGTGTAGGACTCTAAAGACTCGTCAATACGCCGGCAGCGGATGATGATCATATCAAACATCCACAAGCCGCAAGCGGTCTGCTAAACGTAACGGCCACCCGGGTATTGAGCGATCTGAAGATCGACGAGCAAGCCCGCTCACACTCCAGTGAATCCGACCAGTAACACTACCGTACAGTCCGGTCTGATCGTCTGATATGTCGCATATCTCGCCTAGGGGTGGTATACGTCAGACCCCAATAGCTCAATAAGTCGTGTCGATATGAGGTCTATAACTGTTCGAGAAACTACTGGTAACACTTACCAGTAAATCTCAGCAACCCTGGCCAGGGATTTCCTGTTATAGCCAATCGAACACAGCGCAACATCAACCCCATATACCGGGAGAGACGAATCCCCTCCTATCGCTCATTGCCTCCATGTGACTCGGGACTGTACCCAAAAACCACCGTTTTGCACGCCCTCTTGGACGTGGTAAGATGGAAATCAAAGCACAGTGGGAACCACACAAGACTCTATGACGATCTCGGGTCAACAGACTACTCTGTACCAGTGTCACCAGAGAACTGCCATCTGACGTGAGGTATAATACCATCTGGGAGTTCTCGGCGAGTCCGTCCAGTGTACCCAGTCTCTACTGAGCACCCGTATATCATCTCTGATGTCAAACACCAATGGATATGGGATCATCCATCGCCCATCTGTATGGGTCGAGAAGGTACACGCTAGTCTACTCTGGTATATCGATGCCCCGTCTCGATACACCCACGACTAGGGACTTTGAAGGATGTACTTATAGACTACCATGTCCCCACTAGTATGATCCGCATCATAGTCCAGGTAGTCAAGTACAGATCCTAAGGGCTTTACCAACATGTAACAGAGAGACAATCAGTATACACGTTAAGGTAAAGAGCAACCAGATAGCATACTATCATGTCGAGCAAGAAAGTCCTCCCTATATATGTCCCAGCATCCACTACAATATACATCCTATGTATAGTAATGGCCTCTAGGGCATACATATAACTAACAGAACGAGGAACCGGCCCTGGCATTTGTAGAAATAGGACCGTATACATCACTATGTATCAGTCCTTAGAGTTCAGCAACTCTTTCTCTGTTTCTAGTAAACGGAGTATTGGTCATTTTACCTTTGAGACAAGACTGACAAGTATCATAAGATGAAAATTCGAACAGATTCTCATATCCTTATGTAACTTAGCTAGTCGTATCGCATTGATATGACCTACTCTACAATGCTACAAGAAGGATTCGTTCATTTTTGAACTACTCCTGTTGTGTGTGTTATATGTACCTTGAACTGTGGTTTGATTTAGAACGTATATACCATTACATAACGTGCCTGATCCAATCAACTCTTGATTCAGGAAAATGTTCACAACATTATCCTCCAATACAGAATTATATCCTTCTTTAACTTAATAAAAAAACTGATGTAATGTTATATATCAGGTTCGGTATGTAATAACATTCGTTCAGAATCAATGTATTAATACAGGGTGATCTTTTCCAACTGATTTGGCTGCAACAATTGCACCATTCTCTAACACTTAGAGACATATCACCCAATCCCAGTTCTCTACCTTTCTGTATCCTATGTAACCAACTACATATATGGGATCCTGATCCGGTATCTCATACCTAGGACGTAGAAGATACTGAGAAACGGTTCTCGTTAACGAACACACCCGAAGAATATGTATCAACATGCTCTTTTTTCGAATGGGTGGCAAGGGAATCCCGGTATTCCCCTATTTCCTGCTCAGACTTATAACAATTATAAGATAGAGCGGAACCAACGTTCCCCAGCTCAGTATAATAAGCAGGTTCGGTCAATACATCCATATTATTATCTTGATTAAGGCATGTCACGGTCGCTACCAGGAGAGAGAGAGAGAGAAGAAAACACTCCGCGTATGCTCTTACAAGATCAGATTGGTTATTATTTTATCTAATCGGGATGGCTCCCACTGTTTTTATCAAATATTTTTTCAAACCCTAAAAGGTAAGACAAGCCGGGATTAATTACACCCTACAAGTTCGCCAATCTTTCGGCCAGGCCAGTGTCGGTACTTTGAGGGAGGTTTCCCGTGCTTTCGTACGGACCTAATTAAAATAAATCTCGTTTTCCCAGGGGCGTAACCCCGTTAACACCTTTCAAGACACCTACTTGATCGGTTAATTATAATATGCAAAACTCTTCCAGTAGTAACTCTTACTCGCAGTGGGTATCGGAATCCAACTATCTCATAGAAGGTATGCAATCTCATTGCAAATTTCAACACTTGAAATTCCCGATAATATTTTGCCCCTAGCAACTTATGACCTTAACAAGGTCAACAAATCATAAGCGCTAGCCAAGTTCAACCCGTACATTTCAATTGAATTAAACCCACCTGTACGACCCTTAACATAGTCAACAAAGTCATATGACTACCCTAATCCAATCGCATCACATGCTTAAGCAAATAATCACTAATCAGCTACCGCACACTACGCCTTAACATAGTCAAAAAACGTAGCACGAATACTGAGTAGCACTTATCTGAAATAACGGAGGGCTACGACAGATTTTTAAGAAAACCTTTTGCGTAATGAACTTGATATCGTTGTAGAATCGAGTGATTTTGAAAATAAGTGTTTTTGAGGCTTTTACTAGTTTCGCTAAAGAGGCCACTCCCGGTGAAGGGATCTCGGCTCTTTCCTCATTGAATGAGGTGCTGGATATTTCACAAATACCACTATGCAAAGCATGAACTAAAAAAGCAATCAAAAACAAAACCGAGTGGGTTGTAGCATCTGCCAGTTTCGCTAAAGAGGTCACTCCCGGTGAAGGGATCTCGACTCTTTCCTTATCGAATAAGATGCTGGATATTCTACAAGGAATACCGCTATGCAAAGCAAGAACTAGAGCTACCAGTTTTTAAAACAAGATTCTACAACATCATTAGCTTTCTTTTATTTCATTAATCTCATTAATGAAGTCCTATCATTTATGCTTCCTAAGCATCACAGAAGAAACGAAAATACAACGTACGCTTATGCCATCCGCATTCGCCACAGTGTCCCGTTATGCACCGTTATGTTACTTAACTAACGGCATAGCAGGACGGGACTAGCGCGGGTGTAAAACATAAACAATGTTTATTATATATCATATATATAATAACAACATTCATCTCATTATATAAATTGATCACATCACAGAATATCAGCAGCAGAAGAACACATATGAAATATTGGATATACTAGGAATTCCGTGTTTTAATTAAGCCAGTAAAAAACGCGGATTCTACGGTCGTGATGAATAGCCAAACCCACATCCCTAGACCCCTACGAGAGTGGCAAGCAACCCTACCAATTCTAGAGTTTGGAGACCCGGTCTCGACTCCTCGAGATGGTCTCCCACTGGACCCTGGAACCCGGTTACTTATGCTCCCCTCCTTGGGTCTATCCTAATGCAGAAAAGTAAATAATATACATCAATGGTGACATCATCCTCAAACCGGAAGTGCCCCGATAAAAGAATATTACATACAAGTTTTTACATGAATGAAAATAAAAAACTCTCATCTCGCATTAAAAAAACCCCGGCTATTCAAACACGACGATCCAATATAACATATCACAGCAACACATAACATCACATGTCATCAACGTAATTAAATATGCGTATCCCAATTGTCGTTGACATATAGCAATGAAACCGGCGATACACCACATATTACACTTACGGTCGCATTAAAGAAAGTGAAAACTACAAAAATTAGAATCCGCAACCACCTTAGACATCATAAACCCAACGTATCACATACTTTGGATTTCATGCCTAACCAAATGAATTCCTTAGACATTGCATGCCTAACAATTATAAACCCCATATTTTAGTCTCGATATTGAAAACACTTTTCAATAACCAGTCGGGTAATTCAACAAGATTCCCTACATCGTGATCGAATGTTCATCGGAAACTTTAGTAGACGGCCGCACTCCCGATACCGTTGACGAAGTGCACTTAGGCGGAACATCGCGGCCGCGAGCACCCGAACGGATGCTTTTGGCGACGGGGTTCTCCTACAGTCACTTGGTCGGAGCTATGGGGCGTGGCTATCTAGTAACGTTACCTGGCGAGTATCCACGTACACTACGTAATTGCGACGGACTTTTGATCCACATCAAAATCCCGTAGCAACCGATCACTTGAGACTGAATTGCTAGATTTATAAAATTCAAATTAGTTTTCATAAAACTAAATATTGTGGATTCCAAGTATTGTATCACAATCACAGATAGCTATACGATGTTAAACATTTCGATCGAATAAACAAATACCCAAAATTTCCTAAAGAGCTCAACACTTGAGCGGGGTTTAAAAAATACCCAGAACATACCACAGCACCTATGGACCAACCGTAGAAGGGCCAACCCCTGCCTCACCTATGGCTCCACGGAACTACCACAAACCCAAGGGTTTGGTGGAGGTTCCTGCGGTCACAGAATCGAGTTAGGGTTTCGTTCTTCTAGAGAGTCCATAGAATCACCTGCATGAATTTCTGAAGATTTTAAACTTGGAAAAATCCAATTCTTGGAAAATTTCCAGCGAGGGAGAAAATGGGTTATTGATATCCGTTCCAACTTTTTAACGTCGTCTAAATTACCCGAAAAGAAGTTAGAATTACGACTACGAAACACTCCGAATTGCCTTTACAGAAAGATAACATCGCATGCAATCTTAGCAAAAACAAGCAACACCTGAAACACCAAAACCCGATGACACAGCCAAATTAGACGAACTAGTATGTAAACAACTTACATCTAAGTGAACAAGAAATACAACCTTTGTAGACCGGTCCTTCACTTCAATAGCTCCGTGTAGTAGTCCCTTCCCTCCAAGTAGTGAACTTCCGGACTCTAGGAAGGCTCCACAAGATGAAAGGAACAAGCTTGCTTGAAGTCTTTGAGACCGAAGATGATCTACGTCGAGGAGACACTAACTCAAGCTACCTCTTCATTAATTGTGAAGCAATCAACCTAAACTAAATGGCTAATCTAGTCTAGGTTGATGAAGTAGGAATTTTGCTCACTTTAGAAATATTTTTCTCACTCATTTTCTTCACCTCCCAAATTGCAAGAGAGCTAGAGGAATGAGATGAAGAAAAGCAAGCATGGAAAAAATCAAGTGTAGAATGGCAACCATGGATGAGTTAATATCATATACTAACCTTTATAGAGACTAAACCATGGCTAATCATAATGGTTGGGTTAATAAATATCTTAAGTAAAACAAAATTAGTGGACTTAGTCAATGGTTCCACAAGCTTCAACCATGTGAGTAATTTCCATCCAATTTTAATTTACATTAAATAAATAAAACCCCTCATTATATTAAGCATGGTGTGAGTCTCATACACCTATGTAGCATGTAGCAACAAGCATGACACAATAATATATATCATATATATATTAAGTGTACACATACAAGTGAGAAAAAGAAATGCTTAAGTGAGTAAATATTAGTTAATATAAATCAATATATCAAATATATAATTATACATTAAATCAACACTTGATTTAATAATCCGGCTATATCACATATAACCGACTAATATCATATGTATCAACTTATCGAATCAACACTTGATCCGATAAGCTGGCTATATCACATATAACCGATCGATATCACATATCGCGAGAATAGAATACGGTATCACATACGCGTATTAATCTCGGTCCCGTACATATTACATATATGCTCCTACTTCGTTTCGCCTGAGCCAGGAAACCTCTGTGTAGGACTCTAAAGACCCGTCAATACGCCGGCAGCAGGTGATGATCATATCAGTCACCCACAAGCCGTCAGCGGTACTCGCTGGACGTAACGGCTACCCGGGTATTGAACGATCAGAAGATCAACAAGCAAGCCTGCTCATACCCCTGTGAATCCAATAAGTAACACTACCGTACAGTCCGGTCTCTTCGTCAGATATGTCGCATATCGCATCCTGGGGGTGGTAAACGTCAGACCCCAATAGCCTGATAAGTCATGCCGATCTGAGGCCTATAACGGTTTGAGAAACTACTGATAACACTTACCAGTAGATCTCAGCAATCTTGACCAAGGATTTCCTGCTATGGACAATCAAGCATAGCGCAACATCAACCCCTAATACCGGGAGAGACGAAATCCCCTCCTATCGCTCATTGCTTCCATGTGACTCGGGACTGTACCCAAAAACCACCATTTTGCACGATCTCTTGAACGTGGTAAGGTGTAAATAAAAGCACAGTGGGAATCACATAAGACTCTATGACGATCTCGGGTCGACAGACTAACATGTACCAGTGTCACCAGAGAACTGCTATCTGACGTGAGGTATAATACCATCTAGGAGTTCTCGGCGAGTCCGTTCAGTGTACCCAGTCTCCACTGAGCACCCATATACCATCTTTAATGCCAAACACCAATGGATATGGGATCATCCATCGCCCATCATATGGGTCAAGAAGCATATACGCTAGTCTATTCTGGAATATCGATGCCCCGTCTCAATACTCCCACGACTAGGAACAATTGAAGGATTTACTTACCGACTACCGTTGCCCCACTAGTATGATCTGCATCATAATCCTGGTAGTCAAGTACTCATCTTAAGGGCTTTATCAACATGTAATAGAGAGACAATAAGTATACATGTTAAGATAAAGTGCAACTAGATAGCATACTATCATGTCGAGCAAGAAAGTCCTCCCTATATATGTCCAAGTATCCACTATAATATACATCACATGTATAATAATGGCCTTTAGGGCATAGATATAACTAACACCTCCATCAGCACACGGTCTTGAACCCGAGCCCATCCCTTGCCTGTCAACCCCTCCGCCGGCCAACTCTCCACCTTCGACCACAACTCCTCCATCAAACTCGTCGCCGTCGACATCTCCCTCTTCCCCTACCTGTGAGCCCAACCCCAGTCATCACCCTTGCCGTCAAGACCCCATCTACCCTCTTCATCTGAACCATCGACCTTCACTCGCCGTTGCTGCTTCCGCCAAGATCCTCCTTTGCCGCCAGCGACCTTTTGACATCCCTGAGTCGCCGAAGGCTCCGCAGACGTCGCCCGTATACCTCATCAGCACCACTACCACGCCCTTCATCTTGGTCATCATCGCCACTGCACAAGCTCGTGCCGAAGTCAAGCTTTCTGTGTTGCGCTTAGCCCTTGCGTGCATCATGCCGTGTCGTTCATCACCATTCACCGCTGTTGTGTCACCGATCATCGTCGTCAGAAAAGTTTCCAATACTTGCTTCCATGCTACAATATTTATATGTCGATATATGATCCGATAGTATCGCGTGATTAGTATTAGACCGTATTTAATTTGAATTGATTTGGACCTGAGTATTAATCGAGTCCAACACCTCGTGTTAATGTCGTATAGAGGTTCGTAAGTTATTTTTCATGTGAATTGAATGGACATAATAGATATTCCGACAATAAACGACTGTTTAGTTTAGGTGTTCAATACGTATTTTTTGCGAAAACCCTATCTAGTGTGGCTAAACTTATGGATACTGGATTAATTCAATGATAATGAATAACGCGTAAAAATTTAGGTTGAAAAGACGGACTTTAACACCATAAAATGTCAACCTCATTTAGATCCACCAAATCTGAAACTTTCCGTACACGTAACTTGTGAAAATTATAGTAAATTAGGTATATAATGGAATACAGTGTTCGAAGGCTCGTATCGAAGACGACTCGACACCCTAAAAATCCCTATAATTTATATTTTTTTTCTATTTTAAAACGATGACGAAAACTATTTGGGAGTGCGGCTCTGGACTGCAGTACAGAGCAGTACTGTTTGTCGACACCTGGATTAAAGTGTTTTTACAACTCTGTATGAAAATGATATTATGAAGAAACCTATACCGTTGCGAAGATTATTCTGTTTGTTAACCATTGGTATTGGTTTCATTCATTTTTACCATCGTTTGCTATTTTAAATTATATTTTAAACTATTGTTGCGTACAACAGTCCCAAGCAGAGACAGAATGTATACCCTGATCTTAAACAATGCATATCTTCCAGCACACAGCAGATATTGCCAATCCGTTTGGTGCGTTAGAAATATAATTAATAGATCTAAATATTATCCAACTTTAGTGCCGCCTAATTATGATCCAACAGGGTTAAAACTGTGTTACGAACGAACTTTTAGTTCAGGAACTGAATTTCCAGCTGAGAATACTTAAAAAGAAATGACCATAACTCGCAAACCCGGAACCCGATTGTTTTGAAACTAATTTCGTTGAATTGATAATTGAGTTTTATTTTTACCTCTTTTGTATCATTTTGCTTAATTCTGATCGTACGATTTAATGTGATTTTTTTAGTTCCTAAAACGCGTAATGACTTATTGCATATAACTTGCTTGACGACATAATTCACATATTTACCCGACTGTGATACCTTTAGAGATAGTGAGCGCCCTTATTAATTCTTAGTGTTTAATGCATTGTCGAACGTGAGTGGTATCGGTTTAGTTGTGTCGAGTACGCCAGTGAAAAGTGAACGATTCGTGATAGTGAACACTACAGTGAATAATGAATAAAACAGTGTTATTAGTACGTACTTGTACACAACTAGCCCATACTTATAGATAGTGAAACTTGGAGAAAAGGGGAAAATCGAAGTGGAAAGGAACTTGTATTTAGCGAGGTTAGTGATTTAGAGAATGATCATTTGAACAACGACTCTTATATATATTAGGTTTGGACTTAGTGGTCCGGCTGACAGGGTTATGTCCCGGGCAACAGTGGGTCGTAGTTTCGGGTACGCACGAGACCCTCATTAAACAAGATCACTCCTTTCCGCAAACTCGATTTCAAAATTGACTTAGAGACCAATAGGAACACAGGTCATACATTGCATTGATTATTGACATATTGATTACCTGCATTTATTGTCTCCACCGTTAATACTTTTATTTCTTACCTCATTATTGTTATCATAATATTGCTATTGCGTCGCCCTGACGACCTTAGTATGCATGCTCAGAGCTTGGAGAGGACCCAATTCAGGAGTCAGACCTACCATTCGAGCTCGCAAAGATCTAGACGGTCACGCCTTCAGTATTTTTACCGCTTTCCATAAATCAACTTTATATTCACACTTGGTTAGTAGTTTCCTTTTCTTTTGAACTATTGTAAATTGTAAACAATGAAAGTTGGTGTAATAAACTAGTAATGTGTTTCCTTTATTTCTGTGCAGTGTTTACTGATTACCATATAATGCTAGAAGCCGAAGTGTGACTACGGCGGGATTGTTCTCTGACCGTAGGAGCATGACTGGCCTAGTCGCCTTCCGTATCCCTTATTTTGGGAAGAGGGGCATGATAGGCAGAAACGGCGGTCCACATGTCGGACGCTCGCCCCGCAATAATGAATATACAAATGAATCTGAACTGTACATCTAACATCGCACATAAGGCTATCCATCACGACAATCTATCCATAACATCAGTGCAACACAGAATATCAACGCGAATATCATGTTCGTAAACCTGTCTGATTGTACATATAGCAACCAGTCGGATTATACCGCGCTATGATATTCACGGTCGCAGAAACTAACAAATGCACTGAAAACCACAAATTCAAATTTTTGATCGATTAAAAACTTTCCGCATTGGCTCCAAATACAAACCAATACTCAAACAAATCTGGGCCAAAACCAAATATTCCAAAAATCACATTTCCATAATCTAGAGCACCAGAAAAATTTTGGGGCACAACGGCCAAAACATGACCGCGGAACCGCGGCCAAATGGCATGTTAGGCGGCGGTTCCGCGGTCGATTTTTGGGCTCATGTGCCCAAATTTCTTTCTGGTCTCTAGTTTTGCCTGCATATAATTTTAATGCAACCTGAACAATTTTTTGAACAACTTTAAAATTCGAATAGAAAGCGATAAAATGGAAATGCGAATCGGAAAATTCAGTCGATCGAAACTCTAAATTGGTGCAAACTAGCGAGTTACCATGTTGGGGTTCGGTGCCCGTGCCGCGGTGGCCAGGCCCAGGCGGAAGCGAAAACAAAATCTTTTGCGAGCACCAAACACCCGTAAAATCCAGGATACGATCCAACAATCTAAACTAGCTAATTAGAAATGCAAGGGTGCAGAAACTACCACTTTCGACGCGTGTCCACCCAATTGTGGAAGACCCCTCCAGCTCGTAGCCGCGCGGGATCATGCTTGAAAGTCGACCACCCTCGCCGAAGAAGATCCACCTAAGGGAAACCGAAAGAAGCTCTAACCAATGATCCAAACTTGCTAGGAGTGGATGGTCGGTGATGTAGGAATTTTACACTAAACTTTTCTCTCATATTCTCTAGCTAAAGTGAGCAAGAGAAAGAAGAAGGAGAAGAGGTGAGGATGATGGTTACTAATACTTGCAACCATGAAGTATGAAGCTTCTCATATGAAGAGTGAACTTAAGTCAAGAAAATCATCAAGTGTCAAAAGAATTATGGCTACACCATTTTACAGCCATGGTTCCCCCCATAAATGATCACAATCCAAGCTATACCTTTCTTATTTATCTAGCCATGCTTCATGCCACCTCATTTCCACCTCATTTCGCATTTGTTCTTCTAAAAGAAAAACAAATATGAGGGTTCCTTTTTCTAGAAGTATTCCCGTATAAATACGGAATATTTCACCTGCTATATGTATCGCTACATATACGTGTATCCGTATAAAAATACGGATAGCACCAAAGAGAGAAAATGAATAGTGAACAATAATACTAAAATATATATATCAAAAAATATATATATAAATTATTAAACCAAAATATGATTTACTAATCCGACTTAATCCTAAGCCGGCTAGTATTATCAACCGCCCGATTAAAGTCCATGTATCCCGTACACGTATTTAATCGGATCCCTGCACGTACCAACGTACAACTCCTACATCTATCGCCACAACCGGGAAAACCCTTTGTGTGGGACTCTAAACACTCAACAATACGCTGGCAATGGGTTTAACCACAAGCACATCAACGGCACTAGCTGTATGTAACAGCACCTAGGTACTTGCCGAAAGTGGGGTCGACAATCAAGTACGTCCTTACCCTACTGAGCCTGAATGTGACAATCTCCGTACAGTCCGGCCTCTTCATCAAAGTGTGTCACATATCGGGTCTAGGGGTGGATAACGTCAGACCCCTAATAATCCGATAAGTCGTGTCTGAGTCAAGCTCATCACCAACAGAGATACTACTGATCAACTATCAGTAAATATCATCCACCGTGGCTATGGATTTCTGGTGATAGCCAACTGAACACAGCGTGACATCGACTCCTTATTCCAAGAGAGAAGAATTCCTGATAATCGACCACTGCCTCTATGTGGCTCGAGACTGTATCCAACTAAAACCTGTTTGCACGACTCCTTTGAGCCGTGATAGGATAGTAATCAAAGTACAGTAGGAACTCACACGAGACAAATTACGATCTCAGGTCAAAGGAATAACCTGTAATCATGCCACCTGAGAACTTCCATCTAACGATAGATATAATACCTTCTAGAAGTTCTCGACGAGTCCGTCCGGTGTACTCACATCCAGTGAGCACATGTATACTATCTTACGTAACACAACACCAATGGCTTGTGAGACCGTTCACCGCTCCTCATCGGGGTCTAGAAGAGTATACACTAGTCTACTCCGGAATATCGATGCCCAGTCTCGATACTCCTACGACTAGTAATATTTAAGGATGTACTTATGGACAACCCAGCTCCCACATATATGATCGCCATCATAATATTGATTGTTAAGCAACAATCCTACGGGCTTCATCAATGATGAAGACAAACCAGATAGCATATTATCATCTCGAGTAAGACCGTTATACATGTATAGATTCTCCCACATTTATTATAATCGTCTACTTGCGATCATAATAATTGCCTTAAAGGCATTGTATCCAACGAATTCGACCTGTTCTTGCACACTGCTACAACACCCTTGTTTCCTATTTCTCTATGCTATCCTCATTGGCAAACGGGTGGGTTAGAGCGAGCGCTGGCGGTTGAACATAAGCACAGATCCGGAGATTTCCGAATTGGTTAACTTTTTCAGAACAGGTCTAAGTCAAATGTTGGAGAACTCTCGATCGAAATGAGAGAAAAAGAACCAGATGATCTATAATTCTACATCTGCAGGTATAGTAAGCAAATATCGCTCTAGCGCGCTCGTCCCTTGCTTGTTGGAAGAGGAAAAAATCTCATCTTTGCTTGTGTTGATTTTGATACGAAAATAAGTCCCGTCGCTCAAGCTCGTGAAGAAGATCCTTTTATTGTGTTATTTACTTAATTATGAACTGGACCAGTGCCCGGAAAATTCATAGATTTTGGTATGCGTAAAAATGGAATATAATAGTGCACTTACAGTTACATTTTAAAGCTCATCACGCGTATCATCCTAGCACCGCCTTTGGCGCTCACGAACGAGAGCTCCTTGTGGGCTCAACCTGGGTCGTGTTTTCTGGGCTGCAACTCCTAGGCTTGTTCTTTTGTGGTGAGAATCTTGATGATCATAAATCAAAAGACAAAATTTATTATATTTATGCTTTAATCTATTTTAGGAATAGGAGTAGCGTAAAAGACAGTGATTTTAAAGGTCTTGTTGGAGTAGCACAAAACCCTCAGCGCTAAGCAAGATCCCTTTGCCGATTGAGCTTTTGGGATCCTCCAGAAGGCATCTTTATGTTGAGATTATAATTAATGAGTTAGATTTTAGGATTATTAGTTATCAGTTAGTTATGTTATTATGTGTATAAATTGAAATGATTTATCTCTTAATAAAATCGATCGAGTTTATTGCTTTCTTATCATGCTATCTGAGCCAATGGCTCGATCCAAACTTTATTTTCATTTATATTTTTAGTTTATTATTTCGAAATAAAAAAAGTTGCGTCAATAATATCCAATTCTGAAATGAGTTCTCTCAGTTTGATCATAATCAGTCGCCTTCGTCAATATCAAGTCCAAACAGCTGATCTTTTTTTAAGACATTTTCTAGCAGCATGATTTTCATTCGTCCAAGAAGCTATTCTTTTCTTATGACGTCTTCTAACAGCATGATATTATTCCTTTAGCATTTCCAGTATAATAGACTGCAGGTTATTCGGTCCATCTTGCAATCCGCAAAAGAGACCAAAGGGTATTAGTCCGCCATGCTCAATATTTTAAATCTGTTCTTCTTTTTCATCGTTCTACAAGTTGCATATTTTTGTTCAAGATATTCTCCAAACTCTCGGTTATCCACCATAAGTTTAATTGAGGCTGTTAGATTATTAGATATTTGAATTTAATTGTATTAGATATTATGATTATCATAAATCAGATAAGTTGTGACTTATGTTGTTGAGATTATGGTTAGTGTGTTAAATTGTTAGGATTATTAGTTATAAGTTAGGTATATTATGAGGTGTATAAATTGAGATGATTTACCGTTTAATAAATTGATCGAGTTTATTGTTTTCTTATCGTAAATTTGATTGAAAAATTCCACTTTAGGTTAAATATGTTTCCTTATCAAGTCAACATTCTTAAAACTTTTCTCTTCATAATAAAAGACTGGGGCTCGATTTATGAAATGGTTCTATAGGAAAAAAATTGCAAGAAATACAACAAGACAGAGATTAACAATAGCAGTATCAAGAAAATTATTAATATAAAAAAGTAATGAATAAATATTTCTTAAGTTTTGTCAATGAACCGAATTACAAAACTAATTACAGCAAGTGAATTTCCATAAGATTAACTCATGGACAAATAAATAAATGAATTAATAAAGTAAAATAGAAGTAAAAAAAAAAAAAAAAAACTAATGTACAAGATAGGTAACAAGAAGTGCTAGGAACATCAGCACAAAAGCCAACCCTTGATCGATCGCTGCGCCATCGTTCATCATTGGAGAAGGCGCCATTGCTTGGCCATGGGCAAGTTGAATAAGCCCAGAGAAGAAATAGGCAACGATGAGCAAGACAGAAATTCTTATCGAATTCATCTTAATTAATTAATTCCAGGAAACCACAAATACTTTGATACTATCTAAATTTAATTAAAAGGAGGAACTTAATTTATAACAGGAATGAGTGTGGAGTTGTAATCTTAAGACTTGAGGGAGATGATGATAAAAGGGCTCTCTTTGTATGCCTTTTTATAGGTTTTGCATGGTCCAGATCCTCTACCTTTGTTGCAGACTGATCAGGAGTTTTGCCGCTGTTAGATCGAACGGTAGGGATCATGTCGGTATCCAGTCTTACTTTCCAGGTGTTTATTGATCTTTTGCTTCCGCATACTATAGCATTTCTGGACTCTTTTACTCTGGCTTATGGAAATGTACTAGATAGTTAGTTTGCTTTCCTGTTCTTGATATCTCTACAGCCGTAATATGACTGTGGAAGTATTTTTCCTAACCACAGGTAGCATGGTTGGCTATGTCACGTGCCTATTTTAGCGTACTCTGGAAAGCGGGGCGTGACAGATACCCTATGTTTACCACTGAAAACCGAGACAAAACCGCGTAGGTTGTCTTTCCTAAATTTAGGGGCAGATACTATTGTGATTTATCTGTTCAACCTTCCAAAGATGCCAAGTTGATTTATGGCACCGTGTATCGGAGGTTTGGATGGATGCGGCTGTTGTAGCAGACTTCGTCAGATTCATCCTCATTTCTGAGGGTTTTTGATTGTGGGGATGCTCTTTACTGTACGCGCAAGCCCTTGCAGTTAATTACGTTACTGCGTAGCGATAACCACTTTCTCCTGCTCCGAAAGTTCACTTCGTGTCGTGTGTGTTTGTTTTATTTCTGGTTGCCCATGGATTGTATACGGAGACTAATTTATGTCGTCACCCGTAGGGTGCGATTAGTCCAAATCCGTATATTCTTAGATTTGGGTTTGTTTTACTTAAGGATCGTTAATCTAGTTTGAGATTAAGATCAACTTAAATGTTTGTTGAGAATACGTTAGTCCAATTTGAGACTAAAATCTACTCAACAGGATTTTGGGATCATTTAGACCCAACAAAAGAGCATTTGGGCTCTATTGTTTTAGTTTAAGGATGTTTCGGTCCGTTATTAGTTTAAGGACGTTTCAGTCCGCAGATCACCATTTTTGAGGTGAGGGTTTAGTTTAAAAAAGTTTCGGTCCGTTGTTAGTTTAAGAAAATTTCGGTTTGCAGATCACCATTTTTGAGGCGAGGGTTTAGTTTAAGGACGTTTCGGTCCGTAGATCGCCTTGAGTGCATGTGTATTTGTTATGTGATGGGATGCATGGCGATGATGTGAGATACACCCATTTAGGGTGTGGCTTGGTTTAAGGTGTGCACATCAGTTTGGAAGTGCACTAAAGAGTTGTTGGTTGTCGGGACCCGCCACCTCTCTGAAGACATTGAGGAATTACAACGACATGTATCAGAGGTGTAGAGAGATGTATCCTTGAACCAATTCCCGTATTTGAGGGAAAAAGGATTAATGGTAAACCTAGAAATCATTAGTCGTATTTTGAGACTAAGATTTCCTTAGGGGAATGTGGAACGAATATCGTTTAAGGATATCATCAGTTGGAAGATCGATCAGACTAAGATTGGGTTTCTGTAATACCCAGGAGTGCTAAGCACTTAGCCGCATATAGCACTCACGTGTATATCACATGAGGCACTGCAATAGTGCTAAGCACTAACTTTTGTGGCACTCACGTGTGTTTTACGTGAGGTGCTCCAATAGTGCTAAGCACTAAATTTTCCCGGCGCTTACGTGTGTTTCACGTGAGGCGCTATATAACTTGGCCTTGAGTGCTCACGTGCATTTCGCGTGAAGCGCTGAGTTCTTTTGGAGATTTAATCTCTGCTGATGTTTCTCTGTTAATGGTATTATGATCCCCAAGATCATTATTTTGAGGATCTTGAATCGGGTTCTTTAAAGAACTGATTTCTTGATTTGAACTCCATCTTCTCCGAGAGATTAAATTTCTGTTAATGGTGTATTAACCATTAACGATCACCAAGATCATTATTTTGAGGATCTTGAATCGAGTTCTTTAAAGAATTAAGTTTTTGATTTGAAGAAACTAAGTTCTTGATTTGAACTCCAACTTCTCCGAGAGATTAAATCTCTGTTAATGATATTTTGACCATTAACGATCACCACGATCATTATTTTGAGGGTCATGAATCGAATTCTTTAAAGAACTAAGTTCTTGATTTGAAGAAACTAAGTTCTTGATTTGAACTCCATCTTCTTCCTTTTCAAATTCGTTCTTCTATGAATTTTTTATTCTCAAGAATAAGATCTTCCCGATGAGAATTAAATTCTCAACTTGCGAGTGATTTGTCTTGCAGATCTCAGATCTAAAGAAAGAACTAAGTTCTTTGAGAATAGTTAAACTCTTGGTTTGAGAATTAAATTCTCTTTTGTTTTGTGGGAGCTTTTAGGAGGCTTCTGTATATTTTTTTTAGAAGCTTATAGGGTGGTCTCCTTCTCTTTTTCTTTTTTGGAAAGAAGGACCATTGGTCGTTGGGACCCACCACCTTTCTGACGACATTGAGAGATTACAACGCCATATATCGAAGGTGTGGAAGGATGTACCCTTTGAACCATGTCCCACTCATCAGGAGGGAAGAATAGATTGGAGCTTAAGCTTCTCGCTACTGAAAAAGGCTTCTTTGCATTCACGCATGTTCGTCGCACGTGTTGGGCACACGTGCGTCACACGTGGCGGGTGCACATGTTTCTCACGGCGTGGGCGTATGTGTGTCGCACGTGTTGCGCACATGGCGGGAGCACATGCGTTGCATGTGGTGTGCACGTGGCAGGCGTATGTGCGTCGCACGTGGTACTTGCACATCATGGGGGGCAGCTAAGGTCCTAACTTGGAGGACTAAGCTCCTTTAAGGATTGAATCCTCACACGTGGTGCGCACATGGCGGGCACATGTGCGTTGCACATGGTGCGCACGTGGCGGGGCGAACGTGCGTTGCACGTAGCGCACATGGCGCTTGCGCATATGCACATTATCCGGGGGCAGGTAAGGCTCTAACTTGGAGAACTAAGCTCATATGGAGAACTAAGCTCCTTTAAGGATGGAATTCTCGCATGTGGTGTACACGTGGCGGGCGCATATGCATTGCATGTGGTGCGCACATGAAGGGCGCACGTGCGTTGCACATAGCGCACATGGTGCTTGCGCATATGCACATTATGGGGGGCAGCTATGGCCCTAACTTGGAGAACTAAGCTCCTATAGAGAACTAAGATCTTTTGAGAATTGAATTCTCATTTTTTTCTAAGAGGTATCCCCTCTTATATATGAGAGTGGTAGAGAAGAGATCTCTCTTTTTCCCGATGTGGGACTAAAAATGTATCCCCCATGTAGTAGAGCAATACTTAGAATACACGTGCATAGCACATTTGCTCATAAATTTTGATCCCGGACGAATTATGAGGATCATAATATATCAAATCGAAGTATTTTTCGAGACGCTTTCGATACCATTATAATTTAGCTGGTTTTCATTCGGGGGTTTGTCAAAATGCAGCCCGGAAAATACTGGTTTGCTTTTTCTTAAGCGTATCGTTGCCATTTGATATCTTGGGCTCTTTTGCGAAGAAAATTTTGGCAGGAACAAATGCCCCCCACCACTTTGCCCACATAAGTATGTACGTGGGTGAAGTAGTGCAGAGTTATGCATGACCATAAAATTGAGGGCTTAGGAGACAAGTTTAGGATCGTTATAGCCTAAGACTTTTTCATTTTCATGAGTCGTAAGGATCTCAAAAAGGTTTTTCACCCTGCAAGTCGAGAGGATCTAATAGGTGCATATTTTCCCTAGAAATCGTAAGGATTTCTAAGTGTTCATTTCTTCCGTGAATCGTAAGGATCTCACTCGGGTATTTTTCCTTACGAATCGTGAGGACCCGTAAGTGGATTCTTTATTTCATTGGCGAATGTGGCCCGTGGATAGTATACAAGAGTCAGTTTGAACCTTCTTAAAAGGCAGTGATGGCTTAGTAAACAGGTTTGGATCTGCCGTCTAAGACTTTTCAACTTTATAAGCCGTAAGGATCTCATAAAGACTTTTCTTTCTACGAGTCAAGAGGATCCCGTAGGTGTATTTTCTCTTTAGAAGTCGTGAGGACTCCTAACCACGTTTTCTCTTTAGAGTCGTAAGGATCTCCCAAGAGAATTTTCTCCTTTACAGGTTGAGAGGACTCGAAAGTGGTTTTTTTCCTCCTTGTCGATATTCGATTTTGGAGAATATGGCCCGTGGGTAGCATACAAGAGTCAGTTCGGACAAGATAGGTTACAGGAATTTTGGCATGAACAAACACCCTTGTTACCTCTTTCGCCATGCTATCCTCATTGGCCAACGGATGGGTTAGAGCGAGCGCTGGCGGTTGAAAATAAGTACAGATCCGGAGATTTACGGATGGGTCAACTTTTTCAGAACAAGACCAATGCTGAAGAACTCTCGACCAAAATGAGAGAAAAAGAACCAGATAGTCAATAATGCTACATCTGCAGGTATAGTAAGCAAATATCGCTCTAGCGCGCTCGTCCCTTACTAATAGGAAAAGGAAAAAATGTCATCTTTGCACACAAATGTCTTGATTTTGATACGAGAATAAGTCCTGTCAAGCTCGTGAAGAAGATCCTTTTATTGAGTTATTTACTTAATTATGACTGGACCAGTACCCGGAAAATTCATAGATTTTGGTATAAGAAAAAAAAATTGCAAGAAATACAACAAGACAGAGATTAACAATAGCAGTATCAAGAAAATTATTAATATAAAAAAGTAATGAATAAATAATTCTTAAGTTTTGTCAATGAATCGAATTACAAAACTAATTACAGCAATTGAATTTCCATAAGATTAACTCATGGATAAATGAATTAATAAAGTAAAATAGAAGCAAAAAAAAAAAAACTAATGTACAAGATAGGTTACAAGAAGTGCTAGGAACATCAGCACATAAGCCAACCCTTGATCGATCGCTGCGCCATCGTTCATCATTGGAGAAGGCGCCATTGCTTGGCCATGGGCAAGTTGAATAAGCCCAGAGAAGAAATAGGCGACGATGAGCAAGGGTGGTGTGACATGTTGCTTTCAAAAATCTTTTCCCTTCAATTTCTTCTCTCTGTTTTTGCGCTGGCCTGTAAGTCCTAACCTATGCATACAACACACCCACACATAAATCACATACAAGCACACAAAACAGACAAACACACATGGGACCCATGAATTTACACTGAAAGCTTTATTTTCTGGCGAGTTCCCCTGCTGGGGTTCGAACACTGCACTCTTCCCAAGAAAGTAAATGCCATCCAACTGGGCTATAGAGTAGAAGACACAGAGAAAATATATTTTATTTTCTTTTATTGCACTTCCAAATACGAAAATCTATTACCACAAAATTTACGCAAACAACAAACAAATATATAAAGTAATTTTCAAAATTACTTTTAATTATAAACTTTATTGGAAGTTACTTTAAGAGATTCTTTCAATACTTCCATTATTCCGATCATTCAAGCATGCTCTAGTTTATTGCTTGATAAAATTGCAGCAAAGGCTTTTACTTTTTGCCAGATCGCCATGAGACCTCATTTTCTCTTATAAAACATGTATTTTGCCTCTCATTTTACCGTTTGTTGACTTCTTCCATAATTCAGTTGTTTTTTATTTTCAAAATACTATTGTTAAAACAGTAATTACAAAACATTAATTAAAATAATAATAAAACAAAGTTAGATTTTTATACTACTACAAATGTGCCCAGTAGTAATGGGCATTTGGTCATGGTTTTACCCGTGACTAGTGAATAAATTCCAGCCCCTATCCTCTCATCGCCATCGCCGGGCACCACGTCGTCACCTCTGATGATCTCCACCGCCTCCTCGACGAACCCAGACGCGCGTCTCACCTGGAGCTTCGCTGACTGCATCGATACCAAGCCATCGACACTCTTTGAGCACCTCACTGCCGCGCTCACCTTCTTGAGCTTCACCACCATTTATTTTTCCACGATTTTTTGCAGCCGCAGGTTAGTTTTTTCAATTTTAAATTTAATTTTCATAAAATTTGAATTTGAATTTTTTCAATTTCAAGAATTTATCTTGTAATTTTGTTGGGGTTAGGGTTGGGGTTAATGATTTGGATTAGGGTTAAGGGATGAGGGTTAATTAAGGGTTAAGGCCGGGATATATTAGCGTTAATTAGGGTTAGGCCAGTAATGATTTGGGTTAGGGTTAATTAGTGTTAGGGATATGATTAGGGTTATTTTAGAGTCAGGGCTATGGTTAGGGTTAGGGTTATGATTAGGATTAAGGATATGGTTTGGCTAGGGTTTATGGTTAGGGTTAGTGTTAAGTTTTGGGCTAGGGTAATTTAAGGAATTTTTGTAAGTAATTTAGTGAAAAGCAACAATAGTTAAAGATATTTTAGTGAAAAACAACAATAGTTAATGGTATTTTAGTGTAAATAAATAATATTGAGCAAATGAGATTTTTTATTTAAAATTTAATGATATTTTAGTAAAACAAAAGTTAAGAATATTTAAATGAAATTTATAGTAATTTAGTTAATTTACTGAGAGAAATCATTTAGTTGAATTTTGAAGGTAGTTTAGTGAAAAACTAGAATAGTTAAGGGTATTTTAGTGAAATTTATAGTCATTTAGTTAATTTAAGCTAGTTTAGTACAAAACCGTGAATAGTTAAGGGTATTTAGTGTAATTTAGTAAAATGGAAAAAATAGGTTGCTTAGGGGGAGTGCGCTTGTGTGCGCTCGCGCACGCACACAAGTGCGCACGCACACACATAAGTACACAAACACATACACACACACACACAAGGCCAAACATTAATTCATCATCATTCTCCTCTACATTGAACTCTTGTCACCCTAACCCTATACCTAAATCCAAAATCTTAAATTCGATCAAGAAAAGCCTTAACTTTAATAAACTGTACCCTAAACCAAAAATTTCGAAACCTTGAAATTTTTACATAAAGCTAAAACCAATCCAAATTAAATCTTAAACTAAGTGTATGAAACTCGATGATAATATGAAATTTTCATATTCACATAGATAATCATATGCGAAAATCAAAACGCGACTTAGTTCCCGTCTATCGGTTAACATACGTGTAATGTTCATCGTAACATAAAACTACACGAAGGTTGTTAAATATCGGACGGTATCGTTCGGTTTTTAACAACCGCCGCGTAGTCTATGTGACAAGAATTAATATTTAATCGTATGATAACCGATAGATTTGTCCCGTATGGACAAGTTAGGAATGTATAAAGCAGACACATGTATTCACTTGTGTTTTTCATTCGTTTCGAGATATTTCGTCGGTACTATTCCGCTGGTTCTCCATGTACAACGATAGATAAGATATTCGTTTTAATGTTGTTTGATAGCACTGAAACGATGATCTTTTCTATTACAATTGTAGGGTTCTTTGGCATGACCACGGGGTGTCATAAGGCATCAAACATGCCATATTTTAAAAATTCTAGCATGCCAAAGTACCTAACCTAGGATCTAACTAGAGTTTTAGGAGTAAACATGCATGTAAACAACTTTACATCTAAGTGAATAAGAAATACAACCTTTGTAGATTGGTCCTTCACTTCAACAGCTCCGTGTAATAGACCCTTTGCTCCAAGCAGTGATCTCCCAGACTCAAGTTAGGCTTCGCAAGACGAAGTGAACGAGCATGCTTGTAGTCTTCGAGGCCGAAGATGATCTACGTCGAGAAAACTCTAACTCAAGCTGCCTCTTCACTAATTAGGAATTAGTGAAGCAAACAACCTATAATAAATGGCTAGTCTAGTGTAGCTTGATGAAGTAGGAATTTTGCTCACTTTAGATTAATTTTTCTCACATGGTTTCTTCACCTCCTAAAAACCTAGAGAGCTTTTGGAGATGAAGAAGAAGATAAAGTGGAGAAAGAATGGTGAATGAATGAGTGAGAATAGCAACCATGGGTGAGATTATATCTCATATAACTCATGTAGAGACTAAACTATGGCTAAAGATAATTGTTAGGTTAATAAATATCTCAAGTAAAACAAAATTAGTGGACTAAATCAATGGTCACCACAAGCTTCTCCAAGCTTCCAATCATTACTAATTTCCACTTAATTTTGAATTACTTTAAATAAATAAAACCCTAATATTATCTTAAGTATGGTGTAAGTCTCATACACCCATGCAGCATTAATAAACAAGCATGACACAATAATATATATCACAGATATATTAAATGTGCACAAGTGAGAAAAAAGAATGCTTAAGTGAGCTAATATTAGTTAATGTAAATTAATATATCAAATATATAATTATACATTAAATTATTAAATCAACACTTGATTTAATAATCCGGCTATATCACATATAACCGACTAATATAATTTATATCAACTTATCGAATCAACACTTGATTCGATAACCCGGCTATATCACATATAACCGACCGATATCACATATCGCGAGATTAGAATACAGTATCATATACACGTATTAATCTCGGTCCCGCACATATCATATATGCGCTCCTACTTTGTTTTGCCTGAGCCAGGAAACCTCTGTGTAGGACTTTAAAGACTCGTCAATACGCTAGCAGTAGGCAGTGATCATATCACATACCTACAAACCGTCAGCAGCATTAGCTGTACGTAACGGCTCCCAGGTATTGAGCGATCAGAAGATCAACAAGCAGGCTTGCTCATACTCCCGTGAATCCAATAAGTAACACTACCGTACAGTCCGGTCTCTTCATCTGATATATCGCATATCCAGCCTGAGGGTGGTAAATGTCAGACCCCAATAGCCTGATAAGTCATGCCGATGTGAGGCCCATAACGGTTCGAGAAACTACTGGTAACATTTACCAGTAAATCTCAGTAATCCTGGCCAGGGATTTCTTCTTATGGCCAATCGAGCACAACGCAACATCAACCCCCAATACCGGGAGAGACAAAATCCCCTCCTATCGCTCATTGCCTCCATGTGACTCGGGACTGTACCCAAAAACCACCTGTTTGCATGACTCAGTAGAGCCGTGGTAGGGTAGAAATCAAAGCACGGTGGGAGACACACAAGACTCTATGACGATCTCAGGTCGACAGACTAACATGTACTAGTGTCACCAGATAACTGCTATCTGACGTGAGGTGTAATACCATCTAGGAGTTTTCGGCGAGTCCTGTTCAATGTACTCAGTCTCCACTGAGCATCCGTATACAATCTTTGATGTCAAACACCAATGGATGTGGGATCATCCATCGCCCATCATATGGATCAAGAAACGTATACGCTAGTCTACTCTGAAATACCGATGCCCCGTCTCGATACTCCCACGACTAGGAACAGTTAAAGGATGTACTTTCGGACTACTCAGGCCCCACTAATATGATCTCCATCATATTCCTGGAAGTCATGTACACATCCTAAGAGATTTATCAACATGTAACAGAAAGACAGTGAGTGTACATGTTAAGATAAAGAGCAACCAGATAGCATACTATCATGTCGAGCAAGAAAGTCCTCCCTATATATGTCCAAGCCTCCACTATAATATAAAATCATGTACAATAATGGCCTCTAGGGTATACATACAACTAACAACAATGTATTCGGAGAACAGCGGAGAGGTGTTGCCGAATTTTCTTCAAACGAATAAAAGTACAAGTGAATGGGTGTATGCTTTATACATTCTTAATAGGATAAGTGTCTTACCCTCGATAGCTGCTACCCTTAACATCCAATATAGAACATTTAATATCATCATCATCTTTCTCGAAAGAAGAATCCAACTTTCTACCTACGAGCATTTGCTCTCGGTCTTTGATAATCTTTATAGCTAAATTGTCAATTGAAAATTAGATTAACCAAGGCGTCAATTAAACCTAGCACTAACGCTTCTTAGTATCCCATCTCGTGCGCATCTGTCAAGAAATTTTAATCTGATGCGTCTTTTTTATAGGAACCTTACTTCGTCCGGGCTGTTCCAATATGGCATTCTTGTATCTCCACGATAAGAGTTGGATGTACGTCGATGCTCTCTCAAGAGTCAACCGCTTTTTCGTTGACGGTGTTAGCTTTTTCACCGATTTTTCCTACGCACGTCTTGGGTTACCGAAAGAGCATGAAATCTATTGTCTTTGCTATAAGTTTATGGATAAGCGATTGCTCAAGAAGTCGAAAGTTAAGTTACACATCATGAGATACGGTTTCGATAGAGATTACACTACATGGGAACTTTACGGAGAAAAGTTGTTGTAACGGGTAACGAGGTATGGGTGCAAGAGACATGAAACGAATTCATCGAAACAGAAACCACATAGTGGTAAAGGATGGTAGAAGAAAAGGAGGAAGAGAAATGGCAGTTTGAAGAAGACGAAACCTTCGAAGAAGATGATGCTGTATTCGTGCCGATCGATGGCATGGATGAGCTTATAAATGCCGATGGATTTTCTTATGATACGAAAAACACTAGACTCTCGTTATTGGAGAAATACAAGGTTGATTCTAGGATCCCGCTATATCCAAATTGCATAGGGTGTTCAAAACTGTCCTTTTTTGTACGTCTCTTCCAGATCAAGTGTAAGAATAGATGGAGTGACTAGTCTTTCACCGATCTCCTAGAACTGCAGAAGAAAGCTTTTCCCGACGGAAATGAAGTGCCACCGAGATGGTAAAAGGCGCAAATGATATTCAAAAATATCGACCTGAAGTATCATAAGATACATGCATGTAAGTGCAGGGTGTTTTTCGTCACCCCATTGAGATGGGAATACGCGCGCACTTGTCAAGCGTACTACAGATCCCCCCTGCCTAGGATAGGCTAGGGTTTATTGATTGTGAGGATCCGAATCTCCGGCAGCCGCGGACTAAGTTGCTATTAATTACCCCTCGCCTTTGGAGCGAGGGAACCTCCGATTAACGGGTTAAACTGGTTATGCGAACTCAATGTGCAGTGTACGTATGTTTTGTTTTGGAGGGGGCTTGGGTATATCGGGAGCCACGCAGAGTTTTTACGGGGGTCCCGCTACCCGGATAGCAGGCTGAGGGTCAAGAGGGCTAGCAGCCCCTTTGCGGGGTGCGGGGCAGCGCCCTAGCCTAATTTTTTTTTGAGAAAGATAGTGTTGTAGAGTATGTGTGTGTGTATATATATATATATAAAATAAAAAAAAGGAAAGGGCATCCAAAGGATGCGTGGAAAAAGCACCAGCGCTTTGGGTGCTAGCGCTTTGAGCGCTAGCGCACTACGTGTCAGCACGTGGGCGCTCGAGCGCTAGCGCTTTGGGCGCAAGCACTTTGAGCGCAAGGGCGCTAGCGCCCCACGTGTCAGCATGTGGGCACTCGGGCGCTAACACTTTGGGCGCTAGTGCTAGCGCTCTGAGCGCAAGTGCGCTAGCGCTAACGCACCACGTGTTAGCACGCGGGCGCTAGCGTTTTGAGCGCAAGAGCACTAACGCTTTGAGCGCTAGCGTCCCACGTGTCAGCACTTGGGCGCTCGGGCGCTAGCGCAAGAGCGCTAGCGCACCACGTGTCAGCACGTAGGCGCTCGGGCGCTAGCACTTTGGGCGCTAGCGCTCTGAGCGCAAGAGCGCTAGCGCTTTGAGTGCTAGCGCACCACGTGTCAGCACGTGGGCATTCAAGCGGCAAAAGGGACTTGGTCCCTGCAATGGGAGTTGTACTCTTAGAAAGGAGCACTTATTATTCTCTGTATATATATATATATATATGAGGAGTTAAACTCCTAGGATGTTTTGAAGCTGATGAAGGGCTTCTCCCCTTGAGCCCTAGTTCTTCCCTAAAATGGGGTTTCTGGAGATGGGTCTCCTTCTTCTTCCTTTGTTGGCCGGATCTTGAAGATCAAGAAGTATGAGATTTTAAAAATCTCTCCTTCCTGAGATCTGATGGCAAATCTGAGTTCCCCTTTGTAGGTTTTGTGGTGAAAAACTATTTTGTTTTACAAAAGGAAAAATAAAACTCTTGATTTAATTCAAAAGAAAAAAAAGAAGGTTTTAGAATCTTGAGGAAGAAGAAGATCATAGATCTGGATTTTTTGGAGAGTGAAAAAGTTGTTGGGATATTTTCATTATCCTTGCCTTTATAGGCTATACACTTTACATATAGCCCCTTAGGCTTTACAAAAATGGCATTTTGGCCATCCCATGGCTCATGTGCCATTTCTTTTTGCACATAAGCCATGGGCTTTACAAAAATTTGGCTTTATGCCCATTCATGCATAAAAAATTACATAAAAATTATTTATTACATGATTTTATTGTTGGCATAGGGGAGGGGGGCGACCGCTTCATGTTCGGACTCGACCTGGGCATGGGCCCACTTGATCCGGGTTTGGGCCTACTTGGCTTAGGGTTGACCTTGACTTTGACTTGGTCAACCGGGGTGCAATTTTCGACCCCAACAAAGTGCCCCCCATCAATAAATGCACACCACATATGTGGGTCGTGTGCATGAAATTGATGGATCTTCTTTCGCGTGGAGGCGACTTGCTTTGGTTCCTACTTTTTGGGATGCACTGCCCTTTTTACGAAATGGATGGTCGACGCTTAACGCGTCTCCGAGACGAAGTGTCCGTGGTAGACGTTTTCCTGGCCCGGAGTGATTTAGTAGACGTGCCCCCGGCACGGAGTGTCGCTGGTCGACGTTTCCCCGGCATGGAGTGTCTGCGTTGGATGTTTCCCCGAGACGGAGTGCCGCTGGTTGACCTGTCCCCGGCACGGAGTATCTGCTTGACGTTTCCCCATTATGGAGTGTCGCTGGTCGACATTTCCCCGGCATGGAGTTTCTGCTTGACATTTCCCCGTTACGAGTGTCGCTGGTCGACGTGTCCCCGGCACGGAGTGTCTGTGTTGGACGTTTCCCCGAGACGGAGTGTCGCTGGTTGACGTATCCCTGGCACGGAGTGTCTTTTTGACGTTTCCCCATTACGGATTGTCTGCTTGGCATTTCCCCGTTACGGAGTGTCGCTGTTGGACGTTTTCCCGGTGCGGAGTGTCTGTGTTGGACGTTTCCTCGATGCAGAGAGTCGCTGGTTGACGTGTCCCCGGCACGGAGTGTCTGTGTTGGACGTTTCCCCGAGACGGAGTGCCGTTGGTTGACGTTTCCCCGATACGGAGTGTCTGCTTGACGTTTCCCTATTACGGAGTGTCGCTGTTGGACGTTTCCACGGTGCGGAGTGTCTGTGTTGGACGTTTCCCCGATGCAGAGTGTCGCTGGTCGACGTGTCCCCTGTACGGAGTGTCTGTGTTGGAAGTTTCCCTGAGACGGAGTGCCATTGGTTGTCGTGTCTCCGAAACGGAGTGTCTGCTTGACGTTTCCCCGTTATGGGGTGTCGCTGTTGACGCAAAGGTTGATGTTGGAATTGGTTGGTTTGATTTGTTTGATTTGAGTTGACATCAGTATCGTTACACTGGAATATGGTACCAGGAGCGAATCATCATCTGTCTTTGAGAGGATTTGGGGATTGTTTTTTTTTGTTTGGCATCTGCATTGCTGCACTGGAATAATACCAGGAGCAACTCATCATTTGCCCCGAGAGGATTCGGGAATTGGTTTTTTCTTGGCATCAGTATCGCTACACTGGAATATGGTACCAGGAGCGAATCATCATTTGCGCTTTCTTATCAGGAAGCGATGGCTTAAGAGACAGGTTTTAGGTCCCTATCACCTAAGACTTTTCAATTCTGTGAGCCGTAAGGGTCCCACAAAGCATTTTCTCCCTACGGGTCGTAAGGATCCCGTAGGTGTATTTTCTCCTTAGGAGTCGTGAGGACCCCCAAGTGTGTTGCTCCTTTATGAGTCGTAAGGATCTCACGCGGGAGTTTTTTCCTCACAAAGTCAAGAGGACTTTGCGAGTGCATTTCATCTCTTTTTCACGAGTTTGCGCCCTTTCGGGTTTTCACAAACTCGCCGGCAGTCCTGCTGTTTTTACTCACGGAGCCCTTTCGAGTTTTCATCCGTGTCCATTTTGCTTATGGACATACCTTTTTTATTTTTTTATTTTTATTTTATTATTTTTGGTGGGACTTTGAATGTGGTCTCACCGGTAGGACTTGGAAGAGATTGGGATTGTTTTACGCTCGTGGATTGTATATGGTTTTGCAGGATGTATGATCCAGACCGTAGGGCCGGAAAAATTTCGAGATTTTGTTGGCGTCTGCATCGCTGCACTGGAATATGGTACCAGGAGTGACTCATCATTCGTCGTTGGGGTATGGGATTTGGAATTTGGTTGGCGTCTGCATCGCTGTACTGGAATATGGTACCAGGAGCGACTCATCATTCGCCGTTGGGGTATAGGATTTGGAATTTGGTTGGCGTCTGCATCGCGGCACTGGGATATGGTACCAGGAGCGACTCATCATTCGCCACTTGGGATTAGGGAGCGATGGCTTAGAAGACAGGTTTAGATCTCTATCACCTAAGGCTTTTCAATTTTATGGGCCGTGAGGATCCCATAAAAGCATTTTCTCCCTACGAGTCGTAAGGATCCCGTAGGTGCATTTTCTCCTTAGGAGTCGTGAGGACTCCCAAGTGTGTTTTTCCTTTGTGAGTCGTAAGGATCTCACGAAGGTTTGTTCTCCTCATGTATCGTGAGGACACATGAGTGGGTCTTCCCAATAGAGCATAATTCCGAGTGCGGAGACCAACCGTGTAACTGGTGATTGCGGTGGGGCATGGGTTTGCTGAGAATTATTTGAGCCCGTGTATTGTATACGGCAGTCAATTTGGGGACTAACCACAGGGCTGGAAGAATTTTGGGAAACTAGATTTTGGTTGGCGTCTGCATCGCTGCACTGGAATATGGTACTAGAAGCGACTCATCATTCGCCGTTTGTTTTTTTTTGTTTGTTTTTGTTTCACCACGATTGCTCTATCATTTCAGCTTTTCTTATCGCGAAGATCGTGATTGTCCTATCATTTCGGCTTTTATTCGCGGTTGCCCCATCATTTCGGCTTTATTTTTCATCTTATTTTACTTGCTGATTTTTATTGCGAGTTGCCCCATCATTTCGAATTTTCTTTATTTTTCTTTTATTTACACTTTTTTTGTTTATTTACATATGTTTTTTTACCTTTCTAGTTTAACGACTTAGAGGTCAATTGTTCCCAGTTTAACGACATGGTGGTCGATTGTTCCCAGTTTAACGACATGGTGGTCAGTGGTTTGCTTATCCTAGCTCCCCGAATTTTGATCTTGGCGGGGCTATGTTGATGACCGTAGCTCTGTGGCTTGTTGGTACATCTGACGACTGTGAGGCATTCCCGAGTTTGTACTGGTTCTCCACCCAATCTTTAAAAACATAGCAGTCTTCAATGGTATGACTCACCATTCTGTGATATGGGCAGTATATGGGATTTTCGGTCATGTTCATCTCATGTGGCCTCTTTGGAATAGGCAGTTGAAGACCGTTGTTCAAGGCATCTATGAATATTTCGCGGACTTTATCCCACCTGAAGGAGTATACTTTCTTCTTTCTCTCCATTGGAATAGGTGCCCTTACTGATGCTGGACCCTGAGGACGATAAGTCTTTGGTTCGCCTACTTTCCGCTTACCACGTTCAGTGTACGTATCGGAGGGACTGGAGGTTGATCGCGTCCGTTTTTCATAAAGGTGTTCCACTCTCAGGCTGGAGGGAGCATCGGTCGGCTGCTTCCGGATATCAATCCCCAGCTCACGAACCAAAATTTGATTTTGCTGTAATTGCAATCGGGCGACTTGGGTCGCGAGATCCGCCACGACATTTTCCAGCTCGTCGACTTTAGAATGGACCTTGGCCATCTTCTCATCCCTGTCCTGAAGTTGGCTTTGAAGCCATTGGAATAATACTTGTTCTATAGTTCCGGGTATGACAACGGGGTCATCTCTACCGTCTGAACTTGATTCAGCATGAACCATGGGTTCCTTTGTCTCAATGGCCTGAGCGAGCTCTTCATCATTTGGATCGGGCCGATGTTGGATGGCAACAGCCGCGTCATTGTCATGGTTATAAGGCGTAGGAGGACTTGTTCCTCTGAGCTCCATTATATAGACCGTATGGGTTGTGTACCCGTCTATTGTATGTTGCTCTCTTGGCTCTTAGCTTGTATCCTTAGTCCGCTCTTTTTAGAGAAAGGCAAATGTCTAAGAGAATCAGGTCCCTGAAGGACTTCGGTCTCCGTTTGTATGAAATTGGCGGTCGTAGCTTGATTGTTTGTTAACACGCCAGGGGACAATGATATTTCTCCCGCCTTGTATTGTTTCTCGACCCAATCCTTGAAGATGCAACATTCTTCAATAGTGTGTCCCAGCACTCGGTGGTATGGGCAAAAGTTGGGATGATCAGTCCTATTTGCTTCACTTAGCCTTTTTGGTTCTGGTAGCCGCAGGCCATTCTTCAGAGCATCTTTAAAAATTTTGTGGACCTTGTCCCTTCGGAATGAGTAGACCTTATTTCTTCTTTCCTCCAAAGTTGGCTCTTGAGATTTGTTAGTTTTTTCTCCGCCCGCTCTCTGCTTATTTAGAGAATCGGTGCTGTTAGAACTTCCGCCTTTTCGGTTGTCGTCCCTCCAAGGTTTCGGTCTGTTTGTGAACTGAAGATCCTGAGCAGACTAGGGCTTTGAGCGTTCCAACGTTTGGACCTTTTTGGTCAGCTCTTGAAATGTTTTAAAGCCTGCGGTGCACAGGAAATGTTTCATCCAGTCCTTCAGATTTTCTATAAGAAGACTGACGGATTGGTCTTGCTCCAACGGCGGTTCACATTTGACAGAGAGATTGCGCCATCGGACTATAAAATCCATATTGCTTTCGTTGTTCTTTGGCTCTGTCCTTACGAGGTCGGCAATGGTGATTTTATCGCTGACACTCATGAACCTTTGCTTGAACATGGATTCTATTTGAGCGAACGTCGTGATCGAGTCCTCTGGTATGCTTGCATACCAATCGAAAGCAACATCCGTCAAGCTATTAACAAACTGACGGAGAAGGAGCGCATCATTGCCCCCAGTGTTTGCGCATGATGCTTTAAATTGGGCAATGTGCCGGTTCGCATTTCCCGTCCCATCGAACCTTACAAATTTGGGGATGACATAGCCAGTGGGAAACTCCACAAGATCGTACCGAGCAGGATATGGTCTCCCACTACTGCTGGCATCTTTTTGCTCTCCGGCTTCGGCTACCAATGTTTTGACTTTGTTAGCAACCAAATCCATGATTTGATCTTGAGTTAGCGGGTTGCTGTCATCGGCCGCCAAGACATTTCCCGAGATAGGATGCGACTGGCCTTCATTCGGTCTGCCCACCTTTAGGTTTGAGGGAATAGGCGTCTGCTGTCTCGGAACACCGTTTCCCGGTTCATGAGCAGAGCCCTGCGCTTGATTGGGCAGCTGAGAGGAAAGTTGGGTCGTAAGCCGTAAGACGACATTTGTCAAGTCGTCGATCTTTGAGTAGAGCTTGGCTACCTCCTTGTCTTTGCTTCTGAGCTATTTTCGAAGCTCTTGGAGAAGTTGCTGCTCTGCGGTCTTAGGATGGAAAGTTGGCTCATCTTCGCTTTCCGAGCCCGACTCCTCATGAATTGAGGGCTCTCTCTGCCTATCAGCCTCACTGGGAGGATTTTCATCACCCTCCGGAGGATGCTGGTCTTGAAAAGTGACAGCTATATTCACACCAGGTTGGATTTGAGATGTGGTGGCCCTATCCTTGCTTTTGCTGTGAAGGTTGTCGCTGGGACGCGTGCCCACCATGTTGACGGTGTGGATAACACATTCAGCCATCCCCTCATCTTTGGCGGGGTAATCCTGTTCCTCGAACCTCATGAGGTTCAGCCTAGCAGGAGCCCTAGCCTTTTTGTTGGCTCTATATCTGAGCCTTTTCTGCCTTAGCTTCTTAATTTCAAGGGTTTGGCGGGCAGTCATTTCCTGGGAAGCCACCTTGAGTCGATTAGCGGGGAGCTTAGAAAAGACACCCGATCGAGCAGTTGTCAGGGGCACCGCCGGAGCTTGCTCGAGATGCCTTGTTGCTTTGTTGGTGTTGATGGCCTTGCCCCCAGCCGGGTCCTGTTCCCCTCCGAAAGATGCGCAAGACGGGCTATCTTGCCTGAGATTCGGGGCAGATGCTAATTGGTGCTATCCGTCCACCTCTCCAAAAATGCCAAGTTGATTTATGGCACCGTATCGAAGGTTTAAACGGATATGTCCGATGTAGCAGACTTCGTCAGATTCCCCCTCGCTTGAGGGGTTTTTGATTGTGGGGACGCTCTTCCCTGCAGGCGCAAGCCCCTGCAATTAATTACGCTACCGCATCGCGGTAACAACTTTCTCCTTCTCCATATGGTCACTTCATGTCGTGGGTGTTTATTTTGTGTTTGGTTGCCCGTGGATTGTATACGGAGACTAAGTTATGTTGTCGCCCGTAAGGCATGGACTAGTCCAAATCCGTATTATCTTAGATTTGGGTTTGGGGGTTTGGGTTTAAGGATACGTTAGCCTCATTTGAGACTAAGATCAACTTAAACGTTTGTTAAGGATACGTTAGTCTCATTTTAGACTAAGATCGACTTAACGGGATCATTTAGATCCAACAAGAGAGCAATTGGGGGGCTCTATTGTTTAGTTTAGTGACATTGCGGTCGATAGGTAGTTTAAGGACATTGCGGTCCAATGTTAGTTTTAAGACATTGCAGTCAAGGTTAAGGACATCATAGTCCATGGGTTTAAGGACTCCACAGTCCGGCGTTAGTTTTAAGACATCAGGGTCAAGGTTAAGGACGTCATAGTCCGTTGTTAGTTTTAAGACATCCCGGTCAAGGTTAAGGACATCATAGTCCATGAGTTTAAGGACCCCACAGTCCGTTGTTAGTTTTAAGACATCACGGTCCAGGTTAAGGACATCATAGTCCGTCGTTAGTTTTAAGACATCCCGGTCAAGGTTAAGTACATCATAGTCCATGAGTTTAAGGACCCCACAGTGCGTGAAATGTATGGTTGTTAGGACCCGTCACCTCTTTGAAGACGTTGAGGAATTACAACGACAGATATCAAAGGAGTGAAGAGATGTACCCTTGAACCAAGGTAGATTAAATGATCTGTAGCCCAATTTGGAACCAAGATCAATTAATTATATTATGAGCCCATTGGCTCAGTTAAGTCTGAATTGAGGACTTATGGCCTTCTTGGGCTAAGTCCCATCATGTTTGGAATATTGTCCCTCTGTTGGTCCATTGAAGGGGAGGCTTTGCCTCTAGTAAATTAGCCAATTGGGCTAAAACTAGTGTTAAACACTAAATACCAACAGTGTTGAACACTGGAAATAAGATTATCAAATTAGTGTTAAACACAAAAAATTGTGATTATCAAATTAGTATTAAATACTAACAGATAACAGTATTAAACACTGGCGACAAAATTATCAGATTAGTGTTAAACATTAACAGAGGGGGGATCACGTGGGAGCATATGATGGCATCAAAAAGTGGGGCCAGCTCCTCTTCATTTTGTTCTGCAGATAAGTGTTTAACACCTTTAATTCTCACAGCCATCACGTGTGGGCACGTGATGGGTGCTCATGCCTTGATTTTTTAGAATATTCATTAGGGGTCACGTGGTGACACGTGAGGGCGCCCAGAGCTTCTGTTCCGTGGATCTTTTACAGGGGTCACGTGGGGACACGTGACCCTGGTTCTTTCCTGTTTAAAGATCTGTTTGTATTTTAAGAATTAAATTCTTCATAGGGTTAAACCCAAGCTATAACTTTGGAGGAATTAAATTCCTATTTTCGAAGAATTATACTCTTAGGTAGGGTTAAACCCTAATTTTCTTTCTGTAGGAATTAGATTCTCATATATGTAAAGAAACAAGTTCTGATATAGGGTGAAACCCTAATTTTATTTTAAGGGGGATTAAATCCCTGTGAGTTTGAGAGAATCAAATTCTCAATTAGGGTTAAACCCTAGTTCTGTCCATTTTGAAGGAACTAAATTCCTATAATTTTGGAGAATTAAATTCTCATATAGGGTTAAACCCTAATTTTATCTTGGAGAAATTAAATTCCTCTAATTTTGTGAGAATTAAATTCTCAAAACTCAATTCCTCCTCTATGTTTTAGATCTGCATGGCAGGATCTCGACCCAATGAGAATTAAATTCTCAACCTATGGGGAGATGTGCACTTTGCAGGTCTTCCACCAGAGAAAGAACTAAGTTCTTTTCTTTTTATATAAGAGTTAAACTCTTGGATTGAGAATTAAATTCTCTTTTTGAAGCCTTTACCCCCTTTTTTCTTACCTAGGGTTTTTCTTTGTAGAGAATCAAATTCTTCTTTTTTTCTCTCTGAATTTTTTAAGATTCCAAGGCTCTCTATCTCCAAAAAATCTCCCTTCTTTGGGCTCCTATTTATAGGAAAAGGAAAAGAATCAATCTGTTTGGTAAATCTTTCATTTAAAGATTTGATTTGTTTTTATCATTAATTCGGGCCTTTAGATTATTAGGTGAATTTTATTCACCGTTGGATTTTAAATCCAAAAATATTCCTTTTGTTATTTCGGTGAGATTTAGGGGAAATCTTTCCTTGTCCAAGATTTTTCCATAAATTGGTGATATTTAATCACCCTGGGATTCTTAATCCAGCGGTTCTCCATAATTCTTCACCATTTTGGAAAGATTTAAATGATCTTTTTTCAGAATTTAATTCTGTTGAACAGTAAGGCTTTTAAAACCAGTCACGTGTGGGCACGTGTGGTCACGTGACCCCAGGTCACGTGTGGGCACGTGACCCCCGGTCACGGGTGGGCACGTGACCCCCTGAATGGACTCCTCCTCTGCGCTCTGTTCTTTGCCGCTGCTTTAACCATCACATGCCAATACGTGACCACTGGTCACGTGGGAGCACGTGATGCCTCTTCTGAAGCTTTTTCCTGATTTTTAATCAGGGAACAAATGCCCCCACAATTTTGCTCTCATGTGTCTACACGTGAGTGCAACGCTGTCACTTTTGTGACCGTTGGATCTGCCTTGGGAGTAGGGTAGACGAAATGTTTTCCATCCCATCTTATAAATGCCAATGTCTTTTCAGAAGCGCCTCCACTTTGCTCATCTTCCTCCTTTGAGAATTTAATTCTCCTTTTCCAGAGCTTAGTTCTCTGCTCCACAATCTTCAGAGTTTAACTTTGTTCAGGGAAGACCCATCTCTTCAGGTAGTGATCTTTGAACGATCGAGACACTTTCATATCTCTCTGGATTTTAAATCCCTAGCAAGGGTTCATACCCTCTTAACATGAATCCATTTTTTCTTCAAGTTCTTCAACAGAAATATAAAACCATTTAATCTTCAAACAGTAGATCTCTTAGGGCTAATCTGATCTTTTAGGGAGATGATGATTGTTCCCCTCCGAACGGCGGCCGACGCGTTAGGACGTCTAAGCCTGAGATTCGGGAAAGATGCGATATGGTTTTATCCGTCCACCTCTCCGAAGATGCCAAGTTGATTTATGGCACCGCGTATCGGAGGTTTAGACGAATGCGGCCGATGTAGCAGACTTCATCAGATTCCCCCTCGCTTGAGGGGTTTTTGATTGTGGGGATGCTCTTCCCTGCAGGCGCAAGCCCCTGCAGTTAATTACGCTACCGCATCGCGGTAACAACTTTCTCCTTCTCCAGAATTTCACTTCGTGCGTGTGTGTTTGTTTTGTTTGTGGTTGCCCGTGGATTGTATACGGAGACTGAGTAATGCTGTCGCCCATAGGACGTGGATTAGTCCAAATCCGTATTTACTTAGATTTGGGTTTGGTGTTTTTTAGTTTAAGGATACGTTAGCCGTATTGAGGCTAAGATCAACTTAAACATTCGTTATGGATACGTTAGTCCTGTTTGAGACTAAGATCAACTTAACATGGTGATCCATTTAATATATGTCCATCGGGACTCGTCACCTCTCTGACGTCGTTGAAGGATTACAACGACAGGTGTCAGAGGAGTTCAGAGATGTACCCTTGAACCAAATTTGATTTGGAGTTTTATAGTCCACTTGAATGTTTAAGGATACGTTAGCCATATTTAGGGCTAAGATCGACTTAAACGGGATCGTTTAGATCCAGCAAAAGAGCACTTGGGGGCTCAGTTGTTCCAGTTTAGGGACGTAGTGGTCCATAGGTAGTTTAAGGACGTTGCGGTCCATTGCCAGTTTAGGGACGTGGTGGTCTATGTTCCAGTTTAGAGACGTGGTGGTCCGCTATTAGTTTAAGGACGTTTCGGTCCATGTTCCAGTTTAAAGACGTTTCGGTCCAACATTAGTTTAAGGACGTTTCGGTCCAACATTAGTTTAAGGACGTTTCGGTCCAACATTGGTTTAAGGACGTTTCGGTCCAACATTGGTTTAAGGACGTTTCGGTCCAATATTGGTTTAAGGACGTTTCGGTCCATGAGTTTAAGGACCCCACAGTCCATATTGATGTGTGGTCGTCGGGACCCGTCACCTCTCTGACGTCGTTGAGGGATTACAACGATAGGCGTCAGAGGAGTTCGGAGATGTACCCCCGAACCGGTCGTAAATTGATTTAGGGAGCAGCCGTGCCCAGTCAATTTAATTTGAGGACTTACGGCCATGATTGGGCTAAGTCCAGTTGAAAAAGTTCAACATTTTATTTGCTTTTGGCCTATTAGGCCTGTGCTAGGGCTCTGCCCTTTTTAAATAATGCAGTGCATTTATTCTGGCCTGCTAGGCCTTTTTGATTTGGGCCATATCCCTTTATAAATGATGCAGAGCATCTGTTTAGACTCTGCCCTTCTTTAAAATAATGCATTGCATTTAATTTGGCACGTCAGGCCTTTTTTAATTGGGCTTGGCCCTTCTCTTAATAATGCAGAGCATTAGATACTCTGACAGTGCCCCACATGGCCTGTCAGGCGCTTTGCACAATGAATGAGCGCAAGCGCTCGTGGAGGTGACACGTGTCACGTTCTGGTGAGCGCAAGCGCAACAGCGCAGTGCGCTGCGTCAGTGCGCTGCGCTGTTGCATTGCTGACACATGGCGCGGCTTGCGCAATAGTGCAGTTTTGGCAAGTGCTGGGCACTGTTCTTATTCTTTTGGATCAATTTCAGATCAAAGAAAACAAGTTTTTTCTTGTTTTTTAAAGAAATAGTGGTTCATAAAATGTGCGAGGCACTGTTATCTTGAGAATCTTTTAGATTCAGAACCAATGGTTCATAAAAAGAAGTGCAAGGCACTGTTTTTTTTTATTTGTTTATTTTCCTTTTCATTAAAGGTCCTTGATCTTGTTCTCAGATCGATGATCTGTTCATGAGAGAATTTTCTCTTTTTCTAAAGGTTTTTACCTTTTTCTTTGTTCTTGAGGATTCCTCTCCAATTCTTCAGAGTTCTCTCTGTTTAATTTTTCACAAAAATGTTCCCCCGTTGAATTGAGGTCTGGGGTCCTTTTTATAGTGTCCATAAATTAGTTAAATTTGTTGAAGAGATCTTTCTATGAGTGATTTGGGGAATTTTCCCCACCGTTGGATCTTTGATCCAAGGGCCCCTGTTTTACAGAAGAAAATCTTCTTGTTTTAACAAGAACAGAAAAGATTTCTTTAAAATTTCAATTCTGTTTTGCGCAAACGCCCCAGCGCGTGACACGTGTCGTGCAGCGCAGCGCTTGCGCAGCTGTGCTTGCGCAACTGCGCAGACACGTGTCGTATTGCGCAGCTGTGCTTGCGCAGCTATGCAGACACGCGTCGTGCAGCACAGCGCTTGCGCAGCTGTGCTTGCGCAACTGCGCAGACACGTGTCGTATTGCGCAGCTATGCAGACATGCGTCGTGCAGCGCAGCGCTTGCGCAGCTGTGCTTGCGCAACTGCGCAGACACGTGTCGCGCAGCGTAGCGCTTGCGCAACTGAAGCGTTGCTTCCTTTACTTTTATTTTTAAAGAGCCTTGCTCTGATTGGACGCACTGCCTCGGGCGCTGTGCTGACGCATCAACTTCTGACACGTGGCGCTTTGCGCGCAGCGCAGAGGATCTGAAGCGTTGCTTCAAAATTTGAATTTTTTTAAAATTCAAACAGAGCCTTGCTCTGATTGGGGGAAACAATGATGTCGTTTGTTTTCCATGGAATTTAATTCCATCCGCAAGGAGCTCTGGCTCTGGAACAAAATTTTCTGGGAATTTAATTCCCTTTTTCAAAAGGAATTTAATTCCTATGAAGAACTAAGTTCTTCCTAGAGAACTTCATGGGTTTTCTTGCCCTGAGTCATCTTCTTCACAATCCAGAAGAAGTTTGCACTGTTGGTCTTTGGAATTTAATTCCCCTGATTCTGTTTGATTTATCACAGAGTCCAAGATGGATCTATCTTTTAGGGGAATGTGTAGGGTCACTTGAAACCCACTGCCTATTTAATGAGAATATTCCCTTTGTCTCATTATAATTGTTGTGCCTCATCATTAGCCAGCCGCCATCTTGATTTCGTGGGACCCTCATGTTTTGTAACTAATGGTCCCACCAAACAAGTCCTCTGTCGCTTTCTTCCACTGTCTTTTTTATTTATATGCATTCATAACCATGTATACATACATATATATATATATATACATTATCGGCCTCGCTTTAACAGTTTCCCCTTATTTTATTTCAGGTGCGATGACTTCCGTTCCATACTTCCTTTTTACTCGCTTGGAAACCGCTTTTCCCCAGTCGCCATCTGATGAGGAAGCGATGGCGATGATCAAGGTTTATGACCCGAATTGCACCAACTTACTTTTGTGGGGGACCTGGTACAGCCATATCATCCGGGGTCGCCGGAATTTCCTCTGCGAAGTGCCGACAGAGCCCACCTTTCCGTTCTTGCCGATGGATCCTCCGAGGATGGTCTTCGCTGTGGAGATGCCAAATTGGACCCCAATGGGGCGGCTCGAGCCTTCGACAACCGGTATCCCGAACCATCTGATCCCAGCTATAGATATTCTGGGCCGAAGTATTTGCCAGGGTGAGGCCCAACCATGGGGACAAATCTATAAGATAAGGTTTACCCCTCGACACCCCACGGGCTACCTTCTCTGGGCTCGCTACATCCTTTCTGCCCATCGTGCGCGGCTGCAGAAGGCCGGGATTTACCAGGCAATATATGCGTCACTCTTTCACTACCAATCCCCGCATGTCTGGTGGGTTAAGGCGTTCTTGAACCAGTGGAATCTCCCTACCAATACTTTTATTCTAGGGGACCGCGAGGTCTCGATCTCTCTGGCAGAATTTTATGAAATCTCGGGATTTCCAATCAGGGGTACACTATATGAGGAGTTGCTGCCTCCTGACGAGTACGTCTTTGAGCCTGAGCCTGCACTGGTTGACGGCTTGTCTGCTGAGAACGCCGTCCGCCACAAGCGTCCCAGCTTGATCAAGGCTCTAGGTATCTTTGACCAATTGTTCACCGAATCTGAGGAGCAGGGCGTTACTTTTAAGAGCTTCATTGCCTGCTTCCTTCGCGAGGGCGTCCTGTCGAAGTCAGCTCCGAAGTTCACAAACATCAAAGACCCCTTTGGGTTTGGCCCGAAGAAGCTGCCGACCCAGGAATCGGATTTACCGCAATACTATATCCCTATTATGTCACCGGTATCTTTTGAATCTATCGCAGCTCCCAGCATGGATGAGGAGACATTCTTCGTGGGCTTTGTTAGTGTCTGGCTCAGCTGGTTCGTCGTCCCCATGCATCGCCGCTTCATGAGAGCCTCGGTTATCTACCCGGCTCATTGTATCGCTGGGTGCAGTTGGCCATCGGCATCCCAGCGCTGGCGCATCTATATCACGGGTTAGGCGCTGCAGCTAATACCTCGACTCCTGGCGTGAATGTAGTAAAATTTTCTCTCCATTATTTCACGTCTTGGATCGAGATGCATGTGTTAGAGGCTTTTGCTATACATCAGAGGCCTGCATTTTATAATGCTTATACCTTTCCGCGACTTATGCGATTGGTGGATGCTTCTGCCCCTGACCCGACTCAATTCGGGGCTATTCGGGTGTTGATTTCTCCTTATGCTACTGCTGGTGGGTTGGTATTCACTGATCGGGTCTTATCTTCTCCCTTGGGTTCAGCTCAGCCACTTTGGGACCGGTCAAAAGATAACGTGCCCTCTTTGAGGCCCCGGGAGGCCGCGCACTTATACGCAATCAGACTGGGCTACCTGGTATTTCGTCAGGATAGCGCGGCCCTTTTCATGCGGTACAATACGCATCGCTTTGCCCGGCAGCTTGGCTACGATCAGGTCGTCCCTTTTGAGGCTTTCATAGTCGCGCCGGTTCCTTCGCCCGAAGCCGTTCGAGATGCCGCCCATCATTTTGTGAGGCTGAACACCGGTTCCCAGTTCATGATCCCCGATGCTGATTACATGCCCCGATGCGTGGGGTCGTTTACGGGCTGGTATCTCCATCGGGTCAACCCGATTATTATTGAGGAAAGAAGGGTACTTCTTGGCCACGGTGCCCCTACTCAGGTTCCGGCCACAGGAGCTATGCTGCGACCGCGCACACCGGTCCGCTTTCCTCTGAGGGATACCGGTATTGCGCTTATTTCGGGAGAGTCGGGAGTAGACTTCACTCCTACTGTTGGTATGCCCTTGGGTACCCGGTCGCGGGCTAATCGGGCTCCGGTGGCGGCACCACCACCCGTGGTGTCGACAATGGCTGTGTCATCTTCAGTTATGGTGCCAAGCGAGGGTGATAGGGACGAGGGTGTTGAAGGTGACGTGGGCCGGTGCCGCACTAAGGCTCCACGGGGGAAGAAACGGTCGTCTTCGGCGGCCGGTTCTGGATCTAAGAGGCGGAGGAGGGTGGCCATCAACTTACTTGATTCTTTAGCGGAGTCTGAGCCCATACTTCCAGATGAACTGTTGGTCGTGCAAGAGTCGGATGCTGGTCTTCTTTTCCCGGGTTCGGCTGTCGAGGAAGCTGCGCAATTGGCTGAGGTCATACGGCGTTCTAAAGATGAGTCTCAGAACGTAAGGGTTCCGAAGAAAGCCTATCCTGACGTAATCTTCTATGAAGACCCCTCATGGATCCGGCGGCGATTTATTGGCCCTTTGGAGGAATGGGGAGAAAGGGGCCTGAAGCAGGCCGCTTCGGAGGTTGCTGCGGACGCGCTTTCCTTATGGACCGGCGGCCACGAGTCTACCCTCGAACCCCGGCAAGAGAGCCTCCTTGAGAAGGAGCATAGGCTTGAAGAATCCATATTGAAGGCTTCCTTGCGCATTGGTATTTTTTTGTACTTCTTTGTAGCATTTCAAATTGTTTACACCTGTATGTATGTATCCTTATTCTTGCGTGAATTGTGCAGAGTCTTCGGCGATAGGGGAGGTTCCTACGGGCGTGTTGAAGATAGAGCCTGTTGACATTCCCAATGAAACATTGCTCGATATGGAGGGGGTTTACGAGGCTGCTCCTCTTATAATAGAGCCTCCGGTAGCGGTTCTTGATCACGGAGCACTCGCTCCTTTGGTAGAGGCTCCTTTGGTGGTCGCCGCCCCAACGACTCTTCCTGAGGGCGGCCCAGAGGCTGGGATGGAGGTAGTTAGGACTACCCTCCCTTTGTTGGAGCCCGAAGTCACGGCGGAGGCCGTTGAAGCTGCTATCCCTCCAGCCCAGAATGGGAGGAGTGTCGAAGGTAACCCTTTATACTTTAAACTAGTAGTCTTTCTGTTACCTGAACTCTTTTGCCTTTTCAGAATTGCGTGGGCTGGCGGCCTCTATTGCCGATCTGTCTCCTCGGCAATCCTTTCAGCTTCTGTTGGAGATGGCCGCTCCGCAGGCGATATCTCCTCAACGCATCGTCCTCTCGTCTGGACAAGGTTAGTGTCGCTCACCGTCTTTTTATAGCTTTGTTGTTACCTTGCGGAATAACATTGATGTTCTTTGCAGTTCTGGAGGCCGATGACGAGGTTGAGGTCCTCGAAGGGCCAGGGGAACCTTCAGCCCCTTCTTTCATGACTGTGGGTAAGTGACGTCTCCCTATGGTTCCACTTGTTCCTTTGCTTAAGAGTTTCATTGACACATTTTTTTAAACAGCCCTGCCAGCTCCCACAGCGCTGGAATCGCATATCGCCATGCTGCCCGGTCCTTACGCTTTGCGAGCCTCAGAGCGCCTGGCCAAGTTAAGCCTTGTCTCCCTGTCGTCCTTGATCGAGGAGCTTCGTGCTGGCATCGCAATCACAGCTGAAGGATTCGCTGCCGAAGCTAACAGTTCTCTTCCTTTTCTTTCTACATACCATAACGAAGAAGTGGTGCGAGTCTGGGTGGAGTTCTGTCGGCAGGTAGAGGCATGCTTGCATGCACTTGAGTGTTCCCGCCTTTCTTCGGAGGCCGTGGCTGCAAAGGCGAACTTGCGGGGGCTGATAGAGCGATGCGCGGCAAATATGGTATCATGCGAGAAGAGGCTCGGCCGCAAATTCTCGGAGAGGGAGCTGGCCTCTAAGGCGCTGCACGAGCTCCAGGCCAACCTTACAGCCAAAGCTAACAAAGCGTATGAACTCTGGCATGTACTCCAAGAGTCTATCAAAGAGGTGGTGGCCCTTGATAAAGCTGCCGTGTTCACTCGCGAAAGGGTTGAGGCTTACAAGGTTACCGAAAAAGAGTTCGAAGGCCGGCTTGCCTCGTATCAGGCCCAACAGGCTCAGGCGGAGGCCCGTATTCTGGCGATACTGAATCACGAAGCCATGACCCAGCAAAGGAAGGATGAGCTAGTGAAATTGCTAAATCGCCCGCCGGCCTGAAGACTTGTATCTCTTTCTTTCTTTTTGTACATACTCCTAAATGAGAGTATATTCTTTTTGTTTTTTCATGAATTGTACTTTGTATCCATTTTGGTTCATGAATAAAGACATATTTTTCTTCTCAATGGTGTGTCTTTTTTTATTGAATGTGTTCTGCGGACAATTTATCTTAGTCTCCTTGCAGGGCGGCGATGGCTTAGGATTCGGGGTTAAGATCTGCCTCCTAAGACTTTTGAGCTTTATGAGCCGTGAGGGTCTCATAAAGTGTTTTTCTCCTCACAGGTCAAGAGGATCCTGTAGGTGTAAGTTCTTCTTAAGAATCGTGAGGATTCTTAAGCGGGTTTTCCCTTGGGAGTTGTAAGGATCTCACAAGCGAGTTTTCTTCCCTACAGGTCGTGAGGACCCGCAAGTGCTGGGTGCGGTCACCTTTATCCGTATCTCATGGGGTCAGGGGTTGCTTTGGGATGTTTTCCAGGATACCGTAGTTTAAAGACATTGCGGTCGAGGTTAAGGACATCATAGTCCGTGGGTTTAAGGACTCCACAGTCCAATGCTAGTTTTAAGACATCACGGTCAAGGTTAAGGACGTCATAGTCCGTGGATTTAAGGACTCCACAGTCCGATATTAGTTTTAAGACATCATGGTCAAGGTTAAGGACATCATAGTCAGTGGATTTAAGGACTCCACAGTCCAATGTTAGTTTTAAGACATCACGGTCAAGGTTAAGGACATCAGAGTCCGTGGATTTAAGGACTCCACAGTCCGATGTGTGGTTACTGGGACCTGTCACCTCTTTGAAGACGTTGAGGAATTACAACGACAAATATCGAAGGAGTGACGAGATGTACCCTTGAACCAAGGTAAAATCAGTCTAGAGTCATCATGGTTGATCGTTAGTTTTAAGACATTACGGTCGAGGTTAAGGACATCATAGTCCATGGATTTTAAGGACTCCACAGTCCGATGTTTTCTCTGGATACTTCACACGGGTTCACTGTCGTGCTCTGCGAGGACCAGGCTCCGCTCTGGGCGTTTTCCGTGGGGTCAAAGAGTGACGTTATCCGCGTTCCACATGACCAGGAATTTTGCACTAGAAGCTTCACACGGGTTTACTGCCGTGTTCGGTGAGGACTAGGCTCCACTCTGGACGCTTCACACGGGTTCACTGCCGTGCTCTGCGAGGACCAGAATCCGCTCTGGACGTTTTCCACGGGGTCAAAGAGTGACGTTATCCGCATTCCACGTGACCAGGAATTTTGCTCTGGATGCTTCCCACGGGTTCACTGCCGTGTTCGGCGAGGACCAGGCTCCGCTCTGGATGCTTCATACCGGTTCACTGCCGTACTCTGCGAGGACCAGGATCCGCTCTGGACATTTTCCACGGGGTCAAAGAGTGACGTTATCCGTATTCCACGTGACCAGGAATTTTGCTCTGGATGCTTCCCACGGGTTCACTGCTGTGTTCTGCGAGGACCAGGCTCCGCTCTGGACGTTTTCCACGGGGTCAAAGAGTGACGTTATCCGCGTTCCACGTGACCAGGAATTTTGCTTTGGATGCTTTCCATGGGTTCACTGCCGTGTTCTGCGAGGACCAGGCTCCGCTCTGGACATTTTCCACGGGGTCAAAGAGTGACGTTATCCGCGTTCCACGTGACCAGGAATTTTGCTTTGGATGCTTTCCACGGGTTCACTGCCGTGTTCTGCGAGGACCAGGCTCCGCTCTGGACGTTTTCCACGGGGTCAAAGAGTGACGTTATCCACGTTCCACGTGACCAGGAATTTTGCTCTGGATGCTTTCCACGGGTTCACTGCCGTGTTCTGCGAGGACCAGGCTCCGCTCTGGATGTTTTCCACGGGGTCAAAGAGTGACGTTATCCGCGTTCCATGTGACCAGGAATTTTTTTGATTATATCCGCATTTCACGGAATTGGGATTTGACTCTCAGTGATCTGTACACCGCCGAGTCGTGAACTGGGAATTGCCGATGTTCCGCTTTGCTTGACATTGTGTCTGCTGCAATGAGACGAACGTCGAGATGATCTCTAGGCTATCTGTGACTCATCGAGATTTGGCTTCTTCTTCTGATGAAACCTGGGAGAGGAGGAGTGCGATTCCTTCTTTGTTTGCGCCCCTGGATTGTATAGAGGGATTGATGTAATATCACATGTAGGGCATAAATTTCATTTTTTATTTTATTTCTTTTTCCGCGATGCTCTATCATTTCAACTTTTACATCACGAAGCTCGCGATTGCCCTATCATTTCGGCTATTTTTCGCGGTGCCCAATCATTTCGGCTATATATTTTTTTATTTTTACTCGCTGCTTTTTATTGCGAGTTGCCCAATCATTTCGGCTATTTTTCATGCATACATTTTTACTTGCTTCTTTTTTTTTGTTGCAAGTTGCCCCATCATTTTGGCTGTTTCGTATGCATGTGTGGCTTGCTGGCTTTTCGCCGCAAGCTTCGGATTAGACACCGATTTTGGCATCAGCACCGCTATAACTGGGATATTGCCAGGAGCGAATCATCATTTGCCTCTGTCGATGTTGAGCAAAGGTGGCTTAGTAAATAGGGTTAAGGTCCTGTCGACTAAGGCTTTTGACTTCATAAGCTGTAAGGATCTCACAAAGGTATTTCTCCCTACAAGTCGTGAGGATCTCGTAGGTGTGTTTTCTCCTTAGGAATCGTGAGGATTCCTAAGTGGATGTTCCCCTGTAAGTCGTAAGGATCTTACAAAAGGGTTTTCTACTTATAAGTCGAGAGGACTCACAAGGGTTGTTTACTGTGCGAAGATATCCCCAGTCACGGATGGGACTCGGTTAGGAAAATGTTTATTCGCGCCCGTGGATTGTATACAAGGGTCAGTATGAGCCGCTTGTAGGGAAATATCTAAGTTTGTGGGTGTTGGGGTAAAAATTTACACCCTGATTGACCAAATCAAAATCAAAGTCAACCCCAAGCCAAGTGGGTCCAAGCCCAGATCCAGTGGGCCCATGCCCGGGTCGAGCCCGAACATGAAGCGGCCGGCCTCCCCCCATGCCAAGATAAAAATTTTGTAATAAATAATTTTGTTGCATTTATTTTATTTTATTTTATGGACAAATGTAAGAAAAGACAAATTTTTGTAAAGCCCATGGCTTATGTGCAAAAACAAATGGCACATGAGCCATGGGATAGGCAAAATGCCATTTTGTGAAGCCCAAGGGGTTATGTGTAAAGTGTATAGCCTATAAAGGCAAGGATAATGAAAATATCTCACAACTTTTTTTCTCTCCAAAAATTTTCTAGATCTGAGATCTCTTCCTCCTTCCTCAAGGTTCTAAAACCTTCTTTTTCCTTTTGAATTAAATCAAGAGTTTAACTCTTCCTTTTCTCAAAATAAGTAGATTTCCACCACAAAACCTACGAAGGGGAGCTCGGATCTCCAATCAGATCTCGAAAAGGGGAGGCTTTTAAGGCTCATCCCCTTTTCTCCAAGATCCCGCCGGTCAAGAGCAAGAAGAAGGAGACCCATCTCCAAAAATCTAACTTTGGACAGACCCAAGGCTCAAAGAAGAGCATTAAATCCCCCCGGAGTTTAACTCCTTTCTAAAGTTGCTGGAGTTTAACTCCATAATTTAGTTTCTGTTGGAGTTTAACTCCATAAATTTGTTTCTGTTAGGAGTTCAACTCCAAATATTCCCTTGGGAGTTCAACTCCCCAGCCCAGGGGCTAGGCCTCCCTTCCCGTAGGTTTTTCCCGCGGTCACGTGTGCCCACGTGACCCCAAGGCGCCAAGGCGCCCATCGGTCACGTGTGCGCACGTGACCCCGGGGCGCCAAGGCGCCCATCGGTCACGTGTGCGCACGTGACCCCCGGGGCGCCAAGGCGCCCATCGGTCACGTGTGCCCACGTGACCCCGGGGGGCGCCAAGGCGCCCATCGGTCACGTGTGCGCACGTGATCCCGGGGCGTCAAGGCCCCCCCTTTCGGTCGCGTGTGCCCACGTGACCCTGGGGGCTCCAAAGTGCCCATCGGTCACGTGCGCGCACGTGACCCCGGGCATTAAAGTGCCCACCTGCTGTGCGAGCGTCCTTTAGACGCCATTTTGTTTTCTTTTCCCCCTCGTTCTACGTGCACTCCCCAACAAAATCCCTTCTGGAGTTTAAACCCTTTTTTTTAAAAAATTCTTTGGAGTTTAACTCCACAATAAAGTTCTATTTTAGGAGTTTAACTCCGCATAAAATTCTTTTAGGAGTTTAACTCCATTTAAAATTCTTTGGAGTTTAGCTCCATAATAAAATCCCTTTTGAAATTAAACTCCACTTTAAAAAAAAAGAGGGGGGGAAGGAAAACATACACAGACTCCACGACACTGTCTTCCTTTAGAAAAAAATTTCTAACGGGGCGCTGCCCCGCACCCCACAAGGGGGCTGCTAGCCCCCTTGACCCCCAGCCCACTATCCGGGTAGCGGGACCTCCGTAAAAACTCTGCGGGGCCCCCGATATTTTCTAAACCCCTTCAAAACACGATGCTGCACATTGAGTTCGCATGACCAGTTTAACCCGTTAATCGGAGGTTCCTTCGCTCCAAATGCGAGGGGTAATTAACGGCAGCTTAGTCCGCGGTTGCCGGAGATTCGGATCCCCACAATCAATAAACCCCGGCCTACCCTAGGCAGGGGGAATCTGTAATGCGCCTGACAAGTGCGCGCGTATTCCCATCTCAATGGGGTGACGAAAAACACCCTACAGTGGGGGTTGCTTAAGAACAAGTTCAGGTCTCTATAACTTAAGACTTTCAAGTCTTATAAGCCGTGAAGGTCCCATAAGAGAGTTCTCCTTACGAGTCGTGAGGATCTCGCAAGTGAAATTTCTCCTTAGGAATCGTGAGGATTCCTAAGTGTGTTGCTCCCTTGTGAGTCGTAAGGATCTCACGTGGGTGGTTTCTCCTTACAAGGTCGAGAGGACCCTGCAAGTGTCTTTTAACGAGGTTGCGCCCTTTCGGGTTTTCACAAACACTCGCCGGTAGCCCTGCTGTTTTTACTCACGGAGCCCTTTCGGGTTTTTATCCGTGCCCATTTTGCTTATGGACATACCGTTTTTTTATTTTATTTTTATTTATTTTTATTCTTTTTTTTTGTATCGGTTTTGGGATGCCGCGATCCATCGTAGTTTGTCGACATCTCGGTCAACAGCTAGTTTTAGGACGTAGTGGTCCGTCATTAGTTTAAGGACGTTTCGGTCCGTCGTTAGTTTAAGGACGTTTCGGTCCGTTGTTGAAGAAGGCCTGTCACTACTTTAGGCTTAGGAAGATAGCGAGTGGACATAGTCGTCGTTATCTATCATTGACCCGGGCCATGACTCGTTAGGAGTAGTATTTCTTCAGGAAGCGACCGTTTATTGGCCTGAAAGGTCTTTCACCATGCATATCCATGAGTAGATAGGCTCCACCATGGTAGACCTTGTCTATGACGTACGGGCCTTTATAGTTCGGCTCGAATTTTTCCCGCTTGGCGCGATTGGGGATCATAGGTCTTTTGACCACTAGTACGAGTTCGCCTTGGCGGAATGTCCTCGGCCTGGTCAATCTTTCATATGAGCGCGTCATCTTTTCTTTATAAGCCTCCAGATTTTGTTGCGCTATGAGGCGGGTTTCATCAAGGGCATCAAGCTCTTCAAGCCGAAGGTGAGCATTTTCTTCGTCCGTCACCTCGTAGTGGACTGCCTCTCGTAGAGAGGGTAACTCTATCTCGAGGGGAAGTACTGCTTCTGTACCGAATACTAACGCGTATGGCGTTGTGTTCGTGGCCGTTTTGAACGTAGTTCGATACGCACAGAGAGCTTCATGCAGTCTCTCGTGCCAGTCCTTCTTATTTCGGGACACCATCTTTTTCACGATCTTCATCAAGGTCTTGTTGAAAGCCTCAGCTAGACCGTTAGCTCGGGGATTATAAACTGAGGAATATCTCCAGTCTATGTTTTGTTGTTGCGCGAAGCGGCTGATCTTGTGGCTTCTGTAGACTGGCCCGTTATCGGAGATGATCCGTCGTGGAGTTCCAAACCGATAAATGACGTGCATCTTGAAGAAGTGGAGGATATTCTCCGTCTTCACTTCCCTCAGCGGTATTGCTTCTGCCCATTTGGAGAAGTAGTCAGTCGTCGCCAAGATGAAACGATGTCCTCTAGACGATGCTGGTTCGATGGGACCGACTATGTCAGTTCCCCACATTTCGAATGGCCAGCTAGCCACTGTTGGATGTAGAGGATTTGGGTGCTGATGGATAAAGTCCCCATGAATTTGGCATGAGTGGCATTGCTTCGCATATTCGAGGCAGTCCTGAATCATCGTTGGCCAATAGTAGCCCATCCGTTTAATCTTCAACTTCATCTTTGGGCCTGCTTGGTGAGAACCGCAGAATCCGTCGTGAACTTCCTGAACGACTCTTTTCACTTCGTCAGATCCCAGACATCTCAACCACAGAGAATCAAATGACCTCTTGTACAGAGTATCATTGACGAAGGCAAAAGACAGAGCTCGTTTCATAAGCTGATGTCTTGAGGACGCGTCTTCAGGCTTTTGACGGGACTTGAAGTAGTCTATAAAGACTTCTCTTCAATCCTCAACCTCCTCTTGGTCTTTTATTTGCAGAGCCATTTGCTCAGTCACTCCCTTTTCTTCGGATGATTCCGGAGATATTTCTGCTGGGGCAAGTACCCGACGGCTTTGTACCACGATTCTTACGTCATCGAGGTTCTCGTCAGCCAATTCTTTAGCGAGCTTAGCTAGTGCATCTGCTTTGCTATTTTCCGCACACGGTATGCTTTCCAGCATATAGGAGGGAATTTGGGTCAGTAATTGCTGTACTCTTTCGCCATATTTCACCAGTTCGGGTTTGCACGTTTGGTAGTCGCCATTTACTTGACTGGCGACCAGTTGAGAATCTCCATATATGAGGAGGTTTTCAATTCCCATGTCGATGGCGATCTCGAGGCCTACTATCAAAGCTTCGTATTCAGCCTCATTATTCGTCCTTGGCTCTGTCAAGGAGAAGGCGAAGCGCATTATCCCTCCTTATGGGGTCACGAAGATAAGGCCTACCCCTGATTTGATTACAGGGGTGTTCTGTTTGTGCTTCTTCATGGAGGACGCTCTGTCAAAGTAAAGTTCCCACCGGGTACCACTTCCGTCAATCACGTCAAACGCATGTTCATCTGGAAGTTCGCAATTCAAGGGAGAATCGGCCGGTATCGGATGCTCAACGAGGAAGTCGGCGATGGCATGGCCTTTCACCGCCTTAAGAGTCTGATAGGTTATCGAAAACTCCATTAATAGTAAGGCCCATTTAGCGAGTCGTCCTGTCAATATGGCTTTCGACATCAAATATTTGAGAGGGTCCACCTTCGAAATGAGACAGACTTCATGCGCCAACGCATAGTGCCTGAGTTTCGTTATCGCGAAGATCAACGCCAGGCAGTGTTTTTCGATGGGAGAATAATTGCTTTCTGCCCCTAGTAGGACTCGACTCAGATAGTAGAGTGCTCTCTCCTTCCCTTGGTCGTTCTTCTATGCCCACAATGCGCCGAAGGAACCTTCAAGGGCGGTTGTATACAAAATGAGTGGTTTTCCCCTGACCGGAGCGGCCAGTACTGGCGGGTTCTGTAGATACTGCTTGATCTCGTCCAGCGCACCTTGGTATTTATGATCCCAGACGAACGGGGTTCCCTTCTTCATCAGATGACTATAAGGACGACACTTGCCAGAGAGATTGGCTATAAATCGCCGAATATACGCGAGCTTCCCTTGGAGAGACCGCAATTATTTAAGAGTTCTTGGCGGAGGCATTTCCATGATCGCCTTGATCTTCGACGGATCTATCTCGATACCTTGGTGCCGGACAATGAATCCTAGGAATTTGCCTGAAGAAACTCCGAATGCGCATTTGAGAGGGTTCATCTTCAAGTTGTATTGCCGAAGACGTTGAAATACGATCTTCAGATGCTCGAGATGTTCCTCGTACGATTTGCTTTTCACCACGATGTCGTCGATATAGCATTCGACGATTTGATGTATGAGGTTATCGAAGATCTTTGTCATAGCCCTCTGATAGGTGGCACCAGCATTCTTTAGACCGAAAGGCATCATCTTGTAGCAGAATATACCCAAAGGGGTCCGGAAAGCGGTGTGCTTCTGGTCTTCGGGATGCATCTTTATCTGATTGTATCCTGATGAGCCGTCCATGAAGGATAAAACCTCGTGAGTGGACGTGTTATCTATCATCAGCTCAGTGACTGGTACTGAGAAGTCGTCCTTCCGGCAAGCTTTATTGAGATCCCGGAAATCCACGCATATGCGCACTGTCCCATTCTTCTTCATCACTGGGACGATGTTGGCGATCCAATCGGGATACTGAACTTCCTGGATAAACCCAGAGTCGATCAGCTTCTTGACTTCGGCGTTGATGCTCATCTCAAGCTCGAGCCGCATTCTTCTCGGCGCTTGTTTGACTGGCTTGACGTCTGGAGATATCGCCAATTTATGGACGGCTATTTCTGGATCTAGTCCTGGTATTTCGGAATAGTTCCATGCGAAGCAATCTCTATGCTGCATAAGCACGTCTTTTAACGCAGCCACCCTTTCTTCAGATAGCAGCTCGCTGACGAATGTCGGTCGCGGGTCGTTCGGCGTTCCCAACTCAATTTTCTTGAGGTTATCTGCAGTGGTGTGTATTCCATCTTCCAGCTCTTTCGGTGCTGGTGGAAATTCTGAGGTCACCTCGTCGTTGTTGTTTTCGAAGCACCAGGGAAGATCATCCATATCCTCAGGGTCTCCTCTTGATATTGTATCATATGACAAGTACGAGCTCGCTTCCAAGACCGATGTGGATCTGGTTCTGCTCTCGTAGCTTTGGGTTCATGCTTCTGTGGCGGCGTTACCCTCCAGCTGTCAGATATAGCGAACTTGCCGAGCTGATACTGATCTTCGACCTAATTCTTGAAGGTGAAGCAATCTTCGAGAGGGTGTCCTATTACCCTTTGATAAGAGCAATAGTTCGGGTGTAAGACTTCGCCTGCTTGTTCGGGGTGTTTAGACTCCGGCAGAGTAAGCATTTGATGTCTTATAGCAACATCAAGTATCTTCTTTGTCTTATCTTAAGGGAAAGAGTATGCTCGACCCATCTTCTTCATAAGGGACAAATCCGGACCGCGCAATTCCCGATCACATGACTTTTTGGTCCTGCTTTGTCGTTGTCGAATCCTTTTCCGCTCTTTGACTTATTTATGCCTCTGCGTCGGGCCCTTTACACAACAGGTTGACAGGGAGGAGCATTTTCGTCTTTTGCAGCCTGTTGAAGAAGACGTCGCGTCCTGACTTTCTCGTAGATGGCCATTTCGCGGTTATGGTCGTCCCGAGCTTTTTGACCCGCTTTCCTGATGAGCTTGTCCATTCGTTCTTCAAATGGCGGACTCAGCACTTTGATTGCGGGATCTAGTTTTGGTACGGGGTCGGCATTTTCTGACAGGGCGTCCTCTTCTTCATCGAAATTATATATGGCGTAGCTACTATGAACTCGTTCCTGTTTCCCGGATCTCACATATCCAAGCCTAAGCGTTTCCATTCTCCCGTTGGGCAACTTGCGCTGAGTCCCAGGGACATCCCAAATCCTGTTGTAGAACCGAGCTTGTCGAATAGTCTGTTTTAAGGGTACCCCTTGGCGCTTCAATAGCCCTTTTAGTCGGTTCGTATAATATCTGGGCAAATGGATGGGTTGGAACCTGTCAAGTGTAGAATCCGCGCCATGCCAGATTTCTTTCTCCATTCTTGTCTCTGTGGACCGGTAGAATAGGATCGCATTTTCACCTTTTCTCCTAGGAGGGACGTAAAATGTTTGCAGGTCTTGCACATTGTAAGCTTCAAGTGCGTCAAGGTCTTTGTAGTGCTCCCGCAGAATCATGGTAATTTGCAAACTCTGATCATCACCAGGGAATGCTTGTATTGACAACCGACTGGAGAACACAACATTAACCTCATCTTCTGAGTCGCTTCCAAAGATCAATATGGGGGCGGACGGCCCCGGGTTGTTGCGTCGAGACGGCCCAGCGTAAACTATCTCTTCTTCTTCTTCGGTATCACTCCTGAAAACAGGAATGGAGGCGGCGGCTTTGTTCTCCGGTTTGCGGCACCTCTCTGTGTCCTCGAAATCTGGCAAAAAGTATTTTGCATCTTCATACTTGCAGACTTCGTTCACGGAGAACGGGTTCATCTCTCCTGTTACGGTATACTCAAAACCATCCTTGAAATGCTTCATACACTGATGTTGCGTAGAAGGGATGATGTTGTACTTGTGTAACCAAGGACGACCGAGCAGAGCATTGTAGCAGGTCTTGGCGTCAATGACGTGAAACTTAATATCCGTGACGTGTAGCCCGAAGCGTAATGTTAGTATCACCGATCCGAGGGTCCGTGATAACTGAGAATCGAAACCGGAGATGGTAATTTTATCACGAGCGAGGTGCTGAACGCTCATGCAGATTTCTTTCAACACCCGAACATTAAGGAGATTGACGGAGGATCCATTATCAACCAGGATTTTGCCTATCTTGATATCATGGCAGTATCCAGAAACATATAGGGGACGGTTGTGGTCACACGTGTTAAGGAGAAGGTCCTCATCACCGAAAGTGACATCGGCTGTGTGCACTTCTTCCAGTTCATCCTTCATCCTTTCTTCGGCGAAGAAGGCCTGGAATTGCTCGGGCTCTTGCAGCGCCTTGATTAGCGAATCTCTCGCTTCTTTTGATAATAAGAGGGCGTCGAGAATGCTGAGCTGAGAGGGTAGCTTCCTCAGGTGCGCTAGGACATTGTAGTCCACCTTACTCTTCTTGGGCGGGTCCTTGGCAGTCAGCTCTTTCATGACTTGGTCATCTAAAGCGATACCCTCAGCGACCTTTTTCTTTCCCTTATCTTTTCTAGTTGAGGGTCCGAGATTCTTTTCGGGTAGCATGCGATTACGCAGCTGAATGTTTTCACAGGCCTCCGGTTCTCCTTCCTTCTCTAAGATGGATTCTTTAAAGAGGGGGCTAAGAGCTATTTCCTCATCAGAGTCGCTTCCAAAGGTGAGAACCTGTGATCCTCCGGCGTTGACCACGCGATAGTTGCTGGTAGTTCCTTTATGCTCTTCGGTCGTGCTTCTCTGCTCCCGACGAGTTTTGCGTTTCATCCGCTTGAAATGCTACCGGTGAGCAACATATCTCTGCCACCATCTTTTAAAAGCGTCGCATTCTTCGGTGGGGTGCGAAATCTTTCGATGATATGCGCAGTAATTAGGATGCATCCCTGCTCCACCGAGAGTGTTTTCTTCAGAGGGTGGTAGCTTCATTCCCATTGATATGGCTTTAGCGAGCCTTTTCCTCGTCTTGAATTTGTTTTTATCCACGATGGATGTCCCTTGATCTGGCAGGAATGTCTCGACTGTTTCATCTAGTCGGCGGCATTTGGCTCTTTCAAATATGGCCATCTCACGCTCCCGATCGGCTTTACTTTTCAGACGAATCTCATCCAGAAAGGCGTCGATCATTTCGTCTGATGGCCACACAAGTTCCGGCTCAGGCTCTGCCCTCAGTCTTTCTGTGCAGGGCGCTTCTTCATTGTCTAGCGATGAATGAGAGATCACATGGAAACTTGCTACGTAATCCTCAGATCCGTCTGACGAGTTTTCCCCATCATTTTCGTCCTCAAGGACGTGGCTGAGGAACTCTTGAAGCGTGATGGGGGTCTGCGCTTTCTGATTATATTCTTCCAGCGCGTTGATCTGTTTCTGCAAATCCGTGCGCTTGTCACCAGGCTTCACGGGCTTCTTAGATTTCTTCTTATTTTTCTTTGAAGATTTTAATGGCTGGGTGTGAGTGCTTGGGCCATCACCGCCAATCTTCGGAATTGGGTGCGGTTTCAGCATCCCTTCGATGATCTGAGGTTCCTGCAGGTTCTTCCACCTGATCACCGGGCATATCTGGAGATCATACAGAATCCTTTTGGTCTTGGCCGACAGCACGACCTCCCATGGAGCTTCTTCAATAAAAGAACAAGTTGCCCCCGGTGTGTCTGTCTTCTTAGGATGTGCGGTTGTGGTTGGTTTAGCTTCCACTTCTTGGATAGCGCAAACTTACCTTAAAGGTACTGATCTTCGATCCATCCTTTAAAGACGAAGCAATACGCAATCGGATGGCTTACCGTTTGATGGTAAGGGAAGTAACTGGGGTTATTCACCTCGCTGGGTTGCGGGGGTCGCCTTAGATTTAGTAAGTTGATAAGCCTGTTGCGTACCGCCAGCTCAAATAGCCTCTTCGTTTTATCCTGCGGGAATGAGTAAGGGCATTTCATTTTCTCATTGTAATAACACTGTCTCTCCTCCAATTGAACCGCCAGTTTTGGAGCACTGGGTTGCTTTTAAGCATTCGCAACGAAGGCCGCCTTCCCTTTACCCTTGTCGTTCCGAGGTTCCGGTTTCAGGGGAGACGGTCTGTGACCCATCTGGTCCTTCTGGGCCAGCTTGTCGATCAAAGCCTGGAACGTGGTTGGTTTGAAGAACATCATGAACTGTGAAATAGTTGTATGAGGGTCTAGGGTGCCCACGAACATGCCCACCGCTGGTGCTTCCTCGATGCGCTGTTCGTACTTTGACCATAAGTTCCGCCATCGGATCGCATATTGGACCCAAGTTTCACCCGGCTTCACCCTTGCATTAATCAAAGCTGTTATCGGGGTGCGTTCGCTGGCGCTTGCGAAACTCTGGGTAAACAGCAACTCCATTTCAGCGAAAGTTTTGACTGATTCGTTCGGAAGCTCAGAGTACCACTCAAACGCCATCTCTGATAAACTGCCGACGAATTGGCGAAGCAAGAGCTTATCGTCACCGCCAGTGTTGCCGCAAAGAGCCCTGAACTGGGCCAAATGTTGATGGGGATTGCCTGTCCCCTTGTAGACATGAAACTTTGGGATCGTATAGCCCGGCGGGTATTTGATCTGATCATACCAGCTCGGATATAGTCGCCCCGTTTTGACGACTTGGCCGGCTGCCTCAGTTGCCTGATGAACTCGTATCTGCTGGGCGATGTAGTCATCCAGGGCAACTTTAGAGATCATTTCTTCTTTAGCTGTTGAAAGAGCCTGAGGTAGATTTGACATTTCCCCTATGTCATCTTCGAGGACAATCGGAGGATCTTCCGCCGGGGGATCCTGCTGGATCATCATACCCACCATATCTTGGAACAGAAGGGCTATTCGCTTTATATTGGCTGCTTGTTCCGCAGCCTCTTTGTCCTTCTTTTCAAGTATCCTGTGAAGGAACTCGGTGTCGGTTTCTTGCTCCTGGCGTTGATCCGAAGATGCTTCTGGGCTCTCTTTTGGCCCAGTGAGTGCGGCCATCGCAGTCATCATTTCTTGGAGCTTCTGCTGCTGCTCCTGAGCTTTAGTCACCGATCGCATAAGCGGTCAATGACCTGTGGATATACGGCTGTCCTCTTTCTCGGACGCCATGTAGACGGTATGCACCACCATGCCCCCAGACTTAGGGCGTTTAGGCTTACTGTCTTTGACATTTGCTGCAGGCGTGGGGACTTTCTCCTACTTTCTGCTCTTGTGAGTAGTCGACGTGGAAAGGGGCCGTTGTAGTGGGCACCCAAGTGGTTGTCGTCCTTTGCGGTTTGATAGGACGGTTCTTTTCTTCTTGAACTTTCACCCTCTTCTGTCGGTGAGAGTGATCTTGAACGATTACTGAGTCCTGAACCCGTCTCCAGACCTTATAAATTTTGGAGGACAGCCGTTGAGGGGGCTGCTCTGGCCTTGTTTCTGTAACATTCTCCGCGGGTGGAGGAGATCTTTTCAGCGTGGCAGTCGGAGAGTTTCTGCGCACCTTGTTGAGCAGTTCAAAACTGTTCCCAGTCGGAATAGCAACATTAATTTCCACCGTTGGAGCCGGTGGGGTTAGCCCAGAGGGGGAGTTTCCCCCGGCCTTCCTTACTCGGCGCCAGTGGCAATGTCGAGCGTGTCGAGCTGTTGGGGCTGGTCCGGTGATGGGGATGGTTTCGTCTTACCCCCCTCCGTATAGATGAGGCGCCGCTGGTGTCAGCCTCTTGAAGACTGATGCCTTTTGAGTAGCGGTATCCAATCTGTCAAAGACAGACCTTCGAGCAGGAACGGGAGCCGGGATAGTCAGTCTTGTAAAGACCGACTCTTTGGCAGGAGAAGCCGCCTTGACTACTTCAGGGGCAGATATGGCTATCTTCCTCAGGATGGCCACTTTAGGGGTCATGGGCTTCCTGGCAGGCCCATCGGAGTTCAGGCTCAGTCTGGTGAAGACCGAGGAGTTGGCATTAGACGACCCGTTGAAAGGGGCCGTTGTAGTAATGAGCCGATCGAAGACCGATTTCTTTTGCGCTTCCTTCGACGGCTGGATATTAACGTTCACTGGCGGGAGCATGGTCCCAAAGAACAGACCGGTGGTAGCCTGAGTCACTTGTTCCACAGGCATAGCGAACAGGGAAGCAGCCCGCGGTCCATAGGCTACACCTCCAGGTGAGGCGGAGCGTCGGTTGCATTTGCAGTTGGAGCAGTTCGAGCAGTTGCCAGCCATTGATCCTTTTGCTTTCTACAGCAAACGAAACGCCAAATCTTAGTACTTCGAAACCCAAGGGCAACCATTAGCGAACCGCAATTGGTTCGCGAATCACGACACACGAAGTGTGGAGTGGAAAGAAGAAAAGGTCCCACCGGGCGTGCCAGAATCTGTTCCACTCCGAAAGACACGCAAGACGGGCTGTCTTGCCTGATATTCGGGGCAGATGCTAATTGGTGCTATCCGTCCACCTCTCCGAAAATGCCAAGTTGATTTATGGCACCTATATCGAAGGTTTAAACGGATGCGTCCGATGTAGCAGACTTCGTCAGATTCCCCCTCGCTTGAGGGGTTTTTGATTGTGGGGATGCTCTTCCCTGCGGGCGCAAGCCCCTGCAGTTAATTACGCTACCGCATCGCGGTAACAACTTTCTCCTTCTTCAGATGGTCACTTCATGTCATGGGTGTTTGTTTTGTGTTTGGTTGCGCGTGGATTGTATACGGAGACTAAGTTATGTTGTCGCCCGTAGGGCATGGACTAGTCCAAATCCATATTATCTTAGATTTGGGTTTGGGGGTTTAGGTTTAAGGATACGTTAGCCTCATTTGAGATTAAGATCAATTTAAACGTTTGTTAAGGATACGTTAGTCTCATTTTAGACTAAGATCGACTTAACGGGATCATTTAGATCCGACAAGAGAGCAATTGGGGGGCTCTATTGTTTAGTTTAGTGACATTGCGGTCGATAGGTAGTTTAAGGACATTGCGGTCCAATGTTAGTTTTAAGATATTGCGGTCAAGGTTAAGGACATCATAGTCCATGGGTTTAAGGACTCTACAGTCCGGCGTTAGTTTTAAGACATCAGGGTCAAGGTTAAGGATGTCATAGTCCGTTGTTAGTTTTAAGACATTCCGGTCAAGGTTAAGGACATCATAGTCCATGAGTTTAAGGACCCCACAGTCCGTTGTTAGTTTTAAGACATCACGGTCAAGGTTAATGACATCATAGTCCGTCGTTAGTTTTAAAACATCCCGGTCAAGGTTAAGGACATCATAGTCCATGAGTTTAAGGACCCCACAGTCCATGAAATGTATGGTTGTTGGGACCCGTCACCTCTTTGAAGACGTTGAGAAATTACGACGACAGATATCAAAGGAGTGAAGAGATGTACCCTTGAACCAAGGTAGATTAAATGATCTGTAGCCCAATTTGGAACCAAGATCAATTAATTATATTATGAGCCCATTGGCTCAGTTAAGTCTGAATTGAGGACTTATGGCCTTCTTGGGCTAAGTCCAATCATGTTAGGAATATTGGCCCTCTGTTGGTCCATTGAAGGGGAGGCTTTGCCTCTAGTAAATTAGCCGATTGGGCTAAAGCTAGTGTTAAACACTAAAGACCAACAGTGTTGAACACTGGAAATAAGATTATCAAATTAGTGTTAAACACTAAAAATTGTGATTCTCAAATTAGTGTTAAATACTAACAGATAACAGTATTAAACACTGGCGACAAAATTATCAGATTAGTGTTAAACATTAACAGAGGGGGGATCACGTAGGAGCATGTGATGGCATCAAAAAGTGGGGCCGGCTCCCCTTCATTTTGTTCTGCAGATAAGTATTTAACACCTTTAATTCTCACAGCCATCACGTGTGGGCACGTGATGGGTGCTCATGCCTTGATTTATTAGAATATTCATTAGGGGTCACGTGGTGACACGTGAGGGCACCCAGAGGTTCTGTTCTGTGGATCTTTTACAAGGGTCACGTGGGGACACGTGACCCTGGTTCTTTCCTGTTTAAAGATATGTTTGTCTTTTTAAGAATTAAATTCTTCATAGGGTTAAACCCTAGCTATAACTTTGGAGGAATTAAATTCCTATTTTCGAAGAATTATATTCTTAGGTAGGGTTAAACCCTAATTTTCTTTCTGTAGGAATTAGATTCTCATATATGTAAAGAAACAAGTTCTGATATAGGGTGAAACCCTAATTTTATTTTAAGGGGGATTAAATCCCTGTGAGTTTGAGAGAATCAAATTCTCAATTAGGGTTAAACCCTAGTTCTGTCCATTTTGAAGGAATTAAATTCCTATAATTTTGGAGAATTAAATTCTCATATAGGGTTAAACCCTAATTTTATCTTGGTCGAATTAAATTCCTATAACTTTGTGAGAATTAAATTCTCAAAACTCAATTCCTCCTCTATGTTTTAGATCTGCATGGCAGGATCTCGACCCGATGAGAATTAAATTCTCAACCTATGGGGAGATGTGCACTTTGCAGGTCTGCCACCAGAGAAAGAACTAAGTTCTTTTCTTTTTATATAAGAGTTAAACTCTTGGATCGAGAATTAAATTCTCTTTTTGAAGCCTTTAACCCCTTTTTCTTACCTAGGGTTTTTCTTTGTAGAGAATCAAATTCTTCTTCTTTTTTCTCTCTGAATTTTTTAAGATTCCAAGGCTCTCTATCTCCAAAAACTCTTCCTTCTTTCGGCTCCTATTTATAGGAGAAGGAAAAGAATCAATCTGTTTGGTAAATCTTTCATTGAAAGATTTGATTTGTTTTTATCATTAATTCGGGCTTTTAGATTATTAGGTGAATTTTATTCACCGTTGGATTTTAAATCCAAAGATATTCCTTTTATTATTTCGGTGAGATTTAGGGGAAATCTTTCCTTGTCCAAGATTTTTCCATAAATTGGTGATATCTAATCACCCTGCGATTCTTAATCCAGCGGTTCTCCATAATTCTTCTCCATTTTGGAAAGATTTAAATGATCTTTTTTCAGAATTTAATTCTGTTGAACAGTAAGGCTTTTAAAGCCAGTCATGTGTGACCACGTGACCTTTGGTCACGTGTGGGCACGTGACCCCCGGTCACGTGTGAGCCTGAATGGACTCCTCCTCTGCGCTCTGTTCTTTGCCGCTGCTTTAACCATCACGTGCCAATACGTGACCACTGGTTACGTGTGAGCACGTGATGCCTCTTCTGAAGCTTTTTCCTGATTTTTAATCAGGGAACAGGGCCAAGGAGAGCCGCTCAAACACCGACTTGCGTTTGAGTTGGGACGCCTTCGAGACCACCACATTTGGCCTCTTACCTTTCGAGACCGGTTTGTCTGTCACCGAGGCTTAAGGAGCTGGGATGTCGTTAGCTGACACGAACAGAATATAGCCAAATGGTTGCGGCGGCTCCTCCCATTGTCGCCCGAGACTGGCCGGAAGGACCGTCCTGGAGTCTATCTTCATCGTGTAGGAGACGGGAGCCGTGCTGAGACCTAAGTTCATTTTTGGAGACATTGTTGAAAAGTGATTGCTTGAAACCTGCATGAAAGGGCATTATTTTAGTATAAATATCGATATGTATATTGATTGAGTTCGCATGAATGCTTAACCCGAAATATGGGAGGAGAGATAGGTCCCACCGGGCGTGCCAAAATCTGTAGGGTGTTTTTCGTCACCCCATTGAGATGGGAATATGCGCGCGCTTGTCAGGCGTACTACAGATTCCCCCTGCCTAGGGTAGGCTGGGGTTTATTGATTGTGGGGATCCGAATCTTCGGCAGCCGCGGACTAAGCTGCCGTTAATTACCCCTCGCCTTTGGAGCGAGGGAACTTCCGGTTAACAGGTTAAACTGGTCATGCGAACTTAATGTGCAACGTACGTGTGTTTTGTTTTGGAGGGGGCTTGGGTATATTGGGAGCCACGTAGAGTTTTTACAGGGGGTCTCGCTGTTCGGATAGCGGGCTGGGGGTCAAGGGGGCTAGCAGCCCCCTTACGGGGTGCGGGGCAGCGCTCCGGCCCAAATTTTTTTTGAGAGAGATAGTGTTGTAGAGTTTGTGTGTGTGTGTGTGCATGTATATACATATATATAAAATAAAATAAAGTAAAAGGCATCCAAAGGATGCGTGGGAAAAGCGCCAGCGCTTTGGGTGCTAGCGCAAGAGCGCTAGCGCTTTGAGCGCTAATGCACCACGTGGGCGCTCGAGCGCTAGCGCTTTGAGCGCTAGCACCCCACGTATCAGCACGTGGGCGCTCGGGCGCTAGCGCTTTGAGCACAAGAGCGTTAGCGCTTTGAGCGCGAGCGCACCACGTGTCAGCACGTGGGCGCTCAGACGCTAGCGCTTTGGGCGCTAGCGCACCACGTGTCAGCACATGGGTGCTCGGGCGCTAGCGCTCTAAGCGTAAGAGCGCTAGCGCTTTGAGTGCTAGCGCCCCACGTGTCAACATGTGGGCGTTCAAGCGGCAAAAGGGACTTGGTCCCTGCAATGGGAGTTGTACTCCCAGAAAGGAGCACTTATTATTCTCTGTATATGTATATATATATATATATATATATATATATGAGAAGTTAAACTCCTAGGATGTTTTGAAGCTGATGAAGGGCTTCTCCCCTTGAGCCCTAGTTCTTCCCCAAAGTGGGGTTTCTGGAGATGGGTCTCCTTCTTCTTCCTTTGTTGGCCGGATCTTGAAGATCAAGAAGTATGAGATTTTAAAAATCTCTCCTTCCTGAGATCTGATGGCAGATTTGATCTCCCCTTTATGGGTTTTGTGGTGAAAAACTATTTTGTTTTACAAAAAGAAGAGTAAAACTCTTGATTTAATTCAAAAGAAAAAAAGAAGGTTTTAGAACCTTGAGGAAGAAGAAGATCACAGATCTGGATTTTTTGGAGAGAGAAAAAGTTGTTGGGATATTTTCATTAACCTTGCCTTTATAGGCTATACACTTTACATAGCCCCTTGGGCTTTACAAAAATGGCATTTTGGCCATCCCATGGCTCATGTGCCATTTCTTTTTGCACATAAGCCATGGGCTTTACAAAAATTTGGCTTTATGCCCATTCATGCATAAATAATTACATAAAAATTATTTATTACATGATTTTATTGTTGGCATGGGGGGGCGGCCGCTTCATGTTCGGACTCGACCTGGGCATGAGCCCACTTGATCCGGGCTTGGGCCCGCTTGTCTTAGGGTTGACCTTGACTTTGACTTGGTCAACCGAGGTGCAATTTTCGACCCCAACAGTGAGAATGATTGTATTTTGTTTCGGAATGAACACGTCACATTCAGAAACTGCCCCGTATGCGGGAAAAGACAATTCAAGCCTAAGAAAGACCCTCAGTTGAGTGATGTGCCCGTGAAGATTATTCATCATTTTCCATTAATACCGAGGCTGCAACGGTTATTTATACGTGAGAAGACGGTGTCTGAAATATAGTGGCACCATAAAGCGTCCCGTGAAGAGGAAAAATGAGTCATCCCAATGATTCGATGTCATAAAAAGTTTTAAATGAAAAATATCCTTCATTCAATGCTGACCCTCATAATGTGAGGCTGGGAATTGTGAGCGACGATTTCAGTCCATTTGGAATGGTTCGCGGCCGGCGTACTCACAGTACTTGGCCCGTTGTGGTGACTATATACCTGCCGCCATGGAGGGCTATAATACAGTCTTATTTTACGTTAGCTCTTTTAATCGATAGTCCTTCGTTTTCTAGGAAAAACATCGACGTATACCTTCAACCTTTGATCGATGAGTTAAACTTGCTGTAGGAAGGTGGCATGAGAACCTATGACGTAGATGGTAAACAAAATTATTAGATCCAGGCTGTTTTGTTATGGACTATTAATAATGTCTCTTAGAAGAGCCGACCTTTTAAATTTTAAATGGTGACTTAGATTTTGTCATGAATGAAAACGAGTCATGCTATGAATTTGTCTAAAAAAAAAAAGCTAACCATATATATTATTTATATATAAAGTATGAGCTTAGTCTAATTGGTTGGTATTTGGAATCTCCCATTGAGCGTCCAATAAATGTTATTGTGACAACAATGGAGTTGTGGTTTTGGCCTAGAAATTCTGGTCCCATCAGCGGTCCAGACATATTCTGAGGCAGTATCACTTCATCAGGAAGATAGTTGATCTCTAAGGGATCGAGGTAAGGAGAGTTGACGCGAAGGATAACACGGCGGATCCACTCACAGAGGCCTTTCCCTAGAGAGACTTTTATGGGACATTGGATATGAGATACTATAACAACTGGCCTTAGTGCAAGTGGGATATTGTTAGTTATATGTATGCCCTAGAGGCCATTATTGTACATATGATGTATATTATAGTGGATGCTTGGATATATATAGGGAGGAATTTCTTGCTCGACATGATAGTATGCTATCTTGTTACTCTTTATTTTAATATGTACCCTCACTGTCTCTCTGTAACATGTTGATAAAGCCCATATGATGTGTACTTGACTTCTAGGAATATGATGGAGATCATACTAGTGGGGCCTGGGTAGTCCGTAAGTGCATCCTTCAATTATTCCTAGTTGTGGGAGTATCGAGACGCGACATCGATATTCCAGAGTAGACTAGCGTATATGTTTCTTGACCCATATGATGGGCGATGGATGATTCCACATCCATTGGTGTTTAACATCAAAGATTGTATATGGGTGCTCAGTGGAGACTGGGTACACTGAATAGGACTCGCCGAGAACTCCTAGATGGTTTTATACCAAACGTCAGATAGCGGTTCTCTGGTGACTACAGGTTAGTCTGTAGACCCGAGATCGTTATAGAGTCTTGTGTGTCTCCTACTGTACTTTGATTTCCACCCTACCACGGCTCTACCGAGTCGTGCAAACTGGTGGTTTTTGGGTACAGACCCGAGTCACATGGAGGCAATGAGCGATAGGAAGGATTTTGTCTCTCCTGGTATTGGGGGTTGATATTGCGCTGTACTCAATTGGCCATAACAGGAAATCCCTGGCCATGGTTGCTGAGATTTACCGGTAAGTGTTATCAGTAGTTTCTCGAACCGTTATGAGCCTCACATCGGCATCACTTATCAGGCTATTAGGGTCTGACGTATACCACCCCCAGGCTGGATATGCGACATATCAGACGAACAGACCGGACTATATGGCAGTATTACTTATTGGATTTACGGGAGTATGAACAAGCCTGCTTGTTGATCTTATGATCGCTCAATACCTGGGAGCCGTTATGTACAGCTAGTGTCGCTGACGGTTTATGGGTATGTGATATGATCACTGCCTACTGCCACCGTATTGACGAGTCTTTGGAGTCCTACACAGAGGTTTCCTGGCTCAGGCGTAATGAAGTAGGAGCACATATGTGATATGTGCGGGACAGAGATTAATACATGTATATGATACCGTATTCTAATCTCGCGATATGTGATTGTAGGATGTTTTTCGTCACCCCATCGAGATGGGAAAATGCGCGCGCTTGTCAGGCGCATTACAGATTCCTCCTGTCTAGGGTAGGCTGGGGTTTATTGATTTTGGGGATCCAAATCTCCGGCAGCCGCGGACTAAGCTGCCGTTAACTACCCCTCGCCTTTGGAGCGAGAGAATCTTCGACTGACAGGTCAAACAGGTCATGCGAATTCAATGTGCAGTGTTGTGTTTTGAAGGGGTTTTGGATATATCGTGGTCCCCGTAGAGTTTTTACGGGGGTCCCGCTACCCGAACAGCGGGTTAGGGGTCACGGGGGCTAGCAACCCCTTTACAGGGTATGGGGCAGCACCCCGTTAGAAATTTTTTCTAACGGGGACAGAGTTGTGGAGTGTGTGTGTGTATAAAAAAAAAGAGCGTCCAAAGGACACGTAGGGGTGCAGGCGCCTCACGTGCCTGGCACGCGGGCGCCGGGCGCCGGCGCCTCATATGCCTGGCACGCGGGCACCGGGCGCCGGCGCCTGGGCGCGGGGCGCGGGGCGCAGGGCGCCAGCGCCCCATGTTCTTGGCACACGGACGCCGGGCGCCAGCGCTCTACATGCTTGGCACGCGGGTGCTGCGCGTCAGCAGGAAAAGGGACTTTTTATCTGCACTGGGAGCTGTGCTCCCGATTTAACTTCTGGAGTTGAACTCCTAGAAAGAAAGGCTTTTTTATATGGAGACAAACTCCCAGAAGTTTTGATTAGTGGAGTTAAACTCCAAGAAATTTTTGTAAATGCTCAAGGGGACCCCTTTCTTCTCCTGAGCCTTGGATCTTTCCCAAAATAGGGTCTTTAGAGATGTATCTCCTTCTTCTTCCTTTCTGTTGGCCGGATCTTGGAGAAAAAGGAGATGTGATTTAAAAATCTCCCCTTTTTGAGATCTGATAGAAGATCTGAGCTTCCCTTTGTGGGTTTTGTGGTCAAAAACTATTTATTTTTGGAAAAGGAAGAATGAAACTCTTGATTTAATTCAAAAAAAGGAGAAGGTTTAGAACCTTAAGAAAGGAGAAGGAGGCACAAAAACCCTAGAGTTTGAGAGAATGAAAAGTCTTTTTTATTTCATTATCATGTTACCTTATATAGGCTTACAAAATTACACATAGCCCCTTGGGCTTTACAAAATGGCACTTTGCTCATCCCATTTCTCATGTGCTCATTTCTTTTGCACATAAGTCATGGGCTTTACAGAAGTTTGGTTTTATGCCCATTTTCTTACATTCATGCATAAAAAATTATATCAAAATTATTTATTACATGATTTTTTATTTCGGCATGGGGGAGGCCGACCGCGGGGCTCGACTTGAGCATGGGCCTACTTGCTTGGGCTTGGGCCCGCTTACTTAGGCTTGGGCCCGCTTACTTGGGGTTGACCTTGACTTTGACCTGGTCGACTGGGGTGCAATTTTCGACCCCAACAGTGATATTGGTCGGTTATATGTGATATAGCCGGGTTATCGAATTAAATATTGATTCGATAAGTTGATACAAATGATATTAGTCGGTTATATATGATATAGCCAGATTAAATCAAGTGTTGATTTAATAATTTAATGTATAATTATATATATTTGATATACTAATGTACATTAACTAATATTAACTCACTTAAGTATTTCTTTTTCTCACTTGTGCACATTTAATATATATGTGATATATATTATTGTGTCATGCTAGTCAATACATGCAACATGGGTGTATGAGACTTACACCATTCTTTAGATAATTAAAGGGTTTTGTTTATTTAAAGTAATTCAAAATTGGTTGGAAATTAGTCATGGTTGATGCTTAGTGGAAGCTTGTAGAACCCACTGACTTAGTCCACTAATTTTGTTTTACTTGAGATATTTATTAACCCAACAATTATCATTAACCATGGTTAAGTCTCTACAAGGGTTATATGAGATATAATCTCATATATGGTTGCTATTCTCACTCATTCATTTACCATTTCATTTTCCACTTCATCTTCTTCATCATCTCCAAAAATCTATCTAGATTTTTAGGAGGTGAAGAAACCATGTGAGAAAAATTAAATCCAAAGTGAGCAAAGTTCATACTTCATCAACCTACACTAGACTAGTCATTTAGTATATGTTGTTTGCTTCACTAATTCATAATTAATGAAGAGGTAGTTTGGGTTAGAGTCACATCGACGTAAATCATCTTCGGCCTCGAAGACTTCAAGCATTCTCGTTCATTTCACCTTATGAAGCCTATCTTGAGTCCGGGAGATCATTACATGGAGCGAATGGACTATTACACGGAGCTATTGAAGTGAAGGACCAGTATACAAAGGTTGTATTCCTCATTCACTTAGATGTAAAGTTGTTTACATGCTTGTTTGCTCCTAAAACTCTTGTTAGATTCTAGGTTAAGGTTGTTTGGTATACTAGAATTTTTAAAATAAGGCATGTTGGATTCCTCCCGGAACCTTGTGGCCGTGCCAAAGAACCCTACAAAGAGTATGAAATCTATTGTCTTTGCTATAAGTGTATGGATAAGCGATTTCTCAAGAAGTCGGAAGTTAAGTTACACATCGTGAGATACGGTTTCGTTAGAGATTACACTACGTGGGAACTTTACGGAGAAAAGTTGTTGTAACGGGAAATGAAGTATGGGTGCAAGAAACAGGAAACGAATTCATCGAAACGGAAACCACAGAATGGTAAGGGATTTAGAAGAAAAGGAGGAAGATAAATGGCAGTTTGAAGAAGACGAAACAGTCGAAGAAGATGATGCTGTATTTGCGTCGATCGATGACATGTAGGAGCTTATAAATGCCGATGAATTTTCTTATGATACGAAAAACACTAGACTCTCGTTATTGGAGAAATACAAGGCCGACTCTAGGATCCCGTTATATCCAAACTGCATAAGGTCTTCAAAGCTGTCCTTTTTTGTATGTCTCTTTCAGATCAAGTGCAAGAATAGATGGAATGACTAGTCTTTTACTGATCTCCTAGAACTTTACTGATCTTCTAGAACTGCTGAAGGAAGATTTTTCCGACGGAAATGAAGTGCCACCGAGCTGGTACGAGACGCAAATGATATTCACAAATATCGACCTGAACTATTATAAGATACATGCATGTGAGAATGATTGTGTTTTGTTCTGGAATGAACACGTCACACTCAGAAACTGCCCCATATGCGGGACAAGCCGATTCAAGCCTAAGAAAGACCCTCAGTTGAGTGATGTACCCGTGAAGATTATTCATCATTTTCTATTAATACCGAGACTGCAACGGTTATTTATGTGTGAGGAGACGGTGTCTGAAATACAGTGGCACCTTAAAGCGTTCCGTGAAGAGGAAAAATGAGTCATCCTAAAAATTCGGTGTCATGAGAAGTTTTAAATGAAAAATATCCTTCATTCAACGCTGACCCTCATAATGTGAGGTTGGGAATTGCGAGCGACGGTTTCAGTCCATTTGGGATGGTTCGCGGCCGGCGTACTCACAGTACTTGGCCCGTTGTGTTGACTATATACAACCTGCCGCCATGGAGGGTTATGATACAGTCTTATTTTACGTTAGCGCTTTTAATCGATGGTCCCTCGTTTTCTGGGAAAAACATCGACATATACCTTCAACTCTTGATCGATAAGTTAAACTTACTGTGGGAAGCTGGCGTGAGAACCTATGACGCAGATGGTAAACAATTTTTTTAGATGTAGGCTGTTTTATTGTGGACTATTAATAATGTCTCCTAGAAGAGCCGGCCTTTTAAATTTGAAATGGTGGCTTAGATTTTGTCATGAATGAAAACGAGTCATGTTATGATATGTCTTCAGGAAAAAAAACCAACCATATATATTATTGATATATAAAGTATGAGCTTAATCTAATTGGTTGGTACTTGGAATCTCCCCAAAGTTTGGAAGTTATGGACGCAATTCGTTCAAAGCTTAGAAAATGCGCGTAATATATATGTGAACTTTTTAGAAGGCCAATTGCTTATGTGAGGATTGTGTGTCTAGAAAATTCTGAGCATCGTAGCTCACAATTTTTTTTATCACCAAGCTGCCATCTTAATTAATCTTTTGCGTCAAGACCACCAAATTACTTGTTTCTAGACATGAAAGCCAAAGCTGTATCTTGCTCCTTAGCTTGGCATATAATTAATTTTTTGTTTTGCTGTATCTAATTTCAAGTGTCTATCTTGCCATTTAAAAAAAAAATTATTTTAAGTTGTTCAGTGACATAACATCATATTTTTAATATCGGTCAATTTTAGCTATGCAACCGTTCCTATAGCTATTCACATGATTTCTCTTGTGGAACATACTTGCGATCTCGGTCATTATGTATGTCTACATGGTCTTATTTGCACCAAAAATCCGACTTTAGGAAACAAAGGTCGAGATAATAATAATGCCATTGTTCGCTAAATTGCTACTTCCGGCCAAAGAAGTTTAAGGAAGAACAAGGGGGTCATTGTGTGGCTCCAACGCGTAATAGTTACTTCAAGAAACTATAAATATGAGTTTTTGAAGAATTCAGAAGTACTCTCTGATCAATCAAAATTTACTGTTGTAATTTCTATATTCGTGATTCTCCAAAGAATCACGAACCACACAAGAACCGTAGTGGAAAACCTATCATAATCATGAGTTTCGAATCTATTTGAAAAGAATTACCAAACAACTATCAAAACACATCAAGTTATCAAAAGCACACACCAAACAAGAAAAACACAAGATTTACCAAGATTCAGCGCAACTCGCACATGCTCCAGCAACCTGACGACGAAAGCTTCCACTATCAAAGAAAGAATTATAAGAGAATACACTCTCCGATTACCGCCTAATACATCAAATCTTCTAATCCTGACAAAACCTCTCCTCTCTCTCTCTCTCTCTCTCTCTCTCTCTTTTATAGCTACCCCTTTTAATTGGGGAGAAATATTGGCAATTCTCTTCAAAACGTTAGGGCATTGGATTTATATTTATAGCCTATAATTTGGTTAGAGATAGAATATTTGGTTAGAGATAGAATAGGTTTTAAACCTAAGATTTCCTTAAAAAAACACTAATCCAAATTCGATTAGAAACCCTAAGTATATTTTATTATATTTTTTTGCATCTCTTTTTATATATAATTGTAAATAAATAAGGGAAATTTCACCAAAATCACCATGTATAGCCTTTGTTCCTAAAATCATCATGGCGCGGATTTTGTGCATAGAAACCCCCGAAGTTTTTTCCGTCACATGCGATCCTCCTTCCATTAAAATTTAAATTTTTTAAGTCAAAAATTTTTTCTTCCGGAAATAGTACCCTTTCATCCCTCTTTTAATAGTCGACTATATGGTAGGGTATTTTGGTCATTTTATGAAAAAATTTTAATTCCAAAAAGCCTCAAATCTTTTAGCTAAAATACGAGAAACCCCCGAATAGTTTCAAAATTACGAGAAACCTCAATCGTATGCGGTTTTGTGCTATTTATTACTGACGTGGCACCTGATTTTTTGGGATTTCTCGTAGTTTTTGAATTTTTTCATGGTAGTTTTTTGTGTATTTTGAAAGTTTTGTGGCAGTTTCTTGTGTATTTTAAAACTATTTGGGGGTTTCTCGTATTATAACTAAGGGGTTTGGGTTCTTTTTGGAATTAATCCTGTAAAAAAATCTAACGGCGGGAAGGTCACGAGAGAGATCGTATGTAACGGAGAAAACTTCTTGGGGTTTCTGTGTACGAAATCGGCACCACGGTGGTTTTGAGAATAAAGGCTATACTGCAGAATGGTTTTGATGAGCTGTCCCAAATAAATAATTGCTACTCGAGATAGTTTCTGTTAGTAATTGCAGGAAACAAGTTTTAAATGCAAAAAAGAAGAAAAAAATAAAGCACGAGCTTTCGAGAATACAAAACAAGTTTAATTAAAGAGCAAATGACGTGAGACGAGACATTAGCGCAACCAATTGTCAAATCCAGTCAAACCAATCCATCAAGTCACCAGAAGAAGACTCAAGGAAAATGGGCCTAATCAAATCGTGCTTTGGTCCCACTGATCGGCAGCCGATATGTTCCGATCTCCTCGAGATTTTTCTTGATGGTCAAGGGTGAATATTTGCATATATGTATATTGTAACCGAGTCTTTTATTTATAGAAAGGACCGGATTCAAAAGCTAGGGTTTCATCTCTTTTTCTCTTTACTGTCCTCATAATTATTTTCGGTTAAGGTTTTTAATTTTCAGCAAGTTCTTCAATTTCATATTAGTAGCTCTTTGAATTCAGCGATCAATAAAAATGTTTTTATTTTTATTTTTATTATTTTTCTCTATTCTTTTATTATGTTTTCTATTAATCTTGCTAGTGTTCGTTGTTTGATCATGAGTAGCTAAGCTAGTTTACTTGAGGGTAAATGAAGTAGATCTAGGTATATGATAAGAATTATGAATCTCTTTCTGAAGATTTTAAAGTTTATTTAAACAAGATATAGATTGATATTGAATCAGAGACGGCCGAAAAACCTTGATAGACTATGTAGCATAGCACATAGCCAATTCCTAGGAAAAGCATATCTATGATCAAATCATCAATCTAAATCTAAAAATTTATCTTTCTAATATTTGTAAAACAATCAAGTTTGATGAATTGATGGACTATATCGAGATATCGAATAGTTCACTCTTATGAGATTTCATTTAAATGTGATAGGAAGAAAGATGAGAGATCCATGATCAGTTCATTGTATGGGTTGATCTAGATCTACTGATTCGAAACCCTAAGTACTTCTAATCAATAAATCTTTTCATTAGTTTCTAGATAAGACACCAACCACAACTTTTAGTTTTAATTCGCTTAAATCTAAGTAGATCTAACCATCTTCACTATGGATTCGACCTGTTCTTCCACACTGCTACAACACCCCGATTTCCTCTTTCGCCATGCTATCCTCGTTGGCAAACGGGTGGGTTAGAGCGAGCGCCGGCGGTTGAAAATAAGCACAAATCCGCTAATCACGCGGGCGTGACGTCGGGAGCGTAACGGCCGGCGTGATTCTCACGCCTACCCTGCCTGCTGCCACCGCTATATAAACCCCTCTTCCAGACGGTTCAAGTAAGCCATTTTTACTCCACTAAGCCGTTACTCTGCTCGGATCTCTAGTCTAACTTGACCGTCGGAGGGTCCTCGGTGGTACAACCATCCCGGGACATCCTTGCTGGTAGTGTAAGTCCACGTTGCCCACCCCGGTGCCTATGGGGAGGCGGAAACGGTATAAAAATCCGATTTTTAGAACTCAAGGCAGCATGGACTAAAAGGAGGATCTTTGCTAAACAATAACTAGCAACCATGCTAAGAGATTTAGCTACTCGGTTAAAGGGTTATACCTAAGTCTTGAACTCCTTCTCTTCTTGCTCCTTGGAGTGGGATGAACGGATCGTCCTCGTCGCCTTCTCTTGCCGAAGAAAGATCCATCCGAGAGCCTCTACCTTTGGCTCCTACCTCAACCTAGAGGTAACTAAAGTGCTTGGTGTGCTAAACCTAGAACCTTAGGATGAGTAGAGAGTAATTTTGGTGTTTTATCTCAAAAGCAAAGTGATTCTCAACTCATGAGAGGGGAGAGCTTTGAGAGAGAGGAAGAGGATGAGAGAGAATGAGCATGAGAGAATGAGGATAATATCAACCATCCTCACATATATGTGAATTATGATAATTAAATAATTAATCAATGATAATAGTGATGGTTAACTTGAAATGACCATTATCATTTCACATTAATGAATTTTGCAAGAATTAAATAGCATCTTTCATATGAAATGATGATGGTCAATATGTCAACATAGGTCAACAAGTCAACCATAGTCAAATGGTCAACAACCCTAACCATAACACAATTATAATTAATTAATATTAATAATCATATTTCACATATACATTAGGGTTAAGAAAAAGACAACGGTCATCAACCCTAATGAAAGTCCTCTGCCTCTGCCTCAGTCAACTGTGCATACACACCCGTATCCGTATTCCGAGGAACACGTTACAATGAGATAAAACCAATCCCAAAACATATACTAGGATCTGGCTTAAACCAAAGTCCGCTAGTATCTACTGTCCGGACACCAAACGTGCACAAGTGCGCCGATGTGAATGAACCCCGTCGCAAAACCATGCGACCTCTACTCTGTTTTGCCAAAAGGCGAATAACCCTCTGTGTGGGACTCTAAAGACTCGACGCTACGCTAGCAGTGGGTTTAACCACAGACTGCAAGCGGCACTAGCTGTACGTAACGGTCCCCAGGTAGATGCCAATAAGAAGACTGACTAGGTGAACCCATCTGAACTCCTACTGAGCCTGAATGTGACAGTCTCCGTACAGTCCGGTCTGTTCGTCTAAGAATATCGCATGGCGGGCCTAGGGGGGCGGTAAACGTCAGTCCCCTAATAGCGGTACAAGTCGTGTCGGAGTGTAGCCCAGAACACCCTGAGATAACGCTGGAAACCTACCAGTATATCTCGCTTACCCTGACCAGGGACTTTCTGTAATGGCTCTCCTAGACACAGCGCGATATCAACCCCCAATACCGGGAGAGACGAATCCTGTCTAACCGTCACTGCCTCCAAGTGCTTCGGGACTGCACCCAACTGCTACCTGTTTGCACGACTCCTTTGAGCCATGGTAAGGTTGCAATCTAAAAACAGTAGGAACACACTCGAGGCGAAGTGACAGTGTCAAGTCAACGGACTAAGCTGTATTCATGTCACCTGGGAATTGATAACTAACGATAGGTATAATACCAACCAACAGTTCCCGACGAGTCCTGTCCAGTGTACTCGTAACCTAACGAGCACCCGCATACTATCTCAAGTACGACGTACTGACGGATGTGGGACAGACCGTCTCCCAAGCTGGGATGAGAAGCGCATACGCTAGTCTATTCCGGAGTATCGATGCCCTGTCTCGATAGTCCTACGACTAGGGACCTACATAAGGATGTGCTTGTGGATTACCCAGCCCCCACGAGTGTGACTGCCATCACAACGCTGGTAATCAAGCAAAGATCCTAAGGGCTCCACTAATGTGTAAAGGCGATATGCTATAAGAAACACATGCACGCATTAAAGTAGAAACAAACCAAGTAGCATACTACTATTTTGAGCAAGATTGTCTATACAAAGTGAATATCCCAAGCTTCCATTAAGTAATATACAAACTAGTATGATACAGTAATGGCCTCTAGGGCATATACACTAACAATCTCCCACTTGCACTAAGGCCATGTACTGGTGTATCGAAGTCCTATCATCTCGATCAGCCGCTCGAACTGAGTCTGGGGTAAGGCCTTCGTAAATAGATCAGCAGTGTTATCTTCCGTAGCAACTCTCCGAACCTCGATCTCCTGGCGACACACGATCTCCCTGATCAGGTGATACCGCCTCAAGATGTGTCTGGACTTCTGATGGGACCTGGGTTCCTTCGCTAAAGCTATAGCCCCGTTGTTGTCGTAATACAGAGGTATTGGATCAACAATGGACGGAACCACCTGAAGTTCTATCAAGAACTTCCTTATCCAGACGGCTTCTTTTGCGGCATCATCAGCAGCGATATATTCCACTTCCATCGTCGAGTCAGCAACGGTTTCCTGTTTGGAACTCTACCAACACATCGCCCCTCCATTGAGGGTAAAGACATAACCCGACATGGACTTGGAATCATCCTTGTCACTCTGGAAGCTGGAGTCAGCAAAGGCCTCGATCTGGAGGTCTTTTCCGCCATACACCAAGAACATCTCCTTAGTCCTTCTCAGGTACTTGAGAATGTTCTTTACCACTATCCAGTGTTTCTCCCCAGGTTTTGACTGATACCGGCTTACCACACTCAGTGCATAAGCTACATCCGGTCTGGTACACAACATCGCATACATTATAGAGCCTACCGCAGAAGCGTAGGGTATAATAGACATGCGATCCCTTTCCAAATCAGTCTTGGGAGACATCTCTTTGGAGAGGGTGATCCCGTGACAAGCCGGTAGATTACCGCGCTTGGAATCTTCCATAGTGAATCTTTTCAGTATGGCGTCGATGTACCTGGACTGTGAAAGTCCTAATATCCTTTTGGATCTATCACAATAGATCCGGATCCCCAGAATGTAAGAGGCATCACCCAGGTCTTTCATGGAGAACCTGTGTGACAAGAACCCTTTGACAGATTATAGCATAGGAATGTCATTTCCTATTAAGAGAATGTCATCTACGTATAAAACGAGGAATACGACAGTTCTTGCTACAAATCTACTATAGATGCATGGTTTATCTGGATTTTTGATAAAGCTAAAATCTTTGACCGTCTCATCAAAACAGATGTTCCAACTCCGCAATGCCTGCTTTAGTCCATAGATGGACTTAAGCAACTTGCACACCTTTCCGCTGCTCCCACTTTGAATGAAACCCTCTGGCTGGTCCATATAGACACACTCCTCTAAATTTCCATTTAGAAAAGCGGTCTTTACGTTCATCTGCCAAATCTCATAATCGTGGAAGGCAGCAATGGCAAGAAGGATCCGAATGGATTTCAGCATAGCCACTGGAGAAAAGGTTTTGTCATAGTCCAAACCAGGTCTTTGACGAAAACCCTTTGCAACAAGTCTAGCCTTATAGGTTTCAACCTGTCCATCTACACCAATCTTCCTTTTGAAGATCCACTTGCATCCTACGGGTTTTACCCCATCTGGAGCAACGTCCAACGTCCATACTTTGTTGGTGTACATGGACTCCATTTCGGTCCGCATTGCATCCAGCCATTTTACTGAGTCAATGCTCTGAATGGCCTGCTGGAAACTAGTAGGCTCATCACTATCAATGATGCAATCCTCTCTATCCCCGTCTATGAGAAAACCGTAGTATCTCTCGGGAGGATGAGACTGCCTACTACTCCTGTGGAGCGGTGCAGGAATGTCCTGATCTTTCGAACCCTCTGGTTTTACTAAGATTTCAGTAATAGCTTGTGGTTCTGGAATTTCTTCCAGTTCTATTGCACTCCCACTTATCTGATTTTCCAAAAACTCAGTTTCCATGAAGTGGGCATGACGAGAAACAAAATCCTTTTGTTCCTCTTCGCAATAGAAGAAATATCCCTTGGAGTTCTTTGGATATCCCACAAACTTGCACTGTACTTAGCATGCCTCGAGTTTGTCCGCATGCTGCTTTTTGACAAAAGCTGGACATCCCCATGTCTTAATATGCTTAAGATAGAGTTTCTTCCCACTCCACATCTGATATGGTGTGGTAGGCACAGTCTTAGTTGGAACTCGGTTTAAAAGGTATGCAGCTGATTCTAGCGCATATCCCCAGAATGATCGCGGCAACTCAGCGTTACTCATCATGGACCATACCATATCCAATAGGGTTCGGTTCCGTCTCTCCGATACACCGTTATGTTGCGGGGTGTATGGAGGAGTAAACTGAGAGAGAATTCCATTCTCTTTTAAGTAATCCAGGAACTCGGCACTTAAGTATTCACCAACTCGATCAGATCTCAGTGTCTTGATACTTTTGCCTGTTTGTTTTTCTACTTCATTGTTATATTCCTGGAATTTTCCAAAGGCATCGGATTTATGTTTCATTAAGAAGACATATCCGTACCTTGAAAAGTCATCCGTAAAAGTAATGAAGTAAGAATAACCGCTTCGCGCATGCGTAGACATTGGACCGCACACGTCGCTGTGTACGAGTCCCAAGAGCCCGCTCGCTCTTACTCCGTGTCCAGTGAACGGAGTCTTTGTCATCTTTCCTTTGAGACAGGATTGACAAGTTGCATATGATCGATATTCGAACGGATCCAAATATCCTTCTGTATGTAACTTCGTCAACCTTTTCTCATTGATGTGACCCAGTCTACAATACCATAAGAAAGCCTGATTTGTTACCGGAAACTTTATTTTGTGTGTATTCTGGACATTGAAAATCTGTGGTTGGTTTAATACGTATATACCATTGCTTAATGTACCTGACCCAATCAGAACTTGATTAAGGTGAATGTTTATAACATTGCTTTCAAATGCAAATTCATAACCTTCTTTAGATATTAAAGATACAGAAATGATATTACAAGTTGCATTGGGTACAAAATAACAATTACGTAAAACCAAAACATGTCCATCTGACATTCCCAGGTGATAGTCCCCCACGGCCTAGCATCCATGCTAGCTCCGTTTGCAACTCTGAGGGTCATATCACCTGCCTTCAAAACCCTACGCTTTCTCAGTGCCTGCAAAGAATTACAAATATGAGATCCTGATCCGGTATCCAATACCCAGGAAGTGGAGTTTATTGATAGACAGTTTTCAATAACATACACACCTGAAGCCGAAGCCGCAACTTGCTTCGGGTCCTCGTTTCTGGCCTTTCAAGCCCTGCAATCTTTCTTCCAGTGTCCACTCTTGTGACAGTAAAAGCATTCTTCCTTCCCCCACAAGCTTTCCCGCTACCTTTGTTGCTTTTGCCTTTCCCTTCGTATCCACTTTACTAACACCGCCCCTTGGTTTGGTGGGGGGTTTTCTTCTTCTTTCCCTTGGCTTTTGCCTTGGACCTAGAAGAGGAAGATCCTCCTACAAACAAAGTGGATGTTTTCTACCTTTCTGTAGGGTGCCCTCTGCACTCCTCAGCATGTTGAGGAGTTCTGAAAGTTCAACCTCTTTTTCTTACAAGTTGAAATTTAGGATAAACTGGACGTAAGTGGAAGGAAGGGACTGGAGAATCAAGTTCGTATAGAGCTCGTTCTCTAACGTGGTCCCAAGGTCCGCGAGCTCTTCAATATAGCCAATCATCTTAAGCACGTGTTCCGCTACCGATGATCCGACGGCCAATCTCGCCGAAAACAGCTTTTTCGAGACTTCGTATCTGGCGATACGGGATTGCTCTCCATACAGTTCTTTTGTATGGAGAAATATGGATTCGAGGTCCATATTCTCGTGCCTCCTCTAATGTTCATTGTCCATAGAGACAAGCACGAGGCACTTGGCCTTCGCGCAGTCGATTTCTCAGGTCTTACGGATTTCCTTATCCGCGACGCTGGTTTTGGGACCTGGGATAGGGGGAGCTTTGGTGGTAAGGAGATACCCTAACTTGTCATAAATGATTGTCATTTTGACATTCCTGAGCCAATCTTTGTAGTTTGGCCCTGTCAGTATGTTTTTATCTAGTAGTAACTTAAGTCCAGTCATGATGTTGGTCGCTGCAATTAGGAGAGAGAGAAGAAACACTTTAGCATGATGCTCTTGCAAGTTTAGAGTGGTTTTTAATTTGTCTAAACAGGATGGCTCCCACTGTCTCTCGAATCCCTCCTCAAATCAAAAAGGAAGAATTAGTCGGGATCAATCTCACCGTACAATACTTGCTTAACCGTTCAGCCAGGCCAGTGTTGGTACTTCGAGGGAGGTTTTCCAACGCTTTCGCCAAGTTCCTTAATTAAATAACCTTTTTTCTCTGTGGGCGTAGCCCCGCTAACACCTTTTTAGACACCTACTTGGTTTATAGCATTGATCGTTAAGTGAGAAAGTTCCGGAGGAATAGCATATACTCACAGTAGGATCGGGATCCAAATATCATCGTGTGACAAAACTGAAGGAATCCTACCAGAATCATCACACTCCAAATGGTATCCAGCGCTAGCAAGTTTCAGTTTCTTTAGAAACTCCCGATATGGATTTTTGCCCCATGCTCTTATGACCTTGACTTTGGCTAACAAATCATAAGTCACATGTCAAGTTCTACCCGTCATTCTCCAGGTTAATTTGAACCCACCCGTACCTACCCTTGACTTTGGCCAACAAGGCAGTACGACTGTCCCAAACCAATACATCTATCTATGCTGCACATGAATACCCAATAGCTACCAATCACTATGCCTTGATTTTGGCCAACAAACATAGCTTGAATACTATTGACCATCCATGTGAAACGACGGAGGGCTACGAATGGTTTTGGAGAAACCGTGAACGTAGTGAACTTGATATAATCGATGGAACGAGATAGCTTTTAAAAGGAGTGGTTCAAGCTCCGCATTTAAAAGTTGGTTTTTGAAAAGAACCGAGTGGTTTTGAAAGTGTTCCAACGACTTTTACTAGGTTTATTTTCTTGCATTAATTTTAATGCGTCCCATCATTTAATCCTACCATTGCAGAAAACAACGAAAATATGACGTACGCTTATGCTATCCGCATTCGCCACGGGGTCCCGTCATCACCCGTTAGGTTACTTAACTAACGACAGAGCGGGGGCTGGACTAGTGCGGATGCAAAACATAAGCAACGCCTAAATAGATATCATATATAGATATATACATTCGTCGCATGCAATGATAGCCATTCCAGATCACAGATGAACACATTAGATATACTAGGAATCCGCATTCCGTACGAGCCTGTAACGAAGAGCGGATTACATGGTTGCGATGAATAGCCAAACCCCACCCTAGACCCCTACGGGTGCGGCAAACTACCCGCCAAGTACCTGAAGCGAAGCAACCTCCCTCAACACCGTGAGTAGGCCACTCGGCACTTCGAGGTACCCGGTAGTTTGTGCACCCCACCTTGGGTCTATCCTAGGAGCAAAAACAGTAAAAGAAATTATACAATGACGGCTACAATCTCATCCCGGTTGTGCGGCCATATAAATAATATTACATCAATTTACATATTACACGAATTGAAAGATAAAGAAAACTCTCATCTCACAACCCCCCCGGCTATTCATCCGCGATAATCCAACGAATTCATATACACAAACCATCAACATTACAGATCACAGATATGTATAACCCCCACTAATCGATGTATAGCGATTAGCAGACGTTCAATACATATATCACATCACAGATATAACCCATTAGCCAAAGTCTAGAGAAGTTCGATCAAAATACGGATTTGTAACCACCCCAAAAACAAATTTGTTCCAGGAAAATCTGGGCAGAAACAAACCATCCTAAAACTCCCAAAACATCAATATAAGAATACTGCAAGAGAAACGACCCACGGCCGAGTAAACTCGGTCGCGGATCCGCGGCAAGAGCATGCTCTTGCCGCGGTTCCGCGGTGCGTTGGTCGACTCGCTGGATCGTTTTTCTTGGGTGTTCTTTAAAAACCCTGAGCCGATTTTTAGTGTATGATTTATTATTTTTAAAGCAGTTTTAAAAATCGGCAGAAAGTTAGGCTTTTGAAACTTGTTTTGCGATTTTTCTCCGATCGAAATTCTAGATACTTTGCTAACTTGCTAGTTTGTGTTTAGCTAGGCTCTGATACCACTGTAAGTCCACGTTGCCCATCCCGGTGCTTACGGGGAGGCGGAAACGGTATAAAAATTTGATTTTTAGAACTCAAGGCAACATGGACTAAAAGGAGGATCTTCGCTAAACAAAAACTAACAACCATGCTAAGAGATTTAGCTACTCGGTTAAAGGGTTATACCTAAGTCTTGAACTCCTTCTCTTCTTGCTCCTTGGAGTGGGATGAACGGATCGTCCTCGTCGCCTTCTCTTGCCGAAGAAAGATCCACCCGAGGGCCTCTACCTTTGGCTCCTACCTCAACCTAGAGGTAACTAAAGTGCTTGGTGTGCTAAACCTAGAACCTTAGGATGAGTAGAGAGTAATTTTGGTGTTTTATCTCAAAAGCAAAGTGATTCTCAACTCATGAGAGGGGAGAGCTTTGAGAGAGAGGAAGAGGATGAGAGAGAATGGGCATGAGAGAATGAGGATAATATCAACCATCCTCACATATATATGAATTATGATAATTAAATAATTAATCAAAGATAATAGTGATGGTTAACTTGAAATAACCATTATCATTTCACATTAATGAATTTTGCAAGAATCAAAGAGCATCTTTCATATGAAATGATGATGGTCAATATGTCAACATAGGTCAACAAGTCAACCATAGTCAAATAGTCAACAACCCTAACCATAACACAATTATAATTAATTAATATTAATAATCATATTTCATATATACATTAGGGTTAAGAAAAAGACAACGGTCATCAACTCTAATGAAAGTCCTCTGCCTCTGCCTCAGTCAACTGTGCATACACACCCGTATCCGTGTTCCGAAGAACACGAATACAATGAGATAAAACCAATCCCAAAACATATACTAGGATCTGGCTTAAACCAAAGCCCGCTAGTATCTACTGTCCGGACACCAAACGTGCACAAGTGCGCGGATGTGAACGAACCCCGTCGCAAAACCATGCGACCTCTACTCTGTTTTTCCAAAAGGCGAATAACCCTCTGTGTGGGACTCTAAAGACTCGACACTACGCTGGCAGTGGGTTTAACCACAGACCGCAAGCGGCACTAGCTGTACTTAACGGTCCCCAGGTAGATGCTGTTAAGAAGACTGACGAGGTGAACCCATCTGAATTCCTACTGAGCCTGAATGTGACAGTCTCCGTACAGTCCGGTCTGTTCATCTAAGAATATCGCATGGCGGGCCTAGGGGGGCGGTAAACGTCAGTCCCCTAATAGCGGTACAAGTCGTGTCGGAGTGTAGCCCAGAACACCCTGAGATAATACTGGAAACCTACCAGTATATCTCGCTTGCCCTGGCCAGGGACTTTGTGTAATGGCTCTCCTAGACACAACGCGATATCAACCCCTAATACCAGGAGAGACGAATCCTGTCTAACCGTCACTGCCTCCAAGTGCTTCGGGACTGCACCCAACTGTTACCTATTTGCATGACTCCTTTGAGTCGTGGTAAGGTTGCAATCTAAGAACAGTGGGAACACATTCGAGGCGAAGTGACAGTGTCAAGTCAACGGACTAAGCTGTACTCATGTCACCTGGGAATTGATAACTGACGATAGGTATAATACCAACCAACAGTTCCCGACGAGTCCTGTCCAGTGTACTCGTAACCTAACGAGCACCAGCATACTATCTCAAGTACGACGTACTGACGGCTGTGGGACAGACCGTCTCCCAAGCTGGGATGAGAAGCGCATACGCTAGTCTACTCCGGAGTATCGATGCCCTGTCTCGATAGTCCTACGACTAGGGACCTGCATAAGGATGTGCTTGTGGATTACCCAGCCCTCATGAGTGTGACTGCCATCACAACGCTGGTAATCAAGCAAAGATCCTAAGGGCTCCACTAATGTGTAAAGGCGATATGCTATAAGAAACACATGCATGCATTAAAGTAGAAACAAACCAAGTAGCATACTACTATTTTGAGCAAGATTGTCTATACAAGGTGAATATCCCAAGCTTCCATTAAGTAATATACAAACTAGTATGATACAGTAATGGCCTCTAGGGCATATACACTAACAGGTAGCTCGGCAACCACAACCTCAAACCCATTGAGATCCACACGCTTCAGGAGCCTGCCTCCAGATCCAATATCGGCCATCCATCGCCGCCATCAGTAGATCAACGGAAGGTAACATCTTGATGTGCGGATCCGCCCCGCGTCAACTGGCGCCGTCTGTGGGAATCATTGATTCCACAAAACACAAGTTCATCTTCCGATCTTAATATAATGGCGAGCGATCATCACGACGATCCCAGCACCAGCCGTCGCCTCCCCCTCAACGGAGGTGCGGACGAACCTCCTCCGCCGAATGCCATCAACGCCCTTACCGGCCGGATAGACCGACTCGCGTCTGTCGTGGAGGTACTCATCCACGTCCAAATGGCAAGGAAAGATCCCTAGGTCGCCGATCCCCCGCCTCGGGACCGGGACCCCTACCGAGGAAGAGAAGGCTCCACTCGTGCAGGCACGGCCGACCGTCACCTCACCGTTTCCAACAGCCGCAGGTCCCCCGGGCCGACGTGTTCAATAACCTGGTGGGCACCGCTTCGTTTTTCCCCGAGGTCTTACACCAGAGAGTTTTGCCCCGAGTCTTGTCGCATCCCTGTCCCTCCCGAGGCGGTGGCGGTCAGCTCGCCTGTTCACAGGCATGACCTGCACCCCCTCCCTCGACGGGGTCACGCACGTGAAACTCTCCCCGGAAGCTCAAAAACAACCCCACCAATGGGTGTGAGGGACCTCACTGAAAAGAACTGAGGCTCGTAAAAAATCATGGTCATGGCAGCGGGGGGTATGTCAAGTACCTACGAGACTTAGCACCCCACGCCAGCCCCGGAGGCCGACAGCCGTCCAAGGAAGAAGGCCAGGAAAACCGAGTCGATCACTTTTGACGACGGCGACTTTCACGGCATATCCCTGCTCCACAACGACCCCCTGGTGATTACGGCCCGGGTCCATCGATACGAGGTTCACAGGATCCTGGTCGACTCTGGAAGCTCAGCAGACATTCTCTTCCACGACTGCTTCCTGCGCATGGGGCTCACCACGGTGGACCTGAGACCGACCTCCCACGTCCTTTCAGGATTCACCAACCACTCCATCCCGGTGGAAGGGGTAATCACTCTACAGTTCAACGTCGGGGAGGCCGACTGTACACGGACATTGCGGTGGAATTCATTGTAGCGAGAATTCCATCGGCCTACAACATCCTCCTCGGCCGCCCTATGCTGAACTCCCTCTGGGCCCAGATATCAACCTACGACCTGGCGATGAAGTTCCCTCTCGACCAGGGAGGGATAGGTCGGGTCTATGGAGACCAGCGAATTGCTAGGGTTAGCTTCACCACAACATCTTCATCGAAGAGGACGGCTGATGATGTCGAAGGAGAGGGTGACATCAGGGGTTCTCTAGACACTCGAGACGAGCAAAAAGAGGTCCGAGGAACCCAGTGGAGCCTCTGACAGAGGTCCCCCTTGTAGAAGGGGACGACGAAAAACTCGTTCAGATCGGGTCGCTTTTGACAGGCACTCAGCGAGATGGCCTGGTTCATTTCCTTAGGAACAACTCCGACGTGTTTGCCTGGGCGCCTGCTGACATGCCTGGGATCAAACCCAAAGTTATATCTCACAAGCTCAGGATAGATCCTATGGCCCGACCCGTTAGACAGAAAAAGCGAAGTTTCGCGCCAGTCAAACAGAAGTCTATCGAGGACGAGGTAGATCGGCTCCTCGCCGCCAACTTCATTCGGAATATGCCCTATTCGGAGTGGCTAGCGAATGTCTTACTGGTCAAGAAGTCGAGCGAGAAGTGGCGCATGTGCGTCGACTTCACCGACCTCAACAAGGCCTGCCCCAAAGACAACTATCCTCTTCCCTGGATAGATCAGCTCATCGACAGCTCGGCAGGCCACGAGCTATTGAGCTTCATGGACGCCTACTCCGGCTATAATCAGATCCGTATGAATCTGGCAGACGAAGATCTCACCGCATTCACAACGAACCGGGGGGTATACTGCCACAAGGTGATGCCATTTGGTCTCAAGATAGCCGGGGCTACGTACCAACGGTTGGTCAACCGCATGTTCAAGCCACAGATCGGCTGGAACATGGAAGTTTATGTCGACGACATGCTCGACAAGTAAGTCTCGTCGACCGACCACGTCAAGGACCTGGGTGAGGCCTTCGAGGTACTCCGCAAGTTCAAGATGAAGCTGAACCCGCCAAGTGCGTATTCGGGGTCACCGGGGGAAAGTTTCTCGGTTTCATGGTCACCCACCGTAGGATCGAAGCTAACCCAGAAAAAATTGACGCTATCCTCAACATGACCGCGCCCAAGACCAACGTCGAGATCATGCGACTAACAGGACGGGTAGCCACTCTGTCACGTTTCATGTCGAGGTCTGGGAAAAAGTGCCTCCTATTCTTCAAAGCTCTCAGGAAAATTCCGAGGTTCGAGTGGGCAGAAGAGTGCCAGACTGCCTTTGACCAGTTAAAAAGGCACCTTGCGACGTCACCGCTGCTCACCCGACCAGTTGAAAGAGACGAGCTATCGCTATATCTGGCGGTATCCGACCGAACAGCAGGCTCAGCGCTCATATGAGAGGTCGACGGAGTGCAGAAGCCGATATACTACGTGAGCCACGTCTTCAAAGACATAGAAATGAGGTACCCAGCCATTGAGAAGATCATTTTAGCACTCATTGTGGCCTCAAGGAAGCTACGGCACTACCTCCAGGCGCACACTATCCTCGTTCTCACCGAGCGCCCACTTAGGGCTATCCTTACCTCACCCGAATCCTCGGGCCACTTAGAGAAGTGGAGGTGGGAGCTGTCCCAGTTTGACATAAAATACCGCCCGAGGCAGGCCATCAAAGCACAAGCCCTGGTCGATTTCATCGTCGAATGCACCATCCTCGGCAAGGAACCGGAGTCCACGCCGACCATCGCGGCTCAGCACCCGATCGAAAGGAAACCCGACTCGATGCCTGAGTGGGTCATTTACGTCGACGGGTCTTCAACTAAGAAAGGCTGTGGCGCCGGCCTCATCATCCGGGACCCGAACGAGGCAGAAATGGAGTACTTTATAAAGCTCGGATTCAAGGCCTCAAACAACGCGGCGGAGTATGAGGCCCTGCTGGCTGAACTGCGCATGGCCTCCGGGCTGGGGTTTGTAAGTCTACAGTAGCACCCCGGCCGTCTGTCCGAGGCCAAAATACGGAAACGAAAACTTTTCATAAACTTGAAACCGGCACAATCGCAGACTTTAATCCCGGATCGAACCATTAACCCACAACTAGCTAATTAGAGAAGGGTTAGAAAAGCTATACCGATCGATCCGTGTCCTTCGGTCTTTGGCCACCAACCCAAGCTCCTCACGGCATCTCCGGTCTCTTCGTCGGAAAGGGCACCACATCTTCGAGTCTTTTTACGGGCTCCCGCTTCATCCGAAGCAACTCGGGCACGAAGTTCGCAAACCGACGTGTCCAAGGCGAAGTAGAGAATGTGTGTGACAACTTTGTCTCTTGCATCCATTGCATGGATGGAGGTTGAAGATGAAGCCATCAATGGAGGCTGTGAGATAGAGGAAGAAGAAGAAAAAGGAGCCATTTTCTTTCTTTTGTTCTATCATAAATATGAGAGAGTCCAAGCAATATAATATAAGAGCAAACATTATCATGGCTGCCCTTCTCTCTCTTCCCCTCATTTCAAACCACAAATCAATCACATAATATGACGTTAGCACAAGAAAAGAGACCATGAGTCACTAATGAAGTCTATGTCACATTAAATACTCAAAATGATGATTTAAGCTCACAATTTCCATTTGTAAACATTAATCCAAATGTTTACAACAACAAAAAGATACGGCAACATCTAAAGTAAACTCGTGACGGATCACAAGGATATCCCTTACCAGTATATACATACCTGCATCCGCATTCCGACTGAATGCGAATGCGATGAGACTAAAGTAATCCAACAAATCTAATACTAGGATCCGGCTTAAACCAAAGCCCACTAGTACGATCCGCCCGATCATGATCCGTGCACTACTGCACGTATATGATCGAACCCTGCCATATATCATACGGCCTCTACAACGTTTCGCCCGAAACTTGAGAAACTGTCTGTGGGGGACTCTAAAGACTCATCAATACTTTGGCTGTGGATTTAACCACTAGAACGTCAGTGGTACTAGCCGTACGTAACGGGCTACCAGGTATTGACCAAAAGGGAGGTCGATGAGCGAACTCATCCTGACACCCTACCGAGCCTGTCAGTGACAATATCCGTACAGTCCGGTCCGTTCGTCTATGAGCATCGCATGTCGGGCCTAGGGGGTTTGTAAAAGTCAGACCCCTAAAAGTGGTACAAGTCGTGTCGGAGTGTAGCCCAGAACACCCTGAGATACTACTGGAATACCTACCAGTAAATCTCTTGCCTTGGCCAAGGACTTCGTGTAATGGCTCTCCTAGACACAGCGCGATCTCACCTCCAATACCGGGAGAGACGAAACCCCTGTCGATCCACTCACTTCCTCCATGTGGCTCAGGACTGTACCCAAATAAAACCTGTTTGCACGACTCCTTTGAGCCATGGTAGGGTAGTAATCAAAGCACAGTGGGAACTCACACGAGACAAATGATGATCTTAGGTCGATGAACTAACCTGTACACATGTCACCAGGGAACTGCTATTTGACGTCAGGTATAATACCAACTAGCATGTTCCCGGCGAGTCCTGTCCGGTGTACCCATAACCCAATGAGCACCTATATACATCTTAGGTGAACCAACTGACACCAATAGCTTATGAGACCGGCCACCGCCCCTCGTCGGGGTCTCGACTGTATACACTACTCTACTAATGGAGTATCGATGCCCTGTCTCGAAACTCCCACGACTAGGGACCACTTTAAAGATGTGCTTATAGACCCCATCTCCCACGTATATGATCGCCATCATATTGCTGGCCATCAAGCAAGAATCCTAAGGGCTCTATCAACGTGCAATAGTGACCTGTAATGTCACCTAAAGCATGTACACGATAATAAAGATAAACCAGATAGCATACTATCATCTTGAGTAAGACTGTCCTACCGGTATAAGTCCTCCCTCCATCTTTGCAATCACGTGCCTGTGATCTAATAATTGACTCTGAGGGCACTATATCCAACAATCTCCGACTTGCACTCGAGGATAATTATTGCGATGTCGCATACTCACAACCCGTGTGATACCGAACACCCATCTCCTCTACTAATCAGTCTCACAAAGCCCGTTTGCGAAACTATTGCGTTCGAGGAATAGCCTCAGTAAGTGGAACCGCCCTAATGTTTCTTTCTATGTCTCTCTTTATCTCAAGTTCGCGGAGAAAGCCATCTCCTGAAATGAGCAATACATGTCTTAGAATATGTCTGGATATCTGATAGGACCTAGTTCATAAATGAACTCCAAATCCAAACTTCTTAGACTGTATCGTCAACTGAACTTAATCAGTATCCTGCGCCATGCCTCCCTCAGTATCCTCTTGGACCACCTGTCCAAAAAACTGCCCCTCGACAGAGGGAAAACTACAACTCTGACAGTCACTTTGTCATCCAGGTCACCTTGGAAGCCTGGAATGATAACCGTCTCCTAAAAGAGGCTGTTGTTATCATATCCCTAGAACACCCACTTATGTTCTAAAACTGCTTCCGAACGTTTCTCCAGGATAGGATTAATATCAACTTATTGCATCTAGTGCAAAAACAACATCCGGTGTGGTACTTGACATCTCATGATTGACTCAATTGCCTACGGAAGTGATCTGCCAATCATGCACATCCCTCTCCCCGTTAGTCTGTAAGACACCTTTAGAGAGGGTGACTCCATCACCTGCAGGTACACTACCGTGCCAGGAGTCGTCCATTCTAAAACACCTTTAGAATGCTGTCTAAGTACCCAGATTGGGAAACTACCCAAATCTAGATTTAAAACCATAGATCTAGTAACCAGAGTGTATGATATTATATCTATATCATATATGGAGAAACCACTGTGTGACAACCAAAGTATAACCGATCGTAGTATAGGAATTTCACTTCCTACTCTGTGTATGTCATCCAAATACCAGGACATCACACCCTACTGCTTTCTTAACAGATCCATCCCCTATTCTGATGAAGTCAAACCTATGACTGTCACATCAGAAATAGATGATCTACCTCCGCTATATCTGCTTTAGTCTATAAATAGACATAAGCTACTTGTCCACTATGCTTCCGCTGCTCCCACTGACTACGACAACCCTCTGGCAGAGTCATATACACGTACACTTCTAAAGGTAGTTTAGAACGACGCTATACTCATCCTCCTGCCGGGTCTCACAGTCTGGAACAACAGAAATGGCAAGTCTGGGTAAACAAGAACCTCCCTGTCACCGTCCTTGAGGCTACCGAAGTACCTCTCAAGTGCCTGAGGTTACCCACCATATCTGCGAAGTGGCCAATGGAATGTCAATTCAGATTGAATCTTTAGGTCCTATTAAATTTTCAGTAATAGTTTGCGGTTCTGGAATCACTTCCAGTTCTACCATACTCCCACTACTGTTTTCTGGAAAAAAAAATCCATTTTACTAAAACTGTGGCGAGTCAAGAACAATATCACTATTGATCTTCCAGATGGTAGAAAGTCAACCCTCGTCATAGTCCGGGTCAACCCACAAACAGCCATTATAGAAACATGCCTAGAGTTATCCAGAGTCTGATTTTAAGCATAAGCCGGACAACTCCCCGTACCTTAACATTGTTAAGATATGAACTATTCTATATCCAATATAGAAACAGAGGCACTGATTTAATTGGAACCAGATTCAAATCATGCAGCTGTCTCCAGTGCATGTCAACTAAATGGAGAGAGGCCGATCAGCATTTCTCAACTTAGGAGTGCTTCCAATTATGAGTAACCTGAAAGAGAAGCAAGTTCTCTTAATCATTACTATCAACTGAATACCATACACAAGTATCTACATCTTTGATCACCTTGAAGAATCCTGCTACTTGCAACGCCTGGTTCTTTACTTTATTCTTATACCTATAACTTCTCAAAACTTAGACCTTGCATTTCTACGAAACACATGTCTAAGAACTAGAGAAGTCACAAGTAAATAGAATATAGTACGAGTACCAACCCCTCTGTCCTCATGGACACTGGACAACATACAATACTCTGTATAAGTCCCCTGAGCCTAATAACTCATTCCCTGTGTGTCGTAGGTTGAAAACTGTACTTATGGTTAAGAAGAATTACACCGCTGTTTAATGCTCCTTACCTAACCATCCACTGATATAGGTAAATGTCATGGACATAATTTCAAAAAGTTATATCTCATTTTATAAAAATAAACATACAGATATATCAATTTGAAATTGGTGCATAACAACGGATATTCAAAACCAAATATTTGCCGTCCGGCAAACAACCCAGGCGATTTCCTCAAATATCACCAATTACAACGAATCCCGATATAATGAGGATGATCACCCAATTCCCAATAACTTACTCGCACTCATCATCTGTAAAACCATACAGATGTGAGAATCATACCTGGTAAATACATACCCTGGAGCAAGTGTCTAATTGGGAAATCAGTTTTCTATTAACAATGCACAGTGAAACTGAAACATGAATATGTTTCGAAGGGGTTTCCGAGTATTCCTAGTAATGCCTCTTCCATTATCAGATTCACAACTGTAACCGTATATCTCTTTGCTATCTCTCTTAATCCCTTTACATATCTTTAGTCATTACCTTCTGTACACCCCTTTAGGCTAAATGGTTTTCTTCCTTCCCTACCGTTCGACACCAGCCTATGGTTTGGAAGAAGACTATCCAATAAGCGTAATAGGTATACTGTCCTAATCCTAGGAGCATTCCCAACCCGAGAGAAGGTAAAGATAAAAGACAACTGAATAAAACCTTGTTCCTATTTCTCCTGAACCAGAATCCATCCCCGAACTGGAACAAGTTCCTTCGAGTTCGTATATAACCATACGATGGAGTATCTAAATAACTGTGGATCTTCGTAGTGATACGGAGTGTCCTGGAGAAACACAAAGGTGAAGTAGGAGTGGCGATGAAATACTTGGTTTGGTCGTGAATAGCAGTCGCAATTTATTTTGCCCTCTTTCTAATCCCTTTATTTGTCTTAACTTATTACCTTCTGTACACCATCGTTATGCTAATTGGTTTTCTTCATTCCCCACCGTTCGGCACCTGCCTATGGTTTGGAAGAAGACTATCCAATTAGCATAATAGGTGTACCGTCCTAATCTAAGGAGCACTCGCAGTCTGAGAGAAGGTAAAAAAGAAAAGACAACTGAATAATCCTATTCATTTTCCCCAGAACTAGAAACCATCCTCGAATCTGGAACAAATTCCTTCGAGTTCGTATATAACCATACGATGGTTTTATCCAATGGAAGTGGACGTTCGTAATAATACGGGGTGTTCTGGAGAAAAAGGGTAAAAGTAGGAGTAGCAGTGAGGTATGCAACTCAGACAATCCAAAAGCCAGTGTTTTAAGAAGGTTCGGTTAACTTGGTCACTGAGTTATGGTCTAGGGTTGGGTCATGGTCGCTGCCAAAGAGAGAGAGAGAGAAAAGAAACACTCTGCATGCACTCTAAGCTAGATCAGAATGGTTATCAATTTATCTAATCAGGAAACCTCCTACTGTATCCTCAAATTCTCCTCCAAACCTGAAAGAAGAATTAGTCAGGATCACTCGAGGAGTAAACCAACTCATCAGTGGGAATCGGGATCCAACTATCATCGCATGATAATGTGATGGAATCCACTCACGTTTTCACACTCCAGAAGGTATGCGCATGCCTGGCAAGTTTCAGTTTCTTTAGAAACTCCCGATGTGATTTTTACCCTAAGCGGTTTATGACCTTGACTAGGTCAACAAACCATAAACCGCTAGTCAAGTTCAACCCGTCATTATTCTGGATTGCATTAAACCCACCCGTACATACCCTTGACTAGGTCAACAAGACCGCACGACTGTCCTAATCAATTCCATTTATGCAACAAACAAGCACCACTTAGCTACCGAAAACTACGTCTTGACTAGTCAACAAACACAGCACGAATACTAAATAATACCCGTAAGAAATGACGGAGGGCTACGGCTGGTTTTTGGCGAAAAACCTTTAACGTAATGAACTTGATATCGTTGAAGGAACCGCATAACTTTTTATAAATATATAGTAGAGAAAACCTTTGCTAAAGAGGTCACTCCTGGTGAAGGGATCTCGGCTCTTTCCTCATAGAATGAGGTGCAGGATATTCCAACTGAATACCACGATGCAAAGCAAAAAGTAATTGACTATAGTGAAGTTATTACCCTGACACAAACTTCTGTCCAAGGGGTCACTCCCGGTGAAGGGATCTCGGCCCTTGCCTCGTCGACTGAAGTGCTGGATATTCATAACTGAATACCACTGTGCAAAACAAAAGAGAACTTCATTGCAATAACAGCTTTTTTTTGAAAAATGTTCCAACAACATTAGAATAGGTTTGTTTAGCTTGCATTGATCCGAATCAATGCAGTCCCATTAATTAATCACACCACAAAAGAACGAAAATATGATGTACGTATATGCCATCAGCATTCGCCACTGGGTTCCGTCATCACCCGTTAGGTTACTTAACTAACGACAGAGCGGGGACTGGACTAGCGCGGGTGTAAAACATATAAAACATCTACTAGTATATATATAGAAATATATAATAATCGCTCCAGGCGTGACAAAATGCAACATCACAGAAATGTAATAAACATCACAGAACAATACAGATAATCTGGGATCCCCGTGTTTCATAGAGCCGCTACTGAAACCCGACGTTCCCCCGGTCGTGTGGATAGCCTGTGCAATGAAATCCTAGACCCCTATGGGCACGGCAAGTTACCCGCCAAAACCTGAAGCGAGGCAACCCCCTTCAACAAAGTGAATGGACCACCCGGCACTTCACAGAATCCAGTAACTTGAGCATCCCTCCTTTTGTCAGCCTGTACCCCATACGAGTGCGACGAATAGCCCGCCAATTCTAGAGTGAAGCCCCCACCGTTTCAAAGCCATGAGATGCGGGCCCGTTGCCCTCTAGAACCCGGCTATCCGTGCACCCCACCGCGGGGTAATCCTAGTACATCACCTCAGCCCGGTCGTGCCCCAAAAGAATAATATACAAACAGGCAGTGACGGCAGTCCACATGTCGGACGCTCGCCCCGCAATATCAAATGTACAAATACAACCAAACTGTACTACCATTGCACCAGGCTATCCACCACGACAAATCCGCAACATCACATCACAACACAGAACATCAACGTGAATGTCATGTTCGCAAATCCGTCTAAAAGGGCTATAGAAATTAGACAAGATTTACCGATCAAATGACATTCACGGTCACAGATATAATATAAGTACTGTGAACTAACATATTTAAAATTTTCGATCAACAAAATTTCCCGAAGTGGGCCTCAAGCATAATTTCCAGTACTCAAAATAATCTGGGCCAAAACTAAAAATACCAGAAACCCCATTTCCGAGTCAGAAACCAATGTAGAAAAAATGGTGCAGTGTTGCTACAGTACTGCGGCGGAACCGCGGCCAAAACCTGGGTACGGCCGTGGTTCCGCGGTGCTACAGTGGAATCAGTGTACCAAATTTTCTCAGATTTCTTAAAAAAGCCTGCCTGATTTTCTGCAATACTCAAAATAATTTTTTGACGATAAAAAAAATTCGACAGAAACTTCAAAATTGGAAATGCGGTTTTGGAAAATTTCGTTCAATCGATATTTTAAACACGTTAGAGCAAGCTAGTAAAGGTTAATGGCGTGGCTCTGATACCATGTAAGTCTACGATAGCGCCCCGGCCGTCTGTCCGAGGCCAAAATGCAGAAACGAAAACTTTTCATAAACTTGAAACCGGCGCTATCGCAGACTTTAATCCCGGATCGAACCATTAACCTACAACTAGCTAATTAGAAAATGGTTAGAAAAGCTATACCGATCGATCCGTATCCTTCGGTCTTTGGCCACCAACCCAAGCTCTTCGCGGTATCTCCGATCTCCGGTCTCCTCGTCGGAAAGGGCACCACATCTTTGAGTATTTTTACGGGCTCCCGCTTCATCCGAAGCAACTCGGGCATGAAGTTCGCTAGCCGATGTGTCCAAGGCGAAGTAGAGAATGCGTGTGACAACTTTGTCTCTTGCATCCATTGCATGGATGGAGGTTGAAGATGAAGCCATCAATGGAGGTTGTGAGCTAGAGGAAGAAGAAGAAAAATGAGCCATTTTCTTTCTTTTGTTCTATTATAAAAATGAGAGAGTCCAAGCAAAATAATACAAGAGCAAACATTATCATGGCTACCCTTCTCTCTCTCTTCCCCTCATTTCAAACCACAAATCAATCACATAATGTGATATTAGCACAAGAAAAGAGACCATGAGTCACTAATGAAGTCTATGTCACATTAAATGCTCAAAATGATGATTTAAGCTCACAATTTCCATTTGTAAACATTAATCCAAATGTTTACAACAACAAAAAGATACGGCAACATATAAAGTAAACTCGTGACGGATCACAAGGATACCCCTCACCTATATATACATACCTGCATCCGCATTCCGACTGAATGTGAATGCGATGAGACTAAAGTAATCCAACAAATCTAATACTAGGATCCGGCTTAAACCAAAGCCCACTAGTATGATCCGCCCGATCATGATCCGTGCACTACTGCACGTATATGATCGAACCCTGCCATATATCATACGGCCTCTACAACGTTTCGCCCAAAACTTGAGAAACTGTCTATGGGGGACTCTAAAGACTCGTCAATACTTTGGCTGTGGATTTAACCACTAGCACGTCAGTGGTACTAGCCGTACGTAACGGGCTACCAGGTATTGACCAAAAGGGAGGTCGATGAGCGAACTCATCCTGACACCCTACTGAGCATGTCAGTGACAATATCCGTACAGTCCGGTCCGTTCGTCTATGAGCATCGCATGTCGGGCCTAGGGGGTTGGTAAAAGTCAGACCCCCAAAAGCGGTATAAGTCGTGTCGGAGTGTAGCCCAGAACACCTGAGATACTACTGGAATACCTACCAATAAATCTCCTACCTTGGCCAAGGACTTCGTGTAATGGCTCTCCTAGACACAGCGCGATCTCACCCCCAATACCGGGAGAGACGAAACCCCTGCCGATCCGCTCACTGCCTCCATGTGGCTCGGGACTGTACCCAACTAAAACCTGTTTGCACGACTCCTTTGAGCCGTGGTAGGGTAGTAATCAAAGCACAGTGGGAATTCACACGAGACAAATGACGATCTCAGGTCGATGAACTAACCTGTACACATGTTACCAGGGAACTGCTATCTGACGTCTGGTATAATACCAACTAGCATGTTCCCGGCGAGTCCTGTCCGGTATACCCATAACCCAATGAGCACCTGTATACATCTTAGGTGAACCAACTGACACCAATGGCTTGTGAGATCGGCCACCTCCCTTCGTCGGGGTCTCGACTGTATACACTAGTCTACTAATGGAGTATCGATGCCCAGTCTCGAAACTCCCACGATTATGGACCACTTTAAGGATGTGCTTATAGACCCCAGCTTCCACGTATATGATCGCCATCATACTGCTGGCCGTCAAGCAAGAATCCTAAGAGCTCTATCAACATGCAATAGTGATCTGTAATGTCACCTAAAGCATGTACACGATGATAAAGATAAACCAGATAGTATACTATCATCTTGAGTAAGACCGTCCTACCGGTATAGGTCCTCCCTTAATCATTGCAATCACATGCCTGTGATTCAATAATTGACTCTGATGGCACTATATCCAACAGGGTTGAAGACAATTCGAATCCGCAGTGACTCAGCCCTAGTCATCGGCTAGGTAACCGGCCACTTCGAGGCTCGATAACCTCTAGTGGTGAAGTATCTGGCCGAAGTAAGAAAACTTCGAGGTTCGGGAATGCTCCAGCAACCTGACGACGAAAGCTTCCACTATCGAAGAAAGAATTATAAGAGAATACACTCTTTGATCACCGCCTAATACATCAAATCTTCTAATCCTGACAAAACCTCTCCTTTATCTCTCTCTCTCTCTCTCTTGATTTTATAGCTACCCCTTTTAATTGTGGAGAAATATAAGCAATCCTCTTCAAAACTCTAGGACATTAGATTTATATTTATAGCCTATAATTTGGTTAGAGATAGACTAGGTTTTAAACCTAAGATTTCCTTAAAAAAACACTAATCCAAAATCGATTAGAAACACTAAGTATATTTTATTACATTTTTTGCATCTCTTTTTATATATAATTGTAAATAAATAAGGGAAATTTCACCAAAACTACCATGTATACCCTTTGTTCCTAAAATCATCCTGGCGCGGATTTTGTGCATAGAAACCCCCGAAGTTTTTTCCGTCACATGTGATCCTCCTTCCATTAAAATTTAAATTTTTTAAGTCAAAATTTTTTTCTTCCGCAAATACTACCCTTTCATCCCTCTTTTAATAGTCGACTATATGGCAGGGTATTTTGGTCACTTTATGAAAAAAGTTTAATTCCAAAAAACCTCAAATCTTTTAGCTAAAATACGAGAAACTCCCGAATAGTTTCAAAATTACGAGAAACCCCAATCGTATGCGGTTTTGTGCTATTTATTACTGACATGGCACCTGATTTTTTGGGGTTTCTCGTAGTTTTTTGAAATTTTTTATGGTAGCTTTTTGTGTATTTTGAAAGTTTTGTGGTAGTTTCTTGTGTATTTTAAAACTATTTAGGAGTTTCTCGTATTTTAACTAAGGGGTTTGGGTTCTTTTTGGAATTAAGCCTGTAAAAACTAACGGCGGGAAGGTCACGAGAGAGGTCATATGTAACGGAGAAAATTTCTTGGGGTTTCTGTGTACGAAATCGGCACCACAGTGGTTTTGAGAACAAAGGCTATACTGCAGAATGGTTTTGATGAGTTGTCCCAAATAAATAATTGATCCTTGAGATAGTTTCTGTTAGTAATTGCAGGAAACAAGTTTTAAATGCAAAAAAAAAAAGAAAAAAAGAAATTATGTGCTTTCGAGAGTACAAAACAAGTTTAATTAAAGAGGAGATGCAACCAGACGAGACAGTAGCGCAACCAATTGTCAAATCCAGTCAAACCAATCCATCAAGTCACCAGGAGAAGACTCAAGGAAAATGGGCCTAATCAAATCGTGCTTTGGTCCCGCTGTTCAGCAGCCGATATGTTCCGATCTCCTCGAGATTTTTCATGATGGTCAAGTGTTTGAATATTTTCATATATGTATATTGTAACCGAGTCTTTTATTTATAAAAAGGATCGAATTCAAAATCTAGGGTTTCATCTCTTTTTCTCTTTACTGTCCTCATAATTATTTTCGGCTAAGGTTTTTAATTTTCAGCAAGTTCTTCAATTTCAGATTAGTAGCTCTTCGAATTCAGCGATCAATAAAAATGTTTTTATTTTTATTTTTATTATTATTCTCAATTCTTTTATTATGTTTTCTATTAATTTTGATGGTGTTCGTTGTTTGATCATGAGTAGCTAAGCTAGTTTTCTATTAAACAAGTTTTAAAGTTTATTTAAACAAGATATAGATTGATATTGCATTGAGACGGCCGAAAAACCTTGATAGACTATGTAGCATAGCACATAGCCTATTCCTGGGAAAAGCATATCTACAATCAAATCATCAATCTAAATCTAAAAATTTATCTTTCTAATATTTGTAAAAAAATCAAGTTTGATGAATTGATGGACTATATCGAGATATCGAAGTGTTCACTCTTATGAGATTTCATTTAAATGTGATAGGAAGAAAGATGAGAGATCCATGATCAGTTCATTGTATGGGTTGATCTAGATCTACTGATTCAAAACCCTAATTACTTCTAATCAATAAATATTTTCATTAGTTTTTAGATAAGACACCAACCATAACTTTTAGTTTTAATTCGCTTAAATCTAAGTAGATCTAACCATCTTCACTGTGGATTCGACCTGTTCTTGCACACTGCTACAACACCCCAGTTTCCTCTTTCGCCATGCTATCTTCGTTGGCAAACGGGTGGGTTAGAGCGAGTGCCGGCGGTTGAAAATAAGCACAGATCCGAAAATTTCCGAATTAGTCAACTTTTTCATAACAGGTCTGAGTCAAATGTTGGAGAACTCTTGACCGAAATGAGAGAAAAAGAACCAGATGATCTATACACTACTGCAAATAGGGGTTGCCCCTACGGATATATCCGTAGGATCAAATCACTGCCCCTATGGATATATCCGTAGGGGCAAGAAATATCCCTGTAGGTGCAAACGTCGTAGGTGAAAGTCTTAGCTTTGAACATGCCCCTACGGACAAAAACTTATCTCTACGGCGTAATGTGTAGGTCCAGTTGTCCTTACGGATTAGGTTGTAGGGACAAAAAACTTAATTTAATTTATCGACTTATAAAATAAATTAGTTGTCCCTACGGACGTATCCGTAAGGCCAAATAGTTGCCCCTACGGATACGTGCGTAGGTCCTGATATATAGGGACAAACTATCAGGTGTCTTAATATTTTGTCCCTACGGATACATGTGTAGGGGCATTTGTTTGCCCCTACGGACAACTCCGTAGGGACAATTATAACCACTATTACTGAGATCATAGGGGCAAAATATCAGGTATCCTGATATTTTGCCCCTACGGATAAATCAGGGGGCAAAGAAGGACCCTACGGATTAATCTGTAGGGGTAATGTTGGGCCCTACGGATTAATCCGTAGGTACATATTATCAGGTTTTTTTTTAAAAAGGGCTGCTTATTTTTTTCTCGTCCTGTGCACAATAATATATACATCATATATAAAATTAATCAACACGCAGAATATATATCGTAGTATTCATAATCACATCTCACGCATATTATACAAAAGAAACCAACAAGCAGAATATGATATCAATATAAACACGCAAACACCACCAATATCAATATCGTCCAAAATATATACAATATGTATCATATAAATAAATACATGTTTAAAATATAGGAATCAAAAAGCTACCCTAGCTCGGTCCAGCTCCACCTCTGATAAACGCCATAATCTGGCACGCCTGCTCCTGGGATATACCCTGAGTCAATAAATCATGCAATGCGGAGTGTGCGGGAGTCTGAGCGGGCTGTGGAGCTGTAGGAGTGGTCTGCGCAACCGCCACCGAGGTAGTGGCTTGCGGAGCCGCAGCTGCGGGAGTCTGAGCGGGCAGTGGAGCTATAGGAGCTGTCTGCGGAACCGCTGCCGAGGTAGTGGCTTGCGGAGCCGCAGCCGAAAGAGATGCATGTGGAGGCTCGGCCGATGTACCCTGTCGCGTCTGGACCTACGTGTGTAATAAACGAGTAAGAACTGTGTATTAGTCGAATTCATATCATTATCAAGTTATTGCGAAACCCCAATCTATGTATACTTAGGGACTTAGGCCTCGTTTGGATATCTAGTTTGGAAAACCGTAGTTTATTTTAATTAAATATGTATGTATGATTAATCAAAACTAAGTCTACAACCAAATAAGCTCAGGCTACGTACTAATATTGGATATGTTGCTATCTATAATATGACATAATATTTTACTATTAAGTAGTATACATACCAACATCTCCTTCAACTCCTGTCCGGTGGCCTTCAAGCTCTCCAGTTCTTGCTGGAAACGTCGCTCACTGGAGACGGATGAAGTAACCGCCGGAGTGGAGTCCAACCTCATATAGGCCCTGCTAGGGCCCAGTCCCCTGCTTCTCTCCCAACCTCCGTAGTGCCCTCCGTGTGCGGCGTCCAGGACTGTGGTAAGCAGCATCGGATCGTTCTGTCCAATAAAATCGATCCCCGATGCCCCGTCCTGTTCAACCACCTGCTCCTACACCCACATTAACCAGTAAAATATAAGTATATCATTTAAATTTGAACCTTTCAAAACTAAAATTTCAAATAGGGATTGAATAAATATCAACACTTACGCAATACTCTTGGGTAGCGGCGTCGGGGTATCGAAGCTCGCCCGTGGCGGGATCTGTCGAGGTGCTGTGGACGGCGAGATATGTAGACAACACGCTCGGTGTACCACCCTACGCCAGGGTCTGAGCTCTCTGCAATATTAGAAAATAACTCTTAATATTAGATATATTAGAAAATAACTCTTAATATTACATTATATCACAAAGGTCGGTCTATTGTAATTTACCGATAACTCCATGGCACGAGTAATATTCCTCGAGCCACCTGTATAAGTGGGGCGACCCCTCTTCGCCGACTTCCTATTCTCTTTATTTTGATCAGCCTGTTTCTGCACAACACATTCACATTTAGTTTTCTAATTAAGCAACACACAAAAATAAATTATATACTAAATAATGAATTATATTTAAAATACATACATGTTTGCGATGAGAGTCGAAATATTCGCACAATAGAGGCCATGTATCAACGTCGATTCTCGCAAAGGCCGGAGTAGATAGGAGGGCCGCTCTCTCTGCCTCGGGGGTCGTCATCCACAGGGAATAGCAGTCGGTCTTCAGCTCATTCCTGTTGTATCGGACCTTCGTCTGCATGTTCTTCATCAGGCCATTGTACAGAGCGTGAAGATCGAGCACCCTCCCAGGGTGATCAGGGTCGGATACAGGCTGAAAATCGTAATCCAAATGAAAATACAAAAAAAACATTGTTACTAGATTGCAAGTGTTAATAATAAATATATTGGATAAATCAAATGAAAATATATATTAATATCCGAGCCTGATCTCAGAAGAGGGCGAATGAGCCCCGGTGCTGGTTGCCCCACTCAACGTGAAGTGGATAGTTCTTCACGAGCCGGCTCTCATCCCCCATATACCGGCCGAACCTCTCGGTATGATCGCCGGTATAGCGATAATCAGGGGTAAAAAAGAGGGGGAATGCTGCCTCCCCTCTAGCTCTGTCGGGCCTCAGTCTGTGGGACTGATTTAGGCCTTGAGTCCCCCTCTCGGGATGGGGAGGCCCTGCGTCTGCAAGAAATATCAAGACAATCAATATTAAGACAAGGTTGTATTAAGAAATCAAGGTTTAACGAAAATTGAAGTGTGATATATACCTCCGGTGACTAAAGCACGAGCCTGGGCTCGAGCAGCAGCACGATCGGGACGATAGTTCCTCCGGTGAGGAACAGCCGGTGACCCGGACGTGGATGCATCTCCAACTAGAAAATAAACATCGATAAAATTACATGGAATTCATGTTTATTCTTAAACGATATGTAAAATGAATAAATATTTTATATTTATTCATACAAATCTGCAGACTGAGCGGAGGGAATGGAAGTGACGGGAGTGGCCCTTGCACCAGACGAGGACGCACCACCTATAATTAGACAATCAAGTATCAGCTATATAAGTAATTGCAAAAAGAATGCGTATATCAATAATATAACATTTTAAATCAACATGTATACACTATAGGATATATAAACATACCCGCAGGTATATGATATATAAACATACCTGGAGATGCGGGAGTGGCCTCTGTCCCTGATGTAAGTACGTAAGAGCAAAAATAATGTATGTATATTTATGATATAGCATTCTAAATCAATATACATATACTATATGATATATAAACATACCTAGAGGTGTGGGAGTGGCCTCTGTCCCTGATGTGGACGCATCACTAACAGCTAGACAATCAAAGATTGACAATATAAGTAATTTTGACATGAACATGCATGTATATCTATAATATTACATTCAAAATGAATATGCGTGCAATATACCTGGAGGTGTGGCAAAGTCCACACGGAAGGAGGCATCCGAAGGGGTCTCCGATCGGGGTGCAAGACCGGCCCTCTGAAGCTCCCTACGCAGCTCTCCGGACGGCAGAACCGCTCTGCCTCTGCCTCTGCCGGTGCCGCGGCTGGAGCTCCTACCGCCCCTCGCTGCTCCCGTCATCGTCATCAAATCTAGATAAACGGTTCGTGGACGCATTAGACAATCCTTACAACTATTGACTATATATGTATAGATCGTAAAATGTGAAGTAATAATATAACATTACTGATAACCTTTTTCATTTCGTGGGCGCATTAGACATATCTACTTGGATTTCATCATCGATATCATTTCTAACCCACGTAACTTCATGATCAGCCGAAGACAACCCGTCTTTCAAAATAGATGGTCGGAGCACTCTAAGTCTTCTCTCTTCTTCATCCTCATCGTTGTCCTCGAATTCTGGGACATCGTAGACATTCCTAGGTTTCCAACAGCATACGACACTCCATCCCGGATGCTTCAAACACTGTGAGTAGTATACTTGGAACACTTGGTTCGGAAAGATAAACGGATCTTCCTGACCGTAAAATCGAAGTGTGTTCATACTGGTCAATCCATATTCATCTTTCCAAGTCCCAAGATTGCTTCTCCACTTATCCGTATCTGTTCGCGTATCGTACCAAGTACACTCGAATATATAAAATGGTTCTGATCGTCCGGGACAGTGGATGCCTAGTATACAATTTAAGTATCCATAATAAATCACACCATCCAATCCTACCGTCCCAATCCTACTATTCTGAGTGGTTCTAGATATTTCTATGTTCTTAACTTCGAATTTGTATCCAAGAACACCGAATCCTTTATAATATGCAACCTCCATACTAGGAAATTGTGCTAAACATCTTGAATCACTCTCAAATGATGCAGACAAGTTCGGATCGTAGATCTAACAAAACAAATTTTATGACAAATACATAACGATATAAGTTTAGATTAAAACTGATAGCAATAACATGTTATTCGAATAACTTACATGATCTGCAACCCAATCTGATGATATTTTTCCAATCGTTCATCGTTCCAATCAGGATGCGCCTCACGTACCTCGTTAAAATGAATTCTGTTTTCGACAATAAATTATGACATTAATATCATATCATTTCATACACACACAAACACAAATATAACAATTAAACCCAAAAAACTTACTCTAATTTTTTCAAGACATGCGCAATTAAACAAGATAAACCGGTATATCTTGTTCATAAACATAGTATCTACCCTCTTATAATCGGCTTTACCATATCACCCGTCTTGAATTCTTCGAGGTCGGTTAAGTCTCGTCTCAATGTTCTCGTCCAGATAGCGGGAACAAAATGTGGCTGCTTCATTAAGAAGATAACCTTGCATGATAGAACCCTTTGGTCGATTTCTATTGCGTATATACTTTTTAAGAGTGTAAAGGTATCTAAAGAAAATATGTTGAATAAATAAATACGGGTATACAAGACAACAATAATTTTAAAAATTGCGCGAAACGAAAAATTCCACGTACCTCTCGACGGGATACATCCATCGATATTGTACCGGTCCGGCTAACTTAGCCTCAGTTGCAAGATGAACCGTCAAGTGTATTATGATATCGAAGAATGACGATGGGAAAATACGCTCAAACTTGCAAAGTATCAATGCAATAGAATTTTGTAGTTTATCCAGCGTCACAACATCCAGTGTTTTAGCACACAACTCTCTGAAAAAATAACATAGGTCGTTGATTACTAGACCAACCGATTCGGGGAGAGAAGTCCTGAGGGCTAATGGAAGAAGGTGCTCCACGATAACATGGTGATCATGACTATTCAGCCCATCGATCTTGCCTTTCACAATTTTTTTCTTCTTGCTGAATGATCCTGAGAAACCTGTGGGAACTTTCAAATCATGCAACACCTGCAGGAATCTTTTCTTCTCCGGTTGTGACATATGATAAGCGACATTGGGAAGTATAAACTTGCCTGGTTTACCCGCTACCGGTTTAGGGTGCAATTCACTTCTTATTTCCCAGTCCTGTAGATCCATCCGAGCATTCAAGTTGTCTTTCAATTTCCCGTCTTTATAAAGAAACAAGTTGAGTATGTGCTCTGATACTCCCTTCTCTATATGCATGACTTCCAGACAATGACGCACTAAATTTGTTGACCAGTACAGAAGCTCGAAGAAAATGCTTAACTTGTTCCAAAATGGTGGTTTGACCTGTTTTGTCGGATCCATCCCGAAGGTCACATTATTGTAACCATCCCACTGAGCAATCGCGTCCTCTCCGGACAATGAGGCTGGAGGTCCAAGAAGCTCCTGATGACCATCAAAGTGAACAGCGTCTAACCTGTAGGGGTGGTCTAGAGGCAGGAAACGTCGATGGACGCAATAACGAACCTTCCTGCTAAAATTCAAGAATTTCGATGTTGTGTGTTGATGGCAATGAGGACATGCTTTGTGACCATGTACGGACCAACCTGATAGCATTCCATACGCAGGAAAATCATTAATTGTCCATATTAAAGCCGCACGCAGTATGAAGGTTGTATTTGTGTTTGCATCGTAAGTCTCTACACCATCAATGAACAAAGATTTTAACTCCTCGATCAGAGGTCGGAGATAGACGTCGATATTGTTTCCCGGTGAGTTTGGTCCATCGATAAGAAGAGGCATCATAAAGTATGATTGGTCCATAACCAACCAAGACGACATATTATAAATTATCATTACAACGGGCCATGTGTTGTGACTTCCAGCTATATAGTTGAATGGGCAGAAGCCATCACTAGCCAGTCCAAGCCTGACATTGCGAGGATCGCTACTGAATATTGTGTGCCTCCTATCGAAATCCTTCCATGCCGGTGAATCTCTTGGATGGCTCATTTTTCCATCTTCACTTGGAGGAGCATGGTGATGCCAAATCATTGCCTCGGCTGTTTTCTTACACCTGAATAGCCTCTGCAGCCTCTGTGTTATGGGAAAGTATCGTGCTATCTTGACAGGTATATTAGGCTTCTAATCAGAATCTTTCGGCATATACCTGGCCTCTCCGCATGTTGGACACTTTTTCAAATCTGAATTCTCTTTCCAGTACAACACGTAATTTTTAGGACATGCTTGAATGTTCTCACACATCAGACCCAAATCAGACATCATCTTCTGGGCTCCATACCAGCTGTCAGGCACGTTATTTCCCGAGAGTATAGAATCTTTCAAGAACGAAAGAAGCAATGTGAATGACTTGTTGCTCCATCCATTTAGGCACTTAATCTGGAAAAGTTGGATGAACCATGAGAGGGTGGAATACTTTGCATTCTCATAAATTGGTTTTCTAGCATCATTCATGAAATTACATATTTATCCGCACGCGGTCCTTGACCGGAAAGAATGTCATCTTCGGTACGAATAGATTCACCTAGGGCAGCCTTTACCATATCCTTCATTTCTTCTGATGGAAAGAAATTACCGTCTTCTTCTTCTGCCGCATTACCGTCTTCTCCTTCTTTTCCTACCACATTATCGTGTTCTCCTTCTTCTTCTGCCGTATTACCGTCTTCTCCTTCTTTTCATGCCGCATTATCGTGTTCTCCTTCTTCTTCTGCCGCATTACTACGTTCTTCTTCTTCCCCGTGATATTTCCAAGTTGTATAAGTCTAGTAAAACCATATTTTACGATATGAAGCTCTGCCAATTCTATCTTCTGCCAGTACTTATTCCTACATCTATCGCATGGGCAGAGAATCTTCTCTGTCACGATCTTATTATGTGCGCGTGCAAATTCAATAAAAGCAGCAACTGCTGCGACAAACTTAGGTTGCATACGTTGTTGCCAATCCACATACATCCAGTCCTTAACTCTGACGTACTCATGGGCCATGTTAGACTGTATAACATATAAATTGTAGGTTATGATGACTATATTGAGAAATCTAAGAACGGGATGGTTACTGACAAAGAAGAAAATCCGTGTATATGCTTTGTGTGTGCGTTTGTCGTTGAAAAGAATAAATTATCGATAATCAAAATTAGATTTGAGGATACTCATGTACGAGAATATGAAAGTTTCATATTATCATTTAATATCATATATTGGTTTTAACTTGAACATCTTGAATCACTCTCTAATGATGCGTTTGTTGTGTATTCTTGTTGTATGTGTGTGTTTCGGCTGTCGGGGGTAGGGCTTCTATCCCATTAAGAATGTATAGAGCGAACACCCATTCACTTGTGCTATCAACCGTTTCGAGTAAATTTCGGCAGCACCTCCCCACTGTTCTCCGAGTACACTGTAATAGAATAGATAATCATTTCAAAGATGTGAAACAACGTTTAAATGAACATCTAATCTATCTTTGTATACGGAGAACCAGCGGAAAGTTACCGACGAAATATCTCGAAACGGATGAAAACACAAGTAAATAAAGGTGTTTGCTTTATACATTCCTAACTTGTCCACACGGGACAAATCTATCGGTTATCATACAATTGAATCTTCTCGTCACATAGACTACACGACGGTTGTTAGTATCGAGCTATACCGTCCGATATTTAACAACATTCGTATAGTTCTATGTCACGACGAACATCGAACGTATGTTAACCGATAGACGAAGACTAAGTGGCGCTTTGAGTTTCATATATGAGTATCGATGAGAATATGAAAGTTTCATATTATCATCGAGTATCATATATTGGTTTTAACTTGAACATCTTGAATCACTCTCTAATGATGCGTTTGTTGTGTATTCTTATTGTATGTGTGTGTTTCGGCTGTCGGGGGCAAGGCTTCTATCCCATAAGAATGTATAGAGCGAACACTCATTTACTTGTGCTTTCGACCGTTTCGAGTAAATTTCGGCAGCACCTCCCCGCTGTTCTCCGAGTACACTGTAATAGAATAGATAATCATTTCAAACCTGTGAAACAACGTTGAAATGAACATCTAATCTATCTTTTTACACGGAGAACCAGCGGAAAGGTACCGACGAAATATCTCGAAACGGATGAAAACACAAGTGAATGAAGGTGTTTATTTTATACATTACTAACTTGTCCACAAGGGACAAATCTATCGGTTATCATACGATTGAATCTTCTCGTCACATAGACTATACGACGGTTGTTAGTATCGAGCTATACCGTCCGATATTTAACAAGTTTCGTATAGTTCTATGTACGACGAACATCGAACGTATGTTAACTGATAGACGGGGACTAAGTGGTGCTTTGAGTTTCATATATGAGTATCGATGAAAATATGAAAGTTTCATATTATTATCGAATATCATATATTGGTTTTAACCTGAAAAATGTGCCGTTGAAACAAATTATTGTTCTCCACCTTGCACTCACTTAACAATGGTACATGCATTAAACAACATGTAAGAGCTATCTATAAAAACTCTAAACTTTCACCTGTTGCATGGATTCAATAAAAAGGTTTTTGATATAACAAACACAACCTTCCTCAATTTTTTTGGAGACATAAATTAAGGAAAAAATAGATTTCAGATGGTGATAAAAATACCAAATATTGCTCTAGTGCGCTCATTCCTTGCTTATTGGAGAGTACAAAATCTCATCTTTGCACACAAATGTCTTGATTTTGATACGAAAATAAGTTCCCGTCACTCAAGCCCGTGAAGAAGATCCTTTTATTGAGTTATTTACTTAATTATGAACTTATCCGGAAAATTCATAGATTTTGGTATGCGTAAAAATAGAATATAACAGTGCACTTACGGTGACATTTTAAAGCTCATCACGCGTATCATCCTTTCACCGCCTCTCGCGCTCGCAAAGGAAAGCTTCTTATAATATTTGGATATTGGTTATTCTTAATTTGGCCAACCTTAATTCATGTAACTCTCGTTTAATATGTTTTTTAAATTAAAGGAAGGCTCCACATTTCACTATAACCCTCAAGCCATTTGTTTCGTTAATTAAATTGCACTTTAACTATATTTATTAGAATATAAAATACTATCCCTTAATCCTTATTATAACTACTTATTATAACTACGGTATAATAAGTTTTCAGCAACCTAGGATCTTGCCCAACACGTATTTAATAGCGGATTAATTAAAAAAGTAAATACCACCGTGAAAATGCTTAAGTCTCGGTCCAAAAGGCCTTCGACCTACGGGAATGTTTTAAAATATAGAATACGAACACTTAACCATCATTATAACTTAAGAATTTTGGTGAAATGGTAGGGAGATTTCACGAGATATTATTTTGGGAAATTTTCCTACCTGTACATGTTAGGTTTTAGCCTTTTAATAATGCAGATGTATCAAGGAATCTGAATTAATGTTGATAATCGAATTGTTAGATTAAGAGATATTTGAATATAACTGTATTCGATGTTATGATTATCATAAATCAGATACGTGTTGATTTATGCTGAAATTATAATTAGTGTGTTAAATTGTTAAGATTATTAGTTATCAGTTAATTATGTTATGGGGTGTATAAATTGAGATGATTTATCTCTTAATAAAATTGAACGAGTTTATTGCAATCTTATCATGGTATCTGAGCCAATGGCTCGATCCAAACTTTATTTTCATTTATATTTTTAGTTTATTATTTCAAAATAAATAAAGTTGCATCAATAATATCCAATTCTAAATTGAGTTCTCTCGGTTTAATCATAATCAGTCGGCTTCATCAATATCAAGTCCAAGCAGCTCTTTTTTTATGACATTTTCTAGCAGCATGATCTTCATTCGTCTAAGCAGCTATTCCTTTCTTATGACATCTTCTAGCAGTATGATATTCTTCCTTTAGCATTTCCAGCAAAATAGACTGTAGGTTATTCGGTCCACCTTGCAATCCGCAAAAGAGACCAAAGGGTATCGGTCCGCCATGATCGATACTATAGATCTGTTCTTCTTTATCATCGTTCTACAAGTTGCATATTTTTGTTCAAGATATTCTCCAAACTCTCGGTTACCCACAGTGAGTTTGATTGAGGCTGTTAGATTATTAGATATTTGAATTTAATTGTATTAGATATTATAGTTATCATAAATCAGATTATGGAATGGAAGATTGATTTCAATGTGTGACTTATGTTTTTAAGATTATGATTGGTGTGTTGAATTGTTAGGATTATTAGTTATCAGTTAGGTATGTTATGAGGTGTATAAATTGAGTTGATTTATCTCTTAATAAATTGATCGAGTTTATTGCTTTCTTGTGGTTAATTTGATTCAAAAACTCCACTTAAGCTTAAACGTTTCCTTATCAAGTCAACATTCAAACCTTGCGAATTATAAGAAAGATTGGATAACAAAAAGGTACAACTGGTGCTTTAAAACTTTTCTCTCCATAATAAAAGACTGCGGCTAGATTTCTGAAATGGTTGTATAACAAAGAAAAAATTGGTAGAAATACAACAAGACAGAGAATAACAAGAGCAGTATGAAGAAAATTATTACTATAAAAAAGTAATGAATAAATATTAATTAAGTTTTGTCAATGAACCGAATTACAAAACTAATTACAGCAATTCAAATTCCATAAGATCAACTCATGGATGAATAATTGAATGCATGGAGTAAAACAAAAAGTAAGATTAATGTACAAGATAGGTAACAAGAAGTGCTAGGAACATCAGCACATAAGCCAACCCTTGATCGATAGCTGCGCCATCGTTCATCATTGGAGAAGGCGCTGTCGCGACCTGGATCGCGCAAAGATGTTACATTCCGTTGATCTGCTGATGGCGGCGATGGGTGGCTGAGATTGGATCTAGAGGCTGTAGCTCCTGAAGCGTGTGGATCTCAATGGGTTTGAGGTTGTGGTTGCCGAGCTACCTGCAAGGAAGTCCCGGGGTGATTGTACCACCGAGGACCCTCCGACGGTCAAGTTAGACTAGAGATTCGAGCAGAGTAACGGCTTAGTGGAGTAAAAATGGCTTACTTGAACCGTCTGAAGAAGGGGTTTATATAGCGGTGGCAGCAGGCAGGACAGGAGCGAGAATCATGCCGGCAGTTATGCTCCCGACGTCACGCCCGCGTGATGAGCGGGATCTCCCATTAATGGCGAGACAGGCTCGTTAATGGGGGATCGTGATGGCGTAGAACGTGGGATGTGGCCGGCGGATATCTCGCGCATGGCGAGATTCGCGGGATGGAGGTTGCACCTGTGAGCGGTGCCGTTGGTCGGTCGATGAGACCGAGGAAGATGACCTCGGCGGGAGAGTTCGCGGAGCCGAGGTATCTTGGTTCTGTGGTAGCCCAGAGACGAGCTGGTAGCCCGAGGAGACCAACTGTGCAGGGGCTCGGAGGTAAGCCAGTGTTTGCTTGTAGGACGGGCACAGGAGTGGTCTGGTCGGCCACTGTAGGTCCTTTCTTGTGAGCCCTGGAATACGTCATCTGCCATGTGTCATGATCTAGGAGATCACCGATATCGAGCATCATCATTAGCCCCCCACTCTCGTCCCGACCAGCTGACTGGTCGGGTCGAGAGTGGTCTGCCAGGTCACCCGAGGTGAGCTTCCTTTGAAGATATCGTCAGGCGTGTCCCCGGGTAATCTGTTGTATTTTCTGGATGATGTCGGCGAATCAGGGAGAGATCTCTGCATTAAAGAGGGTGCGCCGGATCGCGCTTACTTTTGCCGAAGCGAAAGACCACGTGCCGGGCGCTGGTTGGCGGATGCGACGGGTCGCGGACCTCTGGCGTCTGATAGGATCCGGCCAATGTGCGTGCGACAGGTGGAGTGATCATGGTCGTTGAATGCGAAGAGTTTTTTTGGCGGGAATCGACTGTCGCCGTGGGATGAGGACGCCGGTGGCTATAAATAGAGGTGGGGTCCGCTTCAGGGCCCATCTCTCTTCATATTTCTTTCACTCTTGATCTTGTAAGCTCGGCGCTCTCCTCTTAGGTCGAATTTCTGCGTTGCCGAGGACTTCTCTATCAGGTTAGATGTCTTCTTTTCCTTTCTCCTGCTTCTTCTCCTTCTGAGTTGAGCCTGCTTCTCCCTTTGGCAGGACCAATGGATTGATCCAGGACTCTTGGTGCCCTCGGTACTCAGTCCGAAGGGGGGACGTCGGTGCAGTCGTGCTTCCTGCTGAACCGAGTCCCGCACCAAATGTGCCGACGATGGCGGGGCCATCAGCCTCGCCATGAGCTCCCGATGATTGCCCCGGCGGAGGCCAAAAGCGTCCACAGGTTCCCGAGCCCTAGACGATGGATGCAGGAGAGGACGAAGATGGGGTTCCCTTTAACAGGAAGAGGAAAGTCTCCCGTGCGCTATCGTCAGAGATTCCTGCGGGGGTTCCCGTGCAGGAGGGGGACGCCTACTTCGTGGTCCCGTCGGGGCTTTCCGTTGCTGCCAGCCTTCTTGCCGGTATGGAAGAGTCGGCCGGGGGCCAGATGCCTCGGGGGACCCTCAGGGCCCAAATGGCGGCTATCGCACAGGAGGCGGTTCATGTATCTACTCCCTCATGTGTTGTTTTGAGCACCCTCTTCTTAATTTGATTGTCCCTAAGTCTCCCTGCCGTTTTTCGCCAGGTCCTTCAGCACTGCGCCCTCGTTACTCGTATGGAGGCCGAGGGGGCCTTCCATGCTGCGAGGTTAGCAGAAGAGTCTTCTTCGGAGGTCGAGGATCTGCGACTTGAGCTGCGTCTGGAGAGGGAGAGTATGGCTATCCTTGAAGCCCGATCGTCCGCCGCGGAGCTCGCCGTCTCGAAGTGTCGGGAGTCTTATCACCGCCTAAGTGAGTCCCACCGAGTTGTCGAGGCGAAGTTGATGGAACTATCCGATCGCTTTGCAGCCATGAAGAGGGTGAGGGATGCCAACAGGCAGGATGCCGAGGCGGCGCTTCAGGCGGCGGAGGTCACCGAGACTCGAGCTAGAAATGCCATGACTGATTACAAGGAGTCGGAACAGTTCTACGTCGTTCTCGACGAGACCTCTGCCATCGCATGGAACAAAGCTCTTGACGCCGTCAAGGAGCAGTTTCCGGATTTTGCCGACGATGAGCTCCGTGCTCGGGTCCTACTTTCAGTGGTCATTCCTCCAGCTGATGGTGATGAGGGAGGCAACGTCTAGGCCGGGCCTGTGGCCAAACCCCTTTTTGTTTTTTTGCTTTTCCTCCTCTCTTTTTTGTAAGCCTTCGGAATTTTGTAGGCCTCCGGGCATTTTGTAAGGCTGGGGAGCCCACAATACCCTTGTAAAGACTTTTTGCTTTGTGAATAAAGATTTTTGTTTTCCGGTAGTGTTTGTGCTTGTATTTTCCTTTGTTGGTAGACATTTGTAATTGCACAGTACTGCCTTCATTTTATGTCGGTTCTTTGTCTAGCGATCACACATCGAGTTGAATCTGTTCATTTGCCGAGTGTGCAAAAACCGGCGGGGGGACGGTATCTCCATGGCCCGAAGTCGAGGTGGAGATCGCTTAGACGTAGAACCGGATGAATCTTGGTGATGTCATGTTCCTTAGCGTGGAAGGCTTAGAGAGGTATGTTGATGATGGACCGAGCAGGGTAGCTGCCCGGGGCCTCTAGGCGAGGGCTTCGATCCCTAGAGTTGTAAGGTAGTGAATTGGCAGCCGGGGAGAGCCGAGCAGGGTAGCCGCTCAAATCCCTCTTGCGAATTGGCAGTCGGGGAGGGCTTTTGTTCCTTAGCGCGGGAGGGGCCGTGAGAGGCCTACTAAGGACGTAGCCGAGCAGGGTAGCTGCTCGGTGCCTCTTGGTGAGGGCTTTGATCCTTGGGGTGTTAGGGTAGGGAGCTACCAGCCAGGGATAACCGAGCAAGGATGGGCCCGGTTGCCTCTTGCGAGGGCTTTTGATCCTTAGCGCGGGAGGGGCCGTGAGTGGCCTATTAAGGACGGGGCCGAGCAAGGTAGTTGCTCGGTGCCTCTTGGCGAGGGTTTTGATCCTTGGTGTGTTGGGGTAGGAAGCTACCAGCCAGAGATAGCCGAGCAGGATAGCTGCAGCCGGAGATAATAGAAACTAGGTCAAGATTTTAAATTTCATTAGCTCATCTCCAATCTATTGATTTTTTTTTGGGGACCGCAATGAAGCCCACCAACCCCACGTGTCTCTCTTCGAAGCACTAAATGGTCGATCCCAGATTCGATCCCGGATCTCCCACCACAAACACCTATTGTCCACCACTAGGTTATGTGACCCACTGATTGTTTCATACAGAGTAACAACAAAGTATCAGAAATAACCTTTCCTCGGCTATATACTTTAATTGTTTGATTTGACGGAAGTTACTTCATAGTGATGATGCGGTGTAACATGTTGGCTTCAAAAATCTATTCCCTTCAATTTCTTTTCTTTTCGTTGTGCACTGGCATGTAAGCACTAACCTATGCATACAAAACACCTACACACAAATCACACACATATGCCGTCTTGAGCTTCGCCACCGTTTATTTTTCCACGATTTGTTGCCGTCGTAGGTTAGTTTCTTCAATTTTAAATTTATTTTTCATAAATTTTGAATTTGATATTTTTCAATTTCAAGAATTTATCTTGTAATTTTGTTGGGGGTTAGGGTTGGGTTAATGATTTGGATTAGGGTTAAGGGGTGAGGGTTAATTAAGGGTTAAGGCCGGGATATATTAGAGTTAATTAGGGTTAGGGTAATGATTTAGGTTAGGGTTAGGGGGTTAGGGTTAATTAGTGTTAGGGATATGATTAGGGTTAGGTTTAGAGTCTAGGCTATGGTTAGGGTTAGGGTTATGATTAGGATTAGGGATATGGTTAGGTTAGGGTTTATGGTTAGTGTTAAGTTTAGGGCTAGGATAATTTAAGGAATTTTTGTAAGTAATTTAGTGAAAAGCAACAATAGTTAAGGATATTTTAGTGAAAAATAACAATAGTTAATTGTATTTTAGTGTAAATAAGTAATATTGAGCAAATGAGATTTTTTTATTTAAAATTTAATGATATTTTAGTGAAAATAATAAAAGTTAAGGATATTTTAATGAAATTTATAATAATTTAGTTAATTTACTGAGAGAAATCATTTAGTTAAATTTTGAAGGCAGTTTAGTGAAAAACTAGAATAGTTAAGGGTATTTTAATGAAATTTATAGTAATTTAGTTAATTTAAGAGAGTTTAGTGAAAAACCATGAATAGTTAAGGAAATTTTAGTATAATTTAGTAAAATGAAAGAAATAGATTGCTTAAGAGTGTCCGCTTGTGCGTGCGCGGGCGCACACACAAGCACGCACGCACACACACAAGCACACAAGCACAAACACATACACACAAACACACACACATACAAATAATGCCAAACATTAATTCATCATCATTCTTCTCTACATTGAACTCTTGTCACCCTAACCCCAAACTTAAATCCAAAATCTTAAATTCGATCATGAAAAGCCTTAACTTTAATAAACTGTACCCTAAACCAAAAACTTAGAAACCTTGAAATTTATACGTAAACGTAAAACCAATCCAAATTAAATCTTAAACTAAGTGTATGAAACTCGATGATAATATGAAATTTTCATATTCTCATCGATAATTATACGTGAAAATCAAAACGCGACTTAGTTCCCGCCTATCGGTTAACATACGTGTGATGTTCGTCGTGACATAAAACTACATGAAGGTTGTTAAATATCGGACAGTATCGTTCGGTTTTTAACAACCGTAGCGTAGTCTATGTGACAAGAATTAATATTCAATCATATGATAACCGATAGATTTGTCCCGTGTGGACAAGTTAGGAATGTATAAAGCAGACACATGTATTCACTTGTGTTTTTCATTCGTTTCGAGATATTTCGTCGATACCATTCCGCTGGTTCTCCGTATACAACGATAAGTTAGATATTCGTTTCAATGTTGTTTGATAGCATTGAAACGATCATCTTTTCTATTACAGTGTACTTAGAGAAAAGCGGGGAGGTGTTGCAGAAATTTTCTCAAAACGGATGAAAGCACAAGTGAATAGGTGTATACTTTATACATTCTTAATAGGATAGGTGTCTTACCCCCGACAGCTGCTACTCTCGACATCCAATATAGAACATTTAATATCATCAACATCTTTCTTGGAAAAAAAATCCAACTTCCTACCTATGAGCATTTGCTCTCGGTCCTTGATAATCTTTATAGCTAAATCGTCAATTGAAAATTAGATTAACTAATGCGTCAATTAAACTTAGCACTAACGCTTCTTAGTATCCCATCTATTGCGTATTTGTCAAGAAATTTTAATCTGATGCGTCTTGTCTATAGGATCCTTATTTCGTCCGGGCTGTTCCAATATGTCATTCTCGTATCTTTACGACAAGAGTTCAATATACGTCGATGCTCTCTCGAGAGTCAACTGCTTTTTCGTTGATGGTGTTAGCTTTTTCACCGATTTTGCCTACGCACATCTTTGGTTATCGAAAGAGCATGAAATCTATTGTCTTTGCTTTAAGTGTATGAATAAGCGATTGCTTAAGAAGTCAGAAGTTGAGTTACACATCATGAGATACGGTTTCGTTTGAGATTACACTACGTGGGAACTATACGGAGAAAAGTCGTTGTAACAGGAGACGAGGCATATGTGCAAGAGACAGAAAATGAATTCATCGAAACGGAAATCGCAGAGTAGTAAGGGATGGTAGAAGAAAATGGAGAAGAGAAATGGCATCTTGAAGAAGATGAAGCCGTCGAAGGAGACGATACTGTATTTGCGCCGATCGATGACATTAATGAGTTTATAAATGCCGCTGGACTTTCTTATGATACGGAAAGAACTGGACTCTCGTTATTGGAGAAATACAGGCTGACTCTAGGATCCCGCTATATCCAAATTGCATAGGATTTTCAAAACTGTACTTTTTTGTACCTCTCTTCCAGATCAAGTGCAAGAATAGATGGAGTGGCTAGTCTTTCACCGATCTCCTAGAACTGCTGAAGGAAGATTTTCCCGACGGAAATGAAGTGCCACCGAACTGGTAAGAGGCACAAATGATATTCACAAATATTGGCCTGAAGTATCATAAAATACATGCATGTGAGAATGATTGTGTTTTGTTCCGGAATGAACACATCAGAAATTTCCCCGTATGCGGTACAAGCTGATTCAAGCTTAAGAAAGACCCTCAGTCGAGTGATGTGCCTATGAAGATTATTCGTCATTTTTCATTAATACCGAGACTGCAACGGTTATTTATGTGTGAGGAGACGGTGTTTGAAATACAGTGGCACCATAAAGCGCCCCGTGAAGAGGAAAAATGAGCCATCCTAAAGATTCGATGTCATGAAAAGTTTTAAATAAAAAACATCTTTCATTCAGCGCAGACTCTTATAATGTGAGGCTGCGAGTGACGGTTTCAGTCCATTTCGGATGGTTCGCGGCTGGCGTACTTACAGTACTTGGCCCGTTTTGGTGACTATATACAACCTGCCACCATGGAGGGCTATGATGCACTCTTATTTTACGTTAGCGCTTTTAGTCGATGGTCCCTTGTTTCCTGGGGAAAACATCGACGCGTAGCTTCAACCCTTGATCGATGAGTTAAACTTACTATGGGAAGATGGCGTGAGAACCTATGACGCAGATGGTAAACAATTTGTTTAGATGCAGGCTATTTTGTTGTGGACTATTAATAATTTTCCAGCCTACGGCATGCTGTTGTTGGGATCTGGCACCCGTACAGCAGAGGCCGCGGCCTAGGCGGAAGCAAAAACAAAAACATTTTGCGGGCACCGGATTTGCGAACCCAAGAATCTGAACTAAACACCCTAGACTAGTAAACTAAAACATGAAAGGTTGAGAGATATAACCTTTGCCGCGTGTCCACCCAATTGTGGAAGACCCCTCCAAGCTCGTAGCCGCTGGGAACGCGCTTGAGCATCAACCACCCTTGTCGAAGACGATCCACATGAGGGAACGCGGAGGAGGATCTAACCGACGGTCCAAATTTGCTAGGTTTGGATGGCCGGTGATATAAGAATACTCCACTAAAATTTTTCTCTAGAATCTTGCTCAAAAAATGGAAGAAAGAAAAGAAGGAGAAAGGGAAGATGAAGCATGAGCTAACCATGGGGGAGATGAAGAAAATCCTCAAGTCTACCAGTGGAAAAAAGAATGGCTACAATATTTGAACTATGATGCAATAGTGCATCCAAATCAAATAACAATATAAAAAGCCAAGCCATGCCTCTTGACCATGCTCATACCACCTCATATGCCACCACTTTTCCCATTTAATTTTCCAAAAAGGAAAATCAAATATGAGGTGTTCTTCTTCTAGAAGTATTCCCGTACAAATACGGAATACTTCACCTAGTATACGGATCAAGCATGCAAAATTCAAATTTTTCATGTGCCTAAAAACCCTAATACGGATCGTTAACTAGAGGATAGGCGAAACAACAAGCTAGTTAACAACTTAACTACTAAGAGTGAACGGAAATACAACCTTTGTAAATCCGGTCCTCCACCTCCTTAGCTCCGTGATGAAGTCCCTCCGCTGCGATCATCGGATCCCGGACTCTAGCGATGGTTTCGTCGAAGAAATGATCGGGCTAGGTCGTCGACTTCGATGCCGAAGATGATCTACGTCGAGGCAACTCAAGATCAAGCTCCAACTTCACTAAGTCATGAAACTTATGAAGAAAACACCCTATACTACATGGCAAGTGGTAGAGGATGAAGAAATAGGAAGTGGGTTCACTTTAGAATTGGATTTATCACTCTTTTTCTCATGTTGCCATTAATGGTAACAAGCTTTCTTCTTGTTGAAGAAGAAGAAGAAGAAGAAAAAAGAAAATGATAAGAATAATGAATAATGGAAAATAAAGTCATTCTTATCATTTTAGCAACCATGGTTAAGTGTAGAGAATGAACTAGGGTTTAGTTAAAGGGTTAGGGTTTAGGAAAGGAACAAAATGGTTTGACTTTCACAGCTTCATGAAGCTTCAAGTGAAATCCAAATAAAGTCACCATTTTATTTCTAACCAAAATGAATAAATAAATAAATGAATAAGTAAATAAAGCAAATGGAATGAAACCCTAACCATTTACTAAACATGGTTCAAATCAAACATACACCCAAGTTAGCATGTATCATCAAACATGATACAAACTTGTGCACAAAAATATATCACATATACAATGTGCACAACAAGTGAGAAAATCCATCTTAAGTGAACCAATACTAGTTAATGTAAAGTAATATATCAAATATATAATTATACATTAAATCATTAAATCAACACTTGATTCAATGATCCGGTCATGTCGCATATAACCGACTAGTATCAAGTGTATCAATGTATCGAATCAACACTTGATTCGGTAACCCGGCTATATCATATATAACCGTCCAATGATACAAATCGCGAGAATAGAATACAGTATCACATACTGGTATTATTCTCGGTCCCGCACATATCTCATATGCGCTCCTATTTCGTTTCGCTTGAGCCAGGAAACCTCTGTGTAGGACTCTAAAGACTCGTCAATACGCCGGCAGCAGGTGATGATCATATCAAACACCCACAAGCCGCAAGCGGTCTGCTAAACGTAACGGCCATCCGGGTATTGAGCGATCAGAAGATCGACGAGCAAGCCCGCTCACACTCCTGTGAATCCAACCAGTAACACTTACCGTACAGTCCGGTCTCGTCGTCTGATATGTCGCATATCTCGCCTAGGGGTGGTAAACGTCAGACCCCAATAGCTCGATAAGTCATATCGATATGAGGTCTATAACAGTTCGAGAAACTACTGGTAACACTTACCAGTAAATCTCAGCAACCCTGGCCAGGGATTTCCGGTTATAGCTAATCGAACACGGCGCAACATCAACTCTCTATACCGGGAGAGATGAATCCCCTCCTATCGCTCATTGCCTCCATGTGATTCGGGACTGTACCCAAAAACCACCGTTTTGCACGCCCTCTTGGACGTGGTAAGGTGGAAATCAAAGCACAGTGGGAATCACACAAGACTCTATGACGATCTCGGGTCAACAGACTACTCTGTACCAGTGTCACCAGAGAACTGCCATCTGACATAAGGTATAATACCATCTGGGAGTTCTCGGCGAGTCCGTCCAGTGTACCTAGTCTCCACTGAGCACCCGTATATCATCTCTGATGTCAAACACCAATGGATATGGGATCATCCATCGCCCATCTGTATGGGTCGAGAAGGTATACGCTAGTCTACTCTGGTATATCGATGCCCTGTCTCAATACACCCACGACTAGGGACCTTGAAGGATGTACTTATGGACTACCATGTCCCCACTAGTATGATCCGCATCATAGTTCAGGTAGTCAAGTACACATCCTAAGGGCTTTACCAACATGTAACAGAGAGACAATCAGTGTACACGTTAAGGTAAAGAGCAACCAGATAGCATACTATCATGTCGAGCAAGAAAGTCCTCCCTATATATGTCCAACCATCCACTACAATATACATCCTATGTATAGTAATAGCCTCTAGGGCATACATATAACTAACAATCTCCCACTTGCACTAGGGCCATCTGTAGCAGTGGTTGCAGCATCTCATACTCAACCATCCCATAAAAGTCTCTCTCTGGGAAAAGGCCATTGTGAGTGGATCCGCCGTGTTGTCCTCTGAGTCTGCTCTCCTAACCTCGATCCCTTGGAGATCAACCATTTCCATGATCAGGTGACACTGCCTCAGAATATATCTGGATCACTGATGGGACGGACGTTCCTAGGCATAAGCCACAACTCCATTGTCTCACAATGGGAGGAACGAAGTTCATCTCATGAACTAATATACATCCAGACTGCCTCTTTGGTAGCATCTTAAGTAGCGATGTATCTAGCCTTTATCGTCTAGTATACCACGGTATCTAGCTTGGAACTCTTCCAACATACCGTCCCTTTACTAAGGGTAAAGACAATGCCTGTGACTGATATTCAGTCGTCCTTATCACCCTGGAATCTTTCCAGTGATTCTCCCCAGGATCGATTGATACCATCTCACTACAACTAGTGAGTATCCTAACATCCATCTAGATCCATCTCATAGATCCAAAACCCAGGATTTAGGAGGTATCACTTTGATCCTATATGGAGAATCATTGTGACAAGCGGAGATTGACCGAGCGTAGCATAGGAAACTCCATTCTTATCAAGAGTATGTCATCCACGTACTCTACGAGAATCACCACCATACTCCCTACTACCCTTTTGTTTATACAAGGTTCATCTACCATTTTGATGATGTCAAACTCTTTGACTAACTCATCAAAACAGATGTTCCAACTCCGCGATGCCTGCTTCATCACATAAAACATCTTGCATGCGTTTCCACTGCTCCCACTGTCTACGAAGCCCTCTGGCTGTGTACTTATAGACACTCTCTTCTAAAACACCCTTTTAGAAAAGCAGTCATGACACCCAACCGCCAGATATCGTAGTCATGGTATGTAGCCGTGGCAAGTAGGATCTGGATGGACTTAAGCATAGCTACTTAGAAAAGGTTTCATCATAATCCATACCTGGTCAATGATGCAAACTTTTAACAAGTCTAGCTTTGAAAGTCTCAACTTTTGCATGTACACCAAGTAATCTTCTCAAGATATACTTGCTTCTGATGGGGATTTAACCCTTCAGATAAAGTAACCAAAGTCCATACTTTGTTGGTGTATAAGGATTCCATCTCAGATCACTAAGCATCCAGCCATTCTTACAGAGTCTCACTCCTGATGGCCAGCTCGAAACTAGTTGGATCATCATCTCATGATGCAATCCTCGCTCCCACTGTCATAGAGAAACCGAAGTAACTCTCAGGTGGGTGAGGAACCCTACTGGATCGGCGGAGAGATTGAGGTTCGTTGGAATCTACTGAATCCTTTGGTTCTATCAAATCATCAGCTGCAGTTTGTATAGCTGGAACCTTTCCAGTTCTACATAACTGACCATGCCTCGAGCTTATCCGGATTTTGCTTTTAGACATAGGCCGGACAACCCCAAATCTTAACTAATTTAAGATATGGGCTCTTCCCTTTCCATATCACATATGAAGTGGTAGGCAACTGATTTGATTGGAACCCTATTCAATAGGTATGCAGCTTCTCAAGTGCATAACTCCCAAAAGGAAATAGGAAACTCAGTAGTACTCGTCATAGAGCGCACCATATCATATAGGGTGTGATTGCTCCGCCCCGATACACCGTTGTGCTGTGGTGTATTCAGAGGAGTAACACTGAGAGAGAATCTCATTCTCCTTTAAAATAGTCCAAGAATTCCATGCACAAGTATTCTCCTCCCCGATCTCATCATAGGACATAATACTTATACCCGTATTTTGGTTCTCTACTTCTAACTTATATTCTGTGAATATCTCAAAAGGTTCGGACTTGTGTTTCAACAGGAACATATGTCTGAATCTTGAGAGATCATCAAAGAATGTAATGAAGTACAAAGAACCGGTCTTAGCATGTGTAGACAGGGGACCTTTATATATCAACATGTATCATCCCAAGAGTTTACCAACTCTTTCTCTGTTTCCAATAAACAGAGCTGAGGTCATTATATCTTTGTGATATGACTGGCAAGTTTCATAAGATGTAAATTCAAACTGATTTAAATATGCATTTAAATGTAACTTCAGCCATTCGGGTCGCATTGATATGACCTAGTCTACAATGCCTCAAGAAGGATTCGTTCATTTCTGAACTATTCCTCTTGTGTGTGTTCTGTATACTAAGAACTGTAGTTTGATTTAGAACTTCAATACTTTTAGATAATGTGCCTGAACCGATCAACTTTTGATATAGGAAATGTTTAAAACATTATCCAACAATACAAAATTATATCCTTTCTTTACTAATAAAGAGACTGATATGATTTTGTATATCAGGTTCGGTATCTAATAACATTCGTTCAGAATCAATATATTTGGAATACAGGGTGACAGTGACCAACAGACTTGGCTACAACACTTGCACCGTTTTCTGTCTCATGAAACTTATCACCCGTTCTCATTTCTCTACCTTTCTGTAGCCCTATGTAACATATTACATATCTGAGATCCTGATCCGGTATCAAATACCCAGGACATAGAGGATACAGAGAAACAGTTCTTTATAATGAACACACCCGAAGATGATGCATCAACATGCACTGTCTTCGTTTGGGCGGCACGGGAATTCTGGTAATCCCCAATTTCCTGCTCTGTCTTATAACAATTATAAGTTGGAGCGGGACCAACGTTCCCCAGCTTAGTATAACAAGCGGTTTCGGTCAATAATCCGTATTATTATCTTGATTAAGGCGTGCTATGGTCTCTACCTAGAGAGAGAGAGAGAAGAAAACACTCAGCGTGCGCTCTTGCAAGTATAGATTGATTATTATTTTATCTAATCAGGATGGCTCCCACTGTTTTTATCAAATCTTCCTTCAAACCTTAAAAGGAAAGACTAGCCGGGATTAATTACACGCTACAAGTTTGCCAATCTTTCAGTCAGGCCAGTGTCGGTACTTTGAGGGAGGTTCCCCGTGCTTTCGCACGGACCTAATTACAGTAAACCTCATTTTCCTAGAGGCGTAACCCCGTTGACAACTTTCTAGACACCAACTTGATCGGCTAATTGTAATGTGTAAAACTCTCCCAGGAGTAACTCTTACTCGCAGCGGGTATCGGGATCCAACTATCTCATAGAAGGTATGCAATCTCATTGCAAGTTTCAACACTTGAAATTCCCGATAATATTTTGCCCTTAACATGCTATGACCTTGACGAAACCCAACAAACCATAGCTCGCTAGTCAAGTTCAACCCGTCATTTCTTGACTGAATTAAACCCACCCGCACGACCCTTGACGAAAGCCAACAAAGCCGCACGACTACCCTAATCCAATCGCATCATATGCAACAGATAAGCAGCATATAGCTACCGCACACTACACCTTGACGAAAGCCAACAAATGTAGCACGAATACTATATACAACTTATCTGAAATGACGGAGGGCTACGACAGGTTTTTCTGAAAACCCATTGCGTAATGAACTTGATATCGTTGTAGAATCAAATGATTTTAAAATGGAGCGTTTTTAGGCTTTTCTAGTTTTGCTAAAGGGGTCACTCCCGGTGAAGGGATCGTCGGCCCTTTCCTCGTCGAATGAGGTGCAGGATATATCATATATATCACTATGCAAAGTATAAACTATAGAAGCAATCAAAAGACAAACCGAGAGTTGTAGCATCTGCCAGTTATTGCTAAAGGAGTCACTCCCGGTGAAGGGATCTCGGTCCTTTCCTTATCGAATAAGGTGCAGGATGTTCTACAAGGAACACCGCGATGCAAAGCAAGAACTGTAGCTACCTGTTTTTGAAAATTCGATTCCACAACATTTTAGGTTTCTTTTCTTTCATTAACGACATTAATGAAGTCCCATCATTTAAGCACCTAAACATCACAGATAAATACGACGTACACTTATGCCATCCGCATTCGCCTCGATGTCCCCTCTGCACCGTTAGGTTAGGTAACTAACGGCAGAGCGGGGCAGGGCTAGCGCGGGTGTAAAACATAAGTAACACCTATATAATATATCATATTTACTATATACAGTATTTATCACAGAACATATCAAATGATCACATCACAGATATCGCAGCAGAAGAAACATATGAAATATTGGATATACTAGGACGTCCGTGTTTTTAATACGAGCCAGTATAAAACACGGATTCTACGGTCGCGATGAATAGCCAAACCCACACCCCTAGACCCCTACGAGAGCGGCAAGCAACCCTACCAATTCTAGAGTTAGGAGACCCGGACTCGACTCCTCGAGTTGGTCTCCCACTGGACTCCAGAACCCGGTTACTTGTGCCCTCCTCCTTGGGTCTATCCTAGTGCGGAAAAGTAAATAATATACAATGGGTGACATCTTCCGCAACCTGAAAGTACCCCAATAAAAGAATATTACATACAAGTTTTTTACATGAATGAAAATGAAAAACACTCATCTCACATAAAAAAACCCCGGCTATTCAAAACGCGACGATCCAATATAACATATCCAGCAACACATAACATCACATGTCATCAACGTAAGTAAATATGCGTATCCCAATTGTCGTTGACATATAGCAACGAAACCGGCGATATCACATATTACACTTACGGTCGCAGAAAAGAAAGTGTAAAACTACAATAGTTGGAATCCGCAAACTCTTTAGACATCGCATGCCTAACCAAATGAATTCCTTAGACATCGCATGCCTAACAATTATAAACCCCACATTTTAGTCTCATTATCGAAAACTCTTTTCAATATCAAGTTGGGCAATTCAACAAGATTCCCGACATCCTGATCGAATGCTCGTCGCAAAGTTCAGTAGACGGCTGCACCCCCGATGCCGTCGACGAAGTGCACCAAGGCGGAACACCGCTGCCGCGAGCACCCGAACGGATGCTTTCGGCGACGCGGTTCTCCTACAGTCACTTGGTCGGGGCTATGGGGTGTAGCTGTCTATTAAGTTTACCCGGCGAGTATCCGCGTACGCTACGTGATTGCGACGGACTTTTGATCACATCAAAATTCCGTGGCAACCGATCAAGTGAGACTAAAGTGCTATGTTTATAACATTCAAACCAGTTATCTCATAAGTACTTGTGAATTCCAATTATTGTATCCCATTCCACATAAATAGAAAATATTAAACTTTCCGATCGACCATTCGAACACCCAACTTTTCCCGAAACAGCTCAACACATGAAACATGTTTAAAAACATCCAGTTCATGCCTCAGTACCAACGGTCCAGCCGTAGAAGGGTCAAGCCAACGCCTCACATGTGGCACGCCGTACTGCCCCAAACCCGAAGGTTCAAAGGGCAGTTCAAGACGGTCACATAATCGAGTTAAGGTTTGTTGTCTTCTAGAGGGTCCTGAAAGGTTCCTAGGCACCCTAGTGAGATCTCACAAGGCATCGAACATGCCATTTTACAAAAATTATGGTGCCGAGAAACCCTAACACGGATCTTTAACTAGAATTCTAGGCGAAAAACTAAACTAGTTAGCTAATTAACTAAAGGTCGGAAACTACAACCTTTGTAGATCCGGTAATCCTCTTCCTTGGCTCCACGAAGGCATCCTCTCGCTGCCCATCTTGATTCCCAAACTCGAACTTTGGCTTCATCGAAGAAACGGGCAAGCTAGGTCGTCGGCTTTGTGTCAAAGACGATCTACCTCGAGGCATCGCAAGTTCAAGCTCCGACTTCACAAACTTGTGAAACTTGTGAAGTAAACACCCAAAACAACTTGGCAAGAGGTAGAGGGTGAAGAAATAGGAGGTGGGTTCTCTTTGGAATTGGATTTTACTCACTAAAACTCAAGTTGCCATTGATGTAGCAAGCTTGAAGAAGAAGAAGATCAAGATAGTTATGATAAGTTCTATTCAAAAAAGAAATAGAAAATAATATACTTATCATAACTTAAACTAGGGTTAAGTGTAGAGAATTAACCATGGTCACTTGGATGGGTAAGGGTTAAGCATGAAGATAAGGATGGTTAGCAAAGTCAAAGCTTCATGAAGGTTCAACATAAAACAAATAAAGCCACCATTCTTATCTTAAACTTATCCAAATAAATGAATAACAAAATAAATGAATAACTAAATATGCAAAACCCTAATTATCATAATAACCATGGTTTAATTCTATTCACTTAACCATATGATCAAGTATCATCAAACATGATACAAAAAGGCGCACAAAAGTATATCACATATACAATGTGCAATCCAAGTGAGAAAAATCCGTTTAAAGTGAACCAATACTAGTTGATGCAAAGTAATATATCAAATATATAATTATACATTAAATCATTAAATCAACACTTGATTCAATGATCCGGTCATGTCGCACATAACCGACTAGTATTCAATGCATCGATTTATCGAATCAATGATTCGATAACTAGGTCATATCGAATATAACCAATCGAAACATATATCGCGAGAATGAAATGCGGTATCACATACATGCATTATTCTCGGTCCTGCACATATCTCATATGCGCTCCTATTTCGTTTCGCTTGAACCAGGAAACCTCTGTGTAGGACTCTAAAGACTCGTCAATACGCCGGTAGCAGATGATGATCATATCAAGCACCCACAAGCCGCAAGCGGTCTGCTAAATGTAACGGCCACCCGGGTATTGAGCGATCAGAAGATCGACGAGCTAGCCCGCTCACACTCCTGCGAATCCGACCAGTAACACTTACCGTACAGTCCGGTCTCTTCGTCTGATACGTCGCATATCAAGTCTAGGGGTGGTATACGTCAGACCCCAATAACCCGATAAGTCGTGCCGATGTGAGGCTCATAACGGGTCGAGAAACTACTGGTAACACTTACCAGCATATCTCTGATTAGCCCTGGCCAGGGACTTCCCTGTTACGGCCAATCGAGCACTGCGCAACATCAACCCCCAATACCGGGAGAGACGAAACCCCTCCTATCGCTCATTGCCTCCATGTGACTCGGGACTGTGCCCAAAGACCACCGTTTTGCATGCCCTCATGGACGTGGTAAGGTGGAGATCAAAGCACAGTGGGAATCACACAAGACTCTATGACGATCTCGGGTCTACAGACTAACCTGTACAAGTGTCACCTGAGAACTGCCATCTGACGTGAGGTATAATACCATCTGGGAGTTCTCGGCGAGTCCGTCCAGTGTACCCAGTCACCACTGAGCACCCGTACACCATCTCTGATGTCAAACACCAATGGATATGGGATCATCCATCGCCCATCTCATGGGTCGAGAAGCGTATACGCTAGTCTACTCTGGTATATCGATGCCCCGTCTCGATACACCCACGACTAGGGACCTTGAAGGATGTACTTATGGACTACCATGTCCCCACTAGTATGATCTGCATCACAGTCCAGGTAGTCAAGTACATATCCTAAGGGCTTTACCAACATGTAACTATAAGACAGTATAAAGAGACTAGTGTACATGTTAAGATAAAGATCAACCAGATAGCATACTATCATGTCGAGCAAGAAAGTCATCTCTATATATGTCCAAGCATCCAATATAATATACATAATCTGTACAATACTGGCCTCTAGGGCATACATACAACTAACAATCTCCCACTTGCACTAGGGCCAGCTGCTGTAGTATCTCATACCGAGCATCCCGAAGAGTCTCTCAAACTGTATCTGGGGAATGGCCTTCGTGAGTGGATCCACCGTGTTGTTCTTCGTGTCAACCTTCCTGACCTCGATCTCCCGGCGATCAACTATCTCCCGGATCAGGTGATACCGCCTCAGAATATGCCTGGACCGCTGATGGGACCTGGGTTCCTTGGCCAAAGCCACCGCTCCATTGTTATCGCAATACAAAGGTATTGGATGCTCAATGGATGGAACCACTCCAAGTTCAGAAATGAACTTCTTGATCCAGACAGCTTCTTTAGCAGCATCGTTGGCAGCGATGTATTCAGCCTCCATCGTCGAGTCTGCCACGGTTTCCTTCTTGGAACTCTTCCAGCTAACCGCCCCTCCGTAAAGGGTAAAGACAAAGCCCGACTGCGACTTAGAGTCGTCCTTATCACTCTGGAAGCTCGAATCGGTAAAGGACTCCACTTGGAGTTCTCCGTTACCATATACCAAGAACATATCTCTAGTCCTTCGCAAGTACTTGAGAATGCTCTTTACTGCTGTCCAGTGACTCTCTCCAGGATCAGCTTGATACCTGCTCACTACACTTAGTGAGTATGCTACATCGGGTCTGGTACATAGCATCGCATACATGATAGAGCCTACCGCCGAAGCATAGGGTATCCCTTGCATGCGAGCTCTCTCCAAATCAGTCTTGGGAGACATCTCTTTGGAGAGAGTGACTCCAGAGATCGTGGGCATATTCCCATGCTTGGACTCTTCCATACTAAACCTCTTTAGTATGGTGTCAATGTACCTGGATTGGGACAATCCCAAAATCCGTTTGGATCTATCTCTATAGATCCTGATCCCCAATATGCAGGAGGCATCACCAAGATCTTTCATTGAGAATCTTTGTGATAAGAAGAGCTTGACCGATTGCAGCATAGGAATATCATTTCCTATCAAGAGTATGTCATCCACGTACAATACGAGGAAGACAACCTTACTCTCTGCCACCTTCTTGTAGATACAAGGTTCATCTGGATTTTTGACGAAATCAAACTCTTTGATAACGACGTCAAAGCAGATGTTCCAACTCCGCGATGCTTGCTTTAATCCATAAATGGATTTAAGCAGCTTGCACACCTTCCCGCTGCTCCCACTGTCTACGAAGCCCTCTGGCTGAGTCATGTACACGCACTCTTCTAAATCACCATTTAGAAAGGCGGTCTTAACATCCATTTGCCAGATTTCGTAGTCATGAAAGGCAGCAATGGCAAGCATGATTCGGATGGATTTAAGCATAGCCACTGGAGAAAAGGTCTCGTCATAGTCCACACCTGGTCTTTGACGAAAACCCTTTGCTACAAGTCTAGCTTTGAAAGTCTCCACTTTCCCATCTACACCAAGTTTTTTCTTGAAGATCCACTTGCTCCCAATGGGTTTTACCCCTTCAGGAGCAATTTCCAAAGACCATACTTTGTTGGTGTACATGGATTCCATCTCGGACCGCATAGCATCCAGCCATTTCACTGAGTCCCTACTCGTGATGGCCTGCTCGAAGCTAGTTGGGTCATCATCATCCATGATGCAATCCTCGCTTCCACCGTCCATGAGAAAACCATAGTATCTCTCAGGTTGGCGAGGAACCCTACTAGATCGGCGGAGAGGCTGGGGTTCGTCGGGTGCTACTGAATCCTCTGGTTCCACTAAATCTTCAGTTTGAGTTTGTGTAGCCGGAATTTCTTCCAGTTCTACCTCATCGCCACTAATTTCTTTTGCAAGAAATTCCTTTTCCAAAAAGGTGGCATGGCGAGAAACAAACATTTTTTGTTCCTCTGTATGGTAGAAAAGATATCCATGTGAATGTTTGGGATATCCCACAAACTTGCATAGAACTGACCGTGCCTCGAGTTTGTCCGGATTTTGCCTTTTGACATAGGCCGGGCAACCCCATATCTTAACTCGTTTAAGACATGGTCTCTTCCCACTCCATATCTCATATGGTGTGGTAGGTACAGATTTAGATGGAACTTGATTCAATAGGTATGCTGCTGTCTCCAGCGCATAACCCCAGAAGGAAATAGGTAACTCAGTTGTGCTCATCATAGAGCGCACCATATCTAATAGGGTGCGGTTCCTCCGTTCAGATACACCGTTATGCTGTGGTGTATATGGAGGAGTCAGCTGAGAGAGAATCCCATTCTCTTTTAGGAAGTCCAGGAATTCATTGCTTAAGTATTCTCCTCCTCGATCAGATCGTAGGATTTTAATACTTTTTCCGGTTTGGTTCTCAACTTCTTGCTTATATTCCCTAAATTTCTCAAAAGCTTCTGATTTGTGTTTCATCAGGAACACATACCCGAACCTAGAGAGATCGTCAGTGAATGTAATGAAGTATGAAGAACCATCCCTGGCATGTGTAGACATGGGACCGCATACATCACTATGTATCAGTCCCAAGAGTTCGGTAACTCTTTCTCCGTGTCCCGTAAACGGAGTTTTGGTCATCTTGCCTTTGAGACATGACTGGCAAGTGTCATAAGATGAAAATTCAAACGGATTTAAATATCCATCTTTATGCAACTTAGCTAGTCGTGTCGCATTGATGTGACCCAGTCTACAATGCCACAAGAAGGATTCATTGAGTTCAGAACTCTTCCTCTTGTGTGTGTTTGTTATGCTCAGAACTGTTGATTGATTTAGAACATAAATGCCATTGCATAACGTGCCTGATCCAACCATCTTTTGGTTATGGAAAATGTTCATAACATTGTCCTGTAATACAAAATTATATCCCTCTTTACTTAATAAAGAAACTGATATAATGTTGCATATCAGGTTCGGCATGTAATAGCATTCGTTCAGAACCAATGTATTTCCAGTTGGTAATACAAGGTGATATTCTCCGACGGTCTTAGCTGCAACAATTGCACCATTTCCAACTCTAATGTCTTTATCACCTTCTCCAAGTTCTCTACCTTTCTTAAGCCCATGCAACTGATTACATATATGGGATCCTGACCCGGTATCTAATACCCAGGACGTAGAGCAAATGGAGAAACAGTTCTCTGTAACGAACACACCCGAAGAAAATGCATCAACATGTACTTTCTTCATTCGGGTGGCATGGGAATCCTTGTATTCCCCTGTATCCTGTTCATTCCTATAACTCTTACAGGAAAGAGCGGAAACAACGTTCCCCAGCACAGTATAACATGCGGGTTCGGTCAATACATCCATATTATTATCTTTATTAAGGCATGAAATGGTCGCTACCTGGAGAGAGAGAGAGAAGAAAACACTTTAGCGTAAGCTCGTGCAAGATCAGATTGTTTATTATCTTATCTAATCAGGATGGCTCCCACTGCTTTTTATCAAATCTTCCTTCAAACCCTAAAAGGAAAGACTAGCCGGGATTAATTACACACTATAAGTTCGCCAATCTTTCAGCCAGGCCAGTGTCGGTACTTTGAGGGAGGTCCCCCGTGCTTTCGCACGAACCTAATTAATGTAAACCTCGTTTTCCCAGAGGCGTAACCCCGTTGACACCTTTCTAGACACCTACTTGATCGGCTAATTGCACTGTGTAAAACTCTCCCAGGAGTAACTCTTACTCGCAGCGGGTATCGGGATCCAACTATCTCATAGAAGGTATGCAATCTCATTGCAAATTTCAACACTTGAAATTCCCGATAATATTTTGCCCCTAGTGTCCTATGACCTTGACAAAGGCCAACAAATCACAGGATGCTAGTCAAGTTCAACCCGTCATTTCTTGATTGAATCAAACCCACTCGCACGACCCTTGACAAAGGCCAACAAGGTCGTATGACTACCCTGAAACAATCTGCATCATATGCATAAAAAGATAAGCACTATTCAGCTACCGCACACTACGCCTTGACAAAGGCCAACAAACGCAGCACGAATACTAAACAGTCTTTATCTGAAATGACGGAGGGCTACGCAGGTTTTTCATAAAAACCATGAGCGTAATGAACTTGATATCGTTGTAGAATCAAATGATGTTTTGAAATGGAGTGATTTTGAGGCTTTTCTAGTTTTGCTAAAGGAGTCACTCCCGGTGAAGGGATCTCGGTCCTTTCCTCGTCGAATGAGGTGCGGGATATATCATATATATCGCTGTGCAAAGCAAAAACCCAAAAGCAGTCAAAAGCAAATCGAGTGTGTAGCATCTGCCAGTTATTGCTAAAGGAGTCACTCCCGGTGAAGGGATCTCGGTCCTTTCCTCATCGAATAAGGTGCAGGGTATATCATATATACCGCTGTGCAAAGCAAGAACTGTAGCTACCTGTTTTATTTTAAAATTCGATTCTACAACATCTTAGATTTCTTATCTTTCATTAATCACATTAATGAAGTCCCATCATTTTAAATACCTAAACATCACAGATAGATATGACGTACACTTATGCCATCCGCATTCGCCTCGATGTCCCCTCGTGCACCGTTAGGTTAGGTAACTAACGACAGAGCAGGGCAGGGCTAGCGCGGGTGTAAAACATAAGTAACGTCTATATAATATATCATATATACTATATACTATATCCATCACAGAGTCACAACACAGATATCGCAGCAGAATAAACATATGAAATATTGGATATACTAGGACGTCCATGTTTTCAATACGAGCCAGTATAAAACACGGATTCCACGGTCGTGATGAATAGCCAATCCCACACCCCTAGACCCCTACGAGAGCGGCAAGCAACCCTGCCAATTCTAGGGTTAGGAGACCCGGACTCGACTCCTCGAGTTGGTCTCCCACTGGACCCCAGAACCCGGTTACTTGTGCTCCCCTCCTTGGGTCTATCCTAATGCAGAAAAGTAAATAATATACAAAGGGTGACAGCTTCCGCTATCTGGAAGTGCCCCAAATAAAAGAATATTACATACAAGTTTTTACATGAATGAAATTGAAAAACACTCATCTCACATAAAAAAACCCCGGCTATTCAAACACGACGATCCAATATAACATTTCCAGCAACACATAACATCACATGTCATCAACGTAAGTAAATATGTCCATCCCAATTGTCGTTGACATATAGCAACGAAACCGGCGATATCACATATTACACTTACGGTCACAGAAAAGAAAGTGTAAAACTACAACAGTTGGAATCCGCAACCTCTTTAGACATCACATGCCTAACAGTTACAAACCCCGCATTTTAGTCTCATTATCGAAAACTCTTTTCAATATCGTATGGGACTAAACTGCTAGATTTATAACATTCATCCAGTTATCTCATAACTGTTTGTGAATTCCAATTATTGTATCACATTCCAAATAAACAGAAAATGTTAAACTTTCCGATCGAACAGTCGAATACCCAAGTTTTCCCGATACAGCTCAACACATGAAATAAGTCTAACAACATTCAGTTCGTGCCTCAGTACCGACGGTCCAGCCGTAGAAGGGTCAAGCCAACGCCTCACATGTGGCACGCCGTACTGCCCCAAACCCGAAGGTTCAAAAGGCAGTTCAAGACGGTCACATAATCGAGTTAAGGTTTGTTGTCTTCTAGAGGGTCCATCGCGTTACTTGCACTACTTAGAACGTCGTTAAACTTCGGAAAAATCCAACACTTGGAAATTTCCCGACAGGGGAAAAATTGGGTATTTATATCCGGTCGAACCTTTTTAACATATTCTACAAATTATCCGGAAAAAACACAAAGATGAAATTTGATACTCCGATCGAAACACCGAATCCCCAAAATAATTCCAGAAAATTCAACTCTTGAATAAATATTAAAAATTTCCAGAAGACTCAGCACTACAAAATATGAATTACTGTGCAAGCCACGTGCAGTAAATCAACACAGTGGCCGCGGAACCGCCGCGCTTCCTATGGTGGGGGCCGCGGTTCCGCGCCTGTGTTGTCGATTTACCAGCACGTGTTTCACAGTAACTCACTATATTTCCTGCTGAATTTTTGGGAATTTTTAATCTTGAAAAATCCCAGAAATTGGAAAAAGTCCAGAGAGCTATTTGTATTGGGGTTTCGGGTTCGTTCGGAGTTCAAATTCCGTCTAGACTTCGCCTAAGGCTCTAGCTAGGCTCTGATACCACTGAAAGGTTCCTAGGCACCCTAGTGAGGTCTCACAAGGCATCGAACATGCCATTTTACAAAAATTATGGTGCCGAGAAACCCTAACACGGATCTTTAACTAGAATTCTAGGCGAAAAACTAAACTAGTTAGCTAATTAACTAAAGGTCGGAAACTACAACCTTTGTAGATCCGGGAATCCTCTTCCTTGGATCCACGAAGGCATCCTCTCGCTGTCCATCTCGATTCCCAAACTCGAACTTTGGCTTCATCGAAGAAACGGGCAAGCTAGGTCGTCGGCTTTGTGTCAAAGACGATCTACCTCGAGGCATCGCAAGTTCAAGCTCCGACTTCACAAACTTGTGAAACTTGTGAAGTAAACACCCAAAACAACTTGGCAAGAGGTAGAGGGTGAAGAAATAGGAGGTGGGTTCTCTTTGGAATTGGATTTTACTCACTAAAACTCAAGTTGCCATTGATGTAGCACGCTTGAAGAAGAAGAAGATCAAGATAGTTATGATAAGTTCTATTCAAAAAAGAAATAGAAAATAATATACTTATCATAACTTAAACTAGGGTTAAGTGTAGAGAATTAACCATGGTCACTTGGATGGGTAAGGGTTAAGCATGAAGATAAGGATGGTTAGCAAAGTCAAAGCTTCATGAAGCTTCAACATAAAACAAATAAAGCCACCATTCTTATCTTAAACTTATCCAAATAAATGAATAACAAAATAAATGAATAACTAAATATGCAAAACCCTAATTATCATAATAACCATGGTTTAATTCTATTCACTTAACCTTATGATCAAGTATCATCAAACATGATACAAAAAGGTGCACAAAAGTATATCACATATACAATGTGCAATCCAAGTGAGAAAAATCCGTTTAAAGTGAACCAATACTAGTTAATGCAAAGTAATATATCAAATATATAATTATACATTAAATCATTAAATCAACACTTGATTCAATGATCCGGTCATGTCGCACATAACCGACTAGTATTCAATGCATCGATTTATCGAATCAATGATTCGATAACTAGGTCATATCGAATATAACCAATCGAAACATATATCGCGAGAATGAAATGCGGTATCACATACACGCATTATTCTCGGTCCTGCACATATCTCATATGCGCTCCTATTTCGTTTCGCTTGAACCAGGAAACCTCTGTGTAGGACTCTAAAGACTCGTCAATACGCCGGTAGCAGATGATGATCATATCAAGCACCCACAAGCCGCAAGCGGTCTGCTAAACGTAACGGCCACCCGGGTATTGAGCGATCAGAAGATCGACGAGCTAGCCCGCTCACACTCCTGCGAATCCGACCAGTAACACTTACCGTACAGTCCGGTCTCTTCGTCTGATACGTCGCATATCAAGTCTAGGGGTGGTATACGTCAGACCCCAATAACCCGATAAGTCGTGCCGATGTGAGGCTCATAACGGGTCGAGAAACTACTGGTAACACTTACCAGCAAATCTCTGATCAGCCCTGGCCAGGGACTTCCCTGTTACGGCCAATCGAGCACTGCGCAACATCAACCCCCAATACCGGGAGAGACGAAACCCCTCCTATCGCTCATTGCCTCCATGTGACTCGGGACTGTGCCCAAAGACCACCGTTTTGCATGCCCTCATGGACGTGGTAAGGTGGAGATCAAAGCACAGTGGGAATCACACAAGACTCTATGACGATCTCGGGTCTACAGACTAACCTGTACAAGTGTCACCTGAGAACTGCCATCTGACGTGAGGTATAATACCATCTGGGAGTTCTCGGCGAGTCCGTCCAGTGTACCCAGTCACCACTGAGCACCCGTACACCATCTCTGATGTCAAACACCAATGGATATGGGATCATCCATCGCCCATCTCATGGGTCGAGAAGCGTATACGCTAGTCTACTCTGGTATATTGATGCCCCGTCTCGATACACCCATGACTAGGGACCTTGAAGGATGTACTTATGGACTACCATGTCCCCACTAGTATGATCTGCATCACAGTCCAGGTAGTCAAGTACATATCCTAAGGGCTTTACCAACATGTAACTATAAGACAGTATAAAGAGACTAGTGTACATGTTAAGATAAAGATCAACCAGATAGCATACTATCATGTCGAGCAAGAAAGTCATCTCTATATATGTCCAAGCATCCAATATAATATACATAATCTGTACAATACTGGCCTCTAGGGCATACATACAACTAACAGGTCCATCGCGTTACTTGCACTACTTAGAACGTCTTTAAACCACGGAAAAATCCAACACTTGGAAATTTCCCGGCAGGGGAAAAAGTGGGTATTTATATCCGGTCGAACTTTTCAACATTTTAATAAAATTATCCGGAAAAACACAGACGGGGTTAAAATATCCGATCGAAACATCGAGTCCCCAAAACAACCCAGAAAACTCAACTTTTGAGTAAAAGTTAAAATATCCCAGAAAATACAGCAGTCAAATAGAAACATTACTCTGCAAATTTTGGTCAACGATGCAACAGAATGGCCGTGGAACCACCGCGCCACATGGGGTAAGGCCGCGGTTCCGCAGCGGTTTGATGGAATTACGACCTCGTTTTTCACTGTAATTCTTATAAAACCCTGCTTATTTTTCTGCATATTTTTAATCATGAAAAATCCACAGTTTCAAAAATTGTACAGAGAAGGGGTCGGATTAGGGTTTCGGGTTCGTTCGGGTTTCTAACTTCGTCTACTCATCGCCTAAGACTCTAGCTAGGCTCTGATACCACTGTAAGTCAGGCAGCCACCCCATCCAATGGGGTCGCCGTGGCACCAACGGGTCCCTCAGCCGCTACTTTTTATGCATGCCCCCTCGCGAGGACTACAACCCGCCGGAACACTTTCCGGTCTCGGGACACCCTGGGGGTAAGAGCCTATGCTTCGCCACACTGTCACACAGGGAGAACCCCCCATAGGTCGACATCCAATGCCTAGTAGCTCTGATACAACTGTAGGTTTCCTAGGCACACTAATGAGGTCTCACAAGGCATCAAGCATGCCAAATTCAAATTTTTCATGTGCCTACAAACCCTAATACGGATCGTTAACTAGAGGATAGGCGAAACAACAAGCTAATTAACAACTTAACTACTAAGAGTGAACGGAAATACAACCTTTGTAGATCCAGTCCTCCACCTCCATAGCTCCATGATGAAGTTCCTCCACTGCGATCATCGGATCCCGGACTCTAGCGATGGTTTCGTCGAAGAAATGATCGGGCTAGGTCATCGACTTCGATGCCGAAGACGATCTACGTTGAGGCAACTCAAGATCAAGCTCCAACTTCACCAAGTCATGAAACTTGTGAAGAAAACACCCTATACTACATGGCAAGTGGTAGAGGATGAAGAAATAGGAAGTGGGTTCACTTTAGAATTGGATTTCTCACTCTTTTTCTCATGTTGCCATTAATGGTAACAAGCTTTCTTCTTGTTGAAGAAGAAGAAGAAGAAAAAAGAAAATGATAAGAATAATGAATAATGGAAAATAAAGTCATTCTTATCATTTTAGCAACCATGGTTAAGTGTAGATAATGAACTAGGGTTTAGTTAAAGGGTTAGGGTTTAGAAAAGGAATAAAATGGTTTGACTTTCACAGCTTCATGAAGCTTCAAGTGAAATCCAAATAAAGTCACCATTTTATTTCTAACCAAAATGAATAAATAAATAAATGAATAAGTAAATAAAGCAAATGGAATGAAACCCTAACCATTTACTAAACATGGTTCAAATCAAACATACACCCAAGTTAGCATGTATCATCAAACATGATACAAACTTGTGCACAAAAATATATCACATATACAATGTGCACAACAAGTGAGAAAATCCATCTTAAGTGAACCAATACTAGTTAATGTAAAGTAATATATCAAATATATAATTATACATTAAATCATTAAATCAACACTTGATTCAATGATCCGGTCATGTCGCATATAACCGACTAGTATCAAGTGTATCAATGTATCGAATCAACACTTGATTCGGTAACCCGGCTATATCATATATAACCGTCCAATGATACAAATCGTGAGAATAGAATACAGTATCACATACTGGTATTATTCTCGGTCCCGCACATATCTCATATGCGCTCTTATTTCGTTTCGCTTGAGCCAGGAAACCTCTGTGTAGGACTCTAAAGACTCGTCAATACGCCGGCAGTAGGTGATGACATATCAAACACTCACAAGCCGCAAGCGGTCTGCTAAACGTAACGGCCACCCGGTTATTGAGCGATCAGAAGATCGACGAGCAAGCCCGCTCACACTCCTGTGAATCTAACCAGTAACACTTACCGTACAGTCCGGTCTCGTCGTCTGATATGTCGCATATCCCGCCTAGGGGTGGTAAACGTCAGACCCCAATAGCTCGATAAGTCGTTTCGATATGAGGTCTATAACAGTTCGAGAAACTACTGGTAACACTTACCAGTAAATCTCAGCAACCCTGGCCAGGGATTTCCGGTTATAGCCAATCGAACATAGCGCAATATCAACTCCCTATACCGGGAGAGACGAATCCCCTCCTATCGCTCATTGCCTCCATGTGATTCGGGACTGTACCCAAAAACCACCGTTTTGCACGCCCTCTTGGACATGGTAAGGTAGAAATCAAAGCACAGTGGGAATCACACAAGACTCTATGACGATCTCGGGTCAACAGACTACTCTGTACCAGTGTCACCAGAGAACTGCCATCTGACGTAAGGTATAATACCATCTGGGAGTTCTCGGCGAGTCCGTCCAGTGTATCCAGTCTCTATCGAGCACCCGTATATCATCTCTGATGTTAAACACCAATGGATATGGGATCATCCATCGCCCATCTGTATGGGTCGAGAAGGTATACGCTAGTCTACTCTGGTATATCGATGCCCTGTCTCGATACACCCACGACTAGGGACCTTGAAGGATGTACTTATAGACTACCATGTCCCCACTAGTATGATCCGCATCATAGTTCAGGTAGTCAAGTACACATCCTAAGGGCTTTACCAACATGTAACAGAGAGACAATCAGTGTACACGTTAAGGTAAAGAGCAACCAGATAGCATACTATTATGTCGAGCAAGAAAGTCCTCCCTATATATGTTCAAGTATCCACTACAATATACATCCTATGTATAGTAATCTCTAGGGCATACATATAACTAACAATTGTATCGCTACATATACGCGTATCCGTATAAAAATACGGATAACACCAAAAAGAGAAAATGAATAGTGAACAATAATACTAAAATATATGTATCAAAATACATATATAGATTATTAAATCAAAACCTGATTTAATAATCCGGCTTAATCCTAAGCCGGCCAGTATTATCAACCGTCCGATTAAAGTCCGTGTACCGCGTAAACGTATTTAATCGGACCCCTTGCACGTACTAATGTACGGCTTCTACATTTGTCGTCTGAACCGGGAAAACCCTATGTGTGGGATTCTAAAGACTCGACAATACGCTGGCAGTAGGTTTAACGACAAGCACGTCAACGGCACTAGCTGTACGTAACGGCTACCCAGGTACTTGTCGAAAGGGGGGTCGACAATCAAGTGTGTCCTTACCCTACTGAGCCTGAATGTGACAATCTCCGTACAGTCCGGTCTCTTCATCAAAGAGTATCGCATATCGAGTCTAGAGGGTGGATAACGTCAGACCCCTACTAACCCGATAAGTCGTGTCCGAGTCAAGCTCATCTCCAACTGAGATACCATTGATCAACTATCAGTAAATCTCGCCTACCGTAGCCATGTATTTCTGGTGATAGTTAACTAAACACGGTGCGACATCGACCCCTAATACTAGGAAAGACGAATCCCTGATAGTCAACCACTGCCTCCATGTGGCTCGGGACTGTACCCAACTAAAACTCGTTTGCACGACTTCTTTGAGCCATGGTAGGGTAGTAATCAAAGTACAGTGGGAACTCACATAAGACAAATGACAACTTCAGGTCAATGGACTAATCTGTACTCATGCCACCTGAGAACTTCCATCTGACGATAGGTATATGTTGATCTCAGAAAACTGCATTTTAATACCGTTCATTCATTATCTATTTTTTTTATATATCGGTACTATTAACCAGTATCTGCTTAGTAATTACAGATTACAGGTATTCATGATACAACACTGAAAACAAACTCAAGATCACGGATATAGCATTTGGGAGCCGACACTGTAATCAGAACAGAGAACCGACCGATATCCAAAAAGCTCTTTTGCAATAAATAAGTGTGCACATAATTTTTGGTCTAACACAATACATGTGTGACACTAGCTCTTTGGTATGGACCATGGTGGGGTTGCCCACGGCACACAATTGATGGCTTGTACAAGTGAGGGGACATGTGTGATGAATGCTAAAAGTGTTGATGTGATGTACTGCTTCAAGTTTCCTTCCAAATATCTAAATGCAAATCAAGTTATTTTAGACAAATCAAACAGCACCAGGATGCTGTTGGAGTTGACACAAGACCATACAACCAACACGAACCCATGTGCTCGGATTTTGGTCGGCCACACCCTCAAATAATCCGAGCTCGCCGGCCCCCCTTGCCCCATTTGTCCCCTTCTTTTTTCTTTCCTTTCCTTGCAGTCACATCACCTTATTTTTATTACTTGTTTAATCTTTTTTGGTGCCTATAAAAGCTAGATCCGTGAGTAAGGAAAGGGGGATCTATCATCTATCTCTATCATTTCTCATAATACTATATAGCATACATTTTGATTGTTTCTTTTGTTTTTGGTTTAGACTTGAGAGTGAGTGGGCTTTAACTTGGTCTCTTCTTCTTCTTCCCTCTTGAAGCTTTCTCTTGAGAGCTTCATTATGGAGCTTGAACAAGTTACCAATGATTTGTACCTCAACTTCAAGTGTTAATAATATTGCTTTTGTTATTTGCATTGTTTACTTGCTTCTTGTTCTTATTTTCTTTTCTTTTTATCATGCTTAACTAATATCTTTGGTTGTGGTAATGGTAAGGAAGCGAGATGAAAGGCTTTGCCTTCTCCTCCTCTTGTTAATGCTTAATGTGCTTTAATGTGATTATAATCTTAGTATTGCAACTTGGATGGGTTGATGTGGTATGTTGATTTCATGGTTACTTTGTAACCTCATCACATACCATATTCTCCCCACAAATGCCATCTTGCAAGCCTAAGGTTTGAATCAATTTAGTGTTAAGTTTGCTAAGCTTGGATATGGTATTTTGTGAATAAATGACTTGACAAATCTCTTGGTTTCATATACCATATACCATCACAAACACTTAGCACAGTTAACACTGAAATCATTTGCTCTCACTCACTAATTGTGTTTTTGATGTTGTGGTAAGCTTGCTAACTCTTGTGCTTAGTGTTGATATCCCAAGCTTGGACATACAAACAATAAGTGGACAAAACAAACTCGTTTCGTGTTTTGCGGAGAATATCGGAATTTGATGATTTGTGCTTCACAACGGCCTTGATAAATCATGCTTCATGCTGGGATCAACATAAGAACAGACAATTCATGATCAAGAGAACATCGAAGGAACCGTCGCGATTCGACCTTCCGAGCCAAAGCCACAACAACTTCTTTCATAGCTTCTTTGCTTGTTTTTCTTTATTTCTGTATTCTTTCATTTTTTGTGACTAACTAAACCATTTGTTATTTGTTGAACCTTAAAAAACAAGACCTGATACACAATTCCCTGCGGATCGACCCGTACCTGCCGGCTTGCTACAACGCGCCGTGCACTTGCGGTTTTATAAATTTTAAAATGAAAATTATCTCGCGTGTGCATTTCATTTCCTTAAAATCATATTCGTTTCCAAAACATACGCGTTTGCGCGCGCGGGTGAATTCCCAACAGTATAATTCCATCTAGAAGTTCTCGGCGAGTCCATCCAGTGTACTTACCTCCAGTGAGCACCTGTATACTATCTTAGGTGACACAACACCAAGGGCTTGTGAGATCGTCCACCGCCCCTCGTCGGGGTCTCAAAATGTATACACTGGTCTACTCTATTATATCAATGCCCAGTCTCGATACTCCCATAACTAGGGACATTTTAAGGATGTGCTTATAAACCACCTAACTCTCACTTATATGATCGCTATCATAATGCTGGTAGTCAGGCAAGAATCCTATGGGCTTCATCATTATGTATTAGTGACACGTAATAACAAGTAAAATGTGTACACATCAATAATAAAGACAAATCAGATAGCATACTATCATTTCGAGTAAGATTGTTCTACCTGTATAGGTCCTCCCTTGATTATCATAATCGCATACCTGCAATTACAATAATTGCCTTAAAGGCACTATATCCAACAATCTCCCACTTGCACTTAAGGCTAATTATTGCGGTATCGCATACCCAAAGCTCATGTGCTACCGAATACCCAACTTCTCTACTAATCAGTTTCTCAAATCTCGTTTAAGGAACATCCGTGTTCGAGAAACAGCCTCAGTGAGTGGATCCGCTATAATGTTTCAACTTTATCTCTCTATATCTCAACTTTGCGGAGAATAACAATCTCCCAATCTGATCGATACCCCGTGTTTACCAATGAAAACAGAGACGAAACCGCGTAGGTCGTCATGCCTGAATTTGGGGGCAGATACTATTTGGATTTATCCGTTCAACCTTCCAAAGATGCCAAGTTGATTTATGGCACCGTGTATCGGAGGTTTGGATGGATGCGGCTGTTATAGCAGACTTCGTCAGATTCTCCCTCATTTCTGAGGGTTTTTGATTGTGGGGACGTTCTTTCCTGCAGGCACAAGCCCATGCAGTTAATTACGTTACTGCGTAGCGATAACCACTTTCTCCTGCTCCGAAAGTTCACTTCGTGTCGTGTGTGTTTGTTTTATTTCTGGTTGCCTATGGATTTTATACGGAGACTAATTTATGTCGTCGCCCGTAGGGCGCGATTAGTCCAAATCCGTATATTCTTAGATTTGGGTTTGTTTTATTTAAGGATCGTTAATCTAGTTTGAGATTAAAATCAACTTAAATGTTTGTTGAGGATACGTTAGTCCAATTTGAGACTAAGATCTACTCAACAGGATTTTGGGATCATTCAGACCCAACAAAAGAGTATTTGGGCTCTATTGTTTTAGTTTAAGGACGTTTTGGTCCGTTGTTAGTTTAAGAACGTTTCAGTCCGCAGATTACCATTTTTGAGGTGAGGGTTTAGTTTAAGGACGTTTCGGTCCGTTGTTAGTTTAAGAACGTTTCGGTCCGCAGATCACCATTTTTTAGGCGAGGGTTTAGTTTAAGGACGTTTCGGTACGTAGATCACCTTGAGTGCACGTGTATTTGTTACGTGACGGGATGCATGGCGATGATGTGAGATACACCCATTTGGGGTGTGGTTTGGTTTAATGTGTGTACATCAGTTTGGAAGTGCACCAAAGAGTTGTTGGTTGTCGGGACCCGCCACCTCTCTAAAGACGTTGAGGAATTACAGCGACATGTATTAGAGGTGTAGAGAGATGTGCCCTTGAACTAATTCCCATATTTGAGGGAAACAGGATTAATGGTAAAACTAGAAATCATCAGTCGTATTTTGAGACTAATATTTTCTCGGGGGAATGTGGGACGAATATCGTTTAAGGATATCATCAGTTAGAAGATCGATTAGGCTAAGATTGGGTTTTTGTATTACCCAGGAGTGCTACGTACATAGCTGCATATAGTGCTCACGTGTATATCACTTGAGGCGCTGCAATAGTGCTAAGCACTAACTTTTGTGGCGCTCACGTGTGTTTCACGTGAGGTGCTCCAATAGTGCTAAGCACTAACTTTTCCCGACGCTCACGTGTGTTTCACGTGAGGCGCAATATAACTTGGCCTTGAGTGCTCACGTACTTTTCGCATGAAGCGCTGAGTTCTTTTGGAGATTTAATCTCTGCTGATGTTTCTCTGTTAATGGTATTTTGATCACCAAGATCATTATTTTGAGGATCTTGAATCGGGTTCTTTAAAGAACCGAGTTCTAGATTTGAACTCCATCTTCTCCAAGAGATTAAATCTCTGTTAATGGTGTATTAACCATTAACGATCACCAAGATCATTATTTTGAGGATCTTGAATCGAGTTCTTTAAAGAACGAAGTTTTTGATTTGAAGAAACTAAGTTCTTGATTTGAACTCCAACTTCTCTGAGAGATTAAATCTCTGTTAATGGTATTTTGACCATTAACGATCACCAAGATCATTATTTTGAGGGTCTTGAATCGAGTTCTTTAAAGAACTAAGTTCTTGATTTGAAGAAACTAAGTTCTTGATTTGAAATCTATCTTCTTCCTTTTCAAATTCATTCTTCCATAATTTTTTTATTCTCAAGAACAAGATCTTCCCGATGAGAATTAAATTCTCAACTTGTAAGAGATTTGTCTTGCGGATCTCAGATCCATAGAAAGAACTAAGTTCTTTAAGAAGAGTTAAACTCTTGGTTTGAGAATTAAATTCTCTTTTGTTTTGTGAGGGCTTTTAGGAGGCTTCTGTATATTTTTTTAGAAGCTTATGGGGTGGTTTACTCCTCTTTTTCTTTTTTGGAAAGAAGGACCATTGGTCGTTGGGACCCACCACCTCTCCGACGGCATTGAGTGATTACAACGCCATATATCGAAGGTGTGGAGGGATGTACCCTTTGAACCATGTCCCACTCATCAGGAGGAAGAACATGTTGGAGCTTAAGCTTCTCGCTGCTGAAAAGGCTTCTTTGCGTTCGCGCATGTTCGTCGCACGTGTTGGGCGCACGTGCGTCGCACGTGGCGGGTGCACATGTTTCTCACGGCATGGACGCAGGTGTGTCGCACGTGTTGTGCACGTGGCGGGCGTACGTGCGTCGCACATGGTGCTTGCACATCATGGGGGGCAGCTAAGATCCTAACTTGGAGAACTAAGCTCCTATAGAGAACTAAACTCTTTTGAGAATTGAATTCTCATTTTTTTCTAAGAGGTATCCCCTCTTATTTATATGGGTGTGGTAGAGAAAAGATAACTCTTTTTCCCGACATGGGACTAAAAATGTATCCCCCATGTAGTAGAGCATTACTTAGATTACACATGCATAGCACATTTGCTCATAAATTTTGATCCCGGATGAATTATGAGGATCATAATATATCAAATCGAAGTAGTTTTCGAGACGCTTTCGATACCATTAGAATTTAGCTGGTTCTCATTAGGGAGTTTGTCAAAATATAACCCGGAAAATACTGGTTTGCATTTTCTTAAGCGTATCGCTGCCATTTGATACCTTGGGCTCTTTTGCGCAGAAATTTTTGACGGGAAAAAAATCCCCCCACTACTTTGCCTATGTAAGTTTGTACGTGGGTGAAGTAGTGCAGAGTTATGCATGGCCATAAAATTGAGGGCTTAAGAGACAAGTTTAGGGTCCTTGTAGCCTGACACTTTTTTCATCTTCATGAGCCGTAAGGTTCTCAAGAAGGTTTTTTCCTCCTACAAGTCGAGAGGATAAATAGGTGCATATTCTCCCTAGAAATCATGAGGATTTCTAAGTGTTCATTTCCTCCATGAGTCGTAAGAATCTCACTCGGGTATTTTTCCTTACGAATCGTGAGGACTCGTAAATGGATTCTTTATTTCATTGGCGAATGTGGCCCGTTGATAGTATACAAGAGTCAGTTTGGACCTTCTTATAAGGCAGTGATGGCTTAGGAAACAGGTTTGAATCTGCCGCCTAAGATTTTTCAACTTTATAAGCCGTAAGGGTCTCATAAAGACTTTTCTCCGTACGAGTCAAGAGGATCCCGTAGATGTATTTTCTCCTTAGAAGTCGTGAGGACTCCTAAGCACGTTTTCTCTTGAGAGTCGTAAGGATCTCCCAAGAGAATTTTCTCCTTTACAGGTTGAGAGGACTCGTAAGTGTTTTTTTTTCCACCTTGTCGATATTCTACTTTGGAGAATATGGCCCGTGATAGTATACAAGAGTAAGTTTGGACAAGATAGGTTACAAGAATTTTGGCGGGAACAAACACCCTTGTTTCCTCTTTCGCCATGCTATCCTCATTGGCAAACGGGTGGGTTAGAGCGAGCGCTGGCGGTTGAACATAAGCACAGATCCGGAGATTTCCGAATTGGTTAACTTTTTCAGAACAGGTCCGAGTCAAATGTTGGAGAACTCTCGATCGAAATGAGAGAAAAAGAACCAGATGATCTATAATTCTACATCTGCAGGTATAGTAAGCAAATATCGCTCTAGCGCGCTCGTCCCTTGCTTGTTGGAAGAGGAAAAAATCTCATCTTTGCTTGTGTTGATTTTGATACGAAAATAAGTCCCGTCGCTCAAGCTCGTGAAGAAGATCCTTTTATTGTGTTATTTACTTAATTATGAACTGGACCAGTGCCCGGAAAATTCATAGATTTTGGTATGCGTAAAAATGGAATATAATAGTGCACTTACAGTCACATTTTAAAGCTCATCACGCGTATCATCCTAGCACCGCCTTTGGCGCTCACGAACGAGAGCTCCTTGTGGGCTCAACCTGGGTCGTGTTTTCTGGGCTGCAACTCCTAGGCTTGTTCTTTTGTGGTGAGAATCTTGATGATCATAAATCAAAAGACAAAATTTATTATATTTATGCTTTAATCTATTTTAGGAATAGGAGTAGCGTAAAAGACAGTGATTTTAAAGGTCTTGTTGGAGTAGCACAAAACCCTCAGCGCCAAGCAAGATCCCTTTGCCGATTGAGCTTTTGGGATCCTCCAGAAGGCATCTTTATGTTGAGATTATAATTAATGAGTTAGATTTTAGGATTATTAGTTATCAGTTAGTTATGTTATTATGTGTATAAATTGAAATGATTTATCTCTTAATAAAATCGATCGAGTTTATTGCTTTCTTATCATGCTATCTGAGCCAATGGCTCGATCCAAACTTTATTTTCATTTATATTTTTAGTTTATTATTTCGAAATAAAAAAAGTTGCGTCAATAATATCCAATTCTGAAATGAGTTCTCTCAGTTTGATCATAATCAGTCGCCTTCGTCAATATCAAGTCCAAACAGCTGATCTTTTTTTAAGACATTTTCTAGCAGCATGATTTTCATTCGTCCAAGAAGCTATTCTTTTCTTATGACGTCTTCTAACAGCATGATATTATTCCTTTAGCATTTCCAGTATAATAGACTGCAGGTTATTCGGTCCATCTTGCAATCCGCAAAAGAGACCAAAGGGTATTAGTCCGCCATGCTCAATATTTTAAATCTGTTCTTCTTTTTCATCGTTCTACAAGTTGCATATTTTTGTTCAAGATATTCTCCAAACTCTCGGTTATCCACCATAAGTTTAATTGAGGCTGTTAGATTATTAGATATTTGAATTTAATTGTATTAGATATTATGATTATCATAAATCAGATAAGTTGTGACTTATGTTGTTGAGATTATGGTTAGTGTGTTAAATTGTTAGGATTATTAGTTATAAGTTAGGTATATTATGAGGTGTATAAATTGAGATGATTTACCGTTTAATAAATTGATCGAGTTTATTGCTTTCTTATCGTAAATTTGATTGAAAAATTCCACTTTAGGTTAAATATGTTTCCTTATCAAGTCAACATTCTTAAAACTTTTCTCTTCATAATAAAAGACTGGGGCTCGATTTATGAAATGGTTCTATAGGAAAAAAATTGCAAGAAATACAACAAGACAGAGATTAACAATAGCAGTATCAAGAAAATTATTAATATAAAAAAGTAATGAATAAATATTTCTTAAGTTTTGTCAATGAACCGAATTACAAAACTAATTACAGCAATTGAATTTCCATAAGATTAACTCATGGACAAATAAATAAATGAATTAATAAAGTAAAATAGAAGTAAAAAAAAAAAAAAAAACTAATGTACAAGATAGGTAACAAGAAGTGCTAGGAACATCAGCACAAAAGCCAACCCTTGATCGATCGCTGCGCCATCGTTCATCATTGGAGAAGGCGCCATTGCTTGGCCATGGGCAAGTTGAATAAGCCCAGAGAAGAAATAGGCAACGATGAGCAAAACAGAAATTCTTATCGAATTCATCTTAATTAATTAATTCCAGGAAACCACAAATACTTTGATACTATCTAAATTTAATTAAAAGGAGGAACTTAATTTATAACAGGAATGAGTGTGGAGTTGTAATCTTAAGACTTGAGGGAGATGATGATAAAAGGGCTCTCTTTGTATGCCTTTTTATAGGTGTGAGGTGTAGAATTAATGTTCTACTTTTAAATGGGCAGCAGCGAAGTCAATGAGAGCCCCTATTATTGACTAGGCCGGAGATAATAGAAACTGGGTCAAGATTTTAAATTTCATTAGCTCAACTCCAATCTATTGATTTTTTTTTGGGGACCGCAATGAAGCCCACCAACCCCACGTGTCTCTCTTCGAAGCACTAAATGGTCGATCCCAGATTCGATCCCGGATCTCCCACCACAAACACCTATTGTCCACCACTGGGCTATGTGCCCCACTGATTGATTCATACAGAGTAACAACAAAGTATCAGAAATAACCTTCCCTCGGCTATATACTTTAATTGTTTGATTTGACGGAAGTTACTTCATAGTGATGATGCGGTGTGACATGTTGGCTTCAAAAATCTATTCCCTTCAATTTCTTTTCTTTTCGTTGTGCACTGGCATGTAAGCACAAACCTATGCATACAAAACACCCACACACAAGTCACACACATATGCCGTCTTGAGCTTCGGCACCATTTATTTTTCCACGATTTGTTGCCGTCGTAGGTTAGTTTCTTCAATTTTAAATTTATTTTTCATAAATTTTGAATTTGATTTTTTTTCAATTTCAAGAATTTATCTTGTAATTTTGTTGGGGTTAGGGTTGGGTTAATGATTTGGATTAGGGTTAAGGGGTGAGGGTTAATTAAGGGTTAAGGCTTGGATATATTGGGGTTAATTAGGGTTAAGGTAATATTTAGGTTAGGGTTAGGGGTTAGGGTTAATTAGTGTTAGGGGTATGATTAGGGTTATGTTTAGAGTCTGAGCTATGGTCAGGGTTAGGTTAGGGTTAGGGTTATGATTAGGATTAAGGATATGGTTTGGCTAGGGTTTATGGTTAGGATTAGTGTTAAGTTTTGGGCTAGGGTAATTTAAGGAATTTTTGTAAGTAATTTAGTGAAAAGCAACAATAGTTAAGGATATTTTAGTGAAAAACAACAATAGTTAATGGCATTTTAGTGTAAATAAATAATATTTAGCAAATGAGATTTTTTTATTTAAAATTTAATGACATTTTAGTGAAAACAACAAAAGTTAAGGATATTTTAATGAAATTTATAGTAATTTAGTTAATTTACTGAGAGAAATCATTTAGTTAAATTTTGAAGGTAGTTTAGTGAAAAACTAGAATAGTTAAGGGTATTTTAGTGAAATTTATAGTAATTTAGTTAATTTAAGCTAGTTTAGTGAAAAACCATGAATAGTTAAGGGTATTTTAATGTAATTTAGTAAAATGAAAGAAATAGGTTTCTTAGGAGTGTGCGCTTGCGCGCGCGTGCACGCACACACATAAGCACACACATACACACAAGGCTAAACACTAAATCATCATCATTCTCTTCTACATTGAACTCTTGTCACCCTAACCCCAAACCTAAATCCAAAATCTTAAATTCGATCAAGAAAAGCCTTAACTTTAATAAATTGTACCCTAAACCAAAAACTTCGAAGCCTTGAAATTTATACGTAAACGTAAAACCAATCCAAATTAAATCTTAAACTAAGTGTATGAAACTTGATGATTATATGAAATTTTCATATTCCCATAAATAATCATATAAGAAAATCAAAACGCGACTTAGTTCCCGTCTATCGGTTAATATACATGCGATGTTCAGCGTGACATAAAACTACACGAAGGTTGTTAAATATCGGACAGTATCGTTCGGTTTTTAACAACAGTCGCGTAGTCTATGTGACAAAAATTAATATCCAATCGTATGATAACCGATAGATTTGTCCCGTGTGGACAACTTAGGAATGTATAAAGCAGACACATGCATTCACTTGTGTTTTTCATTCGTTTCGAGATATTTCGTCGGTACCATTCCGCTGGTTCTCTGTATACAACGATAAGTTAGATATTCGTTTTAATGTTGTTTAACAGCATTGAAACGATTATCTTTTCTATTACAATGTACTCGGAGAACAGCGGAGATGTGTTGCCGAAATTTTCTCGAAACGGATCAAAATACAAGTGAATAGGTGTATGCTTTATACATTCTTAATAGGATAAGTGTCTTACCCTCGACAGTTGCTACGCTCGACATCCAATATAGAACATTTAATATCATCATCTTTTTCGGAAGAAGAATCCAACTCCCTACCTATGAGCATTTGCTCTCGGTCCTTGATAATCTTTATAGCTAAATTGTCAATTGAAAATTAGATTAACCAAGGCGTCAATTAAACCTAGCACTAACGCTTTTTAGTATCCCATCTATTGCGCATTTGTCAACAAATTTTAATCTAATGCGTCTTGTCTATAGGAACCTTAATTCGTCCGGGCAGTTCCAATATGACATTCTCGTACCTCCACGACAAGAGTTGGATGTACGTCGATGCTCTCTCGAGAGTCAACAGCTTTTTCGTTGACGGTATTAGTTTTTTCACCGATTTTTCCTACGCACGTCTTGGGTTACCGAATGAGTGTTAGTTATATGTATGCTCTAGAGGCCATTATTGTACATATGATGTATATTATAGTAGATGCTTGGACATATATAGGGAGGACTTTCTTGCTGGACATGATAGTAAGCTATCTGGTTACTCTTTATCTTAACATGTACCCTCACTGTCTCTCTGTAACATGTTGATAAATCCCATAGAATGTGTACTTGACTTCCAGGAATATGATGGAGATCATACTAATAGGGCCCGGGTAGTCCGTAAGTACATCTTTCAATTGTTCCTAGTCATGGGAGTATCGAGACGGGGCATCGATATTCCAGAGTAGACTAGCGTATACGTTTCTTGACCCATATGATGGGCGATGGATGATCTCACATCCATTAGTGTTTGATATCAAAGATTATATACGGGTGCTCAGTGGAGACTGGGTACACCGAATAAGACTCGCCGAGAACTCCTAGATGGTATTATTTCTTACGTCTGATAGTAATTCTCTGGTGACACTAGTATAGGTTAGTCTGTAGACCCGAGATCGTCATAGAGTCTTGTGTGTCTCCCACTGTGCTTTGATTTCCACCCTACCACGACTCTACTGAGTCGTGCAAACATGTGGTTTTTGGGTACAGTCCCGAGTCACATGGATGCAACGAGCGATAGGAGGGGTTTCGTCTCTCCCGGTATTGGGGGTTGATGTTGCGCTGTGCTCGATTGGCCATAACAGGAAATCCCTAGCTAGGATTGCTGAGATTTACCGGTAAGTGTTATCAGTAGTTTCTCAAACCGTTATGAGCCTCACATCGGCATGACTTATCAGGATATTGTGGTCTGACGTATACCACCCCCAGGCTGGATATGTGACATATCAGACGAACAGACCAGACTGTATGGTAGTGTTACTTATTGGATTCACGGGAGTATGAACAGGCCTGGTTGTTGATCTTATGATCGCTCAATACCTGGGAGCCGTTACATACAGCTAGTGCCGCTGACAGTTTATAGGTATGTGATATGATCACTGCCTACTGCCAGTATATTGACAAGTCTTTAGAGTCCTACACAGAGGTTTCCTGGCTCAAGCGAAACGAAGTAGGAGCACATATGTGATATGTGCGGGACCGAGATTAGTACGTGTATATGATGCCGTATTCTAATCTCGTGATATGTGATATCGGTCGGTTATATGTGATATAGCCGGGTTATCGAATCAAGTGTTGATTCGATAAGTTGATACAAATGATATTAGTCGGTTATATGTGAAATAGTCGGATTATTAAATCATGTGTTGATTTAATAATTTAATATATAATTATATATATTTGATATATTAATGTACATTAACTAATATTAGCTCACTTAAGTATTTCTTCTTCTCACTTGTGCACATTTAATATATATGTGATATATATTATTGTGTCATACTAGTCGATACATGCAACATGGGTGTATGAAACTTACACTATTCTTTAGATAATTAATGGGTTTTGTTTATTTAAAGTAATTCAAAATTTGTTGGAAATTAGTCATGGTTGATGCTTAGTGGAAGCTTATAAAACCTATTGACTTAGTCTACTAATTTTGTTTTACTTGAGATATTTATTAACCCAAGCATTATCTTTAGCCATGGTTAAGTCTCTACAAGGGTTATATGAGATATAATCTCACCCATGGTTGCTATTCTCACTCATTCATTCACCATTTCATTTTCCATTTCATCTTCTTCTTCATCTCCAAAAAGCTCTCTAGGTTTTTAGGAGGTGAAGAAACCATGTGAGAAAAATTAAATCCAAAGTGAGCAAAGTTCCCACTTCATCAACCTACACTAGACTAGCCATTTAGTATAGGTTGTTTACTTCACTAATTCATATTTGTGAAGAGGTAGCTTGGGTTAGAGTCACCTCGACGTAGATCATTTTCGGCCTTGAAGACTTCAAGCATGCTCGTTCATTTCGCCTTATGAAGCCTAACTTGAGTCCGGGAAATCACTACATGGAGCGAAGGGAATACTAAACGGAGCTATTGAAGTGAAGGACCGATCTACAAAGGTTGTATTTCTCATTCACTTAGATGTAAAGTTGTTTACATGCTTGTTTGCTCCTAAAACTCTAGTTAGATCCTAGGTTAAGATTGTTTGGCACACTAGAATTTTTAAAATATGACATGTTGGATGCCTCCCAAAATCTTGTGGTAGTGCCAAAGAACCCTATAGTGGTATCAGAGCCAAGTTAGAGCATTAGGAGTTGTCTAGGCGAAATTAGAGATCCGAACGAACACCGAAAACCCCAAAAAACACCCTCTCTGGAAATTTTTCCAAAAGTTGGAATTTTTCATGTTAAAAATATTCAAAAAATCATGCAGGTAATTCTATAGACCTTCTAGAAGAACAACACCCAATCTCGATTACATGACCGCAGAACCGCGGCCAAATAGGCTTATTGCGGCGGTTCCGCGACGCCATGTATAAGACATGGGTCGGCCCTTCTACGGTTGGTACGTCGGTACTATGATATGTTCTGAGTATTTTTTAACACTGCTCAATTGTTGAGCTCTTTGGGAAATTTTAGGAATTCGTTGATTCAATCGAAATGTTTAATATCGTCTAGCTATCTGTGAAATGTGATACAATATTTGGAATCCACAGTTATTAGTTTTGTGAAAACTAATTTGAATTTTGTAAATTTAGCAATTTAGCCTCAATTGATCGGTTGCCACAGTATTTTGATGTAGATCAAAAGTCCATCGCAATTATGTAGTGTATGCGGATACTCGCCGGGTAATTTTACTAGATAGCCACGCCCCATAGCCCCGACCAAGTGACTGTAGGAGAACCCCGTTGCCAAAAGCATCCGTACGGATGCTCACGGCCGCGGTGTTCCGCCTAAGTGCACTTTGTCGACGGCATCGGGGGTGCGTCCGTCTACTAAAGTTTCCGACGAGCATTCGATCAGGTTGTCGGGAATCTTGTTGAATTGCCCGACTTGTTATTGGAAAGTTTCTTCAATAACGAGACTAAAATGCGGGGTTTATAATTGTTAGGCATGAAATTCGGAATATGTGATATTCCGGGTTTATGATGTCTAAAGAATTCTTTTGGTTAGGAATGAAATCCGAAGTATGTGATATTTAGGGTTTATGATGTCTAAGGATATTGCGGATTCCAATTGTTGTAGTTTTTCACTTCCTTTTCTGCGACCGTAAGTGTAATATGTTGGGTATCACCGATTTCGTTGCTATACGTCAATGACAATCGGTATACACATATTTACTTACGTTGATGACATGTGATGTTATGTGTTACTGTGATATGTTATATTAGATTGTCGTGTTTGAATAGCCGGGGTTTTTTATATGAGATGAGAATTTTTCATTTTCATTCATGTAAAAACTTGTATGTAATGTTTTTTTATTGAGGCACTTTCGGGTTGAGGATGATGTCACCATTGATGTATATTATTTACTTTTCCGCAGTAGGATAAACCCAAGGAAGGGAGCACAAGTAACCAGGTTCTAGGGTCCAGTGGGAGACTATTTCGAGGAGTCGAGACCGGGTCTTCTAACTCTAGAATTGGCAGGGTTGCTTGCCGCTCTCGTAGGGGTCTAGGGATGTGGGTTTTGCTATTCATCACGACCGTGGAATCCGTGTTTTTTGCTGGCTTAATTTAAAATGCGGAAATCCTAGTATATCCAATATTTTATATATTGTCTTCTGCTGCTGATATTCTGTGATGTGATCACTTTATATTCTGAGACGAATGATATATTATATATATGATATATAATAAACGTTACTTATGTTTTGCATCCGCGCTAGTCCCGCCCCACTATGCCGTTAGTTAAGTAACATAACGGTGCATAACGGGACACTGTGGTGAATGCGGATGGCATAAGCATACATTCTATTTTCGTTTCTTTATCTGTGATGCTTAGAAAGCATAATTGATGGGACTTCATTGATGAGATTAATGAAAGAAAATAAACATAATGATGTTGTGGAATCAAATTTTCAAAAAGGGCAGCTCTAGTTTTTGCTTTACATAGTGGTATTCCTTGTAGAATATCCAGCACCTCATTCGATGAGGAAAGAGCCGAGATCCTTTCACCGGGAGTGACCTCTTTAGCAGAAGCTAGCAGATGATACAACCCACTCGGTTTTGTTTTTGATTACTTTTTTAGTTCTTGTTTTTCATAGTGATATTCCTTGTAGAATATCCAGCACCTCATTCGATGAGGAAAGAGCCGAGATCCCTTCACCGGGAGTGATCTCTTCAGCGAAACTAGTAAAAGCCTCAAAAACACTCCTTTTCAAAATCACTCGATTCTACAACAATATCAAGTTCAAAGCGTTAAAGGTTTTCTTAAAAACCATCCACAACTCTCCGTCATTTTAGGAAGTAGAGTATTTAGTATTTTTGCTGTGTATGTTGACTATAGTTAAGGCGCAGTATACGGTAGCTAAGTCATGTCTTCCTACGCAGCATATGATGCGATTAGTTAGAACATTCATGTGATTATGTTGACTATAGTTAAAGGTCATATGAGTAAGTCTAATTAATCACGAAATGAGGGGTAGAACTTGACTAGTGGTTATGATATGTTGACCATAGTTAAGGCCATAAATGCTAGGGGTAAAAACATTTATCGGGAATTTCAAGTGTTGAAATTTGCAATGAGATTGCATACCTTCAATGAGATAGTTGGATCCCGATAACCACTGCGAGTAAATGTTACTTCTGGGAGAGTTTTGCACTTTACAATTAGCTAACCCATTAGTTGTCTAGAAAGGCATCAACGAGGTGATGCCTCTGGGAAAACGAGGTTTACTTTAATTAAGTCCGTACGCAAGCACGGGAAACCTCTTTCAAAGTACCGACACTGGCCTGGCTGAATGGTTAGCGAACTTTTAGGGTGTAATTAATCCCGGCTAGTCTTACCTTTTAAGGTTTGAAGGAATACTTGATAAAAACAGTGGGAGCCATCCTGATTAGATAAAATAATAACCAATCTGATCTTGTAAGAGCATACGCATAGTGTTTTCTTCTCTCTCTCTCTCTCTCTCCTGGTAGCGACCATGACATGCCTTAATCAAGATAATAATATGGATGTATTGACCGAACCTGCTTATTATACTGAGCTGGGGAGCGTTGGTTCCACTCTATCTTATAATTGCTATAAGTCTGAGCAGGAAATAGGGGATGTTCCCGCCAGAAATTTATGCGCAAAGGAGTCCAAGGTATCAAATGGCAGCGATACGCTTAAGAAAATGTGAACCAGTATCTTCCGGCCTGTATTTTGATGAACTCTCGAAGGAGAAACAACTAAATTCTGATGATATTGGAAGCATCTTGAAAAAATCTTCGATTTGATATATTATGGGCCTTATAATTCATCCGGGATCAAAAGTTATGAGTAAATATGCTATGTACTGTTCTATGATTAAAAATCAGGAATTATCTCAATGAGGTATCACGTGCTCACACGTGATCAATGGTCACGTGTTGACACGTGATAGTTAAAATATAAATAAAAACAAACTGCTGAAGATGACTCAATTGGGGGTCACGTGCTCACACGTGACCAAGGGTCACGTGACAGGCTTTGAAAGCCTTACAGCTTAATAGAATTTAATTCTAAAAATCAGGAAAATACCTCAACGAGGTGTCACGTGCTCACACGTGACCAATGGTCACGTATTGACATGTGATGGTTAAAATAGCAACATAAACAAGCGGCTATTAAAAGGACTCAATTGGGGGTCACGTGCTCACACGTGACCAAGGGTCACGTGTCAGCACGTGACGGACTTTGAAAGCCTTACAGTTTAATAGAATTAAAATTCTAAATTTCTCTAAATCTTTCCAAATGGAAAAGGATTATGGGGACCGTTGGATTAAAATTCTAATGGTGATTACAGATCACCAATTTATGGAAAGATTTGATACAAGGAAAGATTTCACCTAAATCTCACCAAAAATAACAAACGGAATATCTTTGGATTTAAAATCCAACGGTGAATAAAATTCACAGAATGATCTAAAAGCTCATATTAAATATGAAAACAAATCAAATCTTTCAATAAGAGATTTGCTAAACAAATTGATTCTTTTCCTTCTCCTATAAATAGGAGCCAAGAAAAGAAGAGAGGGGGACCTTTTTAGAGAAAAACAGAGAGAGGAGAATTTAATTCTCAAGAGGAAAGAAAAGAAAGGAGAATTTAATTCTCAACAAAGAAAACCCTAGGTGAGAAAAGAAAGGGAATCGAAACTTCAAACGGAGAATTTAATTCTCAAAATCCAAGAGTTTAACTTTTATACAAAAAAGAACTTAGTTCTTCTTCTGGTTGAAGATCTGCACAGAGCACATCTCCCCATAAGTTGAGAATTTAATTCTCATCGGGTCGAGATCCTGCCATGCAGATCCTAAACTTAGAAGGGGAATTGAGTTTTGAGAATTTAATTCTCCTAAAACAAAACTAGGGTTTAACTCTAATCAAGAATTTAATTCTTTTACATATCTGGGAATTTAATTCCTTTAAAAAGAAATCAGGGTTTTATCCTAAATAAGAATTTAATTCTTTCACAATAGAAATTTAATTCCTCCAAAATCATAATTAGGGTTTAACCCTACAGAGAATTCAATTCTTAAAAAAAGGAGACTTAAAAGATCTCTGTTCATGAAAAGAACTAGGGTCACGTGCCCCCACGTGACCTTTGAAAAGTCCCTGAAGAAAAGAAGCTTTGAGGCAATGCCTCACGTGCTCCTACGTGACTCCCAAAACGCAGAAAGAAAAAGCACAGGAAATATAGGCTCTGGGCGCTCTCACGTGTCCTCACGTGACCCCTCAGCAAATGCTGTAATTATCGATGCATAAATCCCCATCACGTGCCAACACGTGATGCTCTAAAATAAAAATAAAAAGTGTTTAACACTTAATTCCAGAACGAAGAAAAGGGATCTGGTCCCACCTTTGGGCGCTCTCACGTGTCCACACATGACCCCTCTTTTTTTTAGTGTTTAACACTAATTTGGGGATTATATTTCCAGTGTTTAACACTGATTGTTTCTAGTGTTTAACACTAAATTGAAGATTATATTTTCAGTGTTTAACACTGATTGTCTTTTAGTGTTTAACACTAATTTGAGAGTTCTATATCCAGTGTTTAACACTGTTGTTCTCTAAGTGTTTAACACTACTTTTAGCCAAATTGGCTAATTTTCCAGAGGCAAAAGTCCCTCCTCCAAATGAATCTCAAAATTGAGGAAATCAAAGACAAAATGTTATCAGAGCCCCTAAATCTCTGTTTAGCATTGCTGAATGATGAGGGGCTGAACCCAGACAAATGTCTAATGGTCCAAAGGGCCAATATTTTAAACATAATTGGACTTAGCCCAAACTGGCCATAAGTCCTCAAATCATCTTAAACTGAGCACATCTGCTCTTTCAACCAACTCATTGGTTCAAGGGTACATCTTTGAACTCCTCTGATATTTGTCGTTGTAATCCTTCAACGTCTTCAGAGAGGTGATGGGTCCCAACAACCATACATTTCATGGACAACTATGTCCTTAAACTGGTATTGGACCACTATGTCCTTAAACTGGTCATGGACCACTATGTCCCTAAACTGGAACAATAGAACCCAAATGCTCTTTTGTCGGATCTAAACGATCCCGTTAAGTTGATCTTAGTCTCAAATCAGACTAACGTATCCTTAACAAACGTTTAGATTGATCTTAGCCTCAAATATGGCTAACGTATCCTTAAACCAAAACCTTCAAACAGACTTTAGTCCCAAATTGGACTATAGATCTCCCAACCAACTTTGGCTCAAGGGTACATCTCTGAACTCCTCTAACATCTGTCGTTGTAATCCTTCAACGTCGTCAGAGAGGTGACGGGTCTCGACGGCCATACATTCAACGGACCATTATGTCCCTAAACTGGAACAATAGAGCCCAAATGCTCTTTTGTCGGATCTAAACGATCCCGTTAAGTTGATCTTAGTCTCAAATTAGACTAACGTATCCTTATCAAACGTTTGAGTTGATCTTAGCCTCAAATATGGCTAACGTATCCTTAAACCAAAACCCCAAACCCAAATCTAAGGAAATACGGATTTGGACTAATCCACGTCCTACGGGCGACGAAATAAACTAGTCTCCGTATACAATCCACGGGCAACCAAACACAAAATAAACACCCACAACACGAAGTGATCATCTGGAGAAGGAGAAAGTTGTTACCGCGATGCGGTAGCGTAATTAACTGCAGGGGCTTGCGCCTGCAGGGAAGAGCGTCCCCACAATCAAAAACCTCTCAAGCGAGGGGGAATCTGACGAAGTCTGCTACATCGGACGCATCCGTTTAAACCTTCGATACATGGTGCCATAAATCAACTTGGCATTTTCGGAGAGGTGTACGGATAGCACCAATTAGCATCTACCCCGAATTTCAGGCAAGACGTCCCATGTCTTGGCCGTCGTTCGGAGGGGAACAGATTCTGACACGCCCGGTGGGACCTTTTCCTCTTTCCACTCCACGCTTCGTGTGTCGTGTTCGCGAACGAATCGCGGTTTGCTGTGGTTGCCTGTGGATTCGAGGTACTAAGATTTGGTGTCTTGCTCAGTGCAGAAAACAGAAGATCAATGGTTTCAAACTGCACTGCCTGCAGCTGCAATTCTCGCTCCGTCCTTACTGGAGGAGTGACTTATGGGCCCCAAATGGCCTCCCTTTTCAAGATGCTAGTGGAGCAGGTAATTCAAGCCACCACTGGACTATTCTTCGGGACCATGCTCCCACCGATGAGCTTCAATGCCCCAATGACGCTGCAAGAAGCCCCAAAGAAGTCGGTCTTTGATCGACTTACCACTGCCGCGGCCCCTCTCAACGGGTCGCCCAACTTCAATACCTCAGTTCTCAACAGACAGGTCCAGAACGTCTGCAAGCCCGCGATACCCGAAGCTGCCATCCCAAAGCGGATAGTCACCCCGGCTCAAGCGGACGAAATCATTGGAAAGGCTCCTCCTTCCAAGAAGCCAGTTTTTACAAGGCTGGCCATTCCGGTTGCTGCTCCAGGCGAGGTCCTCAAAACTGGTTCCCCTGCCCAGAGATCTGTCTTTGACAGATTAGACATTGCTTCTCAACGGGTGTCAGCCTTCGACAAGCTAGCACCAATAACGGTCTCTCCTCAAAGCAGGAGGCATGAGGAGGTCACCCTTACGGATAAAACAACTCCATCCACATGACATGCTCGACGTCGTCACTGGCACCGAGTGAGGAAGGCTGGGGGCAACTCCCCCTCTGGATTTACGCCACCAGCTCCGATGGTGGGGATCGAGGCTGCTGTTCCAACCGGGAACAGCTTGGAACGGCTGAACACGGTGCGCAGAAACTCTCCTACTGCGGTGTTGAAACGAACTCCTTCATCTGTAAAGAATACTCCAGAGAAGAAGCTAGAGCAGCCCTCTCAACGGTTGTCCTCCAAAATTTACAAGGTCCGGCGACGGGTTCAAGACTCGGTAATCATTCAAGATCACTCTCACCGGCAAAAGAAGGTGAAAGTCCAGGAAGGAAAGAACCGTCTTGTCAAATCACAAAGGACGACAACCACTTGGGTGCCTGCTGCAACGGCTCCCTCAACTTCGATGGCCCACAAGAGAAGAAGGCCGAAGAAAGTCTCCACGCCTGTGGCAAATGTCAAAGGCAGTGAGCCTAAACGCCCTAAGTCCGGGGGCATGGTGGTACATACCGTCTACATGGCGTCCGGGAAAGAGGATAGCCGCATATCCATAGGTCATCGACTGCTTACACGATCGGTGACTAAGGCTCAAGAGCAGCAGCAGAAGCTCCAAGAAATGATGAATGCGATGGCCGCACTCACAAGGCCAAAAGAAAGCCCCGAAGCATCCTCGGATGAACGCCAGGAGCAAGAAACTGACGCTGAATTCCTTCGTCGGATATTGGAGAAGAAGGATAAAGAGGCTGCTGAACAAGCAGCCAACATAAAGCGTATAGCCCTCCTGTTCCAAGATATGGTGGGGATGATGATCCAACAAGATCCTTCAGCTGAAGATCCCCCAATCGTCCTTGAAGACGACAGGGAAGAAACGTCGAATCCACCACCGGCGCTGTCAACAGCCAAGGAGGAGACAATTTCTAAAGCTGACCTGGACGAATATATAGCTCAGCAGATACAGGTTCACCAGGCAACTGAGGCAGCCGGTCAAGTCGTTAAAACGGGGCGATCGTATCCGAGCTGGTATGATCAGATCAAGTACCCGCCGGGCTATACAATATCGAAATTCCATGTCTATAAGGGGACTGGCAATCCCCATCAACACGTCGCTCAATTCAGGGCCTTATGCGGTAACACTGGAGGCGACGACAAATTGTTGGTTCGCTAATTCGTTGGCAGCTTAGCAGAAACGTCCTTTGAATGGTACTCGGAGCTTCCCAATGACTCTGTCAAAACATTTGCAGAAATGGAGCTGCTGTTTACACAGAGATTTGCAAGCGCTAGCGAGCGCACCCTGATCACGGCACTGATCAACGCCAGAGTGAAGCCGGGAGAGACGTGGGTGCAATATGCAATCCGGTGGCGGAACCTATGGTCGAGATGCGAACAACGCATAGAAGAAGCTCCTGCCGTGGGCATGTTCGTGGGTACTCTCGAACCTCAAGCGACCATCTCCCAATTCATGATGTTCTTCAAGCCGACCACCTTCCAGGCCTTGATTGACAAGCTGGCCCAAATGGACCAGGTGGGCCATAGGCCTTCCTCTTCAAAGACAGAGCCTTGGAATGAAAAGGGCAAAGGGAAAGCAACCTTCGTTTCCAATACTCAGCAACGGCCGAGCAACTTAAAGCCGATTGTTCTCCAAAACAACATGCGTCCACGCCCATCCCTCGAGGAGAGACTAGGACGTCCTTACTCGTTTCCTCAGAATAAAACGAGGAGATTGTTCGAGCTGGCAGTGCGCAACAGACTCATCAACCTGCCGAGTCAGAAACGTCCGTTGCAGCCAGGCGATGTCAACGATCCAAATTACTGCCCTTACCACCAAGCGGTAAGCCATCCGATCGAAGATTGCTTCGTCTTTAAGGGATGGATCGAGGATCGGTACCAACAAGGCAAGTTCGCGTTATCCGAAAACTGGAAGGTGAACCCGCCACAGCCTCACACTCCTAAGAAGACAAACACACCGGGGGCAACGTGCTCTTTTGTTGAGGAAGCTCCATGGGAGGTGGCTCTTTCGACCAAAACTTAAAGAATGTTGAAGAATCTCCAAACGTGCCCGGCAATCAAGTGGAAAAATCCACTGGAACCTGAGATCATCGAGGGAATGCTGAAACCACGCCCAACTCCAAAAATGGGTGGTGATGGTCAGAGCACTCACACCCAGCCGTCAAAGTCTTCGAAGAAGAAGAAGAAGACCAAAAAGCCCGTGCAGCCTGGTGACAAGCGCACGGACCTGCAAAAACAGATTGACGCGTTGGAAGAATATAATCAGAAGGCGCGGACCCCAGTCACACTCCAAGAATTTCTCAGCCACGTCCTTGAGGACGGACATGATGACAATGGAGAAGACTCGTCGGATGAATCTGAAGATTATGTGGCAAGCTGTCATGTGATCTCTCACTCGTCAATAAATGACGAAGAAGCTCCTTACACAGAGAAGCTGGGGGCAGATCCTGAGACAGAACTTTTAGGACCATCAGAAGAAATGATTGATGCATTACTGAACGAAGCCCGTCTTAAAAGCAAAGCTGATCGAGAGCGCAAGATGGCCATATTCGAGAAAGCCAAACGCCGGCGACTGGATAAAAGGGTCGAAACGCTCACACCAGATCAAAGTACATCCGCCGCAAATGAATGCAGGATCAAGATAAGAAAACGATTTGCCAAAGCCATATCGATGGGGATGAGACTGCCCTCTTTCAGAGAAAATTCTCCCAGTGGTATACATTTTGATGAAGCGGACGTACATCCTAACTTCTGCTTAAATCATCAGAAGATCGCACATCCTACTGAAGACTGCAACTCCTTTAAGTGTTGGTGGCAAGGGTATGTCGCTCACAGGCAACACTTCAATAGGACAAAGCGTGAAGCTTGTAGACAGTGGAAAAATGCGACAGATGAGCGTAAAAGAATTGCCGGCAATTGTCATAGGGTTGATCCCGGGGGATCGCGAGTTCTCACCTTCGGGAGCGACTCTGACGAAAAAGTAGCCCTCGGTTCTCTCTTCAAGGAATCCATCTCTGAAACGAAAGAATTGAGGAGCTGTGAGAACTTTCAGCCGTGTAATTGCACGCTACCCGGAAAGAATCTCGGACCCACGAACAAGAGATCGAACAAAAGGGATAAGGGGAATGGAAAAGCGACCTTCGTCGCCAACGCTCAACAACAGCCGAGTAACCCGAGACTGTTTTGTCGTATAAACAACAAGCCGCGATACTTCAATGAGAAGTTGAAACGTCCTTACTCGTTTCCCAAAGATAAAACAAAGAGATTGTTCGAGCTAGCAGTGCGCAGCGGGCTCATCACTCTGCCAGATCCAAAACGTCCGTTGCAGCCAGGTGATGTTAACAATCCTAACTATTGTCCCTACCACAGAGTAATGGGTCACCCACTCGAAAATTGCTACGTCTTCAAAAACTGGGTTGAAGACCAATACCAACAGGGCAAGTTCGCGCTGCCCGAAAAATGGAAGGTGAACCCACCACAACCACATGCTCCGAAAAAGATGGAGATGCCGGAGGCATCGTGCTCTTTCATAGAGAAAGCCCCACGGACCACTACGTCCTAAAACTGGATAATAGACCGAAACGTCGTTAAACTAACAATGGACCACTACGTCCTAAAACTGGATAATAGACCGAAACGTCGTTAAACTAACGATGGACCACTATGTCCTAAAACTGGCTGTAGACCGAAACGTCGTTAAACTAATGATGGACCACCATGTCCTAAAAATGGATGATGACCGAAACATCGTTAAACTACTACCAACCCGCGGATTCTTCAGGCTGACATGGTAAAAAAAAAAGACGGTATGTCCATAAGCGAAATGGGCACGGATGAAAACCCGAAAGGGCTCCATGAGTAAAAACAGCAGGGCTACCGGCGAGTATTTATGAAAACCCGAAAGGGCGCAACCTCGTTAAGAGACACTTACAGGATCCTCTCGACCTTGTAAGGAGAAACCACCCGCGTGAGATCCTTACGACTCACAAGGGAGCAACACACTTAGGGATCCTCACGATTCCTAAGGAGAAATTACACTTGCGAGATCCTCACGACTCGTAAAGAGAATTCTCTTATGAGACCCGCACGGCTCATAAGATTTGAAAGTCTTAAGTTACAGAAACCTTAACTTATTCTTAAGCAACCCCCACAACCTTCGATACTGCCCTACAAGCGGCTCAATACTGACCCTTGTATACAATCCACGGGCGCGAATAAACATTTCCCTAACCAAGTCCCACCCGTGACTGGGGATATGTCCATACGGTGAACGACCCTTGTAAGTCCTCTCGACTTATAAGGAGAAAACCCTTTTGTAAGATCCTTACGACTTACAGGGGAACATACACTTAGGAATCCTCACGATCCCTAAGGAGAAAACGCACCTACGAGATCCTCACGACTTGTAGGGAGAAATACCTTTGTGGGACCCTTACGGCTCATGAAGTCAAAAGCCGACGGGATCCGAACCCTGTCTGCTAAGCCACCTTTGTTCAACATCAACAGAGGCAAATGATGATTCGCACCTGGCAATATCCCAGTTGTAGCGATACTGATGCCTAAACCGGTATCAAATTCCAAGTCCTTTCATGGCAAATGATGATTCGCTCCTGGTAATATTCCAGTCGTAGCGATGTTGATGCTAAGATTGGTATCAGATCCCAAATCCCCTACTCGCGAGAAAAAATCAGTGAGCCAAAAAAAATGCATACGAAATAGCCGAAATGATGGGGCAACTTGCAAACAAATCAGCAAATAAAAATGTATGCATGCAAAATAGCCGAAATGATTGGGCAACTCGCAATAAAAAGCAGCGAGTAAAAAGAAAAATAGCCGAAATGATTGGGCACTGCGAAAAATAGCAGAAATGATTGGGCAATCGCGATTTTCGCGATATAAAAAGCGAAAATGATAGAGCATCGCGAAAAGAATAAAAAAATGATGAAAGAATGAAACTTTTTGACCTACAGGTGAGATCACATCGATCCCTGTATACAATTCAGGGGCACAAACAAAGAGGGAACCATACTTCCCAACAGGCTCCATCAGAAAGCGAAGCCAAATCTCGACGGTTCATAGACAACCTAGAGACAACCTCGACATTTGTCGCAATATTGCAGACACAATGTCAGCAAATGAAGCAAATGAAGATCCCTAGCTTCAGGGTCTCGACGTCAACATCGACGACTTAGAGATCAACACCTGCGTTCTTCGTCCGTCCAACCTGATGCAGACGTGACGTCAACAACCGACCTTAGAGTCGCAACGAAATGGAGCCATGGCAAGGGCCCTAGTTCCAAATCTCAATGGCCACATCTGCAGTCTGGAGACTAACAACGGTGTGCCTCCTCATTCCAGCAGGACATAGATGTTACACCATCAAACGGAGTGACGGCGAAATCCCAGCTCCACCTCAGCATTCATCTCGTTACAGCAGACGAGATGTCAACGACAGCGTTCCTTCGCAGTCCAACATGATGCAGGTACAACGTCAACAACCGACCTCAGAGTCGCAACGAAACGGAGCCATGGAAAAGGCCCTAGTTCCAAATCTCAATGGCCACATCTGCAACCTGGAGACCAACAACGGTGTGCCTCCTCATTCCAGCAGGACATAGATGTTACACCATCAAACGGAGTGACGGCGAAATCCCAGCTCCACCTTAGCATTCGTCTCGTTACAGCAGCGAGATGTCAACGACAACGTTCCTTCGCAGTCCAGCAGGATACGGATACAACGCCGACAAAATACCTCACGGTCAAACAAACCAGAGCGGCGGAAAAATCCCAACTCCACCTCAGCATTCGTCTCGTTACAGCAGACGGGATGTCAACGATGGCGTTCCTCCGCAGTCCAGCATGATGCAGATGCAACGTTAGCGAAAGACCCCATGGTCGAAACAAAGCGGAGTGATGGAAAAATCCCAGCTCCACCTTGACATTCGATACAGCAGACGCGATGTCACTACAGCGTCCTTCCTCCAGCAGGATTCAGTCGCGTCAAAGCAAATGAAGCAAAAGGACAAATTCCTAGCTTCAGGGTCTTGACGGCAACTCATATAAAGCCTGAAAGACAATCGGAGATCATCTCGCACCAGCGCGGAGTGGTCACCACCTCGACGTTCGTCTCGACATAGCAGACGCAACGCCAAAGCAAATGAAGCAAAGGCCAAATTCCTAGCTTCAGGGTCTTGACGACAAGTCATATAAAGCCTGAAAGACAATCGGAGATCATCTCACACCAGCGCGGAGTAGTTACCACCTCGACGTTCGTCTCGATACAGCAGACGCAACGCCAAAGCAAATGAAGCAAAGGCCAAATTCCTAGCTTCAGGGTCTTGACGGCAAGTCATATAAAGCCTGAAAGATAATCGGAGATCATTTCGCACCAGCGCGGAGTGGTCACCACCTCGACGATCGTCTCGATACAGCAGATGAAATGTCACCCCAGCGTTCTTCCCCCAGCAGGATTCGGACGCGCCAAAGCAAATGAAGCAAAGGCCAAATTCCTAGCTTCAGGGTTTTGACGGCAACTCATATAAAGCCTGAAAGACAATCGGAGATCATCTCGCACCAACACGGAGTGGTCACCACCTCGACGATCGTCTCGATACAGCAGATGAAATGTCACCCCAGCGTTCTTCCCCAGCAGGATTCGGACGCGCAAAGCAAATGAAGTAAAAGGCCAAATTCCTAGGTTCAGGGTCTTGACGGCAAGTCATATAAAGTTTGAAAGACAATCGGAGATCATCTCGCACCAGCGTGAAATGGTCACCACTACGACATTCGTCTCAATACAGAGGACGCAATGAAGCAAACGAAGCGAAGGCCAAATTCCTAGCTTCAGGGTCTTGACGGCAACTCATATAAAGCCTGAAAGACAATCGGAGATCATCTTGAACTAGTGCGGAGTGGTCACCACCTCGACGTTCGTCTCGACACAGCAGACGCAACGCCAAAGCAAATGAAGCAAAGGACAAATTCCTAGCTTCAGGGTCTTGACGGCAACTCATATAAAGCCTGAAAGACAATCGGAGATCATCTCGCACCAGCGTGTAATGGTCACCACCACGACATTCGTCTCAATACAGCGGACGCAATGCAAGAAAACGAAGCGAAGGCCAAATTCCTAGCTTCAGGGTCTTGACGGCAACTCATATAAAGCCTGAAAAACAATCGGAGATCATCTCGCACCAACACGGAGTGGTCACCACCTCGACGATCGTCTCGATACAGCAGATGAAATGTCACCCCAGCGTTCTTCCCTCAGCAGGATTCGGACGTGCTAAAGCAAATGAAGCAAAAGGCCAAATTCCTAGCTTCAGGGTCTTGACGGCAAGTTATATAAAGCCTGAAGGCAATCGGAGAACATCTCGCACCAGCGTGAAATGGTCACCACCAAGACATTCGTCTCAATACAGCGGATGCAATCCAAGCAAACAAAGCGAAGGCCAAATTCCTAGCTTCAGGGTCTTGACGACAACTTATATAAAGCCTGAAAGACAATCGAAGATCATCTCGCACCAGCACGGAGTGGTCACCACCTCGACGATCGTCTCGATACAGCAGATGAAATGTCACCCCAGCATTCTTCCCCCAGCAGGATTCGGACGCGCCAAAGCAAATGAAGCAAAAGGTCAAATTCCTAGCTTCAGGGTCTTGACGGCAAGTCGTATAAAGCCTGAAAGACAATCAGAGATCATCTCGCACCAGCGCGGAGTGGTCACCACCTCGACGATCGTCTCGATACAGCAGATGAAACGTCACCCCAGCGTTCTTCCCCCAGCAGGATTTGGACACACTAAAGCAAACGAAGCGAAGGCTAAATTCCTAGCTTCGGGGTCTTAAAGGCAAGTCATATAAAGCCTGAAAGACAATCGGAAATCATCTCGAACCAGTGCGGAGTGGTCACCACCTTGACGTTCGTCTCGATACAGCAGACGCAACATCACCAAAAGGAGCCACGGCAAAATCCCTAGTTCCAAACCTCGACGGTTCACATACAACCTAGAGATAATCGCGACATTCGTCTCGATACAGAGGACGCAATGCCAGCAAACGAAGCAAAATCCAAATTCCTAGCTTTAGGGTCTTAACGGCAAGTCATATAAAGCCTGAAAGACTATCGGAGATCATCCCACACCAGCGCGGAGTGGTTATGACTCATCGGGGCTCTCCAAAATGAGCATAACCTCAAGTAAAAAGCGGCATGGCAAAATTCTTAACGCTTGCTCTTCCGACGGTCAAACTGCCAAGGAGGATTGCTTGAAGACGTCTTGTCCAGCCCCCGAAGGGATCAGAGACACGGCAGTCGCAGGGCTACTCGAGCAGCACGATTTCCTATCGAGGAATATATCAGCTGATGCGACGGTACGACGGCCAAAACCCTAAGTACCACAGACCCTAACAGACTTCTGTCGTAAAGAGCAGAGGTTAACTGTGACGTTAGGATATTCTTGCGAGAAATCCTCGATTCGTCTCGACTCGTGAGGAAATTGATGTCTTTGCGAGAACTTCTCGATGCGTCTCGACTCGTGAGAAAAAGCCTTAGGCAGCAGGGATTAAAAAACCTGTTTCCTAAGCACTGGGACCCTGCAAGTCGGCCCAAAATGGTATCTTGCATACTATCCATGGGTCTCACTCTCCAAGGTCGAATCTCGACAAGGAGGGAAACAACCGCTTATGGGTCCTCTCGACTCGTAAGAGGGAAAATTCTCTTATAGGATCCTTACGACTTATAAGAGAAAACGCACTTAGGAATCCTCACGATTCTTAAGGAGAAAATACACCTGCGGGATCCTCTCGACTCGTAGGGAGAAAAGTATTTATGAGACCCTCATGGCTCATAAAGTTGAAAAGTCTTAGGTGGCAGATCCTAACCCTGTCTTCTAAGCCATCACCGCCCTGCAAAGAGGTCAAGATGGACCATCTATGAGCCACACTTGCCAAAGCTACATGCCACTGAAATGGAGAAGTTACTCATGAGAGTATAAACTACTTCACGCCAGAGTAAGACATAAAGAAATAGAAGGGTGCGGCTCATGGAGTTGAGAGTTTGGAACTATATCTCTTAAGAGTCGAGATTTGAGTTAATGATAAATGACGACGCTTGTGTCCGCTCGTTATCTTCTCAGATCAAGATTTTGAAAGTTATATACCAACCCGAAACTGGTCATACGCTATGCATAACTCTGCACTACTTCAACCACGTACATACTTACGTGGGCAAAGTTGTGGGGGGCATTTGTTCCCGCCAGAAATTTCTGCGCAAAGGAGTCCAAGGTATCAAATGGCAGCGATACGCTTAAGGAAATGCGAACCAGTATCTTCCGGCCTGTATTTTGATGAACTCCCGAAGGAGAAATAACTAAATTCTGATGATATTGGAAGCATCTCGAAAAACCCTTCGATTTGATATATTATGGGCCTCATAATTCATCCGGGATCAAAAGTTATGAGTAAATATGTTATGCACTATTCCATGATTAAAAATCAGGAATTACCTCAATGAGGTATCACATGCTCACACGTGATCAATGGTCACGTGTTGACACGTGATAGTTAAAATATAAATAAAAACAAAAAGCTGAAGATGACTCAATTAAGGGTCACGTGCTCACACGTGACCAAGGGTCACGGGCCAGCACGTGACAGGCTTTGAAAGCCTTACAGCTTAATAGAATTTAATTCTAAAAATCAGGAAAATACCTCAACGAGGTGTCATGTGCTCACACGTAACCAATGGTCACGTGTTGACACGTGATGGTTAAAATAGCAACATAAATAAGCGGCTGTTAAAAGGACTCAATTGGGGGTCACGTGCTCACACGTGACCAAGGGTCACGTGCCAGCACGTGACGGGCTTTGAAAGCCTTACAGTTTAATAGAATTAAAATTCTAAATTTCTCTAAATCTTTCCAAATAGATTTAAAATTCTAAATTTCTCTAAATCTTTCCAAATGGAAAAGGATTATGGGGACCGTTGGATTAAAATTCCAATGGTGATTAAAGATTACCAATTTATGGAAAGATTTGATACAAGGAAAGATTTCCCCTAAATCTCACCAAAAATAGCAAACAGAATATCTTTGGATTTAAAATCCAACGGTGAATAAAATTCACTGAATGATCTAAAGGCTCATATTAAATATGAAAACAAATCAAATCTTTCAATGAGAGATTTGCTAAACAAATTGATTCTTTTCCTTCTCCTATAAATAGGAGCCAAGAAAAGTAGAGGGGGGACCTTTTTAGAGAAAAACAGAGAGAGGAAAATTTAATTCTCAAGAGGGAAGAAAAGAAAGGAGAATTTAATTCTCAACAAAGAAAACCCTAGGTGAGAAAAGAAAGGAAATCGAAACTTCAAACAGAGAATTTAATTCTCAAAATCCAAGAGTTTAACTCTTATACAAAAAAGAACTAAGTTCTTCTTCTGGTTGAAGATCTGCACAGAGCACATCTCCCTATAAGTTGAGAATTTAATTCTCATCGGGTCGAGATCCTGCCATGCAGATCCTAAACTTAGAAGGGGAATTGAGTTTTGAGAATTTAATTCTCCTAAAACAAAACTACGGTTTAACCCTAATCAAGAATTTAATTCTTTTACATATCTGGGAATTTAATTCCTTTAAATAGAAATCAGGGTTTTATCCTAAATAAGAATTTAATTTTTTCACAATAGGAATTTAATTCCTCCAAAATCATAATTAGGGTTTAACCCTACAGAGAATTCAATTCTTAAAATAAGGAGACTTAAAAGATCTCTATTCAAGAAAAGAACTAGGGTCACGTGCCCCCACGTGACCCTTGAAAAGATCCCTGAAGAAAATAAGTTTTGAGGCAATGCCTCACGTGCTCCTACGTGACTCCCAAAACGCAGAAAGAAAAAGCAAAGGAAATATAGGCTCTGGGCGCTCTCACGTGTCCTCACGTGACCCCTCAGCAAATGTTGTAATTATCGATACATAAATCCCCATCACGTGCCAACATGTGATGCTCTAAAATAAAAATAAAAAGTGTTTAACACTTAATTGCAGAACGAAGAAAAGGGATCTGGTCCCACCTTTGGGCGCTCTCACGTGTCCACACGTGACCCCTCTTTTTTTTAGTGTTTAACACTAATTTGGGGATTATATTTTTAGTGTTTAACACTGATTGTTTCTAGTGTTTAACACTAAATTGAAGATTATATTTCCAGTGTTTAACACTGATTGTCTTTTAGTGTTTAACACTAATTTGAGAGTTCTATCTCCAGTGTTTAACACTGTTGTTCTCTAAGTGTTTAACACTACTTTTAGCCAAATTGGTTAATTTTCCAGAGGCAAAAGTCCCTCCTCCAAATGAATCTCAAAATTGAGGAAATCAAAGACAAAATGTTATCAGAGCCCCTAAACCTCTGTTTAGCATTGCTGAATGATGAGGGGCTGAACCCAGACAAATTTCTAATGGCCCAAAGGGCCAATATTTCAAACATAATTGGACTTAGCCCAAACTGGCCATAAGTCCTTAAATAATCTTAAACTGAGCACATCTGGTCTTTCAACCAACTCATTGGTTCAAGGGTACATCTCTGAACTCCTCTGATATTTGTCGTTGTAATCCTTCAACGTCTTCAGAGAGGTGATGTGTCCCGACAACCAAACATTTTATGGACCACTATGTCCTTAAACTGGTATTGGACCACTATGTCCTTAAACTGGTCATGGACCACTATGTCCCTAAACTGGAACAATAGAGCCCAAATGCTCTTTTGTCGGATCTAAACGATCCCGTTAAGTTGATCTTAGTCTCAAATCAGACTAACGTATCCTTAACAAACGTTTAGGTTGATCTTAGCCTCAAATATGGCTAACGTATCCTTAAACCAAAACCTTCAAACAGACTTTAGTCCCAAATTGGACTATAGATCTCCCAACCAACTTTGGCTCAAGGGTACATCTCTGAACTCCTCTGACATCTGTCGTTGTAATCCTTCAACGTCGTTAGAGAGGTGACGGGTCCCGACGGCCATACATTCAACGGACCACTATGTCCCTAAACTGGAACAATAGAGCCCAAATGCTCTTTTGTCGGATCTAAACGATTCCGTTAAGTTGATCTTAGTCTCAAATTAGACTAACGTATCCTTAACAAACGTTTGAGTTGATCTTAGCCTCAAATATAGCTAACGTATCTTTAAACCAAAACCCCAAACCCAAATCTAAGGAAATACGGATTTGGACTAATCCACGTCCTACGGGCGACGAAATAAACTAGTCTCCGTATACAATCCACGGGCAATCAAACACAAAATAAACACCCACGACACGAAATGATCATCTGGAGAAGGATAAAGTTGTTACCGCGATGCGGTAGCGTAATTAACTGCAGGGGCTTGCGCCTGCAGAGAAGAGCGTCCCCACAATCAAAAACCCTTCAAGCAAGGGGGAATCTGACGAATTCTGCTACATCGGACGCATCCGTTTAAACCTTCGATACATGGTGCCATAAATCAACTTGGCATTTTCGGAGAGGTGGACGGATAGCACCAATTAGCATCTGCCCCGAATTTCAGGCAAGACGTTCCATGTCTTGGCCGTCATTCGGAGGGGAACAGGGGAATACCAGAATTCCCATGCCACCCAATTGAAGAAAGAGTATGTTGATGCATCTTCTTCAGGTGTGTTCCTTACCGAAAACTATTTCTCATTATACTCTACGTCCTGGGTATTTAATACCGGATCAGGATCCCACATATGTAATCTGTTACATGGGCTTGGATAGGTAAGAACTTGGGTAGGGTGATGGTGCAATTGTTGCAGCCAAATCAGTTGGCAAATATAACCTTGTATTATCAAATACATTGATTCTGAACGAATGTTATTACATGCTGAACCTAATATACAATATTACATCAGTTTCTTTATTAAGTTAAAGAAGGTTATAATTTTGTATTGTAGGATAATGTTGTGAACATTTTCCTAAATCAAGAGTTGATTGGATCATACACGTTATGTATTAGCATGTACGTTCTAAATCAGACAACAATTCTAAATACACAGAACACACACAAGAGGACAAGTTCAGAAATGAACGAATCATTCTTATAGCATTGTAGACTAGGTCATATCAACGAGACACGACTCGCTAACTTACATAAGGATGGATATTTGAATCCATTTGAATTTTCATCTTATGACACTTGCCAGTCATGTCTCAAAGGTAAAATGACCAAAACTCCGTTTATAGGAAATGAAGTAAGAGTTACTGAAATCTTGGGACTGATACATAGTGATGTATCAGGTCCCATGTCTACACATGCCAATGATGGTTCCTTATACTTTATTATATTCACTGACGATCTCTCAAGATTCAGACATGTGTTCTTGTTGAAACACAAATCTGAAGCTTTTGAGAAATTCAAAGAATATAAGTGTAATGTTGAGAACTAGACGGGTAAGAGTATTAAAAACTTCGATCTAATCGAGAAGGAGAATACTTAGGCATATAGTTCCTGGACTATCTAAAAAGAGTATGAGATTCTCTCTCAGCTTACTCCTCCGTATACACCACCGCACAACGGTGTATCGGGACGGAGGATTCGTACCTTATTAGATATGATGCGCTCTATGATGAGTACTACTGAGTTACCTGTTTTCCTTTTAGAGTTATGCATTTAAGAAAGCTGCATACCTATTGAATGGGTTCCGACCAAATCAGTGCCTACCACTCCATATGCGATATGGTATGGGAAGAGACCATGTATAAAAGAGTTAAGATATAGGGTTGTTCGGCCTATGTTGAAAAGCAAAATCCGAACAAACTCGAGGTAAGGTCAGTTCTGTAAGTTTGTTGGATATCCCAAACATTCGCAAGGGAATATCTTCTACCAAACCGAAGGACAAAAGGTGTTTTGTTTCTCAACATGCCACTTATTTTAGAAAAGGGAATTTCTTGAAAAACAAATTAGTGGTCATGAGGTAGAATTGGAAATTTTCCAGCTATATAAACTACGACTGATAATTTAGTGGAACTAGAGGATTCGATAGTCTCCAACGAACCTCAGCCTCTCCGCGAATCTGGTAGGGTTCCTCATACACCTGAGAGATACTACGGTTTTCTCAGTGATAGTGGGAGCGAGAATTGCATCATGGAAGATGATGACCCAACTAGATTCAGGCAGGCCATCACGAGTGGGGACTCTGTGTAACGGCTGGATGCAATGCGATCTGAGATGGAATCCATGTACACCAACAAAGTATGGACTTTGCATGTTGCTCCTGAAGAGGTAAAACCCAACATGAGCAAGTGGATCTTTGGGAAATATACTTGGTATAGATGGAATAGTTGAGACTTTCAAAGCTAGACTTGTAGCAAAAGGTTTTCGTCATACAACCAGGTGTGGTGTTCAATTGATAAAACTGCACATTTGTTATTACATTTTTCCTACTATTTCTATATTAAAAAGGTCTTTATTATAATATATCATACATATGAGGGTTTATCTGTAAAAATACTATTTTCCATGTGTTGATATATTATAATTAGCTTTTGGTAGGAAAATGTATCCAAATAATATCATTGACCAAATCCTAGTAGAACAAAGCCTACTAAATATCATTTGTTAAGTTGTTGTGCAGAATTTGCAGGTCTAAAATCAAGGAAATCAAGTTGTTAAAGCAAACCTACCTAATTAAGAAATCAAGTCTGGCAGCATCTACGAGAAGATTTCCAAATTCTGAAGGTACCAGAGATAGACACATGTCACAAGAAGAGAAACCACAAAAAGATATTCAAAGGATCCGATCAATTGGCCACGGATCCGCGGCCATACCCCCCTTTGGCCGTAGATCCGCGGCATGATAGGGGAGTTAGGGTTTGCACTTTTTGGGGGTGAATCTATACTGTTAGCTTCCAATTTTGGAAGCTAACTTTCTGGCTTTGGGACTATAAATAAAGACCGAGAGCCTCTTGGAAAAATTATCAAGCCGATGAGATCACGAAGTCCAAGACGGCTCACGCATCCAGGCTGATCATCAACTGTCCGTCTACCTCCTTAGAAGAGATCGAGAAGCAACTAGAAATTGTAATCATTTTCTAAGGAAGTGTAATGAATATTTTTGATTAATAAAGGTAGATTTCTTTTTCTTATTCTATTTTTTCGTAGTTTAATTATGCAATTTCTTTCCATCTCTTTTTCTCCCAACATGCGCGAGTAATTCTCCGCTTGTTAGGGTTCGTAGGATTATGGTAGGCTAATGGATGATGAACATCTCTAAACCCTTTTTAAGTCCTATAAAGTTTATGAACTTTATCAAAAGAATCATTAACATCCTAATTGGGCGCGCTAACAATTCTTTGTTAGTTCCGACCGCGATTAGAGATTAGATTAATGATTGTTTTGGTAAAGGCTAGATATGAACGGAGTTCCGTGTCGAGATAAGGGTTAAGAGTTGGATTCCTTTTCCCTCCAGAAACCCTAATCTACACGCATCACCGTCGTTCTAGTTTTAAATCTATTAAAGGATAAAAGGGTAACTTTTAATTAATCGTCCATGACTACTAAATCCTAACGAACCCTACAAGCCCCTTTATTATATTAACTACATCCCTAAAATAATCTTGATCTATATTTTTGTATTCTTGCTTAGCGTAGATCTAGAAATCATTCTTCAAAATTCTTCATCCCTCCTCTCTTTCTCAACACATCTAAAGTAAGATTAAAAGGTTCAACGTTTCCGTGAGGACGACCCGTACTCACCTCGGTCTAGCTACACGCGACACCGTTCTGATTGCGGTTAAACTACCACACACAATTTTTCGAACCAATCAAATGGCGTCATTGCCGGGGATACGTGCGTAATTTTTTATTCTTACTAATTGTGTTGAATTCTTAGACGATTCATATCATTATTAAAACAAAACTGTAAATTGCATATTTAATGATTTTTGTGTGAATTTTGCGAGGGAATCTGGAGTCACGGACTTGAGGAAACAGGAGATCTAGGGTTTCACACTTCTCTGGTAAGATTCTAACATCCTTCTCTCTCCTCTGAAATCCAATAAAATATCTTTTCTGCAGGATTCTTTGCAAAATATCACCGCTCAAAAAAATCTTTTTGCAAAGTTTTGTTTTGCGGTTTGTTTTTGCATATTTTAATACGGATTTTTAAGGGGCAAAGACTAAATCAAGATTAGGGGGGATTTCATCACCCTTCCTAAGCCCCACAAATCACAAACCGAGCATCTGCATCAACCCTACATTAATTTAAAAAATATCTAGACCAGACTCTAAGGACTGTCACGCTCAATAAGGACAGAGGAAGGTCGTGGGTAATTTATCGCTTATCCGCATTACTTTTGTGGTGACTAGGCAAGTGTGGCAAAGGCGAGTGGTTACTTAATTAGGACCACTACTTTTGTAGTGGGGAGCCTCCCACTCACCTGGCACTTACCTGGCTACAAGGGTAGTAAAGAGGCGGTAGAGGATTGATCCTACGGCTTGTCTTTTGGAAGTCTAGGAGCGGTCTAGAGACTGACCTAGGTAACCTTAGTTTCAGGGTTGTTTGTGCATTTTTGTGTGATTTGTCTAAGTCCGTCATTTTTCAAAACAAACCAATTATTTTCTCCCCTTCCCCCTTCTTCTCTTCTTATAATGGGTGACCTAAGCAGAAGATCACTTGCCGAGCTTTGCTGTCCACAACCAGATATCTCTTGTTTTCGTAATCCCTTCGGTATACCGTCCGGATCTTCCATGTCCTTAAGAGATCATATAGAACAAGCAGGAAGAAACAGTTGGCCACCTCAGTCTAGGTCTTATCAACCGTATCCTAATCCTACACTTGTTTCAGTTCATACCCAGAGTGAGGGAGCCCCTAGACGAATGTCCATTGCTGAGCACATAGCTAGGTCTAGAGGCCAAAGTTTCAACCCGGACCAATATCAACCATCACCACCACTGTCCAGAGAAGAGTTTTATATGTGGTTTGTGTCTATTGAAAATAGCCAACCAACCAACCCATATCAATATTCTTCTTATCATAATATTGATCCTACTCCTACCCAAGTTCCGCAACCATTCTATTCCTATCAATCCAATCCGACTTTTCCACCTACTCTAGACAGTTCTTCTAATCAGTCATTTGGGAGTTTTAATTATCCACAGGAATTTCAATCTTATACTGAAACCCCTTATCAACCCAAGACTAGTCTGGAGCAGACATTAGAAAAATTTCTGGAACTGTCGAACCAAATTAGGAAGGATTTGGGTAGTAAGACAGAACTGTACACCCTTCCTAATCAAACCTCCCTATTCCAAACTGAAATCCACAACTCCAGTTTCATAGATTCATCAAGTACACCAAATAGAATGACTGATAAGTTGTGTGACTTTGTAGTGTTTGATTTACCCGACTGTGAAGGGTCCATTTCAAGTGAAACCATACCCAACCTTTGTGATCTCTACACCTCCACTCTTGAACCAAAACTGATTTAAAACCATATTTTTGATAAGGAGTTTGAGAATTTTAACCTTCACATGAATGAGGTGATTGACGTTGGGGATATATTGATTGATGAACTCGAAATTTTGGATGATTTTGTCCAACCAATTCATCAAATCCTTTCACTTCCTTGTGGTCATCATCTTGAGCCTTTAATTCTTCTCGAACCCCAAATATGTCTTGAAGTTGATGATAATGGTATACCCGAAGATCAGACCGAAATACAGCCTCCATCTTCCACATCTGGTTCAACAACACTCGACACACCAATTTGTTTACCCATTTCACCTTCTACTTTCTCTGGTTCTTCTTCTGTTCCTATAGTTTCAGTGAGTTTTGATGAATCACAATCCGTTAATTCAAGTTCAATAATACCAGAAATTCAACTTGATTTAGATATTTTTGAAAACGAGGAAGGTGAGTTTTTCGAGTCCTCTACCTCAATGATTTTTGATGAATCAAGTAGGATAAATTCTGGCACAAAACTCTTTGACAGCAAAATGTTCAGTCATACCATTGATAAAAGTTTTGAGGAACTTTTTACTGACGAACTTGAATTTTTAAACAATACGGATTTTGTGATTAATCAATCTCCACCTATAGAAGTTGAACCGTCACCATTCCTTCTTCCTAATCATTCACATTCATCCTCATTCTTTCTTTTCTCTAATTTCAAACCCTTTCCAGACCACCTCTTATCCCTTCCCCATTTTTTCTTGACTCAATACAACACATTCTTCCACCAACCTATACGCTATACTGATAAAATCTTTGAATGGTTGGTGTTAACTTTTGGTCTTTGTAAAGTCTTACTTTGACCAAATGACTCACCCCCTCTTAAAATGCTTCGTATTGTCTAACTCATGTTTGGGGGGTATATTTTTGGCTCTTGATCATAACTTTTGTCCTCAAATTTGTGAGCCAAAAATAAATTTGGGGGAGCATTTTCACTTTCATATATTCTTGCCCCCATTAATAATGTCCTCCCAAGCTTACAAGTTTTTGTGATCCAGCAGATAGCAACAGTGAGGACACTGTTGAAAACAAGTTTGGGGGAAGTTTGTGCTTATTTACGCATACTTTGCATTATACTATATATAAGCACAAAACTTTTTGATAATAAAAGAATAGAAAGTGAAAAATTATATATGAAAGATAGGAATAGTTTAAGAAAACCAAGAAAATTAGAAGTTTTCTTAAACGAACTAGTAATAAGTAGTTATGAGCTGTTGTCCCAAGGGTTAATAAGATGAAGGAAGTCACTAATCTGAGGATAAAAATAAGTCTGAAAAATAATTTCTATTCTGGAAGCCAAACAATTGAATGTTGATACCCTACTATATGCACTTACACACGTCTTGAAACTCGGGATAGTAGAGGATACCTTGAAATGCTCTTGTCTAAAAGCCAAAGTATGAAGGAAATAAAAAATGAAGAAAAAATAAAAATGGTGAAAAGAAAAAATAATGAACACTGGTTTTGTTATCGCCAAGGCAGCAATAAAAAAATATAGCGAGGGTGCCTCTTCACCAAGTGCCTTAAGGCCAACTGGTCTGGGAGTCACTGCTAAGCCTTAGGTGGTGTAAGACGAGGAAAATACTATCACCTAATCTGCAAACACATAAGTAATCGGTCAGTTAGTACCTCAAGAAGTATTAACGGTCGCATGAAAATGTATGAGCAAATCTTAATATTCATCAAATTAAAAAGTACTGAGGTAGATGGACAAGAGTATGATAGCTTGAATTGAATTCTCCGAGTGTAGGGATGTTCTTTACACACACGTAGGGGTATATGATCGATGTTTGGATGAAAGGTAGGAATGAAGAATAAAGACGATATTTTATTGAGGGATGATGTGATTTCTAACATTTTTTCATGACTATTAAGATAGGGCTCATAACAACTGAAAAGCTAGTGTAGTTGGAAACTCTTATTTTCAAAGTCTTTCTTTTATGGTTCTTACTTTTATATATAAATTTCACCATCTCTCTTTTATTATAGGATTTTGTGGGTGTAATCCGCTGAAAACCCTCAGGAGACAACACTCCTCCTACTAGGGACACCTAGAGGTTTAACGGCTTGTTGCATGTGCTCAGTGCAATCGTGTCTGCCTACGAAAGTGTGCTTAGTTTTCTCCTTTCTTTTCTCTCCTTCTCTTGAATAAACTAGTTTGCTCAGAACGATCAAAGATAAGTTTGGGGGTATTTGTTCAGTTGATAAAACTGCACATTTGTTATTACATTTTTCCTACTATTTCTATATTAAAAAGGTCTTTATTATAATATATCATACATATGAGGGTTTATCTGTAAAAATACTATTTTCCATGTGTTGATATATTATAATTAGCTTTTGGTAGGAAAATGTATCCAAATAATATCATTGACCAAATCCTAGTAGAACAAAGCCTACTAAATATTATTTGTTAAGTTGTTGTGCAGAATTTGCAGGTCTAAAATCAAGGAAATCGAGTTGTTAAAGCAAACCTGCCTAATTAAGAAATCAAGTCTGGCAGCATCTACGAGAAGATTTCCAAATTCTGAAGGTACCAGAGATAGACACATGTCACAAGAAGAGAAACCACAAAAAGATATTCAAAGTATCTGATCAATTGGCCGAGGATCCGTGGCCATACCCCCTTTTGGCCGCGGATCCGCGGTATGATAGGGGAGTTAGGGTTCGCACTTTTTGGGGGTGAATCTATACTGTTAGCTTCCAATTTTGGAAGCTAACTTTCTGGCTTTGGGACTATAAATAAAGACCGAGAGCCTCTTGGAAAAATCATCAAGCTGACGAGATCACGAAGTCCAAGACGGCTCACGCATCCAGGCTGATCATCAACTGTTCGTCTACCTCCTTAGAAGAGATCGAGAAGCAACTAGAAATTGTAATCATTTTCTAAGGAAGTATAATGAATATTGTTGATTAATAAAGGTAGCTTTCTTTTTCTTATTCTATTTCTTCGTAGTTTAATTATGCAATTTCTTTCCATCTCTTTTTCTCCCAACATGCGCGAGTAATTCTCCGCTTGTTAGGGTTCGTAGGATTATGGTAGGCTAATGGATGATGAACATCTCTAAACCCTTTTTAAGTCCTATAAAGTTTATGAACTTTATCAAAAGAATCATTAACATCCTAATTGGGCGCGCTAACAATTCTTTGTTAGTTCCGACCGCGATTAGAGATTAGATTAATGATTGTTTTGGTAAAGGCTAGATATGAACGGAGTTTCGTGTCGAGATAAGGGTTAAGAGTGGGATTCCTTTTCCCTCCAGAAACCCTAATCTACACGCATCACCGTCGTTCTAGTTTTAAATCTATTAAAGGATAAAAGGGTAACTTTTAATTAATCGTCCATGACTACTAAATCCTAACGAACCCTACAAGCCCCCTTATTATATTAACTACATCCCTAAAATAATCTAGATCTATATTTCTGTATTCTTGCTTAACGTAGATCTAGAAACCATTCTTCAAGATTCTTTATCCCTCCTCTCTTTCTCAACACATCTAAAATAAGATTAAAAGGTTCAACGTTTCCCTGAGGACGACCCGTACTCACCTCGGTCTAGCTACAAGCGACACCGTTCTGATTGCGGTTAAACTACCACACACAATTTTTCGAACCAATCATGTGGAGTGTGATGAAACCTTTTTCTCCAGTAACTATGCTTAAGTCCATCCAGATCCTACTTGCCATCGCTGCAAACCATAACTACGAAATCTGGTAGTTGTATGTCATGACCGCTTTTCTAAATGGTGATTTAGAAGGGAGCGTGTACATGACAGCTAGAGGGCTTCGTGAACAGTGGGAGCAGTGGAAAGGTAGGCAAGCTGCTTAATTCAATCTACGGCTTGAAACAGGCATCGCGGAGTTGGAACATCTGTTTTGATGTGAAGATCAAAGAGTTTGACTTCGAAAAAAAGACAGATGAATCTTGTATATATAAGATGTTTGTAGAGAGTATGATTGTCTTCCTCGTATTGTACGTAGATGACATACTCTTAATAGGAAATAGGTTTCCTATGCTACACTCGGTCAAGGTCCTCTTATCACGAAGATTATCCATGATAGATCTGGGTGATACCTACTATATCTTGGGGATTGAGGTCTATAGAGATAGATTTGAGCAGATGTTGGGAGTTTCCCAAATCCAGGTACATTAACACCATACTGTAGGGGTTTAGTATGGAAGATTCTAAGCGTGGTGGTTCGCCCACTTACTCAGGAATCACTCTCTCCAAAAAGATGTCTAACAAGACTGATTTGGAGAGAGCTGCGTACAAGGGATACCCTATGCTTCGGCAGTAGGCTCTGTCATATATGCGATGATATGTACCAGACCAGATGTAGCTAACTCACTAGGTACAGTGATCAGGAATCTAACGGATCTTGGGAGAATCATTGGACAGCTGTGAAGCACTAAAGAAAGGTTCTTGGTGTTTAGTAACGGTGAACTCCAGTAGGAGTCCTTTACCGACTCGAGCTTCCAGAGTGATAAGGTAGACTGAAAGTCAGTCTCAGGCGTTGTCTTTACCCTCAGTAGAGAGACGGTATGTTGGAAAAGTTTCAACATAGATACCGTAACAAACTAGACGATAAAGACTGAATACATCGCTGCTAACGATGCTGCCAAAGTGGCTGTCTGGATATTTCTTGTTCATGAGATGAACATGGTTCCTACCATTGAGCATCCAATAACTGTTCTTGTGACAACAATAGAGTTGTGGCTTTGGCCTAGGAACCCCGGTCCCATCAGCGATCCAGACATATTCTGAGGCAGTATCACCTCATCAGGGAGATGGTTGATCTCTAAGGGATCGAGGTAAGGAGAGTTGACGCGAATGATAACATGGCGGATCCACTCACAGAGGCCTTTCCCTAGAGAGACTTTTATGGGATGTTGGGTATGAGATACTACAACAACTGGCTTTAGTGCAAGTAAGAGATTGTTAGTTATATGTATGCCCTAGAGGCTATTATTGTACATATGATGTATATTATAGTGGATGCTTGGATATATATAGGGAGGAATTTCTTGCTCGACATGATGGTATGCTATCTGGTTACTCTTTATCTTAACATGTACCCTCACTGTCTCTCTGTAACATGTTGATAAAGCCCATAGAATGTGTACTTGACTTCCAGGAATATGATGGAGATCATACTAGTGAGGCATGGATAGTCCGTAAGTATATCCTTCAATTGTTTCTAGTCGTGGGAGTATCGAGACGAGGCATCGATATTCCAGAGTAGACTAGCGTATACGTTTCTTAACCCATATGATGGGTGATGGATGATCCTATAACTATTGGTGTTTGATATCAAAGATTGTATACGGGTGCTCAGTGGATACTGGGTACACTGAACAGGACTCGCCGAGAACTCCTAGATGGTATTATACCTTACGACAGATAGCAGTTCTCTGGTAACACTAGTACATGTTAGTCTGTAGACCCAAGATCGTCATAGAGTCTTATGTGTCTCCTACTGTGCTTTGATTTCCACCCTACCACGAATCTACTGAGTCGTGCAAACAGGTGGTTTTTGGGTACAGTCCCGAGTCATATGGAGGCAATGAGCGATAGGAGGGGTTTCGTCTCTCCCGGTATTGGGGGTTGATGTTGCGCTGTACTCAATTATCCATAACAGGAAATCCTTGGCCAGGGTTGCTGAGATTTATCGGTAAGTATTATCAGTAGTTTCTCGAACCGTTATGAGCCTCACATCGGCATGATTTATCAGGCTATTGGGGTCAAACGTATACCACCCCCAGGCTGGATATACGACATATCAGACGAATAGACCGGACTGTATGGTAGTTTTACTTATTGGATTCACGGGAGTATGAACAAGCCTGCTTGTTGATCTTATGATCGCTCAATACCTGGGAGCCATTACGTACAGCTAGTGCCGCTGACGGTTTGTAGGTATGTGATATGATCACTGCCTACTGCCAGCGTATTGACGAGTCTTTAGAGTCCTACACAGAGGTTTCCTGGCTCAGGCGTAACGAAGTAGGAGAACATATGTGATATGTACGGGACCGAGATTAATACGTGTATATGATACCGTATTCTAATCTCGCGATATATGATTGTAGGGTATTTTTCGTCACCCCATCGAGATGGGAATACGCGCACGCTTGTCAGGTGCATTACAGATTCCCCCTGTCTAGTGTAGGCTGGGGTTTATTGATTGTGGGGATCCGAATCTCTGGCAGCCACGGACTAAGCTGCCGTTAATTACCCCTCGCCTTTGGAGCGAGAGAACCTCCGATTGACGGGTCAAACAGGTCATGAAAACTCAATGTGCAGTGTTGTCTTTTGAAGGGTTTTGGATATATCGGGGGCCCGCGGAGTTTTTACGGGGACAATGTTGTTGAGTGTGTGTGTGTATATAAAAAAGAATAATAGTGTCCAAAGGATAGCCAGCGCCTCACGTGCCTAGCACGCGGGCGCTGGGCGCGGGCGCCTCATGTGCTTGGCACGTCGGCACTAGGCGCTGGGTGCGGGGCGCTGGGCGCCAGTGCCCCCCGTGCTTGGCACGCGGGCGCTGCGCGTCAGCAGGAAAAGGGACTTTGTCCCTGCATTGGGAGCTGTGCTCCCGATTTGACTTCTGGAGTTAAACTCCTAGAAAAAAGGATTTTTTATATGGAGTTAAACTCCCAGAAGTTTTGATTGGTGGAGTTAAACTCCAAGAAATCTTTGTAAATGCTCAAGGGGACCCCTTTCATCTCCCCTGAGCCTTGAATCTTTCCCAAAATGGGGTCTTTTGAGATGGGTCTCCTTCTTCCTCCTCTCTGTTGGCCGGATCTTGGAGAAAAGGGGGATGAGATTTAAAAATCTCCCCTTTTTGAGATCTGATAGAAGATCTGAGCTTCCCTTTTTGGATTTTGTGGTGAAAAACTATTTATTTTTGGAAAAGGAAGAGTGAAACTCTTGATTTAATTCAAAAAAGAAGAAGGTTTAGAACCTTGAGGAATGAGAAGGAGGCACAAAAACCCTAGAGTTTGAGAGAATGAAAAGTCTTTTTTTATTTCATTATCATATTGCCTTATATAGGCTTACAAAATTACACATAGCCCTTTGGGCTTTACGAAATGGCATTTTGCCCATCCCATGTCTCATGTGCTCATTTCTTTTGCACATAAGCCATGGACTTTACAGAAATTTGACTTTATGCCCATTTTCTTACATTCATGCATAAAAAATTACATCAAAATTATTTATTACATGATTTTTTATTTCGGCATGGGGGAGGCCGGCCGCGGGGCTCGACTTGGATATGGGCCCACTTGCTTGGGCTTGGGCCTGCTTGCTTGGGCTTGGGCCCGCTTGCTTGGGGTTGACCTTGACTTTGACCCGGTCAACTGGGATGCAATTTTCGACCCCAATAGTGATATCGGTCGGTTATATGTGATATAACCGGGTTATCGAATCAAGTATTGATTCGATAAGTTGATACAAATGATTTTACTCGGTTATATCGGTCCGACGGAAATGAAGTGCCACCGAGCTAGTATGAGACGCAAATGATATTCACAAATATCGACCTAAACTATTATAAGATACGTGCATGTGAGAATGATTGCGTTTTGTTCTGGAATGAATACGTCATACTCAGAAACTGCCCCGTATACGGGACAAGCCGATTCAAGCCTAAGAAAGACCCTCAGTCGAGTGATGTGCCCGTGAAGATTATTCATCATTTTTCCATTAATACCGAGGCTGAAACAGTTATTTATGTGTGAGGAGACGGTGTCTGAAATACAGTGGCACCATGAAGAGGAAAAATGAGTCATCCTAAAAATTCGACGTCATGAAAAGTTTTAAATGAAAAATATCCTTCATTCAACGCTGACCCTCATAATGTGAGGCTGGGAATTGCGAGCGACAGTTTCAGTCCATTTAGGATGGTTCGCGGCCTGCGTACTCACAGTACTTGGCCCGTTGTGGTGACTAAATACAACCTGCCGCCATGGAGGGCTATGATGCAGTCTTATTTTACGTTAGCGCTTTTAATCGATGATCCCTCATTTTCTGAGAAAAACATCGATGTATACCTTCAACCCTTGATCGATGAGTTAAACTGTTGGAGATAGTGCCCTCATAGTCAATTATTGGATCCCAGGTACGTGATTGCAATGATTGCGGAGGACCTATACCGGTAGGACAGTCTTACTCGAGATGATAGTATGCTATCTGGTTTGCCTTTATCAGTCGTGTACATGTTCAGGTGACTGATTACATGTTACACTTTGATAGAGCCCTTAGGATCTTGCTTTACTACCAACAGTATGATGGCGATCATATACGTGAGAGTTGGGTAGTTTATATGCATATCCTTAATTGTGGTCCCTAGTCGTGGGAGTTTCGAGACAGGGCATCGATACTCCAGAGTAGACTAGTGTATACAGTCGAGACCCCAACGAGGGGCGGTGGCCGGTCTCACAAGCCACTGGTGTCAGTTGGATCACCTAAGATATATACAGGTGCTTATTGGGTTATGAGTACACCGGACATGACTCGCCGGGAATCTGCTAGTTAGTACTATACCTATCGTCAGATAGCAGTTCCCTGGTGACATGTGTACAGGTTAGTTCATCGACCTGAGATCGTCATTTGTCTCGTGTGAGTTCCCACTGTGCTTTGATTTCTACCCTACCACGGCTCAAAGGAGTCGTGCAAACAGGTAGCTTTTGGGTACAGTCCCGAGCCATATGGAGGCACGTGAGCGGATCGGCAGGGAATTCGTCTCTCCCGGTATTGGGGACGAGATCGTGCTGTGTCTAGGAGAGCCATTACACAAACCCACGGCCATGGCAGGAGATTTACTGGTAGGTACTCCAGTAGTATCTCAGGGTGTTATTAGGCTACACTCCGACACGACTTATACTGCTATTGGGGGTCTGACGTTACTAGCCCCCTAGGCAGATATGCGATACTCATAGACGAACGGACCGGACTGTATATACATCATCACTGTTAGGCTCAGTAGGGTTTCCGGATGAGTTCGCTCATCGGCCTCCCTTGAGGTTAGTCCATGGACAGCCGTTACGCATAGCTAGTGCCGCTGACGGTTTGTGGTTAAACCCACTGCCAGGGTACTGGCGAGTCATTAGAGTCCCCCACAGACAGTTTCCCAAGTTCGGGAGAAACGTTGTAGAGGCCGTATGGTTTTATGGCAGGGTTCGGAAAATGCACGTGCGTTTACGCACGTGTCAGTTTTCGGGCAGATGATACTGGTCGTCTTTGGTTTAAGCCGGATCCGAGTATTATATTGAGTAGATATAATATCTTTGTCTCAGTTGTATTTGTATTCGGTCGTAATACAAATGCAGGTATATTTATATAGTTACGGGGTTATCCTGAAATTCGTTTCAGGATCACTTTTGGAAGTTGCCAGTTTCCAGTTTTCTATCAGCCGTCTTTTAACATTCGGTTAAAGACGGATTTATCTTTTCTTGGATGAGGTGAGTCATGCTTCTAGAAGTTTCTAGATATGGTGACTAGGTTGATGAGGTGGCTAATGACTCATCTTGACATTAATTGTTGCATTAATGACTTGATGAGGTGTATTAGTGACTCATGCTTTAGCATTAATGTTTCTTGTTTACTTAAGGATATTTGTTGTTGATATTTATCCTTATGGTCACCTTGATTGCTCCTACACTCACCCTCCTCCTTCCTATATATGGCCGGCCCCTTCCCCCTCCTCTCTCTCACTCACACTTGATGTTTCATTTGTAAAAGATTATGATAGTTTTCGGTGTATGGAATTTCACAGCTCATTTCATTCCATCACCCGATTCCCTCGGCAACTTCATTAACCGATCGTCCACGGATTTGGACGAAGTGAGACAAAGTCATCTACTCATTCTCTACATCATTCTTGGTCGTTTCTTTTAACAAACTTGACGACCGGGTTGCCTCAAGTCAGAGGCGGGAGCCCGTTTAAAGAATCGTTGATGTGGTGCCACCTGGACGAGCAGATTGGAGATCGACGAGATCGGAGCAGCCGCAACGGAGCGTGGGATGATGGTTGAAGAACGAAGGACTCGGATCGTTCGGTATAACCTTTCTACACTCATTACAGTTTGTTAGTTTAGCAATAATGGCAGATCCGGGTTAAAGTATACGATAGCGCCAGTTAAAAAGTTTTTGTTCCGCATTTGGCGTCTGTAGACGGCCGGGGCGCTACCGTAGACTTACAGTGGTATCAGAGCCTCACCATTTTGCTTTACTAACTTGTGCTAACGCGTTTAAAATATCGATCGAACCGGAAATCAAAAACCGCATTTTTTCAATTTCACAGTTTCTGTCGATTTTAAATGATGTCCTAAAATTATTCTACATATCACAGAAATCTGTGCAGGGTTTTCTAAGAACACCGTACAAATTTGGGCACATGAATCGACAAGACTGCCGCGGAATCGCTGCCAAACCCATGGTTTGGCCGCGCATCCGCGGCCGTTCTGAGTGATCATACCCCCAACTTGCACAGTGTATTCTTCTCTGGAAATTGGGGTTTTTGGTACATATCTTTTGGGCCCAGATTTTGTTATTGTTCACCAGTTGTTTGTGGGGCCCACTTTGTGATATTTAGTCGATCAAAATTTAAACATGTTAGTTTACAGTGCTTACATTATATCTCCGACCGGAAATGTCATTTGATCGGTAAACCGCGTCTGATTGCTATAGTTCTTTTAGACGGGTTTGCGAACGTGACATTCGCGTTGATGTTCTGTGTTGTGCTGTGATGTTGCGGATTTGTCGTGGTGGATAGCAGTGTGCAATGGTAGTGCAGTTTGAGTTTATTTGTATATTTGATATTGCGGGGCGAGCGTCCAACATGTGGACTACCGTCACTGCCTGTTGTATAATATTCTTTTGGGGCACGACCAGGTTGCGGTCGATGTACCTGTTTGTACTATTTTTCATTACTGTACTAGGTTTTGCCCCGCGACGGAGTGCACGGATAGCCGGGTTCTGGGGGGCAACAGGTCCGCATCTCATGGCTTTGAGAGGTAGAGGGGCCTCACTCTAGAATTGGCAGACTATTCGTCGCACTCGTAGGGGGTACAGGTTGACCCAAGGAGGGGTGCCCAAGATTACCGGATTCCGTGAAGTGCTGGGTGGTCCATTCACTTTGCTGTAGGGGGCTGCCTCGCTTCAGGTTTTGGCGGGTAACTTGCCGCACCCGTAGGGGTCTAGGTTTCATTGCACAGGCTATCCACACGACAGGGGAACGTCGGGTTTCAGCAGCGGCTCTGTGAAACTCGAGGATCCCAGATTATCTGTATTGTTCTGTGATGTTTATTACTTTTCTGTAATGTTGCATATTATCACGCCTGGAGCGATTATTGTATATTGGTTTATATACTATTAGATGTTGTATATGTTTTACACCCGCGCCAGTCCAGTCCCCGCTCTGTCGTTAGTTAAGTAACCTAACGGGTGATGACGGGACCCAGTGACGAATGCGGATGGCATATACGTACATTTTATTTTCGTTCTTTTATGGTGTGATTGATTGATGGGACTGCGTTGATTCTGATCAATGCAAAGTAATACAAACCTGTTTTCAGTTGTTGGAACAAATTTAAAAATTGTTATTGCAAAGACGTTTCCTTTTGTTTTATATAGCGGTATTCAGTGGAATATCCTGCACCTCATTCGACGGGGCAAGGGCCGATATCCCTTCACCGGGACTGACCCCTTGGGCAGAAGTTTGCGTCAGGGTAATAACTTCACTATAGTCGATTACAAGTTGCTTTGCATCGCGGTATTCAGTGGAATATCCTGCACCTCATTCCACGAGGAAAGAGCCGAGATCCCTTCACCGGGAATGACCTCTTTAGCAAAAGGTTTTCGCCACTATATTTTAAAAAAAAAACTATCAGGTTCCTTCAGCGATATCAAGTTCACTACGTTAAAGGTTTTTCGCCAAAAACCAGCCGTAGCCCTCCGTCACTTCTTTTGGATATTCAGTAGTATTCAAGCTATGTATTTTGACCTAACACCAAGGCATAGTGTTTGGTAGCTGCTGGGTATTCAATTGTTGCATAGATAAATGAGTTGGTTTGGGACAGCCGTTCTGCCATTTTGACCTAACGCCAAGGGCATGTGCGGGTGGGTTCAAATTAACAAGATAGTAACGGGTAGAACTTGGCATGTGACTTATGACATTTTGACCTAACGCCAAGGTTATAAGAGCATGGGGCAAAAATCTTATCGGGAGTTTCTAAAGAAACTGAAACTTACCAAGTATGCACATACCTTCTGGAGTATGAGTAACGTGGATGCATTCCATCACGTTATCATGCGATGAGAGTTGGATCCCGATTCCCACTGATGAGTTGGTTTACTCTTCGGGTGATCCCGATTGATTCTTCTTTAGGTTTGGAGGAGAATTTGACAGGACAGTGGGAGGTTTCCGGATTAGATAAAGTGATAACCATTCTGATCTAGGTTAGAGTGCACGCAGAGTGTTTCTTTTCTCTCTCTCTTTGGCAACGACCTTTTGACCGACCCTAGACTATGACTCAGTGACCAGGTTGACCGAACCTTCTTAAAATACTGGCTTTTGGATTGTCTATGTTGCATAAGTCACTGCCACTCCTTCTTCTACCCTTTGCATTTCTCAGAACACCCGTTTTACTACGGACATCCACTTCCATTGGATAGATCCATCGTATGGTTATATACGAACTCGAAGGGACTTCTTCGAGGATGGATCCAGGTTCAGGAGAAATAGAATTGGTTTATTCAGTTGTCTTTTATTATCACCTTCTCTCAGGTTGCGAGAGCTCCTTGGTTTAGGAGAGTACACCTATTACGCTTATTGGATAGTCTTATTCCAAACCATAGGCAGGTGCCGAAAGGTAGGGAACGAAGAAAACCAATTAGCCTAAGTAGGGTGTGCAGAAGGTAATATGTAAAGACAAAATAAAGGGATTAGAAAGAGGGCAAAGTAAATTGCGACTGATATCATTCACGACCAAACCGCGTACATCATCGCCACTCCTATTTCACCTTTAAAAGAATAAGGTATTATTCAGTTGTCTTTTATCATCACCTTCTCTCATGATGCGAGTACTCCTTGGTTTATGAGGGTACACCTATTATGCTTACTGGATAGTCTTCTTCCAAACCATAGGCTGGTGCCGAACGGTAGGGAAGGAAGAAAACCATTTAGCCTAACAATGGTGTACAGAAGGTAACGACTAAAGACAAATAAAGGGATTTGGAGAGACGGCAATAAAATATACGGTTGAAGTCATGAATTGGATTATGGAAGAGGCATTGCTATGAATACCAGGATACCCCTACGAAACATTTTCATGTTTCAGTGCACTGTTAAAAGAAAACTGTTTTCCCGATTAGATACTTACTCCAAGGGTATGTATTTATCAGGTTTCATTCTCATATCTGTATGGTTTTACAGATGATGAGTGGGAGTAAGTTATTGGGAATTAGGTGATTATCCTCATTATATCGGAATTCGTTGTAATTGGTGATATTTGAGGAAATCGCCAGGGTACAGTTTTCAACCTACGACGCACAGGTTTTGAGTTGTTCAACTCAGCGGACTTATACAGAGTATTGTATGTTGTCCAAGTGTCCATCAGGACAAAGGGGTAGGTCCTCGTACTATATTCTGTTTACTTATAACTTCTCTAGTATTTAGATAAGTGTTTCGTAGAAATACAAGGTCTAAGTTTTGAGAAGTTATGGGTATAAGAATAAAGTAGAGAACCAGGTATCACAAGTATCGGGATTCTTTAAAGAGATCGAAGATGTAGATTCTTGTGATTGGTATTCAGATGATAGTGATGTTTTGAGAAACTTGTTTCTTTTTCAGGTTGCTCATAATTGGATGGATTCCTAAGTTGAGTAATGCTGATTAGCCTCTTTCCATTAAGTTGATATGCACTGGAGACAGCTGCATGATTGAATATGGTTCCAATTAAATAAGTGCCAAAGTTTCTATATTGGATATAGAATGGTTCGTACCTTAAAAGATGTTAAGGTACGGGGAGTTGTCCAGCTTATGCTTAAAACCAGACTCTGGATAATTCAGGGCACGTTTCTGTAATGGCAGTTTGTGGGTTGACCCTGGCTATGACGAGGGTTGATATTCTACCATTTGGAAGATCAATAGTGATATTGTTCTTGACTCACCACAGTTTTAGTAAAATTGATTTTTTCAGAAAACAGTAGTGGGAGTATGGTAGAACTGGAAGTGATTCCAGAACCGCAAACGATTACTGAAAATTTAATAGGACCTATATATTCAATCAGGTTTGACATTCCATTAGCCACTCCGCAGATATGGTGGGTAACCTCAGACACCCGAGAGGTACTTCGGTAGCCTCAAGGACGGTGACAGGGAGGTTCTTATCTACCCAGACTTGACAGTACTGTTGTTCCAGGCTATGAGACCCGGTAGGAGGGTTGTCGTAGTCAGTGGGAGCAGCGGAAGCATAGTGGGCAAGTAGCTTATGTCTATTTATAGACTAGAGCAGTTATAGCGGAGATAGATCATCTAATTTGGATATGACAGTCATGGGTTTGACTTCAATCAGAATAGGGGATAGATCTGTTAAGAAGGTAGTAGGGTGTGATGTCATGGTATCTGGATGACATACACAGAGTAGGAAGTAAAATTCCTATACTACGATCGGTTGTACTGTGGTCGTCACACAGTTGTTTCTCCAGACAGGATATGGATATAATATTTGACATTCTGGTTTCTGGATCTATGGTTTTAGATCTGGATTTGGGTAGTTTCCCAATGTGGGTACTTTGACAGATATTCTAATGGTTTTTAGAATAGTTGACTCCTAGCATGGTGGTGTGCCTGCAGGTGATGGAGTCACCCTCTCTAAAGGTGTCGTATAGACTAAAGGGGAGAGGGATGGGCATGATTGGCAGATCACTTGCTTAGGCAACTGAGTCAATCATGAGATGTCAAGTACCGCACCAGATGTTGTTTTTGCACTAGATGCAATAAGTTTGTATTAATCCAATCCTGGAGAAACATAAGGAAGCAGTTTTACAACATAAGTACATGTTCTACGGATTTGATGACGGCAGCCTCTTTCGGGAGACGGTTATCATTCCAGGCTTCAAAGGTGACATGGTTGACAGAGTGATTGTCAGAGTTATAGTTTTTCCCTCTGACAAGGGACAGTATTATGGACAGGTGGTCCAAGAGGATACTGTGGGAGGCATGGTGCCGGATACTGATTAGGTTCAGTGATCGATACAGTCTAAGAAGTTTGGATTTGGAGTTCATTTATGAACTAGGTCCCATCAGATATCCAGACATGTTCTAAGACAGGTATTACTCAATTCGGGAGATGGCTTTCTCCGCGAACTTGAGATTAAGAGAGATATTGAAAGAAACATCTAGGCGGATCCACTCACTGAGGCTATTTCTCGAACACAATAGTTTTACAAACGGGCTTTATGAAACTGATTAGTAAAGGAGTTGGATGTTCGGTTTCACACGGGCTGTGAGTAGTCGACATCGCAATAATTAGCCTTGAGTGCAAGTGGGAGATTGTTGGAGATAGTGCCCTCATAGTCAATTATTGGATCGCAGGTACGTGATTGCAATGATTGCGGAGGACCTATACCTGTAGGACAGTCTTACTCGAGATGATAGTATGCTATCTGGTTTGCCTTTATCAGTCGTGTACATGTTCAGGTGACTGATTACATGTTATACTTTGATAGAGCCCTTAGGATCTTGCTTTACTACCAACAGTAAGATGGCGATCATATACGTGAGAGTTGGTGTTCATACCAGAATATTACATTTTATACCGCCCATTCTTACGCTCGTGTGTTTATAGGTAGGTGCTTTTGATCAGTGTTTGCTACATATTTGCAGAATACAGGTTCTCGGCTCTAAACAGTGAAATCCATGGAAAAGTACGACAAATTCCGGATTACTGCCAACAACAGATAAAACACGGGTCTCCGCTCTCTATCCGTGTGTTGCCACATACCAGTTTAAGGGACAAGATGGCAAATCGATTGTCATGTCATGCACAAAGCTTTAGGTCAACACAAGATCCAAGAAATCTACGCGGAGCTCGAGGAAATCATGGCAAAAGATCCACATCACATCACATTGTTGTTCTACTAAAATTCTGGAATAATTGTGAAGAGTTTCTGAGAAAAGTCATATACCACACTGAAGAGGACAACAAAACAGGGAAGCACCCAAAACCCGACCACCCAACTCCACCATAGGGCCGCGGATCCGCGGCCAATAGAGGGTCTAGGCCGCTGATCCGCGGCCATGTTGACTCCTCTCTCTGTCGTATTTTGGGGGCATTTTGGGGACTTCATATTGTGGCAGATTCTTGCCCTAGATCTTCAACCCTCTGCCTATAAATACTCCAGAATTGAGCTAAGCAAGAGGTCCAATTTTGTGTTCATTCTTTGTTCTTCTTTCTTTTTAGGATTTAGTCTTTTTCTTCTTCTTCTTCATTCTTTTTCCATGAAAATTGTAGTGAGAGCTTTTTGAGTGGGAGATCAATGAAGATGAGGGCTTTTTGTATCATTCTCTTTTGTTTCTTCTTCCCCTTGAGATTCTTGCTTTCTCTTGATCATTCAACCTCTTCATTGAGCTTGAATGGTTAAGGGTTAGTTATTGATCTCAAGGGTCGTATTTTCTTATGGAATTAGCGCTTCATTTCACATGCGTTCTCTACCCTTCCCTTGATCTTGCAACCTCTTGATTGAGCTTGCAAGTTTAAGGGTTGGCTATTGATCACATGCTTGTCTTGAGTTCTAGTTTCTAATTCTTTTTATTGCTTATTTATTACTTGCTTTTTATTACCTTGCTTTACTTTCTTGCAATTTATATTCCATGCACTTTAATCACTTGTATGTAATCTTTTCTTTTCTTTGTTCTTCTCTTTTTGTTCTCTCTTTTTGGTTCTTTTTTGTGAATGGTTGTAATTATCATTGTTAAGAATAAATACGGTATTGTAAGTTAAGATTTTCTTTTCTCATTTCCTTTTCCCGTTATTTTCCATTGAACTCCGCCCAAACCATACGCAAGCGCTCCGTTAGGCACCCTACCCTAACAAGGTAACGGTGATTCCTAACCGCGACCGGTTGCGTTCGGTTTGGCCGGAGGCGAAAGCAAGAGACAAGAACGGAAGGACAAGGGTAAATAAGCCGTATTCCACGAATACCGCGCTTAAATCCCCTAATCCACGTTGTTGCCGATTGCTCTAGCTTCAATTGGTCAAGACTCGGCTCAAAGGTTTTGAGTACGGATTTCTTTAGCTTATAATTTCGTATCTTTTTCTTAACAACTTTATACTTGCAAATAATACACATAGGATAGTCTAGAACAAACATACACAAATTCTTTATTGACTCGTCTAAGACAAGAACGGACATACAACCATCTCCCTGTGGATCGACCCGTGCTCAACCGGCTAGCTGCATAGCGACACCGTCTTGATTGCGGTTAACTTTAATTCTTTGAATCAAATGGCGCCGTTGCCGGGGAGACGGTAGCGTATTTTCTTTCTTGTTATTCGGGTTAATATTCTTTTTGTATATATATAAAAAAAAACAATAAAAAAAAATCTTTTTTGTTTTTTTTGATCATTTTTGTGGGCAAGTGTGCAGATTTTTGCGTATTTGCAAACTGCGATTGTGGGAGCAAAGTGTACGTTCAAAGTTAAGGTGATTACGAAGTACAGTGCCAAAGATCCGGGTAGTTTGACCCGCGCAAGCGAACTTTCCAAGCTTACCGGATTTGATTCAACGGGGGTTTCCTAACCCAAAACTTAACGGTACATACTTTACTAACACCTTCTTCTCAAATCCGACGCTTCCAATATACTATTCTTTGCAGGATTCTTTGCAAGTTCGCTAGCAAACGCTAAAAAAATTGACTAACCCGTATTTGTTGCAGTGCCGTGCTTAAACTAAAAAATGATTGTTTGATTCTTTACAGAATTTTTGAATTGCGCATTGCATACATTAATACGGACTTAAGGGCAAGCGAACCCCACAAGATACGGTAAAGGATTTCATCACCTTTTCCGTGGCCCACAAATCATGAACTTGAGCATAACGTTTACCCGCACAAAATTTAAAAGAAACTAGACTTTAAGCCTTAAGGACTTCGCGCTCATTAGGAGAAGTTAACTGTGTTTAGAACCTTGCTTAACGGTATATTGTTTACGGGGTGTCTAGGAAAGTGTTAACGGCGAAACCGCCAAAAGAGAAAGGGTTATTTAATTAAGGAACTTCGCGAAAGCGTTGGAAAACCTCCCCTTATCTCTGCACTTACCTGGCCTCGTGATCAGTGTATCTTGAGCCTGTTTCTCGATACAGTTTTACTTCGACAATCAAGTTCTGGAGCAGGTCTAGTTGACCTAGGTGAACCCTAGAACGATTAGGTGTGTGGTATTTTTGTGTCGTGATTGTTTTTGTCCATATTGTTTTTTATTCTTTTGTTAATATATAAACTAAAAAAAAAATATCACATTCTTTTTCCCCTCCTTTTCTCTACCTTTCTTTCTCTCTCTTCATATCATGGGTACCCCACCTCGAAAAACTCTTACCGAACTTTGGTACCCCCAACCAGACAATACTTCTTACGGTTCTTGCTTTGGCCGAACTTCGAACGATCCATCCATGCCAAAAATTTCATTGAGAGATCGGATAGACACGTCTAGGACAAACAATTTGACTCCGCAATCAACTTCGTATCAACCATTTCAAACATTCACCCCTTCTTACGTTGATACCCCTTCTTCGAGTCATGTTGCAACTCCAAGACCTATGTCTATTGCAGAACATATTGAACAATCTCGTAGCCGATCTTTCACTCCTGTCACCACTTCAAATTCTTGGGATCAACAATTTCATTCACCTTCTTATCTAAATGTTGATCCTACCCCTGTCCAACCATTCAATTCCTACCAGTCCTACCCTACTTTTTCACCTTCCCTAGACATTGTTTCTGAACCGCCATTTAGGAATTTTCAGTATCCAAACAACTTTGAATCTTTTACTGAAACCCCTTCACAACCAATGTCTAGTCTAGAACAGTCCTTGGAAGACTTTAGGGTAGCGTCAAGCCAACAGATGATGGATTTGAATGCGTCCATGGCCGCCCTCATACAACCCAGTGACCCGGTAGCTAGTTTTCAACTAGCTCCAAATTTTCCAATATATGAAGAGGCGGTAGGACAGGCTGTGACTTTGAGTGGAGAGAGTGAGCTGTACCCCCTTCCAAATCAAACCTACCCGTCTCAAATTGAATCCCACAACTCCTGTGTTGAAAGTCTATCAAGTGTCCCAAATGAATTATCAGTTGAAGATAAAATGTTTAATGAGTTGTGCGACTTTGTAGTATTTGATTTGCCAGATTGTGAAGTGACCTTGGCAAGTGAAACCACACCCAAACCTTTCGACCTCTACACCTCCACTCTAGAACCTGAATTGATTGATATCCATGCTTTTGATGAGGTGTCTGAGAATATTGATTTTCACTTGATTAAGGATATTGACGCGGGGAATAATTTGGATGATGAACCCATAGATTTGGCTGAGTTTTTCTCTCCAATTCATCATCCCGAGTCATTAAATGTTTTTCCCGAACAATATATGCATCTGGACTTTGATGAAATATGCATGGATGAGCTTAACTTTGAGGAGAATTTTGAGGATATTTTTTAGGATGAAACAGTTCTAGATGATGAGTCGGATTTTCCAATTCATCCTGTTCCTTTCACTGACTGTGTACACCCTCCAGAACCCTTAACCGATACCCTTCCTCAACCACTTCCCTCCATCCTTTCCATCGTTCCGACCTTGCAAGAGCCCGTACCATTTTCACTTCCTGTGTCTGGTTTACTGAGTTCGGCGTACCCATGGGTTCTTACGAATCTTGAGGGATTTGACCCAATCTCTCGCCAGGTTAATAGATTAGCACAATCGCTGTTTACACATCGCTCATCACAAATTGTGCTAATCTATTCACTCCATTTCCTCTCTCAAGTTCGTATTCCACTTCTTTTTCCCTTCCGCCATTCTTCTTCCTCTCATATACCGAGACCGTATCCCGCTTCTCTCCGCATATGGTCTCGCGTATTCTCCATCTCTTTTCTCTACGCCTTCTTCCACCAACCGGTATATTATAGCGATAAAATCTTTGAAAGGTTGGTGTTAACTTTTGGCCTGTGTAAGGCCTTGTATAGCTTGATACTGTTCTCTTTCCCCTAATCCTGAATTTCAACGCTTAACAATGGAAACACTGTTTTACTTAAGTTTTGGGGGACACCTTTTTTTGTATATATATTTTTGTTTTCCTTTTTGTTTTGTATATAATTTTTTAGGGAGCGCCGATAATTTTGACCCTCTTGGTGTAGCCTGACAGTGAGGGCACTGTCAAGTTTAAGTTTGGGGGTGTGCTCGGTAAGCTTTCTTCCTTCGCATTCATTTGTATATTTTGCATTTGCATACCTTATTAAAAAACCCACAAAAATCGAAAATTTTCCAAAAAATATAAAAACTTTGTCGTTAAGTTAGCTAATAGGGTAACTTAGATTTTTATTCTAAAAGTTTAGTTGATATATTAGAAATAACTAAATTCTAGGTTTAGGAATTGAAAACCCTAAAAATAACCCTCATTCTGTCTAACTTTGGTAAGTATACGTCCTTACAATTTTTGAGTTCAGTTCTTGAGTCAAGTCAAGATGAAGGGGAAGTATTGAAGCTTTACCGGAGGATAAGTCTGAAAAATAGTTTCTTTTCTTGAGTTCAAATTTAGAAAGTATATACCCTACAACTACACTTACACGTACCTTGAAACTTGGGATAATAGAGGATACCTAGAAATACTCTTGCCTGAAACCTTAGTATGAAAGAAAAAACGGTATTTAAAGCTAAACACCAAAAGAGCATTATTGAAAAATATATCCGGTCTTGAAAAAGGAAAAAAAAAAGAAAAAGAAAAAGAAAAAGAATATATAGAATAAAGTCAAGACCTGGAAACTGCTATTTACGCTTTAAAGTTCACACATTCAGTAATCGGTCGTTAGTGCCTCATGAAGCATTAATAGTCGCATGAAAGGTGTGTGAGCAAATCTGTCCATCCTTAATGAAAAGAAGTAGTATTAGGTATTAGGGCAAGGGTATTATAGCTTGAATTGAATTCTCAAGTGTAGGGGTATAAATATACACACACGTAGGGGTATACAATCGATGTTTGAATAAAAGATAGAAATACAGAATAAGACTTGTGTTTTCTGTAAAGTTGATAAAAATCCCTGATTTGAGGCCGCACTTTAGAAGGAAAACTCAGGAGATCCAAGGTTAAATAGATAGAAGGTGTGAAAAATAAGGGTTGAATATTTCTAACTTAGGATGATAGAGTTTCTAACGTAAATACTAAACTGTAGGAGTAGAATCGATGTTAACTTACGAAACTAGCTTGACGGGATTTTGTGGGTAGTATCCGCTGAAAACCCTCAGGAGACAACACTCCTCCTACTAGGGACACCTAGAGGTTTAACGGCTTGTTGCACGCGCTCAGTGCAATCGCGTTCCCTGAGAAAGTGCGGTTATCATTATATTTTTGTGAATAATTGGTTTTGCTCGGGACAAGCAAAAGTTAAGTTTGGGGGTATTTGTTCATACCAGAATATTACATTTTATACCGCCCATTCTTACGCTCGTGTGTTTATAGGTAGGTGCTTTTGATCAGTGTTTGCTATATATTTGCAGAATACAGGTTCTCGGCTCTAAACAGTGAAATCCATGGAAAAGTACGACAAATTCCGGATTACTGCCAACAACAGATAAAACACGGGTCTCCGCTCTCTATCCGTGTGTTGCCACATACCAGTTTAAGGGACAAGATGGCAAATCGATTGTCATGTCATGCACAAAGCTCTAGGTCAACACAAGATCCAAGAAATCTATGCGGAGCTTGAGGAAATCATGGCAAAAGATCCACATCACATCACATTGTTGTTCTACTAAAATTCTGGAATAATTGTGAAGAGTTTCTGAGAAAAGTCATATACCACACTGAAGAGGACAACAAAACAGGGAAGCACCCAAAACCCGACCACCCAACTCCACCATAGGGCCGCGGATCCGCGGCCAATAGGGGGTCTAGGCCGCGGATCCGCGGCCATGTTGACTCCTCTCTCTGTCGTATTTTGGGGGCATTTTGGGGACTTCATATTGTGGCAGATTCTTGCCCTAGATCTTCAACCCTCTGCCTATAAATACTCCAGAATTGAGCTAAGCCAAGAGGTCCAATTTTGTGTTCATTCTTTGTTCTTCTTTCTTTTTAGGATTTAGTCTTTTTTTTCTTCTTCTTCATTCTTTTTCCATGAAAATTGTAGTGAGAGCTTTTTGAGTAGGAGATCAATGAAGATGAGGGCTTTTTGTATCATTCTCCTTTGTTTCTTCTTCCCCTTGAGATTCTTGCTTTCTCTTGATCATTCAACCTCTTCATTGAGCTTGAATGGTTAAGGGTTAGTTATTGATCTCAAGGGTCGTATTTTCTTATGGAATTAGCGCTTCATTTCACATGCGTTCTCTACCCTTCCCTTGATCTTGCAACCTCTTGATTGAGCTTGCAAGTTTAAGGGTTGGCTATTGATCACATGCTTGTCTTGAGTTCTAGTTTCTAATTCTTTTTATTTCTTATTTATTACTTGCTTTTTATTACCTTGCTTTACTTTCTTGCAATTTATATTCCATGCACTTTAATCACTTGTATGTAATCTTTTCTTTTCTTTGTTCTTCTCTTTTTGTTCTCTCTTTTTGGTTCTTTTTTGTGAATGGTTGTAATTATCATTGTTAAGAATAAATACGGTATTGTAAGTTAAGATTTTCTTTTCTCATTTCCTTTTCCCGTTATTTTCCATTGAACTCCGCCCAAACCATACGCAAGCGCTCCGTTAGGCACCCTACCCTAACAAGGTAACGGTGATTCCTAACCGCGACCGGTTGCGTTCGGTTTGGCCGGAGGCGAAAGCAAGAGACAAAAACGGAAGGACAAGGGTAAATAAGCCGTATTCCATGAATACCGCGCTTAAATCCCCTAATCCACGTTGTTGCCGATTGCTCTAGCTTCAATTGGTCAAGACTCGGCTCAAAGGTTTTGAGTACGGATTTCTTTAGCTTATAATTTCGTATCTTTTTCTTAACAACTTTATACTTGCAAATAATACACATAGGATAGTCTCGAACAAACATACACAAATTCTTTATTGACTCGTCTAAGACAAGAACGGACATACAACCATCTCCCTGTGGATCGACCCGTGCTCAACCGGCTAGCTGCATAGCGACACCGTCTTGATTGCGGTTAACTTTAATTCTTTCAATCAGTTGGGTAGTTTATATGCATATCCTTAATTGTGGTCCCTAATCGTGGGAGTATCGAGATAGGGCATCGATACTCCGGAGTAGACTAGTGTATACAGTCGAGACCCCGACGAGGGGCGGTGGCCGGTCTCACAAGCCACTGGTGTCAGTTGGATCACCTAAGATGTATACAGGTGCTCATTGGGTTATGAGTACACCGGACAGGACTCGCCGGGAATCTGCTAGTTAGTGCTATACCTATCGTCAGATAGCAGTTCCCTGGTGACATGTGTACAGGTTAGTTCATCGACCTGAGGTCGTCATTTGTCTCGTGTGAGTTCCCACTGTGCTTTGATTTCTACCCTACCACGGCTCAAAGGAGTCGTGCAAACAGGTAGCTTTTGGGTACAGTCCCGAGCCATATGGAGGCACGTGAGCGGATCGGCAGGGGATTCGTCTCTCCCGGTATTGGGGGCGAGATCGTGCTGTGTCTAGGAGAGCCATTACACAAAGCCCACGGCCGTGGCAGGAGATTTACTGGTAGGTACTCCAGTAGTATCTCAGGGTGTTATTAGGCTACACTCTGACACGACTTATACTGCTATTGGGGGTCTGACGTTACTAGCCCCCTAGGCAGATATGCGATACTCATAGACGAACGGACCGGACTGTATATACATCGTCACTGTTAGGCTCAGTAGGGTTTCCGGATGAGTTCGCTCATCGGCCTCCCTTGAGGTCAGTCCATGGGCAGCCATTACGCATAGCTAGTGCCGCTGACGGTTTGTGGTTAAACCCACTGCCAGGGTACTGGCGAGTCATTAGAGTCCCCCACAGACAGTTTCCCAAGTTCGGGCGAAACGTTGTAGAGGCCGTATGGTTTTATGGCAGGGTTCGGAAAATGCACGTGCGTTTACGCACGTGTCAGTTTTCGGGCAGATGATACTGGTCGGCTTTGGTTTAAGCCGGATCCGAGTATTATATTGAGTAGATATAATATCTTTGTCTCAGTTGCATTTGTATTCAGTCGTAATACAAATGCAGGTATATTTATACAGTTACGGGGTTATCCTGAAATTCGTTTCAGGATCACTTTTGGAAGTTGCCAGTTTCCAGTTTTCTATCAGCCGTCTTTTAACATTCGGTTAAAGACGGATTTATCTTTTCTTGGATGAGGTGAGTCATGCTTCTAGAAGTTTCTAGATATGGTGACTAGGTTGATGAGGTGGCTAATGACTCATCTTGACATTAATTGTTGCATTAACTTGATGAGGTTTATTAGTGACTCATGCTTTAGCATTAATGTTTCTTGTTTACTTAAGGATATTTGTTGTTGATATTTATCCTTATGGTCACCTTGTTTGCTCCTACACTCACCCTCCTCCTTCCTATATATGGCCGGCCTCTTCCCCCTTCTCTCTCTCACTCACACTTGATGTTTCATTTGTAAAAGATTATGATAGTTTTCGGTGTATGGAATTTCACAGCTCATTTCATTCCATCACCCGATTGCCTCGGCAACTTCATTAACCGATCGTCCACGGATTTGGACGAAGTGAGACAAAGTCATCTACTCATTCTCTACATCATTCTTGGTCGTCTCTTTTAGCAAACTTGACGATCGAGTTGCCTCGAGTCAGAGGCGGGAGCCCGTTTAAAGAATCGTTGATGTGGTGCCACCTGGACGAGCAGATCGGAGATCGACGAGATCGGAGCAGCCGCAACGGAGCGTGGGATGATGGTTGAAGAACGAAGGACTCGGATCGTTCGGTATAACCTTTCTACACTCTTTACAGTTTGTTAGTTTAGCAATAATGGCAGATCCGGGTTAAAGTATACGATAGCGCCAGTTAAAAAGTTTTTGTTCCGCATTTGGCGTCTGTAGACGGCCGGGGCGCTACCGTAGACTTACATAAACTTACTGTGGGAAGCTGGCGTAAGAACCTATGACGCAGATGGTAAACAATTTTTTTAGATGTAGTCTTTTATGTTGTGGACTATTAATAATGTCTCCTAGAAGAGCCGGCCTGATGATGCTCGGTATCGGTGATCTCCCAGATTATGACACGTGGCAGATGACGTGTCCCAAAGCTCACAAGAAAGGACCTACAGTGGCCGACCAGGACACTCCTGTGCCCATCCCATAAACTAACGCTGCCTCGCCACCAAGCCCCCTGCACAATTTGCCTCCTCGGCCTCCCAGCTCGTCTCTAGGCTCCAACAGAACCAAGATACCTCGGCTCTCCCGCTCATCCGCGAGCTCTCCCGCCGAGGTCATCTTCCTCGGTCTCATCGACCGACCAACGACACCACTTACAGGCGCAACCGCCATCCCGTGAATTTTGCCATGCACGAGATATCCGCCAGCCACATCCCACGCTTTACGCCATCATGATCCCCCATTAACGAGCCTGTCTCGCCATTAATGGGAGATCCCACTAATCACGCGGGCATAACATCGGGAGCGTAACGGCCGGCGTGATTCTCGTGCCTGCCCTGCCTGCTGCCACCGCTATATAAACCCCTCTTCCAGACAGTTCAACTAAGCCATTTTAACTCCACTAAGCCATTACTCTGCTCGGATCTCTAGTCTAACTTGACCGTCGGAGGGTCCTCGGTGATACAACCACCCCGGGACTTCCTTGCGGTAGCTCGGCAACCACAACCTCAAACGCATTGAGATCCACACGCTTCATAAGCCTGCCTCCAAATCTAATATCAGCCATCCATCGCCGCCATCAGTAGATCAACGGAAGGTAACATCTTGACGCGCGGATCCGCCCCGCGTCAGCTGGCGCCGTCTATGGGAATCATTGATTCCACAAAACACAAGTTCATCTTCCGATCTTAATCTAATGGCGAGCGATCATCACGACGATCTCAGCACCAGCCGCCGCTTCCCCATCAACGGTGGCGCGGACGGACCTCTTCCGCCGAATGCCATCAACGCCCTTGCTAGCCGGATAGACCGACTCGCGTCTGTCGTGGAGGCGCTCATCCGCGTCCAAACGGCAAGGAAAGCTCCCTAGGTCGTCGGTCCCCCGCCTCGGGACCGGGACCCCTACCGAGATGAGAAAGCTCCGCTCGTGCAGGCACGGCCGACCGTCACCTCATCGTTTCCAACAGCCGCAGGTCCCCCAGGCCGACATGTTCAATAACCTGGTGGGCATCGCTTCATTTTGCCCCGAGGTCTTACACCAGAGAGTTTTGCCCCGAGTCTCGTCACACCCCTGTCCCTCCCGAGGCAGTGGCGGTCGGCTCGCCTGTTCGCAGGTATGACCTGCACCCCCTCCCTCGACGGGGCCGCGCAAGCGAGACTCTCCTCGGAAGCTCAAAAATAACCCCACCGGGGGGCGTGAGGGACCTCACCGAAAAGAACCGAGGCTCGTCAAAAATCATAGTCATGGCGGCGGGGAGTACATCAAGTACCTATGAGACTCAGCACCCCACGCCAGCCCCGGAAGTCGACAACTGTCCGAGGAAGAAGGCCAGGAAGACCGAGTCGATCAATTTTGACGACGGTGACTTTCACGGCATATCCTTGCCCCATAACGACCCCCTGGTAATTACGGCCCGGGTCCATCGATACGAGGTTCACAGGATCCTGGTCGACTCTGGAAGCTCGGCAGACATTCTCTTCCACGACTGCTTCCTGCGCATGGGGCTCACTACGGCGGACCTGAGACCGACCTCCTACGTCTTTTCAGGATTCACCAACCACTCCACCCCGACGGAAGGGGTAATCACTCTACAGTTCAATGTCGGGAAGGCCGGCCGTACGCGGACATTGCCGGTGGAATTCATCGTAGCGAGAATTCCATCGGCCTACAACATCCTTCTCGGCCGCCCCACGCTGAACTCCCTCCGGGCCCAGATATCAACCTACCACCTGGCGATGAAGTTCCCTCTCGACCAGGGAGGGATAGGTCGGGTCTATAGAGACCAGCGAATTGCAAGGGTTTGCTTCACCGCAACATCTACATCGGAAAGGGCGGCCGATCATGTCGAAGGCGAGGGGGACATCCGGGGTTCTCTAGACACTCGAGACGAGCAAAAAGAGTTCCGAGGAACCCTGGTGGAGCCTCTGATAGAGGTCCCCCTCGTAGAAGGGGACGACGAGAAACTCGTTCAGATCGTGTCGCTTCTGACAGGCACTCAGCGAGATGACCTGGTTCATTTCTTCAGGAACAACTCTGACGTGTTTGCCTGGGCGCCTGCTGACATGCCTGGGATTGACCCCAAAGTTATATCTCACAAGCTTGGGGTAGATCCTATGGCCCGACCCGTTAGACAGAAAAAGCGAAGCTTCGTGCCTGTCAAACAGAAGGCTATCGAGGACGAGGTAGATCGGCTCCTCGCCGCCAACTTCATTCGGAATGTGCCCTATTCGGAGTTGCTAGCGAATGTGGTCCTGGTCAAGAAGTCGAGCGGGAAGTGGCGCATGTGCGTCGACTTCACCGACCTAAACAAGGCCTTCCCCAAAGACAACTATCCCCTTCCCCGGATAAATCAGCTCGTCGACAGCTCGGCAGGCCACGAGCCATTGAGCTTCATGGACGCCTTCTCCGGCTACAATCAGATCCGTATGAATCCGGCAGACGAAGATCTCACCGCATTCACAACGGACCGGGGGGTATACTGCTACAAGGTGATGCCATTTGGCCTCAGAACGCCGAGGCTATGTACCAACGACTGGTCAACCGCATGTTCAAGCCACAGATCGGCAGGAACATGGAAGTTTACGTCGACGACATGCTCGTCAAGTCAGTCTCGTCGACCGACCATGTCAAGGACCTGGGCGAGGCCTTCGAGGTACTCCGCAAGTTCAAGATGAAGTTGAACCCCGCCAAGTGCGCATTCGGGGTCACCGGGGGAAAGCTACTCGGTTTCATGGTCACCCACCATAGGATCGAGGCTAACCCAGAAAAAATCGATGCTATCCTCAACATGACCGCGCCCAAGACCAACATCGAGATCATGCGACTGACAGGGCGGGTAGCCGCTCTGTCACATTTCATGTCGAGGTCTGGGGAAAAGTGCCTCCCATTCTTCAAAGCTCTCAGGAAAATTCCGAGGTTCGAGTGGTCAGAAGAGTGCCAGACCGCCTTTGACCAGTTAAAAAGGCACCTTGCGATACCACCGCTGCTCACCCGACCAATTGAAGGAGAAGAGCTATCACTATATCTGGCGGTATCCGACCGAGAAGCAGGCTCAGCGCTCGTACGAGAGGTTGACGGAGTGCAGAAGCCGGTATACTACATGAGCCACGTCTTCAAAGACGCAGAAACGAGGTACCCAGCCATAGAGAAGATTATTTTAGCACTCATTGTGGCCTTAAGAAAGCTACAGCACTACTTCCAGGCGCACACTATCCTCGTTCTCACCGAGCGCCCACTGGGGGCTATCCTTACCTCACCCGAATCCTCAGTCCGCTTAGAGAAGTGGAGGTGGGAGCTGTTCCAGTTTGACATAAAATACCGCCCGAGGCAGGCCATCAAAGCACAAGCCTTGGGCGATTTCATTATCGAATGCACCATCCCCAGCAAGGAACCGGAGTCCACGCCGACCCTCGTGGCTCAGCACCCGATCGAAAGTAAACTCGACTCGGTGCTTGAGTGGGTCATTTACGTCAACAGGTCTTCAGCCGAGAAAGGCTGTAGCGCCGGCCTCATCATCCGAGGCCCGAACGAGGCAGAAATGGAGTACTCTCTAAAGCTTGGATTCAAGGCCTCAAACAACACGACGGAGTATGAGGCCCTGCTGGCTGGACTGTGCATGGCCTTCGGGCTGGGGCTGAAGACAATTCGAATCCGCAGTGACTTAGCCCTAGTCGGGCTAGGTGACCGGCCACTTCGAGGCTCGGGAACCTCTAATGGTGAAGTATCTGGACGAAGTAAGAAAACTTCGGAAGAACTTTGGCAAAGTCCAGGTAGAGAAAATACCCAGGCAGCTCAATGCCCAGGCCGACGCCCTGAGCAAGCTGGCTTCATCCTACTCAGCCAACAACAAATGATCTATCCTCTTCGAGACATTGCCACGGCCCAACGTAGAAGACGGGGCAACAATTCTTTATGTATATACGGCACAGGAGGATGACCAAGACTGGAGAAAGCCCCTTGTGGAATTCTTAAGGAATGGTATGCTCCCAAAAGATCGGGGAGCAGCCCGCCGTCTCCGGGCTAAAGCCCATCACTTCATCTGGAGCAATGAGAACCTTTACAAGAAATCCTTCACTCAGCCCCTGCTCCGGTGCGTCGACCCCCACGAAGCCGACTACGTCCTCCGTGAAATCCATGAAGGGGTCGGTGGCGCACATCAAGGGGCCCGAACCTTAATCCAGAAGGCATTGCTCCAGGGGTACTACTGGCCAACTGTTCACGAAGACGCCCAGAAGCTCGTCAGGAGATGCAAAAGTTGCCAGCTCCATGGAAGCATACCTCGCCTCCCTGCTACCGAGCTGACCGCGTTAACTTCCCCATGGCCGTTCGCCCAGTGGGAATTGGACATGATAGGCCAGTTCCCTATCGGTGCGGGCGGGCACAAATATGTCCTCGTCGCAGTAGATTACTTCACGAAATGGATTAAGGCCATCCCCATCAGGAAACCGGATGCCGCCACGACCATCAAGTTCCTGCAGAACAACCAGATACTCCGGTTCGGCATCCCGAGGTGTATCATCACCGACCACGGGACGAACTTCGAAAACGAGAAAGTGAAGGATTTCTGCAATGAATATCATATCCTCATAAAGTTTGCCGCAGTCGCGCATCCTCAGTGCAACGGACAAGCCGAAGTGGCTAATCGGGACGTCCTCCAAGGTCTCCGGACCCGTCTAGAGGGACGCCAAGGCAGTTGGGTCGAGAAATTGCCCCAGGTCTTATGGGCCCTGCGCATGTCAAAGAAGACCCCCACCGGGGAAACCCCTTTCAGCCTCTGCTACGGGACTGAGGCAATGGTCTCAACGGAGATCGGGCTACCCAGCCATCGGGTCAAACACTTCGACGACGAAGCGAACACCACGGCAATACGGACCAAACTGGACATCTTGCTGGAGAAACAAGACAGGGCTCAGATCAGGGCTGCCGCCTATCAGCAGCAAACTGCCCGATACTACAACGTGCGGGTCAAGCGTCGCTCCTTCAGGACCGGTGATCTAGTCCTACGGCGAAACGAGTTCGTCGATCAAGGCCGGCTGCACAAGTTTTCCCTAAAATGGGACGGTCTGTTTCTCGTCTCTGAGGTACTTCCCGGTGGAGCCTACCGCTTACAGGACACGGACGGGCGCAAGTTTCCGCGGGCTTACAACGCCGAGAAGCTCAAGCTGTACCAGTGAAATCAATACCTACGAGTGTGCACCTCTCCTTTCACAAAGGCAATGTAAATTTTTCTAAAAAAGTCCTTTCCATTCAAATAACAAGAAGGGAACGTTAGAACATTGCAAAAAGAGGAGTTATGTCTTTATGATCAAAGCCCTCGCCAAGAGGAAGCCGAGCAGCTTCACTTCTCGGTCGATCCTTAGCAGGCCTCCCATGGCCCCTCCAGCGCTAAGGATCTAAGCCCTCACCAAGAGGCAGCCGAGCGGCCACCCTGCTCGGCTATCCCTGGCTGGTAGCTCCCTACCCCATAACGCTTGGGATCAAAGCCCTCATCAAGAGGCAGCCCAGCAGCTACCCTGCTCGGCTATCCCTGGCCCACAACGCCAGGGATCAAAGCCCTCATCAAGAGGCGGCCCAGCAGCCACCCTGCTCGGCTATCCCTGGCTGGTAGCTCCTTACCCCACAACACTAGGGATCAAAGCCCTCGCCAAGAGGCAACTGAGCAGCTTCATTGCTCGGTCAATCTTTAGCAGGCTTCCCATGGCCCCTCCAGCGTTAAGGATCTAAGCCCTCACCAAGAGGAAGCCGAGCGGCTACCCTGCTCGGCTATCCCTGGCTGGTAGCTCCCCTACCCCACAATGCCAGGGATCAAAGCCCTCACCAAGAGGTAGCCGAGCGGCTACCTTGCTCGGCTATCCCTAGCTGGTAGCTCCCCTACCCCACAACATCAGGGATCAAAGCCCTCGCCAAGAGGCACCGGGAAGCAACCCTGCTCGGCCATCCTTAAGGATCAAAGCCCTCACCAAGAGGCACCGGGCAGCAACCCTGCTCGGCCATCCTTAGTAGGCCTCTTACGGCCCCATCCGCGCTAAGGATAAAAAGCCCTCGAAAGAGGCAACCGGGCCCGCCCTTGCTCGGTTATCTCTGGTTGGTAGCTCCCTACCCCAACACACCAAGGATCAAAGCCCTCGCCAAGAGGCACCGGGCAGTAACCCTGTCCGGCCCATCCTTAAGGATCAAAAGCCCTCGAAAGAGACAACCGGGCCCGCCCTTGCTCGGTTATACCTGGCTGGTAGCTCACTACCCAACACACCAGGGATCAAAGCCCTCGCCAAGAGGCACCGGGCAGCAACCCTGCTCGGCCATCCTTAGCAGGCCTCCTACGGCCCCTCCAGTCCTAAGGATCTAAGCTTTCACGAAGAGGCAGCCGAGCGGCTACCCTGCTCGGCTATCCCTAGCTAGTAGCTCCTTACCCCACAACGCCAGGGATCAAAGCCCCCGCCAAGAGGCACCGAGTAGCTACCCTCCTCGGCCCCGTCCTTAGCATGCCTCTCCGAGCCTCCCACGCTAAGGAACGTGACCTCACCATGAGGCATCCGGTCTGTCTACGTCTGAGCGATCTCCACCTTGACTTCGGGGCCATGGATATACCGTCTTTGCACACTGGGCAAATGAACAGATTCAACTCAACGCGTAATCACTAGACAAAAAACTGACATAACACAAAGGCAGTACCGTGCAAATACAAGTGTTTACCGACAAAGGAAAATATGAGCACAAACACTACAAAAGGTTTTTATTCACAAAGCTAAAAGTCTTTACAAGGGTATTGTGGGCCCCCAGCCTTATCAAATTACCCGGAGGCTTACAAAAGAGAGAGGAAGAAAAGCCAAAAAGTTTGAGTCGCAAGCCCTGCCTAGACCTCGCTTCCCTCATCACCGTCGGCCGGAGGCATGACCACCGAAAGTGGGACTCGAGCACGGAGCTCACCATTGGCAAACTCTGGAAACTGCTCCTTGACGGCATCAAGAGCTTTGTTCCATGCAATGGCGGAGGCCTCGCCGAGGTCAACGTAAAACTGGTCCGACCCCTTGTAATCAGCCACCGCCTTTTTAGCTCGGATCTCAGCAACCTCCGCCGCCTGAAGCGCCGCCTCGGTATCCCGCCTGCTGGCATTCCCCGCCTTCTTCATGGCTGCAAAGCGATCGGCCAATTCCACCAACTTCTCCTCGATGACTTGGTGGGACTCAGTCAGGCGGTGATAGGACTCCCGGCACTTTGAAAAGGCGAGCTCCGCGGCGGCCGATCGGGCTTCAAGGACGACCATCCTCTCCCTCTCCAGACGCAGCTCAAGTCGTAGATCCTCGGCCTCCGAAGAAGTCTCTTCTGCTGACCTCGCAGCATGAATAGCCCCCTCGGCCTCCATACGAGTAACGAGGGAACAGTGCTGAAGGACTTGGTGACAACCGACAGAGAGACTTAAGGACACCTAAACGAAGGAGAGGGCGCTCGAAATAACACATGAGGGAGTACATACCTGAACCGCCTCCTGTGCGATAGCCGCCATTTGGGCCCTCAGGGTCCCCCGCGGCATCTGGCCCCCAGCCAACTCCTCCATACCAGCAAGAAGGCTGGCAGCAACGGAAAGCCCCGACGGGACCTCGAAATGGGTGTCCCCCTCCTGCATGGGAATCTCCTCCGGAATCTCCGTCGGCGGCGCGCGAGAGACCGTCTTCTTCCTCTTAAGAGGAACCTCGTCTTCGTCCTCTCCTGCATCCCTCGTCCGGGGCTCGGGAACCCATGGACGCTTTTGGCCGCCGCCGAAACAATCGTCAAGGGCTCGTGACGGGGCAGATGGCCCCGCCGTTGGAGGCGCATCTGGTGCAGGGCTCGGGTCAGCCGGAGGCACGACCGCACCGCCGGCCTCTCTCTGAGACCGAGCGCCGAACGAACCAAGAGTCCTGGAACGATCCATCTATCCTGCCAAAGGGAGAAAAGGCTTGACTCAGAAAGAGAAGAAGCAGAAGAAAGAAGAAGAAGACATCGAGAACGCAGAGATCCGACCTGAAGAGGAGAGCGCCGAGCTAACAAGATCAAGAATGAGGAAAATATGAATGGAGATGGGCCCTAAAGCGGACCCCACCTCTATTTATAGCCATCGACGTCCTCATCCAACGGCGACGGTCGACTCCCGCCAAAAACAACTCTTCGCATTCGACGACCACGATCACGCCACCTGTCGCACGCACGATGGCCGGATCCCATCAGACGCCAGAGGTCTGTGGCCCGTCGCGTCAGCCAACCAGCGTCCGACACGTGGTCTATCGCTTCAGGAAAAGTACGCACGATCCGGCGCACCCTCTTTAATACAAAGATCTCGTCCTGATTCACTGGCATCATCAAGAAAATACAACAGATTACTCGGGGGCACGCCCGACGATATCTTCGAAAAGGATCTCACCTCGGGTGACCCGGCACACCACTCTTAACCCGACCCATCAGATGGTCGGGACAAGAGTAGAGAGCTAATGATGATGCTCGGTATCGGTGATCTCCCAGATCATGACACGTGGCAGATGACGTGTCCCAAAGCTCAAAAGAAAGGATCTACAGTGGCCGACCAGTGGCCGACCAGGACACTCCTGTGCCCATTCCACAAACAAACACTGGCTCGCCACCGAGCCCCCTGCACAATTGGCCTCCTCTGCCTCCCATCCCGTCTCCGGGCTTCAGCAGAACCAAGATACCTCGGCTCTCCCGCTCGTCCGCGAGCTCTCTCGCCGCGGTCATCTTCCTAGGTCTCATTGACTGACCAATGACACCGCTTACAGACGCAACCGCCATCCCGCGAATCTCGCCATGCGCGAGATATCCGCCAGCCACATCCTACGTTCCACGCCATCACGATCCCCTATTAACGAGCCTGTCTCGCCATTAATGGGAGATCCCGCTAATCACGCGGGCGTGACGTCGGGAGTGTAACGGCCGGCGTGATTCTCGCGCCTGTCCTGCCTGCTGCCACCGCTATATAAACCCTCTTCCAGACGGTTCAAGTAAGTCGTTTTTACTCCACTAAGCCGTTACTCTGCTCGGATCTCTAGTCTAACTTGACCGTCGGAGGGTCCTCGGTGGTACAACCACCCCGGAACTTCCTTGTAGGTAGCTCGGCAACCACAACCTCAAACCCATTGAGATCCACATGCTTCAGGAGCTTGCCTCCAGATCCAATATTAGCCATCCATCACCGCCATCAGCAGATCAACGGAAAGTAATATCTTGACGCGCGGATCCGCCCCGCATCACGGCCCTTTAAATTTCAAATGGTGGCTTAGATTTTGTCATGAATGAAAACGAGTCATGTTATGATATGTCTACAGGAAAAAAAAAACCATATACATTATTGATATATAATCAAATTTACAAAGATAATACCACAATATCCCCTTCATGAAATGATCAACTCATTGACCCTCCTTAAAAAGAATTAGTGAACAAGTTTTGTAACAAGGAGAGCTGCACGCATCAACACATAATTCTGAGCATCGTAGCACACAATTTTTTTTTATCACCAAGCTGCCATCTTAATTAATCTTTTGCGTCAAGACCACCAAATTACTTGTTCTAGACATGAAAGCCAAAGCTGTACCTTGCTCCTTAGCTTGGCATATGATTAATTTTTTTTTTGCTGTATCTAATTTCAAGTGTCTATCTTGCCATTTAAAAAAATATATTAAGTCGTTCAGTGACATTACATCATATTTTTAATATCGGTCAATTTTAGCTATACAACCGTTCCTATAACTATTCACATGATTTCTCTTGTGGAACATACTTGCGATCTCGGTCATTATGTATGTCTATACATGGTCTTATTTGCACCAAAAATCCGACTTTAGGAAACAAAGGTCGAGATAATAATAATGTCATTGTTCGCTAAATAGCTATTTCCAGCCAAAGAAGTTTAAGGAAGAACAAGGGGGTCATTGTGTGGCTCCAACGCGTAATAGTTACTTCAAGAAACTATAAATACGAGTTTTCGAAGGATTCTGAAGTACTCTCTGATCAATTAAAATTTACTATTGTAATTTCTATATTCGTGATTCTCCAAAGAATCACGAACCACACAAGAACCGTAGTGGAAAACCTATCATAATCATGAGTTTCGAATCTATTTGAAAAGAATTACCGAACAACTATCAAAACACATCAAGTTATCAAAAGCACACACCAAACAAGACAAGCGCAAGATTTACCAAGATTCAACGCAACTTGCACATGCTCCAGCAACCTGACGACGAAAGCTTCCACTATCGAAGAAAGAATTATAAGAGAATGATCACCGCCTAATACATCAAATCTCCTAATCCTGACAAAACCTCTCCTTTATCTCTCTCTCGATCTCTCTCGATTTTATAGCTACCTCTTTTAATTGTGGAGAAATATTGGCAATTGTCTTCAAAACCCTAGGGTATTGGATTTATATTTATAGCCTATAATTTGGTTAGAGATAGACTAGGTTTTAAACCTAAGATTTCCTTAAAAAAACTAATCCAAAACCGATTAGAAACCCTCCCGAACTGAACCCGTTCCCGCTCTCGCTCGCCACCCCAATCAATTAAGTGCGCCACCAATAGCAGGCTGCCACGTAGATAATTATATTTTATTATATTTTTTGCATCTCTTTTTATATCTAATTGTAAATAAATAAGGGAAATTTCACCAGAACCATCATGTATTATAGCCTTTGTTCCTAAAATCATCCTGATGCGGATTTTGTGCATAGAAACCCCCGAAGTTTTTTCCGTCACATGCGACCCTCCTTCCATTAAAATTTAAATTTTTTAAGTCAAAATTTTCTTTTCTTTTGCAAATACTACCCTTCATCCCTCTTTTAATAGTCGACTATATGGCAGGGTATTTTGGTCATTTTATGAAAAAAGTTTAATTCCAAAAAAAACCTCAAATCTTTTAGCTAAAATACGAGAAACCCCCGAATAGTTTCAAAATTATGAGAAACCCCAATCGTATGCGGTTTTGTGCTATTTATGGCCGACGTGGCACCTGATTTTTTGGGGTTTCTCGTAGTTTTTGAAATTTTTTGTGGTAGTTTTTTGTGTATTTTGAAAGTTTTATGGTAGTTTCTTGTGTATTTTAAAACTATTTGGGAGTTTCTCATATTTTAACTAAGGGGTTTGGGTTCATTTTGGAATTAAGCCCATAAAAAAACTAACGGCGGGAAGGTCACGAGAGAGGTCGCATGTAACGGAGAAAACTTTTAGGGATTTCTGTGTACGAAATCGGCACCACGGTGGTTTTGCGAACAAAGGCTATACTGCATGATGGTTTTGATGAGTTGTCCCAAATAAATAATTGCTACTGGAGAAAGTAATTGCAGGAAACAAGTTTTAAATGCAAAAAAGAAGAAAAAAAGAAATTATGTGCTTTTAGATAGTACAAAACAGTAGAAGACTCAAGGTAAATGGGCCTAATCAAATCATGCTTTGGCCCCGCTGTCCGACCGCTGATATGTTCCAATCTCCTCGAGATTTTTCATGGTGGTCGAGTGTTTGAATATTTGCATATTTGTATATTGTAACCGAAACTTTTATTTATAAAAAGGATCGGATTCGAAAGCAAGGGTTTCAACTCTTTTTCTCTTTACTATCCTCATAATTATTTTTGGCTAAGTTTTTAATTTTCAGCAAGTTCTTCAATTTCAGATAAGTAGTTCTTCGAATTCAGCGATCAATAAAAATGTTTTTATTTTTATTTTTATTATTATTCTCAATTCTTATATTATGTTTTCTATTAATCTTGCTAGTGTTCTGTTTGATCACGAGTAGCTAAGCTAGTTTACTTAAGGGTAGATGAAGTAGATCCAGGTATATGATAAGAATTATGGATCACCTTCTAAAGATTTTAAAGTTTATTTAAACAAGATATAGATTGATATTGAATCGGAGACGGCTGAAAAACCTTGATAGACTATGTAGCATAGCACAAAGCCTATTCCTGGGAAAAGCATATCTACAATCAAATCATCAATCTAAATCTAAAAATTTGTCTTTCTAACATTTGTAAAACAATCAAGTTTGATGAATTGATGGACTATATTTGAGATATCTAATAGTTCACTCTAATGAGATTTCATTTAAATGTGATAGGAAGAAAGATGAGAGATCCATGATCACTTCATTGTATGGGTTGATCTAGATCTACTGATTCGAAACCCTACGTACTTCTAATCATTAAATCTTTTCATTAGCTTTTAGATAAACCATCAACCACAACTTTTAGTTTTAATTAGCTTAAACCTGAGTAGATCTAACCATCTTCACTGCGGATTCGAACTATTCTTGCACACTGCTACAACACCCCAGTTTCCTCTTTCGCCATGCTATCCTCGTTGGCAAACGGATGGGTTAGAGCGAGCGCTAGCGGTTGAAAATAAGCACAGATCCGGAAATTGCCGAATTGGTAAACTTTTTCAGAACATGTCTGAGTCAAATGCTGAAGAACTCTCGACCGAAATGAGAGAAAAAGAACCAGATGGTCTATAATGCTACATCTGCAGGTATAGTACGCAAATATTGCTATAACGCGCTCTTTTTTTGGTTATTGGAAGAGGAAAAAATCTCATCTTTGCACAAAAATGTCTTGATTTTGATACGAAAATAAGTTCCCGTCACTCAAGCGCCCGTGAAGAAGATCCTTTTATTGAGTTATTTACTTAATTATGAACTGGACCAGTATCCGGAAAATTCATAGATTTTGGTATGCGTAAAAATAGAACATAGCAATGCACTTACGGTTACATTTTAAAGCTCACCACACGTATCATCCTTGTACCGCCTCTCGCGCTCGCCAACGAAAGCTTCTTGTGGGCTCAACCTGGGCCATGTTTTCTGGGTTGCAACTTCTAGGCTTGTTCTCTTGCGGTGGGAATCTTGGTGATCATAAATCAAAAGAAAAAATTTATCATATTTATGCCTTAGTCTATTTTAGGAATAGAAGTCGCGTAAAAGACCATGATTTTAAAGGTCTTGTTGGAGTAGCACAAAACCCTCAGCGCCAAGCAAGATCCTCCAGAAGGCACCGACATGACTTTCCTTTTGGGATATTCGACTTTGCTATTTTGAATATGGATTATATTTTGGTTCTTAAATTATTCGGATATTGGTTATTCTTAATTTGGCCTACCTTAATTTATGTAACTCTCGTTTAGTATGTTTTTTAAATTAAAGGAAGGCTCCACATTTCAGTATAACCCTGGAGCCATTTGTTTCGTTAATTAAAATGCACTTTAACTATATTTATTAGAATATAAAATACTATCTCTCAATCCTTATTATAACTATGGAGTTGTGATGCAGTGGAAGGGAAATTAATATAAGTTTTCAGCAGCCTAGGATCTTGCTCAACACGTATTTAATAGCGGATTAATTAAAAAAATAAATACCGTTGTGCAAATGCTTAAGTCTCGGCCGAAAAGGCCTTCGACCTATGGGGATGTATTAAAATATAGAATACGAACACTTAACCATCATTATAACTTAAGAATTTTGGTGAAGTGGAAGGTACTTTTCACACGATATATACTTTTGGGAAATTTTCCAGCCTCATGTACATGTTATGTTTTAGCCTTTTAATAATGCATACAGTTTCTATGTATCAAGGAATCTGAATTAATCTTGACAATCGAATTGTTAGATTAAGAGATATTTGAATATAACTGTATTCGATGTTATGATTATCATAAATCAGATAAATGTTGATTTATGTTGAAATTATATTTAGTGTGTTAAATTGTTAGAATTATTAGTTATCAGGTAGTTATGTTATGAGGTGTATAAATTGAGATGATTTATCTCTTAATAAAATTGATCGAGTTTATTGCTTTCTTATCATGGTATTTGAGCCAATGGCTCGATCCAAACTTTATTTTCATTTATATTTTTTGTTTATTATTTCAAAATAAATAAAGTTGCGTAAATAATATCCAATTCTGAAATGAGTTCTCTCGGTTTGATCATAATCAGTCACCTTCATCAATATCAAATCCAAGCAACTCTTTTTTTTATGACATTTTCTAGCAGCATGATCTTCATTCGTCCAAGCAGCTATTCTTTTCTTATGACGTCTTCTAGCAGTATGATATTCTTCCTTTAGCATTTCCAGCAAAATAGACTGCAGGTTATTCGGTCCACCTTGCAATCTGCAAAAGAGACCAAAAGGTATCGGTCCGCCATGATCGATACTTTAGATTTATTCTTCTTTTTCATCGTTCTACAAGTTGCAAATTTTTGTTTAAGATATTCTCCAAACTTTCGGTTATCCACAGCGAGTTTGATTGAGGCTGTTAGATTATTAGATATTTGAATTTAATTGTATTAGATATTATGGTTATCATAAATCAGATAAGTTGTAACTTATGTTTTTGAGATTATGATTAGCGTGTTGAATTGTTAGGATTATTAGTTTTCAGTTAGATAGTTATGAGGTGTATAAATTGGGTTAATTTATCTCTTAATAAATTGATCGAGTTTATTGCTTTCTTATGGTTAATTTGATTCAAAAACTCCACTTAAGCTTAAATGTTTCCTTATCAAGTCAACATTCAAACCTAGCAAATTATAAGAAAGTCGGGATACCTAAAAGGTACAACTAGTGCTTTAAAACTTTTCTCTCATCTTTAATAAAAGCCCGCAACAAGATTTCTGAAATGGTTGTATACAACAACAACAACTGAGCCTTTTATCCCATGTATATGGGGTAGGCTACATGAACCAACATGAGAATCACGCCGGGTCCAGCACATGAATCCTCTGCCTCCACTCACTCCTATCGAACAATATACTTTCATTGAGGCCTTTGGCAACCATATCTTTTCGTATCACCTCCATCCAAGTTTTGTTCGGTCTCCCTTTCGCCCTTTTGACATATCCCATATCGAGAGTATCCATTCGTCGAACTGGTGCTTCCATAGGTCCGCGTCGCACATGACCAAACCATCTAGCCGGTTTTCCCGCATCTTCTCCTCCATAGGTGCTACACCAACTTTTGCACGAATATCCTCATTTCGCACCTTATCTTTTCTAGTTTTACCGCACATCCAACGAAGCATGCGCATCTCCTCTACATGTATCTTTTATGTATGATATTTCTTAGGAGCCCATCATTCTGTACCATATAATAAGGCAGGCCGAATAGCGCTCCGATAAAACTTTCCTTTCAATTTTAACGGAAAGTTACGATCACACAAAATCTCTGTTGCACTCCTCCATTTCAACCAACTAGCTTGGATTCTTTGATTAACATCACTATCGATCTCTCCATCCTTTTGGATGATGAAACCTAAATATCTAAATTGATCGCTCAGTGATATCTCTTGCCCTTCCAATATTATACCAATATGGTTTTGACTTCTCTGTTTACTAAATTTGCAATGCATATATGCTGTCTTGGACCTGCTGAATCTAAACCCCCGAGATTCCAACGTTTGCCTCTATAATGCCAATTTGGCATTAACCCCTGTTTTCGTCTCATTTACTAGAACAATATCATCAGCAAATAGTATACACTAAGGTACCCCATCTTGGATATTTCTAATAAGCTCATCCATTACGATAGTAAACAGGAATAGACTTAATGCAGATCCTTGATATAAACCAATTGTAATTGGAAAATCACTCGTTAGGCCGTCGCAAGTTCTGACATTTGTATTAGTTGTATGTATGCCCTATATGCCATTATTGTACATGATTGTATATTATAGTGGATGCTTGGTCATATATAGAGAGGACTTTCTTACTCGACATGATAGTATACTATACGGTTACTCTTTATCTTAACATGTATACTCGTATTTTTATACCGTCTCTCTGTTACATATTGATAAAGCTTTAGGATGTGAACTTAACTACCAGGACTATGATACAGATCATACTAGTGGGGCCAGGGTAGTCCATAAGTACATCCTTTAATTTTTACTAGTCAAGGGAGTATCGAAACGGAGCATCGATATTCCAGAGTAGACTAGTGTGTACTATTCTTGACCATGTATGGGGCAATGGTTGATCCCACAACCATTGGTGTTTGAAATCAGAGAATGTGCACAGGTGCTCATTGGAGAATGGGTACACTGAACATGACTCGCTGAGAACTCTTAGATGGTATTATACCTGACGTCAGATAGTAGTTCTCTGGTGACACTGGTAAAGTTTAGTCTATAAACCTGAGATCTTCATAGAGTCTTGTGTGATTCCCACTGTGCATTGATTTCTATCCTACCACGCTAAAAAGAAGTTGTGCAAACAGGTGGTTTTTGGGTACAGTCCCGAGTCACATGGAGGCAATGAGCGATAGGAGGGGTTTCGTCTCTCCCAGTATTGGGGGTCGATGTTGCGCTATGCTCGATTGGCGATAACAGGAGGTCCCTAGTCAGGGTAGTTGATGAGATTTACTGGTAAGTGTTATCAGTAGTTTCTCGACCCGTTATGAGCCTCACATCGGCATGACTTATCAAGTTATTGGGGTCTGATGTTTACCACCCTTAGACTAGATATGCGACATATAAGACGAAGAGACCGGACTGTACAGTAGTGTTACTGATAGGCTTTGTGGGAGTTTAGACAAGTTTGCTTGCTGATCTTCTGATCGCTCAAAACCCGGGTAGCCGTTACGTCCAGCTAGCACCACTGATGGCTTGTGGGTAACTGATATGATCATTACCTACTACTGACGTATTGACGAGTCTTTAGAGTCCTACACAGAGGTTTCCTGGCTCAAGCGAAACGAAATAGGGCACATATGTCATATGTGCGGGACCGAACTCAATGCATGTATATGATACTGTATTCTAATCTCGCAATATAGGTTATATGTGATATAACCGGATTATTGAATCAAGTGTTGATTCAATGATTTGATATTAGTCGGTTATATATGATATAACCGGATTATTAAATCAAGTGTTGATTTAATAATTTAATATATATAATTATATATTTGATATATTAATATATATTAACTAATATTAGCCCACTTAAGAATTTCTTTTCTACAAATACATTTAACATATATATGTGATATATATAAATGTATTTAATTTTTTATGTCATGTTAGATGATACATTGGACTTGGGTGTATGAGACTCATACCATACTAAGGATAATTTGGGGAAATATTATTTAGGGAAAACCAAAATTAGGTGGAAATTAGCATGGCTAAAGATGCTTTAGAAGCATGTAGAAGTCTTGACCTAATTCCACTAATTTTATTTTACTCTAGATATTTATTAATCTAGCCATTATTTTTAGCCATGATTAAGTCTCTACAAAGATATATGAGATATTTCTTCACCCATGGTTCATTAGTTGTTCATCTTCTTCATCTCTCATTTCCTCTCTAGGTTTTCTTGAGGTGAAGAAAGAAAAAGAGAAAAATTATTCTAAAATGACCAAAATTCCTACTTCATCAATATATACCAAATTAGCCATTTAGTATAGCTTGTTTACTTTACTAATTCCTTAATTAGTGAAGAGGTAGTTTGAGTTGGATTCTCTTCGACATAGATCATTTTCGGCCTTGATGATCTTTGAGCAAGCTTGTTCCTTTCGTCTAGTGGAGCCTAAGGAGAGTCCGGGACACCACTACTTGGAGTGAAGGAACTACTACACAGAGCTTTAGAAGTGAAGGACCGGTTTACAAAAGTTGTATTCCTTGTTCACTTAGATTAATATTTGATTACTTGTTTATAAAACCCTAATTCTCTAGTTCGATTCTTGGTTAGTGATTCTTTAGCACACTTGATTTTTTAAAATAGCATGCCCGATGCCTTCTAAACCCTAGTAGTCATGCTAAGAAATCTCAACATGGTATCAGAGCCAAGCTAGAGCATTAGGAGTCGTCTAAACAAAGTTAAAGTGTTTGATCGAACTTCGAAACCCTATTTTTGCACCTTCTGTGGAAATTTTTCCAAATATTGGAATTTTTCATATTAAAAATATTCAGAAAATTATGCAGGGTTTTTTATGGATCCCCAAGAAAAACGAGAGCCTAACTCGAACATACGACCGTGGAACCGCGGCCAAACCCTAAGGTTTGCGGTGGTTCCGCGGCTCCGTTGGTGAGGTAAGGAGTGTGCTTTCTTGTGCTGGTACGTAGGTACTTGCGGCACTGTCTGGGTATTTTTAAAAGTGACTCAAGTGTTGAGAACTCTGGGAATTGTGGGTATTTGTTGATTCGATCGAAATGTTTAACATCGTCTAGATATCTGTGATATGTGATACAATATTTGGAATCCACATTAATTAGTTTTGTGAAAATTAATTAGAATTTTATAAATCTAGCAATTTAGTCTCATTGATCGGTTGCCGCGGGGTTTTAATTCGGATCAAAACTCCGTCGCAATCACGCAGTGTACGCGGATACTCGTCGGGAAACATTACTAGATATCCATGCCCTATTGCCCCGTCCAAGTGACTGTAGGAGAACCCCGTTGCCAAAAGCATCCGTTCGAGTGCTCGCGGCCGTGGTGTTCCGCCTAAGTGCACTTCGTCAACAGCATCGAGGGAGTGGCCGTCTACTAAAGTTTCCGACGAGCATTCGATCATGTTGTTGGGAATCTTGTTGAATTGCCCGACTGGTTATTGAAAAGTGTTTTCAATATTGAGACTAAAATGCAGGGTTTATGAGGTTAGGCATGAAATTCGGAATATGTGATATTCCGGGTTTATGATGTCTAAGGAACTCACTTGGTTAGGCATGAAATCTGTCACGCCCCGCTTCCCAGTGTACGGCGAAGTGGACGTGACGAGGCCCGCTACGTATGTACTCAGAAGTACATACGCTAAGCGTAACTAAGCAATATAAAATAATCACAAGAGACAAATGAAATTGAAATAACAGCAACTTTTATTAATAACATTCTTTGTACAATGCATGAAATGAAAATACAACTGGAATGAAAAAGCAATGCCTAAACAGTGGCATAACAATAAAAGGAAATACTGGAAAGAACAAGATACAATGTCTAGAGTTCTGGGTCTTCCTGGAACTGCTCCAAATCTTCACTTGTGGGCTCGGTCTCAACTTGGTCCAACGCACCTGACGACATTCAAAGAAGAAAGGAATAGAATGTCGTCAGCGAACAGGTCGCTCGGTAAGTCCCAAAGAAGAATGAAGAATGAGAATGGCAGAGTAGCAGTATTTTCTAAAGTATTATGTTGTTGAATATTATGGAATATTGTTTAACGTCGTTGTTTGTAGCTTGGTACAGAAGGATGCCAGTGTATACGAGGGGGATCTCTATATGCTAGAGATCAGGGCAAATGGAGAGTACAAGGAACCGTTATGCCACGGTACAACAGCAATAGTATTCATGTTAGGTGTCTTAATCTGACCACCTCGTGCCACCTTTAACACCTTCCGTACCAATCTACCCCTTTAAACCCCGCGATGTCTTGTTTGTATTGTTATCTTGTAAAATTGTATTGATTGTAAGATTGATTAACTGACTGACCGAAACCATGATATCAGGAAACGGTTATAACCGTAGAGTCATGTAAATGGAATACTAGGAAACATGTAAAAGGAATATCCATGGTTCGGTTCAGTCAAGTAGATTGTTAACTGGATTCTGGAATTCATGTATTCATCTTGAGTTGAAATATAAAGAATATAGATTGATTTGAATTATATTCAAGTCAGAAATAGTCAGACTCTAACCCGAGTCAGACTAAAAGAAAGTGAGTTGAAGTTCAATAATTGTTAAGGGCCTTATTGTAATTTATAAAACTTGAGGGGGTTTATTGTAAAAATACTATTGTATATTTTTCAAAATACAACTTAAGTATTTAATTATCGTCTTTATGTACATACAATAATTTAATGATCAAGATAAATATGTATACATGTTCGAATAACATGAAATGAGTCAAGTATATTATTTGAGTAACTACCATAAACAATGCTGTAAAGAAATATTATGTACGACTAATTAATCAAGTTGAACGAATGCGGAATATAAACAGAGATATGTCTCTAAATGTTTTGCATGCGTAAGTTCCAGTTTCACCTAAATACGACTACCGGTTTGAGAGATATATATGTTTTCGTATCGTCGCGCAAAACGGATCAGAATCTATTCGGCACCGTCACATATTTTTAAAACGCAGTTTGAGTTAATTTGTATCAGGTTTCAGGTTACGAAAATTATTAGAAAATTGTAGTTATTTCGATGTACTTATCGAAAACACCAAGATTCATACGATTTGGATTTATGAAGCTCTAGTTATGATCATTTTAATATCAGCATTTAAAACAGAAATTCAGATTTCTGGACAGCAACTATATATTGTATTGTAAAGCCTATATCAGGTTGTTTCATGCATTCCTAAGTAATATAATATACAGAAAATTATATTTCTATCAATGGTGCATCTACACATCTAAATTTTGTCATAAACGGATATCGGGTGTTCGAGTTATGTCCAATTTAAAAACAATGTGCGAATCAGGACAGATTCTGTCCAGATCCGTCACTTAATATTGTAATGCAGTTTTCTTTATCTTAGGTAGGTTTTCAGTAAAACTATAAAACTAATAAAATCTATATCATTCGATGTAGATATCAAAAACATCTGAGTTTGCTCAATTTGGATACCGGTATACCAAGTTATGTGTCCTAGAAATTGACCGATAATTGCAGTTTTCTGTTTTACGATCAGTGAATAAATACGATGTAATTCACAAACCGTTATGCGGATCAATCTAAAATTTTTACAGCATGTATAAAATAATATATTATATCATATGTAAATTTCATGAAATTTTCAGAATTAAAAATTAATTTATAAAAATTATTTTAAAACTAAAGGTATTGATATGTCATATGTGAGAAATGAGAAAACCATGGTATTTATTCGTAACTTCATTTTTTTTTTACAAACTTTAAATAAAGTGATTTAAAATAAACAACAAACATGCAATCCTAATTGGTCACTATGAAATCTTAACATGCGAATTGAGAGTAATGAAAAAGACTTTACAAAATATATATGCGTGTATGTTTGTGTGTTCATTATTTATATATGTATCCATTTAATTAATTATTTAGGAACTATGATATGTCAAGGGAAGTTTTTCATGGGAATATAAAATAAGAGAAATATAAAGAGAAAAAGAAAGAGATGGAGGGAAGGAAAGAGAGAAGGGACTTACATGCATAAGCCGGTATTGTCACCGGGCTTGTCTATCCGCCGATAGCCTCGCGTTACTAGCGAGACCTTCTTGAAGACTTCTTCATGTTCTTCTTCTTGTCATCTTGGTGAAGAGGAAGAAGTGAGAGATACAAAAATATGAGGAAGGAAAAGATGGAGGAGGACAAATAAAGATGTTGTAATGGTGAATAATAATATATGCATTTAACATGAGAATTAAAAGAGAAATGAAAAGTCACCATTCATTTTGGAAATGAAAGGTCTCATTTGTAGGTTATGAGAAGAATAAAAAATGATAAAAAATAATTGCAAGAATGAGGATTTGAACATGCGACTTATGGAATAATAATGCAAGGACTTAACCAATGAGCTATAAAGTTGTTCATGCATATATTTAATTAGAATTAAATATATGATGTTGCTTAAAAAGAAAAATGGGCTTTTTAGATGGGCTGTAGAGAATAAGAATAATGGATTTGGGTTAAATATTTATGAAAGGAAAAAATAAGAATGAGAAGTTAAAAACTTAAATATAAGAAAAAGAAATTGTACCTAGAAAAAAATACATAATAGATTGAGGAATAAAATAATAATAAATTTAATAGAAAGAGGAAAATACCAAGTACAAATAAATACGGTATATTTTTGAAGAGGGATAATACAAATGTATAAAGATTTTGGGGTTGTTACATTCTACCCTCCTTAAAAATAATTTCGTCCTCGAAATTACTCAAGAAGGATGGTGTAATAGAGTAAGGAAACAGGATTAGGATGATATCTTCTTCGAGCTCCATCAATTGATACTCTAACCAATTGAGCTAATAAGTCTACAAGATACAAATAGAAAGGATGAATAAGAATTAAGGATTCAAAAGTGGAGAGATGGAGTTCAAGGAAACCGAATGTGGAGTTCAAGATGGATTCAAGGAATATGTAATGTAAAGAATGTTTTCAGTTGCTGTTTCTTGTGTTATATTGCTTAGGTTGTTCACGCAGATCAGAACTGCATGATAGGGATTCATACAGCTCTGACCTGCATGGGCCACCAACAAAAACCTGTCACGCCCCGCTTCCTAGTGTACGGCGAAGTGGACGTGACGAGGCCCGCTACGTATGTACTCAGAAGTACATACGCTAAGCGTAACTAAGCAATATAAAATAATCACAAGAGACAAATGAAATTGAAATAACAGCAACTTTTATTAATAACATTCTTTGTACAATGCATGAAATGAAAATACAACTGGAATGAAAAAGCAATGCCTAAACAGTGGCATAACAATAAAAGGAAATACTGGAAAGAACAAGATACAATGTCTAGAGTTCTGGGTCTTCCTGGAACTGCTCCAAATCTTCACTTGTGGGCTCGGTCTCAACTTGGTCCAACGCACCTGACGACATTCAAAGAAGAAAGGAATAGAATGTCGTCAGCGAACAGGTCGCTCGGTAAGTCCCAAAGAAGAATGAAGAATGAGAATGGCAGAGTAGCAGTATTTTCTAAAGTATTATGTTGTTGAATATTATGGAATATTGTTTAACGTCGTTGTTTGTAGCTTGGTACAGAAGGATGCCAGTGTATACGAGGGGGATCTCTATATGCTAGAGATCAGGGCAAATGGAGAGTACAAGGAACCGTTATGCCACGGTACAACAGCAATAGTATTCATGTTAGGTGTCTTAATCTGACCACCTCGTGCCACCTTTAACACCTTCCGTACCAATCTACCCCTTTAAACCCCGCGATGTCTTGTTTGTATTGTTATCTTGTAAAATTGTATTGATTGTAAGATTGATTAACTGACTGACCGAAACCATGATATCAGAAAACGGTTATAACCGTAGAGTCATGTAAATGGAATACTAGGAAACATGTAAAAGGAATATCCATGGTTCGGTTCAGTCAAGTAGATTGTTAACTGGATTCTGGAATTCATGTATTCATCTTGAGTTGAAATATAAAGAATATAGATTGACTTGAATTATATTCAAGTCAGAAATAGTCAGACTCTAACCCGAGTCAGACTAAAAGAAAGTGAGTTGAAGTTCAATAATTGTTAAGGGCCTTATTGTAATTTATAAAACTTGAGGGGGTTTATTGTAAAAATACTATTGTATATTTTTCAAAATACAACTTAAGTATTTAATTATCGTCTTTATGTACATACAATAATTTAATGATCAAGATAAATATGTATACATGTTCGAATAACATGAAATGAGTCAAGTATATTATTTGAGTAACTACCATAAACAATGCTGTAAAGAAATATTATGTACGACTAATTAATCAAGTTGAACGAATGCGGAATATAAACAGAGATATGTCTCTAAATGTTTTGCATGCGTAAGTTCCAGTTTCACCTAAATACGACTACCGGTTTGAGAGATATATATGTTTTCGTATCGTCGCGCAAAACGGATCAGAATCTATTCGGCACCGTCACATATTTTTAAAACGCAGTTTGAGTTAATTTGTATCAGGTTTCAGGTTACGAAAATTATTAGAAAATTGTAGTTATTTCGATTTACTTATCGAAAACACCAAGATTCATACGATTTGGATTTATGAAGCTCTAGTTATGATCATTTTAATATCAGCATTTAAAACAGAAATTCAGATTTCTGGACAGCAACTATATATTGTATTGTAAAGACTATATCAGGTTGTTTCATGCATTCCTAAGTAATATAATATACAGAAAATTATATTTCTATCAATGGTGCATCTACACATCTAAATTTTGTCACAAACGGATATCGGGTGTTCGAGTTATGTCCAATTTAAAAACAATGTGCGAATCAGGACAGATTCTGTCCAGATCCGTCACTTAATATTGTAATGCAGTTTTCTTTATCTTAGGTAGGTTTTCAGTAAAACTATAAAACTAATAAAATCTATATCATTCGATGTAGATATCAAAAACATCTGAGTTTGCTCAATTTGGATACCGGTATACTAAGTTATGTGTCCTAGAAATTGACCGATAATTGCAGTTTTCTGTTTTACGATCAGTGAATAAATACGATGTAATTCACAAACCGTTATGCGGATCGATCTAAAATTTTTACAGCATGTATAAAATAATATATTATATCATATGTAAATTTCATGAAATTTTCAGAATTAAAAATTAATTTATAAAAATTATTTTAAAACTAAAGGTATTGATATGTCATATGTGAGAAATGAGAAAACCATGGTATTTATTCGTAACTTCATTTTTTTTTACAAACTTTAAATAAAGTGATTTAAAATAAACAACAAACATGCAATCCTAATTGGTCACTATGAAATCTTAACATGTGAATTGAGAGTAATGAAAAAGACTTTACAAAATATATATGCGTGTATGTTTGTGTGTTCATTATTTATATATGTATCCATTTAATTAATTATTTAGGAACTATGATATGTCAAGGGAAGTTTTTCATGGGAATATAAAATAAGAGAAATATAAAGAGAAAAAGAAAGAGATGGAGGGAAGGAAAGAGAGAAGGGACTTACATGCATAAGCCGGTATTGTCACCGGGCTTGTCTATCCGCCGATAGCCTCGCGTTACTAGCGAGACCTTCTTGAAGACTTCTTCATGTTCTTCTTCTTGTCATCTTGGTGAAGAGGAAGAAGTGAGAGATACAAAAATATGAGGAAGGAAAAGATGGAGGAGGACAAATAAAGATGTTGTAATGGTGAATAATAATATATGCATTTAACATGAGAATTAAAAGAGAAATGAAAAGTCACCATTCATTTTGGAAATGAAAGGTCTCATTTGTAGGTTATGAGAAGAATAAAAAATGATAAAAAATAATTGCAAGAATGGGGATTTGAACATGCGACTTATGGAATAATAATGCAAGGACTTAACCAATGAGCTATAAAGTTGTTCATGCATATATTTAATTAGAATTAAATATATGATGTTGCTTAAAAAGAAAAATGGGCTTTTTAGATGGGCTGTAGAGAATAAGAATAATGGATTTGGGTTAAATATTTATGAAAGGAAAAAATAAGAATGAGAAGTTAAAAACTTAAATATAAGAAAAAGAAATTGTACCTAGAAAAAAATACATAATAGATTGAGGAATAAAATAATAATAAATTTAATAGAAAGAGGAAAATACCAAGTACAAATAAATACGGTATATTTTTGAAGAGGGATAATACAAATGTATAAAGATTTTGGGGTTGTTACAAAATCCGAAATATGTGATATTTCGAGTTTATGATGTCTAAGGATTTTGCGGATTCCAATTATTGTAGTTTTCACTTTGTTTCTGCGACCGTAAGTGTAATATGTGGTGTATCGCCGGTTTCGTTGCTATACGTCAACGACAATTGGGATACGCATATTTACTTACGTTGATGACATGTGATGTTATGTGTTGCTGTGATATGTTATATTGGATCGTCGTGTTTGAATAGCCAGGGGTTTTATGTAAGATGAGAGTTTTTTCATTTTCATTCATGTAAAAACTTGTATGTAATATTCTTTAATTGGGATACTTCCAGGTTGAGGATGATGTCACCATTGATGTATATTATTTACTTTTCCGCATTAGGATAGACCCAAGGTGGGGAGAACAAGTAACCGGGTTCTAGGGTCCAGTGGGAGACCATCTCGAGGAGTCGAGACTGGGTCTCTGATCGGAAGAATTAAAAGTTAACCGCAATCAAGACGGTGTCGCTTTGCAGCTAGCCGCGATGAGCACGGGTCGATCCACAGGGAGACAGAGCGTTTAACGTTCTTGTCGTAACGAGTTAATGCGCGAGGGTGGAATTGTTCATATCTACCCTATGTGTTATATGCAAGTATAAAACTTGTTAGGAAACGATAGGATAATGTAAGTTAATAGATTCCGTATTCAAGTCCTTTCAGCCGAACTTAACGATTGAAGCTAGAGCAATCGGCAACAACATGGATTAGGGGATTTAAGCACGGTATTCGTGGAATCCAGCTTATTGACCCTTATCCTTCCGTTCTTGTCTCTTGCTTTCGCCTCCGGTCAAACCGAATGCAACCGGTCGTGGTTAGGAATCACCGTTACCTTTGTAGGGTAGGGTGCCTAACGGAGCACTTGCGTAACGTTTGGACGGAGTTCAATGGAAAATACGGGAAAAGGAAATGAGAAACGGAATGTCAACTTACAATATCGTATTCTTTCCTAACAACACATATTTACAACCATTCACAAAACAAACCAAAAGATCAAAAGAAAAGAACAAAGAAAAGAAAAGAAAACAAGCAAGTAATTAAATGACATGGAATTAAATTGCAAGAATGTAAAAGCAAGTAATAAAAGAGCAAGAAATGAAAAGAGCAAGAATACTAGGAACCCAAGTGTGCAAATGAAAGTTCTATTATGTCCAAGATACAACCCTGAGATCAATACCCTAAACTTAAACCTGCAAGCTCACTTAAGAGGTTGCAAGATCAAGAGAAGGGCATGAACTCAAGGGAAAGCTATGTACAAGAACTAAAAAGAAAACAAAAGAGTTACAAAGTGTAAAATGAAAGATACAATGTGAGACCCTTGACCCATTGCCCACTGCCTGCTATATATAGGCAAAAAAAGAAGATTAAACGAATAATAAAAATAGGGCCACGTGGCAGCAAGGAAGGGCCCGCAAAAAGATGGGACCCATTGGAGGAGGTGGGGCCGGCGAGCTCGGATGGGAAGGCAATGTGCTCGGGTCAAATCCGAGCACATGGTCTCGTATTTTTTGTGTGCACTAGTGTTGTCCCCAATATGACTTTGGTGCTGTTTGTTTTCTCAGTAAAGGCTTTGGATGCACCCAGGTTTTGGAGGGAAACAAGTAGATATGAATCACATCAAAACTTTTTTGCATTTAATGCACATCACACCATGCCCACTTTCTCTAGCCATCATGAGTGTGCCATGGCAGCCCCCTAAGTCCATGGTCAAAGCTCCAAGAGTTAGTGTGTACACATGTTATGTGTTGGACCAAAATATTGTGCGCACACTTGGTTGCAAAATAACTCTTGGGATATCGGTCGTTCTCCGTTCTGATTGCAGTGTCGGCTCACAAATGATATATCCGTGATTCTGGATGTATTTCTAGTATTTTGTCACGGATACCTGTAATCTGTATTACTGAGCAAACACCGGTTAATAGTACCGATATATATAAAAAATAGATAATGAATGAGTGGTATTAAAATGCAATATTCTGGTCTGAACAAATACCCCCAAACTTATTTTTTGCTCGTCCCGAGCAAAACAAAATCCTAGCCTCACTTTCGCAGGGAACGCGATTGCACTGAGCACTGCAATAAGCCGTTAAACCTCCAGGCGTCCCTAGTAGGAGGATTGTTGTCTCCTGACGGTTTTCAGCGGATACTACCCACAAAATCCCGTCAAGTTAGTTCATAAGTTAACACCGATTCTACTCCTATAGTTTAGTATCTAGATTAGAAATTCTATTATCTTAAGTTAGAAATATCCAACCCTTATGTTTCACACCTCCTATCTATTTAACCTCAGATCCTATACATTCCAAAAAAGTTTAGAAAGATATTGGTTCTCCTGAGTTTTCCTTCTAAAGTGCGGTCTCAAATCAGGGATTTTTATCAGTTTGACGGAAAACATAAGTCTTATTCTTTATTTCTATCTTTCCTCCAAATATCGATTGTATACCCCTACGTGTGTGTAAATTTTGCACCCCTACACTCAAGAATTCAATTCAAGCTATAATACCCTTACCCTAATACCTAATACTACTTCTTTTCATTAATGATGGACGGTGTTGCTCACACACCTTTCATGCGATTATTAATACTTGAGGCACTAACAGCCGATTACTGAATGTGTGAGCTTAAAGCGTAAATAGCAGTTTTCAGGTCTTGACTTTCTTTTTTTTTTTCTTTTTCAAGACCGGATATATTTTTCAATATGCTCTTTTAGGTGTTTAGCTTTAAATACCGTTTTTTCTTTCATACTAGGCTTTCAGGCAAGAGTAGTTCTAGGTATCCTCTACTATCCCAAGTTTTAAGGTGCGTGTATGTACAGTTTGTAGGGTATATACTTTCTAAATTTGAATTCAAGAATAGAAACTATTTTTCAGAATTATCTTTCAGTAAAGCATCAATACTTTCTTTTCATCTTGACTTAACTCAAGAACTGAACTCAAGATTACCTATTTCTCAAAAAAACTGTAAGGACGTATACTTTCCAAAGTTTAACAGAAAGAGGGTTATTTTTAGGGTTTTCAATTTCTAAGCCTAGGATTTAGTTATTTCTAACTTATCAACTAAGCTTTCGGAATAAAAATCTAAGTTAACCTATTAGCTAACATGACGACAAAGATTTTATATTTTTTTGTAAAATTTTTCGATTTTTGTAGTTTTTTAATAAGGTATGCAAATGCAGAATATACAAATCAATGCGAAGGAAGGAAGCTTACCGAGCAGTCTCCTAACTCTAGAATTGGCAGGGTTGCTTGCCGCTCTCGTAGGGGTCTAGGGATGTGGGTTTGGCTATTCATCATGACCGTGGAATCCGTGTTTTTTTACTGGCTTAATTTAAAACGCGAAACTCCTAGTATATCAATATTTCATATGTTGACTTCTGCTGCAATGTTCTGTGATGAGATCATATAACTGCATGAGACGAATGTTATTATTATATATATGATATATAATAAACGTTGCCTATGTTTTGCATCCGCGCTAGTCCTGCCCCTGCTCTACCGTTAGTTAACTAACCTAACGGTGCATGACGGGACCCCGTGGCGAATGCGGATGGCAGAAGTATATGTTCTATTTTCGTTTCTTTATCTGTGATGTTTAGGAAACATAAACGATAGGACTTCATTAATGAGATTAATGAAAAGGAAAGAAACCTAATAATGTTGTAGAATCAAATTTTCAAAAAGGTAGCTTTAGTTCTTACTTTGCATAGTGGTATTTCTTATAGAATATCCAGCACCTTATTCGATGAGGAAAGAGCCTAGATCCCTTCACCGGGAGTGACCTCTTTAGCAGAAGCTAGCAGATGCTACACCCACTCGGTTTATTTTGAAAAACACGTGATTTTAAAAATCGGAGCTTAAACCACTCATTTTCAAATCACTCGATTCTACAACGATATCAAGTTCATTACACAAAAGGTTTTCTTAAAAACCTGTCGTAGCCCTCCGTCATTTCAGATAAGTGCTATTTAGTATTCGTGCTGCGTTTGTTGACCTTATCAAGGCGTAGTGTGCGATAGCTAATTAGTGCTTATCTGCAAAGCATGTGATGCGATTGGATTAGGGTAGTCGTGCGGCCTTATTGACCTTTTCAAAGGTCGTGTGGGTGGGTTTAATTCAATCACAAAATGAACAGGTTGAACTTGACTTGTGATTTATGATTTGTTGACCTTATCAATGTCATAAATTGCTTGGGGCAAAATATTATTGGGAATTCCAAGTGTTGAAATTTATAATGAGATTGCATACCTTCTATATGATAGTTGGATCCCGATACCCACTACGAGTAAGTGTTATTCCTGGCAGAGTTTTGCACTTTACAATTAGCTAACCCATTAGGTGTCTAGAAAGGTGTCAATGGGGTTATGCCTCTGGGAAAACGAGGTTTACTTTAATTAGATCCATATGAAAACACGCCTCCTTCAAAGTACCGACACTGGTCTGACTGACCGGTTAATGAACTTGTAGGGTGTAATTAATCCCGGCTAGTCTTATCTTTTAGGGTTTGAAGGAAGATTTGATAAAAAAACAGTGGGAGCCATCCTGATTAGATAAGATAATAACCAATTTAATCTTGTAAGAGTATACGCTAAGTGTTTTCTTCTCTCTCTCTCTCCAGTTACCGACCATGACATGCTTTAATCAAGATAATAATATGGATGTATTGACCGAATCCGTTTATTATACTGAGCTGGGGAATGTTGGTTCCACTCTTCCTTATAACTGTTATAAAACTGAGCAGGAAATACGGGAATACCCAGATTCACACGCGATTCGAACGAGGAAAAACATGTTGATGCATCTTCTTCGGGTGTGTTCGTAACCGAGAACTGTTTCTGAGTACACTCTGTGTCCTGAGTATTGGATACTAGATCAGGATCCCACATATGTAATATGTTACAGGGGCTTAGAAGAGGTAGAAAACTGGGAAAATGTGAACATTCTCTAAAAGTAGGGAATGGTGCAAATGTTGCAACCAAAGCAGTTGGCGAATATTACCTTGTATTACCGAACGGTAATACACTTATCTTGAACAACTGTTATTACGTACCATCTATGATGTGCAATTTAATACCAATTTCTTTATTAGATAAAGAAGGATATAATTTTTTAGTGGAGAAAAATGTTATGAATATTTTCCTAAATCAAATGTTGATTGGGTTTGGTACGTTATGTAACGGTTTGTAAGTTCTAAATCAGAACACAGTTCTGAATATACAGAACACACACAAGAGGAAGAGTTTAGAAATGAACGAATCCTTCTTATGGCGTTGTAGACTAGGTCATATCAATGCGACACGACTAGCTAAGTTACATAAGGATGGATATTTGAATCCGTTCAAATTTATATCTTATGAAACTTGTCAATCATGTCTCAAAGGCAAGATGACCAAAACTCCGTTTACTAGATATGGAGAAAGAGCTACTGAACTCTTGGGACTGATACATAGTGATGTATGCGGTCCCATGTCTACACATGCCAGGAATGGTTCATCATACTTTATTACATTCACTTACGATCTCTCAAGATTCGGACATGTGTTCCTGTTGAAATACAAGTCTGAACCTTTTGAGAAATTCAAAGAATATAAGTGCGAAGTTGAGAACCAGACGGGTAAAAGTATTAAGATACTTCGATCTGATCGGGGAGGAGAATACTTGAGCATGGAGTTCCTGGATTATTTAAAAGAGAATGGGATTCTCTCTCGGCTTACTCCTCCGTATACACTACAGCACAACGGTGTATCGGAGCGGAGGAATCGCATCCTATTAGATATGGTGCGCTCTATGATAAGTACTACTAAGTTGCCTATTTCCTTTTTGAGTTATGCGCTTGAGACAGCTGCATACCTATTGAATCAAGTTCTATCTAAATCAGTGCCTACAATACCATATGAGATATGGAGTGGAAAGAGACCATATCTTAAACGAGTTAAGATATGGGGTTTTCCGGCCTATGTCAAAAGGCAAAATCCGGACAAACTCGAGACAATCAGTTCTTTGCAAGTTTGTGGGATATCCATAGAATTCACATGGATATCTATTTTACCATAGTGAGGAACTAAAGGTGTTTGTTGCTCAACATGTCACTGTTTTAGAAAAGGAATTTCTTGTAAAAGAAATTAGTGGCAAAGAGGTAGAATTGGAAGAGGTTCTAGCCGCGCAAACTACAACTGATGATTTAATAGAACCAGAGAATCCAATAGTGCCTAACGAATCTCAGCCGCTCCGCCGATCTAGTAGCGTTCCTCATCCACCTGAGAGATACTACGGTTTTCTCGTTGACGGTGGGAGCGAGGATTGCATCATGAAAGATAATGACCATACTAACTACGAGCAGGCCATCACCAGTGGGGACTCTATGAAATTGCTGGATGCAATACGATCTGAGATGGAATCCATGTACACCAACAAAGTATGGACTTTGGAAGATGCTCTTGAAGGGGTAAAACTCATCGGGGGCAAGTTGATCTTCAAGAAGAAACCTGGTGTAAAAAAGTTGAGACTTTAAAAACTAGACTTGTAGCAAAAGGTTTTCGTGAACGACCAGGTGTGGATTATGATGAAACCTTTTCTCTACTGGCTATGCTTAAGTCCATCCAGATCCTACTTGCCATCGCTGCATACTATGACTGCGAAATATGGCAGATAGACGTCAAGACCACTTTTCTAAATGGTAATTTAGAAAAGAGCCTGTACATGACACAGCTAGATGGCTTTATAAATAGTGGGAGCAACGAAAAGGTATGCAAGCTGCTTAAATCAATTTATGGGTTAAAGTAGGCATCGCGGAGTTGGAACATCTGTTTTGATATGACAGTCAAAGAGTTTGACTTTGTCAAAAATATAGATGAACCTTGTATATACAAGAAGGTTGCAGAGAGTAAGATTGTCTTTCTCGTATTGTACGTGGATGACAAGATCTTGATAGGAAATGATGTTCCTATGCTGCACTCGGTCAAGCTCTTCTTATCACACAGATTCTCTATGAAAGATCTGGATGATGACTCCTACATTCTGGGGATTAAGATATATAGGGATAAATCTAAATGGATGTTGGGATTGTCCCAATCCAGGTATATTGACACCATACTAAAGATGTTTAGTATGAAAGATTCTAAGCGTGGAAATTTACCCACGATCTCAGGAATCACTCTTTCCAAAGAGATGTCTCCAAAGATTGATTTGCGGAGGGCTCGCATGCAAGGGATACCCTATACTTCGGCAGTAGGCTCTATCTTGTATGCGATGCTTTGTACCAGAGCAGATGTAGATTACTCACTAAGTATAGTGATTAGTTATCAATTGGATCCTGGGGAGAATCACTGGACAGTTGTGAAGAACATTCTTAAGTACTTAAGAAGGACTAAAGAAATGTTCTTGGTGTATGGTAAACGGCGAACTCCAAGTGGAGTCCTTTACCGATTCGAGCTTCCAGAGTGATAAGGACGACAGTAAGTTGGTCTCGGGCTTTGTCTTCACCCTCAATGGAGGGGCGGTTTGTTGGAAGAGATCCAAGAAAAAAACCGTGGCAGACTTGATGATGGAGGCTGAATACATCACTGCCAACGATGCCGCCAAAGAGGCTATCTGGATGAAGAAGTTCATAACTGAATTTGGTGTGATTCCGTCCATCGAGCATCCAATATATTTATATTGTGATAACAATGGAGTAGAGGCTTTGGCTAAGTAGCCCAGGTCCCATCAGCGATCCAGACATATTCATAGGTGGTATCACTTGATTCGGGAGATAGTTGATCGCCGAGAGATCGAGGTCAGGAGAGTTGACACGAAGAACAACACGGCGGATCCCCTCACGAAGGCCATTCTCCAGATACAGTTTTAGAGACTCTTCGGGATGTTGGGTATGAGATACTATAACAACTGGCCTTAGTGCAAGTGGGTGATTGTTAGTTGTATGTATAACCTAGAGGCCATTATTTTACATGATTGTATATTATAGTAGATGCTTGGACATATACAGAGAGGAATTTCTTGCTCGACATGATAGTATGCTATCTAGTTACTCTTTATCTTAACATGTATACTCGTATCTTTATACTGTCTCTCTGTTACATGTTGATAAATTCCTTAGGATATAAACTTGACTACCAGGACTATGATGCAGATCATACTAGTAGGGCCAGGGTAGTTCATAAGTAAATCCTTTAATTGTTCCTAGTCGAGAGTGTATCGAGACGGGGCATCGATATTCCAGAGTAGACTAGTGTGTACGATTTTTGACCTTGTATGGGGCGATGGTTGATCCCACAACCATTGGTGTTTTACATCAGAGAATGTGCACAGGTGCTCATTGGAGAATGGGTACACTGAACAGGACTCTCCGAGAACACTTAGATGGTATAATACCTGACGTCAGATAGCAGTTCTCTAGTGACACTGGTACAGGTTAGTCTGTAGACCCGAGATCGTTTAGTGCCTTAGGAAGCAGTAATAGTCATATGAAAGGTGTGTGAGCAAATCCGTCCATCATTAATGAAAAGTAGTATTAGGTATTAGGGCAAGAGTACTATAGATTGAATTGAATTCTTGAGTGTAAGGGTGAAAATTACACACACGTAGGGGTATACGATCGATATTTGGAGGAAATATAGAAATAAAGAATAAGTCTTCTATTTTTCGTAAAGTTGATAAAAATTCCGGATTGGATACTGCACTTTAGAAGAAAAACTCAAGAGAAACTGAGATCTTTCTAAATTGTCAAGACGTATAGGATCTTAGGTTGAATAAACAGGAGGTGTGAAAAATAAGAGAGGGATATTTCTAATTTAGGATGATAGAATTTCTAACTTAGGTAATAAACTGTAGGATTAGAATCAAGGTTAACTTATGAAACTAGCTTGATGGGTAATATCCGTTGAAAACCCTCAGGAGACAACACTCCTCCTACTAGGGACACCTAGAGGTTTAACGGCTTGTTGCATATGCTAAGTGCAATCATGATGCTTACGAAAGTGACTTAGCACATTTTAAAAATAAATGGTTTTGCTCGGGACGAGCAAAAATTAAGTTTGGGGGTATTTGTTCACACCAGAATATTGCATTTATATCGCCCATTTTTCTACTCATTTGTTTATAGGTAGGTGCTTTTGATCTGTATTTGCTATAGGGTTATAGGTTACAGGTTCCCAGTCCAAAATAATGCAAATCAAGCAAAATTTCCACAGTTATGTCAAAATCCAGAACATCTGCCAAAAGCAGATAAAGTCCAGGTTCCGGACATCTACACCTGTCCAGTGCCGCTTACCAGTTCAAGAGACAAGATAAATAACAACGGTCATTCTTGTTTCAGACAAGCACAGAGCACGAGAGGGGCAGCACAAAGATCAAGGGCTATATGGAGCTCGAGGGAGATCAAAGTCAAAAATGATTAAAAGTGTAGCCATTTTAGACTGTTAAAAATCTAAAGATATTTTGGAACCATTTTGCAATGTTGGACCCATCAGAATGAAGAACAAAGCATCACGAGTAAGCAGAAGAAAAACGAGGCTCTATTTCCTCCAAAGGACCGTGGAACCGCAGTGAAAGATGGGTTAGGGCGGCGGAACCGCGGCCTCCACATGGCATCTCGCGACCGTTTTTCAGGGGTAGTTTGGTAATTATATACAGGCTCAGAATATAGCCTTAGGGTTTCACTCCTCTGCCTATAAATACTCCAGTTTTGAGCCTAACATGAAATGCTTTTTCTTTACTAGGATTTAGTATAGTTTAGCGTGTAGCTTCTTCTTCTCCATCATCTATTCTCCATGAAAATTGTAGTGAGTGCTTTTTGAGTGGAAGATTAATGAACATGAGGATGTTTTTATTATCTTGTATCTTTATTTTGTTGTATTGTAATTTTAATTCCTAGTGTAACTTTATTATTTTTTATTAAGTAGTTGGTTTTTTTTTCTTGTTTTGTTTTTCTTCTCTTCTAATTCGTATTTTCAAGCCATGATACTCAATGGAGTCTCTTGCTTAGGTGAGGGCCCAAGTAGTTAGCTTGCTATCATTTGTTAAAATCGTATTTTTTCCATTCTTTCTTTTCTTCCTTGTTTTATTTTTCTTTTAATGTTTGAATAATTTACACACTTGTTAGGTGATTTGATCTCAAAAACTATCTATTACCGCAATCAAGAACGGTGTCACATGAAGTTAGCCGGTGAGTACGGGTCGGTCCACAGGGATGTTGTGAATTTCCTAATCGCGCTAACGAGTTAATTCCGAAGGGTGTTTGGATTAATTTATTAAATCTAAAAACCTAATTATTCTATACTACGATTATCTAGATCTAGTCTTGTTAGGGTTAGGTTTAGGGATGGTTTGGAAATGCAAGTAAATCTCAACGCTTTCTATACCCAATTTTGGATCTAAGAGGAGTTATGGTAATTATCAATAAAGGGGATTAGATCCATTCGGGAAGGTGTTCCTTCCTCTAGGTTCTTGTCCTTCCTTTAGAGATCCTTACCCTAACCTCCATGGAAAACACGTGCAACCGGGCCTTTATACTACGGTATCACTGCTACCTCGAGGGGTAGGGTGCCATAGGGCGCGGTGTGTACGTATGTGCATGGAGTCCTATTGTAAATATATAATGGGTAAGAAAGGGATGAGAGATCTCATCTCTCAAAAGCCTTCCCCAAAGTTAACTCTAAACAATTATTTACGGCAATGAATTAAATCTACCTAGGGCAAAGAATTTAAATCTAAACTAGAGCAATTAAATAAATCTACTTACAGATGGCTCTCTCCAAACATCAACGCAGGTTGTCAGATCTGAATTCATGAATTGAAAAGAGGCACCGATACTCTCCATAAAGTGATCTGTATTTTATTATTAAAAGGAGGCATAGGGAATTACAATCTTTAGAGTTCCTATTTATAGAGAATAGGAAACCCTAGGTTACATTTTGATCCGCATGTCTAAATTTACAAAAATAGTCCTAGGTCAACTTTTCAGCGCCGCCAAAACAAGTCGCAGAAATTTCCCAAGTCCCGGGCACTATACGACCGCGGAACCGCGGTCCCAGCCTAGGTTTGGCCGCGGTTCCGCGGCCAAACTAGGGAATTGGGCTCTGGGCTTTTGGGTACTGATCTCTGGATCTTTGGTCTTCTTAATTCTTTGGTTCTTTTCTGAACTTGGCTTCTGATTCTTTTCCAGATCTCCAGTGAACAATTTGCAATGGATTTTTAACCGTTCGCTTTGTCATCTTGGACCTTGCATTGCCATGTACTTTGTAAATTTTATCTTTGATCTAGGCTTGATCAAGAGTCTTCTGTTTGTTGGTCAAAGTCCACTTTTGCATCGTCTTTTCATCGTTTTCACTGTTTTCTGTCCATGAACCTGCAACCTGTAACATGTAGCAGACATGCGTCAAAAGCACCTGTTTATTTATAAAAAGAATAAGAATGGGGAATATAATAATGCAATATTATGGTATGAACAAATACCACCAAACTTATCTTTTGCTCGTCCTCGAGCAAACTTATTTTTATTCACTAAATTCCTAACCACACTTTCGCAGGTAAACGCGATTGCACTGAGCACGTGCAACAAGCCGTTAAACCTCTAGGTGTCCCTAGTAGGAGGAGTGTTGTCTCCTGAGGGTTTTCAGCGGATACTACCCACAAAATCCTATCAATTCGGCCCATTAACTTTAATTCTCCAATTAGGTTTTCTAACAAGGAATTCTATTATCTTCGACTCATAAATCATCCACCCATATTCTTCACACTTCCTCATCATCTAACTTAAGATTATATATGTTTTATAGACTTACTTAGCTTTCGGCATCTCTTAAGTTTTCCTTCTAGGGTTCCATCTCCACTTAGGAATTTTTATCAACTCTACTAAAGATACAAGTTCTATTCTTCATCCCTTTCTCTCATCTAAACTCCAATCACATATCCCCACGTGTGTGTATAAATCACCCCTACACTTAGAAATTCAAATCAAGCAATCATATCCTTGTCCGTTGTCCAAACTACTTATTAGTTGGTGAATTTAAATGAATCTTGCTTACACATCCTTCATGCGACCGTTAATACTTCTTGAGGTACCAACAACCGATTACAAGATGTGTTTGCACTTTAAAGCGTAAATCCTAGTCTTGTAACACCCAAGGCTTTAGCAGTGACTCCCAAACCAGTTGGTCTAAGGCACTAGGTGATGAAGCACCCTCGCTAAATATTTTTCTATTTTTGCAGCCTTAAGTAATCACAAAAACCAGTGTTCATTTTTTTCTTTATTCACTTTTTTTTCTTTTATTTTCTTCGTACTAAGGACTTTAGACAAGAGCATTTCAAGGTCTCCTCTACTATTCCAAGTTTCTAGATGCGTGATAGTGCAAATTGTAGGGTATACATTTTCAGAATCTAGACTTAAGGTAGGAACTATTTTTCAAACTTATACTCTAATAAGAACATCAATACTTTTCCTTCGTTTCGATTTAGCCCAAGAAGTGAACCAAAAATTTACCTATTTCTAAATAAACTACAAAAACATATACTCTCTATTGTTAAACTTTAAGGAAGGTTATTTTTAGGGTTTTTAATTTACTAAGTCTAAGATCTAGTTGTTCCTAGCCAGTTATCCTATTTGTCAAACTCAAGTCAATTAGACCAAAATTGAATACAATAATTTTTATAATTTTTGAAATTCTTCAATTTTTATAGCTCTTCAAATAAGTATGCAAATGCAAAAATATGTACAAATGAATGTGAAGGAAGAAGACGTACTGAGCATACCCCCAAACTTGAACTTGACAGTGTCCTCACTGTCATGCTACACCAAAAAGGTCAAAATACCGGCACTCCCCTGTTTATTTATTTATAATTTTTTTTTTATAGAAAAAGAAAACAAAAATATATATACATATATACAATAAGGTCCCCCCCCCAAACTTAAGCTTGGCCTTACACAAGCCAAAGGTTAGCACCAACCATTCAAAAATCTTATCGTGGTAATTGTCTAGTTGGTGAAAGAATGGAGTAGAAAGAAAAGAGATGAGAAACACACGAGACCGAATGGGAAGAAGAGAATATGGTCTCGGTGGGGGAGAAAAATGGCGGAAAGGTGAAAGAAGTGGAGTACGATCTTGAGGGTGTAAATCGAGTGAATAAATTAGAGCAATTTGTGATGACCAATGTGTTAAAAGCGATTGCGCTAATCTATCAACTCATCGTGAAATGGGGTCAAATCCCTCAAGATTCGCAAGAAAACATGGGTACGCCGAACTTGGTACAGGAGATGAAAGCGTAATGGTCTCTTGTACGGTCAGAACGATGGAAAGGAGGGAGGGTGATTTAGTTAAACGTTCAAGAGGATGAATCGGAAAATCTGACACATCAAACAAGAATGGTTCAACCTCAATATAATCCTCAAAACTCTCCCCAATACTATCCTCATAATCCTCCTCAGAATTCAACTCATCCATGCCGTTATCATCAAAATCAAGACGCATATGAAGTTCGGGAGAAACATCTAATGACTCGGGATGATGAATTGAACACAAAATTTCAATCAAATCGACGGGTTCATCATCCGAAATTTTCCCGGCGTCTATATCCTCAATCAAGTGAAAATCAATTTCTTTAGACACCTCATCAAAAGCATGGATATTTATCAATTTAGGTTCAAGAGTGGAGGTGTAAAGATCGAAAGGATTAAGTGTGGTTTCACTCGAAAGGGGTTCTTCACAATTTGGCAAATCAAACACTACAAAATCACACAACTCGTTTTTATTTTGAACTAGTGAATCATTTAGGACATTCGATGGAAAACTGGAGTTGTGGGCTTCAATTGGGTAAGGGTAGGTTTGATTTGGAAATCCTCTCTCATTCTCACTCTGTCCAACCGCCTCCTTATACATTGAAAAATTTGAAGCTAGCGGGAAACTAGTTACCATTTTACTAGGTTGCATAAGGGCGGCCACGGACGCTTCCACATTCCTAGTCATTTTGTTTGTTGCTGCGATATATGCCTCCAACGACTCTTCCAAAGTAGACTTGGGTGGTAAGGGGGTTTCGGTAAAAGATTCGAAATCGTGTGGATATGCAAAACTCCCTAATGGCTGTGTAGAAACAGTGTCTAGTGAGGGTGGTAAGGTCGGGTAGGACTGGTAGGAAGTGGGTGATTGGACAGGGGTAGGGCCAACATATGGATAAAAATGTGAATAGTCGTGTGGATTCCTAGAACTAGATGAGTGGAGAGGGGTGAAAGATCGACTGCGAGATTGCGCAATATGCTCAGCAATGGACATCGGCTTAGGAGTGACAGAAGGACTCGAAAAAGTGGTGTCAACATATGGAGGTGGTAAAGGTTGACTTGGTTGACACAGAGTGGGTTGCAAAGTCAAACTGTTTCTCCTAAACGCTTCTATTTGATCTTTCAAAGATATTTTAGGCATGGAAGGATCGTCTTTAAACTGACCGAACAAATTGACGTACGACGCAAAATTAGGTTCGGGATACCAAAGTTCGGCAAGTGATTTATTATGTGGGGTACCTATGTTGTAAGAAGAAAGGGTGAAAGAAAGAAAGATGGGTGGTGGTGCAAGGATTTATTTGCGGCAAAAAAATTTGCAAGTTTCTATAAAAGATTTGTCTTTTTTTTCTTTTTCTCTTTATTTGGAAATTGTTGCAAAAAGATTTTGATAAAAGATATGCAACAGAAAAATATTACTTGCAATCTATTTCTAATTTAAGTGGGGCACAAAAATCCTGCACAAAATTGTTATATGGAAGGGAATATATTTTATAGCTCACGGAATCCTGCAGGAATTTCCAGAAAAGATATTTCAAAAATTACAGAGGAGGAACAGAGGAGACTTACAGAGCAAATTCCCCGAACAGGGGACACTGTTCAGCCGCCTTTCCGCGGTATAAACGCGTTCCTGCCGCGTTTTCGCGGCAGGCTAGTCAGCACGAGTCCCAAAAAAAATTCTGTGATGACGACGTCTCTATAATGCCGCGTTTCCGCGGTCTAAACACAGGTTGCGCGGCGGATCAGCGGTATACTGGGTGGATCAGCTCACCAAATTTTTGCAGTTGCTCTGTTGTTGAAATACCCTTCTGTTTTGATCTTTTATTTGTTGTTTCGATTTCTGAATATTTCCAGATCTGTCTCGAGTGTTCCTGCAAGATTCAAACAACAAAGTACCTTTTCCAAAAAATAACAATTGATATATTTTTATGATTTTTGGATTTTTTAGATTTTTATGATTTTTTTTAATTTAAGATTAACCCGAAATTGCAAAAAGGAAAGTTATACGCCATCCCCGGCAACGGCGCCATTTGATTTGATCTCAAAAACTATCTATTACCGCAATCAAGAACGGCGTCGCATGAAGCTAGCCGGTGAGTACGGGTCGGTCCACAGGGATGTTGTGAATTTCCTAATCGCGCTAACGAGTTAATTCCGAAGGGTGTTCGGATTAATTTATTAAATCTAAAAACCTAATTATTCTATACAACGATTATCTAAATCTAGTCTTGTTAAGGTTAGGTTTAGGGATGGTTTGGAAATGCAAGTAAATCTCAATGCTTTCTATACCCAATTTTGGATCTAAGAGGAGTTATGGTAATTATCAATAAAGGGGATTAGATCCATTCGGGAAGGTGTTCCTTCCTTTAGGTTCTTGTCCTTCCTTTAGAGATCCTTACCCTAACCTCCATGGAAAACACGTGCAACCGGGCCTTTATACTACGGTATCACCGCTACCTTGAGGGGTAGGGTACCGTAGGGTGCGGTGTGTACGTGTGTGCATGGAGTCCTATTGTAAATATATAATGGGTAAGAAAGGGATGAGAGATCACATCTCTCAAAAGCCTTCCCCAAAGCTAACTCTAAACAATTATCTACGGCAATGAATTAAATCTACCTAGGGCAAAAAATTTAAATCTAAACTAGAGCAATTAAATAAATCTACTTACAGATGGCTCTCTCCAAACATCAACGCAGGTTGTCAGATCTAAATTCATGAATTGAAAAGAGGCACCGATGCTCTCCATAAAGAGATCTGTATTTTATTATTAAAAGGAGGCATAGGAAATTACAATCTTTAGAGTTTCTATTTATAGAGAATAGGAAACCCTAGGTTACATTTTGATCCGCATGTCTAAATTTACAAAAATAGCCCTAGGTCAACTTTTCAGCACCGCCAAAACAAGTCGTAGAAATTTCCCAAGTCCCGGGCACTATACGGCCGCGGAACCGCGGTCCCAGCCTGGGTTTGGCCGCGGTTCCGCGGCCAAACTAGGGAATTGGGCTCTGGGCTTTTGGGTACTGATCTCTGGATCTTTGGTCTTCTTAATTCTTTGGTTCTTTTCTGAACTTGGCTTCTGATTCTTTTCCAGATCTCCAGTGAACAATTTGCAATGGATTTTTAACCGTTCGCTTTGTCATCTTGGACCTTGCATTGCCTTGTACTTTGTAAATTTTATCTTTGATGTAGGCTTGATCAAGAGTCTTCTGTTTGTTGGTCAAAGTCCACTTTTGCATCGTCTTTTCATCGTTTTCACTGTTTTCTGTCCAAGAACCTGCAACCTGTAATATGTAGCAGACATGCGTCAAAAGCACCTGTTTATTTATAAAAAGAATAAGAATGGGGAATATAATAATGCAATATTATGGTATGAACATTAGGGCTAAGGAAGGTTAGTATGGGTGACGAAAAAATCCCTTGTGTTTCTTTTTGCCAAACAACTTAAAATGAATCTAGACTAAATAAACAAAAAACCCTCTCTTAGGCACGCTATAAGTGACATATAGCCGCAACCTAAGTCGAGAAGTTCTTTAGGCGTACTACAACGTGACATGTAGTTGTGACCTAATTAGATATATGGTTGTGTGTGTTTGGCCTAGGGTTGGAAATAAGCGTATGTAACGAACGGACAAGGGGCACTAGGAATGGATTTAGCGTTGGAAATCTTGCTTAAACTCGCAAATCCCATTCCTATGCCCTCCCAATCCCCGCTACTTCCAATTATCCCAACATCATTTCAAGAATGGCAAAAGACAAGCACAAAACTAATCCTAACTCTACTAACCAATCCTAACCCAAACAAGTTTACTTGAACATAAAATACGAACACTTAGGATAGAATTGAATGAACATATACATTCTTTAATTGACTCGTCTAAAACAAGAACTCAAATACGAAGATCTCTCAGTGGACGACTCATACTCAACCGGCTAGCTACAAGCGAAACCGTATTGATTGCGGTAAGTTGAGAACAAAGTAGAACGCATATCATAACATATAAAGCGGGCATTCGTTCCGCTATCAATCAATACCCTATCTAAACAACTTAGCTATCTTAACACTAATATTGATTCTAACCCTAACATTTCTTATGGATGTAATGAGAGAATAGGGTATAAGTTAAAGGTTACTAAGTAACCATTTAAAACTAAATACCATATCAACAATAACCATAATACAATCTTAAAGTTACAATCAAAATTTAAGCACAATAATAATTACAAGAGAATGGAGGAAGGCTTTTCCTTTCATCACCAATCCTTACCTTCACCATAGCCAAGAAGACTACTCAACCATCATACAAAATAGCATCAAGAACAAGAAATAAAGAACAAGCAAAGAAAATTGAGCAAAGAAGTTAAAGTAAAAGAGTGCAAATGTTATTCACAATATGGAAGGGTTTGAGTTACAAATTAGATAGCAACTTCAATCTACTTAATGGAGCTTTCAAATGTGAGCTCAAAGAGGGATGAAGAAAAAGCTATCATGAAGCATACAATCAAATTCCTACTCAAAAACCAACCTTTAGCTTAACCAGTGAACTGCTATATATAGGGGCTTCCACAGACAAAAAAAGATATAAAAATGGCATGATTGGAAAGATAGAGAGCCATGGCAGGAGCACGAACCCACTTGGGAAAGGTGGGGTTGCCCCAAGTAGCCATAAGCATTTTTTGGTCGGACACAATGTGTCTGCATGGGCTCCATCTTCTTATTGTGATCTTCTGATATCTTTACATGATTTTTAGTATTTTTTTCTTTCCTTTTATTTCCATCTATGTTGCACTTTGGTCTTTGGGATCCAATGAATCAAGGCAACAACCATCATATTAACACTTTTTCTCACTTGGCTTACTTGCACAACACAATGAGTGTGTTGCCTACTTGGTTTGGCTGTCCCATGCTCAGAATGTGTTCACACTTGATTATGTTTGTATCATGTTAGACCATTTTGAATTATTTGTGCACAACATCATTTTTGTTGCAAAACACTTTAGAATTTGATCATTTTTCCGTATCGTTGCAGTTTTGGCTTGAATCTGTCGTAACCGTGCATGTTGTGAATGTTTTCAATGATATTACCCTATGTACCTGTAACCTATACTTAATGAGTAGATACGGATTAATAACATTGTTTATTAACCAAATTATATAGAATGGATGGTATTAAATGCGATAAATCGTGATGAATATCAGTCTAGAAGACATCTCTTTAGAGAGGTTGACTTCATTACATGTGTTGGGTTACACTAACGCCATGGCCATCATCCGTGGCCGTTTGCAGAACAAAATTTTTTCTACGATTGTATAACCGGCGCAAGAATAACCCATTACCGGATCTACCATAAACCTAACTAGCAACTAAGAGGAGCTATCTACTATGATGGAGAGCCTCACCAAGAGATCCATGTCTTTCGGTCTTTATTCCTCTTCATAAGCTCCTAGTGGCCTTCATGATGGAGCTTCATCGTCCGTCTCCCTCTATCGAAGATGATCCACCCGGGGTTTGTGGTCCATGGCTCTAACTCTACACTAAGTGAGAAGTGGAGCAACTAGAGGACTTGGATTGCTAATCTAAGAACTCTAGGATGTAGTGTGAGGTTCTAAGTGTGCTTCTATCTCACCTCCTTTCTTGACTCTCAACTTATGAGAAGGCAGAGAGTAGGATGAAGATGAAAGTGGATGAGCACAAGAGCACAGGAGAGGATTGAAGCAAATGGTGAGTTCAAGAATAATGAGGCTAGCATGTGAGAGAAAATAACTCATAATGGTTTTGAATATCATTATCCACAAATAAAAAGTATCAACCATGCTTCAATAGTTACCACAAATGAATTAAGAATTCATTTGTCAACTATTGAGGCATGGTTCTCACCATACTCCCATCACTTTACTTTACACCTCATTTCCATCTAAAGATAAATGGAAAAATACACAATGAGGTTTCCACCTTCTAGAATGTTATCCGTAATAAAATACGGATCACAGTCTACTGTATATACATACCTGCATTCGCATAAAAACACGAATGCCCAAAGAGATAGAATAACACAAAGAACATATTACTAGAAATTATTAAATCAATACCTGATTTAATAATCCGGCTTAAAACCCTAGCCGGCTAGTATTATCAACTGTCCGATCGAAAGTCCTTGTACACTATACCATCAATCAATCGGAACCTTGCACATATCCAATACGGCTACTACATCATTTCGTCTTAACCAGGGAAACCCTCTATGTGGGACTCTAAAGACTCAACAGTACGTCGGCAGTGAGTTATTGGATAAATCTATAACCACAAGCACGTCAACGGCGCTAGCTGTACGTAACGGCTATCCAGGTACCTGTCGAAAAGAAAGGCCGATGAGCAAACTCATCTGGATCCCTACTGAGCCTATCCGTGATAATTTTCGTACAGTCCGGTCTCTTCATCTGAGAGTATCACATACCGAGTCTAGGGGTGGTAAACGTCAGACTCTAATAACCCGATAATTCATGCTGATACGACTCAGGACTAATCCGGGAAACTACTGATCAACCTATCAGTAAATCCCAACTTCCTTGGCTAAGGTCTTATGGTCCTGACCAATCAAACACAGTGCGATATCGACTCCTTATACCGGGAGAGACGAATCCCCAACAATCACTCACTGCCTCCATGTGGCTCGGGACTGTACTAACCAAAACCTGTTTGCACGATTCAGTAGAGCCGTGGTAGGGTAATATCAAAGTACAGTGGGAACTCACATGAGACAAATGAAGATCTTAGGTCTGAAGACTAAGTTGTGCTCATGCCACCTGAGAATTTCTATCTGACGATAGGTATAATACCATCTAGAAGTTCTCAGCGAGTCAGTCCAGTGTACTCACCCCCAGTAAGCACCTGTATACAATCTTAGGTGATCACACCAATGGTTGTAGGACTAACCACTGCCCCTCGTCGGGGTCTAGAACCATATACACGAGTCTACTCTGGAATATCGATACCCAGTCTCGATACTCCTACAACTAGGGACCTTTTAGGGATGTGCTTATCGACTACCATGCTCCCACAAGTACGATCGCCATCACAATGCAGGTAGTCAAGCAATGATCCTACGGGCTTTATCAACATGTATTTATGATACGTAATAACAAGTAGAACATATGCACATGTTAAGATAAAGACAAACCAGATAGCATACTATCATATCGAGCAAGAATGTCCTGTACATACATATTTCCAAGCATCCACATGTATACATATACAATAATGGTCTCTAGGGCATACATATCCAACAATCTCCCACTTGCACTAAGGCCATATATTGGCGTACCAAGTACCCAACGTCTTCTTTAGGGCCAGCTGTTGGCATACCTCATACCTAACGTCTCAAAATGTCGCTCGAACTGCGCTTGAGGGAGGGCTTATGTGAATGAATCCTCTGTGTTGTCTTTTGTGTCCACTCTCCGTATCTCGATCTCCCGGCGATCAATGATCTCCCTGATCAGATGATACCGCCTTAAGATGTGTCTGGATTTCTGATGGGACCGTTGTTCCTTCGCTAAAACTATAGCCCCATTGTTATCACAATACAGAGGTATTGAATCTACAATGGACGGAACTGCCTGAAGTTCAGTAATGAACTTCTTAATCCAGATGGCTTCTTTTGCGGCATCGCTGGCAGCAATGTATTCAGCCTCTATCGTCGAGTCTGCGACAGTGTCCTGTTTGGAACTCTTCCAACACACCGCCCCTCCATTGAGGGTAAACACAAAACCTGAGAAAGACTTGGTACCATCCTTGTCACTCTGGAAGCTAGAATCGGTAGAAAACTCGACCTGTAGGTCCCCATTACCGTAAACCAAGAACATTTCCTTAGTCCTTCTCAGGTACTTGAGAATGTTCTTCACTTCTGTCCAGTGGTTCTCACCTATGTCTGACTGCTACCGGATCACCACGCTAAGCGCGTAAGTTACATCTGGTCATGTACATAGCATCGTATAGATTATAGATCCTACCGCTGAAGCGTAGGGTATAGTGCTCATGCAAACCCTTTCCTCATCAATCTTGGGAGACATCTCTTTGGAGAGGGTGATTCCGTGCAATGCGGGTATGTCACCGCCCTTGGAATCTTCCATACTAAATCTTTTTAGTACGGTCTCTATGTACTTGTACTGCGAAAGTCCCAATAATCTCTTGGATCTATCTCTGTAGATCTTGATCCCCAGAATGTACGAGGCATCACCCAGGTCCTTCATGGAGAACCTTTGTGATAGGAACAACTTGACCGATTGTAGCATAGGAATATCATTTCCTATCAAAAGAATGTCGTCCACATACAAGACTAGGAATACGACAGTTCATCCTACAATCTTCTTATATATACACGGCTCATCCTCGTTCTTGATGAAGTAAAATTCATTGACTATTTCATCAAAACAGATGTTCTAGCTCTGCGATGCTTGCTTTAATCCATAAATGGATTTAAGTAACTTGCACACCTTCCCGCTGCTCCCACTGTCTACAAAACCCTCCGGCTGATCCATATAAATAGTCTCTTCCAAACTTCCGTTTAGAAAAGCCATTTTTACGTCTATCTGCCAGATTTCATAGTCATGGACGGCAGCAACGGCAAGTAGGATACGAATGGATTTGAGCATAGCCACTAAAGAAAAGGTTTCGTCATAGTCCACACCTGGTCTTTGACGAAAACCTTTTGCAACAAGTCTAGCCTTATAGGTTTTCACCTGCCCATCTACACCAAACTTCTTTTTGTAGATTCATTTGCGTCCAACGGGTTATACCCCGGGTGGAGCAATATCCAAGGTCCATACTTTATTGGTGTACATGGACTCTATCTCGGATCACATAGCATCCAGCCACTTATCAGAGTCCCTACTGATAATGACCTGCCTGAAACTAGTAAGATTATCTTCTTCCAAGATGCAACCCTATCGATCTCCGTCTATGAGAAAACCGTAGTATCTTTCGGGCGGATGAGAAATCCTACTAGATCTGCGGGGTGGCTGAAGTTCGTCTGGGACTTCTAAATCTTGAGGTTCTACCAAATCCTCAGTTTGAGTTTGTGGTTCTGACATTTCATCCAGTTCTACCGTGCTCCCACTTATTTCTTTTGCAAGAAATTGCCACTCTAAAAAAGTGGCGCGACGAGCAACGAACACTTTCTGTTCCTCAGTATGGTAGAACAGATATCCTCGAGAATTTTTAAGATATCCCACAAATATGCATAAAACTGACCGTGCCTGAAGTTTGTCTGGATTTTATATTTTTACATAGGCCGGACAACCCCATATCTTAATACATTCAAGATACGGTCTTTTACCACTCTCTATTTCATATGGAGTCTTAGGCACGGATTTGGATGGAACCTAATTTAATAGATATGCTGCTGTTTGAAGCGCATGTCCCTAAAACGAAAGAGGCAACTCGGCGTTACTCATCATGGAGCGAACCATGTCCAATAGGGTACGGTTCCTCCTCTCCAATACACCGTTGTGCTGTGGTGTGTAAGGAGGAGTAAGCTGAGAGAGAATTCCATTCTCTTTTAGGTAATCTAGGAATTCCGTGCTTAAGTACTCCCATCCTCTATCAGATCGTAGAATCTTGATACTTTAGCCAATCTGGTTCTCTACTTTGTTTCTGTATTCTTTGAATTTCTCAAAATCTTCAGATTTGTGTTTCATAAGATACACGTATCCGAATCTAGATAGATCGTCAGTGAATTTGATGAAATGAACCCACCCCTTGCATGTATAGACATTGGACCACATACATCCCAATAGCTCTGCTGCTCTTTCTCCGTGTCTGGTGAATGGATATTTGGTCACCTTTCCCTTGAGACAAGACTGACAAGTTTTATAAGATGAAAATTCGAATGTATCCAAATATCCATCTTTATGCAACTTACTTAGTCTTTTCTTTCCGATATGACCAAGTCTACAATACCATAAGTAGGATTCATTCACATCTGAATTCTTCCTCTTGCGTATGTTTTGTATGTTGAAAACTGCGTTTTGATTTAGAACATAGATACCATTATACAGTATACCTTCTGCAACCAATACCTGATTAAGATAAATGTTCATGATATTTCTATCAAGAACAAACTTATATCCATCTTTATCAAGTAATGAAACCGATATGATATTGCAAACCATGGAAGGTACATAGTAGCAATTGTTCAAAATTATAGTATTGCTTCTTGGCAATGCTAGGTGATATTCACCGACGGCAGTAGTATCAACTTGTGCTTTGTTCCCTACTCTGAAAGACAGATCACCGGGTCCAACCATCCTACTTTTTCTCAGTCCCTGCAATAAATTACAGATATGAGATCCTGATCTGGTATCTAGTATCCAGGAGGTATGACTGACCGAAAAGTAGTTCTCAATAACAAGAACACCTGAAGGAGACGCAATGGTATGCTTCTTCTTCGATGGGGTCATCAAGGAATTCATGCAATCCTCTTTCCCTTGCTCCTACTCATGACTGCTGTCATAAGTTAGAGACGAACTGACGTTCCCCAGCCCCGAATAAGAATTCGGATCGGTCAAGTGATACATTTTATTATCTTGATTAGGGCATGAAATGGTTGCTACCTGGAGAGAGAGAAAAGAAACACTCCGCGTGCGCTCTTGCAAGATTAGATTGGTTATTAGTTTATCTAATCAGGATGACTCCCACTATTTTCTCGAATTCTTCTTTAAACCTTAAAAGAAGAACTAGTCAGGATTAATCGCACGTTACAATACTTGCTTAACCTTTCGGCCAGGCTAGTGTTGGTACTTCAAGGGAGGTTTTCCAATGCTTTCACGAAATTCCTTAATTACATAACCTCTTTTCTTGGAAGCGTAGCCCCGTTAACACTATTCTAGACACCTACTTGGTTTATAGCATTGATTGTTAAGTGAAAAAATCTCTCAAGAGTAATTCTACTCATCAGTGGGATCGGGATCCAACTATCATTGTGTGATGACCTAGATGGAATCCACTTTAGTCACCACACTCCGGAAGGTATGAAACACTAGAAAGTTTTCTGTATGTTTGAAACTCCCGATGTAGTTTTTGCCCCTGACAACTTTATGACCTTGACAATGCCAACATATCATAAGCCGCTAGTCAAGTTCGGCCCATCATTATCTTGATTAACTTAGACCTACCTGCATAACCCTTGACAATGCCAACATAGCTATGCAATTGTCCTAAATAATCAGAAACAAAGCTACAAACAAGCAATACTCAGCTACCGATCACTACGCCTTGACAATGCCAAAATACGTAGCACAAATACTAAGTAGTACTTGTAGGAAATGACGGAGGGCTACGGCTGGGTTTTTGGCGAAAAACCCTTTAACGTAATGAACTTGATATAGTTGAAAGAATCGAGTAGTTTTGAAAAAGAGTGGCTTAAGCTCCGCTTTTGAAAACTAGTGGCTTTGAAGAAAACCGAGTAATCTACAGTATAAACTTTTGCTCAAGAGGTCACTCCCCGCGAAAGGATCTCAGCTCTTGCCTCCTCGAATGAGGTGCTGGATATTCACAACCGAATAACAATATGCAAAGCGAAAGAGTACAACTATAGTTTTTCGAAATTTGTTCCAATAATATCTTCTTAGGTTTCTTTTCTTGCATTAAACAAAATTAATGCGGTCCCATTAATTAATTCCTGTCACACCAGAAAAGAACGAAAATACATTGTACGTATATGCCATCCACATTCGCCACGGGGCCCCGTCATGCACTGTTAGGTTACTTAACTACCGGCAGAGCGGGGGCTGGACTAGCGCGGATGCAAAATATATACAACATCTACTAGTATATATATAAATATATATAACATTCGTCGCAGGTATGATATAAAAAACATCACAGATCAACAATAAGCAACACAGAATGGTGGATAATCTTGGAGCCTCGGGTTTCATTTGAGCCGTAAATAAAACCCGACGTTCCCGGTTATGTGGATAGCCCGTGCAATGAAAACATGGACCCCTACGAGCGCGACAAGTTACCCGCCAATCCTAGAAATGAGGCAACCCCAATCAACAAAGTGAATGGGCTACCCAGCACTTCATGGGAATCGGTAACTTGAGCGCCCCTCCGTGAGTCATACTATACCCTCTACGAGTGCGGCGAATAGACCGCCAATTCTAGAGTGAAGCCCCCTCCGTCTCAACACCATCAGATGCGGGCTCGTTACCCTCTAGAACCCGACTATTCGAGCACTCCACCGTGGGGTAATCCTAGTACAGAAAAAGAAAATATATATACAAGGGTGACATCGACCTCAACCCGGTCGTGTCCCAATAAACTAATATACAACACGGCAGAGACGACAGTCCACATGTCGGAAGCTCGCCCCGCAATGAAAAATATACAAATGAATCCGATCTGTACAACTACCATTGCAACATCGGCTATCCACCACAAAAATCCAACCACAAGATCAACACAATCACAGATCATCAACGTGAATATCATGTTCGCAAACCCGTCTAAAAGAACATATAGCAGTTAGATGGGTTATACTGATCAAATGACATTCATGATCGCAGATAGTAATGTATGTACTAAAACTTTTAAACAGTGTTAAACCGACTTCGAAATACTCTGTATTGCCCCAAAACTCAATATAACAGAAAAATCATTCTGGGCAAAATCAAACATGTCCTGAAACCTCAAATCTAAGTGATATAGAAAACAAAACAAAAACGAGCACCAACGGCTACAGTAGAAACCGGCGAGGCCGGTTAAAATAATGTTTTCGCCGGCCAAATTTTCAAATCATGGGCTCGTTTTTCTCTAGTGTTCTAGTTCTAGCACAAATAGCACTCTGTAGTTGTTTAAAAAATTTTCAGAGGCTATTTAAAAATAACAGAAACTTGGATTTTGATTCTGTATTTCGGGGTTGTTTCGGTTTTGTTATTTTGAACGTTGTTTAAACTGCTAGTTTATGGTTTATGGGCTGGCTCTGATACCATGTTGGGTTACACTAACGCCCTGGCCATCATCCATGGCCGTTTGCGAAACAAATTTTTTTCTACGATTGTAAAACCGGCGCTAGAATAACCCGTTAACGGATCTACCATAAACCTAACTAGCTAATTAAGAGGAGCTATCTACTATGATGAAGAGTCTCATTAGGAGATCCGTATCTTTCGGTCTTTGTTCCTCTTCAAAAGCTTCTAGTGGCCTCCATGATTGAGCTTGATCGTCAGTCTCCTTCCGTCGAAGATGATCCACCCGGGGTTTGTGGTCTATGGCTCTAGCTCCACACTAAGTGAGAAGTGGAGCAACTAGAGGACTTGGATTGCTAATCTAAGAACTTTAGGATGTAGTGTGAGGTTCTAAGTGTGCTTCTATCTCACCTCCTCTCTTGATTCGCAACTCATGAGAAGATAGAGAGGAGGATGAAGATGAAGGTGGATGAGTACAAGAGCAAAGGAGAGGAGTGAAGCAAATGGTGGGTTCAAGAATAATGATGCTAGCATGTGAGAGAAAATAACTCACAATGGTTTTGTATATCAATATCCACAAATAAAAAAGTATCAATCATGCTTCAATAGTTGCCACAAATGAATTAAGAATTCATTTGTCAACTATTGAGGCATGGTTCTCACCATACTCCCATCACTTTACTTTACACCTCATTTACATTTAAAGATAAATGGAAAAATACACAATGAGGTGTCCACCTTATAGAATGTTATCCGTAAAAAAATACGGATTACAGTCTATTGTATATACATACCTGCATTCGCATAAAAACACGAATGCCCAAATAGATAGAATAACACAAAGAACATAATATTAGAATATACATATCGAAATACATATATGTAAATTATTAAATCAATACCTGATTTAATAATCTGGCTCAAAACCCTAGCTGGGTAGTATTATCAACTGTCTGATCGAAAGTCCGGGTACACTGTACCATCAATCAATTGGAACCCTGCACGTATCTAATATGGCTACTATATCATTTCGCCTAAACGAGGGAAACCCTCTGTGTGGGACTCTAAAAACTCGACAGTACGCCGGCAGTGAGTTACTGGATAAATCCATAACCATAAGCACGTCAGCGGCACTAGCTGTACGTAACGGCTACTTAAGTACCTGTCGAAAAGGAAGGCCGACGAGCAAACTCATCTGGATCCCTACTGAGCCTATCCGTGACAATCTCCATACAGTTCGGTCTCTTCGTCTGAGATTATCGCATACCGGGTCTAGGGGTGGTAAATGTCAGACCCTAATAACCCAATAATTCGTTCTGATACGGCTCAGGACCAATCCAGGAAACTACTGATCAACCTATCAGTAAATCCAAACTGCCTTGGCCAAAGTCTTATGGTCCTGACCAATCGAACACAGTGCGATAGCGACTCCCTATACCGGGAGAGACGAATCCCAAACAATCACTCTCTGTATCCATGTGGCTCAGGACTGTACCGAACCAAAACCTGTTTGCACGACTCAGTAGAGCCGTGGTATGGTAGTGATCAAAGTACAGTGGGAACTGTGAGACAAATGATGATCTCGGGTCTAAAGACTAACCTGTACTCATGCTGTTAGTTATGTGTATGCTCTAGAGGCCATTATTATACATATAATGTATATTATAGTAGATGCTTGGACATATATAGATAGGACATTCTTGCTCGATGTGATAGTATGCTATCTTGTTGCTCTTTGTCTTAACATGTAAACTTGTATTGTGATACTGTCTTGCTCTCACATGTTGATAAAGCCCTTAGGATGTGTACTTGACTACTAAGAATATGATGAAGATCATACTAGTGGGGCCAGGATAGTCCACAAGTACATCCTTTAATTGTTCCTAGTCGAGGGTGTATCGAGACAGGGCATCAATATTCCAAAGTAGACTAGCGTATACGCTTCTTGACCCATATGATGGGCGATGGATGATCCCACATCTATTGGTGTTTGACATCAAAGATGGTATACGGGTGCTCAGTGGAGACCGGGTACACTGAACGGACTCGCCGAGAACTCCTAGATGGTATTATACCTATCGTCAAATAGCAGTTCTCTGGTGACACTGGTACAGGTTAGTATGTAGACCCGTAATCGTCATAGAGTTGTTTACCCCAATCAGACAGCCTCAAATATGGCTAACGTGTCCTTAAACTAAAATCCGTCCTCAAAATGGGAATGTTGGACCGCTATGTCCCTAAACTGGAACAATAGAGCACAAATGCTCTTTTGTCGGATCTAAACGATCCCGTTTAAGTTGATCTTAGCCTCAAAAATGGCTAACGTATCCTTAAACTTTCAAACAGACTTTAGTCCCAAATCGGACTATAAATCCCCTAATCAACTCTGGTTCAAGGGTACATCTCTGAACTCCTCTGACATCTGTCGTTATAATCCTTCAACGTCGTCAGAGAGGTGACGGGTCCCGACGGCCATACATGCAATGGACCACCATGTCCCTAAACTGGAAATGGACCACCATATCCCTAAACTGGCAACGGACCACTATGTCCCTAAACTGGAACAATAGAGCCTAAATGCTCTTTTGTCGGATCTAAATGATCCTGTTAAGTTGATCTTAGTCTGGCAATTAGGCTAACGTATCCTTAACAAACATTTAAGTTGATCTTAGTCTCAAATATGGCTAACGTGTCATTAAACTAAAATCCGTCCCCAAAATAGGAATATTGGACAGCTATGTCCCTAAACTGGAACAATAGAGCCCAAATGCTCTTTTGTCGGATCTAAACGATCCCGTTTAAGTTGATTTTAGCCTCAAAAATGGCTAACGTATCCTTAAGCTTTCAAACAGACTTTAGTCCTAAATCGGACTATAAATCTCCCAACTAACTTTAGTTCATGGGTACATCTCTGAACTCCTCAGATATTTGTCGTTGTAATCCTTCAACGACGTCAGAGAGGTGACGGATCCCGACGGCCATACATGCAATGGACCACTATGTCCCTAAATTGGAACAATAGAGCCCAAATGCTCTTTTGTCGGATCTAAACGATCCAGTTAAGTCAATCTTAGTCTCAAATCAGACTAACGTATCCTTAACAAACGTTTGAGTTGATCTTAGCCTCAAATATGGCTAACGTATCTTTAAACCAAAACACCAAACCCAAATCTAAGAAAATACGGATTTGGACTAATCCACGTTCTACGGGCGACGACATAAATTAGTCTCCGTATACAATCCACGGGCAACCATAAACAAAGAGGGGAAGCCGTTCGGAGGGGAACAAGAGTCTTGTGTGATTCCACTGTACTTTAATTTCCACCTTACCACGTTCAAGAGAACGTGCAAAACGGTGGCTTTTGGGTTACTGGGGTCTGACGTTTACCACCCCTAGACCAGATATGCGACATATCAGACGAAGAGACCGGACTGTATGGAAGTGTTACTGACATGATTTACAGGAGTATGAGCAGGATTGCTTGTTGATCTCTGATCGCTCAATACCCGAGTAGCCGTTACGTCCAGCTAGTACCGCTGACGGCTTGTAGGTGCTTGATATGATCATCACCTACTGCCGGCGTATTGACGAGTCTTTAGAGTCCTATACAGAAGTTTCTTGGCTCAGGAGAAACGAAGTAGGAGCACATATGTGATATGTGCGGGACCGAAATTAATACGTGTATGAGATACCGTATTCTATTCTCATGATATGTGATATCGGTCGGTTATATGTGATATAGCCGGGTTATCGAATCAAGTGTTGATTCGATGAATGGATACATATGGTATTAGTCGGTTATATGTGGTATAGCTGGATTATTGAATCAAGTGTTGATTTAATAATTTAATATATAATTATATATTTGATATATTTACATTAACTAATATTAGCTCACTTCAGCATTTCATTTTCTCACATGTGCACACTTAATATATATGTGATATATATTAATTGTGTTTTCTTTTTTGTGTCATGCTTGATTATACATCCAACATGGGTGTATGAGACTCACACCATGCTCATGATAATGAAGGGTTTATTTATTTAAAGTAAATCAAAAATTAATTGGAAATTAGCTCATGGTTGAAGCTTGTAGAAGCTTGTAGATCCATTGACTTAGTTCACTAATTTTGTTTTACTTAAGATATTTATTAACCCAACCATTCTCATTAGCCATGGTTAAGTCTCTACAAAAGTTATATGAGATATTTTCTCACCCATGGTTGCATTATTCTCTCATTCATTCTATTCTCTTCATCTTCATCTTCAACAAGAGAAAGCTCTCTAGGTTTTGAGAAAGTGAGGAAAATTAGTGAGAAAAAGAATTCTAAAGTGAGCAAAAATCCTACTTCATCATCCTCTACTAGATTAACCATTTAGTTTAGGGTGTTAGCTTCACTAATCCCTAATTAGTGAAGAGATAGCTTGGGTTGGTGTCTCCTCGAAGTAGATCATCTTCGTCCTCGAAGACTTCGTGCAAGCTTGTTCCTTTCATCTTGTGGAGCCATTCTAAAGTCCGGAAGATCACTACTTGGAGCGAAGGGACTACTACATAGAGCTATTGAAGTGAAGGACCGGTCTATAAAGGTTGTATTCCATATTCAATTAGATGTAAAGTTGTTTACATGGTGTTTCGTCTAAATCTCTAGTTAAGATTCTAGGGTTAAGGTTATGTAGCATGGCAAATTTTTGAAAACGGCATGGATGATGCCTCCCGAAACCTTGCTGTAGTGCTAGGTAATCCTACACATGCCACCTGAGAACTTCTATCTGATGATAGATATAATACCATCTAGAAGTTCTCGGCGAGTCCGTCCAGTGTACTCACCCCCAGTGAGCACCTGTATAGAACCTTAGGTGATCACACCAATGGTTGTGGGAGCAACCACCGCCTCGTCAGGGTCTAGAAACGCATATACTAGTCTACTCTGGAATATCGATGCCCAGTCTCGATACTCCTACAACTAGGGACCTTTAAAGGATGTGCTTATCGACTACCCTGCTCCCACAAGTATGATCACCGTCACAACGTAGGTAGTCAAGCAATGATCCTACGGACTTTATCAGCATGTATAGATGATACGTAATAACAAGTAGAACATATGCACATGTTAAGATAAAGACAAACCATATAGCATACTATCATATCGAGCAAGATTGTCCTGTACATACATATGTCCAAGCATCCACATGTATGCATATACAATAATGGCATCTAGGGTATACATATCCAACAACATGAAGGTACATCGCCATATCAGGAGTTGACCATTCTAAACCCCTTTAGAATGGTGTCCAAGTATCCGAATTGGGATACTTCTCAAATCTATATCTATAGTTATAGATCTAATTACCAGAATTCTTGATACATTATCCTGATCCTATTAGGAGAAACATTTGTGACAACCATAGTTCGATCGATTATAGAATATGAACATCACTTCCTATCAGGAGTATGTCATCCATGTACCATATGACAATACTTCATATACCCTTCTTACCAGCTTCATCTGTCATTTTGATGAAGTCCATCACTTTGACTCTCAAATCAAATCAGATGATCCATCTCCGCTATGCCTACTTTAGTTTACAAATAGACATAAATAACTTGCACACCTTCCGCTGCTCCAACTGACTAGGACAACCCTTTGGTAGAGTCATATACACACGCACTTCTAAATTCGCATTTAGAAGGATGTTATAGTCAACTATCTGCCAGATCTCATAGTCATGAATAGCAGCAGTGGCAAATCATATCCATATGGACTTCAACATAGATATTGAAATAAAAGTTTCATCACAATCCACGGCGGGTATTGATGAAAACCTTTTACTACAAGTCTAGACTTATTAGATTACTACCTTTCTACCTGCACTGATCTTGAAAGAACTGCTTGCTTCTAATGCGTTTTACCCCTTCAAGAGCATCCAGCAAAGTCCAAAGTCCATAATTTGCTGGAGTGCGTAGAGTCCAACTTGGATATCTTGCATTTGGCCATCTGGAAATCACCACTTCCTATGACCGGTTGATAATTAGTAGAACCACCACTATGATGGTGACCTTCCTGTCACCTTCTACGAGAAAACCGAAGTATCTCTCGGATGGCTGAGGTCACATACTAAATATGCGGAGTGACTATGGTTTGTCGGTTCCAATTGAATCCTTAGGTTTTACTAAATCTTCAATAACCGTTCAGGATTCTGGAATCACTTCCAGTTCTACCATACTCCCACTAATTTCTTTTGGAAAGAAGTTTTTTTCCTTAAAAAGTAGCGAGTCAAGAACAAATCAACTTTTGATCTTGAAAATGGAAGAAGTTAAACCCCTACGAATGCTTAGAACAACCCACAAACTGTCATTACTGAAACGTGCCTTGAGTATATCTGGATTCTGCTATCAACAAAACCGGACAACTCCATATCTTAACCCTTAAGATGTGCTACTATTCTATGTCCATATAGAATCTAAGGCACTAATTTAGATGGAACCATATTCAAATGTTATGCAACTGTATCCAGTGTATATCCTCAAATGGAAAAAGGCCATACATCATTACTTATCAAGGAGCGTACCCACGGATGAGTAAACCTGTGAGAGAACCAAATTCTCAATATTAATATGATAGAATACCTAGTATAAGTATCTAAATTTTCGATCACTTCAAAGAATCTTGATACTTCCAATGTATGGTTCTCTACTTTATTCTTATACCTATGAACTTCTTAAAATCTTTGGACCCGTCATTTCAAGGAATGGGTGTCTAAAACCAGAAAACTCATAGGTAAACCGGAATGAAGTTAGATTACCAACCCCTTGTCCATGAGGACACCGAACAAGATACATTACTTTGTATAAGTCCCAAGAGTTCAATAACTCGAAGTCCGTGTGTTGTAGGTTGAAAACTGTATTTTGGTTAAGAATATCTTACACCATTATTCAATGCACCTTACCTTATCCTACCTTAACTAATAAAGGTAAATATTTTTCAAAAATTATATCTCACTTTAAAGAGACAGATATTTTGGTTTTAAAAATTGGTGCATAAGAACGGTTACTCAAAACCAAATATTTGCCGTTAGGTAAAATCGGTTGATTTAGTCCAATATCACCAACTGCTATGAATTTTGATATTGAGGATCAAATCACCCATTTCTCAATATTTTACTCATTCTCAACATCTGTAACGCCCTACAGATATGGTATTCTAATCTGGTATGCATATACCC